>CM046307.1:42487659-45338285 GCA_025267735.1 Mactra quadrangularis
AATATGTCAATGTTACCTCTTAATACGTAAATATATATAATATAAAATATAAATATATTATAATAAAAATTAAAATATAAAAATAAAAATTTAGGCATTTGCTAGGTTTCGAACCAGCGACCTCTTGAACTTTTCATATGTTCATTTCCGTTCCTTCCCCTTAGCCGACTGCGCCATTTGGGTCCTAAAGGGCAGAGTATGTAACAATAGTTAAATACTGTAAAAAGGACATTACATATGGGGAAGATAATTTTGGAAGATGAATCCTAAATATTGTGAGTTGTTATCAAATACAAATAAACTGCACCATCAAATTAAAAAAGCAATTAAATTATGATTTGTAAAAAACGTATTAATGCTAGTTATGAAATTTCAAATAGAAAAATTCCATGTACGATTTATTTGACATACTGATAAATTACGTACAGCGGTATGATTAAACTAAAAACCTTGTAATTAATATTTTGTATATAGATCCATAGACTTTCTAGTAACAAACAGACAAGCTGTGATTATACACTTTGCCAAGCATTTGCCTTCTTCTGGCGAAGCATTTTACTGGCTCTGGTCGTTCCCAAACACCAAGTCATTCCTTTTTCTTAGAGAAGGGAAATATGGCATGGTTACCAGAGCTGTTGATGTTTTGCTAGGACTTGGTCTAACGCTTTGTTTTCTGCGTTCGTCATCTTGAGATGACGAAACAACCTGCATGAGTCGTGTATGTGGTCACACGATCATGGCGCTCTATCCTGTCTTGCCTCCCTTTATTTAATTAAATAACTAAATTGAAATTGTTTTAATATTTCTTTCATCTTGAGAGAAATTATAAAACAATATTAATGAATACATGTACACTTTAAAATGGATTAATTGGTAAACTTGCTATGTCCATTTAATATATTTCTGTACTTATTACCCGTTCGAAAAAAAAACATATTGTTTTAATCCAACCTCCTATAATCGAAGACAGGAAGAGTGCCATGATCAAAATGCAGTATTATGATATTAACATATACATGTATTCAAAAATATTATGATAAACAAACATATTCAAAATACAAAAAAATGAATTTCTACGCACTCGGGTCACGTCAGTTTAATGAATTGCCTCTTATATTTAAAAATATGCAAACCATATGAAACCATTAAAATAGTTTTGTAGGAAAAGTATTGGCATTTTGAGAGAGGTCGATCAAGGACGTTATAACTTTACCATCGGAACTCTCTCGGCGATCTTCTACGCAGATAAATCTCGGATATCATGAAGTGAAAAAGTAGATCTACGAATTTGGTTTCTGTAGTAATGTAGTTTGAACTGCACAGAAATGCATTCTGAATGTTGTTTTATAGCTAATTAGTAAACTAGCATAATTTAGACAATATTGATTTTGCACGTCGATGTTTAAGCAATAATACATGTAGTACTACTTGCCAGGGAGTTAATCGCCGCACCTTATAACCTGGTTGTATTTCTACTACGTCTAATTTCCGAGGTATATCCTCGTACATGATCACCGAGGTTGCTCCGATTGATATTCTAGATGTGGCCAATGTTTTGTAGTGGACCTCAATGACGGCATTTTTACAATAATGATAGTAATGAGCCATTAGCGCTCGTTACAACATAATTGTGATTATTATTCTATCTTTTATACGTTCAAAATATCGTTTTGTATAGATCTTTAAATATATATGCAGCTAAATATCAAAAGTGCTTTTTTTTTAAATAACGACAACTTCTAGATTTATGTAATGTATAACAAAGAAAATACTTTTATTGAATTCATAACAACTCGGACATTCCATATATAAATCATTTGTTGCCATGATATGAGCCCTGGAGCGAATAAGGGAAACGTAATGTCATTATACGTCGACGTAAGAAAAAAAATCCATGACTTGATTTTCAAATTAAAATTTCGACAATTTGTTCACGATCGACCCCCCCCCCCCCCTGATTTTTTTACATATACACATTGATACATACATACAAAAATATTTTTCAATAAAAAATATATGTCACCGGCTTAATTTTCACGATAAGCTAAAAATATGACGGCATGTAGACATAAAACGACGTTAAATTTTACGACGATTTTTTATTGTTTTCTAAACGTTACGTCGTCGTTAAGTAGCATTCCAGCAAACCTAATATCAATTGTAAGCAAAATACTCTGTGCACACAATGATGTATTTTTAAAAGAAGTTTTGAGCTTGTTAACAAATAAAAACGTCGTTTTAACTAGCGCGACGTTTTCAACACGTGTTTTATACGTGTAACGATTAAACGTCGTTGCCATGGTGACGTCGTGATAAAAATGGAAATAATTATATTTATAAAATACTATTATGACTCTACATGTACACCGAATTTCGTGAAGTTCAATAAATGCGAGTTTTTTTAAGAAATGAACATGCACGTTTTCTGATCTTATATTGCAACTTTCTTGAAACAGGTACTCGTTTATATATCAATTATGATATTTTCTGGTAATACAAACAGGTAACCTGACAAAACACAGCGACGATGAGTCCATACACGCACCCCTATTTTGACTACTCGACGTCATTTTTTTTTCATTACGTGACCTCAAATGCATCGTTTTGATTGGCTTAAGGCAACCGGTGTCGACACAAAAGTAATCAAATCTTGATAATTGTCTATATCGTCGGTCAGGACCGACGATAATTACAGTCCATATGTGCGAGCGAGTATTTCGGTCAGAACGTAGAACGTACGCTGGACATTTATTATAGTTTGCAACGGACTGCGCGGTTAGTGGTTGGGTAATGATAACAAAGCGCTTACAATATGAATTATGAGTACAGCAATGATCTTTGATCTCCGTCCTAGACATCAAGGAATAAAAGGCGGATACTATCATGGTTAGATGGCGGGTTTGTTGTCGATTGACAGCGCCACCTTGTGAGTGTGACATTGCTAAACAATATACGTATACAAACATATATAAAGGGAAATAACATATGACGGCCTAGGTATATTAAAATGAGATTTCATGCTTGAACTACGCTTTTTTGTAACTGTTGAAAATTGTTGAAGCGTGGAAAGTGTAATCTTATACTGTCTTGTTACCATGCAAAAAGGGCAAGATTATTGATATAATGCTGATCAAAAATAAATATTTGAAGTACTTCTGCAAGTTAAGGAATCTGTATTAATGATCGAAATCTCAATTTACGTATAAAAATTTATAGAATTATATAGAATCAATATCATATAATCATATATAATCTCATGAAATCATTTAGAATCTCTTAGAATCACATAGAATCTCTTAGAATCATATATAATCTCTTAGAATCATTAAAATCTCTTAGAATCATTTAGAATCTCTTAGAATCATTTAGAATCTCTTAGAATCATTTAGAATCTCTTAGAATCATATACAATCTCTTAGAATCATTAAGAATCTCTTAGAATCATATACAATTTCTTAGAATCATTTACAATCTCTTAGAATCATATACAATCTCTTAGAATCATTTACAATCTCTTAGAATCATATACAATCTCTTAGAATCATTTAAATCTCTTAGAATCATTTAGAATCTCTTAGAATCACATATAATCTCTTAGAATCATTTAGAATCTCTTAGAATCATTTAGAATCTCTTAGAATCATTTAAATCTCTTAGAATCATTTAGAATCTCTTAGAATCACATATAATCTCTTAGAATCATTTAGAATCTCTTAGAATCATTTAGAATCTCTTAGAATCACACAGAATCTCTTAGAATCATTAAAATCTCTTAGAATCATTAAAATCTCTTAGAATCATTTAGAATCTCTTAGAATCATATACAATCTCTTAGAATCATTAAAATCTCTTAGAATCATTAAAATCTTTAGTATCATTTAGAATCTCTTAGAATCACACAGAATCTCTTAGAGTCATGTACAATCTCTTAGAAATCATATAAAATATCTTAGAATAACATACAATCTCTTAGAATCACATACGGAATCATATAGAATCTCTTAGAATCACAAAGAACTCCATGAAAGACAATTTGAAGACACTGACACTAGAGTCCTTAAATTCGTTATAATTTGCACAAACATGCTTTAATAATAATTTTTTGTCAACGAACACAATTATAGTCGAACAAAAAAAACACTGTTTATAGTAACAATACAATGAATTAACCCACGAAGAGGGATGCCCAGGATGACTTTAAAATAAACAATTGTAATATGTTTTACTTGTATCTTAGTTGTTGGTGTAATGGAAAGTGTTCTACTATAACAAGCATGATTTACCAAGTGGTACAGGTCGTAATCTAGGTCATGCGTGTTTTTGTACTTTAAACAATGGACTTGCCCACAGAATATGTGCATAAGCTTATGCTTGAACAGTATTTTACTGATTTAAACCTACCACTGTGATGTTAAACATTTATTTTAAATAGTATATATTCACATTGTAAATTTTAATTAGTGGTATGTTTATAAAATAGGTGTAAGTAACTAAACTTCAAAACTGTAAAATTAATTCATCCCTAAATATCGATGTGTAATGAAACTGGCTATGTTTGTATACGCAATGTTTACGTAGACGACCTGTAGTGGTTTATCAACCATGCTAATTTTGTTAAAATGAATTACACAAATTATATTTTCATGACTGCCTACCCCTGAAATGAATTGTCTCATTTTAATGCTTACTAAAACACGTTTTGTTTTTTGTACGCACTATAAAAATCGGCCCAGTACACATTATCGTGAACAAGTTGTAACTATTCTTTCATTATGATATTACAATAATGGCAGTGTATATTCATGTATACGTACGAGGGACTCAAAGGAACGCGCTATTTTATTATCATAAGTTATTGACTCTGGTGCCAGTGTTTGAAAAATGTGGGAAACATGATACGTACTTACCGATAGTCTCTAAAGTCATTCATATGTAATGCTATACATTGAATTTCCCAGTTTTTGGTGGGTTCACCTTTTGTAACCATGTCAGCAACCACTCACACAAGTCGTTGGGCAAGTTATTTAAATAGTTAATCCATGGTACCCATAACTATGACAAAGATTTTAGATGAATTCTGCTTCCTTTTTTTAAGAAGATATTTGTCAAAGATTTCTAATGCACCCTCTCCAAGATATTATACCACGGCAACCATCGACGTCATTCACTCGAACTTTTACTCAACCCTTCACGATAGTTATTGTAGACCGCTGATCAAGCCCTATAATTGTAAATGACTAAATAAGATATGTTTAATAACTTGATCACTAAATCATTGTTTTAGTTGTACGAGTACAAATTGGTGAGTACTGGTTATAGACAATGGTCCAGGAAAGCTAGGTTAGGTGCGCTGGACGCCGTAAAATGACCTAAATTGTGTTGACACGGCGTTAAATTTAGTAAAAAAACGAGTACAAATTAACCTGATACAGATCAATCTCATTAAAACTCCCAACTTAACTTACATGTTCGGCAATTCCCTTAATGAAACTACACGCGGTACCAGAGACATAGATAACTAATTCCCTGGCGGAACCAATGAATTGTACACACTCATTGGCAATTAAGTGTTTATTTAAGACGGGACAGGTTTCATGTAACTCATACATGATGTTTTATTGATAACCGTGAAATTACTTTTAATAACGGTTGAGCATAAACATATGTCTATATGAATATCAGTTATCAATAATTCCAATGCAGTATGTTCTAATTCTGTTTTCAGATCTTGGAACACGTAAGACTGCACTAGCTAAGTAACACAGTCTTTTAATGTCCACAACAATTCTTTCAGTAATATGTTTTCATCTTCTATTTCAGCATCCACAGTTGTTCTCTATAATTATTTGGAAGTTTGAAAGTTAAAGAAGTGCGGTTTAAAGTCTGCTTCCATGCACATGTTCGACTTTCTAATCTTGATAATCCCTGGTAATCGAAATCCCCTTTAGGCAGGCGACCCCACACAGTACCCATTACCATGTACCTGGATGGAGTGGAACTGTAGGTAAATTTCTTGTTCAAGGAAATAAGCATAGCTTCTACTGGGGTTCGAACCCGGGATCTTGACCCCTAAGCGTTCGTCCTACCACTGAAGCACGACTTGTACAATATTGTATTTGATCACTTTGTCAGAGGATATCTGAAAGTAGTCTCGATGTCAGACACCCAGAGACATGTCTCTGTTGACACCAGCCACCAATGACGTCCTAGTCAGATTTTCTTGACAATGCAAATTGACTGAAACAACATAAATTATAGAGATCTGTCTTAATGAGGGGAAGACCTTATGTGATAAGAACGATAGACTTAAAAGTCGATGCCTACAGATTTGCCAAATTCGCTTTATACAGCTGTTATAGAGACTTAATATAAACGTTATATACATGTACCTTGTCTTTTAGATCTCAATTCCATAAGGGAGACGACTTTGTCAATACTGTATATTATGCAATTAAGGTTCTTTAAAACATTTATTGTTACACTTAAAATAGAATGTTACCTGAAGTGTGGACAATAAAATTATTATCGTGTAAAGATTTTAAGTATTTGTCTTTCATATACATAAATTGTATTTGCTTTTTATCAGAGTAGGAATTGAATACTCAACATTACTTACCAAGAACGACTTTATCAACTGCCATTGTTGGTATTTTTGAATTCAATACATTTATTGGGTATCAACTATCGAATATAAGTATATATGACAAAACTTTAAATGTACTTATTTTAATATTGTCTGTTTATAGAAGTTATTTTATATTTGCAACTATATTGTGACTATGGGGGAGAGTGCAACAAAAACCTCGTATTTGAAATTTCTTGAGAAATAATAGTTATCCTACATGTTTGTGACATTCCAATAGAGTAGATTAAATGGAAGTTCTCATTTATCCATTCAAGCACTTAGTCCGAGATCTCGCAGGGTTTTAATTGCGGTATCGCACCCAAAAGGTTTGATGAGTGATTCTAATGTAGTTTTGTCTGAGGAATGTGAAAATGCATTTCTTAAAACTGGCGAGGTAGGCGTTTTCCCACTATCTGATATCAAAGATACACGTACCAAAAACATCAAAATGCACCCTAAACTTAATGCATACTTTTTTAGCTGTTACATCAAATCATATTTTGCAATTTATAAGTATAAAGGGGAATTACTAAAAAAAAAATCAAGAGTTATCCCCTTTCACAGTATGGTTGGTATGGTCCCATTGAATAAGTATATCGACTTTCAATAAAATATCTCGGATAGAGTTGAAAATATGAGAATTTAAAAAAACTTAAACCTGAAAAAATGCCAACGCAAAAGTGATAGCATAAGCTCTCATTTTCTTCGAAAAGTTGAGCTAAAAAATTATATATATATAATTATATAAAAGCCAATAATGCATGATTTTTGGGAATGAAAAAAAACCCAACAAGACTTTTAAGTTCAGAACCTTGTACATTTATTGATAATTAATAAACATATTAACATACACATGTAATACAATTAATATATCAATAAATAAACTATGCTAGGACATGTTTGTTTTTAAAAAAGAAAAAATGTAAATAACATCAATGCATCAATCTTAACGTATCGAGACATTCTATCGAGTATTTGTGGTCTGATTTCAATTAACTTTTCAAAGCAAAATTTCTCAGGTCTAATTCTAACAAATTTTATTAACTTAAATGTTCACAAATCTTAAAATTATCATTAAATATTGACCATTATATAACATGTGTCTCTTAGCTTCAGTATTTTCATTACTTAACAGAGTCTATGCTGAAAAACTTTGTACTAAAACTAGGGCTGTCACGATACGCCAGGACCACATCGCAGTATACTAAAAAAGCTTTCATCGAATGAGCCATGGAAAACTGACGTTTCGCTATTTTCATTTGGCGACGGAAAGAATTTTTCAATAAAATTGAAAAATATCGCTAAATACCTGTTCATTAAATTCGTACCGCAGTATGTATTGCCACAAATGCATAATGCAATATACTGGTATATCATGACAGCCCTAACTAAAACCAATTCAATGGGTCGGTGCAAAACAAGTCTAACTCAAAATAAAAAAATTTTAGGATGTAGATTAGTTTTGCACTGACCCTTCGCATCTAGCTTTAATATTTTTGAGAAATTTGTCCCGGTTGTTATAAAAACTTGACATAGCAAAGGATTTAAAATAAATAAACAACATGCTCCTCAGTCAAAATTCTTAACCAAGACCTAATTTATAAAACACCAAATTCTCCAAAAAGTGTGACATTGTGTTATAGAAACAACAGCAAGACAAATACTGGAATATACTAATACCAAGGTTCAAGTTTACTCGTGCAAGGGAGATAAAGAGCAATAACTATAAGATAAACCAACATAATACATACAACAAAGATGATTAAAACGTGTCAATTATTATATCATCTGACAATATAAAAGTATGAATTTATTGATTTTAGCGGAAATGAAATATGAATATATAACACTTGCATCTTGAAGGGGTGCAAGCTGATATATTGAAATGAACTTAATACCATTTTTTATTAAAATTGTGTCAATTTTCTTTATAACTCGGACAAATCGCAAGCAAATCTGGTTTGATTTTCCCTGTGCTTCAACACATTACCTCCTTTAGCCTTCTGTTGCAAAAAAAACAAAACAATTTAATACCACGTAACAAAACACTGAAGGTTTCTTCAGAGAATTAATATTTTAACAAATATGGTAAAGAACCATTCCAGCATCCGGAACAACCTCGGAAGTCATCTACGAAGATATACCTTGGAAATCAGAGGTAGTAGGAATACAACCAGGTTATAAGGTCTGGCGACAGTCATATTCATGTCAACATTTAATGATGACATTGTTACAAGATTTATCACATCATTTCATCAGTACAATGTTTTACATGTCATACTTCTGTGTAATTCAGACTATATTACCACAGAAATAAAATTCCTAGATCTACTTTTTCACCTTGTGATATCTGAGGTTTATCTGCGTAGAAGATAGCCGAGGTAGTTCTGAATGCCATTCCAGCTTATTATAATTGGAGATTCACCGAATTTGTACCAGCATAGAGTAAACATAGAAAAAGTGTGGACAAAAGCCTACATACACAGAATAGATCAAAAATCAGCTGGGCAAATCAGAAAAAAATATACAATTCATCATTTTACTTAAATAGGCAGAGATCTAATGCAAAAATAAGCACAGATAACCATAATACAAATATGGCTAAAATTGTGACAACCCCGCTAACATCTACCTCTGATCACAGTCGTATTTTCTATTAAAGAGATATTTTCTTTTATTCATTGCTTTAATTTGTTATACATATAATCAAAGTTTTTTTAACTTAAATTTAGTTAACAATCTAAGAAATTGGCAGCCATTAATAATTCCAGTGCTATTTCAGGAGCTATTGGAAACTCAGGTATTTCTGTGGAGCTGTTTGTATATCGAACTTTGTAGGTGAAATACATGCAAACTTTCTGTAAAACATGTGACCTGAAAAAGAAAACATATAGGGTTTAGGGGTTTTATACCATTTGCAAATATAAACATTTGAAATCGGCATAAATGGGCCAATCTCTTCTGCAAAAACAAAGGATTTAAATGCGTTAATTTTAGCCCATAATGATAAACTGACAAAACACTAACTTATGTAAGCTGGTAATAAATAAATAATATTTCACATTTAAATCCTGTGCTAATAAAAAAGCAAAGTGATAACATATCATAGACATTAAGTTTATTTACTGAAGAACTGTTATCAGCTGAAATCTTGTCTGACAATAGGCAGCCAGTCCTGATGACAATGAACAATAATATTCACAGGTAAATGCCAATAGAATGTAAATGTATTTCTAAAATAATGGACTTAATACACAAAAGACATGCAGGTGAAAACATTTTGACATCTGAAAGTCATGTTTTTTAAAAAAAATAAGAATTTTTCCAATCAACTGCAGAAGCCACCAAAATGTTTTTTCATTACTTAAGTCAAATCAAATCTGTTTTTGGCAAAATGTAATGGATCAGTATTTTTTCTGTTGCCATGGCAATCAGACGTCAATATGTAATCTTGAAAGAAAAGATCCTCAAAAAGATTAGTGCAATTTCTATTCTAAGCTGTTATTCTTACTCTCATTTGTATCTCTTTAATTTAAAGTTTAAATAAAGAGATTTTAAAAAGTTAAAATACTGTGCTAAAAGTAAAACAAGCAAATCTGCAATCTTCTATCCAAGTCTTTCTTGTAATGTATATTTTTGCAGATATTGTTTATAACTTTGTTCATGGAGAGTGTAATGCATAATCAAATGTGATTGAATCCATTTAAGAGTCTTCTAGGTTATGTGAATTTTTAAATTTGATGAATCTAGGTTTCCTAATTTTTGACAAGACAATTCTTTGATAAAACTATGATAACAGACACACTCACACCCCATAGACCATGCACATACAAAGGTTTGGCCGAAGATCTTAGTTTCCATTTAGGGGGAAAAATCAAGTGGATGTCCAGTGCACAGGACATGTACCGGTAATCATGTAAACTACTTACGGTATCTCTCGGAAGTTAATTTCATTTGTTTCGTTTTCGGCAAATTGACCTGAAAAAAGTAAGTATAAATTTAAAACTTAGTTTGCATGCAGATATATGGAAAGAAAATGAAATCTACTAACTTCTGCAGACAAGCGGACTTATTTTCCTTCGTGAGGGTTTATGTTAACATTGAATCCTAAAAACATTTCATCTCATGAACTCTTGAAATTTTAAAATATTGACATATATGATAATTACGAATTGATGTAAAGTTTTACCTCAATATCTGCCAAGTATGTTAGAAGTTAGGATATATATGAAGCCCTTGAGTACTGAAGCAAGTTCAATATCTGACATAATAAGAAGTTTGAGTGGTTAGTTTTCTTTAAATGTAACTCATTAACTAGTGTTAGACTTTACACACTAAAAATTGTTATCATATGTGTAATAAAATGAACAGATAATGGAGGGAAAAACATACATTATGAGATGCATTGCATCAACTGTATACAATGCTTAAAGTGACATCACAGCTGAGATTCATTTTAAAGCAACACAAGAAATGTAATGTGGAAACCACATTAAAGCCAGATTTTCATCAAGATCTGACCATAAATGACAGAGATATCTAACATGTAAAAAACTTTAACGCAATAATTACGAAGGGAAATAATCCATAATAAAGCCAAGTAGAGTTGTGGTTACTTTCTAATTCTGTTCATCACATGGTATATGTTATCATTGTATGAAGTTTCATAAAGGTCTGACAATAAATGGCAGAAATATATGGTAAAGAAAAAACTTGAACACAATTAATGGCGACACCATACCCCCATCCGCCCACCCACCCGCCTGGGTTTCGCCAAACTATAAGCCAATTTTTTACTTTTGTTGTTGAAAAATCCAGCTAATATTTGAGAATTGGCTGCATAGTAAAAAAATCTTAACAATATTGACATTAACATATTTTACCTGGTCCACTCAGCATAGCTTTAATTGTTCCAGAGGTAAGTGCATGATCTCTTTTAACAATAAACTCGTGTCCATCTGAAGATACCAACTTTACATACATAGCATCAGGCCCTTCACAGCCTCCATAAATCTTCTCTTCATCCCCCTTGTCTCCCTTTTCATCAGACATATTGTCACTGAAAATAAAGGTACATAATAGTCATATCAATTGATATGTGAAGCACATAAAATAGACAACTTCACCCAATACCCTAGCTTTTATTATATATTTACAACACTATATTATCAGTATGACTGTCACAATTGACTTAATTGTTATGCAACAAATTAAGTTTGACAATTCTATCATTTGTCAAGTTGACTTGTACCTGGCAAGACTATCTTAACTCTGCCAGGGCTTTTTTCAGTATTTTGGGAAGAGCCTGGGGACTTTTTTATATCGAACATTTGGAGAAATTTTATTGCAATTTCATAGATAGGAGAACAAAAAATTCAAGTTAAACTCCAAATTTAGGGAAAACTGCACGATGTTAAAGAAATTTCAAGAGGGGAAGGTGCCTGTAAACGGCCCCTGTTATAACTTATACAAGGAAAAAAGGTATGCCAGCTCGTGATTTCAGCTTAATCTAGAGAAAGTGATTTGCCGATCTATACCCATTCGGAAATCAGCATGTATTTGGATTCATAATCTGATAGAGCAAATGAAGTCAGAAAATGTTTCCCAGCTTCATTGGGTAAAACAGAATCATGAGCTTTCAGTTTCAGGTTTTAGTATACCATGCCGATGTAAATTCATTAAGTTCATATAGATAATGCCATAATTCACAATGAATTGCTTCTTTGGCCATGTTTGAAGACATTTTCTCTATATGGTAGATTATCACTTTTCTGTATCACTTCAATAGTGTTTTTAGGATGTGGGCACTTTCATTCGTATCATTTAGACGATATGAGTATTGAGGGTCATCTCGATTGATGATACTTGTTATAGTTTTTATATATATATACATGATTAGTAATGTAACAACATTAAATAATTTTCATACAGACATAGACTGAAGTTAAAATAAAATATAAATGACCTAAAAGTTATTTATATCCATGACGACTTATTAACTACAAGTATAAAAGGAAGGAAAAATAACTATACTACAAATGATTAAGACTATAATCATCAGCATCCAATTTAATATTGGACAGAGTAGATAGTTCAATGTAATGAGATACAATTTGTTCAAGTTGAGCTTTCATTGACGGAGTTGTGAAGCTTTGTTCACATATTTATTTATTCATAACAACTAAACAAGGACACAAAAGAATTTTATATCTATACAGAACTCAGGACTGCATTAGTTTTTGTACATAATATCTAAGTCTGGGCTATTCTACGTATATTGCAGATCATGACCTAGCCATACCAAGGCAAAGGACAATAAAGTTGACAGACTGACAGTTTTAGTGTTTACGAGGAAAAAACATGAAAACACAAACATGAGCATGATGATGACAAAAACGGAAATTGTCTAAACAAAAATACCTTCAGCAGTCGATCAATGTGAATAAATCAGAAACCCGAAACCAAGAATTTAGATTTGTAAATAAATGATTATGTAACAACATACACGTGATTTTACAGAGGGACGAACTTTTTATCCACTTAAGTTTCTTACCTTGTCGAGTAGGCGCTTGTCCCTATCAACTAAGAAATGCCCGGATTGGAAAAAACTACCATAGCACCGTTAAGAGTTGTCGTTCCTTTTGTCACAAAATATGCCTAAAATGCGTAAAGGAGCGTAAATAATCTTATGAGTTTATAAAATTGGTTTTATTAGTTTTTACATATTTCAAAGTCTATTATATAATCATACAAATCCTGATACCTCAAAAAGTAATATTCATATATGAAAAATATAGGTACATGTACTTTAAAATAATTCACGAGTGTTGAAAATCAGCGACATAGATAATGTTTCTCTGTTGAAAATTAAATATTCCAGAAGGTCTGTGGCTGATCTAATTGATGTAAAGCGGTTAGACATCGCGTTAAAGAGATTAGTAGGCAAATAACAATATATTTTTTATTCATTCTATATAGTATGAATAAAGCCCATTTCTAAATAGTCTTGGTGACTAATTACATGTAACTGAACTGATAATTACATATGCCATACACTGTTTTGAAAACGAAAATAGGATACCAAGGGAATTCCCAAGCTATTTATAGATGCGTTATTTGTTATACTTCTTGACCTACGACCCTTCCATTGATAGATTTTTGTTCATTTATCAAGCTGGGGCAGTTTGGATACAGTGTATATTCATCGCATAATAATTTTTATGCTGCATTTTAATAAACACTTGTAGCTACATATCAGTAAATGCCCACTTTACGTCATAATCTATTTTTAGCTAACCTGACCCACATGTGTCAAGTTAGAAAACACCCAAAGTATTAAAAGACATTGTAGAAATTTTTTGAAAATCAATATATGTGTGCCTATTGCAACCACTAATATAATTATAAAGTGTGTAACTACGAATATTGGAACTGAAAATTTTGCCTACAAAAACCTTTAAGCCTGTATATGTTCATTAGACTGTTCCTCGCAACATCAGCATCAAAAATGGCAGTTTCAAGTGACACAATTTCTTTTTTCTTTTACTAGATTTAACGCCGTGTCAACACAATTTTAGGTTATTTTATGGCGTCAAGCGCACCTAATCTAGCTTTCCTGGACCATTGTCTATAACCAGTACTCACCTACCCTTCTACAAGGCCGGAAACTTTTCCATATTATCTAATCAATGGAGGAAAATCGACATTATTGTCAAATTTTCATGGAAGGGTATAACCTCCTCTGTGGGATTCGAACCCTCACCCCCCTCTGGCACGAGATTCCAAATCCTGGCGCGCTACCAACTGCGCTATCGACCCGGGTTGTGACACAATTTACAGTAACTAATATATCATAGGGAAAACTACATGAACATCTTATAGTTTGAATACAATTGATATTTAGTAGCTTACCTAGCTGTAGTAAACATCATCTGGAGACTAGAAGTTCTCAACATTACGTTTAACTTTAAAATAATTCACAAGGGTTGAAAATCAGCGACATAGATAATGTTTCTCTGTTGAAAATTAAATATTCCAGATGGTCCGTGGCTGATCTAATTGATGTAAAGTGGGTTAGACATCGTGTTAAAGAGATTAGTAGGCAAATAACAATATATTTTTTATTCATTCTAATTACTATAGTATGAATAAAACTCATTTCTAAATAGTCTTGGTGAATAATTACATGTAACTGAACTCATAATTACATATGTCATACACCGTTTTGAAAACGAAAATATGATACCAAGGGAATTCCCAAGCTATTTATAGATGCGTTATTTGTTATACTTTTTGACCTACAACCCTTCCATTGATCGATTTTTGTTCATTTATCAAGCTGGGACAGTTTGGATATATTCATCGCATAATAACTTTTTATGCTGCACATTAATAAACACTTGTAGCTACATATCAGTAAATGATTTCTTTACCACATAATCTATTTTTAGCTAACCTGACCCACGTGGGTCAAGTTAGAAAACACTTATAGTATTAAAAGACATTGTAGAAATATTTTGAAAATCTATATATAAGTGTGCCTGTTGCGACCACTATTATAATAATAAAGTGCAAAACTACGAAAATTGGAACTGAAAATTTTGCCTACAAATCCCTTAAAACCTGTATATGTTCATTAGACAGTTCCTTGCAACATCAGCATCAAAAATGTCAGTTTCAAGTGACACAATTTTTTTATACTAGATTTAACGCTGTGGACCCCCCCCCCCCCCCGCTGGATCCGCCCATGGACATAGTTCATAACTGATGAAAAAAACAAGAAGAAAGTTGTAAATAATCTCAACACAATTTATTTAACATAATCAACAAATAATTATACATAGTTTGTAAAGTGATACAATGGTAATAATGACGTCTATATATATATATGGTGTCTGCAATAAATTGAACAACAAATAACCAAAAGTTTATTCATACTTAGTCCAGAAGTATAGGAATAGCCAACTGACTTTTCACAGATCATAACTCATAGTTCATTGTCCAATATATCAAAGTTAAACAATCTATCCACAAAAATCATGAATTTTAGTAAGACTTTCGTACAAGTCCAAATTTTTTTTCAAATTTTCATTTCTAGCAAAAATAGGTTCATTACACTTTAATTAAAATCAAGAACTTACTGTACTTATCTCACACTTGAAGACTGCATAAGTAATAATTTGGGACATGATGTGCACAGCATATTGTACTAGAAACTTTTCCCCAACTTAACGGTTCTGTTTTTATCGTTTTCACAGACTATGTTTCAAAATTCCAGGACAATTCTCTTGCCTTAAAAATATGAAATTTTCAAGTCTGTCCGCAAGCCTCATTATCATGTTATTTACCCATTATAAATGAATATCTGATTCGACAAACATTTTATTTCCAAACTCGCTCATAGAAATTTGGTCAAACCGCTATATAAAGCAACAGAATTATGATTTTATTTTCTTAGCTTGCTCGCCCCCATTTTTGTCCAGAAAAATCCGTAGAACACATCATCAACTTGTTGAGGCCTTACCATATTTATTAATAAGTTTCATAAAAACATTACTAAAAATGTCATTCTTGTTTTGACTATACTGTATGGTTCAATGTTCAATGATAATGCTTGACACTGGGTACTTGATAAAATGATATGAAGTGTGCTTTTACAATACACAATATAAGCACCAAAACTAAATTACTTGACTACATCAAATATATTTGAATATCACATGGTTATCATATTTCCTTCAATTGCACAATCACCAAATATAGATACTTCTTAAATGTCAACAGAGTTACAAGGACCCTGAAATACTCACCAGAGGCCTAGATATAGGATTTCCCTATTTACTTTCATATAAAACTGATAACCTTTGTGATTGGGGTCCACTGTGAAGGTCATAGTTAACACCACTCATAGAAAACATTAAAGGCCGGACTTCATTTCTTCAAAATACCGGGTGGTAAGCAATTAAGCTGTTAAGGAGAAAGGGGGAGGGTTTGACCTATATAAGCAGAGGTCACCAACGGCTAAATTCTCTATGATTGTTAACAAATTCTCAATAAATTTACTACATTGTTTATATTGTAAATTCCAACTTAAGAAATGTATAAGACACTAAAATACTGCAGATATATAATCCATGAATCAACCATCATGGGAACTTTCTATGAGGGGCAGCGAGAAGAAAATATTACTGGCTCTGTGAAGTTCATGAACCCTCTTTTGTTGGCTTAGTGAAGGTTATGAATCCCTTAGCATATGTCTGTCAAATTTGAATTTTTGAATGTGTTTTCAAAATTATTCTTTGAAAGTACCATTTCTAAGTAAAATAGAAAACTGAAAATTTCAAATAGTATTGAAAACATGTCAAAGAAACAGTGGTGCTTTTCACAAAAATTCTTACGAAAAAACCCTTTGTAAGTCAGCTTCATATAATTAGCACTTCGAAGTCAGATGGATAATAACTATGATATGATGTTCACAAAGTACACACAATTCTACACATATCTTTAATATTTAGAATTGGTAAGTCAAAAAATGAGTGTATTATTAATGTTTCTTGCTCTTGACTAATGAAGATGTTTTTCGTAAGAATTTTTGTGAAAAGCACCACAGTATGTCAAATTTCATTGAAATCTGATGAGTAAATTTGTTACATTACAAGATTTTCTCTCTCTGTTTAACATGTCCACTGCTCAGAGAGTCTGAGAGAAGTGGCCATTTTCAAGATTCTCTCTCTTTTATAGTTGAAGCCCGGCCTTTAAGGTAATGCTACATGTCAAATATGGTAGCTCTAGGCCCAAAGGTATGGACAAGATGATTTTTCCAGAAATTGATTTAACATCACACACATGGACAAGTTCAATCACAATATCTCAACTCAAGCATAATATGCTTAGGTGAACTAAAACAATGAACCACATACTTTTCTTAGCAATGTTTAGTGTAATAGTCAAATATGAGATATTTATATGTTAGGGAAAATACAATGCAATTGACAATTTACACATTTATTGGTAACCATTTTATGAACAATTTTATCAATGAAATTAGTACATGACAATTTTTAAGACATGTTAAAAATTCATGTGAAATGTAATAAATTTCTCAGCAATTTTTGTAAGTTGCTCAAATGATGAAGTCTAGTTAGGTTTACACTATACAAATCATAATTTTAACCAAAAAAATCTTAACACATGCTAGAGTATGCAAACATGATTAAAACAATTAATAAGTGGTCTACACATATAAATAAAAAACATGAGTAATTTCATATTCATGAGTGAAATCTAAAATTTTCAAATTCATGCCATTTCTCAATTTCGTAATTTCAGTTTTTCAGATCAGATATGAACCCTTTCCCTCAATATTTGAGCTGGAAACCTATATTTCTAAATAAATCTTGAAATCTTGAAAATCCCAAACTTAGACGAATCCTAAAAACTTTCACTCATAGATATGGGAATGAATTTTTAGGCCATGCCATACCGGAATTTTGTTTAGCATCTCCATGTAGGTTTTAGAGTCCTCAATCCAAAAAAAAAAAAAAAAAAAATTGTTGCTAAAATTTTCTTTAATAATTCTGACGTTCCAGGATTGGATAACTACAATTTTGTTCGGGGGAAAATGTTTTCTGCAATGATGTTATTTTTTGGTATATACAATATACATGTATTTTATGTGGAAAACACTAGTAATTTTATATTAAACAATTGTGCTTAAACTAGGCATTTTATAAGTAATTCAGACCACTGTTTCATATTATGATGATGTTTTTCAACTAAAAATATATATATTATGTATTGTAATTTGTTGTAAAACATTTGTTTTTCGTTTCGGTTAGTGTGTTTTTGAGAATAGGTACCTAGGTTTGTGAAACTTGAGTTGACGCTTAACAAAATTCCGATTTGGCATGGCCTTAGTGAGTAATATACAAACTTAATTCATGATACAATATACATTATAATAATAGGTAATGTGTAACAACATCAACAACAATATAAGTATTATACAAAATTTAATTAAAGAGTTAATGTATGTACATGATAAAAAATGAAAACCCCTATCACAGATAAATTGTGGCAAATAAACAATAACATACTACTAGAATCTTCTTGTACAAATAAATACATAAAATCCCTACACAATATTACATGCTACCGGTACAAACTACATCAAAAGATCAATTTATAGAAAACAACATTCTATTTCTTTATCCAGAAACAATATCATATTCACTCATAATACTTGTGTGATAGTAAGGGTTAACCTAAGTCTTATTGAATGAACAGTGAGTGTTACCTACAAGATCATAGCTATGCTCAACAATGCCACATATTATGGTAGTTTACACTGTAAGTGAAGAAAACAATTTTAAGTGAACAGTATGGTAACTAATACCACTTTCCTTCGTAAAATGTAATTCAGAACTGCTTCATATTTACCTCTATTGCCACCTTCTTAAAGTAAACCACCTACAAAGTATGTTGGCAAATATTAGCCGATGGTACCAGCAAACAGCCTGTACCTCATAATAAGACATGTGTTTTACTAAAGTCATTGTTGAATACTCCCAGAATAGCACAGCATGTCAAATGCCATATTTCAAACATAGAAGCTACATGCCCTGTGATTTTCAGTTTCAGAGAAAGATTTCTTTACAGGTTTCTTAACACAAGTTCTTGTAAAACTTGTGACCCCTGAGGTTGGTCAACTTTTACTACAGGGGCATTATTTAATGCCTTTTACCATGGATCTTAATATGCTTAATTTTCAAGTCAAAATGACACAATTTGTAATCATACACATATGATCTGTAGTACAAGAATTCTGATGTAAGAAAGAAAGCCATTTTACAACAAGAAATGTAATGTGGACACAACATTAAAGCCAGATTTAAAAACTTTAACACAAAATTACAAAGGGAAAGGATCCATAATAAAGCCAGATAGAGTTGTGGTTACTCTCTACTTCTGTTCATCACATGGTATGTTATCATTGTATGAAGTTTCATAAAGATCTGACAATAAATGGCAGAAATATATGCTAAATTGAAAACGCAATTGTTAACGACACTGGACGCCTGCCTGTGTTTCGTTAATCTTTTAGCCGATTCTTTTTGTTGAATACAAGCAATACAACATGTAGCAGCTGGTGAAATGTGTAGTTGCAAAGGAAGATTTTTCAGGCAAGTAAATTTCTGCTAGGCAAGCTAAAATTTTCAAAATAAATTCATGAAGCATAGGTGAAAGTTAGAAATTTCCAAAATCTTCATAATTTACCCAGCTTGTTTCTAGGAAGGTTAATTTCTTTTTCCTTGTCAGAATGACTCCATTTACAAATCTTTCACTCACAGTCAATAGAACGTCTAAAATTTGGCAGTAAGCTGACTAAATCATAAATAACTAATACTATGAATACATTATACAACACCTTGCTATTTGACAACATTTAAGTCACATCAAAACCATATTTTTTAGAAAAACCACTGGGGCTACATCCGAACAACATGTAAGTATCAATACAATTATAGATTGTTCTGTATCTTACAGATTAAATAGTACAATAGAAGAACAACTCTAAAACAGACATCAAAAACAAATCACTTCAGTACAATGTTCAAGTCTGATTGGGTGAACATTTAAATTAAATCCATTATTGATCTAAACCCTTAACACAAATAATACTATCATAACATAAAACAAGAGTATACTGGGTAACTCACCTAAATTTAGGTCTTACAGGAACCAGCTTAGTTTTCCAATACATTTATTTTCAACTTCATGTTAAATTGAAAAACCCTTGGACACCAAGTCAAATTTAATAACAGTGGCATAATTTTAACTCTCTAACTTCTAAGATAGTCTTAAGGCAATACTACATGACAAAAATGTATCTAGGGCCAATTGTTTCACATATTAAAGATATTTCTGAAGACTTCTCTATATTAATATTTAAGACCTCTGGTGCAAGGTCAATAATTACAAAAGGAGAATAATTTGATCAATTTCTGAGAAGAAATTTTAGATGATGCCACATGCTAAATGTGGTAAATCCAGGCCTTCTGTTATTGAGAATAAGATTCCTTAAGTAATAATTGATAAAGAATATAGCCAGACAAATACATAACAATACCTTACACTGGGGACAATGTGCTCAGGTGAGATTTAATACATTGTTGCATAGACACATATCTAACATAACATAATCTAGGGAAACTGGACACAAGTAACACATGCTAACTATGATTTTATTGTTACCATAACATTACACCTAAAGACTACCTATAATATGGCAAATTCCATTTTTGAAAAAAAAACCACAACAAATTATTATAACTTTATTTACAGTAATTCATATCTATGATCCATATCATAATGAGAAACTTGATTTTAGAAATATCATTCTGTTGTATTGGTTGCATTAAAAAATCAGTCTCAAAAAGTCTTAAAATCCTATTACATTGATCAGTTAATCCTATATGAAAAGACTGAAAGACAAAATCAATATTAATATCAAACTTGTACAATTCTTTCAAATTAAGAAAATTATCATAAATTTTATCTAACATAAGGCCATAACAAATTGATCGTATGTTCTATGGATTCGCTCGCACCTTAATTCTGACGGTTTTTACAAAAAAATATTTTTATTTCCTCGCTCGCTCATAAAAATTTGGTCAAACCGCTATATAAAGCAACTGATTTAAAAAAAAATCTTTTTCTTCGTTCGCTCCTTTTTTTCTAGAAAAATCTGAAGAACATATCATCAACTTGTTGTGGCCTAAATAGTAAATGTAATAATAAGGTATATGATAAATGAAGTGTAAATTCAAGACATACCATAAAATCAATGTGCTTACTGCATAGGTAAGCCAAACTGCTATTATGCAGAACTAAAAATATGCCAATATTGGTCCTTTGAAAGACAATAACTTTGCAAAGTATCATGGTGTCAGGCTGTTTTAAGGAAGAAACAAAAAAGCTCTTGTAAGCATTATACGCTCAGGTGAGCTAAATATCAACCAAACACCTAAAAGACATAATATCCTCTATGTAATAACATAATGTCAGAGTACAAGTAGCTAAAAGCATGAACAGAAAAACAACTTAACAATCAAAGCTCCGATAGCTCTGTCAGACATGGGGTTTTGGTAGAGTATATGGCTGTATACAACTCATGAAAGCGATACAAGGGACCTTTACCTTACATAAACCAGATAAGATATACACATGCTTCTTATCGTCTGCTTGTTAACGCATAATGCGGACTAGATTAATTGCAGTGGTAATTATCCCTTTATTTGCGCGCACACAACTGAATGTAATCGTCCGCGACAAATTTTGATGAGGATTTGCCACAGTCCACTACTAAACATGGGGAAACCCCATGTAAAAATCTAAATATAAGTCGATCTAGAACATTTCACTTGATTAACAATAAAATTTGAAACTACATGCAAATGATCAATTTACAACTTAATTCAAACAACAATGGAAATGTTATAATAAAATTTGATCAGCTTATACATAAGAAATTTTCATTCATTATTTTCTATACAGTGTTTTGTAAAAGCTTTTTGGTATGTTAATATAATAAGGACAATAATATGAAATCTTAATAATCTTTCTGTAATCTGATACAATAACTTAGTTAGTTTAAGTGATACAAGCATTTTTGAGAAATTACGACAGATTACAATAGAATCACAACCAATTTGTTACTGAGCATAATCAAAAATTCAATAAAACTGTCAATTTCATAAGCTAGGCAAGGGAGCAGAGTAAGAAGTATACAATTTATATCATCAAACAATACTTAACAAATATAATGTAGTATACAAGAGAACAAGGATGAACTAAGGTCACTCATCTGTGTGAAAGAACCAAACGCAAGCATTAGACTTTTCTTCTGTTTGATAATGGTCTAGTGTTTAAGTGAATATAGACCATTATTAAACATACTCAGTGGTTCTCTGTGACTTTATATCTTAATAAATCTTAACTAAATTCAATAGCACTTCATGTGGGATAACAAGGTAACTACATGTACAAAGAGGAAAAATATTTGGGACCTGAAAAAATTCTGGTTTGCAGAGAATTCTGGATTATAGGGTTTCCGGTTTAGAGGGGTTCCATTGTACATGAATTCGTTAAAAAACCTGGTAGTATATTGAATGTAAAAATTACCAACACATAGCGAATATGTTTCTTATTGTTTATTAACTATTTTCCAATGTTTTGCCATTCAAGGCTTCTTCAGGTATCTTAAAAAACCTGGTAGAAACTCTGTATAATTACCAAACTTTAGAAAAATGCTCAACTAAACTAAAAAATAGTTTTGCTTTTCACATTCAATCCTCTCACACAAATGAGCTACCTTGACCTTCCTATAAGAGATATATATCAACAGTTATTGATAAAGCAAATATTAGAACTAATATACATAATATTGCACAACATAGATTAACTATAACCCTAGTCAACACTAAACACTGCCTTGCTAATTTTGATAAATAGACAACATGAATGAAAGTGTCAGGAATGCTCTATGAAAGTTATATACATGTATCTACACAGTTTTTAAAATACACACGTCTTTAAGGTAAATTACATTTCAAACAAAAGTCTCGAAGACTCTAGATCTGCTGAGACCTAGTCCTTATGGGTGATGGAAAATAAGAATTTTCTATTTATGGCCCTGGGAGAATAATTTGAAATTGTCCACAGAAGACCATTACATGATTTGAATGAAGTTTGGTTCTTATGTCTCTAGCAAGTCACAGATTTATAATAAAGGTTGATATTTTGATAAGCATGTGCCCAAAGAATTTTTGCCAATTAAAAAATGTTGGTCTTAAAAGTTCAATGATTACTATGTGCTAAAAAAGATGAGCTTAACAGAAATGCAAGAGTTCAAGGTTCTTAATGTAGTAATTTGTGAGTGATTCAATAGTATGCTCAGCATATCATATGAGAATAACACAAACAATAGTACAATAATGGTAGGAGAAAGTGAACACAGTTCTCATGGTAGGCATGGTAGGTTAAAGTTTAGCCACTGGGAATGTATCATGATGTTTATCAACAAAGTTGCTATCTTCACTAAGTTAGGTTTCTAATACAGGGATTTCATTCCTTCCTCTTCAAATTGTGCCCATGCATCATTTAGTTCAATAAAAATAGCTCTAGCAAGTGGTAGATGAGGAGAGTCTGTTAACTGTAATATAAACAAAGTACATGTGTTAGTAATATAAGGTGGTGAATATACAACATTGAGTTATAGTCACTAAACACTAGTTTCAAGGCTATATGTGTACAAAATATATATCTGTTGTGGACTGGTTTTATCACATAATAAGCCTTGTGGAAGGGTAGGTGAGTACTGGTTTAAGACAACAGTTCTGGAAAGCCTGGTTAGGTGTGTTATTTGACTTAAAAATAATCTTAATTATCAATATAACCATTGACACAATATTAAACCCAATAAATAGATAAATATTATCAATTAAATTTTAAATAATCAATGGTCCTGTATAGTAATGAACACAACATGAAGAACTTTTGTAAAGAAATGTTGTTGCAATTTGGTTTGTGTCATTAGAACATGGTTGATTATAACTTCAATAAAGTTCTGCTAAAAATAAATTCACTACCCTAACTTCCTTTTGGTTCCTTTGAATTCCTATGCAGATGTGCTACCTACCAAGCTAACCAAATATACTTGATTCTTAGAGCAACAATTAACAAATTGTATATTACCTTATCTGGATGAACAGACAGAACTGCTTTCCTATAAACTTTCTTAACTTGATCAGCAGAAACTAAATCATGCATTCCACATTGTTTCCATCTAGTTTCATCTTCCCATAGAACAGTATGTAAAGAACAAAGTAGTGCACGAATATTCTTTTCTTTACCCTTAGTCCATTCCATTACCTGTCAAACATATGTGAAATGTATAATTAACTCACCATTTTAAATTGCCCTTTCATTATTTTATATACATGAAATAAGACTGTGTTGGCCAACAGCAATATTCACATGCTTCCAGCCACTTATCAATCATATTGGGGCAATCAGCATCCTGTCCACTGTATCAGGGGACGTTTAGATCTCAGGACATTAGACATTTTTATAATCATGAAACTATCAAATCCTAACATTTCATATTAAGAAAGAAAGTATTATAATAAGGCCCACATTGAAGATTGAATTTATGCAAATGTGCAGCCTAGTAAAATAATGTCTTTACTATTATCATTATAATTCGAAGGTTGCCAGCAAGACTGTAGTAAGTACATTGCATTAAAGAGCAAGTTACTACAGTCTTGCAGTTAACACTTGAAATAATGTACATATTACCAAAGTTTTAACATACCTTTAATTTTATAGGGTCCATTTCTTCAGCCATTAGTTTTTTCTTCATTTGTCCAATAGTTTTAGGACCATCATCTTTTTTGGTAAAACTTGTACCATCAGGAAATAAATCATCAAATGTTGCCTTTCCAGGGTTTGTAGGCTTTGTAGCTAAAGTTAAAATTCAAACTTTTAAATAATTTTATGTAAAATATTCTCTGGAAGGGTGAGGGACACACCCTTTACGGCTTATGGATAGTGGTTCCATGTTCGTACCCCACCAGAGATACTGCATATTTCTTTGACCGAGAAATTCATTTGCAATTGCTTTACTTCAACATGGTGCAAATGGCTTCCTGCAAGGGTGTTATAATTCTGTTGTGCCATTTGTCGGCTACACATGAACAGAATAAAAGACTCTCTAAATGATTGATTGATAGATATTAGTAGCTTGATGACCAGGGTTAATAGCTGCTACGTTAGTAGCTTAAAGAAATACAGTAACTTTTACTAAACATATACAATGTACATCAGGTTGGATACTAAATAGCTTACAGAATACATAAACATTATTATTAAATTGTATTTATTCCTTACCCTTTTTTTTACGGAAAGTCAAATTGTCAGCAACATATGGCTCTGAGTGTTAAAGGATGCAAACTCAAACACACTGTAACATGTTTGCATTATACAACTAATGTACAAGTTACTAAAACCAGTGTGGTTCTTTTATATGTTCACTTAAATAATTTCCATTAAATTCATGGTGCTCAAAGAAATAAATATGCAAGTCAGGTAAAACTTTGCCACCATCGCAAAACAAGCATTTAACATCAGTCAACATATCTTTTGTGCAAAGTCTAAACATACCTTGTGATGAATCATTTACATTTCTAAATGTACTTCCTTGATTATAATTTGGTTTTTGTGGTTTTTGTGTTTTTTGTTGTTGAGTTGGTGGTTGCTGTTGACTAGCAGGAGAAGATCTACCACTTTGTTGCATACCTCCTAGAAAATAACATTATATCAAAATTTTACATTTGTATTTAAACACTATATAGTCCAACAGAATTAACCCGAGCTTGAACTACCTAATTATAATAATTACACACTTCACTTACATTAAATTGTGAGTTTCCGTATGTGTGTATACGGTTGTTTTTGGGGAAACAAGTAAGTCAGCAATATTATGGCACAGTATCATAGTATTTATTCTTATGAAAACAACATTAATTGTCAGTGCGTGTATTTTGCCGAAAGCTTCCGATAAAGCGCAATTTACAAACGAAGACAAAAAAAGATGTAAATATGTAAATATTGAGTTTAATATATTCTTGCATAAAGGTCAAGCTCATGTTAATTCTGTTGGACTATACAACCCGGGTCAGTAGCATTAAATAAATGTTAACAGCTATTTTCCAATTTTAGTCAAGCCAATTAACTCACTTATCTACTTTGATTGAGAGGTATATCCAACCAATTGTAAAAATATTCTTAACTATTCAATTTTAGCTGAGGAAATATATTTACTTTTTCTGCTTTGACATTTTCCGCACAATTGTAACACTATTATTAACAATATTATAGACAAATTATTAGAACATTGTAACTTAAATTTATTTATTATAGCAGTTACAGTAAATTAAAATAAAGAAGTAATAAAAATGTGGAAGCAGTTTACATACCCATATATCCAGAACCCATTGGTGGTTTTCCTGACTGAGAAGGTTGTTGTTGTTGTTGTGATTGACTTGCCATTGATGGACCAGCAGGTTTACCAAAAGCACCTCAAATAATAGAATAACACTTATTAGTAATTCAACAAGAATTTCTAAGAAAATTTGAATGGATGCACAATAAATTGACTCAATTAAAATTGAAGAATTAACAGAAAAGCCCATTATTTTTATATTTAAAAATCTTGTGTAACAAGTCTCATTTAGAATTGCAGGCATCACAGAAGTCAGTTTGGGTGAAATCTTTTTAAAGCAATACCTAAAACATAATGTTATTGAAATTCTTCATTAATTTTTTCAATTTTTATTTAAGAAACATGGATCATTTAAAAATGTACTTTAGCTTAAAGAAAAGTACCAAAAACAAATCCATGACAGACAAGTAATACAAAAAACCTACATTAAGCATAGAGGGGAAGAGCATAAAAATGAAATGAAACTGTATACATACCAAAATCCGCAAAAGGATCAGCTTTTGCAGAGCCAGCTGGTTTGTTCTGACCCAAGGGTTGGAATACTCCACTGTTGTTCTTTGGGATGTTCCCACCCATTGGCATTCCTTGGAATGTTCCACTATTGTTTCTGGGTATATTTCCCATTGGTTGCTGGAATGTTCCACTATTATTTCTAGGAATGTTAGCTCCACTACCCATAGGTTGTTGGAATGTTCCACTATTACTTGAAGGTATATTGCCACCTGGCCCAAGGTTAGTATATGAGCTATTACGTGATATATTTGGACTAGAACTAGATACATAAGAGTTCCAATCTCCCATCAAATCACCAGAACTACCAGCAGTTCCAAGATTCCCACCATCTCCGCCAGAAGTGTTAGTATTAGTACCAAGTCCAGTTGATGCTCCAAAAGGATCAAAAGCATGAAATTCATTAACAGGAGCAGTAACTTTCACTGGAGGTGGTTCGCTTGGTTTTGCACCACCACTATTAAAATCTTGAAATGGATCAAACGAGTTATCATGTTTTGATGAACTAAAACCAATATCAGAAGAGCTGAAATCAGCAGCACCTGATAACAGATCTGCATTGGATGGAGTTTTCTCCATGTGCATTAAGTCACCATTAGGATCCAAATGATCATGGTTCATACTGAAAAGATCAACCGTTTCTTCTTGTTTGGTTTTACTGGTATCTTGAAAATCTGCTTTAAAAACATCAGAATTATCTGTAGTACCACTTGATTGAAAGTTGAATAGATCATCACCAGCTTGTTGAGATGACTGATTCTTACTAGTGCCTACATTTCTCTGTTGTGTGAGTGATGCAAAATCATCCTCATCATCACTTGTGTTGTCAAGAAGATTACTTTCAGCTTCAGTAATTAATCTAACCGGAGGTGCTTCTGTCTCGGTCCCATTAGAAATCCCAGAACTATTTCCACCCCATTCTAATGTTTCAAAGAAATTAGCTGTTGGAACTTCTTGTTTTGGTTTTTGTTGAGTGGGTTTTTGAGACTCTGTTTTGTCCAATGGTTTACTAGGTGCATGCTGTGGGCTATCATTAGAGCTGACACTTGACGATCTTGCTAGTCTAGCTTTGCCACTTTCTGATATTCCTGAAAATATTCAACACGGTCATAAATTGGCTTGTTCTATTATAGGCTATGTCAGAAATTAAGACCATATAAAGCTATGCTTGCTGATTAACACTACCAAAATATTTTAAATACAAGTACAATTAAACAATAGTCTTGAAAAATTACTTCAATATTCAAGCTTACATAAAAATTCCTTTATAATGTTATGGTTTGGTTTAGAATATTCAGACTGCTTTACATCACTCAAATAAAAATGTGTCAGTCATATCAATGCAATCATTCTATCCACAGTCCAAGGGGAGACTTAGGATCTCTGTTTGGACCCAATACTATGCCAGTTTGAAGTACTTACCCTTGTGGTGCCTAAGACAGTCCCTAGGGAGACTTGGGACCCCTGTCTTGACCCGAGACTTCGCCAGTATGAAGCACATATCTATGCCAGGGGAAGACAACTTCCATACTAAATACATGGTAGGAAGAAAATTTGTTGTAAAAATATTTTGAGACCAAACTCCAAGAACATATGAACAAGGATCAAACCTATGACCCCTTGATTTTCAAGATTGCTTGAATTGTGAATTGACACTAAGTATTGGCTCTTCATGTGTAAATTTGGACCGAGTTAATAGCATATTTGGATTTATGCCTTTAACCAACATAGTTTAAGTTTTATATGGCTAAGTAGTAGTAAAAGTAAACCAAATTTCAATATATTACCAAAATCTGCCATGGTAGCTTGCAATTCTTCTTTACTAGAGAACAATATTTTTGGTGATAGTTTTTGAGTGTTAAATTTATCCCAAGGAAAATTTTGCTCTGGTGATCTATCTTTGGGTGATACGGAAGTATTCAACATAACAGTAAATCTATCAGGATATTTGTCTGGTGTATCTAATTGATCTAGATCATATCTGAAATAAAACAATATAACATTGATAATAATACAAGAAAACAATTCTCTGTTAAGGGCAACCCAACCCTATCTAGTTAATTTTGCTGACCCTTTAGTTTTATTTAAAAAAAACAACAAGAAATGTAATGTGGAAACCACATTTAAGCCGGATTTAAAATCTTTAACGCGATAAATAACAAATGGAAATAATCCATAATAAAGGCAGATATAGTTGTGGTTACTGTGTAAATCTGTTCATTACATAGTATGTTATCATTGTATGAAGTTTGATAAAGATCTGACAATAAATGGCAGAAATATACGGTAAAGAAAAACTTTTTGACACAATTGTTAACGACACCGGATGCCCGCCCACCCATCGAAAAATCCGGCTAAAATTTGGAATTATATTTTCAACATTGACAAGAAGATTATTAGTGAAAATCACAATTGGCTCTGTTAAAATACTAACAACAAAACCTGGAACCTACCCTTCCAAACTTTGTAGACCCTTGCCCTAAACTCAGGACTTTTTTTGGCCTCATCTACAATTTCTGCCAGTTTGTGTTGATGTTCACATTTGGTTTACATTTCATTAGAATGATGTGATGTCACAAATTTATAAATTTAAATTGATCGTCATTATGACATGGAAGCTTCCAGATACACAACAAAACAATTTTTCAATTAATTATTGTTAGCTTCAGATTAATTCCATGTCACTTACGGCCAGATAAAGGTGACTCTGAGTGGAATAGTAAAAGGCTAACAGTTTGGGCCAATTGTATAAGTAATGTAGCACTATGTAAAATAGAGCACTACTGTATCTTATCCTATATATGAGTTTATTTACCTGTATTGGCTTACAAGAAGGAAGAACTTTTTTACTTACTGAGTAAATCTAAGATTTGTTCTATTTGGCCTCACAAAACCAGAATTTATTTGTAACTGGAACATTTTCATTGATGTTATCTGAAATAATAAAGTAAAACCAATGTTAAAAACATTTCATTTATCATTTCATCATTATAGAAAAACTACTTTTCCTAACAATATAGCCATTATCTATTCACAACTACATGCATTTATTAGTGATAGCATTAATAAGAAATGTATGATAAAATATAGATCAAATTTTATATGGTAGAAAAAAAGATGAATGAATGTAAAACAAAACCATATATCAAGTTTCATCACCACTGGACAAAATGTAGCACAGAAAAAGAGTGCTCAATATTTTTTCATATAATCTAGATTCTCAATTTCAACTCAACATCATTTAATTAGGGTTAGATATAACAAGTAAATCTGTGAGCTAATGCTCACTAGTGATACCCCCGCAGTGAGAAATATGACTATCATAATGTAACTTTCATTTGACGAAATCTAAAAATATGCGACAAACAGGAAGTAGATGAGCAAGGAGCATGAAATCGCTTTACACCACATGGGACTATGGGATGAAGCAATATGCAAAGTATTAGGCTGCTGCATGTTATAGTTGCTGAGAAAACTGCGACGGAAATTTTGTAACGGACGGACGCACGCACGAACACACGCACGCACGGACAAGGGTACAGTATACCCCCTCTTCTTCGAAGCGGGGGTATAATTAAAACTTTCAAACTGGACATATTTTATGATCATTGAGCTACAATTATAGACTTCTAAAAGTCGAAGGGGGGTGCAAATGATCTGTTACATCACAGAATTTTAATAACATTTTAGCAAATTGATGGGTCAGCACAAATCGATAAAGAATGTGGACTAGTTTTGTGCTGACCCTTTGAAATGGCATAACAAAATCTGCTTCAATAACCTTACTGTCAGACTAAGGGAACGTTCCGCAGGTAATTGTTAGCTAGTGCTTTTGAAAGCAATTTTTTGAAGCATAAGAGGTCTATGGAACGGTTTGCTTCAAGCTAGCAAATCCAAGATGGCAACTTTTCAAACAAAAAGTTCAGATTTGTAACAAATGAAAAATATTCAAATCAATCACCATGATAATTCTATTTAACCGCTTTGACGAAATATATGCATTAAATGAAATATATATCAGTATTCTAGAAGAAGAGACACGTTCCCACAGGGGGCAGCCATTTTGAAAAAGGCAGAAATGTTCTGAATGATATGGCTAGCAAGAAAAAAAAATTGCTACACATCGCTAGCTAGCGATTCAACTTGCTCGATCGTAGCAGACTGTTCTGTAGAAAATCGCTAGCTAGCGATACAAAGTGCTCGCCTTGCAGAATGTGCCCTTTCTGTTATCAACCAACTTACCTTTCCCTGTATTTTACCACCAAATGTAGATCTAGCATGATAAACTATAATAGTTATATCCCCAGCAGCTGATATATTTAATGGTAAAGTTACTTTTCCTTCATATTCAGAATAACCTTTCATTTTCTCATATTCTTGAGATGTAGTCAGAATTCTGTCCTCGCCAACATATACCTCTACAAATGGTGTACACCCATTTCTGTTTAAGAAATATGAAAATATTTTTACTCACTATTAATGAGAAACTATATTTTCAAGATGAAAAAGACACAACTCAAGCATGTATAGAAAGTTTCACATAAATGTGATTTATCAATTTTGATTGAGCACTTGAATGAAAAGGAGTTTTTTTAAATAAGTCTAAAATAAGTTTTTTTTTAATTTTCACAAGGCAAATATTGTTGTACAACCATACACTTAGCATTAAATACAGAAACTTGAGTGTTACTTTTTACTAGTGAATGTCTAAAAACTAAGGTTGTTACAATTCATGAATGAATTAAACTTGAAGACTGTACGTTTAAAATCTCTTTAAAGAAAGAGGTTTCATATTAGCATTCCAGCTGTCTACTTAATCCTAATACTATTATCATATTGTTCAATGCATGCTGTACTTAAATGAAACTAAATATTGTTTTTATCAAAGTCACTATACACAAAAAGTAGCTAACTTGGGCAGGTTACAGTTAGTGATTGAACTTTTATAAAAAAAAGGCTAAACATACATGTATGTTCTGTCAGTTATATACAGTAAAGTTTCGCTAATACGACCACCTGGCGGTCTTACAGAAAGTGGTCTTAATAGCGAGTTGGTCTTAATAGTGAACCCACCTATTTGTTTATTGAGAATAACGGTTAGGTACAAAAAATTATTCATGTTGCCAGTGATGTTTCATATAATTAAAATGTTTTGTTAATGGTTACTTAATACAAATAGAAAGTATGAATACTCTTGCTATTAAATCCAAATAAATGCATAACTTATTAATTTCAGACACTGTTTAAATCACAGTCCTTTAATGATATTTTGTGAATTAGTAATCTAACCAAGCAACTGACTAAAGACTGGTTGGGACTAAAAAGCGGTTGTATTAGGGAATAGCGAGCCGGTCTTATTATCAGACCTTACGACAATTGAAATATATAGAAAATAATTCAGGTCTTTCAAAAACTGCCCGTATTATGTAGTTAGTCTTATTATCGGACCGGTCGTTAGGTGAGACTCTACAGTAAAATGAATCCAGTTCACTATATAAATACACTTAATTCTTCATATCAGCAACAGCACTAAACAAAATAATACTAGCAAACCAACTTACTTCATTTTGTTAAATAGAGGAACAGGTGATAAAGTAATACTGTTCAATATAATAGATTTAGTATGTGGACGATATGGTTCATCTCCGACCATTTCACTGAGGTACTCTATATATCTGTAATATAGCAAATCATACATGTGTTACATTATTTTGTTTATTTTGTACTAACTTTTATAGTGAAAACTAGCTCACCAGACCAGCTTTACTGTCCTTTTTCCTTTACCAGCACTTGCTTATATTTTACAAGGAGTCAACAACTACATCACTTTTGAATGATCAATTTTATTGGAAGTGTATGACCTCCCTCTATCATGAATTTGAACATAAAAGAGCAGTGGTGCTTTTCACAATAATTCTTACGAAAAAAAATCTTCGTAAGTCAAAAGCAAGAAACCTTAATAATACGCTCATTATTTGGTTTATTAATTCTAAACATTATAGAATTATGTAGAATTGTGTATACCTTTTGAATATCATATCATAGTTATGCTGATTATCCGTCTGATTTTGAAGTACTAATTATATGAAACTGACTTACGGAGATTTTTTTCGTAAGACTTTTTTTGAAAAGCACCACTGGTCTGAAGGCTTGTTTACTTAATACTTGACCACAGTCATAGTCACTAAGTTAAAATATAGGTCAGTGGTTTAAGGTCATTTTGGGGTCAAAATTGGGCATATTTATAAACCATTCACCATCTTACCTCAGCATACAATTCATTTCCATAATCATATTTCATATTAGTTACCCACAGTAATATTCAAAGTCAATTTAATGGAAATTTTTTGTCTTGGAACAAGCAAACAGAGATCGGTAAAATGAAAATATGTAAACAAAAAATAAACAGATAACTTGCATTTGCTTACTGAGCTATAGTCCAACAGAATTAACCTGAGCTTGACCTTTATGCAAGAATATACTTGTTTACCCAAAAACTAATGTGTCCAAAATTAAAAGTACAAGACATGCCACTTTTAATAAATTGATTTATACTCACATCGGTTGTTATAAACATGTGTAATACACGCATACGGAAACTCACGATTTAATGTAAGTGAAAAGTGTAATTATTATAATAAGGTAGTTCAAGCTCAGGTTAAGACTGTTGGACTATACAAGAAAGATTAAATGATTTTTTTTTCCAAAAATTTACCTTCTTTGAGATGGTGTTACTTCTGGTGCACATCTTTTATTACTAAACATTGTAAGTGCTTGCTGGGGACCATCCAATAAATGACAGAAGACAAGAAATGCAGCAGCTACAGTTGCAGAAGAACTTTTTCCATCCTGATAAATATATAAAGTTAAAATAAACATGAGCTAATTTTATATATTCACATTATCAATATATACAATCAATATTGAAGATGTTGTTTCACTATTAAGAAAATCCACTAATAGATACCAAGCCAAGTATTTTTTTTTTGTTGGGTTAAACACCAAAGCAGCATAACAATGCTCTTTCAATCTACTAACCATTCCTGGAAATGGCTAAATATTTAGATTTAGTTGTTAATCAGTTACTAGGTGCATACATCAGTCAGTGACTGACAACAGCCCTTCATGATTTATGATCAGTGGTAGGGGAGAGAATGGCCCATACGTTTAACACTGGCCCAAGTAAAAGAAAAGGAGATTGTTGTCATTTTTATTATAGTTGGTAACCAGTTCAGAAAACTTTCATCTATGTTGTAAACATTCTTAACAAAACCTCAATAATGATGGATGAAAGTTAAATAAACTGAATGAAGATGTCTAGTTTATACTAACAACAAATAATACTATATCGCTAAGATGTAAAAAAAATAGGGGTGTAACAATACGGTAGAAACCGTATTGCAATATATTGCAATATGCAGAACCCGTATTGCAATATATTGCAATACGTACCGTTTTTTCGCTTAGACAAGCAAAGCATTAATTAATGCATGTACCTCGTCCTAATTTGATCAGCATAGCACGCATATGGGTATTTTCAAATGATCTCTCATCCAAATGTTTGAATAACAAATGTAAAATGGTCTATGTGTTAGAAAAATGAGTGGTTTGAAACAGCATCTTGAAGATATTTTTCTTTCAATTGACTTTAGAAATGTTTAACCTTTAAAAGCACAGTAAGAGTATTTCAATTATTCAATTCATTTTAACATTTGTTTAAACATTTAACTATCAGATTCTGATACTGAACAAGCAGTTTGACACTTAACTACAAAAACCGGTTCAAGGAAAAACGAACCGGTTAAAAACCGTTAGAACTCGTATTGCAATATTAACCGGTATATCGGTTAACCGTTACACCCCTAAAAAAAAACCACCCAAAAAACTTACCAAGCAATGAACAACACAAACATTCTTTGGGTTCTGCCGTAACCATAGGTGCATATTTTTACAAATAGCAAAAAGACTAGCAAGTGTAGGGGCTTTTTTAGCTGGCCAACCACATTCAGAAACCTGTAATTTAAGTAAAATATATATACCATATGAAGCACCAAAATTGTTTGTAAAACAAATATCAATGATAACTAAGCAGCTTCAGGATATGTAATTTATGAATATGTCACAAACAAGACATTCTGCTTTACTTCAATAGCGCTTTTTTCTCAATTGCCAAATCCTCACGCCATTTTCCATTCTATTTGTTTTTTTTAGGACTCAACTATCTACATTTGGGGGCAATTTATTCACTTTTTAAGAATTTTCAAAACCAATCATTTGATTCAGTTAATAATTGATTTAAAGAAGTTCATTGAATAAACTTTATTCACATGTCCAGTGAGAGATTGTACATCATTGTTAGCCAAGTTACTCAATGTATCTACGTTGGAAATCAGCAGTACAACTGGTACTGTGGACATGGAACCTTGTAGCCAAATCTGTTATCTACTATTTCTGCCAGTATTTATCTAAAGGGTCTCATAAATGATAATTTATGCGAATAGAATAGCAGATTTGGGAAAATATCACATTCCCGATACAGAACTAGTATATTCAAATCGACATGTGATGACTTGAGTTTAATCCACATATAACAGTAGAAAACAACTTGCAGTAAAATATATTAATATTTCTCTCCAACTTACCCTATTTTCAAATTTGACATTTTTATACAATCTTTGTGACAGATTATACACTGCATAACAATTTCTATGGCGACCTTCTAGGTAATTTCTGACATCATCTATATGGTTTTTAATGGCTGATTCCATACCTTCAGCAGGATAGGACATAACTAGAAAAAATTACATCTTAGATTAATAATAGACTATAGCTTAATACATGATTGAAAGTTCTAAATTCTCAAAATTCCACATTTTACTGGCTTTTACACAAAAATACTTTTTCAAGACTTGTTTAAAAAAAAATTTCACTGATGTTAACAGCAGTGTACAATTGACATGCAAAAACAATGAAGATATTAATATAGCTTTCTTAAAAAAGCAAAAACTGAATGTAATTTATGCCTAAGCAGTGTTTCTGCAATCTTCAAAAATCCGAGGGTCATTTTTGACTCCTTCTTTTATTTTTTGAGGGTCATTTGAAGTTTAAAAGGGTCAGTGTTATGATATGACTATTTACCCCATTTATATTAAAATGAGCTGCATAATAAAAATGAAAGGTTGTTTTGCTCAACTAAAGATATATGGAGAAGTTGACAACCTTATTGAAGGATGTGTATTTGTTATGAACAATGGTTCAGCAAAACCCGGTCAGGTGAGCTTGCAACCATAAAAAGACATTTTTTGTCAACACAGCGATTAACTGAACAAAAATCAAGTATTTACAAATAGTTAACAGGGTTTTATCCTTCACATGATCACATAAATAAAATATTTTCTTACGTAAATTTGCCATTAAAAAAAATCCACGGAAACGTATGTAAAATCGTTGATTTTCGATTTTTCGATTGTAAATTTTTCAAATCTTTTACATTAACAAATATTTTATATGCTAAATGTTTCAGTTTAATGGTTTGAAATAATCCACTAAAAAACGCTGACATTTCACATGAAATCGCCGAGCTTTTTGGAAAAAAATAAGTTGTGTAAAATCATCAGTTTATACCGTCTAAAAGTAATTATTTAAAAGTAACAATTTAAAGACAGTGCTATTTTAAAAATAGGTGAAAGTATTCTAGTAAACAAAAGAACAAGCTTATCTGCATTCGCCAATATTTTTTTTAATCGGCAATTTTCTTTTGATCTTAATTATTAAGCAGACAAAGAAAGAACTAGGCCATTCTTGTTTAAGGCATAATAATAATATTAACATTTAAATCAAGCTCTAATCTATGATAACACTCTGAGACATTGCAACTAAGACATTGCTGTGTAATAAAACATCAGAGTGTGAAAAGATGCCGATACGACACACATCTTAACAATGTCAAACTGTGTAAACTTGTAACCAAACAAAGGATTAAAATGAATTGAGTCGCTGGTAAATGATGAAATATACAATTTACAGACATTTTGTGACACATGTTAATTTAATAAGACAAGATCACTATTTTAAATTGATACCTCGTAACCAAATGCCCGCGTCATAAACAATAATTAGTGATCTACTTATCACCGAAAAAAGGACTGTCGTAATGTCGTCAAAGGTATTTTTGGCAGCATATATTTGTGTACTGTCGTTAAATTTAATTGACAAAGTTATGATAGAATGATCAAAATTTGAAGTTATCGGTAAATTGTGATCAAAGAAACGATTTTTCTGTTGCTTTCACTGTGTATCGGTATGAAAAATATACCGATTTTTGGGACGCTATAATTTACTCTGTTATCTTTGTCTCGGAATTAACATGAAAGAAAAAGATAATATTTTACTGTAATATATTGGTTGCATCACAAATGACGCACTAGACACATTTTAACGGGTCATCACTGAAAAAAAATGCGTCAAAGACGCAAAAAACGCACAGTTGCGGAAACACTGCCTAAGAAATTGTATTACATTCATAGAATCAGAATATTCAGTATACTATAACTAAGGTTGACCACAAATGATGAGTCTAGTTAGGAAACACCCTAAGTATAGAAATATCTTGCCAAGTGTTATATCAGTTTGTTTGTTGCAATCACAATTATAAAAATATGATACAAAATCAGAAAAGAAAGGAGCAAAATTATTGCCTTGCAATGCCAGTAAATAAAATAGCAAACAGTAAATTCTAAATAAAACATTATTTACAATAACTTACCAAGAAGTCTTGAAGTTATATAGCTGATATCTAGATCTGATTTGTTCATTGTACTGTAAATATAAAACAGTAGTTAATTCATAATTTTACACCAACATTTGTATAGGTTATCATGTATATACAGCAGTTGACTCGCCTAAACAGCATTCCAGAAACTATATCTTTCACTGATACTCCTTTGCTCAAAAGGAGACTACGACTTCTCCCAATACATAGGAGAATCTACATTACTGCCGACTTTCAAGGAAAGCATGACCTGCTGTGACATTCAGATATACCTCGGCGATCATCTACGAAGATATACCTCAGATATCAAACGTAGTAGGAATACAACCAAGTTATGAGCTCTGTCGATTAACCTCATAGGTTAAGTAGTGCCGATGTAAACAACCTACATGGCAGATCATTTTGCAGAAAGTATCGAGTACACAAAAAATGTTTAAGGATCCACTTTGATTTAAGTGAATATCAGTTACAGGCATTGAAGAGCTTTAACTGCCCATAATTGTCCGTCATTTTTGGTGTGTGCCAGCGTTCTATTGAGTAAACGTCGGGAACAAGGCTAGATTCTATGTTGGAACTACTTTCGCTCCTCGTGATATCCGAGGTGTATTTGGAAAATCACCGAAGTAGTTCCGAATGCTGCTGTGACTGTCAAACAAACTCAAGTGGATAACCCCCACATACTGCTTGCAAACAAGTTTTTTAAAAATAATTTTCATATAAACAGTCACAGTAATATGATGCAGAAAAGTCATCTAACCATTGTTCCTTGGATGTACCAGATTTAGCCAATCATCTTCAATAAGCAACTGTAAACTGTTTTACATAAAGAGCTATAGTTAGTTGCTAAGCTTAATTTCATGAGCATCAATTAGTGAGAGGACACAGTGATTTTAATTTAACCGAATCAATGCCCTGAAGAATAATGTTTACAGTCCACCCCCTCCTAACAGCCACCCCTCTTAAGCGGTCACCCCCTGTAAGCGGCCAGCTCATGCCGCGACCGTCGGAAAACGCTCTATAATGCACCCCTATTAAGCGGTCACCCCCGTTCTCCAGCCAACGGCCAGCCATTTTGCATCCCAAACCAAATTTTTCCCCCGCGTAAGCGGCCACGTGCATGAGAGTCTGACCGTTATGTATATTGACAAAATTTGTCAGAGCGTGTCATCTTTTGTCGTTATACATAATACACATGTCAACGTTATCGAATAAACTTTATCACGTTGCCGATGGCAACATAACTAAGCAGTCCCTTTATGATCGAGAGAGCCAATCATAGCAGTAAATTTAGACACACCTTTCGCGGTTTGCCTCGATAATTACAGAACTTAAGAAAATGCACATAAAAGTTAAACGATAATTTTATCTTGTGTATTTCGCACCTACGAATATTACCTATTATTAAGCGGCCACCGCGGTCATGGTATATTGACGTAATTGCAATGACCCGTGTCTTATAAATACAAAGGAAATCGCTACATTATCTTATCAATTAGTCGTGACAGGCTCTAAAAATCAATAATTAGCTATCTTATAGTTGTTAGCGTGTATAATCAACTGAGTGACACGTATTATAATCTGATCATTATGTTTTACGTAATAAACAATGTACAATTTAACCTTTATCCGGTCTTGTTTAAAACCAATACTGACCGTTCAATCTTTGTTCGTAAAGAAATAATTTTCATAATTAATATTTTTAAACAAAGAAAGGTCAAAATTGAGGACGTTAAAATGCATTTTCCGAAAATAGGCTGCGTTCTACATTCGAATTATTTAAACGAGGCCAACAATGATACACAGTTTTCAAAGCACTAGTTATTAAATTATTTGTTGGTTAATAAGACTTTTATCACATTTCAGACGTATAAATTGCGTAAATTTCACAGTTTCATTTTCGTATTTTTTAACTATTACGGCATTTATTCTGAACGACTAAATTACCGATTTTTTTTCTCAACTTGGTCGTACATATATCAGCAAGTATTAAGTTTTTATCTATTCAACAGAAATAAAGAATATTACCCAGAATGAAAATAATTTACTGTCTATTGCGTGACCTTGTCTTGTAAAGCATAAAACAAGCATACAACTTCAATTAAAACAACTCTTTTTCATTAAAACTTTATCTCCAGACCCCCCCCCCTCTCAATGCCAAACCCCCTCTTAAGTGGTCACCCCGCTTAAGCAGCCAATTTGGCTGTTTCCCTTGGCTGGCTGCTTAAGAGGGGTTGGACTGTAGTCCCCTTCTTTTTTTCCATCATTATGGGACTTCATTTTATTTTTTAAAACAGTACAATCAAGAATTAAACCACTTACGCCGAGACTGTTTCAACAACTTTAACAGATGCATCTTTTACATTTTTCATCAAATTTCCAGCTCCCAATTTAAATGAACTAAACAAGGAACCAGCAGTTGAATCTGAACTTCCTTGTTGATATTGTGATGGAGGTCCACTAGAAATAGGCTCACGCGCGGGACTTGATTGGTAGGCTGAAAATAATAATAAAAAGTCAGAACATTTTTTATACTGACCATAGATAAAATGAATCACAATTGGACAATGACCAATTACCGCAATCACCTTGGATTTATTTTCTGGAGCACTATCCCTATAAATTAACTAAAAAAATTACTTACTAGTCTGACAATAATAAATAAGCAATTTTAACAATCTCGTGCTAGTGACTTACGGAGACTATGGTGAACTATGTTCTACCCATACCTATATCAATTATTTTAGGCTTTTGATGAAAGTGCATAAAACAGAAGATTTCCTGTATCTGGAAGCGTGTTTGGTTCTGAGCTATTCCTGTGCAAGATAGCGAACAATATCTAAGACCTTAAAACAATGATTACAAACGCTCAATCTGAGAAAAAATCTGCATTAGGACCATTCAGCAATTTAGACCATCAATTTTGACTGTGCTAATAGCAACCTTACTGTATTCACTTTTTTACTGCTTAACATTCTTAACAAATCAGTCAAATTTATATGATTTATCATTGCACACATATTGATATTATAACCATGAAAGTTTGTATGTACCTCATGGAGAAAAACAGAAATTTGAGTGAAGTAAATAGATTATAGAATAATATAGATACCTGGCTGTTGAGTGACAGGTTCAGATAAAATTGATCTTGGTAATGGTTCAGTAACTTTAACATTCTTAGCTTCAGCTATTTCTTCTAGTCTATCTATAACGTCATTTATATTTGGTCTATCTACAGGGTTAACTTTAAACATCCCCACTGAAAGTACATTGATTTTATACATAAGAAAATAGTAATCAAACAAGAAATAGAAAACAGTGATGGAATTTCTAAGGCCATTAATAAATACACTATAAGTAAATGCACATGTGTCCCCCATCTAACTACACAGACATTTTAAACAATTGGCAGAGAGAGAGATAGATTCAAGATATACAGTTTATTTCAAGTTGGAATATTACCAGAAACAAGTAACATAAGTTTTGATAAGCTTTTGTCCAACAAAGTTAAAGATATTAAACAATACTAAATAGGTCAAGGGAAAAAATCAATATGGGTAGTAAATTCTATTTGAGCTGAATACTAAGAATTCATTTTCAACCAGGTGAATTAAATTACATAGACCATTTTTAAATCTCTGTATGCTGTGCTCATTAGAATGTAACATAATCAAAGGTTTACTCATTTTGAATTTTTTATGCTAAGGTATATAACTTATAAGGTAGATAATGCTTCTTACAGCTGTTACACATACATTCTCATAGAATAAGAGCATCAATTTATGTGGCATAATTTGTAACTTATAGATTTATAAACTAACATTGGTGAAAGCTTAAAATTTTCAAAATCCTGAATTTTATTATTTCAGCAATTTATTACTATAGAAGAAAACATTTCTCAAGTCACAAAATTCCTGAACATTGGGATTAGTCAAGAAAATTTTCATCTATACACTTATTTGAAACCAGAATGGTGATAGACTTACTTATGAGATCATGAAATACTGTATATTCAGTATCAGTTTCTGGTATAGAATAATTAGCATTTATAATTCTTAACTTGGCTGAATCTTCATATGGGTGAACACCATAACATAACATATATAATACACAGCCTAATGCCTGAAAGTAGATGACATAACATAAACAGCATTAGTATAGTGTTAAGAGAATGTTATACAAATTATGTAGATGTAGAAAATTATATCAGACCTTTCTCAAGTGTTTTCTTGCCTACAGTGATAGCCTTATCCGATCAGCCAAAAGCCCAGACTCGTAAAAATAAATTAAAGCTAGTGAAATTGCTTATTTAAAATAGTCAGGCTAGTTAATAATGTGCCATTTCCTGGTGGCTGGTGAATTATTAATTTTTTTTCCTGCTAGGAGTGTAGACTAGATTAGTACAAATCACTTCATTTTTACACTTCAGTTAAGTGTTATATTCTAATGTTTAAACAGAATGGGGATGGTTAAATGCGGTCGATATAAAAAACAAGGGCAGTCTACAGCCAGCACCATCAACTATTTCATGTACTTGATAATAAGCATTTTTAAGCAATAGAGTTAAACTGAACAATTTGAATAATACATACCCATATATCTAATGCTTCATTGATTGGAAAATTTTGATATAAATCCAACATTTCTGGTGTTCTATACATTGGTGTGGTGTTTTTGGTAATCTGAAAAAAGAAAATATGCAATAATATGTTACAATGACAGTATTTATATCAGTTATGAAGTTTTTAAAAATTCGTTATGGTTGGATACATGGGGTAACTATATCAAGTAAAATTACTGATGGGATGATATAAACTAAGCATTTTCCGAAAACTAATTTCATTGAATAGTAATTATAAATTTAAAACAGGCAATTTTAAGTTCTTCTTGTGGTAGATTGTCTTTGCTCTTAAAGCTAAAGAAAATATTCAGTGTTTTCTCCAGACTGGTTTTGGCGCACTTTTTATCAGCTTTGACGCTGAAAGACCACCAGCGGGTCTTCCATGACGCACTCAAGCAATCGTCATCATTTGTAGGTAGCAATCATCCGACCAGCATTTTTCGTCTGCCGATTATACTAGCTAGGGCTTGTCGGAGATTTTACTTGTACTATCAATGCCAACAGTTTGTAACAAGACACATGAGGCTGTTTTTCCGTAAAAATGGAACTCATAAATAAGGAAACTTTATTCATAATTTTAATTTTCTGCAGTCTTTAATATGAAAACATCACAAAGAAGTGCATCAATTAGATCCCTGTACTATTAGAGGTTTTTAAAATTTGATGTTTGATGTTTATCTGGGGGACCCATTATTTCTGACATTCTGAACCTATTGTTTTAAAGCATGAGCTACCTTTCTAGGCTCATTGAATTCGTGTTTCTAAAAATATCACAAGTTACTTCTCCTAACTCCAATCTTCAATAAGCATCAGTCTACTTTCTAACACTTAAAGACATGCTCCATAGCTTGGTTCTAAACAAGAACACAAAAACCTAGTTTGTTATGGTTTCGTCCAATTACAGGATTTCATATAATCAAAGAAGGGATAAGTGCTGACCCCCTAATATTTCCATTTGACACCCAGTTTTTGAACATTGGGGTCATGTGTGACCCTCAAAATTTTGTCCCTGGAGAAAACACTGAATATTTCCAGCAAAGTATAAAACATTGCAGAGATAAGATAATAAAATACAGAACACAATTAGACAAAGTAAACTGCACTTGTTGATTATCCAGATTAAATACACCCTTCTTTGTCTCATACAGAAAAATAAGAAAAAGCGGTATAATAAAAAAAAATGCACAAGCTGAAGGTATAGTTCTTGTGCACTGTACTTCCAGTTAAAGTAATGCACATGATTAACCAAGTTTCAAGTATTTTAGTTGACAATGTTATGCTAGAGACAAAAGAGCCTGTATGGCATTAATTGGTATTCCCATATGGTCCATCTTTGACAGGCATTTAAAAAGATACAACACATTATTAAGATAATAAATACCTCATCTTCAACTAGACTTCTTCTCATAGCAGACCAACTATCATCAGGAGTATGTGTCTCAGTTGTAGCACTTCCAAAATCACAAAGTTTAATTATACCATTAGAACTAATTAATAAATTTTCAACCTGAAATACAGATTACAACTGTGTCAGGGTATCATTTGACATTATATAGTTTATAGTTATTGAATGTGTTCAAACAAACATCCTAACATAGTTACATGTCTATGCAATACTAAAAATATGGAAAACGATTGTTGGATCAATTTATGGTGTAAAATTACAATTGTAATTTACACTACATGTAAATAAAGAAGGAAGTAGACTAGTATTTTGCTGAATTAACGATTACACTATACCATATTAAAAAGTTAAAGTGCGGTCTAAAGTCTGCTTCCATATACATGTTCAGCCGACTTTACAATCTTGTATGAGAACTCCTGATCATTGAAATTACACCCAGGCAAGAGATCCCTCACAGAATTAGAATTGTAGCATAGTCCTTGCACTTGCCAAGAATTTATTACTTCAAAACGATGAATCAGTAATTTATCATTATTCACTACATGACAGGCATAAAATGATTTATTTAATCAAACAAACAACCTCTTACTATAAGTCTATATCTTCATACCCCATCTTCCCCCCATAAAGTACCCTGCAATAAAAGTTTGCAGAACTCAAAAAGAAATTGCTAAACACTAAGTAAAAATTCTGGAATGACATGAACCCTGACAGGATAAAGAAACTTTCGTTAATGTGGCATATTATCAACAAATAATAATAGCTATAAAGATATTGTGCCAAAAACAAAGTATCTATCCACTAATAGATACTTACTGACTGCTTTACTCTAGCTTCCTAGCACTACCTTTTTAATGCTGAACAGAGAATTGAAGTTGCTTGTACCATTTTTATTATGTTATGTATGGATAGAACCCACTACCTCCCATGCCTTATGCTCAATCATTAGGCTTTCATTGTGGTAAACTGACATAATTTATTGAAAACTTACTTTTAAATCTCTATGTATAATAGGTGGTGACTGTTTATGTAAATGTTGAACAGCTTTACATGTTTGATAGAATATCTTTAAAACAACAGAACATGGTAGTGGATCTTCTCTCATGTTTAATATATCAACAACTTGACCACCTAATAGAAAATAGAAAAAAAGAAAATCATTGTCTGACATACTAACATTCCAAGAGTAAGTCATTTAACCATGCAGATGGCTTTTAACTTTTCCTCATTCTAATAATATATAGCTTAACAGTCCAACTACATATTTGTTATTAAATGCTAGCCCAAATGTAACTTTGCATGGTTTAATTTTGAAAAAGCAAAATCAAGAGGCCTGTCTATTTGTCATGACCGAAATTAAAACCATAATTCATGCATTCTGAACGTCAACGAAGGGAGTAGCTAGAGGATGCAATTTCTGATGTTTATCTCCATAAAGAAATTCATGTATAATATCACTTTGCTAAATAAACGTTTCACAGAACATGACTAGAAAATGAACAACTTCAAGTTTACTGCAGCAGAAAATGTAGTGGAGTAATAACCCCTAACCTATGACTTTGACACAACTGTACACCAGAAATCATACATACATCATTACATGACATATTAACATCTATAGTAAACATATCAAATTAACATAACAAAGCTAACCTGTACAAAGTTCCATCAATAAAAGATATTCCGATTGTCCATGACCAGATTCCTCTTTCCCTATAGAGGCAGCTGCTGTAAACAATACTATATTAGGATGTCCTGATAATTTTTTCTTTCATAAATTAAGGGTAATAATAACAAGGACTTGAAGAAGCAAAAAAAAAAAACAAAAAACTTTTGGTTATAATTATTACAGTACATTATTTTATGGTGTTTTCCACAATGTTTTAATCATATTGCCATGTTCAGTCAATCCACTTACTGTCCCTGGACAGACCATAAGCACTAGACATAAGCTTTTAACCAGTACTAGACAAGTTTTTGCCAGGGACTTACATCTGCTTTACATGACACAGAGTTTTAATAAACAATAGCTTTAGAAAATATTCTTGACAAAACTTCATCAAAGATATGTAGGTCCAGCTCGGGTTGAAACTTGAGTATGAGCTCTTCAAAAAACAACCATCTTCATAAAACAAAAGAGTCCTTAGACCCTTTATCATTAGTCTAAGACTTTGAAAAAAATCAACTATTCATAGAATGATAATTTTTTTCTTAGAAAAGTTTAAACTGGGACAGGATAAATTCTGCAAATTTGAAAAAAAAAACTTGGTTTAGTATACTACAAGTCACATAAGCATGATTAAAAGTTATTTTCATAAACATTGAATAAAATAATTTTAAACTTTAAAGGATACAAGAAATTTTATTTCCTGGACAACAGCTTTTGTTTTTTCTTCATCATTGGCCAATAATCTCTGAAATAGAAAGTTTTATTTTTTTAAATATATTCAGGACAAATGTAAATGTATTTTGATGAAATTAAGAATGTTATTAAAAGCTAGTACAAATCACAGTTGTAAAATGCCACGCCTGACTTTGCAATTATTGAACATGGTTGCAACATGGTGGAAAATTGGATGTTTTTCCATATGAACGTGGTAGGGCTATATCAAGATGTTCTTATTTCATTACTCATTGACTGACAAATAAAATATGCAACTTGGCCAAGGACTTTCAGGAAAGGCCAGTGCCAGTACTTTAAAGAGCAACATTTCTCTGCACTCAATGAACCCATTTTTTTCTGGTGAAAATTAATCGATTAGAAAAAAAAATGAATCAAAAGAAAAGAAATTGAATCGCATCTATTTACTTTTCAGTGAATCATTGAAGCCCTAGTTATTTATCATATTTGTCAGGGCTACTGCACTTTACCGGTTCGTAGTAATTCACCGGAAGTAGAAATATAACCCTAACCCTAACACTAACCCTGTTTGAATAGAAAGGTAATTGATTTTATTTTAATTTCATGATATTTTTTGTCTTTTATCAGGGGCTGCCGCCCCCGAACCCCCGCTTTTAACGATCACCGTCAGCACCGACTCAATTAAGAATGCAAAATGACACATGCGCAGTAGGCTCGTACCGGTAAAGTGCATTTTAGCCTATTTGTCCATGAGACGCACTCCCTGGAAATGGAATGGTTATGACAGTTAATTCTCACCTTCAACGCATATTCTTTTCCAGATGTTGTATCCTGTGCAACAAATACAAATGCAAATCCTCCTAAAATGTAAAGTTTTATAAATTAATGAAACATCATTTAAACAGCATTTGTATATCAATGAAAAAAAACATCATACAATCTGCCCAGATTGAAGTTTTGGTTTTATTGATTTGATTATTATCAAATCAATAAAACCAAAACTATAATAAACATAATAATATTCCAACGTAAGACTAAAAGAGTTACGACAATTTTTGTACATAGACTTGGTACTTTTCTCAAAAAACATTGTAAAATGAAGCCCTTGTGATTCATCAAGAGACTAGTGATAGTCACACTCTTGAGTTATCTCTGTTTTTCATTCTTTTACAAATTAACTAATCATTAAGTCAGCCTTAAAGAGTTGTCAAGTAGATATTGCGGATAAAAACCAGATACAGTGAACTCGACAGTTCCGGGTCAGTTACGAAACAAACGATGCGTGTCTCTTCAAAACGAAAGTTGTGGGAATCAAACCTGCATAAATTGATAAACAAATACTTCCACCTTACCATGCTATAATAAATTAATAGTGTTTATTTGCTTGTAATTTCCTACAATTTTCGAAATTGCATGTTGCAAACTCGATAGTTACGGGTCGCACTTGCCAATTCCGGGTCACGTGACAGATGCTTGTCTCTTTAATCCGGAGTGGTCTCAACAGGGTTAAAATCAATAAAACAGCCGACTTTTTGTCAATAAAGACTTTATCTCATAGTTTCTTCCAAGTTAAACAAAAATAAAGCTCGTAAATTAAAGATCTAATCATGTCACTTGCAATTACCTATTGCATATAAAAACAAGTACCATAAATACAATTAGTTGCGTGTAAAAAGTAAAACTCAAAATGTCAAACAATAATTGTATTTAATTGACAAATATCTAACATATGGGATAAAATTATGTATAAAATCAATTTTAAATGTTAAAAAAATACTTTTTAATAAAAATAAATGATTGTATATAATACGGGTTAAGTTTTGACCCGAAATTGCCACGTGCTTACCAGGTCAAATTGTCTGCATTATTGTCTAACAGTAATTAGATTAAACAAATCTATGAGTTAAATCGTGTTCACCGATAAATTTCCAGCAAAATGATGTGCAATAAGGACTTATTTTATCTAAATTGTGGATATAAATCGCTGTTTTTTCGAACGCATGGACGAAACGTTCACGTACTTTCGCATTGGTTGGAAAAGACGCTGTTTAGTGTTTCATGACTATGACTTCCGGTAGAGAAATGTTAACATGGAAAGTTTGTGTAACAGTAGCTAAGTGGTAAGTGTACATGACTTAACTATCATATAATCAAAATATTGAATTATTAAGGAATCATCTGTACTTTTTTAAAAAAGTGACCCGGAATTGTCGATGACCCGGAACTGTCGAGTTCACTGTACTCAACGCTGTGGCTGGGAATCAAACATGGTTCTCTCTAGCACTATATATAAAACCCTCCGTAACTTATTTTTCATTTAGACATTGTTTCTGTGCCGTAACAGAATCATGTCCCAATGTGAAATGAGTTATGGAGGGTCTTATATATAGGACTAGGTTCTCTCAGGCGGCAGTAGTGACACTCAACGGCATGGCTAAACGGCTGACCCAGCAGCAAGGCTGTAGGAAGTGACTATACAGTCACCAACTGACCAAGGATCAACAAAGATATATAAGCCAGATCTTACCATACACAAATTGACTTGATGGTCATTGTGGAACTTCACAAGTTCATGATTGTTAGTCACTTAGTGGCAATTAGGAGCCCGAATCTATAATACTTTCAACCAAGGCTTAGCATTTGAGTAACAAGCATCACAACAAGGGCTCTAATCTACAGATCTATATAAAAAACACGCTGTCAACATCAGTGGAATAAAAAGTGGGTGGGGTATGTATACCTTCGGCTATTTTTCGTTTTACTCTGAGCTTCTGTGAGCCTAATTCGACTATTTGTCCAACAAAATCATTGTCATCCCTTACACCTGTTGAACCACTTATATATCCAAGGGCAGATTTGAAAAAATCCGTCATTTTCGTATCATAAGTCGATAAAATACATTTATTATGCCAGGGAGCCTGGCGTATCACGATAGTGACGTCATCAATGTATACGGGGCATGTTTATTTCCGGACATCCGGACAAAATATGCGGATTATTCATGAGCGACGTTCTGTTTCTGTATCTGTATGTATACGAGGCAGTGACCACTGCAAACGTGATGCGTCGGGGAGTGCGATGTGGTCATTTGCGACCCTGGAGAGCTGTCTTAAAGCTATTGATTGTCCTGGCACACACGATGTCCTCTTCTAGAGCGTTTTGTATTGTTCAAAGTTAAACAATGTTTAAAGTTTTAGTTAAAAATATCATTAATAGATGTAGTTTCATATTAAAGTATGTGAAGACTTGCCTGCTTAAATAACTCACATTGATAAAAAGGCGTTTAAGTGTGCGTTAGCTTAATTCATATTAAGAAAGTTGTTACAGAGTTGCCGTTCTTTCATTTAGCTATATCACAGAAAGAACGACAAATCTGGATGGATTATTTTCATGTTAATATAGGTATTATAAGAATCGCGAAATTTCCCATATATACCGATTGTTCTTTAAATAATGGCGTCTACTTACCCAAAAACTTTCTTTATCAACACTGGTTTACGCTGATCTGGTAACTAATTCGGTGGAAATGTCATACTAGGTTATCAAGGTTTTCAATGACAATTAAGAATTACAACTTGTCTAGCCACCTTTACCACGTATAGGACTTAGTTGAGAGGCACGGGCCGGATCTTCTGGACCATATTTAGGTTATTACTATCACGTTAATGTCATCACTTTATTTCTACTCAAAATTCTCCAACCAAAGAATACCTGCTCGAGTCCTGTTTGATTTGGTTCTCTCTGGAATGCCATGATGGATGTCTTTAAAGGATACACTAACAGAGTTACTTTCTAGATATACCACAGTTTGTTTGCATCATTGTACAGAGACATGCCAGAGGTTGTAAATATTCACCTATGAAATCATAGGCGGATCCAAGGGAGCAGACCTGGCATACGTCCCCCTTAAATTGCCCAAGCAAAGATATTTTTATCATGAAATATGCTATTTATAGGAAACTTTGATCTTCAGTTTTTTCGAACGCTACGCATACAATAAGTTAAGAGATTCAGTAAAACAGTGACATAACGTACAAATTATAAATAATTCGTTCTCATGTTTGGTAAGATTTTAAAATGATCTAACGGCTGTTAGAAAATTATTTGATATACATGTATTTAAATGCTTTATATTGAATATCATGGGAAAGGATAGTCGATGCTCTGGAAATTGATCTGAACCCTTAGGAGTGATCAAAACTCTGGGGGCTACTGGGGGCTGTCGGTCCCCTGGACCGATGTCAGGGCTTTGCCTTGGACTCTACAGGACCCTTACGGTCCCCTGGACACCAGTCTGCTAGTTCATTTTTACGCTATCTAGAAAATTCCACCCCCTTACTAGAAATCCTGGATCCACCTATGGACAAGATATAGTACAGTTCACATTATGAAGATCTAAGCAGAATTGAGATCGAGATGAAATCTAAAATTAAGTTGGGGATGAGATATAGCTTCTATGCCAGTGAGTTTAAATAAAATTTAAAATTAATTAAGAGCAATCGTGACTGATATACGCGTCAAATACAATGCACGTGCAGCAGTAACTTCAGCTGTCCAGCAGTAAATATTGTACTGCAGTGAAATTTCAGCAGCACAATAGCAGAGCAGTAAACTTTTACAACTAGAAATTTCAGCAGTTGTGCTGACTTTACATACATTCAAATAGCTAGGGCCTAACGTTTTTTTCTAACGAAACAGCCGATCACCTGACCTCCGAATTGAATGTAGTGTCTGAACGCGTACTCGGATTTGGTTTACAGGATGGTAGGTCCGACTACATGGCCTAAGTTTTCTGAAAGTTTCGCCATGATGGGGCGGTAATTAAGTGTACAGTAAATGGCATGAGCCTGACGAGGCTGTAATTATCACTATATTTAGCATTAAGCGTTATCAAGAACCCTATATAGGGTCCTTGGCGTTATACTGAACAGTTCAATTTTCATACTCTAACACGCCGTTCCAGCTAAACCGATTAATCGACCTTTCTGAAATTTAAAATGCTGTTTTCGCCAACCAATGACTTTTATGTTGTGGGTTGGAATAAAATCTGATTATAAAAAGACCGACGGCGGCTGACATACGCGTATACAATGTACGGTGTCCTTCGGTGACCAATCTGCATGTAAAATCTGAGCTAACTCTGAATACGCGTTCAAGCGCTACATTCAATTCGAGGTTTAGGCACTCAGCTTTACTCGTATGTCAGCCGTCGTCACTCTATTTATAATCTTAGTTTATTCCACCTAGCCTGCGAGCACAATGGGCGTAAGTATCCATATTTTTTTAGAACCTTACGTTTTTACCTAGTACCATTCTTCGAAGTTGACTCATGAGATTAGAATACCTCAGAAAACCGAATTTTTTGTTCAGTCCGAAGCACAGGGGTTCCTAACGATGACCATTTATACTTAATATATATACAAAAATTGAAAACAGACGATTATCATCATTGAAAGACTTAGATTAGCCTGAATAGTTGGTGTTTGTTGAATAAAATAACGTATTTTATCAAACCAATCCAAAATTTGGCCGGTATTTCGCGAAAAAGATGGTTTTTACAGGGGCAAGACGAGGGGACGGACCCGTGTCGTACTAACCATTTTCCGTGCGTTTTACGAGAAACTAGCTTGAATATGTAAAAAGTTATAAATTTGTTGTAAAAGACTAAGGCTTTTTGTATAGATAAATGTCTTCTGTATCGAAACTTGAAGACCTGGTGAGAAATATTAGAAGAAATAACGGAGTTATGCATGTTTCTGTGACGCAAGGGTTAATTTTCATAATTTTGATGTTGGACCCCTTGTATATATTATAGGTATAAATGGCCATCGTTAGGAATCCCTGTGGTCCGAAGGGGGTTCGGTTTTCTGAGGTTCCACTGTACATGTACATCATTGTTACTGAATATCAACCATCGGCAAGTTTTCTTATCACAATAACTGTGCATTACAGTACTGTCTTTCGTCAGTCTCATAAACATCCCATACCCATATGAAGGCGGATATTCTCGAAGATTCTGTCGAGCTATTTCTACGTTTGATCAGTCTAGATTGAACTGGATATATACAAGTACTTGGTGTTTATTAATAAAGAATACACAGTTCGGAAACTGTGCTTTGAATCTCTGGGAACTATAGGTTAATTCCGTGTGGAATTATTTATAACAAATATTAAATGCTATTTAGACTTTTATTTTGAAAATAAAAACACTAGAAGAATAATAACCAAAGTTGACAAGAATTCGACATTAGAAATAGAAGAAGTAATAAAAACATTACTGAATAAAAACACGAACTATTTTCTTTAAAAAATAATACAGTTTAATGAAATAAGTCTAAAATGTAGCAGAAGTGGAGATGATGTCTTTTGAACCTTATGAATGAATTAACGGATCAATGGGAAACAAAAAAAGCTATAAATGTCAAATTATGTCATATACACTTCAATATGAATAAAACATATTTGTTCTAACGTTCTAATGGCAACTACACACAAAATTTTTGTAAACATATGATTCTGCAATTTAATTCACATGAATGAAATGATTTTAAAAAAGTTTGCTACAAACTTTACAACATTTATAGATTGTATCCCCTTTACCGCCTTTGTTTTGTTTACTAATATAAAAATGGCTGATTCTATACACGTTATAAAATGTTACAGATAAACACAAGTGTGACAAAGAATACACGCTTATATAATTTTATCTTTCTCAATTAAGGTCTTTGAATCGATTCTTATTAAAACATCCCTCATTGACACTCGCCAAAATGCCAAAACTTTCCAATTGGCGACCAAAGATTTTAAAATGATGGCACAGTTGGTGATCGAAAATTAGACTACATGAGGTTACATTGATGCTTGCTAGAGGAGATTCACACACTTTTATCATGTATTTCTATAATTTTATAAAATACATTATAATAATAACTGGAATAAAATGTACAGCAAGTTGAAAATTTTCGTGTAGAATTGTCTCTTTTGTTTAAACTCTGTTTTTCTTTACAAATTTAATTAAAAACAATCTGAGAAGCATTATACAAACATAAAATACGTTCTTTCATCTAAGCAAAATAATTGCCTTGCTTATAAATACCTTCTGGCCTTTTATACAAAAATATGAACATGGCATACACTACATATACAATTACTAAGCTCAAATTTTAATGCATTAATAATAACTACAATGTATTGTTCTAACTCGGTCACATGTGTTTACAATATCGCCTACCATATATACGAGTATGTGCTATATGCCGTAACTATACTGTTATTGTTAGCAGTTAAAGTTGTAATTAAAGCACGGTGTTTGAAGTCTACTTTTAATATCACTATTCAGTCGACTCTTGACATTAACTTCCCCGATCATCGAGTCACACACCAACTGGTAACATTGCAGCCACAGCATAGTTTACAGTGCATGACCCTAACAGGTACCCATTTAGGCATTTACACCTGAGTGGAGTGAAATAACTGCAGGTAATTTTCTTGCTCAAGGAAGTTAGCAGTGCTCCAAGTGGGGTTCGAACCCAGGACCGGTGAGAAAAGTTCTTTAACAATAATCTAGAACACACAGATACTTTTCAAATTCAAATTGTTTTATATTTTTACAATACATTCAGACATGTAGTTTTGGCATCAAACTTAAGCAGTTCACCATTCTTAAATAAACTGGCCGTTATTTCAATTCTATGTACATGTATACTTATAAAAAGGCAATAACTAGACAAAAATCCTAACCTGCTACAAAAAGTTGATGAACATATGTTTAAATAAGTCTATATGTTTATTGTATTGTAAAAATGTTGCATGATGAATAAATGTTATAACGAGTAAGCTATCACTGCTGTTATTAAAGGTACTCATTCACCGATTTCAACTTAAATATTAACTTTTTTCTATAACTATCAAATATGTATGGAAACATTTCTTGAAGCAGGAAATTTGTGTTCTGGTGATGATAATTTTAGTGGAAATGGACATACAACAACAAATGATGGCATTTCAAGTAATAAAATTCTACCCTGTATGTCACGGTATAGACAATTTTAGTTGATTTTTGTGACTTTTATCGTACATTTCTTGCAATATATTGGCCATTTGTCTTAAAATATTAAGATTTTTTTACGCAATTACAGACACTGAATGGTATTTTGAAAATAGAGAAAAATCTTAACCACGTCTGTGAACTAGTACCTTTAAGCAGTTATTATAAAGTAAGCTAGAGGTGATCTTGAGAATGATTTACTTGAAATTATTTCATGAGCAATAAAACTTCAAAGCATTTCCTAAATATTTTGTTTATATCATACCTATCGATTTGTACTTCCAGGTATGTAAGAAGCATGTTTCAGCCTGGGGAGGGGGTAATTTAATTTTGGTGCGTAGATTTGCTTGATGTGTTATTGAAATATACTATTGCAGCATAAACAGTGTTAAAATCATTTTAACCGTCAAAATTATTGGTGTTAGGGCTAACTGACCCCCCTGACCAACGGACCTGGACACCTCAACTCCTATCAAAACATACAAATACAGAAAGTTGTATTGAACTTGGAAATTTGGAATTGGCGATATAAAGAGAAACAAGGAATACCAGTGAACGTAGACACAGAAGGAAACTGAGAAATGTCTGTTTATATAAGTAATTTTAGATTGACGAATTACTAAATCGATACAACGGGGTTCTATGGTAAAATTCAAGACACGCCTACAAAAATACGTAAGTATAGATAGTAGACATTCGTAAGATGAGTTTCCCAATAAAATGGAACAAATTAATATCGATTCATTTGGTTAAAGAACTCCCTGTAACAGAAAACAGAATCGTAATGTAAGAAGCTTAACGCCGCATTTTTCCCAGACAAAAATACGGCGGTCAGTCGTTAGAACGAACGGTCCCTAGGTATCAAAATCTTTAGACACAAGCTTTTAACCTACAAATATATGGCTGTATAAATATTTAACGAACAAACTTCACGAAGATAGCAAATTCTGACCAAGAATCGAACTCACTACCCCCTAAGTCAGACGCACTACCGACTGAGCTTACTGGGCAGGTTCCCCAGTTAAACTCTAACACTAACAGCATACCGCGAAACAAACATTAAAAAAACCACATTTTTGAGACCATGTCATTATTTTCCTTTTTTCCATCATATGAGCATAAAATCTATATAGGCTGCTTTAATAATAATATATATATATATATATATATATATATATATATATATATAAATTATTAAACTGGTTTTATGTCTGCTAGTTGACATTTACATTTAGTTAGAATTTAACCAATTTTATTACATTAACTTAAGAGAAAATACCTAGTCGATGTTTATAATATTAAGTATTTATTGCAACTTTACCCAACTTTATTTTCCCCATCTAAATTCCCTAACGCATATTCAAGTGTGTTTAAGATTATAATTACATTTTCGAAATGTCAAAGCCATTATTTTTGTGATAGTGTTGCCAAGCTATTACAGCGATTTCATGACGTAGCGCAGTACTTTTATTCAAAAACTCTTGAAATAACACATTCTTACATGACAAAGATGAAATACTTTTCGGACAACATGATGAAAACATGATAAAAAAAAGAAACTACACTTTTTCTTGCAACCAAAGGGATATCCCTGTGCTTGCAACTACATGTATACATAATAAAACATGGCCGCCATTTTGAATGTTATAGTTACCCGCTTTTGCTGGGAAACTGAAAGTCACATAATTCAAGACACTTTATTGCATATTTGTGTCACTTTTGATTGTTGCAACGTAAAATGAAATGTCATTTAGATATTTTGATTTATCCACTCCACAGAGCTACGACTTGTCGATATGTTCCATGTGATATCGTAGTCCAAACTAGAAAAAAAACATAATTTTCTATTCAATCAATCAAACACTGGTCACGGACCATCTGTACTTCGAATTTCTAAGGTCTTTGTTCGGACCAAACTCTGTTTCCATCCGGACTTTATCTTCAATCGTCGTGTCTTCACTGTCTTGATGATGTGACTTCACCCCGAACACTGTCTCTATACTCCGACCGACGGTGGTTCTCACATTTTGTCTATGAACACTTACACTGTCATCAAAAACACTTAAATTGTCATCAAAAACAATATTGGAGTCACTCAGACTATGTGGATGTCGGATAGATTCTATCGGAGAAGAAATGTCCACAAATTCTTCTGTAAGATCAAAGGTTTTGTGATCAGAGTCCAGATCATCAACACATCTTAATGTTTCCCTAAATAATTCCTTATTTCGAGGTTCCTGAATGTAATCTATGAAAGCAGTTTTTATTTCATACGTGTCAGGTTCTGTTTCATTTACTCCGGAGTTACTATCGTCATCTCTGCTCAGCATATTAGCCACCACTTCTGACAGACGACAATTTACAAACGGATCGCCGAGGTCAGAATCGCAATCATCTTCGTTTGCGCCATTGCTCACAGAGTCTATATCGTCCATTTTGGAACAATGACTGACAATGGAGAGTAAATTTACTCACAAACAGAATCAATAGACAACGTCTTTCCACAACTACTAAATAATCGTCTAGCACATCCGGCTCATTTTGACAACACTAGCTATCTGATACCATTAAACAACAATCGTCGTGTATTTTATAGAAAAACTTCTTGTTTTAGATGTGTTTGATAAAACTATCAGTAGATTTGATCACATAGTTCACACAGAAATTTCTCATAATATTATTCCCTGTATGAAAATATTTTTTTCGTGTAATCTACTAACACTCTAATCCTAATATCCAGTTTTAGAACAACTCTGCATAGCAGCGGTACGTATAGAAACACAGGAACGCATGTAAACTCCAAAATTCTCCCTGGCCCAATTATCGGCTCTTGACTCGCTAGTGTGTGGAGAGAGAATCAATATGATTATTGAGCGAAAGTGAAACATAGCTACTCTCTGTGACCTGATAGAGAGTGATACTTTTCTGGAAGAGATATCAATACATCATTGCAAGCGTCTTCTCACTCAATCTCCTCTTCCGCTTTTAGCTGGGAAAGTTAATGTGAAAAGCGTTCAGGATACGATCTGCGTTTTAGATATTGTTTCATCGATGGCTTACAATATGTTTAAAGGATGGAGAATCAGTTCCAAAACAACTTTTGTTTGAATGATTGCCCATCAAAAAAAGAAACATGATGATGAATGAATTTATAAAATTGCTTGAGGAAATTTTGAGCTTTTTAAGATTTGTCATTTCTAGCACTTCCGATGACGTCTCAATGACGTCATAAAAAGTGATTTTCTCATTGAATTCTCGTAAAGCTTAACACTGATAGTTCGTGGTAATCTATTCAAGAAACAGTTTGTTGTATTTTATATTCATTAGTCGGCCTGCATCCAAGATGCAATCTATTAGTGTTGATAGAAATCATGGAGCTTACCTTTTTCTCAAGAATGTGCTGGAAAATCATTTATATACAGATAATTGATCTTGTTAAAGGTACTAGTTCACAGATTTGGTTTATTTTTTCTATAATTTCAAAATACCATTTAGTGTATGTAATTGTGTAAAAAAATATTTTTTATCTTAAGACAAACTGACATACATAATATGCAAGAAATATACAATAAAAGTCACAAAAATGCACTAAAAGTGTATTAACCGTGACATACGGGGTAGAAACACCATCGTTTGTAGTTGTACGTCAATTTGCACTAAAATTGTCATTATCAGAACAATAATTTCCTGCCTCCAAAAATATGTCCATACAATTTCGATAGTTTTAGAAAAAGTTGATATTTAAGTTGAAATCTGCGAATGAGTACCTTTAAAATCAACCTATATAGGAGAATATATACACCACACAGTACCTAACAATTGAAATTCATGTAATAATTGATGTTGTTTTATTGCATTTGTACAAAATAAACTAAAATATCGTTTGTTCTTCGTATTGTTATCTGGACCGTCTATTTTTCTTGGTAAAACTTGAAATAAAGTCTGAAGTCAATGAACTAGAAAACATCCGCGCTACTAAAATGTTGCAGTCACGTTTACGATGGTGATGCACGACAATACAAAATGACAAACATCACCTCAATGTGATTCTACTCGCGACAATTCCAAAACAAAATACGCTGTTTGTTTCAGTAATGTCTCATGACGAAATGCAAACTTTACAAACTGTCGTATGTCGTATCTCATATAGTCGCACTGTCGTGGGTTGCATCGCATAAAGTCGCATTGTTGTGTGTCGTATCGCATATCCATTTGTTGCATCGCAGAGTCGTGTGCCATATTGCACAGCCGTTTGTCGCATTGCAGCGACATGTGTCGTATCGCATAGCCATTTGTCGCATCTCAGAGCCAGAGCCACATATTCACGTCTCATTTAGTCGCATTGTCATATCGTATGGCGTTTGTTGTCATTTTAAGATTTGGTTTATATAATACGAGTACCATGTGTAATACCAACCATTAGAAAACTACAGACAGATTTATTACTAAATGGAGGCGTTTCTAACATATTACCCTCATATGTTGAAAGCAATACACTGATTATATTTAATGCACTTTATAACCAATCAACAGAGTTCTTCTAGTACTTGTATGTTTGAACTGTACAAATCAAACCGTGTACTTAGAATTACTTCAAAACGATTAAAATACATTTGTCGTACTTAGAAATAAAACATAAGGTACTGAGATTGTTTGTCTGTCTGTAAGAACTTGGTGCACCGATAAAACTACGCTTACCTCACAGCTCCGTGAAGAGAAAGTGAACGTGTTAAACTTTTGAGGGATGCAAAAGAGAGTACTATAGGACTAGAACTCGATTACTGTATCAATTCATCAGTCTGGTGCGTATTCACTTGGAAATTGTGAAAACATACTCTTCATGTTCCACAGTAATTCCATTTTATGTTTCTGAGAAATCAGTAAATTATCGATTTGTATTTCTAGTATTACGTAAGTACTAGTACTTGAATTGAATGATACCGATGAAATTTAAAGACTGACATACAAGACTGCAATTTACCGATGCGTAATTCATTCTACTGGTAAAACAACCTTAGCAACCTTTGTTTTGGAATAGTAACAGTTTCTGTTACCGGTAATGCATGTATTGTTGAAACTACTTTTGGAAAAATCAATGAATAGATCGAAGAGGTAGTACATCTATATTTAAAATTAACGTTTTCCATTATATAAATGTGCAAACCGGTCAAACACGGTCAAATATAGTTTTCTACAATCTTAATTCACATGGAAAAACTTAAACCACCAATTGTGATTTCTTGGCACTTTCTGAAAATGTCATACCAGTTTACTTGTACATCCAAAATATCTGGATTTCGAGTTTCATAAATCATGTTTTATTTCATCCTATGATATCACTGTAAAATCTGATTATGTTTAAAGTTCTAAGAAAATAAAATGCTTTGTGTCAGTTACATTGTATCTTCTCACGTTTATTTCATCTTCGGGAAACATTTGTATATGTTTTTTGTATTGCAATAGCTTGCAGTGTCACCTTCAAAGTTAAAATGACACTGGTTTATTTCCAGTCAATGTAATGTCCTTTTTTGTACAGAGAACTGAATCAGAGGTATTATACGACACTTGTAAACCCCTGCCTTCAAGCTAGCTTTTATGGCGACGTGGTAGAGTGTCCGCTAAGACTCGTGGGTTCGACTCTCAATTCGGACCATGGATTTTTATCGGGTAACATTTCGCGCCCAATGTAAATAACTCAATAGGACTTGAATGATTGAACCCTTACATAGTCCCACAGACAATCGAGCTCCAAGAATTTTAGGACAAATTCTGATAATGAGGGGTGTATGTAGCAGAGGCATAATACGGCACTTGTAATCCCTTGACTCAAGCTAGCTTTTATGACGACGTGGTAGAGTCCACTTACGACTCGAGAGGTCGTGGGTTCGAATCTCAGTTCGGACCATGGATTTTTATCGGGCAACGGAACAACTTTGACATTTTTATAATTTCTATATGTTGCAGCATTCAGTGGCTATAACACTTGGTAAATATTCGATCTATCAAATTCAAGTTTAACACTTACAGCAAAAAGTCTAGTTGGTTATTCTCTTTCATGAAAACTCGACCCTAATGTCGGTTTTCTTCCATTTATAAGGTATACAGTGAAGTAGTCAGCCTTGTGGCAGGGCATGTGCATAAGTACGAGTACTAGTTATAGACAACGAACCATGAATGCTTGATTAGGTGAGCTGGTCTACGTAAAATGACCACAATTTGTGTTGAATCGGCGTTATACAAAAAATATCACAAAAACACAGGGTTTGGTGTGTGACAGTTTAAACACTACAGAGAAACGATTACAAATAGTTGGTACAGCAAAATAATTGTGATTCCGACTAAACATTCTACACCAGTCAAGATATGTCACCATACTCCAAAATTGAGGTAAGAACTAAACACTACATGATCTCTTACTGCTTAAAAAGTAGAACTTCAAAATAGAAGAACAGATGCATTTTATCTAGTGTTGCACGTATGTTCGTTGTCATACTCTTCGCCGTTTGAGGAAAAAATAAACATGTGTACACAAATCACTGACATTAAAATGAATATAATTTGATTTAAGGTTTACATCTTCGTAAAAGACACTTTCTTTGTGATACTCTTCACCATTGGAGGATAAAATAAACATGTGCACACAAATCGCTGACGTCAAAATGATTATAATTTGATTTAATGTTTATATATTCATAAAATACATTTTGTTGTAAGTACATATAATGTAAAGGAAAATACCGGAATTTTTAATTGTCATTTTGTAGGCAGAAATACGCAGATAATTCATCAATAGATGTGTTTTAACAAAACATTGTTAACAACTTTTGAACTATGTAAAACCATCTTAGAAAATTACACTATTTTAGAAAATATTTCATTAACATTTTTTTTTCAAATAAAAGTACTTCATCACTATTTACGAAATAGTTTATGGAAAACTACATTTTATATACATTTACAATTATTTGTGAGCCATTAAAAAACTGGCAGTTTTCTGTCAGAGGACGCTCTTGAGTCAACATCGCTGTCCTTTTCATGATTCCTTCTTCTGATGCACAGAAATGCAACAAAGACTACTATGGCAACCACGATTGCAACACAAGCAACACTGATAGTAACGATCATAGGCATCGACAAACCTGGAAAATATAATACATATAGTGATCATAAGACATGGTTTTAATTAAGAGCGGACGAGTATTAAGGAAGTATCAATATTGATACGTACATGTAATTTGACAAAATAGATATCCATATATACTTAACAAAACTTCTAAGTACAATGTACCCCGATTTCAGTATTGTAGGAATTGTTTATTTTTCAACTTTCGATGGTAAAAATGTGTATAGGACCATACTGACCTTTGCTTGCATGGTTTTCATGCTACTTTATCGACGCAAAACCGGTTTGGTCGTGCATGCGTTGATATTGTAAGATTTCTAATTGCTTTGATTCGGCATTCGAGCCATTTCTTGAGTTTTCGCTGTGCATATCAACACACTAATGAATTTCACCAAAAGTGACCACGTGAGATTTTTGCACGAGAAGCACGTGCCTATTTCCACTTTTCAGCACATGCACGACAAAACCAATTTTGCATCGATTTAGAAGGATGAAAACCATACAAGCAGACGAAAGTATAGTCCTATACACATTTCCATTAACGATCGGTCATAAATGTAGAAAAATTAAACAAATCCAACAACATTGAAATCGGTGTTCTTAGAGGTTTCGATAAGTATATTTATTAGAATCGTATCATAAGTCCAAACTTGAGACAAACATAAGTTAATACACAAAAAGTACATCGACTGTACTATAAAGATATTTTAAGCATGTCGCTTATTTTGTGTCATTTAAAACAAAGCTACATTTTTGTAGCCTGTTCAATTACCCGAAACGTTCAAAAACGTTCCGTAACGTTACATTCGGAACTTCTCGGCCATTCCCTGCGAATAACCTTGGGCATATTTAGGCGCTATTTTAAAACTACCGGTGTTGAAGTAAACAAATATACGATCGTTTAGGCGAGAAGTGATGTTTCGTTTTTAGTCCATAAATTTTGAAACATCACTCATTGCCTTAACGATCGTATATTTGTTTATTAGATTAGATTATTCACAGCGAATGGCCGAGTAGTTCCGATTGTATCGTTACGGAACGTTTTGAAACGTTTAGGGTAATTGAACAGGCTACTGTTGAACAATGTTGACCTAAGAGATTGTATAGTGAGTTTAGTGAGTTCCATGTCACATGATACATTCCATATTTAAACAATATAGTGTTGAAAGGATGCAATACCCAATTATCCACGTAATACTATACAACCAATCAATAATTGCATGCTGATTACTGACACTTGTTAACAAACAAATAGTATTTAGTTTCTTGATCATAAATCTTGTTTAGAAAGCATCACAAGTAACTGTTGTTTATGATGTTACATTCCCTGTCACTGTTTAAACACTAGGCTAATGGAGATCTGTCTATAATGTCATTGAATGCAGTAATCTGATCAATATAACTTGTAAACGAATCCACAAGAAATGAAGTTAAAACGGAGAACTGTTAAAAGCCTATGTAAAGTATATTAACTGACACACGTGTATAAATATTCATATTATACATGTATAGTGTATGTCTTGTCAGGAAATTCCTTCCATGACAGTAAATAGCCTTTGCAAGCGCATGTTATTTCATTTTATTTTGACTGAGCGCTGTTGATTATTCCCTTGTGTCAATGTGTTTGCTGCAAATAAGCAGAGTAACAGACTCCTCTGGGAAATAGACATATGCTAGTAGTCCGATGACCCGAGTTATTAGATGTAGAGTCAACAAACGCGCATCAGCATGAAACTTAGACAATAAACTTCAATATCTTTTTTATTCAAATACAAAAACAACACAGTAAAGTTCCACTATTAGGAACATCTAAGTCGACCGTCTAAACAAAATGGTCATAATATAGGGTTATTTTATCTTCTCTCATTAAAAATTTGGGACACAGCTAAGTCAAAATTGCCATGAATTTGCAATAACACTGTAGTAGTAAGGCTTTAACAATCCTGTATTAAGGGCAATCCAACTCTACCTATTCCATCTGGTCGAGCCTAGAGCATTTGTTTTTAAAATCTACCTTCAGGAATATTAAGAAAGCTTTGAGACTACCCTACCTAAATTTGTTCATATTTTGGCCTTAAGGAACTTAACTGTTTATTTGGCCTTAGTCACATTCACTGTTTATTTTTGCCTAAGAGAACTTTACTGTTTATTTGGCCTAAGGAAACTATACTGTTTATTTGGCCTAAGATAACTTCACTGTTTATTTGGCCTAAGACAACTTCACTGTTTATTTGGCCTAAGACAACTTCACTGTTTATTTGGCCAAAGACAACTTCACTGTTTATATTGCCCAAGGGAACTTTACATTTTAACAGTACTCAGCTGAAAAACTTACTTGACTCCTGTTTCATGTTGACACCTTCATCCTCGTTGATGATAGTTATATAGGTGTTAATTTCACGCTGTTCACTTCCTGTATCATTGTTCACTTGTCTCTTACGACGAGCAGTATTACTGTCACAGAACTGAGGAGAGAAAACAAATATTTGATGTTCATGAACAAAATGTATGTGTCAGTTGTAAGGTTACAACAGAAGATTATTGGATATTATGATTGCTCTTCTCCACCATTAGTTCTGAGGCTCTCAATAATTTATACATACACCATTGTAATCAAATTACATACGCCGCTAGAAGGAACCAAATTTCATCAGGATGTATAAAATAAGCTAGAACGTTCATTTATAAACCCCAATAGAATACTATTAAGTCTGGTACACAATGCTTAAATGAGAACATGATTAACTTGTTTACAATCAAAACATCATCATTGATAATGGAGAAGATGCACAAAAATATATACAATGTGTACATGTATTGTATATTGCAATGTAATAAATGGTGCTTTGTGCCTCATTTCAGCAGTTTTTTGTCATAATGCGGTTATCAGTCGTCAAACGCACTGTCTCGATTCAAACTTAGATATCTAGAGCCATACAGACATTCATTAAACGCTCCAAAGGGTTCGAGATCTGAGACAGTCAATGTCATATCGAATAAACCCTAAATGACCCCAACTGACACGCGATTCATCTAGTCTAGAGATGAAACGAAAACTTCAAACTCTGAATTTTCTTCTTGTTTATTTGTAATGTAATTAAAAAATCTCACACATTCTAACCAATGAACGTTATATAAATCTTTCCGTCTTCTTTATTTTATAAGAAGACCTGTTTACACTTGTAGGGAATGCTCGTTAATAACTTGTGGCAAACTTGTGGGCAGACCCCTTTGACCTTCATTAAATTTATGAACAATGTACATTGTATATTGTTTGTTGGGTAAATATGTCAATAAAATAATGCTTAAACTAAAAAAAGGCACAACTTTTAACCCAGTACTGAGCACGTATATACCCTCGCCGCCTGTGGCTGACCACTGACGGTTTGATACATACATGTAGGTAGGTTGGAGTCACTGGCACCAGAGTCCTCACACTCATTAAATACGCACACATATAATTTTGTCAACAAACGCTTAAAAAATCGAGTTAAAACTATACTTTTATTATATAATAATTATATAATATAAGGTAGTGTAAATGTATGAATGCACAGGGAACTATATATAAGGATGTACGCATTATTTTATGATAATAAGATATGGACTCTTGTGCCAGTGGTTGGAGTATAGCCATGGCATTGAGCTTCTCTTATGACCAATATCCACTAAAGTATTCATATTTGAATGGGGTTCAAAGTTGTACCATCAGATGTATAACGTCTGGACCATAGGCGTTTTGCAGGGTCTCGATCGATCAAAAACACTATACTGGATAAACGAGTACATTACATGAAAGTGTCTTTGATCGATCAGGACCGTGCATGACGTCTTTTGGACTGAATGTTAAATTCACAGGCAACGTTATGAATAAATCTCAAAATAGTTTGATGGATTAATAGGCATTGTCAAATGAAACCAAATTTATATCTTAGTACATGTAGATTAGACCACAGGCGACCGGCACGGTCCCGAATCAAAAACACTATATATACACATGTATATATATTGTTTTTGATAAGAGACATTGCCGACCGCCTGTGGATTAGACTGAAACACGTTCTTATGAAAATGGACAAGCCCACCTAATGGATATTCATGAAGTATTTTCATTGGCTAGTTTTCCGCAGTGGTTTCCTTGCGGAACCAATGAAAATGCCTCAATTATTATTCATGATTACGAGATTTTCCTAACCAAATGGTCCACGGTACATGACGCAACATAGCGGAGTAATGTATCGTAGTACAACCGACGATGCCGAAGTTAAAAGTTCTTTCATATAATTTACGAGTAAGTCTCCAAAGTATATACATGTATACCATTTAGGGCTCAAGTTAATTTCTACTGAATCCACAATAAAATACTTACATTTATGCAGCTTTCATCCGCCTCATATTCTCCCATACACAAGTCGAAATAAGTGCCAAACCATAATTCATCCGAATTTAAGTATCGTTTACAGGTAAAGAGTCCTGTCTCATAAACAGCCGTAGTACGTGTTGACGATTGTAACCTTTGCCATTCAGAGCTCAAGTCTAATATGTTTCCTGTCACTTGACACCTAGAAACAATGTAGACAAATATAAAATGTATGCAGGGGCGGATCCAGGAATTTTTTCCTGGGGGGGGGGGTCCGAACTTTTTCTAGGGGGTCCAAACTTTAGAACCACAACCACATTATACACATTTGTAGAATAATGCAACATATTAATAATAAAACTACATAACCATTAAATCTATATTAAGCACCGAGAAAAATTGCTTCATGCTACTTAAAAATGACTTAAATCAAGAAATACACTGATGGACAGGTACATTTTGGAAATTCAAGGTGGGATTGTCCGGACCCCCCCTGACCCCCGCTAGATCCGCCATAGGTATGACTGGTAAAAGAAATCGTTAGATAAAAAAAGCAGACGACATGGAATTAGCTACACTTGGTATAGCATATCATACATGTCAAGCTTACAGGGACCCGTATTGACGAAGTTCTCTGACCGATATCGTCGTAAATCCATTCAACATCGTGTACATTCAAGAAAGTGATTGAGTGAATCTTTCGAACCAATGAATTGGAGAGTAATGTTCATGTAGTCGATTTACTTCAATTGCTTTTTGGAAGAGTAGGCGAGTACTGGCTATTGACAAAGATCCAGGTAAAAAATTACAAGGACTTTAAACATAATTCTAGCTTTTATTGAAAGCCGATGGAGACTTTTAAGGAGTGCAGAAAACCAATGGAGACTTTCTAGAAGTGCAGAACTTGATTCGTCAAATGACACTTTCAGAGTCATTCTTGCAGCACGATTTTGAAATGTACATGTATATGGAATACTTTAGCGGTTATAGTTTTTTTTCTATATACCCTTTAAATATCGATGAGATTCTTACCCTGATACACCGAGTAGCATATTAGCTGTGCCTGTTTTAAGAGTACTAAGTGATCTAGCAACCCTGGTGCTTGATAAAGCCAAACCCCATGGTTCCAAGTATTCTGAAAATAATTATCAAATATCATTGTATTAAAAATGGTAAAAATCATGTTGCCACTTTTTCTATTACACGTAAATATTCGGGATTTTTTACAGTCAATCTTCATACCAAATGCGTGCCTCTGCCTTCTGCCTAGTCGACAGCTAATTTTATAACAAAATCTATGAAAGTTGTAAATACTGCATGACGAACTAGCGGTCTCAGGGCTATCCTCTTAGTCTATAAAAACTGTTAGAACAGAAACTGTATTACAAGATTTGTATATCTCATGAAATATGTTAACAGAATATTCAGTTTAAAGGCATGTGTTGTTGTACATTATCGCTTTCAATACTTATAGGTAATATGTGTAACCGATGTATGGATAGATTTATTTCTGCATAAATTATTCAAATTAACATAAAATCATTATACATGTAATTAAATGAACATGAATAGTAATGTTATGTCATCCATATTAAAAAATAGCACAAAAAGAGAATAAAGTTCCCTTATGTTCACTGAGGTCATTGTTTTATACAATTACAGAGAGGTATAATAATGAAGATTTGTTATATGTCTAACAATATCACAGAAAAATTGAAAGACAATTCAAAAATGAAAAAAAGAGTTTAGGAAAAATTTTGGACTTATACAAAGCTTATAATATAGTTCGCAAAAAATACAAAACCCTGTTTAAAGTTTATGTAAACAAAACAATACACTGATCCACGACAGGGTTTTTTTCAGGATAAAAATAAAATACAATGTATAATGCATGTATAGTACATGTATTAATTTCAATGTGTTTTATGGGGATCGTGTTAGTGCAATGGTAAAGAGTTCAACCATTACAAGCATGTTTGACTAAGGGGGTGATGGTTTATCCGCCACACTAATTTTGTTAAAATAATCTATACAACGTTAATTTTCAATACTGTTCTACCTTTGGAATGGTTTGGTTTATTTTAATGTTTATACAAACACGTAAAGAAAAACCGTACACATGTTATTTTGTAAAAGCTATACAAGGGTATTTAACATAATCAACATCATTTTCATACCCAGTGGCTATCAAGATTCTCGATACTAAATACTTAGATGGAAAATCTTGATAACCTCTGGGTATGAGAATGGATCAACATACCCACGCCATCTGTCCTTAAAGTAATTCGTAGTTTCATTTGTTCACCAACAACACAAAAATCATCTGGAATGAAGAGTACTTCACCCTTTGGCCGACGGAGAACATCAAAGTCAATATCTAGACCCAAGAGACCAGGCTGTAATTCTTCTGGTCCTCTGAAATGGAGTAACAAGACAGAGGTTTGGTATGTGAGAAACATGTTAGAGGTTGAAATGTGAGTAACAAAACAGAAATTTGGTACATGTATGTGAGTAACAAGATAGAGGTATGGTGAGTGAGTAACAAGACAGAGGTTTGGTATGTGAGCCCAGGATAGAGGTTTGGTATGTGAGTAACATGTTAGAGGTTTCGTATGTAAGTATCCGGATAGCAGTTTGGTATGTGAGTAACAGAATAGAGGTTTGGTATGTGAGTAACAGGAAAGAGGTTTGGTATGTAAACCACAAGATAGAGGTATGGCATGTAAGTAACAAGACAGATGTTTGGTATGTGAGTAACAAGACAGAGGTTTGGCATGTGAGTAACAAGATAGAGGTTTGGTATGTGAGTAACAAGATAGAGGTTTGGCATGTGAGTAACAAGATAGAGGTTTGGCATGTGAGTAACAAGATAGAGGTTTGGTATGTGAGTAACAAGATAGAGGTTTGGTATGTGAGTAACAAGATAGAGGTTTGGTATGTGAGTAACAGGTTAGAGGTTTGGCATGTGAGTAACAAGATAGAGGTTTGGTATGTGAGTAACAAGATAGAGGTTTGGTATGTGAGTAACAAGATAGAGGTTTGGTATGTGAGTAACAGGTTAGAGGTTTGGCATGTGAGTAACAAGATAGAGGTTTGGTATGTGAGTAACAAGATAGAGGTTTGGCATGTGAGTAACAAGATAGAGGTTTGGCATATGAGTAACAAGATAGAGGTTTGGCATGTGAGTAACAAGATAAAGTTTTGGTATGTAATTAACAAAATATAGTTTTGGTATTTGAGTTATAGGTTAGATGGTTAGTTAGTTACGTGTCAGAGGTTTGGTATTTCAGTAACAAGATAAAGGTTTGGTGTGTAAGTAACAGCTTAGAGTTTGTTATGTGAGTAACAAGACAGAGGTTTGGTGTGTGAGTAACAAGATAGAGGTTTGGTATTTCAGTAACAAGATAAAGGTTTGGTGTGTAAGTAACAGCTTAGAGTTTGTTATGTGAGTAACAAGACAGAGGTTTGGTATGGAAGGAACAAGATAGAGGTATGATATGTGAGTAACAGGTTAGAGGTTTTGTATAAGAGTAACAAGATAGAGATTTTTGGTATGTAACAGGTTAGAGGTTTGGTATAAGAGTAACAAGATAGAGATTTTGGTATGTGAGTAACAGGTTAGAGGTTTGGTATGTGAGTAACAAGATAGAGGTTTGGTATGTGAGTAACTGGATAGAGTTTTGGTATGTTAGTAACAAGACAGAGGTTTGGCATGTGAGTAACAAGATAGAGGTTTGGTATGTGAGTAACTGGATAGAGGTTTGGTATGTGAGTAACAAGACAGAGGTTTGGCATGTGAGTAACAAGATAGAGGTTTGGTATGTAATTAACAAAATATAGTTTTGGTATTTGAGTAATAGGTTAGATGGTTAGTTAGTTACATGTCAGAGGTTTGGTATTTCAGTAACAAGATAAAGGTTTGGTGTGTAAGTAACAGCTTAGAGTTTGTTATGGAAGGAACAAGATAGAGGTATGATATGTGAGTAACAGGTTAGAGGTTTGGTATAAGAGTAACAAGATAGAGTTTTGGTATGTGAGTAACAAGATAGAGTTTTGGTATGTTAGTAACAGGTTAGAGGTTTGGTATGTGAGTAACAAGATAGAGTTTTGGTATGTGAGTAACAAGATAGAGTTTTGGTATGTGAGTAACAAGACAGAGGTTTGGTTTGTGAGTTACAAGACAGATGTTTGGTATGTGAGTAACAAGACAGAGGTTTGGTTTGTGAGTTACAAGACAGATGTTTGGTATGAGAGTATCAAGACAGAGGTTTGATATATGAGTAACAGGATAGAGGTTTGGTATGTGAGTAAAAAGATATACATTAGGTATGTAAGTAACAAGAAAGAGGTTTGGTATGAGAGTATCATGACAGAGGTTTGATATATGAGTAACAGGATAGAGGTTTGGTATGTGAGTAAAAAGATAGACGTTAGGTATGTAAGTAACAAGAAAGAGGTTTATTATGTGAGTAACAAGATAGAAGTTTAATATGTGAGTAACAATATCGAGTTTTGGTATGTAATGTAACAAAATAGAGGTTTGGTATGTAAATAACAGGATAGAGGTTTGGTATGTGACAAGACCTAACAAGATAGAGGTTTGGTATGTGAGTAACAGGTTAGAAGTTATGTATGCTGAATTGCCGATAGTAAACCAGTCGACCGTTTTGCACTTTTCCCCGCGATATAACCATTGAGCAGACTCCATATTCACTTACAATTAGCACAGGACAGATGAAGGATCAAATTATTCTTAGTACATGGGGTTTCCTCGTGTCTAGTAGCGGTTCAATCTGCCACGGACGATTACATTTGGCCGCGCATGCGCCATTGACGGGATAGTTACCATTGCAGTTAATTAAAATAGTAACTAAATAAACCCTTTGCAAAAATGAGTCGAGTGATGAACAAGGTAATTTGTATATATAAATCATGCTGAGGATTCCGAGTGAACAATTATAACTGAGAGGCTCATATCATAATTTTCAAACAAAGAAATGTAACAGTTTTATGCGCTAGAGCTACTTGAATTTGTTTCTAGTTTTGCTGCTGCAAGAACTTTACAAAAAATCAAGCGTTTGTTTATATTCTGAAGACCACGTGACTGCACTATACTTTGAAACTTTATTCACTTTAATGATATAAAAGTGTAGGGAGACACGTGACTTATATGGTTTCTAACACGGCCAAAATGACGACCAGACCAACACAGGTAAATGACATTTATACGCAACCGATTTTTATCCGATTTAGTGCTAAATAGCAAAATGTTCTCTTTCTAGCGGTAGTTCTCCCAATCCCACAACGTTGCTAGTTTTCTAGATTACCTCGAGGTTTTGAACGAGTTGAGAGATTTTTGGAAGAACCTCGAGGTAATCTAGAAAACTATTACCGTTGTTGTGTTGGCAGAAGTACCGTTAGAAAGAGAATTTTGTGCTGCTTAGACTGCACTCGGTCTGATAAAAATCGGTTACATATAAATGTCATTTACCTTGTCTTTTTCATCTCAGTTTGTTGGTCTGGTCGTCATTTTTGCCGTGTTTGGAACCTCATAGGTCATGTGTTTCCCATTATTGGATATACATGTACTTACAAGACTTCTACGTCTGAAACAAGGAAGGTTTGTATAGCATTCGACATATAACATGTATATCGATAATTTCCCGCATACTTTCCTGTAAAATGCTCATATTCTCTTAGTGCCAATAAAATTCTAAACCCTGCCTGAAATTAACAGAATGTGCGATTTACAAAGCAGTTGAAAAACATCATAAAATTACACGTATTGTCAAAGTTTACGCTTCGACAGCTGATTCGCATATTTCAGGTAAGGCTCAAAATGTGCATTCATTTTGAACCCGCATTATTATAAAATTTATCCATATACACAATGTGCAATGTATCTTATAAATAAGGCATATGTAATCAAATAATAAGCAAGCGTGTGCATTTGATCTCTTTATAAACAGTGACTTGACAGCTAAGAAGAATGATGTCTATCTAATGCCTCAGTCCCATAAAATCGTGGCTTGTTGCGGATCCGTACGTGCAGACTGCCTTATGCCTTGAGAAACTTGCGTGTTGAGATGACGGTACTCTCATGGCACAAAACAACACATCCGGACGGAGCCGTAGCTGAAAGATAAGTAAATTGAATCCATACTCGGCCACGATTTCGTTAACGATTTGACTTTGAAACTGATACGTGTATCCACGGCTCATCTCACGGACCCTGGTAAAAACGTAACAGTCCGTACGGGTAAACAAGAGTTTGTACGAGTCCTTGCGGAGCTTCAAAGACTGTGTCAATAGAATATGTTTAATCTAGTTAATTAGTTGTATAATGTGTCCCCGCTGACATTGTTTTTGTATGGAACATGCCATGTTCATATACGCATTTTCCTACACGAACGATCTATTTTTTTTATAATGAACATTACCGCTAATGAAGGATTATCATGACAGAAGATTTTTGTTATCAGACCATATCAGTGATAAAAATAAATCTTCATTTTTAGCTCAGCACTAAAACTAAGCATTAATACTAAAATATTATTCCTCAAAAGTATTCAGTGAAATATTCAGCGTTTATTTTGTTTGTACTTACATCCGGGGAACCGTCATCTGGATTAGGTCGAGTAACCTGAAAAAATATTTTAAAAGCACAATGCAGGATTAATTTTGTTTGAAGTATAAATAGTGTCATTCACTGTATAGTCATACCGCCAAGAGCATACCACGGCGATTGTATAATCAATCAGCAAATGAGACACACATAACACACAGAGTTAATAGTCAGCAACTACTGTCCGTGATACGCACCAGTTTATCACAAATAACCAATAGCACCATATATTTTATCTTTTTTCTGTACCGGAAGAGAATTTCATTGGACAAACAGGTATGGTAGAACAAACTGTATTGGTTAAGATAATGGGCCAAAAGTTGGCTTATGCAGTTGCAGCGAAAAAAGCATATCTGGCATAAAAGACTTTCCAAAAGACGTGGAGAGTGAACGTGTATAAGGGACCTTAGTTAGTTATTTCTCCTTGTATACTCTTCCAATAGGTAGGTCCTATTAGCTGGATTACTCGGATTTTACCCTTACTTTTCAATGTCAATTTGCCAAAATTAATCTTGAATAACTTTTTTTGTAAATCATTTAATTTGTTTAAAATTCAAACTAAGTATAATTTAGGGTAAAGAAATATCTAAATTTCATCACTTCTGTTAATATCTTCATTAACAAGGAAGATATTAGATGAAATTATTTGTTGTCCTTACATAGGAATTCAATGATATAATTTGACAATTCCAACTGTAAGGACCTACTTACCAATTGGATTGCTTCAGATTTTATCAGAGAAAGATAACGGACCAAAGACCATAATTGAATATAGTAGCTTATCGAGACTATAAGGAGGGAAAATGATTATTCGTCAAATATTGGTAAAAATTCAATAGCATTTTTATAAAATTTAGTGGGTTGATTGATTGGGAGCGTGCAGGCCGCCTGTGGTGGAAACTGTTTTAAAGCACATTTTACATCATTTCATGATGTTTAATTAGTACAATTTCGGACTCAGGAACAATCGTTGCGTAATCACAATCTACCCTCAATAGTTCGACTACTTTCATAACTATCGAAGTCTTTGCCATTTTGGAGTTCGCGATGCAGCCGAGCAGAAGTCATATGGTTTTGATACGATCATCTTGAAACAGTCGTGGTACAACCGATAGGGTTTCCTTTATTGACGATTTCAGTTCCCAAATGCTTAAGTTAAGAAAACAAGATCTAAATATATTAAGACTGTTCCACTATTAAAACCACCTAGCCGCCCGGCTAGCTCAGTTGGTGGCACCCAAGTCTACTGATCGAGGGGTCGATTTCCGGGCGGGACATAATTTCGTGGAGCTTGGTCGTGAAATTATTTCTACGACCTTTCTCCCTCCTGTCAATGATTCTTAATTATGTAGGACAGTTGTCAGTCACTGACGAAAGTATGCGCTTAGTAGTTTATTAACAGCTTAATCTAGGGATTTAGCCTTTCTAGGAACAGTGAGTAGGTTGACTGACCGCCGTTATATGACTTATATAATGTGTTGCTACAGCGTTAAACCCAACAAAACAAACAAAAACCATCTACTTTAACGATACATATACCAATAATAGAACCTTACGGTCGTATCTCTATTCTGGGAAACGAAAATTTGAAAACACTTACGCTTTGAAAACCACAAGGGTTAGTAGCAGCTGCTCTGTTGGGATTATTTAAGTTAATCACAGTTTCAACTTGAAGGTAGGTCGCTGGGTCACCATTTTCATCTTCGCCATTTATCAATGTATGTGTACATCTCGCATGTTCATACTCATTTGTCACCTCGTTTTGAACATAAGCAAATGTATGAGCTATAGGGTCTCCATTCAGCTTAGCAATAAATCTCATTTCCATTAAATCACTCCTTTCATCGTACGTACATTTGACTTGGCCCACTGAAATATGCATGAAATTTGTAAAAATAACTGAGGCACTGGAAATTAAAAAACTAAGGATTCGTTGATTTACAGGTACATGCACAACAAGTGGTTTAAACATGTGTGTGTGGTATTTTATTTCACACTATTCACAAAATACAAATGTTTTATCAATATAATATGAATCTGCGGCCATAACAGACTGCAAATCAGTCTGGAAGAAGTTCAGATAACTCCTCCCCATTTTAACCAATAAGCATCTGCCAATCAAATCACTGCCATATGTCGAATGTACTCTACCTGCGTGAGAAGTGTCATGCTCCATGGGTCAGAAACCTGAGCTGTATCCGCCAACACCCTTAGACGACTGCAGCGAAATGACAGAGTCGAGATAAGATTGACCTGCTGTGTCAAACTGGAGGATGATGCTCACTTGGAAGAGCGCTTATCTCAGCTCAACATCAGAGATATTACTGGCGTTCTCTAAACAAGCGGGCTGAGATGGCTTGGTCACGTACAACGCAGCACAAGCTGGACCCCCCAAGTCAGAAATTTGAACATCACAGCGCATCGTGGCCAAGGCAGACCAAAGCTAACTTGGGATGACCTGGCCAAGCGTGAACTTCAAATATACGACAACAACCTCAGAACCGCCAGATATGGAAAGGAAGATTTCGATCCAGACGAGACAAACGGGTCTCATCCTTACCAAAGGAATAATCTAAGGCATGGAGCAAACTAAATTGGATAGTGATGATGATAAATACAAATTGTTCAAGGTGTCTTCCCACAAAATATCACATTTCGATTTAAACGTATACTTATGAAATAGTTCTTATCACTGAAAGAACTGTTATTTGACAAGCAATATTTCACCAGATGTAGCTATATATACGCTCCAGAGAATTTCTAAATTAGCACATATTTATGTACAATGTACAAATAATTTTGTACCACATTTCTGCAATAATCCACGTTTTACGCTATCAGACTCTTTTAAATGGCAACTTTGATAGTGAGAACAATAACTGATACAAATGAAACAAGTTAGTATGCTTAACTACGTAGTTACTTACCTACTTTTTGAGGGTCCTCCCCGACACATGTCTTTAACAACCCAACTAGGACCTGTAAAACAAAATTACATATACCACGGTCTATGGTCACGTGGTCTACGACAATTACTAATAAGCTAAAAAAACACATATTTTTCACCGAATTCTCGTTCTAGACATATAATTGAATGAAGTCATGTAGCGCATAAAATAACTACTACCTTTCTCTTCACGAAAAATTCCCGATTGGTACCGTGAATAGTGATTAGTTTCAAAACATGCGCATTAAAATTGAATCAAACAGAAAACTAGGTAATTTGCAAATATAATTTGTGCAGAGGATTCCGAATAAACAATTGCAATTCACGGTCTTATATGGCATTTTTCAAACATAGAAATGTAATAGTTATTGTATGGACTTTTTGAATCTTTCTACGTTTTGGCTATTGCAAGAATTTTGATAAAAAAAACAAAAGTTTGCTTACATGCTGGAGATCACGTGACTATATACACTGAATACAACAAGTACATATCAGACAATATTCAAATATCAAAACTAATTCAGTAAACCCTCTGTAGAGCGATCGTCTACTGAACAAATCCTGTACACAACAACTTCTTTTGATATTTCCCTGAGGCGTAATTTTAACTGAATTTAACCTCTGCAGAGCAACAACCTCTGAACAGCAACACAACTTAGTCCCTCCTTTGGGTGTTGCTCAAAAGATATTGTAATATATACAACTCAGTTTATGACAAGACTGTGTTGTCAGTTGAAGATTTATACTCTTAATTCACAAAACTACAATGCATGGGCATTTTTTCTGTTATTACAAAAACCACAACTGATTGCCATCGAACAAGTACTTAAACACGTCACACAAATAATGATACTCTTTAAATAGCTCGTTTTGGGTCTTGTTCTTCTATTGAAAATAGTGACAATTAAATTGTACAAACGTAAATAAAATTACTTACAAGAATACAAATCGAAAGTCGATACGACATCATCTAAAAAGAGATAAGATATTTCTGAGACAAACAATATAAAACAGGCTCATGGTTATTCAACAACATCTATCTATCAAAAGATTATACACCAATCATTGTAACCCGCAACCACGCCCGGAAAATGGAGCAGAGTGGGTAAAATGGGAGAAATGTGTCGTGTTTTTTACTTTTTACCCTCGACCTGTCCACTGTGCACAATCGTCTTTGTGTAAAACGCTATAATGTTGGACGATTGCAGGGACATTGTTTTCCCTATTGGAGATTTTACTGGGCTCAAACTAAAAGTTTCTGTTATTTCCCGGGGATGGGAGCGCTGAATACAAATAAATAATGCATTACGTTCCATTGACAGATAAATTCAAGTCAAAACAACAGAGATTCATCAATGATAATTGACGAAACGAGCAATTCAATGCTTGTTATGTAGTGTGCTTTACGTCCCTTTTTGACAAAATTTCAGTCCCATCATGGTGGTTAGTCGAGTTATCGCTGCCCCTTTAGAGTATTTGACCTCTGGACCCAAGTTTTTAATCAGCACTACACACGAACCTTTGCAAGAAGTTGATTATTGGACAACTGTCCTTCTCGATGCAGCAAAAGGCGAAAGAATATTTGTACAATATAATGAATGACAAAATTCCACACAGTATGTAGGTTCCTTACAAAAATCCAACCCACGAACCCTGCATTTGGTGGAAACGATGCCAACAGAGCTGACAGGTTGGGTATTAGTATGATTGCATTTGGCCCGGAACTTAGGTAGTTAATATAGAGTACTCGTCAGTAAAAATGAAGCTCTGCGCGTAGATAAAACTATTTTCATTTGATAATAAGATAATTTTAAGACTGGTCAAAGGTGTTAAGCAAAATTAAAAGTCTTGAAGACGACAATAGAATATAAGAATGAAAATGAACATTTGTCTTACCGTGACAATGTCTATCCCTCCTCTTTAAGATTGCTCCACAGCTTCAAATCTATATTTTTGCTTCGGTTCAATGAAGCCTAACATTTGTGCAAACCAATATAGGTAAAATAACACAAATTATATTTATGAATTTGCTTAAAGTTTATCATAATTTCGGGCGTATTACGACAGTTTTGCTTGATAGCTCTTCTGGAACAAAATCATCTCTCCGGATCATTGATTTTTCTAGTTCAATGAAGTCGATTTCGGATACTCCCATGAATTTCACATATTATTTTGGTATGTGTTAATTCTACATATTTTTCCAGTCAATTTAACATTTTTTAAGTTAAAACCGAGTTGCTTCTCTTTGATTGTCCCGTGAAAACTCACTGAACATTACAGAAACAGGGGTTTAAACTGCTTACTTTAATACTGATAATATTTAAGGTATTTCAGATAACACAACAGCTATACTTGCGACTGTTGCTTCATAAAAGAAGGTATTGAACTATTAGGCTTCATAAAATGCAAATCTGAATTTGTAACAGAGTAAATTAAGAACATGACAAAAGGTTCAACCCAATTAGAAACTAAAATAATCGCTTATGACTAAAATAGGAAATCAATTGTATATATTTTTGTCCATATTTTTGTCATGCTACATTCATTGACTTATAAGAAGAGGTGTAAACATTCGCTGGAATATTAGGTCATAGCCACCAGTTACATAGTTTGTCATTTAGTCAGGCTTTTATATTCTACTGATTGTAAATTGGTTTATTTGTTTAGGTTTGAACGGGTGTTAATGTAACAGAGGTATAATACGACAGTTGTACTCCTTTGCCTACAAGCTAGCTTTTATGGCGACGTGGTAGGGTGTCCGATTACGACTCGAGAGGTCGTGGGTTCGAATCTCAGTTCGGAACATGGGGTTTTATCGGGTTACATTAAGATAAGATGAATCACCTACATCAAATTTAACACAAGCACGTGACATTTATCCCGTACATCATATCATTTACAAGTAATGAAACTGAACTTAAAAAGAAATAGTTCATTTGACCGTTTGGGTTCTATTGTCATATCCAGTGAGGTATCGTAATGCTGTTCTACATAAATAACTTAAGGCTGTTTATTAAACCAAGGCGGACAGCCGATTAATTGCAAATATAACTGCAACCTAACAAAAACAAACTATTGAGTTTTCCCACTTGTAAGTTAACCGACCTAAGTACTGGTACGTATTCCACACCCCCAATCCTTTCCTAACGTACAGACGTTGTTAAATGAGTTTATTTAGAACTGCGTGCATGGTTTCCGTATTTGAGCTATGTATCGCTTTAATCAAATTTTGTGTCTCTTTCATGTCCGAGAAAACCTGTTTTTATTATGTACGTGTTCGGATCTAAGTCTGGACGTATAGTTATATTTCGCAACCAAACATACGAAAGATGTCGCTCTCCAATATAGGTGAATGGCCGAAAACATATGTAGCAGACAAGACCAATATACATGACAACATCTTCTTCTTCAATCTTCTTCTTCATGTTAGCTATGAATATAAGTTTGAGACGTCGATGCTAAACTTTCGATTTCTTTTTTTTTTTACTTTTTACACAAAACGAACTTGACTTCGAACAAGGCATCTCTCCACCTTTATACTGTTACGGTCATTGCCCGGTTGCCTGGAAAGTAGCTTTAAAGCGAAATGTCGTGGAATCGAAAACAGAAACTATTTGAATTACAAGGTATTTCATGGACGCAATACATGTACTTTGGACCATACAGAAATAATTACAAGTCGAAGGATGACTTGTGCAAAAGGGAAAGCAATTAAACGCAATTTAATTAGAATATTTGAAGTAATATAGAAAATACCCAAGCTATATTAATATTGATAACCCTTCGTTTATAGTTATACCTATATATATATATACGATAGTGAGTTCACGCACTGTTGCATAATTTTCATACACCTTATTTCTGGATGGTCATGGTTGATGCTTCACAAAAATAAAGCTTTTCGACTGTTTCATGACACGTCACGGTTGATAGGAGGTGAACTAATACTCGTAATATATAATATCAAAGGTGGAAATCAAAACTCTGAGGTAGGACTTTTAAATATTATATTTTTATTTACTTTTTTCTTCAAGTTGATAGAATGAATGAAGAATGCGTTTCAGGTTCTGATATTGCACCATTGGAGATACATGTATATATTAGTAATTCCGATATTATAATATTCATTGTCAGCTTATGTGAATAAATTTGGTCTACTCAACTGATTTATGTTTTATAATAACAATGTATGTAGTAAGTTTAGTTCACACTAATTATTTTGAGTTTGGTTGTCAAACAAGTTTTGTCAAGTCTAAGTACTCTAGATGATGAAGTTCCCTTCTTAAGGAAACAGATAGGTGGGGTTTAGGTGGTATTCGAACCCAAGTTCAGCTGGCTATCCAAAGATTGGATATTCAAAATTCAACGTATTAATCACTCGGGCACACTCACTCCTTAATATTCTTACATAGTTTTAGTGAAGATTGGACGAAGTATGAGCAGCATGCGTAAAAAATATCTAGTCGATTGTACATGTACTTGTTTCATTAATGATTATACTGACCAGTAGCCTGTTCAATTATCCTAAACGTTACAAAACGTTCCGTAACGATACATTCGGAACTCCTCGGCCATTCGTTTAGGATAATTGAACAGGCTACATGTGTATAGTGGCCATCGTACTTGTTTCATTTAATGTACTTATCCGTGGCTGTATTATCGCGGATTAAATAGTTTATGAACAAAAATCAATTGATATTTACAAGTTGCCAGTTTATTAAGATAGCAAGTGCCATCGAGCGCTTCGGAGTGCTTTCAATACTTGACATATGCGGCTGTTGTCTTGGTCAATCTAAAACTGTTTGTGCATGATATCGAAAAAACTTGTATAGTCTATTAAGGTCCATTTATTAATTATGATATCGTTTTACTTGTTTGTGTAATTCGAGTTTCTAAATTCGGTGATTCGGTTAATCATTTTTTTAATGCAATTTCATTTTTATATATGTGCTTGCAAGTCCTTGCACTTAAAATTCTGTTAATATGCCTTAGTACAATGTCATTCCAGACTTAGGTATTTAATGACAATAGTGACTTGAATCCCATGTCTACAGTTTGTAAACATTACAAAAATGTATCTGTTTCATCTAAATGTTTTTTGTTTTTGTGTGGTTTAACGCCGTAGCAACACAGTGTATAGGTCATATAACGGCGGTCAGTCAACCTTCTCACTCCTCCTAGAAAGGCTAAATCTCTGGATTTAGCTGTTAACCAACTACAAGCGCATACTTTCGTCAGTGACTGACAACTGCCTTACATAATTTGAAATCATTGGTAGGAGGGAGAATGACCGTAGAAATAATTTCATGACTAAGCTCCACGAAAGTATGCCCCGCCCGGGAATCGAACCCACAACCCCTCGAACAGTAGAATTGCGTGCTACCAACTGAGCTAGCCGGGCAGCTGTTTCATCTCAATATAAATGATAATGCCTACAAATCTTTCTCTTCCATTGGCACATCTTTGTAATACAATTGTTTTTTACATTGCCATTTATTTTAATTTCAGAGTTGTCACCACCATGGAGATGTTCAAGTTTCGAAACGTTCTCTTGGCTGTTGCCATGGTAAGATCTTCACGACTTATAATTTCTTCAGATATTTCATCAAAATGATTTTACTAAATTGAATGTTTTCAAATCTACCTAAGCGTCTTCAAATATTATGTAAAACCGTTCAACAACATGGACTTGCCTTTACAAGAAGTCGTATGCATCATTCGGTACACCTCGACCATTCATTAAATGAATAATCTCGGAAGTACTCGAGGGGTCCACTAATAATTCTGGGTTTTTACTTTATACGCGAGACGAAGCACAGGCGAAGCACGTAACGGTTATGCAAAATATTTCTCGATGTAAACACACAAGGCTTTGTAAATAAATTTCATAAGCTATATATGTGACTACATATTGTATATCATTGAGTCGTGCATTTCATATTTATGGACAAAAAACGAGACATTTACCACCGCCTAAACTATCGTGGATTTGTTTAGTTCAACACGGGTTAAGGTATTTTGTTTCGGCAAATTGGCATGTTCCAAAATGGCGTCTAAATATGTCCGAGGTTATTCCTAGTGAATGGCCTAGGAGTTCCGAATGTCGTATGCATGTTAAATATATAAAAATATATAAATAAATGATATCCTGGCCTCAAATACACTCTTGCTCAATCGCCCATGGCGACCATGATTTCGTATTTTGAAATGATTGCCCAACTAGTGATCCAAACTGATACAACTAACTACATTTACATTATACAATGAGACACTTTTGTCAGTTATCTTCCCTTGATAAAATCTGTCTTATACGAGTATATCAAGTTTGACCGTAGTCTAAGCTCAGCAATATACTGTATGCATCGGACCTCCTTGATAAATTCTGAAGCAATTCAATTGGTAAGTAGGTCTTATCAGTTGGAATCTTCGGATTTTACCATTGAAGTCCTATGTAAGGATAATAAAATATTTCATGTAATATCTTTCTTGTTAATTAAGATATTAACAGGAGTGATGCAATTTATAAAGTTTTTACGCTATCAATACTTAGCTTGATTTTCAAACAAATTAAAAAAGTTATTTAATATTAATTATGGCAAATTGCTATTGAAAAGTAAGGGTAAAGTCAGAGTAATCCAACTGATTGGAAGAGTATACAGAGGGAAATAACTAACAAATGTCCCTTATTTGATGTCTGTATGCTTGTTTCTGATAAAAATACATCCATGATTTCTTCCTTATTTATTATAGAACAAACAAAACATATTAACTGTAGGAATATAAATAATGTCTACAAATCAGTTTTAGTATTGGAATACAGCACACTACAGTATTTAAATCATGATAACGTGTCGAACAAACCCATAAAGCTAGTTGTAAGAGTACTAGGTCAATAGTATTTTCTCTTGGCGACCAAAAATAAGAACGTTAGAGTCTTCAAATCATTCAGATGTGAATCTTTATGGGACTGAGAATGCTTGTGTACACGAAACTGCCATTAAGAAATTGGATAAAACAATTAATCAACAAAATCTAATATACCATGTATCTATAGACTAAAACAGGATGAACACACAACGTGACAAAGCCAAGTGAAATAAACGTCTAAATTGAAATTGAATTAAAACCGTATTTATATTTATTGCATTGATGTATCAATTTTCGTGAACGACGATTTGATAAAGAGAGTTTTTGAAGAAGTACTGGAATTTTGACAACTCACAATTTTCTTAACCGTGCAAACAAGGGATTTTCAGCATACTACGAGGGAATAGTAGTCCAGAAGTAGGACACTTAGGGATCACGAACCCTACCAGGGGCACTACTTATTATCCCGGTGTCATATGGCTAATGATAAAAAATTACATAATTTCAATTTTTTTCGATTTGAGTCAAAGTGATTTATTTTTATTTTTACTTGTAATTCAATATTTGGCATTTGGCAATCTGTTAGTACACCCGTGTGTTCATATTTAGATGAGTCCGGTTCCTGGCTGGTAACTCCCAAAGTTTGCCCCTTTTCCGACTTATCATGCGTTTTTCGGCCAATATCAACTTAGTCGATCAATCTAATTGTGAGACCTAACATTTTTTTTGTTTGTCTATTATTAAAAGTCACTGTCAGAATATTTTATTTCTTTTATTTAGGTTGTACAAATGGTCTTTGGACAAAGTAACATGGATATTGATGGTGAGTATTGATTCAATCTTATTAAAACCTGATCTAAAATTCTTCGCTCGTCTACTTGCTAATTTAAATCTGGCTGTTTCGATATGAGGGTCACGTTCAGGTGACCTTTTCTCATTATAATATTTATGACGCAATCATTATGTTTAGTAACTTGTTTACATCGTCTACGTCACGCAATTTGAAAAGAGTCGTCCAATCACAGCCTGTGAATACAGTTCAATTTACATAGTATATGCAACAAGCAAGGTAAACATTTGACAACTGATTTAACAAATTAACAACAAATATACAACAAAGAAGTTATAATAATTTAAGATTAGTGAAGAGAATAAACTCTTGAAGTTTACTGGCCAAATATTATTGAGCATAGTGCTGGGTATCTCCAGTCAAGATGCTATATTTAATTAATATATCTAGTTTGATGATGCATCGCTATGTACTAAATTGGTCACGCATGCTCGTAAAATTATCCTTAATCAGACAGTATATTCTATTTTAATTATAAGCTAATTTGGCTTAAATAAACTGAAATAATTAATTTTGTTTTAAAATGAAATTCAGCTCATCTATAGGAAAGATATTAAAAGCCAATGTCAAATAAAATTGCTTTTTATTATGCTAATTTTTAGTACATGTTTATATGTATAAAACTTGATAATATAGTATTATGTACTAATATGATAAAAAATAAATAATAAAAAATAAAAATTATGACAGTGACTGGGTTCGAACCACCAATGTTTGGTTCTGAACTGTTTAAAGTTTATCATTTCCAACGGTTTATCCTATTGCGCTATTCTGGTTCCTAACTATATACAGGTTAGCTGACATATATATAATGATACGAGTTCCTTTATAAATACTAACTTCCGGCCCCTAGATATTCATATTGAAATGGGGGGAACAGTATTTTTCGTGTTTATAAAATGTATAAATGCAACAACATTAATAAAATTAACTTTTATAATTCTTGTTCAAATTATTAAGAGAGAAAATGTTGAAAAATATGTATTGTGATACCTGTAAAAGCCCTTAGGGACCATATTGATCATTCTATTGTACACAAATTATATAGACATGAGAGGATAATTTCTACACACATTTCTTTTTCTTTTGTGATTGATACGTAAATCTTTGTTGTGACAATAATTATTTAAATATAAAAATATATTTTATACAGTATAAAACATATTTATGTTTCCAGAGAAGTTTTAATATGGAAAACGTTCATTTTTATTTACTAGACATGTTTAAAACTTAAGACGTGTGCTTTTGCTACAAACCAATGTTATTGTCATTAATATAGCGTATAAGGGTTCTAGGTTTACATGTTGTCGTTCGGTGTAAACCCAAGTGCTTTGGTTCCGTTTTTTACGGTATTGAGGCACTTTTAGTGTTTGACTCTTTAGAGTTGAATACCCAGTCCCTTTTAGGGACAATTTTGGAAGAGTAGTCTCCCTTTTATTAGGAATCAGCTTTTCGAACTGTTTTAAAGGTACTAGTTCACAGATTTGGTTAAGATTTTTCTATATTTTTAAAATACCACTCAGTGTCTGTAATTGTGTCAAAACAAAAATTCTTATTATTTCAAGACAAACTGACCCATAGATTCCAAGAAATATACAATAAAAGTCACAAAAATGCACTAAAATTGTCTATACCGTTACATACGGGGTAGATTTTTACTACTTAAAACACCATCATTTGTAGTCGTAAGTCCATTTGCACTAAAATTTTCGATATCAAAACCCTAATATCCTGCATCAAAAATGTTTCCATACACTTTAGGTAGTTTCAGAAAAAGTTGAAATTTAAGTTGAAATCTGTGAATGAGTACCTTTAACTCTGTTTTATACGGAGTTAAAGCGTTTTTTTGTGTTCGGCTCACTCGAGTTGAATACCCGTTCCCCTGGGTGGGAAAAGAAGGGTCGAGTAGTTCTCCCCCCTTACTGGGAGAGTTTCGCTCCCCTGAGCTCCTCAGCTCTATTGCTGAAAGGTTTGAGGATCTCTGGTCACCTGTGTGGGCCAATGTGGGAAATGTAGTTTTGCCCTATTGCTAGGGGAAAATACAAAACCCTGGGAGAGGTGGTTCCATGGTTTGACTCTGGGAGTCAGGCCCTGTAGGGGTTGGCCCTGGGGGACGACTCTTTGGGGAATGGCAGGAGCATGGTCCTGGGGGGACGGTCCTTTGGTCGGTTGGCCTTGGGGCGGGAGCCTTGGGGGTTGGACCTGGGGGGACGATCCTTGGGGGTTAGACTGTTGACCCTGGGGAGGGAGACTTGGGTGGGGATATATATAGATTATATCACAATTTACTAATTAATATACGTGAATTATATTTATACATTTTATCAAATGTCAGTGGCGCATACATCTACCCCTCTGATTTAAATATTCAGTACAGTACATGTATTACTCTTCTCTATCGATAATCGAGTATTTAAAAAGGCCATGTCAAAGACGTTACCGACATTGCAGTATTAATATAAAGCTGTACCGCGTCTCATATCGATTTTTTGACACGGGTGTAATCGATTAAAACCACGTACAATTGGCGTACCGTATTTAATAATTTCCCTTTTTATATTTACACTTTTAAACGCTCTTTTTATGTTGTAATACACTTTTAAAAAGCCCCCCATTTTGAAAAATGTTACGCCCCCGGGGGCGTTAAATCGAGATGTTACGGTAGACGAGAATCTTACATCGCGTTTTTAAGTAAAATAAACAAGATTAAGACCTGGGCCCGGTTTCACGAACGCATTCCTATCTTAAATTTCTAGATTAACCTTAAATTTGCTATTTTTAGCATTTTTAAGTTTAAGTGCGTTTCACAAACGTTTTACAATTTAATCCGTTCTTAAATAGTCTAAGTTATGAGTGAAAATTTAATCGAGTGAATGGGTAGATTAAACCGAATGTAAACATTACTTAAATATAAACAAATGGTTAACGTGCGTTTAGATGTATGTTTGACTGGCTCTAGAGTCTCTAAACGACCCGAATTCCGACGAAGGGACACTTAGTGTGATTTAGGAAATATGTCGGAAGATAGAATATATCAGAGGTACAGATTTTCACCTGCTACAATTTATTTCATCGTTGAACTTATTCGTCTTCTCACGTATAAGACGGAGTATGACAGTTTCTGCACTACTTCAAGACTCAAGTGTTGTCGGAGTTGAGTTTCTGTAGTATTACTATCAGATTAAAACGAATAAATTCTTTAATATCTAGATCGATCGTCTTTCTGCTAAGATTTTAGAGATGACAATCATTCTAACAGAAAATTGATTAATTAGTTTTATCAATTTCATTAATTCTAATTTTAATATACATTCGTCACCAAATCGCATCGTATTTTTTTGTTTACGAGGCATGACTTATTAAGTATGCTAAATTCATTCGTTGTGTCTTTATTTAAGAATCATAGCTTGTAGATTTTAACAAAAATTGTATTATGAACAGTTCAATATTTTCAAATGCAAGTAATGAAAGTCGAACCATTTTAAACATAGATAATGCAAACGTTTCTTACCAACATATTCGTGCAAGACATGTAATACATTTTAAACACACTGTTCCGGCAAGCATTGAATGCTAAACCTATTGTAAGACAGTAATAACATGTCAAGCATATTGTAAGGCGGACATCAATCGTCAAAAGCCATTTTAAGCAATTTTCGATCTGTTTAATGTAGTAATTGTTGTCACTCGACCAAACGGACAATAACTGACTGACCCGTGCACTACAATTCAAGTAATGTTTTTTTTAACTGTCTGGAACATTTACACACATTCAAAAAGTTTAAACCAAATATTTAACAAAGGGTTCTTTTATCACCCACTAGTAATAAACTTGACACACCACCTTATTTTTAGTTAGCCAAGACGGGCATCATAGTATGCGATGCATTTTGCAGTTTTTGTTATCTAAATTAGCTCGTTTCTAAACTTAGATAATGGCCCAAAAAATATGAAATTTCGTATGAATCTTATAACTATACCCTGATGTCCTCCACTAATTACCTACTTATCACTTATTATTCAATAGGGCTGCGGCGAATATCCGAGTACTCGGGTATTCGCGATCTCGACCAGAAAATCGAATATTCGTCATGTCAGAAATCGTCGGATCGCGATCTATTTTTGGAAAAAATAAAAACAGTTTCAGCTTAATTACCACTGAAATCTAGTCGTACTACTAATGAAAACATTATTTTTTGCAGGGTTTGTGTCAAAATTTCGATGGATGCACATTGATTTAAACAAATCTTTATCACTGTAAATTCCCGTAAAACGCCTGGTAATAGAAATATTTGAAGTACATGGTTTTCTTATAGCAAAAGCTTATGTAATTCTTCACTTATTTTTGTTATTACATGAATTATGTATGCTTCTCCATTAACAAGTGATTCGTGGTTCGAGTTGTGAATCACTACACATGAATCGTGGTTTGGATCGATCGCCACTTGCTCAACGATCCACAGCCCTATTATTCAATCTTCACTGATGCACAATATTGTAACTCGAAAAATACGATACTCCACAAGTACAGCAATGAAGTAAAGGTAAGATAATTGTGCATAATAGGAAAACACAAATGATTGACAAAAATAAAAAAAAGTGAAAGAAAATAAACATTCAGGGTTCGAACCTATGCCAGACAAAAACAATGTTTCTAGGTCAATAGTCTAACCGTTTACGTTATAGAGTCGATCAATTGAACGCATTGGACATTTAGTACTCTAAGGTAATTTTGTTGGTTTAAGTTTGGGTCGCTTATATCAACCCTAAATTTATACTTAAGTAAGAAAGGCTTCGTGAAATCCACTTAAAATATTTTATAAGATACTCATAGTTACGGCCAAAATATTTAAGAAAATCTTAAATTTATTTAAGTTATGAGAGCTTTCGTGAAACCGGGCCCTGTTTTATAAATTTTATAAAAATAACAAACTGTCTTAAATAACCTTTTTTCATTTTGATAATCAAGATAATGAAATGACTAGTTTTTTAAGAGCAACACAGCATTAAACGTACATTCTATCTTCATGCTTTTGAAATCATGTGACAGTTAACAGGTAAAAGTTATGTCGCCTTCACAACTTCGCTATCAAAAGTAGTTTAAAGAATACCATACCATATAATGTTTAATCATTAACAAACGTTTCATAAAAAAGTCTAACCCCCAAGGATCGTCCCCCCAGGTCCAACCCCCAAGGCCAACCGACCAAAGGGCCGTTCCCCCAGGACCGTCCCCCCAGGACCATGCTCCTGCCATTCCCCCAAGAGTCGTCCCCCAGGGCCAAACCCTCCAGGGCCTGACTCCCAGAGTCAAACCATGGAACCACCTCTCCCAGTATCTGTATTCCAAGCTTACTTAATTGGTGCGATACAGCAGAAAAGATACAATAACCATCCGATATAGGATCGGACACAATAACTCCACCAAGCTAGGTTTTCGTCGTGGGTTAACACTTGATAATGATTATTTTTGTTGCTTCGCTTCTATGTGTTGTACTTCTATTTATATGCTCATGTGACAAATAAGTTGCTGCTTTCATTTTTAGACATTTTTGACAAGTGACAAAAAACGTTCATGGAAAAAACGAATTCCAAACGAATATACCACATTATATTCTACTGAATGTTGTGACATATTCGGACCGAATATGTCACTGCGTGACATATACGTTTTGTGACATATGCGGTCTAACAGTGGTCTATAGGATATCTGTTCTCGAAGATTAGTATTGATTCTTTGTATATGTTAACACATAAGACTTCTCAATATAATGGAAAACCATCAAAATTTTCTTATCCTTATAAAGTTCTCTAAATTACTCTTATATGTGTTTTCAATTAGCAATATTTGAATTTCTTTTCATTTTCAAACATTTATGACCCAATAAACTTGGCTTAATGAAATAAATCTATGTGGTGCAGTTGTGACTAATACGTATTTATGGTATCAAAAATCTCATTGAATATCAAAATTAACTATAAATGAAAAATAAAACAGAAAAAAATGACAACAACTCTTTCCTATAGAGCTATGAATCATTGCATGCATATAGAATGAGAGACTAAGCGCGGACATAAACTACCAAACCTTGTTTTGACAAATGTTGCATTATTCGACATTAGACATTATGTATTCATTCAAATATCTGATATGAAACTAATAAAACAATTAATAAAAAGGTCAGAGATTGATTTCTTTCCGTTTGTTTTATTATCTAATTACATTAAACACGATAAATATTAATTTAAAATAGTGTTTATTTATCGAACAGCAGGGGCGAATCCAGGATTTTTTTCGGGGGGGGGGGGGGGGGTCCGAACTTTTCTAGGGGGGGGGGGTCCGAACTTTCGAACCACAACCACATTATACATTTTTTGCAGAAAAAATGCATCATATCAATAATAAAAACTACATAACCATTAAATCTATGTTAAGCACTGAGAAAAATTGCCTCATGCTACTTAAAAATAACTTACAGTCATGAAATACACTAATGGACAGGTACATTTTCCAATTCTAGGGGGGGATCCGGACCCCCCTGATCTCCCCCGCTAGACCCGACAATGAACGGTAATATGATTGGTAATACTTGTACGAGGTGATGTAATGTACGGTACTTTCCACAGGCAGCCGGCACGGTCCCGAATCAAAAGCACTATATACTATACATGTATAAACAGTGTTTTGAATTCGAGACCGTGCCAGCCGCCTTTGGAATTTACACGTTCCACATATAGGTCTATATCTCTGGACCACAGCTTTTAACCTAGTACTTTCATACACCTACAAATAATCTTAATTACCAAAATATATATGACCAATATCACTACTTAATGTCAATTCTCTTTTTTATTATCATTATATAAGTACAATGTACAAGCTCAAGTTTTCTACGTTACATGTACCTATTATTTACGTATATATAATATACATATATAACACGAAATAAAGAAAATTAAGGCTGCACTATGTCTTGAACCAGTGAACCACAATACTGCAATATTCTGAACAAAAATGGTAGTAATTTATATTTGGTATACAGAATTAATTTAATTTAGTTAGGAACTTAGGGTCAGACGCAAGTCTTAGCGATGGATTTCTGTTATTTTACGAAAATACCTCGCATTTTTTCAGCTCTTTTTTCGGACGCAAGTCGGAGTGCTTCATTTCCGTTAACTTACGGAAATCGAATGCATTGGTATGCTTTTCGAGCATAGATTGCCTATATCTACTTTCTGGTCCATTATACAGCGAATTTTTTATTTTGAGCTTGGACATAAAGAAGGATATGAATCATAGTTTAAAGGGTTCGCACCGTTTTTTTTAAAGACGATGACCCCGCTATGTATCCACTAGAAACCATTAATGTTGTTATTTTCCAGGTCAATTCACTTGCATTAAATACGACACAAATTCCTTTAGACTGCATTTACGAGTGCATGATGCCAATGGTATTGCAGTAAGACTTCATGCTATCAATGAAAACAACCAGACACTATCATCATGTAATGTAAGAAGAGTTAGTGACACATTTGAAGTGTTTACATTTGTTACAACAACTGATGGTACAGAAACCAATCCATGTGGTGTAAGAACTGTGAGTACCATTACTTTGTCTTTTCATTAACAACAAGCGTAGACCGCCCTGCTAGCTAGGCTCGCCCGAAGCCACTATGTCATATGGGCGAGTCGAAAGAAACACACATTTAATCAACCCTGCTAGCTCAATCGGTTGAGCACAATCTTACTGATCAAGAGATCGTATGATCGATTACGGGGCAGAGCATACAATGTACTTTTGTGGGGCTTGGTCGTGAAATACCTTCTACGGCCATTTACCCTCCAACCACTGATTCTAAATCATGTAGGACAGTTGTCAGTCACTGGCGGAAGTATGTGTCTAGTAACTGGTCAACAGCTGAACCTAGAGATTTAGCTTTTCCAGGAATGATGAGAAGGTTGACTGACCGTTGCAATAGGATATATATAATGTGTTGCTACGTGTAGTTATTCAAATTTTCGAACTATCCCTTTTTGAGCCTGCCCGGCTCGCTCAGTCGGTAGCACACAAGTCTACTGATCTAAGGTTCGATTCAAGGGCGGGGCATACTTTCGTGGAGCTTGGTCATGAAATAATTGTCTATGGTCATTCTCCCTCCTACCACTGAATCTAAATCATATAGGACAGTAGTCAAAAATGCACAGTTTAAACGTTCCATATTTTCGTTTTTACTCTTAAACAATCTGAAACTCATGTAAAAACGGACACGCCTACCTAATGAATATTAATGTGTATATTTTGCTCCATCAACCATAAATAGCTGTTCGGGACAAGTGATTCAAAATCCAGGCGCGCTACCTACTGCGCTATCGACAAGGGTTACAGGCTTTTTTGGTCTAACCCAAAAACTTAAAACCTATTTCAGGTAAACCGTGGTGGCACTACGTATTACTCCTGGATATTTAAAGTATTTCCATATGAAGTGACCTCCACTGTGATTACGAAAGGTACTATTATGAAAGTAGAATGTCCTGGTAATGATCTAACTAATAGACATGTGGAAACTCTTGCTAATATAAAGTAAGTACATGTATAAGAATTGCTTCTGATCTTAGTACAACCTCTCTTGAGCAACACCAACCCCACTTGGAAGGACTAAAGAGTGTTGTTGTTCAGAGGCTGTTGCTCTGCAGAGGTTAAGGTAGGTAGATACAATGTTTCATGAAAATCAAGTCAGTCAAACTTCACGAAAGTCGGTGTACATGTAGAGTCACAATTGTATTTTATAAATATGACAATTATTCTCATTTTTATCGCGAAGTCACCATGGCAACGACGTGTAATGGTCACACGTATAAAACACGTGTTGAAAACGTCGCGCTAGTTAAAATGATGTGTTAATGTGTTAACAAGCTCGAAACTTCTTTAAAAAAAATACATTACTGTATGAACAGAAATATTTGCTTACAATTGATATCAGGTTTGCTAGAGAGCTACTTAACGACGACGTAACGTTTAGAAAACAATAAAAAAATCGTCGTAAAAATTAACTAATTAATTAATATATATGATATAAAATATAGATATACAGTGTATAATAAAAAATAAAATATAAAAAATAAAAATTAAGCCATTTGGTAGGTTTCGAACCAGCGACCTCTTGAACTTTTCATATGTTCATTTCCGTTCCTTCCCCTTAGACGACTGCACCATTTGGGTCCTATAGGGCAGAGCATGTAACAATAGTTAAATACTGTAAAAAGGACATTAAATATGGGGAAGATAATTTTGGAAGATGAATCCTAAATATTGTGAGTTGTTATCAAATACAAATAAACTGCACTATCAAATTAAAAAAGCAATTAAATTATGATTTGTAAAAAATGTATTAATGCTAGTTATGAAATTTCAAGTAGAAAAATTCCATGTACGATTTATTTGACATACTGATAAATTATGTACAGCGGTATGATTAAACTAAAAACCTTGTAATTAATATTTTGTATATAGATCCATAGACTTTCTTTTAACAAACAAACTGTGATTGTTCACTTTGTCAAGCATTTGCCTTTTTCTGGCGAAGCATTTTACAGGCCCTGGTCGTTCCCAAACACCAAGTCATTCCTTTTTCTTAGAGAAGGGAAATATGGCATGGTTACCAGAGCTGTTGATGTTTTGTTAGGACTTGGTCAAACGCTTTGTTTTCTGCGTTCGTCATCTTGAGATGACGAAACAACCTGCATGAGTCGTGTATGTGGTCACACGATCATGGCGCTCTATCGCTCTATAAATAACTAAATTGAAATTGTTTTAATATTTCTTTCATCTTGAGAGAAATTTGAAAACAGTATTAACAAATACATGTACACTTTAAAATGGATTAATTGGTAAATTTGCTATGTCCATTTCATATATTTCTGTACTTATTACCCGTTCGAAAAATTCATAATGTTTTAAATCCAACCTCCTATAATCGAAGACAGAAAGTGTGCCATGATCAAAATGCAGTTTTATGATATTAACAAACATACAATCAAAAATACATAAAATGAATTTCTACGCACCAGGGTCACGTCAGTTTAATGAATTGTCTCTCATATTTAAAGATATGCAAACCATATGAAACCATTAAAATAGATTTGTAGGAAAAGTATTGGCATTTTGAGAGAGGTCGACGTTAAATTTTACCACGATTTTTATTGTTTTCTAAACGTTACGTCGTCGTTAAGTAGCTCTCTAGCAAACCTGATATCAATTGTAAGCAAAACTCTCTGTTTATACAATGATGTATTTTTTAAAAGAAGTTTCGAGCTTGTTAACACATTAAAACGTCATTTTTAATTAGCGCGACGTTTTCAACACGTGTTTTATACGTGTGACCATTACACGTCGTTGCCATGGTGACTTCGCGATAAAAATGAGAATAATTGTCATATTTATAAAATACAATTGTGACTCTACATGTACACCGACTTTCGTGAAGTTTGACTGACTTTTGATTTTTATGAAACATTGTATCCACCTACCTTAAATTCAAATAAAATTGCGCCTTAGGGAAATATCAAAATATGTTGTTATGCAGAGGATTTGTTTAGTAAAGGGCCGCTCTGCAGAGGTTATTCTGGACCATGTTTGCTGCAATTTTCGCGTTGCGCTAGTTTCTGATCAAAGTATCATGTTTGTTGCATTTTTCGCGTTTACTTACAAGCCACTATACATAAACTGGATTTTCGATTTTTCCACATGTGTTTAGATCACTTTACGCCTGTTTTACTACGATACAGAAGATGGCATTCATCCCTTCACTTTTTTAATTCTTAAAGTGACAATGCAAGTTGTTTTTATCTTAAAATGAATATATCAACTGTGAAATTAAAATAAACACGAACTATTAGCATGCTCTCTATATGTAAAATTCAGCTAGTTCGGCTCACATTGAAATCTCTAAGTTCGACCCCCCCCCTACCAAATGGCAATTTCCGTTGAATTATGTGACTTCAACATGAATTATTCGATTTCACGATTCAAGAAATGTGTCTATTAATTCATTGACCTATGCTTTATGACATGGACTATTTTCTACACATGTAAGCGTTAGTTTACCTGGCATTCTGGTAGATAAGCCTTGCGCTTAATGAGTTTTCATCTTTAGATAAATAAAATAAAGACATTATTAGTTTATCTTGTTTTAATCAAATTACCGGAATTACGAGTAAAATTTGGTATATTTCAATGCTTCCAGTTGCTGAACTTTTCTTACTAACTCTAAACGGACTATAAACGAAACATCACTCAATGGCTAAACAATCATATATTTGTTTACTTCAACACCGGTAGTTTCAAAATAGCGTCTAAATATGTCCGAGATTAATCGCAACAAATGGCCGAGGAGTTCCGAATGTATCGTTACGGAACGTTTTGTAATGTTCGCGGTAACTGAACGCAGGGCAGGATATCAATTATTGAATATATTGCATTTGATTAGCATGCATGCAAAACTCTGACTGCCAATAACAGTAATAGCGTGCAGTATTTTCAACTGGACATAATACGGCTTATGCAATGCATATTGTACTGAATGTTATTTTCTTTGCATAATCACAATGCAACAAACATGTTAAGAACAGGGTAATAATATAATATTCAGTTTAAGGCGATAGTTAAGATATTCATATGTGTGTGTAGACTTTAATTTTGTATCATTTTCGTTTCATTATAGTGTCCGCCAGTTCGAAATTAGACCAGCACTAGCAAGTCAATCTACTGGCGTAGATTCCGTGGCTCCTAATGCCAACATTATCTATGATATAAATATATCTCCAACTTCTCTGGGTCAAGGTCAATCAGGTAAGCATGTTAACTAACATTAAATGATTTATTTGTTTGGCCTTTTTAGTTTATCAAATTAATGATGCATATTTTACTGATTTTTATTTTCTATGCCTAATACAACAAACATGTTAAGAATTGGTATATGGACACGTGATCTTTATAATGTAAAAACACTGTCTTATTTGAAATTGGAATGTATCATATAATATGGAATTCACTATACTCACTGTACAGTTCATTTTGTTCAACAAAATAGACTGTACGTAGCCTATTCGTATTGAAGTTTTCAAATTTTGTTCATGCCGCGCATGAACAAAATTTCTATTCTAGTTCATTATACTAGCTATTGGTTGATAGAGACTGTATATAGTGGATTTTGTCCATGCGGCGCATGAACTAAATTTGGACTGAATTTTAGTGTTTAATCCTTAGTGAAGATGTCCCATCACATATGATACATTTAGTCTCATATTTGTAAAGGGGCTACATGAAGTCTCATGTTTATAAGGGTTAAAGGGGCTACATGAATGTTCATGTTTATAAAGGTTAAAGGGGCTACATGTAGTCTCATGTTTATAAAGGTTAAAGGGGTTACTACCTTGGTGTCGATGAATTTAAAATTGTAGATGTTTGACAGACTCAGAAATAGTCGACCCGCAACTGCCAGGAGGCACAGTGTCACGAATATAATGCGACGGGCACAAGTGGTAGCGGAGCCTTGCCCGGCAAACACCCAACGATTCCAAATTGTTATAGCCTGAAAAGACGAGGCGTTTCCCTTCAAGTCAATATCCAGGCGCTTATGACATGAAGAGTCGGACTAACGTCACCTACATACCTCGTCCGCTCGAAACCAGACAGTTTATTTGATCAAAGAGTGCAAGCGACACAATTTCACCATGCTTTTAGTTTTTATTTTTCTTTGTAAGTGGATTAATTGAAGGCAATAAAAGTAAGACACGTGTAATATGAAAATCGAGTGTTAATTGAAAAAAACAAATGTGTAATTATTGTATCCATAATCAAGCTTGTCACAAACTAATTATAAATTTGATAATTTTTTGTGTCGATTGCACCCATGGTTTTCTAAACGATACCTTATTCTACAGACTATGTTATAGCAATTACAACAAAAACAACAATTTATTTCTTTATTCAGTGGTACATAATAATATAGTCTCGTACAATTTCAATTTCTAATACATGAACACATACACAATACACCCACACACACATCCATCCCCACACTCACTCACAACAACTTTATGATAAATTTTAAACACCAAGTTCAAATTGAAAGTGAAATACCAATCATAATACATAAAAAGAAAAATATGAAAATAGGTGGAAAGATTTTTAAAATTTACTAAATAATTACATGACTTTTTTTCATTGAATGAATGATTGAGCTGAGTAAGTGGTAAGTGAATGAGTGGTGAGTAAGTGTTAAATGAATGAGTGGTAAGTGAAGGATGAGTGGATGAGAATTTAGTGAGTGAATGATGAGTTAATAAGTGGTTAATGACTGAGTTGTAAGTGATTGGTAAATGACTAAGTAGTAAATGAGTGAATGGTAAGTAAGTGGTAAATAGTTGAGTTAGTGAGTTGTAAGTGAGTGGTGAGTGAGTGAAATTGTAATTAGTGAGTGGTAAGTTAGTTAGTGATTGTGTGAGTGTATCAGAGGTAAGTGATTATGTGACTGAGTGGTATATGATTGAGTAAATTATTGGTAGGTGAGTGAGTGAGTGAGTGAGTGAGTGAGTGAGTGAGTGAGTGAGTGAGTGAGTGAGTGAGTGAGTGAGTGAGTGAGTGAGTGAGTGAGTGAGTGAGTGAGTGAGTGAGTGAGGAGTTAGTTAGTGGTAAGTGAGTGTGGGAGTTGTAAGACTGTGGTGAGTGAGTGAATGAGTGAGTTAGCGAGAGAGCGAGCGAGCAAGTGAATGAGTGAGAAAGTGAAAAGGGTGTATAAAGAAAACAGTACACAGCAGCATCTAAATTATATATCATTTTCACTGGTATTATTTTCTTGTAATATTTTTCTGGTCAATAGTTCTTATGAACTTGGCACTGTGGTCATCTTTCCCAGATCGGCTAGTAAATGAAAAAAAAGAGTTAGTAAGAAGCAACATACAAAGTTAGATAATTATGAACTAGTATTAGTCTAATAATAATGTATTCACATTCATAACCATATATGTCTTTAAATTCTTAAGACACCAAGACTTTTATTTGATTCCAGAATTTTTCGATTTCTATGTGTTGACAGTATCTATTATCATTCTAGTATGTTTTCCATTATCATACATCTGTTCATAGAAAACTTAACAATGACCTTCATTGAAAAATCTATTTAAGAAATTGAATGTACATTTAGCAACCCATAAACTTTCAAACCCTAGCAGCTACTAATTGGTTACGACCTAAACAGTTGTATATGCCTTTATTCTGTAGGAAATGGTTACTTTATTACAAAAACATAAAGACACATTTACTGTACACAATAGAATTTTTGAATATGCAATAAAATATTTAAAAAAAATAATTATTTGATGATTTTACAAAATATTATATATACATGATGATGTATGTAATCAATTACCAATAAACTTGTGGTCTAACATTTCTAGGGATTCTTTCAGTAAACTTCCCAGGCTCCATTAGAATTATGCTGGTTACTTTCTCTGGATCTGAAATGAATTGAATAGGAATGCCCAGTACTTCTTGCTAAATCAACATTACTCAGACATGTAATTTATAATTATTAAAAAGTGATACAATAAATATACGTTGTATATTTTTGTAAAAGTATTATTAACTGAAACGTTTTTCTGTAACACTTAATTCAATTGTTGATTTAGGTAAAAATTATTGAACTAACTATGACTATATTGTTACTTGTAACATCAAATTTGAAGAGAAAATGTAAAAAATTGAAATTTGCTAATTGTGTTTATATTAAGCCTGTGTGAGCTATTTTATTTTCAACAAGATTCCTACATTTGTCAGGAAAACTTAATTCATATTCTCTAGTACAACCATGCAGAATACATATAAAGGGAATGATGCTTTCTTATTATATTCATTAACATGTACTTACATTTTTTAGACTTTCTTGTTAGAACAAGCACCCCAAAAGTACATGTATTTAATGTTAATACATGGAAATCTTGATTTCTTAATCAACAATACTGTAAAATAATAATGACAATATTTTTTATCATTTCTATTATCAAATCTTTATTACATTAGATTCTTCTAAATGTAAGCATTACCAGTGAAATTTCATAACTTGTAGCTAAAAATTGTAATTGATACACAAAAAGTAAACTTTGACCATTTTTGGATAAGAGTAAAAACCATGCCTAACCTGAGTTATGATTTATATCCTTTTACATGAAATTATTACTTTTTAAAGGGAAGAAGAATAAATATCATACACTTAAGTTTAAAGTGCAAAATAGTATTCTAAACTGTTGATAGATATAATTATCACTACTTAGTGTGCATATTTATATAATAGAGTTCTCAAACTATTCTAGATGTTTGATTGTGAAAATAAGAAATAAATATAGGACAATTAAAATATGATTTTGTACAAGAAGTAATACATGTATAAGAAAAAAGTACCTTATCAGCAACAGGACCTTGTTCTAACATAGAACTGAAGAAGGTTTTTCAAGTTTCTTTTGCCATTGATAAATTCATCTGTAAAGAGAATATTATATTTCAATTATAAGACTGCTGCTAAGTACTACATTAACATGTTAACTTTGGGGGAAACTACCAGTATACAATTTATTAAATAACTGAATTAAAAAGTGTTCACAATTAAGTATGGTTGTCTATTGAATAATTGCAAGTGGCATATTGTAACATCAGTTGAGTCTTAGACTCTAGGTGAACACATAAAGTTCTATGTACAGGGTAATTTCCAGCAATGCACAATTGAAATTATTGTATGCTTGGTAGCACATGTTATACCCAATTACACCTCTGCAGTTAAATCTAATTACCAAATACCTGGAATGGAATTGTGTAAATTTATTATCATGATTTATTATCTGGTAAAAATTCTTGAAAAAAATTCAATGTAATAAAATGACAACGAGCAGAATTTAAAAAAAAATTTCTATTAATTCAGTATGATTTATAATCAGGCCTGTAGAAATAGCATGGTTAGATGGTGCTTAGCCCCTCAATTATTGAAAGTAAATGAGGTCTGTCACCTGTGCCTAAAACCCATTTGAAAATGCTTCCTTTGGCCATTACTGAATTAACCTAAGTAAAGCTTAGAGAAAACATCCCCTTACTCAAGTTACTGCTACGTAATAAATCCTAAGTTATTACGACGAGAGCTGAATCCAAACTTAAAGGAAAGGTCCCGTTTTTAATTACAAGGGCGGGTCCAGGATTTTTTCCGGGGGGTCCGAACTTTTCTAGGAGATGGGGGTCCAAACTTTCGAAACCACATTATACACATTTTGCAGAATAATGCAACTTATTAATAATAAAAATTAGACTACATAACCATTAAATATATGTTACGCACCGAGAAAAAATTTCTTCATGCTATTTAAAAATGACCCACAATCAAGAAATACACGAATAGACAGTCACAGGCATAGGTGCTCAGCACAATTTTTTTCCATTTATACACACATATATATATAATAGTGTATAATTGGGGGGTGGGGGTAAAATTGTGCTGAACACCTATGGTCACAGGTACATTTTCCAAATTCTAGGGAACCCCCCTGATCCTCCCTCCCCCCCCCCCCCGCTAGATCCATATGTGCTCAGCACAATTTTTTTCCAATTTATACACATATATAAAGATATAATTTGTATAATTTGGGGGGTGGGGGGGGGGGAATTGTGCTGAACACCTATGGCTAGATCCGCCTAGGGCTTGGCTAAGAGTTTGATCGACCTTGAAGTCATTTACATCAAATTTTAGGCGATTATAATGATTGCGTATGCATCAATGTGACTCTAGTCTTATCTAGATTCTATACTCACCTATATTTCTTGTCACCACTGGCCTGTACAGTATGATACATTTTCATTCCGTTCATTCTTCAAACGTTTTTCACTCACGACCACGCAAAACATTTTTTGTTTGTTTACATTCGATTGACTGATTTCCGAGTTGTATATATAGCGTGGAAAATTAACTACGTAACTCGTGAACCAGTCTATATGACAGGTATTTGTGACGTCATTTTGAAAGTCACGTTGCGGCACTCTTTGAGTTTTTACAGCAGCATTTCTTATTGAAACAAGTAAGTTTATCATATTTTGTACATAAATTCAAAATTTTACCAGCAATTAGCATTTGCGTTTACGAATAATTTACTATATTTCAATATATTTAAATAGCCATGCCCGTTCTTGATAAATCCTTAAGTTAAGTAGATAAGACTCGACTCGAACCGTCAAGGCCAGGCGGTCATGACTCATGTTGTTGCATATATCAGACTGTGACAGACATTATGTTACACTAAATCAAGTATCAAATGAATCGCATTAGATATAATGTAACCATGTCACTGTTTAAAGTAATCTTAGAGCTTTATTTACGTAGGCATACTGTAGTCGATTGACTAGGCATTGTTTACATTAGTCATTATACATGCAGTTGCTAAGAAATGAGTACCTAATAATCTCCCCTTATAAAGTACTTTAGTTTAGTTCATTACAGTTATTATCTCCCTTACTTTGTTCTGTAGTAGATATTGAAAAATATATTACATTATTCCTAGATCTATGGAATCAAATAAACATTCTGGAGGCAAATGCATGACTGAAGATATGTTTTTCTGTAATAAAAACATAATATATTAATAACCATTATGGCATAAGACTGACTATAAACAAAAGTACCAAGTTCTGTTCACAGATTACACATGGATAAATTAGCAAGAAAATGTGATACAAATTGTAATTTAATCAGTTGCTTTTAAATTTTTTACAAACCTGGGTTGGTGGCGCAATTGTAAGCGCGTCGTGTCCCCAAGGCCAAGGGGTACGGGTTCGAATCTCACCCGGGAGGTTATACCCTTCCATTAATAAGATACATGGAGAAGTTTTCTGCCTTGTGGAAGGGTAGGTGAGTACTGTTTATAGACAAGAGCCCAAGAAAGCTAGGTTAAGTGCGCTGGATGCCATAAAATGACCTGAATTGTGTTGAAATGGCATTTAACCCTATAAAAAAATAATTTTTACATATGAAATATATTTCAGATTCAGTGTCAACACTATCTGAAGATGACATTGTTGTTTTGATGATAAAATGGACATTTATATTGAACAACATGCTGAAAGTAATATGCTAAATGTTTTTGTGTTATATTGTTCCAAGTTTGATAATGATATGATATAATATACATAATAAGTTTACACTATCTGATTCTCCAAATGAATGATTTTATGAACATTCTATAACAAACATAATATGACTTGTAACTATTCCCTTGAAACAGAGCCATACACATAATTGCTTCTACATTTAATAATGTTGAATGATGACCAAATCCCATAGATGGTATAAATATTTTGTGAACATATTGAAATATCAAGAATCAAACCTAAAACTTGAACATTAAAAAAGTGTATTGGTTAAACTCATATCAATCAGTCAATGATGATTTATCAGGAGCCTAAAAGAACTTTGTGTTTAAGTGTACCACACATTTGGCTCAACCACTATGTGAACTATGTGAACATGTCTGATAGATTTGAACTTCTGATGCATTCATGATTATTTTTTTGCATATTCCATTATTTGTCTTAATGAACATTATAAATAGACAGAAAATTTATATTTAATTGGACAATTTGTGTATGCGATTTATTGTTCTACTTTATAACTGCTGAACTGAATGCTTATAAAACATTGTCTTTTTTATTTATTTCAGTTGTGATAAAACAGTCTTCTCTATAGGAACTCATGTATGTCAGAAAGCTTGGATTGTATAATTCAACCTTCTATAATATAAAAAAGAAATTTGAAAGTAAGTATGTTGCTGTAAATTATGAATAGCTTTTGTTAGTCTTTAGCCCAGTTTTATGAATGGTTTTTTGGAACAATACTTATATATTGTAGCTGTGATAACAGTTGTGAAATTAAAAAATGTGGGTAAGTGATAATGCAATGGTTAATATCGCATATAATTTCTAAGTCCATTATTATTATAAAGGCAATGAAATCAATTTAAGGCTTATAAAATCCAGTTTTATGCTTTATCAAAACTTTCCAGAATGCTTGAAAAGTGCGCAAAAACAGCACAGGTATTTTTTTTATAGTAAGAGCAAATGCCAATTAGTGCAAATAATTCTTATAATTTCAAATCTATAATATTCAGATTGAAATTTTGAGTAGATATGGTGTTAATTCAAAGATCACATAACTTAAGAAGTGATTTAAAGAAATGTAGAAGACAAAATGCATAAGTTTATTTAATCTGTTAGGAAATGATGTATATTAAATTGTATATATTCAGGTTATTCTTATTACAGTTATAAAATAAATAAAGTAAATACCATTGTGATCTAAGGTTTATAGTGTAAACTTTGTTTCAACATTTTAATATATTGTTTGAATCATGTGACAACAACAGAATTATGATGATTGATGTATTATATCAAATTTCCTTATCATACAGCACACCATAAGAAAGCAACAGTCTTGTTTACAGTTATTACATTTAGTTATATATGTATTTCTTTTATTTTAGATTTTGTGGAGGAAGACAAAAAGAGAAAACAGACTTTCATTAAAGATTCAATGAACTTAAAAAAAATAAGTGTTATTTTTGGCATATGAGTGTAATCTACTACCTCATAAACTGCAGATTATATTAAATTGATTACGTCAGACATTCAATGTCTGTCTGTCTGTCTGTCTGTCTGTCTGTCTGTCTGTCTGTCTGTCTGTCTGTCTGTCTGTCCGTCCGTCCGTCCGTCCGTCCGTCCGTCCGTCCGTCCGTCCGTCCGTCCGTCCGTCCGTCCGTCCGTCCGTCCGTCCGTCCGTCCGTCCGTCCGTCTTAGGAAAGAATACTTATGTTATGATTATTGTGATTTTTCTAATCTCTGTTCATTTTAAATGATTTGTCCAACAGAATTGAAGTCTTATTTCTTTTCTTACTACATGTGGAATAATAAATTCTGGTAAAATTGTTGTGTGCGGGAGTGGGTGATGGTGTGCTTGGATGTGTTAGCTGGGGTGTGTTTTGTAAGAGTGCTGGAGTGTGGTGTGTGGTTTTTTTGTATCAGTGTGTTTATTTGTGTATGTATAATTGTAACTGTAATTGTATGTATATGTATGTAGTTGTGTATGTTTGTGTCACTTACCACTTACTCACTCATTCACTCACCACTCAATTACTTACCACTCACTCACTCATTCATTCACTGATTTAACACTTACTCACTAAATCATCATTAACTTGCTATTTTCTCACTCACTTTCCACTAACTCACCACTCACTCATTCACTTACCACTCACTCAATCACCCAGTCACTCAATCAATAACCACTTATTAACTCACCAAATTACTTACCACTCAATAACTTACCGCTTACACACTAACTTATTCACTTACCACTTGCTCACTCATCCTTTCATAACTTTCAACTCACTCACTCTCTGACCTGTGACTTATTAACCACTCACTCACTCACACACTCCTCACTCACTCACTCACTCACTCACTCACTCACTCACTCACTCACTCACTCACTAATTACCACTTACTTATTCGGTCTTTACTTCCTTACCACTAACTCATTATCACTAACTCACTCAATTCTTACTTAATCACTCACCACTCTTTCTTTCAACACTCATTCACTCAATAATTCACCACTTATTTACTTACTACTCACTAATAAGCACGTGCTCATTCGTTTATTACGTTCTTACTCACCACTCACTCATTACCACTAACTCACTCACCCACTACTTACTTACTCACTTTTTTAACACTCACTCACTCAATCAATAATTCACCACTTATTCACTTGCTACTCACTCATTGCCACTTACTCATTCGCTCACTTCTTCCTTACTCACTCATCAATTAGTCATTACCACTTACTTTCTCACTCACTACTTACTTACTCACACTTATACCACTCATTCATCAATAATTGATCACTCACTCAATCACGCAGTCACTCAATCACTAACCCCTATTCACTCACCAACTTACCACTGAATAACTAAACACTTACTCATTCACTTACCACCTACTCACTCATCCTATCACCACTTACAACTCGCTCGCTCGCTCGCTCGCTCGCTCACTCACTCACTCACTCACTCACTCACTCACTCACTTGTATACTACTTAGTCAATTTAATCGCCCGTTCGTTTAATTAAAACCAATGTGCTGTAATTATTTCAGTATTTTTTTAAAAATCTTTCCACTTTTTTATAGATTTGATTCTGGTCTATTATGATATTGATATTCAAAATTTATGATGAAGCTAGAAAAGTATGAATTGCAAGTGTGAGTGTATATTTATGTGAGTGTTCCTGTGCGTGTACGCGATATGACCTTTTTGTGTTGGTGCGCTGTAAAATCAAACAAACTGTGCGTGTGTGTTTGTGTTTTACGCATGTAAGCATATGAAAGCGTGTGAGCAGATTGTAAGAGAATGTAGGGTGGAAATGTGTGGGATATATGTTGTATGTTTTCATGTAATTTATATATTTTACCTATGTATGTGACTGAATAAAGAAATAAATTGTTGTTTTTCTTGCAGTTGCTATAGCATAGTCTGTAGAATAAGGTATCGTTTAGAAAACCATGGGTGCAATCGACACAAAAAATTATCAAATTAATCAAATATAATTAGTTTGTGACAAGCTCGACTATGGATGAAATAATTACACTTTGTTTTTTTCAATTAACACTCGATTTTCATATTACACGTGTCTGACATTTATTGCCTTCAATTAATCCACTTACAAAGAAAAATAAAAACTAAAATCATGGTGAAATTTTGTCGCTTGCACTCTTTGGTCAAATAAACTCTTTGGTGTCGAGCGGGCGAGGTATGTAGGTGACGTTAGTCCGACTCTTCATGTCAAAAGCGCCTGGATACTGACTTGAAGGGAAACGCCTCGTCTTTTCAGGCTATAACAATTTGGAATCGTTGGGTGTTTGCCGGGCAAGGCTCCGCTACCACTTGTGCCCGTCGCATTATATTCGTGACACTGTGCCTCCTGGCAGTTGCGGGTCGACTATTTCTGAGTCTGTCAAACATCTACAATTTCAAATTCATCGACACCAAGGTAGTTAACCCCTTTAACCTTTATAAACATGAGACTACATGTAGCCCCTTTAACCTTTATAAACATGAGCATTCATGTAGCCCCTTTAACCCTTATAAACATGAGACTTCATGTAGCCCCTTTAAAAATATGAGACTAGATTATCATATGTGTTGGGACATCTTCACTCAGGATTAAACACTAAAATTCAGTCCAAATTTAGTTCATGCGCCGCATGGACAAAATCCACTATATACAGTCTCTATCGACCAATAACTAGTATAACTAGAACTAGAATAGAAATTTTGTTCATGCGCGGCATGAACAAAATTTGATAACTTCAATACGATTAGGCTACGTACAGTCTATTTTGTTGAACAAAATGAACTGTACAGTGAGTATAGTGAATTCCATATTATATGATACATTCCAATTTCAAATAAGACAGTGTTTAAAGTTCTTCATCAAATTCGGGAAGCAGCCAAAATTAGAAGAGTTGTCGCTGAAGGTAGCCAAACAATTTGGCTGGCCAAAATGGTCAAATGTTTGGTCAATTTTATCGATGTTATTTGTTAAAGGTATCCCGTGAGTTTGGGTGGATTAATTTCTGTGTACTGTCCAAACTGAATCGAGTGTTGATGATTTAGTATTTTAGTTACCTCCCTTCGGCCCTTCTATAAATCAACTGAAAGGGAGACAACATACCCTTATTTTTTCGAACTAAATTTGTACGTTTGGAACGCTCCTGGTTCCTGTCATTACCACTTGTTGCATTGTAGGACGGAATGATTAAAACGCAAATTGAGATTTTTTTTGCGAAATAAAGCAAAGCAGACATTGGCGAAATGGACATAAATGTTTAAATATATGGCCTCTACGACCAATTACCTTTCCTTCCGTGCCTATATCTATATAAGCTTGATAATGTACTTATCGCCAAATTGGCCCATTACGTTGTTACCATATTTATATTACATGTACTTGTTTTTTTTATTATTACAGCTTTGGTAGACGCTGCAGGTATATATGCTTACAATTGTTTCACGTCAACAACTTCTACTATGAGTAACCCGCAATTAATGATAGATGCAAATGGGTAAGAATGTTTCATATAATAGCTTAGTTCGCTATTTTAACCATCGAAATCGATGGCTTTAATACATGTAGCGGAGTAGTTTTAAAATAGGGACCTTAAAATCGTCAAAAACGTCTTTTGCAATAACCAAGGTCACCTTTTTAGCGGAACTTTATTATAAAGATTAATTGTTAATACAAAACAAAATTAATTTGTAACATAAACAATAATTTCTATCATCATTATTATTACCGTCAGTATTATTATTATTATTAAAATTTTTATTATTATTGTTGTCATTATAATCATTATTATCATCATTTAATAATGGACTTTGATTATATAGTGGATTTGACCTAAGTTAAATTCATGCGCACCTTTCTAGAAAAAAATCTTACGAAAAATGTTATCGTAAGTCAATTTTATGAATATCGCTTCTCAAAGTCAGGAGGATAATAAACATAATTATGACATGATATTCTAAAAGTATACAATATTCTACATAATTCAGGAATATTTGGAATTGGTTTGCCAAAAAAAGACCGTATTACGAATGTTTCTTGCTTTTGACCTACGATAATTTTTATCGTAAGATGTTATTGAGAAAGCCACACGGGTCACTTTTCAGTTATCATAAAATTCATATGTAAAAGCGTAATAGAAAAGCACTGGTCTTATAACTAACCTCCAAGAAATTATCTATTACAGTTGCCGGGTAACTACCAACCCATACGCCCCAACAGGTAACTTTGTTACTATTTCAAATAGTGATGGGTTATATACTATTCAAGCACAATATGGTACAGCGGTTCCTGTTCAGGGTAGATCGACTATTTACTACACTTGTCAAATTGGTATATGTCTGCTTGAAAGCGATCCTTCTTGTCAGAACGTATGTATTCAGTTGTTACTTGTTTTAAAATAATACTTGTTTGAAATTTGTGCGTAGTCGATATTATTACTATAGTGCGATTTTATCCGGTGAGCTGTGACTGAACTATTGAATTTTCAGAATTTTGCAACGTTCCTACAAAAAAGAGAACACAATTTGTTGTTGAACCAGTCATTTTTGCTTGAGACATATATGTGACTCTATCGTTTCCTAACTGCGCTTTTTCGGAAGATGTTTATTGGTGTACATTAATATGCATATATACGAGAGATACAATAGTTCAAACTTATTTTCAATGCGGTACTTACTCGTTATACCAATTGTTAATGTTATGATTGAACTCTTTCAACCTGTAACCGCTTTACGATCAAAATCGGACTATACGGATCTGTGCAACTTTTATACCGAGTCGGAGTTAAGTACGTACTCGATGGTGAAAGTAAAAGTCATTTTACAACGATTCGCTCACCCAATCTAGCTCTTCTGGACCCTTGTCTACTAACATACCCTTCCACAAAGCCACAAAGAACTTTTCTATATGCCTTAATAATGGAAGACAATCGACACTATCGTCAAGTTTTCATGGACCCGGTATAACTACCCGGGTGAGGCTCGAACAAGCAGAACTTCGGGACACTTATTTCGAAATCCATCGCGTAGCTTACTGTGTCACGGACCCGGGGAAAGTGGAAATGAAGTTAGCAGTTAAGATTTACAACACCAAAAGGTGGTCTGGAAAGAAGATGTTTTAAATGATGGAGTGACTTGTAACATACTAAGATTATACACAATTTTCCTGTTTAATTTTCTTTGGATTGTATGCTGTTAATCAACTCTTTTTAATTTTGATTACGTACAGAGACTAGCTTCCCTGGACACGTTTCTTTGTCATTCTTGTATAATGTGTCGTTTATTTATTTTATTTTCAGCGTTGTAATGCAGTAACAAATTCGTCACCAACCACAGCTCAAAACACTGGGGTCACTCTCCAGACATCGTTGACGATTCAAGAGTAGGTCTTATTATTTATTCATATACATGTAACTGTTTAGATAAAGCCAAAAAGACATTGATGACGAAAGACTGGTGATGACCACTGGCACTGGAACCCTTATATTTAATAAAATATTCATACTTATGAATAAAGATAACATTAATTAAGAAAGGGACCGTTTTTTATGGTTTTTTTTCAACAATGCTATTTTTACTATCATAAGTATGGATATTTTATTAAATGTAAGGGCTTCAGTGCCAGTGGTGGTGACTTCCAACTTCAGACCTCATACTTTAGGCAAAATAATATCATATCAGAAACTCGAAGTTTAAACTCATCACTGGTCTTCCATACATTCACCTTAGTCTAAGCTGAAATGTGTTGCACGTCTGATTACAAATGTAAGAGGTGGTGAGTTTAATTCCCGGTGCAAAGTTATTGTAGTACATACTGTATACGTCTTAATTTTGGCGCCCGTTTATTTGGGTGGTTTTGGCGATCGAATTGCAGAATAACGCAACATATTCATAATAAAAACTACATAATCATTTGATCTATGTTAAACACAGGGGGAGGGTAGCTTTATACTACCTAAAATGACTTACAGTTAAAAAATACACTCATGGACGGGTACATTTTGGAAATATCAATGGGTTGGTGCGGACCCCCCCGACTTATCCTCGATAGATCCGCAGATGATTATGACTAGTTATGCGTTAACCCAACAGCTTGTTTAAAACGTCACTAATTTCTGTTTATGTCTCATACAGGCGTGAAGCTCAGATATTTGAAGTAAGAGACAGTAGTGGTCAAGTGATTAATAGTGTAGAAAATGGTGACATAATCACCTTTTATTCTACTTACACTACTTCTGGAACTGGTCTTAGTAATAACCTACAAGGTACGTACTGCATGTGTTGTACACGTTTTGTTTCTAAAACAAATAACCATGATTACTAGGGCTGTAAAGATTCGATTCGATTCGATACATCGAAAATCAATTGCGATGGCACCAATTCGATTTCGATTTGGAATTCGCAATTTTCGAGTTGATATCATTTAATTTGTCTATAAATATAACAGTTATTAGGGTTTAAGACTTTTGGTAACAATGATAAACTAGTGATAAATAAATCAGTATGAAAATTCGCTAATTTGCTTTATTGATCTTGGTCTGATATAAACGTTCAAAATTGTGTAACAACTTCATTTTATCAATATGAATTAGTTTAAAACTAATAAATGCATTACTGTAAATTTGGAATAAACCTTACTACTAAATGAATCGAATCGACAGAAAAAAAATCGAATCGCATCGAATCGACTTTCCGGTGATTCATTGCATCCCTAAATTGGGTACAGGGTAAATAGTCATGTGATTCACACAATAATGTAAACAAGCATTTGTTCTCTATGATTTCTTTTTCGAGACATATAATTGAAATGGCACCATAATATTATAGCGCTTTAAATAAATACCTTCCTTTCTCCGAATATTCCCAAAATTGTTCCATAAATATTTTTTGTTTGCTCAAAATTCTCCGTACAAAAAAATGAATCAGACGAACAACTTGACCATTTTCTAAAATAATGTGTGCAGATGATTAAGAGTTAGTACTTACAGGTAACTAGATAGTGTGATTACAAAACGCAGAAAAACAAAATATTATTGTCAACGACATTATGTGCGATAAAACTCATAAAATAAAGTATTTCATGTGTACTTTCTATTTTCTAGATTTCCGTAATGCTGAAGGATTCTTTAATAAAGACTGTGAGTACGCATTTAACGCTAACTTCAACGATGCTGTTCAGTTTATCCAAGACGGGTATGTTAGCTAAGTTCATATGATAAGATTTCTTTTTCATAGAAACACCATACCTACCTTCCTGCGTACTGATAACTTTTGATTGAGTACAATAGATAAAAAATACGTTTATCTCGAAGTTGTGAATGACAGTTTCTAAAATTTTCTTTAAGATTGCAGATGACGAATATGGCAACTACTGTAAATACTTGTTGTACTATTAATCTCATCGTAGCAAATCGTTCTGATGATATCTTAATACATGTAATTATCCATCGAAATGATGCCAAAGTAGATCACTACTTGCGAATTCTAGGCGCCTTGTCCAGAATATTCGTTTAACAGTACCAGTAATAAGTGGCGCTTTTCACAAAAAATCCTACGATAAAATCATCGTAAGTGAAAAGCATTAATAATACGGTCATTTCTTTGGTCAATCAATAATAATTATTAATTTAATTATGTCTTTTGAATGTGATATCATAGATGTGTTTATTATCCTTCCGACTTCGACATACAAAATTTATGAAATTGACAAACGATAACTTTTGTCGTTAGAATTTTGTGAAAATGTGCGTCTTTAGAAGTTTGAACCATAGACGTATAATGTCAGAAACCAACAAAATGGACAGATCACGTGACCAAGTACTATACATATAAGCAATAATCTCATCGTCTGAAATGAACAAACTACAAATAGCTATGATTATTTTATTTTTCTATCTAGTGTTCGAAAACATGGATGGCAAGATAGCGAATGTTATTTATAAACATTTTGAAAAGGGTAACCAAGTACGCTTCATAAAATGTTATAACATTAACTAGTACTTGTTCTTTTCTTTCAGATGTCCAGTCGATAACGATGTGTTATCATTTACATCTACTGCATTCGCTTATGATCCTTCATTGTCTATACCCGCCTCTAACATTTATGTTCTAAAGACTGGACCTATTATTGTGACTGGAGATAACAACGGACGATTGTGGATAAGATGCGAAACTAGTGTCTGTCTTTCAAGAAACCACGAATACTGTGACGAGGTGAGTACTGAGTATATCTCGATAATTTGGTGCTAAAAGTTGTTTATACTTATAAGTTAATAACCCTTTCTGAGCTTAGAGTTGGTCCCAAAAATACGTTTTCAGCTTTTTCAAGGTATAACAATCGAAAGTTCACCCATAACGTTTTGGACCATAAAGGTAAAAAAACAGGTTTAGTTGCCAAAGATTGTTGGATACAATTTTCTCCGATTTTTGAATTTAATAATAATAGTTAAATACGGTATATTTAAAGCAAACCCAAGACCGAAATGTTCGCACTTTGAATATTTTGTGCTTTTTACGCCGCCTTTTGGCGATTTTCAGTCTTAGCGCGACAGTATGTAGTTCATGTCACTCCATATCCCTGGAAAGGCTTTACAAATCAAGGTCCAAGATTTTTAACAGTCATATATACACACAACTTTGTTAATGGCTGATAAATTTCTTACTTAGTTCAATGATATAAAATGGCCGTAGACAGTACTTCACAACCTACTCCACGAAGATTGGTTAGTCCTATCCGAGATATTAATTCATAACCTCTGGATATACTTGCTATCCACCTTGATATTGAATGAGCTTGTCGAGCTGGTCAACATCCGATTGTGTTTTTTACTGTCGTACATCCTCGGTAACCCAGGGTATTATTCTTCTTCAATGATAATCATAACGTTTGAGTACCGTGGGTTTTCGACGATGACTGTCGTGTAGTAAAATAATTGCATTTTATAGTCTAAGTTTCATTCTAATGCACGTTCGCCAACTTTACAGCTATTTTCTCTGGTCATCGGGCCACTGGTATCTATCCAGCAATCTCCCTAGGGTAGTCTTTTTTTACCCTGCATAGTGCAGCCGAATATATTGGCGCAACAGAATTCTACCACCCTCACAGACCCCGACTGAGTAAACTGAAGCAATCGTAGGTAAAGTTTTTGCTTAAGGAATTTAGCAGTGCCCCTTGTGGGGTTCGAACCCGGGACCTATCGATCCTTAAGCGCGCGTCCTACCACTGGACTACTGCTCATACATGTGTAGTTATGTTGTCGGTGTTGTATTAAATCATTGACCAAATATTTATTTCTAAAATTATTTTTTAAACAGAGATGTGGTGCAGTTACAAACAATTTAGCTGATGTGAGAAATCTCGGCAACATCAGGCATATCACAGACTTTTCACTATTAAAGTAAGATAGATTATTGTTTATCAAGTCAATTGCGTAAAATTTAATTGGTTTTTTTCAACTCACAAGGATGTTCTTAAAACACTCAAAAATAAAGTATAAAGATATTACTAAATGAAATGGTTGAAGTTCAGTATCAGTATTTTAGAAAGCATTGCTGTAATCAAACATTTATCACTTTAAAATATGTCATATAAACTTGTAGCATTACGGTGGCTGCCATTTTGGAAATGATTATATACTTTTTTCTGAACTTGTTTTCATTTTATGTAAAAACATGTATATCCGATTTATTTAACTCATTCCTAATGTTTTATCATAAGATTAGACATCGCAAAAAAACCTATTTGAGCTATTTCTGTTCGTTTTAATGAATTTCCGCCATCTTGGACGCCATCTTGGAAGGTATTAGAGTGGCACGAATAAGTGTATGTATCAAAACCATCTCATTAATCATAAACATCCAAGGGAATTAATGTGCTATTTAAATCTAGGTTGGGCTAACTGGCCGCATAACTGCTAGATTGTAAAACTTTCCTGGTTTTAGAGTTATGTCCACACTTTTATATGAACAATGCTAAATATGTATATACGTACAAAATGTATAAATATATCTTGAAATATAAAATAAAGTTCTTTTCAAATATAATTACCATTAATTTTATGAGAGATATTTGCACAGAAAATTAAGATTCATGTATGTATTTGTGAAACAAAACAACTATATAAAAGCACCATTACTCTAAATACGAAAGTTTTTGTTATTGTAGCAGTTTCATATGGAAATACATGTATATCATAAAACTACCCTACAAGATGATCCAACAAACTGTCTTTTTTTCTATGCAAAAAACTTATTGATTTTTACTTTTTAATGTATTTGAAGGAAAATAATACTGTTTAAACCAACATATGCAATGGTATCCTCTATTCGTTTTCAGTGTCAATCTACCTTTTATCGATATAGTAGTTACAGATGACAATGGTGAAGTTGTTAGTGGGGAAAATACTGCCACTGTTGGTGAACAAATATCTGTCTCTGTTATTGTTACACCCGGAGGTCAGGGGGATGCAGGTAAGAAATAATAGTTACAGATAACAATGGTGAAGTTGTAAGTGGAGAAAATACTGCCACTGTTGGTGAACAAATATCTGTCTCTGTTATTGTTACACCCGGAGGTCAGGGGGATGCAGGTAAGATATAGTAGTTACAGATAACAATGGTGAAGTTGTAAGTGGAGAAAATACTGCCATTGTTGGTGAAATGTTTTGTGTTTTCGTTATTGTTACACCAAAAGGTCAGTGGATGCAGGTAATACCATCATGCGATCACCTTTCATTGAGATTACTTTGAAAATTAACCGGAAGGTCAAATACTATTTGATCTTTAGACGGTAAGCAAACAGAAACCGAACATATCCGATTCAAAATACTGCAAAATCTTATGCGGATTACTTGGGCAATATCATTACAATTGTATTTTAAGAGAATGAGCCCCTCAGCGTGATTGTGTGTCTAAAAACTGCAACATACTATACATATAGTACTAGCGATTAACAAGCTAACCAACATCTTAGCACGCATGTAGATGATAGAATTGGAGATATATGTAGTTATATATTGTGATGTACATGGGCATTTTGCCTAAAATACATGAATAAAGATATATAAAGCTGAATATATATTGTGTGTTTCAGGCAACGCTTTTGAAGATGCTGAAGGAATATATCTGTTTGATTGCTATATGATTGACTTAGATAATAATAATGAACAAATACCATTCATTGACGAAAATGGGTAAATATCTAAATGTATTATTATATTTATTCCTTTATTGTTGTTGCAGTATCTTCAAAAAGATCTTGCGCCAGAAAAAAATGATCATGGATACCACAAACGATTTTAAGATAATTAAGTTCAAACGCTTCTTCATGTACATGTACCATAGTTTGAATAAACTAGTTGATAAACTAATTTATATTAATTTTTGAAATTTGCATAGGTTACTTCATGAGTAAATAGGAATTGGTTTATCGCAAAAAAACAGGATTTTGTTCAATGACAATAAAGAGCACTGTATTGCTGTAACTTGATTTTACAATTGAGATTACGAGAAAGCCCATCGCTTTTCCATTTCATAAATGTGCCTTAAGAGATTTTAAAATCAATTACATGTATATGGGATTCTGTGCAGATAATGGCTATTTGACATGGTTGTAATAAGTACTCTAACGTTTTATGAGCATTTTAGCTCATTAGCATTTTCATTCGAAACTCCTTGGCAATTCACTAATTCAGTGAATGGTCGAGGTGTTCCGAATGTAGCATTTTAATTGGTTAGCTCATGAAGTCTGACTTCAACACCCGGGATTGTCTGATTCGATTCCAAATCAGGACTAAAATACATTGTACATTCGTTGAGTTAGGTCAATTAATATTTTAAAGGTCATACTACCGCCTGTCTCTGTGCCAAACAGAACAGTTGTCAACAGCTGGGAGGGTATTTGCTTCGTACCTAGTTTAATGGTAGGGTCAAAAGATATGTAGTTCAGGGGCAGTGAGTAGGTTGCCAGATTGTCGTAATATAACTCAAGAAGCATTGAAATTCTACGTAAGCGCCATTCAGTTACTTTTATAAGGAGTCGGACAACTTGTCCCATGGACAACTTGTTCCAAGCCATTTTTGACAATGGTGGATAATTGGTCCCATCTAGTTATGCCAAGCTGAGATGGAACCAGTTGTCCATCCCTGTCAAATTGACATGGGACCAGATGTCCAGCCTAGCAAAACTGGATTGGATCAATAGTCCGCCCCTGTCAAAAATGGCATGGGACCAGTTGTCCTACATTCGCTTTTAAAACTTGTTAACATATATCTATTTCATTAAATGATAAATTTTGATTTTGTCTGGAATCCAATCCATAGTTATTAAAAAACCGATGAATATTTTGTTTTTTTTACAGATGTCGTATCCCAGACTCGCCATTCGTACCAACCCAAGAGTGTGTTCAAGTATCAGATAACCCACCACCTTTTGAAATAAGCTGTGGAACTGTTACCGTAGCACAAGTTGGAAGATTTGAACAACGATGTAGAATCGGTTTATGTTCCACACCTGACCATCCACGTTGTCTAAATGTAAATACTAATACTTTACAGTAAATTGATATTAAAGGGGAGGGTGGATTTGATAAAAAAAACTGAATTTTATTTAAATCTGAAAACAATGTAGTATGTTATAACAGACCATTTTGGTATGTCACAGCGTATTCATTGCTTCACGTTTTTTTTTCAAAAAACACAGCCAAATTAGTGGAATATCATTATGGGGTTTTGACGAAATTAAGAGGGGCGAATGTGTCTATTTCAAATAAGTAAAACTGTACAACTCTGTCTGTGGATTAGACATGGATACATTGTCTAATTTATAATTAGAACTCGAAGTAGATCATAACCAAGATTTTGCATGAAACATGTTGTGTTCAGTAACAACGTAACAACTAATTCTTTATGCCGTGGTCGTTAGAATGAAAAACAAATTAAAATTGATGAAGTTTTGAAATTTATTTGGCATAATCCAGCAGTTATAGATTTACCTTATACCATTTTACTCTCTCCGTACACAACATAGATAGATACAGTGTAGATATTCATTTCTGTAAAAAATGCAAAATAACGAAGAAATGAGCATGCATGTACAACACAATAACCATGATAATAATGTGATGCCATCCATACTTTACACTAGAATACAAATGATGTCACAAAAGCAAATGAATATCCCTTATTTCCATTGTGGTCATTGATACATATTTTATTTGAACAAAACCGAACAGATAATGTATTTCAGTATCGTATACAATAGTATCTATTTACAAAACAAATGAATATAGACGCAATACACGTCACACAACACCTAACATCCACACACTCTCACACAGCCTCACTCACTCGCACTCACCCATCCATTCATACATTCACAAACTTGTATCAACATCTCAGTCACACTGACAGAAAATTCAAAACATATGGTCATACACGAAAACTATAATGAGTTAAGTATATCTATAATAAATGACCATAAATGCAATTTTTTTACTAATTAACAGAATAAAATATGAGATTGATTGCTTTAATTAATTACAGAGATGTGCGGCAGGCCCTAATGCAGATACAACTGGTATAAGTGAGCCAGCAGGTCTGCAGGCTACATCTCCTGCATTCCAGTCAGGTTTACCAGACGATGACGATAATGAAAGAACGGCTATCAGTAAGTATTCATTATATTTCTGTAGTTTGTTGTCACGTGATCTACAACAACAATTAATTACGTCAACAGAGATCTGTTTTTCCTTTTCCGTACATATAATTTAAAGGTACTTGTTCACAGATTTGGTTAATATTTTTCTGTAATTTCAAAATATCATTCAGTGTCTGTAATTTGTGTAAAAAGATTTTTTAATGTTTTATGACAAACTGACCTATAGGTTGCCAGAAATGTACAAAAAAGTCACAAAATGCACTAAAATTTTCTATACCGTTACATACTTAACGCCATCATTTGTAGTTATATGTCAATTTGCACTAAACTTGTCATTATCAGAACACTACTTTCCTGCTTCCATAAGTGTTTCCATTCAATTTTGATAGTTTTAGAAAAAGTTGATATTTAAGTTGAAGTCTGTGAATAAGTACCTTTAATGTCTCAATTGGTACTGAGAGTTAAGATAGTAAAAAAACTCGACCTGGCTTGGTTTCTTCTGGGAACGAAAAAGACGAATTACATGTATAATTGAAGTTGTATGCTTGTTTATTGCTTTACAAGACAAGGACAAACAATTGACAGTAAATTATTTTCATTCTGTGTAATATTCTTTACTTCTATTGAATAGACAAAAAATGCAATATACGACCAATGTGTATTTCTTTTGTTTTCCAGAAGCGAAGGAACTTGATGATCTTATAACAGCATTGGCTGTGGTTGGTGCCGTGGTTTTACTGGCTGCGGTAGCAACAGTTACATACCTGATCATACGGCAACAGAGGAAAAAGGCCAAGAAACGGGATGATGATAGAAACTACAATTATTAACGTCTTTCTTACCGTCTGAAAGACACAAATGTATAATTACATCGTTCAGTTAACAAATATACAAAACACACTAATGTTTACTCGATTATTTTCGGCTTATGTGAATCGTTTTAATGGACATCTAATGGACATACACGTGAGCTAGTGCTACTGCCTAGTCATTACGTGACCCTGTTCTCAAACATTCTGGACATTTTATACCTATAGTTATTAAAAAAACAAGCTCATTAAAAACAGACTATTCCTAGTTTTACTACATTCTAACTACAGCAGATCTGACTTTTCTATTTCTGGACAACTTTATTCGCCCGCAGTGTTATCACCGCTTAGTCTCCTTATACGGATCGTCATCTGAAGTGACGTCTTACAACAATTTCCTTTGTTGAACCGCGCGTTCGGAACTCCTCGTCGACTTTCTACGCAAATATAATCTTTGTAGATGATAGCCGAAGAGTTTCGAATGTGAATCACTCTCCAAAATGGAAGCCTACTCAAGAAAAAAAACGGCTTCTATGATTTTGACGTCACTTACAGTCAGCTGACAGTGACTCGCTGATTGGACGAGTAATATCTATTCTTAGTTTTGCAAGACTATTCGATCGTGCTGCGGTAGCGTATATATAAAGGCCTGGTTTTAATGAGATCAATTGTTTTATTTTCAATTTAGTTTCCAACTTTAAGTCTTTTAAATCAACAATACCTGATGTATCTAAAGTGCTCTTAATTTGATTATAGTAAACTGAACAGATGTAACGAGTTTGTTAACTTTGATTTATTAAATGTTTACTGAAATAACTGGCACTAGTATAGTTGCCTGTATGGAATCTGAAGAAAATAATCATATATTTACATAGTTTGTACCTTTTTTCTTTATTGAATAAACTATTTACTCAAATGATATGTTAGTTTGTTTGTTTATATTCTTTTTACCTGTTGCAATAACTTATTTTTGTTGTTTTCATCGAATTAAATGTGTAAGAACTTTGGTGGCTTGAATCAAAAGCCTAGTTCATTCTGCCCCGGTATAACTCCCCAGTGCGCCCTGTTTTAAGACACCTAGACCAACCAGGACTAAACCGTAGTGACGCCATGAAGAACCACTGCTTGAACTGGAATAAACCATGTTGCACCGGCAATCATCAAGCGGAAATGGCTCCGTCGGTGCTAATAACTTAGAACAACATATTGCCTAGATTTCTTGAACAAAGCATGCAAACAGTTATACAATCTTACCAGTAATTAACAACTGCAACATTGATACAGAGATGGAAAGAATAATGACTGTAGAAAAAATTCATGATTAACTCTTTGAAGGTTTAAGGGTCACGCCAGAGAATTGAACCCACGCCCATTATAAAATGTAAAATATAAAGGAGGCTCACTCACTTAGTACAATAATGCACTAGTACGCGTAAAATACAACGATCAACCTTTAAAAGGTAGCAAAATGTACAAATTACTAAAAGAACTGAGTGTCGAACAATGTTTTGTAGAATTTATCTCCACAACATGCAATCTCCGTAAACAGATATCCTGTAGAGCGCTGTGGTACAGGATCTCTAAGGTTCACTAGGAGAAATCCATGCGTAGATTTCATCTAGACGAAACACTATTAATAGCATTTTGATTTCCCAATTTCTATCTTTAGACCGAGGTTTGCGAGCTAATTTGATGTTGGTGTTATTGACAGGCTGTGATTGAAATTTGGCTCTTTTTAAATTGCTAGACGTAGACGATGTAAACAAGTCACTAAACATAATGATTGCGTTATGAATATTAAAATGAGAAAAGGTTACCTGAACGTAACCCTTCTTACGAAACACCCAGATCTAAATTAGCGAGTAGGCGAGTGGAAATTTTAGATCGGGTTTTAATCAGATTGCGATTGCATGCCGTGGTAACACAATAACAGCTAGTTATTACGAATAGTCATCAGCCTCGGTTAAAACAGTGTTTGCAGCAATTCGTATAAACCCTTGGTCAATCCGCCATCTGTGATTATTATTTCATATTGTGCGGTTGTTCTGAATAAGTAAAAATTAAGTGTGGATAGCCCTGTTGAACCTCATTTTTCACAACCCGTGTTTTTCACAACTTGTGAAAAACGCGTACGCATTTTTCACAACTTGTGTGAAAAACACGTTAGCATACAAATTTCATACGAGCATAGAAACGCATTTTTCACAATTTCGAATGTGACGAAAGAAGTGTTTGACAAAATTGAGTTTTTTGGTATTAACGCATTTTTCACACATGTATTTTTTTAGTTGCCAGTAATTAAGTAATTAAGTAAGTAAGTAAATAATTTATGACGTGACATGTGTTATGACAATATTACAAACATGAAACAACTTGAAAAGTATTTACAGATAAACACCCAACCAAGTGGGAGTAAAAAAACACAACCTGTAAAAAACATTTTTTTTAAATGAGGTTCAAAGTTTGTTACAACACGTTTTGTAATAAAAAACCCGAATTTTAATAATTATTATGTAATTGTTTATTACAAACATACAAACGCATTTTGCAATAAAAACCCGAAATGTAATAAAGTGTCTAGTTGTATTAATTGTATTACAAAATATAGTTAGATACTTTAAATTATTGGTAAAGAAAGAAAAAAATGTTTAACAAGCAAACATAAAATGTTCAAATAGACAAATCACTTACATTTCGCCGTGTTAATTTGAAGATTTCGACAGAAAAACAAGTTGTCAAATTTTATTGCAAAACGAGTTATTACAAAAGTGGTTGAACTTACCAACCCGTTAATAATAAATTATTCTTAAAATTAGGGTTTTATTAAAAAAAGGCTGTAACAAACGTTGAAAAAACATGAGTGTATTTTTTACAGGTTGTGAAAAACACGGTTTGTGAAAAATGAGGTTCAACGTTGAAACCTCATTTTTCACAGAACGCGTTTTTCACAACCTGTGAAGAACACGTTTGTGAAAAACGAGGTTGAACATGGCAAGCTTGCTCAATACTGGAATATATTGCCCGTCTCGAGGTTTTATCGGCACACTTTCACAGCAAATTTGTTACTATTCATACAACATATGAATTCCAGTATTGAGCGACGGTAAAAAATCTGACAATGAAATCTGTACCTCTGAAATTGACCACTGAGTTACAATTCACAAAATATAACTCACAATTATCAAATGTTTGCATAATAAAATACAATGACTTGTACTTTTATATATCAATTATATTAGCTATAATCATTCATTTAAGTTTTATATGCATGCATCTTCCCAACATGTGAACTTTTTACCAAAATATGAAATACTGTAGAATCTTCATGTTGCCATCTATGCATAATAAATAAATATTAGTGTCAGGGCGGATAATGGGTTATGTGCTTCATGCTTCGTACCCCAAGAGTCGCCAGTTTGAATCCCTCTCCTCAACTTAAACGACTAAGGCTCGATAGAAGTTGCTAAGGGCATAAATGTTACCATGGATTTTCGTGCTGTTGCTACAATGTAGGAAGCGTAACGTAGAATGCTAGGACCTAAGTGTTTGCTAGATTAATAATTACAATTTCATGAAGGAATACAAAGTTTAAAATTTATACATGTAATGAATTAAATAATTTGGTTTTCATACAGGATTAAATAATTTGGATTTTTGTAAAGGAATGAATAGTTTGAAATTTATAGCATGCAATGGATTAAATAATTTGGTTTTCATAAAGGATTAAATAATTTGGATTTCTATTAAAAGAATCTGAAAACATATCAGGATCAGCAACAGTTAAAAGCTAAGACTTTCTGCAAAGCTAAAGCAAAGAGGGGGTATTATAAATTTTCTTATCTTTTGTCATAAAAAGCACCAGTAATAAATAACGAAAAGACAAGAACCTAAAGGGACTGTGGCAAAATTGCTGAACTCAAAGTAATTCAATGCTTCTGACTGCCACAAAGGATTAAAAAAATGGATTTTTAGGGTTTAAATAAATTGGATTTCCATAAGAGTGGAATTATTTGGTTTTTCAAACAGGAATTAATCATTTGCACTTTCAAAAAGAGACGAAATTATTTGGATTTTATAAAGGATTCAATAATTTGAATTTTTGTAAAGGATTCAATAATTTGAATTTTTGTAAAGGATTCAATAATGTGAATTTTTGTAAAGGATTCAATAATTTGAATTTTTGTAAAGGATTAAATATTTTGGATATTTGTAGAAGATTCAATAATTTGTTTTTCAAGAAGGGTTAAAAAATTGAAATTTCATAAAAAGGGGAGTCTGAAAACATATCAGGAACAGCAACAAAAGAAACGCATACCTTCTTCATAGTTAAAAGCAAAGCAAAGAGGGGGGGGCATTCTAAAAATTTCAATTGCTGTTATAGAAAGGACATCACAAACGATGAATGAAGCCAAAATCATAAGAGTTTTTCGCCACAGAACGGACAGTGGCAAATTTGCTTAACCCTGAAAAAAATATTAATTTGGATTTTCAGAAAGGATCAAATAATCTGTATTTTCGTTACAGATTAAATAATTAGAATTTTCATAATGGATTAAATAATTTGGATTACATAAAATGGTGTAAGCAAATATATCAGGAACAGTAACAGTCAAAACACAAGTAATGGACGCCTCGAACAAATTATGAAAGCAAGAACTTAAATATTACGGATTTTCATAAAGAAACAATAAGTTGGATTTATGGAAAGGACTAAATAATTTGGATTTATGTAAAAGACTAAATAATTTTGATTTATGTAAAGACGAAATAATTTGGATTTATGGAAAGACTAAATAATTTGGATTTATGTAAAGGACTAAATAAATTGGAATTATGTAAAAGACGAAATGATTTTGATTTATGTAAAGGACTAAATAATTTGGATTTATGTAAAGGACTTAATAACTTGGATTTATGTAAAGGACTAAATAATTTGGATTTATGTAAAGACGAAATAATTTGGAATTATGTAAAGGACGAAATGATTTTGATTTATGTAAAGGACTAAATAATTTGGATTTATGTAAAGACGAAATTATTTGGATTTATGTAAAGGACTAAATAATTTGGATTTATGTAAAGGACTTAATAAATTGGATTTATGTAAAGGACTAAATAATTTGGATTTATGTAAAATACTAAATAATGTGGATTTATGTAAAAGATTCAATAATTTGGATTTATGTAAAAGACTAAATAATTTGGATGTATGTGAAAGACTAAATACTTTGGATTATACAAAGTTTCCGCAAAGGATGGACTTATTTGTGCAAGCGATGCATTGTCTATTGGCTTTGAGTATAGTATAGCATTTTAATACTGATTCCTCTTCGCCTCGTGTACAAGCGTGATGGATTCAACTATTCAATTCAATGCAAGCGATGAGCAGTATATGGATTTCATCCTACATGAAATGAATGAAAGAGAAGTATTGATGTTATATCCAATAATGGTGTTCTATGCTATAATTCTAAGTGTAGGGGTTCTTGGAAATGCTGTTGTACTCGTGGTTTATTCCTCTCGCTACAAGAGGTCACCAGCAAGAGTTTATATACTTTTTTATTTGTTTAGTGGGATTACCGTACCATTTGACAGACATGTCTCATCCGTACACTTATACAAGCACGTTAGCTTGCAAAACACTCACATTCGTAATTGCCACTCTATTCTATGTGTCAATATTTGGCCTAATTGGTATAGCTATCGATAGATATTTAAAGATATGTCGGCCTCTCGGGAAAATTCAGATCACAGATTTTGGCAAGAAACGTATTTGCCTTGTGGCTTTGATATCTGGTGTCTTGATCTCTTGGCCATACTTGATTCTATATGGACGAAGTAAAATGGAGACTTCTATTGCAAACGTGACAGGTTATGCTTGTTTCTACAGCACGGAGTATCTTAACTCGAGTTATTCCTTCGTTAACACAATCATAATGCTATGCGTCTGCGTAGGAAGTACTGGTTTCCTGATTGTTACATACTCCTTGATTTGTCATCGTATTTGTTCCAGGTACCAGAGAGATTTTCTTGTGCGCGGAGGAAGTGTGCGTCAAAACTTTGACTCCGAGTGCGCGGAAATTGAACTAAGAAATATAAATAACACCACCGCGGAAGGAGACAAAATGAATACCAGTGAAAGTAGTCCTGATATAAACAATATTAACTATTGTAGAGCATTTCAACCTGGCCAAAATGACGTCACAGGCCAAAATGACGTCACATGTGATCGATTATGTATAAGTGTAAATAAACCCAGCGCAGGGGATAATAATGAAGACAGTCTTAAGCAGCCACTTTTTGTCAGCAACAGTTTAAGCCTGAAAGAAAATAACACCGACATTCGAAGTGGAAACTTAACTAAGAGAAAATTTTCACGATCTTACGATAATTTGGCATGTCTGACTCCCCACTCCTATTATGGAAGTCTTCAAACAATTCCATCTAAATCGAACTGCAAAGAGTCGCTGTTACACAATCGTAGGAAATCTCAATCGTTGCTTATACGATCAAAACCATCCGCCAGGAAACTGTCACCGCAAAGTTCAATATCACGTGATATTCGTAAACGACTTCTGATTGGTCGAACTCAAAACGAGGGTATGAGAATTCACTTACGACGTAGTAGTTATAATAGTGTGCGCATGGACGGAGATGGAAAATCTTTACCGAGTAAACTGTTTTCAGCATTCGAAAATTACACGAATAATGCTGACTGTTACTTTGATATTTGTTTTAAGTTACTCCCCCATGCTAGCTGTGACGATTTGGACTACGGTCCAACCAGCGTTCTGGGACTTGTTAGACTCGAACCAGACTATACTCGCTGAGTTCCTTCTGCGTCTTTACATGATCAACAATGTATGCAATCCATTCATCTATGGATTTTGGGATAAGCGTTTTAAAAGTGAAATAGTTTACGTACTCAGGAAGGCTATAATCACGTGTTGTAAGCATGTTTCCATCACTGGGCGCTGTTACAAAATAACATTACCCTCATTTTGTATAGTTATTCAACTCATATGTGATCATACATTAACCCCGCTGATTTAAATACTTACTTTATTAATTTCAATACTCACTAACGATTGAATGGTACAAACAAATATTCAAATAAGCGGGGTAAATGTATGGGCCTCTGACGGTTGAATACAAAGTTTAACAGTACGACAGCAAATTTCCACTATTTATACCATCAAATTGAGTCTTACGGGTTGAGATGTCTTAACATAGTGGTATTTTTCTTCTAACAGTTAGCATTTGGGACTTAAAAATCATCAACAGTCACATATATTATGAATTTGCAATTACCAAGGTGGCCTTAATAGCCGAACTTTACTGTACATTATTCTTAGTCGTATTGAATATGATTATAAACATCAGTCAGTCAAATAATTAAGGCACTGAAAGCACAGAAAGACTTTCGTGCGCCTTGGAACTTAACAGACCCAAGAAGGCTATCAACAAAGATGTTTATGACTAATGCATACAAGCTTTAGTGACTGGACATCATAAATGTGCTGTACCTTGAATTGTGCTAAAGCAAAACCACAACTGGTAGACACTACATGCTGTTCAAAATTTGACAATGAGTTGTAACAACCTTAACAGGATAAGTCCAGTATCAGTGTTTTGGTGAGGATTATAATACTTAACAATAGCCACACGGTTTTGCATGGTGGTCTTTATAGCAGAACTTCACTGTACTACAACTGTTCTACAGGTATACTAGTTAATGTTATAAGCGATATTTCGTCTAATGTTCTTTAGGTTACATACCACTAAATGTTCACCGGAAGCGGTAATTTGCCGGAAAAAGAAAATGTGACACGCCACATATTCATTATTTGAGAGCACCTGGTGTCCTTATTTGGGGTGATTTTTTATATTGAAGAGTATTTATGTCTTTGGCAAAGCTTTTCCTATGAAACTATGCAAAAAATCAATGGATCTACTTTGTTTGCTCTTGAAGAGTGGTTAAAATGAGAGGTTACTCTATACGGCTTGTAATGAATGAAAAACATAGATGTGTTCATGGTAGGAACTTTCAATCGAATTTTCTTTTCTTATAAGTAACGTAACTTTTTTCTAATACTATCATTTTGTGCGGAATAGATAGATCTTTCAGCCTATATATAGTTTGGGGTATCTAACTCCCCTGGCTCATACTGTAATTTGACATTGAAAATGAGACTTTTTATATACAACAAAGAAGGATTTTATTTAGTGGTGTGTAACCTTCACTATAGTTAAATGTTATATACATGTATTACGTATACAGTGCTCTTTACAGTTACCTGTGGTTTCAATGTTTTATAGAGATGAAGACATGATGAGTTTATAGTTTATTTATGTCTATAACTTTCAGGAATCCAAAACATATGTTATCTTTTTTTGTAAAAAAGATATTAAGTAAGATGTAATAAAAAATCATTTACCATACCTTCCCGCGTATAAGCCGACTCACGCATTAGTCGATATTCTCTCTTCATACGTATATATATATTGTTATTATACCTCACTGGAATTTCCCTATGCTAAAGCCCTATACCGGAGCGGGTGATATTTTGTTCGGTCACATGGTAATATTACCCGCTATCTAAGGGAGACCACTTATTAACGATTAGTACCCGTAAATAGCCGCGACCGTGGCGTAGTGGTTAGCATGTCTGACTTCGAATACGAAGATCACGGGTTCGAATCTCGGTCGCGACAGGGTATATTAGTGATATAATTTATTTTTTTATTGTACTGATTGTTTTCTTTACTGTGTTGTTATTTGTTGTTCAATAAATATTTACATGTTACAGTTTTGTTCGGTATAATAAAACAAATAACACATGGCAGTGAGGGTGACAGTACAGATTATCAACCCTTGAAAAATAATATCAACCTCGGCTAGCACCTCGGTTGATATTATTTTCCTCGGGTTGATAATCTGTACTGTCACCCTCACTGCCATGTGTTATTTATATAATATTACATGTATCATGATTATTATTATGTAAAAGAAGATATTGGATATGATATTACAAAATCATTTACGGTATTTTCTCGTGTATAAGTCGTGCTTCTTTGTGGTATATTACATGTTGCATGTCCAAAAGATACTAAGAAAGATACATGTATCGTAAATTACTTGCCATCATTTCCTGCATAAATGTCGACAAAACTATCAGTCAAAATCCTATAAATATCGTAGACACATAATCATTTGGCACGTTTAGTCTAAAAATATGCCAAGAAAAAGTAATTTTGATATTGGATAAGTTATATCTTACGGGATTTGTATTTCAAACGTCGACCTTATTTTTCCGACTTATACACGATAAAATACGGTACAAAAATTGTTGTCTTTGAATATGCGATTTTTTATAAGAAGCAGACATGACCAACGTATCTTTACATAACACTTGTATTGTTTGCCAATGATGCTAAAATTGATTTGAATAAAAAATGAAATTGATTAACTCCTTTTTCACGAACGATTCTCTATAATGACTTGATGAGTGTGAAGTTAGCAGTAACAGCATGAACAGCTGTAATGTCAATGTTACTGCTTTACTACCAGCAGTAAGATTTACGTTGCAGCAGTGATATTCATTTAACTGCTGGTCTGCCAGCAGTAAGATTTACATTGCAGCAGTGATCCATTTAACTGCTGGTCTGCCAGCAGTAAGATTTACATTGCAGCAGTGATCCATTTAACTGCTGGTCTGCCAGCAGTAAGATTCACATAGCAGCAGTGATCCATTTAACTGCTGGTCTGCCAGCAGTAAGATTCACATAGCAGCAGTGATCCATTTAACTGCTGGTCTGCCAGCAGTAAGATTAACATTGCAGCAGTGATCCATTTAACTGCTGGTCTGCCAGCAGTAAGATTTACATTGCAGCAGTAATATTCATTTAACTGCTGGTCTGCCAGCAGTAAGATTCACATTGCAGCAGTGATCCATTTAACTGCTGGTCTGCCAGCAGTAAGATTCACATTGCAGCAGTGATCCATTTAACTGCTGGTCTGCCAGCAGTAAGATTCACATTGCAGCAGTGATCCATTTAACTGCTGGTCTGCCAGCAGTAAGATTCACATTGCAGCAGTGATCCATTTAACTGCTGGTCTGCCAGCAGTAAGATTCACATTGCAGCAGTGATCCATTTAACTGCTGGTCTGCCAGCAGTAAGATTTACATTGCAGCAGTGATCCATTTAACTGCTGGTCTGCCAGCAGTAAGATTTACATTGCAGCAGTGATCCATTTAACTGTTGTACTACCAGCAGTATGATTTACATTGCAGCAGTAATATCCATTTAACTGTTGTACTACCAGCAGTAAAATTTACATTGCAGCAGGGAGCTCTTTACTGCCAGCAGTAACATTAAACATACAACAGTGAGATTTAAATTAGATATATTATCACAAATAACCAATGGTATCATATCCCATTTCTCTTTACCAGAAGAGAATTTCATTGGACAAACAGGAATGATAGAGCAAATTGTATTGGTTAAAATATAGGTCAAAGTTGACTCAGACAGCTGCAACGAACAAATGGCGTGCATCAAATCAAAATATTGTGTGCGTAGTGATATATGAGTTCCATGTATGTGAATAAAATGAAACTGTAAGAATAGAATAGGTTGCCAATGCACTAAAGTTGATACATGGAATAAAATCAAAACAATACACTGCATGAGTACATAAGAATCGTCGAGCAAGTGGCGATCCGATCCGAACCACGATTCATGTGTAGCGATTCACGAATTGAACCACGAATCACTTGTTAATAGAGAAGCGTGCAGGAATTCATGTTATAACAAAAATAAGTGAAGAATTACAGATGCTTTTACATTATAGAAATCATGTACTCTAAATATGTCTATTACCAGACCTTTAATAGACATTTTTAGTGATGACATTTTTGTTTAAATGTGTTTCAATCGAAATTTTGACACAATATAATACGGTCCCCACATGAATTAAAGTTTTCTTTGGTAGTGCGGCTCGTTTTCAGTGGTAATTAAGATAAAATATTCTTTCATTTTTTTCCAAAATAGATAGCGATCTGACAATTTCGAGCGTGACGAATATTCGTACTCGATTTTCTGGTTGAGGTCGCAAATATCCGAGTATTCGGATACTCGCAGTAGTTCTAATAAGTTTAAAAATGGCGCTCGTTTTCTGATAAATTTTCTGTAGTCATATACTAATGCCCAATTTCTTTACATTACCCAAGTGTTATATCGCGAATTAACACGAGATATAACACCCGGTGTGTTTCTTTACCTTCGAAATAGTTTAATCCTCAATTATAATCCCGTTAGGAAATAATCTGAGTGTATTTGGTAAAGTGCCTGAATATTGTTTAATATTTGACAAGCTTGAAATAGTTTGGACCATAATTGTTACATCCTATTAAAATAACAGATTTTATTCAAATAATTCAGGCCACAAAAGCTAAGATGCGACACTGGCCTGCTATACGGAAAATGCCGACCCTTTCCGAGTGCGCTTTTAAGCACCTTTTATACATAATCGAATATGACCGTTTCATTCCGAATGAAGACCGTTTGTGTACAAAATCACGCTACGCATGACTAATTTCATCTGGTTCTGGTTGCCATATGTGTGTAGTTTTCCTCCATTGATAGAACACAAAACCCGTGTTTTACATTCCTGAGTAATCACGTGGTTTATAGCTAAAGATGGCGAATGTTTGATTAGGCTGTAGCGTGGTTGATTCAACTTAAAAGTTCTTATTTTATAGTGTACGGATAGATTTTCATGGAATTTTGGTGAGTTTTTCCCCCGTTTTATCCCCTCATTTATCTTTTAAATTTGTAAATTACCGTATTTTTACCGTATCGTGTAATCTAACCCGTCAACTGTAACCTTGTTTTTCCCGCTGTTTACATGCCGAAAGATAACTGCAGTGTACTCATCTTGTATCGAGAGTCTTGATAGTTTCTGGGAACGAGAATGGTACCCTATTTGGTTTCACTTATTTATACTTAATAATTATGAAACATAGTTGGATTATATATGTACTTCTATCCTTATCATGTGCCTCGTAAAAATATTTATATCTCTTTATGTACCTCATTTATTCATGTCGATATGAAATGAGAGAATAAAAGAATTTGTATTTGATTCAGATAGAAAGAGTGACAGACTTGATCTTTACCATAACTATTAGCTACCTTATGTTATGACTAAGTAAGTTGGACCTTCTCATTCCCATCCAGCATAGAGGAGGGGGGGGGTTCCATGCTTATTTGATCGTTTTACATTTTTGTGTAATCATCTGTATGAGCTGTGTAGAAATTGCTATTCATCTTTATTGACGAGGAATTTGTGCCACTGAATAAAATGTTGTTTTGGTTGTATATTTGTGACCGGGTTGTTATTTGGACTCTTTCTGCTATTTCTTTCTCTTTCCGTCTTTTACTACTTTCTTTGGGTTCTTTACTTGTTATTCGCCGTTCTGGCTTCTGATTGGTTGATTCCGATAGTGCGGGAAACCTCATGTGTGATTGTTGACAGACGTTCTTTATGCTTTTGAATTGACTTATTATTGAGAGTTTATATTTGTATAACTTATTATATTAATTGGTTAGTATTGAACCTTTATGTCTTTCTTTTCATTTCTATGTGGTTTCCTTATGCTTTCTTCTATTTTGACCGGTGAAACAGGCTTTCTTATAGTCTTGGTTTTGTCGTCTCTTTTTATTCGTACCCTGATTTATTCGTACTTAAGTAATGACTGGTTCTTTAATTTATTAACTTACTTATTAATTAACTAATTTGATAATGGTGGTTTGTATAATTTACCATGCACATCTGTTCTTATTTGTTATTTTCACTAATTTATGTACTTAGTCACAGATACCCCTGGTCAGGATGAATGTGTAGTATTGTATTATTGGGAGTGTTTCATCCCATAGATTGGTAAGATATTCATTATTCATTATCATTTATTCATATTTATCATCATTCATCATATTTGCTGAGGTAATAGAAATTATCAAGTGTTATTGTTAAATCAGCCTCTTACGTCATGAGTATTTTATATATTTTGTATCATTGTATGTATTTTATGAATTGTTGAGCTTGCCTCTATGAATGTTAATTTGTTATATAGACTGTATAAATGGTATAAAGTAAATGGGCTTAGGCTTCTGTTCGGTCCGAAACAACATCCGGTAACCAGTTTTATTGCCCATTGAGTAAGTTCAACGTTATTTACGGGTGAGCTCAGATCAGGGTAGGAATTAAGAATGGTGCTTTGTTATAAGATTAGAAAATTCTTATATTACAAGATAACTTGTTTCTGTAAATGTCATCACATTGGTGAGTCCCTAAGCTTTCATCTGATATATAATGTGGTAGGGTTCGACAAGCATGGTCAGTTGAGGTGTAAATAATGTTCTCAAAAAACACTCATTTTTGATGATTTTCATGTTGCACTTCAAAAAATGCATTTTTAAGACTTAAATATTTTATAGTTAAAAACAACAAGTTAATTTATGAACAGCAATGGTAAATAGAGGAAGCATTTCATTTCGTGATGTTTTTTACCGCATGCAATTATGACAAACGATAGGAAAATTATTTAAGATTTTAATTGCATACCCCTTCGTTATGATTTACTGTTTTTTACCAATTCAAATACAACTGAAATTAATATCCTAATTTATCATGATATCATAGTATTTTTACCATAGCATCATTTCCAAGACACATACATATGCAGAAATAGTAGTGGTTAAGTTGTTAATTCATCTTTATTTTATATTGCCACACTGAAACTTGCTCAACTTTTTGTAGAGTCCGTAGATCAAGTTTCCTTAGGCTACAGAAGATACATTTGCATATGTTGGCCAAAGAGTTTCTCAGTTTCTGTTAAAGACTGACTGGATTAAGTGACACCAGAAGTATTTAGCTGTTTGCACTGCTTGGAAAAAAATAATTCTACTTTGAAATTTGTCCGTAGACTGTAGAGTCCGTAGATAAAATATTTAAGGGCCTACAATTATGATAAAATCTTTTTGAAGATACTATTCCTTACTGCATATGTTTGATGTGTACCTATATATTGGTTTAAAAGAATGGGAGATCTATGTTTTCAACACTATTGATTTATTTTTTTATCTTACTAAAGATTTTGGGTTTATTATTTGCTAAAAATGACATATATGAAGTGGTAATGAGAATGAAACTCTTAGTGATCTCTATTCTCTCATTTACAGTTAACCTGATGTAAAATAGTTTTTGTTTGATTACTAGCTTGCCTTATGAAATTATTTCAAATACATAAAATACAAGTAGTTCAAAAATCTACGGACTCTACACACGTGTTTGTTTGCCTTACAAATGGTGTATAACATTTGTATTTATCTAGATAGTTTTAGAAATATAAGTGTTTTGATTCTACTGTTTTCTGGTTGTCCAGATTGTATTAGGGAGGTATTAGATAGGAAGTAGTTATTGAGTCAATGAAACAGTGGACAGATGGGTTTGTCAGATGGGCAATGCCAGAATGTGGAGTATGTTGAATCATGGAAACAATTAAGTCTGTTCAAAGCTTAGAAACCTGAGAAATCAACACGAAGTACACAGAAACCTACTGCTGCACAAACAGTAAAACCAACACCTGTGGAACCCCTACTTGAAGAACCATCTGTAGACTGTGCTCGTTCTTCTGCTAGTTGTTTTGATAGTATGCACGCAAAAAAGATGGAAATAGATTTGCACAATATGAAGTTGATGATTATGTGGCAGTGCAGCTAGAAGGTTGCAAGAAAGTCAACCGTGTGTTTTTTGGTCAGATAATTGACATTGATTCCAATGCAAATGAGTTTTACTTTAAGTTGCCTTCTTAGAAAAGGCATCCCATCGCAATGAATCTCTGTACCTGTGGCCAGACAAAAAAGAGATCTCTTGGGAACCTATCAACAGTATCAAACAGAAACTTAGTCAGCCAACTGTCAGCAAAGGAAGTACCAATCTTTGTAAACAGATATCCTGTAGAGCGTTATCATACAGGATCTCTACTGTCTCCCTCAAAGGTTACCTCGAGATGAACTTTGTGCTGACCAATCAATGTGTAGCTTTCATATAGACGAAACACTGTTAATAACATTTTGATTTAGTAATTTCTATCTTTAAGACCAAGGTTTGCAAGCTATTTAACAGCAGTACTATTCACAGACTGCAATTGGGCCGCTTATTTCAAATTGCATGACGTAGACAATGTAAACAAGTTACTTATCATAACAATTTCATCATGATTATGATGATGAGAAAAGGCCACCTGAACGTGACCTTCATTTGAAAAAGGCAATATCTAAATTAGTGAGTAGGCGAGCGGAAAATTTTAGATCAGGTTTTAATCAGATTGAAGAAGTACAAACAGAAGAGTTTTGTGAAGACTGATCCAATTTAATAAAAGTAAAAAGAACATTATAACATAACCAATGTTATTTTGTAGACTGTAGACTGTTCTTTAAATCTGAAATTGTTTTGTAAACTGTTAAAATTAAGACATACATTAGTACCACTATGTGTTTCAAAGAGTTATTGCTGAATTAATAATCCATACTTTGCTCAAAGTTATGTATACTGTATACATAACTTTGAGCAAAGTATGGAATATAAATTCAGCAAGTCCCGAGGACGCACATACTTTGAATTCATTGTGTCCGTGGTAAAAAGCTTGTGTCTCTGAAACAGGACCAACGGCAAAATGAATCACATCAGTTAGATAATTTTATGTTGTCATTTGTTGCTTGTTATTAGTATTGTGACAATTTTTTTTGTATATGGTTAAAATTTGTATTTCGGAGCATCACAAAAACGGATCCACGGAAGTCTCACAGGTCTGCTCATTCGTACCAAAAACTTGTCATAATAGAAAAGTTTTGGACCCTCATCTTCCCCCCAAAAAAACTCATCGGATTTGCATCAATCTCGAAAACGATTTTTTTGGAAAAAAAACTGGAATTCTGGTTTATTACGGAAAAATATCACCCCTGTATATAGTATAATTTGGGTTCAAAGAAAATTTTGGATTTTAGTAAATATACCTGTGAATTTTTGAATTTGCAGAGTATTAAGTGATATGGTAAGTAACTATAAGTATTTTTCATGACAAATATTAAAGGAAATTGAAGAATTTCAAAAATAAATGGCTAAAATGTGCTCAGTTTTTATTCACAATAGATTTGTAGAGTCCATAGATTTTTGAAAGCTCCCATTCTTGACAAAGAAGAGGTTTTTGCTCATGTGCTTTACCCACTAAGCTTTGGTGTTTTTTAACTGAATGGATCTATATTTTAATGTATGGATATTACTGCTGCAGGTAAGTTATGCAATGTTTCTGTTAAATGCAGCGGAGGCACAATGAATCTATAAACCCACATCATATTGGGGTACATATCGCGGTACGGTGCTATCGTATTGCAATATATCGCGATACACTTCTGGCGTATCATGACAGCCCTATATACTATCAACCTCACTAAAACTGGCCCAGTGAAATTTACGCATAACATAACTGTTTTTGTTCACAACAATTGTATTTATGATAAATGACAATAAAACATTGTGTCATTGCAGATTGTGTTTCATTATGAGTATAATCACAGATGTGTTTCCATGGCAACAGAAGTGACAATGTTAGCCTTGTGACATTGTGAAACAGCAACCCTCTCAGATATTGTAATAAAGATTGATAGATGATTTAAATGATGATTTAAAAGTGATGACATAACTTGTATGGTATGTTAATTTAATTACATACTTTTCTTGATATGAGTCTATGGTCATGTGATCTACATTAAGAGAAAGGGGATACCCCTTCGGAATCCATCCCATCTTTGTCACTACCTATGACTTTTTGGTTGGCAGTATGCTTAAGGGAAAAGGTATTGAATGGGCTTTAAATGTTTTTATTTAACTGCTCAGATTTGCGCCTTTGAATTGGGAAAATTAAAAAAATTTCAATCTAGAGCCGCCCGGCTAGCTCAATTGGTAGCACGCTAGTCTACTGATCGAGGGGTCGTGGGTTCGATTCCCGGGCAGGGCATACTTTCATAGAGCTTGGTCATGAAATTATTTTCTACAGCTATTCCCCCTCCTACCAATGATTTTAATTATGTACTTGGAGTTTTCTTTAAAAAAATCTGTTTTCAGTGCAACTGTTTTATTTCTTGAAGTATCAACTTCAAATTTTAAATATATGTTCCTTATCATAAACCACATCTCATGTGACAAGGTTCTTAACTTTGAATACATTTTTTTCAGAATTATCTCCCCTTGAACTTAGAATTTTCTTAAAAAATATTTGTTTTACTGCAACTGTTTTATATCTTTAGATATCATCTTCAAACTTTAAATATATGTTCCTTATTATCAACCACATCTTATGTGACAAGATTCATAACTCCAAATAATTTTTTTTTCCAGAATTTTCTCCCCATGAACCTCTTTAAAAAATATTTGTTTTTTACTGCAACTGTTATATTTCTGTAGGTATCAATTTCAAACTTTAGATATGTTCCTTATAATCAACTACCATTCGGAACACCTCGACCTTTCGTGAATGAATAATCTTCGATGGGTTCGTAGGGGTCTACCCTGGCAGCTTGGGATTTTACTACCTAAGCGAGGCGAAGCACATAACGGTTATGCAAAATAGTTCTTGTAGTATACACTCAGACCTTTGTCAAAACATATTTCTATGTTATATATTGAACCAAATATTGTTCAGCGATGTCATTTAACTGTGTTATTTTAGATTTACAGACTAAAAACAAACATCACTCATCGCCTAAAGATCGTGTATTTGTTTACTTGGTTTCAAAATGGCGTCTAAATATGTCTGAGGTTATTCGTAGCGAATGGCCGAGGAGTTCCAAATGAATCAACGATAAATATGACTTAGTAATTATTGTTAGACTGATTTATTTCCTTTGGAAAACTAAGTCCTATCTTAACAGCTCTTTTATTTATAGATTTTACTTGAGTTTAGTGTCATGATTAGCTTTTTTTAAATTTCATTAGCACCAACCAATCAGTATTTTGATTTTTTATATTTTAGGTATACAATATAACCGCATGGAAGATTGGTTAAGATGATTACAAACAGAAAATGTATGGTCATCAGCAAGAAGATAAGTACAGCTTTTTTACAAATAAATAAATTATAACGATTTTATAGCTTGAATGAGCCGCTAGCTCAGCAAGTCTGCTGATCGAGGGGTCCTGGGTATAATTCCTGGGCGGGGCATACTTCTGTGGAGCTTGGTTATGAAATTATTTCTATGGTCATTTTCCCTCCCACCAATGATTCTTAATTATGTTTGACAGTTATTAGCCACTGACGAAAGTATTTGCTAAGTATTTTGTTAACAGCTAAATCCAGAGATTTTGCCTTTCCAGGAACAGTAAGTAGGTTGACTGACTGCTGTTATATGACCTATACAATGTGTTGCTAAGGCAAAACCCAACAAAACAAAACAAACAAAACTTTCTCTCATTTCATGGGTAATTATACAATAAACTTTCAATGTACAATATCATGATAATATACAGTGAACATTTAATCTACATTGCATTATAAAATGTACCCATTCTTTCTATTTCTTTTAATCTTCTTATTTTTCTATCTTTTCGCGTAGACATTTGATGGACTTGCGCAGTCAGATATAGTACAACAGTATGTAGTAAGGCTAACCCAACGCATGAATAAATAGTCCCCTTGTTAACAATATATGACAGTATGAAGCTGTCTTGTTGTCAACACACAATACATGAAAATATTATTGTTTATTCTGTTTTAACATTTTCGATTAAGAACTGCCATTCATCTGCTAAAATATAGATAGCAAGTTATGTAACCTCTGATCTGTTTCTGTTCTTTTTTACATTTGATTGGGTTCCAGATGTGCTAAATATAGACACAAGTAACCTGCAATTTTCCACTGTCTAAAAACAGATCATATACCTGTGGTGTAGAAAATCATGATCGGTTGATTCGCGTTTTTCTGAGGGTGGTATCAGCATCATGATCCTTCGTTATACAGTTTGTTTGTGAATTATAGACCCTGCAAGTCCTCTTTCTAATGACACCATCAAAGTTTGCCCTGTTAAATTCATGTCTGGACAGCACTATCAGTGCTTTGATTCTATCTTTTCATGAGCAAATATACAGTAAACATTCAGTATAAAAAATCATGTGGTAATATGCAGTTAACATTGAATATATCTCAACAAGTACTCAATCTTTCTATTTCTTTAAATATTTTTCTAACTTACTATCTTTTCACGATATTATACAGAAAGACATAATCAATATAGAAGTTCATGTGACAGTATGCAATAAACGTTCAATTTATCTAAACATGTACAAACTCTTTCTGTTGTTTAAGTTTCATCTGTTCTTGTCATCAGTAAACATACATGTATAAAGTAAAAAATCACGTGGTAATATGCAGTTATCATTCAAATTTCAATCTATCTTAAAATGTACTCATTCTTTTTGTTTGAAGTCTAAAGCATTTTACAACATCTATTTTTTATTAAACTATGAATGAATATGTTCATATTGCATTTCAAAGTGCATTTTCAAAAATGTTCAAACAGAGATAATAATTATGGTGTGGGCGACTAATTTTCAGTATTGATATGTAGTTAATGATGTGCTTGCATACCAGGTATTTTCTGAATTTTTACTTTTAAGATTTTCTTTCTATTCTATTTTTGGAGTGAAAATTATCAGCTTTACATCAATTGTGTTTAAGCTAACGAATGCCTTTTTACTTTTTTTCTTACTGTTAGAAAATTTTGTTTTTCTGTTTTGTTTTATTTTTTGTAATTGTAAGCATACAGATTTTTCATCTTAGGCATCTTAAGTATTTTTGTTTTAAACTAATTTAAGGTTTTACATGCGATAGTCACTAGACACTGGTCAAATGGAGATTGGTCGACTTGGTCACGGAGTCTTACCTCTCCAGTTGATGTCAACGGAGTCAGTGATGTGTTTGCATGTTTTTTCACTATTTTACTTTATTTTGTTAATTTTTATTTTCTTTTTTATCAATTTTTTACTAGTAGGTTAATTTTTCAATCTTAGATTTTTGCTGTAGGTTTTTTTTTACAGTTGATGTAGGTTTTTGTTTTACAATTTGAGGTTTAACATGCGATAGACACTAGGCACTGGTCAAATGGAGATTGGTCTATATGACTTGGTCACGGAGTCTTACCTCTCCAATTGATGTAAACGGAGTCAGTGATGTGTTGGCATTTTTTTTCTATTTTTACTTTATTTTATTATTTTTATTATATGCCCGAAAGAATTTCGGGCATATTATGTTATACCCCCTGATGTCTGTCCGTCTGTTTGCTGTTAGCAATTTGGTTTTTTCGAAGCATAATTAAAGTTCCATTTGGCCCACAATATTCAAACTTCATACGATGATTGTCCATATTGGGTAGAAGACCCCTATTGATATTGGGGTCACAAGGTCAAAGGTCCAGGTCACTATTACCTTAAAACTGAAAACAGTTTCCTGAGCATAACTTAGGTTCCATTTTGCCCACAATATTCAAACTTCATACGATGATTGTCCATATCGGGTAGAAGACCCCTATTGATTTTGGGGTCACAAGGTCAAAGGTCCAGGTCACTATAACTTTAAAACTGAAATCAGTTTCCGGAGCATAACTTAAGTTCCATTTGGTCCACAATATTCAAACTTCATAGGATGATTGTCCATATTGGTTTGAGGACCCCTTTTGATTTTGGGGTCACAAGGTCAAAAGTCCAGGTCACTATTACTTTAAAACTGAAAACAGTTTCCGGAGCATTACTTAAGTTCCATTTGGTCAACAATATTCAAACTAAAAAAAACCCAACACTTTCGGGCATATAATGTTCAGCCTAGCATTGCTTTTGTTTTCTTTTTTATCAATAATTTTGCTAGTAGGTTAATTTTTCAATCTTAGATTTTTGCTGTAGGTCATTTTTTAAAGTTGATGTAGGGTTTTTTTACCATTTGAGGTTTAACATGCGATAGACACTAGGCACTGGTCAAATGGAGATTGGTCGATATGACTTGGTCACGGAGTCTTACCTCTCCAATTGATGTAAACGGAGTCTGTGATGTGTTTGCATGTTTTTTTTTTATTTTTACTTAATTTTGTTATTTTTTGTTTTCCTATTTTTAATCATTTTTTTGCTAGTAGGTTAATTTTTCATCAATAATTTTGCTAGTAGGTTATTTTTTCAATCTTAGATTTTTGCTGTAGGTTATTTTTTTCAGTTGATGTAGGTTATTTTTATCATTTGAGGTTTAACATGCGATAGACACTTTTAAGGCACTGGTCAAATGGAGATTGGTCGATATGACTTGATCACGGAGTCTTACCTCTCCAATTGATGTAAACAGAGTCTGTGGTGTGTTTGCATGTTGTTTTTTTATTTTTACTTAATTTTGTTATTTTTTGTTTTCCTTTTTTTTAATTATTTTTTTGCTAGTAGGTTAATTTTTCATCAATAATTTTTCTAGTAGGTTATTTTTTCAATCTTAGATTTTTGCTGTAGGTTATTTTTTCAGTTGATGTAGGTTATTTTTTATCATTTGAGGTTTAACATGCGATAGACACTTTTAAGGCACTGGTCAAATGGAGATTGGTCGATATGACTTGATCACGGAGTCTTACCTCTCCAATTGATGTAAACGGAGTCTGTGATGTGTTTGCATGTTTTTTTTTATTTTTACTTAATTTTGTTATTTTTTGTTTTCCTTATTTTTAATCATTTTTTTGCTAGTAGGTTAATTTTTCATCAATAATTTTGCTAGTAGGTTATTTTTTCAATCTTAGATTTTTGCTGTAGGTTATTTTTTAAAGTTGATGTAGGGTTTTTTTACCATTTGAGGTTTAACATGCGATAGACACTAGGCACTGGTCAAATGGAGATTGGTCGATATGACTTGGTCACGGAGTCTTACCTCTCCAATTGATGTAAACGGAGTCTGTGATGTGTTTGCATGTCGTTTTTTTTATTTTTACTTAATTTTGTTATTTTTTGTTTTCCTTTTTTTAATCATTTTTTGCTAGTAGGTTAATTTTTCATCAATAATTTTGCTAGTAGGTTATTTTTTCAATTTTAGATTTTTGCTGTAGGTTATTTTTTTCAGTTGATGTAGGTTATTTTTTATCATTTGAGGTTTAACATGCGATAGACACTTTTAAGGCACTGGTCAAATGGAGATTGGTCGATATGACTTGATCACGGAGTCTTACCTCTCCAATTGATGTAAACGGAGTCTGTGATGTGTTTGCATGTTTTTTTTATTTTTACTTAATTTTGTTATTTTTTGTTTTCCTATTTTTAATCATTTTTTTGCTAGTAGGTTAATTTTTCATCAATAATTTTGCTAGTAGGTTATTTTTTCAATCTTAGATTTTTGCTGTAGGTTATTTTTTTCAGTTGATGTAGGTTATTTTTATCATTTGAGGTTTAACATGCGATAGACACTTTTAAGGCACTGGTCAAATGGAGATTGGTCGATATGACTTGATCACGGAGTCTTACCTCTTCAATTGATGTAAACGGAGTCTGTGGTGTGTTTGCATGTTGTTTTTTTATTTTTACTTAATTTTGTTATTTTTTGTTTTCCTTTTTTTTAATCATTTTTTTGCTAGTAGGTTAATTTTTCATCAATAATTTTGCTAGTAGGTTATTTTTTCAATCTTAGATTTTTGCTGTAGGTTATTTTTTCAGTTGATGTAGGTTATTTTTTATCATTTGAGGTTTAACATGCGATAGACACTTTTAAGGCACTGGTCAAATGGAGATTGGTCGATATGACTTGATCACGGAGTCTTACCTCTCCAATTGATGTAAACGGAGTCTGTGATGTGTTTGCATGTTTTTTTTTTATTTTTACTTAATTTTGTTATTTTTTGTTTTCCTTATTTTTAATCATTTTTTTGCTAGTAGGTTAATTTTTCATCAATAATTTTGCTAGTAGGTTATTTTTTCAATCTTAGATTTTTGCTGTAGGTTATTTTTTAAAGTTGATGTAGGGTTTTTTTACCATTTGAGGTTTAACATGCGATAGACACTAGGCACTGGTCAAATGGAGATTGGTCGATATGACTTGGTCACGGAGTCTTACCTCTCCAATTGATGTAAACGGAGTCTGTGATGTGTTTGCATGTCGTTTTTTTTATTTTTACTTAATTTTGTTATTTTTTGTTTTCCTTTTTTTAATCATTTTTTGCTAGTAGGTTAATTTTTCATCAATAATTTTGCTAGTAGGTTATTTTTTCAATTTTAGATTTTTGCTGTAGGTTATTTTTTTCAGTTGATGTAGGTTATTTTTTATCATTTGAGGTTTAACATGCGATAGACACTTTTAAGGCACTGGTCAAATGGAGATTGGTCGATATGACTTGATCACGGAGTCTTACCTCTCCAATTGATGTAAACGGAGTCTGTGATGTGTTTGCATGTTTTTTTTATTTTTACTTAATTTTGTTATTTTTTGTTTTCCTATTTTTAATCATTTTTTTGCTAGTAGGTTAATTTTTCATCAATAATTTTGCTAGTAGGTTATTTTTTCAATCTTAGATTTTTGCTGTAGGTTATTTTTTTCAGTTGATGTAGGTTATTTTTATCATTTGAGGTTTAACATGCGATAGACACTTTTAAGGCACTGGTCAAATGGAGATTGGTCGATATGACTTGATCACGGAGTCTTACCTCTTCAATTGATGTAAACGGAGTCTGTGGTGTGTTTGCATGTTGTTTTTTTATTTTTACTTAATTTTGTTATTTTTTGTTTTCCTTTTTTTTAATCATTTTTTTGCTAGTAGGTTAATTTTTCATCAATAATTTTGCTAGTAGGTTATTTTTTCAATCTTAGATTTTTGCTGTAGGTTATTTTTTCAGTTGATGTAGGTTATTTTTTATCATTTGAGGTTTAACATGCGATAGACACTTTTAAGGCACTGGTCAAATGGAGATTGGTCGATATGACTTGATCACGGAGTCTTACCTCTCCAATTGATGTAAACGGAGTCTGTGATGTGTTTGCATGTTTTTTTTTTATTTTTACTTAATTTTGTTATTTTTTGTTTTCCTTATTTTTAATCATTTTTTTGCTAGTAGGTTAATTTTTCATCAATAATTTTGCTAGTAGGTTATTTTTTCAATCTTAGATTTTTGCTGTAGGTTATTTTTTAAAGTTGATGTAGGGTTTTTTTTACCATTTGAGGTTTAACATGCGATAGACACTAGGCACTGGTCAAATGGAGATTGGTCGATATGACTTGGTCACGGAGTCTTACCTCTCCAATTGATGTAAACGGAGTCTGTGATGTGTTTGCATGTCGTTTTTTTTATTTTTACTTAATTTTGTTATTTTTTGTTTTCCTTTTTTTAATCATTTTTTGCTAGTAGGTTAATTTTTCATCAATAATTTTGCTAGTAGGTTATTTTTTCAATTTTAGATTTTTGCTGTAGGTTATTTTTTTCAGTTGATGTAGGTTATTTTTTATCATTTGAGGTTTAACATGCGATAGACACTTTTAAGGCACTGGTCAAATGGAGATTGGTCGATATGACTTGATCACGGAGTCTTACCTCTCCAATTGATGTAAACGGAGTCTGTGATGTGTTTGCATGTTTTTTTTATTTTTACTTAATTTTGTTATTTTTTGTTTTCTATTTTTTTAATCATTTTTTTGCTAGTCGTTATTTTTTCATCAATAATTTTGCTAGTAGGTTATTTTTTCAATCTTAGATTTTTGCTGTAGGTTATTTTTTCAGTTGATGTAGGGTTTTTTTATCATTTGAGGTTTAACATGCGATAGACACTTTTAAGGCACTGGTCAAATGGAGATTGGTCGATATGACTTGATCACGGAGTCTTACCTCTCCAATTGATGTTAACGGAGTCTGTGATGTGTTTGCATGTTTTTTTTTATTTTTACTTAATTTTGTTATTTTTTGTTTTCTATTTTTTTAATCATTTTTTTGCTAGTAGGTTAATTTTTCATCAATAATTTTGCTAGTAGGTTATTTTTTCAATCTTAGATTTTTGCTGTAGGTTATTTTTTTCAGTTGATGTTGGTTATTTTTTATCATTTGAGGTTTAACATGCGATAGACACTTTTAAGGCACTGGTCAAATGGAGATTGGTCGATATGACTTGATCACTGAGTCTTACCTCTCCAATTGATGTAAACGGAGTCTGTGATGTGTTTGCATGTTTTTTTTTGTTTTTACTTAATTTTGTTATTTTTTGTTTTCCTTTTTTTTAATCATTTTTTTGCTAGTATGTTAATTTTTCATCAATAATTTTGCTAGTAGGTTATTTTTTCAATTTTAGATTTTTGCTGTAGGTTATTTTTTTCAGTTGATGTAGGTTATTTTTTATCATTTGAGGTTTAACATGCGATAGACACTAGGCACTGGTCAAATGGAGATTGGTCGATATGACTTGATCACTGAGTCTTACCTCTCCAATTGATGTAAACGGAGTCTGTGATGTGTTTGCATGTTTTTTTTTATTTTTACTTAATTTTGTTATTTTTTGTTTTCCTTTTTTATTTAATCATTTTTTTGCTAGTAGGTTAATTTTTCATCAATAATTTTGCTAGTAGGTTATTTTTTCAATCTTAGATTTTTGCTGTAGGTTATTTTTTTCAGTTGATGTAGGCTATTTTTTATCATTTGAGGTTTAACATGTGATAGACACTTTTAAGGCACTGGTCAAATGGAGATTGGTCGATATGACTTGATCACGGAGTCTTACCTCTCCAACTGATGTAAACGGAGTCTGTGATGTGTTTGCATGTTTTTATTCAATTTTTTTCTTTATTTTGTTATTTTTTGTTTCATTTTTTTAATCAATAATTTTGCTAGTAGGTTATTTTGTAATCTTTTGATTCTGCTGGTCAGTTACTTGATACAATTGGTGTAGCGTTTTTTTTTGTACAATATTTTTACTTTATTTTTTTTCTTATATTCAAGTGTAGTTACTTTTATAGATAAATGATAATATTATAATTTAGTAAACTAATGTTTTTTGTAATGAAAGGTTTAGTAAGTAAAAGACATTGCTCAGACATGTTTACACATATGGCGAGGAAAGCACCTGTCATTGTTCAGGACACTCATTTTTTTGGAGTGGCCAGTAGGTCTTATGCCTCCTTGTTGCTCACTGTGGTAATTGGGAGTACAGTTATTTTATATACTGCACTGTAGGTTTGGCTTGTCTTGTCAATCACTTATTTAGTTATTTTGTTTTTGTTTTGAATTCTCATAATACATAGTTTTTTTCCATTAAAATTTGTCAATATATTTGAATGAATTTGTAATTCATTAAGACTTGGTAAGCAGCACAACCACTTTTACTTATTTCTTGTATTTTTGAAGTTTGTTGATAATATTTCCTGGAACATTGTTTCAATGCATTCTCAATATTTTTATATTATGATAGAAGCAAGTTATGTATCAGTCATTTTTTATTTTTATAAGTTTATTATAATTAAATTCAATTTTTGATACTACATATATATCAATCTGAAATTCATAGATTTCATGGCTAATTACCTTATAGGGTGTAAAATTTGTCCACTTTTCTATATTTATTTCCCTTGCAGCATCTTTTTTGTTTTGACATCGGTGACCTCATTTATGGTTTGAAGTTAGTTGAACAATATTGAGCCATTATGGCTGGCTTGTCAAATGTTCTACTACTGCATGAAGTCTGCATAACCAACAAAGCTAGCCACAAATCTTGCACCAAGTATTCATTTTGTTGGAATTCTCTCTTTTTTCTCTTAATAATAGTTCTGAAAATTGGTCCCAACTCATGGTTTAAGCCATCTTGTATATTATAAATTTTTATACATTTCCAATTAATATCATTGTTTCCTTTTCTAAGGAATCTATGTAAATATAACACATACACACATGCAATTTGATTACATATAAAACCCGATCTGAAATTTTCCACTTGCCTATTCGCTAATTTAGATCTGGCCTATTTCTTACAAGGATCATGTTCAGGTGACCTTTTCTCATTATAATATTCTTGAGGAAATGGTTATGTTTAGTACCTTTTTTACATTGTCTACGTCACGCAATTTGAAATGAGTTGTCCAATCGCAGACTGGAAAGCTACGCATTTATTGGTCGATATTGGTCATTTCAACGTAACCCTCCATGTAAACCTTAGAGATCCTGTATGACAACACTCTACAGGATATCTGTTTACAGAGATTGACACGCATGTGACTTGTGTACAAATGATTTATTGTAAATATAAAACATAACATCAGTTTTCCTTCTGCCATACCGAATAGCTTCTTTGCTTACATACACTACATGTACCAAGCCATGCCCTACCTTATCCTACATCATGAAAAGCAATATTTGACTGAGCATACTGTGGTAGTTAGGTATGCACTCTTAAATTTTAACTTAACAAAGTGTAACGTGCACCGAGCGGAAGGCATTATAAAACAGTAACACAATATAAATGTATTAAATATATATGTATATATATATTCCTCGGGGACTACCTAGACCTGTGAATGTAATCAAACAAAAGAAATAAGAAAGACAAAACATGAAACATATACAAAACAAATAGTGATTGAATGAAATACGAGTTCAAAGTATATTAAATTAACGCCCCGACAAAAGAGTTCCACTTTCAACATATAAACCTTAAGTTATGACTCACAATACACAACAACGGAGTGCTCCAGCTCACAGTCCATTTCAGCTTATAACAATAAAGAACCATATAAACTGCATCATTCAGGCATTACAACTACTTATATGTCTAACGCCAGACGCAAACACCTCTCCCTCACTTCAACCCAGCACTAAACTTATCTATGACTCTCTCACATTAGTTGGGCTTTCAATGAGAAGACAAGCCCATATATCTTGTAGTGCTTATGTACAAAAGAGACCTAATTAAAGTGAAGTAAACAGTCCGGATTCACCAGTCTGACTCCAATTTTCTGTGTCAATTTCCGCAATTTATACCCACCTGATGCCCACGCATACCGGAACTGAAATCTGATTGGTCCATAAATACATATAGGTCTACATATAGATGCTCTTTGGAACTCACGCACTGAAAGCTCATTAGCTAGCACCTACATTGTTTTCTTATGAGTATCTATTTGTTTGTTATGTTGGGTTTAACGCCGTAGCAACACATTTTATTGGTCATATAACGGCAGTCAGTCAACTTACTCACTCCTCCTGGAAAGACTAAATCTCTGGATTTAGCTGATAACCAACTACTAAGCACATACTTTCGTCAGTGACTGACAACTGCCCTACATAATTAAAAATGATTGGTAAGAGGGAGAATGGTCGTAGAAATAATTTCATGACCAAACTCCACGAAAGTATGCCCCGCCCGGGAATCGAATCCACGACCCCTCGATCAGTAGAATTGCATGCTACCAACCTAGCTGGCCGAGCGGTTTTTAATGAGTATCTACCTTTACCTGTTTACAAATGTTGCCTCCCTTACAATGTAGGCAACCTTACATGGAGACGCTAAAATGTAGTCATGAATGTTAGTGTTACAAAAGAAACAGTTTTTCGGGTTTCTCTTCTCTCTGCTTTTATTTATTTCAGGATGAAATTATCAATTGAGGTATGAGGTACTGATGTCTGTAGACCATGCAAGCAGGTTTGGTTTGGTTTTGTCTCTATGGTAGAACCAAGATTATTTGTAAAACTGTCATCTGTCTCAAGGATAAAAACTCAATTACAGTAAGATATATTGTATTGCTGTATTTTTATACCCCCGCTTCAAAGAAGAGGGGGGTATACTGTTTTACCCTTGTCCGTGCGTGTGTGCCTGCTAGTGCTGCAACAATTCACCGGAAAGTCGATTCGATACTTTTTTTTCGATTCGATTTTTTTCGATTCGATTCTTTTATAAATACAATTTACTACAAATATGCATTTATACACATATTTGAGCTTAAAACTAAAATATATTATTTGAATTAAAGTGTTACTAAAATTGGATAACACGTACGAAACTCGAAAATCTGATAATTTTTTTATATTTGCTTTATTCAAGTACAAAATGGATTGGGTATGAATGTAAATTTAACAGAAATGTAACAAAGTGAAACCCAGTTTCACTGTCAACGTACACTTTGACTTTTAGGCGCGCCTTTGCTTTTATCGTTTTAACTTATGTAGGCACTTTTTAAAGTCAGTATCGAATTGAAACTCACGGATCCCGAATCGAAATCGAATCGGCACCCTTGCAATTGAGTTTCGATTTATTGAATCGAATCGTTGCAGCCCTAGTGCCTGCGTCCGTCCATTACAAAATTTCCGTCACAGTTTTCTCAGCAACTATAACATGCAGCAGCCTTATACTTTGCATATTGCTTCATCCCATAGTCCCATGTGGTGTAAAGCGATTTCATGCTCCTTGCTCATCTACTTCCTGTTTGTCGCATATTTTTAGATTTCATTAAATGAAAGTTACATTATGATAGTCATATTTCTCACTGTGGGGGTATCACTAGTGAGCATTAGCTCACAGATTTACTTGTTCATCTTACTGCTTGCATTACAATAGTAAGAGTATACCTACTACTGTTAAAGTTAACTTCACATCTATTCCATAATAATTCTTATGTAGACCCCCCTTGGAAAAATGTTGACATGTTTCACAAACATGCTGTATCATGGGTTAAGTGCAGAACGGTTGTACCTCAATATAAGAAAAGAGTGAGTTACAACTGTTTTGTGCCAAACCTGTGATATGGGCTCTCCTGGCAATTACATGTACATTGTTAAATCAGTGCCACATAGAAAAGTAGGATGTAGACTATGTATAAGTCAAGTAAGCTATCTGATGCAAAGAAGTCTCTTCGTGCAATTTGAATATCAAATTCACCCCTCACAAACTCTTATTTTACCTGTGACAGCAATCTATAAGATACCTGTTTACTGAAATTGACTCTTGGTGTGACTTGAAGTGAGATACAGGTCTCAACACAAAAAAATGCCCCTGAAAACCTATTGCAACTTTTTACTGCTTGTAAATATTTGATTTGAGCCAGTAAAACATTTACTAGTAGCTTGTTGCCCTACTTGGAAAACTAATACTGAGCCCCGACAAAAGATTATTGAATTTGAAAAGAATTATAATTGATTAAGAATATAATAAATCTAAAGTATTTTTTTTTCAGATCTGAAACATTTTAACAAAGATATGTCCATTGACCTGCTATATATATGTATCCAAAATATCTGGTAGATGGTAACTTTAGTTGATATCTATACTGATTAACATTCAAGACCGTCTAAAACATATGTGAGTACATTTTGTGTTGTATTTTATTGTTTGATTACTTGTTCATTATTAATTATAGTTTTAAGTAAATTACTCTACAAAATCTACTTTTAATATGCATACAATGGAATATAAAATTCATGTTCAAATAGTATAGTGTAGCAATCAACTCACCTTACCAGGTTTCCTGGACAAAACTTAACCAGTACTTGCTAAACATTTCACTTTTGAAAAAGCTAATCTTCATGACTGAATTGTGCATTACCTTAATAATGAACATAGCATCCTAAAAAATATCCACTTGAAACAGTTTATTTACTAATCATTACATGTAAGCTGTTTTTATTCATATGGTGAAATATCTTGTTAACTTTATGATTTCTAACGAATTAGGTAAATGATGGCATTGCAAAGTTGGTGAACCATTGGTACCTCTCAAATTGTAAAAGTTTGGATTTGGTGTGATTTTGGCGGACTTGGTCCAAGGTCCACTGGCTAAAATCTAAGACTGCATGCAATGGTGACCTAGTGTTTGACATCTAGATATTATCAGCGATACTCAAGAATTTCTACTGTGATCCTGTACAAGGCAAGAAAATAGTAAGCAGTTCTTTGCAATAAATATAGATTTCATTTTTTCTAAGTTTTAAATTGATTTGAGAAATTTGGCATTTGTGTACAGGGGATGCCATTTCAGTACTGGGTTCTTCCCAGGAAATGCTGCTTTGGTGAAGCATCTATTTCATAATTTTCTCTGATGCCAATACAGGTGTAAAGAACTTACACAAGGGCATGTTTGATTCGGTCTACTCTGAGTACTTCGGTCTACTCTGCGAGCACCGATGAATCAAATGTCCCAATTTTGTAGTGAAACAACAGAATGGTGGAAAATGTTATAGGATGCTTTTTGTTAGATGACAACAGTCATCAAAAGAGTATGATGACGATCTGACTCAAAATATATTAAAATATAGTCAAAAACAACATTTGCAATCCTCACATTCAAACATCGGTATCTTTTCCACCATCTTAATTAGGTCATATTCTGCTTACACCTCCAAAAAGGCAGGTGTATTCAGAGTACTCCGATAGTGTGTGATCTGGAAATTCAATGTTTGATTCAATTTTTCAGTGATCGGAGTACTCCAATTACTGGGATCTCGTGAATCAAACACGCCCACAATAAATTTGTAGTAATTTACAAAGGGAGATAATTTATGATGTTACAAGTCAATTTAACAAACATATTTTAGTCAATTTGTATTGTTGCTGAATCCCTGCAGTTAGTAATTACCTATAGATAATGACTCATACCAAATTAATGAAGACCTCTTTTTGGCTTCTAAATTGCATTGCATGTCTATGGAAAGTATTTTTATACCCCTGCTTCGAAGAAGGGGGGGTATACTGTTTTACCCTTGTTCGTGTGTGTGTGTGCGTGCGTGCGTCCGTTACGAAATTTCCGTCGCAGTTTTCTCAGCAACTTTATCATGCAGCAGTCTAATACTTATGCATATTGCTTCATCCCATAGTCCCATGTGGTGTAAAGCGATTTCATGCTCCTTGCTCATCTACTTCCTGTTTGTCGCATATTTTTAGATTTTGGCATCACTTTGGTATCACTAGTGAGCATTAGCTCACAGATTTACTTGTTTGCAATTGCAGAAAAATTCTGAGTTTTTGGATTTAAGAAGGAAAATATTGGTTATGATTGTTAACAATTTTTTAAGTTATTAAAGAAACCCAAAAACAGTACAGTAATTGGAAATATTTCAATTCTTAGGGGTTCAGGTTTAAAGCAAACTCCCTGTACATGTTGACTTGTTTGTAATTAATGTAATATTTGGCAAACAAGCGAGGGCTAATTAAAAAGACTGGGCCATATGATTTGTAAGGGAGATAACTCACTGTAAAATATTTGGTACAATACAGTAACCTTACAGTATTAGCTCCCTTGAACATCTGTGATCTTAAATCACTGCTTTGTGATCATTCATACCCTCTCTATTCTGAATTAAAATGTGCTGTCTCACAATTGAATGAATTTTGAATTTTTGGATATGTCTTCCCTGTATTTCAGAATTTTACTGATGATGTGATTTACTGATTATGTTATTTACTGATGATGTTATTTGGTTGTGAACAAGTGATGTAAGTGTTACATTATTATTATTGATTTATTTATTAGACTTCCATTTTCTTGAGAAGTAAATACACAAATATGATAAGTTATACAGAGTGATGAATCATGTAAGTTAGCAATAAAGTCTTTAGTTCAATGTGATACACATTGTACAGTTATATATTAAAATAGAATACTGGTATATAAGGTATGTATAGTCTCTTGGTTAGTGGAACAAATCACACTAAAAATAATCAAAGAATATGAATAATTATGATAAATTTTAATATATATAAGTCTTATCAGTTTGCTACTCTCTGATAAAACATGATTGTTCACGTTTAGGTATTGTTGAGTGAAGATGTTAGGGGTGTAACAATATGGTAAAAACAGTATTGCAATATATTGCAATACACGAAACCCGTATTGCGATATATCGCAATATATTGCAATACGTATTGTTCTTTGTGCATACATGCATAGCATGAATTAATGCATGTGCATTGTCTTAATTATACCCCCGCTTCGAAGAAGAGGGGGGTATACTGTTTTACCCTTGTCCGTGCGTGCGTGCGTGCGTGTGTGCGTGCGTCCGTCCGTCTGTCCGTCCGTCCGTTACAAAATTTCCGTCACAGTTTTCTCAGCAACTATACCATGCAGCAGCCTGAAACTTTGCATATTGCTTCATACTATAGTCCCATGTGGTGTAAAGCGATTTCATGCTCCTTACTCATCTACTTCCTGTTTGTCGCATATTTTTAGATTTTGGCGGGGGTATCACTAGTGAGCATTAGCTCACAGATTTACTTGTTTGATCAACATTGTACATAGATATTTGTATTTTTGAATGATCTACACATATTACGCAAATGTTGGAATAAATTAGAAAAAAGGTTTTGAATGGACTTTCAAAGATTATTATTCTCTCACTTAATATAAAATATTTCAAGTTTCCAAACACATTTTAACATTTAATCGAACATTTGAATTTCAGACTCTTATAAAACAATAAGTATGGAACATAACTAGAAAAACTGGTTCAGAGAAAAATGAGCCAGTAAAAATGTTAACGGGTATATCGGTTAACCGTTACACCCATAAAAGATGTCACTGTGACCCAAAAGGTAAGCCCAGAATAAGTCTTCATTACAATCAAAAGAGAAATTACCAAACTCTGTATTATACATGTCATATATTGACTTAGTGTAATTGTTTCTGTATTGAGTTACATCATAGTTTGTACAGTTGAACAGACAATGACTTCATTTATCGTTGACAAAACTATCACACAGTATACATGTTACAGGATCTGACTGATAGCTTGTACAGAGGACCTTCACAAGGAACTTCATAATCTTCATATATTCTGGGTTTGATCCAGAGTATGTTAAGTGAATACTGAGTTTAAGCATGTCATGTACAAGTTCGAATCTATGAAAATCGGAGTCCTCTTTTTATTTATAATTCCATGTCATCTTTTAGTGGTTGAATATAGCTGTCTTGCAAGCATTCTTCCATGATTATTTTGTTGGAAAGGTACTGTTACTAAAGTAGTTGGAAAGATTGTGATGAAGGTTGTATTTCTATAATATTCTAGTTATGTCAGTGTTAAATCCAGTTTAACAAAGTTACAAGTCTTGTGTTGAGATAATCTGACATTAAAATTTGTTTCACAAGATCTGATGGCAAGGCATGACATAGAGTTCCAAGAAAAAAAGAAGCTTACAAAGATCAATGTAAGCTTTAATTGAAGGTATTCCAAGAAGATCAATTACCATCACTGACTGAGGTAAGCCTTGTATGACCTTTAGACAGAATCGATGACATGATTCTAACTTTTTCAGAGTAGAGACGGAGATGTTGTTCCATGATTCACATAAAAACAGAGCCCTATGCAGGACACACAAGAGATGAAGTTTCACTAAGATTATTGAATTTAAATCGTTGTTGGATGTCAGCTTGTTGATGATAAAGAATAAAGTTCCTCTAATTGATTGACCAATATCGTGGATATCGAATGGTAATTTTCCACTAATAGATTGTATAACACCAAAATAAAAAAAAGTTTAAATAGATTTAAAATTGTAAAGATGACGTTGATTTTTTTGGAATATTGGTCTAACTGAAAAAGACATGTTAGGTTTAATTCACATTTTAAGTGAAAAGTTTTTATAACTGAGTTAGTACAACATTTCACTAAGCCATTGGTTTGTTTAACTTCTAATTGAATTTCTTTTCACCTATTTGTACATTGAAACCATCATACAGTACTAACCAAAAGTTAGGAGACATAAATAATTTTTCTACTCTTCTTGAATTTTGATTATTATTTTGTAAAATCATTATTTTTAATATAATTAATTTTGGCTTGTGATAAGATGAAAACAATACTTCATAAATGCACACATTTATAAGATTCAGCATCTGACTTTCTTAAGCCTTTGAACTCATGTTTTCTGTATTTTTTTTCCATAGCATAGCTTTTATTAGCTCTGTGTATCATTGAACAAGTGGTGATCTGATCTGAACCACGATCCATATGTAGCGATTCACGAATCCAACTACAAATCACTAGTTAATGAAAAAACGTACAGGAATTCATTATATTAAACATATAATATACACTGGGGTCCAAAAGTTTCTTTACAAATTGTTACATTTTTGTGTTTTGGAGTATATTAAAAAAACAAACTTGTCGTTATTTGTAAATACATCTAATATACTGTTTATCATTAACTATCAACTATGTTCTATCATATAATTATATTCTTGTTATAAATATACAATAAAATGTTAAATGAAATGTGTCTCTATAATTTTTTGCTATAAAAAGATTAAAGGAAAATATTAAACAAAATACTAGTGTAAAGAAACTTTTGGACCCCAGTATATATTTATGTTTATTAACATATGAATATAACAAAAATAAGTAAAGAACTGCAGATGCTTGTATTACATGGAAAGTCAGGTTAGAGATTTAGTGGAGCATGTAACTTGTTTATTGGCCATAATTGAACAATATATAGCGCTAATCACTGATTTTATTGTTGGCTCAGATTATTAACTTAGGCCACAACAAGTTGATCAAGTGTTCTACAGAGTTTTCTGGGAAAAAAATGACGAGTGAGCGAAGAAAATTAAAGAAAAATCTTAATTCAGTTGCTTTAAATAGCGGTTTGACCAAAGTTAATGAGTGAGCAAGGAAATTAATCTTTTTTTTTGTAAAAACTGTCAAAATTAAGGTGCAATCGAATCCATAGAACACATGGTCAACTTGTTGTGGCCTTAGGGTAATTTAGATATTAAGCTCTCATGTGTTCTTTTTCTTTCTATCAGTTCTGACTTACCTTTTCTCAAGAAGCAGACATCTTCCCCTTATGCTAATGCTTATGCTAACAAATCTCCCAATAGCATTGTTGTTGTTTTCAGATCATTCATGTCCACGATCCTGATGTTGCCAACCCTCAATGAGTTCAATACTTGAAGCAACATGTTAGTCACCTTATAGGGTGTTTGTGCGAATAGTTCAATGTTCAAATTAATTTCTGGTAAGTATATCAAAAGATTTTACACCAGTAACGTATTACTTGTTATTTTTTTGGTTGGGTTAAACATTGTAGCAACACATTAAATAGATCATATTAAGGAGGTCAAGCAATCTACTCCCTGTTCCTGGAAAGGCTAAATCTCTGTATTAAGCTGTTTACCTGTTTTAAGTGCGTCAGTGACTGACAACTGCCCTACATGATTCAGAATCAGTGGTATGAAAGAGAATGGCTGTAGAACTTTTTGTAAGGTGTACTGTCAGGGAATCATACATACTACAAAAGACACATGGATCGGTAGACTTGTGCACAACCAACTGAACTGCTTAGGCGGCTACCCTTTTGCTCTTAAAGTCTTATGGGTGGCACACCACAGTTTCAAAGCTGCCTTGGCAAATTGGCCGGGGTCAAATTTACAAATAATACAAACTTTTGCAGTTGGAGTGTATTTTTGAGGTTTAAAATATTTTTGATTGCTATACATTTTTTGTATTTTAAGTTTCAACAACTAGTATTGCATTTTAATTATTAGGTATAATAGGTTTCAACGGTATTGTAGTGCATTTTTGAGCACAGGTGCCCATCGCATTACAAAACTCCAAGTAATTGTTAATTTTTACTTAAACATGCTCTAATTATCATAAAAACATCAAATACAAAAGTTCAAGCCAAAAGCCAAAATTTTGTTTTGTAAAAAAATATAAGGTATCCAACTCGAAGAAATCGTTCTGAATTTTAGTCGGAAGAGATGTGACAGGTCAGCTTTCCCAGACTAAACACCTCTTTTCCAATGACTTAGCGCTAAAATCGAATACTGACGTGTTAGATAACTTACAAATGGACTTCCGTGATCAATATCAAGTTTCTCGCTTCCTTGCTAAGATTGTACCGATCATTTTACTTGAATCGGTTTTGTTTATCTCCCGAGTCGACCATTTTATTGAATGACGATGCGCGCGCATCACATTTGACCTTAATTTGGTAACGAGTCATTTTATTGGACAGAATAAAAATACCGTCCAATGAAATGACTCGTAACAAACGTGATGCGCGCGCATCACCATTCACAAAATGGTTGAGACGGCAGATAAACAATAGCGATTCGAGTTAACTGATTGAAATACAGTCTTGCGAAACATAGCAAGAAGTTTGATATTGATGCTAGTAATCCATTTTTCATTTGTCTATCACGTCATCATTAGTTTTTAGTGCTAAATCGTTCGGGAGTGAGTGTTTAGTCTTGACAAGGAGACCTGTCACATCTCTTCTGAAGGATTTCATCGAGTTGGATACCTTATATTTTTTAATAAACAAATTTTTGGCTTTCCAAGTTTCCGACGCGACGGACACCTGTGTTTTTGAGGTTTAAAATATTTTTGATTGCTATATTTGAAGTTTCAACAACTAGTATTGCATTTTAATTATTAGGTATAATAGGTTTCAATGGTATTGACCAAGGTATTTTGAAAAATATCTGTCAGATGCGAAATCAATGTAGCTATTTGCAGAGCTAGCACAGAAATCAGCTGTTCATTTTCAAGGTATCTCAGAAATTGGAAAATAAAAGCCATAAAGTCATGGTGGACACCCTATTTCCTCATTATTTTCAGATTGTGCATGGTTTAATAAATAAGAATCAGTGATGTATGTGTGGCCATCATCGGAATTAAGAATTCTGTGGGACTTTGCGTATAGGGGAAATTCGCCATTTTGTCACCTATTTTCGTGACTACCAAAACAAAGAATTAAAGGCCCCTCAGGCAGAAAAGTTTGTTTTGATCATGACTTGTGTATTTTATTGTTTTTATTGAGAAACATATATTCATGCTAATTTTCAAAATCATTTGTTTCAGGTGTGTGATAACAGGCTAGTGTGTGAGCTTTTCATTGTGTGGCGGGGTATTTTCAGCCAAGAAGCCGAGGAAACTGTGGTGTGCCCCCTATGATAAAATCTTTGTAATGAAGTCAAAAGCAATAAACAGGCTTACCAAGATGAATAAATTAAGAGGAACAATTTATGATATTTCAAGTAAGCTTCAAACTTAGTATTTACTAGACATAGACTAGTAATAGTAGTATTATAGACTGTATACCTTAGTATGGAGCCCCTAAAGTGATATTTTGAAATGCTTTTTTAATTTAACAACTTTTTTTATTATTATTTGGTTTTTAAGAAATATTATTTTGTATTTATGAAATAATATTTTGTTTAAACAAAATAGTTAGAAAATAAAAAAGTATTTCAAATTGTCATTTGTAACATAATATAACATAGTCTGTATATAATCTACTTAGTTTATCCCTTCTACTAAACATATAGGTTACAGCACCCAACACCCAGCCAGGTATACTCAGTGTTACACGCAGCTGAGTGTCCAGGGATAGCCTTCCTCTCATGCTGGTAAAACTTAACTCCCCCAACTATCCACCTTGATAGTTGTAATGTTGACCCGTCTCAGCTTGACCATTGAGAATTGATAAGGGTAGGCTATGTGTATTTGGTTAGTGATATATAGAGAATATTAGGTTAGTGTCAATCTGTACTTAGTTTATCCGGCAAGTTGGAGAAAGGTTTATTTTGCGAGGCTTGCAGAGTCGAATAATCCTTTTGGAGACGAGCCGTATAAACTAAGTACAGATTGACACTAACCTAATATTCTATTTATCCTACTCGCAATGATTGAATAATTTAAAATTCGTTAAATTCAGATGGCCAAATTGAAGCGCAGTGATTGTGTTAAGTGGTCTTATAAGTGTTAGCGTGTCAAGAAATAATCCCGATGATTGACTCCATTATAATTAAGTAAAGACAATATTTTAAATAAAAGAAAAAAATAGTTTATCAAAATAAACTTGGTATTTTAGATAAACAAAGAACAATTCATTTTTAGAAGAATAAATCACTGTCAAATTTTCCGAGACAAATGAGTTTTTATGACGTCAAAGTTTGTTGTCAACATGGCGGTTGTATTTAGGAGCGTTTGTAGGATTCGTCATTTTAACGAGTTTACTTTTATTTATCATGGATTGAAATGATATTATCAGGAGACAGAAATGTATATGTGTTATTCAAACTTTAAATTGACGATATGGATTATGAATGTAAATACAAACTCGCAGTGATGCTGAAGGGGTGTCGTCGATTTTCAGAAAATGGCCAGGACTGTTTGGTTAAACAATAGTCAACCCATGTATTTACTGTATAATGGCTGGATATTCGTCAAATCATACACAGAATGGAATTTAGTGCAAATTTAGGAGTTTGGAACTGTACAGCGTCAACGGTTGAGTTTCTGTTAAATTTGAATGATGAAGTAAGTGATTTAAAGATTTATATTGAAATAGTATGTAAAATCCCGGTCTCAGTATAAGGTTATTATGTATAAAATATTTTGTTAAGTTGTCGTTATAAGAATAAAACGCAGCCGCTTTTGATGCCCAATGTTATGATTATGTAGAAAAGTAGTCTGTCATGCGTAGTCACGTGACTGCCGGATAAAGCAACGGTGCCGAATAAAGATAGGTTTATTAGGTCAATAGGTTTTCCTTCTAAAAGATTACTTTGCATGAGGATAAAATATTATATCACACCACTCATTTTTTTCAACATTTTTTTTTGAATTACCTGGCTAAGTGTTGTGGCACTTAAAACATTATAAAAACAAATACATAATACCAAATACATAATTATAAAACACATTATATTTAAAACATCAATCTTTTGAACTATTGATAATGTATACTTCAAATTGCAAATTTGATTGCCAATAGTTCATTGGATATGTGAAGTATTGAAGTGTCAGTGATTCTTTGAATAAAACAATCATTAAACTATATATACTGTCAATGTTTGTACACATGGTAATTAAAGTCCAATTACTTATAACTTTCATTGTCAATGACATCACCTTAGAAGATAAATGACAACATCTTGGAGAAGAAACGTCAGGTCACATTACAATTTGTGTAAAATAGCTCGAACAAAACATAGAACTGAAAAAGAATATTCATCAACTTTGGTGTAAGATTTTTTATTTAAACTAGTGAACTCAGAACCACATTTTCATTTGTGGCTATGCTACTAATGAAAATATGTTTTCTTAGCTCTCTTGGTGAAATGAAATTTGATCTTAAACCAATGTTGACAAATACCATGTATACTTTTAGCAAAACCTGCTCTTTGACTTAGTTCTGCATCTAATCTGATCAAAACCCTATCTTAAACTATTTGCTTGCCGACTCATTTATTTTAAATCTGACAAGCTCGCAGTTTAGGTCAAGATTAGCTGGCCCTTGCTATAGTATAATATTCGTTGATTGGTCAACACAAAGGTCATTTGAATGTGACCCAATTTGTACGATTGGAAGATCCTATGATAGGGGTCTGTAGGTTATCTGTTATAGGAGCTTGTTAAGCATCCTGTCATTTTTTATTAGGGGTGTAACAATACGGTATAAATATATTGCAATATGCAAAACCTGTATTGCAATATATTGCAATACGTACCGGTTTTTGCGTAGACATGCAAAGCATGAATTATTATGCATGTTCATCATACTAATTGGATCAGCACAACATGTATACATACATATGTGTATTTTCAAACGATCTCTTGTGTAAAACAATCTATAATTTTGGAAAATGTGTGTTTTGAAACGGACTTCTGAAGATATATTTTTCTCTCAATTGACTAAATGTTTAAACTTTTTAAGCACAATAAGATTATTTCAAGTTTTTAATACAATTTAACATTTATTTAAACATTTAACTTCCAGATTATGATAAAACAAACAGTACGACACATAACTACAAAAAGCGGTTCAAGAAAAAACAAACCAGTTAAAAACCGTTAGAATTCGTATTGCAATATTAACCGGTATATCCGTTAACCGTTACACCCCTATTTTTTATTATGTTCTATTTTAAATTTTCAGGATATTATTCAAGTATAATGATTATAATGGTGAAGACATGATATATATTATATGATATGATGATGGTGAATGATTGGTAGACAGTACTGTCACTCAGATTTATCATGGTATGTTGACATTTATTTTACTGAAGACTCTCAAATGGACAGTATCAGGAATTCAAATATTTGGGTTTTTCCATGTGGTACAAACAAACTTTCACTGTCAATGAAAACATGGGTACAAAGTATTAATCCGTATTCCGTGGTTTTCAGCTATAATGTGTGGTCCAAACTGGACTCTGAATAATTACAAAAACTACTTAAAGACACAAGCACTTGTATGCCCAGCCTGATATGTGTATTTATTGCAGTGGATTTTACAGTGGGTAGTTTAACAACATAATGAATACAAATTTATACATTTATATCATGATAAATATATAAAATGGTTTAATAGTATTTCATCAAACATCAATTGTTCTTAACCATATGTAATTATTTCTACCGCCATTTTTCCTCCTACCAATGATTTTTAATTATGTTGGGCAGTTGTCAGTCACTGACTAAAGTATGTGCTTAGTAGTTGGTTAACAGCTAAATCCAGAGATTTAGCCTTTCCAGGAGGAGTGAGTAGGTTTACTGGCCGTTGTTATATGACCTTTACTAAATGTTGCTACGGCATTAAACCCAACAAAAACAAACGAAACAAACTTAACCATATGTAAGTGACAGGCTCTCCGAAACTGAACATATAACATATGCTATAAAATCAAGGAATAATTTTATGACAGATCTTTTCATGCATGCGATTCAACTCGCTCAGGAACAACCAGTGATAGATTTTTAAAAAAATTCATTCTGGAAACATGTGTCTGTTTGTCATTGTTGTATCACTGGAATGTTAGACTTCAATCTGAAAAGACATATTCGTTGGCTCTATTTTCACTCAAAACTCTCTGACCGAATGGCCAAATCCAAATAAACAAACATTTATAAACCAATGATCAGAAAAAAGCTTAAATCTATCTAATTATAAGTGTAGTAACTAAAAAATCAATCTTAATGCTTAAACTAAAACTACAGAGACTATAAATAATCACATATTGACATGTTAAAATATGTACTTTTTAAAAAACATTATTGCATATGTTATTATAAATAGTAACAAAATTGATGTGAAAGTGTACCAAGTGGGCAATATATTCCAGTATTGAGCAAAGGTGCCAAAATATTGATATTTGGCTCACTTCCTAGTATGCCAAAAATAGATATTGAGGCAACTTCCGGTCATTACGCACTTGCAGTCCAACAATGGCAGACTTTCCAAATGTGAAATTATTTACGTAATTAGCAATAAGAAGCTATCCAATTTTTACGACGTGTATTTAGTCATAGTGAAATAAGATTATCAACAACAAGACTTACATTTCGGCACTTTTTCCTCGGCATTAGCCCTCGGGCCAATACCTAAGCAAGTGTGCCGATATCTTCCTTAAGGCACACTTGCCCTGTTTAATAACCTCTACCCAATTAATAAACATCTACAATTTTATAGGTTTTAATGGCATTATGTTCGAAAAACTGAAATATGTAAATTAATGTGTGCTAATTTTAGTTTAAATATCATGAAAAAGGCTATAATATGGTATGTAAATGAGAATGGATTTGTTGGAAACAAGGTGTTGACAGTGTGAAGTCGCCAGGTAGAATGATTCTAATCTAAATTACTCTACATATTAAAATAGACACACTTTTCAATGACTGTATAATAACTGTGTTGCGTTGAGACAAATATTTCAAGCTATACTATTGAATCCTGTGAAATAGTTAATAAACTTTGTTTGTACCACTTGTGCATGGACGGAAAAACCCACCAATTTGAATTCTGAATATCCTTTATGTCTTTTTTTTTCAAGCTATAGTCTGCTTTTTTCCACCCATATAATTGAATGATGTCAAATAGTGTGTACAGGGTGATCCAAAATATCTGATACTGTTTGGAAGTTGAATAAATAAGTCATTCCTGATGTAATTATTAAGTGGTATATACCATTGTGAAGAGAATTGTCATAAGTTTATGTCATAATTAATTTACGGGAGAACGTTGACGTCATGACGTCATAGATAAAGTCATCAAATAGTAGTTGTTTTTCAAGATGGCGACGTCAAAACAGAAAGCTGCAGAATTAGTTAAACTTTATTTTGAGACTAAGTTTCCAGTTACTGTTAAAACTTTAAAATCTGTAGTTTAAATATGTGTGTTGATATTTAAAATCGTGTGATGTGTAAAACATACAAGACACTGAAATGGTATCAGATATTTTGGATCACCCTGTATATATGTAAAATAACTACTAACTTGCTTTATCCTTCAAAATTCCAATCCATCCTGTAAGTTTTGATTCTTTGCTTTTAATCCTCTGCACAAAACAAAACTGAATCTAGCTGTAAAGTAGGTCATTTGCATAAATGTTTTAGAAGTTATTTCTTCCACATACAGGCTAATGTAGGCATTTTTGGACAAAGAAATGAAAATAACTAAATTTGCACTATGTGAATCTCTCTTTTTTGGCTTATGGCAATTAAGAATTAGGGGAAAAACAAGTGTTTGTTTTCATTCTGCAGACCATGTGACTAATACTGGGTATAAATCAATTATGTAAACATGGCATGTTACCGTACTTTTACTTTTGGACTTGTCTTTTTATGGGAGAAACAGATAAGTCCTAAATATTATGGTAAAGTTTTAAAGTACATGTATTTAATTCTTATGAAATGGAATTGCTTTAATAAATTTTTTTATGAAAACTTGTTTTTAAATCTATGATAGTAGAAAATTGCGAACATATTCATTACTCCCAGTTTTTGACAGACTTTTCTTTTGTTAGATTGAATGCCAAGTTAAAAATTCGGATAATCACGTGATCTTGAGATTTTAAAAACTTTTTGTGTCAAATTTTTGCAGTAGACAAAACATAATAAAAATCAAATAGTGCATAAAATAACTTAGAATGTATACATTTCAATGCCTGAAAATCTTCATGTTAATCTGCAAATTGTAATTGTTTATTTGAAAATATTTTTTGCCGATCTTCTAGATTACCTTTAGATTCAATCTTATTGCAAAGGAATTGAAATCAACGATAAATATTTAAGGGACCAATTGAGAATTTTAGGGGAAAGAAAGATGGTGGTTATTTTATGCACTACATCATGTCATTCAATTATTTGAGTAGTGAGAGAAATCAGCATAAAGCAACTGATTATTAACTGTTTAGATCGCATGATTATAGAAGGGCTGCAGCAATTCGATTTAATACATCAAAAATTTATTGAAAGGGCGCCTATTTAGTTCTGATTCAGGAACTGTAATTTTGGTTTCTATACCAGCCTTTAAACTTTCTATAAAAGTTATAAGGAGTTAACACTTTAAGTTCCACTGATAAACTATTTAAGGTACCTGAACACTATCCTCCCAAAAAAGTGAAAGTTAGCCGAATTGAATGAAATTTTGAAGACTTGTTGTATGAAGATTGAATTTTAGTGTAACATCATTATTTTGGCATTGTGACGTCATATGCCATACTTACAGGGGCCGTATGTTGTGCACGTGCATTTTGCCGCTTAGAGTGCTAAATACATAAATATTTACCGTATTTTAAATACTTTTCGAATAAATGTTACACAATTACTATGACAATGCTTTACACAATCCACTGAACACAAAATTTTGTAAAAACGTTGAGTAGTTTTTTTATTAGGCCCTATTTTGTCAAACACAAAAATTTGAAGTGTAAATTTTTCATGAAAAAACTTCACATTTTAGCCTATAGCTCAAAAAGGAGTTCCGTAAGGGTATCATTTTGTTCAATATTTTGACTGTAAATTATAAAAGAAATAATATTTTGAAATAAAATTGATATGTCTAACGGTCGGAAAACGTCAAAAAAAAAACGTTTAAAGTTTTCATAAAGTTAACGCTTACTCAAGGATAATAGATACTACCTAAAAATCTTAATACTTTTCAAGAATTTTGATTTTTGGTGTACGCATAGATATAAGATTTTAGATATTGAAAATTATATTTTTTCCTTAGTTTTACGTAACGTCACTATGGAAACAATTATTGTTCCTTGTACGAATAAGATATAGTATACTACTGGAAACGAGGTATTATATAGATATTATTGTGTATAGAATCATGATTATCTTTTTTGTTGCAATGAATTCTTGATTCATTCATCTTTTACGGTGTTTAATTTATTACAGCAAAAGATTAACGTTGTAAGTGGTGTAAAATAAATATAGCGTGTTTATGCAGTAAGCGACGACCAGTACATGCAGAGCTCAAATGCATACGTTTTGCATAAAATTGTAGATTGTTTAACACTGATCTGTAATAAAGTATTACAAAAAATACATCAATACAATACAAGTTAACAACCGTATAAATCTAACCAGTTTCACTTACTTAATTTGCACTTGTCACTAATACTCTGATGTGAGTGGGAATAAAAAACGTAATTTTCATGAATTTCAAAATTTAGTGAAATTCAATTGTATTTTTTTAAAACTTACGCAAAACTTTTGTGATATTGTATTGTAAGAATCAAACTATTCGATCACAGACAGGAATATTGTACAATAAACTTGAACACTTTGTCAAAATAAGTTCATTCATAATGTTATCGTATGAATGGTCATTTCAATAATATCAATTTTTGCAACAGAATTTGACAACATAACATTTTTCAATCTCCGTAAACAGACATCCTGTTGAGCGTTGTCGTAAATTAGCGAGTAGTTGACCAGAAAATTTTAGATCAGATTTTTTTTCAGATTTGACATTCTAATCATAATTTATTGTAAACTATTGAAGTGAAAATGAAATATACACGAGGAACATTCTTTCTACTGCAGTTACTTTACTTACCTTTGTTTAAAAAAACACAGACTATGACATTACGGATGACGTACAAAATTTGCATTATGGAAAGCCATGATTATTAATTCACAGATTTGTCCGAATCGCACTGACTACTTCTATACATATTATACACGGTTGAAGAGACCTACTGCTCCGTGGTAAATTTCTTTTTAGTCAATCATAATGTATGTTGTCAGTCATTCATGAAGATTTAACTGTGTTATTTTACAGATATCGGAACGTGCAAGTTGTCACACGGTACGGACGGTACACGCACGTTATACGAACACGGACTGCACGTTACACGATACACGAACACGATAGATAGCTTGATTTGCGGTAAAATACACGATTCCGAGTCTCGATACACGTTTAACACGATTGTTCGAAATCCTCGGCTTTTTTCGCCCAGAGAAAAACGTTTCAACGACGACACGTTAAACGATTAATGCGTCTCAAATGTAGATTGAAAACAAAAAATATTCTTCTGTTTCGTCGTAAATATGTAACTAAACAATATAAGTTTTGTTAAATTTATTGAAAATCGAGTTTACCTGCTCAAATTCTTAAAAACAAAATGTTACAAGTTGGCTTAAATCGAATTTAAATTCACGCACACGATTGTCAACTTCGAAATCACACGATAGACAAAGAAATAAAAATTTAAATATGTTACATTGGTTCATTACACAGTTAAGCTTGATTGTAAAATATAATATTTTAAACATTTTAAGTAGAAATTAAGGTACACGATAGGCGGGCAGTCAATACACGATAGACAAAAAAGAACACGATTGATAATATTTTGTATAAAAATTGAATGAGTACACGGTGTACAACAAAAATACTAGCTGTATAATAAAGAATATTATTACTGTCAAAATAATTTAATGTCATTCTTAGTAAGTTTGTTTTAATCGAATTAAAAACCACGAAAAGCCGATCAACTCACACGATTGATAAAAATACACGTTTAAAGTTTTTTCCTTTGTTTTCTTCAAATCATTCATTGAGAAAAGATGTCATAATTGTATGTGTATATGTTTCAAAAGTTAAACACAGTCTTAGCTTGATTGTAAAAATATAAGCAAGTCATATAGTATAGATTATTTTATTGAATATCGACATTTTTAGTAGAAATAAAGGTACACGATCGGCGAGCAGTCATTACACGATAGACAAAGAAGAACACGATTGATATTTTTTTATCAAACAAATTATGTAAGTACTTGATGTATAACAAAAATACAAACTGCAGAATAAAGAATAACATTACTGTCAAAAATTGTTTATGTCATTCTTTGTAAGTTGGCTTTATTCAAATTTAAAACCACACACACGATAGCCGGCGAAACCCACACGATAGAAAAAGAAATACACGTTTCAAGTTTTTTCTCTTTTTTTTCAAGCCATTCATGGTGAAAACTACTTTGAATTAGTATATTTTTTCAAAACACAATCTACGCGTGATTAAAAAAATATAAGCATGTCATATTGTATAATGGTCGCCTTTTTAGTAGTATGTATACTAGATATAAACGTTTACATGCAGTGCTTGCGTGAAGACGCGGTATTAAGACAGTACACACACCTCGTGTTAACTTACTATTTTATGCCGACTACAAAATCGATATTTAAATAAAAAGTTTTACATATAAATACGCAAATATGAGGGAATAATACGAATAACCTGTAAAAACTAAATAATTTAATTTACTTTAAGAATTAAAACAATGATGACTTTTTTAACCATATAGAGTCGTGATAAACGAGTTCTTGACCAAGTGAGATGTCAATTATAACAGTTTGTTAACTAAACGCTTTAGCCACTGACAAACAAAGAAAATGTTTGATGATTAAGATAAATGAAAGCATGTGTTATATATTATAACGATTATTTTAATTTAGTAACAACATTTCGGTTGGGCCGCAATTTAATTGACCGCAGATTGGTCCGGAATGAGCCGCAGTTTATCGACGTACGGCATTTAAACAGGAATTTCCGGTTTAAACAAAGTCAACATTTATTCTAAACTCAACTTAATGAATCGCGGTTTTTCTTTTTGTTTACGGATGATGATTAGTCGACAATGCATAAGTATTTAATACATTTATACGTATGGATTTGTCAATATCTCGGGCACACGATACACGGTAATAAAACGCAAAATCACAATATCTCGGACCGATTTTTACCGTGTATTTACACGATGAGCGGTCTACACGTTACACGATTGAAATACACGGTGAATTATACACGCACACGGTATGAATGATACACGCACGATACACGCACGATACACGCAAATTTCGGAAACTTGCACGATCCGAGATCTGTAACAATAACCAGAATTTAGAATACTTTCTGTTTTGTAGATGCTCTATATATATAGTAATCATGATGATGACATTATACTTTGTATGAAATTAAAGTACATTGTATTATATAAATGTATGGCTGACTAAATAACCATCTTTCATATGTTATTCTCAATATTTATGTAGTGAGGAAAACGACATCATTTTCAATTTTTATAGAATGATTTGACCCGCCGTAATCAGGAACCAAATCCGAGTCGCTAGACTAAACTATGCAGTACACTTACCTTGGTCCAAATACAAGATAAAAGAACATATTAACATATGAACAATAGAGATTTGCTGATCTATACATTTAAAGGATGTGATAATTAAGCGGTTTTAGAATTGATTATTTTTCCGTCTTGTTTTAGATGATATACGATTGTTTGATGTTTGATGCGGAGTATGCTATAGTGCGACTGGCAAGCTGAACAAACATTCGAATACGTTAAACTCCATCAGTACATATGCCGTAAACAAATATTTTTATATGAGTACTCTATCTGAGGGCTCTATCCCATAATTTTATACCAGGAAGACTTACAGTGACCCTAACCACTTGACAGCAGAGGTGTAATATATGTTCATTTTCATTATCATTGCTTATTTAAAAATCATATGCGTTGCATAAGTAGTTTTCTTTAGGCGTATCAACACATTTAGGTCATTTTACGGCATTCAGCACACCTAACTTAGCTTTCCTGGACCATTGTCTCTACCCAGTACTCACCTACCCTTCCACACGGGAAACTTCTCCATGTACCATATTTATAGAATAAAATTGACATTACTGTCAAATTTTCATGGAAGGGTATAACCTCTCCAGGATTCCAAATTCCGGCGGGCTACCAACTGCGCTACCGCACAGGGATACACTTGCCTGTACTTGATGAGCTTTCTCCTCAGTAAACAGCATAGATTAGAACTATCATAAGATATAATGATCTGAAACCACATATCAATTAATAGAAAATTTTAAAGTGAATTCAGTATGTATAGCTTTTTTTGCGTTAAGTTAATTCTTAAAACCCTCGTTTTAATTCTCATGTCGTATTTTTGAAAAAAGGAACAATAATCGTTTTCATAGTGACATTACGTAAAACTTAGGAAAAAATATAATTTTCAATATCTGGAATCTTATGCGTACACTAAATATAAAAATTCTTGAAAAGTATTTAGATTTTTTAGGTAGTTTCTATCATCCTTGAGTAAGCGTTAACATCAAAATTTGTGACCAAAAATGACTAAAAATGAAAACTTTAAAAGTTTTTTTTTTCGACGTTTTCCGACTGTTAGACTTATCAATTTTATTTCAAAATATCATTTTTTTATAATTTACAGTCAAAATATTGTACAAAATGATACGCTTACCAAACTCGTTTTTGAGCTATAGGCTAAAATGTGACGTTTCTCATGAAAAATTTACACGTCAATTTTCGTGTGTTTTAGACAAAATAGGGCCTAATAAGAAAACTACTCAACGTTTTTACAAAGTTTTGTGTTCAGTGGATTGTGTAAAGCATTGTCATATACCCCTGTATACTGTTATTATCTTGGAAACAATTTTAGTCTATAGAAGTTTAACACAATTTTATAACAGAACTTGCTGTCAACAGTCTGTGCTGACCCTACTACTTTTTTTTTTGAAATAGAATGTATGTTGACTGAATTAAAAAACAAATTCAACATAATAGTATGCAAAAGATGTTGGTTTCATTTCAAGGAGCAAACTCATAGAGCTATGTGTACATGTATAAACCTGTGAAATAAAATTATTTATGATAAAGAAATTTGGGAAAGAATTACAAATTGAAGGAGCATATATACCTTATACATATAGTTCGACAAAACTAACCTTAGCTTGACCTTTATGCAAGAATTCAATAAACTCAGTATTTATTTTCTTCTTTTGCCTTCGATCGTAAATTGTGTTTTATTAGAAGCTTTCGACAAAAGACAAACAATTGAACAATTAAATTTGTTTTCATATAAGAATAAATACTTTGAAACAGTGCCACAATATTGCGGACTTACATGTTTCTCCATCATTGAATGTGTCAATGACATACCATTTTTACAAAATCGATTTATAGTCACATAGGCTGTAATAAATAATGGAACACGCATATGGAAACTCTTGATTAATTGTAAGTGAAATGTGTAATTATTATAGTAAGGTAGTTCAAGCTCAGGTTAATATTGTTGTACTATATTTGCTGCTATGTAATCTTCTTTTAAATTCAAAACCATGCTGGCCGCAATGACAGTCATTAGCTTGAATGATTAACTGTTGCAGATTTTTTATCTGAATCGAAGGTCTAAACAAAAGACACATTTACGCAGTAGTTTACAGAAGAATATCTTTTGTTTAGACTGTGCCAGCCACATTTGATTCAGATAAAAAAAACAGTAAAAAAAATTGGATACCAAAACTTACATTTCAGAGTAGTTGACAGTAGAGTAAGTTTTGGTAGCCAAGTTAAGGATCAGTTCCTTCACTTTATATTTTATATGCGAGGTATATTACACTTATAATAGTAGTTTTTACCCATGTTTTATTAGTGGCCAGTTTCTTCGCTATTATAATAATGTACAAATAGGTTTACATGTACACCAAGCTAAAGCTTTTTTATGATACTGTTTCCATACATATTATAACAAAGTTTTATGTAAAACTTAAACCTGTACAATCAAGGTTAATTTTGTTCGGGTATAGTCTTCAGTTTGTATACACAAAGTTTTTGTTTCTCATTGAGTTCATAAAACAGCTTAAGAATAGAAAAGAATCAAGTAGCACGTAAATTAACCATCTTATTTCTTGTCTGAAAATGAGCCTGTGAGATGTTACTGTTTACTCTGAATCTTCTGTACATATTAATTTTCTCATGACTCAGTTTTCTTCTTGACTTAATTTGTGCGCGAAGAATTTAGAGCTTATGGTCAAAACTCACAGGCGCAATTTGCATTGTTAAGGGAAAGAAAAGTAACATGTTTTTTAGGCACCTTTTGATTGTCATAAAACTTTCAGTCTGGCAAGAGAAATTTGCGAAAAAACAATTTTATTTTTATGTTTTTAGTTGTAATTGTATGTGACAATGACTATAGACTCTGTAGTTTTTGTCCAAGAAAAAGTAGTACTATCTATGTTGTTGTAGATTTCAAATTTTGTATCGGCATATCTGTTTAATAGATAAAAGGGAAAATCAGATTGGAATACTTGTACAAACTGAGTATAGCTAAATTTTATTCAACTGTCACTGGCACATACATTAACCCCTATTGTATTTAAATACTATAATACTTCAGTACTTATGATCAGAGACATAGATAACATCTAATTCCCTGCTTATGATCGGTACAATAGTTATCCACATCTATGTAAACTAGCAGGATTAATGTATGCCCCACTGACAGTTGAATAAAATTTAACTGTAGTAACATAAAATACATAAAACAAGAAAATAAATCGCTGAAGTTTTTTACCAATTTGTTTTTATTTTTATTTTTACAGGATCATTCTAGAAACATTGTAGATCATATGTATGTCATGTAGTGACAAGATAGAACAACATGTAAAGGTATATTTTGGTTATTGTTGTTGTTTTAACTGATAGATCATGAAACATTAGATTCTCAGCTGTTCTGCTACAAATGACAACACATGATGCCAGTTTCATAACCATATTGCTAAGTAAGGCTTAGTGCCCTAGTACCCTTCTTACACAAAAAGAGAGTACCAGGGGGCAAAGTGATACATAGCGATAGGCTTAGGCAACAGACCCAATGACAACTCGACTCTAAGTAAGGACATCTGGATCTGTAAGTAAAGACAACTCAACATGTGAACAACTCAACCCTTAGTATACAGGTTCTATAGTCATGTAATCTACAGCAGCAACTTATAAGGTTAACAAGTGTGTGTTTTTCCCCAGGAATTCCCAGTTGATCTTGTAAATAATGATTGTTAGCTTAAAATGCTTTGCACAAGAATTGAACATAGAGTAAACTAGGTTAATTATTTGCAAAATTGATTTTTGTAACAAACTTGTGACGTGAGCGTCGCAGACAAGCTGAGAAAAATTATATTACGATGACAATACCACTCAACTACGGCGTCACAAATGTTAAAAGTTTCTACAAGAAAAAAGTAAAGAATCTGCCTTAACTCAGAGATTTTAAGAGCTTTAAGTATTTTAATTTTTGTCAGATTTCAATGATACCCTTGAAAATCTAACAGTTTTCAAACCCTAACTATTTGAAGAAATTGGTGACAACTCAAAACTGAAGCTAGCTGAAAAAACTGGTGTTGGATCCGAGATGTGCAGCAAGTAGTACACACGTCTCTGCTTAGTCTTGCATAGGTATCATGGAAATGTGACTAAAATTAAAATATTCCCAGCTCTGTAAATGGCTGAGTCCTGGTAGATTCTTTACTTTTTGTTTTCAAAACCATAGCATTTGTGACGTCATAGTCATGTGGTATTGCTACCATGTATACAGTGCCATCCTAAAGTACCTTTAAACTTTACACATTTTTTTAAAATTAAATTTCATTTCATAATTATGTATTTAGCTATTATAATAGTAATAATTGATAGTAGTAACATTTTCAAGGGAATCCAGGGGCGCAGAATTCCTATGCCGGTCTTGTCCTACTTGTACTTTTTTGTCTGTGGACAATTAAGTCAATATTTCCATCCCGCTTGTCCTTAAATAAGCAATATTTTTTAGCTAAATATTATATTAAATATACTACATTGTACATGTATCATAGCAAAACTTGATAATGTGGATGTCTCGATGCTGCAATGAACTATCTCTGTGTCGATAATCTATCATTACTTACAGTATGTAGTTTATATCATATTTTTCAATTCTTTCTTATGAGTATTGAACATATGGGCAAGTGCATTTTTATCTTGGACTAGTTGATGTTTAGATTTTTTTGTCAAGGACAAAAAGAATTTCTGTTTGAATTCCATACCCCTGGGATCGAGAAATGATACTTTATAAAAATGTTATACATGTACATGTATCTAAGGATGAGTTTTTAATTTCTCAATTATTGGTGAAATTAAAATACATGTACAAATTAAGTATTTATAATAGTATAAAGGTAGTTATGGATGGCGCTGTACTAGTATATGGGCTAGGGGTTCAGAAGCATAAGACTTCTTCCCTGACAACATCTAACCTGGTAGTTCAAGTTTTATAACTGGTCTTAGCAGTTTTGTATACTGTTCTCTGCTAGCCTGACTTTTATATTATCTGTTTGTGTGTAAAATAGATTTGTCTGTTTAAGAATATAAGTTAAAAGTAAATGAATAATTACACCAGGTTAGATCACCATGGTTCTATTTATAATGTTGAAATAAATTGAATCGAAAAAAAAACCAGTTTAACATGTTCTTAAGGTAGAATTCCCCTTATACACATCTATGTAAAATCTGATAGTTTTCTTGTATAGATTTTTAAATAATGTAAACTAGAATCTTTTACGGACAAATTTAAGATGGCACAGTTTTTCATATCAAAGGGTGATAATCATTCACTTCAATTAAGAACAATTTATCAGTAACTTTGCAACAGACTTTTGTTGATGAATCTAATTCATGCTTAATTGTTAACATGATGTAAGAAATGAAAATTATTATGTTTTGTAATAATTTCTTGTGATTATGAAAAATATGAATGACTGTAAAATAGCATTATGGGAATTCTACTTAAATGTTATTGTTTGTATTTTCAAAACATGAATAATTTTATGGATACTTTGTTAATGTGTTAAATGATAATTGTATAATAAGCTTTAATCCTGGGTTTTTTAGTAGACTGTGGGTGTTTATATAAAATTATCCCATTTAGTCACTGTGAAATTATTCAAGCTTTCAAAGTTATGAAAATCAAACTGTTAATACATAGAATTAGAAACTATTGTTCAGTTTTATTCAACTTTTAGGGGCACAAAAATTAACCGCATTGATTTGATATTCATTATACTGATAGTTATCTTCCTTTGTTATTTCAGAACTAGAATGCATTTAGTTAATTTATGAATGGTTATGATGACAATAAAACTGAAGATCTCTACTCTTCGGACCTTCATTACCAGAACTTTCATCTATACAGAGTAGGTACTTTTATTCCTTGATTTATATTATAATTTATGGAATGTGTTATGTCAGGGTCCCGTACAACTCCATCCATGGACAACTCAACCTGAAGTACAATCTCCTTAAACAGAGATCCTGTTCTACTCGCGTTGTCGTACTGGATCTCTACTTAGTCAATGCAAGGTCATGTCGAGATGAACTTTGTGTCGTCCAATCAATGCGTAGCTTTCATCTAGACAAAAACACTATTAATCACATTTTGATTTCGTAATTTCTATTTTTAGACCTAGGTTTGCCTGCAAATTTAACAGCGGTATTATTCACAGTCTGTGATTGGGTGGCTCATTTCAAATTGCGTGACGTAGACAATGTAAACAAGTTACGTATTATAACAATTTCGTCATGAATATTATGATGAGAAAAGGTCACCTGAACATGACCTTCATTTGGAAAAGGCCAGATCTAAATTAGCGAGTATGGGAGCGGAAAAATTTTAGATCGGGTTTTAATCAGATTGCCTGAAGTAGGGACTGCTCAACCTGTGGACAACTCATCCTGAAGTAGGGACCCTTACAGAAAAATTATGTACAATGTGAACACCTAATGTGAACTATAAATGAACAATATGTGAACATTCGACAAACAAGCCAATGCACAGTAGAAATTGTTTTCGCGGATAGTTCACATTATGTTCACTTTTCCCATGCTAATTAGGTTTGCTGCAAACACTTAGTGAACATTTGGCGAACAAAAAATGTGAACATTCGGCAATCAACAAGATGTGAACTATTTGCGAACAATAAATGTGAACATTCTGCGAACATCAAAATGTGAACATTTGGCGAACAATAAATGTGAACATTCCGCGAATAATTAATGTGAACCATCCATGAACAATAAAATTGTTAGCTACAAGTAATCATAAAAGTTAACTATGAGCTACAGTCAATGATATATTTATTGTCAAATAATATTAACAATAGACAAACAAAAATGTGAACAATATAAATGCCCTTAATGTAATAGTGAGGTTATGCTGACTCATCAAATTTTGAGAATAAATATCGAAAAACGGTATGGGTTATAATAAAGTAGATGAAAGCTTTGTTCTAAAACTTAAGCTTGAACATATAAAATGTAATGAATAAAATTGAATGAATATGCATAAAGAATATGCTCCTAAGATCTTTATGAAAGTCTTCAGATCTACTTGACTTGAAAATTCTTAAGTTTTACATGGATTTCACTGCTTTAGCACCACAAAAGTACAATATATACAACTGTCTGTTGTAACTGAAATGTATCGGTCATTGTAAATTTTCCTACCCAAATAACTTATGTATAACTGTCCATATTTATATAATCTAGATGGCTTCATAAAAGCTTGCTTTTAACACAAACCACTACAAGCAGATGTACATTTATATGTTGAGGTTCTCATATCTGATGAATTCTGCAAAACAACAAAATAATGACTTTGCATTAACTTGTGGAAAAAATAGTATTGTTTATGCACAAGTGTCTCAAACTCATATTTACTTGTGAATATATTGATAATCCCAAATAATACAACAGGGATAATGGCATTTAATTCTCTTGGTGAAGATAGATAAAATCAAGAAAATTTCACCTCACATCCCTAGGTCATATTTAACTGATAAACCTTTTAGACTAGCTACAGAATTAAATTTATTTTTCTACAGTAGAATCTGTTATTCTAATAACATGTATGTACAACTAAACTTTGTCACAGTTTTATAATTTGTAAAAAACAGAATATAATGGTTAGTAGACATTATGTATAATATATTAATCACTACCCTTTCGGAGGCAGACTGTTACAGTTCCATTATGTGATGGTTCACTTCTTTAAGATGACAGTTATTGACTTCATAAAACATTTTGATGAAATATACTTAACGAAACTTCTAAGTACACCGATTTCAATGTTGTTAAAAATTTTCATTTTTCAACATTTATGTCCGATCGTTAATGAAAATGAGTACAGGGCTATACTGCCGTCTATTTGCATGGTTTTCATGCTTCTTAATTGATGCAAAGTTGGCTTTGTCGTGCATTTGCAGAAAAGCGAAAATGTGCACATGCTTATCTTGCAAAAATTGCATGTTGTCAGTTTTAGTGAAAATCATTAGTGTGTTGATAAGCACAACAAAAAATCAAGAAATTTCTCGAATGTCACTCCAAGAACCAGAAATTACCATATTCTTTTGCCAGACGGTGCGTCACCTGCAGAATAAGACTTCTAATTGCTAAGTTTTCCGTTCCATCAAAACAATAAGAAATTTTTCCCATATCAATGCATGTACGACATAAAACGGTTTTGTATTGATAAGGTAGCATGAAAATATTGATAAGGTAGCATGAAAACCATGAAAGCAAAGGTCAGTATGGCCCAAAACATATTCTCATCATTGATCAGACTTTAATGTTGAAAAATAAGACTTCACACAATACTGAAATCGGAGTACTTAGAAGTTTCGTTAAGTATATAACTTATAAGCTGATAAAGTCCATTGTAACATATTGTCATATATCTTCGGAAATCCTGAATAAAAACCCGAGTAAATGTTTCGATTATATATGTTCGATTATTTTCGATGATTGATTATGATTGTTTTTCCGATTATGAAACCTTAATATAGTCAGTCAAAATATCACACTTCACAGTTAAAGTTTCTTGTTTGTTTTATTTCAGATTGTTATGAAGAGAAGTACTCATCAAAGATATCAAACTGGTGAATGAAATCAAGTTGAAGAATCCACCCATTGAATTTCATGTACATTTGGTCCCTTTCTTCGAACAAGTCCTTGAGATGCTTGTTGTCCATTTACGCGTGTCCTGCTGAAATTGAACAAGTCGTCTCGGTCTTTTTTGTCCTTGAGATGTTTGTTGTCCATTTACGCGTGTCCTGCTGAAATTGAACAAGTCGTCTCAGACTTTTTGTCCTTGAGATGTTTGTTGTCCATTTACGCGTGTCCTGCTGAAATTGAACAAGTCGTCTCTGACTCTTTGTCCTTGAGATGTTTGTTGTCCATTTACGCTTGTCGTGCTGAAATTAAACAAGTCATCTCGGACTTTTTGTCCTTGAGATGTTTGTTGTCCAATTTCATGTACTTGATATACTTTGGTCTGTTCATATTTAACAAGTCGTCTCGGACTGTTTGTCCTTGAGATGTTTGTTGTCCAAGTAAATTCATTAAAATTGTGTTGTTGTTTTATCATTAAAAATAGATATTAAGGATTCCTTCCATAATTTCGTACCAATGAAATTAACTTGAGAAAATTTGTCGAAAAACAATTTTGAACATTTTTCTGGTAACAAAATCATAGGGGACTAATCTTTGTTTGCACATTGATTCATCCCTGAAAAATTTCGAACCCAACTTTAAAACGAATCTTTGATCACGGGATTCGCCCCCAAAACATTTCGACCCAAGTTTTGTTTTGGTACGAAAGTATTAGGTGACGAATCTTTGTTTACACCCGATTCGTCCCCAAACCATTTTGACCCAGAATTTTTCGGGTACGAAAATATAAGGGTACGAATCTCGGGATTCGTCCCCAAATCATTTCGACCCAGAACTTTTCGGGTACGAAAATATAAGGGGACGAATCAAGGGATTCGTCCCCAAACCATTTTGACCCAAGATCTGTTTTGGTACGAAAGTATTAGGGACGAATCTGTTTCCACTCAATTCGTCCCCAAACCATTTCGACCCAGAATATTTTGGGTACGAAAATATATGGGGACAAATCTCGGGATTCGTCCCCAAACCATTTCGATCCAAGACTTATTTTGGTACGAAAATATAAGGGGACGAATCTTTGTTTGCACTCGATTCGTCCCCAAACCATTTCGACCCAGAATTTTTCGGGTACGAAAAAATAAGGGGGCAAATCTCGGGATTCGTCCCCAATCCATTTCGACCCAGAATATTTAGGGTACGGGAATTTAAGGGGACGAATCTCAGGATTTCTCCCCAAACCATTTCGACCCAGAATTTTTCTGGTACGAAAATATAAGGGGACGAATCACTGGATTCGTCCCCAAACCATTTCGACCCAAGATCTGTTTTGGTACGAAAGTATTAGGGGACGAATCTTTCTTTACACTCGATTCGTCCCCAAACCATTTCGACCCAGAATTTTTCGGGTACGAAAATATAAGGGGACGAATCTCGGGATTCGTCCCCAAACCATTTCGACCCAAGATCTGTTTTGGTACGAAAGTATAAGGGGACGAGTCTTTGTTTACACTCAATTCGTCCCGAAACCATTTCGACCCAGAATATTTTGAGTACGAAAATATAAGGGGAGGAATCTCGGGATTCGTCCCCAAACCATTTCGACCCAGAATTTTTCTGTTACGAAAATATAAGGGGACGAATCTCGGGATTCGTCCCCAAACCATTTCGACCCAAGATCTGTTTTGGTACGAAAGTATAAGGGGACGAGTCTTTGTTTACACTCAATTCGTCCCGAAACCATTTCGACCCAGAATATTTTGAGTACGAAAATATAAGGGGACGAATCTCGGGATTCGTCCCCAAACCATTTCGACCCAGAATTTTTCTGTTACGAAAATATAAGGGTACGAATCTCGGGATTCGTCCCCAAATCATTTCGACCCAAGATTTGTTTTTGGTACGAAAATATAAGGGGGCGTATCTCGGGATTCGTCCCCAAACCATTTCGACCCAAGATTTGTTTTGGTACGAAAGTATTAGGGGACGAATCTTTGTTTACACTCGATTCGTCCCCAAACCATTTCGACCCAGAATATTTTGGGTACGAAAATATAAGGGGACGAATCTCGGGATTCGTCCCCAAACCATTTCGACCCAAGATGTCTCTGGTACGAAAATATAAGGATACGAATCTCGGGATTCGTCCCCAAACCATTTCGACCCAGAATATTTAGGGTACGAAAATATAAAGGAGCGAATCTCGGGATTCGTCCCCAAACCATTTCGACCCAGAATAATTTGGGTACGAAAATATAAAGGGACGAATCTCGGGATTCGTCCCCAAACCATTTCGACCCAGAATTTTTTGGGTACGAAAATATAAGGGAGCGAATCTCGGTATTTCTACACAAACCATTTCGACCCAGAATTTTTCTGGTACGAAAATATAAGCGTACGAATCTCGGGATTCGTCCCCAAACCATTTCGACCCAAGATTTCTCTGGTACGAAAATATAAGGGTACGAATCTTGGGATTCGTCTCCAAACCATTTCGACCCAGAATATTTTGGGTACGAAAATATAAAGGAGCGAATCTCGGGATTCGTCCCCAAACCATTTCGACCTTGAATAATTTGAGTACGAAAATATAAAGGGACGAATCTCGGGATTCGTCCCCAAATTATTTCGACCCAGAATTTTTCTGGTACGAAAATATAAGGGGACGAATATCGGGATTCGTCCCCAAACCATTTCGACCCAGAATATTTTGGGTACGAAAATATAAGGGGGCGTATCTCGGGATTCGTCCCCAAACCATTTCGACCCAGAATATTTTGGGTACGAAAATATAAGGGAGCGAATCTCGGTATTTCTACACAAACCATTTCGACCCAGAATTTTTCTGGTACGAAAATATAAGCGTACGAATCTCGGGATTCGTCCCCAAACCATTTCGACCCAAGGTTTCTCTGGTACGAAAATATAAGGGTACGAATCTTGGGATTCGTCTCCAAACCATTTCGACCCAGAATATTTTGGGTACGAAAATATAAAGGAGCGAATCTCGGGATTCGTCCCCAAACCATTTCGACCCAGAATAATTTGAGTACGAAAAAATAAAGGGACGAATCTCGGGATTCGTCCCCAAATTATTTCGACCCAGAATTTTTCTGGTACGAAAATATTAGGGGACGAATCTCGGGATTCGTCCCCAAACCATTTCGACACAGAATATTTTGGGTACGAAAATATAAGGGGGCGTATCTCGGGATTCGTCCCCAAACCATTTCGACCCTAGATTTGTTTTGGTACGAAAGTATTACGGGACGAATCTTTGTTTACACTCAATTCGTCCCGAAACCATTTCGACCCAGAATATTTTGGGTACGAAAATATAAGGGGACGAATCTCGGGATTCGTCCCCAAACCATTTCGACCCAAGATTTGTTTTGGTACGAAAGTATTAGGGGACGAATCTTTGTTTACACTCGATTCGTCCCCAAACCATTTCGACGCAGAATATTTTGGGTACGAAAATATAAGGGGACGAATCTCGGGATTCGTCCCCAAACCATTTCGACCCAAGATTTGTTTTGGTACGAAAGTATAAGGGGACGAAACTTTGTTTACACTCGATTCGTCCCCAAACCATTTCGACCCAAAAATTTTCTGGTACGAAAATATAAGGGGACGAATCTCGGGATTCATCCCCAAACCATTTCGACCCAGAATATTTTGGGTACGAAAATATAAGAGGACGAATCACGGGATTCGTCCCCAAACCATTTCGACCCAGAATTTTTTTGGTACGAAAATATAAGGGGACGAATCTCGGGATTCGTCCCCAAACCATTTCGACCCAGAATTTTGCGGGTACGAAAATATCAATGTATGAATCACGGGATTCGTCCCCAAACCATTTCGACCCAAGATTTGTTTTGGTACGAAAGCGTTAGGGGACAAATCTTTGTTTACACTCGATTCGTCCCCAAACCATTTCGACTCAGAATTTTTTCGGGTTCGAAAATATAAGGGGACGAATCTCGGGATTCGTCCCCAAACCATTTCGACCCAGAATTTTTCGGGTAAAAAATATAAGGGGACGAATCTTGGGGATTCGTCCCCAAACCATTTCGACCCAGAATTTTCGGGTACAAAAAATATAAGGGGACGAATCTTGGGGATTCGTCCCCAAACCATTTCGACCCAGAATTTTTCTGGTACGAAAATATAAGGGTACGAATCTCGGGATATTTGCGGACGAACCAGAATTTTCGGTATACGAAATTACTTGGGGATCTTTGTTTACATTTTGATTTGTCCTCGAGAAATCTCGAACCCAACTTTTCCTGGTACGAAAATATTTGTGGACGAATCTTTGTTTACATTATTATTCGTCGACGAGAACTTTACAAGCCAACTTTTCCTGATACGAAATTTCGAACCCAACTTTTTCTGGTACGAAAATATTTTGGGACGAATCTTTGTTTACATTATGATTCGTCGACGAGAACTTTACAAGCCAACTTTTCCTGATACGAAATTTCGAACCCAATTTTTTCCTGGTACGAAAATACTTAGGGACGAATCTTTGTTTACATTTTGATTCGTCCTCGAGAAATTTCGAACCCAACTTTTCCTGGTGCAAAAATACTTGTGGACGAATCTTTGTTTGCATTTTGATTCGTCCCCGTGAAAGTTCGAACCCAATTTTTTCCTGGTACGAAAATACTTAGGGACGAATCTTTGTTTACGTTTTGGTTGGTCATCGAAGGGGTTGGTCCTGGGGATGGGAGAATGAATTGCCCTAGGGAATAACCCTCGGTGATGATCCTTGGGGGTAGGCCGTAGGGGCATGACCCTTTGGCCCTTGGGTCGGTTGGCCGTGAGGAGAGGGGATTGGTCTATGGAGGGAAGTGTATATAGATAATAACAATACTAGATGGAAGCCCGTGCAAGCACGGGCTTTAGGTAATGACAGTTCTCGAAACTGTTCCTCGAAACAGGCATGTTTAAAAAGCACGGGTGAGTATGCCGTTTATGGGTATTATTTCGAGAACAAAGAACGCATGCTTGGTGAATATTCAAAAAATGGCAAGAAGGTTGCACGTATTCTGGGTGATTCCCCATGATAATACAGCAGTTACAGTCATGTGATTACATTCGATTCAGTAAAGATCAGAAATATTTTACTTCACGTCGAGAATCAAACTCGAATTTTACTTGTGGTGGCAGTGGTTATTGATTTGATAAAGGGAGATAACCGCTGCGGGGAGTTTGGTTTGATGTGTCTATTTTTACTTTTATCTAGAACTATTTTTAGACACAAAAAACCCCACTTTTTTGTTGATTTTTGGCAGTTTTTGCAAATATCAAGAGGCTTTGTCAAAAAAGAATTGTCCACTTGATATGCCGGTATATAGGTGCTCCAGTGACAAACAAAAGATTTATTCAAAGCTGCGCAGTTTCTTCCATAAAACAGGTAACTCGCAAATTTAATAGTATAATTTACTCACTATCGGTAATCGAGTATTTAAATCAGCCATGCAAAGACGTTACCGACATTGCAGTACTAATAACAAGATAGACCGCGTCTCATTATCAAGATTTGAGCATTTTTGTGTCGACACCGGTTGCTGTAAGCCAATCAGAACCATGCATTTGAGGTCACATGATGAAAAAATTGACGTCATACAGTTAAAATAGGGGTGTGTGTATGGTTTCGTCCACGGCGTGTATTATACGGTTACCTGTTTGTAATACAAGAAAATATCATTATTAATGTATGAACTATTACCAGTTTCAAGAAAGTTGCAAAATAACACCAGAAAATATGCAAAGCTAATTATAAAATGTGTTTTTCTTTAAACTCCCGTTTGTTGAAAAAATGCAAACCTATCTTCCCTTCTAACGGGCGAATCTATTTATACGGGAGAAGAATATCTGTATCCAATCAGCCGAGAGGCGTAACCGGTATCCACTGAGACAGGTTTAAGTCACGCCCCTCATAAACATCGCTGTTAGCCCAAGATTGGGAACGCCCTACTGATTCATAGTCCCTATTTGTTTTACATATCGTTACCAGAGCGCGCTTATTCCTGGAATTTTAAAAATAGACTCAATGGTTTTATATATTACCAGGGCACGCTTATATTTGTCTTCTATAAATATGCTTGGAACGGTTTGGAACTTTGGATACGCTGTGAATACACGGCTAAATAACGATTTCAAGCATTTTTGGAAATGCTAATACTTGTATAATTTTGGTACGGGTGTAATCGGTTAAAACGAGTTCAATATCCGTGCCATATTTGATCTAAATAATTTCCCTTTTCCTAATATTTACTCTTTTATTCGCCCCTGTTTGGATGTTTATGCTCTTTTAAACGCCCCACATTTTGAAAAATGTTACGCCCAGCGATGCGTTAAATCGAGATTTTACGTAGACGAGAAACTTACATCGAGTTTTTAAGTAAAATAAACAACAGTAGGATCTGTTTGATAAATAACAAATTGTCTTAAGTTGAACTGTTATAAAAAACATCACATCCTTACATGTTAAATAAGCTTTTTTGGTTTTATTAACAAGATAATGAAATAACTTTAGTTTTTAAGAGCAACACAGCATTAAACGTACATTCTAACTTCATGCTTTTGAAATCATGTTACAGCTAAAAGGTAATGTCGTCGTCACAATTTCACTATCAAAAGTAGTTAAAGGAACACGACACTACGTAATGTTTAGTCAATAACAAACGTTTAATATTATAATAATGTATCTTTGCTAAATAATATGATGGATTGCTTCTCGGCGCCAAGTGTTCGTATCTCTGTATATTTCAAGCTTACTTAATTGGTGCTATACAACAGAAAATAAAAATTACTATCCGAGATAGGATCGAACACAATAACTCCACCAAGCTAGGTTTTCAGTGGCTAGAAATACGGTAGTTCCGTAACTTGAAAAGTAAACTAAGTGTGTGACACTTTGAAGACGACAACGACATATCGCCGTATATTAAACATCCGGTAAGTTTAATAGTCATATCCAAAATGGCGGGTGTAATAACAATTGAATATGTCATGTCGGTAAATATTTGTTTATTTCGAGTGATATTGAATATAAACAAGTTTTTTGATGTTGAAAAGTTGAAACATACGCATGTTATTTGACTTCCGTAATTCTAGACAACCCTGGACGGGTTGTCTACTGTTACGGAACTTCCGTAACTCTAGAACCTGGGTCTAGAGTTACGGTACCGTTACTCTAGCCACTGCCTTTTTCAAATTGGGGTTAACGTCGTTTTCAACACATATTTAGGTCATATATACGACGGCCAGCTCTTCCAATTATAGGTTTCCTGGACATTTTTCTATCATAGCATTTACAAGGCTAATACAAGCCATAAAATTGTATAAAAACACTTCATACTCATCGGTACATAGTTTTTGTCGTTATTATCAAAGCTCCCTGTGTGCGAGAAGGCTCACCCTCGGACATTCTGCTTGTCCTTCTCACATGTTATTTTATGTCATGCCGGCATATCAATGTAAACCCCCCAAAAAGGATGATCTTAGTGAATTTTGTTAATTGACTGTCAAAGTCAACTCAGGTTTATAGATGTACATTGTAATGCTTGCTGTAGCACTATGGAACAGTTTTATAAATTTACTAGGATTGAATTCAGTCAAAAATTATTTTATTATTATAATTAACATGCAGAAAGTAAACCAAGGAATACATTATTTTAATTAACAATATCATTCAAAATTACAGTAACTCTTACTAGTAAAAAGCTGGGTTTTTTTCAATAATACAATATAATTTCGGTACAAAAAGTAATTTATTTACACATTCTTTATCCTTCATAAGTTAACTGCTCGACCATTTTATAAATAGAAGGTGAAGATATCAGTCAGATCATTTGTGTACAGAATGACTGCTCGATTTGTTATGAAAATCGCAGAGGGAAGCCAATGCTAAATAAGACCATGCACAACAATGGAATGTTAAAATTTAATCGCATGATGATTATTACAATCAACCAAATCACCAACAAATACATTCCGCTTCCGTTCATCACCAAAGTATTTAAGTGTCTCCAAGATAAGATGTTTTGTTTACATTGAGGCCAAACTAAAACATTTTCATGTTTTAACATACAATGTATGCGTACGGGTAGGTTTTCCTTCTCTTAAGTTAAAATCCATTTAAATGCGTCATTATCGCTCGATACAAATGCATATTATTTTCGCAATGCTGACTTCAATATGGCCTTATAGATGGGCTTAAACTCACAACCATATATAAAATATTTGAAACTCACAGCTAGAACAATGGCAGAATTAAGATATATTGTGGCTAAGATATAAATAATAATTATAATATACCGCATTTGTATATAGCGCTCTGAACATATTGAATATATATATGTTCAAAAGCGCTTCACAATCATATGCATAATAAGAAATACGAGCTTAAATAAAAACGAAGATCAAAAATGAAAAAGATTAAGAATGATAAAATATAAAAACATAAACTGAAGACTGATATAAAACTAAGAATTAGTGATCAATGAAGTGCTCACAGTAGTTTAAAAACAACAACAACAATATGACAAGTGGACTTTAACTGTAAAAGATAGTGAATGAGTAATAATGGATTGTTGGTAGAATGGCAGCCAAATGGTCGATGGGGAATCAGGCCGGATGCCACGAAAATCCATGATTGCAAGGTGCAAAGTTGGATTCTAATCCAGGGTTCCCACCCGAACATCCATCATTATCAGTGCCCACGCGTCCCACCAACCATCATGCACTATATAGGGGTCAGATGATTAGATTACGAATACAGGCAGCCACCGACTAATGGGAACCAGACAAGATGTTTTGAAAAATCCAGGATTGCAAGGTGCAAAGTTGGATTCTAATCCAAAGATCCCTCCAGAACATCCATCAGCGTCAGAAAGTTTTATCGAAAATGACCTAACAGTTTTATCGAACTAGATAGTTTATCGTTTTTCCCTTTTGTCGTTCGTTTTTACTGCCTGTCATTTTGGTGTAATCGTAGCATTTGTGACCCCATTTGTCACATAGTATTGCCAGTGTTCTCCCTTGTCTTTTGAAGATTTTACTTAATAAAAGCTGCAGATGATATGAAAGAAGGAGTTTACTCACTATGCATGGGAAATCTCCAACTTGTTGGTGCTAAATTAGCAATAAGGATACAACCTACCTTCGGCAAAAATAAAAAAACATATTTTGGCATAAAAGAAACTATCCGGAAATGAATTATAAGTATCATGCATTTATCAAAATTTGACTCAACTTAGATTAAAAACCAATCTTTTAAGGGCTGAAGAGTCAAATCATGGGTTCTGCACATAACGCATCCTTATGGAGCGGTCGGACCCTCATTAAATCCAAACAAAACAAACGAAACAAGGATGCATTGATAACAACCATGCATTTAACCAATATAATTATGAAACCAAATCAGTTCAATGATTATAGTTATCATCACATGATTCATGGTGTTATCTTAACTTTTGTTATCTTAAGTCAATACATCCCACCTTATAGTGCAATACATTTGTAACAAGCTTAGGACTTACACGTTTTTCGAAAATGATTTAAGAAATAACTTACAGTTGTCTATATTTTGTTGTCTAATAAAATATAGGCACGAGTTGTGATGCGCGTATGATTGAATCACGAGTGCTTTAGCACGAGTGATTTAATAAGCGCGTCAAACGAGTGCCTATATTTTATTAGACAACAAAATATAGACAACTGTAAGTTATTTCGATTCTAACATCGTAAAATACATCCGTAGAAAAGATATATTGATAGAACTATTTTTAACTGTCAGAACGTCATGCTGTTGAAATCCACCCAGTGCAAAGGCCGAAAATAGCATTTATTTACACAATTCTCACAGATAGGTGTTTCTTATTCCGAACAAAAAATATTAAAATCTTAATTATAGAATAGAAACCAAATTGTAAAAGTCAACTCTTATAAACTCGGGCGCCATTTTCGGCTTTGCGCATTTAACGTGGGGAGTAAAATTTCAACAGCCGTCACGAGCTATATTTTGTTGAATAATAAAGCATAGATGACGTCACATTAAATAAAGAGTGAAAACGCACGTGCCTATGTTAGAATTAAAATTAATATTGATTGCATGTGAGTAAAATGCTTTATTGTGATTTATTTTGTATTTTTATTGATATTAGTTTTTGCTCTGATAATGTAATTTGCATTACGGGGGTTGGGGCTCAAAAGAATTTAGAGATACTGATCCCTTTTTGTGTCATCTCCGCTATTGTCGTGCATGACTATTTGCATTTTAAATACTGTGATATTTCACCATTTGTGTGCCCTGTCTTACAGAATTGATACCGAAATGAAATTCTTATTATTATCGGTATAGTTATTTACACGTACTGGAGCAGTAGTCCAGTGGTAGGACGCACGCTTAGGGATCGAGAGGTCCTGGGTTCGAACCCTACCAGGGACACTGCTAATTTCCTTGAGCAAGAAATTTACCTGCGATTGCTTCACTTCACCCAGGTGTAAATGGGTACCTGCGAGGGTGGTACAATTCCGTTGCGCCCAAGTGTCGGCTGCACTAAGCGGAGTTAAAAGACTCCCCAGGGAGATTGATAGATAAATACCAGTAGCCCGATTACTAGAGGTAATAGCTGTGAAGTCGGTGAACGTGCGTAAGCATGAAACTTAGACTATAAAATGCAATTACTTTTTTTTACTTTTACATAAACTTTCATTGTTCATATTTTGGTTAACGCTAAAGAAGCGTTTCCGGAACAAGATATAAAATTATTTACTTCAAACTTGTACAAAAGGCACTATAACTAAAGTAAGGTGTGTATAAATGATAATACATGTATATTATAGCAAGATAACGATGATCTATGCTATTTTATTTAAGAAGTATTTCAATAAATAATGGTTTTATTTGTTAAACTCGACACAATACTTAAACGGTGATGAAGTTGAAGCAACACTTGACCAATGCTAAATTCATGAACGCTGGTTCATAGTTGGGACTCTCCAGGAAGAAGTGGGGGATTAGATTTTCGAATAAATAAGGCTTGAAAGTTAAGACACACGCTTAGGAAACGAAAGGCTCATGGTTCGAATACTTACACGAGAGTATGTAGTTCTTTTATTATAAATGTTATTTCTTTACTTCATGCTAATGTAAAACAGTAACTGCGAGGGAACAACTGTATTATAAACGAAGCGAACGACTCACTTAGGTAACCTTTCATTGGCAATGTTAAAACACATTTTACAATAAGAGTCTGTCCTGATATAAATAGGGGGGGGGTTGTTAATTTGACTTTTTTATGACACCCTGTTTAAAACATGCTACATGTACTGACATGTAAGGAAACGCATATCTTTTTAATTTCTGACCCCATTAACCCCCCTGTACATACCCTCTGATAGTTGGCCACGCCCATTTTTCACATAAATTACCAGTTTTTTACATTTAATTGCAATAAGCTGTATGGTATTGGACTGCAATATGTCAAAGGTTTATTAAGGTGCTGAGTTCAAATCAGAAGTCAAAAACAAAATTAATCAATACAATATGGCTGAAAATTCAAAATGGCCGCCAAAATAACCATAATACGAGCATATTCGGGAGTTTATTTATCCTGGACATTTAATATGTTGAATCATGCCTGCAATATGTCTAGCTATAGGTTTCTTAAGGTGCTGAATTCAAATACGAAGTCAAAAACCTAATTTAAGAAACCACTATGGCGAGAAATTCAAAATGGCTGCTAAATTAAACCCATTTTGAGCATATTAGGGAAGTTATTTATCCTGGAGTGGACATTCAATATGTTGAATCATACATGCAATATGTCCAGAAATAGGTTTATTAAGCTGATGAATTCAAAATGGAAGTTAATTAAAGAAACCAAAATGGCGAGAAATTCAAAATGGCTGCCAAATTTAACCCAGTTTGTTTTAATTAATTATCCTGGGCATTCAATGTGTTGAATCATGCTAATATTATGTCAATTGATATGTTTATTAAGGTTATTAGTTCAAATATGAAGTCAAAACTAATTTAAACAACCCAATATGACCAAAAATTTGAAATGGCCACCAAAATAACACATTTTCAATGTTTACTGGTAATCATTGGTACATATCTATATGTTGAATCATGGTTTGTTATCACTCTTAATGTAATTGTTTAGATTATTTGCAAAATAATAAAGCAAAAATCATATACATGTATTGCAGTATAATAATCTGATTTGCAAGAACTTTTATCTCAATATGCTATAAACTCATATAAACTAAATATTTAATGAGGAATGTCAGTTCAACACATAAGTCAGACCTGACATTGCTCAAATAAATTTTCAGATTGGTGGCCTACACTTTCAAAGGCTATAACAAAAATCCAGTTGAAATAAAGATACTAATGGATAAAGGGATTTTTGGTTCAGACTCACAAGAGTCAAGACCAATTTCCTTGCACAAGAAATATACTTGCAATTGTTCAATTTATGAAGGGATGAATCATTTGCCAAGTGGTGTCTTTAATATATGTATTTTCCATAGTCCAATAGCGTAATGTTAAATTATACATCATCAGGCAACTCATATATAGATATATATATATACTTGTAGTCAAATGACCAGGGGAAATAGCTGCAAATTTGGTTAAAATATGTAATCTTAAAGGGTTTGTGTTTAAGTTCTTGTAGTATTGTTTCTGTAGAAAATGTACCAAATGTTTTCTGCTCATCCTCAGTTATGGAGAAACCATTCTATACCTGTTTGTATTTACATGTATAAGTTTATGTCTTAATATGTAAATTCTCATTAGTTACAAAGTGCATGAAATGTGAGCTAAAAGGTTTCCTGTCTGTTTTAGCATTCATGAGAGATTCAAAGGTTTAATCAATTAACACATTGCATTTTGCTTGGTTTGGCTGTGATTGTATCAACCACCCCTCAAAAAAGCAATTGTCTATTTCAACTATTGTTTTCTTCACTTTTCTTTACTCGGATGTTACATAAGCAATCTCATTTTCTAATCATGGAATGTCTTGCATTTATTTCAACCGTGCACAGTTGGCCAAATAATTGAACACCATCATCTCAATCATTAGTTTTAAGTGCTAGTTAAAAGAAATGCAAGTAAGTATAAACAAATTAATAGAGATATAACCAAAATTGCAAATCAGAATTAAAAGGGAATGACACAATTGCTATTGTGATATTGGAAAATTGGAGAATACTATTCTTTGAATCTCTGAAAGCAATTGTTGGTCCATTTACTTTTTGTGAAGATTTTGATACATACATAAGACAAACGTAATAAAAATAGAAACAGAGAAAGTAAATGAATTGCATCTACAAATCTGATAAGCTATAAAGTCATTCTTTACCAAGAAATCATTGCTTTATTATATTTTTAGAATTTAACAACTCAAGACAGTCTTGTTAAAAAAAGGCAATCTATATTGTAGCTTAGATTCTTACATGATAGCATACAGCCATCACCCATGATGATCATTTAGTTAGTAATATCTATAAAATTTCCTGGGAATTTTAACTCTACTTTGCAACCAAAGTGTCAAGACTTTTTCTATGCACATACTCATCAACATCTTAATGAAGTAAAACAATCACAGACACATTTTTCAATCAAGACATCATATGTGCTGCTGGTGAGGTTGGAACGAATGACCTCTCAGACCTTAACCTCTAACCATACCTCTAGAGTTCTACCTCAGCTATATAATGAATAAAATATATTTTAACACTTATAATCAAGTGTCATAACTTTGGTCTTCTGTTAAGATTTCATTAACTCTAGTTAATTTATAAATTCCGTAACATGTTTAAAGTGTGCCGTTTATAACTGAAATATGATTTATTTTGGCGGCCATTTTGAATTTTCAGCCATATTTGTTTGTTTAATTTAGTTTTGGAGTTAATATTTGAACTCAGCACCATAAAACACCTTTAGATTGATATATTGCAGGCATGATTCAGCTTATTCGATGCCCAGTAAATATAATACCCAAATATGTCCAAAATTTTGGTCATTTTGGCAGCCATTTTGAATTTTCCGCCATATTAAGTTGTTTAATTTAGATTTTGACTTCATATTTGAACTCAGCAGCCTAACAAACCTACATATTGATATATTGAAAGCCTATAAGAATTGATTTATAACAGCTGGATATACAAAATTGTTATTTTTGTATGGGCGTGTCCGACTTTCAAGGGGTATGTACAGTGGGGTTAATGGGGTCACACAATTTTTTTTGTTGTTGATTCTATTATCATATTGGTGGCACCATACTTTAAGCAGGGTCTCACATGGTTATCTTTAAAAAATGAAATTAACAACCCCCCCCCCCTAATATAAACTATATCAGATTTGACACAAATTACAAAAATCCATTTTTAAGGAATGAAGAGTCACATTTTTGGGTCTGCGCATGATACATCTGATCATTATGAAGCGGCCAATTCTCGTACCCAAAGTTTATCAAGATTCTCAATTTAACGTCCGATAGAGAATTTTGATAACCTTTGGATACGAGAATGCGAGCGCATGGATCCTTAAAACCAAACAAATACAAACAAAGACAAAGGAGAATGGTATATAAATACACAGTAGCTTTACAACTGAAGGTCATAGCTGTTAAATTGATTTTAACAATATAAGACCTTGACCTAGATAAAATGCATTTCTTTACTTTTCATATAATTTATCTTTACTAGTTTGTTCTTTAAATAATTTTCGTTGATAGAAGTCATACAATACGGGTATGGTCAATCTTCCGCGCCTTACTCTGGATCAAGTAAGATAATAGTCATCCAAGAAGGGACCTCAGTCAGTTGTTTCCCCTTGTATACTCTTCAAATAGGTAGGTCCAATTAGTTGGATTACTCGGATTTTCCCCTTACTTTTCAATGTCAATTTGCCTAAATTAATCTTAAAAAACTGTTTTTGTAAATCATTTAATTTGTTTGAAATTCAAGCTCTGTATTTTTAGGGTAAAGAAATATCTAAATTTTATTACTTCTGTTAGTATCTTCATTAACAAGAAAGATATTAGATGATATATTTTGTTATCCTTACGTAGGAATGCAATAATAAAATCCAAGGATTCCAACTGTAAGAACCTACTAATCAATTGGATTGCTTCAGATTTCACCAGGGAAAGATAATTAACTAAAGTCCCTAATTAAAAGGGTGTATGCTTACTACTTGTTAAAACTTTAGTCAAGTGAGTCAAGTGAGTACGACCTGCTCAGGAACAATGAGTACTGCGGCTAACCAAAGCAATATGGCTGAACAGTTTTTGAAATGCAGTACATAGCACTGTTGAACCTCATTTTTCACAACCCGTGTTTTTCACAACTTGTGAAAAACGCGTACGCATTTTTCACAACTTGTGTGAAAAACACGTTAGCATACAAATTTCATACGAGCATAGAAACGCATTTTTCACAACTTCAAATGTGACGTAAACAGTTTTGAAAAATTTGAGTTTTTTGGTACTAACGCATTTTTCACATTTGTGATTTTTTTAGTTGCTAGCTGTAAGTTAGTAAGTAAGTAAGTATTTTTTTTTTATTTTCGTGACATGTTTTATGACAATATTACAAACATGAAAACAATATTAAAAGTATTTACAGATAAACACGAGACCCAGTGGGTGTAAGAACCACACTTGCAAAAAGATTTTTTGTGAAAAACGAGGTTTAAAGTTTGTTACAACCCGTTTTGTAATATAAGCCCGAATTGTTTTAATTATTACAAAACGGGTTATTACAAAAGTAATTAAACATACAAACGCAATTTGTAATCAAATCCCGAAATGTAATAAAATGTCTAGTTATATTAATTTTATCATAAAATATAGTACGATACTTTGAATTATTGGTAAGGAAAGAAAATAATGTTTAACAAGCAAACAATAATGTTCAAATAGACAAATTACTTGCATTCGTCATATTAATTTGAAGATTTCGTCAGAAAAACAAGTTGTCATATTATATTGAAAAACGAGTATTTAAAAAGTGGTTGAACTTACCAACCAGTTTATTATAAATAATTATTACAATTCGGGGTTTTATCACAAAACGGACAAACGTTGAAAAAAAACACGAGCGTAATTTTTACAGGTTGTGAAAAACACGTTGTGTGAAAAATGAGGTTCAACGTTTAAACCTCATTTTTCACAGAACGCGTTTTTCACAACCTATGAAGAGCACGTTTGTGAAAAACGAGGATCAACATGGCAAACTTGCTCAATACCGGAATATGTTGTCGGCCTCGAGGTTTTATCGGCACCCTTTCTCAGCAATTTTGTTATGAATTCCAATATTGAGCGACGGTAAAAAATCTGACAATTAAATCTGCACCTCTGAAATTGACCACTGTGTAACAATTCACAAAATATAAATTACAATTATCAAAAGTTTAAAAAAAATCGATGTCCTTTACTTTTATATATCAATTGTATTAGCTATAACCATATTTATTTAAGTTTAATATGCATGCATCTTCCCAACATGTAAACCTTTTTTACCAACTGTATATCTTACCAAAATATGAAATAATTTAGAATCTTCATGTTGCCAGCTATGCACAATACATGTATATAAATATTAGTGTCAGGGTGGATAATGGGTTATGTGCTTCATGCCCCAAGAGTCGCTAGTTTGAACTTAAACGACTAAAGCTAGATAGAAGTTGCTATGGACATAAATGTTACCGTGGATATTTGTGCTGTTTCTAGGGACCGTAACATAGGATGCTAGGACCTAAATGTTTGCTAGAAACATTAACGTAATTACTATGGGCAATGGAAATGTTGCAATGAGAGTGTGCTTGAGCAGCTGCTATGGATCTCGAGGCGGTCGCTTAGGATGCAAATCTTGTTAATACGAACATTTTAACAGTACCATGGGGCATGTGTGCTTACTATGTACCATAAGATGGTTTCTCTATGCGCGTAAGTGGTTGCTTGCACGTAAAGGTGGTTAAATAAGGCACAAATCTGGCTGGTGGAAGACCTTGGGTGATTGCGACATCTTGCTTTCATGTGCGACATTAACCATCAAAATGATATATTAAAAAAAAACTGAAACATTAATTTTGTTCATCATAATATACTTTTAAATTTACTTTGATATTGACTCATGTTGTGAAAATTGCGTTAGGACTAAAAATCGAAAAATATGTCTAACGTAATTTTCACATTGCTCATTTGTGAAAAACGCGTACGCAATTTTCACAACTTGTGAAAATTGCGTACGTGTTTTTCACAAGTTGTGAAAAACACGGGTTGAGAAAAATGAGGTTCAACATAGCCCCACATTCTGCATCATCGATACCAGTTGCGTCTACTTGTATATATAATACCCACCGAATGCAATCATCGGTGAATGTATGATCATGAGATATGATTGAATATAAATATCGCGGGTTTAGCGCAAAACGGTCGTAACTCAATATGAAAAAAGAGTGAGTTACGTCCGTTTTGCGCTAAACCCACGATATATATATATATATAAAGATATATGGTGGGTGCACATTATGATTAATGACAATCATGGCCTGATATTTGAGTCATTTACCTCCTTGACTACTTGTTTTATGCAGATCAATTACTTTTACTTTTTAGTATAAGCCACATTTGTTAACCCGCTCGAATGAATTCTTTAATTTTTAGATCATTTGAGTACACATAGAAAAAAGTAATATTTAGCACCAGTCCAGCTTTTACAAGATGGTTGCTAAGATGATCTATGTTCTTTAAGTGCATCGTTAGTCTCCGAGTTGTTCTTCACTTCGTAAATTAATAATTTTGTGTACCAGGAGTCAAAAACTTTCCATGATCACACTTTCAACAGTTTCTTCCCTTGATCACATTCAACAGCTGTAAGTATGTAAGTTTGTAGAAGCTGGTCCGAGGAATTTGGGACAAAATTTGTACGATAACCTTATTTCTTGTAATTGCTCATTTTAAATAACCAAAATTTCGTCAGGTATGTGACCTTATCTACAACTTAAGTTCTCGTCGGATAATAAAGAAATTTTGAAACATTGATATCATACTAATAAGTTTGCATTGCTAAAATTGGAAAAGGTTATTACCCGCCGTAATCAGACCTATTTAGAAGAGCGGTACGAACTTAAGTTTTGTCGCGCCAGAAAATTAAAAATGTTAATTCAATTATTTTAGCTCTTTGCTTCGTCAAGCATCTCTGACTGTAACATACATTTGAACATTTGAACATATATATGAAAGCAAACGATGAAAAATATCACAAGTCATTACCAAATTCAAGGAGCCGTGAAAATGAAATGTATAACAGTTACACCCTTACGTTCAGTCATACGAAACGACACGGACCGATGATCAGCTGTAAAGTTTAACGTACCTTGCGTATCTTAATGTACTATGTTTAACGGTTGAATAATTTTAGATTGAAACCAAAATAAATACATTCACATCTCATGAGCCAGGATTATAAGGGTAAGTTTTGTATATACGTTATTATAATTACTTCTATCGTGTTTCTTTGTTTCTATTAATCTTAATATCAAATTAGTTTTCAACGGTTCAAGATCATGGAATGTCGCTTGTCCACGATGCGTAGATGTTAAATGGTTCTGTTTCCAATATTTCGTTATGAGTGATCCACGTACGAGTTTCTCTCAGTGATATTTGCTGCCTAAATAAGCCGTTCGTTCTATTCCATGTATCTACTCTAGTGCTGTTCTAGTCAGCCTTACTATTTGCTTATCGAGAAAACTTTCATGAACAAAGGCAGGCCACGGAAGTCATTGGCAAATGTCATGCTTCACCAAAACTTGACTAAAGTATATTTGTTTAATAAATTTATTTTGCTCTGCTTAAGATCTTCTATTATTCTTGTATAACTATTCCTACAAACTGGAAGGCCACATGATTTGCATCTTTAACATATGTAGAAAGTGTTATGCTTTAATTTACAGGAAATGTTATCGTCAGGTATATGTTGGACACTGGCGTGTCTGGTAAGTTATTTTTTGTTTTGTCTGATTTTTATGGGGGTCCGTCCGTTCAAAAAGGATGCATTATGTGCAGACCCTAAGATGTGACTCTTCATCCATAAACGATTGATATTTTAGATTAAACTGAGTCTTATTTTGAAAACTCCTTAATATTATTAATATCAGAACAGTTTCTTATTTGCTAAACGTGTTTCTGTCATTGGCAATGTTAGGATATCCCTTAATTGCCAATTTAGCACCAAGTTAACTTATTGTTTTAACAATCTGATACATTCCCTCTCAGATTTAAAACACATCGACAAGTACTAATTACGGCGGCTTTAGCCAAATCGACTCCTTCCGGCTAGGTTCGGAATCATTCGCCAATGCCCGGTTCACAATTTCAATATAGCTAACTTTTTGTTGATCAATGTTTTATTATTTTGCCACGACCAACTCGCTCTATTTGTTAAATCACAGAGACATATATTTACAAAATTTCTTAACTTTGTAATCATAAGAATGTGAACAAATTAAACATTTTGAAATGTATGTGTTATTACCGATCAGTTATAGCTTTATACTCACCAAATAGTAATTTTTACAACATTTTCATTATAATTAACATGAAGATAATTTAAAAAAGAAGCTCAAATTGTTAATGAAACATTATTTGACTGTTCAATTTCATTTCAAACTTTTTTTATAATTTTTGTTACCTAGGTTTTATTGCCATATTCTACGTATGCTGGAACCTCAGAAGTTGAGCAAGATGGTAAGTCCAAACAATAGTATACAGTGCCTTCCAAAAATGATTGGACAAAATCTTGTTTTAGGGTCAATCGATTTACAGTTACCCACGAAAAAACGAAACTAAATGGTTATCTAGGCAAAATCAAAGCATCGGCATTTTATTAGATTATCAACAAATGATTGAAACTATGTTCCATGGATAAGCTTTATCCATAGTAAAATTATTTGCGGTATGGTTGATCATTTTGTCCAAGAACTTTTGGAGGGCACTGTATTAGCATGTTTCATGTTACCAATTTTATGAGGCCAGAATCACTTCGCAAGATGTTGAAGTTTTGAAGATCTTGTATGTACAATAGGAGAAAAACTTCTACGGCTATATATGTGTTTATACCGTTTATGTTACTGGAGTTTGAAAGACTTAACTTTATATATAATACAAGTACTTTTATGCACGTATATAGATCAATATCAATTTTATGCAGTTAGACCGTACACATTGGCGTTACCTTGGTTATGAAAACGCATGGTGCGGTCTTATGATTATGAAGATGTGTAATTTTATTGCCTTGTTCGATTCATTTAATGTTCCGATTTACAACCATATAAGGTTTAGAAAATATTGTTAAAATTGTAAGAGTAGTATTAAAAGTCCACGTTATTTTGGATCATCCCTCGTATATGTTACTGAACGTAAATGTCACAAGTGTGTGACATATTCGGGCGAATTTATCACACCTACATCGTGTGACATATAGATCTACGTTTGTGCAAATTGGCGATAAATGTCTGACAGTATATATCACACATTTTATACAATGAACCAATTCTAATTGCTATTAACTTTGTCCGCAGCAGCAACAGCAGCAGTAATAGCAGCTTGCTCATTACAGTAGCTAATTTGGCTTAAATGAACTGAAATAATTATTTTTGTTTTAAAATGACATTCAGAACATCTATAGGAAAAATATTCAAAAGCCAATGTCAAATAAAATTGCTTTTTATTTATGTTATTTTTAGTACATGTTTATATGCATAAAACTTGATAATATAGTATTATGTACTAATATGATACAAAATAAAAATGAAAATATTATGGCAGTGACTGGGTACGAACCACCAATGTTTGGTTTTGAACTGTTTTATGTTTATCTTTTTACGACGGTCTACCAATTGAGCTATTATGGGTCCAAATATTATACAGGTTAGCTGACATAATATATAATGGTAAGAGTCCCTTTATATTTACTAACTTCCGGCCTATAATGGGGAGGACCGTAACTAAGTTAGAGAACTTGTGGTCCAACCCAATTACCTTCATTATTGTAATTTATGTGTACATTGTATTATGTAAATAGAGGTAATAAAATATGTTTCATCAAAACTTCCGGCCTCTAAATATTTATATTGAAATGAGGAACAGTATTTTTCGTGTTTATAAAATGTATAAATGCAACAAAATTAATAAAACTACATTTGATAATTCTTGTTTATATTATTAAGTGAGAAAATGTTGAAAAATGTTGACAAATATGTATTGTGATACCTGTAAATCCCCTTAGGGACCATATTGATCATTCTATTGTACACGTATTATATAAACATAGGAAGATAATTTCTACACACCTTTCTTTTTCTTTTGCGATTGTTACTTAAATGTTTGTTATGACAATAAGTATTTAAATATAAAAATATATTTTATTCCGTATAAAACATATTCATGTCTCCAGAGAAGTTTTAATATAGAAAATGTTCATTTTTATTTACTAGACATGTTTAAAACTTTAGACATGTGCTTTTGCTACAAACCAAGTTATTGACAATAAATTTGTATATAAGGGTTCACGGTTTTCATGGTGTAGTACGGTTTAAACCCAAGTGCATTTGGTTCCGTTTTTTACAGTATTGAGGCAAATTTTATGTGTTTGGCTCTTTGGAGTCCCTTTTAAGGACAATTTTGGAAGAGTAGTCTCCCTTTTTATTAAGGATCTGCTTTCGAACTGTTTTAACTCTGTTTTATACGAGGAAGGTCTAACAAAACCGAGCCACACCCGACATGGACGACAATTACACACAGGCAACTGACAAAATATGGTGGCTGATTTATGCCATGTCGTATTTTCGTTTCTTCGTTACGAAGAAACGAAATAACGAAAACACGAAGACACGACAAATCCATAGTAGTTCTTCCCCCTTGCTGGGGGAGTTCCGCTCCCCAAGCTCCTCAGTTTTGTTAAGGATACGACAGATGCAGGGCGAAAACACGACAAATTCATAGTTGGTCGTATCTTCGTCTTTTCGTTTTTTGGTTTCTTCGCCACGAAGAAACAAACTCACGACAAAATAAATAAAACAATACGACAGATAAAATGTGTCGTGTTTTCGCCTTACATCTGTCGTATCTTCGTCTTTTCGTTTCTTCGTGGCGAAGAAACGAAAAGACGAAGATACGACAAACTATGGATTTGTCGTGTTTTCGCCCTTCATCTGTCGTATCCTTAACAGAACTGAGGAGCGCAGGGAGCGAAACTCCCCCAGCAAGGGGGAAGAACTACTCGACCCTTTTTTTCCCATCCAGGGGAACGGGTATTCAACTCGAGAGAGCCGAACACAAAAAAGTCGCTTTGTCTCCGTAAAAACAGAGTTAAAATAGTTCGAAAGCAGATCCCTAATAAAAGGGAGACTACTATGGATTTGTCGTGTCTTCGTGTTTTCGTAATTTCGTTTCTTCGTAACGAAAACGAAAATACGACATGGCATAAATCAGCCACCATATTTTGTCAGTTGTCTGTGTGTAATTGTTGTCCATGTCGGGTGTGGCTCGGTTTTGTTAGACCTTCCTTGCAATTCGTAAGTAGAAATTAATAATTCTAGAACTTTCTGTGATTGGTTTTTCAGGGTTTAATTTAATTTGTGGTTAGTTTAAGCGAGTCGCTTATCATGTCTATTTTTGTCCTCTTTCAACCGGACGGACATTTCTACATTTCATAAATGTACCCATGTCATAAAATATAAAAATTCGTATATTTTTTACAGCACTGTATATTGGGTTCATGTCATGTACATGTATGTTATAAGTGATTAGTATGAATATAGAAAGCCGTTTTCCTTCCATATTCAAATTATACTTACATTTTTTATGTAACGACTAGTTGACACATGTATGAAAAGGTAATTTTAATGTTAGACCGTTTTCATGTTTTCAAAGAACAAATGTTTAATTAGCCATATGTAAACACACGTTATTTGCCGGTATAAGTCAAGATTTTAAGACTAACCCCGAAATGAAATGATACCATCCTACGACAATAGGCCAAACTATTAGAAATGGATTCTGATCTTTGTGACATTTGTGTTGATCAAAAACAGCTGACATTTAAAAAAATGTAAACAAAAACAAAAATTTAGTTCATAATTTATTTCTTGAATTTAAGACTTAATAAATTGAGGAACTTCAAAAATAAAACAGTGTTTGGAAAAAAAGGATTAAATAATGGTGGCAATACCATGTGACTATGACATCATAAATGCTACGGTTTGAAGAAAAAAAGCCGGAATAACTGCCTCGACTCTGAGTTTTTAAGAGCTGTAAGTCGTTTAATTCTCGTCAGATTTTCATGATACCTATGCGAAGCTAAGCAGATAAAAGTGTTTATATTTTGCTGCGCATCACATCTCCAACGCCAATTTTATACTTTATGCAAACACCTCGGAGAACCAGGGCGCTATGTACAGTAACAAGTATTCGTCCTATTTTGAATAGGAAAGAATGTTAGTAGTTTTTACAGGTTGTTTGCAAATAGTATAAAACTGGCGTAAAATAAAATCAGAGAAAGGAAATTACTAACGGTTCTCAGGATTTGATTAAAAAATCCAAATCACTATGGCATATTTAAACAAGTTTCCTGAATTTATGTCAGTATTACTTAAGAAATTGTGTAAACATGATTCATCCTTTCCATTTCTTACGTGAGGAAATATTACAATAGGCATAATTGATTAAAATAATGCTGAAATTTATAACCTGTCTTCATGCAAATGTCGTTGTTATCAAAGTGCATTTACTGTGTGTGTGTACTACTCACTGATTTTCTAAACCTAAAGAGCATCGAATGACTTTTCAACCCATTCGTCGCAGCCCTTAGGACAAGTTGATACTTTGATATCGAATATACCAAATGTCATCTTCACGTCTACTGTCTTTGCATCACTTGGGGAATTCGAAACATCGACCTTACCAATACGCTCAAAGTGTTCTTCAAAAGTATATGATGGATTTGTCAATTTATCAACTGGTGTTTGAAATACTTCAACCTCTAGACTAGTATTCCCAAATTCTCTCAGTACTTCAATACCTTTCTCTTTCACGGTTTCTCCCTTACGAACGTATGGATAAAATATATCGTCTACTTTATTGAAGTTAACAATTGCACCAGAATGCCTAGTTGCATCATATCTTTCAGTGACGGCAATGCCTGTAAAAATGAACGCATTTCTGTTTTATTGATAAGTTGAATTAAGTTGTCGTGTATATGAAACTGTGTAACCCGGGTCGATAGCGCAATTGGTAGCGCGCCGGGATTCGGAATCTCGCGTCCCAAGGGGGGTACGGGTTCGAATCCCACCCGGGGGGGGGGGTTATACCCTTCCATGAAAATTAGACAATAATGTCAATTTTCCTCCATTGATTAGATAATATGGAGAAGTTTCCGGCCTTGTGGAGGGTAGGTGAGTACTGGTTATAGACAAAGGTCCAGGAAAGCTAGGTTAGGTGCGCTGGACGCCGTGAAATGACCTAAAATGTGTTGACACGGCGTTAAATCCAATAAATAATAAATAAATATGAAAGTGTAAATATGATACGTTAAAAGGTTTAAACTACTTACATATTATCAAACTGAAGAAAGTATTCATTACTTAGCTATAAGATAGCTCCTTCCCTATGTCATAAAGTACTTTATGTTTGGTCCAAACCGAAAGTAAGTAAGGTGCAATTAGCATAAGTTTGAAGTTATGTTGGTTTACATAAATTAATATGACTTACCAAATGAATACGGCAATACTCTTGATTTAATGTACGAGCTTCGGTGTCCGTACAGAACGGCACCTGAAAATAGTTGTGATCAATTGTATTAAGAGTTACCAGTCTATTGATCGACTTCTTTTTTTATTTCAACACAAGTACAATTTTAAGTGTGGTAGAAAGTATTACAATTATTTCGGGCATTTTCACATAGTCAGTGTCGTTTAGCATATGAGGTGGTTAATACCAATGTTTAGTTTTTACTATCAGTTATATAATACTACTTTCAAGTTCAGTCACTCTGATTTGGTAACACCATTGTCCTTGCATAGTTAGGTTGTCCACGAATCAGTTAATGAAAGGTAGCGTTCATTAACAATTGCAAATAATTCAAGAATAAAGTGCATGTAAATACTCAAATATATATATTTACCTTTCAATATAGCTGTTGAGGTTTCTTCTGGAATTATTATAGTTTTCTCTGGAAAGGCATCTCGAACAGCTTGTTGTATAATTTGTGACTCTGAAAATCCACCAACCATAATAAATGTACCAAGCTTTTCAATGTTAAAGGTACGTTCTAATGATCGTACTGCCTTGACTATGCCATCAATTGGTGCATTAAATGCTGTGGAGAAACTATCGCAAGTGAAGTTAAGTTTGTTTCTTTTTATACATGGGTATGCGCTGTGTTGACTGAACGAAGTAGACAGACTTTCGTTTTGTTTTTCATAGAGCTTCAACAACTCATATGGTAGATCAAGTTTGACATCTTTGCCTTGAACAAAGACTCGTTTCTTCAACTCAATATCTTCATTCAGTTTTAAAAAATCATATTTACAGTTGTTTGAGAATGTCTTCATTACATCTTTTCCAATGAATCGTTCGATAAGTTCGTATATATATGCATTAACAACATTGCCGCCCCAAGGACCTCCACCACGAGGACAGAGCTCTATCAAAGAATCATCGTCTTGTACTTCACATGCCGTTATATCTACTGTCCCACCTGAAATTGATTGTGTGTTTTTCTCATTAATAACTTTGACAAGGCCAACTTTAATTGTCTCCTTTAATACGATCAAGCATTCCTTTAAGTTAATCACTGTTAATAAAATTGTTTTTTAAAAGCTCTTTGATAATGTTAAATTGATTTAATATACGACCAGTTATGGCTATATTTGTAATTTGGAAACGCGACAAAATTAATATACACTAATAACGAAATAATTATGTAGTACATAAATAAAACCTTAATTTAAACCTTAAAACCTTAATAAAACGCTTCAAATTGATCATAAGTGTTGCTTTTCTCGACATCGAGTATAAATAACAAGTAGTAGAACAAAATACATGGTTAAATAATACCAGATGGGATGCCGAATCTTTTCATTACATTATTTAAGTACTAGTGGTTGCACCGCTTGTTTAAGCTTATAAAGGCATTGTGCATAGAAAACATCAAGATATAGGCTTTATGATTACCAGAATTAATGATACAAATAAATCTGTTTAACTTCTTACCACCAAGATCCAGTATCATGAATCGAGAACCTTCTTTAAAACATTTAAGTGTTGGATTTCCGTTTGTATTTTCTTCTCTGCACACTTGAATATGTTTACTGTAGATGGCTGCCGATTCTGGTTCATGTGCTAAGCAGACATGCTTACCATCAATACCAGCCTTTAAAATTAAATACCGTGATTGTAATATGGCATGGAGAAGAGTAATTAGTGGTTGTGAAACGACACTAACGAAGTTGAAAGCATACGAATCTTTATTCATGTGTTTATAGATTGATGGTTTTTTTTTACATTCTCTCGTACCAACCAATTATTGTCTTAAAGCGAAATCACCGACTTGATTATTTTAGAATGTAGAGCTTCTTATATCTACTTAACTATCGATTACCACAAAGCTCTTTTATGGAGCTATTTACAGCTTAATAAATGCGTCACAATTCAATAGCCCTTGCAGGAAAACTTTACTGTATACAATGCACAGCTAGTGATGTGATGTACTCGAACAGAATTGATGAATGACTCATAACTCTAATGCTTACACTTGCGTCCATACGACTTCAACTTTCGTAATTTTCATTTGCCATTGTTTGTCAATCAAGGTAAATCAATTTTTTTTCTAATTTAGCCAAACTTCAAATGAAAACAACACTGATTATTATATGTAATTATACCTTAAAAAAGAAAACGCGCATAAAAACATGAATCTGGAAAGTTGCAAGCAACATTTTGATAGCAAGCTTTAGTGTATTTAAGACCAACAAAAGTTGCAATGACATTCTTTACCTGTATGGCTGCTTCTACCATGAATTGTTTGGCTTTATAATTCCAAATTGCTGGTACAGTTATAACCCACTTTACATCAGAATCATAAACAACTGTTTCTCTTTTATTTAATGTGTCCATAACATCATCTTTAAGATATTTGATAGCGGCTGAAAAGACATCAAGTGCCTTCATTGGTTTCCCTTGGTCATCTTTTAGTTTGGTACTTCTTTTTATTTTCTAGAATAAAATATTTAAGTCTGCATCGCTTTGTGCATTTCAAAAGAATATACATTTATATGGGGAGACATATATACTGCATGAGGTGGTGAGATGTTGATTATCGCCTCGCTAGCATAGAAAATGTACCGAAAGGATAAGAAAAATACAGAATCATCATCTTGATCACAATTATCGCTATAAAGTATAATAATATTATTTGCCAACAAAACCAACAAATACACGATAGTATAGTGCGGACATATTGACCCCGACCTTACCTTTCTCATTTGCATCTTATTATCAGATACACATATCCCGGCGAAAATCAATACCACGCCTAATCTACACTTCGACACGTTACGTATTTAAAATAAGCAGTCGATTTACATTGATTGTAAATAGCATCGGCGGGTACTTAGTAGGGTTGCATGGGGCTTGTCGGTTTTGAGGGTGTAATGTCGGCTATGGCTTACATTATAAGTTTAACAAGACATGTATAGAGTATATATGTGCATTCAAACGTGAAACTTGTTTTCTTACATTTGTAATTACAAATTATAATAAAATGGGCGGGGATGATGGTAGTGGGGCTAAAACCTACAGCTTTTGAATTGGTAGCTAGCCTCATCGTATAATATTCTGGTCCGGCCTATGTGTAATAGAGACTCATTGTACACTTTAAATGTACTTTAAAATTAATCCCTGTGTTATAATTACATTCGAGCATTGACGGTATAATCCGATTGTTTTTGAACATTAATACTACCTTCGTATTCAATGTAATGAATATTCTTGCATAAAGGTCAGGTCGGGGTCAATGTGTCCGCACTATATATAGATAAAAACCGGCAATTCAGGGTATAGGTATTTTGTATTGGATTATTTTTATCTAATGAGGATAGGTTTAATCTATTTAGTTTTAAGGTTGAGTTAAATATTGATTTCAAACAAGTGTTTGCTCATCCAGATAATTTACTAAATATATATGTCCTCTTTAACTGATAATAGGACCTAATTTTGGCACGGAATGGACCATATACAAATTATCAACTGCATTTAGTTTCTCGCTATGGAAATACACTTACCTAACCTAACCTAATCCATACGTTGCCTGACCAACCCACGTACTAAATAGGTGAAATACAAAGTATACAGATCCAAGTAGCAAACATTTTGATAATGTATTTCTGTAGTTCAGATTGTTTGTATCTATACGATTAACATATTGTGCATATTCGATAAAATGTTGTTATGCTACTACATGTATAATACCTTTGTACAGTGGATATAGAAATTACTTACACGGCATTCATATAACATCATTTTAAAGTGTTTGAAGAATCTCCAACCCTTATGTTCATTATCGTCAGCTAGTTCTGCATATCTCTTTTCTGCCTAATATAAAAATTTCGATAAAGTGTTTAATATATGACAATGGTATATACATTACTTAATATTGATTATTACAAAGATGCAGTCATGTGTGAAAAGAGTATCGTTTTGTTTTGTCACAAATTGTCCGAAATGACTTATATTTCAGCCTATATTCTATTGGAAGCTTACTAATTTATGTTTGTTGAAAGTGTACCTATCTAAATTACAAATTTTAAGCTCAGTTTAATGTAGTTTATAACCATTTTTAAAAGTGGTATAATTGTATTTCTGAATGATTGTCTCAAATTGTTTGCACCACAAATAGCACAGCATTGAGAAGTGGATCATTTAAAATTATAAAACCAGTATTCAATCAATTATGCAAATTTTTATACCTCAAATCCAAAAGAATCAAAAGAGCCATCTTCATTAAACAGAATGCTAGTGGGCGTTTTCATCGATCCTGTACATGCCAATTCGTTTACCCATGGCTTTGAACATATATGATCTAACTACAAGATAACAATAATATATATTAACTAAATACGTTATATCAATTTGAAACATTTAACAAAAATGGTACGCGGTTAGTTTAACATTTGGCACGATGTAACAATAGTCGATTAGAATGTATTGCTAAAAGTGTGCTTCAATAAAGCACACCCAACATGAATATACTAAACGCTTTTATACATTGATAATAGCTGTTTCCGAGTTTATTTCCGAAACAAAGTTTAGCATTGACAGCTTACTTACTGGCAGGGTTCGAATTAAAGCTCGCATACTCGCAAAATGCGAGTGGATTTCGAAAATTGCGAGTAACTTTAATTTCAGCTCGCAAATTTTCGCGAGTTGAAATCGACGAAAAAGATTACTGTCTTAACTTATGAGACTAAAATTAGCATTGAAACGGCCAATTTAAATGTTCGACATTCTTTGTGTTCAAACAATAACGTCATCGTTCTATCTACATTTGAATATAGTACTATGTTGTTTTTTATATTGCATAGATTCTATATGAATAATAAATGTGTATGCTATTAAAATTTGAAGAAAATGCTAGTGATTTTTTATATTTTGCGACTTGAAATAAAATTAACTCGCAAAAATTTGCAAGTCCATTTTTTGTTAAATTCGAGCCCTGATTTACTGTATGGTGACAATAATAGAATTCATAATTTTGTTTCCTAATGACTATGCTAAAATATTTGGAATATATGTTGTCAGTCGCTCACTTACAATAATATGAGAAACATAACTTGTATGTGTGCACTTAGTTGGTATTCATGAAACCAGAAACCATCAAGATTAAAAAAAACATACAAGTCTTCTTTAAATGAAATTGCAGATAAGCAAATAATTTCTACTTTTTATTGCTCTAACAATGTTTAAGATCAATACATAAGCACGGATTTATTTGAAATCATCAATTACTAGACCCCAAACAGTTCGTCAAGGGTCACTTTTGCAATGACTATCCATCGCTACTTTTGGTATCGGTTTGCTTTCTGTTTAAGATTTAAAGTTGATAGTAATAGTAACAAGTAGCTAAATTATAGAAAAAATTAAATTTGTAACTTTCCAACGTACGTTTCAATTCACGAACAACAATGATACACTAGTTCTTAAACATCATGTGAACAAATATCAACAGTAAATTTATAGCTACCTGGTCCGTGGGTTTCATAAAATCCTTGACAAAAGCATACGCGTGACCAGAATACGTTGTTCCAAAGTCAATTGCTGCTACAACAAGATACGTTTTGCTTATCGATGCCATTATAATGTTAATACCTTCAATAAACAGATCATTAACCTGGTCACGACCTAATAGTTTTTAGTATTGTATTAACAAACATGTTCTATTTTAACATGAATGTTTGAGGTATCACTTCAATCAATTGCATATGATTTAGATTTATCACATACTTTAAAGAAAATATGTAATCTTTTTACTAAGGTCAAGCTACATACTTTTTATCAGTGATTGAAATGAATTCTTTATCATTCTACAAATGTTCATATCAGTCAATATATAAAAATATAAACCAAGTTGGTAACTCTATCTAGTACTTCTAAGCAATCTACTACACTCAATGTGAACTAGATAAGATACTCGTCCAATATCGATCCGATTAAAACCCGATCTAAATTTTCCGCTCGCCTACTCGCTAATTTAGATCTGGCCAGTTTCAAACGAGGGTCACGTTCAGGTGACCTTTTCTCATCATAATATTGTTCACGAAATTCTTATGATACGTAACTTGTTTACATCGTCTACGTCACGCAATTTGAAATGAGTCGTCCAATCGCAGTCTGTGAATAATACCGCTGACAAATACGCTTGCAGACCTTGGTCTAAAGATAGAAATTACGACATCAATATGTTATTAATAGCGTTTCGTCTAGATGAAAGCTACGCATTGATTAGTCGACATAAAGGTCATTTCGACGTGACCCTCCATTGAGATAGTAGAGATCCTGTACGACAATGTTCTACAGGATATCTGTTTATACGGAGATTGGTCCAGTATAGTACACATGTTTCATGGTTCGATTCCCGGGCGGGGCATATTTCGTGGAGATTTGTCATGAAATTATTTCTATGACCATTCTCCCCCCTACCAATGATTTTCATTTACGTCATTTATGTCAGTCACTGACGAAAGTATGCGCTTAGTAGTTAGTTAACAGCTAAATCCAGATATTTACCCTTTCCAGGAGTGAGTAGGTTGACTAATTGAAATGATAATCACAATATAGTGTAGTGTAATTTAACTTTAAGTGAATTTTTGGATTCAAGTTTGCTTTAAAATAATCTTATATGTTGTTAATAAATGCTAAAAAAAATCAGATCTAAATATGAAGTGGTTTCGAAAAAAAACAATGTTCAAATTTGGAAGATTTTATGACAAATTTAAAATTAACAAAAAAGTAACAATTTCACACTTGATTGAGCACCATTTTTGTATTCTACAGGTAAAAACGTGTGATATATTTCACTTTCAGAAGTATAGAAATAATATTTTATGAGATACAGGAGTCTAAACATGGCATCAGGACGAAATTCAGAAACTGCAAAATTACCCCCCTTTACTTAAAATGCCATTTTTTTTTTGAAGTACTGGAGATACTGACTAAATATTTCATTTTTGTCCATGAATTCGATGTGCAAATACATGTTAAAAGTTTCAGGCAGATCTGAGAGGGTGACCTGGGAAGCATTGGTTGATTTGAGCTGGAATGACCCGTATGTAAATATGATAAAATTCCGAATTACAATGCATTTGGCTCTTACGCACTAAAATATAGTTCTTGATATCAACGCAATTAATAATGGTTCAGTCGACAAATTTCGCCCAGAAAGGTTGTAATTATAAGAATGAATTCATAGAAACTGACTTTCATCGAAAACTAAATGTCTTTTGGTGATAGCTAATTTCAGCATAAAGGCCTTCGGCCTTTATGCAAATTAGCTATCACCAAAATATAGATCAATGGATGGGGAATTAAACAAATAATTAGGATTATTGGTGAAAAGTTCCGCGTAGTATTTTTCTCATAGCTCTGATATGGTAGTGAATTGAAGTAAAAAAATATGTTGCAAATTAAAAAAAACAACATTACTTTATAATTACTCATTATATGTTTAATGCAATAAATATTAACACAAGTTGTAAATTTTACACCGTGTGTGACACTATTGAATATAAACAGGTGGTTTTGTTACATTTTAGTAACATATACACTTAATTTGTATGCACATTCAATTTGTCTTTCCCTGGTTAATATACCTGTGCAATTACAGGAGTATGCATTTTAATTAATTTCTCAATTAGTTTTACCTGAACATTTAGATATCTTATTTTGACAATCCAGTGAAAATTGGATTTTCATGTATACTTTAAAAGTACTAATGGCACCATTTGAAGATACATTTCATGCAACGAAAGCTCTGCAGTTTATGTTTCAAGAAACGAATATTTATTGTACATAATTTCTCACATTTTTTAAAACATTAAGTGACCGAAGCACAACATGTTTTTTCTATATCGAACAACTCCAGCGCCTTTGGCGCTTTGATTTATTTCAGGAGATATTGTCTGTTACTTAAATTCTACAACTAGAATTATCACCGTTACCATGGTAGTCTACAAAAACATGGCAGATTCTATTAGAACTATCTTTACTGATCCTGATTTAACTTTTGGAATTTTTGATGATGGATGCTTGTGGTCTGGAGATGGTTCCGATGTGAACCCATTCCGTGCCGATGTGTACATTGATGCAGACACACATGGCCCAGCCCCGGGTTACCCAGATTGTGGACATGATGTGATAGACGTAAGTCGTATAGTTGAATAAAATGTAGTAGTGTTAATTCTAGAGTGGCTTGTCGTAAAATATGTGCATTTATCAGATCCGTGAAGTTAGCTATCTATTGTCTTTTACATTTCGGAATAGACAGGAGTCCATTCAGAAGTTTATTCAGAAAGTAAATTCTAGAAAACATAGCTATGCATTCAGAAACCTATTGATAAGTTCATTCGTGACATGTCGAATAGACGTATCTATTCATTCAGAAGTCTATTCGCATATTCAGAATGCTACAGAAGTATATTCGTTGTGTACAAACACTTCATCCAGCGTTCTTTTGGTATGTCCTAACCAGACACACAGTAAGAAATGATATCGCTACCAAGGCGTTACATGCGTTACATAGCAATTTCCCACGCAACGGTTTGCTATATCGTAGCGCTAGCTTCGAAATCGTTATGGTTAACTGAGTACATTTGGAACACTGGCATTTTCGAAGGCTGCAATTTTGGTTTTGCTTCAGTGAAGCATTTGTCGTGTTTGAGAAAACCGCGGAATAACAGGCATCCGACCGTCATGATAATGTTTTTGATATCAATCAGTCATCTCTCTAGTTTGTAAGAATTAGACTAAGCAATATTGGAGCTAAGTTTGATATTGCTTTAAATTCAAGACATTTTCTTGCACTGCGTAATTTGTAAATTGTTTCTAAATCCCTTGTTAACAAATATCGACAGGGACACAGTTACAATTACATGTAGTTATTTGATCATTTGAAAATATGATCCAAAGAATACATAACTTGAGATCTTGGCCTCTATTCACTAAGCTCCTAAGGAGAAAATTTTACCTTAGGTAGTTTCTTTTCCCTGAGATTTTGTCATTTTCACTTAAAATGTTCTTACCTAATGAATTATTTTAGGTGTTTTAAGTAAGAATACCAATTTAGATATTTTCCTTACCTATTTTTCACCTAAGGAAAAATATTCTTCAGGAGCTTTGTGAATACGGGCCCTGATGCCTTTTTTAATGAACAAACAATCAATGGTTTTGCAAAAGCTCGGCCATTTATATCATTTTATGTTATGATGATATCAGATTAATGAGAGAAGTTATTATCTTTTTTTTCAAACAACCAGCCAGAATTATATCGATACAAATGGACAGCTTTTGTTCAAGCTGAAATAAACATTGCCAAAGCAGGAGATGCGTGTTTCACATTTGAATGCACAGCCTTACCAGATCACGTAGAAACTTCAGTTTCCCTATTGTAAGTATCCTCTTGTACAATGTAAACTGTGTTTCTGTTATTATGTTTACCGATGTGTCTAACAAATTATGGTCATTCAACGAAGGCCCGCTCACATAGCCTTGTTTTCATAGACCCTTGTCTGTCTGTAACCAGTATTCACCAACTCTTTTTTTATTGTAATGGTAACTCTCATTTCATGCACAAATAGTTTATCCTTTGTTTGATAAAGTGATTGATATGAGTGAAACAATTTTTTTTAACTATGAAATGCCTTAAGTAACCGTAAAGTGATTTTTCGTAACATTATGATTATACGATCATCTTTAAACACAAAATGAACAGTGACTGGAATTTCAGTTGATAAAAATCCTAAATATCCCAGCAACCTCTGTTTTCGACATTTGAGGTCGGTCCCAGATGTGTTTGGATTTCTCAGGTTACAATTTCATATATATTGTACAGTCAACTTTCTATGCTGGTATCTGCTTAAGGTTAAAGGTCACCATTCCTTGTCGTCACTATGATAACGAACCAGATTCCATACATAAATTAAACACGAAGAGCTCGAAAAAATCAGATGCATATGTCAATGAGAGATATAAGTTATTAACCTTCCCTGATAAAGTCTGAAGTGATCCAATTGGCAAGTAGGTCCTATCAGTTGGAATCCTCAGCATTGAATTTCTGATAAAAATATTAGCAAGAGTGATAGAATTCAAATAGTTCTACAATAAAACAATACTTTGATGATTTTAACAAATTAAATGATTTGCAAATGGAAATAACTGTCTAAATTTCATTATATAGGTATGACAATTCTGAATATTTGAGTTTATTTTTTATTTTTGCTAGACGTGACTTTTTTATATGTTTTTTTTCTGAGCATGGTTTGAACATATGTATATAAATAAACAAGGACAATACATCGTGGCCTGGATCTATTAATGATCGGTTTTATGTTATTTTGGTTTCCAGGGCACCAGGCACTTTTGAAGTTCCAATAGACATTGGGTCTCTTTCTTTTGGTATTGATAATCCTGGCTTGGCTAATGCTGTTGACGAAAGCTCGACATTAAATCTTGGTGATGAATTTCGACTATCGTTGGTATATCAGCCCTTTAATCCTTCAGGAAACGGTAAGTATGATATAGTTTACTCCCCTTTGCATTGCTCAAAAGTTTCACTCGTTCACTTATTCACTGAGCTGCGAGGGAAGCATGATTTTAATTTTGATGATACTGTCATCTAGACGTTCTGTTTTGAGACAAGTATGTGATTTGACGTTTATCGTTATTGAAATTATTCGTCTGACTGTTTACTTTTTCAGTTTAGAGCTACAACAAGTAACCGGAAATAGATTCGATGCAATTCGATTTTTTTCTTTAGATTCGTTTTATTTCGATTCTATTCTTTAATTTTGAACAAGATAAATGAAGCAAATGAACTTTCACATTGGTTTATAATAATTCATACTAGTATATCATTAAAACTATAGGCCCCCTAAGTCTTGAAAGAAAAAAAAGTTTCCGATTTCTGCTAAGATAATTTGTTTAACTGGATTTTGGGGCATTTGGACATTTGGTATGCCCATCCTGGACAATGTGCTTCATGGAAATAATGTCGTCCCAAAGATTGACTTCGAGTACTAGCAAGCTAACATCAATTCGTTCACTTCTTCTTGCTGACGATATATACTGTAACCAGAAATGCGTTTTTATTTTTTCAGAGATGGCGTTTTGGGGAGCTCATTGTAGAGAATTATATGCAGTACCAGATTTATCAGATTTGTCATTTAGACGTGTAGATTTGATTGATAATGATGGGTATGTTATAATGTCTATTTTGATGAAAAAATTAAAAACAACCACAAAGACTTTACGACACCATAATATTTGAATATGGAATGTATAATAAATATAACATGGAATTCAGTATACTTGCTTTATTACATCGTCGGCAACCACAGTACTTTCTACCGTTACACTCAATAACGCAGCATAGCGGAGTAGGCCTAATGTATCGTGGGATAACCGACGATGGCTTTATTATCTCTTTTGGTTTGTTTTGTAAATGGTATGGTGTTTTATCTATATTTAGACTCTGTTGTTTCTCAAATTCCAACTTAAACATCACTTTTTTCTAAAACTCTTCAAATTGTATAGATACATTTGAAAGCAGTACAGTTGTGTTCTGATAATAATAATTTTATTGTGCAAATGGATACAACCGCAAAATATGATAATTTTTTGTTTAGAAACCTACCCTAGTATAGTTGACTTTGTGAGAGCATACTAGCCAGTTTGCCTCAAATTACATTTATTATGAATCAGTTTTCTTAACACAATTTAAGCCACTGGAAATGTTATTTAAATTTATATGAAAAGCAAATATCTTTAAAAGCGAGTAACTTTTACCGGTCGCCATATACTTGGCTGATCTTCCACTCCATAAACAGCTACAGAAATCACATGTAAACATTGTATAACTTGCTTACAGATGTCCAACAGATGTTCCGTTTAATTTGAATCGAGAAATGATCGGTACCTACCCAGAGACCAACACGATATATACAAGTCTTGGAGGTGTTATGACTGCCAAGAAATATGACAAGAGTGCAACGTATCCATCATTTGAAGGTGATATGGTCTACTTCGTATGTGAAGCTCAACTCTGTTGGATTCCATTTGACCCAAATTGTATCAATGTAAGAATTATTCTTCAGTAGTCGTAGTGCCATTTCTATATTGCCCTGCAGAAGTTCTTGCACAAGTAAAATTGAAATTGACGAAAAATGACCATTCATAAGACAACATGTGATTGTGAGAATGTTCTATCATTTTATAACACCAAGAAGCAAATGGTCTGTAGTTAAACATGTTGTGTTCAGATGTTTCTTTCCGAAATAGTACACTCACAGTTTTAAGGTATATATACGTATATATAAGTGGCCAATATGTTTTTCCCAAATGATGGTTGAGTCTTAGTGATGAAAGAAAACAGAAGAGATGAGGTTCGTTTGTAAGTCAGCGAGTGTCATCATATGATTCTATTACAAGACAATTTCCTTCAATATCCGGTTGAAAAATCGCGGCAAAAGTTATTTAATGTTACATTATCATGTATACATTGTATGTAAAATAATGAGTTTGGTGATAATGTTATTTCAGCGTTGTGCAGAATCAAGTCTGAAAAAGAGGAAAAGACGTTCACTCAACTCTGACTTTCGTTTAGTAGCCAGTATAAGGATCAATGATCCAGCTGATACAAATGATGATGGTAAGTATAACAAGAAAGGACTTGAGAACCCTGGCCCCTGATGAATAGATTATAAGGACATCTCACATGAAATAATTAAACACTTTTGTACTTAGCTGTACGAAAACTGTGACCTCTGGGAGGGGCCAATTTTAACCCCATGGGCAATATTTAAACATTATTTGTTGAGGAGCTTAAGGCAATGTTACATGCCAAATATGAAAGCACCAGGACAGCATATTACCTAACATCAATACGATAATTTAGCTATACATTATAGAAGGATTTAAGACTATAATTGGTCGTAGGACCTTTGAAAATACAGGCCCCAGGCCTTGCAGTTTTAGACAAGAAGGTGTATTTACTTAACTCAATATTTCTCGGCCAATATAATATACAAGTCTTATTTTGTCGTTCAATAAAAATGAGAAGCAATTTCATAATCATAAAACAATAAAGCTCTGCTATAAAGACCACATTGGTGATTACAAAATGGTGCGAATTTTGAAGATTTCAAGTCACAAATGCTAAATTTGAGAAGAAAAAGATCTCTATATTAAGATGGTTTCGCTATTAGCAGCATCCATTTGATGGTCCTTCTTTATTGTAGAACAAATATTTCTTTTGAAATAATAAGCCATTATAAATAGCTTTATACACGTTAAATATTATTTGATTTAATCTTGGAACGTTTTAGCTAACGATAAGTCCTAGTACATGTAGTGCATTCTCGTTCCCAGAGGAAAGAATCTTGATAACCTCGGGGTACGAGAATGATGTAGTGGAACTCTACTGCAGTATACGACTGTTTTTCTTTTTAAATAATAAGCTATTATGAGAGCTTTATACACTTTAATAATGTTTGTTTTAATCTTGGAACATTTCAGCCAATGAAGACAATTCTGTAGGAGATGAGATTCCAGACCAAGAAGGTGCCAATGGAGCACCCAACTACATGATCCCGGTGTTAGCTGCCGTCGGCGGGTTCCTGCTTTTACTTATCGTCTGCATTGTTCTTACACTTATATGTTGTCGGGAACGTGCTGCTGGTTACTACAGACGTCATCGTGATGGTTCGGTCACGTCTGATGGCTCTAACAGGTCTCCACAACACTCAAAAGAAAGCCAGTTCTCAGAGAAAACCCCATACGGTTACTCAAACAAAGAATACAGATACTAGACAAAATAATCGCAAATTTAAACTTGTTACATTAATATGGTATTGCAGTTTGTCTATTATTTATGTAATAAATTAAATGAATGGAATCAATGTCTTAATTAAAGTGTATAAGAATAAAACTGACAGGCTATGCCACATACTTTTTAAAATGTATACGTTTATATTGGTCTCACATTCTAATGGTCTCTGCGTAAAGTAATTATGTAAAATTATCTATGTGATTTAATGCACACAGTTGATTATGTCACGACATCAAAATGTATGTAATACTGCTAAAAAACCTTCAAGTGCAATTCGTTTGTATGTTATCTCGGGCTATGTACAGAATGATATGAAAAATATGCCTCACGTTTAGTATAATAATTGTGAAAGTGACAATATGTCTCGATTTCGTTTCGATTTTTTTGAAATGTTTTATCGTTATTTTGTCAAGCAATAGTTCATCAGAAAAAGTTTTATACATTAAAACAACCTTAAACTATATGAAATAATTCTATACAATGTTAAGATAGCCTATTTAATCTTTTTAGGAAATATAATCGTTCTTTTTAAGGGAACTGATAGTGATTGCATTTAAAACGTATACCAAATTGTGCTTACACATTTAAGAGCATTCTGACTATCTCCAGGTACATTCAAAAACTCTTATACTAAAATTACAAAACTGGTTTCAAAAAAAATCTGTCAAATGTGGCTATTCTATCTCGTTTCAAGTATATTTCATGTTTATACACATGTACACTTCTATGTAATACATCAATAAAATTATACAAACATTATTGTCTTACATTGTTTTTATGGTGGCATATTTCTGCCAACAGATAACCGCATAACTAACAAATTGTTTAAGTGGTTAACTAGTTACGTAACTAGTGAACCATTTTACTAAATTAACTTAATAGTTATGGTAACTAATTAACCACTTAACTAACTTGTTAATTAAAAGGTTAACTAGTTAAGGTAACTAGTTATATTTTTAATTAACTACATGTAGTTAGTTATGTGGTTATCTGATGGCAGAAATATGCCACCATTGTTTTCTACTTCAAAAAGGCATACATACCTACAGTACCGTCCAAAAGTTCTTAGACAGATGAAAGTTTGAGAAAAAACTGGTCAAGCGTACCGCAAATAATTTTACCTTATTGCTTGTTAATGCTGATTTTGAAATTTGTTCAGATGTTTCTTTGTTTCTATTTCATAGGTAAAAATGAATCAGTTTATCTAGATTTTGTCCGGAACTTTTTGACGGCACTGTATTTTATATATAGGAGTCATGTCACTTTGACTACTAGAATGTGTTTACTTGTCATTTCAAACTCCAATCAGATATATAATAAAGTTTTTTTAAACTCTGGAATAGATTGTACAGCCTGCTTCAGCCAGTTATAGACAGTGACGACCGTGAAAATTCAAAAAGGCACTTCGTTACAAATCCCTGTTATATAGAATCCCTGGTAGAATACAGAAAGAAACTTATTTATGCAGAAATCCCTTAGTTTTGTAAACATTGAGCATGCACTTCCTTGCAGTCGAAGCCAGGGTTTTGTATTCTGCCAGAATGAGGGTCCTACTGGTGAAAAAGACGGTATACAAACATCACAGAAAAATCGGAAACTCCACGCTTATTAATTTAAGGGATAGCACAATATGGGACAGCATTATAAGCACTTGTACCACTATTTCAAACTTTAGCCAAGAAAGACATGTAAATGTGCTTGTCAAATCCGTACTGTTGCTCACTGTATATGTGCACTCACCTCAAATTATTTCTTGTCATTATAAATGCTTAACTCAGGTCTACGGCACGGGTGCCTTTTCGAATCTTGTGTCCCGGAAGGATTGCTGGATCGAGCCTCACACAGACATGTTATATTATTTTATGACAATTCGACAATAATGTCGATTTCCCAACATTAATAAGGTATATGATTACGTAGTTGGCCTTATGGAAGGGTAGGCGAGCACTGGTGATAAACAAATGTCCAGGAAAGCTAAGTTAGGTAAGGTCGCCGTCGTAAAATGGCTAAAATTGTGTTGACACAGTGTTAAACCAAGACAAAACAAAATGTCAGTATGTTATTATATGGAACGACATGCAATTTGAGGACAACGAACAAAAAATAAACCTATAAGGCAGTTTAGGCGTTCCATAGAGACATGTAACGTAAAATTAAGTGCATGTTTAAAACTCCACTAAATAAGTTTGAATAGTTTCATGACAAATATGTGTTCCACATTGCTTTTTTGCCAGTGTTTATTAAAGGCCAGAATTTTTAATTTAAAAATTAAAAATTTAAAAAAAAATAATAAAAGGGAAATAACTTTATTTTTCCTTTATAAGCATTTTATGATTCCGCTACAGAAAATACAGAAATCCACTCTGCCTTGCTAATTACCAAGTACATGGTACCAAAATGCCAAATATCCGTCCTTTGAGCACCAGACCGTCAATCCAGAGGTCATGGATTCGATTACTGGACAGAATCTGTGTATACGTCATGAACTATTTTCTATGACCTTCTCTTCCCTTTCTCTATATCAAGTAGCGAAGGTAGGTTTGTGCTAAGTCATTGTAAAAACATGGCTATGACCATGTTTGACCTCCGCGACTTACATATCAAGTATTTTCAAAGAACGGCAAAAAGCATTGAACAAAATCAGACAATGCATGTGTTATAACAAATGCTTAACTTTATTATTCTCAATGACTTAATTCTAAGGACATAAAATGAAGTATTGTAATGGTTAAAGACAGTACCAAACAGTCTAACATTATATTAGCTCGATCATATAAATCTTGACTTTAAAGTATATAAACTTTTATAGACTTATAGTCATGAAAAAACTTAAACATTATATATGTTTAATGTAATTATGCTTGAACGTATAAGTACATATTTTTACTAGGGCGTTTCAATTATTATAATTCTAGCGAGACCGAGTAGACGTGTTTCCAGAGCAGGCCCGGACAGTAGAAACTAGCAGTTGAGCCCAATTCATAACGCCGCCCTAGGCTTGTAAGTTTTATTTCAAGAAGAACTTCAGGAGGGAGGGGTACCTGGTTCTTCCCTCTTGATCCACCCTGTCTTCGAATGAATGAGAAATATATGATTATCAAAGTGTTTCACTGAGCCATATCGTTAAACAACATACCAGTATGACATTAACATTGTACCCACACGCTTCAACGATTATCCATTTCTTTTGAAACGCCCAAAATTTATACTCATTGAAGTTGAACCAAAATTGCATGGTTGCTTGCACAATTTGTATCTCAGATACAGGTATATGTTAAACAACGAAGCAGAACAAAGTTAATCAAGCGTGTCAAAGGAGAACAACAAACGCAAGGTAAACTTTTCTTATTTATTTGTATTTTTTCTATAAATATCTAATTAATTCTAATTAAATAACATATAGATAATGAAACATGTTTATTTCCACCTGAACTGACCACTGGCTCCTCAAAGTACTCGTATTCACATTACTTATTTTATCTATATGACAATATCTGTAACTTTATGGTGGCTGATTTATGCCATGTCGTATTTTCGTTTCTTCGCCACGAAGAAACGAAAAAACGAAAACACGAAGACACGACAAATCACTAGTTTGTCGTATCTTCGTCTTTTCGTTTCTTCGTTTCTTCGCCACGAAGAAACGAAAAGACGAAGATACGACAGATGTAAGGCGAAAACACGACACATTTTATCTGTCGTATTGTTGTATTTATTTTGTAGTGTGAAACGATGAAACGAAAAGACGAAGATACGACAAACTATGGATTTGTCGTGTCTTCGTGTTTTCGTTATTTCGTTTCTTCGCGGCGAAGAAACGAAAATACGACATGGCATAAATCAGTCACCATAGTACCTCTGAAGTAGTGATGTTTGAATACAAATGTACCTATTTTTGTAATGGTTTTAAAAACCCATCAAAATCCACTCAGTAGGAGCAGCATTTCAGTGATAGAACGGGCGCTTAGGGATCGAGAGGTCCTGGGTACAAATCCCACATGGGGGGTCTGCTAAGTTCCTTAAGCAAGAAATTTACCTGCGATTGCTTCACTCCACCCAGGTGTAAATGGTTTCCTGCAAGGGTGGTATAATTCCGTTGCGCCATTTTGTCAGCTGCACTAATAAGCGGAGTGAAAAGACTCCCTAGAGTATGGTGGCTGATTTCTGCCATGTCACATTGTTGTCCCGCGGGGCGCCACACGAAAACACGAAAGTACGACAAAATGGTCTTTTTGTCGTATCATCGTCCCGCGTTGAAAACGTCGAGCTAGTTAAAATGACGTTTTAATGTGTTAACAAGCTCGAAACTTTTTTTTGAAAATACATTATTGCATCCACAGAGAATTTTGCTTACAATTGATATCAGATTTGCTACTAATTAAGCCGGTGACATATATTTTATATTTGAGAAATATATTTTGTATGTATGTATCAATGTTTATATGTAAAAAATCAAGGGTTCCATCGTGAACAAATTGTCGAAATTTTAAGTTGAAAATCAATCATTGATTTTTTCTTACGTCAACGTCAGTTTGAAACGTTATAATTTACAATGTCTAACAGTGTAATCATTATGGTAAAGCATTGTTTTGGAATGCATCTGATGTAACGATGACACTAAGACACACATATCATGGTACTGGACTAATATGATAAATCATCTATTTAAAAAATGAATTAAACAAATGCATTTTGAAATTTTTATTTCATATTTCAATAATTCAAAAAATGATACATGATTGTGTAATTGTATAAGTCTTTAGAATACATGTACAGCTTAAAGTAACCATAATAAAAACGTAAACATAACACTTTTCATTTTAAAATATTCATAAGATCATATATCTCAATATGTCAATGTTACCTCTTAATACGTAAATATATATATAATATAAAATGTAGATATATAATAAAAAATAAAATATAAAAATAAAAATTTAGACATTGGCTAGGTTTCGAACCAGCGACCTGTTGAACTTTTCGTAAGTTCATTTCAGTTCATTTCCGTTCCTTCCCCTTAGCCGACTGCGCTATTTGGGCCCCAAAGGACAGAGCATGTAACAATAGTTAAATACAGTAAAAAGGACATTACATATGGGGAAGATAATTTTGGAAGATGAATCCTAAATATTGTGATTTGTTATCAAATACAAATAAACTGCACTATCAAATTAAAAAAGCAATTAAATTATGATTTGAAAAAAAAAGTATTAAAGCTAGTTATGAAATTTCAAGTAAAATAATCCCATGTACGATTTTATTGACATACTGATAAATTATGTACAGCGGTATGATTAAACTAAAAACCTTGTAATTAATATTTTGTATATAGATCCATAGACTTTCTTGTAGTAAACAGACAAGCTATTTGTCAAGCGTTTGCCTTTTCTGGCGAAGCACTTTACTGGCTCTGGTCGTTCCCAAACACCAAGTCGTTCCTTTTTCTTAGAGAAGGGAAATATGGCATGGTTACCAGGGCTGTTGATGTAATGCTAGGACTTGGTCTAACGCTTTGTTTTCTGCGTTCGTCATCCTGAGATGACGAAACAATCTGCATGAGTCGTGTATGTGGTCGCACGATCATGGCGCTCTATCCTGTCTTGCCTCCCTATATTTAATTAAATAACTATATTGAAATTGATTTAACATTTCTTTCATCTTGAGATGTCCATTTCATATATTTCTGAACTTATTACCCGTTCGAAAAATTCATGTTTTAAATCCAACCTCCTATAATCGAAGACAGGAAGAGTGCCATGGTCAAAATGCAGTGTTATGATAAACAAACATATATTCGAAAATACATAAAATGAATTTCTACGCACCCGGGTCACGTCACATTACTGAATTGCCTCTCATGTTTAAAATATGCAAACCATATTAAACCATTAAAATAGTTTTGTAGGAAAAGTATTGGCATTTTGAGAATTTTTGAGAGGCCAATCAAGGGAGTTATAACTTTACCATCGGAACTACCTCGGCGATCTTCTACGCGGATATCATAAGGTGAAAAAGTAGATCTACGAATTTGGTTTCTGTAGTAATGTAGTCTGAACTGCACAGAAATGACTTCTGAATGTTGTATTATAGCTAATTAGTAATCTAGAATACAATTATTTAGATAATATTGATTTTACACATCGATGTTTAAACAATAATAGTACTACTTGCCAGGGAGTTAATCGCCGGACCTAATAACCTGGTTGTATTTCTACTACGTCTGATTTCAGAGGTATATCCTCGTAGATGATTGCCGAGGTTGTTCCGAATGATACTCTAGATGTGGCCAATGTTTTTATAGTAGACCTCAATGACGTCATTTTTACAATAATGATAGTAATTAGCGTCATTAGCGCTCGTTACAACATAATTGTGATTATTATTCTATCTTTTATACGTTCAAAATATCGTTTTGTATAGAACTTTAAATATATAAGCAACTAAATATCAAAATCGCTATTTTTTTAAATAACGACAATTTTTAGATTTATGTAATGTATAACAAAGAAAATACTTTTATTGAATTCATAACAACTCGGATATTCCATATATAAATAATTTGTTGCCAAGATATAAGCCCGGGAGCGAATAGAGAATCGTAATGTCATTATACGTCGACGTAAGAAAAAATCAATAACTTGATTTTCAACTTAATGTTTCGACAATTGGTTCACGATCGAACCCCTGATTTTTTACATACATGTATAAACATTGATACATACATACTAAATATATATTTTAAATACATGTAAAAGATATATGTCACCGGCTTAATTTTTACGAATGCTAAAAAATATGACGGCATGTAAACATAAAACGACGTTAAATTTTACGACGATTTTTTATTGTTTTCTAAACGTTACGTCGTCGTTAAGTAGCTCTCTAGCAAACCTGATATCAATTGTAAGCAAAATTCTCTGTGCATACAATGATGTATTTTTTAAAAGAAGTTTCGAGCTTGTTACCAAATAAAAACGTCGTTTTAACTAGCGCGACGTTTTCAACACGCGTGTTATACGTGTGACGATTAAACGTCGTTGCCATAGTGACGTCGCGATAAACAAACGCTTGTTTTTTCTGTCAAATTCTTGCAGTTGCCAGAAATTGGAAAGGATTCAAATTGTTAACAAAGTAACTATTACCATTTTGTCCTAAAATGTCTATGTAAGCCTGGGAGTTGAAATTTTATCTCTCAATTATCAGCAAAATAAGTTGGGAGATGAATTAGTATACATGTACCTCTTGATTCAATTTGTGCGTGGACGGTTTTGAGCTAACGATAAAAAATTATACGATAAATTGGGCATTTTCGGGAAAGAAAGGTAGTAGTTATATTAAGCGCTATTTGATGTTATTCAATAATTTGTCTGGGAAGAGGTATTGGCGAAAAAGCAAAGTTTTGTTTTACCTCATTAGTTATTGTTGTAGATCACGTGATTATAGACACTAATGTATCTGTTTAATTTCAGGTTTTCACAATGCGGTGGACAATAGCTCTTTTCGTAAGTAATCCACAATTACAATTGTTTTCAATAAGGTACCTGTTAGGGTCATGCACTGTATGCCGTGGATGCAATCTGCGCCGTATGTTAACAGTTGGTGAGTGACTCGATGTTCGGAGAAGTTAATGTCAACTGTCAAGTGTCGACTGAATAGTGATACTAAAAGTAGACTACAAAAAACTTTGCTTTAACTTTAACTGTAAATATTTAATGGACAGCTGAACGCTAGGTCTATAACCAATGTGCGTATAGTGTCTTAGGTTAGGGATTATGTAAGTTCCATTTGATACAATGCACATGTACTGTGTTGCAATTAGTAACTAACTATAAATACCTTAATTATTTGCCTCTAGCAAATGAAATATGATCATCTTCAGTTAGAAGTTATCATATTTTCATGACAAGGTTAGGGTACAAGGTTCGATACCTTGTTCAGCGTTGCTTGTTTTTTACAATTGTGCTGAATAAAAGACTAATTACAAAAAGCAAATATCTTCATCAGAAATAATTTACATTAATGACTTAAATACGAGAATTTGATTACCTTTGATAAGCATATTTACCCAAATTCGGTGTCTGCTTCTGGTAATCACTATGCTGGTTTCTTCTATATACCGGTACTTCAAAGTGTTGCAGTAACTTGTCAGATACTTGTCACTTTAAAAGCAGCTTCTTTATAGATTGGGGATGTATTAAGGGCCCTTTAAAGGTGATGTTTCGACACCTTTGGGGAATTGTCTGGTTAACGGTGGCGTTATGTTACACTGTTCAGGACAAGTCCGGTTAACAGTAGCATCATGTTATACTGTTCAGGACATTAACTTTAAATATCAAATTAATAAAAACAAATGTAAAAATAAAGTCAAATCATGAACTTAGATTATTATAGGTCTTATAAACTTGATATATGAAAACCAAATGCACAATCACATTATATAACATCATGCGTAATGAATTTAGTTTGTTCTGTGTTATTGAATATATTTATGGTACAGGGTTTTTACTTATTTATTGTTTATAATTTATAATTTTGTACAGCGCCATTGAATATGTAATATAGAAATAGGCGTTTAATCAAATGGAGAAGTTGAGAACTTTAAGTTTAAGTTTCAATGCATCGATACTCCAATATAACGATACTTCAATATACCGATACTATAATATACCGGTACTTTTATATACCGGTACTTCTATATACCTAAACTTTAATGTACCGGTACTTCAATATACCGGTACTTCTATATACCGGTACTTCAATATACCGAAACTTTAATATACCGGTACTTCAATATACCGATATTTCAATATACCGATACTTCAATATACCGATACTTCAATATACCGGTACTTCTATATACCGGTACTTCAATATATCGATACTTCAATATATCGATACTTCAATATACCGGTACTTCTATATACCGGTACTTCAATATACCGGTACTTCAATATACCTATACTTCAATATACCGGTACTTCAATATACCGGTACTTTAATATACCGATACTTCAATATACCGGTACTTCTATATACCGGTACTTCAATATACCGGTACTTCAATATACCGATACTTCAATATACCGATATTTCAATATACCGATACTTCAATATACCGATACTTCAATATACCGGTACTTCAATCTACCGATACTTCAACTACTATTGCACCAATAGACTTGTGGCGTCCACGATATACAGCGCCATTATAATTACCTAAACACGTTTGTAAATGTTGTATTTGTTCTTAATTTCTTACCAATGTACATGATTTTATATATGTTCCCTTTCCTAGTAAGTCGTAAATTTGTGTTGTATTGTGTACTGATCTAAAATGCTTTTTTATGTGTTTTAGGTATGCTTTGTACAACTCATTGTTTTAGCGAGTTCTGTAAGGACTAGAAACAAGGAAGGTAATAGGCGATACACTATTTTATTCTTACATCTCTTCTTTAAAGAAAACCATAGTAACTCAAAAATTCTATTTTTTGTAAAAATGAAAAAATAACTATTTTGCTAAAAGTAATATGTTAAAAGATTATTTGTTTGGCTATGTTAGGACTGTATATGTATTAGGTAAATTTAGAACCGAATACGACAATCATCTTTCAAAGCGTTGATAACGATTGTTTTTTTCCAAAGTCATCGCTATATATAATGTACTGTCAAATCTTGTTATCTCGACTTCGCTTATGTCAACTTTTCGTTATCTCGATCTAAAATAGTGATAGTCCCGAATCTCTCCTCTTTTTATATCTAAGAAAATATACGTTTATACGTCAATGAGGATTACCTTTTGTCCACTTAATCCGGGTACTTGACACAGAAGGCTACACACAGGATTTTGAATCCAGTGTCCTGTAGAGGTGGCTGATTCAAGCCTCATCCGGGCTGGTTATACATTCCCATAAAAGTTCGACAATAATGTCGATTTTCTTCCATTAGTAGGGTATATGTCGAAGTCGCCGGCCATGTGATAGGGAAAATAAGTACTAGATATAGACAAAAGTCCAGGAAGGTTATGTTGGGTAAGCTGGTCGCTGTAAAATGTTCACACGGCGTTTAGCCCAACAAAAGTGAAACATGAATAAAAATACAAGTGTAATTTAGAATGAACGCAGTATGGCCACAATGATTTAGAAGCAATTAATAGACTTCGTGCATATACAGTGTATTTGTTATTTTCCAGTTGAGGCAACATGCAGAAGAAATTTTCGGGATGGTTCATTAAGAATGGAGTTTTTTCTTGAGTTTAATGGCGATCCTGTAACCGCGTTTCATGCTTTAGAAGGAACTTCGTATGTGTATAATAATGATGGTTCCGACAATACAGCTTTCTGCCAGTTTCAAGGTTCCTTTTCAACTTCAATATTTGTCCGTTCTGTAGTATATACAGATGGTCAGGCCGACGTAAATCCTTGCGGAGTTAGACGAGTAAGTATAGTTTAATTACGGACTTTAATCAGTTATCTTTCCCTGATAAAATCTGAATCAATCCAATTGATAAGGAGGTCTTCACAGTTGGATTCTTCGAATTGTATCATTGAATTCCTATGCAAGGATATTGCATCTAATATCTTTCTTGTTAATGAAGATATCTACAGAAGTGATGAAATTTAGATGTTAAAAGTAAGGGTAAAATCCGAGGAATCCAACTAATTGGAGCTACCTATTTGAAGAGTATACAAAGGGAAATAACTGACTAAGGTCCCTTATTACGTGTTCCATTGTCATGTGATTACGTATACGCTCAATTTGGATCAGTAAGCATAACACAGCCAACTCTACGTTGGTTCGAATACCACTAAATATCTTTCTCATTGTTTCCTAGATCATGAAACTCTCCTAATTGCTAAGATAACCTTAACTGGAGAATAAAGTAACGACCATATAGATCTTTACGCACTCTTCTTCCCACAGGATCTAGTGACGTCCTCCTTAATCTGTTAGACAAGGGTGGCGGTGAACAGGTCATTCTGTTAGCAAGTTAAGACAAAACAAAAAAAGTAAAGTGCGGTTTAAAAGCTGCTTCCATATAATACACGTTCAGACAAATTTTGTACGATAACCACTAATCATTGAAATCAACGTCAGACCGGTGATACCCCACGATTACCATTCACACCTGGTTGGAGTGGAACGACGGTAGGTAAATTACTTGGTCAAGTGTCCTAGTTGGGATCGAACACGGTACATGAGAAGACGGTACGTACCGTGTCGTACTGAGAGACATTGTTGAGTACAAGCATAAATTGTTTATTGTTACGTAAATCAGTGTATGAGTGTTGTCTTGAAGCTTTCAAGTATTATGTCATTCTATCATCATGTTTTCTTACATTTCAGATTCAGGTTGCAGGAACCACTACAGGGGTAGGAACCTTATTACATGTATATCATAATTTAGTTTATGGTACATTCACATACACCGATTTTTCTTACAAATGCTTACGTATGGTCATTCTCGAATCCAAAGCTAGATCGAGAATTTTGATAGCCTCTGGGTACGAAAATGACGTATGGCTCAAATTTGTAAAATTACACGAATCGTAGACACTGGCATTAACGAGCCTTAAACAAATTGTTTACAAAATACTAATCTTGTTATTGACTACAAGTTGGCAATCTGTAAGAACTCGTACAAAAAAATCCGTAAATGTGAAAGTGGAATAAAAATATTTGCACACATCATTAAGCTTGTAAGTTTGGATATTTCTAAAAATGGCTTCAAAAATGATTTTATCATTTACATAAAAACATATTCAAAGAGATTAGTGGTGGTATTCATTACCATGTATACAACATGTGTTGCATAGACGTTGAGTAAGTGAATTATAATCTTTTCTAGTTGCCTGATCATCAGGTAGTTCATAGTTAAAAGTCCTGAATAATCATATAAGATAATATACAGTACCCACCAAAAGTTTGGAGACAAAAGGAATTTACTACAATTCTTTAATTTTGATGGGTTTTTTTGTTGAATCATAGTTTTAAATGTATTTAAGTATCGTTTGTGATAAAATGTAAACAAATTTCTGAAATGCAACATATCTATGAACTTCAGCATCTGATATCCTAAAGCCACCAACTCTATTATTATTGTAACCTTTTTCAATAACATGTATTTTATGCTATTTCTGTAGTCCCAGGTACAAGGATAATGATAAACAAAAATAAAAAGCATATCAAAATAAACAGTCATCACAATTTAGATAAAAGCTATTCAGTAGGCCTATAAAGTGAAAATGTCTCCAAACTTTTGGTGGGTACTGTATAATAGTTGGGGTATTTTAGTGCAGATCATAGTTATTGTTAGATTTTATTCAACTGCCAGTGGCACATACATTAACCCCGCTGATTTAAATATCCGATATTTATTCGATTATCCCTGTACATAGAAATGGGTAAATATTTTAATCGATAGTGAGTACAGAAGTTCTGATGTGAGTATTTAAATCAGCAGGGTTAACGTATGTGCCACTTACAGTTGAATAAAATTCAATATTACATGCACACATAGAGCCAATTGCATGGTTTTTAGTCGAAAGGTAATCCCGAGTTTTAACTAGGGTTAAAACACTGTCCATTGCATGGATGTAGTTTAATTAGTCTCAGAATAAGCAAAAAACTTGTTGGACTGCATAAATACAGTTTAAACAAAACCTGAGTTTATATTTAGTCTATAATGTTGTTTATTATAGTATATATGGTACTTTGCACCCAGAGAATATGCTACAAGACAAGTGTTCACTGATATTGATGCAACATATTCTGTTACTTGTACGTTAGAAGATGCTGTGAATAATGAGGTTGTAACATTGGCTAGAGTTATGTGAGTTATCTAAATTATTTCATGTTGCACGGAATGGTCTAAAACTATATCTCTGGGCCTATGTTGGTTTAAAACTATATCTGACGAACTATTTCACATACAATAACAAAACGCATGAACATTTTATTGGCTTCACATTTTAATGGTCATAGCGTTTTAAAAAAAATGTGATAGTAATTGAATACCTACAGTTGATGATGACATAGACAAAACACTGCTCAACAGTAACTTGGCTAAGTATAGAATGACTATAAAAATAAGTTGTGCTGACCAGTCTCGATCAGGTATCGTTGCAATGCTAATCATAACTCCTAAAAGACAAACTTCTACAGGAATATTTTAGAATTACTGACGGAACGGTCAGCTTAAGGCTGAGTCTAACGTTAGGCATATCATGGAATTGACGTTCTTTTACTGTAAGCAGCCCTTTTTTACAACATTAACTTGCTCGACATTATCATGGAATAAAATTGACGTGCATGACTATATTTAACAGATAGAATAAACATACTATTTTATATCACACATTTGTTTAGATTCCTACTCCAGAAATCCCACATTTTCTAACAAGTTAAACATTTTAAACAGTATGAATTACTGTATTGATAAATCCTGTCTAACACTTGTAATTGAGATTCACACATACTATATATTATACAAGTATATCATGATGTTTTCAGTGATTATGACGACGAGCATGTTCCAACACGAGTAGAACCTGAGAACCAGATGGCTATTTTAGGGAGAGAATCTGGAAGTCTACAATTCGTACAACCAGCTGATTCTACCGTCATGCGGGAACAAGAAGTCAAATTGCTGGTTAGAACAAAAGCTAAAGCTCCTGCTTTCAGAAATGGTATCAATATATTATTACCATCGTCGGTTATCCCACGATATGTTACTCCGCTATGCTGCGTTGTGGAGTGTAACGGAAGAAAGTACTGTGGTTGCCGACGATGATTATTACGTTCACAGGCGGCCAACACGGTTCTGAATCAAAAACAATATATATATTTCTTTCATGCTTAACGGTGAAACGTCGCGTTATTCGATGAAAATATATTTTCATCGTAGTGAAAATATAACCTTATATTTTCATCGTTCATGACGTCATATTAGGAGATAAATGACGTCAACTTGGAGTAGAAATGACGTCACGTTATAATTTGTGTAAAATGCATCAAATTAAACACAAAACTAAGCATGAAAGAAACAGAAAATTCGCCGATTTTGGTGTAAGATCGATTTATATTTCACCTTGTGAGCTCAGAAAATGACATTTCACTCGTGGCTACGCCACTCGTGAAAATATGTTTTCTAAGCTCACTCGGTGAAATATAAATCGATCGCAATAGGCGAATATCCTCTATATGGTGTTTTTTTATTTGGGACCGTGCCGGCCCCCTGTGATTACATGTGTAGAATACTCTGTATTATATCGAAGTCAGTTTGGTAAACTTTTCCACACTAAATAAAATAAAATGAGGTTAAAAAAAGTTGTTAACATTGCATGTACATGTAACATGGTCAGGTTTAACTTATTATTCTTAAAATTCGTTAGTGTATTCATTCTGCATAGTTTTTAGAGTGCAATAATGCAGCAAATGTTTATCGAGTATAATTATCAGCACAGTTTTATTGAGAGCATTTATGCAGTATTGATTTATCGAGTATATTTACGCATTATTGTTTTATCGAGTGCATTTATGCAGTAATGGTTTATCAAGTGTATTTTGCAGTATTGTTTATTGAGTATATTTGCGTATTATTTTTTATCGAGTGTATTTATGCAGTAATGGTTTATCAAGTGTATTTTGCAGTATTGTTTTATCGAGTATATTTAGGTATTATTGTTTTATCGAGTGCATTTGTGCAGTAATGGTTTATCAAGTGTATTTTGCAGTATTGTTTTATCGAGTATATTTAGGTATTATTGTTTTATCGAGTGCATTTGTGCAGTAATGGTTTATCAAGTGTATTTTGCAGTATTGTTTTATCGAGTATATTTAGGTATTATTGTTTAATCGAGTGTATTTATGCAATATTGTTATATCGAATGTATTAATGCAGTATTGTGTAATCAAATGTATATATCCAGTAATGTTTTATCGAGTGTATTTTCGCGGTATTGTTTTATCGAGTGAACTTAACCGTACTATTATCGTGTGTATTATGCAGTATTTTTTATCAAATGTATCTATCTAGTATAGTCCAACAGAATTAACCTGAGCTTGAACTACCTAATTATAATAATTACACACTTCACTTACATAAAGTCGTGAGTTTCCGTATGCGTGTATACGGTTATACACGTGTTTATAACAACCGATGTGAGTATAAATCAATTTATTAAAAGTGGCATGTTATTGTACATTTAATTTTGGACACATTAGTTTTTGGGTAAACAAGTAAGTCAGCAGTATTATGGCACAGTTTCAAAGTAGTTATTCTTATTAAAACAACATTAATTGTTCAGTACGTGTATTTTGCCGAAAGCTTCCGATATAGCGCGATTTACAAACGAAGACAAAAAAGACTGTAGATACTGAGTTTAATATATTCTTGCATAAAGGTCAAGCTCAGGTTAATTCTGTTGGACTATATAGGTTTGTCGAGTGTATTTATCCGCAAGTATTTTAACTAACATATGTTTATCAAATACATTAATGCTAAGGTTCGTATGTGATGAATGGAACTATTAATTGTTTTGATTATATTTCAGAGGATTTGGACTATTATGGTAGCTACATATTTTCGTGTGATACACGTAGAACTTTAGACGGCGACAGGACAGTGTTTATTGGAACAAATGGGTAACTTGTTTGTTGGTTATTTAGACCATAAATAAAGTTTTTACTTATTTTCATACACGTTTTAAGAGTTTCTTTCTGACCACACATGTTTTCGATTAAAAAGAACTCATTCAACTTTTAGTATTCATTTAAATGAAAACGAACAAAATCGTGCTTTTGAAAAGTTAACTAAATGGATTTTAATTGACCTAGAAAGTGAGAGTTTTCCCCTCAGCGTAGTATTCCCTCTACCAACACGGCTATATCATATAAATATATAACTTGTACCTTTCAGCTGTCCTAATTCAGTATATGACATGATCGGAGGATTCCGGTATGCTAGGATAGCACCTATTTCGGGTAACCAGTTTGTTTGGTATGAGAGCGAGTCAAGCTCCTTCATCCTGGCCCCAAGAGGATCTCGTCCTACACAATACTACATTAGCTGTTATGTTGAGTATTGTTATGGCGTCCAGTTTTCAGACCCTAATTGTGACGATGTAAGTAACTTTACATTCTATAGACCATAGAAAATTATTGTTAATTGCTGACTGTGAATTTGGAAATTGGGTGGATGGCATTTATTTTATTCCGTACTTTAACGTGCACAAAAGAAATATTTCTCAGCAGATTGATATTTTAGCACATGTAATAATATTTAAAACTCATATTTTGTTTTCGTAAGAATTTTAAAAATACTATTGCTGTGCAACACTATCTTGGACCAATGTGTTTCATAAAAGGATGAGTCCAAAATTGAAAGTACAAATACATGCCATGATAATAATATTAATTCATACAACATGTATTTTTATAACTCAACATGACATTGTGTATTAATTTTACAGTTAGTACAAAGTAGATTGAAAAGTGATACCTGTTATATAGTTCGTACTGATTTTTATGAGAGAAATCTGGAGTTTTTTCTTTAATCATAAAAAGTATACACAAAAATGAATAATATTTGCCATCTATAGGTACAAAATGTATAATTGTTATCAAGTAGTCTGATAATGTGTACTTAACCGCACTTTTAACTTTTTAGTAAGACTTTATATAGAAACATGTAAATCTCATGACTGTGAGGAAGGTCTGTGTATTTTTTACTGTCGCTGTTCCTGATATGTTTTCACGCTGATTACTTTCAGTATTGTGGTTCCAACACACGTAAACGAAGATCTGTAAATGGAACTGTGATGTCAGAAAAGATCAATCTTATTGTTAACATTGTCGATGATGATAATGATGATAATGCTAATCAAGCTGTAACCAGTGAATCTTCAGGTTTGATATTTTCTTGTTCCTTTACCCTTTGATAGTATATACTTTCCAGTGGAATACCGGGATTTATCGGTGAAATAAAAATCAATATTCCACAGTTTTGAAACAATGAAAATAAATTAGTTATTATTCACTGTTTAGATGCACCGTTCTGATGACATGTTATACTTAAATTAAAAAAAAACCCAGTTGGAAGCATATAATAAACAGAAAATTTGTATATTTCGGTGTGAGATCTATTTATTTCACTCGTGAGCTAATGATACTATATTTACACTCGTGGCTACGCCACTGGTGAAAATATTGCATCCTTAGCTCACTCGTGAAATAAAAATTGATCTTACACCGAAATAAACAAATATCCTCTTTATATTTAGTGGTGTCGTGATATATCGATAATTTGCGATATTGTTCCAATTCGTTTTGTATTGCTATACGAGATGAGCACTTAGGGGTTTTAAGACATTTAATGTCATGAAAATGAATCCATATTTCGTCGAATTTAAGATACCAATTAATTACCAAGATTTTTTTTCGGTACATAATGACTATATTGAAACAATTCTTCACAGCTGCGGTTCAAACGAAAGCTCAAATGCAACCGGATATTCGATCAAGTCTCATTAATGATTCGCAAAAGGTAATGATAGCGATGATTTCAAACTTTGAGATTTGTGTCCATATTAAAGGTGCTAGTTCACAGATTTGGTTTATTTTTTCTATAATTTTAAAATAAAATTCAGTGTCAAATAAAAGTCACAAAGTGCACTAAAAGTGTCTATACCGTGACATACGGGGTAGATATTTACTACATGAAACACCACCATTTGTAGTTGTATGTCAATTTGCACTAAAATGGTCATTATCAGAACACTACTTTCCTGCTTTCAAAAATATTTCTATATACAATTTTGATTGTTTTAGAAAAAGTTTATATTTAAGTTGAAAACTGTGAATGAGTACCTTTAAGTCATTGTCATCAGCATTATAGTTTTTGTTTTTATTGGATTTATCGCCGAAGCAACACAAATGTAAAGGCCATATAACGTCGGTCAGTCAACCAACTGGATTTAGCTGTAAACCAGTAAATAAGCTTTTACGCACTTGCGCCAGTGACTGACAACTGCCCCTACGTGATTACCGTTTATATTAACCAACTTACTTCCCAATCTGTTTGTTCATAACTGTTTGATTAAGTTTTAAATTCATATGCCGGTTCATTTTGCCTGTAAACAAGTGATATAAGTCATCATAGTCAAGTTTTTAGGATTGTATCTATGAATTGAGGCTGAAGTGTTCCCGGCAAAGAATCCAAACTTTTCATATGTTGTTCGATAAGTTCGATATGTGCTTAATCTTGTAGACTATTATCTGATGATTTCGATAATTTCATAATATATTTTCTCTATTTCAGTCGGTGACAACTCCACCATGCTATTGGCTATTATCTCAGGCATCTCGGTGGTAATTTTGGCGGGAATCATTGTTGTAGTCCTAATTGTTTGTCAGAGACGACGACGAGATAGAGACAACTCGGATACGTCTTCTACTACTGACTCCAATGTTAACCTTCCACACCATGTAGTGTTCCCGGCAAAGAATCCAAACTTTTAATATGTTGTTTAATAAGTTCAGCGTGTGCCTAGCATAGGAGCCAAATGTCTATGTCCTGTAATGTGTTAACTTTATATATAACATTATATAACAAATGTACATGTATAATAGCTCTTGTTATAATAGGAAAAAAGAAAATTTGCTTGTCTTTTAGACTTGATAAAAATAAACATAGTTTTAAACCTCTTTAAAATGTTTTTTAACAATTTAAAGAACAAAGAACAACTTATTTGATTTTTACCGAAAGTGTTTACTCATAAATTATGCCTCGTGTTGTTATATTTGCCTTAGTGGGTTGGTGTTTAAAAACCAGCTTTAAGTTATAGCCCGTTGATCTTAAAGATCTAGATCGAAAATTCGCTGTAATAATAAAACTGTGCTTACAAGCTCGATTGTTTGACTTGTTTCTTCCATAACAGCCCAGCTAACAATGACCGTTCATCAGTATAAACACGTCTCCCTCCTCGAATGTCTTGACATAAGATCGACTCTTAGGTAGGAAAAGTCATCAGAAGACCTTTCAAATCAAACAATATACTTGAAGTATGGTCAGCGTCAGCAACAACGGACTATAATCTTGTATTTTCCAATACTTAAAAAAACCCTCCAACATAGTTGAGATGTAAATGTCACATCAAATCATCTTTACCTCTCGCTACATGAAATGTCACGGATTCGAGCCCAAGAGACTTGGTATAAGTAGTTGTTTGTTGATAATCTAGAATGCAGAAATAAAGTTTGTTTTTTAAGTTTAAGAGCAGTTCAAAATCTGCTTGGTGATGTGGTACAACTGTAGCTTAATTTCTGGCTCAAGGAAATTAGCAGCTCCCCTAGTGGAGTTTGAAGCAAGGAACTTTCAATCCCTAAGCATTTGTCCTACCACTTGACCACAGCTCTTAGTTTTGAAACATTCTTAAGCCACCCGGCTAGCTCAGTTGGTAGCACGCAAATCTACTCATTGAGGGGTCGTGGGTTCGATTCCCGGGCAGAGCATACTTTCGTGGAGCTTAGTCATGCAATTATTTCTACGGCAATTCTCCCTCCTAGCAATGATTTTTAATTATGTAGGGCAGTTGTCAGTAACTGACGAAAGTATGCGCTTAGTAGTTGGTTAACAGCTAAATCCAGATAGTTAGCCTTTCCAGGAGGAGTGATTAGGTTGACTGACTGCTGTTATATGACCTATACAATGTGTTGCAACGGCGTTAAACCCAACAAACAAAAAACAAACGAACATCCTTATAATGATAATTAAGTGAAGTGACAGCCTCATACTGTTAAATATGAGCATAAAAAATGAAAACTCAAGTGTCATTTTTTATTATTGCTTTAATAAATTAAATAAGAAACATACTGATAAGTTTTATTAAACTTAAATTGTAGATAAGTTACTTGGATGAAACAATATAATACATACAATATATAACATACAACAAATATCATCTCCCATCGCACCATAAATTTGTGTACAATGTACTATACTTTAAAGGCTTTTCAATGCTTTGATCAACTACTCAATAAAAGCGAAACACATACTGATGGATAAGTGCAAAACAAGCCTAGCTACATGAATGAAAAGGATGAAAACTAGTTGTAAAATAAATACTTACTCGGTACAGATTGTACAGGATGAACAAAAAGATACAAAAAACAGCATCAACTGTTAAGATGATCTTAAAATAATAACAACATGTATAGTATATGTTTGGCACACACAATTAACTAATATTGCACGATTTCAAATATACTTAATGTATGTACGGAATATAAAATAATATTAGATATAATATAAAATTATAAAAGACTAGAATGATTCAACTCTTGAAACTATCTCCAAAACAAGTCACTCAAGAAAGTACTAATGAACACAAGAACAATTCAATCTCATCAACTGTGTTCCTACACTTTTGAAAATGTTAAGTTTCTCAAAAAGATTAACAAAATAATGATGAATTTATTGTTTTAATGCAACATAGTTCAGTTTTATGCCTCCTGAAGAGTTCTGAAAAACTATGGTATTTTATTCCTCAGTTGACAACATTGCAATCTATGATGGTGTTATATGTAGTACATTGCTCTATTGTTGTATGTTCTATTCTGTTACCACAACACTCTGTATGTTATCTTCATCATCATTTATAATAACTACATCTGTAACATTGGTCTCCTGAAATTCTGAAAATAACAAAAATAACTTCATAAATTTAAAATACAGTACAACTTCGCTTAAAACAAACTCTCACTGGGAGGAGCTAAAGTGTGTTGCTATTCAGAGGTTGTTGCTCTGCACAGATTAAATTCAATTAAAATAATGCCCTATGGGAATTTCAAAAGATATTGCTGTGCAGAGGATTTGTTCTGTAGAGGGCCCCTCTGCAGAGGTTATACTGCATTAAAAAATGGTTATTTGGAGTCATTTTGCACCAAACATTTCCCTAGGTGTTATGTTACAGTGCATTTAAGAGATTGTTTTACGAACAAGCAGACTATAGCTGAAAGGGTGGTTTTATATTGTGCCAATAATCTGACAGCCAAAGTTGAGAATACAGCATAAAATACCTTGCTACACTAACCTATTAAACATTAAAGATTTAACAGTTTTAGATTAAGTAAAAGTCTGTAAATTACAGTTAAAAGCAAAGTTATAGTGTTTTTATATTCAATGTTCTATGCTCTTGCAAACTAATGACAATACAGATTTCACCGTGGTTATTAAACACCAGACAATTTATTTATACTGGTTTTAACACTGTGTCAGCACAATTTTTCAGGTTATTTTACAGCACACCTAACCTAGCTTTCCTGGATTATAACTAGTACTCACCTATCCTTCTACAAGGCCGGAAACTTCCCCATATACCTTATTAATGGAGGAAAATTGACATTTTGTCAAAGTTTTATGTAAGAGTATAACCTTTCTGGATGGGTTTCGAACCCGTACCCCCTTAGGGACACTAGATTCGGAATTCACTACCAACTGCGCTACCAACCCTGGTACACACCAGATAAATAGTCAAGGGTGCCAAAATACACCTAGTTGGGGGGTTTAAATCCAGTAAATGTCAAGCCTCAATCCTACATCATGACCAATGTCAGGTGATCTGTCAATTTTTGTACATGAATATTTTCTAAGTCATAACAGTAAAGGCCAATTACAACACCTTAAAGAATCTTCCTCAGGTACCAAATTCCAGATTTTTAAAACCAGTCCTGAAAACATTAATAACCTATGCTCTTCCACCTCACCATATTACATTCCTCTAAAACACTAAAAATAGTATCCAATCAGCTTTTTTTTGCCCTTTACTGGTTGCAACATGGGAGAAAAGTGGCCATTTTTTCACCTTAACACGCTAGGGTTTTTGCAAGATGCTCTAATATCATCACTTATTGACTAACAGATATGCAACTTGGCCATGTTATACCCTGAGTGACTCTATTTCAGAAAAAGCCAGTTGAGCCCTGATCCCATGGTTACCATGGCAATGGTGGGGCAGAGCAAAAAGGACGAAAAATGCAATTTTGGCTGGGTTTTTTTTACCCAAAATTGTCATTTCATTCAGTAATATTTCCCAAAATGAGATCTAAAGTGCTAGCACTTTTAAGAGACAGAAAACATGTTTTCTTATCAGTGACCACAATTTTTTTCTGGCAATTTGAATAAAAAAACAAAACAAAAAAGGACACTGAGAAAAGCGATTCAATTTTTTTCAGAACGAAGCTATTGCTAAATTTTATTCAACTGTCAGTGTTGCAAACATTAATGCTGCTGATTTTAATATGTAGGGTGATTCATAACAATCTAAAACAGTTTCAAGTGTTAATATACAAGTATTGTTGTTCTGTACTAACTCAATTATGAATGATAGATATTTTGAAAAAGTATATAATACAGATTTTTTTAAACAAAAGTAAGGGGAAAATGTTGACGTCACGATGTCGTCGATGATGTCCTAACAGGCGTTTGTTTTTAAGACTCTCTTTAAGCAAAAGGCTGCTGAAGTTGTTCAGCTTTATTTTGAAAGTCATTCACCAATTACTAATGTATATTTATGAATCTAGAGTAAAAAAGTGCTGGAGTGAACATTTAAGTCATGGGGTTAAATGTATGCCTCATCAACTGTTAAATAAAATGGAACAATATGTACGAGGGGTGATCCAGAAATTCGTGGACACCTTGCATGAAACAAAAAGTAATGAAGCCAGTCACATGAACTTCTAGTATCTTTTTAAGTGAGCATTTGTCAACAAATTTGCAAAATATTGTAAAGATTCAATCATAATTAATGATTCTGCACTATTTTATATACATGGACATGATGAAATGCGGCGCAGCTCATGGCGTCTCAAACGACGTCATGTTGTCAAAAGAAGTAAACTTAATTACGGTTTTGCCTTATAAATCTTCTAAGCATTCCTCTTTGACCTGTACGATGCATTTCTAGCTTTTCTGTTACAATTCTGCCAACAGTTCCAAACAATAAATACAGAGAATAACTGAGAATCGTAAAAGTATCCATATGATTTCATTAACCTTCTCATGCAAATTTTCCTTAGTTTCTTTGACTTTGTTTCTCAGACCGCGAATCATTCCCTACACAGTCCAATCCATTCGAAAATTGGAGATGCTACTTATACACTATTGTACGACACACAGATGGTTTATATGTAACACTTTCTATCATTGTTTTTGTCTTGCCAAATGTTTTTCCGAGATTTACACAGAATTGTATAACTGTCTGCAGTTTTGCTGGTTCCGTGATGTCCGTTTTTTATGAAGCTGTTTTCACCCCTTCTTTTACTAAACACAAGTGTATAATGACCGCAACGTCAAATTTCTTCTGAAACTTACAGAATGACGTCATACATGTCTAAACAACGTTATTATAACGTTTCCTGCCATTTTCTTTATTTGAACAGATTTTACATTAATTTGAATGAGGTAAAAACATATTCATCAAGGAGAAAAAATGAGTTGCGCCGCGATTTCGATACTTCATATTTTGATGACGTCATAAATAGATGAAAAATGCAATTGATGTTTTAAAATTTTGTCCATTTATTAAAAAAGCATTGATTAATGATATCCTAACAAATCTGCACGGTAGGACGTCACATTATGGATATACACACATTGTCCACGAATTTTTGGATCACCCCTCGTATTGTCAATACTTATAATATAAAGTAACACCTACTGTTAGTTGCTACAGGAGATCATAAATTGTGCTTACGATAATTAGTGCATGCAAGTATCAGTTAGTAGTTAGGTTCCAACCAATCTGCTTGAGGTGATTGTTCAAAGCACTGGCGGCTGACATGGTCCCAATCCACCAGAGACACTATTTTTGATTGGTGGATGTTATACATGTATATACATAGATGGAAATTAGAAGTTTTGAAAATACTGTAATACCTACTTGCAAAATTCAGAAATAGGCAGTTTTCACATAAATTACACAGAGTAATTAATAAAATACTAAATTCAGTATTAATACTAAAAACTTTCACCCATGTATATATATGTATTGAAGTGTTAGTGTTATCTATATATGAGTTAGTAGAAGCAGACATATTGAGGGTTTCCCGCAAGACTGTAGTAAGTGCATTGTGTTAAAGAATGAGTCAGTCTTGCAGACAACCCTCAATATATAATGTAGTGACTTTGGTGGATTTAAGCTGTGCCCGTTGCTTTTGGTATGTTGATATACATGAAATGATGAGCGAAATACTGATTCACTAGTCTTAGAGTAGTTCATGTAAGTCTCCTGTGTGTCATCCTCAGTAATTCAGGGTATTATTTGTCAACAATAATATTCATAACATAGGAGCAGGGTTCAAATTTAACTGATTTGAGCCTCATTAGTCTAGACAGTAATATTTTGTGTCAATTTCAATTTGCGAAAATTTGCAAGTTAAAATAAAAATTACTAGCAATTTTTAAAATCCATTCACATTTTGTGAGTATACAAAGGAGTACCGTGGATTTCTGACGATGACCGTGCGTTCAACTATACATGAGTACCTATGCTCTAGTATATACATGGGAGAAAGATGAAAATTTTTAAAATACTGAAAACCTACATTTAAAACACTGAAATAATCAGATTTCATACAAAATACATAGTCATTTATTCTCAAAATACTGAAATCAGTATAAATACTGAAAACTTTCATCCATGTATATAAACAAGAGTCATTTGCATCCATCAAAGTAGTTTTATGATACAATGTAGTATCAATGTATACATATCAATGGTTCAGTTCAAAACTAGTCAAACTACATGTAAATAAGCAAGGATATTGATTAGCTTTGCACTTAACCATCTATATGGATTACGCTTTGAGAATGATAATAAATGGGAAAGAAGAATTTAACAAGGTTTACAATTTTATGCTTTTTATAAGTAAAGCAAACAAATAGAGCAATTAGTATAATATGACAATTTATAAATGTAAATATGGCAAGTTAAAACACATATAGTATGTAATTATAACAATTAACAATATCAGAACAAAATTAAATTACTAGTCATTCATAAATATTGTTTGTTTTTTCTCAACTGTCAAAACATGAATAATTTGACGGTGACTTCGTGCTCTTTGTCTAACACTCGTGATATTGAGATAGTGTAATCATTCACCATGAAATTATTCAAACTTTGACAGTTGAGAAACAAGAGCTGTCAGAGGAGACAGCATGCTCGACTTAGTTAGTGTTTGTCACAGGAGTAAAAAATATGTATAAGGAGTTATAAACCTAGTCACATGGGATGTGGTTGATAATAGGAAACATATATTTAAAGTTTGAAGTCAATACCTTAAGAAATAAAACAGTTGCAGTAAAAACAAACATTTTTTAAATTTCAAGGGGAGATAATTCTGAAAAAAATATATTTGGAGTTATACACCTTGTCACATGAGATGTGGTTGATAATAAGGAATGTACATTTAAAGTTTGAAGTCAATACCTAAAGGAATAAAACAGTTGCAGTAAAAACAAACATTTTTGAAAGAAAACTCTAAGTTCAAGGGGAGATAATTCTGAAAAAAATATATTTAGAGTTATGAACCTTGTCACATGAGATGTGGTTGATAATAAGAAGCATATATTTAAAGTTTGAAGTTAATATCTTAAGAAATAACAAAGATATAGGGGAAAGTATTTTACTGCACAAAAACTTTAATCTGTGCACAAAAACTTTAATCAGTTCAAGGGGAGATAATTCTGAAAGAAATGTGTTTGGAGTTATATACCTTGTCACATGAGATGTGGTTGATAGTAAGGAACATATATTTAAAGTTTGAAGTTAATATCTTAAGAAATAACAAAGATATAGAAGAAAGTATTTTACTGCACAAAAACTTTAATCAGAAAGGTGGACGCGGACGCGGACGCGGACGCCGACGCTGGGGCGAGTAGGAGAGCTCTACATTACTACGTAAAGTCGAGCTAAAAATGGACTATATCTGTTTATAAGCTATGCCTCAGAAATAGTTTTTTTCATATCTTATTATTGATTTTAACAATCATAGGGAGATTGGCAGGAATGAATAATCAAACAAGGTCATGGTAAAGTGACTAGCCTGAATCCAAAGGCAGCTGGCACAGTCTCGATCCACAGTGTCTTTGTAGGATCAGGACTGTGCCGGGCCCTGAGCCTGAATGTAATATCACAAGCATCTAAACAACCAACCATTGTTAAATTAACAATAAACCATGAAAAGACCAATCTAAGACAAATATTGCTTTCATGCTAGCATAATATATACAATGATATTAGCTAATATGATATTTTACTATAATACTGCAATGTAAAGTAAAATTCAGAGCTTATTAGAGCTGTCATCGATTCCAACGATATCAATGTATCGTCAATATTTTTTCCTATCAATAATCAATATAATATTTGAAATATCCATAATAAAGCTTTAGTAAAGGTAAATGAATAAAAGTGTCAAAATTTTCAAGACGAACTTTCTATAGTGAGCTGAAACAGGTGCGCTGTCATAATATGAACGGATAGGTCTAAAACATTGACAGGTACATTGTTGCTTTTTTTTCATGACAAATATAAATCTATTATCAGTTTATGACAACAAAAATGGTCTGTATAGTACTGCAGTAAATACAGCAGTATATTATCAGTGTATCGTCAATATTTATTTCTTGATATATAAAAATGGTCGATACCCTTGGAGCCTTATCAATGACAGCCCTAGAGTTTATTAACATTTTATCAGACATATCGGGACGGTTGGTTGTTTTACTCGAAGTTCCTGGATAGCCTCAGATCTCAAGCTTTCAACATAGAACTTAACACAAACCCTTGCTAGTGGCTGACAAAATGCTTTACCTGATATAGAGGTAGGCAGACGAACGGCTATATAAAATATTTAGTGACAAACTCCCCTAAGGTCTTTTCCCAGGATTCAAACCCATAACCCCTGTACTCATAGTGACTAGTCTAAACATGCTACTGCCTGAGCTAACCTGGTGGGTCATTATAAACCATATCTTACAAAAATAACAAAAGAACAAAATAACAAGGAGTTATATTATATAAGCATCTTGTGCAACATAGTGTTAAGTATATAAAGCTAAATCTGATGTCGCTTAATTCAAAAGAATAACTACTTGTATAATAATAATCATTTCTAAATAAACTAAAACCGGAATTCAAATAGTTGGGTTTTTCCCAGCGGTGCAAACAATCTTTTATTGTTACAATGAAAACATGTGTAGATAGAACAAATTATAATCCATATTTGGTGCTTTTCAACAATAATGAGAAGAAACTTTGTTTGTAACGCCTATGCACAGACAGAAAAACTCATAGATTGGAGGTCCAAATTAGGTCTATTGTGCCCTAAACTGTAACAAATATAAAGAAATATGCATTCGTTCCCTGAATTTACTCTGCAAATATTTAAACAAGTAGCATATTTCGTGAATATATAAACTAAGCTGAGGCTTTTAAGGAGCTGCTATATTGGTAAGAGCAGTAAATCTTTTAAGCAGAAATCCTTTTTAACTGAATTTTTAGATAAATTAAGACGAAATAAATTAATTCAAAAAGAAATCTACATGCTATATCCTGTGGTCATTTGAATGAAAGACAAATAATGTTATGTACATTTTAAGATTTACATGTTAAAATTTAAAATTTGACAGATATAACTTTATATACATTAATAACATCTTAATATAAAGAAAATATTATATAGGTCCAGCAAATGCAGGGTTATCTCCCATGTCGATTGTCACCGAACCATTAGAAGCATTAGTAGTGTATGAGTTAAGAATGATTCTAGAGTTAGTTGCTATGGTATTAGTGTTAGTATAAGCTGAGTCAGTGCTAGTTTCTAAATCTGTACCTTTCTTTTCTCTCCTTGGCAACAAGAATACTATGGATAATGACATCGCTATATGCCAAGCACTGTGAGTATATTTGTAGTTTGTGTCCGTTTCAAAGAAAGCAAAAAGAACCAGCCCAGTGGCTGCCAGCAGCACACCAGGCAACAAATTACACAAAAAGTACATTTTTCCAGGAAATAAACTTTTACGTTTCTTACATTGAATAACCTGAAAATAGAAAAATTAATTGTTATGAACAGAACATTGACGAACAGTTAACAACAAAATATCAATGTTTTGATATGGAAAATTAAAACCTTTTAATTTATTAAATATCATTGACCTCCAGGATGCTACATACTAGATATCTAAGCTCTACGCCTTGTTGTTTCACACAAGAGGGTTTTTAAAGTTTTTCCTTGTGGTTGCCATGGCAACCAGAGTGAACTCTGAAGGAATTTATTTCTTTAAACAACTTTAAAAGAGCTCATGTGAGGAACATTAGGAGGTTATAATGCTTATAGCAAAAGGTTATGCTAGAAAACAGACACGGGGCGATTCGAAACACTCACCAGTAGCACATAGTCCTTATAGTGAGCTTAAAAGTGATTAACAATTGAGTAGGACAGACCAACAGATTTTCAAATGTATGACCCATAGACTTACAGCATAAAGTTGTTTCAGTGTTAGCCCTTACATTACTGTAGTAAGGATATAACATCAAAGATAAGAAACTTCATACAAAATTTCTAGTGCTCAAAAACAGGAAATTGACTCTAGCTTTTATTTATATAAACAGGTTTTATCGCATAAATCCTTTACTTAAACTAATTTATTACTACAGAAATCAAACTCACCCATGAACTAAACATTATTACAGCAGCTATCCCAGCAGGTATTGCAAATACCCACAATCCATGACGATCATATTCAACACCGACTGATACTCCAATCGCCCCTAATGTTTGTGCGAAGGAACGGAATGGTTTTGGAATCTTTGACATAGCAAGCATAGTGACCCAGAATGAACTAATTGATCCAAGAAAATCAGCAAAGCTAAGTATATCATAGTGTAACAAACAGTAATACACTAGATCACTAGTATCACAGGCATGATAAAACTGAAATATAAAAATATACATTCTGTCATTTTAAATTAAGAGTTCATTTTAGCAATAATGTAAAGCTAATGATATAAAAAGGACCCTTCTAAAATCATACATGAACATAAATGTTCAAGAATTACATGAACAACGCTCTTAAATATATATACCTGTTTCTCGTATGCTCGGTGTTTCTCATATTCTCATGACGTAATAAAAATGGTCCGAACTGTTGCTTGAACATTGAAGACGAAAGTTTTGTGTATATTTTGCAACAATATAAAATTTAGACATTCCTCTTGAGTGTGCCTGATACCCAAGTATAGTCTTAACCCCACGAGAATACGAGAACACAGGATAGGTGTTAATAAAAAAAAAAACGTTTACAAAGTAATCCATGCGAGAACCAGAAAAAAATATTTATGCTGTAAACATTAGAACTTAAGACCAGAACAAATTTTTAAACTTTAAAGTTAATGTTTTATGATACATCCATTATAGATTATTACAAATCACCTAGCTAGCTCAGTTGATAGGGCACAAGTCTACTGACCTATGGGCCATATGTTTGATTACCCCAAGGATATCATTTCATGTAGATTTGTCATGAAATGATAATATCTATGACCATTCTCTCTCTTACAACTTATTTCAAATCATATAGGGCAGTTGTCAGTCACTGACAGAAGGATAAATAAGTATAGTAACTGGTTGGTTAACAGCTGAATCCAGAGATTAAACCTTTCCAGCAACGGTGAGTAGGTTAACTGACCACCGCTCTATAAGCTTTACAATTAAGTCAATGAGTTACTATAGTGTTAAACCCAACAAAAATATATAAACACAGATTAATACATTATTTAAAGTAATATGTGAAAATACAAGGACTTACAGCAGAAAAGAACATAGTGTATGTATAGATGGCAGCTTCTACAAAGTAACGTCTATATATGGCGAGACATACAGATGGTATAAAGAATAAATTACTTAAAGTAAGTAATAATAAAGCTAAAAGTTCATCACTCTTTGATCTCCCATCAGTACCATCGGTACAACCATAACCTTTCCAACCTGTAAGCATAAATAACAATAACATGGGTGGAAGTTGAAAGTTTAAAAAATACTGAAAACCTACTTTCAAAATACTGATACAGACAGATTTTATATGAATTACTTAAAGTAATTTATACTCAAAATACTGAAATCATTATGAATACTGAACACTGGCACAAATGCAATTATGTACAATGTATTAGTAATACCCTTACTGTTAGGACTGCCAGGGTTATCAGGTTACCTGACCCCCATTCAATTTAAGTAAGGATTCTTTTCTATTTCTGGAATAGGTTAAGCATTGTTTGATACAAGATCTATAATGGATCAAATATGCCGAGATGACTTATAAACTTTATATGCTTTAATTGCATGTGTAAATATTGACAATATATCAGGTTATTTCATCTTTAAAAAGTCTGAATATGACATAATTAGGATGATTGGGTTAACTAAATGAATAAGCAGGCATCTTAAATCAGTTTTAGAAAAAAAAACCTATTCTACCCTGATACTATAGACGAATGACAATGCATGTAAGAATGAATTAAAAAAGCCAACAATTAACTGATTGAAATTGATTCCAAGCAAAAAAATCACTGATTTTATTTTAGCAATTGTACATGAAAGTCAAGAAGTGGCAGTTGTTGGGCATTGATCATTGAGGTAGGTAATACTGTAAAATCCATACCTGCATAACAATAACAAGAACTAAATACATGAACACCACTGATATAATCTCTACATTCACCATATTCTCCACATTGTCCTCTCACACACCCTGATATAGTTATATCCATGCTTAACAATGGTAAACCTTTACATCGCATGGATTTCCTGAAAGTAGAGAAAAATTCACAAATTTTCTTTTATGTTTTACAATAAATTGTGGGGTTATTCAATGAAAATACATGAACAATATAACCAATGCAGAGCTACAGAACAAATCCTCTGCACAACGGCAACTTTTGATATTTCCCTCAGGCATAATTTTAATCAAATTTTACCTCTGCAGAGCAACAATCACTAAACAGCAACATACTTTAGTCCTTTCCAGTGGGTGTTGTTTAAGAGAGGTTGTACTGTATATGGTGAAAATATAAAATTCTTTATTCTTACATTTTCATTGTAGTGAAAATACAACACAATGTCAATATATTTCTAACAAAACACAGGAAAGAAACAGAATATTCATCCATGTTGGAATATGATCTTTTTATCACAATAATGCTCAGAACATTGTCACACAAACTTATAACTGCTCAACACAATCATTGCTCAGGGAGGGTTTAATTTCAAAAAGGAAAGAGATATAACAAAAAGAAAAGAGTTATTTCAAAAAGGAAAGAGTTATATAAAAAAGAAAAGAGTTATTTCAAAAAGGAAAGAGTTATATAAAAAAGAAAAGAGTTAATTCAAAAAGGAAAGAGATATAACAAAAAGAAAAGAGTTATTTCAAAAAGTAAGAGATATAACAAAAAGAAACGAGTTATTTCAAAAAGGAAAGAGATATAACAAAAAGAAAAGAGTTATTTCAAAAAGGAAAGAGTTATATAAAAAAGAAAAGAGTTATTTCAAAAAGGAAATAATTATTTCAAAAGGGTAGAATTATTTCAAAAGGGTAGAGTTATTTCAAAAGGGTAGACTTATTCAAGGATTGAAATCATAGAAACTGACTTTCATCGAAAAATAAATGTCATTTTGCTGATATCTAATTTGCATAAGCGGCGAAGGCTCACTTTTGACGAATCAGATTGTTTTAATTCCTTTAGGTTGTTATTATTTCAAAAGGGTAGAATTATTTCAAAAGGGTAGAATTATTCTAATCTTGTCTAGAGTTACCTTGATTCTGGATGAAAGCACTGACTTCTAAGACCCAGGTACCAATTTCCTGGTTCAGGATAAGGTACAAATATTTCATCTTTATATTTCTCAGATGATGAATTCAATAACAAGTGTATGCTATTATCACAAGTGTGTATAGTTACACCACCTGGAATTCTGTTCTTCATTAAACATATATATATCACTACATGATGATTGGCAGTCTAAAATACAAAAAAAGTTTCTTAGTAAAAACATTATAAATTGTACATTCAAACCCATTATATTTTACCATGCCTGATATTTTCATGGGTGAAAGTTGTGAAAACTGAAAATACTGAAGAAAATGCTGGGGGCCAGGGGGCCGCTAGGACCCCCGGTGGGTCCAGGGCAACGCCTTGGCGGGGGTTCAGGGGGCCAGAGGCCCCCGAAAGCTGACAGTGTAGAAGCAAAATAAAGCAGTAAAATCAAGCATTCATGGAAGCTAGCAGGAACTTTCAGGACCTCTGAGTAAAATATCTATGTACATATATTAAGCATTTTGGTACTCATGAGTACTTCATAAGTTCTTAACTTGAAAAAAAATTGTATGGTATATAACTATCTTAATTCTTAAACATGCCATCAAATAATTTAAAGTTAGTGTATAAGACCAAGCTGAATGTACACAGAAAATAATTTCAATCCACTTTGCAAGTGAAATTGATAGATAAGTCTTTTTTGGCAGCAGGTATATCTTCATTGAAGAATGATCTAGTTGCTTTCTGGTTGCATGTAAAATATTTTTTTCACAGACCAATGTCATGCTTATTTTGCACTAAGAACAGAACAAGAGCTGTCAGAGACAGCATGCTCGACTTAGTAAGTATTTGTCACAGGAGATGATGTTGATGATAAGGAACATACATATTTTAAAATTTGAAAATATAACCTTAACAAATTTAAAGTAAATAAATTAATAAAAAAAATAAGTTCTAGCAGCTTCTATTACACTCCTTATCTGACTTGATAATTTGATGTATCACCAATAACTACTGTTCAATATATTGCTACAATTTTTTTATCAATGACAGCTCTTTTGGCAAACAGACCCAAGTATTAAATTACATACACATTGATAATGCCTATGTTGTTACTCAAATCTTATTTTACATTTTGTCCAGCTGACAAAATGACACCTGAGTTCCAAGACTCACAATATTAGAAAAGTTGAATGTAAACAAATTTGTCTATTTAATCTATACATATGCTGTTCATACAAAATGAACATTCAATTTAAAACTTCCAAGATTACTGTATAAATTTAGAATCAGTTCTGCTAACATCATCATGGACCAAACGTGTTAACTTTGGTGTATAAGTAAAGTCTCAATGTTATTGGGTAAATTATAAAGAGATAGGCTCAACAACATACAACTGCTCAATATAATTAAGTCATCCAAAGTGTGTAACAGCATCCCTATAAAATATTAATGGACCAGTCCTGTTGACTTTTTTGGAGTATAAATAAAGTTAAAATATTATTTGTGAAATACGGGATTGACTCAACAAAAAACAACCACTCAGAGTACTTAAGTCATCATGAATGAGGATTTTATAATCAGCACCCCTATAAAATAATAATGGACCAAATCTGTTGACTTTTGAGTGCATAAATACGGGTTTGTCATTTGGGCAAATTATGCTATAGACTAAACAAGAAAGAACTGCAACATGCTAATATACCTAAGTTATCCAGAAGATTGCAATTAGAATCTGCTCACCCCTTAAACGAAAATGGACTTAACCTTTTGGTGTTATGCAAAATACAGCTTTAATTTAAATGAGACTGTTTGAGTATTTTGGGGTATTAACAGTAGAATGTGAAATCGTCTTCCCTGTCTTAATTACCTGTTTGTCATCAGTAGTAGTGTTAACACAGCAGGGGAACATATGACGTCACATACACAGAGCTGTGTAGAGTTGATGCAGACACTAAGTCTACGTCACTGTTCAACTGAGTCTGATTTTAAATCAATTTAAGGTGTATCGTGTGTTAAACTCTGTGTTTAAGTTAAAGTGCATTGCATTTACGTATTCATTTTGTAATTAAATATAAACTAGATAGAATTTCTAGGATTAAAAAGAACAAAGGAACAGAGGCTTGTGTCTTTATCATTGCTTATGACGTATGTTAACATGACTGTTTTGTTACAATTTTAGTTAAGTTATAGTGATAAATGTTGATATTTAGACATCAAATTATTGAATTACTCCATAAAACTTCTTGGTCGAGTGCCAAAAAATTGTCTTTGAAAAAATGTTTGTTTCGACGATTATTTTTCTGTGGCATTTTATTATTTTGTTTACTCTCAAAATAGAGTAAGTGTTTTTCCACAAATCGGTCTGGTTTTTTTTCATTTTCGTCGATTTTTTGGTCGGTAGGAACAAGAAGTAGTGGCCTTAATATGTAGTAAACATTACTATATCTGTGTTTCTGCAATCTTTACAAAACTTAAGAGTCATTTTTACCCCTATTTTTATTTTTTCGAGGGTCATTTGAAGTTTTTCAAGGGTCAGTGTTATAACTAACTTATATGACTATCTAACCCATTTATATCAAATATGAGCTGCATTATAAAAATGTTGGTTTGTTTTGCACATAGTCATAATTGAACAAAAATCAACTATTTACAAATTTAACATGGCTTTGTCCACCACACGATTACTTCAAAAAAAAAAAGATTTCGTACGTAAATTTGCCGATTTTTTAAAAAAAAGTGCACATGAAAACGTGTTGAAAATAGTCGTTTTTTAAGAATTAATTCTGCAAATTTACATCAGGGAATCGCTGATTTACAAATATTTTGTGTATCCTAAATGTCTCAGTTCAAGGGTTTGAAATAATTCAATAAAAATCGCAGACATTTCTGAAGTAATCGCTGAGCGTTAAGTTGTATAAAATAACCAATTTAAACTGCTTAAAAATAAACAATTTATAAAGACAGTGCTATTTTAAAAGTAGGTGAATGTAAACAAATGAACATGCCGATCTGCATTAGCCAATATTTGTTTTAATCGATCATTTTCTTTTGATCATTATAATCTAGCGGACAATTAAAAAAACTAGGTCATTCTTGTTTTAAGCATAACTAATTATATTAACAATTAAATCAAACTTAACGCTATGATGACACACTGAGACGTTGCATTTAAGACATTGCTGTGTAATAAAACATCAAAGAGTGTGAAAAAGCCGACAGGACACACATCTTAACAATGTCAAACATGTGTAAATTTGTAACCAAACAAAGGATTAAATTGAATTCAATCGCTGGTTAATAATGAAATATAAAGACGATTTGAGACAAATAGTAAAGTAATAAGACAAGATCACTATTTTAAATTGATACCTCGTAACCAAATGCCTGCGTCGTATGCAATATAAAAGTCGTATTTAGTGATCTACTGATCACCGAAAATGACTTGTAATTCCGTCAAAGTTATTTTTAGCAGCATGTATTTGTGTACAAAGTTACGTCAAATGACGCATGCTATTAGATACATTTTAACGTGTCACTGACATTGGTAAATTCCGTATTTCCGTCAAAATTACATCCCTTTTTCGTGATTACGATCGCCAAACACCGATTTTGACACCCTCACCCCCTACCCCCCCCCCCTCAAATTTCTCAACGGATTTACATGAATTGGAAAAATGGCATTGGCGGCCGTCGAAAATACGGAATTCCGTCAAAATACGGAAAACTTTCACCCATGTATTTTAACTTTTATTTTGGTGTAAATCTTTTTTATGAACTTGCAGCTTCAACTTTAGAACTAAAAATGCCCTTTCCTGTATCAAGGTAAAATAGTCTTAACAAAGAATTGATAACATGTTAGTGAATCAGAAAGCCAAGTTAACTTATGGTGATCATATAACTTCTTGACATATTACTCAACCACCATAAAAGCCTAGAGAATCTGTTCCAGATGTGGGAGGTCGCTAGTTTGATCTCAAGCTATATCACACCAAAGTCAAAGACAATAAAAATGATACTAGCAGTTCTCTTGCTTGTCATTCAGCATAATAGGAAAAGTGCCAGGAAAATGGAGAAAAGTAGCTAGAATAAATATCTGTATATTTGTTGATTACATTATACCAAGTTAAATATAAGCTTCTTTATATGAGGCAAACAGTCATCAAGCAATCATCTCTAAGATGAACTAGCATTGGATACTAATCAATTAATTGTGAAAGCATTTAACAACAAGTAGCGTAAAATCAAATTGGTGGCTAGTTATGACAGTCCTACATAAAATAACAAATAAACAGAAATAAAACAATAATCTTACATCAACAGAAGTCTTGATAAGGTTAGCACTGACTCTTAATGTACCGCCAATATCTGTGACAGCTTCAACTAACATGTTGGTCACTAATACTTGATAGTCAGGTATAGGCATACTATCTAATGTCTCCGGTATGGGAATAACACCAGGTTCAGCCCAGAGATAGGATACATTAAATGTCTGTCTATCCCATACAAACTTTCCCAGAGAATCCATTTTGATACAGGAATCTTGGGATATCTCTAGTGAGGAATTCTGGGATGGATTGTGGTTGCCACTACTTGCTAGAAATATTGTTCTTGGAATCATCAATCTAAATGAGTGGCAAGCTGGGAAAAAAAAACAAAAAAACTTAAACATGTGGACTTAACTGAAAAACAATCATAACCTCCAGTTTCAGGGGTTTTTTTTCAAAAGAAGCAATCAACTGTCCAATTTCTTGTCTAAGTTACTACTGCATTCAGTAGATTTGGATTATAAGGTTTTATAAATGGAATATTTTGAAAACATTTTGTAGCTATTCATGAACATTGTACTAAATTTAAAAATGGATATACGATCAATCCTAGTTGTCTAGTTATACAGGTATTATCATCAGAATAATACATATTGGAAAATGAAAGTAAGAGAAGCCATTGAAATTTAACAATGCAATCTCTGAACAGGGACGAAGGCCGGGAGCTACCACAGGTTTACAACAGTCTCCTTACATCACATAACTTTTCACTGGTCATGTGATCAAAGCCAATCCGATGAAGGTGAAGAGAGCCAGTTCCGTGTTGGTTTGAATCCCATCCAAAAACCTACCCGTAGTTTCCTTCAGCAAGAAACTTTATCACACTTGCTCAATACTGGGGGACCAGGAAGCAGACTGGAAAGTGATTAATTAAGTTGTAATAACTTGTTTCACAATCAAGCTAAAATAAATTAGCATAATAATGAAGGTGATAAGATGTCACCAAACATTTCAGGGTAAATAAATTGTTACACTGAGTAGAAGAAAGTTAACTCCTTGAACTCCCAACTGTATTTAATAATAGATTAAGAATAAAAAAGAGAGCTCATGATCAATTCATAAAGTAGATAATCAACAATATCAAACTCTACTTACCTTTTAAATTAAAGGCCAATTTAAATGAGACTTCAGACACATTAAAATCATTGTCAATCTCGATAAAAATATATGACCATTTATCTAAAACAGGGGAGGCAATCTTTAACTGACATGTGGATATGTTTCCACAAGAAACATTTGAAGTTGTAGCCAATGATGGTAATTTTTCAGCTTGTATTCTGATGATAATAGGACATTTTGTGGTTGAGATTGGCTTCATTGTACTAGTTGGTGGTGGTTTTGTTGTGACTGTAGTATTAGTGAAATACTGGGTAGTGTTAGAATCTGTGATATTATCATTATCAATGATTTCTTCATTTTCTTCATAGGTAAATGGTGTAACCATACAATCTTCAACTTTAACATCATACTCTACTGTGTCTTGTGGTAATACATATCTAAAAATACAATTTTACAAAATTGATGACATTTTACAGTCCATACTTAAACCATTCACCAACTTTACAGTTATTACCTCTGGGCTACTGGTATACATGTATATGTATATCTATCAATCTTGCCAGGTGGGGAGTCTTTTACCTTGCTTAGTGCTCCTGATAAATTGGTGTAACAGAATTATACCATCATCACAGATACCCATAAACACCTGCGTGGAATGAATCAATCACAGGTAAATTTCTAGCTCAAGGCAATTTGCAGTGCCCTATGTGGGGTTTGAACACCGGACCTCTCGATCCCTAAGCCAGCCTACTACAACTGGACTACTGCTTCTACGTATTCAGCTAAACCTAAAAATATCATACATCTCCAAACAACATCTACAACAAGTTCATCCTCTTATAACTGCAATTTAAAAGAAGAAAATGATTCTTTCTACAAGGTTTATAGCTCAATTACATAAACTAACCTGCTTTCCTAGGCATGTTTCCTTTAGCAGTACTTTATAGACCTTCAACAAGAAGCTGACAATTTCTTCCTATACAAGAAAGTATCAACATTATAGCCAAATTTTCATGGAAAAGTATGACCTGCAAGCACTCCGCAATAAAACTAAGGTATCAGGATTCCATGTAGAGTATACATACTATCCCTGTACCACCACAGAGGTTACAGTCATTGCTAGGAAGTCCTATTTTAGAAAAACAAACAAATAACATAAACAATGTCATGCTGATGTACCTATAAAATGCTTGATGATCACCAACAGTTTGTGTAAGATGTACTTTATGTTTTTGTTGTAAGGATAATTCTTCTACGTTATCAACACCCTGTGAATTCACCACAACAAACATTCCATACAAGCAGGATTTCTTTAATCCCTGTAAAAATGAACATGAACATACACATATGGTGGAAAGTTCATTTTCTAAAATATACTTCAACATTCAAAAGCGCTAAAGTTCAGTCCATTTGGTCTTGAGAGCAATACTTGAACATTCCATACACTTGGTTTAATGCCAAATGGCTCCAGACATATTTTTTAAGATTTTCTATGGCACTTATAAATGTACAAATGGCTAACCTTGTTGACTTGCTGTGATGGTTTCTAACAGATGTCATACACATTATTGAACACTTGTTCTGAATTTCTTCACTTTGTGACTTCTTACATGAAAACCCATGTTAAAGACACTCATAATTAAAATCATAATTGTTAAGAATATAATATTTGACTTTGTCTGGAATATACCTGATATATTTTGCAATAATAGTCCTTAGTTTATTTCAATTTTTTGAAAATAAGGAATTAATGGGTTGACCAATTAGAAATTTTGTAGACACCAGTGGCAGTAACCCCATGACAAGGAGCAAGCGAAAAGATTTTTACTCAGTTATAATACCTTCTGATTAATTTGGTCTGTGTGAGGTTTAGGAAGAAATGCTGCCAAATACCAAGTACCAGGTTGCGGAGTAGACAAAAAATATGACACAGCTTCAGCATCTTTCTCTATTTCAACATGAAATGCATCTGATCTGTTGATGTAAAACTGATCTGGATATGATTCATTGTAGAGTGAGACAAGTGGATAACTTCCATGTTGTAGATATCTGTAACAATGAAATAAATAAATTTACCAGCCCTACTTTCAACACATCCTCATTGATAGTGAATATTTAAGAACTTAGAAAAGGGCAAGGAAGCTGAAAAACAGGGCAGGTTACATATGAGGGTTGATATTTTAAAATAACTACATGTGTATTTCTGTTTAGGAAGGAGCAGATAGGGAGGAGAAGGGTAAGAAGAAAAAAGGGTAAGATGCAGTGTTCTGCTACTCTTCTTTAGAATAATCACTACAACTGTGATGGTTGTTGACACTTCATCAGTGCATGTGAAGAAAATATTATTAATTGAATGATTTGATAAGTGCAAGCACTTTCTTTATATCATGTCATTTTCTACTCTTCTATAATTACTCTACCTCCATTCAGGTATCTGGAGCCTAAGACTAAAATTTTATGCTTTGTCACCCCAAGGCTTGTTATGTTCACAGCTTGATTGGCCTGTGAAAATTACATTGATTCAATACTGATACAACCAGTAGGTGCCTAGAGTAAATAACAAGTCCATCTTGTAGTGAATGGGGAAATAATGGAGTTGTATCATAATTTTTGTTTAAAAAAAGATGTACTTACACATGGACTTTTTTAAATGAGCATGCTTTCCCTGAAGTTTTGGCTTGAAAACTGAATGATACTTGTGCTGATTGTTCTGGTATATTGTATGAGAGTAAAGACACAGATCTGAAACCCTCATATTCTGACAATGTAATAGCTGTACTCCAATGAACATCAGAAAAATAAGCACAATCTGAAATACAAAATACCCAGTATGTTATAATTGAATTTATCAGCTAAATCTTTACTTCATAGTTGATTCTTAATGTTGGCAGTTAATGCAGCTATATTGAAATCTAATTAGTGTGAAGTAAAATTAAACATAGAAACAAGTTCGATGTTAAGGAAATTTATCTGTGATTAGCATCATTAAGTGATGCAATTAGCACATTCAAATATATAGTATAGGTCAAATAACAGCCAACAGTCAATCTACTTGCAGTTCCTAAATAGACTAAATCACTGGATTTAACTCTAAACCCATTACTAGGTGCATAACTGGACCAGGCACACCCCCCTAAAATTGCCCAAGCTAAGGGTTTTTCCTATCATAAAATATGATTTATAAGAAATCTATAAACATAAATATTAAAAATTTTGGCACGCTTAGCGTGCAATAAGTTACTAGACTGGAACTACACTAATACTTAGACATAATGTACAATAATTCAAGGGCATTTCCTTCTATGTATTTGTAAAATTTTAACATGATCCAACAGCTGTAACAAATTATATGATATATATCTAGATGCTTTCATCATAAACCCTTGGAAGGGATAGTTTAGGTTCTGTAAATGTTCCTGAATCCCTTAGAAATAAGCTTTAGGGGTGGCAGCAACCCTGAACCCCTGATCAGAGTTTTGTCCTTAAATAAGGCCCCTGGACCCCCAGTCTGCTTGTTCATTTTCTGACACTTCCCTCCTCCCGTAACTGGAATTTTCCGCCCCCGTAACTGGAAATCCTGGATCCACCTAAGCATCCTTATACGAGTTAAAATCAGGGTAGGAGGAATGGCCGTAGAATTTAATGTCCAAACACCATGAAGGTATGCCCAACCTGAGAATCGAGCCAACAACCCCATGATCAGTAGCTTGGTGTGCTACTGACCGAACTAGCTAGACAGGCTACTATTTATAACGCACGTGTTTTAAATAAATCAAATGAAAGCGTTTCTCGACTCTAGCTTCGTTTTCGAATTTGGGTTTGATAGGCATTAATTGCCATTTACGCTGCCCTGTATCATAGAATTAAACAGTTTGGTAAAGTGAATATCTGAAGAAAATTGAAACTAGGAAGTAAAATACGAGGCTAGCTTATGATAAAGTGAAAACAGTGTGTGACAGGTTAATGACATAGTCAATTAGCACTAACATCCAACTGTGGTGTAAGTGGTTTCAAATAGAAATGCTTACCAACTAAATCTAACAGTGAACTAATACTGGTAATCACCAGTAAATATACGTGTTTATACATTATCTGTCAATAAATAGTGGACAGACGATCTCAATATTACGAGAACGCATATTGCATCGATAATAAATTATTATTTCGAGGGCATTTTATTTACATATATAATAAGTGAAAGATGCAAATTTAACCGAACGTAATTTAATAAACGGAAAGGAGCAACACTTTTTAGTATAATTTAGTAATAGCTACTGTTTTGGTTCCTGTAATTGTTAAAACATTTTTAAATAGAATAAATAGCCTTAAATAAATTAAATCAACATAAATTAATGTAAATTCGAAAAGAATGGAACTTTATATCGATTTAATGACAAAATTCCCTAAAAGAGCGACACTACATACACTCAATGTAACAAAGAGAGATAACTCGGGAACAACTGTATTTATATTTTTTCTTATTCGACGTGTTATTTCCCTTTACACTAACAGTAAACCTTTTTGAGCGGCATTTAGCTATTTATCAAATTAGCTATTTGAGAGATGAGACAAATATCACGGATATTTTTTTCAGCTAATATTAAACTCTTTTAAAAATGTAATTACGTAAGTTTTTTTTGTTTATCTGATGTTATTTCACTGAAATACATTAAGTTCTTCCGAATATTTAGATTAGTTTGGGAAATAGCAATTTTACGCAGGAGGTCGGACATTACAAACCTTTTCCTTTTTGCTATTTTTCATTTAAATTTATTTATTTTTTATGATTTGGTTTATTTACTATATTGTCACATAAATTCATTGATCAATATGCCTAGATTTTATATTTTCCGAATTAATAGCAATTTTAGGAGGCGGGTGACGGACAAGACACTTCTTCGACTCATATTTTTGTGTGAAAATTATGGTAATAGCAAATTTTACATTATTTCAATACCACAAGAAGTCATGAAAACTTGAACTTATGCCATAATTAAATGATATTAACATTCATTTACACAAATCTTATGTTTTACCATGAAAAATTTAGTTACTTCAGTACACGTTTTTTCTATAATTAATAAGACCGTTACATACGCACCATTTTCATTTCCTTTAAATAAAAAAAACAAAAACTTTTTACTGCAAATTGTTATAAGCAATGTTTTAAAACATGAACTTTTCTATAAAATGTTTATATAAGTTTTTGATTAAAGTTTAATCGCTCTCAAATACAGCATTTTGAAAAATATGTTAAAACTGATTCTTACGCATTACACACAAAAATGGCCATTTTTTGACACTAGAAATTAACATAACTCTTAAACCTCTTGTGATATTTGAACATTTTTTGCTCACACCAGTAACATTAAGTCTTTATAATACAAAAGTTTGTTTTCACCATTTCAGTTTTTATTTTTCAATTTATGCCGTAAAAATGAGACAAATACTGTGCAACAGACCTCATCTATTATAGCTGCAGAAGGAATCTTCAGTACCTTAATGGCGGACGGATCACGTGACCACAATATGGCGGCGGTCTTATTTTCATTTCTGGGATTGTCTATAGTTGTTGTTTTGTCTCTGAGTCAAAAATACTTTACGAGTAGAAATGCGCATACAATGATGTATATGTTTATAAGTATTTGTTCGTTTCAGTCCGATTGAAAGTGTCCAAACATGTATATATTGCAAATAACAAAGTGTCGTCTGAAACATACCTTTAGAATTATATCAAAGTCTACGAACAACATTAATAGAAGCGCAAAAGAATCACATTTAGTTTTCATCCAGTTTCATATATTCCTAATCATAGATGCATTCATAATTAGTAAATATATAAATGACGTATCTAGTTGTATAAGTTTCAAATATAGATAGAACTTTATTGTTCCAATGTGTAAACAAAGCGTGCATCATACATGAAGGTGGATAAAGTGTGCATCATATGTTGATAAAGGGCTCATCATATGTGGATGAAGTGCGCATCATATGTTAATAACTTAATATAGGGCTCATCATAGGTGGATAAAGTGCCCATCATCTATAGGTGAATGATGAGCGCATCATATGTTAATAAAGTGTTCATCATCTATTGGTGAAACAAATGCGCATCATATAGACAGATAAAGACGCGCATCATAGGTGAATGAAGTGCGCATAATAGGTGGATGAAGTGTGTATCGTAGGGGGATAAAGTGTGCATCGTAGGGGGATAAAGTGCGCATCGTAGGGGGATAAAGTGCGCATCATAGGTAGATAAAGTGTGCATCATAGGTGGATAAAGTGTGCATCATAGGTGAATGAAGTGTGCATCATAGGGGGATAAAGTGCGCATCATAGGTAGACAAAGTGTGCATCATAGGTGAATAAAGTGTGCATCATAGGTGAATGAAGTGTGCATCATAGGCAGATAAAGTCGCGCATCATAGGTGAATGAAGTGCGCATTATAGGTGGATGAAGTGTGTATCGTAGGGGGATAAAGTGTGCATCGTAGGGGGATAAAGTGTGCATCATAGGTAGATAAAGTGTGCATCATAGGTGGATAAAGTGTGCATCATAGGTGAATGAAGTGTGCATCATAGGGGGATAAAGTGCGCATCATAGGTAGACAAAGTGTGCATCATAGGTGGATAAAGTGTGCATCATAGGTGAATGAAGTGTGCATCATAGGCAGATAAAGTCGCGCATCATAGGTGAATGAAGTGCGCATTATAGGTGGATGAAGTGTGTATCGTAGGGGGATAAAGTGTGCATCGTAGGGGGATAAAGTGTGCATCATAGGTAGATAAAGTGTGCATCATAGGTGGATAAAGTGTGCATCATAGGTGGATAAAGTGTGCATCGTAGGGGGATAAAGTGTGCATCATAGGGGGATAAAGTGTGCATCATAGGGGGATGAAGTGTGCATCATAGGTGGATGAAGTGTGCATCATAGGGGGATAAAGTGCGCATCATAGGTGGATAAAGTGTGCATCATAGGTGGATGAAGTGTGCATCATAGGTGGGTGAAGTGTGCATCATAGGTGAATGAAGTGTGCATCATAGGTGGATGAAGTGTGCATCATAGGGGGATAAAGTGTGCATCATAGGGGGATAAAGTGTCCATCATCTATAGGTGAAACAAATGCGCATCATAGGCGGATAAAGTCGCGCATCATAGGTGGATAAAGTGTGCATCATAGGCGGATAAAGTCGCGCATCATAGGTGGATGAAGTGTGCATCATAGGTGGATAAAGTGTGCATCATAGGTGAATGAAGTGTGCATCATAGGTGGATAAAGTGCGCATCATAGGTGGATAAAGTGCGCACCATAGGTGGATAAAGTGCACACAATAGTATTACATCAAGTGTGGATGTATTAGTACCTCTTATCAAGAGGTCAACCATAATATATTGCATCAAATCGGATCAGTAAGTGGGAATTGGAAAGTAGATGGATTTTAAATCTCAATTTGAACAGCGTTTTATTCATACGTATACTGTACATGAGAGGGTAGTGAAACCATTTATTATAGTTGTCACCATTCTATACTTAAACTATAATTATAGTTTATCGTTTTCTCTTTATGAAATCATAAAAAAACATCATATGAAACTTGAAAGGCAAAATATTTCATACGTACCCCAATCGTACATAATGTACAAATGTAGGTCATTAGGTGATACATTTACCCTATATACTGTCAATGAGAGCAGAAGATGGTGTTGCAAAGCCCAGCACCAGTAGTCCTAACAGTGATTTCCTTTTTAGCAAGACTGTGAAACAGGCGAAGCTATAAGCGGCATTTCAGAACTGCGATATTGAGTAGTGGTCCATTTTTCCGCATGCCAGCAAATAGTTCAATATTAAAAACTCAATACATAACTGCCTTTATCTTGCATTCACACATATTTCATAAATTCATTGCGACATCAAATCTCTTCAATTTTGTGAACAATTAAACTATGTTAGAAAAGTAATAACTCTACTGGTTACCGCGGATGTATACATGTACATCGATTTCATTCATGAAAATTTATGAATGAAAATATTTTACTCGTCCCCGTATCAAGCACTATAGTCACGTGATTAACAATTCAATAAACCTGCTGAAAAGACTCGATCAAACGCTTTACTTTGAATTTGTAAGAACGGTTAAATTTCACAATAATATAAACAGTGGAGTAAATGTTTTATTTCTGTGTAAAAAATAAACAAATATTAAATGACACAATAATGCTAGTTGTGAAGTAGTCTATTCGCCGTGCAAATTCGAATATTTCATAAGTTCATTACTACTGTTCTTCGCAGTGAAACTTCGAATATTCGTAACATTGAAATGTAATATTGTAACGAGCTCACCCCGGACGACTGTGGACGCGTGTATAGATCTACGCACGATGTATCGTCTAGATCTATACCGCCGGAGTCGATCTACGTCAGTGGAGGTTTCTCCGCGGTGAACTGGTTGGTATCGGGGTTGAGAGGCCTGTCGAGTGGTTCTCTTACGCCTGTGGTTCAATTGGTAGCGTGAACGATTGAAGTTCACTCGATGCTCTAGTCAACATTGTCAGCGTACCAGGTACACAAGGATGAACACAAAGACAACTCGTTAGTAAAGTTTCAACTGGAACGTTTTATTTTACGTTGAAAGTATTCTATCTACCCATGACTAAAATAACTTAGAATTCCTATTTAACAGTAAAATGCAGATATATCCATGACTATAATACTTTGATTTGGCCCCTAAACAATATTTTAGACGAAAACATAGTTCCTTTAGACTGTACAGCGTAGGAATAAATTCCCAGAGTTAGATGTAAACATGATAGGAACGCTGACATTTAGACAAAATGTGCTCCTAACAAAATGGATAAAAACTTGCGTTAAAACTGGATTTAAACATTAACATTCAGCAAAAGTGTACGGAATTAACTAATTCACATCTAGGATTAGGATTTAACATCGAAGGATACAAATTTACTGGAATGTAGAGGATCCAAATATGCGAACGTCGCGAAAACTGGTTTCGAAACATACTGGATAAACAAACATTGATTTGAGCTCAGAATCCTTCTTCTTCTTCTTCTTCTTATTAAGTACAACACTCCTTCAATAGACTGAAGATTATGTGTTGGCGCTGGGTTAAAAACTGGTAAAAAATAACAGTGGTGATTTATTTACAGTACTAGACAGTACATATGGAAGTCCAGCAAAAAATAAACTGACTTTTAAGGATAAAATAAGAACTTTTGCAAATAAAACTATGTACATTGTTTGGGGCTTAATAGTTAATGGTAGCTACAAGGACAGGCACAGTGATCAATGATTTAAATGAGTCAACTGTGTCTGCCTGTTTTACATGAGTAGGTAGGGCATTCCATTGTATGATAGTACGAGGATAGAAAGAAAATTTATAAGTATCTTTAGTGGCTCTAATACATCTAAAGTTATTACCAGCAGATCTTGTTCTGGTGTCAGCAGGAATAAGAATGTCATTATCAGGGTAAATTGCAACACAGTGATTAATTATTTTATAGAACATGATAAGACGGGCTCCAGTTCTTCTTACTTGTAAAGTTGGCCAGGCTAAAGAGTTGATCATATCGGTCACTGAGCTGGTATTGTGGTACCGATTTGTTACAAATCTAGCTGCCCTTCTCTGAATTTTTTCTAAGGCATGTATATGACTACTGGCATGCGGGTCCCAGACTGTTGATGCGTATTCAAGTTTGGGTCTGACTATAGCTTTGTATGCATGATTTTTTACTTCCGGGGAGTTAATTTTCAAATTTCTTCTTAAGAATCCCAGGGACTGATTGGCTTTTTTACAGATGGAGTTAATATGCATATCCCATTTTAAATTGCTCTGTAGTGTTACACCAAGATATTTTGAAGAATTGACTTTTTCAAGTATATGGTTGTGTAGGGTATATGAAAAGGATACAGGATTTTTCTTTTGTGTGATACTCAGAACATTGCATTTGTCTGGATGGAAATGCATCAACCAGTCCTGCTCCCACCTGCCAGCAGCCTCCAGGTCTGATTGTAATAAGTGGGCATCACTGGATGATTTTATTTCTTTATATATAATGCTGTCATCAGCAAAAAGACGTAGTGTGCTATGGTGAATGTAGTCTGGGAGGTCATTGATATAGATCAAAAACAGGATAGGCCCCAATACTGTGCCCTGGGGAACACCAGAGGTCACAGGTACACTTTTAGAGGTTTCACCTTCCAGAACAACAGTTTGGGTTCTATCAGTAAGAAAATCTTTGATCCAATTAAGAATATTACAGTTAACTCCATAATAGCTAAGTTTGTACAGTAGATGTTTATGAGAAACTTTGTCAAACGCTTTGGCAAAGTCCATAATTATAACATCAGTTTGAGTATTTTGATTATTGGATTTAGAGATGTTTTGCAAGAATGATATGAGCTGAGTTTCGCAAGAGCGGGAGGATCTAAACCCATGCTGTAGATCATAGAGGATTTTATTATTTTCAAGAAAGGACATTAAGTTACTAGAAATGACATGTTCTAAGATCTTACAACAGATACAAGTGAGAGATATAGGTCTATAATTAATTGGATTATGCTTATCGCCTTTTTTAAATACTGGGCAGACATTAGCATGTTTCCAGTCTAAAGGAATTGTTCCAGATTCTAATGATCGGTTAAATATAATAGTTAAAATGGGGGAGATGATGGCTCTACATTCTTTAAGGACTTTGGCACTAATACCATCCGGACCTGACGCTTTGTGAGTATTAATATTAGATAATAGTTTGTGGATTCCATTTTCGGAGACATGTACGTTCATAACCTACATATATGTGCTAATGTGTTCTGTGTGTTGCCCAGAACACTAGTCATTGTGTGCTTTATGGCTAGAGACATGCATCATGCTCACTAAACAGGAAACATGGAACGCAGAAAAATGTAAACATGAATTACAAGGTAACTTCTGATTTAAACTGTAGTTATTATGTGTAATATACCCCGGCCCGTTTCAATATTAGCTGGGGAGGGGGGGCTATTGCATTTACCGGTACGTAGTAATTCACCTGAACTAGAAATACCAGTATTAGAATTTTCAAAAATGTTTTACTGTGTATTCACAACGTATCCAAACCGTCCAAAGTTTATTTATAGAAGACAAGACTTAACATGCCCTGATAATATGTAAGACCATTGAGTCTATTTTTAGAATTCCAGGAATTAGCACCCTAAAGTTATTTACAATTGGAGTAAATGAATTTAAGTAATATCCCTCAGCGTTTTAAGCCGTGCCGAGTCTATTTAGAGAATATCAAGATTTGCGTGACACATGAATAATACCTAACATTTAGACCTTTTTTGATTCATTTTATGGAACTTTCTGGGCTGATGAAAGTACACCGAAGGTGTTGTCCAGGATTTGTTCGGACTACAAACATAAAACAGCATTATTATGGTAGACTCTAGAACTGTTCCTGTCTATTTGACATATAGGGACTAGCCCCAATCTTTGAGCAAACCGAAATATTCCTATATAAATAAGAAGGGTGTTAAGCTAATAGCTATGTTTATGAGGGGCATGACTTAAACCTGTCTCAGTGGATACTGGTTACGCCTCTCGGCTGATTGGATACAGATAATCTTGTCCCGTATAAATACATTTGCCCGTTAGTAGGTAAGATATGTTTGCATTTTTTCAACAAAAAGGAGTTTTAAAAAAGAAAACACATTCTATTATTAGCTGTGCATATTTTCTGTTTTTTTGCAACTTCATTGACACTGGTTATACTTCATGCAATAAGAATGTTATTTTCTGGTAATACACGCAGATAACCCGACAAAAAATGTGCTAAAGAGTTCAAATGTGCATCCCTATTTTGACTGTCCGATGTCCACTTTTTCATCGTGTGACCTCAAATGCATTGTTCTGATTGGCTTACAACAACCGGTGTCAACACGAAAATCCTCAAATCTGATAATTGTACTTATCGCTGCCGACGCAGCTATAATAATAACCATAACATTTACCCTATAGCCCTGTTGGATTAGAGGGACAAGAAAATATTAATGCTAAGTATTAAATACCGCCGGGTAGTGGTAACATTATGAGTACATACATCAAGAGGGAAAACAAAGATAGATAAAGCAAAAAGAGTACACAATTATGTATTCTAAGGTATAATACAGAATATGCGAGTATTCCATGATTAAATGGCAGGTTATGGATAAACATGTACAATATCTAAAAGTTCAGCATGCAGACACAGTATCAAAACTTACTAAAGACAAGTACAAATAATTTATAACTTTTACATCATGCATTTTGTGTTTCGTTTACGATAAACCCGATCCAAAATTCCTAGCTGGAATAATCGCTTATAAATTGCTATCGCTTATAAATATGCAGCAAATCTGTTCACAAAGACGTGCGTGAAATATATCAGTACAAGTGGTTTTTAGCATGAACCTCAATTTAGGAGAGCATCTATTTTGCAATGTATTAAGAAATAAATTAATGAAAATAATGCACTTAAAGTGTCCATCAATGGCAGAATTTTTATTGCAGTATAATAAAATTAAAAATTATTACAATTTAATTAGCACTGTGAGCATTTGTAAATAAAAAAGGCGGACGCAAGTAAAAAAAATCATGAACTGCTTCTACCATCAGATTCTGACGACTCCAATGTGTAAATAAGTGATCTTATTTTAAGTTCATGATATTTTGTCTTTTATTGGGGGCTTCTGTCCCCGAACACCCGCTTTTTCATGGTCATTGTCAATACCGACACGTTGAAGACACAGTGATTCATAACGATACCATTTATACCTATATCCATGGCTGCCCTAATTGTGGCATGTACCCATTAAATAAAACCCTCTTTTGGCTTCAAAGTTTGCATTGCATGTCTATGGAAAGTATGTTATGAATTTTAAAAAAATTCAGAATTTTTGGATTTGCGGAGGTTAAAATCTATGCTAGTTAAAATCACAAACAAAATTTGAGTAAATTCCATCCGATAGTTATTTAGATATTTCATTGGGTCCAGCTTTAAGGCAAAATGAAAACAGTTTGTATTTTTAATGTGTATTTCACAATTCATATTGTTTCATTTCAATTGATGATATAATTTGTTCTCTACCTCATGCTGTTGCGTTGTCCTTTTTTTCAAAAATGTACATACTGCAGGCTGATCCAACAATTGTTATCAACTTCATTAAATTTTATGATAATTTCTACAGCATACCTTAAAAGTAACTCATATTAGCAGAACAGTTCTGTTCTGTTTATGATAGCTATGAAAGTAAGATTACAAAAACAAGAATTATTTGAAATTTCTTTTTTCCATTTTTGAATCATCTAGCTTGTGAATTATGATTTTAATTTTTTCTTCACGTGTTCAACATGATTTTGATATTTTACTTGAAGTACAATATGTTGTTATTATAGACAGGATGTATGAAATCATTGTGTTGACATTACTAAAAATCATTATTTCTATTGAATGAGGAAATAAGACTTCTCACAGCTCTTCATCAACTAGTAATTATACAAGTCCATTGATCAGTGAGTTATAAGAAAATGTATGCCAATCTTTCTTAAAAAGCCTTTAATCATCAGATTTGATTTATACCTAAATTAATGACTGGTTATACGTGAGACGAAACTAAAGCTTGAACTATTGATGGTTGTTTGAGCCTTCAACACAGTCTTGCTTCAGTGCTTTTCAGCACTTTGATTTATACACGATGTTATGTATTGGGTGTGTATGGTGGCATATTTCTGCCACCAGATAACCACATAACTAACACGTTATTTAAGATGTTAACTAGTTACGTAACTAGTTTTTTTTCAACAAATAAATGATCATAACAGGAAATAAATGCAAGTTAGTGCAACAACTGCCATTCTTGAATCAGTTTACCAATGTAATGTTAAGTGGTTAACTAGTAACGTAACTAGTTAACCTCTTAATTAACTAGCTAATTAAGTGGTTATCTAGTTAACGTAACTATATAACCACTTACCAGTTAGCTATATTTTGTATAAGTAGTAAGTGGTTAACTAGTTACGCAACTAGTTAACCACTTAATTAACTAGTTAATTAAGTGATCATCTAGTTAACGTAACTATATAACCACTTACCACTGATCTATAAATAGATATTGCGTAGTGTGATTGTGTATCAATACAGTTGAGCAAAACAATGCTATTTATAGATAATTGATTACAGGTTAACTAGTTACGTTAACTAGATAATCACTTAATTAACTAGTAAATTAAGTGGTTAAATAGTTACGTAACTAGTTAACAAATTACCACTTATACAAACCGCTAACTAGTAAGTGGTTAACTAGTTACGTAACTAGTTAACCTCTTAACATTAAATTGGTAAAATAATACACAATGGCAGTTGTAATCATTAACTTGCATTTTTCCTGTTATGATCTTTTATTTATTGAAAAAAAATACTAGCCACGTAACTAGTTAACTACTTAATTAACTAGTTAATTATCTAGTTAAATAGTTGCGTAACTAGTTAACCAGATAACTAACGTGTTAGTTATGTGGTTATCTGGTGGCAGAAATATGCCACCATAGGTATGAGAGCGCAATACAATAGCAGTGAGTCTTTCACTATATCAAGATAAATGCTAAATTTTGTAACATTTTGTGAAAATTATAATAAAAGACAAAACGTATAAAAATGTGAAATATGAGAGGACCAATGTTTCATACGAAGATGTTGAATTTGGCAATGTGACACGACGTTGTGTGTGGTTTCATGTTTATTGTACCAATGTTCATTAATTTGATTATTATATAACTATTAACATGTCCATGGTATTCGAATATGTAGCTGGATAACTTTTAGTTCAGTCATCAATTGTCTATTTAATGGGTTACGAATATCATAAAGTCCATCATGAATAATAAATAATAAATAGTAATTACACAATTCTGAGTGAGAAACAAAAGTTTCAATACAATATCACTTCCGGATTATACAATTAGAAAAACATGACTGCTTACATCCTGTTAAAACAATTATATAGGATAGGTTTGTTCAATTTTTATTTCACAAATTGAGCAATTTGAAGATGGCTATCTAAAGTTCAAATTACCAGTTTAATAATGTTTGAAGATAGCAAAAGTGTATTTATAAAATCACGTAGCAAACCCAATTAAACTTCAACTAAATGACATTATCCCTAGACAAGTCGAAGGAGTTTTGTTCGGAAACTTCCTCTACTCAATGCACCTTTTTTCGATTACATCATTTGAATTATATTTCACACCGAAAGTACATGTATATCATTTTGGAATCTTCCTAGTCAATTCTCTGGCCAAAGCGATTGTTCAACTTCAATGATGCACTCCATAAAAATCCTAGTGGACATCTTGTGGAGGTGCGTATTGCTTGGTGGTCGTGCTGTACAACTGTTTTACTGGGGCGCGTGTGATGGGACGTTTCCAAGAAAAACAAGTGCTCATTAAAAAAGTTCTGTGAAGTTTTTTTTAAAGAATAACATGTATTTAGACTATACATTGTCTCTGGTAGACTAACACATATTTGCAGTGGGATGTACCACTGCCTTGAAGCCATCAAGCGTGTCTTGCCGTAATGATGCTTCTGGGAGATTGTTCCATGGAATGATAACTCGCGGGAAAAACGAATGTTGTTAAGCTTTAATGTTACAGTGATAAGGCACAAATTTCATGTTGTTTCTGGTCGATGAATTGGTATTACATATGTATACTGCATCATCTATGTTGTATCTAGGGGAAGGCACTGGTAGGTAGTTTATAGGTACAGCTACTAGCTGAGGTACAATTTTATACATAAATATAAGGTCAAATGAAGATCTACGTTGTTCATGCGATTAGAAAATATTGTCATCAGAAAACAGTTCACTAGAAAAAACTGTTTATAGAATAATAAATCTACTCATAATAGATTATAATGATCTATTGTTTATTATAACTTCTGCAATATGTACTCGTTCGGGTTTGTGCAATATGATAGCGAAGAAATCCGAGTTGTTACGGTTATAACTCACGGTGAATCAAATTCGATAAAATCAAAGTGCTTAACGCGCTTATATTATCCGCTTGCGTAACGATTGCGTTATTAATAGGTTTGCTGGTGAGCTATACTATTTATTAAGTAGGTTCTCAGAATAATTATATTGAACCAGATACAAGATACGGAAATCAATCTGTGTATCGATCTACATGTTTATGATTTATAAATAATCGATTCTTCTCGGCCACCCAATGCAAACATATGTTCTTCTTCCTGTACTTGGGGCATTGTCGCATATGCATTATATACAATAGTATTGGGTTTTTGATTTTTGTGAAAATGACATTCAGTGAAACAAACTGTCTGTAAAATCAGACAGAAGTGATTAATCTTTATATCCATGATTTTGTAGACAACTATTTAGATATATATAACAAAAAAAACTTTAAATTCCTGATTAAGCTTTTTTATTATAATAAGTGGCTTTAAAAAGTCGGTACATTTTAAGGTATATGATTCATAATCCTATTACATTATAACAGTTATTTTGAATTACGTTTTAAGTTTATAATCATTTGGACGAGATCAACCTTCAGAATAACAAAACATATATAAGTGGGAAGGTAAAACCACAATCCTAAAAGAAAACAATACATTGGTATTTGTTTTATGTCTTATTCATATACACCTTCTTAAAGTTTTCAATTCTCTTTGCGTGAGTCAGTTACAGTGGGTGGAGATTTAACAAAAGATTTCAAACGTAAAATGGAGAAAATCCATATAATACTACTTAACCACAACGAGGCCATACGTGGTGATCACCGAAGCATACCAAATGAAGCGTTACAGGATTTCATTACTGTGTAACTGTAAAGTTGTTTGACGGGTATTCAAATAAGCAGACGATATTGAACAACACACAGGTGAATATATACACCTGAGAAATCTACTTTGTGTCGGAATGTAAACTTTAATGTATTATAGTCGGTTAAACGTGACAGTTCATGTTGTTAAAAGATATTGTCATACGTTTTTTCTTCATTCAAACGAGACAGTTGTGTTGTTCTGTGTTTGGTTTTTTTTTAATTTAATGTGAGTTATAAACATGGCTTCCTCTCCGAAGGGGTCGGTGATGCCCCAACCTCAATGGAATACAGAACCAGTGAATTTAAAGGATTTTTTAATGAAACATGAAGTACCAACAGTGGCCCGTGTTGTGAAAGGACAATTTATGAACATTGGGACATCGAAGTTTAATCCATTGAAGAGACTTCATCAGGATGTGCTAGTTCATTCTATTAAAACTGGATTAAAAATTCTTGGTCATACTGTTACACGTATTGAAAGTCGAGATCGTCGTTCAACACGACTTGTACCTTTAGAACAGAGACTTTCTATCCCAGTAACATACAAAGGTTGGTTTGAACTTTTATCTGAAGATGGTAGATCAGTCAAACCTTTAGAAAGTGTCAACGATCTGGCAAAAGCTTTTCCTAGAGTCAATAATGTGCTTGTACGTCAAAATGTAAAAGCTTATCTGGTTAACGACGCCGATGGTAAAATGACATTTGATAAAACTAAGATTATCATTGCTGGAGATCAGCTGAAAGTTTTGGGTGAAGCACCAGTTCAATTCCCAGCTAACAAGGAGGGGAAACTTCGCTTATTGAAATGTACTGATTCAAAGGGAGACAATGTTTTCTTAAGTTTTGAGCAGAGGGGTATTTTTACACCTATTGCTAGTGAAACGGATGTAATGGGCGTTTACTTGATTAAAGACGTGATTCACAAATTCCGTTTACCATTAACTGTAAAACTTGTACAAGGAGTATGGCCTAAAGTAGATTCAAACCGTTTTACTGGCATGATCAGACTTGACTGGGCTTACACGGACGAGACTGCTTTTGTTTGTCCACTAGACCGGAATACACCTCGCATTTATCCTATACCGACAGAAGTGAACCTAAGGCTAGTTACAGCCTCTAATGACACTGATATGAAAGATAATGAAGCGTACACAAATATAATGGTGAAATGTAACCGTCTCGTGGCAAACTATCATAACACAATACATTTGATTATATCAGTGCCTGAGGGAGCAGTTAAAGCTAAAAGTCATACATTGGCCAACATTTATTCAGAAACAAACTCAAGGCAACCTGAACAACCTGTGGGTAAAATGAAACGATCTAAAAGTAAAGAGGATATCTTACTTGACGAGCTGGACGATTTATATGGTTATCTAAGAGAAGGGAAGCAACCTCCAATAGGTAAATTTACCAGAGATTCCGATGAGGAAACTTACTATGAGGAGCCAGAATTTGAACCAATGACAAAATTTAAATCTCGATTAGAAATGTTAAATCGTGGTGATATTGCTGGTAGTAAATTGGATTCTAAATACACGTTCATTGACCCTAGAGCTGCACTTGATGCAAATCATAATAGTGTTAAGTCACCAGTAAATGGAATGAATGGACATAGATTATCTAACATTCAAACACCACCTGAATTACCACCTAGACGATACTATCGCTCCGAATCTTCCCCACAAATAACTGTGATCAAAACTACCACTGGAAGTGGGTCTCCAGTTGGATCAGGCAGTGGGGTCACTATTATAAAATCTAGTGTCCAGAACTCTACTCCAGCTAAACATGTGATTCAGAGACAAAGTTCTAAGGAAAATAGTAACTCTAGACACAGTAGAAGTAGTGGAAGTGATCAAAACAAAGACTCTGGTTCTAGCAAGCACAGAAATTCCTCCTCGAGGTCAGGGTCGGCTGCTAAACCAAATAGAAAATCTTCAATGCCTATTTTATATTTGTGATTTATTTTGTGTTATCTAAACAATGCCAATATGCATTATCCATGTCCAAAACATTAACGGTGACTTTTAAATGCCTTCCAAACCATTACTTCCGGTTATGTTTACAGATATTTAATGACTTGTTTTTATTCCATTCTGGTTAGAGACCTTTAATAGGACAATAGCATTAGACAGTTTCTCACTGTGAAATTGACAATTGTTAATATTTTCTGCTCAAATTTTGCATGAAGCTAGGTCAAAGGGTTACCCTTAGACATAAATAATGATACGCTTTCATGGCTTGATTGAATAATAACGTTTTAAGTAAGTTTCATTTACTGGGATAACTTTTATTGTCATTTCCTTTTGAAAAACACTAGACAAGGTGGTTTGCAAAAGAATGATATAATTTGAAAGCTTTAGAATGTAAATACGTGTACATCGACTGTCCTAATCAGGGATGTTCCAATTTAGGGTCTCTAGCCAGAATGTATTTCGTTAATTTATACTAACTAGGACAGTTCGTCTATAAGACTTAGTGTTTTCCCCATAATCATGCTTTATGTATAATACAACATAGACATTTATGATCAGACCTCATTATGTAATGAGTTTTCAGTATTTATGAAACAACCCTTTGTTCAGAATGTGTTCGTATTTAATGCGTCATGACATTTTAAGTTTTATGACTCTTCAGTGATAATATCGTATGCTTTAAAATGTCATATTAAGGTTTGACAGTTACATGAGCTAAAACAGTCTACCTTTAAATGGTTTATATAAAACCTTGTAACTTTGTTTGCGTGGTAACATCCTTTTCATAGCTTGTAAACTGACGTGTTTTAAGTACGAATTATTATTTCGAGGCAATTATATTTTTTCGATTTTTTTTTTCCAAATTTTATTTTGATAATGTTCATTAAGTCAATGATGTGTGACGAAATATAAACGAAATAAATATCCCATGGTTATATTCAATGCAGTTTTGATGTAAACAGGTATTCAATATTTAAAGCCCCAATGCAAATACTTCATTCTAGCATTTATTTTTATTCACAGTCTTGTTATTATTTGATCTATTATAAGATTGACTAAAAGACTTTATGTTCTCTGGTTCATACCCTTGGCAGGATTAAAAGGGGAGTGTTTCACATTGAATTATTTCATTTTATCATGTTTTTAATTACATTAAAACTCCTCTTGACGACTATCCTCTCCTTATTACAGCCCAAAGCACGTCTCTTCAACAGACCAGCTGAGTTCAATGATCTAAGATTTTGTCAAGTGAAAACCACCATATCTCCTCAACAACACCTTTATAATGATTAATTTTGCGTACTTCCTGTTACTGACGGTTGTCATTAAGAAGTAATACTGCACTATTGAAATACCTGTATGGTAAAATCATTAATTAAACTTTTCGAAGTTGATTATAATGTCAATGGCGCACCGTGCTGTGGTCTTATACAAAAAAGAAAATTTGTCAATGGTTGTTTGTGCGATCTTCGACTCTGATTTTGGTTATATCCTTAGCTATTGCACCCTGCATAAATCTGGCATTTCAAGCAAAATAATTACGGTTAGCTGTTCTATAGGGTTTCTTTAATCATGTTATAAGTTATATAATTTGAATGTACATTTAAGTTACTCTATCTTTCCCTTCCTATTCTCCCTCTTACTCGTCGTTTCTCCTGCCCTATCTTTCTCACCCCTCTCACCACCCCTCTCTTCTCTAATTCTCTCACCCACTTCCCCATTCCCATCGCTCTCTTCTCCGCCCTCGTTCTCTCACGTCCCGATCTATGTCTGTCTATGCTAGACAACTTTAAATGATTGCAAGTAATGGTCCAATATATAATTATGCAATTATATTTCAAAATATAAATTTTATATGAAATCCTCCGAGATTTACAATGGGTTAACTACCGTCATTATTTTTATAGACTGCAATATAGTGAGGTGTTTTCCTTCAACGCTTAATAGAAATACATACATAAAACTACTTTTATTACGCATGTAGGTTTTATTCATTGCTGTGCTAACAAAAATGCTTTATACGATAATTTGTATTCATTTTCAATGTATGAAGTATTCTATACTTAACTTGTTCAATAATGTCTCTAAAAATAAAGTATAGCATAGGTCTATATATTCGTACTCCAGAAAAACTGAAGTACGAAATTTCTGTGGGTGAATCCAAAAGTTTTTTATGTAAATGTACTGCGCCATAATGCCTCTCAAAATATAGTCAATCAGTCAATCATAAAACGTGATTATAAACATAAAAAGAGTACATGTATATCATGCTTAATGTATCATATTATTTTTGTTTGTATCTAAATTTTCTCAACACTTTCGCACTAAACTTATACTGCAATAAAAAGTATGGTGTGATGGCTTACTTGTGCCATTGGATATACAGATTTGTCAAAATACGAGTTTCGATACATTTATGTATTCAGCTAGATAAGTAACATGTTTTTCGATCAAATCTTTAAGAAATAAGACAATTAGGTTGATTTTCTTCCATGTAAGGATACGTTTCGCTCCTTGTAGAAGTTATTGTCTCTATTTGTAAATGACAATTGTTAGAAAAGCTGGTCAGGTGATCCTGCAGCCATACACAGCCTCATAAAGTGTTGATAAGTTGATAACAATGTGAAGCCCTAGTACATTTTAGAGGTTATCTTGTTAAGCCTTGTGCACATATCTATTAAGCTATGTATTAAGTACTTATGTAGATAAATTATATGTTACTAACATGTTAATCTCATATAGTTGATTCGATGGCTATTTGGTGGCAAAAGTAGGCTACCGTAGTACAGTGAATCCATTTATAGCTTTAAGCATAATATTATACGAAATGTATTTTCCATTATGTGAAATGATCTGATACTCGTACATGAACTTTATACATATGCACAGCCTTTAGTAAGATAATTAAAATATTTAGGCTATTTTTGGATATACAAAGAACAATTTCCTTCAGTCGTCAATTGATATATCTTTTAAAGAGAAACGTAATACCTTTTACATTGTAAACTAAGAAATACGAACACAATTTAACTGAACAAAATGTTCAAAATTACTTCTGTACATGTATCAGGTTTCAGGATTTGTCAGTAGCTTTAAAATGAAGCTTTGAAATGTACGAAAAGATCACTGAGAAAATTGTTCTGAATTTAGGCTACAACAAGTTGATCATCTGGTCTACGGATATTTTTTTTGGAAAAAAATGGGCGAGCGAGCGGAGAAAAAAATATTAATTCAGTTGCTTTATATAGCGGGTTGACCAAATTTTTATGAGCGAGCAAGGAAATAAAAATATTTTTTTATAAAAAACTGTCAAAATTAAGGTGCGAAGAAATCCATAAAACACATGATCAACTTGTTGTGGCCTTAGTACATTTTGATTTGCCAGGTTTCAGATTTTGCATGACAGGCTACTTCCTTTGTATAGATGTTTTTTGTTACAATTTAGCCCCCATTGCTGAACAAATGTGTTGTTGTTCTACATGTTGAGAATGGAAATATGTTAAACTCCAGCATTTAAGTGCATTTTTGTGTTGTATAATTTGTGCAACTTGACCTGAAATATATCAGGGATTTTATGTTATAAAATATCCCTAGATAGATTAATACGTACACTACACACTTCAGTAATTAAATATACACTTCAGTCAACCGGTTCAATGTATGTTAATTATATTTGAATTGTATTTTTTGTCCCTGGTCAGTTTTCACAAGCTATATTCGTTTTCAACTTGATGTATCAATTTAAACACAGGCCTGGTTTCTAGACAAAACGATGTATACATATATGTATATAAATAAATTGAGTATATACAGTGATTTTGTCCATGGTCCATATTCACTTCCGCTTTTTTAGTCTAAAAGTGAATCAGTTTAAGACAGCAGACTCGGACTCATAGCTCAAAAAACGGTATTCATAAAAAAATTTGAGCCTTGAGTCCGAGTCTTAAGTCCGAATCAGAGGCTAAAATGTTAAGTCTAAGAATTGTAGACGCAGCAATTCACTGAAGAGATAAAATGGCTGATTAGCCGGCAAATCTACATGTTTAAATTGGTTGGAACCGTGTTCGCTGCCTACGAATTTAAACATACAGGGCGATATGATAGCTTGGATAACACCGGGGACATAGGTAACATAAGGTATTATTGTCTGTGATAACACTGTTATTACAATGTTTAACATGTTTATACATTTGATGTAACTCCATCCTATTGTTAGTTTTTTCTCAACTGTCGGAGCATGAATAATTACACGGTGAATGCGTTTGTTAGAATTTAAGTCGTAATACATCAATAAGTTTCCGAAAATGTGTATTATGATCGAGAAATGCTGCTTATGCCGTATGATATGTTTTAGTCAACATATTTTTAGTAACAATTAGGCCACCAGCACAAAAACAATGCATTCAGTCACCGTGAAATTATTCAAGCTTTGACAGTTGAGAAAAAACGAACAATACGTGTAATAAATTGATCCATGAAAGTAGGTGAAATCAATGTTCAATCTTACATTTCATAAAAATACATACTGTACATCAGTCATTATTTTATGTATAAAGTTTATCTATGTTCACTTAAAGTAATTTTATAATAAATATCACTGGAATATTGTTCACGTGAGATTTGCTTTATGAAAATACACAAAATCTACAATATAACTACTAATTGTTGTTATTTTTCTCCTTCTATGTGAGTTTAGTGAAATTGTAAAGCCAAATTTTATAACACATCTTGTCCAATTTATTTCTTAGTTCCTCCCATTTTAGGATATCATCGGTACATAAAATTTACTGCAGGCACAGCTTAGGGATCGAGAGAACCCTATATTCAAACTCTACCAGAGTCAATGCTTATTTGAGGTAATTTCCATGAACGAGAAATTTACCTATGATTGCTTCACTCGACACATGTGTAAATTTGTACCAGTGAGGGCAATTTAAGTACGAATCACCAATGTTTTGGCTGCAAATAAGCGGAGTAAATGACTCCCCAAGGCGACTGATCGATATCTATCAGTACACAGAGTGACCATATGAAATGGCTGTAAAATCGATGAGCGTGCTTCAGCATAAAACTTAGCCTATAAGCATACTTAGAAATGCAATTAACTTTTTTAAGTTTTACACAAAGTGTCTATACGAAGCGAAACCAAAAAAAGCAGCGTGAATGTCGACTAGAAGTACTAATGTACAGAAAACATTGGATTCTAATACGATGGATTCTGGTGGAACTAAGTTTCTCTTGACTAAAACAAATGAATATTCATTGATTTATGCATAGATAGTTAGACCACGTTCCCATGATATCAATGAAGATATTAAACTCCGTTAGCATATTAGAAACATGGTAGGTAAAAGTCTTACTAATATACATGTACTGGATGTCTACAAGTACTCAAATTTTATTTAAAAGAAGATGAACAACGAAACAAACAAATAAACTGCGTGCTTTAGAGATGAGACGATACGGACATCACACGATACGATACGTATCGATACAAAAGGTGACCATATGATTATTTACGATACGAGACAGGTAGTTATTGTGAAAATGCAAACATTTACAATATCCACATGTTATTATTTATGATCTGCTTGAACACATCGAAGGAATGCATTGAATAAGTCCGTTTTAAGGTAGGTGGATACAATGTTTCATAAAAAATCAAAAGTCAGTCAAACTTCACGAAAGTCGGTGTACGTGTAGAGTCACAATTGTATTTTATAAATATGACAATTATTTTCATTTTTTATCGCGACGTCACATGTACAAAAGACGTGTTGACAAGCTCTAAACTTTTTTTAAAAATACATCATTGTATGCACAGAGAATTTTGCTTACAATTGATATCAGGTTTGCTAGAGAGATACTTAACGACGACATAACGTTTAGAAAAAAATAAAAATCGTCGTAAAATTTAACGTCGTTATTTGAAAAATATATTTTGTATGTATGTATCAAATTGAAGTTGAAAATCAAGTTATTGATTTCTTCTTACGTCGACGTCAGTTTGAAACGTTATAATTTACAATGTCTAACAGCGTAATCATTATGGTAAAGCACTGTTTTGGAATACATCTGATGTAATGATGACACTAAGACACACATATTATGGTGCTGGACTAATATGATAAATTATCTATTTAAAAAAATGAATAAAAACAAATGCTTTTTAAATATTTTTTTATATTTCAATAATTCAAATAATGATACATGATTGTGTAATTGTATTGCTAATACATGTACAGCTTAAAGCAACCATAATAAAACGTAAACACAACACTATTCATTTTAAAATAATTCATAAGATTATAAATCTAAATTTGTCAATGTTACCTCTTAATACGTAAATATAAATAATATAAAATATAGATATATAATAATAAAAAAAAAATTTAGGCATTTGCTAGGTTTCGAACCAGCGACCTCTTGAACTTTTCATATGTATATTTTCCTGCCTTCCCCTTAGCCGACTGCGCTATTTGGGTCCTAAAGGACAGGGCATGTAACAATAGTTAAATACTGTAAAAAGGACATTAAATATGGGGAAGATAATTTTGGAAGATGAATCCTAAATATTGTGATTTGTTATCAAATACAAATAAACTGCACTATCAAATTAAAAAAGCAATTAAATTATGATTTGAAAAAAAAACGTATTAAAGCTAGTTATGAAATTTCAAGTAAAATAATCCCATGTACGATTTTATTGACATACTGATAAATTATGTACAGCGGTATGATTAAACTAAAATCCTTGTAATTAATATTTTGTATATAGATCCATAGACTTCTTGTAACATACAGACAATCTGTGATTGTTCACTTTGTCAAGCATTTGCCTTTACCTGGCGAAACATTTTACTGGCTCTGGTCGTTCTCAAACACCAAGTCATTCCTTTTTCTTAGAGAAGGGAAATATGGCATGGTTACCAGAGCTGTTCATGTTTTGCTAGGACTTGGTCTAACGCTTTGTTTTCTGCGTTCGTCATCTTGAGATGACGAAACATCCTGCATGAGTCGTGTATGTGGTCACACGATCATGGCGCACTATCCTGTCTTGCCGCCCTATATATAATTTAATAACTATATTGAAATTGATGTAATATTTCTTTCATCTTGAGAGAAATTTGAAAAAAATATTAATGAATACATGTACACTTTAAAATGGATTACTTGGTAAATTTGCTATGTCCATTTCTTATATTTCTGTACTTATTACCCCGTTCGAAAAATTCATAATCTTTTAAAACGAGGACAGAAAGAGTGCCATGGTCAAAATGCTGTATTATGATAAACGAACATATATTCAAAAATACATAAAATGAATTTCTACGCACCAGGGTCACGTCAGTTTAATGAATTGCCTCTCATATTAGCAAATATGCAAACCATATGAAACCATTAAAATACTACTGTAGGAAAAGTATTGGCATTTTGAGAGAGGGGGTTATAACTTTACCATCGGAACTACCTCGGCGATCTTCTACGCAAATAAATCTCGGATATCATAAGGTGAAAAAGTAGATCTACGAATTTAGTTTCTGTAGTAATGTAGTCTGAACTGCAAAGAAATGACTTCTTAATGTTGTTTTATAGCTAATTAGTAAACTAGCAAAACAATGTACATTTTTTTAGATAATATTGATTTTACACGTCGATGTTTAAACAATAATAGTACTACTTGCCAGGGAGTTAATCGCCGGACCTTAAAACCTAGTTGTATTTACGATTTACGAGGTATATCCTCGAAGATGATCGCCGAGGTTGTTCCGAATGATACTCTAGATGTGGCCAATGTTTTGTAGTAGACCTCAATGACGTCATTTTTACAATAATGATAGTAATTAGCGCCATTAGCGCTCGTTACAACATAATTGTGATTATTATTCTTTCTTTTATACGTTCAAAATATCGTTTTGTATAAATCTTTAAATATATAAGCAACTAAATATCAAAAGTGCTATTTTTTAAATAACGACAACTTTTAGATTTATGTACATGTATATATAACTTTATATATAACAAAGAAAATACTTTTATTGAATTTATAACAACTCGGATATTCCATATATAAATAATTTGTTGCCAAGATATTAGCACAGGAGTGAATAAAGAATCATAATGTCATTATACGTCGACGTAAGAAAAAAATTAACTTGATTTTCACCTTAGAATTTCGACAATTTGTTCACGATCGACCCCCCCGGATTTTTTACATATACACATTGATACATACAAATGATATTTTCAAATAAAAAAAATATGCCACCGGCTTAATTTTCTCGATAAGCTAAAAAATATGACGGCATGTAGACATAAAACGACGTTAAATTTTACGACGATTTTTTATTGTTTTCTAAACGTTCCGTCGTCGTTAAGTAGCTCTCTAGCAAACCTGATATCAATAAGAGACTTTAGTCAGTTATTTCCCCTTGTATACTCTTAAAAAGAGGTAGGTCCAATTAGTTGGATTACTCGGATTTTACCCTTACTTTTCAATGTCAATTTGCCAAAATTAATCTTTAATTACTTTTTTGTAAATTATTTAATTTGTTTGAAATTCAAGCTAAGTATTTTTAAAGTAAAGAACTATTTAAATTTCATCACTTCTGTCACTATCTTAATTAACAAGAAAGATATTAGATGAAATATTTTGTTATCCTTACATAGGAATTCAAAGATAAAATCCGAGGATCCCAATTGTAAGGACCTACTTACCAATTGGATTGCTTCTGATTTTATCAGGGAAAGATAACTTACTAAGTCCCTAATTGTAAACAAAATTCTCTGTGCATACAATGATGTATTTTTTAAAAGAAGTTTTGAGCATGTTAATATATTAAAACGTCGTTTTTACTAGCGCGACGTTTTCTACACGTGTTTTATACGTGTGACGATTAAACGTCGTTGCCATGGTGACGTCGCGATAAAAATGAAAATAATTGTAATATTTATAAAATACAATTGTGACTCTACATGTGCACCGACTTTCGTGAAGTTTGACTGACTTTTTTATGAAACATTGTATCCACCTACCTTAAAACACATTAACAATAAGGTTCACAAAAGAATGAGATAAAAAACAAATCTTTTTTCAGGGAAAAAATCAATACACAGTTAAAGAAATGTTCTCTATATGAAGACAATGTGTTTTTAGTTGTCATAATCACGGTCATGACCACCAATGTTTGTTTGTTTGTTTGTTTGGGTTTTACGGCGCACCGACACAAAAAGGTCATATCGCGCCGAAAGCAATCAATGATACTATTAATTCAAACGAAACCAATGATGTAATGCTTTAAAGCTTATTATATACATTTATTTCCTTCAAAAAGTTAAGTATCGCATGTGACGGTACAGATGACCACCAATGACGATATATATTCATAGATGGTATGCTTACTTACTTACCTAATACTCTTCATTTTTGTGGACCAAAATGCTCCAAGAAGCTTACGCCTCTCGGTTCTGTCTCTGGCACGATGTTGTGTCTGGACTCATGAATATATACGTACATGATTTTCTATTCCTGAGTTGCTGTTCGTCTTCATGTTCAAAAGTTTGCAAGCTTCGTACCGTAGTCATCGGTACATTCAGCCAGTATGCTCATGATACAATTTCACATAACCTAACTTCAAACTAAGTTTTAACGTCATAATTATTTTGTTGTTCAAGATTATTTAATACCGTCGGACAAGGCTTTGTTGTTTTAAGCTGCATAAAGGGAGGTAATTATAAAAAATACGAAAATATTGAAATAAATTCCACACTGTATTATCTCCCTTTGTTCTATTACTTAAATTACCAAGCTAGCCGAAATGCATTCTGTAGATCTAATTAGATTTAATTATAGATATCCAGCATCCGGGTGAATCTTTAAATGACAACTTTATATAAAAGTTAGCCGTTGGCAGGATTGTGGTCAATATCTAGAAGGAAATCTCTAAGATGTCCCGAAAATGACCAGCGAACACCATATCATCAGCAATTCTAGCATGTGTACTGCATGTATAATGCAAGTATATGTAATTTTATTGTAAAACTTTTAACAACTGTCAATGGTGCTTTCATTAACACCTCTGATAAATTATTCACTTCAGTATTTCTGTACACACGATCGATAAAATTTATTAAAATCAGCGGAGTTAATCATAATGTAGGCACTACTGACAGCATAGGCGGATCCAGCGGGGGGTCAGGGGGTCCAGACCACCCTCTAGAATTTGGAAAATGTACCTGTCCATTTGTGTATTTCTTGCCAGTAAGGCATTTTAGGTAGCATGAAGCAATTTTTTTCGGTGCTTAACATAGATTTAATGGTTATGTAGTTTTTAATAGCAATATGTTGCATTTTTTCTGCAAAATGTGTGTAATGTGATTGTGGTTCGAGGTTCAGATCCCCTAGAAAAGTTTGGACCCCCTAGAAAAGTTCGGACCCCCTCTAGAAAAAATCCTGGATCCACCCCTGGACAGTTAAATAAAATTTAACAACAATCCCACTGAAAGTCATTGTAAGAAGAAAATTGGTATTATTGATGTTTAAAAATGTGTACATTTTTATACGGAAACCCCTGATAATGGAACTCACATTCAATATGACCACTTATAGACATACATAAAGAGTAGCAACTGTAAACCAATCGCGTGGCCGGTCTATCTTAATTATGTCTATGTGACCACCAGCTTCCTAGTGCGTGAGCTCGTTGGCGTTTTTGTGTGTATCTAACTTTTCTGTTCACTCGCGCATTCGCGCTCAATTACAATAAAAATATGGTACGGTAGCTAAAGACTGCCACCAGATTTGTAAACTTCGTCATACGACAGCCATCAGAGTTATGCTCAACAGCATAAGTGTACGACGTGAATTTCTATTTTAAGCGATAATTATTTTGTCGGAAACCGTACAAAAACTCACGATTTATGTGTAACAGGGTTAAGTAATATAACAGCCTTGCGACACTATCTGATCGATACTGACTTGAAAATTTATCATCTTTTGACACCTAGACATAATTGATCTTAGATTACTTTTACAGAAAATTGTAAGAACCTTTTAATAGCATACCTGTCAAGTCTAACTAGATCGGTTTTTGGAATCACGCTTCTGAAACTCGTACTGTGGTTTCACGCTCATAAATCATTGGCCCAAAACAAAGTTGCTTCTCGCAGAAACGTTTTGCTAAAGATTTCTCGGTGGATTAAAGGCCATCATTGGGCTATCAAGTAGGGCTGTGGATCGTTGAGCAAGTGGCGATCCGATCCAAACCACGATTCATGTGTAGCGATTCACGAATCGAACCACGAATCACATGTTAATGGAGAAGCTTACATAATTCAGGCAATAACAAAAAATAAGTAAAGAATTACAGACGCTTTTACTATAAGAAAAAACATGTACTCTACTGTACTATTACAAGACGTTTTAAGGGCATTTTCAGAGACAGTGTTTTTGTTTAAATTAATGTGCATCAATCGAAATTTTGAAAAGATCATTCGGTCCCTACATATATTAAAGTTTTCATTAGTAGTGCGACACGTTTTCAGTGGTAATTAAGCTGAAAATGTTCTTTCATGTTTTAAAAAAATAGATCGCAATCTGACGATTTTGGACATGACGAATATTCGTATTCTAGATTTTCTGGTCGATATCGCGAATACCCGAGTACTCGGATATTCGCCGCAGCCCTACTATCAAGACTGTATGTAATTGTTTGTTCTTGCACTTTTGGGTGAAAGTGAGAGGTTGGTGTATCCACTGTCCGTTCCAAGGCGGTAATCTTTTAGATGTTTCTTTTCATTATTTGTTAGCGGCGTCCCTTTTATAATAAAAAATAAAAAAAAACATTTCCCACTTTGCTTTTTAGCTGTGTTGTAGGTCTGTGGTTTATTTGCAATGCCACTCCATTACGAGATTTCCTATAGAAAAAGAAAAAAATCACGACGCAATTTGAATAAACACATTCCGGTACCGGTATACAAAACTATATAACTAAGAATATACACTGCCCTCCAAAAGTTTCTTCATAGTACAATTAATTTAATAAATACTGTTTTTAAGTTCAAATTTGAACAATTATTATATTGTTGGTTATTTCATTCATTATTTATGCAATGGAAATGGAATTTCTAAAGGTACATTTTATTTTTTGAGTTGCAGCTAAACTTATCTATCAGCCTCTGAAACTGTGGTCAATGTATATAAATGAACCAATTTCAATTTTGAGATGTTTTTTGTTATTTTATAGCTATAGGACAAATGGACTGATCACAAAAAAACTTAAAAATCTATTAACAATAAACTGATTTTACAACTTTTTGAATTTCTCGTTGGTAAAATATAAATTGTGAATGTGTGAAGGAACTTTTGGAGGGCAGTGTAAAGTACATTCACCTTTTTCTTTCTATTAATATATCACGACCAGTTTTGGCACAGTGTTTTACGAGTTCTTTATTAGATATAATAAAACTCATTTAGATCACGTTAGATCTCGGATAAAGTAAATCTAGAAAATCTATACAATTAACTTTTGCATTCATAAAAAAGCTGCCCGGCTATCTCAGTTGATAGCACGCAAGTCTACTGATCGAGGGGTCATGGGTTCAATTCCCGGCCGAGGCATACTTTCGTGGAGCTTGGTCATGAAATTATTTCTATGGCCATTTCCCTCCTACCAATGATTCTTAACTATGTAGGGCAGTTGTCAGTCACTGACGAAAATATTCACCTAGTAGTTGGTTAACAGCTAAATCCAGAGATTTAGCCTTTCCAGGAGCAGTGAGTAAGTTGACTGACCGCCGTTATATGACCTATACAATGTGTTGCTACGGCGTTAAACCCAACAAAAACAAACAAGCAAACAAAACATCAAAAAAACAACTGTCAGTTAGAACGTTTGATTTGAACATTGACTATGCAAGTTTTATTATTAAAATATTATATACAACTTGAGGGTTGCCCGCAAGACTGTAGTAAATCACATAGCAATGATGTGCCAAAATTAAATAACAAGTGTTTTTGTACGATTTATTTAAAAGGCGCATCAAAACGAGTGCTTATGTAAGTCTTGTATTATTATTATAACAAAATATAGAAAAAATGTCTGTTATTTCGATTCTAACAGACACAAGAAATATCTTTAAAGATAAATTCGGTGCTATGCAGGGTTCATTTTGTTTGAAGCATAAACAGTCATATTCGCTGTTCAGTCATACCATAAGGTGTAAATTACGACGAATTTATCATCAATTAACGTACTGGGTCACTCATACATGTAATACACAGAGTAAATAGTCAGCAACTACATGTACTGTCCGTCCTACGCGCCTGTTTATCACAAATAACCAATGGTACCATGTATCTTTTTATCTATTTCTCTATACCGGAGAGAACTTCTTGGACAAAAATGTATGGTTAAGCAAATTGTATTAGTTAAAATATAGGTCCCGCGCCGAAAAAAAATAATTTAAGGTCCGTTTATACAGGGCGCGAACGCGTCCAACGCGAACACGAACGCGACTTTTGAACAGTTTTGCCGTTCAAATAGAGCACGAAACCGGACGCGGAAACCGTCGAAGGCTATCGAGGCGACAGGTTTTTTTCTTGCTGTGAGAGATAAAATTCCGCCATTTGGAAATATGGCGCAGGTAGAGTAAGATACGGAGGAGATCACAGTACTGTATCTGCGCGCAAAACAACGGAGGAAGAGAAGAAGGCCTTGTCTGTTTTATTATACAGTACATGATTTTTCTTATTTTCAAGAATCTTGGCTTAGAATTATTCGTATTTGACTATGTTAAGTTAGAATTTTCAATCATCATTAATTTCTATAGAACAATTTTGGTTCAATTCTTCCAGTTCATGTCTCCCTATTATTATATTCCCACAGATATACTTTGAGTATTTCTCTACTTTTCTATGTATTAAAATCATTAATCCACACGTGGTAATAGGCATTAATTGATACATTGGAATTCCTAATGAGTTTCGTACAAAACACTTCATTGGCACATATAACTAGCGTTATTGTTTCTAAGGTATTATTGCCATCTAGAAATAAACGTCTGTATTTATCGTTCTGGCAGTTAAAACTTTTTTATGACTAAATAACTTTAGTGATTTGATTTTAATGGTTTGTGCTGTCTATAACATGTCATTTTCTTTTTTAAAACAACTTTAAAGACGATTTGCAATTAAGGCGGTTTAAGCCGCCTCGAGATCGAGTGTTTAGGTATGTTATTTTTTGATATGCTATGAGTATGCTATAATTATGTTATTTTCAACATTGCCGATATGTTTCGACTGTAGATTTATAATTTCGTAAAACATAGATGTTTTAAATATTCGATATTTGCTCAATAACCCCCCCCCCTCTTACATAAATACGGATATATTTTTTATCGATCATGAGCATAGCAGTACTTTAGTGAGTATTTCAGTCAGCGGGGTTAATTTATGTGCCACTGACAGTTACAATTTATTGTTACAAATGTACCGTATCTTGAATAGAAAACAACTTTACAACGATTTTACATAAGGAAGTATCGATACAAAGGTTTGACAAGATTTACGGGTAGGATTTTAGTTATTATTATACATTTGTGTATAATGGCAGTAAACATCAAAGATTAGATCGATTTTTGACGTATATGACAGTAGACTTAGTTTCGACTGTAGAATGAAAACGTCTTTCTCTAGTACTGTAGAATAACAGAATGATTTTGTTATGAAACAACGTACAGCTATGGGACCAGAGCTTATCAAGAAGCAATCGTGACTGAGCGTTTACAACGTTTGACTAGTTATATTTGAAGAAAAACTCGACACTGGTTCAAAACTTTAAATCATTTCCTAAATCATCTTCTCATGTTCTCTAAATCAATGAATATTATCCTAGCTGCATAAGTGCTCGGATACCAAGAAGTGGACTCGGGAGTGGTAAATATTCATTGTAAGAACTTGCTGAAACAATCGATCATACTTGAACTATCCTGAACTTACCAAGTCCTTCGTACTCGTAATATAGCTACTTCGCGCAAGAGATTCAGATACATTCAGTCATTTCTCGTTATCTCGACTTCGTTGGTACCGTCGAAAAAAGTCGAGATAACGAATAGGCGAGATAAACAACATTTTCTAAGGGAGGTAAGTCTGATGTATTCAGTAGCACTCTTTACCTGTTAAGAGAGTGTAGTTTAAAATAATTGCTTTATTACAGCTGTACACGTGACTCCGAATTAACAAATCCAATTAACATATATGACCTTGGGCATCATGCCGCATCAATAATAAACGGTTCTATAATATATATCAACCGTAAAAACAATTTATTGTACAACAATATTTTCACTAAGTAACCTTGCAATTTGAACTAATAACAAGGCCTTTCCTTGATGTACGTCTCTGCCTCAAGTGTAAATATTCTGACTCTCAAGAGCTAGTTATATTTTATGGCTCATTTATAAGCCTGTCTGGCTTCTATACAAATACTTATCTCAAAGACTTTATAACGTACGCAGTTATATCTAGGTTCAAAGAAGCTGTAAACAAAATGTTTGAACATTTTCCGAATGAAGTGTAGAAACATTGTATGATAGTATATGTACATGTATATGTTATAGGGAACGTGCATAATTACGAATTTCACAATTACGTAAAACTTCAATTTTAAACACAACCTTCATAATTATGGAATAAGATGATTTTATTTATTCATTTCATAGTAACAAATAATAACAATAAAAAGGTACATAACCTTTTTGGTGCACATTTTCAAACATGTGACTCCTCTTCTCGAAGTAAGGAAAGTTTAGCCAGTAAATGATTCCAACTCAAATCGAGCCACTGGTGTTCTCCGACTTGGCTGAAATCTTTTTACACAATACATGTAGTAGCAAATTCAATGTTGATAATATAAGCAATGATTGTCAAGAAGACGCTATTGATATAGAAGCATATATTTCTTTTGAGTAAAATTCTTATATCCAAATGATTTTCAACGGTGTGTAATAAATTGTAGAGAAAGTTTCTACCAACTTTTTCATATTTTTAAGGTTTTAATAATGAGTTGCTTAATGAATTAATGTAGTATGATCAGTCAGATATAGCTTTGTACACTAGTTATACCTAATAGGGGTTACATGTAACAATTTCTGCAAAGGGGATCCAGGGTCTGGGGGCTACAAGTTCCCCTGGAAATGTCAAAATGCTTGCATATACAATCTCAAACTAACTTTTGGTAACCAGATTCCGTCTAGATGAAATCTTTGATTATACCCAATATTTTGCTTGTTTTCCACGTCAAGTAGAAATTATATGATGAACTTTCTTTCAAATATTAATGTTTATTGTTTATTAGAGTTAACGCCGTGTCCAGCGCACCTAACCTAGCTTTCCTGGACCATTGCATATAACCAGTACTCACCTACCCTTCCACAAGGCCGTTCAAATATTAAAATGTCCCTAATATGGTGAAGCTGTTACGATTTAACTGTTGTCAGTTACAAGTTTAATGATTATAAGAGAAGATTATAGATTGAATAAAAGGTTGTCTGCATTAACGGGTATGATCACAGTCATTACATTAACCTACCAGGCCAAAGCAAAAGAAATGATACGGGCTAGTGAAAATAACTTATGCCATACAGTCGGACTTGTTAATAAAGTTTACCGTCTACTATATAACATGACAAACCGAGCTAGTGCTTGAGAAACATTAAAGGTATACTCATTTACAGATTTCAACTTGAATATCAACTTTTTCTGAAACTATCAAAATTGTATAGACATATTTTTGGAAGCAGGAAAAAAGTGTTCTGAAAATGACAATTTAAGTTCAAATTGACATACATGTATAACTACAAATAATGGTTTTTCATGTAGTAAATATCTACTATACCCCGTATGTCACGGTATAGACAGTTTTAGCGCATTTTTGTGACTTTTGTTGCATATTTCTTGCTACTTTTAGGTCAGTTTGTCTTAAAATAATAAGAACTAATTTTTTGACACAATTACAGACACTGAATGATATTTTGAAGTTATAGAAAAAATAAACCAAATCTGTGAACTAGCACCTCTAAGGCGATGAATGTTATCATTCATCATCGGTAACCCAGAATATTTTGCGTCAACGATAATACATTCATAATGCATGAGTATCGTGGGTTTCCGACAATGTTATCATCGTAGGCAATCTATAAATATTCACAAGAGTTCAAAATACTCCATCAACACTCTATCCCCCTCTAACACATACCTTACCAACACAACTATAACTTTATAACATAAGTCCAGTAAAAGTCACTAATCCGTCGCCGAAACAATGTTTAGTTGAAGGTTTAGTCTCTTGTACCATGATCTCGTCTCCTTCGTGTAAAGAAACCACAACAGTCACTGAAGATGTAGATTTATCAAGATTTGTATCTCCTACAGAAAGAGTAGCAACAACATGAGATTTAGCTAAAACCTCTACACTAACTGGCTTATAGTCTTGCATTGTTCGTATTTTTAATGAAAACAGGTACCGACCGTAAAACGGGCATTTAAACACACCTGACTCCGGGTCATAAGCTTGTCCTATGTTGGTTAGAACGTCGTCAAAGATAAGATTGTTCCGTGATTGAACGGCACTATTGTCTGTTAGCCTAGCCGAGAATGCTACTCCACGTTCGTATATTCCATTTGAATGCATATTCATACCAGCATCTGAAAGATATATCAAAAGTATCAAAAATATTTTAAATTATCAAAATATTGTTGTATGGGTTTAGCGACGTGGCAACATAAATTAATTATGTTCATTTAATGACCTCACCAAACCTTATCTGGACCTTTGTCTATAACCTCATACATTCATTACTAAAGCGTCATATAGGCCCTAATAAGCTTTAATAAAGCCAAAGACAGGGAATGAAACAAAATTTCCCACAACCCAAATATTCCAGCGCCTGAAGTGCTTTGGTTTTAAATTAATTGATTCATTAGCATTTTTACTATAAATCAACAAATCGCTTTGATGGCCCGTAAGCATGAGCAAACTAATGTGAAAAAGTTTTATTTGAATACAAATGATTCAAGCTAGTCAAAACTTGTTAAGAATCGTTTCAACTAAATATTTTATTTTGTTAAACTGAAAGCAGTTCTTGTCGAAAAACTACTTTAAAATAGTTACATCGATTTTGTCCAGAAAATGGTATATTTTGGGATAAGTTTAGCAACTTTCAACTAAATTATTAATTTATTTTCAAGCATTTATTTTAAAACAAGTTGGCCTATATGTATTGTAAACATTTTTTTAAATAAATACAATGTACATAAATAAAATATTTTCCGGTGTTAAAACAGCTCATGATGTGAACGTCTAAATTATTCATTTTCAAAATAACTGACGAAGGCTTTTTTAAGCCGAAAATTTTAAGAAAGAGTTATCTTACTAAATATACAATATAAAATAAATGCTTCTCAAATTTTAAGAAATATAGTCACTTAGTAGACTTATCTTGAACTTGGGTGAAACACTCGGACAACATGCTATTGCTGCTGTGTAATGACGCTTATATTTACTTAGCTTTAAGTTAATATATTTTGAAGTTATAAGCTGGCAACGAATACATTTTCGAACTGGACTATAATTGAACTGATCCAAATACAATACATATGCACATGTACATGTATTTAAATATGTCTTTGGTGGATCGGGACCGTGCCCGATGGCCGGCGCCCGGCCGCCGTAGCATGCAAATGCATATACATGTGTTACCCTACAGCTAAACTAATGATGTAATCATGCCCTACCTTTTACAATTTTCTCAACTTTCTCGTCTAGTGCTCTAATTCTGAACGTCATTACTTGCATGTCATTATGTGATCGTCGGTAATTAAATCTGCTGTCTGAACTTTCTATCGACGAAGTCCGTCGGAGAAATTCATAAGGATTGCTTTCAAACGATTCTCTATTCGATGCGAACGCTTCACTATACGACGACCGTCGATCAATGGACGACGTTGACACCGTCGATATTGACATCCTGTCGTCGGGAATGTTCACTATCCGACGAACCGTCAAATCCACTTTGTTTTCTTCGGAATTATGCATTTTGATACAAAATTTTCAAGTATGCCCTATATAAACAATCATTTCATTTTGTTTATATTACAAACGTTGTAAAAATCCTAAATGTTCCTGTTTCTAAACGATATTTCAATACTTCCAAACTACAAACACAACTCTGTTAATTATCAAAACTATTGAAAGATTCCATTTTATTTCCACAAAATATCACACTGTTTGTTTCACTTATAGATGTTGTTTATCTCCGATATAAAGTTATTGACAAAATTATAAAAATTGTTTCTTATTTTCTCATGCGTAGAAAACTATTACAATGTAATTACTTCAATAAAATATATACGACTGCTTCGAATTCTACGAAATTAATGCATAATATGTTATACTGCGCGAAATTTCTATCCAAAAACCGGTTAAATATTTACTCTCAGTGCAGAACCGAAAATACCAAAGAACATCCTGTAAAATAAGTCAGGTTATAATGTTCTGAAAACTGTAGTCGCAAAACTATCGTAAATTTGAGAACTTTACCACTTTTTCTAAGAAAATCTATGTAACATAATTCCTTTTTCCAATCTAAACTGAAGAAATTCTTCCACTTACAAAATCCCCTATCTCAACTATTTCTAACCACAATAATTGAAACTGCTTTTAGTTTTCATTGATATATTCCAGTTTGAAATGTTTGCATCTGTTCTGTGATAAACTTTCAGTTTTTATCATTTTTTGCAAAAATATATATTAGATAACAAACGAATTCGTCTTTTATCGGGTATTCACCTGAATAAAGCAACTGTATAAGCCACAAGCAATAGAATTTTAATTCTTCACCGCATTTCTCGGTAGATCTTTCTCACGATTTTCTAACAACAAGAAATGCAAAGACAATTCGTATGTTATTTTTCAAATTCTATATACCCACGAATCCAGAGAGTTTCAGTTCGCCGTAGATCACAATTTAAAAACCAATATCAAATATTTATCAGCTGTATTGAACTGCACGAGTTTTATATCTCAGTTTTTATCTAGTGTATAAAATATTACAATCTTTCTAAGATATTGTTAATATATTCTCTGACATGATCTACAAACGTTTACTGTCAGTAGGTATATGATAATAGCATCCAGCATTCTTTTATGATACCAGAGACCCTTGGTCATACAGTGGAACCTCTCTACTATAGCCAATAAGTACGCTCTCACTAATACTGACCATGAATCTGGTTACCCAAAGGGGGTACGGGTTCGAATTCTCGACCGGAGGCGATTATACCCTTCCATGTAAATTTGATGGCAAGGTCCAGGAAAGCTACGTGAGATGCGCTTGCCGCCGTAAAATAACATAAACTTGTGTTGACATGGCGTTAAACCTTGTTTTAAAAAGCATATTTGTCTATTAATTTACACTAATTGCTCACAGATTTATTTTTAAATTTTAAAATTACCTGCCAGTCACTGTACCTGTGTTAAGAAGGAATTCTTAATATATTAAGGCAAACTAGGCAAACTGATCCAGTCATTGTGAGAAATATTAAACACAAGTAAAAAAAAAACATACTAAAATCATCTTTATCTTTCGACGAGGTAGGGGTTTGACCTAAACTCTCCATCTTTTACAGTTGTATGTCATTTTGTACTGAACTTTTCATAATCAGATTATTACATTACCGTCTCCAAAATGTGCCTTACAACAGCCCTGTGTTCAGTAACTACTGTTAGCTAACGTTACGGATCCGGGAGAACTCAACCCGAAGACAACTCAACCCGTGCAATACTCAACTCAATGTTGGGACTACTCAATCCGTTAGTAGGAGATTGAGTTGTCTCGGGTTGAGTTATCTATGGGTCGAGTTGTTCCGACACTTCCGTTACGGAACGTTTTGGAACGTTCAAGGTAACTGAACACGCTGCAGGAGAGTTTGTAAAAAGTTTTTTTTAAATTAAATATGTGAACTGACATATTTAAAAATTATGACTGATGCAGACTCAGTTTTAGAGGGAATATCATTACAAATATAGAATTTATGTCCATGGGTGTTTCAGATGGCTGTGGCAGAGAGGACACTATTGTCTAGAGATGGTCATATAAACAAGTCAGACTGTAAGCACAAAACATAGTGTTGATGGTAAATGAGCTTACAGTTAGAATGTTTTGTATTTGATGTTTACAATTGTATTATTAGTTTATTATCCGCTGATGGATAGACAATATGAAAGAAACGATCAAATTATATGGTATATGTAATTGCATCTTGAAAATATTTATTTGTCTTACTCCCTCTAGATAGTTACTGTTCCAATTGTTAATTAGCCTCAAGTGACTGCATTACTACTAATTATATGTAAACGGTCATTAGAATTCCATAGACAGTCAGAAACAATCTCTCATACAGAATTGTCGATCCTTACAGTGCTCTTAATCTCTGTTAACGTCTCGATTTTTACAAGATTCTTGTAAAATAGTAATATAATTAAAATTTTGTATCGAAGACGTAATTCGTCTTTTATATATATTATCTTAAAGTCTTACGTGAAATAGGATTTTATTGTAGGCGAAATTCAATTTTTTAAAAAGCTATATTTACAGGAACTATTTTTTTTGTGAAACGTCTTCCTGTTCTGAGTAATTGGCTTATTTTCTCATCCGCTAAAATTGTCAACATTCGATGCTATTGCTAAAAATATGACAAAAATATCGTGCTAAGGGACTGTCAACGACAAGCCTTTGAACATCTACAAGACAAGAAAGGTGATCTGTTATTTAGTTTGCCTGTTGGGTATGGAAAGAATTCAAAACTTGTCACATGATCGTTTTAAACGATCACGCTTATGGGACTACTTTCGAGACGTTAACAGAGATTGAGAGCACTGTAAGGATCGACAAACAGCCAAAAAATATAAAATATAAAAATAGTGCATGGAATAAATGCTTGATTCATTTTTTTGCGGAGGAGTTGGAGCTTACGATCAAAAACTCACTGAGCATGTTCAATAATAGCACTTCTTTCCATAAAGTTATTAGCTGGGCCTTATACCCTGTTGCATATTAGCCGGGCCTGTTGTATAACTACCACTTACAATGTCTGAGGTATGTCTTTGTAGAAGATCGCTGTAAGACTGAATTATGGTCCACTTCAAATCAATTCAAAGTATAACTACGTCATCAGGTTAGGATCTTGGTCCCACTTACTCTTCAGATGGTTGAGTTAAATTGTCTCAATGTCCACCACGATGGAATTAAACACATTTAGAGTTTTCCTCAATCAGAGAACAATAAAACACATTTGATGAATAATAATCATTTTATTTTTTATTCATGTACATGAAAATTTTATAGAGGTGACTGTGATAATAATAAATATGAAAGATGAAAAATGAAATATTTACAATGTATACAATGAGAATATAGAAATAAAAACAACTTTGTGCTTGGAAAAATAAAAGCGAAATGGTTTGTTTATTATATGAGAAATAGCTAATTTAGTCAGCCCTTGTTTTGTCGTGGTATAAAATAAAGGGGATTTTGCAATCCAAGCGGATATGTTACCGGTGATTTCCTGGAACTCAATGTAAAGTCACCGCTACTCCTTGAGGCTGGGTGATGCGGATAACGTACAATTGATTAGGGTAGTAATCCGTTCACATTGTATATTGCATACATGTGCCAATACGCACAAACGAAAAATGCAATTTCATATTTAATTAGAGTTTGTGTGATACTTGTGTGATCTTCTTGTTAAAATTCGTTCATTCATACATACTATATTATTTATATGTGTTATTTTACTTTAATCATAGGCGGATCCAGCGGGGGGTCAGGTGTTGTCCGGACACCCCTAGAATTTGGAAAATGTACCTGCTCATTAGTGTATTTCTTGCCTGTAAGTCATTTTTAAGTAGCATGAAGTTATTTTTATCAGTGCTTAACATAGATTTAATGGTTATGTAGTTTTTATTATCAATATGTTGCATTTTTTCTGCAAAATGTGTATAATGTGGTTGTGGTTCGAGGTTCGGACCCCCCCCCCCCTAGAAAAGTTCGGACCCGCCTAGAAAAGTTCGGACCCCTAGAAAAAAATCCTGGACCCGCCCCTGTTTAATGCTTGTATTCATGAATATGTCCTACGTAATTTTCAAAATAAATTTACTGACTGTTCTGTTCTGTTATGTTCTCTGATTCCAATTTATTGCATACATGCATTTATACAAGTAGTTGTATTTAGTCTGCTGATGGGATTTTAGAAACCATTCTGTTTTAAATGTATTAGATAAAGATTCAAATAGACGGGTTAATTGATTATGTGTCGCAATTAATTCTAATTATTAGGACACGTTTTCGTTTTATCGTATTTCATGTAAGATGCAGACAAAAGTTCATGAAACCTTTTCGCTTTTACTCCTCAAAGTCTAATAAAAACCGAACACATACATGTGTGCTTTATTTCACTTAGAAATAAAATTAATTATTTTTTGCGGCAAAAGACGGCAGAACTAATCATTTATCCACAAGAAACAAATGTTTTTGACAATATCTATAATTAATGCAAGGTATTCTTATATTAAATATAAGAATAGAATAGAACAACAATGCGAAATCACAGGAAGTGTACAAAACGTTTATACAAAATGCCGTGTACAATGTTATAGTTAAAATCTATATAACAGAAAATTGAGTCGCCCAAAAGAAAGTGTGTGCGCGAGTGTTAACCTGATGCACAGGCAGCCGGCACGCTTCCGAGACGAATACATTATCTATCATAATGTCTTTGTTTATAACAAACAAAATTGAGTCACCCATAAGAAACTTGTGTGTGCGAGTATTAATTTGGGACATGGGCAGTCGGCACGATTCCGAGACTAAATCAATGTATATATACAAAATATCTTTGTCTCGAAACTGTGCCAGCTGCCTATGATTTGCTGCCCTGCATTTTTCGTTTAAAACCAATGGTTATAATAAATATCATATCGTTCTTTTTTATGTTGTTAATGCATTTCGAATACACATAAAAGTCTAGAAATGATCTGACATCACTGTAGTCTAAGCACTTTCTTGTCTTTTATACATGAGAATGATTTCAAGATAGATAATCTATCAGTGAATAAAAACATTAACCCATCTTTTCTAATCGGTGAACAAATAAATACACTTTACTGAACACTCCAACAATAATATACATAGGCAAACCAAAATAAATAATTGCTGTACATTTTATGGGCGGTGTCATAATTTGCATGGAATGTTTACAACTATGTATTCAACGATTTTAGGATCACAAAGAATGTGTATGATGTAGACAGGCAAAAAGTTCAATTGAATGTTACTTTCATCACGGGAACTTGACATTCTGTATCGTAGTTTGAAAAATTCCCTCCTTCTAATAATAAATAATAATAGTTTTTTAGTACAAGATGGAGGAAATTTTTTCAAACTACTATACAGAATGTCAAACTCCTATGCTTTCATTGAACAAGCGTTTGTTCATTCGTGTGGATTTAGTATAGTTAACAGTATTAATTATGTAAAAGCCTCATCAATTGCTTAGATCGGCGACTAAATCATAAACAACGTGAATCTAAATTTACTAAGACTATCCTAACTAGTACTGACAACAAAGTAATTGTTCACTTGAATAAAACTTCAAGCAATATCAACGCTATCGCCCAATTTAATCAAATGAGTGTTCTTATAACAAAATGGCGAAACTATGCAAGTGAGTTTCAATAAATATTGGATATTATAGGCAATTTCGCATTAACGAACAAAGGTCTACGATGGCGGAAAAATGTTCTGCAAAAAATGCATACTTATACAGAAACTGGATATCTCCTGTTTTAAAAAATATAACGGGACGTCATTTTATAATAAAAATAAATCATATATGGACGAAAATATGTCATCAAAAATACAAGTGCATTTCAATCAGCACTATAACTCATGGTTCGTTAAATAAAATTTAAATCGTGTTGCCATGACGTCATCTTTTTTTTCGTTTCCATGACGTCACATTGGAATGATCTATTGATGCATCCATTTTAGTAAGTATAAGCGGAAGAATAGTCTGCTCCAACTCTTCTGCATAGAAAGAATGAGAAGAAGAACCCAAAGATCTGAAATGAGAAAAAAAGAATTGTGACGTCACAACAATTTTGATGAAATCATTGAATTTGTCTATAAATCTTTGAAACTCCTTAATTTTGACAAAAAGATAGTTTGAAATGCATAATTCTACAATATCGTAATCCTATGCGAAATACAGAGCACCATGGCCATGAAAACTAAAGAGTCACACACAGTTAATGATAAGGACTGTCATTCAACACAAACTTATTAAAACCAACAGTTGGCAACCGTAGATCTATGTTTCGTGTTTTACAAGTAGTTTTTGTCAGTGTTTCAAGAAGAGGTATTTGAAAACAACAATACTGGGGTCACTGACAGTACAATACAAACTATTTAATTATCTAAACAATACTTCAATCATCAGTTAACATCTTTCTACTTTCCTGGATGTTTCTGGTTATGACAAGATGTTTCTTGTATTATAGTAGTACCCTGTCTAAAACTATCTTTGCTGACAGACAATACATTGCTATCAACGCTTAGAGAAGATATAAATAAATTGCCAACATCGGTCAAAAAAGAACTTTCGAACCTTTTTTAATTAGAAATGTAAAGAAGTGAAACCAAGGCATTCTCGTATCCAAAGGCTCATTCTTGTACCCAAAAGTTATCAAGTGTCTAGATCGAGAAACAACCACCCGGCTAGCTCAATTGGTAGCACGCAAGTCTACTGATCGAGGGGTCGTAGGTTCGATTTCCGGGCGGGGCATACTGTCGTGGAGCTTGGTCATGAAAATATTTCTACGGCCATTCTCCCTCCTACCAATGATTTTTAATTATGTAGGCAGTTGTCAGTCACTGACGAAAGTATGCTCTTAGTAGTTGGTTAACAGCTAAATCCAGAGATTTAGCCTTTCCAGGAACAGTGAGTAGGTTGACTGACCATCGTTATATGACCTATACAATGTGTTGTTATGGCGTAACCCCAAACAAACAAACTAGATCGAGAATGAACCAATTAGACACAGCTAGAAACTTTGGCATTGTCAACTGAATCATTCAAACCATTTTGTAATTTTCAAATGTACATTTCTTTAACACATTTACAATTTGTTTTATCGTCTTCCAAGTCACGCTCATTTTAAAATGGCCAATCATCGACACATATTGCTTTTTAGAAATGTAGGTTAAATTTGACTCATTTTGGGACAAATACAAGATCAAAGTTGCAAAAAGATTAAAACTGATTCGGTCAAAAAATACAATGATAACCAGGAATTGGTTTCAAATGGCTATTTCTGACATAAAATTGCTGGGAATATTCTAAGCAAGTTGCATTTCTGGCACACTTTTAAAGATGAAATGCAAGCCCAATCCCTTTAACAGTATGTCAATTTTCGACCTAGTCCAGACAGTAATGTTACTTATGAGTTTATACTGTCGGTATCAAAGCGCCTTATTTACTTATTTATTTTGTTGGGTATATGTATCATATGTACTGATATGCACCAGCACTTGGATCTAGTTCAAGTAATATCCCGGATGTGGAATTCGGTAAATATTGTGCTACATCCGAATCACCTCGTATATTTTTGTACGCAAATATACTGCATTTATCTGCGTAGATCGCTTAGGTGTTCCGAATGATATTTTAAGTCAAATAGTGTAGTGATATGATATGTCTCACTTTAAAACTATGTGCAAAATTAATTAATGAACAAACCTCAAAACAATCACTGTGAATATATATGTATATATGTATTACTATTACTTTTTGAGGCAAGTACAGCGTGTTAACGATGCACCATCTAGTCCGTCGAGATATTTTTGTTGATTCAAGAAATAAGCATTGAGATTGATATCACTTGTTTCATTGGTTCATAATCATTGGAACAACAAATCTGCTAGCTATCGATGAGACATTACATATATTCATTTATTATCAAATTTCTCGCTAGTTTACATTTTCTTCTTATCATTTTATTGAGTTTAACGCAGTGCCAATGCTAATTTAGTCATTATGCAACGCCAGGTCACATAACATAGCTTTCTTGGACCCTTGTCTAAAAGCAGTACTCACCTACCCGTCCACAAGGCCGAAAACTTCTCCTTATACCTTATTAATTGAGGAAAATTGACATTATCGTCAAATTTTCATAGAAGGGTATAACCTTCCCAGGTGGGATTCGAACCCGAACCCCCTTCGAGGCACTAGATTCGAAACCCAGGCACCCTACCAACTGTGCTACCGACCCGGGTTTAAAGAGTCTTACACGCCGAGGCGTATCTAATATACCTAAAATAGCTAATACATATAACCAATAGATCTATGGGGTTTCCAAAAGGTTTGCCATTTTCTCAGATAATAAATCAATCAATATGTTACAACGATCATTTGCTTTATGCTTGTGTCGACAAAACCTAAGATAAATTTTCATAACAAAAAACAGTAAATAATCTACGTTAACACAACTATATCATCAAAACAACTATTTTTTCTGTAAGATAGGTACATAAACATCTGTTATATCCCTAATGTTGAGTATTGTATCGCTTTGATGACGTCATAAAAATTCCAACATTCAAAAAAATGATAATGGAATCGTCTGCTATTATTTAGAAAAAAATATCATCTCGATCTTTATTATTTTGCGCGTGGCGTGTATTTGTAAGTAGGAAAGAGGTTCTGATAGTTTCAGATGACAAAATCACCGAATGTTATGTTTTTCTTTACTAAAGTCGCAAAGTGTTGCGGTTTATTGATATTAGATATTCTTACTAAATAAAACTGTCATTCTCGTACCCAGAGTCTAGTAGGATTCTCGATACTAGCTAGTTAGATCGAGAATCTTGATAACCTCGGGGTACGAGAATGTAAAACAGTAGATTACAAAGAGTAATTTGAACTCATTACAAAGTAGCAATCCAGTCCAACATGTAGATCGATATATTCGCAAAGAATATGAATGCAACATGTGATTCGTCAAAATTACCTTGGGTCCTATGTTATACACGTAAATCTGGCGTTAGATATCAGCCTTTTTTCTTGAATAGTCAGTGGAAGACATATCCAGTCAGTTTGCGTTCGGTGACCATTCAAGATGGCGGTATAATGCAGAACATATAGGAAAATTCAATGTCAAGGTCGTCTGGATGAGTATACCGGACTACTTTCTAGGTAAATGCATTGTTTATCGAAAAGTACAACATGTACTTTAAATGATTTGGTTATTTTATGTTTACGCACAAATAAAGCTTGAAAATGAAGTGATTATGAGCTCGAAAATCGTTCTCAAGCTTCTGTTTTATACCAGGTCTCAAAAATTCCTTAAGTTTCTAAAGAACAAAATGAACGCACTAACTACAAACAATTAAAACTTCTCTACAATTAAGACTTAACTACATTGTATTTCATACAGCAGACGATCATTCAAAAAACAATTTTCTCATAAAATTGAGAATTATATAACCTGTAAGACGTTTATGATCAGGTTGAAACGTAAATAACTCATTAACAAAATGCAATAATATTAATTTAGTTACCATGACTACCACGGCAGCTATTGATGAAACTCCAATAACAACTGCATGGTTCTGAATGTATTCTACCAGTTCATCGTAACATCCCTGAAAATAAAAGTTTGTATATATGATGTTTAAATCCATTTCATTTTTTATTGAGATGTCTATGGTTTTCATTTATCAAACGAACTCGTAAATCACAATAAAGGGGAAATAAATCGAAAATAAATCATTTTTAGAGTACTCGTTTTTGCAGGATTTACGTAACATAGGAAAATACACTTGTATTTCAAATTTAATCGTTTTCGCAGAATAAAAGAAAATATCCAGGAATACAAATGTTTTGGTCGGTAATAATGACATGCCATATCTGAATGTCAGTTCAGTTCGAGGGTACACAACCACACGTAACTTTAACCAACAATTATACGATATCAATAAGGCCATGCCAAATTGGAATTTTGTTAAGCGTCAACTCAAGTTTGACAAACCTTGGTACCTATTCACAAAAACACACAAACAGAAAATGAGAACACATATATTTTACGACAAAAACAAAACATTATATGTATAATTGTTTTAATGGAAAGCATCATCATAATATGAAACAATAATCTGAATTACTTATAAAATGACTATTGTTTTAACGAAATTGTCGTTATCGAATCCCGGGACATCGGATTTTTTTTTAAATCACCAACCAATTTGTTTTTTGTGTGTTTTTTTTTGGATTGAGGACTCTACAACCTACTCGTGGTTATAGATAAAAACAGCTTCAAATTACACAATTAAGCTCTAAAACTATTTGGGATCATGTATATTGAACAATAGCATATAAATGAATATACATGTACATGTACATGTAGAGTGCTCTTATAAAAGAACCCCACCTTTTTAAGAAATTGACACTTAGTCGAAATCAAATTTAGAAAGCAGAATGGTTGAACAGTTCGTTCTGTCTCTATTGCATGTTATATTCTGATAACTTCATGTTTGTAAAACAGTTTCAAGTCTACTGAAGATAAATATATCTTCATATAGTGGCTTTAAAATGAAAATGAGAATATTTACAGTAGCGGGAAGTATAGTGGAGCACTAAGTAAAATGAAATGAGACTTTTTTCTCATTGTACCTACATTTGTATATAGTTCAGAGTTGATAGCAGTAGTAGAAGATAATGGTGGGTTTAATGAGGGTGGTCCATTGAATGGTGATATTCCTGTACATTTGTTGATATCCCCACCCTCTTTACAACAACTCTGTGGTACATACGGCTTTCCTGTAACATAAGTGAACATCATCACTAATGACAGTTAAATTCAATGGAAAAAAAACAACATACCTGTAGGTTGTTTTTGGAGACAAACACAAATGTGAAGTTTTTTTTTTAAAATCGGGTGCATATTAAAGGAGATATACATAATTTTAGAATACCCAATGCAATGTATTTCATTTTGCATATTAATCAGATAGGCGTGTCCAATTTTCGTATGAATTTTATTCATTTGTATTTCATATGACTAGATATTAAGGACGAGTCGTAACTGAGCTATAATTTCAGACTCTTGAAAGACAATGTGTATGAATAAGGGGGGTCGGGTATCATTCAAAATGAGGCAGTATAAAATTCCAATAATTAGACCAAATTCCTAAGTATAGTACACTTTTTCTCCATTGAATAATTTCGCGGTGAGTGAATACACAAACTTTTTCAATATCACGAGTGTTAGACAACGAGCACAAAGTCACCGCGAAATTATTTATGTATTGACAGTTGAGAAAAAACGTACTATATAAGTAAATGTATGCAAAGCGATTCCCACTGACTCGTCAAAGTTGTCCCCAGGACTGATGTAACTATTGCAGTTGTGATACATAAAGTAAAAGAAGACTATAAAGCAATTGCAATTTTGTTATATAACCTACCTGAAGCTAGACCTTTGTACCATTCAGAATGTCTATATATAGCCCAAGATGTCGTACTGTTAACATCACCAGTGACACCGCAACATTTCATCTGTAAAATAGTCATATCACAATGTACATAGATAAATTGACCAACAACAAGTCTGCTGTACGTTGTTATTTCTCGGGGTTCCTCTTATCAAGAGCCTATATCAAATGTATGGCGGTCAACATTTCGTAATTTAAATGTATCTGAGTCGCTCAGTGCTTCTACTCGCTTCAGTTATTTCCACAAAATACTAGATACAACAAGATACGAAAAATATTTCAAATCGGAATATTTCAAGAACGGATAATATAAGCTATCATTAGTTATTTTTCGACAAATACATAAATATATATCATCATTATTAATTATTCTGAATGAAAAAAAAAACAACGACACAGCAATGAGGATTGTCCAATAAATATATTTGACTATTAAATCAACTCAATTACCTCCCTTTGTAACCAGTTCCACATATCAGTGACCATTCTGTTTTGTGATTTCTCATTTAAATCAACACCATATTTCTCTATAAGAACATCTTCCATGGAATGTATGATATCACCTTCCATCTAATATACGTACAAAGAAGAAGACAATGGTATTAGCAAACATCATATTGGGCTTCCTTTTGTTGTGCGTCATTGAGTAGCAATCATACTGATTACATATATGCAAATCTATTTAAGCTTGATTGCGAAACAATTTCTTAAAACTTAGGTTAATTAATCTCTAGTAGGATTCCTGGTCTCCCAGTGACTGAACAGGATAAACCTTTACGACGTGATAACCCTTGTTGAATTCAGTGATGAAATGTACAATCTTTTTAAATACGACTGACGATTAGATAATCGGAACAAAATAATTGTATTCAACAATATTTCAGAAACATTTTGTTATAATTATAATTGGCCTCGGGCATTCAATACTTTGAACATGTGAGTTTAATGTGCTTGCATGCCTGTTTATAGCGCGAACCATTGTGACGTTCATGACGTCGTGAAAAAAAACGACAACGTCGCTAAGGTTACCAGAAAATCAAAGAAGAAACATGAAGGTATCTGCCTGCCAACTTTTATCATAATTGGTGAACATAATATTTTTATCGTTTTTTTTCTCCGAGTAAAGTACCGACCCACCTTACGGAAACAACGATGTTGGTTTTAAATGTGATTCGAAATAACTTGAAATTAGCTATCCAATGATTACATGTCTAACGTAGTAACCGGTCAATTTAACTAATTAAATCGAGTTTTAGTAAGAATGCTTCTTCCAGCGTTTTGATTGACACGGTTGGTTCTTTCTACAACGCCTTAATAGATATACGAAGAAACCCTAGGTCAAATATCAAGATTTTATCAAAATGCTACGACAAAATATTATCTTTTAAATAACAAAACGTATACTAATATAAGTGAAATGGTTTCATACCTTTTGTCTGAACACAAATACTATCACTGCAGCTGCTATCAATGCAAACACCAATATTGCTATAGCGAACATAAACTGAAATATTAATTCAAACATTGAAATAAAATGTATGGTAACCGGTTATTGCCACATTAATGACATGAGATTTTCTTTTTCCTCTTGCATTGTAATATTATCTCATTGCGATAATGAAACAATTAAATCTAATCTTAAGTTTTATTTTAGCAGTTGCTGTTTTAATAATTGGGTGGGAAGCTACTTTTGTAATTGGCAGCAAAATGAAAAATTATGTACATATTGATGGGAACATGCAAGACGGTATGTATACGGATAAATGGACGAATCAAAATTATTTTTGAAAGTATGCACAAGGAAATCAACTTCATAATTTTTATAGTATCGATTAGCATTCACGGATACGTTGTTGTACAAGCTTGCTCGTAAGTGCAATGTCAATGCAATACATCGAATGTCAACCAAAAAGATCCAAAATGCTCGTATGTCTAGGCATTTAGACAAAGGAATAAATATCATCAAACCTAAAGGGGAATAACTCAATACAGTCTATCACAAAGCAGATGAAAGTCATAATCTGACATGAAAGAACAACATTTATAACGATATCCTTCGTCTATAAAAGACAAGGTTAGACCCAACCATCCATCAAATATACTTCATACTTTATTTCTTCTATATTTAATCATATAAAGTAGTATCAATGTAACCCGATAGAAATCCATTGTCCGAAGTGAACTCATGACCTCTCGAGTCGTAAGCTGGCACTCTATCACGTCACCATAAAAGCTAGCTCGGAAGCAAGGGAGTACAAGTGACATGTTATCTCTCAGCTACATCAATAGACAAAGTTTGTTTGTTTGTTTGTTGGGTTTAACGCCGTAGCAACACATTATAGGTTATATCACGGCGGTCAGCCCACCTACTCACTGTTCCTGGAAAGGCTAAATCTCTAGATTTAGCTGTTAACCAACTACTGAGCGCATACTTTCGCCAGTGACTGACTACTGCCCTATATGATTTAGAATCAGTGGTAGGAGGGAGAATGACCGTAGAAATATTTTCATGACCAAGCTCCACGAAAGTATGCCCGGCCCGGGAATCGAACCCACGACCCCTCGATCAGTAGACTTTTGTGCTACCGATTGAGCTAGCCGGGCGGCTTAATAGACAAAGTAAATACAAATAAAGAAGTACTTACACATCCCAGCATAAATTTACTTTCTCTAAGAGCGCCACAACATCCACACATAGATATAAGTACTAATATTCCACCTGCTATGATAAGTACATAGGCTGCTATTTGATATAGATCATTACCTAGTAGTTCAGAGACTTGTTGAGCACCATAATCTGATCCTATTATATATATACCTAGACCTAATATACCCGCTCCAACCAACTGAAAAATATAGATGTTTTAAATAACGGTAAGATGTATCTACACGTGCTTATAAATGGAAGAGATATACATGTAAGTTTCGTTCTTTATGAAGATAGCTGAATACGTTATATAGTGCAAGAACGATTTAAAGTTATCCACTAACTAATAAAAATACTATTTTGTTTATCTCGACTATTCATTATCTCGACTCGTTTCGATGGACCAAACAAAGTCGAGATAAGGAGAAATGGCTGTACAGGTAGAATTATTTATGTATAATAGCATGTATTTGTCTAAGTTTTATGCTTATGGACGCTCAACGACTTTACGGTTACCATTATTATCCCCGGACATCTGTCTACTTGTTTATCTTATATGCAGCCAAAAAATACTAGTAGTGCAACAAAATTATACAATCCTCTCAGGTACCCAATAACACATGATTAAATTAAGAACTAGAACTTATCGATGAAACATATTTAATGCATAAGTTGATAAAGTCTTTATTACTGATATTGGAAATAGCTCAGATGACTCTTTGTTGCTTATTTCGTGGCTAAATGTGAATCTGTAGGGCAAATCTCAGGGGGGGGGGGCAAATGTCCGGATACCTAATTTACCGTGTTAACTTGTCTAATTTTCTTTTCATATCCTCAGTTGTTGCTTTTTTTAATCAATATAGACATTAATATGATTATATTATATACTTACAAAAACTATAAAAGTAAACAGTAGATTTGCATATCTCAGGAATTGGTGACAACCCGTCGACATTTTATCTCCTCTTCCTAAAATATATAATTACGAGAACTTGCAATCAGGTTAGAATAGAGAGTGAAAATCAAATGTATTTGCTTTGCAGTATCAGGGTATCGAGGGCCGAACGAAACACTATTGTAACTCATTTTATTTTCAGGAAGAGTTACAATTATTGTGTTTCGTTCAGCCCTCGGTAGGCCTATATAGTAACGTGATCTTCAGAATGTAAACAAACTTTTGTTTTACTTACAGCAGCCAAAACATGGAAAAAGTCAAAAAGTGTATAAAATAACTATCACATTTCTCAGTCCGAAAATGCCCTCATGGACTTGTAAGTTAAAAGTGTTTACATTGAATACTCTGCACAACTTCCTTTTCCACATGATCTAGTTTACCGCTCGATTTAATTTTGTGCAATGGTTTTGAATCTAACAATCAAAACTCACAGCGTCAATTTGGATTGGAAAAAAACTACGGTTATTTTAGCATATTTGATGTCATTTGATTATTTGACTGGAAAGAGAGAAAAACAAATCTTCGTTTACTTCAAAATATGAAGTAAATAAGTATACTGGATAAGTAATCTGAAGTAATGTGTTAGAAAATTTGCGCAGTTAAAAGGGGTAATCATTCAACCACAAAACACCATCATAAACAATGGACGTGGATCAAAAGAATGTTCATATTCAAAGTTTTATTAACTCTCTGACAATAATGTTGATGTCATCATCAATCAGTATCATCTTTTACAGTCTTGTCCTTGATATACATACATATCTTATGTTATTATTATTAGTAGTAGTATTATTATATACCGCATTTGTATAGCGCTCTTTTCATATTGAATATTGAATATAATATGTTCAAAAGCGCTATGTTATAAAATATACATAATTAAAGGTCACGATAAACAAAGAAAACAGAATGAAAACAACATGATTGTATCATTAATGATAGCTGAAAGTTTTGTACAAGTCGTATTATGGGTCATGCGTGTGTATGTAGTAGACAATGGACTCAAGGAGAATCAGCCGATGCGCGTATGGTACTATTTCACAAATTTTGTTGATTCTTTCTTTAATTTCAAAGAAACGTTCAGTGTCTGCAGGGCCGGATCCAGAAGGGTCGTAAGTGGGGGGGCACAGGGGGTGGGTTCGGGAGGGGTACCCCCTGCCGACGTCATAGAAATTTTTGAGTTTTTCACATGTCAAAGGTGCAAATCTGAGCACTTTAAAATGCTCTTTTAAACAAATTGAATGAAGCTAAAACTAGGTTAATTATCATTTTTTTCTGTAGAAAAGTGATGCAATGCGTAACAATTCAGATTCATGTGATTGATTAGCTTTTTATAAATATTCATAAATAAAGAAAATGCATTTATAAAATGTGAGTGAGATCACAGGGCCTGACACAGAGGAGTCGTTATAGGGGATTATGGTTGGGGTGGGTACGGGAGGGGTATCCCCTCCGGAAGATGTGGAAAAATTTTGAATTTTTGCATGTCAAAGGTGTAAATCTGAGCACTTTTGATCACACTTTAAAAGGATAAAATGAAGCTAAAATTTGGTAAATTATCATTACATTTTAAGCACTTTTGGGCACTACCTAGGAAATATTGAGCGCTATAATTGAGGTATCCTTCATGCATGTGCCCGTTTTGTTATTTTAGATTTAATTTGTTGGCTTATTAAATCCCATTCTTGTACCCCGAAGTTTTCAAGGAACGAGAATGGATAAAATCCTGATTTACAAAAAATCAGCAATTTCATCATGTAAATGCCGAGAATTTATAAAAAATACACTTGGTAACTTGTATAAAATCAACAAATGCAATGAGAAAATTCTCCGATTTAACATCCAAAAAAGCCGGTTTATGATACGTTTTTTTTTTAAATAAGAGGCTTAGTTTATTGTGTTGAAATTCAGCGTTGTTGTGAGTTTTTCGGACGTTTCAGTGGATTTACAAGAATGGTTGTTGGGACGATCCAAAACGTGAAAATCCTTCGAAGAATCACATTTTTCGATTCCTTTGGAAAAATCATTAAGAATACAAGTATTTTAAACACGTAAAATTATATAAAATAAAAGCAACGATTTAAAAATTAACGAAACACAAGCCTATTAATGTATGATTGGATGAAAAAAATGTTTAACCACTGATTAATTTTTGTCTTCTTTTTCGTTAGAAAACTTGTTTTAGGGTAGGTCACTCTTGGAAAGTTACTTGAAAGTTTAATTCATTTACCTACATTTTCTAAAAAAACAACAACAACATAAAACGCTCGCTTTTTCCGATTTTAAATAACTTATAATTTACTCTTTTTAATGACAAACATTCAGCTATACTCGGCTTTTCTCAGTCTATTACTTGATATGAAAAACGCCGATGTCCTCCATAAATACTTAATTTATGTTAAGGCTCGGTCACTTTTTAAAAGTTATTCGGAATTTTAATACCATAAAAATCATCAAACGATCGTGCATGTTTTCGAAATTAACTAAGTTCGAGTGTCATAGTAGTGACGTATAAAATGCACTTGACTAGCTGTCCTCGTCTTTTCTCTGTCTAACTTGCTATGAAAACGCCCATGATATCCACTAGTAAATAAGATTAGAGAGTGCACAATAACCAAATTCAGGCCTCGTAAGCTAGTTACCATGGTAATTTCACTGGTGACGGTCTTAAATATACTGTTGAGGTATGTGTAATATAGACAATAAACAATTGGTATCAATGTGTCTGTATAGATCGAGAGACCATACACTTGCACGATCAATGATTTGAACGCTTGATAAGGCCCGATCTGGGTACCCTGAGATGCTTGAATGTATCAATTTAGATTATTATCTTTTTCAATAGCTCGGATGGATGATTGCATATTAAATTTAATCTAAAAGTCGAGTTGATATTGCTTTGATGGTGCCGATTTTGTGCCCTTTTCTTTGTATGAGAGTCAATATCTGTGGGGCCAGGTGGGGGGGGGGGGGCACGTGCCCCCTGTGCCCCCCCGGTAAATCCGGGCCTGGTCTGTAATTGTGTCAAAAAAATGATTCTTATTATTTTAAGACAAACTGACCTATATGTTGCAAGAAATATACAATGAAAATCACAAAAATGCACTAAAAGTGTCTAAACCGTGACATACGGGGTAGATATTTACTACATGAATCACCATCATTTGTTACAGTACATGTAGTTGTATGTCCATTTGCACTAAAATTGTCATTATTAGAACACTACTTTCCTGCTTCCAAAAATATTTCCATACAATTTTAATAGTTTTAGAAAAAGTTGAGTAAATTAAAATGATGATATGTCAATAAGATACTACATCGTTAAATTAGTATAATATTTTATCTTAAATTTTGGTATATAATGGAACATGCCATGTTTATATGTATGTACGCAATGTTCACATGGACAATACAAACCACTCATGTAAATATTGCGTCCAAAGACATAGACGATTCCAATAATTACCAAAATTAGGGGGTGGCTTATTTATTCTATTTGGAATAATGCTTTATCCCCAAGTATTGTTTTGATGGAATCAGCCATGTTTATCAACGCATTGTTTACATGAACGAGCAGTAACGAACAAAACTATTATTGTTATATTTATAGTCTGATTTTATTCGGTGAGCCGTGACAGGTTGGAAGAGTCCAATCATAACATTGACAATAGGTATAACCAGTAAGTACTACATTGAAAATAAGTTCGAACTATTGTATCTCAAGTATATATAGAGGGTTGCCCGCAAGACTTATGTAACTTGCTCTTTTACATCATGCACTTACTACAGTCTTGCGGGCAGCCCTTGATATGCATAAAATATTGTACACCAATAAATATCTTCCGAAATAATGCAGTCCAGAAACGATACGGTCACAGTATGTCCAGTGCATTAATGGCTGGTTAAACAACAAGTTGAGTTACCTTTTTGTAGGAATGTTCCATAAATCTAAAATACAAAAGTGCAGTCGCGGTTTACCGGTTAAAAACGGACTATAGTGTTATAATTTGTCCCATCAACAACAACATATTCAAAGTCACAATAAACGGTCACTTAATCTCAGTGAATAATGAAACAAAAGTTTACTATTTATTAATTGATAATTTGTATGTTATTATATGTACATAATCACCATAATCATTGACAGACAGTTAATCACAATAACGTAAAAGGGTTATTCGTTCCAGCAATAATATCACATGATGTTTATATGTAATTTGTAATTGTTGCCAGAGAAAGGATGTGGTTTGTTTTTTATTACTTTTTATTATCATAATTATATTTCGTGAGTAAACATTGTTGTACATTAAGGAAACTCCTTACATTGCCCCCGTCACGCATTGCTACTTTTTTGTTTCAATAATAAAGGGAAATAAATCTTGTCAAAGAGGTGATTTTGGCATTTGGAACACATTGACCTTCCATAATTGAATAATTCGTAGCGAATGGCCAAGGAGTTCCGAATGGTGATTTTGGTACAATAAAATGTATGCTCTGCACTGGTCTTATTTGTTCTGTTACCATAATATATCCACAAAACACAATCACTGAACTGGAACATGTCGATCTTTTTGAACGGATTTTATTTTGTTTCTACCACTAATCGAAAAGCAAATTTTAAGCGTAAGTAGAAGACTATCGAATATTTATCTTGACATGCGTTAATGAATTGAAAAAAAAAATTGAAGTCAATTTACACCAACAAATAATAACGTTCCATAATACATACTTCAATATACACGTAACAAAACCTGCATTCAATATTCAATAATTACATTTTTATCCTTTATATTTAGCGTAAATGTTATTAACATGTATGGTAAGTTAGTACTGGTGATAGAAAAAGTCTCTAGGAAACCTATAGTAGGAAGAGCTAGCCGTCGTACATAATGACCTAAATATGTGTTGAATACGACGTTAAACCCAATTTAAAAAAAAACTTAATAACATAATGATGTTTTTTCTCAACTTGCTCATTTTAATCATAAACATCAGTTATTATAAACATATAGCGATGCCTTACACGATAGTAAACAATTAAAGCATATCTAGTATCTTAAAGTAAACATTTATTTAAAGCAAGAACGCTTTTTTAAAGCAACTCGTTCACAAATTTGCTATTCTAATCAAGTTTGAAAATCACCTGTCAGTGCCTGAAATTTTTAAAATGAATTCTTAATATTTTGAGGTAAACTGACCTATTCATAAATGTTTCAAAGTATATTGAATATAAAACACTACCAACACATAGTTAATGTGTTTCTTATTGTTTTTGAAATGTTTTTCGACGTTTCGCCATTCTTGCAAGGCTTCTTCAGGTATAAACAACAGAAGGAAAAAACACAACGATTTTTTTTCTGAAAGTTTCAAAAACACTCTAAAATAATCTATACCGTTACTAACGGAGTAGGTTTTATACACTAAGTCGCAATATTTTACTATAACTGTTGTATGTATGCACTAAAGTTATTATTATCAGAACATTGCTTTTCTGATTCCAAAATAGTTCGATACAATTTTGAAAGAATTTTAAAACAGTTGAAATATGTGAACGCGCGACTTTAAAGGAATTATATGAAATAAAAATGTACACTCAAACAAAACCTGTTTTGGATGAATTCAAATAAAAAAACCCAGCTTACTATTTCTAAACATTTTCTTTCTTCCTATGACTATACTAGTAATCCTATTTACAGAAATTCCCTAATATTCAAGAACGCTCCATTATAATTAACACTTTAAAAAATTAAATTTTACAATTTGATAACTTAAATATTCACAATAAATATTTCAACACAATATTTAACACCAACAGTATCATGTCCTTACAAATTCTTACAATAAATGTATTTATAACAATCACACAAAGAAACACTGTATAAATTATGATAAAAAACAAAAGGCGTCGATGATATTTTTTGCAACATTTGATGAATTTTTTGTGCGACCATTTTTCGGTCAAACAGTGAGTCGGTGTTCACATAAGAATTGTTCATCGTGAAAAAAACATTGTCTTGTCTGTAAATATCAATCATTATAATGCGGACTGCACTTATTCATTTTGACATTTAAGTCAATTATTTGATCAATGCAATGTTTACTTTATGTCAATAAATGATAATAAAACGTATGTAATAAAAGTGATTTAATAAAATAAAGAAAGGGATACATCAATTATGAGGAAATTTAATGTCGTTAATATTTTGATAGTGTCATATAAACATTGTCTTATAACAAAATTGAACATACATCTCTAAGTTTACATGTTATGAACGCCCCAGGCTTTCACAATTTAAATTTGAATTGACGGTGATATACATAAACAGTGAAGTTTTGAGAAAATGGCTGTCAAATAATTTTAAGTTTCTTTATATACTGTCAAGATAATACACGTTTTAGAAACGTTTGAAGTCAGAAAAAAACCTTAGCCTGATTTTGAAATTAGTAAATTTCGAACTTATATTTACAATTGTCAAGTCTGGTTCTTGCTGGCTAATAACTTAAAATAAGCAAGACAAAGTTTCTTGCTATAGAAAAGTTCCGCCATTTAGACCATCGTGATTATTGCAAAATCATGCTTTTTTTGGACGATTTTTAAGATACAATTGTTTAATTTAAGATACAAAGGGTATCTTTAAGGTTTAACTAATGTCAAAATAAGGCTTAGATAAGTTAAGAAAAAAATTTAATTCGATTTCAATGGTTCTTATAGCGGAATTTACTTTGCTGTACAAAATAAATAGGTGGCTTATAAATAGGTGTCAAACTAAAATAGAACTGCAAGTATCGTTTACAACCGATCTGGTAATTTATGGAAAAGTATATAATCATGTGCATTGTAGTCAACTACAATGTCATTAGTTTTGTTAGTAGAAGGTGAGCATTTTCTTGCTATGATATCTACAACAATTACTTTTGCTTTTTTTAACAAATGATAATTCATATACATATACATGTATAATGCATTGGCCAGATAATGCGTGGCTATAGTGAGGGTCACGTGCGTTTGCAATATGCAAGAAAACTAAACGAATTCATAAAATATGGCCAGTGAAGTTTCAATCAAATCAAAATAACATACATCGAGCAATGAACAAGATTTTGTCTGAAATCACGTGACAGATTGTTAACTTAACAAACCACAATTTTGTCAAACGCTCATCGAAAATTACGTGTTTTGTACTTCCGGTGTGTAAATCAATAATCAATTGATTCATCAGTAATCAAAAATGTAAACACACCTTAGTCTATAATTGTAATAAGGATAATGACGTCATTGATTAGTTACTAATTATTGTCATGTACTAATTGACTGAAATGTATCATGTATGTACGAAATAGTTGACATTTTAGTTTATTGTCCAAACCATACTTTTTAGCGTGTTACCTATGTACATTAAGTATATAGATAGCATATAACATAATAAGTGTACAATAGCCACTCTATGTATAGTGTTATAAGGACAAAGACTCATTAGTTACTATATTAGTTCCAATTTTTGTACTCCAATGAAAATGGTGAAGTTCGAAAATGAGAAACACCTTCAGCTTCAGTTTACATATATTCTAACAAATAAACAAGGACCAATGTAGGGTCCATAAAATAATAAAGATGTTTGGCTATAAACCATCGATCAATTTTGACATAAGACTTTTTGTGATAACATGTACTGGTATACAAAAGTACCATGGCTGATGCGACTTTATTCTGTAACAACAAAAGCAACAGTGCAGGCTCTTTTTTAAATTTCTAAATCGTGCACGATCATTCTTTTCAATCAAACAAAGAACATGTACATATATATTAAGTAAAATAGCTCCATCGACAAGAACTCTTGAATCTGCGATGAATCTATGTTCCGGTATATTCGACCAGTCCAAAGAGTTTCCGAAAACAAGAATTTGTTTTAGTTCAAATAAAGCATAAATACTGACCATGAAAAAACAATAATTGCAACAGTGTATTCACTCGAAGTGAGAATTTAAAGAAAAATTGAAACATGCAAACAGTATAGGACTGGAAAAAAACAAATATAATTTAGTGTGTTACTAACAATTTTCTATGCTGTATCTGTGAGGACATCTAGTATATAACAAACATTATAATAGATAGTTTAATACATTTTAATATATTAATTCTGATTAGTTATAGTATTATTTTCCCGCCAAAAATTCCATCTCGTGTTAAATTTCATGCAGAATACACTTACGTGCCATACTTAGAGTACTCCGTATAGAATTGTCACAAAATCCAAAATATTATATTCACAAATTTGCTCGAGAAAAACTGAAAGGCGCACTACATATAACGTACATCAATAAAACTATGGTTAAACTGTTGATGATCGTTTGACAGTTAATGTACAAAACAAGGAACATGAGTGAAAATTAAAAGTCCTTAGGCTAATTAATAAATGCGTAGATCGATCCTGTTTAATGATATTTTCAATTCTCAATCTTTAAAATTTTACTTTATCGAAATTAAATCATCATTTCTTTATGACCGATGCACTTGCTTGAAATTATTCACATCGGCAACATGTGAACTGAGGGACGTGCGGACAAATTCATTTACATGTACATGTATAGACCCCCCCAGGAATTTCCAAAATGTACATGTCCAAAAGTGTATTTCTTTACTGTAAGTCATTTTTAAGTGAAGCAACTTTTTTCGGTGCTTAAATTTGATTTAATGGTTATTTAGTTTTTATGAATGATATGTTATTCTGCAAACAGTGTATAATGTGGTAGTGGTTCGAAAGTTTGAACCCCTCTAAGAAAAGTTCGGAATCCCCCCCCCCCAAAAAAAAAATAATTCGGAAACCCCTAGAAAAAAATCCTGGATCCGCCCCTGTTCATGGTTCTTAGTTTCGTTTTGACATTTGAGAAGGGAATTTCCAGCTTGAGCGCATGTATACAGTTAAATATTGACGCATCTTTGAGTATGATTTTACTAAATGCAACTTTACGCGGATGGTTTAAAAGTAGAGTTTTATTTTCATTTTCATCGTTGAGTTCTAAAAAGTCATTATTATGGTATATTTCACAAAATATTTCGTCTCTTATGTCGTCATAAGTAAGAATTCGAATCTAGTGTGTTAAAGGGTTATCTGTTCGAGCATTCGTCTGGTCATACCCTGCCATGAACATTTGCCAACATTATCGATTTTCGTCCATTGATAGGGTATATGGAGAAGAAGTTGCCGGCATTTTGGAAGGGAATGTGAGTACTAGTTAAAACAAAATGTCTAGGAAAGCTATGTTATGTGACCTGGCCGTTGTAGAATGACTAAATTAGTGTTTATACCATGTTGAACACAATAATAAAATGAAAAGATGTATACCGACAAGACATTTGATTAAAACTGTATATAATTATGTCGTATCGATAGTTAACTGATTTTGGTGTTCTTTTGTTTATGAACAAAAGGTCGACAGTGATCAAACACATGCTTATCATTTCTTTAATTAACATAAAAAAATATCTGGACGGGTAAAATGGTGTGCCATGATCACACCGTACTTGCCCCAAAAAGTAATATAGTTATACATATACATTTACAGTGATTGTTTTGAGGTTTGTTCATTGATTAATATTTGTGCATAGTTTTAAAGTGAGACATATCGTGTGGCTACAATTAATATTTAACTTGAAATATCATTCGGAACACCTAAGCGATCTACGCAGATAAATGCAAGTATATTTGCGTACAAAAATATACGAGGTGATCCGGATGTAGTACAATATTTACCGAATACCACATCCGGGATATTACTTGAACTAGATCCAAGTGCTGGTACATATCAGCTTGTCTTAAAGCCACTATATGAAGATATATTCGTTAACAGTAGACTTGAAAACTGTTTTACAAACATGAAGTTATCAAAATATAACATGCATTAGAGACACAAATAACAATCCATTCTGCTTTCTAAATTTTAATTTGACAAAGTGTCCATTTCTTAAAAAGTGGGGTGCTTTTATAAGAGCTCACTATATCTATTCATACGCTAATGTTCAATATTCCTGATCTAAAATATTTTTAGAGCTTAATTATGTAATTCAGAGTAACTTTTTTCAATGAATATTCTTCATCTTAAACATAGTGTGGTATAAATTATTGTTTTAAGTATTGACAACCAAAATTCTTCTTTTGGTTTCAATCTCCTTTCACTTTGAAATGCAATACATGTATATAACATAAACATTCTTAAGCATATTTGCATTTATTTTAAAAATCTTGTTCATAAGAGGTGTTTGAAATAGATAAATGTCTATTTTCTTTGCAGTCCAAAATAACAGTGTTTACTTTCGATAATGGGGCTTTAACCATTACGATACGATACGATTATCGGTTTGTGGCTGTACCGATACAATGGGCAAAAATTATGATTATGTTTCAATCTATAAACTAGTGATTCTGGTGTTATTTTATTGGTAGTGAATCTTGTATTTTTATTTTTACAAAACCCAATGGTCGTCTGTAATGTAAAAGTTTATAACTCACAACGATTGTATATTAAATCAAATACAGGTCCACATACTAACCAACTATCATGAAATATTGTATATAAATATTCTACACATACATATCAAATTCATTTTTCTTCTGTTCAACAAGGAGCAGAGGTGGTCGAGTGGTTACGACGTTCGACTGATCATCACTGGATAGCCAGCACCGCGTTGGTTAGAATTCAATACCCTTTGCAGGAAACTTTATCATACTAGCTCAGTATTCGGCGACCAGGAAATGGACTCGAAAGTGATTAATTTGATTGGTAAGAACTTGTTTCACAAGCGAGCTAAACTAAATTGGTATAAACTAAACTAACACTTTGCTCATTCGGAACTCCACGGCCATTCGCTACGACTCATGAAAGCTCGAGGAGTTCCGAGTGGCGCTTTGCCATGACTATCAAAATTAAAATTACTTACTAAGTGGTTAATTACTTACTAAGTGGTCTAGATGAATTTCCAAAAGAATCGTCAGATACGTCCTCATATCTAGAGTAATATCTCTTAGATTTGTGTCTCTTTGGTCGATCTCTTGACACTGGTCTTCTATGCCACTGTTCATGGTCACGTGGTGCTGGTTCCCTGTGTGAATCTATTGGACGCATTTGAATCCTATCATATCCATAACCATATCCTCTGTGTTGTTGCCGCATGGGATACACGAGTGAATCACGTCCATAATACAGAAGATAGTTCTCGCCAGACCTTGGTGTAGAAAATATCGGAGACTTCACGAAATTTGAATTCATGATGCTCACTTGGTACGGTTATATAAAATCGAAAAAATGATATGCGAAATTTTAAATCATACCAATTTACAAACTACTGTACCTCTCTATAACACTTCGCACAGCACACAATGTGGGTAAATGTTTGAATACAAATACAAATAAATATTATAAATTTTACAGTTGAAGCGTCCTTTTATTCATAAATAGATATTTAAGAAAATCATGTATCACTACTAAAATCCAAAAATAAAACTTCAAGATCTAATGAGGTATAAACAGTTTACACAGTGAATTGTTAAAATCTTTGTTAGCTACTTAAATCTGTAAGCCTGTCTAATTGTTATGGTGCCTTAAAAGAACATTAATCTGTCCAGCTTATGATTTTGAACCTTAAAGATTTTTGTACGTATCGTATACTTTTACAATACCGTCGTCAATAGTATTTATTTAAGCTCTGATCCACTCTTATGCATGGAATAATGTCGGGTTGAATAAATACGGTAACACCTCATTTGATTTACTATCAAATGATCATAGGTCAATGAACACATTATCAAAGCTGTTTTACATTTCCATATATAGGGTTAATTAGTAAGTAAGAAAGAATATAAACAGGGCAATTAGTTAATACTGAATTAATTAGAAGACATAACAAAACTACGTGAGTAATATATGTACATGTAAATATATTTAGTTACTACTATACTAATAAAGAAACATGGAAACAAACATTTTGAACAAACATCTATATGATACATGATACATGTATATGTATATGTATAACACTGCAATGGGGCAGAATAATATACATGTACAATGTACTTAAAACATGCATCTATAATAATACTGATATACATGTATATATATAAGAAAGCAACGGCCATGGCGTTGCTATACACTCACTATAAACATTTTTAAATACTTGCTCTGAATTTCTTCACTTTGTCAAGTTTTTAAACTCTGGAATAGTTTGCACAGCTTGCTTTAGCCAGTTATAGACAGTGACGACCATGAAAATTCAAAATAAGCACTTCGTTACAAATCCCTGTTATATAGAATCCCTGGTTAGGTCTATGAGTGTACGTCGATCCGTTTATTAACTCTAGATCTAGCATGTTGATAAAATACCATGTATACGGTGTAGAGGTTTTAACGACTATCATGCGAACTAAACAATGAAAATGATATTATAAGACTGTATACCGAAAAACATTCACCAGTGACAATTTGACATATTTTGTCATATATTTGTTTACTTTCGAAATTTTGTTTCTCATAAGAAACAAAGGGCCTTAGAATACAAATTTTTAAAAAACATTGTAATGCAAGTTTTAAAATCTCTTACTTGTAGATTTTAAACGTTTTCGCTCATAGAAAAATACATACAAGTAAATAGAACTACAGTGCAAGTACATGTATATATTTTACACAGTTCAATTCAGGGTTCGTACAGATTTTGAATACCAAATTTCCATGTTTTTTCCATGAATTTTCCATGCTTGCTCTCAGTTTTCCATGATACAACATATTCATATACAGAACCCAGAACGAATACAATTTGAAAACATCTCATTACAGCAGACAACACGAGTAGAAAAACAGAAAACGGTTTAGTAGTAAAATTCTCATTTTTGTACCCTAACGTGATTTGTACCCAACATTTAAAATTTTCTATGACTTTTCCATATTTTCCCTAAACTCAAAATTCCATGATTTTTTCCAGAAAAAACAACATCTCAGTCATTTTCCATGATTTTTCCAGTTTGTACGAACCCTAGTTCATGTAATAGAGGTTTCACTATAAAAGCATAGAGCCAGGCTATTGTAGCCAATCAAAGTTAACTATGTCAACACATAAAATCAGAAATAATCATAATGGCACTCAATCGATAATAAACAAAATGATTTAGTTAAAGTTAACAATTAGAAAATAATCAATAAATTCATTGAGTAAATACAATGAATAATAAATACAACGTACGGTACACACATGATATGATCGGTGAAGGTACTAGGCCCATACTTTTTAGTAACTTTGAAAGAAATTATTAAATACTCTTTCATTAAAAAAAGATCAGAAATATTATAAAGAGAACTTTAAAATACTTGATAACACGGAACAAAATTTATCTAAATGTATTATTGTTAAGATTTATTTCACTTTGCTAAAACAATGTTGTTTCATTTTTTTCGCTGAGGTACGTCCGCATAAGTTCGGACCCCGGCTAAAAAGCTTAACAAGAAGTTAAGATTTCAGTTGACATTGTTGAGAAGAACGTCTTTCAATGTTGTATACTTCAACTGCAGGGTTGATCGCCCTCAACTTCCTCATCCTAGCTTGAAACAGACTATGGCGGGATTTTCTTGCCGACAAGATCAGACTATTACAATAAATGTATTATATAATATTATATACTAACATATAATTGTATACGCTGTACATGTTAAAGGTACTAGTTCACAGATTTGGTTATTTTTCCATATTTTCAAAATACAATTCAGTGTCTGTAATTATGTCAAAAAATTAATTCTTAATATTTTAAGACAAACTGACATAGTGGCCTATAGGTTGCAAGAAATATACAATAAAAGTAAAAGAAATGCACTAAACTTGTCTATACCGTTACATACGGTGTAGTTTTTTTACTACACGAAACACCATCATTAAGTTGTATTTTAATTTGCACTAAAATTGTCATCATCAAAGCTTTGTTTTAATGCCCTAAAAATGTACCCATACAAGTTTGATCAATTTAGAAAAAGTTGATATTTAAGTTGAAATCTGAGAATGAGTACCTTTAAGACGAGTGAGAATCACTTGTATTAACAGACGAATTTAAAGGAATATTTTACACAAGGAAGTTCAAACCCTGCTATTTGTGTACGACATATCATATGTCAAAAGCTTTTAAGTATGAAAACATCTTTTATTCAGGTACAAAAACATCTAAATTTCAAGGTTAATCAAAATATCTTTCACCATTGAATATTGACGATGAAATGTTGTAAACTAGATTCCAGATTAAACAAGTTTGCCTACTTCAGTAGCTTGTTGATGAATAGTCGTCAATATTTTTATTTTATAAACTCAAAATAATTCGTACACATGTACAGTAACCTCCAAAAGTTGTTAGACGAACGAACTTTTCAGAAAAGTTTATAATGCCAGCATTGAGTAATTAAACTTTACGTAAAGTTATTCATGTATTAGTTTTTTTGGTGGGTTCAATGCCGTAGCAACACATTGTACAGGCTATATCACAACGGTCAGTTCACCTACTCACTGTTCATGGAAAAGCTAATTCTCTGGATCTAGCTGTTAACCAACTACTAAGCGCATACTTCAGTCAGTGACTGACTACTGCCCTTCATAATTTAGAATCAGTAATAGGAAGGACGGCTGTAGAAATCATTTCATGACCAAGCCCAAGCCCAAGCCCTACAAAAGTATGCCCTGCCAGAGAATCGAACCTACGATCCCTCGATCAGTAGACTTGTGCCCGACCGACTAAGCTAGCCAACCGGGCTATGTTGTTCATGTAACCTAGGACCCAGTCACCCTATATTTAGGGCCCTAATAGCTTGAAGTTGCAGACATACATCACTAGTCAGGTGTGCTTCTGGTTTTATTTTGAAAATGTGCACTGGTGCTGTACATGTGCATGATATATAAGGAGTTTAACTAAACTATTGAATTGAATGGTATCTAGAGCAAGATCCTTCATTGATCAACCGACTGGCAAATACAAAGGGAGTTCTTAGGGTTCATATGTACTCTTCTAAATTTCATGAGATATTTTAACCTACTAAGTGGTTTGAATTTTGTAACTTCTAAACGTCTATGTAAATAGATGGTGCGTAGATGTAATTTCCTGAGAAGCAGGTACCCATTCATTATAACACATGTTCAGAGTAATGCATCATTGAACATATAGAAGACTACGACATACCTTTAAACTAATGGGTTATAACACATAAATATTACCAAGTGAATCTTCATCTAAGTCGAATCAAGCACATATTGCAGAGGCAGATTTATACAAGTTAACTTATCTAGTGGTCTTCTCAATGTGAGACCAATACTCGAATAACCATTGAAAGATAAGTGGAATAATTTGTCAATAGACCTAATCCGGAATTCAAATTTATGGGTTTTTCCGTCCGTGCTCAGGCGGTACAAACCAAGTTTGTTACACATTATTGCTAAATAGCACGAGTTATGGATTAAATCCGATTGTTTTTTGTACACGTGTTGTCATTGTATAGGTAAAAGTTTGTTTGTACCGGAGGGGAAAACCCAAATATTTGAATTCCGGATATAGTCAATTATATCTCTATACACATTAATAGTTTTTATCACAAGGTCACAACAACTGGTATAACTCACCGGTTTTCCTGCAATCTACTTTATCACAGGTAAAGCTAAATTTTATTCAAATGTCAGCGGTGCTTATATTTTATATGTCTATGGGGACTTATAAATACATTCTCTAACCAAGTACCATTCTGTCATTCTTTCTTTCTATTTTACCACAGCTAATGATGTGGAAAAAACATGTTTTTTCTAAAATTAGGCGTTTAAAAGTACTTAATGTTAAAAATTGATCCCTATGGACTTAGTGTCACCGTTTTTCCTACAATAGCACTGAATTATGAAGAACTAGTGGCCAAAATATATGGTTTGCTTCGCACGTCAAATGTATTTGCACTGGCGGCTGCCATTTTTGTTGAGCCGACTGTGCCTCCCAATATGGCAGACAACTGTACCATGACGTCACGCATAAAATCAATAGTGTAACCGGTCTATCTATTTATATGTCTATAGCATATATTAACACCATAGGATCTAATACTCAGTACAACACAACTGTACTCACTATGAATTTAAGACAGTAAGGCTAATGTATGCACCACCCACAGCTGAATAAAAGTTAACAACAGCATGTCCCTTCTAAGCTGGTAACTTCAATGCACAAAGAATTAGGGCTGTCACGATATACCGGTATATTGCAATACACAGATACAGCAATATGTACGGTGGTACGATTTTAATGTACCAGTATTTGGCGATATTTTTTATTTCTTTAGAAAATTCTTCCCTTCGCGAAATAAAAGTAGCCAAACGTTAGTTTTCCATTGTTCATTCCATCTAACCTGAAGTTGCAAGAATTAAACCGATTAGGTTGCGTCTCGGTCCTAAATGACCGTAAATACTTAAAGAGGCTAGATTCTATCAGTAACTGCATACAAGATTTGCATTTTTTTGTTAAATACAGCGGAGGAACAAAGAATCTAAAAGCCTGCAATACATCGTGGTACATATCGCGATACGATGAAAGCTTATTGCAATATATCGCGGTATGCTTCTGGCATATTGTGACAGCCCTACAAAGAATTTCACTAAAATAAGAACAAAAAGTAAGGATTTCAAGAAAAAAGAAACTTTATTCTCAAACAAGTTCAACATATAAACTGTTAATACAAGTAATATTGTAGTATTGGTTATTTATCCAATTATAGTCAACAGTAACTATATAAACTTAACTTAATGTTTTGTATAACTGTCCAACAAATACAACTTTTAAAAGATAAATGTCATTAATGCCTAATATTGTCAATTAATCAAACAACCTGACGCTAATAGTATCTGCTCTTTGCAAAGAAACTTATGGGCTTCAATAAATGACTAAAACTAATTTGTCAGAAAAATCTCAATAAAATCAATATGTGACACAAAATTCTAGCATCTTAATTTCAGGCCAAGGGTAAACAATATAGTGTTAATTTATAAGGAAGAATGAAGAGTCCCCAAAATTTATAAACTGAAATATCAAGGGGCAAAATTTAACATAAAAAACACAAATCCTTTTTTGTGAAGTTTAAAGATCACAAATAAAAACCCTTCTATCAGAGGTAGGTCTAATTGATGACTGCAATTAACTGTAAACTTAAATGTGTACATTTAAAATTCAACAAACTATCATCCTAAAACCTGGTCAACTAATAATATCAACTTATTTATGTGGAGAACCATTTTGACAGGTAAGTTACTAAACTAATGTAACTACAGTACCCACCAAAAGTTTGACTAGTTTTGCACATTCTCGTCAAATTGTAAGCAAGTAAAATCTACAAAATAATAGACTGACAAGACAATTGATTACTACATAATAAGTTTACCCAGAGTAATGCCAAAACTAAATATTGCAATTTTAATGCCCACAATAACTTTGAGAACATGGCTCGGAAAAACATGTTATCTACAGTTTTTTCTAATTTCTACACAAAAAAAATACATCAATTTAAATGAGAACACACAAGAATATTGATACATGTGACACAGGCACAACCATGTTATATAATAACAGATAGAAAAAACAATACTTTACAGCCATAAAACTTCATTTGTTAGTCAGTATCTTAAAAATGTAAGTTGTTTTGGTAACAAAGCACTCAATTTCCTTAATTTGATAAATGTGAACTTATATAATCGATTAGAAAAAAGTGACAGCACGTTAAGGTAAACAAGTGTGGTATTCTCCAGAATAACTTATAAGCCTATAGGTACAAGTCCAGAACTTTCAAAACTTTTAAGGACTTGAATTTTATGATTTCAGCAGTATTAAATTGGGGTAGAAAAACATTTAGATATCACTCATCACACATGTTAATCCTACTTTTTAAAGAAGCAATAATTAACAATGTAACTTCTAAGTCTGCAAATTATGCATCTTTATAGAGTGGACGGACCCTCATTAAACTCAAATCAGTCGATGTAACTTCTAAGCTATACAATATATCTTTCCTAGATTAAAGTTGTGCATAAACAAAGCTAGAATTTAAGCTCACATACACGCAAAATGCTGGTGGATTTTGAAAACTGCCAGGTAACTTTTATTTCAACTCACAAATTTTCACCAGTAAAAATCGTAGCAAAAATATATCTGTCCAAACTAATGAAGCTCAAACCAGCATTGATACGGCAAAATAGATCAACAGTAAATACATTTTTGCTATACTTTTTCAATCCCACAATAACACCTTTGTTGTATCTAAAGTTAAATACAGTACTATGTTGTTTTATATTGCATATGAATAGTTAGTTACTATGTATCTATTTAAAATTTGGAGAAAAAATGCGAGTGATTTTTTCATTTTGCGTGTTGAAATAATTTTCACCTCGCAAAAATTTGCGAGTCCAATTTTTTGTTAAATTCTAGCCCTGGCATAAATGTAATCACGTTTCATGGCAATAGAGTATTAAGGCATTTAATACTTATCAATACAAAAAAGCATTACATAGTATGGGGTACAAAAACTTCACTCAATTTATTAACACTCCATTATAGCACTATACAAGTATGTACAGGATTATTACTAATAAATGAAAGACTTTACATGTCAGTTAAGATAACAGATCTCTTGGTGAGATTTTCTATATAAGGTATTGGTTATGAGTGTGACAGAAAAGGATCTTTAAAAATAAATTTTCCCTAAATAATATATATATATAATATAATGTTAAGCTATGACCATTTCCCTTGGTACAAACACCGTTAACAATTTTCAAATAAGATTTTATTCTCTTTGGTTCTAAAATTCCAATACATTAATTTTAAGTTATTCATATAACACTTTTATCATTAATCTTTATGTTTATTCTATTCCAGTTATAGTAATGGCTAACTAAAAATGCTCTCCAAACTGTTCAAACAGATATTTCAAAACTTGCATCATAACCAGAACAATAAAACATGAGATTATAGTTGAAAATGTTTATAAAAAAACAGTCTTTGAACTAAAATAGGCAAAAAGAATATAACAAACAAAATGTACAAGTTTTATACATGTAGAGTATTTAGTTTTTTCTCAACAGTCAAATAATGAATAATTTCAGTGACTGAATACACACCCTTATAAAAAACACGAGGGTCACATTAACTCATTAAGCAGGCCTTAAACTGCTCAACTATTAACACACTAAGTCTCCGTAAAATTATTCCTGTTTTGACAGTTATGAAAAAACAAACAATTTACAATATGCATACAGCATGTAGTATACTGGCATTGCCGTGTTCATAGTCATACAATATTATAGTCATAAATGTACAAGAAACACCCGACAAACGATTTACCAATAAAATAGTTCTAGCACGAGAAGTCTTCATTGACAACCCACTAACAATACAACTAGCAAAAATATATGATTCTTATCATTAGCACATAAAACAATATCATTAACATACATGTATATAGTAAAATATATTCATTACACTATGTATGACTGTTATAACTGTTCCTTTCAGTAAAATTAGATCCAGTCAAAAATAAAGTCAACAAGTAAATCTGTGAGCTAATGCTCACTAGTGATACCCCCGCCAAAATCTAAAAATATGCGACAAACAGGAAGTAGATGAGCGAGGAGCATGAAATTGCTTTACACCACATGGGACTATAGGATGAAGCAATATGCAAAGTTTCAGGCTGCTGCATGGTATAGTTGCTGAGAAAACTGTGACGGAAATTTTGTAACGGACGGACGGACGGACGCACACACGCACGCACAGACAAGGGTAAAACAGTATACCCCCCTCTTCTTCGAAGCGGGGGTATAATAAAATACATGGTTAATACAAAGATCTCAAGTCAAGACTGGGACAAGGACCATAAAAAGTTATATACAAAGATTGATCGTCACTGTGACATGACTTTGTGTGAAACAATAACATTGAATGATCTCTAAAATAATAACTCTATAATTGCCATTATCCAACATTCATCTTGCAGCACTAAGACTCATTACTACAATATCATTACACAAAAAGAATTGCCTTTAATAAGGAAATGGATTTTCCCAATAAAAAATAATCATACACTTAATAATTCGCAAAACAAATATCTGGAGGACATCTTGTGTGATTTATCATGAAAAATAGCAGAAAAAAAAATTTTTGTATTTATTATTACACTTAAAAACAATGGCTTCATGAATACAGCATACATACACAATAAGAAACTACATAGTAGCTAACACCAAATTAATCATCAACCACGTCAAAAATACATGTGGTATGGCTACCACAAAAAAGCTACTATTTTAATGAAACCATCAATAAAACATAACAAAAGCGAACCAATTTTTAAGTACTGAAGCACTTGTAAACTTACAAATAACTTTATACATTTAGTTTTAAAGCACTAAATGTTTACATAAAATGGAAGCAATGTAATTATGCATAAAAAACAAAATATGGGTAACCATAGCAACTTCAAATCACATTCAATTGGGAGCTTACATTGTAAAGCTAACATCATAGGAAGTAATGTATACAGTAAATATATAACATCATACAGATTACATATATCACACAAAATATATCAAAGCATCAATCAAATCAAATCAAAGTTATCAAAGCATCAATAGAAATTCAACAATAAATATCAGTATATGGTTATTGAACTATCTATGGAAGTCAGTATATCACTCACTGTACTGGTTATAGAACTATCTATGGAAGTCAGTATATCACTCAGTGTATTGGTTATTGAACTATCTATGGAAGTCAGTATATCACTCAGTGTATTGGATTGAACTATCTATGGAAGTCAGTACATCAATTATTAAACTATGTAAGGTAGAGTTAATGTATAAATGATTGTTGACAAAGTCTAAGCTTCAGTTTCTTCAGATGCTGAAACTTGTTCACTCTTTTCAACCTCCTTAGATCCATTAACCTAAAATATACAATATATAGCACTATGAATTAAAGTCTCCATTTACTATGGATGAAAGTTCACAATTTTCAAAATCCGTAAGTCCCAAATTTCATAATTACAACAGGTCTTAAAAAGGAAAAGAACCAATTCTTAGGTTAAAAAACCCTGAACTTTTGGCCCATTCCTGAAAACTTTCACTCATGCTCTAGTTTGTCTGTTTGCTATCAATATAATGAGACACCGTAAACATTTCAAAACCCTTCCTAAAAAAATATATTGCCAATTCTGAGTAATAACATTTTTTGTCATGGTAGGAATAAATGACTTCTAATAAGTGTATATGTTAAAATTACCTTCCTTAGAAAGTAAAACAAGTAAATCTGTGAGCTAATGCTCACTAGTGATACCCCCGCAAAAATCTAAAAATATGCGACAAACAGGAAGTAGATGAGCAAGGAGCATGAAATCGCTTTACACCACATGGGACTATGGGATGAAGCAATATGCAAAGTATTAGGCTGCTGCATGTTATAGTTGCTGAGAAAACTGCGACAGAAATTTTGTAACGGACAAGGGTAAAACAGTATACCCCCTCTTCTTCGAAGCGGGGGTATAATAACATATCTAAACGTAGATGATTATTTTCAATACAAGTGAAATAAGTTTACTCTTTCAAATAATAAAGGTCCTAAACATACAGGAAAAAGGTTTGTTTTAAACACAATTTGACTTACCTTGGCTTCATTTACGTTGTCATCTTCACCCAATGATTTGTCTCCTTTCTCTGTAAATAAGAAAAGATATACTTTAGTCTAGATACATGGTAACCATACACGTCCTTGAATTAATAAACAAAAAAAACCCCAGATTTTAAAATACTTTCACAACACTATATCTCTCTTATCTTATAATGTTATTTACTACAAAAATCAGGTTTAAACAAACAAATCATCATTTCAAACTCGAGTTTCCAGCTTAGTAAACAAAATAAATAATTATATACAACAAAATCTCAAATAATTGTAATAATTTAATAATGATAAAACAGTTTTAACATAACATAATAAAAGTAACAGTCATGCCTTCAATTTGATTGAGCACTAGACAGATTATTATGTTATATAACAAAAGGCAAAATTATCAAACTAGCAGTATGTATAATTTTCACTAGCCCTATTCAATTTTCACCAGGGCTGGGCCAAGGGTTTGTCGGCTATAAAAATGTTTTTAAACAGTTATTACATTCTCAATCAACTTAACTTTTTCAAAAATGGCAAACAATATTTTTAAGGAAGAGATTGAATATGAAATAAAAATTCAATAAGAAGCATTACATTACATTTAACTATCTACTGTAGTTTTATTTTCTTTCCCACTTTCATTACATAGGTTAAGTTCATCAACAATCGTAAATGTGTTTTTATGTTAATATAACTACTGATGACATCAGTTAGTGCAGTAAACATTTCACTAAAAACAATACAGATAACACAATCAACACTAAAAAAGCAACCAACTGCACATAAACAAATTATAATAATAATAAGCAACTAACAACTTAGTAACAAAGCAACTAACCAAGTTGCACAGTAAAATAAAGCAATAAGCAAACAGTGTCACATAAAACTCTGTCTCATCTTGAAAGCCAGAGAAAGAATGACACAGCATTTCAAATGTTAACTCATATAAAAGCAAGCAAATAAAACTTATAACTAAAGGAAGTAAAATGTATAGATATCAGAGTTTAAAAGGTACCAGCTATGTTTCCCCTGAGTGGGAAAAAATAAACACTGGATATGAACACTGATTCAAGAGAACATATCTAATTTCAATATTAGGTAACATGATGTTCTTAATTACTGTTTCAATAATGTATCAATAAATATAGAATAACATCTAGCACATTTATTTTATTTATTTATTGGAGTTAACGCCGTATCAACACAATTTAGGTCATTTCACGGCGTCAACATCTAGCACAAGTAATGACATAGGTCCTTAATATTTAATGTACATTTGTACTTCACAGCATTCTATTTAAGTTTCTATTAACAACACATTAACTCTAACACTGAATAAATAATCATTTGTAACAATATTCTGCAAATGTAATTCTACTAATTATAATAAAGTACTTATGAGGGGATAACTATTTCATGTACAGAATTCAATGATTGAAATTGGAATGTCTTATTAGGCAAAAGGTTTTCAATTAAGTACAACAACAAATTTAAGTGGTCAAAGCATATACTTTATGCTATACATAAAAACAACAAAAATAAAATGTGATGCCAAATAAAATGTCATGCAAAGCTATGCTAAAAACATTTTAACTTGGGTATTTCCAGCTCACCTAAACACTCGATACTATTATTGTTAGTATGATCAATCTGTTCAACTTCATTTGCAGCTTTACAAACTTCATCACTAGCTTCAACATCACCTATTCCTTTATCTAAACTACCAATGTCATTATTCTCTTCAATAGTGAGATTTACATTTACTTGATCAACACATTTTGGGTCCTCTTTATCATTTTCAATAGATTCTTCATTAACTTCAATAGGATCTTTAGGGTTTACTTGCTCAATACTTTCTAAAGATTCTTCTTTCCTGACATCATCAACATCAACAGATTCATTTCTATCTTCAGATATTGTCTCATCAAATGTTTCGTCTTTTACATCCATACCAATTCCACCCTCAAAGTGTTCAACATCCATCGTAGAAGTTTCAGCGAGGCAAGTTTCATCACCTTCTCTCTGATGCATCTCAACCATATCATCATTGCCAGGATCAATATCTAATCCTAGTAGATCAGTAGTTTCCCCATCAAGAGGTATACCAATCTCATCTGTTAACACAGTGTCCTCACTGTCGTTTCCAATATCTTCTAATGCTGAATGGAACATTTCATCTTCATATCCAGTCTTTTCTTCTACACTTACATCATGTTCAGAATCAGACATAGCAGAACAATACTCTACATTGGAAATTTCATTGGCTGAATCTATTAATTCATCAGAAGCTGGAGAGAGATCAGCTGCTTCTTCCCCAATACCTGATTTATCAACATTAACCAGATCAACATTTACACTTTCAACCACACCTTCATTACTATTAACAGTTCTTTCTTCATTTTTTATCTTGTCTGGTTGTTCATGATCTAAACCACTACAGTTAGATCCTTCATTCTCAGTATGTTGCTTTGTCTCATTTCCAACTTTCATTTCATCAGTTGTATCTTCTTGACTTTCAGCAACAAATGTGAAAGCTGTAACAACATTATCTGTTATGTTATCAAGAATACTTTTAATCTCAATTACAGTATTAATATCATCTTCTGTCATCAATAATTCTGCTCTTTCATCTGATATGTCTCTAATATTGGAACATTCTTCACAAGCCACCTCAAGCATCTTGCCTTTACCACTAACATCTTCATTTTTCACCCCACCCATATCATCTTCATGTCCAATATCAATATTTTTATCATCAGCGCATTCATGAGTTATACTTAAATCATTATCAGTTTGACTGGTATCATAATTACTAGTAAATGTAAAGTCAGTAAGTTCAGTAACATTAGTCAAAGTTGTTACATTAGTTAAATCAGAAATACTAGGCAATGTATACTTTTCTTCATTTATACTTTCTACAGAGGTAATAGATTCCTTCAGATGAAGATTTTGTAAATCAACTTCCAAATCAAGAACTTTGGCTTCATAGTTTAAGCTCTCATTGCAAAATACTTCTGCAACAATATTATCATCAATATCATTTCTTTCTTTATCTAATTCAACATTCAAACCTTTGTCAATGCTTTTACTTAACTCATTATTAATCTTCTCATCCCTCTGTGGATCAACATCTACTTGTGATTTATTCGCATTTCTTTCCATTTCATTATCTGCACAGTTAATTTTCTCCTGTGCTTCACTGGCATTTATACCATTTTGTTCAACTATTTCATTTGGTTCTCTCTCTTTTTTGTCTGGTCTTTGAACTAAATCATCATCTTCTTGTGTTCCATTTATGTTTGATTGATCGCTCACAACTAGCACTTTTTCGTTTTTATTTATGTCAATTTCTTTATCACTGTTCTCTCTAACTTCATTTTTATTTTGTTCTATTCTATTAGTCCCATTCTCTTGCTCTTCAATTTGTTCAATTTCTTTATTCCCATTCTTTTTTCCTTCATCTGTATCTTTTTCGACTTCTTCACCTAGATCATCATATCTATCAGCCTCTCCAGTATCATAGACACCACTAAGATCAGTACTATCATCAAGTATGCTAAGATCCTCTCCACCACCTTCAATACCAGTAGTATCATAATCAGTAAGACCAGTAGTATCTATATCAGCTGTCTCAGTTGTTTCATCAAGATCTCTTAAATCGGTTGTATCAATCTCACTAGTTGTGTAACCAGTAGGACTGTAATCAAATCTTTTGTAACTTTCATCTAAATCACTCTCAACCTCTTCTTTACTGTCATCTTTAACCTGACAATCAGGGGAATCATCTTCATGATCACCAGATAATTTAATTTTATCACCATTTGGTTCAAAACCACTTTCAGAGCCTTTAACATCATTTGCTTCATTTGATTGTCCATTATTTACTTTATCGTCTTTCTCTGTATTACTATGATCTTCAGTGCTTGTTTGACCTACATTAATCATCTCACTCACAGAATCTGCACCATCAGGGTGTACAATGGCTGGAATAATGTTTACAGGATCATCAAACACTTCACCATTGTTGTCATCAATTTTATCGAGGGGTTCAATAGCTGTTGTTGAATAATAAAAGAGCAAGATGCATATAAAGCATACAAGGAAGATACAAATATCACAGCAAAGATAATATGTCAAAGCAAAGAAGCAACCACTGCAACTGGACACTAGTCTACTTAATATATGCAACAGTTTAAGGTATAATAGAAAGTGTTGATGATGGTTAGGTTAATACTTGTTTGTTTATCGACATTAATTTAGGCATTTATTATTGTTTTACATTTGTTTCAAAGTTTTAGTGACTGACAAGTACAAGCAGCACCTTGCAAAGTTACTAGTTGTAGGGGCAAGATAATAGCAGTACCAAGCAGTTCAAATAGACACACACAGTACCTAATAAGTTTTATAAAACCTGTAAGGTTTGTAAATTATTTCAATTGGAGTTTGTCTTCCTTTTTCCAACACAATAAAACCTGTAAGTAATTTACAAGTAGGAAAGCAATATCTGAATAGTGAACACTATTATAACTGACACTAAACTGCCAAGACCATACCAAATTATTTCTATTTATTTTATTTATTGGAGTTAACGCTGTGTTCAACACAATTTAGGTCATTTTACGGCACCCAGCGCACATAACCTAGCTTTCCTGGACCATTGTCTATAACCAGTACTCACCTACCCTTCCACAAGGCCGGTAACTTCTCCATATTATCTAATCAATGCAGGAAAATCGACATTATTGTCAAATTTTCATGGACGGGTATAACCTCTCTGGGTGGGATTCGAACCCGCACCCCCTCGGGCACAAGATTCCAAATCCCAGCGCGCTACCAACTGCGCTATCGACCCGGGTTAAAAATTATTTCTAAGTTAAGTATCCATATAACTCTATATAAAATGAAACTAAAAACTTTAACATCACCATTTTTTGAAAGATCTTCAAATAGGCATTTAAACTTATTAGAAAATATTTGGTATGACCTAGAACATTTAACAGGGCTGCCAGAGTACAATTTTGAAATCAGTTGACAAAAATGTCTGACCTTTGGTCCCTTTTTTGACTCATCTAGAATTAACATGATTATATACAATCTTTAAGCACAAGGCAAAATAAATTTCCTGTTTGAAGCTTGTCACTGTTATTGCATTATGGTTATAATTCAAAATGAAAATGTCAGCTAAGATTACAGAAATCAACAGATATGATAAAAAATTGGCTACCCTAATTAAAGTAAATTTTGCAACAGTTCAATTATAATGATGTAATTACAAACAACACACCACATTCCACAAACATTCTCTATTAGCTACCAAGTGCCTTCCAAATGTCCTCGGTCAAAATTCTGTTTTTATGATAAAATTATTTATATCTGGCCATGAAAAAAGGAAACAAAGAGCAAAATCCGAAATCAGCCTATGTAAGTTTATCAACAAATGATTCCAACTATGTTACATGATTAGCCTTGATTATTATAGCAAAAGAACTTGTTGTAGGCATAATCAGTTTTTAGATAGAATCTAGTTTAGCGGACCCTGCATTCTAAAGCTATTGCGCATGCCCGGACGTTGCGTTGTTTACAAAATTTTGGACGCAATTTTGTTTTTACTGATGCGGTTTTTTTTATTCCTATCTTAAATGAATTATTTTCAAGAAATACTTTAAAATGCTTTTTTGTTATTTATTTTACAATATCAGCAGGGGTGTGAGGGCAGCAGCCCCCATAATAACAGAAAATTATCAGCACTTGACTGCAAGTCTGTTCATAGAAACAGCACGCTGCGCACGCATATTTATATTTACTTCGGGGTCCGCTAAACTATATGTGTTCCTCAGTTTTTCCCAAAGTTTGTCCGAGAACTTTTAGAAAGCACTGTATATTACATAGTTACAAAATCTACCACTAAACTATAAATTAAGAGCAAATCATAATCCATCCAGCCCAAACTTACCTTGTTTATCCGCACTACAATGTTTACATGCCATCACCTGATCATTTTCACCGGAGCAATCTTCACAAACCCATTTAGTTCCATCAACAGTATTCACTGAGCTATCAGACACATTTGCTAAGCTATCCGACTTGTTAATTCGACCATTGTTGTTATTTAGAGCTTCCTGAGTTGAATCATCAAGGACACTATCAGGGTCATCTTTAGTTATACCAGATGTATCACCATCAGCCATATAAGATGATTCATTGGCTGGAGAGTTGTGTGAGGTATCGATTTCTGTATCTTGTTCTGTCAGACAAGAGGTGTCCGTTTCAGTTATACAGGAAGTGTCCGTTTCTGTTATACAGGAGGTATCTGTTTCCGTAACACAAGAGGTATCAGTTTCTGTTAAGCACGAGGTATCAATGCAAGAGGTATCTGTTTCAGTGAAACATGAAGTGTCACCTTCTGTTAATCTAGAAGTGTCATAATCAGTTAAACATGAAGTATCAACATCAGTGATACATGAAGTATCAGGCTCGTAAGATGTGTCACCTATATTAGTAAGATAGTAATAGCTAAAGTAAATCACACAGCTCACAAGAAACATAAGATAAATAATTACTAAGATGGGAGAATCAATACAAGCCAAATTTGTAGCCAAGGCCATAAGGGTTTGACAAAAAGTATCTTTAAAGGTTTGTGAACAAAGGATGCTGGACTATCTGCTCCATAATAAAATCTCAAATGTGCAAAACTAGAAGCAACACCTTAATGCAATCACACCAAATACATCATAACCCTATTGAACAAGATGCATCAAACATAGTCAAGTCATAGTAAACTTATTAACATGCTGTCTTATAAACAAACATATACCATTCCCCTATCCACCCCATTTGGTAATAATAATGCAATTAATTACAAAGCACATGCATCAAGTGCCAGTTCTGTTCCATTCTAAATAAACTTGAACTAAATTACCACACAGCACACAGGTTTATAACCACACCAGGATAATAAATACAATATAGATATATGTGGCCAGTTTCCTAGGCACATCCCTAGCTAGAGTTTTGCCCCCATGGTACCCTCGATTTGATGTCACATACATACTCATACTGAGTTTATCGCTTTGATAACACTATTTCAGGTAATTTTAAGGTGGCCTGCACACCTAACCTAGCTTTCCTGAACCCTTGTCTATAACCAGAACTCACCTACCAACATGGCTGGTAACTTCTCTATATCTCTAATTAATGAAATAAAATGGACATTGTCAAATTTTCATGGAAGGGAATAACAGTCTTCATGGAATTCATACCCTTACCCCCTTTGGAAAACTAGATTTGATTTCTCGGCAACTTTTGGTGCAAGAAGGGTACCAGGGAACAAAGAGTTAGGTAGTGATATCCTTAGGAAACTGGCCATTGGGGCTACTACACACAATATACTAACCAAGTTCATCAGAACTTTCACCATAAGAGTCTACTCTAGACATTGATAACTCATTGAATGATATCTCTGAAATAATAGAATATTTCTTACAGTCAGTTATATCTTAATTTTCAAAGCTTGTTATATAAACATTTAACAGACTAAGTCACCATGAAATTACTCATGATTTGACAGTTGAAAAAAAAACAACAATAGATCAAATACACATAATTTATGGTTTATTTCAATGGTTACTTTCCATAAACGTTAAGTTTAATTTACTTCCATAATAACTAAATGTACTATGTATAAGCAATTTTTTGAAGCAAAAGAAACTAACTTTAAAAAGCAAGATTTGGAGTTGTATGAAGATTTGACCAGTACCATGTGTTGCAACTGTGTAAAAACAAAAAAAAACAGCGAAGAATAACCTACCAGCTGCGTCAGCATACAACACGGGTACAGCATATCCCATATCAACTAGTGTGGTATTTATAGATTTCTGATTGCCTTTTGTTTCAAACAATGTTACTTCATGCATTCCATTCATACATTCATTAACATACATGGCTAATACTACTTCTCCAACCATGTCTGAAATATGATAAAATATATGGGATTAACTGAAACAGTATATGATAAACATACCTAACATATATTATGTTTTAAAGGAGCGTGTGTGCCCCAGCAGTTATGACGTTGGACTGGCAATAGTTTCACTTTGGTTCAAATCCCAACTAAAACCTACCAGTTGTTTCCTTGAGCGGGAAACTTTTTCCTTCTAGCTCAGTACTGGGGGACCATGAAGCAGACTCAAAAGGGATAAATCTATGTTGGAAGAACTTATTTCACTATCAAGCTAAAATATAATAGTATGAAGTTGTTAAGCCTAAAATAGTTCATACTCATTATTTATATTTTTCAGCCTAACAACTTTGGGTTGTACTGTTAGCATCTATGCAGAACACTGTTTTTTTACCCTGCTGACCAGACAAGCACCTAATAAAGACTTAAAAAAATTGAAGAAATTTTAACCTCACAAGACCATACAAACTATCCAGAATTTTAAGTCCTCTAAATTTCCAACATGGTCCTTAAGGATCTCATGACCCCTTGCCTGCTGATTTTCTTGAGCAAGGAATTTATTTAGAATAGCTTATTTTCACACTAATGTAAATAGGTACCTGTGCCAATGTGTTGGCTGAACTCAAGCAGTAAAAGGCTCCTCAGATAAATTGATACATACCAAAAGGGTGATGACCTGGTGAAAAAGCTGTGAAGTCAGTGAATATGCATCAGCATTCAAACATAAGACAACAAATGCTGTGTCAAACGGCCAGTTTCCTAAGCATATTGCTAGCTAGTGAATTGCCCCTTAGTACCCAGAATTTGATATCACACACATACTTATTACTTTTTATGCAAGAAGGGTACCAAAAACAAAGTGCTAGGTACAGATATCCTGAGGAAACAGGCCACTAATGTCATTTTACAACTTACATTGTTCTCTCATGAAGTTAAAACATTCTTCCGACCAGTCTTCATCATCAGGTGAAATATCAGCAAGACGACATATTATAGCTTGACCTGGTTTATCTTTCAATGTATCAGGTATAGGTAACAAACTAGATTTAGAAAGAAAGTATGTTGATCCATAGTCAACTAGGAATACCTGAAAATATGTGAAATGTAAAAAAACATATAATTCATAATAAGCATGATAATGAAAGAGCAGCGAACATGCTTCCACGAAAAAAATATATTCAATCACACGTAAGTTTATGGTTATGTACATTTAATTCCTAACATATGATATAAAATAATAAGACCATTCCCCATGGCACCATAACTTTGAATTTCAAATTGCCACCTCCCAAAAAGTTGACACAATTTGGAGTAAGTCTTAATGTAGTGAAATTAGACAACTAGTTCAGATCATATGCATGAATAAAAGTTTTCATCAAACACACTTTAAATTCATTTTTATCAGTCCCAATTGACAGATGTTTTGTTTTTAACTTGCCAACCATATAAATTACTTTTCTCAGCAATAATGTAATTATTCTTTAAGTATTTATACACTTACCTGGTATTTTAGTTCAGATAGATCTTCAGTTGTTTTTTCAGCACAGATCATATTAGCACGATACCAAACGTTATCAGTAGGACATTTAGCTAGACAACTTTTAGATGAATCTTCATCAATATCAATACCTTCTCCACCCTCTTTGTCTTTAACAAACTCAGCTATACTCTCAGTGATATCTGTTAACTCCTCAACTCCATCAACAGTGTGAAATACTAGTCTATTCATATCAATACAGTCTACCATTTCTACTTCATAGTCTTTATCAGCAGCTAACTCTGTGTATTTAAAAGCACCAAAATCTCTCTCAAAGTCATTACCAAATTCATCAGCAAATGAATTATCATTATCATCTGCTAGCTCTATCACACCTTTTTCTAACAAAGACTCAGCTATGTGGTTCCTGTCAATTACTAGTCTTACACTCATAGTTTCACTTTCTTCACTAACCACAGTAGCTCTAGCAAATGCTGGTAGTTCAGTTACTTCATTTAATTCCTTTATCAAATCTTCAAACACTCTACCAGCATCTTTTTGTTCACTTACAACTGATGTTTTACCACTTAGACGACAATTAAAGGCTAATTGAGGATATTTATTAAAGTCTTCCTTCAGAACAAAAAGTTTATCGGAGTCAACATCTATTTCTGTATCAGTACCAATATCAACCAGCTTTACATTGACTGTTTTATCTTCATATTTAGTTATAGATCCACGGTGATATTCTTCCTCTATCAAACATACACATTGATCACCTAAAACAAGACAACAGTTAGGTCCATTCATAAAGCACAAATATTGCCAGCATTCAACGATTTTCACATGAACTTACAGTAACCTAATTCATTGCTAGAATGACATTGTTTTTTTATACAGCCCCCTGTTCAAATGAAAAAAGGAAGAAATTCAAGATATTACAGAGAGATTACAGCCTTCACCTTTAACCCACTAGCCCAAGGCCCTGTACCAGTGAAAATTGATTCGAGCTAGTGAAAATTACTGTACCAGTGAAAATTGATTCGAGCTAGTGAAAATTACTTATGTAGTTGGGCTAGTTGATATTTTAGCCCATCACAATACAACATAACATTATAGTTGTTTCAGATGAAAGTTAAGGTGAAGATAGGTTTAAAGTGTTCAAATACTAGATATTCCATTGACTACAAAAGGGAGGCAGGTTGGAGTAGAGGGTGTTGGTTCCCTGTGAATTAATACATGATTAATTTAAATTATGTTCAGATTTACTGATAGAATAACATCAATAAACATATATGTATGATAAGGATTTATACACTACAGATAATAACTGGTAAAAATCAGCTGTCAAAACTGGGGATTGTTTTTACTAGTCAACCCTTGCAGATATACATTTATATGACATGCAGATATACAGCACAGTTCTGCTATAACACGACTTGATTATAGAAAATTCATGCAATTTTTAAGTCCCAAATGCTTAATCTCTGTATCTAGACCATTCCACAGTAAAACCAATCCATTTTTGATAGTCCAAACAGTAAAATCTTACTGTACATTAACAGCAATAAATACTGACACTCTGCCACGCCCACTTCTAACATTAGAATCTTACTGTACATTAACAGCAATAAATACTGACACTCTGCCACGCCCACTTCTAACAGTAAAATCTTACTGTACATTAACAGCAATAAATACTGACATATCTTACCTTGTTTTACATCAGTTAAAGGTTCCTTCTCTTTCTTATAATCATCTTGTATTTTATCTTGATAGAATGAGTATGTACTATCTTGTAATCTACACCAGAAATCTAATGTACTATTGATTGATGTAATCATAACATTATGTGACAACACTGTAGGATCATTCATTGATATATCACGTAACTTATATCTGAAAAGTGAAAAAAACATTACAATACAAAACAAAACAATACAATACAATACAATACAAATACAATAAAAAATCAATACAAATATTTGTATTCACTCATTTACATACTATGCATATAAAAAAATAGTACAATCAGAATTATAGTCAACATGCATAAAATGAACAGTGTAAATTATAGCTCGTTTAGGATAACTTGAGACAAACAACTCAGTTAGTTTACATATTTTGGACTCAGGTATAACATTAGACAGGGAGATCAGCTGATTTTGTGTAATGAAAGTATTAAACATATCTTAATGCATGGAACGTGTATTCTTGTACTAAATTTAATACATCAAAACACACTGATAATAGTCGATAATTACGCGTACTAAACTTAAATCCATCAGTGTATAAAAATGGTATCGTTTTATTTTGTCTCACGTTATCCTTAACGAGCTATAACAGTGTTAACTTTACAAGTAATAATTGATATAAAGAGTGGTGTCCAATTAGAGCACCAGATAGTCAAAATAGGATGCAATTACAAGGACTTACAATACTGCTTGTTTGTTTGTTATGTCGAGTTTAACGCCGTAGCACTTAATTGTATAGGTCATATAACAGCGGTCAGTCCACCTACTCACTGTTCCTTGAAAGGCTAAATCTCTGGATTAAGCCGTTTACCAACTACTAAGCACACACTTTCATCAGTGACTGACAACTGCCCAATATAACTAAGAATTATTGGTAGGAGGGAGAATGGCCGTAAAAATATTTCATGACCAAGCTCCACAAAAGCATGCCCGGCCCGGTAATCCAAACCCACAAACCCTTGATCAGTGGACTTGCGTGCTACCAACTGAGCTAGCCGGGCGGGTAACAACACTGCAGGATTAGAAAGAAGTTAACATTTACTGAATTAAGTTATATTTTCACAATACCAATCAGGATCTAAACCAAAGCCAAGGACTAGTAAAACAATTTTGTATTAGAAAAGTACACTTCGTACCTTTTTTATTTTAAAATGATTTTGAGGTATTTACTTCAAGCCAACAAAAATGAGCCGACTGTTAATTTAGCTGGACCATAATTTGTGTTGACACAGCAAAAAAGCAACAACAAAAAAAACATGTTACTTTGTTTTTGGGGGCATAATAAAAAAAATTCCACTAAAGCCAGTACATACCCATATTTTCCAACTTTATCTTTAGACTTGGCATCATACAATCTAGCTATAACATCTTCAGCATTACTTGGTGAGAATACTTGTTTAACTTTACTACTAACGGCTACAGGCGTAGCTAGCTCTATACCAATATTCTTCTCTAACAATTTATCACTTATAGACATACCCATGTCTAGTAATTGTACTTTATATACACCATTATCTATACTACCTACATCTAGTAACAGTTCTCTGAAAATATACAATGTTAGAAATTTATTAACAATACATTTCATAGGTGAAACAATTTAGATAACATTTAGGTCTATTCATAATGCACCCAGGAAATGTTACCCACATTCCAACAGTTTTCATGTGAACTAACTGTAACTAGAAGATAAATTCATTGCTAGAATGCCAGAGTCTTAGTATACACTACTGAATTTAAAATGAAAAAATAAGTATATCTGTGAGCTAATGCTCACTAGTGATACCCCCGCCAAAATCTAAAAATATGCGACAAACAGGAAGTAGATGAGAAAGGAGCATGAAATCGCTTTACATCACATGGGACTATGGGATAAAGCAATATGCAAAGTATTAGGCTGCTGCGTGATATAGTTGCTGAGAAAACTGCGACGGAAATTTTGTAATGGACGGACGGACGCACGAACACACGCACGGACAAGGGTAAAACAGTATACCCCCCTCTTCTTCGAAGCGGGGGTATAATAATGACAGCTATATATGATGTACAATGTGTAACAATCTCCATTAACAGAAATACTTTAGACAGCTATCATAGGATCTTCCAACTGAGGGTCACATTCAGATAACCTTTGAGTTGACCAATCATTTATCTAGACCAAACACAATTTATAACATCAGAATTTTGTAATTTATATTTTTAGATCGGGAATTCTCAGCTTTTTTGACAGTGTCCTTCATGAGCAGTAAAATAGAATAATTCATTTTGGAGAACCGGGCGACTACAGTAAATTGAACTTGGGGGGAAAAAACCAATCATTATTTATGTAATATACTCTGTATATACATATAGTGGGGTCTTGGAACCGTGCTGGCTGCCTATGTACTGTATAGTAATAATTGATAAGACTTATAAAAACCTGTATATTCTATACAGATAACACATCAACATATTAAATCTACTTTAACTTACTTATCATGTGTTATATCAGCAAATATTTCCTTAGCTTCATCAGTCCATGTATCCGATTGTGGTTGTACTGCACCAAGTATACATTCTATAGCCTGGAAAATAATACATAATATACATCATCTATAAAAAGACTGGGTCAGTCATCCCCATTAAATTTCTCACCCACTAGCCTGATGTTATGAAAAGGCCAAAATTATATAATAAACTAGCCCGAGTAAATGAAATAAGTATTTTCACTAGGCCCAGGCTTTAGGAAAGTAGGTTAAAATGGTTAAAATTTTATATCAGCTGAAACGGGTCAACCACATCAGAAAGGCTGGTCAATTTTGAGCTGTTTTTGTCAGATGGCCCTATATGTTTGGCATTTCAAAACCTCTGTCAATAAAAGTTGATAAAATCATGCAGTTTTCCCTAAATCCAAAGTTTATGTTCAAATAGTAATAGAAAATTCCCATGTGTACTGTATAAAGTAAGGCCCAAGACCAAATCCCCCAATACAAAAAGCCTTCATTGACCTAGTTATTTATTGATAATAACCCAAATTCAAACTGGACCAGTATCTTATCATATCAAGCTACGAAGTACATATAGTCAAGAAGAACTACAAGTTTCAATTTATAACTTACTTGTAACGGAAGAGAAGAAAACTCGGCAGGTATTTTTCTAAGATATTTTTTCTCCACAGTTTGAGTGTTACCATGGTCAACAAACATCACAGTTATATTTTGATTATCACAACTTAATACTTTAGCTCTGTACCACGACTCATCTTCCGAGAACAGAGCTGCTACAAGCATCCCTGTCTCAACATTGTCTACAGTAAGTCTATCATCATCACATGAACTATATAACTCATTCATACTAGTCAACAGATTGTCAAGTTGGTCTTGTCTACTTTTCAACTGAACCCAAAATTTTGAAGGCGATTCAGAATGACTAATAAATACTTTAACTCTTTCTCCTTTGGAGATTTTCTCTAATTCAACCAATGTTACATCACTTATAGTGTTATCAAGATCAACTGTAGTTTTAGCAGATTCACCAACTTCTTCTTGACTGTCTTCAGGTGTTACATTATCAGATTCTACATTCTGTGATTGGACTTTCTCATCTGATACTGGAACTATTTCTAAACCAGTAGACTCTTCTGAAAATATGAAATAAAAATATTTTAACCTTATCTCTGACATGTAAATATGTTATAGTAAACCTACTGTATAGGTCGTATTCTAGGTCATGCTTGTTTTTGTACTTTAAGCAATGGACTTGCCCACTGATTAGGTGAATAAGCTGATGCATGAACAGCATTTTACTGATTTAGACATACCATTTTGATAGTTAACATTTATTTTAACAGTGTATATGCATATTGTAAATTTTATAATATAATATGTTCATAAAATAAGAGAAAACTAAGTAACTATAAAATTGTAAAAATAGTTCACCCCTAAATATTAATATGTAATGAAACTGGCTGTGTTTACATACGCAATGTTTACGTGGACGACCTGTAGTATTCCAGCCTAATCTAGCTTTAACAGAATTCTAAAAAAAATTGTGTTACTGCATCCCTTGTGATTTGTTTAATGAAAGGCTGAAGTAGTGTTATGGCAAGTTCAATACAAAATTTGTGATTTGTAACACTTCTGATGTAACTTATTATGAAATGTAGCCCATTATAGTATTACTAGTAGTAACAGGCCTGTCACTAATTTTAGAACAGAAGACAGCCTGTGTTCTTCCTTAATAATAAATAGCAACACATTATATAGGTCATATAACGGCGGTCAGTCAACCTACTCACTCCTCCTGGAAAGGCTAAACCTATGGATTTAGCTGTTAACCAACTACTAAGCGCACACTTTCATCAGTGACTGACTACTGCCCTACATAATTATAAATCATTGGTAGGAGAAAGATGCCCCGCCCGGGAATCGAACCCACGACCCCTCGATCAGTAGACTTGCGTGCTACCAACTGAGCTAGCCAGGCGGTACACAACTACCTTCATACAAGTTACATGTAGCAAATATTCAAATTCAACACCTGACATTAATAACGTAATCAACTTATGCCAACAATTTAAGCAATGTCAGACTTACTTGATTCAGTAGTTTGGTCGGAAACTGCTTCGACCTCCTTGGTTTCTTGGTTATTGATCAAGACATCTTCAGTAGATTCAACAGAGACCATTTCTTTAACCATATCACCAATGTCTTTCTCAGTCTCATCAACCAGATGTATTTCAAATATTGGAGTACATGTATTAAATGTAGCAGTCAATTCTTTATCTGTGGTCAGATCTCGTAGTTGACCTACTTGACTTTCATTCATATCAGGAACATTCTGCAATCTACATGCGTATGCAAATGGTGGTGTGACTAGCATATCTGGAGGTAAAGCTCTGAAGTGATTTGATTGGCTTAGAGTATCACAGTTTCCATAATCCACAAACCTAACTGTAACCCTGTCCTCATTCTTTTCAATCACAACAGCTCTGTACCAACTTTCATCCTCAGAGAACTGGGCACACAAGTTATCTCCGACATTAATGTCAGACAAAGCTAAAGGAATCCTAGTTTGTAACGACTGAATCTCTTCTACAACAGTGTTAAGTCTGTCTTCCTCACAAATAAGTTGAAGATATACTGTACCGTTATCATCCACATGAGAGACGTAGCATGACACTGAGTCAGCTGGAACTGATTGAGGCATAAAATGTCCCTTACTCTTAGTAGGTGAAATATTGGTCAACTTCTCTCCGAAACCTTTCTCTATCAAAGTATCTATCACATCAACACCTTCTATACTTAGACTAACAACATTGGCTCCAATAAATTCACACTGGATGACTTTTTCAGATGTGAGTGTTTCAAAGAACAGTTGTGACTCTTCAGACCATTCGCCATTACTTGGTTTCACATTACCTAAACTACAATTCAAAGCAAATATAGGTGCCTTGACGATATCTTCGGTAGGTGCTTTCAAGTTCTCACCATTAGATTGTTCAGTGTTACCATAGTCAACATAACGGACTTCAACATTACCTTCATTGATGGCTACAACCTCTCCTCTATACCAAGTTTCATCTTCTGAATATTTTGCACACACAGCTTGTCCTAAATTGACTTTATCAATAGTAAGGGTGACACCAGATGTTTCAAAAACAGTCAGTTCCTCCATCAAAACATTAAGCTCATCTTCTTGACTGACCAACTGGATGTAGAAATCTCCTGGAGAGTTAACATGGCTCACATACACTTCAGTTGGATCACAAGGTATATTAGGCTTAGTGAGAGTTAACACTTGTACAGTGGTTGTAGCAGAAACAGCAGTGTGCTCTGTTCTTCTCCCTTCAGCCCCTTTAGCTAACCCTTTCTCCACCAGATAGCCAGCAATGTCAAGTCCATCACATGTTAGAAAGACATCAGTACCTTTAACAACCTCACACATCAAATCTTTTCCAACAGCCAGATCTTCGAATATTTTCACAGCGTCATCATTCCAGCATCCACTAGGAGGAGTAATACCTTCTAAGCTGCATCGTAAACAAAATAGTTGCATCGAGACCAAATCTGGAGATATACTTTTAATGTTCTCACTTGAAGTAGTTTCCCAATTACCATAGTCAACAAACTCTACATCAACCTTGGATCCATTGATGCGTAGAATTTTACCTCTATACCAGTTACCATCTTCCGAGAACTTAACACAGCAGGTTTGACCAACAGTCAGGTCAGAGAGTGATGGTGCAGTTTTACAATATTCTGATAATTTAGCCATTAAGTCATTTAACTGTTGCTCCTGATCTGCACGTTGAACATAAAACTCCCCAGGATTAATAATCTGAGTAACAAACACAATGGTAGGAGAAGTGGGCATGACTACGTCTGGGTAATTCAAATTACTACTAGCAACAACTTTTTCGGACGTTTCTTGAATAGAAGATTTCTTGGGACTTTCAGCCATCACAGTAGACCCAGGCTCTGACAGACCTAGAGCTTCGCCAACTATAGTTCCATCAGGTAGTGTAATTTGAACAATAGCACCATTATCTCTACCTTCAAGAACATTAGCTGTAACTTCCTGATCTCCAATCATTTCAGTAAATTTAGATGAGATTTGATTACTTGCCGAGCTACAGTTGAGTAGTTCACATTCCACTGCTTGTTTTGGTAACTGTACAAGCTCTTCACTCAATGTACAAGTATCAGATATAGGGACCTTTTCTGTATTACCATAGTCAACAAAGAACACTTCTACAGAGTCTGGATATGATGCTGTAACTTCAGATCTATACCACTGTTCATCCTCACTGAATTTTGCAGCACAAGCCATACCAATTGGAAAATCTGTAATAGGTCCAGCTGTCTGACAGTGGGTTGCAAGATTAGCCATAAGATCATCCAGCTGAGGAACATGTCTTGACAGTTGACACCAGAATCTAGCAACAGAATCAATATATGAAACAAACACAGATTCACTGGTTCCCATATTTAGAGGTACAGTATCTTGATATTTCATCACTTCAGTTGGGGAACCAACATGTAGAGATTTGACTGGAGTAGGTTTTACTTTCTTTACAACGGCAGCCTTTACAAGTTCTTCACTAACATTGACATTTTTAGCAACAAGTTCTACCGAGAGACCTTCATTATTATCAATAACTGTACATTTCACAACTTCGTCTTTAACAAGACCATCCATGATGTCTCGAGCATCATCAACCCATTGTCCACTCTGTAAAGGTAGGACATCTTTTAATTTACATAGTGCAGCATGAGCCGTCTCTTTAAGTAATTCATCAGTTGGTTGACGTACAGCATCCTTACCAACAAGTTCAGCGTTACCGTAATCAATAAACCTAACAGAACATTTATCACCAGCTAGTCTTTCAATGTAGCCTCTATACCAAGCCTCATCTTCAGTGAACTGAGCTATGACAGCTTGTCCTACACTTACAGATTCACATTTCATACCTGCTCCATCACCAGTAGTGTACAACTCATGTATCTTCTCCACTAACTCTAGTAACTCATTCTCTTTACTTGTAGGTTGAATCCAGAATCGTTCAGGGTTCTCTATCCATGATACATAGACATCTAGCACACCTTCCAGAGATAGTGCAGAGAAGGGATTCTTCACTTTCATAACTTTTACAGGTGATGACTTAGATGGTTTCAAGGTACAATGTCCCTTATCACACATAGTTTCAGCAATATTTAATTTTTCATCCACATTTTCTAGATCAATCATATGTGTTAAGGTAGAATTTGACATACAACTGACTCTAGCAACCAGATGCTTGTCATGGGTTAAATCTTCAAAGTCTTCAGTAGCCTTGTCACTCCAAGGTTTATTTATAGCAACAACATCATCTAAGCAACATTTAATTCCTTGTGCCTTCATTGACATGAATTCAGGTTTCAATTTTCTGAGTTGATCACGCTCGACTTTCTCGGTATTACCATAGTCAACAAACTGCACCTCAACTTTCATTTGATCAAGGGAGATAATCTGTGCTCTGTACCACATACCATCTTCAGAAAACTTGGCAACGCAAGGCATACCAACATTAGTTGATGGGATTGTTAGTTCACCTTCAGGTAGGCTATTATAGAATGTATTCAGTTGATTCATTAGGTCTTCGAGGGGTTGACAATTTTTGATAACTTGGCACCAGAACAGTTCAGGACTAGAAGTGAAGACAACATATACATCTATGGTATCCCCAGAGGTGAATGTAAGGGGTTCTAAAGCCACATCTAGATCCATTTTGATAGGTCCATCACCAGCAGCACTTGGTCTAACTATAGGTTCAGCCACAGCAACAGTTTCGGTACCCCAATCATCATCCCCTCCACCACCACTTGAGCTTACATTACCACCAAACCCTCCTGACCTACTACCAAATCCACTGTCACTAACGCCACTGTTACCACCTCCAAACCCACCAGATCTATTACTACTTCCACCAAAGCCACCGCCTCTTGAACCAAATCCTCCACTATCATTAGACCTTTGTCCAAAACCACTTCCATTGTCTCCGCCTCGTTTACCAAATCCTCCACCACGAGATCCAAACCCACCACTAGAACTTGAGCTTCCACCATCACCCCAGTTTTCACCTGTAGAATTGTCATTTTGGGAACCAAAGCCTCCTTGTTTACCACCAAAACCACCACCACCTCGTCTTGGTCCTGCACCATCTACAATTATATAGAACATGAATTATTATCTTAACATAATGTTAACTAAAGTTCTACAAAAGGAAGGAATTAAATCATCACATACACATTTCATATTACTCAAAATTTCAGAGTAAAAAATTAGAACCCACACATACATGTATATGTAATAATGATGTTATGTTCAGAATTAAAAATGTTGGCATTTCTCTTGCAAACCAATGTAAAGCTATGATATTTCTCTATAAATGAACCATTATGACATCACTTCAATACACCTGCAGAAATACCCTTGGATATTACTAGGTTAAATAGATAAAGATGTCTAGTTTTCAAATAACTTATACAAACCATAATTGTTTTACATAACGATATATCCAGTACAGCTATTGTATCCAACTTGAACAAAGATAAACGATACTTAAGTAACAAATGGATATAATATCGACAATATAAATCAAGGTTCGACACTAACAGTGTCCCAGGATTCTGAGAATCCCAAAAACTTGGTAGGAATCCAAATGTTTAGCTAGGGGTTCCTTCTGAATCCCCAAAAACTGCCCTGCTCTAACATGAATCCGAATTCAAATGAATTATTTACCACAATTAGTGACTTAAATCTGTATCTTATTTTTTGTCTATTATTGGAGGAATCCCTAATGTTAAGGAGGAAATTCTGAATAACTAACTAGGGATCTTTTGGATCCCAGGAAAAAACAGTACGAGTTGAACCCTGAAAATCGATGCATGTATTTTACTACTAGATATCAAGTATAATACCTTTAGGAGGGTTAGTACAATCTCTAGCCATATGTCCACTTTCTCCACATTTATAACATTCACGACCCCCACCACCACCAGCTAGAAATAGAATAATCTTCAGAATATATCATAGGTACAAAGTAATTTATGAAGTCATTTATAGCACAGGGAATTGTCATGTTACCTCCCTTTGATTTTTCAACTTGTCCGAGTTGAGATTTTTGTGCCGTTTTTTATGTTTTTGATTATTTAAACATATTAATGGTCTGCGCTTTGAAACATTTAACATTCATAGCTTGAAGAGTTATGATTAATTGAAAGGGCCATAACTTGACGAAAAATCAATAGAACAAAACCAAAATGGGATATCATATGCACATGCCTGCCTGCTATATGTGTGGAGTTTGAATCAAATCCATAAATTAGGTGCTGAAAAATTGAACATACAGGAAAAATCTACAGACCAACCGACAAGCTGACTTCAATAAAAACCCAGAACAGAGTTTTGGTATAAAACTACTTGTCATCTGAAGTAATTTCTTTTACCTCACTCTTAGTCTATAAGTGGACACAAAAATAAACCTTACCTTTAGGAGGGTTAGTACAATCTCTAGCCATATGACCACTTTCTCCACATTTATAACATTCACGACCCCCGACACTACCAGCTACAAATAAAATCATATAATCTGTCACAGATTGTTTTTTACATTAAATAAGTGACTGTCAAAGTGTATAAAGGCTCTCAGATGTTATTTTACAAAAAAATTATTCATTGAATGGCAGGTCTAAAATATGGAGACAAATATTATTAAATACATAAATGTACTCTGATTTCACTACATTTTAAATAACTAACTTCTTTTATATCAGTACACAACCATAGACAGTCAAAAGGGACATAATCAAGATGAGTAAAAAATTCTTTCAAAAAGAATTTTATTTAAAACTCATGCTAAGCAGTGTAAATTTAAATACTTAGCAAAAATATATTTAACACAATTTTTCATGCTGTGGACATTTGAATGGAAACTAATAAAGTCTCAAATTTGTCAATCTGGCATTCTTGTTAAATTTTCAATTCAAACATATTAGGCTTAAATAAGGATAGTTCTGCATAAAACGAGTTGACATCCTTCTTTAATCCCATGTAGTTAATAGTTTTGTGCCAACGCCTACCTTGCAATGGCCAATAAGATGGAAAACATGTTTTAATCATTTATGGATAAAGTACAATACCTTTAGGAGGGTTAGTACAATCTCTAGCCATATGACCACTTTCTCCACATTTATAACATTCACGACCCCCGCCACCACCAGCTGAAACAAAATATCAACAACTTTAGCTTATATCATTAATAAATAATATTGACTTGGATTTATTGTTCACTAAGAGAAGGCCATAGCTTGTTGGAAATATAAAGCTGTTAGAGTTCTTTGGAAAACCAGGGGTATGAAGAAATTTTTCTGTTGATTAGGATGTCTCAGTTAAATTATGCAATAAAAGAACTGCTTACATTATTGCAATAATGCTGTAAAATAAATAGTTGAACTTAGAAGGGTAGATTTTACAAATACACAAGAATGATAATTCAATCTTAAGCCATTATAAAAATACTAAATTTAAATATATCTAGAACTTTTTCAGTAAAGCACAAAGTACTACATTTTTTCCAGTTCATACAATGTTTTCATGAAAGATTACATGTACATGAGGTCCAACAGTCTTATTCAGATTAATAATTTGTACATTTGTCTTTCACCTTAGAACCTAAAACATTTACCACTCAACTACAGCTGTCTATATTCAGCATAACCATTTAATTTCTGTTCAAATCAACATCATGCAAATAAGAGACTTTAGTCAGTTATTTCCCCTTGTATACTCTTCAAATAGGTAGGTCCTATTAGTTGGATTACTCAGATTTTACCCTTACTTTTTAATGTCAATTGGCTAAAATTAATTCTAAATAACTTTTATGTAAATCATTTAATTTGTTTGAAATTCAAACTAAGTATTTTTAGTGTAATGAACTACCCAAATATCATCACTTCTGTTAATATCTCAATTAACAAGAAAGATATTAGATGAAATATTTTGTTATCCTTACATAGGAATTCAATGATAAAATTCGAGGATTCCAACTGTAAGGACCTACTTACCAATTGGATTACTTCAGATTTTATCAGGGAAAGATAACTGATAAAAGTCTCTAATTAGGCTAATCAAGAAAGGATGTATTAGTAAGTTATCATGCTCAAGTTAGTACCTTTAGCAGGATTGGGACATTCTCTAGCAATATGTCCACTCTCTCCACATTTGTAACAATCTCTGCCTCCACCTAAAAAGTTAGAAGTGTTAGGGTTTTATCATGCAAACAAATTCACAATAGCATAGGTGATGAATATAACTGTCCATTGAACTTTAAACAAGGTGTACATGAACTAACGAATATTTTGCATGCAAAACAAAAGGATATTGATAAAATTCATGAGAACAAAAATAGCAATGACCAATGTCCAGTATATTGTTAAGTTAACATGGGTGCAAGATGAAAATTTTGAAAAACCTGAAACTGTAATTTGAAACCATTTTTCTTCATAATCTAATAGCAAAACATTGTCTAATTTGTTGTGAAACACCTGAACTTCAGGCATATGCCTGAAAACTTGCACCCACGAGTTAAGCATAAAAAACTCCTCAGAAACTTTTTCAGGGAAGCTCCCCTGCTACAGACTGATCTCATTTATGAGAGTACAGTGAAATCCCATTATCCACCTTCGTTACAGCAAAGTCATGCAATTTTTGAGGATTCTTAAGTCACAAATGCTAAATCATGTTAGGACCATTCGGCTATGAAGATCATCAATTCTGATAGTCTTGCTAGTGGAACTCAACTGTATTAACTAGAAATATTCAACAAATAACCAGCGTAAAAGTAAAGAGACAATGGCAGTTAGTATATTTACCTTTACTAGCAGCATTTGGACATTCTCTTGAGAAGTGACCAGATTCTCCACATTTAAAACAATCTTTACTACCACTACTTCCTCCTGTCAACAAAAACAACAATGTTAGTGAAGAATAGATCTAAATAGTAATTGTCTAAATTTGTCTTTTTTACTTCTAATATCTTGATCTATGACATTCATGTCAGCCAACATAAAAACTTAATAGCCCAAACCTTAAACGTTGCTGTAAATTTTCTCCAGGACTAGTCCTTTTAACTATGTTTTGTAGTAAAGGGCAAAATTATCAACTAGCACAACTATATGAATTTAGTAGTTTTTACTAGCCTGAATCAATTAGCTGGCTTCTTGCTAGTGAGTTATGGCGATAAATGTAAAAGTGCTGTTCAATTAATGACTAGTTAGTCTCCAACTGACTCGCATACGCTTCATAGTCATGTATTCAAATACCAAGTTTAACCAAGTAAAGCTTAAGTACATGTAACTTTAGGATCATTTTTGGTCACACAGTAAACTTGCATTTCAAACCTCCCAATGAATCTGTGAGGGGACTAGTAATGTCTTGTTTAGATTGAAGGTATATTTCATACGATTTTGTACTCCAGTAAAGATCAATAAGTTCAATGAGACAATGACACTAGTAAAGAGAAGAAATATAAATAACCTGATCCAAATCCTCCAGGCTTACTTCCAAAGCCACTTGAGTCACCTCTACTACTTCCAAAACCACCACCATCACCGCCTCTTCCACCACCAAAACCACCACTATCTCCGCCTCTTCCAAAACCACCACTGTCACCGCCTCTACCACCTCCGAAACCACCTCGACTGCTACTACCACCACGACTTCCACCACCAAAACCTTGAGAGCTGCCACCAAATCCACTACTACCACCAAAAGGTTTCTGACCAGAACTGCTACCACTATCATCCCAGCCACTATCATTACCACCAAATCCACTTCTTTCATTATTACCACCAAATGATCTTGGCTTTGAACCAAACCTTGGACTTTCATCATTGTCAATCTGTAATGTAATTATTTCACATAAAACAAACTTGGCTTATTATTTATATCCTGGAACAACATCTTTTTGGAAAGCTATCGCTTTATCATCTTGCTATCCAATAATAAGCAACGTACATCATTCATTAATTTATGCTAAATATTGTTGAAAAATATTAAGCGTTATAAATATGCAAGAAAAACAAATTCATCTCATTTCATGTTTAAGATATCCTTATTCTATGTAACTAGTCTAACTTATCTTGAAGTTTGAAAAAAAGAAAACAAAATAACACTGTGAATATAATAAACTTTAAATAATACTTACTGTAATTTTCATATCATCTCCCTCATTAAAATGTGACACAGATCTTGAAAAGGGTCCACTTGTAGTTTCAGGGCAGCTGGTACCAGTCATAGAGCCAAATTTCTCATTAACATTGGTTCCCTTGTCATCTACTAGTTCAACTTTATAAATAACAGTTCCCTGCTCATGTAACTCAGACTTGAATGTAGCAGAGAAAGATAGTTCTTCCACCATCTCTGTAAACTTAACAGTATGCTCTGGTGGCCAGAATCCTTGTGGGGAAGCAACACCTACAAACATTCAACAATCTGGAGTGAGGACAATGTTTTTTTCCACAAATTTGGGAATATGACCCATACCCTTAGAATTGGGAATTTTAGGGGTATTTTGGTTTAAATTGGGATGAAATATCATGCATATTTAATAACAATAGCAGATTTAACTAAGTTTTTAGTATCATTTTTCATTAAATTTGGGAAAAAAAGACATGATTTCAGATGGGGAATGTAGCCCATAAAGGGCTATAAAATTTACCAAAAATAAACACTGGAGAGAAACCCAATGTCTCAACACATAACCTTACCAAAATCAATATGACAAAGGCTACTATTGTTTAGCGTGAACAATGTGCATTTAAAGAGTGAACTTATGAATCAAGAGTAAATTACAATTATCTAGTTAAAAGTAAAGCAAGGTTTTTGAAGTATACTTCTAGCATCACTATTCAATCAACTCTTGACATTAACTTTCCCGATCATCAAGTCACACACCAACTGTTAACATATGGTGCAGATTGCAGCCACAGCTGTCAGTGCATGACCCTAACAGGTACACATTTACATCTGGGTGGAGTGAAGCAATGGCAAGTTAACTTCTTGCTCAAGGAAATTAGCAGTGACCCGAGTGGGATTGGAACCAAGGACCCCTCAATCCCTAAGCATGCTCCTACCATGCTCCTACATAATCTGGCAATCACTTACACTAGACTGTAAATGATATCAGAATCCCCAAATCTATTTTTATCTAGTAAATCAACACTGTGCATTGATAGAGGGTTCGTAAGTCCGATTACCAGGCCTCGAATTCTTTAATGCAGCTTGGTCATAAAAATTGTTCTGAAGGCCATTCTCCCTCCTACCACAGATTCTTTATCAAGTTGGACAATTGTTAGTCACTGACAGAAGCATGGGCCTAGTAACTGGTTAACAGCTACATCCAGAGATTCCCAGGAACTGTGAGTAGGTTGACTGACCACTGTTATATAACCTATACAATGTTTAGCAACCGTGTTAAACCTAATAAAAACAATTGGCATACCTGATAATCTACAATGAACAGCTTGGGCTGGTAATTCCATAAATTCAGGTTTAATTTTCTTCAATGCAGCAATGTCAGTATATTCATTATTACCATAGTCCACATACATCACTTCAACTTGACCGTCATTCCTTAGTCCTGGAATATAACAGATTCTGTAATAGTTGGATAAATCAGATAGATTAATAAATCAAATAATTACATCCCCAAAAAAGATGAATAATGTTACATCAGTGCTTTAATCAGTAATTTGGGAAGGGGCGTGGGGCCTCATTTTATACATATAGAATGTTGCAGAGTTTATACCTTGGAACTTAGATAATTTGAGATTAAAGCATGATCTACCACAAATGCAGCCAGAAAACTTCTTAGAAGAGAGATCAACCATGCAGATACTCCTTATTTAGTACATAAATCCAATGATGACCATTGATGACAAGTGCTCTTGGTATAATTTAATAACTTGATAGTTGAGCATCAGTCTGGGAATTTCAGACACCACTGGTTGTCAGGGCTCGAATTTAACAAAATAATGGACTTGCAAATTTTTGCGAGTTGATTTAATTTCAACTCGATAAAAAACAGTCACTCGCACCTGTGCTCAAAATTTTAATAGCATACAAAGTTACTATTCATAAATGCAATATAATAACAACACAGTACTATATTTAACTATAGACAGAACAATGGTGTTATTGTGGGACTCACAAAAAATATTGAATATGTTTTTACAGTGAATCTTCAATTACTACTATTTTGATAGTTATTTTATGAGGGAGCGAGAAAATAAAAAATATGAATATGTTTTTACAGTGAATCTTCAATTACTACTATTTTGATAGTTATTTTATGAGGGAGCGAGAAAATAAAAATATATTCTTTGTAAAAACTGTCAAAATTAAGGTGCGAGCAAATCCATAGAACATATGATCATCTTGTTGTGGCCTTAATCTGAATTTTTTTTTACTGCATTCACAACTTATATGTATAGAACCTGATAAGACCTGATTGAAGCTTAATGAACTGACAACTAGACCATAAACAAAGACGTGTCAGAGTCTGTAAGACGTACCTGTAATTACAGCCCTATACCATCCTTTATCTTCAGTAAATTGGGTAATACAAGCTTGACCAAGCTGTGGATTCTCTAAAACATCATTTTCAACTGATAATTTACTATAGTATTCATGTAGTTGATCCATAACTGTATCTAATGATGATTCCATCTTGTCTAATACAACCTGTAGAAAGGAATACATGATGCCATTGGTACATAAAATGAAGCTTACATAACTTGAACCTCCAAGTCCATTATCAGTCAATGTGAGACTCAACAGCTTATTACTGGACAGTATGTCATGTGAAGATCAAAATTTTACAGGACCAAACCAAGTATTATAGGACCAGAGACAATTGACATAATTATGATGAATTGAAAACTGAGGATGGGATCAAATTTTTGCAGGACAGTCAGTCCTGTAAACCTGCAGATCTAGCAGGACCTTCCAACTTTTTACAGGATTTGTACGTCGGCCCACCATGTTTCGCAGTAACTGCAATATATGTCATCGTCTTGAAGTATTTTTAGCACAGGCCCGATTTGTAAAGTAATATACTAAACAGCAATATTATCAACTAGCCTAACCACATAAAACAGTATTTTTACTTATCCAAGGCTTCAGGAATGTGGAATTTATACGGTGGATTACTGTGCGTCATATACACTCAGAGTGAACAACATAAAAGAACAGCTAAGCTTAATTAACTTCTGTAAATGTGTGTGATCATGACTGCATGTTCTAAACACAATAGTTGAAAACATGTCATTTAGAGAAGACTAATATGAACTGGGGAGATCAATATTGAAAAGTCCAGACAGTAAGGTACAAGGGCATCCTTAAATAATGAAGTTTTGATTGTGAAAGTTTTTAAGAAAATTTAATTTACAATAAAACTAACCTGAAAACATGATGGATCCTTCACATATGTGACCATTACATTTTGTGTAGAATTAATCGCCACTTCCTGAACTGTGTAGGCATCTCCTAAAGTCTTTTTAACTGGCTTTCTATAGATATAAATAATTTGAAGTTTTTTTTATAAAAATTTAAAATTTAACAATATGAGTCAAGTTACTTTATATCAAAGAATATCTAAAATCCTATATCAAAAACGAGCAGTAACTATTTGTGATAATTCATTGCCCCTAGTCATACATGTCATTGAAATGTATTTACAGTAACTTAATCTTACATTAATTCAAATGGAAAATAAACTAAAAAGCTTCTAGTATTTCATTTCGTAAAGATCATACCTGATATACAATCTGGATTAATTCCGAGAACCGGACTTTAAACTCGCCCTAAGCCGGAAGTGAAAAATTTACCCATGCACCGTTTAATTCACTTCCTGAATAGCCATTCAATTTTTTGGCGAACCGAAAACGGATGTGTTTTTTACTCGCTCACACTTTGTCTAGTTTTTGTTAGCGTTCTAGTGGAATACAATGGATAGTAACTCTTATTCTACAGACGAAGAACAGCAAAATTGTGATATAATTTCGGATATTACTCCAGTTTCGTCTAATATTGAGAACATTGACGTGGACAAATCACGTGCCTCTACTTCCAAAAATTTGGAAAACATGGACAAACCACGCCGTTCTAAACATTCCAAGTATGAAAAACTTGATCAAAAATGGAATTCTAAGTTTGAACAATTGGATTCAAAACTTCAAATCATATTGAATTCTTTGACACAAAGTCAACAGAAAAACAAAGATAGTGCTGGAACAAATTCAGACTCGGACTCAGATTTTGAATTGGGTCAGAAACAGGATGATGAAATCTCTTTGATAGCAGAGAGTAAAATTTCAGAAGACAGTTCTGATGAAAATAACAATGATGTTGGCACTAATGTAGGCCTTCTTGAAATATTTGGTGAAAACTGCAGATTAAAGAAATGTGAAGACAAAAAAGGTATAGTATTAGATGATACTCAGACAGATGTTTTGAATCAGAATTTTAGAATGCAAAATCCTAACAATCTCACTTTATATAGTGAAGAAGTTTTTGACTCATTTCCTTTGGATGAAAAAGCAGAGAAATTTTTATGAGTCCCGTCACTTAATGATATTGTAGAAAGCTGCCTCATCAAAAGACATGGTTCCAAAGCTTCATTTTCTAAGTCAAAACAAAAATGCCTTTTCTCACAACCAAGTAAAATGATCGAGAAAATAGCATACCGAGGACAATTGGCCTCTAAGTTAGGAATAACAATTCAGTTATATATACAACAAGGACTTGCTAATCTTTTACAATCTATTACAAGTGATAACTTTGAAAAGAAAGAGATTGAAGATCAAATTAAAAATCTTTTTAGCATGACAACAAAAAGTCTCGATCAATTTGGTAGAGCTGGAGCTTTCCACCACATAATACGCTGTACTGCTACAATGGAAGACACAGCTCTATATGAATTAGATGATTCTTCTGTGTTTTCTAATCTCCCATTGTCAGGAGAAGGTGTTTTTGGTAAAGGTTTAGAAGAACTTTTAAAAAGTCGTAAAGAAAAGAAAAAAACAACAGGAAGATTTACTACCAGAAATAAAGAAAAGGAAATTAGATCCTGTTCCAGAAAGGTCGTCTAAAAGGCCTAGATATGACAATAAAGCATCAAATCGTTATGAATCTTCCTCAAATAAGTACCACCAAAGTCATGACACGAAAATGACATCCAATAGATGGAATAATTTTCGGATTCCAAAACTACCACAAAGATCAAGTACTAGAGACAATAAAAATAAGTACACTAAAGCAAGATCTGGTAATTCAAGAAGTGACAAGACAGATGAAAAATGACTCAGTAAGTATTATAGCTCGAGATCCCGAGATACCAGTCGGAGGTCGTCTATGATATCACGATATCTAAAAGATTGGCAAAAAATAACAACAGACAAATGGGTCCTAGATATAATCAAAGAGGGCTACAAACTAGAGTTTCTAAAGAAACCAAAATTTCGAGGCATAATTCAAAACAAAACTTCCTGCCAATCAAATGAATCTAATGAAATTAGAAATTCAAAACCTTTTAAGAAAAAACGCTATAGAAAAAGTAAGCAAACAACAAGCCCAAACAGGTTTTTACAGCACCTTATTTCTTGTTCCCAAAAAAGAAACAACAGAGTTAAGACCAGTGATAAACTTACGACCTCTGAATCGGTATCTCGTGAAAAAACATTTCAAAACGGATACTATAGCAAAAGTATTAAACTTAGTACAAAAAGGAGACTGGGCAGTAAAATTGGATCTGAAAGATGCATATTTCCACATAAAAATTTTCAAAAAGCATCGAAAATTTCTGAGGTTCTATTTCCAGAACCAAGCATATCAATTTCGAAATCTGAATTTCGGTCCAACAGTGGCACCAAGAGTGTTCACAAAGATAATATCAGTTGTGATAGCATATCTAAGAAAGCAAAGTGTTCGAATAGCAGCTTATTTAGACGATTGGATGGCTGCAAATCAAACCAAAAACTTAGTATACTCAGATCTAATGAAAATTCTCAGTCTTCTTTTTCGCCTAGGTTTTATTGAGAACAAAAAGAAATCAGATCTTACCCTACTCAAAATCTGATTTACATAGGAAGTCATTTTCTTTTAGAAATTGGACTAGTTTGTCTGACCATAGAAAGAATAAATGGATTATAAAAAGTTCCGTGACAGATATTCTCGAAGGGAAGAATACTGCACGTCATTATCTAATTCTTCTGGGAAAAATTGCATCTTGTCTCCATCTTATCCCAAATGCCAGATTATTCATGCGTCCCATACAATTACATCTGTTACAAAATTGGAGTCCAATTCGAATGTCAATGAATTACATAGTAGAATGTATTCCTTCTCTTGTCCCGCACTTAAAATGGTGGTTACAGGAAGCCAACTTGCTCTCGGGTCAATCTGTTCTAGCAAAGAAAATGTCTGTGACAGTCACAACAGATGCCAGCCAACTGGGTTGGGGTGGCCACATGGAAAACTATACAGTGCAAGGAAATTGGTCAAAAATACAAGCACTACTCCCAGGGCTTTTTTTCAATGATTGGGGAAGGGGCCTGGGGCCTTTTCTGATGTAGAACATTTGGGGAAATTTTATCGCAATTTCATAGAAAGGGGAACAAAAAATCTAAGTTAAACCCAAAATTTGGGGAAAACTGCATGATTTTAAAGAAATTTCAAGAGGGGAAGGCGCCTGTAAACGGCCCCTGTTATATAAGGAAAAAAAGGCCTGACTCCATATCAATTGCCTGGAAATGGAGGCAGTATTTCTCACAATCAAACACTTCTAACCTTACCTGAAGAATCAAAATGTGTTAGTCCGCTCAGACAACACATCAGTATGCCAATATATCAACAATCAGGGGGGCACGAAATCACTAGCACTGATGAAAATTACTTGGAAACTGTGGTCCCTAGCTCTAGAAAACAACATTTATCTCAATGCAGTTCATATCCCGGGGAAATTCAATATTACAGCGGACAGACTGAGCAGGGAGGTAGTCCATCAGACAGAGTGGTGTTAACAGGAGTGGATTGTTCAAAAAATCTTTCAGATGTGGGGACATCCACTCATAGACCTATTTGCCACATTCCAAAACAAAAAGACACCTATTTTGTTCTTGGAATCATCATCCAATGAATTATGCTACGGATGCCCTATCAATTGCATGGCAGAACATATTTGCTTATGTGTTCCCTCCATGGCAATTAATACCCAAAGTCATACAACATATGAAAAAATATCATTGCAAAATAATTCTGATAGCTCCATATTGGCCAAGACAACACTGGTTTCCTCTTTTACTACAACTGTCAGTTGCAAGTCAAATAAGATTACCAAACATAAAAAACATTTTCGGTTCGCCAAAAATTGAATGGCTATTCAGGAAGTGAATTAAACGGTGCATGGGTAAATTTTTCACTTCCGGCTTAGGGCGAGTTTAAAGTCCGGTTCCCGGAATTAATCCAGATTGTATATCAGGTATGTATATTTACTCATAAAAATGAAATTTGAATACAAATTGTTCAATTTTCCACTAGTAAATATACACATAACTAAATGTTGTATGTAAAATATTTACATTATAAGCAGGTTCGTATGTGTTGATTCAATTGGATCAAATCAAATGAACTTGAAGAAGTCATAACTTAGAGCTTGCAATCCTAACTATATAAAATTAAATATATTGTATAAACAGACAACTAAATGATAACTACAACTAACCTGCTGGCCATCATGTCATCTCTTGGAGGCTTGCCGAAAGTTCTACTGCTGGCACCTTTAAAAGCACCTTGACTAGGTTTCTCTTGGAATTGTTCTAACACCATTCTATCAAGAATTTCTCCATGATAAGTTGGAAATACACCATCTGAAATGGTACAACAACTTAATACTTCATAAGTAATGTATAGATCTATAATACATAGATCTTATAAATGAAGTACTTTCTTTCATACCACATGGTGAAATGTGTCCTTACTTAATGAAATCGCATATTAATGAAAATGACATCTTACAGGAGAAATGATGTAGTGTTATGTTTTAGTGAAAATATGTCCCAACAAAACACAGAAAAAAACATGTAACTGATTTTTGGAGAAAGATTTTTATATTTCAACTTGTGAGCTAACAAAAATTACATTTTTACTTATAGCTATGCCACTCATGTTGTTTTACCTTACTCCCAAGAACCATTTAAGTTTTAAACTTTTAACATTAACAAAATATAATTACCTATTTGTTGAGTAAGTTTAACTTCCACTCGTTTGTTAACCAGTACTTTCTCTAACTTGTCATCTTGCACAGTTGATGGTAGATTGTCTATTTTACAGAGCAAACATTGCTGGGGTAGATCACATAAGCTTGAAGGAAGAGTTTTTAAATCTATCACAGACTTATGAACACTATCTCCGAAATCTACGAAAGCAACTTCAGCCTTGCCTCCAACAAGGTTTGTAATAACACCCCGATACCAGCCTCCATCCACATACTGTGTACAGCAAAAGCTTCCAACAGCGGGACTTTCAATATTCTCACGGCTTTTTACGAAATAACTATTCACATCAGTTTGTAACTTAGCAACCTTCTCAACTGGAGTACTGGTTAACTGACCGTATAAGTACAATTTCTTCACAGCAGTAAAACATAATGTTACTTTCATACCAACTGACACACCAGGTGGGGCCAGTTTCACTTGAGGAACTGTGACAACCTTTTTAGCTTTTGGAGGAGAGTTAATCCTAGATGTATTATCTTGTGAAGTAGATCCAGTCATAAATTCTGCATTCAAGTTTCTGTCACAACCATTTTCAGTCTCATGCATTTCAACAACATGAATGTAACCCTTTTTTGATATTACTTTCACAACAAGAGCATGATTTTCAGTCAATTGTTTGAATTTATCAACTTCTGGAGCAGTCCATTGCCCTTTATCAGTGCGATTTAAATCAATACAGCATTTTATAGCTTGGGCTGGTTGAGTTTTGAAATTAGGATCGGTGTTTCTAAGTCTACTAGGGGGAACTGTCTCAATGGATCCAAAATCAACAGCTGCAACAGTTGTCTTTCCAGGTTGACAGGCCAGCACTTCAGCCCGGTACCATGTACCATCATTAAACTGGGCAAGACATTGATAACCAGGATATAGATTTGTCAATTTGTCGTAATTATGAGCAACTTCATCGATTGCTTGCATCAAAGTGTCCAAAGTACCAGAGTTACCTAAGAGCTGTACATAGAATTCACCAGGATGCTCAACATGAGATATACATGCATCATAAATGGCATCAACTTGCATTATCACAGATGAATAGCCTTGCCATAGCTTGGCAGTTTTGCTTGCTGAAGGAGTTGGTTGAGTATTTGAAACAGTCTTTGGTGTAAGTTTTTGGTCAATTGCACTCATTTCTATTACATAACCAGTGTTAGCACTTCCAGATACAATTTTAGCAGAAGATGGATTTTCTAGCTCTGAGAGTTCATGTAATTTATCTTCCACAATGGAGCTATCACTTTTATATGCACACTGTATAGCCTGCATTGGAAGATTACAAAGAGCTTGAGGTAATGTGAATAGTTCAGAAGTTGATTTATCTTCATGATTGCCGTAGTCAACGAAAAACACAGTACATTTACCATTCTTTACATTTTGAACAATGCCTCTATAAAATGCACCATCATCACTAAAACAAGCAGCACACACTTGTCCATTCACAGGATTAACAATATCCCCAGTTGATGGCAGGTCTTCAGCAAAACAGGCTGCAATGTCAGTCATAAGTGAATTCAGTTCATTTTCTTCACTTTTAAGTTGAATCCAAAACTTTTTAGCCGACTCCACATATGATATGTACACTTCACACACCTGACCTAAACTAAGACAATGAGGTTTAAGAGAAAGACTCGAACTGGATGCTGGTCTCACAAACAATGGCGTATCAGGGGCATTAGTAGAATACAGCTTCACAACATAGGTCTCATTATTTACATCACCACCGGAGGTTCCGATGATCTCACATGTAAATTCACCACTATGTAACATTGTCTCGGTCTTCTTTTTCTCGATGTCTGTCCATTCTGAACCGAGTGGTGTACAATCACTGACAACACATTTTGTTGACAATGCCGGGATAGCCAACACATACTCTGGAGCTTCTCTAATATTGTTTAATGATACAACCTCGGTGTTACCATAGTCTATAAAGTACACTCTGACAGAGCTAACAAGGTTCTGCAATACCCGACCCCGATACCAACTGTTGTCTTCATGAAAAAGAGCCAGGCATAAGTCACCAACTTTACATTGAGAAACCTGAGATGCTGAACCACTTTCAACACTTTCCGCTACCCTTTCTGCGAGTGTATCGGCTTGACTACCAACGTCTCCGACCTGACAAAATATCTGACATTCGGATGAGACGAATTCCAGATGGGTCACGAAAACTGATACTTTTTGGCCAACTTTCAGAAGTGCCATATTTATAGCGAAAACAAAGTCATTTATGATAAAAAATATCACAGCTTAAGTTTTAAGCATAAACGAACTAATACAACCCGTGTAGATGATTCAGACTACGGCATCTACGATGTGATGGTTCGTCAGCGAAAGTTCTGCTTCTGTACCACGTGAGCAACTCCCGCGATTAACTCTCCTTCACTTATTTACGACTACATTTACGTGGCGATGTCGTCTACATACAGACGCCCGCAATGGGTCAATGTTTTAAGTGTATTTTTTTCTGACTTGTTCATTAACATACCCAATAAAATGCATATATTTAGAACTGATTATCTTCTTTAATAAGTAAAAACACAGTTATGATTAAAAACGACAATGCTGCTTTTATGCTTGATCGTCAAAAATTTGGCTAACGCGATAGGCCTACTCTCACGGCTTAACTTTTTTTATACATTATTCAGGCCGACAGGAACAGGTGCTATATGGGTGGGCTTACTCCAAATATTTCAAATTAATGAGATTTGGGAGACACAAGATTAAGAAAATTACTGTTTTCTCCACGCCCCAGAAAGTCAGCCCTCAAAAAGTAATTTTTAAGCACCCCTTCCTTCATTCCCGTGATAGATCTTTGAAATCCTTGATGGAACATCATAATTGATTTACAGGGGCGGATCCAGGATTTTTTTCTAGGGGGGTCCAAACTTTTATAGGGGGGGGGGTGTCCGAACTTTTCTAGGGGGTCCGAACCGCAAACCACAACTACATTATACACATTTTGCAGAAAAAGAGCAACATATTGATAATAATAACTACATAACCATTAAATATTTGTTAAGCAACGAGAAAAAAATGCTTCATGCTACTTAAAAATGACTTACAGACAAGAAATACACTAATGGACAGGTACATTTTCCAAAATCTAAGGGGCGTCCGGACCGCTGGATCCGCCCATGATTTAGACAGAATTTCGAGTTAATGGGCAGGTATCTCCATAGGTGATTGTAACTTCAGGCATCCCTCAAGGATCTGTATTTAGTCCACTTTTATTTGTGATTTTCATGAACGATCTACCAGACACATTAAATTTCCCGGTTTATCTCTTCGCAGACGACACGAATAATAAGGATGATTAAATTCAGCTTCAACAAGATTTAGATAATATGGCTATTTGGAGTGACACATGGCTTCTCAAGTTCCATACTGATAAATGTACACACATGCATTTCGGGAAGTTGGACCCAACTTTTTGTTCAACATACACTTTATGTAAAAAATCATTCAAACAGACCTCACAAGAAAAGGATATTGGAGAAATCATAGATGACGCTTTAACATTTAATCAACATATTAGTATTAATGTTAAAAAAATTTAAAGGCAAATTCAATGTTTGCAATGTTAAGAAGAACTTTTAAATACTTGGATTCTACTACATTTATACCGTTATATAAAACTTTAGTTATTACAGGCACGTAGGAAGCATTTTCAGATGGGGGGGGGGGGGGCTAATTTATTCAGATTAATTTTAAGGAAAAGAAAACAGTACTTAATGTTAGAGTACACATGTTTAAGTTTGATTTTACACTGCATCTAAGTATCTTGTTCCATAAAGTGTTTGTAATGTTGATTTTGCCGAAAAAGCACAAATATATCAATCAATTGAGTGTGCCAATTAATTAAATAAAGATCCTCAATCACTATAACTGCTGTAAATATTGGGAGGGCACCCCCCCCTAGCCGCCCCCCCCCCCTGTTCCTACGGGCCTGACTCATCTAGATTATGCTAGCTCAGTGTGGGCCCCTTATAAGGTTAAATATATTGAACAAATCGAATCAGTCCACTAAACAACAACCAGGCTTGAAAAACCTTAATTACTTAGAGAGACTTAAGATCCTGAAACTCCTAACTATGACGTACAGAAGGATAAGGGGTGACATGATTGCGATCATCAAGATAGCTCATGGTTTATATTCATGATAAGAGGGCTGTTAACTTCATCAAATTCAGAGACGATGATAAATCTCTAAGATCTAGTCAAGAAGGAAATAGTAAAAAGTTGTTTATGTATACATTGTATCATTCTCGTACCCAGAGTCTACTAGGATTCTCAATATTAAGAATCCTACTAGACTCTGGGTACGAGAATGATCGACATTGTACTCGTATATCCAGAACTAATCTTCGTAAAAAACGACCTCGTCAACCGTGTTGCTACTGCACAAGTGAGGAATAACTTACCATAAATTATTATATTGTGCTTTCACCTAGTTTAAATAGTTCTAAAAACAGACTCGACAAATTTTGGGATAACCAGGAACTGCAATATATAGTGACTTTAAAACAATCATCTCCGGAATCAGAAACACAGTTCGAACTGTAATAGACCATAGCATGGAGCCTGGCGAAGAGGATTAGTTATCATGAGCTGGAAAAAACCCATAAGTAAGCTTAAATAAGTAAGTAAGTAATGAAAATTCCTTAGCATTATACTACTCATTTTTTTCATAGTTGTCCCAAATTTTAGTATTTAACCCAACACAACATATATCTACTTGTAAATCTGGTCGCAACTGCATTGTATAATTTTACAGAATATGATATTATGTGGAAAATGTAAATAGGATTTGTTTTTTTGTAAGCATGTTAATTATCTCTTGTAATGCTTGGATTCAGGTTTAGCAAGGAAGGGATTAAATCAGATGACGAAAAGAATTATCAAAATGCTTCCCTTATGTTACAAATCCATTTTGATACCATTTTTATTTGCCTCGAATTGGTAAACTAATGAATGCAAGAATCCGTCACTACGTAACTTACTGACTAAAGTATGAAAGCTCCAGAGCTGTTACCTCATAGCATAGGCGGATCCAGCGGGGGGGGGGGGGGGGTTCAGGGGGGGGGGGGGTTCGGAACCCCCCTAGAATTTCCAAAACGTACCTATCTATTAGTGTATTTCTTGACTGTAAGTCATTTTTAAGTATCATGAAGCAATTTTTCTCGGTGATTTAATGGTTGTGTAGTTTTTGTTATCAATATGTTGCATTATTCTGCAAATAATATATAATGTTAATAAAACTCCCCGCAGCATAACCGCTGTGAGGAGTTTGAATGTTAATATGGTTCGAAAGTTTGGAACCCCCCCCCCCACCCTTAGAAAAGTTCGGACCCCCCCCCCTAGAAAATTTCGGACCTCCTAGAAAAAAATCCTGGATCCGCCCTGCATAGTAAATGTAGTTTGTGGAAAAAGTATTTTATAACTTGGTTTGTGTCGACTCAATTTAACTCGATAGCAACAGACCTGTAAGTTGTTTCAGCTAGGCTAGATTAACAATTTTCTGGTTGTAACATGTGTGAAAAAGTAGCCATTTTTTTCACCTTAACGTGCTAGGGCTATTTCAAGATGCACTAATTACACTACTAATTATCAGCAACTTGGCCAATTAATTCCCCTCGTTGCTGTTTTTCAGAAAACCCAAGTTGAACCCCGATCCCAGTTACCATGGCAACCCTGGGGTGGAGCAAAAATGCATTTTTGCTCTTTTTCAACCCCAACTTTGCATTTCAATCTGCAATATTTTCCAAAATAGAGGTCTAAAGTGCCAGTTCTTTTCAGATACTGAAAACATGTTTTCTTAGCGGCATTTTGCGTCATTTCTCTGCACTCAATGACTCCGTTATTTTTCTGGCGATGTGGGGCGCTGGGCCCCCTTCAAACCCCAGCAACAAAGGGGACACATCCCCTTGAACCCCCCCCCCCCTAAACATCTTTAGATCGGGGAGGTGCGCGAAAAAAAGCTTTTTTTGGGGGGGGGGCAACTTCCTCAAGAGAAATTCGCCAAATCCAGTTGAAAAACACCAATTTAAAGGCTGTGGTGGCCATTTTTAAGGGGGGTCCAGGCTCGTAAAAATGCGGGATTGACCAGTTTAGGGCTAAGAGCCTTGATGTAACGTTACATAACCCCTGGGTACGAGAATGTTGTACAAAAGTACATGAAGAAGGTACTAGTATCTTGCTCAAGAAAACTATGATAAAAGGTTTTAATTGAAATGGCCTACAAACCAACGTGAAGGTGCTAGTTACTTAACGAAAACCACTTCAACGTCGTCTGCCCCCCCCCCCGATCTTTGATATTTTAAGGGATGACGAGTCACATCCTGGAGTCTGCACATGATAAAAAATAATAAAATTATGAAGAGGACAGGCTTACAGAAAAATCAAACAAAAACTCTGAATTGTGGAAATTTTCATTGCAGGTCATATTCATTTCTGAAAACTCGGGTCGATAGCGCAGTTGGTAGTGCGCGGGGATTTGGAATCTCGTGCCTGAGGGGGGCGCGGGTTCCAATCCCACCCGGGGAGGTTATAACCTTCCATGAAAATTTGACAATAATGTCGATTTTCCTCCATTGATTAGATAATGTGGAGAAGTTTCCGGCCTTGTAGAAGGGTAGGTGAGTACTGGTTATAGATAATGGTCCAGGAAAGCTAGGTTAGGTGCCCTGAACGCCGTAAAATGACCTAAATTGTGTTGGCATGGCGTTAACTCTAATAAATAAATACATTTCTGACATGTTTTGTATCCAAAAATATCAGAGCTAATTGGAGCAGTACTGTGCAGACAGGGTATTGATTGCTGGACAGTTACAGCAGACTATCCAAATGACAACTAACTTATGTTTGGAATATGTAGTGCAGTGGATATGTAAAATACAATAAACATGCAAATCCATGAAAACAACCATTTTATTTATGTAATATTTCCCAATTAAATAACATTAAAACATGAAATTGCCACAACTTTAGCATAACACATAAGGCATATGGATAAATATAATACAAAAACAGTTAACAACATGATCTAAGGCAGATTTCCCATTCTATCAAGTTCGACTGCAGAAAATTTCTACATGCATACTAGCCGATACTAGATAGAAAATTTAATTGTTTATCTAATCTTTTCGCCATAATTATCAGATTTTAAATGTATGTAATCATGTGGGTCAATTAGTCAGGACCAAATTAGTCTAAAAAAACTTTTTAACATGAAGTTAGACTAGTTTTGCACTGACCCATGAATATTTTTGTGTCAAATAAAAAAACTCTATTTAGATAATAATTTACTCTCATTAAAACTTTTATCTATAAGTTATGCAAACATAAGCGGTTTTTAATCATCTAATTAATGTAAAAACAAGTAACATATTATAATGAATGAAAAAAACATGGCTACAGCATAACAAAAAAATTTCCGAGTTGGAATTACCTTTATTGGTATACATTTATAACTGATGAATTTTGCCACATGCATGCAAATTATACCATATTTATACAAAGTAATACAATATTTTAACATAGTGGGTTCCCTTTGTCTTCATACTTGCTGTAAACATAACTTTTGTTTTAAATAATCCTGAGTCTAAAATAAATGAATTACTCAATAATTATTCAGGTAATCATATTATCTAATGATAATCTAATCTCAGTTCATACACTTAACAACAATCCATCAGAGTGAATACTATTATTTTGCTTAAAAAATAAAATAGACCTACACATCTTTGATATACATCTATAGTGCCATCCATCTTAATTACCTTCACACTTTTGTATAATTTTAATGTGCTTTATTTTAATTTTTACCAACACCTTTGAAATTAAACACACATCTTTAAATAAATGTGTATGCATATCAATTACAGTTGCATAAAGCATCATTACTATTCTTTAAATTGTCACAATCTATTTTAACCATTGTGATGCGTCAATACACACGAAACATTTTTAAGTGTATTAATAAAAAACATGCATTTTACAATAGTTAATGTATTTTTGATGGCACTGTATATGTTTAAAAAAGAAACCATACATATAATTCAAGTCAAAGTCCACACAATGACAAACCAGCAATAAATTAGAAATAACATCATAAGTACAGTTGAGTTCACACTAAAGTTTACACAAAGTGCACTTCGTGTGCACTTCGTCCACACCTGAAGTGCACTTGAAGTGCACTTTGAAGTGCACTTTGATTTGAGGTTCAGTTTAGTGCAGTTTTGTTTATCGATATATTGAAGTTTGAAGACTTGTTAATAGATTGATGACACTATTGATTGTATCTGTAGGTTTCTATTACATGATAGAAAGTTAAAAATTTATAATCAAGCAAATTGTTTACAAAATTAAATTGAAAATGAACTTTTTAGTTAAAACACTGTTGAAATTCCAAGATTTATGCATTCATGAGGAAATAATTATCATTACAACATGTATGACATAGTAATTTTCATGACTTTGAATGATAAAGAACACAAAAGAAATTTAAGTCAATTAAAATCAAGTTGAACAATTATAGTTGTTTAATAAAGATAAAACTGCGAATTTGTGTCACAATAATGTTTATAACACCTGATGTCTTAAAACTTCAGTTGGTTATTTGATCTTTACAATAGGGAACAAACATTAACTGTGATTATATTGCAATTAATTATGAGATGTTTTATTATGTTGATTTTTCATTAATTCGTACATCATATTCAATTTCAATTGTGATACAATTCTTGGACACATTTATAATTCTTACTTAAGAAAGTTTTTAAATGCATAACGTACCCCTATTATTGTTGATATAAATTCTTATCATTCGGATATTTCAACAAAAAATGACAGCCAGACAACAGTTTTTGTCAGGTAACAAAATATTTAATTCATGTAATAATGAACTCAAAAGTAGTATATATTTGACAATGAGTTTATTTCTATATGCTTTTACTTTGTACCTGACAGAATTTAAGTTTACTTTTTATTGGTGAAATTATAATATACAATGTACTGTGCTTCTTAAATTTGATATTCAATTATATTTAAAATAATATTTTTTTGTAAGTTGGTAATAACAACACTATGTTATTTATCTAAAGGGGTTATTATTATTTAAAATTTGATAGCATGATGACATCAGAGAACAAACTCCATAAACAGCCAACAAGCATAAAAAACAATAAAAAGGACAACCAAAACGAAATCTTCAGTTTATACTTACAATGTTTGTATTTTTTATGCAATATTTTAAGCTTAATCAACCTTTTAAAACTAAATTAGGAGAAATAACTTGTGAATAGAAAGAACTGTGACTGCTAAAATAATAAGACTTAAAATAAAAATAAGACAATGAGCCAGAGTTTTGGATCCATTTAGTTTATCATTGACTTTATCAGATAACATCTGCATTGATACATGTATACATTATACACATGTACATGTACATTATATTTGTGCTATGATTTTATAGCCCCCCTGATATAAACAGTATGCCAATTAAGGATACCATTCTCAGCAGGGCATCTGAGTTGATGCACACATAGACGAGATATGATCTAGACATCTACTAGTTACATCATAAGTAAGATAAAATAATAAACAGCTTTCTTTAAAAAATAATGTTGAACTTTATTATGTTGTTTCAAGTATTCGGTACTATATGTACAAATATGAATTTAAGTGTGAAAAATTATATGTAAAATTGACATGGAAACTTGAATTTTGTGACATGCTTTTAAAGCAATTTGAACAATAAATGTATTGAAATGCATGAACAATAGGTAGAGAGAGTTGTAAATAATTAATAAATAAATCTTAATGCATCATTTATAATAATTATCTACAAGTATCTGAAGTTGATCCGATAATGTAAATAGCCTAATTTTTAGAGAATTTGAAATAACTGTTTTTATTAAATTATCTGACTTCAGGTTGTAAATAAACTGATTATTTGTTACAATTTGTTTCTTTCTTCTTCTTTTTTATTCGGTGTAGTACTTTCAAGTCACATGTGCAATTTTCCAGGTAAAAAAAAAACTAATCTAAATTGGTTCAACTTCTAGTACTGATTAACACTAATTCTACAATTCTCAGTATCAATGAGAATGAATCATCAAATATTCATAATTAACAAAATACTGTCTGCTCACCATATGAGATGAAGATGTGATAAGGCAGATAAGAATTAGACAATTGTTAATCCCTGATAGCTATCTTAAGTCATTATCACCTGGAGATATCAACAACAGGAAAGAGGGGCCATAAATATGGCTGTATAAGAATGAATTTGTTATTGGGAAACATTCTAACTGCATAGCTTGTACAAACATTCTCAATGATCTTCAAATAAATAAAAACAAAAATAGTTTGTACTCAAAATATCATACAGTTAAGTGTTATTAAAATGCATACATTTAAATTGTAGGTGCCAGCTAAATACAACTGCACTATTCTCTCTAGTAAGGAGTTAAACTTTTAACTCTACTCATTTTAGTGTTATAATTATCAATCAATAAATATTTCAATATGGATAAGTAATTATGAAGCTGATTTTGTTTATGATCTGATTACTAAATAAACTTCGATTTTATCCAATTTTACAATACTTGACAGCAAAATGTTCCAGTTAAAATATTTTCACACATTTCCTATTTAACAAAGACAGGCTGTCTATTGGGTTTCTAGTATTTTAAATGAAAAAGTGACATGCGACTAACATGTATGATAAAACATACAAATATATCATTAACATTTTCAAATACAAAAATATTCTGAACTCCATAAAATAAAAATTAGTCAATAATTTGCTTAATTTATAATCATCTTTTAACTGTTTACCAGGTTTTATAAACCTAAATATTAATTCAATATTGTCTTCAATCAACCAACAAGTATTTTTTCTAGCTTCAATAAATTGGCTGAACTAAACTGCACTTCAAAGTGCACTTCAAGTGCACTTCAGGTGTGGATGAAGTGCACTCCAAGTGCACTAGGGTGTAAACTTTAGTGTGAACTCAACTGTAATGCAAAACCCCCCAGCACAATAATCAATGAAAGTTTGGCAGCAAACAAAAGTGACAATAACAAGTAATATAACACTCAGTCACATGTCACATATTAATCAACAGAAAAGATAAGCAATGTCAATAATCAGAAATGAATCCTAAAAACATATATTGTATATCAATCTATAAAAAAGAAAAAAAAACACCCCCACTAAGTATCATGATATCAAAGTTTAAGCACATATATAGGCCTACCATCAATTGTATTGGTTCAGAATACACATTGTATATTTACAACAAAAAATATTGTATCAATGTTTACGAAGGAAAAGTCAATGTTTCAATTATACCAATACCGAAGTCAACACATTCTATCAATAAAACACATTCTGGAAAAGGTATACATGTATCAATTATAAAATAAGAGAAGTATACACATAGAATCAATTATAACATCGGAGGAGATGCATATTGAATCAACTTAACATTAGAAAAGTGTACATAGTGTATCGATTGTAATATTAGAAAAGTACACCCATTGTATCAATTATAACATTTGAGAAGTATACATATTGTATCAATTATAACATTGTAGGTGTTTACATACTTTATCAATTATAACTGAGAAGTAAACATATCAATTATAATTTTAGAGAAAGTAAGAAAATTTTACATATTGTATCAAATATACCATAAGAGAGAAGTATAAATATTGTATCAATTATACCATAAGTGAAGTATACAGATTGAATCAAATATACCCTTGGTGAAGTATACAGATTGAATCAAATATACCCTTGGTGAAGTATACATATTGAATCAAATACACCCTTGGTGAAGTATACAGATTGAATCAAATATACCCTTGGTGAAGTATACAGATTGAATCAAATATACCCTTGGTGAAGTATACAGATTGAATCAAATATACCCTTGGTGAAGTATACAGATTGAATCAAATACACACTTGGTGAAGTATACAGATTGAATCAAATATACCCTTGGTGAAGTATACAGATTGAATCAAATATACCCTTGGTGAAGTATACAGATTGAATCAAATATACCCTTGGTGAAGTATACAGAAAGAATCAAATACACCCTTGGTGAAGTATACAGATTGAATCAAATACACCCTTGGTGAAGTATACAGATTGAATCAAATACACCCTTGGTGAAGTATACAGATTGAATCAAATACACCCTTGGTGAAGTATACAGATTGAATCAAATACACCCTTCGTGAAGTATACAGATTGAATCAAATACACCCTTGGGGAAGTATAAAGATTGTAACAATTATACCATTAGTGAAGTATACAGATTGAATCAATTATACCATTACAGAAGTATTCATATTGTATCAATTATAATACATTATTAAAGAAGTAAACATATCAATTACATGTAAAATTTAAGAGATGTAAACATAAAGTATCAATAATAACAATGCAAAATAAACATATTGAATCAATCATAACACTGGAGAAGTATAGATATTTTATCAATTATAAGTTTATAACCTTGGAGAACATGCATATTGAATCAATAATATCATTAGAGACGTTAACAAAGTGTATCAATTATACATTGGAGAAGTATGTATACATATATTGTATCAATCATAAAATTTGAGAATTATACACATTGAATCAATTATAATTTTGCAAGATATGCATATTGAATCAATTATAACATGGAAAAGTATACAAATATATATTAATTATTACGTTAGAAAAGTATATATGTAAATCATATTGTACCAATTAAAACATTAGAGAAGTATACATAGTGTATCATTAATACGTTGAAGAAGAATACATATAGTGTATCAATTATGACATTGGAGAAGTAAATCCATTGAACCAATTATAACATAGCAAAATATGCATATTGAATCAATTATACCATTAGAGATGTATACATATATTGTATCCATTATAACATTAGAGAAGTAAACCTATTGAATTATTGATAAAGTAAGAAAATTATACCTATAGTATCAATTATACCATGAGAGAGAAGTATAAATATTGTACCAATTATACCATTAGTGAAGTATACAGATTGTATCAATTATTGTTTTTATTTATTTATTGGATTTAATGCCGTATCAACACATTTTAGGTCATTTCACGGCTTCCAGCGCACCTAACCTAGCTTTCCTGGACCTTTGTCTATAACCAGTACTCACCTACCCTTCCACAAGGCCGGAAACTTCTCCATATTATATAATAAATGGAGGAAAATTGACATTATTGTCTAATTTTTATGGAAGGGTATAACCTCCCCGGGTGGGATTCGAACCCGTACCCCCCTCGGGACACGAGATTTCGAATCCCTGCGCGCTACCAATTGCGCTATCGACCCGGGTTTGTATCAATTATACCATTAGTGAAGTATACAGATTGTATCAATTATACCATTAGTGAAGTATACAGATTGTATCAATTATACCATTAGTGAAGTACACATATTGTATCAGTATCAATTACAAGTTTGTCAAATTGAATTAATCATAACATCAGCAAAGTATACAAACTGAATAATTTTTAATATAGACAACAATTTATATTGAATCAACAAAACAATAGAAAAGTATACATAATGTATCAATTATTAACAAAGGAAATGAATACATTTGACTATAAATAAGATTTTACATTCTTAACTATTTTAAACAAATTTCAAACCAGAAATTATATTTACACCCACTGTACACGTAACTTCACTAAGACATGTCTGAAACTGGCAAGTAATAAATAAATAAAGTAACCTTAATATGAGCAAGACCTCGAATGTACAGAAATTCAGAATGTTTAAAGCGTATCTCTACATAGATCTACACGAAGGAACCATGAACTTTGCGCAGGTGTTTATAGCACACCTGGTCACTTTTAAAATGTTCCATGCAATACCAACAAATGTGAGCTTTGCATTCTGTACAGTGAACATGTTGACAGCCTCCATCTTTTTCAATTTTGGTGTTACATTTTGGACATAGTTTCCTATTTTTAGGATCTCCAGCAAGCCACTTCAACACCGATTCTCCATCTTGTTTAGCACTCCGATACATAGAACACGTTATACCATCATGAAATCGCATATGGCACGAAGTGCAGATTTTTACCTGACATATTGGACAAGTAAACTCTTCTCCCTTATCATTTTCTGCCACTGGGTACACCATATTGCAATCAGGAGTAATACAATACCGGAATGTGTCTTTGTTTTCAGCAATAAAGCACGAAAGTGCAGAATTCAATAATGCAGTAGATTTCAATTTACCTATTCTAATCAATGCGTTGAAATCTCTGATAACCAATGGTTGGTCACATCCATCTTTAGCACATTTCACAGGGAGTTCCTTATGTGTCACAGCATTCAGTATCATTGAAATCAAACAAACGGAACAATACGGATGACCACAGTATTCAAGCCGGGCAATATCATGTTCTTCAAGAGCACAAAGGCATATAGGGCAATCCGGTGTGTCAACTTGGCCAATTATTTCATTACCTATCTCGTTTTTGATGTTTGCAATGATATCTAAAGCCTTAGCTACGGCATCTTCTGAACCAGTTATAGTCAGTTCATGTTGCTTCAATTGTAAATGTACTTTGGTGGCACCTGTTTCTTCCAACAATTGTTCAAATCCTACACCATATTTCACTAACAGCAATTTCATTACTCCTACAGGTAAATCATCACCCTTTAATCGAGTAGTTTTTTCAACAGAATTTTCATAAGATGCCAAAAATCTTCTGATCATTAAAATGGCATCCGTTCTACCTCTTTGGGGTCCTTTTATACTTATTTTCATATTTCTTTCATCAAAATAGACCAATGTTTTAGTTTTTTGCTCAATGTTTCTTGCTGTTTGTCGCCCTAAATTATTGAACATTTGATGAAGATTGTTAGTGTTCTCACATTCTAATATGTCGTCTCCAACAATGCCATCAATTTGAACTTTTATTCTTGATAGATGTGTAACAGTAGGTGCTGTAATATTCAGTCTAAGTGCCCCTGACCTTAAATGAGTCTCTTCAACAACAGCCTGAGATCTTTTTAAAGTTCTCAGCAAATTATCTAAATCATGTTTCACCATTGGGTAGAGATTTTTGTCGATGATGACATTAGATTTGCACTGAAGACTCACATTAATAGAACTGCCAAACATGCTAACATCATCATCAATTAGACCCTCACCAACTTGTTGGCATATTAGTGGATCAACAAATGTCACAAAAGCTACACACATAACAGTTTGGGGCTTAAATTCTTTAACATGCACCCGAAACTTATCTTCGGCAATATCAAATGTTTCTACTATTAAGTCAGAGAGGGATTCTTGCATATTAAACCTGTCGTTTTCAGACCAAACAACATTTTGACGAGGAATTCTGACTTGAACTCGGTTTTTAATGTCATCAACATTGGTATCCAACAGGTCAGCCAAACCCGCCCTTATCTCTTCTTCCATAACGGCAGAGCCAATACCTCTTAGAAATAAATCTGAACCATTTCTCGCAATAGAAATCGATACTTGTGATCCATTTAAATAAAATGATGTTGAGACAAGAGAAGCAATATCTTCAGGCCTTGTAACTATGACAAAACATATTCCTTTTGATTTTCGACGACACCAAGAAAGTTTCATTGTGAATTCAGGCTTCCTCTGTTGAGTTGTTCTTGGGTTTTCAAATGTTACAGGTTTCAAACGTATTCGACTATCTTCTTCGTCATTCAAACCATCAGCTGCTGCTTGGGCATCAACACTGTATACAAATGTCACCTTGCCCCAAAATGGATTGTTCTTTTTCTTTCCATTCATAGTCCACATAGTTTCAATAGGACCATAAAACTCTAGAATGTTTCGAACTTCTTCTTCATCTAGGTCTGAGCAATCTTTTCGTGGCATAACCATTACCGATCTAAACTCATCTGGAGCAAGTATTTCCCTTACACATCCCCCCGTTCCTAATAAGGCCCGTACACCACTACCCCGGCCAATCATTTCTTCTAGGGCTTCAATAGCAACTTGTTCAGGCAATGCAGATATAATCGATTTCAGGGCTGTTGATGCTTTTGATTCATATTCCGGTAATGAAAACAATGTTATCAATCCCGTTTGTTTATTTGCTTCAACAATTATTATTGAACCATCACATATCTTACTTATATTAATCTCCATGGTTTTCCTATTTGCATGCATTTGTCCAACAATTTTCCAAAACACGTGCTTTCCAACGTAGGTCTTAAAGGAGAGTTTGACTTTTTGTCTTTCTATTGTTTTAATGTCAATGTCTATTTTTTTACTTTCTACACCCTTCTTGACGTGCTCTTCAGCGACAGGAGTAACATCTGTCAAGAAATCTTGTGAGGTGTTCAAGACTTTACTAAACACAATCCAGGTTGGGTGAAGTCCTAGCATATGAAGAGACGAAGAAGGATGGAGCTGAACTCTTTCCATACGACTTGTGATCATGTACCCAGCTTGATCATGCCCGAGATAATATCCCAAGTTACCAGACATTGAATCAAATATCAAATATTGTACCTTTATATCAACTACATCAGGATTGCCAAACACGTGCTTTATTTGCATATCATACTCTTTCTTCAATACAAATACAACTTCGTTGATCATATCACGAACACCTTTCAGTGACTTTCCATTTATACAGTTATCTGCGCACCATTTGCCTTTCATTTTCTCATCTTGTTGATCCCATTCTCTATACACATTTAACATCGTCAACAAATCTCCACCAGAGTGACAGAAACGTACTTTCTTCATATCAGCATTCTTCTTTTCCTCTTGTGACCCAACACGGAAAAATAGGTTATTCTGATTACAACAAGCTGCAACAACTAGAGCTTCCGTCAGTACATCTGAATCAATACCTTTCTTTACAAATGCACCAAGCTTCGGTTCAAATGGCATCTTTGAAATCCAATTTCCAAGATCAGATAATTCGTTATCAACAACAGCTTCCAGTTGAATGAGCTCATCAAAAGCATTTTTCATTGAATCAGCCGAAGGAGCTTGGACATACTCAAATCTCATAGGATCAACTCCAAGCACTAGTAGTTTCAACATGGCTTGAGAAACTTGCACTCTTAGTATTTCAGGTTTGGAAATCTTATCCATATTGTTGTAGTCTTTTTCAGTATAAAGCCTGTAGCATTCACCTGATCTGGTCCGACCAGCTCTTCCTTTTCTCTGATTAGCAGAACTTTGACTTATTTTCACAACGCTTAATGCACTGATATTTTTCCTTGGATCAAATACCATTTCTTTCACAACACCAGTATCAACTACATACGTAATACCTGGTATAGTTAGAGAGGTCTCAGCATTATTTGTGGCAAATACTACCTTTCTTTTACCCTTTGGCGTGGGTGCAAGAACACGCTGTTGTTCTTCGGGCTTTAAGCGTCCATGCATTTGTAAGCACAGAACATCATTGCCATTGGTACGCTTTATAAATTTTTCGACCGCTTTCTCAGTTTCTATAGCAGCTGTAAGAAAAACAAGAATATCTCCTGAATCCTTGGGTGTAGAAACATGCAATTCAACGGCCTTGCCAATGGCCTTTTCTTCATAATCATCCGGAAAAGGGCTATCAAAATTGTCATCCTGATTCCATACTACATCCACAGGGAACATTCGCCCAGATACTTTTAGTACTGGACATGTTCCTCCGAAATAGTCTACAAAAAGCTGAGGATCAATAGTAGCTGATGTTACAATTACTCGAAGCTCAGGTCTACGCTCCAAACATTCTTTCAACATGCCAAGTAGTAGGTCAGTATGAATGCTCCTTTCATGAGCCTCGTCAATTATGATACACGAATATCTCGACAAGTCTCTATCAGATAAACATTCATTTAGAAGTATATGATCAGTCATATAAACAATCTTCGTTACAGAACTAGTTTTTGTTTGCATTCCCACCTTATATCCCACAACCTGACCAACACGAGATGCAAGATCTGAAGCCACTTTTGTTGCGAGACTTATAGCAGCTATTTTACGTGGCTGTGTACATGCAACAAGGCCTTTTGCTGAAAAGAAATAAAATAGTTATAAAAAATATTCATAGCTGTTTAACGAAACAATATACTGTTTCTCATACTGTTATGCAGCAGTATGGAGGCTAAAGGCACATTAAACTATTGTATGGCCAACATTGTCGGTCAAGAATCAAACACAAAATCTCTGACCAAGAGTGAGACCAATAAAAACCATGTAGGATGACCGAATGATCGAACGTACACCCAATTTCAAGTATATACATGTATTGGGTTAATTGGAGTAATTATGTACATGTAGATTGACCTTCATAGTCTAAATTCTGTAATATATATATATATTTAATAAGCATAATTGCAGCAGTATGTTTATATATATATCATAACATACTGTAGCAATTATGCCTATAAAATATATATTTTTGTCTATTCTTAGTTATTCTCTCATACAAATGAATGGAAGAAAAGTAGTTAAACAGTTAATAAGTTTTAACTCTTACCAGCATATCCAGCTTCAAATACAAATGGAGCAAGCTGGGTTGACTTTCCAGAGCCCGTCTCGCCCAATATAACAGTGACTTGATTATTTTCAATAGTTGTCAAGATGTCTTCACGTCTTGCATAAATAGGAAGTGCTGTTTTCAATCTTTGGCATTCAACACCAAAGAATTTCCTTATTTCTATCAGTTCTTCTTCGAATTTTTTATCGTTCACTAAATATTTCAATTTAGCATTCATACTGCTTACATAGTTTAAAAACTCAGTCTTCTGTCTATTCAATTCCAGTAACTTGTCACTAAATGCCTCCTTTTCACCTGTTAGTCTTTCAAACTCGTCTAAGGAAACGCCCCGCCGTCCATGTAACTGTTTCTTAACAATATCTAAATTTGATTCAAACTTTTCTATCTTTTCATTGTGATGATAAAGTATAGATCTAACTTTAATAAGAACTTCTTCCACAGCCTTTTCCATTTTCTTACCATTTTTTTCTCTCGTCTGTTCACGTTTGCCTTCAGCTTCATTCTTGCTCAAGAATGAATGTATTTTAGATGATGAGCCCCTGTTACTTAAATTTAAAAGACGACGAGCAACTAATGCTTTGCTACGACTCTCAAACTGTAAGTTTATCATATAAGCCAGTGCCGTTTTGTCATTCTGGATATTATCAATGGTACTTACAACCTCAAAATCAATAAGTTTGGGGTTTCCCATTCGGTGCTTCAGAAATTCCTTTATTTTACTTTCACTAGAAAATTGTTCTGTAATGACAACAAATAAATCAGTTATGCATGATCTTTCCTTCTTTTTACCTTCTTTTGGTGTACATGATTTCTTATCATTTAAAGACCTTGCTTGCTTTTTACCTTTTTCAGTTTTATTCATCTCTGTAGTCATACAATTATCAACATTTGACTGATTTATGTCTAGTGAGGCATTTTTGTCAGATTTTCTTAAATCAGCAATGCTACTACTTTTGGTGAGAATGTTTGTCTTCTTGAACCTTCTTGGATATTGTTTTACATTGTTATTGTCAGGGCTCTTGTTTGCAACTTTATTACCAGATTTTTCTGACTTAGGTCTCGCACCTGTCTTATCATAATCAGATATTGTCCTGTCATTAGCATTTTCTTTATTTTGTTGATGACCTTTTAAGTCAATGTCACTTATTTTTGTCTTAATGGCACATTTTGGTTTAGCTCCCAAATTTTCCGATTCAGAAGAATTCCTATTCATAGATTTTATGTTTGTTAAAACATTTTTATCAGAAAATCTTAAATCAGCAAGACACTTACTTTTAGTAAGAACTCCGTTTTTCCTCACATATCTTCTTGGATATGGTTTCACATTATTATTGTCATAAGTCTTGTTTCCAACTCTATCACCATTTTTTCCTGAATTAACAGGACATTTTGGTCTAGCGCCTGTCTTTTCATAATCAGATAGTTTCATATTATTAGCACTTCCTTTACTTTGTTGGCAATCTGTTGAATCAAAGTCGCATATTTCTTTTGATTCATGTTTAGATTCATCGTAGTGCCGTGACGAGTTGCTTCTTTGTCGATAGAAAAGCATAGGCTTCTGATTACCCTGGTTCATATCCCTTGATAGAGTATTTTTACTGGACACAGATTCTTTTCGGTACTCTGCCATGTTCAATTACAAGTGTATGAGTAGGATTATCTTATTCACTACCATGAGCTCTGACTATTTCTATATGTATATATATCTGTAAAATAAAAAAGTATATTTTACAATGATTTAGAAAACCATTTGGAAATGCAATACATGTAGATGTATAATTCTCTGAGAACACATAAAACCAAGGCGCAATAACACATGAAAAATTTACAAGTGATGTTTATTGTTGTTTTTTTAGGTTGGGTTTTAAGGAAATAGCAACACATTGTATTGGTTAAATAAAGGTGTTAAGTCAACTTACTCACCATTCCTGGAAAGGCTTAATCTCTGGATTAAGCTTTTAACCAGTTACTAGGTGCATACATCCATCAGTGACTGACAACTTATGATTTAGAATCGGTGCTAGGAGGGAAAATGGCTGTAGAAATACAACTTCATGAAAGTATGCACCATCTGGGAATCAAACTTTTGACCTCTTCACCAGTACACTTGCTACTGACTGAGCTAGCCAGGTGTGCTTACCAGTAATGTTCAACTATAATAGACATACATCATAGAATGTACTTTCTGACCTTTTGTTTCAGTGATAATATTAAACCCATTTCATTCTATGACCTTATCAGATAAAGTCCTCCCAATATCTGATAAGGTTTATCTGTAACTGAATAAATTTTTTCTTATCTTGACACAGTCATGGTAGTTGTTATCTTTTTGTCATACCATCAAAATTATTTAAGATAAGTATATATAAATATACATTTTTGGAAAGGAAATAACAATGTTTGATGTCCTATTTAAATATAAAAACATAATAAAAGATATGTTACATTTTTTTGAAAAAAAAGTACAGCTCTGTACATAAATCAATTTTCTTGAAAAAAAGTTCAATAGCAACCCCAAAAACCAAAATGTGCAATTTTTAAGAATTTAATAAGCTGTTTAATGTTGAAAACATAATTAAGATATACTTGGTAGAAAAAAAGTTACAGCTATAAATGTAAGCACAGGTAATTAATGGATTTTACATATTTTCTTAAGGCACTTATACTATATGTCTATACTCTTAAATTAGCTACAGAGCCACATGTACTGAACAATTAATTTTGTGTTTGTAGGAATAAATACTTTGAAACTGCACCACAGTATCCCAGACTTATGGTCTTCCCTCATAAAGGTATGAGTTCAAATGAGTCCAAAAAAGTACAATAACATGCCAAGTTTAAAAAATTGATTTATAGCTTATCTACAACTGACAGTCTGAGTTTAGAAAACATGTGCATGATAAGGCATTTAAACCTATTCTATTGAAGTTGTACAGCTACTCAGCTAGCTCAGTTAATAGCACACAAGTCTACTGATCAAGGGGTCATAGGTTCAATTCTGGGTGGGGCATACTTTCGTGGAGCTTGATCATGAAATTATTTCTACAGCTCCTACCTCCCTCCTACCAATGATTCTTAATCATGTAGGGCAGTTGTCAGTCACTGACGAAAGTATGCACTTAGTAGTTTCAAGAGATTTAGCCTTTCCAGGAACAGTGAGTAGGTTGACTGACTGACATTATATGACCTATACAATGTGTTGCTATGGCATTGAACCCAACAAAAACAAAAACAAACAAATTATGTCTCAGTTATAACTCGTTTAGGATAATTTGAGACAAACAACTTAGTTTGTTTACATATTTGGAACTCAGGTATTACATAAAACAGGGAGGTCAGCTGATTTTGTGTAATAAAAGTATTAAACATGTCATAATGCGTGGAACGTGTGTTCTCGTACTAAATTTAATACATCAAAAACACACTGATAATAGCCGATAATTATGTGAATTAAACTTAAATCCACCTTTGTATAAAAATAGTATTATCCTAAACGAGCTATAAGGCATTTAAATATATTCTATTGAAGTTGTACAGCTACAAATTATTTAAAGTACAGATATATCGATTTATCTCATTACAAATTAGCACATACATACTCTGAAAAGAAAGTCTGATATGAATATCTTGTTATTTAAACACTCATGTAGGTACAGGTATATCAGTGATAAATTTAGTAAGCGATTAATGTACATGTATATCAATTTACTTGTACATGTCAGGCATGTAGGAAGCATTTTCAGATGGGGGGGGGCTAATTTGTTCAGATTTATTTTAAGAAAAAGAGAGCGTTTCCTAATGTTACATTACATATGTTTAAGTTTAGTTTTACACTGCATTTGAGCATCTTGTTCCATAAAAAGTGTTAGCAATATTGATTTTGAAGAAAAAGCACACATGTATCAATCAATTTAGTGTGACAGATTAAATAAAGATCCCCAATCACTATAACTGCTAAAAATATTGGGGGGGGGGGCTCCCCCCCCCCCGGTTCCTACGGGTCTGCATGTACATGTTTTGTTAAACTTTATTTAATTTACAGTTGCACATACATTAACCCTGCAAATTTACATAGATATTGGTAACTATTTATCACTAGAGAGCACATAATTACTGTAGTAAGTATTTAAATACACTGGGTTAATGTACTCACCACAGACACTTGAATATAACTTAACAATGTTTAAAAGTAAAAAAATGTATACTTCATTTTGCCTCAGTAAATTTTCCCTATTTACTCAGTGATAGGTTGTAGCTCATAGTGATAAATGTTTGAACTTCATAAAGCTGTATCTAGTTATATATCATTACTCATTAGACAAATAGTAAGATCCATGGGCAGATCCAGTGGGGTTGGGGGTCCGAACCCTACCTAGAATTTGGAAAATGTACATATGTTCATTAGTGTATTTCTTGCTTGTTAGTCATTTTTAAGTAGTATGAAGCAATTTTTCTCGGTGCTAAACATAGATTTAGTGGTTATGTAGTTTTTATAATCAATATGTTGCATTTTTCTTCAAAATGTGTAAAATGTGATTGTGGTTCGAAGTTCAGACCCCCCCCCCCCCCCCCCCCCTAGAAAAGTTTGGACCCTCCCCTAGAAAAGTTTGTGTGGATCGAGGTTCAGACCCCCCTGGAAAAGTTCAGACCCCCCCCTAGAAAAGTTAACCCTCCCTCCCTAGAAAAAATCCTGGATCCGCCCCTGAGATCTATTTATATATTGATAAAACTAATTTCAAAAGCCTTAGTCGAGACAAATATTATTTAATGCACTTGATGTAATCTGACTATTATTTGTTCTCATACATTTAAGTGTAAAGCATATTTAATTTCATTCTATACAAAGTTTCTGTATTCTGTTTAGTGGTTTATGGCATGGTCTACTTAATTAATGCATTAAATCAAGCACCCTTGTACAATTTGTTTAATTGGCATCCGCACAAAACAGATACATATTTAACTAATTGTATAACTGCCTTGGTCATAAGAATATAAAACCCATACAGTTCCATAAATTTTGAATTTCATATAGTTAGGTATACCGATATGCACATTCATGTAAATAAACTAATTTGCTTAATATAGACATTGCTTGCTAAATATGAATACAGTGAATTTTTTATCTAATCTAAAAGCTGTTAATAAGTCATATGTTGAAATCAGAGCTAATTAAAACTAAGACAAGAGCTTGGCACAATATGATTCAAATTAACATCAATACTATGTAAGTTTGTGTGTTTTGCTTAAGATTTTTAATAGACATACTAAATTAGGGGAGATAACTCAGTTCACATAAATAAAGAGAGAGAACTGAGCACACATGAAATAAAATGAGAGATCTTATTACACATGAAATCAGTGGAGATAAATACAAGTACACATGCATTCAGGGCTGATAAATCTGCACACATAAAATCAGAGAATAGATCTAAGTACACATGAAACAAAGGGAGAGAACTCAGCACACATAAAATCAGAGGGGATTACTAATAACACATGAAACAAAGGGAGAGAACTCAGCACACATAAAATCAGAGGAGAGATCATAGTTCACATGAAATCGAAGAAGATGACTAAGTACACATAAATTAAGAGAAGGATCTAAGTACACATGAAATCAGAGGAAATATCTTAGTTCAAATGAAATCAAAGGAGGATCTAAGTTCACGTAATATCAGATGAGAGATCTAAATACACTTGAAATCAGATAAGAGATTTAAGTACACTTGAAATCAAATAAGAGATCTAAGTACACTTGAAATCAGATGAGAAATCTAAATACACTTGAAATCAGATAAGAGATCTAAGTACACTTGAAATCAGATAAGAGATCTAAGTACACTTGAAATCAGATAAGAGATCTAAGTACACTTGAAATCAGATAAGAGATCTTAGTACACTTGAAATCAGAGGAGAGATCTAAATACACTTGAAATCAGAGGAGAGATCTAAGTACACTTAAACTCAGAGGAGAGATCTAAGTACACTTGAAATCAGATAAGAGATCTAAGTACACTTGAAATCAGATAAGAGATCTTAGTACACTTGAAATCAGATAAGAGATCTAAGTACACTTAAAATCAGAGGAGAGATCTAAGTTCACATAAAATCAGAGGAGAGATCTAAGTACACTTAAAATCAGAGGAGAGATCTAAGTACACTTAAAATCAGAGGAGAGATCTAAGTACACTTAAAATCAGAGGAGAGATCTAAGTACACTCAAAATCAGATAAGAGATCTAAGTACACTTGAAATCAGATAAGAGATCTAAGTACACTTGAAATCAGATAAGAGATCTTAGTACACTTGAAATCAGATGAGAGATCTAAATACACTTAAAATCAGAGGAGAGATCTAAGTTCACATAAAATCAGAGGAGAGATCTAATTACACTTAAAATCAGAGGAGAGATCTAAGTTCACATAAAATCAGAGGAGAGATCTTAGTACAAATGAAATAAAAGGACAGATCAAAGTACACTTGAAATCAGAGGAGAGATCTAAGTACACTTAAAATCAGAGGAGAGATCTAAGTACACTTGAAATCAGAGGAGAGATCTAAGTACACTTAAAATCAGAGGAGAGATCTAAGTACACTTAAAATCAGAGGAGAGATCTAAGTACACTTAAAATCAGAGGAGAGATCTATGTACACATACATTTAGAGGAGAAATCTTAGTTCACTTGAAACCAGAGGAGAGATCTAATTACACTTGAAATTAGAGGAGAGATCTAAGTACACTTGAAATTAGAGGAGAGATCTAAGTTCACATGAAATCAGAGGAGAGATCTAAGTACACTTGAAATTAGAGGAGAGATCTAAGTTCATATGAAATCAGAGTAGAGATCTATGTACACATACATTTAGAGGAGAATTCTAAGTACACTTAAAATCAGAGGAGAGATCTAAGTACACATAAAATCAGAGGAGAGATCTAAGTACACTTAAAATCAATGGAGAGATCTAAGTACACTTGAAATCAGAGGAGAGATCTAAGTTCACATGAAATCAGAGAAGAGATGTATGTACACATACATTTAGAGGAGAAATCTTAGTTCACTTGAAACCAGAGGAGAGATCTAATTACACTTGAAATTAGAGGAGAGATCTAAGTACACTTGGAATCTGAGGAAATAACAACCGGTAAGAACACAATAAATCAGAGGAAATAACTTTAAATGCACTTAAATTAGAGGAGAGATTTCAGCATTTTTAAGTAGCATAAAGCAATTTTTCTCGGTGCTTTACATACGTTTAATGGTAATGCTGTTTTTATTATCAATATGTTGCATTTTTTCTGCAAAATGTCACTTTTTGTGTATAATGTGATTGTGGTTCGAGATTCGCCCCCACCCCTAGAAAAGTTCGGACCCTCCCACCCCCCTAGAAAAAAATCCTGGATCCGCCCCAGAGAGGAGAGAATTCATAAATAATGAAATATAATGAGAGAACGTAAACTTAGTACACATGAAAACAAGGGAGAGAACTCAATACATTTAATAAAAAGATCCCTTTACTCATGTTTGAAGGTTGCTTACATCCAAAAAGATGACACATATGTAGTAAGCCACAAGTTTTTAAAGACAATAGATTCTCAACAGGTAGTGGCAAGATTCGATAGACACACAAACAACAGACGTAAACAAAATATAATAGTAAAAATAAAATATTTTAGCTATACAGTAGCCTAGTTTAGAGCAAAATTACTATCAATAATAATTGTACAATTAAGAGAATGCAAAAATTAAAATTAACTTACTGTAAACAAAATATTTACACATGCACACTTCAATTCCGTCTTGACGTGTCACACGACTACACACAATTTAAAATGGCACGTCTGTCTGATTTAGGTTTCGTTTACAAATACAGAAAGTCATTTTCGGAAAATACACCCTGGATCTAAATATTACGTCACTGTGTGTGTGTTATTATTAGTAGCGCGGTATTTTCCTACTTTCGATATCGCAGAGAGCTTATTTGTGTTTAGAGATAGATATTTGATTGATATTTGAGGGATGTATATATTCACAATTTCCAAGGCAAAGCGTGACATAAATGTTTAGTTGACTTATACTCAATTCATATACGACTATAACAAATATTTTTTTTAATAATTCAAAGAAATCAGAAATCAATAAAGGGAAACAACTCGATCACGTATACTAATCTTTAGGTACCAGATCATCTCCCTTGTATTGTGATTTCTAGCGTTTAAACAGGCGTTTTGTAAATACTGTTGAGTTCAGTCTTAGACCCCCATCCCCCGATAAAACGAGAACACGGGATACTTGATACTCAAAAATGATATAATTCGCACTCATGAAAGTCAAATTATTATACTTTTTTAGATTGAGAAAATCATCGATAAAGTTTATAACAAATTCTATTAAGCAGAACAGACCAGAGCAGATAAGGAGAAGTTACTCCTTCATTCCCCGCACATAACCGCCCGTCCAACAACTTATAGTTCGTACAAAAAAACTAAACACTGTTTATGTAAACAGTTCTCCACGACAGCTAAGGATGCTCAGGATGATATGGATAAAATATATGTTTTATGAGTGTTTTGTTGGAGTAGTGGGTATGCGTTCTACCATTACAAGCATGATTAACCAAGGGGTGGTGGTTTGGTGGTGCAACACTAATTTTGTTAAAATGAACTAAATTATGTATACATCTTTTATTTCAATACTGCCTACCTCTGGAATGGTTTGGTTTATTTTTAATGCTGACACAAACACGTTGTTTTTTATTTTGTACGCGCACTATACATGTGTTTGACTTAAAACAGGTTTCGACTCTGTACTTCCCCAAAATATTTATTGATTGAATATTAATTATTTTTTATACTCGAGAATCTTGATAGCCCGGCTCTAGATACGAGAATTTACTCAAACAAGCATTACTTGAGTGCTGAGGTCAAACAGTTCTGTGTTTAGGATGACGGTCTGAAAAAAGTTAGGTAGGCTCAAAGATTTTTTAAACGAGCCAAGTGTGATTTTCACAGATAATTCCTGTCAATATTCCTGAAAGCAAATTAAAAAAAAACTTAATGGATGGCGATATTTGCTAGGTAGGATCTATTTTCCATAAACACAGGGTTTTTATGCCTAACAGGTTACTCTAAAATTATGTTGTCGTGAACATTTGTATATGTGTTTAGTCCATATCACATAATGCTGGATGTTGAAATAGAAATAGTTATGATTTTAATGGTGACATAAAAATTTTCTATAGCAGATTCTATTGATGGTAATAAAACTTTTTGTTTCCTTGATTTTTTTTGTCTTAAACACATGAGAACAATGTAGGCTATTGGTGGACATTAGCAACTCAAATGTGAATTTGAATCTTTGACAAAAATATATGAATATTTTTTCACAAATAATATAAATACAAATAAGTTTATAAATCATTAAGCCTAAACGCAATTCAGATATGACCTTTCGCTATTCATGTGGCATGACTTCTTGCTGGCCAGGTGGATAAAATCACTTGAATCTTATAGTTTGTTCAATTTTTCCACGAAGAAAATTTCAATAGCCATCATTTAGCCTGTGAACGTGTCGTAGTGACATTCTGACATCGGGTATTGACTTTCCAAGGGTTTAATTATAATTTCTTTCAATGAAGCCAGAAAAATTGCATTACCATTTTGATCTTGACTAACAGCGTCGGCTAGATAAATCTCAACATAGATAATTTATGCTCGTTATCCTCTTCGACTATACATGAAACCTTATGACTGATACCTTACACACAAAGTTTATGTCATTTCTTAATAGTAATGATACTTGTCCTTATAGATAAAATATTGACTTTAATTGTTAATATTAACATACTTAAACTCCCCTGCTTTCCTAATAGCTAATTTTAACCTACCAACATGAATTATTAATGCGACTTTTAAAAGTGTTTGAAAAGTTTTATTTTATAATTGGTTCTATGATGTTATCATTTGTTTGGCGATGTTTCTATGCATGAAATTTTAACGCTGAACGCAAATTTGATTTTTAGTTAGTTTAAATGAATACCCTAAAGCTACAGTCCCATAAACATAAAAATAGCCGTGAGGGCACCGTACGGGCGCCGTGCGATCAAGCTCCGCAAGGACCCGTACGAAGTCTTGCGTACCCATACGGACTGTTACGTTATTACCAGGGTCCGTGAGATGAGTTCATGATACACGTATCAGTTTCAAAGTCAAATCGTGGACACAATCGTGGCCGAGTATGGATTAAACATGCATAACTTCCAACCGCGGTTCCGTACGGGTGTGTTGTTTTGTACCATGTGCGTACCGTTTCCTTGAAACGCAAGGCTATCCACGGCCTACGACTGTCTGCACGTACGGGTCCGTAACAAGCCACGATTTTATGGGACTGAGGCATAAGGGAGAGTTTAAAAACAAATTACTTATTTCTGTGGTATACATTATACACGCATACGTACGTGATTTCAGATCATGAAAAGAAAAGACATATAGATAACATAATAATTAGTATCTATATGTCTCAGGCTTATTCAATGTATTCCCTAATTTAGGGACTTTAGTCAGTTATCTTTCCCTGACAAAATCTGAAGCAATCAAATTGGTAAGTAGATCCTCACAGTTGGAACCCTCGGATTTTATCATTGAATTCCTATGTTAGGGTAACCAAATATTTAATCTAATAATATCTTTCTTGTTAATGAAGATATTAACAGAAGGGATGGAATTGAGATAGTTCTTTAACTTAAAAATAATTAGCTTGAATTTCAAACACTGAATTAAATGATATACAAAAAAGTTGTTTAAGATTAATTTTGGCAAATTAACATTGAAAAGTAAGGGTAAAATCCGTTTAATCCAACTAATTAGACCTACCTATTTTGAAGAGTATACAAGGGGAAATAACTGACTAAAGTCCCTTATTTATCACAGTGCTCAAAGACTTGATATTTTCATCGCCCGAGAACGTCTAAGTGCGAATATACTATCATGTATCATTGTACATGTATATCCTTTTATATTTTGCTGTCAATTCAAGGGTCCAACGCTGCTGAATAAAGTTGACATTATGGTGAAATTACTAAGGGGAACTTACGATAGTGGTATTTAAGAATATTCCTTGAATGAATTCCAGTCTTATCATATTTTGTACCATCGTCGGTTATCCCACGATACATTACTCCACTATGCTGCATTATGTACCGTAGGTCATTTGGTTAGGAAAATCTCATAATCATGAATAATTAATGAGGCAATTTCATTGGTTCCACAAGGAAGCCATTGCGGAAAACTAGTCAATGAAATTACGCAATCATTTTGAAAAATAAACATGTGCGTTGGTTTCTATTTCAAGTAAAAAATTCCAGTATGACGTCATTGTCATTGAAGAGTATTTAAATGTAACATTCGATTTAATTGGAAAAAGATTGGTTTCCCCTGCCTCATGCATATTCATGAAAACGAGATTTTGTCAGTCAAATTACCCACGGTACGAATGGAGTGTAACAATAGAAAGTATACACTGTGGTTGCCGACGATGATTTTGTTCGTTCATAGTAAACATAACTTAGTTACCTACTCACTGTCCCTAGAGCCGCTACGGTCTCTAAACCAAACCTTTTATACAGAACTAAATATATGCCGTCTTCGCTATCTAAACGACAGTTTACTCTATACTAATTTATTCTAGCTCGATTGTGAAACAAGTTCTTACTACTTAGATTTATAACTTTCGGGTCCGCTTCCTGGTCCCCCAATACTGAGGTTGTAGGATAAAGTTTCTTGCACAAGGAAACAACGGAATAGGTTTACGATAGGATTCAAACCAACGCGAAGCTGACTACCCAATGATTACCAGTCCAACGTCGTAACCACTCGGCCTCGCCCGCTCCTTACTTTACACGTGAAATATCTGTTATTTTGAGTGGACAGACGACAGTATATGGTAACACGAAACAATGTAAACCCCCCCCCCCCCTATATTCTCACACGCTAGCTTCCGCCTTGACGAACGGATGTTTCAAGTTTGGTTATTTCACAATGAGCCAATGAAATACATTTTTGAAGCGCAATTTCAAACACTCGAAAGCGACACGTTGCAAGCCGAGCCCATGTGTGCCGTGACTACTATTAAATTGTATCGTTTAAATACACCTCATACAAATGGCAAATATAATGATTCAATAATTATGTTCTGGAGTGGTAGCTACATTTTCCCAGTTTCTCAAATACTATTTGATTAGTTTAAATTTATTATATAATATCCTTTTCAAAGTAGACCATTTTTTCTCATTGAATTTGAATCAAAACGACAAACAAACGTTTGAATACGATCAATCATTTAACAAACTTATCCACCATTTATAGAAAGGAGCCCACACTGATTAGTGTTTGCTGAGTACTCCAAATTTGATACCTCCGCTTAGTACTACCGCAGACGGTCTAATCCCATCGCTGGCGCCGTCAATCTATTTGCTAACATGTCATACAGAAATGGCCACTTCCCAAACAATATGTGGACACCTATCATGTGGTTTCTTCATGCAAATACTTAAAAGTGACAAGATACTATTGACTTTTTGTCGAAGAGTTTTAACTTCCAATATAAAGTAATATTGTCCACTTAAGGAGGGTTAAGGATTGACGGGTAATAGGTTTCAAGTTGTGTCAACGAATAGTTCACAACAATAAAAGTCAATCTTCAACAAAACTGATATAAGAAAGTGATTATTTAGGACATTTTAGAGTTATCTAAATGATATTTCAAACGAATTGCAATACTAATATGTATTTTTTATTTAAAAAGGCAGTTTCAGCGAACGAATGATTGACTTGCTATGTACAGAAATAAAAAACGAAACCTAGTATGATTATAATAATAGATATAGGACCTACGCTGTATTTTGTAAATTCGGTACAACCTTACAACATATGTACGTTTGTATTTATATTTATTAACTTTAACGCCATATCGACACAGTTCCTCTACGACGGTCAGTGCACCTAACCTAGCTTCAAGAGACCTTTGTCGCATTTACTTCACTCAAATTTTCATTGAAGGCAACACCTATCAAAGCTATAGTTCGTTTTTTCTCAACTGTCAAAACATGAATAATTTCACGGTAACTTCGTGCTCTTTGTCTAACACTCGTGTAATTGCGAAAGTGTGTAATCATTCACCGTAAAATTATTCAAATTTTGACTGTTGAGAAAAAAGGGACTATACTACGTGGTTTACACATAATCCTCAGCAATATCAGGATCATTCTAAGTTTCCGTACTGACTTTGGCTTTTGGTTTTCTTCAAGATGCTTTGTTCTTGCCAATCTGATAAAAACCCGATCTAAAATGTTCCGCTCGCCAACTCGCTAATTTAGATCTGGTCTTTTCTAAACGAAGGTCACGTTCAGGTGACCTTTTCTCACCATAAATTAATGACGAAATTGTCATGATACGTAACTTGTTTACATCGTCTACGTCATGCAATTTGAAATGAGCCGTCCAATCGCAGACTGTGAATGATACCGCCGTTAAATTAGCTTGCAAACCTTGGTCTAAAAATAAAAATTACGAACTCAAAATGTTATTAATAGTGTTAAGTCTAGATGAAAGCTACGCATTGATTGGTCGACACAAAGTTCATCTCGACATGACCTTCCACGGAGACAGTAGAGATCCTGTACGACAATGCTCTACAGGATATCTGTTTACGGAGATTCAGTGTGTTCTTGCATCTTTGGGGCGATACATGGCACATCTAAAATAATGTTTCTGAAAACATACGATACATTCTTGGGTAGGGCTGTGGATCGTTGAGTAAGTGGCGATCCGATGCGAACCACGATTCATGTGTAGCGATTCACGAATCGAACCACAAATCACTTGTTAATGGAGAAGCATACAAAATTCATGTTATAACAAAAATAAGATTGTGAAGAATTACAGAAGCTTTTACTATATGGAAAACCATGTACTCCAACCATTTCTATTATGGGCACTTCAGAGATAACATTGTTATTATACCCCCGCAAACGAAGTTTTCGGGGGTATACTGGAATCACCCTGGTGGTTGGTTGGTTGGTTGGTTGGTTGGTTGGTTTGTTGGTTGGTTGGTTGGTTGGTTGGTTGGATATGTGGTCTGTCCCAAAAAACTAATACAACTGTAGTATGTTTATTTCTTAATGTATTTGAATAGATGCTGTTATATACCATGATTTAATGGTGTATACAAAACTCATGTAACTATGGAAACATATCTCACTTGTTTAAAATATTTAATTGCGTTATATATTTTAAATCTAATTTGATAACTGTATAGTATGCTTTTTTCTCAAAAAATTTTTTTTCTTATCTTATTTTATAGAATTTGCACAGGCGTTTACAGTTGATATTTATATGCATGTTATATCAATTCCAATTCAAAATGGCCGACTTGCGGCCATCTTGATTTTTTTAAATTTAATTTAATAACTGCATGCTTATTTCTCAACAGATTTTTTATTTTTTTATTTTATAGAATTTTGCACAGGCGTTTACAGTTGATGTGTACATACACTTTATATCAATTCCAAATTCAAAATGGCCGATTTGCGGCCAAATTCAAAATGGCCGATTTGCGGCCAAAAATTCTTTTTGATTAAGTTTAATTACTGTATGCTTATTTCTCAACAGATTTTTTTCTTCACTAATTTAGATAGAATTTTGCACAGGCGTTCACAGTTGATGTGTACATACACTTTAACTCAATTCCAATTCAAAATGGCGGACCTTTTTTCAAATTTAATACAGTCTTATATTGACTTATTACCATACATATTTTGAAAAGAAATTGCATACAAGGTCTCACTAATACAGTTGATCAGGATGACTATTCTTCATCAATTTATATTCAATATGGCTGACTGGCAGCCATCTTGAATTTTTATTTAAATTACTGTATAGTACATGTATGTGTTTTTTTTACTCAATTTTAGCCAAATCTCGCTTCAAAGTCTTTATTGATGTAGTTGACTTGTACATGGATTTACTCTGGATACAAATTCATTATGGCAGACTGGCAGCCATTTTGACTTTGTTTAAATAACTGTATAGTAAGCTTATTTCATTACCAATTTCTTCTTGCTGAAGTCTGATTGATTTATAGTTTGATTAATTGGATTTTTTAATGCAAAAATGTCATATTACGCCAAAACAATTGATGATACTATTACTGCAATAAATAATGAAGATTTAACGTCCAATATTTTATGATAAACATTTATTTCCTTCAAGTATTGTTTGGTTTTGTTTTGGTTTTACGGCGCACCAACACAAAAAGGTCATATCGCTTCGAAAGCAATCAATGATACTATTTATTAAAACGATATTAATGATGTAAAGCTCTATATCTTATTATATACATTTATTTCCTTCAAAAAGTTAAGTATCGCATATGATGGTACAGACTCAAAAAGTTCTTTAAGTGAGTTAACTTTAAAATGTTTGTCACGGATGTCTTTAAGATCCTGACAGTCAAGCAGAATGTGTTTGACATAGAAATGCTCATCACAGGGTATATATTTAGGTGCTTCCTCTCTTTTGAGAAGGTATGAATGTGTTAAACTGGTATGACCAATTCTACATCGAGAAATCACTATTTGATCTCGGCGATTAGAAAATATGATGGTACTGACTCAAAAAGTTCTGTAAGTGAGTTAACTTTAAAATGTTCTTTCTTTCTTTTGAGGAGGTATGAATGTGTTAATATAGTATGACCAATTCTACATCTCGTAGTAACTATTTATCTCATTGATTAGCAAAAATTATTGACGAAGACGAATCAAGGGTTTATGGCTTTTTGTCATGTAACTTATTAGACATAGCATTATTCCACATTGTTTGCCATTTTGACTTGCTGAAGTCTATTATGTACTGCTATTTTTATCAAATTCTTATTGTTGAATTTTTTATGATGTATTGATATTTTATCAAATTCATAATGGCTGATTGGCAGCCATTCTGAGTTTTTCTTTTCAAAAAGCAAATGATTTGATAATTTTTGTACAGACTTTGAGAAAGTTAGCAATTGTTTAAGTTAATGTGCTTGGCATTTTCTTAAGTGGAATTCAAAATGGCTGACTGGCAGCCATGTTGAATTTTCTAATATCTTGTACAGCAAACATCTTTTTTCTCACCTCATTTTGATAAAATTGTGCTGACAAATTCTTGTTGATGAAATTTTTATATGTATTTATTTTTTATGTATTTCAATGGACCAACTAATAGCCACCTTGAACTTTTCTGTAATGTTGTGAAGGAAACATCTTATTTCGTTATAGCGACATGAGATTTTAGATATTATTTTAACTTTACTACTGTGAAAATAATGATCAGTAATTTAAGCTTTCTTATGGGGTATTTGTGAAATTCTTGATACAAGATATTGTTAATACTAATTGTTTGATTTATATTGTGTACATTGCTGACTACCATTTTTACAATTGCCTTATATTTTACTTATTTATAAAAAAATTACAAACACATTCTACATTTTGCTCTTCTGGTTACAACATACTCATGATGAGTTTAAATGTGATCACTCTTTGTCTGTTGTTCCACTTTACATTCATAATGACTAAATGGTGTTCATTTTCATGTTAAAAATCATTTGACATATGACAACTCTGTTCATTTTGCTTTTTCATAAATCTATAGTGAATTACACTGTAATTTGCTGTTTATTTCCAATTTGATATTTGCATCCTATTCTTTCTATGGTTTTTATGCTTCTTACAACATTTACCCTTTTGGACTTCCACAATGTTGACTGCTTTTATCTTGAAATGTTGCTGTTGCGGGGGTATTTTCGCCACTGGTGGCAGTTCTAGTTAATTGTGTATCAATCAAAATTTTGAACTAAATTAATGAAATTTAATTTTCATAAGAAGTGTGGCTCGTTTTCAATGGTAATTAAGCTGAAAATGTTCTTTCATTACCTCCCAAAATAGATCGCGATCTGACGATTTCGGACGTGACGAATATTCGTACTCGATTTTCTAGTCGGGATCGCGAAAATCCGAGTACTCGGGTACTCGCAGCAGCCCTATTCTTGGGCATTCGCGATGAGATGAATAAATTTCAATCATAAATCGTCTGCTTATTGTGAATTAATTGAATTCTGTGTTCGTACTTTATTTACAAAGTTTACCCTAAAGTTGCCAATAATTGAACAAAAGCTTTTACATAATGCATGTTTGCAATAAGTCTTAAGAATGTATGTTTCAAAATTTCGGTTCCTTTGATATATGTACATTCTTTCACACAATGAAAGTTTTGTATACACGAACAAAGACAAATGAAGTCGCCATCATTGAAATTCGAATAAATTATCATTAAAAATGATCCGTTTTTAGAAACCTATACTTTAAAACAAATGTAGTGTTTCACCTGACAAAATTTGTTTAATCTAAAAGTACGGTTCGGCGATCCTTGGATAGGATGGTTGTAGGCTCAATATAAACAAAGAATGAACAGTCTTGATCTGATATTTAAACAAATGAGAAAATAAGTTGAACAAACTAGTTACTGATAGTGTGTTTATCTTGTATCAACCATTGAAAGAGAATCTTACTATTCAATTACTTTAACTTTGGAGAGTAAATATTTTAGTAAATATGTTTTAACTATAAGAAGCATACACACTAATTCTAAATTGACAGTTATTCACCTTATTTTCCTATTAAGCTTATCAAATAATGTAAGAATGGAGTGTCCGAGGCGCCAGACAAGATTAGCACAAGATCGTACTTTCAACTTTGAAAAGGTTTCATTTACCGTTTAGTTTTCCAACAACGTCATATTTGTATGCATTTTCATAAGTAAATTAACGTTAAATGAAATCATCTTCATTTAATAACTTAAAACATGTAAACTGATATGTTTGAAACACACAACGCGAGTTTGTCTTCCCACTTCAACAGTTCAGGGCTATTGGATCAGTGAATAAAATATCAAAAGGAAAATAATATTAAAATAAATCTTTGTTTGAATCGATTATTAGACTGAATTTGATTCAATATGAAAATATATTTAAACAATTGGAACTAAAAACACACGAACAAATGGTTTAGTGACTTGTCTTTGCTTGTTTTATTCTGCGTTCAGTTTTATCAATTTCATACACCTTTATTTTGGATGAACAGCTTTTGGCTCAATGCAATCTCCGTAAACAGATATCCTGTATAGAGCGTTGTCGTACAGGATCTCTACTTTCTCCGTGGAAGGTCACGTCGAGATGAACTTTGTTTCGACCAATCAATGCGTAGCTTTCATCTAGACGAAAACACTATTAATCACATTTTGATTTCGTAATTTCTATTTTTAGACCAAGTTTTGCATGCTAATTTAACAGCGGTATTATTCACAGTCTGCGATTGATTGGCACATTTCAAACTGCGTGACGTAGGCGATGTAAACAAGTTACGTATCATAACAATTTCGTCATGAATATTATGATGAGAAAAGGTAGCCTGAACGTGACCTTCGTTTGAAAAAGGCCAGATCTAAATTAGCGAGTATGCGAGCGGAAAATTTTAGATCGGATTTTAATCAGAATGGGCTCAATGGTCACGAGATTTTTTGCTGTCTTTGTATGCCGATTTGATGCTTAGCCGTTACTAAACTTAGATTACATGCTGGAACCCTCGGGTCAATACTTGAGCAAGTGTTCCAAAATCTTCCCTAAAGCTCATTTGACCAATTTGATAAACAATAGTTAATAATAGCGTTTTGTACATTTGAAATATAACATAATTATATAACAGTCTACGAAATAAGTAGGTGTTCAGTTGCCCGGGATAACCATTTTTTAGTTTAGACAAACAACATTTCTTTCGGGCAACCAAATACAGCAAATGAGATATAGTGTTTGCTCTTAAAATGATCTGTTCGGAAAACCACTTCCATATTCTTATTTCGTAGACTACTGCATAATTATGTGAAATTATGTAATGGTGTAAAAAATGACCATGTACTGAATGTGGCATAATCTGTTGGTTGTTGCTTTATACAATTTACTTTTTTGTCTTCAAAACCTTCTTTTTTTGCTTTTTTAACGACGTATTCAACACATACTTAGGTCATATACATGTATATGACGGTCAACTCTTCCTACTATAGGTTTCATGGACACTTTTCTATCACCAGTACTAACTTACCCTACCACGAGACCGACAACTCATGTATACAGTAGGGTATGACCTACCGCGACCGGACTCGAACCCACGATCTCCGGATTCGAAGTCTGACATGCTAATCACTACGCCACGGCCGCGGCTTTCAAAACTTTCAAGTCAAATAACCGTATATTATTTTCTGCTAACATTTAAGAAAAAAACACATATATCTTTTTATCTTTTATTCCTAGAATGTATTATTTTATCTAAGATTTTGATGTTAGGATAGAAAGCGACAGTTGTATGTTTATACAAATAAGCAACATTTATGTACATAGTAATCATTTAACATAACATAAGTTTAAATGATAAGATTACACCGTATCTTATTAAATTGATAAATTTCTAGCAAATCTTTTTAATCCACCGAATAGCTTTCCTAACTCCGGGGTAACTGATGCCATACTGATATATTTTGTAAGTAGATCTCAGTGACGGCGTGGTTGCCACGTGTGGAAATAAGTCGACATGGGGAAAGTTGTTTCCGTGCTTTGAAAATTGCTACAAGTTTATATTAGTTTATTTTAGCTCGATTGTGAACAAACAAGTTCTTTCACCTTAGAGTAATCACTTAAAATTTCAACTGCACTTTTTGGTCCCCCAATACTGAGTTAGAAGGATAAAATTTCTTGCTTAAGGAAAAAGCGAGGTTAGTTTTGAATGGGATTCGAATCAATCTTCGTAGCTGACAATGCAATCATTACCAGTCCTACTTTGTTGCTACAAATTAAACCCAAATAAAATTTAGCTTGATTGCGAAACAAGTTCTTACAACTTACATAAATAAATACAACTTCCTACACATCATTGTGGTCAAACATTTTTTTAGCAATTAGGACATATGGATAAATAGTCTTTCTCATTGAAACAACAAGTGGAGCTTTTGATGAGTTTCGAACAGACGTTTGCTACCAAAGGAGTAACATTCAAATATGGTAACCGCTCAGGCACGCTCGCTTCTGTCAAATTGTTGTCCTTAGGCGCTCGTTGTGATATTATGCCAACGACCGACCACAAAATGGATCCACAATAGGCGCTCTAGGGGCATATTAAGAATATTAATTTTATAGTTGTGATAATGCCACCGACCACAAATTGTGGTTCCACAATTCTATGAGTATGTTAAAGGCCTTGTGTTAGTTAGATTCACGTATTAACAAACCAATGGTGCCACCCACATTAATTTCTAATTCAATGTTTGTTTTTATAGTTGCTATGGTTTCAACAATCGTATCATCTGGAGGCAGTTTTTGGTTACTACATGAATTTATAAATCTAACTTAAACGACACACGCGCTAGAATATCGAATTATTCCGATGTAAACAAGATATGAGGATAGTTTATAAAAGAAAAAAACACCCTGGAAAATTAGCAAGTATGTGTTTCAATGTAAAAGAAACAGACTGATTACACACACCGCCTATGGCGATCTAGTCATACTTACAAACTAGAGTGAAATTTCTTCCATAAACTAAACTGTGATCTTTTTTTAATTCTTGCCATACTTGTATTTATATTTCCAGTGTATTTCCGACCACACATTACCAATGTTTATATAAGATTTGTATAATGTATTCCGATATTTCCTCTCTCCCCATGCAGTGTTATATGATTCCACGAGGGACCTGTGCGATCTAACATTCTGGTCTTTTGATGAATGGAAGAAGTGAGGCTATAAGACATACTGATTATCATATCGATAGTTACCTAGTCTTTGATCATCCCTATTGATTGTATTGGACACTATTAAATTAATAATATGGGTGTTATTTACGGAGCTCCTTTATCGGGGCCGCTCCTTAGGTATTTTCCATAGGAAACCCGGAAAAGGGGTATTAGAAGAATCTTACCTGAATTAACTTGTATTATTTTGAACTACATTATTTTCACGACTTCTCTTACGAATATAATTTTGAAACTGTATTAGAACTGCATTCGAGCGCCACCCTCTAATCATTTCAAAATTCGCACATTTCGAAGATTTTTACATTTAAATACATTGTATAGATGCTTTCGTTTCCAGTAAATATCCGGACTATATCGTAGTGACTTTAATTTTATAAATAATAAATAATGAGTATATGACGTACTTAGATGTTTTATTGTGACATAAAAAGACTGAATGTACATTTAGACAGACTGATCTGAATATCTATATATTTCAGAACTATCTTGATGTATTTCTTACGATGCTGGTTCGAATCTCGGCCTTATTTTGTTATAACCCATCCAAGGCAAATTGGCAATAATTTCGACTTTCTTCAATATACAGTAAAGTTGTTGGTCTCATAGAAGGGTATACATTGTACGAGAAATAGTAAACGAAAAGGGTCCAGGAAAGTATGATGCTTGCTCAGGTGAATTGTCCGCCGCACACAACAGAACACCCAAGAATATTAAAAGAGTAATTGAAGTTAATTCTCGTTGCTTATAAAAACAAAGTAGACATCTAGTTTGACAGCCTTGTCTATGAAATGATGTTTTCAATTAATGGTCTTCTTTGATACTGGACGCTGGTCAGTTTTCAAAACAAGGCTGACCAATAATCCCTTTATAATTATAATCTAATTCCAGGAAATAGTAGAATTGAGACCACCCTTGTTAAGTAAACACGAGCCTAATCCTTTCAGACGAATTGTTGAAACATACCGCTCGACACATATATTTGTATAGTTTACATTATATGTGCTAGCAACATATGTTTTGAATTTATATACCTTCTTGCTAGTTAATTTACAAATGGATTTGCCCTTGTGTTTATAAACATTGTCATTTAATAAAATGGTTAATTGATAAGTCACAGTACATCTTTTAGATTATAACAGCATGTATTCTCGAAGCTATATATCTATCTAACATTTAAACCAAGTACAAAGTTATTAATACGGTTACCTCTTAACATATCTTCTCTTGTGAATTTAACTAGATTTCATGTTTGATTAATACTCGTATATAAATGATAAAATATCAAAGTTTCTTGGGTTAGTATTATATCTGATGAACATAGAATGTCATTTAGTAAAGGAAAAACAGTTAGAAGCATTGGCGGTCTGCCCAGTTCAAAGCCAGTTGATATACATAAAGTAAGTATGTAATATTATAAGACTCGGACCCGTGCCGGCCACCTTTTGTTCGAAGCGACATTTTTAATTAAATCCTACTATTTTGCGTACTAGAAATCACCAATGTAAGACAAATTTACTGAAGAGAAATGAACTAAAATGACTCTCTTATATTTGCTATAAATGTTGTGATCGAACTCTTAGTTTCTCCCTCGATATTGAAATACAATGTTTCCTGAATACAGTAGCCCGTTCAATTACCCTAACGTTACAAAACGTTCCGTAACGATACATTCGAAACTCCTCGGCCATTCGCTGCGAATAATCTCGGACATATTTAGACGCTATTTTGAAACACCGGTGTTGAAGTAATATACGACTGTTTAGGCAATGAGTGATTTTTCGTTTTTAGTTCATAAATTTTGAAACATCACTCATTGCCTTAACGATCGTACATTTGTTTATAAGATTAGATTATTCGCAGCGAATGGCCGAGGAGTTCCGAATGTATCGTTACGGAACGGTTTGGAACGTTTAGGGTAATTGAACAGGCTACAGTATTTATATGTTTAATATTCTTGCAGTGGCCAATCAGTAAACAGTACTGATAATTATTTTTTTATTTCAATAAACTTGCATGGGCACAGAAATCCTTGATGATAGTTTCACGATATCTACCCTGGAGTGTTGTTTAGTTATCATGAACCCTAAAGGAAAAGTCCTCGGAGAGTTTACGATGTCTGTCGACATTTTCTGTCGTGGTTCTCAAGAAATCGTTCAACCACTACTCAGAAAGTACAGGCGCCATCTCAATGAATCGTAGACTTTCCTTTAAAATGGTTTTGTTATAAGTAAACTTAGATGAACTGAAAAAAGTATACAATCACAAAACCCTTTAAACTATAAAGACATATACTTCTTTTTCTAATTTACAAATGAGGCATGATGCATTAAAGTTTTTAATCTTTATGCGCGTTCTTTCTTTGGAAAATAATGAAAGTAGCATTTTATTCAATTCGCTTTTTACCTCTTAGCTTTTACTACAAATGTTTTACTTTTGTTCAAGACTGCAGGTCATTTTCTTTAATTTGAGACGCGGAAACAGGGCATTTAGATAAAAAGCCTGCACCGAAATGCACACCTTATAATCACATAGTATTATTCATTCTAACAAAACAGAATTTGTTTATAATTAATTTACAAACACGTTATAATTGTTAGGCATTATTTATCAATTTAATTTTGCACTTTTTACCGTAATTATTTCTATACTCAAGATATTAATTTCAAATGTACATTTCGATACAGCTAATTGAATACACATATATCATTTCTGTCTCCTTTTAATTTCTGTCTGTTTAAAGTCAAAGAGTTGCAAGCACTGAATGTTCATTTTTTATTTTTGTTAAAAAGGATATACATTTCTAAATATTTGTATGGTGATACCATTTAAAGGGTCTTCTAATTGCTACTAATCTTGAAATATCAATTTCAATAATGTCTTATTATTTATAATTATCTATTATATCTTATTATGTATTATAAAATTGAAGTATGTACGAATGTAGTTACAGTACCCAGCAAAAGTTTGGAGACAAAAGAAATTTTCTACAATTCTTGATTTTTTATGATCATTTGTGTAAAACTATTATTTTCTATATATTTAAGTATGGTTTGTGATAAAATGAAAACAAACTTCATGAATGCAACACATTTATAATATTCAGCATCTGACATCCTAAACCCTCCAAAACCATGGATATTGTAAGTATTTTCCATAAGGCCACAACAAGTTAATCATCTGTTCTACGGATTTTTCTGAAAAAAAATGGGGCGAGTGAGCGAAGAAAAAAGTCTTTATTCACTTGCTTTATAAAGCGGTTTGGCCAAATTTTTATGAGCGAGCGAGGAAATAAAAATATTTTTTTGTAAAAACCGTCAAAATTAAGGTGCGAGCGAATCCATAGAACATATGATCAATTTGTTGTGGCCTAACATAGTTTTTATGTTATTTTTGAAGTCTCAGTTATAATACTAATGATAACAAAAAAGTAAAGCAAAAGTAAAAAGCATTTCAAAATAAACATTTATCAAATTTTAGATAAAAGCTATGAGGCCTACAAATGAAAATGTCTCCAAACTTTTGGTGGTTACTGTATATTCTTACATTCAATACAGATAAGTATTGTGTGCTTGGGTACGCTGCATTCAATTTTATCCGATGAAAAATAACCATTTAGCTATGTATTTACCATTCAATTTGCATGTAAAAAACAGAACCAATGAGAATTTTGTACTTTTGGGTCTATCATTCATTGAGTTCATGTGCCAAGAATTTTTATTTCATTTTATAGCAGTCTTCAAGTGACTGAAGTTAGCCTTCTAGCGAAAGGTGGATAGTAACGCACTGTCCCATAAGGCCATGCCAAATTGGAATTTTGTAAAGCGTCAACTCAAGTTTGACAAACCTAGGTACATGTGTACCTATTCACAAAAACACACAAACCAAAAAAAGAAAAGAAAATAATGGAAAAAAAATCATCATATAATGAAACAATGGTCTGGATTATATATTGTATTAATGGCACGGTTATAATAAAATTGCTTACGAAGAATAATATCGTTGCCGAAACCAATTTTCCGCGAACGAAATTGCCGTTGTCGAATCCCTGAACATCAGATTTATTCAAGAAAATTTCACCAACAATTTGGTTTTTTGGATTGAGGACACAATAAAACCTACTCGCACGCGGTCGCTAAACAAAATTGCGACATGGCCGAAGCATGCCCAACATAATGTTCATTCGTTACTTATTACATAAAATGTAATTATATAAAATGGTATAAGTAAAGAAAAAATAAAGACAATTTGCGGTTAGTTTTTATCGGTCTCTTATTGATTAACAAATCTCAAATTTTGCTTTTTTACGTATTATAGTTACAACAAAAATCAGTTATAGCAACAATACACATTACCTCACATTACCTCTTCCGTATCCTCAAGGGCCCGGTTGGTGTGCTACATATTGTTATTCTCCAGTTTGCGCGACTGAATCATCGCTAAAGTTAAAACCCACCTAATTTTATATTTGTCCATACGTATTGTCCCTTGTACTGTCGTTTGAAGGAAGGTCTTGGCACTCGTTAGGTATTTGTACGTGAATGTATATTTCTAATATTTTACATGAAACTAGCCGATTTTTTTCAATATTACCGAGCTATTTCATCAGTAATGATATTAAACATGTTGAAAATAAAACAAAACATAATTGTACATTGTATTTGCCGCTTGGGCTTACGGTCTTCCGGTATTTATCAAAAAAAACTTTGAAACTTTGAAACACGTTACATTAATTAATTAATACGGATAAAACGGCGGCTTTCATTTTAATCATAATGATAATTATTATGTTTTTTCTCTCACGCTTTACATGCTTCATATGTGGTGTAAGTAGATGAAAAGGCCAAACGACGCCATTCTTAGAAGAAAAATAAACCGTTAAAAGACCTCTTATAAAACACAAGAAAAGCAGAAAATTCGTCAATAATGGAATAAAGTTTTTTTTATAACAACTAAGGCTACAACAAGTTGATAATGTGTTCTACGGATTTTTCTGGAATAATGGGGCGAGCGGGTGAAGAAAAAAACTATAAAAAATCTTAATTCAGTTGCTTTAATAAGCGGTTTGACCAAATTTTTATGAGCGAGCGAGGAAATAAAAATATTGTTTTGTAAAAACCGTCGAATAAAGGTGCGAGCGAATCCATAGAACGCATGCTCAACTTGTTGTAGCCTAAAGTGCCCAGAAAAGGACATTTTCACTCGTGACTATGCCCCTGGTGAAAATGTGTTTTCTAGGTTAACTAAGAGAAAACAATTACACTAATGTCGACGAATATGCCTCATATTTTCTTTTATTATGAAATTCATAACTAAAAATAAAATGACAAAATGTATTTTGTATAAGTTTTGGTGGGTTTGACTTTTACAATTTTTACTAAAATTTATCGTTTTTGGACATTTTTTCGAACTTTGAAGTCAAAGTTCGAGGCTGGTATACAGCTCATCCAAACCAAAGATAAGTTTCTTGATCTTTAAGAAATGAACTCAGTCTGTATGAAATCAAAGATGCATGATTATAATGAAATTATCATAAAAATAACAAAATGAATTATCATATCGAGAATCCAGCATGTGTACGTACTATCTATCAGTAGCGTTTTTTTTATTTTTGTGATTTTTGTATTCCTTTTTGATTAGAGTGAATTTTCTGAACTTTTCGCAATTGTATGTTGTTTTACATATTGATTGGGTAATTTTAAACTTTTCGAAAGTGTTTCTATATTATCCTATTATTGTTGTTAGAATTCAATATTTCTTGTTCCGCCGTCGATTTGGTTGTTTAAGGATACTAAACTGTCCCCAGTCTAATATTAAGGACTTTGCAATATCACTGATTATCATTTAAGCATTATAAAAAAGATTATCGTAGACACACGGAACCACAATTTAACTCAATAGAAATTCCGTACCAAACAATTAGAAAGAAGTATAGTTTAGATACCGTGGCGATATTATTTTAATATGCGTCATAATTATTTCGATTCATTTATCAGAATTTTGTAATAATCGCAAAAATTCCGACTTTACAATTCTTTATATCAAACCCCACCCATGCTAGTATAGAATAAACAAAAGCCGCCAATTGAACGAAAGATCTTAATTCATGCTACCAATCTAAGCAAATACTTGCACAGTTGGGTTCCCTCCCATTGTTTACATTCAACTGTCTATCAAAACGTCGGACCTTATAATTTATCAAGTCTCGTATAAATTGATATGTAGAAATTTTTGACAATCATATTATCTGTAGCACTTATCGAATTGTATTAGTAAATGCTTTTAATTTAATAATTGTTAGTTTTGAAATATAAGTTTGTGCCTACACTCCGAAGGAGGGGAGTTGATACGAGACATAAAGGACAGTGAAGACTCGGTTCGCTTATAAGTGAAATTAATCATAATTTAAAAGAGTTAACATAATATTTGTGACATAAATTCTGAAAAAAACAGAAACATGAATACCATGTCTCATTTGTATCCGGTTACGGAAAAGGGAACTAGAAAACCAAAGTGTGCGCGGTGCAGAAATCATGGAATGGTTTCTTGGTTGAAAGGACATAAGCGACATTGTGAATTCAAAGACTGTGCGTGCGCTAAATGCAATCTCATAGCAGAAAGACAACGTGTGATGGCAGCACAGGTAGCGTTAAAAAGACAACAGGCCACAGAGGATGCCATAGCATTAGGGATTCGAGCTTGTGCTGGTGAATCGTCAATACCTATAATGACACAGGGGCCATTATGGGGACCAGGAACAGTTGCTCCACCTTCCAGTGAACATGGAATCAATGAAAGATTGACGAGACCAATTTCAAGTCAAGGTAATTAATTCTTTATTTATATTGTCAATCTTATTATTGAAAACATTAATGCAATAACTGAGCAGAAATATTTTACAATTTTGACTGCCAAACTGTATTCAATAGTTCATTTTTGTGTTACCATTTCTGTCATCGACTCATACATATTGCAGTTATCGCCTTGACCACCTACCCGAAGTCCAGGACGAGTGAAAATTTGATTCGGAACAGTAAAAGTTGGTTAATTCATATAGGCTAGTTGACAATTTCGCCAATATCTATATTTTATGTGAAATATGTATGGTGCTTGAAAAAATTCAAGGCTAGAACTGCTTATTACAAACATTTAGTACATGTATTTTAAATAGGTGATATAATTCAGCATTTCAGAGTTATTTTGTTAACAAGATTTAAACTGCATTTATGTTTATTTAAAAACAAGGAAATTCGCAAATACGTTTTGTCTTAACCTGGATATATAAATATATGTCATGAAACAAGAATTTATAATACAGTATATGTACACTTGTATTTTATGTTTTCACTGTCCATAAAATATTATTTCACGACGTGTGGTTTTTATCATTTATTGAATAAACTCTGTGAATAAACTCTAATATGATAATAGATCTATATAATAAAAGAATAATTTTCATTCCTGCAAATTTTGTTTTACGCGAAATGCATGACATACATAAATCACTAATTGTAATATAAATGTAAAAAATAAAAATTCCGTCTAAGAAAATGACACGGTAAAATGTATAAGAGCTAGTTGATTCACAAAGCATTTAGTTATTCGATAATCAACTCTCAGACTATGGTATTGTCATGTTCTGTGAATTACTACTCTTAGTACATTCTCGTACCCCGAGTCTAGAAGGATTCTCAATACTAGCTAGTATTGAGAATCTTACTAGACTCTGGGAACGAGAATACTCTTAGTAGTAAAAATAGTAATTTTCAAAATTTAATTAAAGAGGAAGAAACTTGCCTAGACATATGTTCAAGAATAAATTTCATGAATTAATGACGATATTCTCATTTACACTTATAACGTACCACTAGCACACATTATGAACTTATATATATATATTTAATACATTTTATCTCATTTATATGCATTGCACAATTCAAATTCACACACATATTAAGGTGACAGAATGCCGGTACTTTCAATGTATGCACTTATTTCATTTAATTTCGATTTCCTATCAAAACGAGTGTCTTTAAATTTATTATTATTCTGCTGGACTCTAAAAAATCTTTTATGATACGGTTATCAACTAAAAGACACATATACTTTGCGTTCATAGACTTTAAAAAATTAAAATTTATCTTTTATTAAAAATCCGAATTTTATATTTTAACAGACGATAAATCAGATGATGAAGATGACGTCAGTGTTTGTTCAGAAGATGACGTATCCATGACAAGATTAGAAGATTCTCATAGACGTATATCTACGCCACCTACGCCGGAGAAACACGAGAGTAAGCATCACAACAAGGAGGACAGGGACACGGTGATGAAATCAGGGGTGATAAAACCAGCAGCTTTCACCCCAGGACGTTTAACAAATCTTGAAATTTTGGAAAGAGTTTTTCCTTTACATCGTAAGTCTGTTTTAGAACTTGTTCTCCAAGGGTGTAACGGAGATTTAGTTAAAGCCATTGAACAATTTCTATCCGCACAGGACACCATAGACGCTCATGGAAAAGTTGAAAGTTCTAAAGCACCAAGCATGAGATATCATCCATATTCTAACTCTCCACATTGGATTCAGACATCTAGTTCTCAGTATGGACCTTCATTCACAAACAATTTTGATCTGAAATCAGCATTTAAACCTTTGTCTAATATGCCAGCCATTACGGGTTTACATTCGGCGTTTCTTCCCGGATACCCGACTTTATCATCAGCAGCTCCTCTGACGTCACAGTTTCCAAATGGACAATATTCAACAGCCAATCTCGCGCTGCCGTTCCCACACGGCACATATACTGGTCTTCCGGGATACACAGGGGCTGTGAATGGGCTTTTTGGAAGTCCCTTTTCTATCCTGCCATACCCTCGTGCCTCTGAACCACGTGACCTAACCAAAATGCCCGAGAGAAGAAGTTCTGTCGAAGGAGACAAGAAATAAGCAATTCTAATTTGCTTTTACTATGAATACTGACTATCTCATAAAGATATTTTAACTCAGTTGGTATACTTTTTGTTTAATTTTATATGAACGATTTAATTATATAAGTGCTCTTTAAAACATTTTATTTTTAGTTATTTCATTGTTATTATTATTCTTCGTGGATATATGCAAACTATTTTGTACAGAGGAAACGCCACTTATGAAAATTTTATTTATGTAAATTATGGCAAAAATTAAAAGAAAAAAAGAAAATTAAAAATAAATTTAATGAATGCATAGCTCAAATACAATTAACATGTCTTTATCAGTATACCTGTATTACTTTCAATTATAAAATATTGTTTGGATAGACCCTGCCTTCTATTCTATACATGTAGTTTATTTTTTAAGAACTTACGAATTCACATCTTAGTAGCTCATTAACATTCAATAAACAAAATCCAAACATTTCTATATTGAATTGTTTAAAACTTGAATTTAATGTTTGAACAGCATTTTTGCGTGGTTAAATATTTTTTTAACTAAGTAAAACTACACTCTTTTAATTACATTGATATTTTTCGATTGTTGAAACTTTATTATTACATTTATCTTTGTTTTTATCATTAAAGCTAACGTGAAAGTTTTCATTATTTATTTGGGTATCTTTTCACCAATTTACATTTATAAATTGTCGACTGATGAAATAAAGACTATAACAAATTTATATTGCGAACATATTTAAGCTTTTCGTTCTCTGATTTCAACTTATGTATGAATTTCTAAAACTTTCAAATTTGTTAAGAAAAAGTTAGAATCAGTAAAGTTATTTTAATGCAAATTGACATACATTGCAACTTTAAATTATTTTTGTTACTTTAATATATTTTATAAATTTTGCAATCTATAGCTCAATTTGCCGAAAAATATTAAGAATATGTGTTCTTAACACATTTTCAAACACTGGTTAAAATGGGTACTATATATTACATATGTAATTGTAAAATATTATTTAACTGTCAGCGGTGCATACGTGAACCCTACTGATTCAAATCGATTATGAGTACAGACATACTGTAGTAAATATTTAAATCAATGGGAGTTAATATATACGCCACTGACAGTTGAATAAATTTGACAATACAACCAATCTATACAATGTCTTTATAATTCAAATGCTACATGATTATATTGGTTTAGTTATTCAAATGTAAATTTTATTATATAATTTTTCAATGTATTTATTATTATAAATTTTGTAAATATATTGTGTAATATTAAACACGTATTTTATTGAAATAATGATTTGTTTTCTCAATTATAAGCACTAACATGTGCAGTAGGAAGTCAATATCGGCTTTCCTAAGAACCCTCATTAGAGGAGTACAAAAATATTGTACAATGAATTATCTGACCGCAATTAAACAGGCATTTTATTAGTTTTCATCACTCTGCAAAAATACCATTTTCTACTAAGATTAACGACAGGAGCTTGACATTCTGTATCGTAGTTTGAAAAAGCCCTCCTTATTATAATAAAAACTAGTTTTTATTATAATAAGGGGGAAATTTTTCAAACGATGATACAGAAGTTCAAGCTCCTGTGGATTAACCCATCTAATTTGATTTTGGTTGATCTTTTAAAATTAACATCAGATGAGTTTGGTTAATTTTTAAACTTTAGGCGGAACAATTTGGTTAGAGCTCATTGAACGTCTGCTAATCATGCTAGCAATTCCATGCCATGTAATATGCATTATGCTTCTTGATGGACTATCGAGGTGACAAAATGCTACAGCTTCAGTTAGAAATAATCACCTGTACTGAAATCTAAATCACTTCCATTGCCATTTTCATCAATTGTTATGAATTATATAAGACGGATCTATATAGAAAATATCAAACTTTCGAGGCCATACTAGTATTTGATCTTTAATATTAGAAAGCTTTTTATCCCGAGAACCTTCCAACAATTCATGACTTTCGGTATAATACAGTGTCAAATATTTGAATATTAGTCCGTAGTCTTTTTGTGTGGAAGGTTACTTTTCAAATTTTCTAGAAAACTACACAATTGGCGACCAGGATAATTGTAAAAGTGCTTCGTGGAAACCTTACAATTTCCTCAATATACCTAAAGTCTTCTGGCTTCATGACAGTGTTTAAGAAATAAAAAAAATACTGTTAGTTTACGATTTCAGCTTAGGCGATTTGTTTAACCATTTTCTTGGATTTGTAACAGTTGTTTACCTGGTACGACCAACATATTATGTAGATTTTTACATATTAAGCATCGATATCCTCTTTCGCCTACCATATTAATCAATTGCGTTAACAATGTGCGCCTGTTTTTGGCTTGAGTCTGAAATAAGAACCCAATCATGGTTGTTTGATTACAATCCCCCTCCCCAGAAACAGTATTTACTCTAGTGGTGAGACGCGCTCGAAGATCAAGAGACCAACCAAGGAAAAAATAATTTCGTTGAGGAAGAATTTAACTACGATAGCTATATTTCACCAAGGTATAAATTTTACGGGTTTGTGTCATAATAATCTTTGAAAGTTATTTCGACAACCACGTGGCATCGTCATAAACCATGGATCTATATTATCAGGGATTTTATATAACAGGGATTTGTAACGATAAGTAAATGTAATAGATTTTCAGCAAATTTCACTGTCGTCGCTATTGTTTCGGCCAATACGAAAAACAAGTGTACCAAGTTTAAATAAAGATATTCACGTGAAATTTTGTACCAGTACCATTTAAATTGACATTTAAATGTTAGGAAAATGTGTTTCTAGATGATTTTGAGGTAAATTACGCTCACAGATTGTTTCACAAAATAATGCATGCAATTTCCCGCCGATCTGCCATTTTTAGCCCTATTTTACACCACCTAAAGTCATAAATTTGGTCATAATTGCAACACTTTTTTGTCAAAACTTCAGAAACATTCACAAGTGGCATGGAAGACATGTACAAAAACATCAATCAAGTTTTTAAACTCTGGAATAGTTAGTACAGCCTGCTTCAGCCAGTTACAGTCAGTGACGACCGAGAAAATTAAAAAAAGCACTCCGTTACAAATTCCTGTTATGTAGAATCCCTGATATTAACAACAGTCTTACGACCAAAGTTAGTCGTAAGTACCTCTATATTGTATTGGCAAATAATCGTAAAATATTTGATAAATTCAAAGGTTTATAAAATTATTGTATATGTATAGACATTAGACAATACGCTTAAAATTTCCTAATTCTTGTCTTAACTGAATAAAAATAACACAAACGAAATAGTCAAAAAAAGATAATAATTAAATTCTGAGGAACGCGACTTCAATTAGTCAAATAAATAGTTTAATGCTGTATATTTAAATTGAATTTCGCATTGATTTGAGCGTAGTGCCAAAGTTTTACACATGTAACTTGAAGTCACAGTAAACTGTTAAGTAACACAAGTGCGGTTCTGATATTTCATTTCATAAAGAGCATGCAAATATATTGAATATAGCCGAACGAAGTTATCTCTTAAATGGTAGAGGAGACATACGAAACAAAAACAAAAAAACAAACAAAAAATGCACTGGTTTGAATCTAATTTACTGAGGGATAGCATTTTTTTTTATTTCGAACGTTCCGAAGATTGTTCTTAAATTTTTCAAATTAGTAATATTCTAAGCAAGATATATTTCATAAAAACTGTTATAAAAAAACTAAAACAAATCAAGGGTTGCCTGCAAAACTGTAGTAAGTAGATTGTGTTAAAGAGCGAGTTACTACAGTCTTGCAAGCAACCCTCTAAATGAAATACATTGTATACGTTTGTGTGTTGGTATTCACTTGCTGGAGAAAATGATAATTATTTTAAATTACACACACATACATACATACATACATAAAACATGAAGTAACTACTTACACTTTATTTTAATACTTCAGCACAAAACAGTGCTTTTGGTCTTAGAACATATTTACAATTATATATACACATGTACAAGAATATAGTAATGAATTCGATCAAACAGAACTGAACAGAACATATACTTTATTTAAGGGCTTGAGCAATACTCATCAACCAAAAAAATACAATATACATACTTAGACAAATACATGTACATGCGACATGAAAACATATTTTTTTAAATATAAGCATACAAACAGAGGGGGGAAATTACATAGAGATATATAAACAAGTTTTTTATATTCAGTAAAAGAATCAAAACTAATTATGAAGGAGCGCGTGTTGACGAGCGAATACGACGTCGGACTAATTTTTACGGAATAGCCTGGTGCGCATTGGTTCAAATCACACCCAAAACCTACCAGCGTGTTTTCTTGGACAAGAAATTTTATCCTACAAACTTAGTGGTAGGGTACAAGGAAGCGGACTCAAGAGTGGTTATTCTAAGTAGTAATAAGCTTTTTATCATCAAGTTAAAAAAATCGGTATGGTATTTATGATTTTACTTATGAAACAATGAGTGACAGAATATAAGTTTGTATAATTAACTGAACTGTAAATTATAACTTTATTTCCTCCAGATTTGAAGATACACGCATGATATAGTTATGGAAATAAACAATAAATAATAGAGATGAAAAGATGAACATATGTACATACATGTAAATAAAATGAATGATTGTATAAAAATGATTATTAGCTCAGTTTGTGTAATATCTTAAACAGTTCTTGTATGTTATCGTATATTATGTAAATCAGATAATTAACAGGTTATCCGTATTAATAGTTTGCTTTTCAGACACGACGTTTTAAATACTTATATATACGTAAATATATTAGCATCTATCACCAATATTTAATTACATTATAGAACAAGAACGATTTATTACCAATATATTATAATGGTGCCCAACATTTTTAACTTATATAAAATAACTTCTTCACATTACAATCTAACTATTGTATCGTCGTGGGATATTCAAATAAATTATATATCAAATGTAATGTAGGATTTGATTCTAACAGTCCTATATACATGCAGTCTCGTACCCATGGCAGAGTTACATGGAGAATCTTTTTAACATCTAGGTACGAAAATGATATATATGCAGTCAGTATTAATAACAACTTTCATTTCTATTTATATTCTGGACAGCAAAATTGGCTTTAGATGATTAATTAATTAATTCATAATATCATGAACAAACAGTTTTAAAAAAAAGAATCATGAATACATTCTGAAGAGAAAAATGCCACGTGCTTTTGATGTCTTTTTCCGTTTGAACGCCTCTTTTATCTCAAATGAACATTACAACTGGAAATATATGTCCGTATTAGACAACATAGTATTAACATGCATTCAAAATATAAAACATGAAACTGAAACCCACACCCATATCATCAACGTAAATGCAAATATAATTAGAAAATGACGTTCTTACAATTAAAATGTACATTAAACCGCATTGCTGTCAATATTACTCACGGCAAACCAGTGGAGTCTGAGCAAATCAAAATTTTCATAAGATTCGACATTCCATTTAATCTTGAGAACAATAAGCTGAATGCATCAACATTCAAATAATTTCAAATTCAATTAATTAATTTTCAAACAAACAACATTTAAGAAACGTTTCCCATACAAATTATAGTACGCGTTTCACCCTTTTATTGTATTCTTTAAGAAAGTCTTTTTCTTATCAAAGATATTCGTCAATTATAATAAATTGTGTCGAAAAGAACAAAATTATATGAAAAGAAATAATGTGTACCCAATGGGTTATGTCAATAAATGAAACTTTTATCTTTTGATCATTGACTATTATACTATTCTAGCTTATTAATAGAGGTAATCACCAGCACAATACAATTTTATTACCTTCTCAAACTATTTTTTTTCAAGTATCAAACATGTATCAGTTCAAACTTCAAATAACCTGTAATTATTTCTGATTGCGCATTTCGGAATAAGGGGGGTCTCCTTGAGACATATTTTTTCATACACGTTCATTTCGTTAAATGGTACGGCCTGTGTGCTTACGGTTGTTTTGGAGTAAAACGATATCTTTTTTTTCTCACAAAGATATTTTTGCTTCCAAGTACTCTAGATGAACTCAGAATTGTAATCAGTATTTATGTTTTACTGATTTGATGGCCATTTCATGCTACTTCAGTATAACACAAATCGTTTTATACAAACACACATTGTATGTCTCCAGACGCACGCAATTCCGCAAAGGGGAAACTCGGAACATGTCGACAATTTTCGTTACAATCAACTGTAACAACACCTCGGTATTTTTTGTGACCTGATAATATGCTTGCATTAAAATTTTGACAAACCCAATTGCGTGACTATGATTAATTTGGAATAACTCGGTCTTTTAGGTTTATTATGATTATTGTTTCTAGCACTGAGTTCTCGCCTGTTTCGCCTTGTGTATGTAGGTTTAGAATTCAGGATCATCACACACGCTTACTTTTAGAATAGACCTGAATAGAATTTCCCTGTACCAAAGAATAGCTTTACACTCTTTGATTACAATCGTATTATTTAAGCCATTGACAGCTTACGTTGTCGTCTCCGCTATAGAAAGAATGTGTTAATATTTTATGAAAGATGCGGTTACATCCGCTGCACGGCATGCTTTAATGTCATCTCGTCTATAATTTATGCAATTTAATACGAACCGAATAAAAATATTCTGGCTTTTCCGCACAGAGCTCAAAATGCGTTGGTCCTGATTCCCGGCAATGGAGGGATTTGTCAAAAGGCAAGAACAGGTTTTCAGGACTTGATTCCACACTAAAATGTAATTTGTATGATGAGTTACATTAATTGACTGTTACGTTTACATCCGCGATATGTTCAACTTAAGAATTGTTTGCACAAAATGAACGTGCTATGTAAAATACAAAAGAAAACTTGCGAGGTATTTTTTGTAATAAAAGCACATTAATGTTTCGCTATTAAGACCCTCAAAAGTAATGGTCTTAACAGCAGAATAATCTCGATAAAGGGACCCTTTCTTCTCAAATTATGCATTTTAGACAAAAATATCGCCAAAAAATGACTTGACGTTTTAATTACCAATGTGGTCTCTAAAACAGAACTTCACTTTATATTGCCCGAATTTTAGTTTTGATACTTGTTGGATCACGATTCTTAATTTTATTTTCTTATTGTTCGTGTTTTATTTCTTATTTGACTTCATATGACATTGTACTCTAATTATGGAACAAGGTTTCATAGATCTGTGTGCAATATTGTAGGCAGATAATTGCTATGTACATCGAGTGATCCTTTGATGTTATGACAATGAAAATAATGAACCAAACTATATGAGAGCCTCACAAATAAATCTCTACTTGTTCTATGTAAATATAATGGATAATTTAGTGCGGTCTCATCTGTTTTGTTAGTATACAGAATGACAAAACTTTCTATAGAAATAGGTACATACATCTAACAAACTTTTAACAACAATGATATAATTCTATCTAAGATGTGACAGTGTATTTAGGAAATAATTTACTAAACCTTATTTTTATGTTAACATAATTCCTTGAATAAACCATTCTTATTATAAACGAAGACAGCAAAACGATCGTAAAACACGTAAAACAATCTTCAACGTAATTGATATTTGATGAAAGTAAACCATCTTTCCTGAAGCAATCCGAAAATCAAACAAAATGAAAAACGAAGCCATGAAACTAGTTACTGGTAAAATGTTTACCTTGTATCGAGTTATGAATATAAAGCAGCTGTTTGAGAGGTTTTTAAAAATCATGTCAATATTACACACATCGACAAATTTTGGAAGAAAAGCAGTAAGATCAAGAATCTCTTCATATTTGTTGACGACATTACTTGTGGCGCCATCTAGGATTATTATTATGGCATATGGGTAGGGTATAAAGTACAGTATTTTGATACGGTTAGGTCGTTTGTATAGGTTTCATTGTCGTGGTTGTAGACACTTTGAGGTGACATGTTTGGGTTCTAGGGTTCTCATCACCAGGGATTTAGGGGACAAATTGACTGATTGTCCAAACAAATGTCGATGATTATTTAAATGAATCACTGCCAATAAAACAAGTAACTGAACAATGACTACTGTACAGACTTGGGGGACAAATCGTTGCTGAAATTTCTCAGAAATCTGTTTTGCTGCTCTTGTAGTGAAAACGTCTTTAAACTGACTGAAAAAGACTGAAAAACAAAACTTTGAGAAATTGGTGCAGGGTGGGTTGAAGTGTTTTTTCGACACAACAATTTGTTATTGTTTGTTCTTACTTAAACCTGTTGGGAGCAAGTGTGAGGTTGATGCACCCTAGAACCTGTTTTAAAACCCCAGTGGCAATTATTTTGACACTCCGTTCCACGGCGGAAACCCCTAATATTCTTGTTTTCGTTATTTGTTGAGGCGTGCATTTTGCAACTAAAGTTAAAAATCTAAAAAGCTCCCTCTTTGCTGTTTAGATCAGTTGAAAATCTGTATTTTCCACTGTTACTTACGCTCTCCTCGCAGCTCAGTGAATATACTACAATCACGAGTGTATCTTTCGAGCGATGCAAATGAGAGTAACTGTTGCTGTTCCTGATATGTTTCCAGACTCCTTTTCACATTTAGAACATGTCATAAAAGCGACATTGTTTCCAAATACTGCAAAACAATCGGAGATAGTAAACAAACAAGACTAAATGTATTTTCTGAAAAAAAGAATAAAATAAATAAATTAATTGATTTTCATGATGTAAACTGTAAAATATACTTTCACATTTAATTTGACAGCATTTTATTGTTATTAAGAAGGTAAAATGAGAATCCATTATTGAGAACATTATCTCGTGCCCGTAGCCTACGTTTTACACTCAACGTTGTGAATTGCGCGTGTGGAGTCAAAATCCGTTGTTGGTGAGGCTTGAACTCGTAAGACGGCTCATGCAGATATGTTACAATGAGCATAGATATCACATGGCGCCAAACACGTTTCAAAAATAGGGTGTGCCAATATTGTACTCATATTATAATCATACATGGAGCTCGACACCAACAGATCAATCGTGTGGGTTCATTAATCAATTTGATTCAAAAATCCGAACGATAATTTTCACTCTTCCTTTAAAATAGCTTTTAAAATTGACACGCGTGTTTAGGCGCCGAAAAAATTACTATTTCCTAAATTGCCCATTTTCATCTGTTCTAGTTGACAAAATTTAACATGAACTATCAATTTAGATGAACAGACAGATCGGTTCGATGTAATCCCCCGACATTGTTCGACTGATTTAAAGTGGCTCACTTAATACTAATGTTGCTTAATTTGTCAGCTTGTCTTGACGTGGATATATCATTAGTTTTACATTAAGGGCACTTGATGCCGAAAGGATTGGGAACTCATATACGTTATATTGAACTACAACAAGTATCAAAACTGAATTAAATACGTGAGGAATATCAAGCTTTGGTTTTTAAAGTTTTAGGAGATATTGGAACGTGAATGAAATGATACATGGTTATTTTGACATGTTTGTGACAAACTTTATTCAAGGTGACACGAATGTTTAGACATCCCATTGAAATTCATCGAATAATTTTGAATAATTTTCATAAGTAATATAAACTCAATAAAAAAGCGTTTAAAAATTTTGAAAGTTTGGTGAAATAAATTATTTCTACCAATATGATACACGAGTACTCTGATATGTTTTGCATTCTTATGTTCAGTGGAAAACATAAATAGTTTACATTTTTGAAGGACTTCAAAGCATAATGATACCATTGCGTAGAAAAACAATCAAGTATCAACAAATTATGCAAAATGCATTTTGGTAAAACATTCCCACTTGAGGAAATTGGTCTCTTGTTATAGTTAGACGTTCAACAACTTTGTACACTCATATTTTAGTATCAACTATAAACAAATTTGAAAAAAATACTACATTAGTCATTCGGGTTTTTGTGTATCATTGCATATGACCTAAATACGTAAAGTGAGATAGATGCGATGTTATGAAAATAGGGCGATCATCATTCTAGACCATAGATTCTTTTACCTATCAGGAATGGCAACAGTAAAAACACATACTTTTCACACAACCAAAAAGCATTGAGCAAGTTTTTTTTTAGATTTTTAAACTTTTGTTATAAAAATGACTTCACAAACAAATAATGACAACAAAAACCTAAGGGGTTCCCGCCTTTGAATGCCGGACAATAGCAAACCAATTGCCACTGGTGGTTTAAACCAGGGTGCACCAACTTCCCACTGACCTTGACTGGTTCATGTTAGAACAACACTAAGATAAATGGCTTGAGGAAAAAAACTTAAAAATACCATAGACTGAATACCAAATTAGTAGGCTAAGACATCCTCAAACAACTTGCAAAACATATAAACATGCCTCTTTCCCAAGAACATATCAAGACTTGATCCCGAATCTGAAAATAACCCGATCTAAAATTCTTTGCTCGTCTACTCGCTATACAACAGCGGTCTAAAAGATATTTGTTCACGGTGATTGTACTTGAGCCAACTGCCGGACCAAGATCATTAACATCGCTTACATTAAGTCCTTCAAGCCTTCACTTCATCAAGTAGTCGCAGTTCAGCCTTTGCCATCGACGTAGACAACAGCTTATGGATTACTCTCCTTTGCATCGTTAAAAAAATCACTCGTTAACTTTCTTCATGATGAATGTAGTATATTCACTGAGCTGTGAGGGAAGCGTACTTATGGGTGTACATGGTTTTAATTAGTTAGAATATTTATCCTTTGTAAGATGTAGGCTTCAATAATGGGGATATATAATTTGGACCATGTAGGTGCTGACTGACAAAAGCATTAAAGTTGTGTTCCAGATCTCTATTAGTTATCATGGTCGAGTGAAATCGTTTTCTAAGTGTTGAACAAATTTTGACAAATCAGCGCAACCGGTTTAATGAACTCTATAACATGACTTGACTACTAGGTTACAGTCAGCAAGTGTATGGTTCTCTGCTTCATAAATATATACAAAATGTCGTTCAGAAATTTTACTATAATGGCATTTTGGCACTTTGGCACATTGGTGTGGCAACCCTGTTTTTATTTCACACAGCGTTGTAACCCGAAATCCAGAGACCCTAGATTGGCAAATAAATTTTACAATTCTAGGCAAAGTATTATTACCGAGGTTAAAATGTCGTTAATGTAGTGCCTGAGCCAATTATAGGATTAATGAAATTAGTAATGTACATGCTTCTACTCAAAATGCACAAATATATAAAAAAGAAAAAGACATACATGTATATCAAAATCTAGAACATGATTATGTATTTAATATCATATAATTTATATGAAAACAGTTTAATAATAGTTTGACTTTCCATTAATCATTTGACAAAAAGAGCACTTATCACTTGCATTAGCATACCGTGTTCAGCTAGTTAAACCAGGGTGTTATCATGAGCAGACTTTATCAAAGTACTTGTGTTATCTCCCCCTGACTTCAACAGTATCCACTAAGACTGATAGGGGCGCCTTTTATTGGCAACATTACGGATACATAGTAAGCCGACATCCGATGTTTAAAGTTCTCTGTCAATTGAAATCACTTTTATCGACAATATTTTCAGTTTCTACGTCTTTGCTCATCTCTGCAAAGTTGACACGTTGGAGTGAGCTAGTTACTTTAATGACCAATGCGGAGCTTTTATCTTTTTTCTACTTCTAATAGCTTTGTTTCTTAAAGTTTAAATTGTATGACAGAACTTTAGGGTTGATAAATAAATAGTTCATATGATAATAGTTATTCTATTTTGATTTGTTCAATTTCACTGTGCATGGGTGTATGTTTAATTTTAAGTGTGTTTCGAAACAATCTTAACAGTCATTCTGTTGCTACATAATTAAATAAATGCAGTAACTAATTTCTTGTTAGCGGGCATTTGAGTGTTTTTAATAAACAAAGTCGTTGCGAAGTTTAATTTGATTATTTGTATTTAAAATAATTGTCGATATTTTACGTGTTTAATACATGTATTATGCAAATTAAGAACAGCTAAATTTTATTATTAATTTGTCACCGAGTGCTGTACCGTGTCGTGTCGAATTGTTATATCAGGTCCAGGGATTTCGGTTGACTTTTAAAAATGCAAGTTTCTTTTGCCATGAAGGCAGATAAAATTATAATAGCCACTGGTTTAGGCCACAACAAATTGATCATGTGTTCTATGGATCCGCTCGCACCTTAATTTTGACGATTTTTACCAAAAAAAAAATATTTTCTCCTCGCTCATGAAAATTTGGTCAAACCGCTATATAAAGCAATTGAAAAAGAGTTTTTTCTTCGCTCGCTCGCCCCATTTCCCCCAGAAAAATCCGTAGAACAAATCATCAACTTGTTGTGGATTTAAAACCATTACGATTTTTTGTTCAGAATGTCATTGGCAGCTTTTACAAATCTGTCCAATGACAATAATTTCTCAGCTAAACCAAACTTACAAGACCATGGGGGCAATGTTGAACGTAGGGTTATGCATATAAGACTCACACAAGAACAGAACTCGTAAGGAAATGTACCGTTCTGTGATAACATCAATCTGATTAAAACTCGATCTAAAATTTTCCGCTCGCCTACTCGCTAATTTAGATCTGGCCTTTTTCAAACGAAGGTCACGTTCAGGTGACCTTTTCTCATCATAATATTCATGACGAAATTATTATGATACGTAACTTGTTTACATCGTCTACGTCACGCAATTTGAAATGAGCCACCCAATCGCAGACTAATACCGCTGTTAAATTAGCTTGCCAACCTTGGTCTAAAAATAGAAATTACGAAATCAAAATGTGATTAATAGTGTTTTCGTCTAGATGAGAGCTACGCATTGATTGGTCGACACAAAGTTCATCTCGACGTGACCTTCCACGGAGACAGTAGAGATCCTGTACGGCAATGCTCTACAGGATATCTGTTTAAGGAGATTGTGATAACATGAATTAGAACAATAATGTTTCCACATTCGAAGTCCTGTTTCCTGACCCATCTTTAAATGTATATTTGAATTTCAAAAAATATTGGGTGGGCCTTTTAAGGGTCACTTTAAACTTGAAATGGTATTCAATGCAAATCGTTTTGAGAATAGTTTTCATGCCGATTTCACTGTTAAATTCGTATCTAATTATGTGAACACCCTGTTTCAAGTTTATTATAAACATAGGCTTAGTATTTGTTTCTTCATTATTAGGGATCGTTATATTCTTGTATATGTCTAATTTAATACAAACTATATATTTACTTTACGACTTTAAATGAAACATTCGTATTGAATACTGTTTATTTTATTTGTCACAAAAACTTGCTATGTGTGTAACTTCCTAAGTAATGAGACTTTACTATTGACACAGTGTTCATTGTTTTTTGTTTAAAATAGAAACATTTTAAATAAAGTAATGTTGACTAACTTGACTGTATCAGCGATAGGAAATGTGTATAAACAAACGTATACATAGAAAAGTATCTAATTAGGATATGTGTGAACGAACATTTGGTGTCCACAAAAATCAAAGATTTTCAGGGCTGTAGAATTAAGGGGAAACAAGGAGTAATAGCTTCTAATGGTTGTTACATTCGATATTTATTTAATACCATAAAATACTTTGTTCAATATGCGACAAAAGCAGATCGAGTTATTCAATAGTGTTCAGGCAAGGACATTTTCCACAATTAGGCCCCCGACGGCGATCTCTGTGGTACATGTCAGTAACCAAGGACCCTACATGTATATACTATATACGGTCGTTGATGTAACAACAGCGAATGTAGCAATTTCACATGCTAATTTAAGGTACGAACAATAACTCTGATATATATCACGCGGCATTTAAAACACACTAAGCTTTATAAGAAACATAAAACATATAACAACTTAATAGAAATGTACCATATCACTCATACCAATAACGATTAGTCAGTTGCGTAACGTCAATAACGTCATACAATGGCGTGCCGTTAATTACGTCATAAAATCAAATCACGTGACATAATTTAAGCGTCATAGTTACGACGTTACGATGAGACAAACAACACAAGTTAGAAATATGAGGTAAAGAATGGCTTCATTTCTTTCATTTATATTTGGACTGTGCCTTAGTGGTCCAGGTAAACCTGAACAGAATGACGAACCAACGGATGACAACATTGTGACAGAAGATTTGTACTTTGTTGTCCCACAGAAAGACTATGAAAAATTCGTGCAAATCCAGCCAAGCGATAGCAACTTGAGTATCGGACAATTTATGTTTTTATTTTATTATTTATGCGGTGAGACAGATTGTGTGCAACAAGGACATGACAGTGAGAGAGTAGAATACTCTTTCAATGACACTAATCGTATATTTTCTCTAAAAGGATGGATACCAACTAAAGGATGTGACAAGGTGATGGAAAATGATGTCGCTCCTCGTAAAATCAATGACTTTTTCTTAACGGTACCATCCGGGTCTTCGTGTATGGTTACAACAAAGAAGTACCACGTGGACACAAAATCTTGGAGTAGACATTTAGATCAAAGTAATGAGTACGATGGACAAAGAAATAGTTCCTTCACAAGTCTAAAATCATCATCGTTTCATTTACCACCATTGAACAAAAGTAGTTCATTGGTTGCGCGCAGCGATATTGATCTAATTCAAAGTGATGCAGACGACTCCTTTGAAGTTGAACCCATTGTTAAGGTAAACAACAGGTACAATGTACACCGTGTGGGTTGCAACACAATATACAGATCTACAAGGACCATGAGAGTTAGAAAAGAACGGCCAAAAGCTGCCAGAGGAGCTAGAACACAACCTAACTCCATGATACAATATTAGGAAGTAAAGTAGAAATTCAGAAGAAGAAAACCAAAAATTTGACTTATCAAGTAAATTTAGAGAAAAAAATGAAACATTTAAATTAAGAAACGGCAGTTCTAATAGTAGATAGATTAGTATATGAATCATTTGTGTGACTTTGTCTTTTCATACAAATACATTTGTAAAATTTTAACTGAGATTTTTTTTGCTTGTATTTAATTTTTTTAAATTATTTTTCACGGAATAGCATCCAGAGTGGTACAAGTACCAACATCATACTGTAACTATGGTGATTTGATATACAATTATGTGAACATGTGAGCGTAACATATATACAACAAACACTTGGAACATAAAAATAACAAAAAAAAACAAAGGGGTTAGTGACGCCAGTGCATGGATGTGCAGTAAAAATTAACATGATGTGGTCGTAATTCTTTTGTTTTAGAATTCATACTACAATGTATTGTGTGTTCCGCCCTCATTCAATTTAATGTAATTGAGTAGATCTATTCGGCAAGGCAACAACTCAATCTTTTTCTTCCTTGTATACGGGCCTTTTGTCTGTTAAAATGTTTCAGGGTACATATCAAATTAATATAATAATAATTTCATGACGATACTTCATACGATATTTTATTATCAATGTTCAAATACTTGGAACAATATTTGAAAGCGGTACGCAAAATGAAATCCAAACATGATAATGTTTAAAACAAATACGACGGTTTCCGACCACACACAGAAAAAGTTGAAACGTGAACAAGAGCTTTCATTGAAATGAGGGTGGCAAAGAGGGTATCATAAAACGGATCATTTATTAGAAGTGTCAATATCGAAGTATACATCGATCTTAATGGATTAATATGATAAAATTAAACATCTCACCTCCTTAAATAAACATAATTATATTTTAAATGTAACGTAAAAAGATCAGTCAATGTATGAAACCAGTTATTTCTATTAATTATATTACTGTTAAAAAGCTTTAATGTTTTATCTTTTGTACTTTGCTGATATGGAGTCATTCGGAACGTTCAACAACTTTGGCGATCATCTACGAAGATATATCTGCGTTGAAGATCGCCGAGGTAGTTCCGAATGATAGAGAGAAAGCCTTGAATGTCTACGTGGTTGTGATTGGGCAAAATTGTAATTAATTGTTTAACGGTAATCATAATGGACACTTGGATTCAGATCGATATTTTTGTAAAACAATGCCAATGGGAAAATAATAATCAACTCATTTTTGTCATAGATAGAAGACAAAAATCACGTCCAAATTTGCCTTTAATGCTGTAAAATACTATCCTTGACAAATTCAGAAACATTTAATGGTTATATGGTACTGCTTTAAGATACATAGGATATCGTATTTCGAAAATATTTACTTCAGTTTACTTTGCAAGGAGAAAAAACCAATCCTCACTATGGAACGAAAGATATTTTGCTCAAAGCATCAAGTTAACTTTGAATGGAACGATTTCTGAAGATTGATTGTGCCACCCAAGGTTTGAGGTCAAAGAGGAAATGCTATTTGTTTTTCTTGTAGCTACTTTTTGACACTATGGTGGAGGTTTTTGGACATCTGGAAAACATCAAACATACCATCTAATTGTTCCAAATTCACATCCTGTGTATATTAAGAATGGCATGTAATTCATTGACATCTGAAATAATGGTTTCCACTTCGCTAGATAAACATTTTATACTTATATTGTTTAGCCAATATTAAAAGTTTCGATCAAATGAACATCATTTAATTATATAGCAAGTAAAATGTGGTATAAATTACGATAGGCTTTAAACTACATAATATTTGAATATACAACTTGTCTATCAGCTAGAATGGATGGGTAAGTAATTATTTTATTTATAAACCAACCCTGGAAGCATATTTCCAAACACAGACAGGGGAATAATAATCAGCTTAAAGCCACTCGTACACAGGTTTCAAAAGTTATTTTTTAAAGCATTTGTTGTAAAAATAAGTAGAAGCGGATTTTGATTGACTTATGTTAAATAAATTTTGAACAGATCAGATGCTGAGTGTCACAAGAAATTAATTAAGAACTGGAAAGAAACTACAAAATTGAATTTACAAGAAAATTACATACATAACCCCAAATCACAACGTCAGCGCAACGTAATATTAACGTCGTTGTTTTGAAGGTAATTTTACTTTGAAAGCGATATTGTGAAAAACTGAGAACATTCACTATCCTTTTTTATTTCATTAAAATGACACAAAAAGTGTGTAGTTTTCATAAATCGTGATAAGAATTTGACCACCGTTCTGCTTTAATGTGAAAATAAACGTAATAACTCGGCAATTGGTGAAACCTTTTAGACGTGAAAACCCTAAATTTAGTGATGAAATGTACAATCTTTACGACTGACGTGTTATTTAGATAATCGGAACAAAATATTTGTTTGCAACAACATTTCAGAAACATTTTGGTATAATTATCTTTGTCCTCGGACATTCAATACTTTAAATATATGGGTTTAATGTACTTGCATGCCTGTTTTTAGAGCGAACCATTGTGACGTCCATGACGTCGTGAAAAAAACGACAACGTCGCTAAGGTTACCAGAAAAACAAACAAGAAGCATGAAGGTATCTGCCTGCCAACTTTTATCATAATCGGTAAACATATTTTTTTCGTTTTTCCCTCCTTACCAACCCACCTTAAAATTAACACCGTTTATAAATAAAGCTGTGTGTTTCAATGAAACAATGCAAATATTAATTGCAGTGCATAAAATTTCATCTGGCAAAACATAACTTTAAAATAAATATTAGTATAAGGCAGCCATCTCAAAATGACTAAACCGAGAAAAAGAACAGCTTTATATACCTTGTGCACTGCTCTTAAATTTCAAGTCATAATATTTTGTGCTACCCTTATGACAGATGGTCAAGCGGACATAATTAATAAGTACATGTATATGTGTGAAGCTTTAAAGTATAGTTTAAAGCCAATTATTGGATAATCAATTAATTCAGTATCACTGCCTCATATTTAGCTATTTTTTTGTATCTACTGTTTAATGGCTGTTTTGATTATGCACAAGCCCTTTTTACAAAACTATCTTTTTGGCTTCAAAATTTGCACTGCATGTCTATGGAAAGTATTTTTTTTAATTAAAGAAAAATTCTGATTTTTTGGATTTGAAAAGGAAAATGTTAGTTATGATCACAATGTCATACAAATTTTTAGTTAATACCATCCAATAGCTAATGAGATATTTCATGTTTTTAGGGGTCCAAGTTTATCTCAAACTACCTATGTGATGTCCCAAGCGAAAATCCAGCTCAATGAGGAACATTATTTTCAGTAAACATGTTAAAAAGCTTTACGTTAAAATTGTGTAAATCAATTTTTTGATAGCGTCATAATAAATACATTTTTCTAAGCTTATACCCCACAAAAGTCCATAATACGAGGGTCCCCCCACGCCAATCTCCGTAAACAGATATCCTGTAGAGCATTGTCGTACAGGATCTCTACTGTCTCCGTGGAAGGTCACGTCGAGATGAACTGTGTGTCGACCAATCAATGCATAGCTTTCATCTAGACGAAACACTATTAATAACATTTTGATTTTGTAATTTCTATTTTTGAACAAAGGTTTGCAAGCTAATTTAACAGCGGTATTATTCACAGTCTGCGATTGGACGGCTCATTTCAAATTGCGTGACGTAGAGGATGTAAACAAGTTAGGTATGCATCATAACAATTTCGTCATGAATATCATGATGAGAAAAGGTCACCTGAACGTGACTTTTGTTTGAAAAAGGCCAGATCTAAATTAGCGAGTGGAAAATTTTAGATCAAGTTTTAATCAGATCGCCCCCATGCCTACTTCATAAGCAATTGTATGATTACATAACAGGCACAAGAGTAAACATCAACTTAGCAAGAAATCAAATCAAGTAAATGCCAGTCTACATACACCCTCGGTAACCCAGGGTATTACGTCAACGATAATTCATAATGTATGAGTACCGTGGGTTACCGACGATGGTCTACATACAGCATAGCAGACATTTTACATCTAGTACATGTATGTTAGATAAATAGATGAGTTTCTTTTGACTTGCTTTTAAATTACATATGTATAAATAAAATAACAACAAACTTCAACACATTTTACATTATTTATTACAATATTCAAACTTGTATACTTAACACACATAGATTGATTAAAATAATAGAGAATTCAAGATTTGTACTAAGTGAACACTGAACACATTTCATACATGTCCTTACAATTATTTACAAATTCTAGCATATCAGTCATTTTAATGGATGAAAACAATATCAAATAATGAAACGATTGATGTGTAATGCATGAATTGCAAAATTAGTCTACATGAAGTAAAGACAAGTTTTACTCTTGAAAATGAAAACTTTATCTCAACTCATAGCTAATAATGTTACTTAATTATACCAATGGCTTAAATGGCAATTGGCAGCACGAGTCCAGAATTTGTTTCAATCTATTGCCATGTTAGCAAGAAACCATATAGAGTAGAACCGGGTAATATCGGACATGCAGGGTTCTCCGGACACAAACTTGAACTGCTCATAACTCCAGTAATGAGTAATGATTTTTTTTAAAACAACCTAACAGTTTTATGAACCCAGACGATCTATTTTGTGTTCGACACAAGCCCTCAGGAATGTCTGATACTATCAACCTGTCCGATACTAAACGTCATTGATTGCAATGAAAAAACCAACCATTTCAATGCATTACTGCCGTAGAAAATGAATATTTTGTAGCTGGTCTCCGGTTCAGTTTATACAGTAACCTGAATGCCGTTAATTATATAGAAACCACAAGCGATACGCATGTCGTGACCAAACAAGACTGAGAGTGTCCGATACTACCTGGTTCTACTCTAACCTACTGACAAACAAGCTCACTCTATCTAATATAAATCCTTCTAATTTAGATTGTGGAATAAGGGGGAAACTATGATTGAGAGATCAAAATAACTTTCATCAAATTATTGATATCCTAGCTTTTATACAGTGAGGACAATATTTTTATAGTATATCATTAATAATCAAGTTTTGTTGCAGAAGTTATATCAAGGGAAGTAACTCATACTGTAACAATGTTAATAGATTATAGAGTTGTCTCCCTTATTACATATTTATTTACTTCACTTCAGAAATTTCTGTATTTTCTATTAATATGCAAATAAATGATCACAGATCAGACGTGACATAAAATAATCAGTACATATCAAACCTACTAAAATAAACATCGCTATAATTTTTTAATTTTTAAATCCACTCAAAGAAGTCAACCATTACTGAAAAACTGATAATATTTAGTCCTTACACTTTTACTCAATGTAATTATAAAATAAAGATGAATATAAAATTGCACACTTAAAATTCACCACTGATTAATACTGCAAAGTTGATAACATCTTATAAGAGACAAAATGTATACAAGCATACAATCTCGGGAGGTTTAAGTCCAATGAACATGAATTTATTCTCTCAAAATCAGCATCCATGATAATATTTCAACTTTTGATGAATATAACCAGGGCTATACAGATGAATCAGATAAAATGAATATGATATTCAATCTTGACAATATGATGTTGACATATAAAAGTTTCCATACAAAACACATATATATCATACACAAAGTCTATAACTAACATATCTTCCTGCCGTCTCACTAGGTCTGATGATTTTGACAACCTGAAATATATGGTATATATGCATTAAATAGTAATAATTAAAGTTAAAGTAAAAATGCAGTTTAATGTCTGCTTCCATATATATGTTCAGCCGACTTTACAATCTTGTACGATAACTCCTGTCATTGAAATACCTTAAGGCAGGTGATCCCTCACAGTACCCATTTACACCTTGGTGGAGTGAAACAATTGTAGGTTAATTTTTTGCTTTAGGAAATTAGCAATGCCCCAAATAGGGGATCAAACCTGGGACTTCTTTATCCCTAAGTGTGTATCCTACTACTGGACTACTGTTCCAAAGTATAAGTAATTAATAACTAACTAACATAGTCAACAAAATAAGTGGGTGCAACCAATTTATAGTCCAAGCAACCATATATCTACACACAAGACTAAAAGATGGCTGCTAAAATGATCAGTTCAGACAACTACTTTCATATTCTAATTTCATACACTGCTAGTGCCAACCATATACAACATTTGTTCAGTCATGTGTCAAATGCCATGAAACTTCTGAATTAAATGCTAAATAATCATATTATATTTGTTCAGCCCTGATATCAATTTTGTGAAACTTTTAAATGAAAGGTGCAAAAAATCATATTTATTTCCAATCTGCATTTTTTCTGCAGCAAATGACTGAGACATACTTCATGGTAGTACATAGAATTATTTTTAATACTCTTCTCACGGACTTGAATAACAAGTCTTATAATACATATAAAATGAATCTTTCTGAAATTTAAGTGTTATGAAGAAAAAACAATTTAATGGACAGACTTTAAAAAAAAACTATAAATGCAACTAAGACATTTAAACCGAAGTCAAAATTTGAACTTAACCACATTAAGCAAGACAGTTTGCTATATATGTACTTGCTGACTTCTCCTTGAAACAGACAAAGTATTTATAATAAACTCACTTGTCCTCTTTTCAAACCAAAATATCTAGCCACAGGGTCACCTTGTTGTATCCTAGGTAACTGGGATTCTTTTAGTTTACTGTTATACCATTAAGGAAAACTACAAGCACATGTATAAATAATACAAATTATATTCATAAAATGCTTGATCCTAAGCAATGAGTAGCCAATTCATAAAGTACATTACCATTTTACAGGGATGATTTTTAAATTCAGCTAAAAGGAATTAATCCACAGACAGCCAACATGGTCCAAGTCCATCAAAGCATAGTGTCTTTGGTGGATTTAGGACTGCATTAACTGCTTTTGAATCAACATTTCTATAACTGATCAATTCTGGCCAGCTAACCAAGAGTTAAATGAATTTAAAAGTAACTTTGCATATGGCTACATAAATTTCATATTTTAAGTCTCTTCTTATACAATATAAAAATGATTACATCTAATCAGAGGCAAAATCTATAAATGTGTGATCATAGAGGGCTAAATTTTACAGTAATCAATTCATAACACCAAAAATATTCTGTCTAAAGACCTAAAATAAAATAGGTAGGATATATTCCAAGTTTTAAAGTTTTTTCACAGAGCCAATTACAATTTTCACTAAAATTCTTCTTGACAAGAATCTTGTGAATATTTATAAAGGTAAACTAAAAAAATGTAATGTAGAAACCACATTAAAGCCAGATTTAAAAACTTTAACTCAAAAATTACAAAGGGAAATAATCTATAATAAAGGCAGATAGAGTTGTGGTTACTTTCTAAGTCTGTTCATCACATGGTATGTTATCATTGTATGAAGTTTCATAAAGGTCTGACAATAAATTGCAGAAATATATGGAAAAGAAAAACTTTAACACAATTGTTGACGCCTGCCTGCCCGTGTTTCGCCTAACTATTAGTTAATTTTTTTCAATGAAAAATCTGGCTAATTAAGGTCAGCAAGATTTTCTAGGTAGGGTCGGGTTGCCCTAAACACAGGACATTGTAGGCCTAAGATTAAAGATTGACATCCTTGATTGTAACAAGCATGCACATTGTAACACAACCTTAACATTTGACTGTATAAAAGGTAAATATTTCAAAAGATTGAAAAATGCTACATCTTTAAATATGGATTATCTAGATTATTTTATTTTTAAGCAGAAGTCAACATGCCAAAAATAAGTCCACAAATTTAGCTAGAGGACAATGGACTGAGTTTACCTAAATTGCCATAGTTCCAGTGTATTTTAGAATGTAAGTGGTCTGATGGAACATTAATGTTCATTTGCACAAATCACAAAAATTTAAATGGTCGAAAGTGTGTTTGATATTATAAGGATACTATCTGTCTAAGAGTTCTTGTTTCTCTTCTGTTGTCATGACAACATGTTCTGGCACCAACTGTAAATAAATAAATAAGAAATATACATTATGACACTTGGGTAATGATTAACTTTTACTGACTCCAGTGAAAAAATCCATTCATGAGTAAGGATTTGGTTGTAATTTCTTTTTATATACCAAGAAAGTGTTTAAACGATGAAAATTATGTTTTGAGATATTGTTTTGATAACTCCATTAATATCTTTAAATTTTCTCCAACATTAGCCTGATTTTTAAGTACATGTAAATTAAAATAAACAAGTAAATCTGTGAGCTAATGCTCACTAGTGATACCCCCGCCAAAATCTAAAAATATGCGACAAACAGGAAGTAGATGAGCAAGGAGCATGAAATCGCTTTACACCACATGGGACTATAGGATGAAGCAATATGCAAAGTTTCAGGCTGCTGCATGGTATAGTTGCTGAGAAAACTGTGACGGAAATTTTGTAACGGACGGACGGACGGACGGACGGACGCACACACGCACGCACGGACAAGGGTAAAACAGTATACCCCCCTCTTCTTCGAAGCGGGGGTATAACTAGCCTAAATATAAAAAGAAAAATAAATACACCAGCCCTAATCATTTTTTGCTTGTCCTGGGCTTTGGGCTTGGTTAAGGCGATAACTGCAATTTATTTTTAGATTCTGATAACAAAGAATTTTCTATTTATAAAAAGGGGATAATTTAAATTCATTCTAGAGTTACAGATCTTATTGTCGAATTTTAAATTGTAACCCCTTAAACAGTTTCACATGAAACTCTTCTGTTTTTTTTACAAGATAAAATGATACATGCATTACCTTACTAAAGAAAGGATGCACCTATTCTAACACACAACTGAATAAAAGAGTCCCACTGTACTAAAAACAAGAGCTCTCAGAAGAGACAGCATGCTCGACTAAGTAAGTATTTGTCACAGGAGATGTGGTTGATGATAAGGAACATACACATTTTAAAATTTGAAAACATTACCTTAACAAATTTAAAGTAAAAAAAAATGTATTTGGAGTTATGAACCTAGTCACATGAGATGTGGTTGATAATAAGGAACATACATTTAAAGTTTGAAGTCAATACCTAAAGAAATAAAACAGTTGCAGTAAAAACAAACATTTTTTTAAAGAAAACTCTAAGTTCAAGGGGAGATAATTCTGAAAAAAAAGTATTTGGAGTTATGAACCTTGTCACATGAGATGTGGTTGATAATAAAGAACATATATTTAAAGTTTGAAGTCAATACCCAAAGAAATAAAAAACAGTTATAGTAAAACATATCTTACTGCACAAAAACTTTAATCAGAAATGAGGACGCGGACGCTGACGCTAGGGCGAGTAGGAGAGCTCTCTATTTACTTCGTAAAGTCGAGCAAAAACTAAGGTATGTTACATAAAATATATACTAACCATGTGTTCAGTGATATTAATGAGAAGTTCCGATTCTAAAAATTGTTCAAGGATATATTTTGGTGCCATATCTACAAGAGCCTGAAATAGTAAAAAAAGACATAGAGCAATTTGAAGTACAGTTATTTCACTTGAAATGATGGAGACAGGTAGAGCCTGTGTACAAAAATATATAATTAACTGACACTATTATTGATTCAAATAACAGGCTGTATGCATTTATCATGTGACTCAATCTTGACTAGGTTAAAATCACACATGTTTCTATAGCAATAACTTGAAACCTCACTAGAAACCCAACAGGGCACTGCTAATTTCCGAGATCAAAAACATATCTACAGATGTTCAACTCCACCCAATAGTATATGGGTACTGGGGTACTGAGAGGTATCGCCTGATTTCATTGATGAGGGATTATCATAGATAATTGTAAAGTCAGCTGAACATACTTGTTTCTATATATGGAAGACTATAAACCAAACTTTTAACTTTTTTTATTTTCACACAACAACTATTTTAATAGACTTACCTGTTTAGCAGATGGTGTCATGCCAACTTGTACAACAATTATAGCTCTGGTTATGTTCTCTTCCTGCATTCTTTGACAATAAGTTTTTATTGTTTTTATACCAACTTTTTCATCTTCAGGAAAAAATACAAACATCTGATCTGCAAATATAACAATAAAATTGAAGTACTGTATATAAAGTTATAACTGACAGATTAAGCCACATCAACTTCCATAAGTAAAACGTCAATGGTCTAACAATTAAAAACAAATTTTGTCAGGAAATGACATTTGCAGACAGCAGAATGGCGATAGAAAATATTTTATGACCACAGACATATATAAGTCTTGTCTAAGCATTTAACTCATTATCCCTTAATTTCTGGATTTCAAATCTAGCGTCCCATAGGGATATGGTTTCTTATCCCACCCAGGGAGGTTATACCCTTCCATGAAAATTTGAAATAATGTCAATTTTCCTCAATTAATAAGGTATATGGAGAAGATTCTGGCCTAGTGGAAGGGTAGGTAGAAGGGTAGGTGAGTACTGGGGTTCAGGAAAGCTAAGTTAGGTGCCCTAGATATTTAACTAAATTAACTAAAAATTGTGTTGACACAGCCAGGGCTAGACATTAAGGCGCAGCTGACAGACATTCACTGGTTCAAGTTAAGTTCGGTCTGGTGGAGTTATCTCGTAAGTAGCCCGACCGGGCTACTTAATTTTGATCAAAACTTTATTTACTACAAAAAATCAATCCGATTTCAGTTAACCAATCTCAAATTTAACGCAACGAAAGATTGTTTACGCTTTATTTACAAGCATCCTAATGCATTTGAAAGTAATCTGGTGCATATGTGTGTGTTTAATCGAGCGGTCTTGAGGTGTACTAGTCCAGGGATTTCTTCACACACATTCGCTAAAATACGTAAATTCTGTGAAAGTAGGGTTTTTTCTTCAGAAAAATATGAACGGCAAGATAAATGTTTAAACTTTCCAGAAATAAAATGATAAATAGTGGGCGTCATAATAAATAACATTCGATTTCTCGCGATCGCCGATATTTTTCTTACCGGCAATTTTTTAGCGTACTAAGTCAACAAAAAAAATTGGGTCACGCTTGTTTTAAGTCTTAATTCTACATGTAATTAACAATTAAATTAAAGTAGACTCTTTGATTACACAATGCGACATCGCAATTATGACATTGTTACGCTATCAAACATCGACAAATTGTTAAAATACCGACACACATCTATCTTAAATTGTTTACATCAATATCTGTTTAATATTGCCAACGCATGCTCATCATCAAACAAAGGATTAATATTGATTTAATTGCTGCAAAAAATATTGACTCCCCAGGGTACATGACAATTAGTTACGTACATTAAGTCAAGATTACTGCTTGAAATTAACATGACATACACCCATATACGCACAGAGTAATTATAGTAACTGAATTTCACGATCAACTTATTTCGGGAAATAAAGACTGTTGGCAATGCGATTATGTGACACATTTGCACGGCAATTGTAACTATGCACACCTATTTATAACTTACACGGCGTTTTAAAGGGGTAATTTTATTTTTAACAAAAATGAAAAATGACTAGTCTGGACCTTCAAAAATGTATGACTTGGAAAAATCGGACAGTTGATATCGTAACCCCTGATATTTTATTGAAGAAATCAAAATTTTTATTAATTTTAAATTCTTTTGTTTATTAGGTTCTTCATGCATATTTAGCAGTCGACTAGCAGCTTCCCCACCACATTTTCAAGCAATAATTAAAGTAATTTATCGGTCCAGACTTTTATGAAAATTAAAACAATTTATGTATGCTAGATATATTTTACAACAATAAAAACGATGACTGCTAAGAAATGAGAGGTAATGTCAATTTAGATGATAATAATTGAAAGAGAAAAGAGTTACAGAAGGAAAAATTAGAAAGGTCAGGGCATTGACTCTATATATAGGGTCCTTGGTCAGGGCTAGTGAAAAATTGGTCAGGGCTAGTGGATTTGGGCATTTACTAGCCCGAATGGGCTAGTAGGAAAAAAAGTTAATGTAGAGGCCCGACAGCGTTAAAACCAGATTAAATATAAATAAATATCCCTTAATTAGTAAAGGTGTGCTACTAACGCTACAGTCCCATAAACATGAAAATAGCTGTAAGGGCATCGTGTGGGCACTGTGGGATCAAGCTTCGCAAGGACTCCTACGAACTCTTGCTACCTGTACGGACTATTACCTTTTTACCAGGGTGTTTGAGATGAGCCGTGTATGATACATGTATCAGTTTCAAAGTCAAATTGTGAACAAAGTTGGGGCCAAGAATGGATTAAACTTGCATATACTCCAGCTACAGCTCTGTACGGGTGTGTTGTTTTGTGCTATGTGCGCACGGTCACCTTAATATGCAAGGCTTCCCATGGTCTATGGCTGTCTGCACATAGGGGTTTGCAACAAGCCACGATTTTATGGGACTGAGGCATATCTGAGCTAACCAGACAGATTTCAATAGAATAACTAACCTGTAGGATCATCATTATGAGCAACTAGAACAATCAGATCACTTCTTGATGGTTTTCTCTCACTGAAACATATGCAGTAATATCTTGAGTTTAAAAAGTAAAAGAAAAAGCAAGAACAGTAAGTTTATGACACTAAATAACATAAAGAATTGTGTACAGAAATGAGATTTTTATGAAGGTTTTATAAATATAGCAGTACGACTAGAGTAGTGCCCTATTCACAACCTGGATCATACAATAACTTTCTTATTTTATACTTTTCTTTTTAAATAAAATACAGGGCTAAACATTAAAGGCTGTCCTATTTCCCCTGACAACCTATATTTGGGTTCGGGCAACCTGTTACTGTTATTTAAGCTATGGTTTGGGCAAGTTATGCTATCTTAAGGGGACAAATTGAAATCGTAATAAAACCTAAGACTATCCATAATCATTGCAGCGGTTCACTGTTAAATTGTTGAGCACTTCTTAAGCAATTTTATTAAAGTTTTAGGATTATCACATCAGTAATCAACATTCCTAATAGAGATACAATACCTTGGTTTATCACCAAACTGTGCCTTGAATTCATCAAGTGTCTGGTCCAATTCATCTTGTGTTACAAGGTATCCTCTGTCATGACAAAGCTGGAAAGGAAATATATTCATTTAAAGAGCCTAATATAATGATGTTATTCTGTCATCTTTGTACAACAATTTCTACAGGCCTTGAAAAATCCACTCTCCCGCTCAAATTTGCAAGTAAACTTCGCCTTTAGGCAAGATCAGTGTTCCTGAAGCTAACTTGTAACTAAATGGATTGTTTCAACATTCCAAATTGCAAATCTATACAGAATCGTCTCTCAAGAATCGGTGTTACATCCATAATGCAATTTCTAATGACGGCCCTACTGTTAACAGCTGTAAAAATTTCCATTATTAAATAATTTTATACAAAAAAATACCCTAATTGGTTTAAGTTTTACCTGTAGGCTTTAAGGATAACCGAATTCAAAGCCTTATGTCTTATGACTATATGGATAAATTATTCTCAGTAACCATTGAATCTAATACATCAGTGATCAAAGGTGCCTGTAGCATCCATAAGCCAAAATTTTGTTAAATAAAAAAAATAAGGTATCCAACTTAATGAATTCTTCTGAATTTTACACGTAAGAGATGTGACTAGTCTCCTTTCTAAGACCACACACCCATTCCCTATAGTTTAGCGCTAAAATCGAATACGGATACATGTTAGACAAATAAAAAAGGGCTACTAGCGTCAATATCTAACTTCTTGCTCCCTTTCGTAAGACTGTATACCGATCAATTTACAAAAAATTGTTATCGTTTTTTATCTCCCGTCTCAACCATTTTGTGAATGATGATGTGCCTACATCACATTTATTACCAGTAATTTCATTGGATGTCACTTTGATTGTTAGTCCTATATATAAGACCCTCCGTAACTCATTTCACATTAGGACATTATTCTATTACGGCAGGGTCTTATCGGCTTCCACATAGTTTGATGTAGCAAAACACGCACTGATTTTGTGCGCGATTTAAACGAGTGTAATTCCTAATTCGTTATTGTTAAGCATTTTTTAAAAAAAAACCTATGAGACTGCTAGTATATACAATAATTAATCACATTATATAGTGATTATTCTAGAACTCCAAAAAGGGCAGGGTGGGACCAAAAAAGGGCAGGGCGCAGCGCGCCGCGCGACTTTTAAAATTCTGAAGTATATAATTTATATAGTCAATAACATTAAGTGACCTGATGTTTTTAGTATATTATTTATATACATGTATTCATTGTAGCTGCATGCTCAACAAGTTTACATGCTTCTCTATAATCATGTACTCGTGGACAAATTTACTTAGCATAGTTGTAAAACATACTTTTGTGTCAAATCTTTAGCTATTTAAAAGTCCAAAAAGGGTGGCAAGATTTGAAACAAATCGTTTTCACTATACAAGCTCCGTCTCTGCCATGATCTCTAACTTTAAGTGGCCACCTATAGAAACCACTGTAGAAGAACAAGAACCAGACTTATAATATTCTATAAAATTGTCTATAATCTTATTGGTATACACCCTGGCCCTGCCTTATTCATACCCAACACATAAAAAAACAAGACAAGACAATGTTCAGCAGCCATCTCCATTCATTTTAACATATAAGCATGTCCAAATATTCTTCCTTTCCAAGCACAATAATTCAGTGGAACAAGTTGTCAGCTGCTGTACACCAAGCGACAGTTGACTCGTGTATATATATATCTAGTTTATCTCTGTTAATAAGTGATTACTGAATCTATTGTTTTTTTTGTTTTTACCCAAATTTTAATTGCAAGCACCAGCACATAATCCTCTAAGTAATGAGGGAGTGCAGTATTCTCTTAGAAGAAGAAGGAGCTATTGCTGAATTCAATAAATTTGCTTTTTGTTTTGTGTTTGTTTTTTTCTGCAAAATATTGGGGTGCAAAACGATTTGCTAATATACGATTTTTCTATTAAATCGTTCAATCCGATAAAGAAAGCATCTAATGTAATTAAACTTTAGATTTGTCAGCACCTGCACATAATCCTCTAATAAATTAGGGAGTGCATTATTCTCTATGAAATAGAGGAAGCCATTGCTTAAATCATTCAATTTGCACTTAACCTTTTTGTTTTTCTGCAAAATATTGGGGTGCAAAACGATTTGCTAATATACGATTTTCTATAAAATTGTTTATTCAGTTAAAGAAAGCATCAAATGTAAATATTTATGTAAATAATTATAGTGAAAACTGTTCTTGAGCTACTTTGTACAAGAAAAAACTAATATGACTTGTTTGACAAGTGAAAAACGATCAATACAAAACATCGTCAGTATCAAATCGTTTTGCACCCCCAAAAATGTAACGGATAGCAAATTCTCATTTCTGTATTTTTTACAAATCCTGCGGGGGACAATTGTTTTGTATATCATAATATGCCCAAGTAAATTGCAATTTACATCACATTCGTCCACAAAAATAACAAAAAAACCCTGCTAATTGCTCAGCATGGTTTGGTCATCAGTGTCAATTTAATCCTTGACGCGTACAGGTACCTGACTGTATATACCTGTATGTATATTGACGTTGTCAAGCGTGTTACAGGCATACCCTAACAACCACCTTATTGATTTTTGACACTGCCCTTTCACAGTAGGTGTGTCATTTAATTACTGATTGATAAAGATTATACAATTGACGTGTGAATTTACCGATGATTGACAATTATGAAAATATTTTTGAAGGAAATTAAAGGGCAACAGGGCGCTTTGACACTCGCAGGGCGGGACTTTTAGGGCAGCAGGGCGGGGCTAAAAAAGGGCAGGGCGCGGCGCCCTGCTATTCTGCTTTAGAAAAATCACTACATTATAATATAAGAATTACAATAGGTCACCTCAGCAAGTAGAAATATTCCAATGTTTCCGTTAAGTCCAAAAATCCTGTCTTTCGTTTCAATACACAACGCTGAATTCCAGTCACACGGTACCATTTCCGCATTGTTACTGATAAACACCAAATTGGACGTACCAAATCCGACTTACAAATTCGATAATTTCAAATTTTCGGGCGACACAAAATATAGCTTAATGTAACTATTGTGTTCATTGAATGGTTAGAAAGTAAGTTTGTGTCAACGACGACGGAAAAAAAGTATAGTATAAATTTTTTGAATTTGTAATCCAGATTCAAAACGTCTACTGTGGCGTTTATCATAAAGTATCCGGTATTAGAACGGCATAACCAGACTTTAGTGCTATGAGTATTCAAAACAAAAGTCTGGATTTTTGAGTTAAGGAAACAATGGATTATTTCTACTAAATGAGGTTAGCTATTTTATATCTTATGTTATTACATGTTAGATAAATGTGTTTGTTAGTGTTGGGAATGGATAAAAAAAAATATTTTAGGAAAATATTGAATTATACTCGCTTTGTCGCGGAAGGGAAATCATGCGCATTTTGATGCATCAACCTATATGGAAGTCGATAAGACCCTACATAACAGAATAATGTCCTAATATGAAATAAGTTACGGAGGGTCTTATAAAAAGGACTATTTGATTGTCAGATATCACAAACATATTCCAGTTAAAGTCACATGTATGCAAAGCTATTTGCCATCTCTGTCTGCTAAATTCTGTTCAAATCATCAGTTTAAATTGTTACATAAAAGACGACAGCAATTCTGAATTGTGTGAAAAGCTTGAACATTTATCACATCGCGAAAACTGGTTACATATTCACAAATCAAGTAGAAAACATTTTTTCATATTTCTTTCGTACCTGCATTATTGTCTTTCGTATTTTCCATAACTTGTAGGTTTCGGCATCATCATCCATCTTTCATTAAGGTTAAATTAGGCAAATCAACAATAAAACGTGAACTTTATTTCTAAAAAAGAACCAACTAACGATGATAACCAAACATTCCGAATGTAAACGGTTTAGGCAAAATTCCAATCCGATACGTAACCGGGAAATCTTCAACTTTTTCAGTTCATGAACGCTTTCTTCAATACTTTTCTAGTTACGAAAAATCAGCTACATAAAAAATGTACATTCTATGACTTTATTGATGGATTGACATTTGCACATTTTATTTATATTGTCTATAAAAATCCGGTACGTTCGGTACGGATTTTATTCTTTCTGACCGGATATTCGAGACAACTCGCCTCGGATTTGTTTACTGTTTCCAGGGGTTACACTAATATACGAAAAGGACTTTTTGGGCGAAAAGGCGCAAAAAGGACATTTACCGACGAAAAGGCGCAAAAACGTCACTAATATACGAAAAGGACCTTTCTGCATCCGTTCATGCATTAAATAGAGTATGAAAAGGACTTAATGCGGGCGAAAAGACTTCAATACGAGGCAAAAAAGGACATTTACCGGCGAAAAGGCGCTCAAAAGTACACTATTATACGAAAAGGACATTTTTTGCATCAGTTCATGCATTAGATAGAGTATTAAAAGGACTTAATGCGGGCGAAAAGACTTCAATACGAGGCATAAAGGACTTTTACCGGCGAAAAGGCGCTAAAAGGACACTGATATGCGAAGGACATTCTGAAGTCTTTTTAAAGATATGAAAAGGACTAAAATTTGAACGCCTTTTCGCCTGGTAAATGTCCTTTTTTGCCTCGTATTGAAGTTTTTTCGCCCGCAATAAGTCCTTTTCATACTTTATTCAACGCATGAACAGATGCAAAGAATGTCCCTTTCGTATATTAGTGTACTTTTTAGCGCCTTTTCGCCGGTAAAAGTCTATTTTGCCTCGTATTGAAGTCTTTTCGCCCGCATTAAGTCCTTTTCATACTGTATTTAATGCATGAACGGATGCGCTAATGTCCTTTTCGTATAATAGTGTACTTTTTAGCGCCTTTTTGCCGCTAAAAGTCCTTTTTGCTTAGAATTTAACGTCTTTTAGCTCAAATTCAGCCCTTTTCATAGTATAATAAATGATTTTTTTTACGAAAAATGTCCTTTTCGTATATTAGTGTCCTTTTTGCGCCTTTTCGCCGGTAAAAGTCCTTTTTGCGCCTTTTCGCCCAAAAAGTCCTTTTCGTATATTAGAGTAACCGGTTTCCCAGCATTTGTGCAATGTAGCATTGAGTCACCGATTTGAAGACGATTGTTATTTATCATACAGTGTGTAAGTTAAATTTTTAATTTGTATTATGTGCCATTTCCTTTCATAAATGTTTCGATATTCAATCATCTATCATAATTGATGTATGTACACCTTTATATTTCTACTTTCGGTTTCACTCAGTTTTATAGATAAGCTGATAAAACGAGACCAACCCATTTTTAGAAAATTATTTTTGTAGAGTCACTTTGGTCAGTAAAGCATAAGTGTTTAAACTCTTTTTACTCTTGAAAATTGTTTGTTTTTACTCCATTTTATGAAATATTTCTATTTAATATTAACTGTTATTTACTGTTATTACATGTAGTATTAATAGTGTCAAATTGGAATTGAAAGGTTTACAGAACTATCTTCCACAATGCCTAATGATAGGTTGTGTTAGCTTGCATTGAAAGTGAAGAATATTATAGTTAAGTGGAGTAATAACAGCTTTCTATTCTCCTTTATCAAATGTTATTTGGATCACCCCATTGGCTATGCAAACGCCATTGTGAAATATAGGGCGCACAACATCTCAAATGCTTGACATGTAGCTTGTGCAACCAGCTGACTCATTAAGCTAATTAATTCATTACTTACGTTAAAGCAACTGTCAAATGTTGAAGCTTGATTCTAACCAGGGACACTGCTTATTTACCTTAAACAAGAAGCATACTTGATAAGCATAGATGAATCATGATAGTGGTTTACTTCAACTATGTAAGCCATGCAGAGTTCTTTTGTCTTGTTCATCATCATGGAATAAGATTGATAGATAGATGCCATAACCAGAAGCTTCACTGCTATCTATCTATCTATCTTTACTGCACACGCTCATATCTTATCTGTCACACTTTTGTGTTAACTATACATCGTCACTTTTTTTATCTATTTTCGATCTTAAGGCAGTTTTTAGGCCTTGGCCAAGATCAACAGTTACCTCATAAATGTTAAACCACGTTTTATATTGTATACTTGTTGATGAAAACATTTGCTTTTTTTTCCTTTTTTTAATTCAGTTGTCTTTCTTTAAATCAATGTGATAATTTAACATATATTTTCACTTGGTTTTTATATATGTAATGTATTGATTGTAATTTTAATGTCATGTTTTTCCATTTTTAGTTTGTTTGTTTGATTTTTATTGGATAGTCTTGTTTTTGTCAGACAATAGCTATAAGCTAGTGTTATATGTGTTTGATTATAACCGACTTTAAATAAAGATTATCTTATCTTATCTTATATCTGAGCATTATGGCAGGATGTAGAGGGTGGCATTTAACTTGATCAAGTGCTCATAAAAAATAAATAACATTTTGTACACATAATTTTAAAATAAATATATGATTAATCAAGTTGCAGAGCCACACTTGTTAAAACTATTTACAAAATTGTAAGTCTGTTAGGAGTTACTGCTGTAAACTTGGTGAGCATGTGAAAGCATATGATTTCTTTATGTACTTTTTTTGATAGAAATAAGTGCTCACTTACCACACTCTTTTCAAAATCAGGAAGAGAATCCTAACATGTTCTATGGTAACCTATGATTATTTTATATTTCAGTAGCCTCATTATCCACTGCCAAAATAATAATGGCAGAAGCTGTTGTCATTAGTAACAGTTCTGAGGAAGACAAGGAAATTCAACATGAGCTAGATGGCAAGCAACCAAATGGGGCAGAAAGTTTGCCTCTTAGTGATAGAAATTCACCTAATCATGCAACAAATGACAAAACTCACGAGGCATTGGATCAACTGAGGAACGTTAAGACAAATGATGATGATGATTACTATGCTGGCCTGCTTGAAGAAGCTGCTGAAAAATATGTTTATTTTTGGAAAAGTGGAAGTGTATTTAGTCAATGGCATATGTCTAACTTCGAAGTTGATAGTAAAAAGTTTCACTGTGCAGAGCAATATATGATGTATGAAAAAGCAAGTATGTATTAAACTACATTATTATGATTAAAGTTCAATATGGTGTAGAATAAGTTATGTCTATTACATCTATTAAATTTTATTGTATGCATTGAAAGTAAATGCCACGTAGTAACAAACATTGGCCTTCAAATATGTGTAGCTTAAGTAATGATAAAAAACTACAGAAAACATTATTAATGATGCTTACAAAATGTACATGTAATTATTAGGGATGCGCGATAATACCGGTATACCAGTATATTGCAATACGTTTCAAACACAATACGTACCGGTATGGTCCCGCAATATATCGCGATATTTTTATCTTAATCTAATAGACTAATAGTGCATACCTGTTATGCATTATTTGTGGACGCATTTGACCAGAATCTATTTCAATTTTGGTTTTCCTTTATCTTTAAATCTACTTTTAGCATAAAGGTCTAGTATAAAGTGTTGACATATCTACCTGTGACGATTTTAACTTAAAGGGGGGGGGGTGGAACTGATGAATATTTTTATATATTCGCATTGAGTGAGATACGAATAGAATATATGTTTTCGTAAAATTTAGTTGGCGAAAATATTTTATTTCAATCTTAACTTTTTCCTTTTTTTGTACACATCCACATTTTTGCTCTTATCCTTTGTTGACCGCCTTTTCCCTCTATATCTATGTCGTCTGCCTAACGCGTCCACCTGTAAGATTTATCAGTAATGTTCATCTATACACACATGTATTAGAGCTTAAGGCTGTCACGATACGCCAAAAGCGTACCGCGATATATTGCAATACGCTGTCATCGTATCGCGATACGTACCACAATATATTGTTGGCTTTTAGATTTGTTCTTCCTCCGCTGTATTTATCAGAAAAAATGCAATCTTATATGCAGCTACTGATAGAACCTAGCCTCTTTAACTATTTACGGTCATTGAGGACTGAGACGCGCCCCAATCAGTTTCATTCTTGCAACTTCAGATTAGATAGAATGAACAATGGAAAAACTGACGTTTCGCTTCTGTTATTTTCCGAAGGGAAGAATTTTCCCATGGAATAAAAAATATAGCCAAATACCGGTATGTTAAAATCGTACCATGGTACGTATTGCTGAAGCTACGCATTGCAATATACCGGTATACCGGTATATCATGACAGCCCTATTAGAGATTTTCTTTATAATATGACAATAAATAAAAATAGTGGCACTTATAGTCTCTTAAACTAATGCCAGCTATTAGAATCTATGAAATTATTTTGCAATGCGTTTAACACACCCTTTAAAATGTTTAAATTGTTTCAATAAGTTGTATAAGAAATATACCACTGAACAGAAAATTTTTGTTTCCTACATCTTCCTTATTGTTTTATAAATATATAGATACAAGTCATTCTTAACCCCTATATAACTAAGTACTAAGCAAAACGTACGCACTTCCCAGTACACCTCCATGCATACAGTATACTACCATGGATGCTTTACCTATTATTTGACAGTACTAAGGCATATCAGAGGAAGCTCTATGTGGCAATGGGTTAGTGCTTAATATTTAATTCACAATTGGCATGCTGACACTATCAGTCCATCAGCATAGTGTCACAAATGAACATTCGTTTAAAGTAAGATTTGTAATGATACTTATTTTACTGGACAAAGTTGAGTCTTAAATGTTTGCAATAGCTTAAATAAAGCTTTCACAATGTATAATTGTGTTGAATCATCATATTGTCAGTAAAATACAAGCATGGGTGCTGAAAAAAACTTATGCTCAAAACTCCCAATTTATCACAATACGTATTGCAATACGCTGTTTGGTATCACAATATATCGCAATACGAAATTTCCGGCAATACCCATCCCTAGTAATTATGAACTTCATTTCTATTGTTCATATTTGTTTATCTGAGCATATGCTCTTATCCCTAAAATTGAACCTCAGATTGAGCCAATGTTATGCATCTTTATCTGTCTTGTGTCTGACAGTCCCTTACAGTTTCTTCTTACATACATGTTTTTTTTTCAATTCTTTCAGTCTAAGTGTGGTACCTTTAGATGCCAAATAAGGCCAGACCTTTTATGTTTTTTGTTTTACAAAAATCCCAACCCTAATTTGTCAGAAATTGAAAAAAATAAAATCTTGATTATTTATTTTTTTATTCCCCACTGTACTTATTTTTGCACCAAAATTGAAAAAAAAACTGATCCCATCCCAGTATGTTTACAAGTCATTTGTAATTGACATCGTATATCTCCTTTTTATTATACCCCCGCTTCGAAGAAGGGGGGGTATACTGTTTTACCCTTGTCTGTGCGCGTGTGCGTGCGTGCGTCCGTTACGAAATTTCCGTCGCAGTTTTCTCAGCAACTATATCATGCAGCAGTCTAATACTTTGCATATTGCTTCATCCCATAGTCCCAAGTGGTGTAAAGCGATTTCATGCTCCTTGCTCATCTACTTCCTGTTTGTCGCATATTTTTAGGTTTTGGCGGGGGTATCACTAGTGAGCATTAGCTCACAGATTTACTTGTTTTATTTCGACCTACTGTTCTCATTTTTTCCAGAAAATTCTTGTAAGACTAAAACTATAATAAGTGTGGCCTAAGCACATGACATCATCCATTTCTAAAGTAGTTTCAATTATGCCCTAGCAGTAATCACCTCAGCCCACTAGCTAGATGCACAAGACAAGTGAAATTTGATTTGTGCTAGTTCAGGCTAGTTGATAATTCTTCCCACTACTAGTAAATTTAATGTGGTAACTGCCCATGGAATAAAAATTATTCTGACCCAGGGATCAGCAGTGTTACATAGAGTTGTATTAGGTAATCTTTAAATATCATTATTTTAAGGTAAGATTTAAGGGATAGGGTACTCTTAACCCTCTTGTTTCAAGCTTTTTTTTCTGATGCATAGTTTTCCCTATTTTTCTTGAAACCTTTTTTTTTCAGTGCTGTTTAATGACCATGAAATTGCTCAATTGATCTTGAAAAGTAAGAGTCCAAGGGAGATAAAAAAGCTTGGAAGAGAAGTACGGGGTTTTGTTGATGAAATATGGAAGTATAAATGCTTAGACATTGTAAAGAAAGCTAACGTGGCTAAAGTAAGTATATGTATATTATTGTTTTATGGACTTCCACAGTCTACAAAGTTAGTGGGTGTGTGGTTGCCCAGGACAATCACTTATTAGTTCGGGCAACCGAAATTTCTTATGGGCAACCAAAATTCTGCAAAGGAGATATAGTGCTTGCTCTTAAAATGTTCTGTTTGGACTACCACTTTCATATGCTGATTTCGTAGACTGGTTACAGTATGTGATGCCAGACTTGAACAATTGAAATCTCTCAAACAAAGACATTGTTGATGTATGGTTGATAGTAAGACCGAATCAACTTGTGAATGATTGTATACTTAGTGTATACTAAGTTTCCTACCACTACTTATTCTAATGATTCAACTCTTGGAAACTTTGGCCCCAGTTATTATGTTTCCATGCTTAAGCTAAAGATTTCATCTGCATTTCTGGTTCAGTGTTGATTTTATTGAAAAACTGTTATGGCAGACATTTACTTTTTAATGATTAACCCTTGACTGGTCAGTCCTGCATTTTTAGGTGTCTGTAACCCCCATTCAAAATGACTGCCACAAACCTTGGCATTGGCGTTTGTTTCTGGATTTAGTGAATTTTGCGTTAGGAAAGTTGTCCAAAATAAATGACATTTTTAGCCCCCCTCTCCCATCAGAACATTTTTTGGGGATTTCAAAGGGGGGGGGGGGTAAATGAGTGCAGAAAAATGGCACAAAATGCCATTTAGACCACATTTTGTGAAAAATATATTACTGAATGAAATGCAAATTTTTGGTTGAAAAAGAGCAATTGCATTGCCCTGATTGCTCCACCCTAGTGTGCCATGGTAACTGGACCAGGGCTCAACTGGCATTTCCCAAAAGTCAGTCACCCAGGGACAAAAGAGGTTAAGTATTGTTATGTTATTATATCTACAATGGCTTGGGAATATTTACTGGTCTACTGGCACAAAATAGGAATAGGAATTCCTCAAATGTGTTTGGTGTCAATGACTCAATGTAGTACTAAATTCTAGAAAATGTTTAGAAAATTTTGTCAATTTGATAATTTTTATGTATACATCTTGCATGTATTTTAAGTTAATTGATATTTTTCCACTTAATCAATGTGACATCATTTTCTTTATAATCATGGTATATTTCCAGATAAAGCAGCCACAAACATGGTAATCTAATGTAAACATTTCTTTCGTCATTGGTTATTTAATATACCCCCTTTTTACAAATGTATAATTGTATTTACAGTTTTCTTGCAATAAAAAACTACTAAAAGAAATGGTGAAGACATATCCTAAAACATTAGTAGAAGCTAGTCCATATGACAGTATCTGGGGTATACAACTAGAAGAGAGTGACCCAGCTGCCTGGAGTGAGTCTACTTGGCTAGGTACTAACTACCTTGGTTACATTTTAACTGAAGTTAGGAATGATTTGATGATTGAAATAGGACGTTTGACTGAAGATCAGAGACTGGTATGTTGTTTTATGTCTTTGGTAGTTTAAAGGTACTCATTCACAGATTTCAACCTAAATATCAACTATTTCTGAAACTATCTAAATTGTATCAAAACATTTTTTGAAGCAGGAAATTAGTGTTTTGATAATGACAATCTTAGTGCAAATGGACTCACAACTACAAATGATGGTGTTTCATGTAGTAAATATCTACCCCGTATGTTACGGTATAGACAATTTTCGTGCATTTTTGGGTCTTTTATTGTATATTTCTTGCAATCTATAGGTCAGTTTGTCTTAAAATATTAAGAATTTTTTTTGACACAATTACAGACACTGAATAGTATTTTCAAAATATCAAAAAATCTAAACCAAATTTGTGTACCATTAATATAGATCTATAAATGTTTAGGGAATCTTTAAAAAACTGCACTGAAACCATTAGGTCCAGTGCTACGATACTGTGTGTGTAGTGTCACTTAGCAGTGCAGTCATCACCTTAACCCAATAGTCCGAAGCCTAGGACTGGTGAAAATTGATTTAAGCTTGGGAGAATTGTTTTTTAGCTCGACTTTACGAAGTAAATGGAGAGCTCTCCTACTCGTCCTAGTGTCGGCGTCAGCGTCCACATTTCTGATTAAAGTTTTTGTGCAGTAAAATATTTTTTACTATAACTTTTTTATTTCTTAAGGTATCAACTTCAAACTTTAAATGTTTGTTCCTTATTATCAACCACATCTCATGTACCAAGGTTCATAACTCCAAATTCATTTTTTTCAGAATTATCTCCCCTTGAACTTAGAAATTTCTTTAATTTTTTTATTGTTACCTATGGTTGAAATAGTTGATAATTGCACTAGACTATATATTGTAATAAATCAGGCTAGTGCTTGAGAAAATTTCAGACAATGACTGTTAGTGATATTGTAATTGAGTCTTATTTTGCCCTTCATGTCAAAATTAGGTCCACCTTGGGGTCACCAACATTTATATTTGAAAGTTAGTATCTCGGAACAATTAGACCCATGGAAAACATATTGGTAATTTAGTATCATCTAATGATCCTCTACTACTGGGTATGTTTTTCTATTGCACTATGCCCTTGGTGTCAAAATTGATAAAACACAATATGTCAATAAATTTTTTTACAAACAAATGTACGAGGGGTTATCCAAAAATTTGTGGACTTTCTTTGTTGCTTAAAATATAATTGAGAAATTGATTTGAAATTATGCGATTGTGGCATAGTGGTTAGTATGCCTGACTTCGAATCCGGAGATCGCGGGTTCGAAACCTGGTCACGGCAGGTCATACCCTATACATGAGTTGTGGTAGGGTAAGTTAGTACTGGTGATAGATAAGTGTCCAGGAGACCTATAGTAGGAAGAGCTGGTCGTCGTGTATATGACCTATAAATGTGTTGAATGCAACGTTAAAAATAAAAAAATGAAATTATGCACTGTTTGGAACAAATATTATTTGGAAATTTTAAAGTTACCTTCTGAATGTCTTATCAATATGAAATCTAAGGTATTATACAACACATGTTACAATTGTACCGTTAGTCTTCAGATTTCATTTGGAGAATGATCTTAGCCTGGGCCCTCTAAGATTTTGATGAGACAGTGCAAATCTAGTCTAACTACAAGCAAATAAAGACAGATGTAGACTAGTTTGGCCCTGACCAATAGATTGGCTATAGATTTGCCCATATGTGATTTTCACATAATGAAATGGTGATTTTAGTTACTTCAATCATTATCATGTTAGCCAGTGTCTGCTTAATTGATATACTAGTAGCAATCTGATTAAAACCCGATCTAAAAAAATTTCGCTCGCATACTCGCTAATTTAGGTCTGGCCTTTTCCAAACGAAGGTCACGTTCAGGTGACCTTTTCTCATCATAATATTCATGACGAAATTGTTATGATACGTAACTTGTTTACATCGTCTACGTCACGCAATTTGAAATGAGCCACCCTATGGCAGACTGTGAATAATACCGCTGTTAAATTAGCATGCAAACATAGGTCTAAAAATAGAAATTATGAAATCAAAATGTGATTAATAGTGTTTTCGTCTAAATGAAAGCTACGCTTTGATTGGTCGACACAAAGTTCATCTCGACGTGACCTTGCATTGACTAAGTAGAGATCCAGTACGACAACGCTCTACAGGATCTCTGTTTACGGAGATTGGTAATAGATTTGCCCGTAGGTGATTTTCACATAATTAAATGGTGATTTCATTTGATTCATTGTCATGTTAGCCAGTGTCTGCTTAATTTATAAATGTAGATTCTGCCTATTGAACAAATTTATTCTTATTACAGAACTTTGTGAAGGAAGAACAGAAGAAATATGAGGAAGCATATAAAATGCTTACCAGTTCTTTGAAAAGTAGTCAAGCCCATGAATCAACCACAAATAATGAGAAAAGTAGTTCTAAGAAAAATAGCGTTTCTGGTACGAATCAACCAAAAAAAGATAATGAAAATAACGAAGATAGAAGTAAATCTGCTAAAAGATCAGGAAAGGTGACTGATGGTAAATCTACTAAAAAGGAAGAGGCAAATGAGAGAAACGAAGAACCTAGTCAAACTGATGACCAAACTGGTGGAAAAAAGAAGAAAAAGAAAAAAAAGAAAAAGAAGGGTGGAGATAAAGATAGTCCTGGTAATGCTATGGTCACAATTCAAGATTTTGAACTTCCAAGCTCATATTCAAGTTCATCCAAAGATGATGAAGCCAACCCTAGAAATGAACCTAAAGATGAAAATGTGAAGAAAAGTAATAAGAAAACGGATGAAAAACCTTGTGATGTTTCTGATGTCAGTATAGGTTTTGATGATGTAGGTAGTCAGGCAAATAATGAAGTCAACCCTCCAGCCCCTAATAGAGTGAAAAATGGACAAGTCAACCCTCCAGCCCTTAATGAAGTGAGAAATGGACAAGTCAACCCTCCAGCCCTTAATGAAGTGAAAAATGGACAAGAAAATGATAAAGCACCTGTAGCAAAAGTGTCGAGGAGACAGAAAAGGAATGCTAAAAGACATAGTAAACAGAATAATTAGTGTATCATATATTTGTTGACTTTAAATACTGTGATACCTCATTATTTATAAATATATTCAAGATTTTCATTAATTCTGACATGAAACTTAGTTTTAAGGGACAAAACGGTTAACCGATATACCATTTTAATTTAAATACAATATATATTCTGACTGTTTTTAACCAGTTCAATATTCCCTAAACCATTTTTTAAGCAGTTGTTACCTATGCTAATTGCTTTATATAGAGTCTAAAATTTAAAGGTTTGAAAAAAAAATGTGTAAAAAGCTTGAAATTATTTTATTGAGCTTTTGTAGGTTAAACACTCAAACAGGTCAAATATTAGTTATTATCTTCTAAAGTCTGTTTTAAGCTGTGCATTTTCTAACATATGCTCCATTTAACATAACTCAATCAAACATTTGTATAAGTGACCATTTAAAATATACATATGTATGTGATGCTGATCCAATGAAGACAATAAATGTGTTTTAATCCCTGCTTCAATTGTCTAAAAACTGATACATATTGCAATATATTGCCATATGGGTTTTGTGTATTGCAATATATTGCCATATGGGTTTTGTGTATTGCAATATATAGCCATATGAGTTTTGTGTATTTCAATATATTGGCATATGGGTTTTGTGTATTGCAATATATTGCCATGTGGGTTTTGTGTATTGCAATATATTGCCATATGGGTTTTGTGTATTTCAATATATTGCCATATGGGTTTTGTGTATTGCAATATATTGCCATATGGGTTTTGTGTATTGCAAGATATTGCCATGTGGGTTTTGTGTATTGCAATATATTGCCATATGGGTTTTGTGTATTTCAATATATTGCCATATGGGTTTTGTGTATTGCAATATATTGCCATATGGGTTTTGTGTATTGCAATATATTGCCATGTGGGTTTTGTGTATTGCAATATATTGCCATATGGGTTTTGTGTATTTCAATATATTGCAAAACGTTTTTCCCATCTTGTTTCACCCCTATTAGTTTTAGCTCAAATTTTTAGTTTAAACATTTTTATTTCAAACAATGTATATATACATATATAGATATAATGATTGACATAAATATAGATGACATTGAAGAAATAGGTTAATGAACAAAAAGCTTAGAGCTTAATAGCGTTCATTACCAGTTATTAAACTTGATAAATTATCACATTTTTACATGGCAATCGTTTATATTTAGGATAAACAAAGTCATTACAAAAAAATTGTAAAATATTTGAGTAGAAGAAAGAAAGCCTGAAGAGGCTAACTAATTCCGTACGAGAGATCAAAAATAGGAGAAGTGTAGAGTTAAGACTGTGTTGGGGATAGTGATAGGAGGTGTAAGGAAGAGTAGAGTGAAGTGCTTGGCAATAACCGATGCAGTTACTTACAATGACATGATCCGGAGGTGGATCATATAAATCTGCCACTGTCACGAATATATCTCTGGACGGTAAAAAAAAACAGTCTTGTTCAGTTCGTCACTAAGATTTGGATCTCCGTACAATAGCAAGTAAAGAGTGACAGAGCAGAGCGTTGATAGTGGCTGAAGTAATGTTGTTCTCAATACATTATAACCTGCATTAACAGCCACCTGTAATAAGCGGTCACCTGCTGTAAGCAGCCAATCTGGCTTCCTCCCAATGAAAATCACTCTATTTTGCCCCTGTTATAAGCAGCCACCTGCTGTCTGTGGCCAGTGGTCACCCATTTCCTTAAAAATTGATCAATTTACCTGCATTAAGTGGTCACGGTCAATTAAATTTTAGAATTAACTAAGTGTCACCATCATTGTATAATGGTTCAGATGTGTGAAACCCCACCTAGTTAAGTCTTTAAACAGTCAAAATTTATCAACTAAGTGTCATCACATAAATTAAGACTTCCAATATACAACTGACATTGTCACTTGTGCCCTTTTTGAAGATCGTTTAATAAGAAACTGCATAATTGATTATCTTAAGTAAGATTGGACAAATTAAATATATAATATATACATTTAGCTTATATCTAAATATTTGTTTGAATTTTTTACAAATTTTGATTTAATTAAATTGTTGTTTTCTTATTAAGATTATTTTAAATTAGTATTTTCATACATTTTGTCCCGTATAGTGAAGCACTAAGAACAACCACAGTTTAGTTTCTACGACTTTTATTGCAGTAAAATAAGTGTAACTTTCAGTCTGCTGTCCACTACTGTACACTGTACACCCTCTCTCACATTTCCTAAGTCTTATATAGTATTGAGGCTTATGTAAGTATTGAAATTGGGTTTATATAACTGTCTAGACCAATTAATACCACTAATAAATATTACATGAAAAATTATGTATAATATTAACAACATTGAAGAACATTTGAATAACATAAGTAATTAAGAACAGATGTTTATTGAAAGGTACCCCAATATCTGACAAAATCGTCTATCAACTGTGACACATGAATGAATTGGTAGCTAATGACCAATGTAATATTATGTAAATAGTCTTATGAAATGTTTCAATCTTTGACAAATATTTGACACTACGCCACAATTTTATGGCTAAAGCTAGTAAAAATAATAACTCACTGCTGCTGGACTAATCAAAGCATTTTTATCTTAACCTGGATTAAGTGGTCACCTGCTGTAAGCAGCCAATATTGTCACTTCCCTTCACCATTCTATAAATAGACGGTGAAGATATCACCTCTATACTAAGACGCATAACGATCTCCAATCATCCGCAATTTACTTCCGCGTCAAGTAGTTCCGCGTATGAATACAAATATCAAAGAAAATCGTTGTTGTGAATTACTTTGTTGGCATTTTTTCGCCGAATATAACTACTAAAATGTAAAATAATGACCGCTTAAAGCAGCAGGAATATTAATCTATATATACTAAGTACTTTTAAACCTCTGTAGGTACAGATACATAGTTAAACCGTGTACTCTACTTTCGATTTCAAATCATTGTGTAAAAAATGACAGATGTAAACACGTTATGATGAAGGTTTAACTTCCAGTTAAAAAGTTTAATTTGATGAGGATAGTTAATTGGATAGTCAAATTTTATTGAGTAGACTCAAAATTCATACTCTATTTGTTCAGATTACTTGAAGGGGGGAATTGTTAGAATGTAAACATTACCACGTGCTTTCAGGTAAATAAACAGTTTACCCGTGATGCGCGGCGTCTCCGTACAAAGGTCAGTCAGACCGTTTGTGTACAGAATGTTCCCTTCACTGGCTGCTTAATGCAGGTTATACTGTACGTTGTATTTTGGGCAATGTAGTAGGAAGTGGTTATTACTTTCAACTTGGCCACAGGAACATAAGGAGGTATCCGACATATTTTTTCTAAACAGCTCAAAATTTTACATAGCAATAAGCATGACATATAACATTTTAGTTCTACCATTGGGTACGAAGTGGGGCTAGCCTACTTAGTTGTGTGTTGTCATCTTATTTAGATAATAATAAGCATGGCGTTTAACAGTTTAGTTAAAGTACTAAATACTAGATATACAATAGTGCTGGTCTGATCAGATGAAGGGTGGCATCTGGTTAACACTTTTTGGTTAAAGATTATATAATAATAAAGACTTTATTTAACGAGGCTACACATTTGGATGAATCCAATCTTTCATGTGGACCTCTGGAAAAACATGTACTAGTTATTTACAATATTAACATTATATGTGGAATTGAATTATGTATCTTTGCCACCACTGAAAGGAATTCAATTTAAACTCACTTATCTGCTGGATTCCTAGTAAAGTTCAAATATCAAGTCCCATTACTGTAGCATGAATATGGTTGACCCCTTAAATGTTAGTTAAGGGTTTGTATGCAAATTCTACCACTTTAAACAACCAAACTACAAGTATTCACATAAAATGGTACTGATGATAATGTTCTTGCAAATCTATCAATATTGCTTTTGTTGACTAGATAAAACACACTTATTTGCTAAGTGGGCTGTTCATGAACTCTTCACTCTTGTTTTACAAACTTCTCACTCTAGTTACGTCTAGCGTTGCTACATGTACTTAAACCACTGCCATTACATAAACCATGCGACAGTAGTAGTACTAGGGCGTGTAAAATTGATACATAATTTCATAAAAGGTGACAGCAATTCTAAATTGTGTGAAAACGTTCTTGAACATTGATCACATCGCGAAAACGGGTTACATATTCACAAATCAAGTAGAATATATTTTTTCATATTTCTTTCCTACCTGCATTATTTGCAGGTTTCGGCATCATCATCCATCTTTCATTAAGGTTAAATGAGGCAAATCAACAATAAAAACGTGAACTTTATTTCTGAAAAATAACCAAATAACAATGGGTGCGTTGCTTAAGCAAATCGCTACGAATCGCTTTGTGTCTTGGTACCCTTCTTACAACATAAGGAATGACTTAGTCCGACCAACACCAAGGATGACCTTGCACGAAATGATGTAGAAAATGTTATTCAATTTATTGGTAGACATGGTCTTACTGGTTCCAAATCCAATTGATGCCATCCTTGGGCAACTCCCAGAATTCAAGATGGCGACCAAGATGGCGGCTAGAGGCTAAATTATACATGCAAAATGTATTTTTACGAATCATGTTCTTAAAATGAAGGACAAAAGTGATTTCAACATTTGTACATCTAGTTTGTTAAATTTTGTTATTCATATACAAATGTTTAAATTCAAAATGGCGGTCAAAATGGCGGACAAAGGCTTTTAGCCTAGTATATAAAGTACAAACTGGCAGAAATAGACTGAGTGATGTAGAATTTTTTTACTTATAAAATTGTTCTTGTCATTAATGAAACCGATTAATTTCACTAAGTTAAAAGTTATTATAAACAATTATAAATCCAAAATGGCGGCTAAAATGGCGGATGTGATCTAATAGTTTAGTATATAATATACATATATGAACGGAAACAAACACATGTGGGTTTAAGTTTCAATGTTTTTTGTTGTTTTTTTTAAATCTTAAACTCTCCAGTTTGTAAAACTACCCACCTGATCATCTATTAGCAACTCAAGATTCAAGGTAGAGTCCAAGATTACGGCTACGAAGCAAATTCAACCAGTTCTATTTTTAGCAATAATGTATTGTTAATAATGAAGTGTTTTCATAATGATTAAGTTATTTGGATGAAGACAGTCGTATTAACCTTCGGCCTGCGGCCTCAGGCTATAATGACTGTCTTCAGCCAAATAACAGACCATTATGAAAACACTTAATTCACTATGATCGCAGATAAGGTCCCTATCAAAACACTCAGATTGTACCAACATTCAAAATGGCAGCATTTTTTTGTGGAAGAAAAACACTGCCTTCATGAGAAAACTCGGCCATTTTGACATTCGGATCCAATCAAAATGCATGAATCTCATATTAGCCAAGGTATTTATGAAAGGCCTTTTTTCCCATGATGGCCGAGTATTTGGTTATAATGCCCTAGTGAACGCCGTATCTATCCGCCCTGATTTTGAAGTCCAATATCATACAATTAATTAATAATGTTACTTATTTACTTGATTTAATGATATGAAAATTTGATAAATAATTGGAATGAACAAACTAATTTAATTTCCAAATTGTATGCCATTTAAATAAAGAAAAACGGGAAAGTAAAATGGGGTTAATATACAGTTTACACAACAATTTATTATAGGACCATTATGAATGGCAATCATTTTGTTTAAGATTGCAATATGTGTGGATATTTGAAAAGCTTATAATCTTTTTAGTTGAAAATTTTTGATGCAGTAAAAAATAAACTGAAACATACAAATAGCAAAATAAGCATGTGCTATTTAAAAACGAGGAAGAAACTAATTGATTGAGCTTTTTTATTATCATTACACAAACAATGATACAGTCTGACTTGACTAAACTAGACTAAATTAGAATAAAAATTATGCTTAAATGTTTAAGTTTGCTTCAGTCTAATATTACATAACGATAGCACAATTTCTCTGGTCGTTTTTGTATATTGATAACAATTAACATGTTCAAGTGACAACACAAATTTCTGTTTACAGAGTATTTTTCACTCAACACCCTTAGCACATCACATGCAATGGTAAACTTAACATATAAATGATTAATATCTTTAGAAAGTATCCAAGCGGGTACTAGCTTATGGCCAAAAGATAGCATAACTTTCTTCACTTTTGGTGTAGGATAGGTGAACCAGCTTTAAAAGCATATTTTACACCCATGCTAGCAATGTACTCTCTTTATATTGTCAATAACTGACTGACTTGTAACATTACTTTTTGAACGAATGTTAGTTGAACCCATTGTTACAGTGTCACTCTTACAAGATAGATATTTCAAAATGAGTATCAGCACACCAATGTCGTCAGATATTTTTGGTGCTCAGCAAATTGCAGCAACAAAAATAGATCATTTGTTGTATAATTTTGTTGTCTGTGCTTCTCCTACCAAGTCTTAAAGGTTAATGCGATTAAACATACTTGTTATTTTACCGAAAAAATGGAGAATCACCATATCTTGCAATGCATCGTCTATAATGTTTGGAGTGGAAAATATTTGAATATAACGTACGAGATTGACAAATTGTCTCGGCGTACCATCCTTCTTTGGGAAGACTTTTCAGTTGATAGTGAATATACTCCAATTGTGTATAGTTATCATGCCTGTTTGAACCTTTGGCACTGATGCATCAGATATGTTATGTGTTCTTTCAAGATATTTAGACTTAAGTGAAACAAACCATTTCTAAATTTTCTACTTGGCCATGTTTTGTAATTGGTGAATCCCTTAAAATCACTATCTTGCACAAGGTAACACTATTTGCTAAATCATGAGCTGGACATTGGGTTCAAATAGCAGTGTATACGCTTATAGAATTGGCATTTACGCGACTTAATTTCTCTCTGTCCTTGTAATTAAAAACAAATTATACTACAGACTTGTGATGAAAATTTGCATTAGATATATCTCCTTTTTGATCAATGGATAGTCATTTACAATGAAATAAAGAACACTTATGATACAGTTGTGATATCTGATGTCAAGATCAAACTTGAAATCCTATTGCAATTTCTCTTATTTACTATCAAAATGTGTTACAATGTCAACAGAATTTCTATCAACTGCTTTGGCATTAATATATTCTTAAAATACCTTGAAAGATAATAGAACATGCACACAATATTTTCAATATCATTTGTCTTTTTCTTTGTTTATAACCTCTTTTCAGTACATATTGATTATTGAAGTGACAAACATATATGTAAAAGTGGTCGTTATTCTAAGGATATTAAAATATCGTATTACAACCTATGTTGTTCAATGAATTAAATATTATCAAAATAGTGCCTCTAAATTTCCATCTTAGAAACAATTTGCTTCTTGAGTCAACTGACAAGCTATAGTATCAATGATTTAATATTCGCAAGAGCAAGAGATATAAAGAACCTAAACATGTTGCTGTATACCCATTAGTGTGGAGTTATGTCCATTTATGTGACTTGAAATTAACTTTCCAGCTCTTATAATTCATTTTGACCACCATCTTGGATTCTTGAAGTTATCAAAGAATACCAGCATGGCATCAATTGGTTACATAAACAAAAGTAAAACAACAAAATAAAATGCATTGAAATCATTTTGTATACCCCAGTCTATGACTTAGCTCATTCTGGTTGATATATACCCGACAGCCAGTTATTTACGCCATTCTAGCCACCATCTTGGATTTTGGGAATTGCCAAATGATGCCAGTGTAGCATCAACCAGTTTTATAAACTAAACTAAAGAGTAATTACAACAAAAATGCATTAAACCTTTTTGATATGACTTAGTGTACGATTCTGCTCATTGTGTTTGATATTCCCGACAAATGTAGCTGTAATCCGCCATTTTGTCCGCCATCTTGGATTGGAAAAAAATGAAGGGTTCCAAAATTGCATGAAATAAAATTGTAGGTAATGTTAGACTAATTTTAGCTCTTTAAATTATCAGACTGTAAAAAAAGATGGACTTATTATACATTAATCAGCTCTCATCCGCCATTTTGTCCGCCATCTTGAATTTTGAGAGTTGCCCAAGAGTGCCGAAGTGGCATCATCCAGTTTCGTAAACTACAATGTCTTAGCTTCAAGAAAATGCAAAAACATTTTCTACATCATTCCATGCACGGTTCAGTCGATTTTTATACGCCCGTTTTGAAAAAACGGTCGTATTATGTTATGCTGTTGTCCGTCTGTCCGTCTGTCCGTCCGTGGACAATTGCTTGTCCGGATGATAACTCAAGAAAGGATGTACCTAGGTTCCTCAAATTTTATGTGTGGATAGCCCTTGGGTGGAGGAGGTTCCCTATTGATATTAAACCCCAGGCTTAAAGGTCAATGTCACTGGGACTTAAAATAGGTAAAACTTGTCCGGACAATAACTGAACCACCAATGTACCTAGGTTCACCAAATTTTATGTAAAAGTAGCCCGTGTGTCAAAGATGTTCCCTAACGGTTTTGGGGCCCCTGGGTCAAAGGTCAAGGTCACAGTGGCATCATATGGGGAAAAAACTTGTCCTAACAATAACTTAACAACCAATCTACCTAGGTTCACCAAATTTAATATGAGAGTAGCCCATGTGTCAAGGATGTTTTCAATCGGTTTTGGGGCCCCTGGGTCAAAGGTCAAGGTCACAGGGACATCATATTTAAAAACCTTGTCCGGACCATAACTCAACAACGACTGTACCTAGGTTCACCAAATTTTATGTAAGAGTAGCCCATGTGTCAAAGATCTGCCCTATAGGTTTATGGGCCCCAGGTTCAAAGGTCAAGGTCACAGTGGCATAATATGGAAAAACTTGTCCGGACAATAACTGAACCACCAATGTACCTAGGTTCACCAAATTTTATGTGAGAGTAGCCCATGTGTCAAGGATATGCCCTATTGATTTTGGGGCCCCTGGGTCAAAGGTCAAGGTCACAGTGGCATAATATTGAAAAACATTGTCCGGGTAATAACTCAACAATTACTGTACCTAGGTTCACCAAATTTCATGTGAGAGTAGCCCATGTGTCAAGGATGTACCTTATCAGTTTTGGGTAAACAGGGTTAAGTTTAAACCCTAAACCAGAAGATATCAAATTACCAAGCTGTGACTTCAAATTTTCAATCAATATGTTTATAAAGTCAAAATGGCAAACAATGAAACACTTGTCCAGACAATAACTGAACCACCAATGTACCTAGGCTCACCAAATTTTATGTGAGGGTAGCCCTTGTGTTAAGGATATGTCCTATTGGTTTTGGGGCTCCTGGGTCAAAGGTCAAGGTCACAGGGCCATCATATTGAAAAACCTTGTTTGGACAATAACTCATCAACGACTGTACCTAGGTTCACATAATTTTATGTGAATGTAGCCCTTGTGTCAAGGATGTTCCCAATAGGTTTTGGGGCCCCAGGCCCAAAGGTCAAGGTCACAGAGGCATCATATGGAAAAACCTAGTCCAGACAATAACTGAAACACCAATGTACCTAGGTTCACTAAATTTTACGTGAGAGTAGCCCATGTGTCAAGGTTACGCCCTATTGGTTTTAGGGCCCCTGGGTCAAAGGTCAAGGTCACAGGGGCATCATATTGAAAAACATTATCCGGGTAATTACTCAACAATTACTGTACCTAGGTTCACCAAATTTCATGTGAGAGTAGCCCATGAGTCAAGGATGTGCCTTATCAGTTTTGGGGAAACTGGGTCAAGTTTAAACCTTCAACCAGAAGATATCAAATTACCAAGCAGTGACTTCAAATGTCCAATCAATATGTTAATAAAGTCAAAATGGCAAACAATGAAACACTTGTCCAGACAATAACTGAACCACCAATGTACCTAGGTTCACCAAATTCTATGTGAGAGTAGCCCATGTTTCAAGGATGTTCCCTATTTGATTTGAGGCCCCTTGGTCAAAGGTCAAGGTCACAGGGTAATCATATTGAAAAACCTTGTTCGGACAATAACTCATCAACGACTGTACCTAGGTTCACAAAATTTTATGTGAATGTAGCCCTTAATCAAGGATGTTCCCTATAGGTTTTGGGGCCCCAGGCCCATAGGTCAAGGTCACAGAGGCATCATATGGAAAAACCTAGTCCAGACAATAACTAAACCACCAATGTACCTAGGTTCACTAAATTTTATGTGAGAGTAGCCCATGTGTCATGGTTGTGTCCTATTGGTTTTGGGGCCCCTGGGTCAAAGGTCAAGGTCACAGGGGCATCATATTGAAAAACATTGTCCGTGTAGTAAACCAACAATGACTGCACCTAAGTTCACCAAATTTCATGTGAGAGTAGCCCATGTGTCAAGGATGTTCCCTATTGGTTTTGGGGCCCCTGGGCCAAGTTTAAACCATCATCCAGAAGATATCAAATTACCAAGCAGTGACTTCAAATGTTCAATCAATATGTTAATAAAGTCAAAATGGCAAACAATGGAAATAATGCTATATTTAATAAGTAACATGAATTTAGTTCACCAAATTTTATGTGAGGGTAGCCCATGTGTCAAGGATGTTCCCAATTGGTTTTGGGTCAAAACTTGGTCAAAGGTCAAGGTCACAGGGGCATCATATGGAAAATCCTTGTCCGGACAATAACTAAACAATGATTGTACCTAGGTTAACTATATTTTATGTGGATCAGCCCATTTGTCAAGATGTAATGTGTTGATAGCTCTTTGGTATTGGATGTTCTCTTTTGATTTGGAGACCCCAGAGTCAAGGGTTAGTAACTCAATAATGATTGTACCTAGGTTTACCAAATTTTTTTAAGGGTAGCCTAAATGTCTAGCATATGCCCCTTTGGTTTTAGGCCCCTGGGTTAAAGGTCAAAGTCACAAGAAAAATCATGAGGAAAAACCTTGTCCAACAACCAACTTTACCTAAGATCACCAAATTTTATGTATCAATACTCTTTGGGTCAAGGGTGAGAACTTTTGGTTCTGAGGCCCCAGGGTCAAGGTCACTGGAAGTTTGTATGGGAAAACTTTGTGTCGGTGATAACTCAACCATGGCTGTACCTAGGTTCTCAAAATCTTTGCTTTGGATAGCCCTCCAGTTAAGGATGGGACCTATTCTGAGATCCCGGGGTCATTGGTCAAGGTCACAGGGACTTCATATGAGATAGAACACAGCATGGACTGCACACGGGCGTATAATGCCCCGCCCAGCGGAGCTCTTGTTGTAGTTTATATACCGGACTAACTGTGTGATATCAAATTTTGGGTACCAGGACACAAAGCGATACGTAGCGATTTGCTTAATCAACGCACCCAATGATAACCAAACATTCCGAATGTATACGGTTTAGGCAAAATTCCAATCATGTCCGATACGTATCCGGGAAATCTTCAACTTTTTCAGTTCAAGAACGCTTTCTTCAATACTTTTCTAGTTACGAAAAATCAGCTACATAAAAAATATACATTCTATAACATTATTGATAGATTGATATTTGCACATTTTATTTATATTGTCTATAAAAATCCGGTACGTTCGGTACGGATTTTATTCTTTCTGACCGGATATTCGAGACAACTCGCCTCGGATTTGTTTACTGTTTCCAGCATTTGTGCAATGTAGCATTGAGTCAGCGATTTGAAGACGATTGTTATTTATCATACAGTGTGTAAGTTAAATTTTTAATTTGTATTATGTGCCATTTCCTTTCATAAATGTTTCGATATTCAATCATCTATCATAATTGATGTATGTACACCTTTATATTTCTACTTTCGGTTTCACTCAGTTTTATAGATAAGCTCATAAAACGAGACCAACCCATTTTTAGAAAATTATTTTTGTAGAGTCGCCTTGGTCAGTAAAGCATAAGTGTTTAAACTCTTTTTACTCTTGAAAATTGTTTGTTTTACTCCATTTTATGAAATATTTCTATCAATTATCTTTTTATTTACTGTTACTAGTATTAATAGTGTCAAATTGGAATTGAAAGGTTTACAGAACTATCTTCCACAATGCCTAATGATAGGTTGTGTTAGCTTGCATTGAAAGTGAAGAATATTATAGTTAAGTGGAGTAATAACAGCTTTCTATTCTCCTTTATCAAATGTTATTTGGATCACCCCATTGGCTATGCAAACGCCATTGTGAAATAGGGCGCACAACATCTCAAATGCTTGACATGTAGCTTGTGCAACCAGCTAATTCATTACTTATGTTAAAGCAACTGTCGAATGTTGAAGCTAGATTCAAACCAGGGACACTGCTTATTTACCTTAAACAAGAAGCATACTTGATAAGCATAGATGAATCATGTTAGTGGTTTACTTCAACTATGTAAGCCCTGCAGAGTTCTTTTGTCTTGTTCATCATCATAGAATAAGATTGATAGATAGATGCCATAACCAGAAGCTTCACTGCTGTCTATCTATCTATCTTTACTGCACACGCTCATATCTGAGCATTATGGCAGGATGTAGAGGGTGGCATTTAACATTTTGTACACATAATTTTAAAATAAATATATGATTAATCAAGTTGCAGAGCCACACTTGTTAAAACTATTTACAAAATTGTAAGTCTGTTAGGAGTTACTGCTGTAAACTTGGTGAGCATGTGAAAGCATATGATTTCTTTATGTACTTTTTTGATAGAAATAAGTGCTCACTTACCACACTCTTTTCAAAATCAGGAAGAGAATCCTAACATGTTCTATGGCAACCTATGATTATTTTATATTTCAGTAGCCTCATTATCCACTGCCAAAATAATAATGGCAGAAGCTGTTGTCATTGGTAACAGTTCTGAGGAAGACAAGGAAATTCAACATGAGCTAGATGGCAAGCAACCAAATGGGACAGAAAGTTTGCCTCTTAGTGATAGAAATTCACCTAATCATGCAACAAATGACAAAACTCACGAGGCATTGGATCAACTGAGGAACGTTAAGACAAATGATGATGATGATTACTATGTTGGCCTGCTTGAAGAAGCTGCTGAAAAATATGTTTATTTTTGGAAAAGTGGAAGTGTATTTAGTCAATGGCATATGTCTGACTTCAAAGTTGATGGTAAAAAGTTTCACTGTGCAAAGCAATGTATGATGTATGAAAAAGCAAGTATGTATTAAACTACATTATTATGATTAAAGTTCAATATGGTGTAGAATAAGTTATGTCTATTACATCTATTAAATTTTATTGTATGCATTGAAAGTAAATGCCACGTAGTAACAAACATTGGCCTTCAAATATGTGTAGCTTAAGTATTGATAAAAAACTACAGAAAACATTATTAATGATGCTTACAAAATGTACATGTAATATTAGGGATGCGCGATAATACCGGTATATTGCAATACGTTTCGAACACAATACGTACCGGTATGGTCCGGCAATATATCGTGATATTTTTTATCTTAATCTAATAGACTAATAGTGCATACCTGTTATGCATTATTTGTGGACGCATTTGACAGGAATCTATTTAAATTTTGGTTTTCCTTTAAATCTACTTTTAGCATAAAGGTCTAGTATAAAGTATTGACATATCTACCTGTGACGACTTGGGGGGACGTAACTGATGAATATTTTTATGAATTCGCATTGAGTTAGATACGAATAGAATATATGTATTCGTAAAATTTAGTTGGCGAAAATATTTTATTTCAATCTTAACTTTTTCTTTTTTTGTACACGTCCACATTTTTGCTCTTATCCTTTGTTGACCGCCTTTTCCCTCTATATTTATATCGTCTGCCGCGTCCACCTGTAAGACTTTCATCTATATACACATGTATCATAGCTTAGGACTGTCACAATACGCCAAAAGCGTACCGCGATATATTGCAATACGCTGTCATCGTATCGCGATACGTACCACGATATATTGTGGGCTTTTAGATTTGTTGTTCCTCCGCTGTATTTATCAGAAAAAAATGCAATTCTTATATGCAGCTACTAATAGAACCTAGCCTCTTTAACTATTTACGGTCATTTAGGGCTGAGACGCGCCCCAATCGGTTTAATTCTTGCAACTTCAGATTAGATGGAATGAACAATGGAAAAACTGACGTTTCGCTGCTGTTATTTTCCGAAGGGAAGAATTTTCCCATGGAATAAAAAATATCGCCAAATACCGGTATGTTAAAATCGTACCGTGGTACGTATTGCAGAAGCTACGCATTGCAATATACCGGTATACCAGTATATCTTGACAGCCCTATTAGAGCTTTTCTTTATAATATGACAATAAATAAAAATAGTGGCACATGTAGTCTCTTATACTAATGCCAGCTATCAGAATCTATGAAATTATTTTGCAATATGTTTAACACACCCTTTGAAATGTTTAAATTGTTTCAATTAGTTGTATAAGAAATATATCACTGAATAGGAAATTTTGTTTACTACATCTTCCTTATTGTTTTATAAATATATAGATACAAATCATTCTTAACCCCTATATAACTAAGTACTAAGCAAAACGTACACACTTCCCAGTACACCTCCATGCATACAGTATACCACAATGGATGCTTTACCTATTATTTGACAGTAGGCAAATCAGAGGAAGCTCTATGTGGCAATGGGTTAATGCTTAATATTTAATTCACAATTGGCATGCTGACACTATCAGTTTATCAGCATAGTGTCGCAAGATTTGTAATAATACTTATTTTTCTGCACAAATGTTGAGTCTTAAATGTTTGCAATAGCTTAAATAAAGCTTTCACAATGTATAATTGTGTTGAATCATCATATTGTCAGTAAAATACAAGCATCGGTGCTGAATAAAACTTATGTTCTAAACTCCCAAGATATCGCAATACCTATTGCAATACGCTGTTTGGTATCGCAATATATAGCAATACGAAATTTCCGGCGATATCCATCCCTAGTAATTATAAACTTCATTATACCCCCGCTTCGAAGAAGAGGGGGGTATACTGTTTTACCCTTGTCCGTGCGTGCGTGCGTCCGTCCGTCCGTCCGTTACAAAATTTCCGTCGCAGTTTTCTCAGCAACTATAACATGCAGCAGCCTAATACTTTGCATATTGCTTTATCCCATAGTCCCATGTGGTGTAAAGCGATTTCATGCTCCTTGCTCATCTACTTCCTGTTTGTCGCATATTTTTAGATTTTTGCGGGGGTATCACTAGTGAGCATTAGCTCACATATTTACTTGTTTCTATTGTCCATATTTGTTTATCTGAGCATATGCTCTTATCCCTAAAGTTGAACCTCAGATTCAGCCTAGTTTTCCCTATTTTTCTTGAAACATTTATTTTTTCAGTGCTGTTTAATGACCATGAAATTGCTCAATTGATCTTGAAAAGCAAGAGTCCAAGGGAGATAAAAAAGCTTGGAAGAGAAGTACGGGGTTTTGTTGATGAAATATGGAAGTATAAATGCTTAGACATTGTAAAGAAAGCTAACGTGGCTAAAGTAAGTATATGTATATTATTGTTTTATAAACTTCCACAGTCTACAAAGTTAGTGGGTGTGTGGTTGCCCAGGACAATCACTTATTAGTTCGGGCAACCAACAATTTCTTATGGGCAACCAAAATTCTGCAAAGGAGATATAGTGCTTGCTCTTAAAATGTTCTTTTTGGACTACCACTTTCATATCCTGATTTCATAGACTGGTTACAATATGTGATGACAGACTTGAACAATTGAAATCTCTCAAATAAAGACATTGTTGATGTATGGTTGATAGTAAGACCAAATCAACTTGTGAATGATTGTATACTTAGTTTGAACTTGTGTATACTAAGTTTCCTGACACTATTTATTCTAATGATTCAACTCTTGGAAACTTTGGCTCCAGGTATTATGTTTCCATGCTTTAGCAAAGATTTATCTGCATTTCTGGTTCAATGTTGAAATTGATTGAAAATTTATGTAAATCATTATGATTTAGTAAATTAGTATTATGTAAAAACTTATGTTTTTATATCTACAGTGAAATAGGAATATTTACTTATCTACTGGCATAAATGAGTGAGACAAAATTGGGAATAGGAATTCCACACCCCTGTTTTTTACATTTTATGTATCTATAGAAAATAGTTGTGTTTGTTATCAGTGTAGCTCTAAATTTTTAGTAAATTTTGTTGATTTGATTATTTCATGTATAACATCTTATATGAATTTTAAGTTAATTGATATTTTTCCACTTAATCAATGTGACATCATTTTCTTTATAATCGTGGTATATTTCCAGATAAGGCAATAAGCCACAAACATGGTAATCTAATGTAAACATTTCTTTCGTCATTGGTTATTTAATATACCCCTTTTATACAAATGTACAACTGTATTTACAGTTTTCTTGCAATAAAAAACTACTAAAAGAAATGGTGAAGACATATCCTAGAACATTAGTAGAAGCTAGTCCATATGACAGTATCTGGGGTATACAACTAGAAGAGAGTGACCCAGCTGCCTGGAGTGAGTCTACTTGGCTAGGTACTAACTACCTTGGTTACATTTTAACTGAAGTTAGGAATGATTTGATGATTGAAATAGGAGAATTGACTGAAGATCAGAGACTGGTATGTTATTTTATGTCTTTGGTAGTTTAAAGGTACGCATTCACAGATTTCAACTTAAATATCAACTTTTTCTGAAACTATCTAAATTGTATGAAAACATTTTTTGAAGCAGGAAATTAGTGTTTTGATAATGACAATCTTAGTGCAAATGGACTCACAACTACAAATGATGGTGTTTCATGTAGTAAATATCTACCCCGTATGTTACGGTATAGACAATTTTCGTGCATTTTTGCACATTATATATTTCTTGCAATCTATATGTCAGTTTGTCTTAAAATATAAGAATTTTTTTTGACACAATTACAGACACTGAATCGTATTTTCAAAATATCAAAAAATCTAAACCAAATATGTGTACCATTAATATAGAGCTATAAATGTTTAGGGAATCTTTAAAAAACTGCACTGAAACCATTAGGTCCAGTGCTACGATACTTTGTGTGTAGTGTCACTTAGCAGTGCAGTCATCACCTTAACCCAATAGTCCGAAGCCTAGGACTGGTGAAAATTGATTTAAGCTTGGGAGAATTGTTTTTTAGCTCGACTTTACGAAGTAAATGGAGAGCTCTCCTACTCGTCCTAGTGTCGGCGTCAGCGTCCACATTTCTGATTAAAGTTTTTGTGTAGTAAAATATTTTTTACTATAACTTTTTTATTTCTTAAGGTATCAACTTCAAACTTTAAATGTTTGTTCCTTATTATCAACCACATCTCATGTACCAAGGTTCATAACTCCAAATTCTTTTTTTTTCAGAATTATCTCCCCTTGAACTTAGAAATTTCTTTAATTTTTTTTATTGTTACCTATGGTTGAAATAGTTGATAATTGCTTTAGACTATATATTGTGATAAATCAGGCTAGTGCTTGAGAAAATTTCAGACAATGACTGTTAGTGATATTGTAATTGAGTCTTATTTTGCCCTTGATGTCAAAATTAGGCCCACCTTGGGGTCACCAACATTTATATTTGAAAGTTAGTATCTCGGAACAATTAGACCCATAGAAAACATATTGGTAATTTAGTATCATCTAATGATCCTCTACTACTGGGTATGTTTTTCTATTGCACTATGCCCTTGGTGTCAAAATTGATAAAACACAATATGTCAATAAATTTTTTTACAAACAAATGTACGAGGGGTTATCCAAAAATTTGTGGACTTTCTTTGTTGCTTAAAATATAATTGAGAAATTGATTTGAAATTATGCGATTGTGGCATAGTGGTTAGTATGCCTGACTTCGAATCCGGAGATCGCGGGTTCGAAACCTGGTCACGGCAGGTCATACCCTATACATGAAATGTCGGCCTTGTGGTAGGGTAAGTTAGTACTGGTGATAGATAAGTGTCCAGGAGACCTATAGTAGGAAGAGCTGGTCGTCGTGTATATGACCTATAAATGTGTTGAATGCAACGTTAAAAATAAAAAAATGAAATTATACACTGTTTGGAACAAATATTATTTGGAAATTTTAAAGTTACCTTCTGAATGTCTTATCAATATGAAATCTAAGGTATTATACAACACATGTTACAATTGTACCGTTAGTCTTCAGATTTCATTTGGAGAATGATCTTAGCCTGGGCCCTCTAAGATTTTGATGAGACAGTGCAAATCTAGTCTAACTACAAGCAAATAAAGACAGATGTAGACTAGTTTGGCCCTGACCAATAGATTGGCTATAGATTTGCCCACATGTGATTTTCACATAATTAAATGGTGATTTTAGTCACTTCAATCATTATCATGTTAGCCAGTGTCTGCTTAATTGATATACTAGTAGCAATCTGATTAAAACCCGATCTAAAAAAATTTCGCTCGCATACTCGCTAATTTAGATCTGGCCTTTTCCAAACGAAGGTCACGTTCAGGTGACCTTTTCTCATCATAATATTCATGACGAAATTGTTATGATACGTAACTTGTTTACATCGTCTACGTCACGCAATTTGAAATGAGCCACCGAATGGCAGACTGTGAATAATACCGCTGTTAAATTAGCATGCAAACATAGGTCTAAAAATAGAAATTATGAAATCAAAATGTGATTAATAGTGTTTTCGTCTAGATGAAAGCTACGCTTTGATTGGTCGACACAAAGTTCATCTCGACGTGACCTTGCATTGACTAAGTAGATATCCAGTACGACAACGCTCTACAGGATCTCTGTTTACGGAGATTGGTAATAGATTTGCCCGTAGGTGATTTTCACATAATTAAATGGTGATTTCATTTGATTCATTGTCATGTTAGCCAGTGTCTGCTTAATTCATAAATGTAGATTCTGCCTATTGAACAAATTTATTCTTATTACAGAACTTTGTAAAGGAAGAACAGAAGAAATATGAGGAAACATATAAAATGCTTACCAGTTCTTTGAAAAGTAGTCAAGCCCATGAATCAACCACAAATAATGAGAAAAGTAGTTCTAAGAAAAATAGCGTTTCTGGTACGAATCAACCAAAAAAAGATAATGAAAATAACGAAGATAGAAGTAAATCTGCTAAAAGATCAGGAAAGGTGACTGATGGTAAATCTACTAAAAAGGAAGAGGCAAATGAGAGAAACGAAGAACCTAGTCAAACTGATGACCAAACTGGTGGAAAAAAGAAGAAAAAGAAGGGTGGAGATAAAGATAGTCCTGGTAATGCTATGGTCACAATTCAAGATTTTGAACTTCCAAGCTCATATTCAAGTTCATCCAAAGATGATGAAGCCAACCCTAGAAATGAACCTAAAGATGAAAATGTGAAGAAAAGTAATAAGAAAACGGATGAAAAACCTTGTGATGTTTCTGATGTCAGTAAAGGTTTTGATGATGTAGGTAGTCAGGCAAATAATGAAGTCAACCCTCCAGCCCCTAATAGAGTGAAAAATGGACAAGTCAACCCTCCAGCCCTTAATGAAGTGAGAAATGGACAAGTCAACCCTCCAGCCCTTAATGAAGTGAAAAATGGACAAGAAAATGATGAAGCACCTGTAGCAAAAGTGTCGAGGAGACAGAGAAGGGATGCTAAAAGACATAGTAAACAGAATAAAAAGAAGGGTGGAGATAAAGATAGTCCTGGTAATGCTATGGTCACAATTCAAGATTTTGAACTTCCAAGCTCATATTCAAGTTCATCCAAAGATGATGAAGCCAACCCTAGAAATGAACCTAAAGATGAAAATGTGAAGAAAAGTAATAAGAAAACGGATGAAAAACCTTGTGATGTTTCTGATGTCAGTAAAGGTTTTGATGATGTAGGTAGTCAGGCAAATAATGAAGTCAACCCTCCAGCCCCTAATAGAGTGAAAAATGGACAAGTCAACCCTCCAGCCCTTAATGAAGTGAGAAATGGACAAGTCAACCCTCCAGCCCTTAATGAAGTGAAAAATGGACAAGAAAATGATGAAGCACCTGTAGCAAAAGTGTCGAGGAGACAGAGAAGGGATGCTAAAAGACATAGTAAACAGAATAAAAAGAAGGGTGGAGATAAAGATAGTCCTGGTAATGCTATGGTCACAATTCAAGATTTTGAACTTCCAAGCTCATATTCAAGTTCATCCAAAGATGATGAAGCCAACCCTAGAAATGAACCTAAAGATGAAAATGTGAAGAAAAGTAATAAGAAAACGGATGAAAAACCTTGTGATGTTTCTGATGTCAGTAAAGGTTTTGATGATGTAGGTAGTCAGGCAAATAATGAAGTCAACCCTCCAGCCCCTAATAGAGTGAAAAATGGACATGTCAACCCTCCAGCCCTTAATGAAGTGAGAAATGGACAAGTCAACCCTCCAGCCCTTAATGAAGTGAAAAATGGACAAGAAAATGATGAAGCACCTGTAGCAAAAGTGTCGAGGAGACAGAGAAGGGATGCTAAAAGACATAGTAAACAGAATAATTAGTGTATCATATATTTGTTGACTTTAAATACTGTGATACCTCATTATTTATAAATATATTCAAGATTTTCATTAATTCTGACATGAAACTTAGTTTTAAGGGACAAAACGGTTAACCGATATACCATTTTAATTCAAATACAATATTCTGACTGTTTTTAACCAGTTCAATATTCCCTAAACCATTTTTAAGCAGTTGTTACCTATGCTAATTGCTTTTATAGAGTCTAAAATTTAAAGGTTTGAAAAAAAAAGTGTAAAAAGCTTGAAATTACTTTATTGAGCTTTTGTAGGTTAAACACTCAAACAGGTCAAATATTAGTTATTATCTTCTAAAGTCTGTTTTAAGCTGTGCATTTTCTAACATATACTCCATTTTACATAACTAGATCAAACGTTTGTATAAGAGACCATTTAAAATATACATATGTATGTGATGCTGGTCCAATGAAGACAATAAATGTGTTTTAATGCCTGCTTCAATTGTCTAAAAAAACTGATACATATTGCAATATATAGCCATATGGGTTTTGTGTATTGCAATATATTGCCATATGGATTTTGTGTATTGCAGTATATTGCCATATGGGTTTTGTGTATTGCAATATATAGCCATATTGGTTTTGTGTATTGCAATATATTGCCATATGGGTTTTGTGTATTGCAATATATAGCCATATTGGTTTTGTGTATTGCAATATATAGCCATATGGGTTTTGCGTATTGCAATATATTGCCATATGGGTTTTGTGTATTGCAATATATAGCCATATGGGTTTTGTGTATTGCAATATATTGCCATATGGGTTTTGTGTAATGCAATATATAGCCATATGGGTTTTGTGTAATGCAATATATAGCCATATGGGTTTTGTGTATTGCAATATATAGCCATATGGGATTTGTGTATTGCAATATATTGCCATATGGGTTTTGTGTATTGCAATATATTGCCATATGAGTTTTGTGTATTGCAATATATTGCCATATGGGTTTTGTGTATTGCAATATATAGCCATATGGGTTTTGTGTATTGCAATATATAGCCATATGGGATTTGTGTATTGCAATATATTGCCATATGGGTTTTGTGTATTGCAATATATTGCCATATGAGTTTTGTGTATTGCAATATATTGCCATATGGGTTTTGTGTATTGCAATATATTGCAAAACGTTTTTTCCCATCTTGTTTCACCCCTATTAGTTTTAGCTCAAAATTTTACATAGCAATAAGCATGACATATAACATTGTAGTTCTACCATTGGGTACGTCGTGGGGCTAGCCTACTTAGTTGTGTGTTGTCATCTTATTTAGATAATAATAAGCATGGCGTTTAACAGTTTAGTTAAAGTACTAAATACTAGATATACAATAGTGCTGGTCTGATCAGATGAAGGGTGGCATCTGGTTAACACTTTTTGGTTAAAGATTATATAATAATAAAGACTTTATTTAACGAGGCTACACATTTGGATGAATCCAATCTTTCATGTGGACCTCTGGAAAAACATGTACAAGTTATTTACAATATTAACATTATATGTGCAATTGAATTAGGTATCTTTGCCACCACTGAAAGGAATTCAATTTAAACTCACTTGTTTGCTGGTTTCCTAGTAAAGTTCAAATATCAAGTCCCATTACTGTAGCATGAATATGGTTGACCCCTTAAATGTTAGTTAAGGGTTTGCATGCAAATTCTACCACTTTAAACAACCAAACTACAAGTATTCACATAAAATGGTACTGATGATAATGTTCTTGCAAATCTATCAATATTGCTTTTGTTGACTAGATAAAACACACTAATTTGCTTAAGTGGGCTGTTCATGAACTCTTCACTCTTGTTTTCCAAACTTCACTCTAGTTACGTCTAGCGTTGCTACATGTACTTAAACCACTGCCATTACATAAACCATGCGACAGTAGTAGTACTAGGGCGTGTAACGGTTAACCAATATTCTGGTTAATATTGCAATACTAATTCTGACGGTTTTTAACCATTTCGTTTTTCTCTGAATTGGTTTTTCTAGTTTTGTTCCATAATGATTGTTTTTAACTCAATCTTAAATTCAAATGTTCAATTGTGTTGTAAACTTAAAATAGTCTTTATGTGCTTCAATAGGATAACAATTTCGTTGAATGAGAGGATAATAATTTTTGAAAGTCTATTAAAACTGCTGTTTTCTAACTTAATCAAACATTTGTATAATACATCATTTGAAAATACAAAATTAATATACGTGTAATGTTGATCAAATTAAGAGGATGCATGGGCATTTATTCATGCTTCGCATGTATTTGCAATAACAATACATATTGCAATATATTGCAATATGGTTTTTGCTCATACTGTATTGTTACACCCCTAAGTAGTACCATGTGACTACTCTTTAAATTTAATTGCTTAATACCTGAGTGCCTAAAGTATGTTTAGCATTATGTAGTGAAAAGTAATATTAAATAATTTGATTTTGTTCTTTAAAGTTTTCTCAAAGAAATTAGATGTAATTTATAATTATGTATTAAATGCATAATGTATCAAAATAATCTGATTTACTAACAAATTATACTAGAAAGTGTGTTCAAATAAAGACCATTTTATGAACTATCCTTAAAAAACATGACTTTTTATCATTAATTATTTTATTCCAATGAAAGGTTTGTTGCTTTAAAGATTTCAATGTATGTTTATATTGCAATGGTATGAAATAAATTATAAATTATTTTGCTATATTTATTTTTTGGTCTATGCACTTACATCACAGTAATTGGCATGGTCAGATACCTACTTTAGACTTGTAATCCATTTTATGAGTCTTCAGTGATTGAAAAAAATACTGGGAAAGGTTCAATTATAAGTAAGTTTTCCAAGAAGCTGGCAACTCTCTTATAATAACTTTCTGCTAAAAAGATAGAGTACAATTCTATCAAAGTAGTTTGATATCTTTTTTTGGTTGGGTTTAACACTATAGCAACACCGTGTATAGGTCATACTAAGGTGAGAATGCTGTTGATCTACTCATACTTTCTGGAAAGGCTAAATCTCTGGGTTTAGCTGTTAACTAGCTACTAGGTGCATACTTCAGTCACTGACTGACAACTGCACTACTAGTACATTGGAGCAGTAGTCCAGTGGTGGGACTCGTGCTTAGGGATCAAAAGGTCCTAGGTTCGAATCCCACAAGAGGCGCTGCTAATTTCCTTGAGCAAGAAATTTACCTGTGATTGCTTTACTCCACCCAAGTGTAAGTTGATTCCTGTTAGGGTAATGCACTGTATGCTGTGGCTGCAATCTGGGCCTTATGTTAAAGTGTGTGACTTATGGTTTGGGAAGACATTAAGTCAAGAGTCGACTGAATAGTGATACTAGAAGAGGACTTCAAAAACCTTACTTTAACTAGTACATGATTTAGAATCAGTGGTAGCAGGGAGAGTTGCCATAGAAATTATTTCATGAGGAAAAATAAAGTATCTGATTCACTGCTTTGTATTGGCTGTACAATATGAGTAAGCCATGTTACCATGTGGAATAATTAACATACAGTTATATTCCACTTTTGTGACCATCGAAACCGATAAACTTAATGGTGGAATGATCTTAGTATTGGGACATTTTCTTCTAAATTGAGCATGTGGGGCTTAAACATTATCAAAATTTGCATCATTTTACTATAGCCAACCTTCATGGACTCTATAGTGGAACTTTACTATATTTTGATAATTGAAAATAGCATGCCTTGATGGCACATATATCATAGCTTCCAAGATAATGTTTTTAACTGAGGATTGGGAATTATGAAAATTCAAGCTTACATGCTATATTAGAACTAAGTAAAGTTCAATTCACTCAAAATGAGAATTTTCAGGAGCTGCAAGTGGACTAGACAAGTTTGTCAACTGAAGTGAAATATTCTAATATTTAAGGTTACGCCACTCAACTATATGTTCAATGAGGTTTATACCAGAATGCTGTAAATCAACTTTTTTTATAACATTAAGTTTGATGTATAAGTCCAACTATAAAATATTGGCGCACGAGCAACACAAATGACACATACGACTGATGATATGAGTACAAGCTGAATAAAAGAGCACACAGATAAAACGGGAATTTTTGAACGAACAAAAAATTGCATACAGTATTCATAAATACAAAGAACTGGTAACTGAATAGTTCTTTATAAGTCCATTACCTTTATTTACAACTTGATAAAGTGTTAAAGCACCATTATCAAAAGAAACTTTGGACTGCAAAGAAAATAGACATTTTATCTATATCAAACATGTCTTTTGTTTAAATAAATGCAAATATTGCATACATGGTTATGTTTCTTATTGCATTTCAAAGTGAAAGACAAAAGTAGAATTTGGTTGTTAATACTTGAAACAATAATTTTGATCACAGTATGTTTAAGATGAATTCTTACTATTGAGAAAACTTACTCTGAATAACATAATTTAGCTCTAAAACTACTTTGGATCGGGTATAGAACAATGAATGTGAAGACAGCAGCAACGGCAATTCTAACAGTAAGGCTTTACTGGTGTACTGCCGTTACTGCTGTCTTCTCAAACATTATATAACCTATATAAGGTATAAGCAGAAAAGCCTTTTTATTAGACTACCTACGTCATAAAGTTCTACTTTACGATCTTATTTAGTTTGAAAATCAAACACTAATGATACCATTTTAATGAAATAAAAACACCGAGCTATGTTTTGAAATTAAAATGCCTAAAAAATAAAAAAGCAAAAACCATTATTTAAATGTGGAAACGGTGGAAGCGTTGCACACGTGTCAACGAACGTTTTGTCTTGTTTTTAAATGTCTAGAAAATAGGTAACAAGTGGGCGCAATAACTTCGAACCAGACATGTCGCCAGTCTACAAAATATTTCACGACGTTTTAAAAATTATATGTGACACGTACAAATTCGCATGCATAATTGCAAACGGTGAGATATGACATGAATATATAATAAAGATGTTCATGCATATCTACATTATGAAATACTAATAATTCACATCGGCACCCTAATGTCAAATGCAGTCATAAATAGTACATAATTCCATTCCATTAAAAAGCATGTTCCTCATTCAATGATTTGCATTACGCTGCACACAGTGCCATTTGAAAAGTATCAGCACGATTTAAAAAGATAATTTGCATATATATGATGTCTATAGAGGTTCAATTTGATGACAATTTCAGTTTTCTGGTGAAAGGAAACAAGCCAAGTGATAGATCGTTCGCAGCAAGGATGGGCGTTAAATTGTATGAGTAATACTCATCGTCTGTAGATAATGATGACTCTATGAAAATTACGCAAATATCTTTGTAGATGATCGCCGAGGCTGCTTCAAATCTTCATTAAACTCAAATTCCCAAAAAATAATTCATGAAAGAAACTTTTGAATTGTCAACTGACAACTGATTGCTTCGTTTATGGACCTAAGTTTCTGTTTACTATGGAATTATCTAGTCCGAGAGCTCGCAGGGTTTTAGGTGCGGTATCGCGCCCAAAAGGTTTGATGAGTGATTCTAATGTAGTTTTGTATGAGGAATTTGAAAATTCTAGAATTCTAAAAACTGGCGAGGTAGGCGTTTTCCCACAATCTGGGCTCAAAGATGTACGTTACCAAAAACACCAAAATGCACCCTAAACTTCGTGCATACTTTTTCAGCTGTTACTTACATCAAATCACATTTTTGATTTATGATATTATATTTCGAATGCATTTACAACATATTAGCACAAATCATATGAAATTTGGTGCTTATACCCATGATATATCAGAATGATTAACCTATAGGTCTTATTTTTTTCAACCAAATTATATGTATACAAGCACTAAATTTCTTTGATATATCGCACTCTTCTATCAGACATACTGTGCAGTCACTCCATTTCTGTTTTAGGCCTTAGTAATTGGTCTAGTTGCATTATTAATGTTTTGCAATATATGTAACAATATAAATGACATCAGAAAGCAAAAAAATAAAATTGAAAGCAAAAGCGGCAACAATTAGAAATCACGCGTTTGGATATTATTGTACCATTTTAATCAAATCCGTTATGGTTATTCATTAGTTATTTTAATCTTTTAAAATATACATTAATAAAAGCCATCTCTAGAACACCAATGGATTAAAATGAAACCATAATATAGATACTATAATAATGGAATACACAATTAAGAGTTTGTACTAAATAAATTACAGTAATGATAATTTAAACGATTCGATAATACACGAAGACATATAAAGCTTATGTTAAACTCAGACCTTTTGTCATGTCATATTTTCTCCTTTGACACATCTTCCATTTTAATTCATCATTTAGGTATATTAAGTTATTTATCAAGGTATGAATTGACTTTGTTAAAGTATTCAAACTAAACAAGTTTTGAAAACTGCGTTAAAAGTGACTTATCTTAGCTGATTTTAGTAATCTACCATTTTTTCAAGTAATATTGACGTGTTAATCATAAAAACATTGTAGAATGTAGAGTTAACATGTATCTATTGTTTTACATCATAGATAGATAGATAGATACTTTATTCAATAAACATAAGGCATGACGCCCAACAGTTTACAAGTTATGCAAATATTACAACATAAATACAATACAGGAGTAAATAATATATATGGTATAAATACGTTCAATTGTATAAATCGGTAATGGCGTAAAAGTACAAATACAGTTATGATGAGGAAAGTGCGAAACACAATTTAACAATGATCAAATAGAGAAGATTATTGAGAAATATTTAAACATATACCACACTGTCTCGTAATTTAAAACTTTTGTAAATATAAACAGCTAAATTTTGAATAGTATTAGAATCGGTTGATGTAAACAGTTGTATGAATTTTGGTATATTTGGACGTTTCCAGAAGTAACAATCTATATATTTTTTTCTTAAACTTAAATACAATGAACATTCTAATATAAAATGAAATTCGTCCTCTAAATTTCCACAAAATTTACATTTACGTTCGTCTCGAGGTACTTTATTCCAGCGTCCTACTTCTACTTCTAATCTATGGCTTGACAATAATAATCTAGTAAAGGAAAATCTATATTTCTGTATGTTAATAATGTTAAAATATGGTTTAAATTCAAATTTAGCAAACAAACAATATGTGCTAGCACGAGAAGATTCATTTATTTCTGCATTCCAGTTTTGTATGTATATATCATTAATTCTAAGTGAAAAAAGATGCAAAAATAATTTATGATTATCAACTCCTTGATTTAACCATGCATAATAAAAACCAGTTGACTGCAATAAACACTTAACTTTAGAAACCCAATTAACTAACTATGGTTTTTCTTCAATATCGCGTAATAAAAGATTGTAAGTTTGTTTAATTAATTTTCTATTGTCGCATCGCATAATTTTTAACCAGAAACGTATAATAGAAACTAATCTTCTTGTTTTTAAAGGTACCCTACCAAGTTCACCATAGATAAAATTATTTTGAGTTTGTCTTTTAACCCCAAGAAGTTGCTTGCAAAATTGTAAATGAATATTTTCTAGTTTCTTAGCTTCTGAAAACCCCCATATCTCCGAACCGTAGTTAAGAACAGGTAAAATTAGTTTATCAAAGATTTCGAGAGAGTGACTGACACTAATATTATGGAATTTATTCAGGTACATTTTCATCTTAAAAATAGATTTTAAGGCTTGTCCGCTTAATGCGTCAAACGTTTTCTCAAAAGATCCAGTAGTGGTAAAAACAATACCAAGGTAAGTAAATTGGTTGACTATTTCAACAATATTATTATTATATGTAAAACTTAAATTAGTTATCTTTCTACCCTTCTTAAAAATTAAAACTTTTGTCTTTTGAACATTAACAACCATTTTCCATTTTTCACAGTACTCCCATAAAATGTTTAAACCTTCCTGAAGATTAATTTCATTATCAGCAAAAATAACAATATCGTCCGCATAAAGCAATAAAAATAATTTCAATAAACCTGTGTCTATACCTTTAAACCCATTTAATGACATATAACTTTCTAAATCGTTTACATACATAGCAAACAAAAATGGGCTTAAACAGTCACCCTGTCTAACACCTAAGTAGCAATCAAAACAATTACTTAATTCATTCTTGAATTTAACTCTAGATTTAACATTAGAATACAAAGATTTAATAATACTCAACATTCTGCCCGATACACCAACTTGAAACAATTTATAAAATATATTTTCTCGTACAAGATAATCAAACGCTTTAGTAAAATCAATAAAACAAGCATATAGGACTTTTTTTATTATTTATGAAATGATTGATTAATCCATCTAAAACAAAAATATTATCTACGGTACTCATATTTTTTCGAAAGCCTGCTTGAGATTCAATGTAAATATCGTAATTTTCGGCCCATTTATTTAGTCTGTTGTTAAGTACCCTAGTAAAAAGCTTTCCAAATGTGCTAAGAATCGTTATGGCTCGGTAATTTTCCGTGTTATTCTGATCTCCACGCTTGAACAGAGGAACTATATAACCTTCAGTCCATGCAGGTGGGAAATAACCTATACTAAAAATTTTATTAAAAAGTGTAGTAATATAATTACCAATGAAATCATATCCATATTTAAACATTTCATTTAAAACAAAATCTGATCCACCTGATCTATTATTATTTAGCTCATTACAAGCATTTTTAATTTCATTATTTGAAAAGGGAATGTTAAGTTCGTCAAACATTATTTGGATTTCGTCATTAACAACGTTATTAAAATGTAAAATATCCTCATTAGGTTGAAAAAACAAAGAATCAGGGTCATTTATGGCTTTAAATGTATATTAATGATTATACTGAACATTATATATATTAAGACTTCGAATGTTTGATAAATTTACTGTGGTCAATATCCTAAGAAAATCACTACCAAATTATCAATTTTACTCAAAGTCATTTTAGTTTTGTGCCATTGGTGAAGCTCTTTTATAAGATATTTGCAGTCTATTAATTAGAACGTGCAAGTGTTTAAGCCCCTTGAATTTTTTTAACATTAGACATAAGTGTAAACATACAGTGTTTATAACATGCACGTTATTGTTAACATATTGTCATCGAAGCAGAATACTACCTTTGAATGTTATTGATGGCGTGGACAAAACTTTCGAATGCTGAATCAAATGTCCATTTCAATGGTCATTCATCTATTGACACTTTCGAATGATTGGTCATTCAGGGTTACTTTTTATAGATAATGTAAACATAACTAGTTTAAGTTTATTTTACTAAAGTATTGCCAGGGAGAATATAAACTATATTTTAAAAAAGTAAGAACAAGTTTTCTTTCAAAAAACCTACTGAAATAAACTCTCATGAATATAATCAGTTTTGATGAGACAGATTGTTCTATACGCATATACTTGTTTGAAGTTTACAATAATGCAGTTTTCATGCGCTATGGGAAGTATGTCATACACATACAATATAAGAACATAAAAATGAAGAATTAATTAAGTCCGATGTTCGACTAGGCAAAATAATGTGTACATCGTATTTCAAAAATACACTTCACACTTATTCGAAAGTGTGTAATAGTAATATACATTTCTTGGTTTCATCGAGTGCTAATTCGTAGCCTATGTTACAAAACAAATTAAAAATGCGCATACATGTAAATGGTATATAAAAAGTAGCTTTATATTTAATAAAAAAAACTCGTTGATTTGTTATTAGACTTGATATTGATATTTGATTTTCCCGGGGAGCAAATATTTAAAACATAAGCGATAACATGCGATACTCATTAATTTGTCTTATTGGCAATGGATATTGGAATATTTACTAATTCATTCGCATGATATAAATGCATTCTCTCTAAGTGCGTAACAATTACAACAATGAACACTTGCTTCAACGATTGTTATCCGAATGTTTAAGTATTAGACAGCTAAAAATTTAATAGCTTTGCATAAACCGATACAATTAACGTGTTTAAATAAAATATAGTGGGGCTTCATTCGTTCCTATGAACATAACTATTTTAACAAACTTACGAAGTGTTTAACTGCATTTGAAGCTTTATAAATACGTCATTAAACGTCTTTGAAATAAGTCGTATGTCTTATTCTTTCCTGAATTTTCCAGGTTAACTTCATATTAAACGTGAAAATGTACGTGACAAATAAATAAACATATGATGATATTTAATAAACTTGATTAAAAACAATTAAACTGAAATACGTTCACATGTCACACAAACAATTGTGTACAAATTAAAACCGGAAATACCGCACAACCCATTTCCATTCTTGTTTTATTTGAATATTTTACCAATGTCAACTCATACCTCAATGAACATACGTCTTAGATAAATTGAGATGAAATGAATCATAAGAGATAATATGATGACATATTAAAGCTTCTTAGACTATATCTTTCCTTAATGCATATCACTAAGTTTAACATAAACTCAATTTGTTCTTCGCATATTATGTAATCGTTTGAATGATTATTACAGTTATCTATTTAGTTCGAACACTTAATTGCATATTACAATCTCTAAGTTATGATTACAGTTTAACCCATTGGTAATCTGGAGAAGGTTTTTATAAATGTATATTTTAAAAATATTTCTTAAAAAAACACTAATGAAGAATCATAATGAACTTGATTAAAGTGGCAAAATAATATCCGACCGAGTGATTTCGGAATGTTGTCGCTTTTGCTTTCAATTTTAAATTTTGCTCTCGAATGTCATTTGTTTTGTTACGTATATTGCAAACCAATAATAACGCAACTAGCCTAATTACTAAGGCATAAAACAGAAATGGTGTGACTGCACAGTATGTCTAATAGAAAAGTATGATATATTTAGAGGAATATATAATGCATGTACATGTATACATATAATTTGATTGAAATACACGCTTAACACCTATACGTATATCATTCAGATTTTAATGGTACATTCCTTTACCTGAACGGTCTTAAATGCGACAATTTTCATATAACTTGTGCTTGATAAGTAGTATACACACTTGTATGTCCACAATTGAAAACAATGACCATCAAAATAAGCCATTTGATTTGGCAATCAATACTTTTCTGACAATTTCTCATTAATACTTTATTGTACTATAATTAATACAATATGTTACTGTAACGTATATTTCACATTCTAAATGTCTGTTTAGTAAAAATTATACTTTAGGAACTTGTATGTTCTATTAATAAATGTCAAATATCATATGAATAGTTTTTATGAACGAGCCATCATTGTAAAAGCCTTATAGAAAAATGGTAATTTGTTTGTAATTTGGTTACGATATTTAACCTGATTTTCTTCTACAACATACCTACATTTCGTCTGAAAGCATTGAAATAAGATCGTTTGTTCGTGATACATTCTCTCAGATGATTTCAATCGGTTTGCATAATCTAAAACACTTTTTTAATTATTCTTACACGAACTTGATAACAAAAAATACTGTAACGTAAATTACGGCGTACATTTTCTATAGACTGAAACAAAATTGCACTTATTACATGCATTTTTGATTTTGGTAGTTAAAACGATTCGTTTGAGATCAATTTTATCAACAGGGCAAAACTTATGTGACATAACATGAAAATGATAAAATTCGGTTACGGTAGTTAATATGGTTATTAGTTAACTTTGTCATAAGAGTAAGCAATTATAAAAAAGGATCAACACCAATTTAGTACATTTTACACTGTAACGTAAATGAAAGCTGATATATCATGGGTATAAGCACCAAATTTCATATGATTTGTGCAAATATGTTGTAGATGCATTCGGAATATAATATCATAAATCAAAAATGTGATTTGATGTAAGTAACAGCTGAAAAAGTATGCACGAAGTTTAGGGTGCATTTTGGGTTTTTTTTGGTAACGTACATCTTTGAGCTCAGATTGTGGGAAAACGCCTACCTCGCCAGTTTTAAGAAATGCATTTTCAAATTCCTCAGACAAAACTACATTAAAACCACTCATCAAACCTTTTGGGCGCGATACCGCACCTAAAACCATGCGAGCTCTCGGACTAATCTATCCACGTTGTACATTAACATTATTGTTTATAAGTGAAGTATAAAAAGTAATTGCATTTTATAGTCCAAGTTTCATGCTTACGCACGTTCACCGACTTTACAGCTATTATCCCTGGCCATTAGGCTACTGGTATCTATCTATCCATCTCCCTGGGGAGTCTTTTTACTCTGCTTATTAGTGCAGCCAACAAATTTGTGCAAAGGAATTATACCACCCTCGCAGGTACCCATTTACACCTGGATGGATTAAGCAATCGCAGGTTAATATCTTGCTCAATGAAATGAGCATTGCCCCTGTGGGATTCGAACCAGGACCTCTCGATCCCTAAGCGCGCATCCTACCACTGGACTACTGCTCCTAAGCATTGAACCAACCTGATTAAAACCCGATCCAAAATTTTCCGCTCGCATACTCGCTAATTTAGACCTGGCCTTTTCCAAACGAAGGTCACGTTCAGATGACCTTTTCTCATCATGTAATATTAATGACGAAATTGTTATGATACATAATTTGTTTACATCGTCTACGTCACGCAATTTGAAATGAGCCGCCCAATCACAGACTGTGAATAATACCGCTGTTAAATTAGCATGCAAACCTTGGTCTAAAAATAGAAATTACGAAATCAAAACGTGATTAATAGTGTTTTCGTATAGATGAAAGCTACGCATTGATTGGTCGACACAAAGTTCACCTCGACGTGACCTTCCACGGAGACAGTAGAGATCCTGCACGACAACGCTCTACAGGATATCTGTTTACGGAGATTGGCATTGAACTTGCATTCAGCATCCCAGCAAGTTGGTGGATATTCGTGGCTTACATGAAATAACTAAAGTTTTGGTTAATTTACTAAGTAAGGGTTGTTTTTGTCTAAATATAGATTTACGTAAACTTTCAAATATGATTTCAGTGTCAGCATTTGGAACTCCTCGGCCATTCACTAGGAATAACATTCAATGGATGGTCGAGGTGTTCCGAATAGAATGTCAGGTGTCTGTATTATCAACAGTCTTACGACCGGTTGTAGTCGTAAATCCTTACTTAACGAAACTTCTAAGTACTCCAATTCAATGTTGTTGGAATTTTTTATTTTTCAACATTTATGTCCGATCGTTAATGGAAAGTTGTATAAGACTATACTATCGTCTGCTTGTATGGTTTTCATGCTTTTCAATTGATGCAAAATTGTTTGGTCGAGTATGTGCTGAAAAGCGGAAATGGGCACGTGCTTCTCGTGCAAAAATCCCACGAGGTAAATTTGGTAAAATTAGTGTGTTGATAAGCACAACAAAAATCAAGAAATTGCTCGAATGTCGCTCCAAGAACGAGAAATTTCCATATGTCTTTTGCAAAGCGATGCAGGATAAGATTTCTAATTGCTAAATTTCTGTAAAATCAAAGCAATTAATAATCTTCCCATATCAACGCATGCACGACAAAACCGGTTTTTTATCCATAAGGTAGCATAAAACCATGCAAGCAGACGAAAGACTTTTCGTTAACGCTCGGACATAAATGTTGAAAAATTAACTTTTTCTACAACATTAAAATTGGGGTACTTAGAAGTTTCGTTAAGTATATATTGTATTGCATTGTTATCGTAAAGCTACAGTCCCATAAACATAAAAATAGCCTTGAGGGCACCGTACGGGCGCCGTTTGATCAAACTCCGCAAGGATCCGTACGAACTCTTGCGTACTCGTACGGACTGTTACGTTTTTACCAGGGTCTGTGAGATGAGCCTAGGATACACGTATCGTGTTTCAGAGTCAAATCGTGAACAAAATAGTGGCTAAGTATGGATTAAACATGCATATCTTCCAGCTATGGCTCTGTACGGGTGTGTTGTTTTGTACCATGTGCGTACCAACTTCACATTGAAACGCAAGGCTTTCTACGGCCTACGGCTGTCTGCACGTACGGGTCCGTAACAAGCCACGATTTTATGGGACTGACATAAGATTATTGATAATATGCAGCCTCGGGTTAAGACGTATCGATTTCTGATCTTTCGGAGAAGGTTTTTAAACGTCAGTATCTAGCTTGCTCATCATGCTAACTGATGTGCTACATTCGTGTTTATAAATTTCAAGATAGTCTAAAGTATACTGGTACTTAAAAAACCTTTTCACAAACGGTTACAGAATTTTTACGGGCCTTATATAGTTATATATTAAACTCGACAGAAATAAAATTCTATAGCAAATTTTATCAGAACCAAGTGGGTGTTGACTTTGGTGAATTTACCACTAAATAATGCAGTCTTTAGCAATCTCACCCTACTTAGTCGTCAACAACAGTGATATTCAGTGTCTAAAAATCCTATTTTAATTTCAAATTTTAATTTTTTGTTTAAATTTTACATAGTCTCTGCATGATCTTAAAACTTTAATGAATAAACACCAGATTTTTCACTTGCTCTCATCGAAAAATGTAATAAGATGCATATTACAAAATTGAACATTAAAGTGATTAAGGCGTTGCTATGAAATAGACACGCTGACTTTCATCTAGTCCAAAATATGGCTTGCATATTTGTGTCAGTATATAAAAAGTATGATGTATCTTTTGATTTTAAATTGCATTAACGCCTATATTTTTATGCATATATTACCCTTTCAAATTATGTAGGACTCGATATTTAAAATAAATACAAAGTACTAACCTAGTTTGACATTAAAATATGTATCTAACATCTATACGTTCCGAGTAAATTAATGGTCTTGTCAACATCGTAAGATAAAACACACCCTTGCTTTTGGTCCAATTCTTGTAAAAAAAGAGAAAAATATGAAACTGAATTACTATGCAATATTTCTATAAAGTATACAGTAAATTTTTCATATTGCACATACACACGTGTCACTCATCTGAGCCTTGAATCACGCTCACATACTTAGATGTAAAGGTCACACGCATTATAAAATTCAACAAGTGCAAGTTGCAAATGTATTCTCAGTCTACGAAATTTGTGGGTGCCCGGGACAACCACTTATTAGTTCGGACAACAAACAATTTCTATTGAGCCACTTAAATTCTACAAATGAGATATAGTGCTTGCTCTTAAAATGATCTGTTTCGACAACCACTTTCATGTCCTAATTTCGTAGACTGTATTCTAACAGTAGATAGACTATCTGCCAGTCACTAGCCAATACATTAAAATGACCACCAAGAATCACCCTGGATACATTTCATGTTTGTAGAGATTCGGAAAATATAAAATAGCTTAATTTCAGGAACTCCAGTGCCCCGAACCCATGCACAAGGCGTTGCCCTGGACCCAACGGGGACCTAGCGACCCACAGATTTAAATCTTACACATGGAGCCATCGGACTTTTGGAAGCTATGTTTATAACCAGTCGCATAGTTTTGACGTTGCTTATTATTTATCAAAGACATTCATTTAGATCGCATTATTCTTCATAAATACATGTACTAATGAACTGAACTATATCCCATTTCTAATACACATTAGTAATTGCATTTTATAGTCAAAGTGTCAAGTATATTAATAGTCCGGTATATAAACTACAAAAATCGACTGAACCGTGCATGGAATGATGTAGAAAATGTTTTTGCATTTTCTTGAAGCTAAGACACTGTAGTTTACGAAACTGGATGATGCCACTTCGGCACTCTTGGGCAACTCTCAAAATTCAAGATGGCGGACAAAATGGCGGATGAGAGCTGATTAATGTATAATAAGTCCATCTTTTTTACAGTCTGATAATTTGAAGAGCTAAAATTGGTCTAACATTACCTGCAATTTTATTTCATGCAATTTTGGAACCCTTCATTTTTTTCCAATCCAAGATGGCGGACAAAATGGCGGATTAAAGCTACATTTGTCGGGAATATCAAACACAATGAGCAGAATCGTACACTGAGTCATATCAAAAAAGTTTAATGCATTTTTGTTGTAATTACTCCTTAGTTTAGTTTATAAAACTGGTTGATGCTACACTGGCATCATTTGGCAATTCCCAAAATCCAAGATGGTGGCTAGAATGGCGTAAATAACTGGCTGTCGGGTATATATCAACCACAATGAGCTAAGTCATAGACTGGGGTATACAAAATGATTTCAATGCATTTTATTTTGTTGTTTTACTTTTGTTTATGTAACCAATTGATGCCATGCTGGTATTCTTTGATAACTTCAAGAATCCAAGATGGTGTTCAAAATGAATTATAAGAGCTGGAAAGTTAATTTCAAGTCACATAAATAGACATAACTCCACACTAATGGGTATACAGCAACATGTTTAGGTTATTTATATCTCTTGCTCTTGCGAATATTAAATCATTGATACTAAAGCTTGTCAGTTGACTCAAGAAGCAAATTGTTTCTAAGATGGCAATATAGAGGCATTATTCTGATAATATTTAATTCATTGAACAACATAGCTTGTAATACGATATTTTAATATCCTTAGAATAACGACCACTTTTACATATATGTTTGTCACTTCAATAATCAATATGTACTAAAAAGAGGTTATAAACAAAGAAAAAGACAAATGATATTGAAAATATTGTGTGCATGTTCTATTATCTTTCAAGGTATTCTAAGAATATATTAATGCCAAAGCAATTGATAGAAATTCTGTTGACATTGTAACACATTTTAATAGTAAATAAGAGAAATTGCAATAGGATTTCAAGTTTGATCTTGACATCAGATATCACTACTGTGTCATAAGTGTTCTTTATTTCATTGTAAATGACTCTATCCATTGATCAAAAAGGAGAAATATCTAAAGCAAATTTTCATCACAAGTCTGTAGTATAATTTGTTTTTAATTACAAGGACAGAGAGAAATTAAGTCGCGTAAATGCCAATTCTATAAGCGTATACACTGCTATTTGAACCCAGTGCCCAACTCATGATTTAGCAAATAGTGTTACCCTGTGCAAGATGGTGATTTTAAGGGATTCACCAATTACAAAACATGGCCAAGTAGAAAATTTAGAAATGTCTTGTTTCACTTAAGTCTAAATATCTTGAAAGAACACATAACATATCTGATGCATCAGTGTCAAAAGTTTAAACAGGCATGATAACTATACACAATTGGAGTATATTCATTATCAACTGCAAAGTCTTCCCAAAGAAGGATGGTACGCCGAGACAATTTGTCAATCTCGTACGTTATATTCAAATATGTTCCACTCCAAACATTATAGACGATGCATTGCAAGATATGGTGATTCTCCATTTTTTTCGGTAAAATAACAAATATGTTTAATCGCATTAACCTTTAAGACTTGGTAGGAGAAGCACAGACAACAAAATTATACAACAAATGATCTATTTTTGTTGCTGCAATTTGCTGAGCACCAAAAATATCTGACGACATTGGTGTGCTGATACTCATTCTGGAATATCTATCTTGTAAGAGTGACACTGTAACAATGGGTTTAACTAACATTCGTTTAAAAAGTAATGTTACAAGTCAGTTAGTTATTGACAATGTAAGGAGAGTACATTGCTAGCATGGATGTAAAATATGCTTTTAAAGCTGGTTCACCTATCCTACACCAAAAGTGAAGAAAGTTATGCTATCTTTTGGCCAAAAGCTAGTACCCGCTTGGATACTTTCTAAAGATATTAATCATTAATATGTTAAGTTTACCATAGCATGTGATGTGCTTAGGGTGTTGAGTGAAAAATACTCTGTAAACAGAAATTTGTGTTGTCACTTGAACATGTTAATTGTTAGCAATATACAAAAACGACCAGAGAAATTGTGCTATCGTTATGTAATATTAGACTGAAGCAAACTTAAACACTTAAGCATAATTTTTATTCTAATTTAGTATAGTTTAGTCAAGTCAGACTGTATCATTGTTTGTGTAATGATAATAAAAAAGCTCAATCAATTAGTTTCTTCCTCGTTTTTAAATAGCACATGCTTATTTTGCAATTTATGTTTCAGTGTATTTTTTACTGCATCAAACATTTTCAACTAAAAGGATTATAAGCTTTTCAAATATCCACACATATTGCAATCTTAAACAAAATGATTGCCATTCATAATGGTCCTGTAATAAATTGTTGTGTAAACTGTATATTAACCCCATTTTATTTTCCCGTTTTTCTTTATTTAAATGGCATACAATTTGGAAATTAAATTAGTTTGTTCATTCCAATTATTTATCAAATTTTCATTTCATTAAATCAAGTAAATAAGTAACATTATTAATTAATTGTATGATATTGGACTTCAAATTCAGGGCTGATAGATACGGCGTTCACTACGGCATTATAACCAAATACTCGGTCATCATGGGAAAAAAGGCCTTTCATAAATACCTTGGCTAATATGAAATTCATGCATTTTGATTGGATCCGAATGTCAAAATGGCCGAGTTTTCTCATGAAGGCAGTGTTTTTCTTCCACAAAAAAATGATGCCATTTTGAATGTTAAATTGGTACAATCTGAGTGTTTTGATAGGGACCCTATCTGCGATTATAGTGAATTAAGTGTTTTCATAATGGCCTGTTATTTGGCTGAAGACAGTCATTATAGCCTGAGGCCGCAGGCCGAAGGCTAATACGACTGTCTTCATCCAAATAACTTTATCATTATGAAAACACTTCATTATTTACAATACATTATTGCTAAAAATAGAACTGGTTGAATTTGCTTCGTAACCGTAATCTTGGACTCTACCTTGAATCTTGAGTTGCTAATAGATGATCAGGTGGGTAGTTTTACAAACTGGAGAGTTTAAGATTAAAAAAAAAAACAAAAAAAACATTGAAACTTAAACCCACATGTGTTTGTTTCCGTTCATATATGTATATTATATACTAAACTATTAGATCACATCCGCCATTTTAGCCGCCATTTTGGATTTATAATTCTTTATAATAACTTTTAACTTAGTGAAATTAATCGGTTTCTTTAATGACATGAACTATTTTATAAGTAAAACAAATTCTACACCACTCTCTTTCTGCCAGTTTGTTCTTTATATACTGGACTAAAAGCCTTTGTCCGCCATTTTGACGACATTTTGACCGCCATTTTGAATTTAAACATTTGTATATGAATAACAAAATTTAACAAACTAGATGTACAAATGTTGAAATCACTTTTGTCCTTCATTTTAAGACCATGATGTGTAAAAATACATTTTGCATGTATAATTTAGCCTCTAGCCGCCATCTTGGTCGCCATCTTGGATTCTGGGAGTTGCCCAAGGATGACAAAGTGGCATCAATCGGATTTGGAACCAGTAAGACCATATCTACCAATAAATTGAATAACATTTTCTACATCATTTCGTGCAAGGTCATCCTTAGTGTTGGCCGGACTATAACAAACACCACCTTGTTATAGGGCTACTGTTATCTAGTTATCCATTAATCCCTATTGGTCTTATATTCCGTTTATTTGCAGTCGGCGCATTGCCGCAACAAAATTATACGACCCTGACGGGTAGCCATTTTACTCCTGGGTGATGTAAAGCAACTTCAGGAACGTTTCTTGCAAAAACAAATCTATTATATTTTCTGTCAATCTAAAACATATTTTGTCTGAAGAAAGTTCTTAGGTTAAGTTTTGTGATGATACGTATATTACCTTTGGACATCGTCTACAGTACGGAATACTTAGTCATGTCAAGAATGTTGGTCAATACTACCAAGTTATTATCAATAAGTTTACTGACTCTATGTAGAAAGGTGTAATGGATTTCTGGAAGTGTAAACTCTCTTAAGCTTAGCTTTATAGCTGCTCCTTAGCCTAAGGAGAATGCGGTGTTCTGTTGGAATAAAAAACACTGCTTTGACTGTCCAAGTTTAATTGTACGCATACATTCAAAACATTGTCCAGAACAGAACAGATACTGCAGGGCTTGAGCAAAACTCATCACCTGAATAAATAAAATACACATGCATACACAATTGAATCAACCTACACGTATTTGCCTCCTTTTGAAACTTTGGATTTCCGTCACGACATCGGCTACCTCAATCCAACGTCAAACCGACGTCTGAAATACGATGTCGCCCTAACGTCAGAATCAGAAATTTTATCCTGCTAGCGCAGTTTTCTTTGTAGTCATGAAGTAAGTCTGAACTAGGTCGGCTTTGTTAACATACATGTATTTCAGGATATAAAAAAGCCTAATCAAATAATCATGATTGATCTTGAAGCATACTGGTTAGTTATAAATACAAGTAACCATATTATGTCTCAAACTCACATTGTATTATCTAGACTTAATGTATTTTAAATCACCATCGCCACAAAGAGATTTTGTACGGTTAGGATTTGTAACATCAGTCGGAACTCCTCGGCCATTAACTAGGAATAACATTCAATGAATTGCCGAGGTGTTTCGAATGTTGTAGCAAATGTCTATAGTTTAGGAAAACTTTGTAATGAACTTCATTAAAAAAAGCAAATTCGACAATCTATATACATGAAGTTTTTTGTTTAAATAAAGGCCCGTCTTAAATACTGTAACTAGGACAGTACTCTAGTAGCCGGTTCAATTACCCTAAACGTTCCAAAACGTTCCGTAACGATACATTCGGAAATCCTCGGCCATTCGCAGCGAATAATCTTATCTAATAAACAAATATACGATCGTTAAGGCAATGAGTGATGTTTGAGAATTTACGGACTAAAAACGAAACATCACTCATTGCCTAAACGATCGTATATTTGTTTACTTTAACACCGGTATTTCAAAATAGCGTCTAAATATATCCGAGATTATTCGCAGCATATAGCCGATGAGTTCCGAATGTATCGTTACGGAACGTTTTGGAACATTTAGGTTAATTGAACAGACTACAGGCTACAGTACTCCACAATATTTCTATACCACTATGAGTTACATGTACTGAAACAATTTTAGCCGGATTTTTCAACGAAAACGAATCGGCTTATAGCTTAGCGTAACCCGGGCGGGCAAGTGGATGGGTTTTATTTCAATGTTATTGAAATTAGGTAACAAATTGAGAACTAAAACTGATATTTGTTCTCAAGTTACTAAATCAGAAGCTTATGAGAGAACCCTTAAATTTGTGAGTTTAGTTGATGTGTACATGAAGCACTGTATGCAAACCCAATCTGATTAAAACCCGATCTAAAATTCTCCGCTCGCCTACTCGCTTACGACAACGCTCTACAGGATATCTGTTTACGGAGATGGATGCAAACTCAAACAGAAATGCCTTTATAAACGTGCTTCAAGTCTACTATGTTGAAACAATGTCTCTTAATATTACGAAATATACAATGCCATCCCAATCTGATAAAAACCCGATCTAAAATTTTCTCCTCGCTTACTCGCTAATTTAGATCTGGCCGTTTTCAAACGAGGGTCACGTTCAGGTGACCTTTTCTCATCATAATATTCATGACGAAATTGTTATGATTAGTAACTTGTTTACATCGTCTACGTCACGCAATTTGAAATGAGCCGTCCAATCGCAGACTGTGAATAATACTGCTGTTAAATTAGGGACTTTAGTCAGTTATCTTTCCCTGATAAAATCTGAAGCAATCAAATTGGTAAGTAGGTCCTTACAGATGGAATCCTAAGATTTTATCATTGAATTCCTATGTATGGATATCAAAATATTTCATCTAATATCTTTCTTGTTAATTAGCTAGCAATCCTTGGTCTAAAAAGAGAAGTTACGAAATCAAAATGTTATTAATAGTGTTTCGTCTAGATGAAAGCTATTCATTGATTGGTCGACATAAAGGTCATCTCGACGTAACCCTCCATTGAAATATTAGAGATCCTGTACGACAACGCTCTACAGGATATCTGTTTACAGAGATTGATGCCCTTAAAAAAGTGCGTAGAGAAAATCCTGGACAAACCAATTCACATTTATCTCTACACTCCCTTCGCAGCTAAGTGAATACTCTACTATACTGTAGAAAGTGAACGAGTGAAACATTCGAGCGACGCACTGGAGAGTGATTTATCCTCTTAACATAACAGAACAACACTTTATATTGCTCAAACTACAAAGTAATACGTGAGAAAATAATATAATTATCGTCGGAACCTGTCCGACGATAATAACAATTATCAAGATTTGAGCATTTTTGTGTCGACACCGGCTGTCTTTAGCCAATCAGTACGTTGCATTAAAGGTCACGTGACCAAAATAATGACGTCGAATAGCAAAAAAAATGGGTGCGTGTATGGAATCGTCCACGGCGTGTATTATACGGTTACCTGTTTGTAATACAAGAAAATATCATTATCGATATATGAACAGGTATCAATTTCAAGGAGTAACAATATAAAACCAAAAAAACATTCATGCCTATTCGTAACATGTTCATTTATTGAAGAAAGCTCGCTTTTGTTGAAAAACAACAACCTATCTTCCCTATATCCGAGCGAGTTTATTAGTAAATATGAACGTTCGATTAGCTGGCGGAATGTAGGGCAGAACATGTTCTTGAAACGAGCGCGGTCGGAATATGTCTTGACAGCACATGGTAATTCGATGGTTTTTATCTGGCCTTACAGCGTGTAAAATTAATCAAACGCTCTGTAGCCTATAATTAGACTTGGAACGGTTTAAAGCACTGACGAATACCCGAATCTGTGGTAATACGTCAGATGACCACTGCTGGTATTTATATCCGACGGGGATGGAGGCGCTGTAGTCGAGCTTCTGAAGGTCTGATTTAAAGCCCTCTACTGTAAAGACATGCACTGTTTGGTCTGCATATTGCTTGAATCTTTATTCTCTATGGAGATGGAGAATACACGGCTAAACGACGATTTCAAGCATTTTTGGAAATGCTAATACTTGTAGTACATACAATCATACATACACAATATAGAACCAGAGATCGCGGACATATGTTTACGGTTCGAGAATCTTGATAAATTTGGGTACGAGATTGCATTTGCCCATGAAAAACAAAGAGTCTTCTGAGCAAAATCGCAAATCCAAAATCTAACATTTCTTAGTTTATCAACATGTGATTCAAATATGTTACCTATATAAGCTTTAATTATTGTAATATCTCTTGCGATACGTATGGCCAGTATCTATCAAATTTAAATCTGTCAAGGACATTAAGACGGGCATTATATACAATGGACATGTTCCCATGTAGTACATATAAACCACCCTTGTCATGTCCTTGTTGAAACGAACTAATATTGCCTACCCGTTTTGTCGTCTAAAGAATTGCCATGACTTTTAAGCAGATAGTAATAAATCTCTACCTACTCATATTTGTGTGCGGTCCCGTAACGTCACGTGGCAGTTTGGGCGGGGTCTACTTGAACATTGCGCATGTGATGTAGATTGCTGCGCATTTGCTGGGCTGAGCTGGGTATATATATGGGATTGGGAAATGTATTGCTTATTTTCGGGGCTTCTGTTCACACCAGCACAGATAATTGAAACTTTAGCTATTACACTGGGCATTTAGAAGGTAAGCTTGTTTAAATAAATCTTGTTTTGCGTGAAATTTTGTCATAATTTTATTACTTTAAAGAATTTCAAGATATATTTGTTTCTGTGTATATTATGTTTTGCATTTTGTTTTTACATTAAGTGTATACAATTGATCTAATTATTTACTTATATGTGTATTATTCATGAAAATAAATTTAAAAATTGTTTGCCCAGCATACATACATATAAGTATGTACAAATGTAGACTTTCTTCTATAAGGAATTTTTAACTAAATGTATATCATATTCAATCACTTGAAGCCGGATTGTTTCATATCTTTAGGTAATGCTATGGAATGTTAGTAAATAAAATTTTGATCATTGAATAAAATACGCACGATTTTTACAACAAAAAGATCATTATTAATATCGCAAAATATATATAAGAATCTATATTCATTATAGAATTGTTGTCTGAACATTAAATAACTGTTTCATATGCTATGTATTGTTTGTTTTACAATATTAATTTTATTATATTGTATTTGTTATGTTTTTGTAATTAATATGTGGTCATTGCCATGAGTCTTGTAAATAGCCAAAGGCATATGCCAATGCCATTTTTGCTAAATAAAGATGTGCTGTACCTGTTCATGAATTGTATTATGTAAAGAAGCTGATGCCAAACGGTTACTGGCTCAAAACTTTGGTTTAATTGATTAAACATTTTAAGAGATGCATGTCAAAGTCTGTAAATGTATTCAGAAAAATGAATTGTCAATATATTAAAGCAAACATACCGATAAATTGTTAGAATATCAAATAAAAGTGATAAAAGCGCACTGAAATCATCTTTACCGTTACTAAATGGTATGTTTTTATACGTAAACTCACAATCTTTTACAGTTCTATGTCAATTTGCACTAAAATTGTCATTATGAGAGATAAGCTTTAAATACTGTTTCCAAAATGTTTCTGTACAATTTAAAAAGTTTTAGAAAAGTTTTAAGTTGAAATCTGAGAACAGGAATATTTAATGGCTCGGTTGCCTCAAATTTTCCGATCTTCGGTCGTTGTGATTTTTAAACAGAACAGAACATAATTTACTTATTCAATGAAATGCTTGTTGGAGACAAACTCAAATTATAAAATTGTCAGCCTAATTTAACATGCAATATTTTACAAATAAACATGGCATTGAGAGCAGTATGCAAGTTTACGAACTGGTTGGTCAGACTGAGGAAGGTCCGAGATATTATCAACATCCGTAAACTTACATATTGCCCATCAAGGCCATGCTTTATTTTTTGTTATATCATACCGAATCTAAATCCTTTCCTCCCTTTTGTTGCTGTCATGTTTTCCTGTAATTTCCTTTCAAATGATATATCTATTTGTTCAGTGTGTGAAATATCTCAAACCCAAATCGGAATTTTTATTGTTATCAAGCGATGCAGCAAAAATAATCATGCTCTTCTTTCATATTCCACTATTGTTAATCAAATTAAATATTTAATGTTACTAGGCAAAAAACCGACTTTTAGAATTTCGCGAACTGTATAAATAAAATTTACAGAGGCGAATCGCTTAGCAGCCGGTCTGTAAGCAATTTATGGACTAGATGGATATGATGTCCGTTTTATAGTTCTCCACCCAGACGCTCTTCAGGATTTTCAAAAGAAACCAACAACATATCTAGCCGAAAATTTAAAAAAAACAAGTTAATTTCATTTCTTAAGTCAGAAAAAAAAAACATCGAAAAAAAATACTACTCTATCGAAATAAATATGTTTTTTTGTGTGATAAATTTGATTTTATTTTTATTCACAGATGAAGGTTGCCGCGCTGTTAGTTGTCGTTGTGATGCTGAGCGTCAATGTAAGTTACTTTTCAAATTCATTGATCCATTATATTAGATAATACGTTTGATACTAATTTATTCAAATCAATATGTTTCTTTTTTAAAAATTATACTTAGCGGTCAATCAACTTTTTCTGTATAAGTTTGTTTGTTAGTCAATACTGTAGCCTCGGACAAAATCCTGATTTTTTAGATAAACTGATTCACTCTCGCCCGTGAGAAAAAAGAAACAGAGTCGACTAAGCAAACTCCAAAATCAGCATTTATTACTTGATCGACATGTGATTTAAGCAATGTTACGCGGATAAGCTTGGACTATGGTAAAATTACTTGCGATGTGCATGGTAATTTCTTCTCAATATTTGATATGTCTAAGAACTTTTGGATAACACTGTACATGAAAATGAACAAATTTATGTTACTATGACACAGTTAAACTCAGTTTGACTAATTTATTCAAATGTGTTAATGGTATTAGATCCGGACGTGCTACATTTAACTTTACGCCAGATTAATGAATAATATTGTATTATGAATATGGATAAAAATGAAATTTTGATAGACTTAATGTATTTAACATTTTTCTGCAACATAAAACGATATTTCAGGAGGTCATGTGTCAAGGTAAGATTGATTTTATTTACAGTTTATTTTAAATGATCAACCATACACCTGCAGCGTGTTCAGTAACGACTGTTAGCGAACGTTACGGGTACGGGACAACTCAACCCGAAGACAACTCAACCCGTGGATAACTCATTCCAAAGTTGGGACAACTCAACCTGAGGATTGAGTTGTTTAGGGTTGAGTTGTCTTTGGGTTGAGTTGTTCCGACCCTTACGTTACGGAACGTTTTGGAACGTTCGGGGTAATTGAACAGGCTACTGTACGCTCTACGCCTATGAATATGCTTAAAACGGCAATTTTTCTTTGAAGTAATCTGGTAATTTGTAACTAACACCCAACACCCAAGAAATTTCGGGGACTTTCATTACACCTTACAAATTGCGATCAAATTGGGATGGTAAAATCTTCGGTATTACCGTCAAGCATTCAGATCAACCTCGGTAGTTACGAATGTACCTTCAGGTAGTATCCGGCTATTACCATGACTTACATGAGTTATAGGCAATACATTATATGCAATATGTTGGAATTGCTCTTTAGTTATTTTACTAAAATCAATAATTCAATTCAGAGCAACACCAGTTCTGTTTATATATCTTTTTCTTTCAGATTATTTTTAATCTGTTTTTATGAATAAGAAATAAATAAATTGGCCAGACAAAAATGCTTACGCTTGAATGAATGGATGTAAAATTAACAACTACAGTAAAGTTCCGCTATTAAGACCACTTTTGTTATTTCAAAATCAGTCATGCGATTTTTGACAAATATTAAGACCCAAATGCTTAATTTGTGAACAAAAGGGTTCACTATTTAGACCTAAGATTTTGCTGGTCTTAATAGTGGAACTTTATTGTAGAATACTCTTTGTATTTATTCATTTTTCAATAATTTAAACGTTACGTTCTAGTATAAGTGACCAGATAAGCCTAGTTAGGCTGTGTATGTTTGTGTGCTTGTTTGTTCGTGTATTTATGTTGTTATATTTTATGTATCATGTCACTTTAATAAATAAAAAACTATATACTCAAAACTTCATTTCATTAAATAAATCTAGATCACTTTCATTTCGAAGTATAAGTACGCACTACTCAAAAACGACTTTTGAATCCAATTAAAAACAAAATCGACACAAAACTGAACTTATCTGCATCGCACAAATTCATTTTATGCTACAGGTTTCATTTACTGTTTTGAACCAAGTTATCTTAAATATCTACAAGAAGACAGACATTCGGAACGACCTCGGCGATCATCTACGAACATATACCTCGGAAATCAGACGTAGTATGAGTACAACCAGGTTATAAGGTCCGGCCACTGTCATTTCAAAATTTAATAATTTAATGACATTGTTACACGCTTTATCACATTATTTCATCAGTACAATGTCTCACACGTCGTACCTCTGTGTAGTTCAGACTATATTACCACAGAAACCAAATTCCTAGATCTACCCATTCTGAATGAGATCTACCTTTTCACCTTATGATATCCGAGGTTTATCTGCGTGGAAGATCGTCGAGGTAGTTCCGAATTGAAGACAGACTATTAATATCAAATATCATGGCTGGCGAATTAGCGAGAGCGCATATTTAAAGCGCACAATTTCTCATTCCAAAATTTACCCATTAAACATTTTAGCGTTATTTTTTCTCTGAACAATGGCTAATTGTCTCCTCTACAATTCCGACGTGTGTGTTTTCTTATTTCTTACATATTGATATACTCAGTTCACAGTTTATGCCAATTGGGGCATAACTGTTCTTTTTATATTTCCACTCAAAACTTGTAAAATTTAGAATCACAATGGGAATAAAGACTGATTGTTTTTGTGTTATCTTTGGTATTGGGAAGCATGTCATGGTACTAAATTCAAATGCATTTTTAAATGTTATGTTTTAAGTCACTATCTTAGTAATTAGAACTATATTTTATATTTCATTTTCTGTCTCATTATATTATTAGTACCATTACATGTTACCAAATGCCGTGATAAATCTATAAGTCTAAATATGGTATGGCTTTCTGTTTGCACGCTTATTGAAGATAATTTGGTTTATTGTTGATAACTTTGTTGTATACATATTCACAAATGGTTCATTTAATTTATTAGTGTTTATATAAGCATCATGTAAGACGCTTTGCCTGTATAAATTATATGGATGAGACGATACGCCATCACACGATACGTATCGATACGAAAGGAGACGATATGATTATTCACGATACGATACGGATAGTTATTGTAAAATTACAAACATTCACTTTCTTTATTTATGATCATTGGTTGTTCATAGATTGAGTTGTCTCTACCTGCGGGTTGAGTAGTCCAAACTTTGTTTTTAGACGCCCTTGGGTTGAGTTGTCCACGGTTTGAGTTGTACCGGAATCGTTTTACAAACAAACATGGAGATTGAACAAATACGACAAACCTGTCTAATGCTGAAAATACAGTGACTTTCCCTAATTACGAATGTCAGGGTTGTATCGCGATATATCGTGCTAGGCCACAATACGTATCGTTGCCCACGTATCGATATTGTATCGATATATCGCCATTTCGTCTCATTCCTAATATATAATGCAGCTAAAATATTAGCTTACTTATGTCAATTTGATATTCAGCTGTGGACAGCGCTGTGGGTAAGCTTCTTTAATTGTATGCGTATTTTGTGTCCTAATGCAACGTTTACCGACTGAACGGTAATCGATGTGATCGACCATTCTACTAGGGCTACAACGATTTGGTTCGATACATCAAAAATCGATTGGGAGGGCGCCGATTCAATTTCGATTTGGAACCCGCGAATTTCGATTCGATACCGGCTTTTAAACTTGACAATAAAAGTTATAAGGATCTAAGAATTTTAGTTACAATGGTAAACTAGTGATGAATAAATCAGCATGAAAATGCATTTGCTTTATTGATCGATCTTGTTCTGAAACAAATGTTGAAATATCCAAACATGTATGTTAGTTTTAAGATCAAATAAATGTTTTTCTGTACAAATGAAAAAAAAAAACAACAACTATACAATTAGATGAGTCAAATCGAAAAAAAAATTGAATCGAAAGAAAATAATCGAATCACATCGAACCGACTTTCAACTAAATCGTTGCAGCCCTTCATCCTACCACTAATCCCGCAGTCTGTTGCTTGATTAATACGCGTCCAACGTATATACCAAATCTACCGGTACTATTCTCTCCGAGAAATCTTGACCCCTGACATGACCCTGACAGGCCATGGGTAAGGCAATTCATTTCTAGTAGTTGACTCATCCATGGGTAAGGCAATTCATTTCTAGTAGTTGACTCATCCAACCGTTGTCACTAAATTTGTCACATGTAGCGAGCCAACGTTAAGTCACCGTGATCACTCTCTGTCTGTTGTTTAACTGTGATGTACATGTCCAACAGTCTAAGTTTAAAAGCCGGTTTTCACAGTCAGAATACAGATGTTCTATATATAACAAAATCGCAGTTACTAGTTAACTTTTATTTTGATGGTATACATTGTTTATACTAATATGTCTATGATTTATTCTTATACACTGTTTTTTTAGTTGGGCCCGTTCCCGAGACATTTGTTTCATGTAACAAAAATGGTGATGTTATAACACTAAATGCCCGAATGAATGATACCGACAATAAGTATGAAATCATGTTGGCAAACTGGATACCTACCGGAGATGCCAAATTGTGTGATGGTACTTATAACAACGGATGGTGGGAGTTAGAAGTGGAAGTAAACGTCGCGGACCAATTAAATCCTATTCAAGTGGAGCCCTTGTTAGCAGACGCTAATTGTAATGTTGTCTTAGATGCGGTAAATTTATATATGTTAACTTATTAGAACATTACACTTCATGCTTGTTCCTATTTGATTCAAGGGATGGAAAAAAGGTGTTCCAAGAAAGACAGAGTCCAGAACCATATTGCATTGAAACCTATTTCATTGTTGTTTTAAACGTTGTAAGAACGTTGGGTTCTTTAACCCCAACAGCGAATCTGCACTTTTCAGAGTGTGATACGAAATGTTTTGTTGCCGTAGCAACACATTATATAGTTCATATATCCGGGCGGTCAGTAAACCTACTCACTCCTCCCGGAAAGGCTGAATCTCTGGATTTAGCTGTTAACCAACTACTAAGCGCATACTTTCGTCAGTGACTGACAACTGCCCTAAATTATTAAAAGTCATTAGTAGGAGGGAGAATGGCCGTAGAAATAATTTCATGACCAAGCTCCACGAAAGAATGCCCCGCCCGGGAATCGAACCCACGACCCCTCGATCAGTAGACTTGCGTGCTACCAACTGAGCTAGCCGGGCGGCTCAATAACAAAGGATATACTTATTATTATACAGTTCCCATTTGTCGGTTATATCTTTCCCGTCCAATATTGAATCAAATATCAGGTGCAGCAGATCGGCTACTTAAAGTGCACCCTATGCTTTCAGTCTTGCAGACAGAAAAAAACTATGGAGTATGTTTTTATAACCAAAATAGCATCTTCTCGTAGTTTTTTTAATAAACGACCAATTGCACACAGAAGATTGACATTCTGTATCGTAGTTAAAATCCCTCCATCTTATGATAAAAAACTATCATAAGACGGAGAGAATTGTTCAAACTACGATACAGAATGTCAATCTCCTGTGAATTGGCCATGAAAGCAATATCATCATATTTTCATACACATAAACATGTAAAAACTATGGCCTCGTGTTTACTTCAAATGAATTTACAACTACATGTACTTTATTTATTGGAGTTAACGCCGTATCAACACAATTTATTGTGTTTTATTTATTGTCTATTACCAGTGCTCACCTACCCTTCCACAAGGCCGGAAACTTCTCCATATTATCTAATCAATGGAGGAAACTCGACATTATTCACGGTCAAATTTTCATGGAAGGGTATAACCTCCACGGGTTGGATTCGAACCCGCACCTCCTCGGGCACGAGTATCCAAATCCCGGCGCGCTACCAACTGCGCTATCGACCCGGGTTGAATTGACAACTACTTGGAATGCACCCAGTACACTCTAGAATAATTAGAGGTAACGATCAAAGTTCTAAGGACCAGCTGAATATCTTCGGGGAGAGAAAAGTAGTTGTTCTATATATGTTTTTTTATATCCACAGACTCAGACTAAGATTTCTCTTGATGTTTTTGCCCTCGTATCATCTGACATTATTGGGTCGGACTATTTCCGTTACAAGGCCGAGTGTGATATTTCGATGAATGAACAAACAAACAGTGGTACAGTTATAAGCGTGGAGTAAGTATGCTTTAACCACTGGCAACAGAGTCCGTTATTACTGATCATAAAATAAAGCGTACGCCCCTATATATATATACATCCCCTCGTGTAAACATGTACGCCACCTTATAGTCTGAATGACCTGCCCCCCCCCTACCACTATAGGGTCAGGTAAAGCTCAATAATGGCGGCGCTCACTGGGGCATATTGAAGTTACACAGTTTTCTTTCGTGGAAGATTCTAAAGGTCATCGGAAGTCGATTTTTCTCTGTGCACTTAAATTTAACGATAAACCAAAACCCATGTCTGCAAAGTCGACACGATTCGGACGTTGACTATTTCTCGTTCGAATTTCGGATTCTTTATTTAGCATTAATGTAACCGAAAGACTAGAAATAAGGTATCTACTTTAATTCCAGTGATAAGTTCCTTTGGTTTAAGCCTACATAATGAGAAACATTCAGTTGAAAACAGAATTATCCGATATCTTGTACAATACATCGGACGCCGCCATTATTCTGCGTTGCCTGACGTACTTTAACTGGTCGAAGTTCGAGTGTGAGCCAGACAAGCTACCTTATACATAATATATTTTTGATAGTATAGCTATAATTTGTACATGATTACTTGGATAATGTATACGGGATCGATTTTTAATTGCGTCCGTTGATAAATATTATTTTGCTCTTCCTACTATAGGTTTCCTGACACTTTTCTATCACCAGTACTAACTTACCCTACCATGAGGCCGACAATTCTTTTATAGGGTATGACCTGCCGCGACAGGGTTTCGAACCCGCGATCTCCGGATTCGAAGACAGTGACTTTTACCAATACGCCACAGCCGCGGCTATAGGGAATTTTTCAAACTACGATTATGAATGTGCAGCTCCTGTGGTTTAACCTTGCTTGTACGGCTAGAATTAATTGTATTGTTTTATTTTCAAACTGATTGTGTACTATATACAAGTCGTAAATGAAATATATGTTCTTTTCTTATTCTAATGACTTGAGAAAGGTTATGAAATAATTAACAACGTATAAAGTAAAATCATACCTTGTTTTTGGAACGATGTCTTTATCTCGTTCCAATTATAACAAGATAGTATAATACTACACTTACCACGCTTTAACAATTATCAACAAAGGCAAAGAGGCGTAGTTCAAGCGTGACATCTTATTTTACTGTAACCACAGGGAATTGTAATGTTATATACCTCCCTTTGATTTTTCAAACATATCGTTTATATACATATATACAAGGGGTACAACTGCGTTTAGAAGACCACTTCATGTTGATTTATTTTTATGTAACGCACAAAATATACAGATTCCCTGATGGCACTTTAATCACACCATCAAATAGAGATATAACTCTTAAATCTACGAAGGTAAATAGTTTCAAAGCGCAAACCATTGGTATGATTTACCTGTCAAAAATATCAAATACGGTACAAAAATCTCAACTAGGACAAGTTTGGACACCGTGGAAATCGACGGATCTAGAGGAAAATCATTACAATTTCATACTTTGAAATAGCCTATCAACCCCAATCAAAGACAAACATGTCTTTTAAACAATTTAACTGAAAAGTAAACGTGATAACTAACCCTCCACCTTAACAGAAACACTTGTGAGCCAGAAAAGGGAAATTGACAACTTTTATTTTGTAATCTGATGTTGTAGCCGGTATAATTTATTCATTCAACAAAACTGTAAGAAATTATCTGATTGATTAATTTTGGGCCAGAAATTGTTTTACAAATTAGATTGCAATTTTTGTGACGTACGAGTTAAAAGGTTGGGAGAATTACTATTTCATAATCAAAATAGATAAAAACTGTGCAAATATTCTTATTTAGTCATAGCAGGTGAATATTGAAACGAAACCTAGTATTTTCATAATTATTGAAGCAAATAACACAATTTAAACGGAGTAATACCATGCTAATCACGAGGAAACATTGAATAATAAGCAATTTTCATTCTATTTAATTGTGCAGTTAACATGCCATTAGGGTATCAGTAATAATTGCGCGTTACATAATAATAAATCTACATTGAGAGGTCTACTAATTGCAGTTGTATCCCTTGTATATATATAAACAGTATGTTTGAAAAATCAAAAGTGAGGTAACATGACAATTCCCTGTGACTTTAACTGGGCCGGCATATGTTATTTCCCTTTAATTTGTTCACTGACGTATATTGTCTTGCAATGCCACGGTCACTAGGTGGCGCTGTCGACCGATTACAAACCCGCCTTCTTTCCAATTATACACCCGCCTTCCCTACTGGTTTTGATTCAAAGATTGGAGGAACGCGTTTAAGGATTAATCATTGAAAAATTGTTTTATAACATTACAATAACGATTTTGCATTAGGATTGTGTAAAGCGCACCACTTTCATAATACTTTTATTTCGGACGAACAAACGTTGACCTAGTTTCAATACGATCAATGTTTATGGCTAAAGCACGAAATTGAACGCAATGTTACGAAAGAAATAAACAAATGATGTTTCCTTTTCACCTAACTTTTGAACGGGAAAGTGAAACCTCGTTTTTTTCAAATGTTAAATAACTGTCATTGTTCCTACAGCACTTAGGTAAAATAATTGCCGTATTACAACGTAATTCATGATTCATAAATGCTATAAACTCCCCTTTATTGTTCGAGGTTTTCTGACAATCTGACTTCAAAGGAATGGAAAAATAAAATATTTTTTCTGTATTTAGTTTATACAATAATGCTTTGTTTAATTTTTTTCAGTGACATCACGTCAATAATCGCTCAAACATCAGCCACAGCATTCGGCCCTAATATAGTATGTACTGCCAAGAACGCTGCTGATTTAACTACACCGCTAACTGTTCCAGCGGCTTTAGGAACAGAATTTATCATGGCATGTGAAGTAGATATATCACAAGGTGACAGAATCCATCAAGGGGTACATATTTATAACTTGAAAATGGCATCAAATGCTGGTATGAAGGGAATTGTCGTTCCACTACTTGACAAAAATGGGTAACTATTTCCATGCATATTTGCTTATTGAATCCGAAATTAAAATACGATAAAGCCATGGTAGTATTCTTGTGGTAATGAAGATAGTTAAGGTGAGATGAAGTAGAATCTAAGAATGCATATATATATAATACATGCTGATGGATATTTTACTTCATTTTATCAAGTGTTAAAAGAGAGCTGTAGATGATGTGCAATATAAGGCAATCTGATTAAAACCTAATCTAAAATTTTCCGCTCGCCTACTCGCTAATTTTGATCTGGCCTTTTTCAAACGAGGGTCACGTTTAAGTGACCTTTTCTCTTCATAATATTCATGACGAAATTGTTATGATACGTAACTTGTTTACATCGTCTACGTCACGCAATTTGAAATGAGCCGTCTAATCGCAGACTGTGAAAAAAACCGCTGTTAAATTAGCTTGCAAACCTTTGTCTAAAAATAGAAATTACGAAATCAAAATGTTATTAATAGTGTTTCGTCTAGATGAAAGCTACGCATTAATTGGTCGTCACAAAGTTCATCTCGACGTGACCTTCCACGGAGACAGTAGAGATCCTGTACGACAGCGGTCTACAGGATATCTGTTTACGAAGATTGCCATAAAAGGTAGCTTGAAGGCAAAGGTTCTTTGCATACTTCATATCAGTATTTTTTAACTTTAATGTTATAATTTCAATTGAAATAGCTGATGTTTGAACCTGAATGAATTAAGGAAGAAATATGCAAATTGATTACTCGATCTCTCAGAGTTTTGCACTGTTCCATATCTTTGTGATTGATGTAATATTTGTAAAAAAAATATTTATCAAGTAACTATATGTGTTATCAAATTCAATAACTGTGTGGGGTTTTTTTTGCCCTATACTGTAAAGTGCCAAAACTGCACAATACTGCAAAACCTGTTCAATAAAACTGAATACAGGGCCGAAATCTGTTATAGTGTTATTGGCCCTGGTCCAATAACAAATTTCTGCGCTCTGATTGGTTGATAAACAGGGACAATATCAAAATCTGGTCAGTAAGTAGTTATTTAATAAAATTGTCATTAAATAATTGATTTGATATAGACCCTTTTTTTCCCTCGGATACTCATATTGGCCCCTGACCTTTGGCCTTGGGCCAATACGAATGCCTATGAAAAAATAACAGGGCCTATATCAAATCACTTAATATCTACAGTAAAGTTCCGCTAATAAGACCATCTGGCGGTCTTACAGAAAGTGGTCTTAATAGCGAGTCGGTCTTAATATCGAACCCACCTATTTATATATTGAGTATAACAGTTAGGTATCAAAATTATTAACGTTGCCAGTGACTATTCATATAGTTAAAATGTCTTGTTAATGGTTACAATGTACAAATAGAAAGTAAGAATACTCATGCTATTTTTTCCAAACATCTGCATTTAACTTATTAATTTCAGACACTGTTTAAATCACAGTCCTTTCAGGGGCAGATCCAGAATTTTTTTCTAAGGGGGGAGGTTCTTAACTTTTTCTGGGCGGTCGAACCGCAACCACATTATACACTTTCTGCAGAATAATGCAGCACTTAATTAAGTAATAAAAACTACATAACCATTAAATCTATTTTAAGCATTGAGAAAAACTGTTTCATGACTTAAAGTCAGTAAATACTTATGGACAAGTCTATTTAGGAAATTCTAGGGGATGATCCAGACCCCCCTGACCCCCCCCCCGCCGCTAGATCTGCCTATGCTTTTAATGATATTTTGTTAATCAATAATCTAACCAAGAAACTGACTGACAATTTAATTTCGTCACCGCAAAATTCACCAAGTCCGTACCGTCCCAGGACTTTGTACCCATCGTGCTGTTCCGTGTACTGGAGTTTATGCCTTTCCGACACGATGCTATGTTTAATTTTAATTTTGGCAGTTATTTTAATTTTAACAAATTAAAATTAGATTTGTACGCAAAATAATCAGATAACTGAAACATATTTGCTCAAAACCGTATGCAAATTAATGAGACAGACGACTTTTCACATAGTTGTAAAGGAAATTCTACTTTCGTTTTCTTTGTTTAGAACGCTCTGTAAGAACGCTTACGTAATCAGACGAAACGCATTCTTAACTAATTTAAGTTTGATATATCAAACAAAAATCATAAATTATCGCAGTCCGTCTGTTTAACTTTCTTTTTAATTAATCTTAAATTATCAAAAATTAATTCGCAACGAAGTTTAGTTGATTTGAGGGACTAATCGCCGTTTCACTTCATCAAACATTTGCAATCATTGACAATTACATTTACAAACAATTCTTTTGTTATTGATCAATGTTGACGCTGTTTTATCACTTATTTTGTGGTTACTATGGGTATCTTGTCATACCTACACAACGTGTCAACGACAACGACTGCTGTAGACTGGTCGTATTATTGGACCCCAAATTAGTGCAATTAGACTGGTTGGGTCTAAAAAAGCGGTCGTATTACGGAATAGCGGACCGGTCTTATTATCGGACCTCACGACTATTGAAATATATAAAAATAATTCCGGTCTTTCAAAAACTGCCCGTATTATGTAGTTGGTCTTATTATCGGACCGGTCGTTAGGTGAGACTCTACAAATAGAATTGAATTCCACTTACAAGACTAAATCCATGTGGATCCGGTTTGCCAAGAATGAATAAAATAAAATTAAGAGGCATGTTATTGTTAATTTTATATACATGTACATCCCTTTAAGACAATATTGTCAGACCTACAAATTCGCAAAATGATCCAGATAGTTTTTGGCACAACCGGCTATGTCGATTATTATTAACAGAATCATTTTCTGCCCATTCATCATTCGTCAATTTGCTAATATTTGTTCTCATTCAGGTGTTTAACAACCAGTGAACATACCAACAAATTCTACACTACGACTACAGAGAACAAGAAACTGAAACTTATTGACGGTACTGATTACGACAGCACTATGGATTACGATGTGAAGACTTTATCGAAACTTACGTATTATTTTGGTAAGCCAATATAGCATTGATAATAAAATAAGGTCGGTAATAATAGCCGGAGATTGAATTATATACATGAATACATTTGTAAAATTATTGTACTCTGATTTTTTGGCGATTGATTGATTGAACTTTTAATTGCACCACGATGTATTTTGAGTTGAATCTATTGTTAGTATGAAATGAAAAACCTAGTTTTACCTAAAGAAATTATACTATACCTATATAGGTAATACTTGAATTTTGGTGCCATACTGATCACAAAAATATCAAATAGTGTGGTCGCCGTGAAAAGGATAGTTGCTGAAAAGTTATTAAAAACTGTTTCATCATTCAATGTGTGCTTTCTGTTTTTATTTCTTTTCCGATCATGCTGTGAATATATAATTATGTTTAATCCAATAATTCGAGTAATACCGTTTTCAGGCCCAGTGCGACTGAATGCGATTTTCAACAAAGGTATGGGGTTGTCAATGAACACACTAGTTATGATTTTTCAATATAAATACTCGTGTTATGATCTGAAAGAGAATCAATGTGCTGACCAACAGGTAAGTGATACAACCCTTTCACTAGGACTGTAACGTTTCACCGATGCATCGTGAGATCGTATTCGCGACTGTCCGATACGGGTGTATCGAATCGCGTCCTAAAAATCGTGATTCAGAGGGCCCTTTACAAGAAATCGGTTGAAAACAAAATATACTAAATATCTATAGCAATCTTTACTCAGTGTTAAATCTAGAGCGCGCCATTGGCCCCTAATGAACGCAAATGGCGCAATATCAATCGTCTATTGGGCCGGTCGGCGCACTCGCCGAAAATATGGCTATATCGCGAATTTGACAACTTTTCGTTTATTTAATGCCATTTATAGTTTCGTTACATCCATTTTGCTAAATTAAATGGTAACCTCAGTCTTAGAATCTAGCCACCGGGCCGAAGACCGAGTCCGTCTTAATAAGACAAACGCCGACGGTTAATTAAAAAGATTCGGATCGCAAGACCGAATGTCTGCTGGTATACAAATTTCAATAGCAATATATATAGCACTAATCAAAGCACTGGAGTGCTGGAGGAACGATGACCTGAACTTATTTTTTAAATAAAAATTATGATTTTGTCAAATATCGAAATTGTACAGCAATATTTTCCATAAAATACTTTATTTTGTATCAATTAATAGAAGTTAAAAAGAGCAGCGAAGTACAGCGCGCTAGTCTTTTTGAGTGTTTAGCTCATGTCAAGGTTTATCTTACTTTGTCAATGGAAATAAATCAGTAAAACAATAGTTATCAATTCCTATAAATATAAAAGAGGCATTACTCCCATAACACACATCCGTAGTCACGGCTCTTTATAGTTAAGACGACGAATCATCAATAAATAAGCATACCTACTTTTATTTATATGTCTTAAGTATTAAAAATACAAAAATGTGTTTACAAACTTAACTTCATACATATTGGAGCTTAAAAACTTTAACCTTCAAACCATCGTTAACGCCAACGCCGACGTAAAAGTGATAGCGAATTTTGCAAATTACTAAATTCACACGATTTTTCCGCAAGAATTAACAACAAACGCTGAATTCATTTGAAACTTACTTAAAAAGAACCTTAACCTCTGTATTAACACAGTGGTCTATATAAACAGACGCCGTCACGTTTTCAGGGGTTTCGAAAAGAAAATCCGACAATTGCGATCGATAATATCATTTTCAAAAATGGCCATTTGTGCCATTAATTTAAGCGGACGAATTAAAAGACTAAGAATTAACATTTTTTGCGCACATGCAAGAAGTAACTATGGTTATGTCATTGTTATGAAATACCATTAGTTTCAAAAACGATGACACACATCTTAAATTGGTTTATCAATTTCCGTTCAAAACTGCAAACAGGTGTAAATAAGTCGCCAAACAACAAACTGAAATCAATTTTAAATACTGCAAAAAATGAAATAAATAGACAAAACAGGAGCTGAGATTACTGACTGTTTACAATTTATATAATAAAGAACAATGCTAGAGTGGTACATAGAAACTGAATTTGAGTTACGAAACGATACATGTACGCGACCAGTATTAACTCGGTTAAAAATTTTTGGAGGGCGGAGTTTTACTCTGAACATGCTAGATGTTTACTTATGCGTAATTTAGTTAGTGAGTCGCACATATTGATCGTAGAGAAAGTAGGTCATCATTTTGTTAACCCGTAATAATGCGTAATATATATGTATATTATGGTTTTACACAACACTCCAATATTACAACACCTATATATTAATGTCAATCGTTCACAATTCCTTAATTTATAAATTTAAACGCTAAATAATTCCTCAATTTATTTCACCTTCGATTCGACAAACTAGCTACGTCGTAGACAAGAAGGTATAAAGGCGGAGTTTATGAGGGAGAGAAGGCGGGTTATAGAATAATTAAGGGCGCCATCTAGCGGAACTTCGCTTAGCAAGACAATATACGTTTGTGAACAATTCAAAGGACAGACAACACAAGCCGGCGTTGTAATACATTACAATGAGATGTTAATGAGTGTCTCGCTTGAACAACGCCTCTTTGACTATGTTGAAAATTGCTGAAGCGTGAAAAAAGTAATCTTATACTTAAGTAATCTTATACGATGTTTAGACATCGTTCCAAAAATGGATAATTGAACATAATTTGATAAAATTGCAGTACAAGCAATTTATTATTTGGACGCTAAAATTCAGACGAGAGTCCGCGATACGCATTAATTAAATTTTTATCCACGTTTGTAAAAATTATTGACAATAACAACTTATGTGTAAGGCGTCCTCTAAAAAATCAATAGTGCTACATATATGACGGCTCGATAAAATTGATTACGTAATCATACGGTTGCAATTAACAAACACGTGACAAACTTTGTTGAACATTGATTGAGATAGATAAAACTTAATTCTATGTTTGCCGATAAGCTGATAATTGTTATCAATTATTAGCGTGTTGTGTGGCAGTTTAAATAGACATAATTGGTTGATTTTTTAAGAAAAATAAAGACGAGAATAACAGTAATCTCCGATTAGATAATGAACTAATTTATTAAATTCCACTAGAAACAAACAACAAATAAAGTTATTTGTATTTAATTATTCATAATGTGGTATTCCATTTCGTAAAAATAAAATTCCTTCAATCATTATTTCGTTATGTCATACATTTTCGCGACCCACACTATCGAAACATTCTTAAATCTATGTTAGTTATTTGATAACAATTTTAATTTGCTAATTAGTTCTTCTTGATTAAGAAAAAGTATGTGAAATTCCTCTATCTTTTCCGAATTCTTGAATAACTACTGGTTGGTTCAACCAAATTGAAATTGTGAAAAATTGAAGAGTAGTCGAGTAGTTCGATATCAGTTTATAACTCAATAATAAGCATGCACTGCCAAATGTAAATTAATATTTGCGAAAAAGTACGATAAAAGAACAAATTTAATGAAAAAAATTAAACAAAGAATTAATTATAAGCGTTGTGCGCACAGTTTATTGGCGATGCATGGAAAACATAGCAACATCTAAATATGGCGTACCTTGCTCAATTTGTCAAATGACACACTTAATACCATAAATAAACAAGTAAAAGGGTAATACTTCGATATTTTATTAATGGCCCTCGTTTTTCATTTTGGGCCCTCCATTTTGAAGTCCATGGGCTCAACGGCCCCATCTCGGACCATTCTAGATTGAACACTGTTATCTCAATAGTCATTAAACAAAGATAACATTTGTTTTGTTGATTTTATTTTGTGCCAAAAAAGGGTAATTGTTAACTTTTTCATTTTATGATTGTTTGACAAAAATATCTTTTTTTTTCAATGCATTCATACCAAATTTACAATTTACATCGCATCACGATTAATATCGTATATCGCGATACGTATCGTATCGCGATCTTGGCCAAGATACGCAGCCCTACCTTTCACTAGCGATAGGCAATTCCTTTGAAATTACTGCCAGTGATAAAACGATCATTGTTTCATAATCTTATAGCCAATCAAACTAATTGTTGATGGGACGTGTATTATCGTTTTTAGCTTTTTGGCGATTTCGACGAAAGGCTTAAGTTATACAACAAATCGAAAACTATCGATGAAAATGTCTGACCAGTTTAACCTGTGGAGTAATACACGTGTCTATGATTTACTACACAGTCAATTTCTAGGCGATAAAAGTAGTTCCGTCGTTTCACTGATCAGTGACAGGTGTTAACTTATATTGATAAGCATGTGGAAGAGGCGTAGTCAAATCTCGTTAATACACTATCACTTAATCACTTAATGTCTACCGCCATTATGGACTATGTCCATACAAACACAAGGGTTTTTAGAAGGCGGTTTTCTTGTACACTTTTCATTGTATCTGGTGATATTATCTTCATATATAATAAATTACATTTGAATACTGTTTCATTGATTATTGACACTATATTATTACAACAAGGTTGGTGCGCAATTAAAACTATATACACTATTTACATAATAATGTCACTTTAATATCAATTGATTTTAATTTTTAATGTCATGTTAATACTGTTCCTAAACATTTTGCTTCGAACTTGTCATTTCCTATCCAATGTTTGTTTAGTCTATTTTTAAAAGCATTAATTGATGTTGCTTCAGTCACTTTGTTTGGAGGTAGGTTCCAGGTGTCGACCACCCTCTGACTAAATGAGGGCCGCCTTAATTCATATTTTGATCTTCTTTTATAGATTTTTTCTGTATTCCCTCTTAAATTTAAAGATCTAGTAGGTGGAGAAGGAAAAAGTTTATCTTTGTCAATCTTGTCATAATCCTTTAGGATTTTAAACGTTTGTATCATGTCTGCTCTTTTCCTTCTATATTCTAATGTTGGTAGACCCAATCTCTTTAATCTTTGTGGATAAGTTAAATGTTTGATTGATTGTACCATTCTAGTTGCTCTTCTTTGTACGCTTTCTATGGCTCTTTCATCATTTAGGTATCTTGGGTTCCATATTGGGCTGGCGTATTCCAGATGTGTTCTTACTAAGGATTTGTACAGAGTCTTGAACATATTTTCATCTAAATAGTGAAAGTTTTTCATTATGAAACCCAGGTTTCAATTTGCGGTTTTTACTTTGGTGTTAACATGCTCATTAAATTTTAATTTGGAGTCAAAAATGACACCTAGAACTTTTTCTTTCTCAACTTGCTTGATTTGTGTTGTATTTCCCTCATGATCTTTAATTACATAAGTATTTATTTGGGTGTTTTGACCAATGTTCATGCTTTTACATTTGTTTGTATTGAAAGGAAGTTGTCACTTTTTAGACCATTCACTAGTTTTAATTATGTCTTTTTGGAGTTCAGTGATGTCGGTTTCTGTTTGAACGCTTCTGTAGAGTTTGGTATCATCAGCAAATAACTTGATAGTACTATTTATTTGATCAGGAATGTCACTAATATATAGTAAAAACAGAACAGGTCCTAACACACTTCCTTGTGGAACACCGCTAGTTACGTTTTTGAGAGTTGAGCTTTTACTATTGATTGTGACTTGTTGTTTTCTATCAAGTAAAAAGTTTGATATCCATTTATGTATATTGCCCTATATTCCATAGTTCCATACCTTATTTAGGAGACGTTTATGAGGTACCTTATCGAAAGCAGCTTTAAAATCTAAATATATGATATATATATTTTCACCATTATCTATAGATTGAGTCCAGTCTTCCAAGCATTCTATTAGTTGAGACAAACATGAGTGCCCTTTGCGAAAACCATGTTGACTTTTTGTTATAAGATTGTTCCTTTCTAGATGTTCAACCACAGTGTTTCTAATTATTTTTTCTAATAGTCTACAACAAATTGGTGTGATACTGACAGGTCTGTAGTTTTCTGTTTTTTTTTCTACTGCCTGCTTTATGTATTGGTGTGACGCTAGCTAGTTTCCAACTTTTTGGTACAATTCCTTGTTCTATTGATTTTTTGAATAATATTTCCAGAGGGTAGAGTAGTTCTTCTTGACATTCTATAAGTACTTTAGGGTGTATTTTGACAGGTCCCTGAGCTTTAGATGGATTTAGTTTTTTGATTAGTTTTCTGGTGATATTTTTGTTAATACATGTACATATATTTTCTATTAATGAGTTATTGACATATTTTTGATCAATGTTTGGGGGTGGTATCTAAGTTTTCGACAGTAAAAACATTCACAAGGTGATCATTTAGAATTTCTGCTATCTCTTTGCTTTTATTAGTAAGTTCACCATTCCTATTCTCCAAATTGCCAACAGTTATACTTGTTTTTGTGTTCTCTCTGATAAATTTCCAGAACATTTTATTGTTGTTTTTTATATTAAGGGCTATTTTCTCTTCATATTGATATCTAGATCTCCTTAGTTCATAATTAACTTTGTTCATTGCTAGTTTATATTTGTTGTACGTATATTGGATGTTACAGTTTATATATTTCGACCATGTTTTTCTTTTTCTTTAATTGCTGTTAGTGCTTCTCTATCCACATACTGACATCTATGCTTCATTTTATTTGCATTATACTTTGGAACGTTTTCGTCTTACAATCTGGAGAATTTTTTCTGCAAATGTTGTACAGAAGTTATTGATGTCACCATGTAGATAGTTATCCCATTTGATCTCTTTTAATTTTTCATTCATTGTGGTATAATCTCCTTTTGCGAAATTGTATTTCATCATTTCTTCATTTTCTTTTTCTACGGAACAGTAAAATTTGAAACTTAAGACAAGATGATCACTTTTATCTAGACTTGCCATGTACATAACTTCATCAACCATATGTTTTTCATTTGTGAATATTAGATCCAGGATAGATGGTGTTTGATTTTGTCTGTATCTAGTTGGTTTATTTACATGTTGTTCTAGGAACAAGTCTTGAACTCCTTCAATAAAGGAACTACTTATATGGTTGATATTTCGTGTTGAGACTTCATTGAGCCAGTCTATTTCTGGGAAGATGAAGTCACCCATAATTAGTAAATGGGTGTTAGCAGTGTACATGTAGTGATCAATCTAGCGTTATACTGATCTTTTGATAATAACCACACCAAATTAAAGGTTTACATTCCATGTTGAAAAGTTTATGAAGTAAGAACAATAAAATGATTAATATATTGATGGTGTCTGTATCTGTTTAATATAATGATACTGAGGTCATTCATTGTATCACTTGAAGTTTAAGTTGTTTTACAGTATTGTACCATATTTATCATATTTAACTACACTAATGAACCTACAGAATTTGTATGCAAAGTGACAAAGTGTACAGGGAAAACTGTACTTCAAGATTTGTATGGCCGGAAGAAGAGGAAAATAAAATCTTAATATTTTGAACTGATAGTATTTGCCAGTATTAAAATTTCGCCCGCATTTTTGCACTGCATAATTGGTACTTGAATCTACTGTTTAAGAAGTAATCATTGGTATGGTTTAGTTAGGTTTCAATGTGCACGAAAGTCTATCTGTATTTCTATACTTTGATCTATTAACTGTACGATAACGGACTTCAAAGTCAGTGCTGAAATGGCGTTTATTACGGTAGTATAACCAAATACTCGGTCATTATGAGAAAAACACGGTTATAAAAGAGATCCAGGCATTTTGATTGGTTCCGAATCTCATAATTCCCGAGTTTTCTCCTCAGAAAAAAATCCGTCATATTGAATGTAGGTACAATCTGAGTGTTTTAGACCCTATCTGCGACGACTATTGCTTCTGGTAATTATAGATAATTAATAAAATTGTCAACAATTAAGTGTTTTATAATGGCCTTGTTATATGGCTGTCTTATGAAAACATTTAATTCGTAACATTATAGTATTTGTGGCAAGTAAGCTTCCTGCCAACTAACGTTCGACGAAAAATCAATAATTTACTAACATTATTATAGAAGAAGTGATTTAACTGTAGGACGCACGCTTGAGGGTTGAGAAATCCCGGTTTAAATCCCATTAAGGGCATTGCTAATTTCCCCGAAAAAAGAACCCGGGTCGGTAGTGCTGTTGGTAGCGCGCCTGGATTTCAAATTTAGTGTCACCCTCAGGCAGGCGATCTCTCACAGTACCCATTCACACCTGGGTGGAGTGGAACCATTGGAGGTTAATTTCTTGCTCAAGGAAATTAGCAGTGCCCACAATAGGGATCGAACCCAGGACCTATCGATCCCTATGCGTGGATCCTACTATTAGACCACGTATAAGGTGACCAATGTAAGGTATTGGTACCCAAATCTTAACTATAAGTATAGTTATGGCAAGCATGTTTTGTATTGTAGGAATGGTGCGTTCAAAACGTAAGAGCTGCTAGATCCGTTGACAGAAATCGCAGAGCAGTGACTACTGGTGATGAAGGAAACATGACATTGGTATTCCAGTTGAATATTCCAGATAATTTGAAATCATTACAAGGTAACTTTATTAAATTGGAAAAATTGTTATTAACAAAATATTAAATAAATTAAATTTGCAGGAAATACTCAGTAACAATTAACTTTGGCAGTTACATCTATCAATGAAACCAGGTGGGAATACATGGTGTAAACTTGTATCACCTCAGTGTGACCTATCAACCCTTTACTGAACATCCCACAACGCCATCTATGCCAATCCGGTTAAAACACGCTTTCGGAACAACCACGGCGATCACCTACGAAGATTAACTTTCTCTGTGTAGAAGATCGCCGAGAAAGTTCCGAATTTAATACCCGATGAAAATTATCGGCTTGTGCACTTGCTTATATTGGATCTGGCTACTTCATATAACGAGTCACGTTACACTGACCTTTTGCTTTAAAGCCATTGTGCTCAGTTTTCATTGTCTATGTGACGTAATTTTCAAAAAACAGCTGTCTAGTAACAACCTGTGAATAACAATACCGTCATTTGAATTAGCTCACAATTTAAAACTCGTTGTTAAAATAGAAATTACGACGCTATTATAATATTATAGTGTTTTGTCTATATGAAAGGTCCGTGTATGCATTGATCGGTCGACACAAAGGTCATCTCGAGGTGATCTCCTGTGCAATGTCAGAAGATATTGTACGATAGCGGTATATATAGGATATCCGTTTACGGAGATACATCCATGCTCTCCCGAAGCCATGATGGCATATGGCATAGGCGGATCCAACGGGGGGTCAGGGGGGGGGTCCGGGCCCCCTAGAATTTGGAAAATGTACATGTTCATTAGTGTATTTCTTGCTTGTAAGTAATTTTTAAGCAGTATGAAGCATTTTTTCTGGTTGCTTAACATAGATTTAATGGTTATGTAGTTTTTATTATCAATATGTTGCATTTTTCTGCAAAATGTGTATAATGTGGTTGTGATTCGAGGTTCGGCCCAATCCTGGATCCGCCCATGTATGGGCGAGCCTAAATGAACCCTCACTAGACTAGGAGATACATCCTTATTTGTTAAAGACAGCAATACATCAACAAATAGCTTGAAAACAATGGGGATACACATGTCATAAGTCTGCTACATACTTCCAAATCAACTACAAATGTAGCTTTAAAGCGATCTACTGTATTTAGAGGCAAATCCTATGCAATTTTTCTCAATATTCTCTCAACGCTAAGACTAATATTCACAAAACTTATTTGAGATGATCTGTTGCAAAACAACTTAATATTTGTTCGAACATCAAAATGGAAAAATACTAATGAAGCTAATTGTTGATGTATTGCTGTTTTTACCAATAAATCGCTTAAAAGATTGATAAATGTTTCCTATATTTTTGACGTAATAATAACGTCATACAAAGCTCAGTAATTGATATGCGCATTGCTAATATTTCTGATGCAAGAAACATAAAGTGAATATTGAATTAATAAAAACATTAGCACCAAAAGGAACAAGATACTGATTGAATACCCATACTGATATAATACACTTTTAAAGTCTATCAAGAAAGTTAGTGTACTGTAAATTATCAATCCAACCTTGTCTCAAGCAAATTTGAGCTGACAATATTATATAAATATTACATCCTACCATAGACATAAAATCCTACAGAGGTTGATAGAACGGAATGTTCATCCTTGACAAGTAATGTCAACTTCGGCCTCCGTTCCATCACCCTCTGTAAGATGTGATATTCATTTTATTATTCCGAACAACAACAAAATCAGAAATTGTTATTAAAAACAATTTAATAGGCACAAACAGTTTATTTTATCTGTTTTATTTTCTTCTAAACTAGACGACATTTTTGCACTGTATAAGTTTGTCGTTTGGTAAAAAGCAAGCGTCTGTGCAAGGGAGGTAATTCAAATTGAATGGCTAAAACTCGGGTCCCGATATTCAGCAAACTTCAACGCAGTGATCTCCTATGGCTTTAAGCGGGCCGATAAGTGATGTCAAACGGTCCGATAGGTAATGTCCAGAGAGTGACATTACAGATTGTCCCCGGTGACGTCACAATAGGTCATATAGTACACAAATCACGTAAGGTATAATAATCTAATTTGAAACTACAGGGAATTAGCCGACAACTCTCTCGCATTGATGGTCTTTTTAGGAAGGGTTGAAAATAGTTTTGATGAAAAAGTTCTTTCATTTGAGAAAAAATCAACAAATTGATAGGAGTTTTGTATTTTATAGGTTCTCAACAAGATGGTCCCAATCAACAGCCAGAAACACCCGGTATTGCCGAATGTGACAAACCTACATTCACCTGGATGCTTGCAGCTATTTTTGGCGTTCTTCTACTGCTAGTGGTTGTCATTTGTGTATTCTTGGCCCTTCGTCTACGATATGAACGAAATTACAAAGAGAAAGGTATGGAGGGACATTAGATACTGGCTAGGAGATACTGAATCAACATGTCGACTGAACCTGAGTGATTTGAACTTTCGCTTTACTATGAAACTTTATTCCAGATATATGAATATAAATACCTCATTGTTAAAGGCCCCCGTTCACCCCATTGCGAAAATGCATTTTTTTTGTTAAATCGTCATCAAAACCAACAATTTTTCACGGACGTATGCACATAATAATTCTAAGCGCGTTGAACAATGTATTTGATCAATATAAAAGTCAGTTTAGCAGAAAATAAGCGTTTTATAACCCCAAATTCTACTCCGTGACAGACGGTATAGATTCTAAAATTAGCTCGGCCTTGATGACATTTACCCACAAACCATTGCGGGGATTCCCATGTTTTCCCCCTGGCGGGAATGCGCACGCGCCGTAATGTTTACAAAATGGACGTCGATTTAAAGAAGACTGTTACGTAGTGCCAAATGAAGACAATTGGTTTACACTAAAAACGATATGAAACCAATTTGAGAGATGGGTGGACGATAAAGAATGCATTGGGATGCCATATACTATCGGTTATATATCTGATAAACTGCGTCGAAAAGTTTGATAGACAGGTAAGACGAAGATCTATGTCTCTATTTTTCGGCTTTGATTTAATCTACGTAAATTTAGATCGATTCAATCAATCTTACATCATCAAACGTATTGATTGCAATCGTCCTCCCGTTATTTCGCCCTTATTGTAATGATAATCTTATGCGACCAGTCGACGCTACATTATACATAAATTCAGTTAGAACTACAAAGGACCCTGTATATAGGTTCCATAGAATATAAATTTTGTGAAGAAATAATTTATTGTAAAAAAACTGCCTACCCTGGTGACTGAAACAGGTAATTGAATATTATGTCCAAAATGATTCAGGTTGAAAGAGATTTATATACGGACCAAATCTTTGTTTGTTACTAGTTTCAGCCTCGGCTGTGGTGTAGTGGTCAGCATGTCTGAGTCTGACCCCAGAGATTGCGGGTTCAAACCCGGTCACGGTAGGTCATACCCTATATATGAGTTGTCGGCCTCGTGGTAGGGCAAGTTAGTTAGTACTGGTGATAGAAAAGTGTCCAGGAAACCTATAGTGGGTAGAGCTGGCCATAGTTTATATGACCTTGATATGTGTTTAATACAAAGTGAACTCCAATTAATAGTTACTAGTTTCTACTGGCTTCTTGAAAAACATATAAATAGCAATAGGTTAGGTGCCAGTTTAACTTTATACCCAATATATGTGCTTTCAAACTTTCACTGTACTTAATGATAAGTCTTATTTTTAGAATTCAGAATAAGGGCAGAGTTTATCAGAGAGTTTATGCTTCAAGATGACTAATTTTGCATATGGCCTGGTGCACAGTATTTGCCCCATTTTTTTTAAAAAAGATGTACAAAGACATAAATTGGAAAGTAAAAGTTTGAATACTAAAAACAAAGTTCTATATTATAAAGTCTTACATGTCGCTGGTGTGCGCAAAAAATTATTGAAATATCACAAGTCGTTTTTGAGTTATCGTAATTTTAAGGGTCCAAAAATGGCCATTTTGGGGTGTAATGAATTAGCATCAGTTTTTTTACCTTTTTTTAAAATACTGTATTTTGGAGCTATTAAACTGTAATTTAAAACTCATAAGATCATTTTATAGAAAATTTCATGCTTTAAAACATGGCTGATAACAATTTACAGTAAAATTGTTCGTTTTTTCTTATTTGAAGGAAAATGAAAATGGTGCTGATGTAATGGTCTTATTTTTGAGAAAACCATATACTTCAGTAACAGATAAATTTTTATGATACAAACATAAGATTTGTATAGATGTAAGTTAATATCATACAAATATGGTACAAGTACAAGTTTTCATCACTTCTTGAGGTATTGAAATAATGGTAAATTTGTTATTTCCATAATTTGGAGCAAAAATTGAAATGTGTCGAAAAAACCGTAATGTCCGTCCCACCCTCCTAAAATTGCTAATTAGTAAAAAATATCAAAACTAAGCATATGGAACTATTCATTTATGTGACAAGATAGTAAATAAGCCAAAACACCCAAAAATATTTACATTTGTAAGAAATAAATAGCAAAAATAGAAAAGTTGTGTAATGTCCGTCCCGCGTAATGTCCGTCCCGCCCTGCTTAAAATTGCTATTTTACCAAGTTTATCTAAACTTTCTGCTAAACTTAATGTATTACAGTGAAAATACAACAGGTAAACAAAAAAGACCAACCTAGTTGTATTTTTAAAAGAGTTATTAGCTGAAACCCCAAAAATAACAGTAATGTCTGTCCCCTCTCTCAAATCACTAATTTTCCAAAAATGTCAATCAAAAGCTATATATCCAATGTATCTTTAGTATACAATACCCAATAAAACAAAAACATCAACAAAAAATCATTTTTTATGAAATTATAAGCTAAAATTAAGAAGCTATTTAAGCTGTCTGTAGTCCTAAAATCACCAATTTCCATCGATACAATCAATTTAACCAGATTTCCATAATTTTACAACTTATTCTTCTCCTTCAAAAAGAATCTGTAGTTGACAGTTGTAGTATGATAAATATTTTAAAATTAATTCTTATTGAGTCTTTTTCATCAGATTTAGCTCTATTTAAACATTAGTTCTACCACAACTTTTTGTCTAAGTCAATAAAATCATTAAGAAAAACCCTTTCGAAATTAAAAATCCTCTAACTTACGTAAAAGTATCATCTATTTTTTATTTTCATAAAATATAATTAACTTGAAGTATTTAGGAACAAATGGAAATTATTGTCATACAAATATTCATAGTTTTGACAGCATGTGAAAAAGGCAACACAATAAAATTTACATCCCAAATTTAGCAAATAAATCTTAAAAATAGTTTCAGTAAGGAATAAAACACAAAATCCTTTTATATCATAAATCCAGCATTATTCTTTAACTATTTGCATTTAATAACTCTGTAATTAATAATACAATATTTAAGTAACATTACTGTTGAATGGTGCAATATTCTGTTGAGGTCAATTATGTAAGATTATGTAATAAGTTAATCCACTGTCTGTCTGATCTGTATGATCTTATCTGTTAATTACACCAGTATCACAGTAGGAGTCCAATTAAGGGATGCTTTGTGATGCATTGACTGAAGTGTCATAAATTACAGTGTTATTTAAGTCATACATTCATTTATCAATACTTAAATGAGTGGGTGTAACATTTTCATAAACTATCAGGAATTTAGTGTAAAGTATCAGCCCAAGATTATAGAATATCTTGTGAAGAAAAAACATATATGAAGAATGTGAGGTAATTATTTATTGAGTTAAATTTTAAACAATCTATTGATAAAATTCAAATAACTGCAAATTCATTAAACATTTGTAACAGATACTTTTTGGAGTAGCTGTCTGTAAAAATAGCATTTATGTATTTTAAGATATAATTCTTCATAATACTTCAACAACTGTTATGGACTTATCTTGTTTTGGGGTTATACTCTAAACAGAAAAGGTTATGTAAATTATTACTAAATATGTAAATATTCATATTAAAACTTAACATTTTTAGTAAGTATCTTAAGAAATATGTTTATTTATACATAGTTAGCATAAATTATAAAGAATAATATCAAACACTTGCAAAATAAAAATTTTGTATGAGTATTTATGACAAATTTGGTAATTTTGTAATGTCCGTCCCACAGTAACTGTGCATCTTTAATATGCTATAACTTTCTTATTCAAAGGTTTACAACAATAATTTATGACTCATTTTACTCCTAATATCCATTACTTTGCATTTAGATATCACAATCAATTTTTAGAAAGGAATGGTAAAAGAGAGGAAAACTATAAGATTTGATTATCTGAAGTTTTCCTACTTGCCAATCAACTATCATAAAGATTTGAACCAAAAGCGTTTAAATTTCTTGATTTTAAAATTTCTTTCGCTGTAGCTAACTGCAGATTGATTATATTAACTGAATTTATCAACTTTTTTACAAAATAATGCTTAAATAATTTTTTAAAGCTTTTTAGTATTTGAGGATTCCACAATCTGTAATGTCCGTCCCCAACCAGACCAACTCTTTTGCAAGTCAAATTTCTAGAAAATGGTCTCATATCTTATCTTTTTACTACTGAATCATTCTTCAGAAAGTATTATTCTGTATAAAAATACAAAAATAATTTCAATTACAAGAACTTTATTTTTTGACTTAGATGCTAACAAAAATGGGGCAAATACTGTGCATCAGGCCATATGAGGGTCATGGGAGCTGGAATTACACAAAGATGAGAAATAGGGGTAGAGTATATATAAGTTTGTTTAGTAAACAAAAAGTCCTGTAAACAAAATATACAATTGTACAAGGTACAATATCACACATGATTATTAGAAATACAGCACACTGCTACATAACTAATTAAGCTTGGCCCTGAGGGCTTCCGAGGTCTGACCAACTAGTCTGTAAACTTCCATATTGCCCATCAAGGCCTTGTTTTATTTGTAATATAATACCAAATCTAAATCCATTTTGTTGCTGTTTTGAACAGTCTACGGTCAAATAATAATTTATTTGTTTATCTAATGTGTGAAATATCTCACACCCTGGTCTGATCTTTTATTTTCAAACAATGCAGCGAAATTATCAAGTCCTTTTAATATTCCAATGTTGTTAATGAAATTAAATATTTAATTTTACTAGCTCTGAACTTTATAAAATATTGAAATAGTCAAATCACTTAGTACCTGGTCTGTATGCAATTTATAGACTTGATGACATCATTAGCAGTCAATATAGATAAGAACTATGGTCTGGATGACCAGTCAATATGCGATTTATGAACTGGATGACATCATATTAAATATAGAAGGGTTATGCAAATGAGGAATAATATTCTATTTTACTACATGTTACATGCTTTAAACCTTATTATTTGATATTCATTATTGTATATTACAGACCAAAAGTCATAGCAGACTGATAATAAGAACACAGTTAATATCTCAGTAAATATCAGGTATGTTATTTTTTAAATCTAAATATATGTAGATAGTTTTGCTAAGGATTAAGATCAAGGGGCACTATTGGTTCCATATGTCAAAATTGTTATAGACATTTTCAAACCTCAAATGAAAATACAAAATCCATTATCACATTTGGATGAAAATGAACATGGATGTGCACCTTGTTTCACTAGAGCAATTTTACTTGGACTATTTCCGTTTTTCATGAGCAATTTTGCATCATCATGAACTGTTTTTCTATTATCCATGGACTGATTTTAATGAAATTATAAGTTGTCTCATGTTGTCTAAGATATCTAGTGTTAATTGTTAGATTATTAGATTTTTGGCAATTTGGCCGAAAGGCTCAAGTTATGGACAATTTCAATGCCTGACCAGTTTATCCTGCGGAGTGATACATGTGGCTCTGATTAACCACGCTATCAATTTCTAGGCAATAAAAGTACTGCCACTAACAACTGACACGCCTTTGTTCCAGTCTCAATGACAGGTGTTAACTTTGCGCTGCTCAATTCATACTTGAATCTGATGTGTAAAGAGTAATCATTTGTATGGATGTGTTAGGTTCTATGTGCACAAAATCTTTCTGTATTTCAATACTTTGATTGTAACTGCAAGTAGTATGATTAGTTTATGATACTTAATTTCAGCTTGATTGTGTAACAAGTTCTTACATTTTAAATTAATCACTTTCCATTCCTATTACTTGCACCCAATAATTACCAGTTCAACATCATAACCACTCAACAACATCCCCTTTTGTAAATAATTTATGCAAGTGTGAAAGTAATTCGGAAGACATATTTTGTTAACGTTATTTTTTTATTTGAATGTTTTATTAATATATTCTAGGTATTAGATTACAATATTGGTATATTGAGACTTTGCAATGGTATGCAATAAAATACAGTAATATGGTATGGTAACACATTATGGACTTAAAACATAGGTAAGCTTTTACCATCTAAATTGAAAACACTATATATAGTTCCATAGCTCAAATAATAGGCCCTTATATATGAAACTTTGTTAATCCTAACAGATCCATGATTATGTTGTTAAAATTGCTGAATTATGAAATAACCTAGCACTGTGTGTTAGTCAAAGGTTCAAGCCTTGCTCATTCAGGGTATATAGTCATTTTAACTTCAGAAAGTTCACAAACACTTGTTTTGATCAAATTCTTGCTTCAGCCTATAAGTGGGAGAGGTTAAAAAGTGAATGAAATGACTATGATATTTCTTGGCTGAATATACCAACATTAGCCCCTTGTGTTGCAACTGTTTACTCTGAATTTTCTGCACATTTTTGAATGACCTATGTTATCTCTCTACTTAATTTATGTATTGACCCTGTCATTGTACACAATTGAAATTCAAAGACACAAAAACACAAATTGTAAGCTTTTTCTGGTTCTGAGCTGTTTTATCTTTCAGTGTATAGTACTCTCTATAAGTCCTTGGAAAAGTTCTGATTTTGAAATAAACTGATTCGCATGAATTATTTATACATATAAAAGGTCATCTGAGTACACCCAAGATCAGCATTCAATATATTATCATGATATTATGCAAACTATGTTTTTTCACGAATAAGCTTGAACAATTCTGAACATTTTTGTGGTAGTACTACCCATCATCAGTTTTCTCAAAATTAAATTCATCCATGAACTTAAGGAGAGCACTGTCTATCTATTATAGTTATATAGTTTACTTTATAAATATGTTTATGCATATTTTCAGGGTCAAGAAATTGGTTTGATTAGTGATAATTGAAGGACAATTGTGTCTTCAAATTGTGACAACAATAACAACATTATGATAAACTTATGACTTTATTACTTATGATTCATGAAGATAGAATCTACTTGACTAAAGCTCTATTTAACACATTATATCTTCTCTACCATGTCTAGATCTGAAAACAAAACAAGTTTTAATCAATTTATTCACAAAGAGATTCAAAACTGGCTTATTTAGCATACACTTAACAATTCTTATAACTGAACCTAAATTCCTAATACTTATTTAAACAGGGTCTTAGCAGGATGTTTGATTGGCTGATATGTGTTTGTCAGAAAACAAAAATAATTCGTATGTATTATTGTCAGATCTACTTGTGGTGTGAGAAAGACAAAAAAATTGAGTTATATTTTTTAATTACTGAAGAAAGTGTCTTCCATTGTTTTTGTGTAAATAATATGTATAGATGTCAATATCAATGTTAAAGTTTGCTCATATTGATTGGAAACACATTATTACATTTTTCAACTCGCTGACTGTCTGATATCTAAATTATAGCTTGTGTCTCAAGTCAATGTGAACATGTTCTGCATACAGGAAATTTATGTCAAATAATGTTTATACATGTCAATTCAACGTATTAATGCTATAACTTGCTCACATTGACCATAGGTAGATTAATTCATCACAAATTTTTGTAAGTACTCAATGACCATATTCAGCTATTGCCTTAACTCATTTGTTCGAAGCCTCTTACTAGTGAAAATTGAATCAGATCTGTGCAAATTACTTTTAAGTTAAAGTTAACAAAGTAAATGTAGAGCTCTTCTACTCGCCCTGGCGTCTGCGCCCGTGATCATATTTCTGATTAATAAATATTTTTACTTGACCTTTTTTTTTATTGAATCAGTTGGAACTTTGAATATATGTTCCTTATTATCATTATGAATTAACTACCCTTGAACTTAAAATTTTCTTACAAAATGTTTTTGTTTTTACTGCTTACAAAATATATTTTTGTTTTTACTGCAACGGTTATATTTCTTTAGGTATCAACTTCTAATCAAAACATAGTTTTCTTTTTTTACTTGTTTATGTGCAAAACTTAAGCAGTAACCATTAGGAGCAAGATAAAAGTGTAAAAATTGTCTTGAATCCATTGCTGCTAATGTCATAAAGAACCGGATGATATTATGTTGGTCAAAAGCTATACATAGCTTATGTTAGTAATGTTGATTTATTCTTACCAACAAGAAAGAAATATTGGACTTTGGCTTTATTCATATTATGTATTGTTTGAATGACTTAATATTTTTTGATGGTTTGAACTCAACTTATTTCAAAGTAGGGAATGTCAGTTTATGTATGTATTATAATGATATAATTCAAACCAAATAAGTACACTGGGGTCCAAAGGTTTCTTTTCACTTGAATTTTCATATTTTTTTAAGAGAATTGAATAATTATGCAGTAAGGACATTTGGCATTATAATTATGTTTTTACAGAAAGAGAAACACCATAAAAATACAATTGTGAGTTTTTTTTATATTAGTTGTGAAATCAACAACATAATGTAATTTATATCTGAGTATATTCTAAAACATGTGTTAAGAAACTTTTGACCCCAGTGTATGTTTACCAGTTGGTATAGGGGAATATGGGTTAGGTTGAATTTGATATTTTGAATTCTTCGCAAAAAGATTGTTCATTGTTTTCATTAAAACTGTTTAGCTATGTTTAGATACTTTTATTCACCTATGTTGTTTTATTCACCTATGTTGGCATGTCTCTATTCATTCTATAATTATAAATCATTTTTGGGCTTTGGCATATCAATATTAATTTTTCTTTGAATATATATTAGGGGACCTAATTAATTAAGTTTACTAACAGTATACAAATTGAGCAATGTTAAACTATTATAGTTAAAATGAGCTGTGAATATTCTGCTGTGTGCTAATTTATTCTTCCAGGTGTGTATGCATTTTGATCAAGTTTCTGTTTAAACCTAGCGTGTAATCATTACTGTTAAATGAGTATCATAGCTAGATAATAAATAGTACTGAAGCATCTTTCTTGTGAGTTCTCAGTATGGTCCTTGAAATCTCAATTACAAATGTTTCAATACTGCTGTATTGGTTCAATATTATTTTTCATTTATGGGTAAAATTTATACTTCTTGATACAACACTACCAATATGTATATTCAAATACATATATTTGTTGGCTGAAATGGCATGCTGAATATAGTTTTATATTGTTTCAGCTGGTTTGCTCCATTATTAAAACAATAGGACATTTCTTAGTTAAACTTTGATTGCTACTACAAATGTATATGTATGTACAAATTTGCTTGAACTTGTTTTACATTTTTGCCTCTCTGTATGTTTCTAACATTTTAAGGTTATGATTATAATGGCTTTGTAGAAATTGGTTGTAATAAGTTATTATGTTGTCTGTCTGTCTGCTTTCAAATTGTTCGCAATTGCTTGTCTGGACACTAACTCAATTACATATGTTCCTAGTTTATGTGTGAACAGCTCTTGGGTCAAGGGTGTGCCCTGTAGATTTTTAGGCCCTTGTGTCAAGGTTCAAGGTCACTGTGAGTCCTAGGGTCTAAGGTTAAGGTCACTGGGAGATCAGATGTGAAAACTTTGTCTGGATGATAACTAAAGAAGTGCTGTAACTGGGCTATTAAGTCTTTGCTGTGGATAGCTCTTGCATCAAGAATGTGTCCTGTTGGTTCTGTGGCCCGGGGTCAAAGGTCAAGGGAATTCATATGAGAAAACTTTGTCGGGACAATAACTCAGTAAGGGCTGTTCCTGGAGTCATGAAATCTTTGCTATTGAAAGCCCTTGTGTCAAGTTGGCCATCATGTTGGTTCATTTAGGAAAACTGTCTGGATGATTAATCCTCTACAGCTCTACCTAGGTTCACAAATATCTTTGCTGTTGATTGCCCTTGTGTCATGGATGTGCCCTATTGTCAATGGGACTTATTATGTGCTACAATCTCTGTCTTGGAAAGCCCACACGCGTATTATGCAGCTTTTGTTTTGTTAATATTGTATGGTTTAATAAGAACAATTCCCCCCATCTCATTTTACTTCAAAATCAATTTGAGTATGTTGCTAGATTTTTGAATACAGATATTGTTTACCAGTATTTACACATTTACACTCCGTGCATACAATTTCTTATTTTTTATTACATTGTTGCTATTTATTATTTGAATATCTTACTTCTATAAAACATACAATAGTATGTATTGAAATAAAACTGAAGTTTGAATGATGTATATGTTCTTGTGGTTTTTGTTTCTTGTGGTGTTTAATGAAATCAGTCTTCATCTTAATTCACAAGTTTTTAGCCTGATGATAGGAAAATAGAGACAAATTCATTCTAACTATGGGGATTATTTTATTTCATCTGATTGTATTTGTTAATAAACTGGCAAGTGCTTGTGAAAATTTAAGTTGAAGACTGCTTAAAGTACAATTTATTAATGATTCAAAAATGCATGACAACAATGGGTGTAACACCAGAATGATATTAAATTTGTATCACCAGCTTAAAGCACGTCACTCAATTACATACATTTTTATAACTTGATTACAAATTGCATATTTTGTGTATGGAAGACATGTGAAATGAATATGGATCTAATCCTTTATGTCACATTCTCTTATGTTATAGACTTGATGTTGTAAAATATGCTGCAATACTTATGACACTATTGCAAATATCATGTTTGTTAAAAAAATATGGATTTATCTAAAAGCTTTCAGTTTTCAACTGTGATGGTAAATGCACAATATGCTGCTTTATCAGATGTTATGTGGGTCACATGGCATAGTTTCTTCATGAAAACTGCCAATCAAGGAGGACTACATATTCCATTTGTTAAGTCATGAACCATACATTATATGAATAATTTAGGAATGACCAGTACTTAAGCCAATCTTGTCAAACCTCTGCCTAATTTCTCACATTAAGATGTTGCAGTCATAGAAAGCCAGAAATGTAAATATCTAATTCATGGGCACATTGAAAATAATAATATGAACAGAAATCTGTGTCAATCAAATCAATTTATTCACATTACATTCATTGCTTTGACATTATTCTGATACATTTACTATCAAAAAAGTTTATTTGATCTTAATGTGAACATCATGTATATCATCATACTAGAAATTATGTAAGCCTATCATTATATACACTAGCCACTAGTAAGTAAAAAATGTGATATTTCATAAATTGGCAAAAACTAACGAATCTTAGAATTACTTCATTTGTCATTCAGTTCATATTGTATCAAATCTGTGTTATGAATTGTCAATGGCCGTAGAAATTTTTTCATCATCAAGCTCCACAAAAGTATGCCCCACCAGAGGGGCCATGGGTTCTATTCCTTGCTGAAGCATACTATCTTGGAGCTTGGTCATGAAATTATTTCAACAGCCATTCTTCCTCCTACCAATGAATCATAATTATGTAGTGCAGTTGTCAGTCACTGACAAAAATATGTGCTTAGTAGTTGGTTAACAGATTTATCTAGTGATTTAGCCTTTCCAGGAACAGTGAGTAGGTTGACTGAGCACCATTATACATGTATGACCAATACAATGTGTTACTATGGGGTTTAACCAAACAAAACATACACACAAACATCAATTGTCAAATTAAGATCAACATTATAAGAACTGGGAGCAGCCTGGCAAGCTCAGTTGGTACTTGGAAGCACAAAAGTCTACTGATCGAGGGGTTGATTCACGGGCAGGCCATTCTTTCTTGGAAATTGGTTTTGAAATTATATCTATGGACATTTTCCTCCTACCAATGATTCTTAAGTATGTAGGGCAGTTGTCAGTCACTGACAAAAGTATGCGCTCAGTAGCAGGTAACGGAGGAGTGAGTAGGTTGACTGGCTGCCGTTATATGACCTATGTAATGTATTGCTATGACGTTAAGCCCAACAAAAACAAACAAGAACTGGATCATTCAACTTATTAAGAACTTTTTTTTATAAAAATATAGCAATACTCGACCAATTCATCAACATTTCCATCACAAACTGATTATCTTTGTCCACAACAGTTATATTATGTAGTACAATCAAGTTCATTTTGATTTGGATTTTTTTTTTTAATGAAAAATCTCATTTTGAGAAAGACGATAAATTGAAAATGATTGACTCAAAAATCAATGAATAATTTTTTGCAAAATGATGAAACAGAGTTTTTATTTTCTCCCTTTCAATTAAAGTTACTTGGGAGTTTCAAACTGAATGATAAGAAAACAAACAGAAATGTTAGCCTATTGAGCAATTTTTGACAAAATAATTCATACTAGTTCATACAAGTGTTTCATTCGTAAAAAAGTATTCGTAATTTACAAACATTGAATTCAATATATATATATAGGCTTTTCAAGTCACTAAAACCTGTTGAATTTTAATCCCCTGATCACTTACTCAATTACATTACAAGGGTATGCAATGTTTTTGACACACAGGAACTTGCCATCTATGATTCACCTTTTTACATAGAGGAACATGGAATGATAGGTTACATGTAAATGCTTCACACTAAGTTCTTATATTAAAACCTTTATCAGACATCAGCATCATAAAAGCTAGAACACATTCTAGGTAACCACAGTCTATGGTAATTTCTTTATCTGAGATTTGTCCAAGATAAGCAGGGATACATCATAATTGCGCTGTTTAACAATGAAGCCATTAATAGTTATGAACAGTTTACACCAGTCAATCTCCTTTTCTTAAAAGACACAATCATAGAATGTTACTTTAAAAATTGCCATGGTTAGGTTATCCTTGAAGAAGATATGTCAGAATATGTTCTGTGTAATTATGTGACTTCAACCTGGCAATGGTGTGGATGATATTCAAATGAAAAATTGTCATTGTTTTTCACAGAAGAGAGTAGGATTGGCATCTCTGGGTCTGGAACTATGTCCATAATGTTCTGTGTGATCTGGTCTGTTTGAATTTCCTGAAAGAATAAATGTACAACAATTAAGAAATGAGTTACAGATTTGAATACTGGTTCTTGTAATACATATTTGCATGCAATTTGTATGATATCAGTTTATTTTAGAAATTCAAAATTTGTCTTCATTATTTTCTACACTAACCCCATTCGGAACTCCTCAGCCATTAGCTACAAATAACCTCGGACATATTTAGACGCCATTCTGGAAAAACCGGTGTTGAAGTAAACCAATACACGTTTGTATAGGTGATGACTGAATTTGTGCTTTAAGTCCGTCAATTTGCAATTACACATGTTCATAGTTCAATGATATCTATGAACAATATTTAGCTAAATTTAAAGCAAATAAATATGTTTAGACAAAGATCTGTGTGTATACTGCAAGAACTATTTTGTACGTATAACCGTCACGTGCTTTGCCTTGCATAGGTAGTAAAATCACAAACATCCAGTGGAGACCCCGAAAAAAATCCTTACGAGATCATTCATTCATGAAAGGTCAAGGTGTTCCAAATGCACTTACCCAAGCATTCTTATTATAGTTGGGAACAATATTTACTATGTAGCTAGAACACGCATTACTAAAATTAATTCTCATCAATGAGTTTTGAATGTGTGTATAGTTGTTCATAGTTTTGCTCAAGTTTGCCAGAAGTAAGGGTACAGTTCTTTGAGTCTAATACAAATCAATAGATTATGGATGAGCCATGGTTAGCCTTGGCTGCACATAGGATATGTTAAGATAAATAGTAAGTGATATTCATCAGCTCAATGATCTCTTATGGTAAAGTAACTAACTTGCACACAAGAGGTAGCATATTCAATCATAATGTCAGGTACTTTTCCGCATCCTTACAGGATGTTTGGTTCAGTTCTTGTTCATGCAAAGTTTATTTTATAAGGAATTAATGCAATGAATAATGCTTACCATTGCTTTCCTTTTATAAGTTCCATTTTCAAAGAATTTCATTCTATGTACAGGCTTTGCTGGATCACACTGCATGTTGAGAGATCATAATGGTTTCAGCAATGTTGGTTCCCTATCACTAATATGTGCAACACTGCATACTGTAGAATCTTTTGCTTGAGACCAAAGCTAGTTAACAGATACTCTTCTGGAACAAGTTGTTTCAGGATTTTTAGTGGTTGGAAATAGAATCAACCTGAAAAATAAATTTAACCCTTAAGCTGATACAGACCACCTCTTATTGGTATGGTGATTTACACCACTTTTAATGTTTCAGTCATATGACAGCACTGCAAAATTTAATATTTGAACTACTAACTGTCCCTGAAAAGGCTCAGATTAGTAGACAGTACATTTTAACATGAATACACACATGCATGTTCACTAGTGATTGTCATTTGCCCTAGTTAATCTACTGAAAGGGAGTGAAAGGCCATATCTACAAAGCAATAGACAACCCCCCATGATAATAGGTCATATGCAGCTGAGATATGGAATTCCTGTGCCCGCACTGTCCGACTTGTATATTTGTGTCAGTTAACAAAGAAATATTTCCACCCAGAGTCAACACACTTGTTTATGGACAAGTGATATTCTATCAAATTCAACAGTGTGCTATTTCATTGTATTTTTTTCATTATCCACAGCCTGTTTTTAATTCATAGTTCTCTAAGTTCTTTTGAAGTTATAAGCGCATTTCATATCCAGACAAGTTGACCCTATTCCAATGAAGATACTCAATTATTTATAACCTCAATGAGTTTTGAAAGAAAACTACGGCAAATGCAAAACGAAAGTGAAAGTACAAAGCGGATCGCGAAAACTAATCACACTTGCATCTGTCAAAATGTTGTTCACTTGCCTAAGCATAATTTCTAAAAAGTAGGTCCATACTACATGATAGGCAATCGATCTCAGTTACGAGTCGAGTTAAATTGTTGTTTTGAAAGTTTGTGTACGGTCACATCGGCACCTTTTACAAAGTAATCATCCACATGCCTCACGATTCACACTAACCAAATCACGACTACTGTCATTGTGTCAAGGCTCCTCTTTCCTCGTACATTTTGCAATATAAATTAGTACATATCAAACCATGGACATGCTTATCATTGTGAGAATAATAACATTTATAGAGATTCACGTTAATTACGACAAATACAAAAACATTCATGTACTTACTGTATCGATAAATGCGTGTAGTTCCGACATGTTGAATGTTATGACTGATGCGTCACATGAGTCACGTGATAAATAACGTCCGCCCACTAGTGGAGAAATCCCTGGCTAAAAATAGATCAGACAGATACTATTCTCCCGACTAATTAGAACGAAAATGCGGTAATTGCAAGCGTTTAGGACATGACTCGTGTTATTTCTTTATTTAGGATTGTTATTTACGTCATATAGCATCATTTAAAAAAACGCCACTAATCTGGTTGCGAGGGTCTTTAATAAAAAGAACTTTAGTTCATTCCTTTAATACTTTACATAAACATTAAGTTACTTTTACATGTTGATATTGTTTTTGCATTTAAAAATTTAGAACTGGTTGGAACTGGATAATAATATAATTATGTAAAAACTAAAAAAGTGGTGTTTTTGGATTTAAACTCTAATATCTGCAATTTTGATCATGTACTAACACATTATCCTATGATCTTCTTGAACTAATACATTACAGATAATTAGTATGTATTACTCAAAATGCATTACATAATATTGTAATTGTACATGACTAGATGTCAAAATGGCATAAGTTTAATAAATATATATATTCTTAAATTATTCTATCGACGTGTTTGGCAAGTATTAAAAATCAGAGCACTAACGAACACCACATTGCAAAATTACCCATAAATATATCAAAGATTTAAGTCCAATTGAAAAATTGCAGGAATGTAACAAATGTATTTTAGGCGTTTCATTCACTCAGACCTGTTTGTTTAACGGACTATGAGAATACCATGTACATAGATAGGATGCTTAGTTATAAGTACATATTGATAATATATCCCTAAACCAAACCTGACAAAACTTTGCTTCTAGTTTTCAACGCACATACATTGTACATTCATGGCTGTACCAACAATTTAGTCAACTAAAATAAGAGTTTGGTCAATTCTCGTTCTAGAATGAAAAATAAATTTTGGTCAGTATGATAAATGCTTACAGTCATAGTGTATTTTATTATTCACATTTTTAAATCAATTTTCATGAATAAGACACATAAAATAACATATGCCAGTAAAATACTTTCTAAAAATCTGTATGTAAGAGGATTTTATCTCCCTTTTAACATGAAAGAGCAGTTTAATATAATTCATGACAAGACTTACCAGAAATTTTGAATAATTATTTTCTATTAATGTATTGTATTGTATTGTATTGGCTTGCATAGATTGATTTTCTTCTCGTGCAGGGCTCGATATTAATTGTTAAGGAAGGTTGCCTGGTAGGAGAACAAGCTGTACATTAACTTGCCCTAACCAAATGTTAAGTAGCTGTAACAAGTTGCTCGAACACAATTTTAGGTTGTCAGCGGCAATCGGATGACAATTGATGTCGAGCCCTGTGGTATGGTGCCAAACCCCTCTGGGGCATGGTTGCACATGTTTAATCTATTCAAAGAAATTTGAATGCTATTGTATTAACCTTTTATTGTTTTTCTGTCGTTTTGAATACCTTATCACAGCTATTAATCATAGTGCACTTTTTTTACCTTTTTTCTTCTCTGAGGGTTTTTTCCATTGATTTAAATATAGTTTGTATTAGACGCTTAGATATTATTTAGTCAATAAATATTTATTGAGCATTGAAAACTATGTTTTGTTTTGATTCATTTGTTTTTGTTTAATACATGGCGGAAAGTTTAGGTGTTTTTTTTTAAAATATGGAAATCCTACATGATGTTTGATGGATCTGGACCTTAGCAGTCACATGATTGTGTTCTAAAACTGCTATTAGAAGAATAGATGAATGCTCCTATAAATCAGGAAATATTTAACTAAAGCTATATGAATGTTATATCTACGACTGAGCATAAGTAAAGCTTACCTTCTTGTTTCCTTGAGCAAGAAACATTATCTTGAATGTTAAGTTAAAAGTTAAAGCAAGGGTTTTTGGAGTCTATAGCTCGTTTTTTTCTCAACTGTCAAAACATGAATAATTTCATGGTGAATGCGTTTGTTAAAATTATTGTCCTAATACATCCATGAATTTCGGAAAGAGTGTATCATGAATGAGTAAAGCTGCTTATGCCGTATGATATGTGTTAGTCAATATATTTTTAATAACAATTAGGCCGCCAGTACAAAAACAATGCATTCAGTCACCGTGAAATTATTCAAGCTTTGACAGTTGAGAAAATGGACTATACTTTTAGTATCACTATTCAGTCGACTCCTGAATGCTCAGTAAGTGGAAAGAGCTTATTTCACAATAAAGCTAAACAAATTTGAGTTATACTTCAACTTAACATCTTTGGAAGATACCAGCTAATACTTTTGAACTTTCCAATTAGTGAAAGGCAAAATGAATTTAGTTTTCAATGGCAAACTCTGCTCCTTTTAAAAGATTTTCCATCATGTCCCAGTGGACACAAGTCATCTGACAGATTGACTGTTTACCACAGGTCCAGATCTCGGACTCAAGCATATGCCTTTGTCAGTGGCCAAATCCTACCTTGTCTTGTAGTTTACAACCCATACCACAACAGAGGAGTTTGGTGCACAGGGATGATCTAACAAGAAATGTAATGTGGAAACCACATTAAACCCGAATTTAAAAACTTAAACGCAAAAATTACAAAGGGAAATAATCCAGTTGTTAACCAACTACTAAGCGCATACTTCCTCAGTGACCGACTACTGCCCTACATGATTTAGAGTCAGTGGTAGGAGGAAGAATGGCCGTAGAAGTTATTTCATGACCAAGCTTCACGAAAGTATGCCCTGCCCAGGAATTAAACCCAGGACCCCTTGATCTGTAGACTTGCGTGCTACCGAGCTAGCCAGTCGTCGAGATCTATATTCTGTATAATTGTTAACACTACTACTTGAGTTAGAGAAAAAATATACCAGTTATTAAACATTCTTTCAAGATCAGTTTTTATATATTCAATCCCTGTTCAGAATCTGTTATTTATTAAGATCATTTCAGTACCCTTCCTACATGATACAACATGATACAGCTATTCATAGCTAATGTATATTGCAGGGCTTAATTTAAAAAAAACCTTACAAATGTTTGCTGGTTGATTTTATTTCAAGTAACAATGAAAAAATCACTGGCGTTTTTGCTCCAAATTTTAATAGCATACATAGTAATTATATACATGTAATTATATGCAATAAAAAACAACATAGTACAATATTTTACTGCACATAGAACAAGGGCGTTATTGTGGGATAGACAATGATTATTGAACTTGTTTTAACTGTGACTCTTTAATTAATACTATTGATCTATTCAGCTGTTTCAATGCCGACTTGAGCCTTATTTGAATAGACAGTTATATTTTTTGAGGTTTCAACTCATAAATTTCCCTGTTATTGAAAGTTACTTGCAATTTTCAAAATCCACTCGCCTTTTGAGAGTATGTGAGCTGAAGTCAAGCCCTGTTAAATGTTATACATGTAATACTGACTATAAGTATAATTTTGTAGTTTTGTTTTATTGAACTTTTACACATCATGTTAACAAGATCATGAAAGAGGTCTTTTAGAGTTGTATAATTTTACACCATTGGTAGTAGAAGCTCTAGCAAACTTAGTTAACATAGCTGTAACATCCATCTTGTCAGTCTTCAAGTCCCTGAAAGTATAACAGTATAATGAAAACTAGGGATTTCTTAAATGGGAGACAAGACCAGTTGATTGTATTATCAGATAGGTGGTTAGGTGAGACTTTAATGTATACTAGTCTACCAAACTAGGATATGAAAGTGGTTGCCCGTACAGATCATTTTAGCAGCTGGCACTATATTTAGTTTGTAAGTTGCCCAATAGAAATTTTTGGTTGCCCGAACTAGAAATTGGTTGTCCCAGGCAAAGGGACACCCACTATAATTGTTGACAGGTATGCTGTTGGCTGCCATTTTGACAATTTTTGCAAACAAGTCATCTGAAAAAAGTGGTCTTGTTGATTCACTTACAGGTTTACAGTTCAATTTTACATCTAGTTCACTATGATACAGTAGTTAGCAATAAAATCAGACAAAATGATTAATCTATTGTGGTGCTACAGGTTGTCTTTATCCAAAAACAGATTTACCTTGATATTGAATTTGACACAAAAATACTAGCAGGCATTATATTATAAAACATGAACTCAAGTTAGTGTAGAACCTTGACTGCTCTTGACAATTTTAGAGAAATATGAAAACAATAGCAAATTTTACACTCATTTCTACAGAACTCGACATTAAAAGGTCATCCTATTGTCCCCAACGACCTATATTCGGGTTCAGACAACTTGTTACTGCCACTATACATATAGATAGGGCAAGTTAACATATAGATGGTCGTCAAACTGGGCAACCTAGTTTAAAAATTAATGTTGAGCCCTGTTCAATGTAATTATCACAAACCTTATGTATGGTGAGATCTCATCAAGTCTCCATTTCTCTTTGATGCGAAATAACTCATTAAATCTAAAATTAAAAGTAATATAACATCAATAACAATACAGAATTCTCAAACTATTAAATTTAACAAAGCTAAAGTTAAACTGTTGACTTAGATTAGATTTTAGAATCATATATTTCATCACACAAAATGTGAATTTGTATTAAATACGATGAATTGTTCCAGTAAATAGCAGATGGAGGTAGTAAGACAACATCTGAATGCAGATCCTTTAAAATTACATGATTTTAATCAAGATATTTGCAAATTTTCACTAAGCTTTCTTATAAACTGATAATATTACAATAAATAAAACAAGAGCTCCGCTGGGCGGGGCATTATACGCCCGTGTGCAGTCCATGCTGTGTTCTATCTCATATGAAGTCCCTGTGACCTTGAACAATGACCCAAGAATATGTCCCATCCTTAACTGGAGGGCTATCCAAAGCAAAGATTTTGAGAACCTAGGTACAGCCATGGTTGAGTTATCACTGGCACAAAGTTTTCCCATACAAACTTCCAGTGACCTTGACCCTGGGGCCTCTGAACCAAAAGTTCTCACCCTTGACCCAAAGAGTATTGATACATAAAATTTGGTGATCTTATAGGACAAGGTTTTCCCCCATGATTTCCTTGTGACTTTGACCTTTCACACAGGGGCTTTTAACCAAAGAGGCATATCAGGCCTTTTTTTCCTTATATAACAGGGGCCGTTAACAGGCGCCTTCCCCTCTTGAAATTTATGCTAGACATTTAGGCTACCCTTAAATAAAATTCTGTGAGCCTAGGTACAATCATTATTGAGTAATTGTCTGGAAAATGTTTCAATATAAATTAAGTACCAGTGACTTTGACCCTCGAGGGTCTCCAAATCAAAAGGGAACATCCTCTACAAAAAAGCTATCAGCACATTACTCCTTGACAAATGACCTGATCCACATAAAATAGTTTAGTTATTGTCCGGACGAGGTTTTTCCATATGATGCCCCTGTGACCTTCACCTTTGACCCAGGGGCCTCAAAACCAATAGGGAACATCCTTGGCACATGGGCTACCCTCACATAAAATTTGGTGAACTAATTTCATGTTACTTATAGGGCTGCAACGATTCGATTCGATACATCGAAACTCGATTGCGAGGGTGCCGATTCGATTTCGATTCGGGACCAGCGAGTTTCGATTCGATACTGTATTTTAAGCATGTCTACAAAGGTTATAACGATAAAAGCAAAGGCGCACCTAAAAGAGAAAGTACGCTGACTGATGTACGCTTTTAGTCGAAATTACAATTGTAATACATTTTCGCGAACTTTACATTCGTACCCAATCCATTTCGTACTTGAAAAAAGCAAATATAAATTTAGCAGATTTTCGAGTTTCGTGTTATCAAATTTCAGTAACACTTTAAGTAAATCCATATTATTTAGTTTTAAGCTCAAATAAATGTATAAATGCATATTTGAAGTAAATTATATTAATAAATGAATCGAATCGAAAAAAATCGAATCGAAAGAAAATGTATCGAATCGCATCGAATCGACTTTCCGGTGAATCATTGCAGCACTAGTTACTTATTAAATATAGCATTATTTCAATTGTTTGCCATTTTGACTTTATTAACACATTGATTGAACATTTGAAGTCACTGCTTGGTAATTTGATATCTTCTGGTTGAAGGTTAAAACTTGACCTAGGGGCCCCAAAAGCAATAGAGAACATCCTTGACACATGGGCTACTCTCACATGAAATTTGGTGAACCTAGGTACAGTCCTTGTTGAGTTATTGTCCGGACAAGGTTTTTCAATATGATGCCCCTGTGACCTTGACCTTTGACCCAGGAGCCCAAAAACCAATAGGGCATATCCTTGACACAAGGGCTACTCTCACATAAAATTTGGTGAACCTAGGTACATTGGTAGTTCAGTTATTGTTCGGACAAGTTTTTCATTGCTTGCCATTTTGACTTTATTAACATATTGATTGAACATTTGAAGTCACTGCTAGGTAATTTGATATTTTCTGGTTGAAGGTTTAAACTTAACCCTGTTTCCCCAAAACTGATAAGGCACATCCTTGACACATGGGCTACTCTCACATGAAATTTGGTGAACCTAGGTACAGTCATTATTGAGTTATTACCCGGACAAGGTTTTTCAATGTTGTGACCTTGACCTTTGACCTAGGGGTCCCAAAACCTTTAGAGCATATCCTTAACACATTGGGTACTCTCACATAAAATTTGGTGAACCTAGGTACATTGGTGGTTCAGTTATTGTCTCGACAAAGTTTTTCCATATGATGCCTCTGTGACCTTGACCTTAGAACCTGGGGCCCCAAAACCTGTAGGGCACATCCTTGACACAAGAGCTACCTTCACATAAAATTTTGTGAACCTAGGTACAGTCGTGTTGAGTTATTGTCTGGACAGGGTTTTTCAATATGATGCCCCTGTGACCTTGACCTTTGACCTAGGAGCCAAAAAACCAATAGGGCATATCCTTGACACAAGGGCTACTCTCACATAAAATTTGGTGAACCTAGGTACATTGGTGGCACAGTAATTGTCGGGACAAGTTTTTCATTGCTTGCCATTTTGACTTTATTAACATATTGATTGAACATTTGAAGTCACTGCTTGGTAATTTGATATCTTCTGGTTGAAGGTTTATACTTAACCCTGTTTCCCCAAAACTAATAAGGCACATCCTTGACACATGGGCTACTCTCACATGAAATTTGGTGAACCTAAGTACAGTCATTGTTGAGTTATTACCCGGACAATGTTTTACAATATGATGCCCCTGTGACCTTGACCTTTGACCCTGGGGTCTAAAATCAATAGGGAACCTCCTCCACCCAAGGGCTATCCACACATGAAATTTGAGGAAACTAGGTGCATCCTTTCTTAAGTTATCATCCGGACAAGCAATTGTCCACGGACAGACGGACAACATCATAACATAATACGACTGCTTTCAAAACGGGCGTATAATAAAAACTACATAACTTATTGATCTATGTTAACCAAAAAAATTGCTTCATGCTACTTAAAAATGGCAAACAGTTAAAAAAATACACTAATGGATGGGTATGTTTCGGAAATTTCAGGGGGGGGGTCTGTACCCCGATAGATCCGCCTATCCAGAAGTTGTTACACATTTTTAATTTTGGCTCTGACTGATGACTTTTTTTGTGGGAAAATATGACTAGGATTTTGTCCCAGGGAGTTTTGAGTTTTTTTTAGAGATCCAATATAAAAACAATAACATTACCTGTCAGAAATATCCTCTGGTAAAGATTCTACAGTTAAATATGATATAACCTCCGGTGAACAATCTTTTTCTATTAATGCTAAACCCTGTAACGTTAAAACTAACAGTTAATTTATATCACTGGCATAACTGTACATAGCATAAAGGTCATTTTGTAGAGCTGTCATCAATTCCAACGATATTGCTGTATTGTCGATACTTATTTTCCAATCAATATACCATATGCATTTTAAATATTGATAATAAAGCCTATATAGGTAAATAAATAAATGTCACTATTAAGTAGAGGTGAAACGATTAATCGCGGTTCACAAAGAATCGCGATTTTTAACGCTCGATTCGGTTCGGTTCGATTCGATTCGGAAGAGGCAGTTTCGATTCGATTCTTTTTTTAAATAATGTCTTTTTCAGTAGTTTTGTGAGTTGAATGAAACGCCACTTTTCGGTTAAAATAAGCATTTTTTATAGTAAACTAAAATAGTGTACCCTTATTGACCGACGATTGTTAATCCAGATAAAAGTTGTAAAAAGTGAGACTGCCCGCTGCAATTATACATGTTAATTACGCGTACATGTCAATTAGACCTTATTGTCGGTCACACGCTGGGAGATTAACTCGCTGACAGAAAATCGATAATGGAGTCGTCGAGTTAGTTAACACGCTTGATATCATTCATATATACCTAAGACTGGTACCTAGAGAGAATATAGTGATAAAGGGGCCACCAAGATATAACCAGTTGATTTAGTTTTACACGATCAGCAATATTGGGGGATTTTTCTTAAGAAAAACAAATTAAACTTTTCACATCGTCGTTTCCTGAAGCATCATTTGTTAAATCAAGATGAAAACATTGAAAACAATAAGTTTTTTAATCACAAAAGATGTTTAATATGAAATTGCTATCTAGCGTGGGTCGCGAAAATGAATGACATAATGCCGAAATGGTTGAAGCGATTTCGTTCCCTATGATACAAAATTAAATCAAGCATGATAAAGTAATTTAGAGATAAACTGTAAACTTAATTGTTTGTTTTGACGTTATTTACGTTTATTTTCGGGAAAATCCTCTTTGTTTTTCTTAACTATTAAAATCGGGCAAAACGTGGTTGGTTAGATTTTATTTACTATAAATTGGAAATGAATTCTATGAAATGTCCGAAGACAATTGTACATTTTCACTAATACGTTCATTTAAGCCCAAAAATAATTTTATTTTGAAATAAACATTAGTGTAAGAAAGTTATAAATATAGATCTAGAGTTGATAAAAATTAATTCAACGTTTATGATGTGATGAGAATTATTTTAAATCATGCCAGAGCTAAAAGAAAATATTTTGAAACAAACTAACTTAAGCTGGTCATAGTGATCTACATTTGCTGAATGCTTGCAATTTTTTATTGTCTAAGCGTAACACTAACTAGTCATTAATTATGGCATTGATGCACTGGTGAATAATTTTATTTTGATAATGACTTGAGTCATATACTGTTTGTACGTACATGTAGGTAAGGAGAAATAAACAATTTGTCCATGGGCATTACTTTTCATTAAAAAGTTGGAAATAATACGATTTGTCATTTATATATGCTAAAATGCAGTAAAATATTTTTAACTATTCAAGCTCTAATACCTGTAAAATGGGTATTATTAAAGAATTAGAATTAGAATTTTTCGTCTTCCGGGAGGGAGGTCCCTCAGATAATGTTTGTTTGTTTGGGTTTTACGGCGCACAAACAAACAAACAAACATGATATGCAAACCAACTTCCATTCAGATATCTTGATTTGTACTAAAGATATAACACTTTGCCAAAACTTAAACCTTATGTTTCATAAGAGTAAAAGGGACATAACTCCAAAAGTAGTACATTCAAATTTATGCCCAATCATAGCACGGTTTAAGTAACACCAACAAGGACTAGCATCTACAATGTGGTTAGAATAAAAACTTGAAAATACATATATCTACATACTTCTAATTGAAACAAGTTAGTTTTCATTCCTTCAGGTACACTTTTCTCCCATGTTGACATAAACTGTTTTAAATTAAACTGAAAATACATATACTTGCAAAGTTAGTTACAATACAAAATTATGTACAAATACGAGTACATGTACATGTACATTGTATATAACAAAATAATACTTACACAGGCTTTCAAGCCATCATTTGTAGAATTAACATAAAAAACATACTAGTCATTATCAATTTTTGCAAATCTCCATGTGACCTGCTCTTGACCAATCAAAATTCATACAAATTAGTGGGGCATGAACAATTCTTTGATAAAACATGGCTGTTTCTGTATAAAACAACTTTCAATGTTAACACAAGGGAAAAATTCAAAATAGCACAATTATGCATTTAGATATAAACTAAACCTATCACTGAATGTGATAAAATACCCCCAAACGGGTGTTTGTCAAGAAAACGGGTGCTGAGAAAATGAGCCAACATGATTTTCATAAAAGGGACATAACTCTGCAAAAAATCAGTGGAGAGTAACCAATATGGATATGCACATGTTTGCATGATAATCTGGTATATGTATGAAGTTTGAATCAAATCTGTTACATAGGTGCTGAGAAATTGAGCGGACAGGAAAAAGCTACAGACTGACTGATTGACAAACAAGCTGATATACCCTTAATTTTTTTTTGGGGGGGGGGGGGTATGATTAGTCAAACATAGTTTCTATAAATACAACCATAATTATGACATGGTATTTTTATCATGTTGAAATAGTAAAACCTATTATATTTGTTTACAATTCATTGTAGTAAAAATTATGGAGACAATTCAGAATCATTAATTAAATCCCTCAAACTACACACTCATAATTCAATTTCTACATATCATCATGTATCCAGTCTGGTTTCTATATTTTATTCATCAATTTAGTCTTTAGTAAAACCTAGACAACCGTGAGTTATTTCTTAATGACAAACTATACATGTAGGTCACAACAAGTTGATCATTTGTTCCACAGATTTTTCTAGAAAAAAATGGGGCGATGTCATAACATCAACAGCATGGATGCCCACACCTAAATTAATCTGACAAAAACTTACCTTTTTAGCATGTTTAAGAATTTGTTCAGCATAAAATCGGCAAATTTTATCTTCATTCAATTTATAATAATCTATATCTGGAATAGAACATATTACAAAAACTGATTATCATGAAATACATACATGTACACTTGACAAAATTTCTAAGTACTCTGATTTTCTTATGGTAGAATTTTTTTTTTCAACATAGGTAAATACCGTTGGCTGTACGTAAGTTTATGAGTGGCTCAAATGGTTTACAGATGAACAAACCGGCTCAAAGCCGGGGTTCGGTTTTGTTGAAAGAAGGATGAACTTTTAACGGCAACGTCGAGCCTATCTGGCGTTCTAGAGAAAGACTGAAAAGTAACAGAGTGTAACCGTACGCAACGGTACGTCATTCGAGTTACTTGACAATTAAGAGATTTCTAACAATAGGTAATTATTTCGAAGTAAAATTAATACATTTTTTAAAAATATATCTGAAAAAAAACAGCTTATCATTAGGATACAAATTATGCCTTCTTGTTGCAATTATATTTTGCATGTTTCACACAAATATAAATGGAACATTAATCTATCAAATCTCTTTATATTTTTTAGGTATCAATATTGATCTAAAAAGTCAAATATTTTATTTTTGCTACTCTACATCAATTTATTATATTTCTATTCTTGGTCACTCCGGTTGAGTACCATAACTATTAAAAGTAGAAAGTGGTGGACAGAGAGGTTAGATAGCCAAGACAGTTCATTTGATTGGGAGAGAACGGTGACATGTGTTTAACAAAGAATCATTACTACAAATGAAATCTGATTATAGAATCATGATCCAGAGACAAAAGCACCATTAAAACTATGAACTGTTCAGTTGTCGGAAATGGTAGACGTTATGACGTTAATGAAGTTGTTATAAAAAATTTGCCTTGCACTGCTAGCGCTTACTTTGTGCTGAATTTTTGTTTATTATGCCAGCCATATACCAGATATAAATATAATTTCAGTTTTTTATTGCTAAATGAATGCCCTTTCTTGTGATATATATTTTAAGTATGTACAGTAAAATTTGACTCTGCATCAGCAGTCCAATTATTTCTGGATCATCCCTTGTATTGTGGTACGTATGTGATGATACGGCGCCATCAAATTTCAATTTATGGCGACAGGCTTCTGATGTATTGTGACAGCCCTAATCAATTTATTTTAATAAAAAGGATGGAATTAACAATAAACAATACCTATCATCATTTTATTATCATCATCATCGTTACAGCTAGAACTTGGATCTATTTTATTTGAATAATTCTTAATTACATGTTCTATCACAGCTCTGAAACATAAACATAATATAACATGTAAAAGTAATACATGTACACAGCCTACATGTACGAGTTGATAAAGAAGCAAAAAAATCAGGACTTTTTATTTTCCATCAAGGTAACCAACCGTCGATGCAAGCACGAACAAGAACATCTAAGCAAAGTAAATGGATAAATTTACTGGATCAATGTAATTATTATAATAGTGCTTTACACTGCTCTATGACAATAATTATTATTTACTTAAACCAACTCACTGTTTCTTGATGTTTAGATCTCTAGACACAAGCGTTTAACCAATCCACATATACCTTCTAAGTACCCTGGCTACTATTTTATTTTTCAACATTTATGTGTGATTGATAATGGGAATGTGTATAGGACCATACTGTCATCATACTTCGATGTGAAACAGTTGTTAGAATGGTCATTTTAATGCAGTCAGATGTAAACTACAGATGTTCCTTAAAGTGATGTGCAACATGAGAAAAAGGGCCTTTAAGCTGTTCAATGTCAGGTAGGTAGTGAAAAGGTACTCAGAAGTATGCTCTCATAAAGGTTAAAGAGAAAACTGCAGATTGTACTGCAATGGGTTAACAGGGCTGCGTTCAGTTAGCAGTTAGCGTTAGCCAAACACAGTCATCGTTATGAACGGTTAATGGAAGTGCGAACGTTTAAAGATGGCCGGCAAGAGAGTCGTTACTTCTATTTTATTAGAAGAATTCGGAGAGGAGGACTTGTTCACTTGTTTTTTTGTACATGTATTGATCTAAATCAACGGGAGTAACACCACCGACTTCGTTAGACCTAATCCAGAAATTAAATTTATGGGTTTTTCCGTCTGTGCACAGGCGGTACAAACTAAGTTGTCTACACATTATTGCTAAACAACACGAACTATGGATTAAATACTACTGTTCCTTTTTACACACGTTTTCATTGAAACAGTGGAAGTTTGTTTGTACCGGAGGGGAAAACCCAAATATTTGAATTTCGGATATAGTCTATTCGCTATGGCAGTTACTATTTTACAAAATGTACTGGAACTATTTTGTTTCAGGTTGTTTCATATTCGCGTACTATATACTAAAACCGTTAGCTGTTGAATTTAAACGTTTTCTGCTAACAGGCCATTCAATTATTACTGTTGGCGAACGTTACAGAACGTTCGCGGTAACTGAACGCAGGGCAGATTAGAAGTACATTAATTTATTCTTATTCTTTTTTATTCATCTATGAGCTTAAGTGACTATACTATCATTAAACTTGAAGTAAAAGTATTTTTGCAATAAGTTTTAGAAAAAAAATTTTGATAGGTACATTCAGATGTTGATAAATACAAGTTGCTTTCAGATACGGGTTTCTTTATCAATTTATGAAGTAAATTTTACATATGTTTTGTTTCATAGATTTCTATTAAACAACTCCAGAAAATTTGCATTTTGTGATATATACACTGCCCATCAAAAGTTTCTTCACAGTAAAATTAATTAAATTGCTCCAATTTCTATGTTCAAATTTGAAGAATTATTACAGCATTGTTTATTGTTTTCATTATTCATGCACGGAAATAGATTTTCACTTCTTTTTTTGAGTTGCAGCAACAGTTATCTATCAGCCTCCGAAACTATGGTTGATGTACCTCAATGAACCAATATCAAATTGAGATATTTTTAATATTTCAATCCATTAGACAAATGTACTGATTAGAAAAAGCAAAATTGAAAATCTGTTTTAAAAACTGTTTTACTAACTTTTGAAATTCTATTTAGTACAATACAAACTGTGAATGTGTGAAGGAACTTTTGGATGGCAGTGTATATATATTTTTGGGGGGTTTAACGCCCAAGCAACCCATTGTATAGGTCATATAACGGCAGTCAGTCAACCTATTCACTCCTTCTGGAAAGGCTAAATCTATCCACTAAGTGCATACTTTTGTCAGTGACTGACAACTGCCCTACATAATTCAAAATCATAGCAGGGCTCGACATTAAGTATTGTCCGACTGTCCGGGACAAGTGAAACCAAGGTCCGGACAAGTACTTTATAAAGCCGATTGTCTGACGGGACAAGTAGTTTGGGATATTGAAAAGCATGTCTTTACCCATTCTGTACGGATCTCTTATATAAGCGTAACTATTTTGCTGCTCTCTATTACGAGTGCCGCGAATATGCGTCCCCTAAACTTCAATCGATACGCCGACTGACTTGTATTAAACCTCTGATCGCCGCGTGACGCATATATTCGTCATGTGTATGCAAACGATCTTTACATCGATAGGCGTAACGATAAGCACAGCGGGTGAAGATAAGATGACTTGGTGTTAGATTGAGCAAGTTATTAAATCAAGGTCATTGCCTGGAAATTAATTCGCGCTATTTTAAGTTAATTTATTCTGCACAAATATTATTTAAATTTCAAAATGTTTTATTTCTATTTTAATTTGTAACACTTTTCCATTTAAGTGCAATTGTTGGGAAATCAAACTTGACAAATTGTAACGTTTCTTTTATTGAATGTTTCGCTGATAATTGTTGTCATTATTATTTTATTATTAATATTTGTAACACCTTTTATCTGTTACAAAACAACTTTTTCATGAAAATAACTTTGTGCTGCCAAGTTTATTAATCTGGTTAAACCTCACAACACTTTTAAATAAACTGTTACAAACAATATTTATTATGAATAATTTATGATAAGTCATTGATGCGACAATTACATGTGAAGAATGCATATAAATCGCGACTTGAAAAAACACCATTAAATTTTATTTAAAAAATGACTAATCAATAATAGGCACAAACATGTTCTAATGAAACTTATGATAAAGAACAATTACGGTACGATAAACTTAATGTCCGAAGATTATTTATTGTTTATTAATTTATTTATGTACGCTGTTATAATATCAGTGCGAGGAGAGATTAATGGGACATGTCAACACGGAAAGTTGTTGATACGTACCCTTCTTTAAATTAATTGCGCCGACAAATAAATTTTCTATCATACTTGTGGTCCCAAACTTTATCTTGCATTGCGGTGCGTTTTTGAAGTATTCAATATGGCACGTGGCAAATACGTCATATGGAGCGGTGCTTTTCTGATCAAAAGAAAGTCGCCGCCGCTTATCGTTGTTAGTAGTTAGACAGGAAATCAATTGGAGAGGGGTGTATTAATTATCATGTTAGGAAACAATAAGTTGGAATTTAATTAAAATTAGTTAAGTTTGTCATGGGAAATGATGTCCGTGTTAAAAGTATGAATAAACTTAAAAAGCATTAGGTAAAATCGGATTTTTTACCTCGCATTACAAATACACATGTAACTTTTTTCTGATGCGAATATTTTAATTCCGTTTTCAGCATAAGAAAATCAATTATTGCAAGCGCATTATGTCCGTTTCCGACTTTGGTGTTGTCGTTGATTTTCAGAAAAAAATCGCCAAAAAACTTCGGATTCTTTTTTGCAGTAATTTAATTTCTAATTTGCAATGACCTTGCTAGCTATTCTATTGTAAAGGAAGATACAAAACTTAAAGTAACATCATTGGATGCATAATTTAATCTTCTTTCCAAAAATGTTAACTTTTGTAAAATATCTGTTTTCCATAAACGATTAAATGAACCAAAATTTATGACTTAACGCCGTCAGAACAATGTATATGATAATTGTTAGTTGTTTATTCTCAGTTAAATAAATAATTCTGTTATTATCAGTAAATGTTTCGTTATTTTAGATAAAACATACAAACTGGTAAACTTGGTTGTTTGAAATATCATTACCCTTATCGAAACTATTTCAAATCTATCCAGTATGACTGAAGGTCAGGACAAGTTGGATTTTGGTCAGGACAAGTGGTTTTTAAAAGTACTTGTCCGACAGGACAAGTTAAAAAAAAAATTAATGTCGAGCCCTGCATAGGTAGGAGAGAGAATGGCCATAGGAATAATTTCATGATCAAGCTCCACAAAAGTTTGCCCTGCCCGGGAATCGAACCCATGACCCCTCAATCAGTAGACTTGCGTGCTACCAACTGAGCTAGCCGGGGGTACTTGTGATGTATAAAAAATACTCGTATTTATGAAAAATATCATATCTCTGTTACACTGTAATCCCATTTTTTTTTAAAACATGTAGATAAGTTAAACATACACGGTTTTATATAATTAATGCTTTGATAAGTAACACATGTATGTATGTCAAATTATTAATAGTAGTGGCTTAAACTTGTAGAACTATTTAACTTGTTAGTTTTTTGTCGTGAAAAAGTATGTCACAAAAAGTGAAATATAAGTCGAGAATAGCAAAATGTGTGTCTCAAAAAAACCGTCTCATTGGGATTCACAAAACTTTGCAGGTGTGAGGAGGTACCGACATTCTTAATTTTTAAATCTGATTTACAGCATAATGTTTCATTTGATCAGTTAATTTTGTAATATACAAAGATATGCAAATATATGCAAATTATCACACACAAAATTAAAATGAAGTCATTTATCATAATGACAGTTTTCTTTCCGCTGCACAAATGTAAGATCAAACTGCTATATATCAAATGACATGTAAAACATGATTAATACATTCTTGTATGCAAATGGCTACTTGGTCATTATACATCAAGAAGATATTTTGATAATTGGCTAATTTAAGTTATTCACATATACAAAATATGCAAATTAATGATATATATTGAATCCTATCATTTCTATTAGATCAAGTTTTTTTGTCAATATAATTAGCTTGAAACAGCATCTTGATTAAATCATACAATTTAATAAAAAAATTAACAAAAATTTTAAAATAAAAATTTAATATAGTATACAAAATCTTAACATTACCTAGAGGTAATTGTTTTTCTTTTTTGCAAGTTTTGTAATTGAAATGGAGAATGTCATAAATAGCACTACATTTCGACTGAACTCATCAACACCCACTAGGTGTGTCCCAGTTAAACTAGGGCTTCGTTTATATTTTTTTTGTCCAACATCCGTCACAGTGTATTATAACTTTTCAATGACCTATACTGGCTTATATTTATACATATTTCATACATCACAAGTGAAATAAATCATAATATAGTGATCATATCAATGTTTTACAACAATAAGTAAACGCATGCGGGGCAACCTGTTTCACGCCCTTTGTTTCAATCAGTTTATAGCGTTAAAAAAATTGCCATTACAACATATCGGATCTATTGTCATAGGTTAAAACATGTTTGCTTAAAATTATGTCATTATGATGTCCATAGGCGGATCTAGCAGGGATGTCAGGGAGGTCCGGACCCCCCCTGGAATTTCTAAAATGTATCTGTCCATAAGTATATTTTTTTACTGTAAGTAATTTTTAAGTAACATTAAGCAAATTTTTCGGACTCGCTTTTGTGCTTAACATAGATCTATGGTTATATAGTTTTTATTATAAATATGTTGTATTATTCTGAAAAAAGTTTATAATGCGGCTGTGGTTCGAAAGTTTGGACCCCCCCCCCCCCTAGAAAAAGTTCGGACCCTTCACCCCTGTTGTCATCTAATTAAAGCTTACAAAACAGGTGTTATTTGCATAAGATTTACATTCATTTTGACAGAAAGCTGTACAAAGATGCTAGTAAAAGCTGTGAATGACTTTAATGACTGTCGACGAAAATAAGTTTGTAAAGTTGAAGAAAGAGCAGGGATAAGCAAGTCGAGGGCAAAGCAACTATAAACATGTCACATTTTAGTGCACGATAGATACCTTGACTTTTAACTTATGATGTAAAGAAATGGCTCAAGTATCTGCTAGTACATTGTAATATATTTCTGAAGCGTTACTTATTTTGTTTATACTGGGTTTAACATCATGTCCACACATTTTGGTTATTTTACGGCCTCCAGCTCACCTAATCAAACTTTCCTGGACTCTTGTCTAAATCAGTAATCACCTACCCTTCCACAAGGCTGGAAAATTCTCTATATACCTTATTAATGGAGGAAAATTGACATAATTGTCAATTTTTTACGGAAGGGTAGAAGCATGTTAAAAAAAAAGCCAGTAACCAATCTAGAATTATTACAACAGGAGAAACATGAGTACATTATTATTAGGGATGAGACGATATATCGATACGACAGTCAACAATAGGTTTTGTGGCCCAGCACGATATGTCGCGATACGACCCTGACATTCTTAATCAGGGAAGTCACTGTATTTTCAACATTAGACAGGTTTGTCGTATTCGTTCAAGAGATATCATCTCCGTGTCTGTTTGTAAAACTTATATGCATTATATATGAATATAGTGTGCTTTTATAAAAGAACCCCACTTTTTTAAGAAATGGACACTTGGTCAAACAAAAATTTAGAAAGTAGAAAAGTTTTAAATGTTAATTGTGTCTCTAATACATGTTATATTTTGATAACTTCATGGTTGTAAGAGTTTACAAGTCTGCTATTAATGAATATATCTTCATATAGTGGCTTTAAGTGAAGGCAACAGTTTGATACCATGAATCATAAGGAAAAGTTTAAGACGTGTTGGCTATACCCAACTCTAACGTTCATTAAGATCTATGCTCTTAGATACAACTTTGTGTCAATGATCATAAATACATCAGGGAGATAACTACAACTATGACACAATATCCTCTCTAATGAGTTGCCTCCCTTTTAATGTTTTCATGTATTTCTTTATTATAGTTCTTGTCTTAAGCGCGCTGATGAAATGATTTAATTTTGTGCTAAGATGTCATTAAATAAAATCTCCATGTTTTCCAAGATTTTAACAAACATAGCTTTATTGGAAAAAGCATATTTAAATACTTATTCTAACATAACTTTTACTCTTTATTTAATGTGACGTCATCTATGCTCTAATAATCAACAGAATACAGCTTGTGACGGCTGTTATAATTTTACTCCCGCGTTAAGTGAGCAAAGCCGAAAATAGTGCCCGAGTTTATAAGGGATGACTTTAACAGGTCCTTGGATGTCTGTAATAAACATGCCAGTAAATGTAAAACATATACTAATCTTTTCACTTGAAGGAAAATGGTCTAAATTGAGTTTAAAACGATTCTAGCATGAAAAAGACCAACTTCAAGACGTTTTCTAAGTCCCAGCAATTCCCGGTTCCACTGTCTCATTTCATTCTGTCATTCATCCAACGATCATGCCAGCCATTATACAAAAAATACAAAGATTGACTATTTAATTAAAGTCAAACTGTGCATAGCATAATAAAATGGAACTGGCTACATGTAATCTTTCAAGTTTCAAATCCAAGTCGACATATTCGATAAATTCTCAATTAAATTGTCTGATAACACACTACTATCCAATTAACATCCTTGTATGTTGTACAGTAGAGTCTCACCTAACGACCGGTCTGATAATAAGACCAACTACATAATACGGGCAGTTTTTGAAAGACCCGAATTATTTTCTGTATATTAAAATATAGGCACTCCTTTGATGTGCTAATTAAATCATAAGCGCATCAAAGCCCGTGCCTATATTTTATTATACAACATAATATAGACAACTGTAAGTTATTTCTTAAACAAAACATTAAGAAAATTTGTTGCCCTGTGGCAGTGTTACCATAGTTTTTAGATTCAATATTTTGAAGAGCAGTGTTAGTTTTATTATAGAAATGTTAGATCAACATTTTTCATTTAATTGTGATTTTGTATTGATTTGTTGAAATGGTTGTTTGAAGTAATACATATTATTTCAGAGTAAAAATCATATTTATTTTTTATCAACCCTCGTATATGATATATAAAAACAATGTAGTTATTTGATTTCATAAATGAAGCTTTTCTTTATGTTAGTTGTGGACTGAAAATCCATGTAAAGTCAAGAATTTTAGAGAAGAAATTTGAAGCACCGTATATACTCAGTTATAAGACGCATTTTTGACCCTCCAGATTTCATTAAAAAGTAGGGAATGCATCTTACAAACAGGGTCTACTCAAATTCACTGAGGAAAAGATGGAGCCGAGTCAAACGGCAGCCATAACGGTGCATAGTAAAAGTCCGACCTGTTTCAAAACCGTATTCACGTAAGCACATAAAAAATATTTTGTCCCTTTTAAAGTATTTTGTTTATATGTGCATTCGTCAATAAAAAGTTTGACAAGTAGAAAAGAGACCATTGTTTTGTACATTTGTATATCATAAATTCATAATAGGCCCAAGTTAATTACAGTTTGTCATCACATTCAACCGCCTAAAATGACGAAGAACCATGCTAATTGCACAACATTGTTTTGTTATCAGTGTCAATTTAATCCTTGGCTGCACTCGCCTATGGTCAGGTATATTGTTAATTCAAGCCATGCATGTCAAAATTATTTGATTGACAATATGTATTGACGATTTGATTGGTTAAAAACAAAAGCGGTCCAGTCAAAAGTTGGTCTAAATTACGTCAGAAAGTTTGAGTTATTACTGTTAAAATACAATAAAGATTAAATATTAATTCAAAACGTAAAAATTGACTTAAAAAATGTTTACACTCAGTCTCTAATTTATCATCATAACTGATTAAACCTCCATCGTATTTCGAGTACAATGAAACATATTTGTTATCAATTGATTTAACTTACCTGATTTTCAATGATTAACATCCATTTTCAAAAAAAATATTTACTTAATAAAAATAATGAATTGCCGGTCAAACACGGAATTTATTCTGAATAAAATACATAATAAATTACGAGTACAATAAGTTGGCTGTCGGCCAAGATGACCCACGCTATTCTAGGATTTCTGTGATATTTCGACATGGTAACTTTCATAGCAGAGGCTTTTTGTAAGGATAAACTTTGGGTTAAGAAAATATTTCAACAGAGTCGTTTAGTCTATATATACTCAAACGAAAAAGAAACGCAGGGTAAACTTCAGTGGTGATTTATGGTGAATTATAAGAATGATATTAAAATTGGGATATTGATTTATCAAGAACTATCTTTCGTGAACTAAATTTGGAAATTTTCGTTGGATTTTGACCTTTACTTTTTGTGTTATTCCCGAGGGGATTGTGCCGCTAACCAAGTCATTCGACGCGCCCGACGTGGAGGAGTAAGAGGCAAACCAATGCATGGACGTCTACAACGAATACCCGCCTCACGTAATCGCTTCCTTACAGTTTGGGAGTGAATACGACGGTTATGATTGCCTACTGTATTGTTAGCAGTTTCAGTGGCAGTAACGTAACGATTACGCAGGTGTGCGAGACGTATAGCCCTGTCCTGACGTCGTGTCGTGACGCGCGGACGCCCTGTCCGATGCCGGTCGGCAAGCCTTCCAGTTTCCCTAAGTCGACGAACAAGTCGCACTATGGTCTTAACATTCACGCCAAACCGCATAGCCACCTGCTGTTGCTTTTGACCTTGCATTAGCAACGTAATGGCCTGACCCCGCTGAACGTCAGTAAGCCTTGCCATTAACGTAGAAAGTTAAAACAGAGTTTTAATACGGAAAACAGTGTATAAATGTCTAGAGTATTGGATGATATGAAAAGATGTGTTAAAGAAATAATCAAATTTATTCTGCGCGAATTTTTTGCATTTCTTCGCTTGTATTACGTGACACTGAACGTTTCATGCTTCAGTAACTTTTCATTATGTGTTGAGTAAATAGATGCCTTGATAATAATCTGACCAATTTTCATCATCTTACACAAAGGCGATAAAAAGTTATTCCATATCATTTTACCCTGCGTTTCTTTTTCGTTTGGGTATATTAATGACATCAAAGACCGATATGCCGACAACCTAGCATATATCATACAAGACTGCCATACCGCACACAGCAAATGCTATACCTTGTTGAGATAAGGGATGTAACCTTGAATCGTAACACATGTGAAATTAAATATCGCAGTAGTTTATAAATCGTAATTTATAGACAAAACTTCTTATAGTAGAGCAGCAGAAGTGTAATTTTTCTACCAAAGGTAGCCCAAAAAGGTAACAAGCTACAACACATACCAAAATGTTCAGAAGATATTGTAGTTTTATGAAACCCATATAAAAAGTGCTGACCTTGGGTGCAACCTTTTCAAAAATTAAGGTCAAGGTCACACTATTATGTATTTGAAGACACTATAACCAGTTTTATAAATCATAACTTACTACTGAACCAATTGACTGATTTACAAAAAGTTGTAATATAATAATTGTTAATAGAATTAACTTTAATTATAATTACTTTTAGCAGAAGAATATGTCAAGGTCAAGGTCATTTCAAGGTCAAATTATATAATTTTTGTGAAAAAATCTAAATTTTGCCGATGTTTATGTCTGTAATTATTCAATTGTTGATCAAATTTACTCACAAGTTTTATTTATTAGCACAAATTTTACTAATCTGTCTTTTGGTATCAAACATGTTGATATTTTATTGAAAAGAATGTGAAAAAAGCCGGAAACAGTAGAACAGGTATTCTGATTTTCATCTTTGAAAACACTATCTGCTCAGGTAAGAGTCAATTCCTGTCAAATTACATTGTGATAACATATTTCTATAATAGCAATAAGGTAAATAATTAATATGAAAACAACATAATCATATATCTTTTCATATAAGCCATATTTAAAAAAATCATAGAATGGATTGTCAGAGGAGATTCTTGTAGTAACACCTAAAAGTAATCAGGCAGGAAAATTTTAAAATGTAAATGATGCTGTTCTACGTATATTTATGTTGATTTAGCTTTCCATTTCCATTTAATTATTTCCATTTTTAAAGAATTGCATTTTTAAAAATAAATTTATCATTTAAATGCTGAATTTAAATTGTGTGTGTTAAATGCTTTAAAACATAACTGTTTTCGGATAATACATTTCGGATGATTGTCGAATACAGCCATTGCAACTTCCTTTTTTAAGCACATTCAATCACTATCCGCGAAGGTAACACACATATTATTACTTATGTGTATATATATGTCCATTTAGAAATATTGCAGTATATATAAGTCCATTTAGAAATTATTGCAGTATCCCTCTTTTCGGATAAAGTATTTCGGATAAATGATAACATTTTTTTTCAAACTGGCTGTTTTGGTATGTTTGCTTTGTTGTTGTTACTTTTCAAAAACTATGATGTTAATTTATTTTTGACCAAACTATTTAGCATTTTTACTAAAACATTTCCATTCTTATTCTTTCTAGGCAGACTTTCCAGCTAAATTATTAAGACTTAAAAATCTTCTGTATAACTTAAATTCTTTGGGCACGTCCCACTAAATTACAGGGCATTATTCCACTTGATGGGGGAATGCATTTGTTAATGTGCCTTGTGCTGGTATAGGTCATGTGTATGGCGATATGAGTCTCAAAGCTCTTTTTTCTGACTGAGGCATTTGCATCTAAAACATAACGTTCTAGCAGGTAAAGATTTTGACCGAGGACTTTTTTGATGATCGATGAAGTTCTTTCTTCACTGCTCCTTCGCAATTTCAGAAGTTGGTGTGATGTAAATGGCCACACATTGTTCTTTGACAATTATTCTATACTAGATATTTAACTATGGTATACAATTTCTTGACAATATTGTGAGACCCTTGCTAACAGAGTTCCGCAATCATGGGAGAGAAACCTCACCAACATTTGCCTTTTGGGATGATTATTTAGAGAATGTGTCATTGCCATTTAAGATTTATCTTAGTGCTTCTAGACATGCTATATATGTTATGTATATGAGTACAGTCAGTCTCTTTTTGTCTTTCTTTTATTGTATCTAACCGATCAGCATATTATGCTCGATACATGCCTTATTTAGTGTCTCCCATGCATTGTTCGAGAAAGCTTCGATAGTGGTAATTTTATGGCTAAAATTTCAAAAGGCGCATTCAGTTCTGTTTGGATAGATTATTTCTTAGAAGTCACAGAAAACCAAGCTCTTCATTCTATAAATAGACGGTGAAGATATCACCTCTATACTAAGACGCGCAACCGTCTCAAAATTCGGCGTTTGGTACGCAACAGAATAAAGTGCGGCGGATGAAGACAAAATCGTTGCATTTTTTCGTTTTTTGACAGACTCGTTGTTGAAATGTAAAATAAATGATCACTCATAGCTACAGGATCATAAATCTATCAATACAAAGTACTTTTAAACCTCTGTAGGTATAGGTGCATAGTTAAACCGTGTAACCTAGTTTCGAATTCAAATTACTGTGTAAAGAATGACAGATGTAAACACGTTATGACGAAGGTTTAACAACAGGTATAAAAGTTTAATTTAATGAGGTTAGTTGGTTGAATAGTCAAATTTTATTGAGTAGACACAAAATTCATTCTATTTTTGTTCAGTATACTTGAAGGGGGGAAATTGATAGAATGTAAACACTGCCACGTGTTTTCAGGTAAATAAACAGTTTTACCCGTGATGCGCGGCGTCTCCGTACAGAGGTCAGTCAGACCGTTTGTGTACAGAATGCCAAGCTCTTAAATCAAATGGTGGTATTATAGGACTGACTTATCGTGACGGAGCCTTAAGTAGATGGTTTATGTCTTGACCAATTTCTGCTAAATTTTCTAAGTCTTTTATAAACATAGGTGATACAGATAAGGACTTATCCCATCATTCAGATAACAGTATATATCGTACAATGATGGTATAAATAAAATGTTAGGTAAGTTCAATCATACATTTATCGACCCGTTCTCTTTGAAACTAATCAATTTTTTGACAGGAGTTTCTGTTTCTCCAGAATCTGATGCCGTTCTTTTGAATTGTCATAGTAGAGGTAGATCTTGTCTTAAGTCTTTTGTTGCAGAACGTTTTGTTATTCCAGTGGGTAATGACCAGCCAGTAAAGAGTTTTTATGATCCCATTCCAAGAACATATTCGAACTACAAAATATCCACTAAACGTAAATCCAGCGTTAGTGATTTCAAAATGGATGGGGAAGAATTATATATGAGATTGTTGGCTATTAACACATTTAAGTAGGTGTCATTCCAAATAGTTATGAGTTTTGAGAATGCTCATGTACCTCTAGTTTTACTAATGATGGGGAAATGTTGAGTGGCAATAAGGCAACCATGCTTCATTGCCTTGAAAGCTTAGCAGTTTCAAAACTTGAAATTGATTTGGGTGCTTGTCTTTTTTTTATAGATGCAATGGCCATTATTCATATGCTTGCTCCAAATTCAATAAACTCCTTGTACAAAGATATAGCTGAGTCATTTTGGGCGTATATTATCTTCAGGGGAAGAGATGCAACTGTCATTTATGTCAGGTTTGATATAAGTGTATAAGTGATATAAGGTATTTTGATATAAGTGCTAAGGTATCAACACGGATGAAAAGAAGCAAAACAGAGACATCAAAGAGAACATATGTAATACATAAGACTGGAAGCCTGCATTGGCCCAAGCTTCCTTTAAGAAATCTTTATCAGAATACTATAGTTTGTACATTGCCGAGAATTGTGTTTCACTATTACAACGTGGTATTGAAACTGTTGTCACTGTTGTGGTCTGGGAAAGAAAGTTTTTAAGATAACAAGTAATGCAGTGCATATTTGATCTGATCTGGTCACAGAACACGAAGAAGCTGATACTGTTATGGTATTTCACGTTAATTATGCTTGCCTCAAAGGAAGTCATATTATTTGCGTCTTGAGTCCTGAAACTGACGTCCTTGTTTTGCTTCTTTATCATTTTCATGCCATTGGTTGTTCTGACTTATATTTCCAGACAGGCAGAAAAACAGTCCACACTAACAATGAACGCTTTATTCCTGTACATAATATCGTTTCAGCACTTACAGTTACACAAGTCAATCTTCTCCCTGTATTTTATTGCATATCTGGCTGTGATACTACCAGCTTTATTTTTGGCATTGGTAGAAAGTCAGCGTTTTTTAAAATCCTGACAAACAACCCTATGAAAAATTCAGATATGGCTAGCATTGGTAATTCACCTGATCTGACTTGTGAATAAACTGCAGCTTCTACAAAATGTGTTGGTACTTTGTATGGGGATCAAGAATGTAAATCATTGAATAAATGAAGAGCTCAAAACATTTTACAAAATAAACATTTCAAGCTGATTACAACTTTAACGTCCTGTAGTATCAGATTATGGTTACTCTATTAATGAGAAATCAGGGTTATTATGTGCCATTATGATGCAACAAACTGTGGCAGCCCGTGAATTGCTGAGTGATGTTGCTTGTAATTGTAATGATATGTGTGACAACAACTGTGCTTGTGAATCAATTCAGCAACCATGCACTGTAGCCTGTTGTTGCAAAGCTAGCTCAAGTAACATGCAATGCTGCAGGAACATATACACTGCACTTTCCAACTCTGAATAAGTATGTTGGTGTATAAACAAAGTATGTAAGTCCTTCAATAAGCATCGGATTATTGACACAGTGTTGTAAAATTATGACAACCGTATATTGTTTATAAAAATAATACAACTATTATAAAACGTTTTACTATAATTTACATATTGGTGTCATTTTTGAAGTTCAAATAAGTTTTCATTTTTCAAAATGATCTTGCTGTCTTTCTTTTTTCTCTTGGTACTGGCTTGATTGCAAAAAACAAAAGCCCAGGTTGGCTATTGGGCAACAATCACAAAACAAGCAACACATCATTACCCCGGTAAAAGTAAAGTAGGTCAGTAGGTCAACAGCTAAAAATAGATAAAAGTAGGTCATGACCCAATTCACGCACACATATAACACCCTGAACAAGCACACACGAGCACACTCAACACACATCACACAAAAACCAAACAGCACTCAAACATACTCAGGCATATGAAACAATTCATCAAGTTAACAAAGCCTAGAGTAAGCTAAATATTCTTATGAGGAAAATCCCCATACTTAAGGTGCTGAATTAGCAAAATAGAGGATTACCTTTCTTTTGCACACTAAATTATAACATCTTTGGCAAAGTAATCACTTAACCCAATATGAATTATATTGGGTCTCTTGCATAATTTGACCTATAATTTCGGTCTCAAAAACAATCTTTAAGGGGTGACAGGTCACACCCCGGGGTCTGCACATAATGCATCTCTATGGAGCGGACGGACCCTTATAAAACTATAAGCATTTATTTGATCTTATATTACAGTTGTTCATCTATCAGAAATGTCAGTCTAAGATGATTAACACATCTTATTTCTAGTATTATAGATATGTACATGTATGTATTTTTACATATAAATACATAAAAAAGATTGAGTTTTCATAAATGTACACATCATACAGAAGGAACAAATTTATCATGTTACAGGTAATCAGTACCTTGGCGACATATCTTTCTTTCTATTTTTCTAATTACAATCATCTAAAAACATAACTTATGACAATTGTTTCATGCAATCAGGTAATTATTGGTTGTTGTAATGAAATTATTTAAATGTTATTGGTATGTTATCATCTTATCAATTGATTGTTGCATAATTGTTTTTGTAAACAGAAATAAAAATTCAAAAACGACAATTTTATCTACTTTTGCGGTTTTGACCTTGAAATGACCTTGACATTGACCTAGTTTTATATGAGCATTTTAATGATGCTATAACTTGAATACTTGTATATAAAAATATTAAGTTATATTATGATGCTACAAATGTTTGAGAAACAAGACAATGAAACAACAAAACATGCCATTGCAAAGCTCATTAGTTGTCCATCACTTGACCGTAATAGAAGAATTACTGTAGTACTGCTTCCACTTTAAAGCACACACTTTATTTTATTAGATAAAGTAATATTTGATATCAAATACAGCTTATGAAAAACTGTACTAATAATTAATCTTTGTGTTCAAATCTGATCAACAATGGATTATTAGGAGGCATAAACATTGGCTAAATCTTGATTTTTCATGAAAATTATACAATTTGACCTTGAAATGACCTTGACATTGACCTAGTTTTATATGAGCATTATAATGATGCTATAACTTGAATACTTGTATATAAAAATATAAAGTTATATTATGATGCTACAAATGTTTGAGAAACAAGGTAATGAAACAACAAAACATGCCATTGCAAAGCTCATCACTTGACCTTAATTGAAAAATTACTGTGGTACTGTTTCCGAATTAAAAGCACACTGTATTTTATAAAATATGGTCATATTTGATATCAAAACACAGCTTATGAAAAAAATGGACCAACAAATAAAACTTGTGAGTAAATTTGATCAACAATTGAATAATTACAGACATAAACATCGGCAAAATTTAGATTTTTTCACAAAAATTATATGATTTGACCTTGAATTGACCTTGACCTTGACATATTCTTCTGCTAAAAGTAATTATAATTAAAGTTAATTCTATTAACAATTATTATATTACAACTTTTTGTAAATCAGTCAATTGGTTCAGTAATAAATTATGATTTATATAACTCGTTATAGTGTCTTCAAATACATAATAGTGTGACCTTGACCTTCATTTTTGAAAAGGTTGCACCCAAGGTCAGCACTTTTTATATGGGTTTCGTAAAACTACAATATCGTCTGAACATTTTGGTATGTGTTGTAGCTTGTTACCTTTTTGGGCGACCTAACTCCTTAAATAAGCCACTTTTTAGGCTTCTGCTGCTCTACTATTATGTCGTGAAAGCTGAGTCCTATTAGTTACACATGACCTGCTAAACAACTATCACATTATAATTATTATTTGAAATAGCTACGAACCCGAGTTATCAGATTAATAAATAATTAATTGAAATTGTATTTGAATTAATTTCATCATTGTCTTCGATTGTCTTTGCCCGTAGGCGTGATATATTGGGGCATGATTAGCCATTTATTAATACAATTTCTTTCTTATCCTATGTTTTTATGAAGTTTGAAATTATAAAAATAACTTTTTTAATGCATTCACAATATTTTAGATGAAAACTATAAAAACTGACAAATTTTCGGCGATTTTGCCCGACAAAATCGACGAACTAATATCAGCCAGTACAGCCAAAATGGACTCGTCTTATACGAGGGTCCACAAAAAATTCCCCTGTGACCAGCCTCATAGTTGGGGGTGAGGGCGCCTCACAACTGAGTACATACGGTACATTGAATTATTGAAAATCCCTCTTAATTAAACTTGGTCAAAATGTTTTATACATTTAAAATTACTATGTAACAAGTCAAATGATTAACAAAAATGGGACGTTTCGCATGAGGTTGCTTTACTTTTTTGGACCGATTATTGAATTTTAAATCTCCATAGCAATGTCATGAATTGGGATATTTCAATAAATTAAGCATTTTTTGAAAGTACTAAGTCTACTCTACTCTTTCCTTTTCGGTAAAATCTTAATTTCGAAAATTTGACCTTGAGGGCCCTTTTCTTATGTTGGGCATCAATGGTATTCATGTAAAGTTAGAATCAAAATACACATTTGTCAATGTTTTATAATGGAATAACATGTTAGCACAAAAGAAAACATCTTCCACCCACTAGAGATGTTATAAACTAAATGTATCAACTATTACCTTGGAAACAATTCCTCTAGTACATTTAAACATTCTTCTATAGGTACTCCTGTATGTAACCAATCATTCTCATCACATAATTGTATAATATGAGTCATAATTTGTACAAGATAATCAAAGTCTAACACTCTCCAATAACCTATAAATAAATGGGTTTTTTGTTTAAGGCTGAAGCAAATTATGGTATATAGGTCATATTATGGCAGTCAGTCAACTTACTCACCCTTCCTGGCTGGAAAGGCCTAATCACTGGATTGTGTTGCCAACCATTTACTAGGTGCATACTTTAGTCAGTGACTGACAACTGCTCTACATAATTTAGAATACAATATAAATGTAGTCACCATTGAAAGCTGAATTTTTTCAAAATTCAAAATTTCAATAGCATTTTTAAGCTAAGATTGATTATCAACACTATTAAAAAGGTTGAGTTAAAAGGCAGACACATCTAACCAACTTACACATACTATTACAGTCTACAAAATAAGGATTTGAAAATGGTTGACCGGGTAACATGGTTGAACAGGTAATTTTTGTAGCAAGTACTATATCTTGTTTGTAGATGTTTTTGCTAGCTTGAAAGAAATTTTTGGTTGCCCAAACTAAAAAGTAGTTGTCCCGGGCAACCAACTACCCACTAATTTTGTAGACTGCGTTTAATTTATAAGTTTTTGCTTGTCTAAGATGTCTTCTCACAATTTTTTTTTTAATATATGGAGTAAAAAGTACATAATTGCCATTTATTGTTGGAAGAATTCAGAAGATCTTAAAAAAACATTCAGAACTTAAAAATTTCTGTAACCCAGGACCAGACCTGGAAACTTACAGGGAAAAATCAACATTACAGTCAGATTTTCATTGAAGGGTATGATCTGTTCCCACTGGAACTTAGACCCACAATGCAAAATTAGGCATAAAGCATACTAACCATTGCACCACTGTCAAAACATGATACATAAATATATTTTACTTACCATTTATAATTAATGCTTCCATTTTCTTCAATGCTACTAGAATTTGTGACTCACTACCCTGCACCAAGTCAAGTAACTCATTGAATGTATACTGTAAATATAAAATGTATATTAAAGGCATGGATTGAATTTAAGCTCAAATAATGTGAATGGATTTTGAAAACTGTGATCGACTTTTACTTTAACTCACAAATTTTCGCAAGTTGAAATTGACGAAAATTACTACTGTCTAAATTAATGAGGCTCAAATCAGCAATAAATTTATACTGTAAATAAAATTCATATTAAAGGTATAAGTATAGTTTCTGGAATAGTCTGTCTTAAATGATAACCCATTTGGCTCATGTAATATCAATTGCTGAGATATATGCCTCTTCCCTATGCATCTTAATATTCATTATTTATATCCAAAATTTGACGAAATTAAAATTCTTTTGAGTGAACATCCAGAAATTGATATTTTAGGTCTCTGTGAGACGTTTTTAAATGAACACTTTTCGGACAATGAATTTCTTTTAAATAATTATCAATTTTTCAGACAGGACAGGAAATCTAATGGCGGAGGCGTAGTACTCTATGTAAGGCCACCATCTGCTTTAAAATCATGGACGGAAAATTATGAACTGACTCTAGAAAAAATCACTAGTGAGAATAAAGAAACAATTATTATGGGTGACTTTAACATAAATCTATTGTGCAAATTATCAGAAAACTGGAAAACAATGAACAATTTATTTAACTTTACTCAGTTAGTTGAGAGTCCTACAAGAGTTACTAGTACATCAGCTACATTAATTGATCATGTCTATTCAAATGTTCCTTGTTTTATTCAAAATGTATGTGTTCCACCACTTTCATTAAGTGATCATTTTCCTGTCTATTTCACTAGAAAAACATCCTCCAAGTCAGATGGTCCCATGCATAAATTGATAAATTTTAGGAGTACGAAACATTTCAATGAAGAACTATTCCTACAAGATTTACATTCTAAACCATGGAATACCATTGATATTTTTGATGATCCAAATGATGCTCTTGATTACTTCATCCAACTTTTCACTGAAACGCTTGATAATCATGCACCAATGAAATCAAAGCGTGTCAAATACTCTAATCAACCTGAATGGTATACTAATGAAATTAAAACAGATATAAAACAAAGAGATAGATATAAAGCATGTGGAGATGATAAAAACTACAAACTGTATCGTAACAAAGTTCGTAATAAAATAAGAATGTCTAAAAAACAAATTGTTTCCGAATCAATTTGTAAAAATGAAAAACAAAACCCATCAAAACTTTGGAAAACTTTGAAAGATTTAACAGCCCTGGAACTCTTCAAAAACACAGTCTAATTTTATAAATGATGACCAAGGTAACCCTATTTTAGACCATAAACAAATGGCTGATACTTTTAACGATTTTTTTATCAATATTTTTCAGTCATTCTAAAGTCAAACATTTAACAACAGTGATTTTGCTAACATAAATAATAGTTCTAATCTTAATGCTGGTCAAGTGGAATTTGAAATTCCTTTACTACAGGAGAGTTTTGTTGAAAAACAACTTTTGAATATTGACCCCAAAAAATCTACTGGACTAGATGGTCTGAGTCCAAAATTCTTAAAATCTTCAGCTAAAGTTATTTCAAAACCCATAACAAAAATTATGAACTTAAGTATTACCAGAAATATTTTCCCCCAACAGTTCAAAATAGCAAAAGTAACCCCCATTCATAAAAAAGGAGCTACTGGTGATAAAAAAAATTATAGGCCCATCTCAATACTTCCTGTCCTATCAAAAATTATTGAAAGGCATGTAGCTTACCAAATAAAAAAATATCTAGAAGATCATAAATTACTGTATAAAAACCAATCGGGATTTAGAACCAATCATTCTTGTGAAACAGCGCTTATATCAATTGTTGATAGATGGATAGGTGCTATAAATGATCATCAGTATGTAGGGACTGTATTTCTAGACTTATCAAAAGCATTTGATTTGGTTAATCATTCAATACTGATTAAAAAACTTGAATCCTTTAATTTTAGTCCCACATCACTACAATGGTTTAAATCTTACTTGTCAAATAGATATCAAAAAGTTTGTGTATCTGGTAAACTCTCAGAACCAGGTCATATAACATCTGGAGTCTCTCAAGGATCAGTCCTTGGGCCTTTACTTTTTATCATGTACATAAATGACATGCCAAATGAATTGAAAAACATTTTTACTGATATGTTTGCAGACGACACTACAATTACAGCTGTTGGTAAATCACATGATGAAGTTCAAAATAAACTTCAAACTAACATTGATGAAATATTCAAATGGTGTCAAAATAACTCTATGGCATTAAATCCAACAAAAACTAAGTCAATGATAATTTCTGCATCCAACAAAAAGAGTTCAAATGACATTTTATCCTTACATCTAGGGCAAGATACAATTGAATCTTCAATTTGTGAGCGTCTTTTAGGTGTACAAGTAGATAATAATCTTACTTGGAAAAATCAAATTAATTCTGTGATAAAAAATGCAATAGCAAATTATATCTTCTGCAAAGAATCAAACAATTCATTAGTATACCTATCAGAAAACTGTTTTACAATGCATATATACTTCCCCATTTAGAATACTGTTGTTCTGTGTGGGGAAACTGTAATGATAGTCTAATGGAAATTCTCATTAAATTTCAAAAAAGGGCAGCCAGAATTATTCTGGAAAAAGATTACAACACCCCCTCACAAGAACTTTTTTCCACATTAAAATGGATGAACTTCCAAGAGAGAGTTGATTATAAAAAATCGATTATCATGTACAAATCAATAAACAATTTATGTCCTCAATATCTAAGTGAAAAATTCATTAAAAATAATACAGAATGTACCCGTCATTTAAGGTCTTCAGATAATAATCAACTTCTTTATGTACCTAAGCCTAGACTGGAATTTACGAAAAAATCTCTAAATTACTCAGGCCCCAAATTATGGAATGCATTACCATATGAGGTACAATCGGCCAGAAATTTACATTCTTTCAAACATAAATATACTTTGTGGTGGAATACTCAAGTAACCTGAGCTCTTATTGTTTTCCTTATTTCCTATTTCTCTCATTGTATATATTTTATAAATGTTCTATTTCAATGTTTATCATGCTTGATGTACATAATATGTAAATATGTTTTTGTTAAGAGGCTCACAGGGAAGATTGGGCCCTGCCTAACTGTGTTGCCTCTATAAATAAAGTCTTTATTATTATTATTATTATTCAGTCATCGCCTTAAATTTTCTATAGAGCACTAGCCCCTATTTATTAGGGTAAATATACCAACTAGCTTAACTATATAAATTAAGCTATTTTCACAAGCTGCAATCAATTTTCACTAGTCATGGGCTTTCGGCTAGTGTGTAAAGGCAGTGATTATTCCAAAGAAAAAATTGACAAGCACTGCATTCTGCCATTATCTCAGCCGTTACCACTCAGCCCTAATTTGCTTCTCCTGTGCTGAAATAGTTAGTATGAAACATCAACATTCTAAGGTGCTCTGTGCCTCTTCTGAGTTCTTGAATTATCAATAGTTCAGGTGATGGCTGCCTGTATCATTTTGTAAAGTGCAGTCATTGCCTTAAGTTTTTCACAAGCACTAGCCTGATTTACATGTATAATGTTTTATACTACAGTGATGGGAAATACACCAACTAGCCTGACTGTGTGAAATCTGTAATTTCCACTAGCCTAAGTTAATTTTCACTAGCCCTGGGTGTTGGGCTAGTGGTTCAAGGCTATGACTGAAGGTGTATATTGAAATGTTACACTTCTATTCATTGAAATATTAACATAATGTACCTTTTTCCCCTGATGGTCTTCATCTTGTTCAGATATATCACCACTGTATGGATTCTCTCCTAATAGTGTTCTTAATAAGGCTAGTCTTGGTTTACATGGTCGTAACTCATAGAATGTATGTATAACTGTATTAACCTACAACAGAAAATATCATAGTACACATACAGTAATGTTCTGATATAAAGAAAATATAATTGTTAAATCATATGATTTCAATCTCCATAAACAGATATCCTGTAGAGCGCTTTCATACAGGATCTTTAAGGTTCACTAGGAGGGTCATGTCCAGATGACCTTTGTATCAACCAATCAATGTGTAGCTTTCATCTAGGCAAAACATTATTAATAGCATTTTGGTTTTATAACAGTGGTTTGCAAGCTAATTTGACAGTGGTGTTATTCACAGGCTGTAATTGGACGACTCATTTCAAATAGCGTGACATAGACGATGTCAACAAGTTACCAAACATAATGATTGCGTCATGAATATTATAATGAGAAAAGGATACCTGAACGTGACCCTCATAATGAAACAGCTAGATCTAAATTAGTGAGTAGGTGAACAAAAATTTTAGATCAGGTTTTAATAAGATTGATATGATTTTAAACAATTACTAAGCCCCAATGCCTAATTTAAGAAGAAATATACGAAGACCATTCTGCTATTATGACCATAAATTTTGATTGTCTCAACAGTGGTAATTTACTGTACCAGCTTAAAAATTCATAGTTCATGATGTTTGGACTAGTGATTTACACCCTAGACATTTTTAACACTCAAAGTCATATGAGTCAGACAGTTACTGTAACTATTAAAAGCCACAGATATTAAGGGAGTAAATACTAATAGTGATTTTTCTAAAGCAGAATAGCAGGGCGCCGCGCCCTGCCCTTTTTTAGCCCCGCCCTGCTGCCCTAAAAGTCCTGCCCTGCGAGTGTCAAAGCGCCCTGTTGCCCTTTAATTTCCTTAAAAAATATGTTCATAATTGTCAATCATCGGTAAATTCACACGTCAATTGTATATAATCTTTATCAATCAGTAATTAAATGACACGCCTACTGTGAAAGGGCAGTGTCAAAAATCAATAAGGTGGTTGTTAGGGTATGCCTGTAACACGCTAGACAAAATCAATATACATATATACAGTCAGGTACCTATACGCGTCAAGGATTAAATGACACTGATGACCAAACCATTCTGTGCAATTAGCAGGGTTTTTTGTAATTTTTCGTGGACGAATGTGATGTAAATTGCAATTTACTTGGGCATATTATGATATACAAAACAATTGTCCCCCGCAGGATTTGCCAAAAAATACAGAAACGAGAATTTGCTATCCGTTACATTTTTGGGGGTGCATAACGATTTGATACTGACGATGTGTTGTATTGATCGTTTTTCACTGGTCAAACAAGACTTATTAGTTTCTTCTGGTACAAAGTAGCTCAAGAACAGTTTTCACTATAATTATTTACATAAATATTTATATTTGATGCTTTTTTAGCTGATTAAACAATTTTATAGAAAATCGTATATTAGCAAATCGTTTTGCACCCCAATATTGTGCAGAAAAACAAAAAGATAAAGTGCAAATTGAATGATTTAAGCAATGGCTTCCTCTATTTCTTAGAGAATAATGCACTCCCTCATTTATTAGAGGATTATGTGCAGGTGCTGACAAATTTAAAGTTTAATTACATTTGATGCTTTCTTTAGCTGATTGAACGATTTTATAGAAAATCGTATATTAGCAAATCGTTTTGCACCCCAATATTTTGCAGGAAAAAAACGAACACAAAATAAAAAGCAAATTGATTGATTTCAGCAATAGCTCCTTCTTCTTCTAAGAGAATACTGCACTCCCTCATTACTTTGAGGATTATGTGCTGGTGCTTGCAATTAAAATTTGGGTAAAGACAAAAAAAACCAATAGATATGATAAAGTGTTACTTTAAATCTTTGTACATAATGATTGCTGATTAATTAATGTTTATGGTTGATAGTACCACATGGACAGTGACAATCAGTTTAAACGAGTCAACTGTCGTTTGGTGTACAGCAGCTGACAACTTGTTCAACTGAATTATTGTGCTTGGAAAGGAAGAATATTTGGACATGCTTATATGTTAAAATGAATGGGGATGGCTGCTGAACAGCCTTGTCTTGTTTTTATGTGTTGGGGATATTGAATAAGGCAGGGCCAGGGTGTATACCAATAAGATTATAGACAATTTTATAGAATATTATAAGTCTGGTTCTTGTTTTTCTACAGTAGTTTCTAGAGGTGGCCACTCAAAGTTAGAGATCATGGCAGAGACGGAGCTTGTATAGTGAAAACGATTAGTTTCTAATCTTGCCACCCTTTTTGGACTTTTAAATAGCTAAAGATTTGACACAAAAGTATGTTTTACAACTATGCTAAGTAAATTTGTACACGAGTACATGAATATAGAAAAGGATGTAAGAACTTGCAGCTACAATGAATATATAAATCTATACTATTAAATTTGCGAGTTTCCTGTTTTGTGGAAGAAACTGCGCAGCTTTGAATAAATCTTTTGTTTGTCGCTGGAGCACCTATATACCGGCATATCAAGTTGGCAATTCTTTTTTGACAAAGCCTCTTGATATTTGCAAAAACTGCCAAAAATCAACAAAAAAGTGGGTTTTTTTGTGTCTAAAAATAGTTCTACATAAAACTAAAAATAGACCAAACTCCCCGCAGCGGTTATTTCCCTTTATTAAATCAATATCCTAAAATGTCATTACCTAAAGCCCGTGCTTGCACGGGATCCCATCTAGTAATATACTAAAAACATCAGTTCACTAAATGTTATTGAATACAGATATACTTCAGAATTTTAAAAGTCGCCCCGCGCGCTGCGCCCTGCCCTTTTTTGGTCCCACCCTGCCCTTTTTGGAGTTCTAGAATAATCACTAATACTAATAACCATGAATCAAAAACCCTAACAACAAAGGAAGGAAAAAAAGTTTTATTTATTTGAATAATTCATATATCCTTATAAAGTCAGCTATTAATACAAAATTTAATAGTGTCAAATCCTTCAAATACCTAACCACCAGTACTATACAAATTATCATGGCTCAGAATAAGATAAAAAATCAAAATAGATAGAAAAAAATGACACTCAAGGAAAGGCATTATCAATTGTAATTAACTAAATCATGCATCATTTTCCCAATGATTGGAGTTTTTTCTTGCAATTTTTCCCCCTCTATTATTAAAATGAATAAAAGTAAAGTATCACAATCAACTTACTTCTCTCCGTTCCACACTAGTTTCAGAATTAGAATCAAGATCTTTACCAAATGTCATTTCTGGTAATAACAGCATTGCATTAGATATTTCACCTTGTTTAAGATCATATGTTTCAGTATCTGTACATAAAACAGCATTGTCTTCCTTGTCCCCTCGTATTACAACTCTACAAAATATAGGAGAAAATTATACATAGTTCTACTAGTACATGACATTGTACTGGGTATGAATTTCACAAAACCAACCTGCCACCAGGAAAATTTTGTTTTTAAGATTTCCGGTTTGATTATTTCCAAAAGTAGCAGAGGTATAATACAGCACGCGTCTCACTTGCCTTCAAGCTTGCTTTTATGGCGATGTGGTAGAGTGTCCCCTTATGACTGAAGAGGTTGTGGGTTCAAATTTAAGTTCGGACAACGGATTTTTATCGAGTTACACAAATTTGACCATGATTTTATGTCTTAAATACAATACTATGTACATATTGATTGAAAGTATTTGCATAATGTATTAGATTTGATAGGTGAAATTTATCATTGAATTCTTGTTTTATGTCATTACAACAAGTTAAAAATAAGAACAAGTTAATTCCATACTTAAATTATTGTTCAGTTCTCTAATGTTCCAGTCTTCTGTAGTTCTTTTGTTTTGAAAAAAAATGCACAGGAAGAAATTGATTGGATTACAAATCAAATTTTAGATTAAATAGATAGAAATAGATCAGGGCCCAAGTTTACAAAATCCGAAATCAATCTCCATGCCCAGAGCACAGTCAATTTTCAAGGGATGTCTCAAAAAATAAAAGACAGTCACAAAATAAAACCTTACATTTCAAACATAAGGTGCATGAACATGTAAGAATCTATGAGTCAATGACTCATTTCATAGTTATATACAAAATTCAATCAAAAAATACCAAATTTTAGGGGTATGGTTCATACTCCCAAAGTTGTGGAAAAACATGGGCACCATCATAGCCTTAAGCTCCTAGCGTAAAGCCCGGGACAAATGGAAAAAATCTGTGAGCTAATGCTCACAAGTGATACCCCCGCTGTGAGAAATATGACTACAAACAGGAAGTAGATGAGCAAGGAGCATGAAATCGCTTTACAACACATGGGACTATGGGATGAAGCAATATGCAAAGTATTAGGCTGCTGCATGTTATAGTTGCTGAGAAAACTGCGACGGAAATTTTGTAACGGACGGACGCACGGACGGACAAGGGTAAAACAGTATACCCCCCTCTTCTTCGAAGCGGGGGTATAATTTAGGGCTGTAACGATTCGATTTGATACATCGAAACTCGACTGCGAGGGCGCCGATTCGATTTCGATTCGGGACCCATGAATTTCGATTCGATACTGACCTTTAAACGTACATGTGTATCTACATAAGTTATAAGCATAAAAGGAAAAGCGCACCTAAAAAACAAACTCCCCGCAGTGGTTATTTCCCTTTATTAAATCAAGTAGCAAGGCGTTATCTGCAGTATATTAAGAGCTGCATATTCTGATACAATTTATGTTTCATCTTGTATATATAGATACGTTTTAGCTGATATTACATTAATGATACATTTTCGCGACCTTTATATTCGTACCCAGTCCATTTCGTACTTAAAGAAGCAATCTTAATTTAGCAGATTTTCGGGTTTCATGTGATTTTAATTTGAGTAACACTTTTATTTTATCAATAATAAATAGTTTAAAACTCAAATAAATGTATAAATGCATATTTTGAGTTAATTATACTAATTAATGAATCGAATCGAAAAAAAATCGAATCGAAAAAAATTATATTGAATCGCATCGAATCGACTTTCCGGTGAATCGTTGCAGCTCTAGTATAATTAGTAGATGGGCAAATTGACATTCCTATTATTTACTATAAAACATAATAACTTTGGACAGTGAGCACAGAGAGTGAAAATTTAACCTCAGGCCCCTTTGTTCCTCAGAACTCACCTTTCTCCACTTTCTAAAGCATTGAGCACAGTTTTATCTAATTCCAATAATTTGATACCATCATTATCAAGATGATTAGCGAAGTATATACATTGAGTTGATGGTTTGATCTCATCTCTACTCAGTTTGGCAAAGTTTAAAACTGCTTCAATTTCCTTCAAACTCCTACAATAGACAAATATCAGGTTATATTTTTATATATTAACATACATTAAGAACAAGTTTTATGAGGCCCAAAGTTTGTCACCCACCTATATGTGTAACCCAACCTAGTTCTGGCTTTCAAAACTTTACAGTATATGCTGCTTTTTAAACATTTTGATTTTCGTAAGATACGGCATTAAGTTTAACAGTACTTGTATATAAGTGGGTTCACTGAATACCAGCAAAAGCTTAACAAGGGCCGTCTTTGGAAATCGCGATATCAATGTAACACCGATTCTTTACAGACGATCTGATATTCATTTGCAATTTAGAATATCAATACAATCTAGCATTTAATAAAGCTATAAACTATAGGACTTATGTGTATTAATGGGTTTTCTGTTAAGTCTAAAAAAACAAACAAGAAAATACAGTTTGTTTTGGTTTGTTTTATGTCTGAAACAACTTTTAACATCATGCATAATGATAATAATCATGAGTGTATTATATATATATACCTATCACTCAAATATTTTAAGTTTTATCAAGGGTTCATGGTTTTATACAACTTTGTTAATTGTTTATAAATATACACGGTTTTGTTAAGGGTTCATCAATTGTTGAAATTGAAAATAACAATAAAGTGGGTGGGGTATGTAAACAAAGCAAAATAATCCAAAAGTTCCTATTATTATATATGTATTTGATTAGATATGCATCAAATATATTGAAATAAATATGAAAAAATATAAAACACTCACCAAAATAGGCATTTAGAATGAAATGAAAACAATTTCCTACCCTTGAAATAGCCTTTTTGTTGTGAGCCCAAACACATATTCAAACTACTTTTTTCATAAATCCAAATGTTGATAAAGGATGTTTATATAATACTTAACAATGTCTTGTGCCAAGTTCTATAAAAAATATTTCCAAAAAGTCATTTTCACATTTATCTCAACCCTGTCATTACATGTTTCCACTTCCTGTTTTTGTCACAGGGGCTCGATGAAATTTTCCTTCTTATTGTATCTTCATTATAAAGAATTTAAAGGAAAAAATCATCAAGCCCCTGTGCGCAAACTGAGCGTGTAAACATGTGCTGACAGTGTTGTGATAAAATAAGAAAATGACTTTTTGGAAAGATTTTTTGTGGGACTCTACACAAGACATTGTTGACTGTTATATAAACATCCTATATCAACATTTGGATTTATGAAAAAAGTAGTTTGAATATGTGTTTAGGCTCACAACAAAAAGGCTATTTCAAGGTCAGGAAAATCTTTTTATTTCATTCTAAGTGCATATTTTGGTGAGTGTTTTATATTTTTTCATATTTATTTTAATACATTTGATGCATTTCTTACCAAATACATGTATAATAATAGGAACTTTTGGATTATTTTGCTTTGTTTACATACCCCACCCACTTTATTGTTATTTTCAATTTCAACAATTGATGGAACCTTAAATCAGCAAATGAAATTGTGACAGCAGCAATGGCTAATTTGACAGATCAAAGCAATGTTTGTAGTTTGTTTCTATTTATTTCCTTAAAAAAGCAAAACCGAATCTGCACACACTAATTTCCATCATGCGTACAATGGCAAAAAAATGGCTAATCAGTAATTGGCCTTATTTATTGCCTAGTATTGGGTCGAACTGTCACAGGGCCGTTATAACTTATGTCAATAAGAAAATAAATACATTCTCGAAGATGACATCGTTTAATATAAAAACAAATCGACATTGAAGTTCAATTTTAAAAGGAGAAACAAATTTTCATATCTGACTTTGATTCTTAACAAAAATAAACATAAAAGTACGCACCGAGTCTCTTCCACATCCACCATTTTCCCGCGATTTTTGACAAATGTGGACAAGGGGAAAGTCCGAAAAGTTCCGCATGTAAAAACACGTAAACAAGGTTACTCTTCAATGAGGAGGCGTTTGTTGATTAACTGTTAAAATGTCTGCACAAACGGTCTGTTTGTTTTTCTTCTTTTTAAGAATATTAGGTTTAAACAATGGAGAGGAAAATGAAGATGATGGTTTCTGCTACAAGAAAGATGGTGTTTCTGAATGTGTCAGTTTTGAAAATTTTAATTTGACGCGTTTAGATGGAGGACAGGTAGGTAGGACATTGAAGTTGAACTTGAAGTGAATTAAGATTCAATCAATGTATTCTAGGTAACATGCTTTCAGTCTCATCATCTTCACATTATTAGTTATTTATGAATATCCATCATTACATTAACTTATTTACTGAAATTAAAAACACAAGAATAGTAAAATTTAATAAAAATACATACTAAACATAGCATGAAAATGTTAAACACTTGTCTGTTGACATAGAAATATGCAGATTATTTTAAATCATTTCATTATTGATCTATTGAACAGTGTTGCTGAGCAATATTCCAAGGACTCTATGTACATGGGTGAAAGTTTTCAGTATTAATACTGATTTCAGTATTTTGAGAATGAATTACTGTATGTAATTCATATAATAAATGTCTATTTAAGTATTTTGATTGTAGTGTAACAAAAATACCGTCTAGATTGAGTTTTAGCCTATCTACGAAGAGTTGCTTCCCTTTATTAATATACGCTATTGACTAGAAGCCGGACAGTTTATTATAGATATTTTAGTGGAATCAGCTCGCCACTTTGAGGTAATTAGACCGTTTTAAATATTTAGTTCAGGTACGATAAGATTGATTAAAGTTGTATTTTTGCATGGAGCATGTTGTTTCTAGTCAGGAAATTGGTCATAAGACGTTGATCATAGACGCTTATTAAACTGAGAGTAAGGTAAGCGTTTAGTTCTTCCAGCCAATCAAATCGCTCCATTGTCCTGGAGAGCAGTATATAAAGGACGAGTCGTGGATTAATCGCCAGTCTGGGTTCACTCGTCTTTGAGTTAACATCGCTCTTAATTATCTGGGACTTTGTCAGTATACCTGGCGCTACAAATCTACCCACTCGCGTTCTTGTTCAAGCATTGCGCTTGCCCAAGAGAGTGATAGATAAGTTAGCCCCTAATACTGGGTCGCAGTGTAAGAGAGATCGTTGTTGTAACTCTGGTTTGTCCGTAAGTTGGAACTAAATTGTTAATGTTGGAGTTGGAACTCCTATAAGTTGTAACTTCATAAGAAGTTGGAGCTTGATCTATTAAGTTGGGTCTGTGGATAGCGTATATGTATATATGTAATTAACTGTGATTATTTCTTGTTCTATCCTATCATTTTGTATCATTTATTTGTCCAATCATTTGTCTAAGCAAGACGAGGAAAAATTCTTATATAATATTGTCTTTATGACTGACCTTACAAAAGGGTGAGTTACAACCTAATTCATTCATTAACCTACCTGATTAGATACACGCTCGGTATACACGTTACAGTAGGTTTTCAGTATTTTCAAATATTCCAACTTTCACCCATGTATGTATATAGGGTCCATGATTAATCTTATGTACTTGTACTTTCAGCAGGAGGCTATATTGGATTAGTTTGACATACAGGTGCTAGACAGTATTTTTCCTTCTTATCATATGTACAGAGAAGGAAACATTTTGCCTAGCACCTGTGGTTTGCTCTATGAACACATTGGTGCTGAATCTCTTGGCATTGATAGCAGATCTGCTTTCTTTATTTTGTTTATACAGACATGGTTTTGTAAAAATAGCCCTGACCAGGATAATCATCTTATTTTTAACCACTAAGATCCTTAAATTGAACTTATGAAGTTCAGGTTGAAGGACTATATGGCAAAATCATAAATGGACATAGAATTGAACAGAACTGCCTTCTTCGTTAACTTAATTCAGATGAGCAACTTGTTACCATCTTGTACATAATTAATTCATTATTTATCTTACAGGTTAATGACATCACTGAGATAAATCTTCAAAATGGAAATACTTTACTGATGAAAACTCTCAACACTAAACCATTAATATTTGGTTAGTTCTTACAAGTGACCAATATATTAATTATTGCCAGGCTATGTCTGTAGATGGAAGAAGATTTTAGCATGTGTTTTCACATGTCACTACTTTCTGCCCGGAATATACATGCTGCTACTAAATACATAATTATTTGAATATTTCTATGAGATTAAGGCCAAGAATGGGGCTTAGCATCAATTCTCAACTTGGAAATATAGTTGTAATTAACTAGCTGTTTTCCTCTTCATTTTTAGTAGCTGTATGATAAGTAAAATTCTATGATTATTGCCTACATCAATACTATCAGTTAGTCTACCATTATTGATTTGAATACATGTATATACTTATGCATGAAGTTGCAAATGTAAGCAGTGAGTATAAGAAATGTAATAAAAGTAGTGTCTCATGATAGTTTAGATTGCCTGTTTCAACCATGATAGACATCCAGTTAATTCTCCTGTCCCCACCACTGTATCAAGTAAGACTTTTTTCAGTCACTGACAAAGGTTTGGTTTTAATTCAGGTTAAAAACTTGAATTCAGAGATCTATGACTCTCCAGTAACAGTGAGTATGAGTAAGCACCATGATATCACTGAAAAATACATGTAGTTGAAATACATAAAAAGCATGATACATTACTTTATTTTTTTATTTTAATTTTTACAGAAATACCAGACTTTCTTAGTGATGAAGAATGTGACCATTTTATAAATGTGGCAAACAATATTGGTATGAAAACTAGTTATACAGAAAGACAGACTTCTAAGAATGGAATTAGTCTTATGGATATTAATTCTGATAAAAAATTGAGTCTTGCTGAGGTAAAACTTACTATTGAAGACCATTAATGTCAATTCTAGCATTATTATAGTACAAAAACTATCTGATGGATAACACTTTATAAACTGCAATAGCTCGTGACTAATGTGATAAATTGTGATAATGCTCAATTTTTGCTAAATTCTTAAATATTAATCATATCACTTTTATTCTTTATCATTTATGTCTCTCTTTGTCAAACTGTGCAATAGTCTTGGACCACAATGGAAATAAGGGTTCCCTTTTTTGTGTTAGCCAGGTTATTGTATTTTGACATAGACCTTTATTTGCATCTGCTTAGTAAAGGTTGAAATTTTGCTCATCTTTATACCCCCGCTTCGAAGAAGAGGGGGGTATACTGTTTTACCCTTGTCTGTCCGTGCGTCCGTCCGTTACAAAATTTCCGTCGCAGTTTTCTCAGCAACTATAACATGCAGCAGCCTAATACTTTGCATATTGCTTCATCCCATAGTCCCATGTGGTGTAAAACGATTTCATGCTCCTGGCTCATCTACTTCCTGTTTGTCGCATATTTTTAGATTTTTGCGGGGGTATGTGACTAGTGAGCATTAGCTCACAGATTTACTTGTTTTTTTTATTTTATGGGTCTTGGTGATTTTATCTGTATAGTGAAAGAAGTGCACTGCTACAATCTAATAATTTGTTACTGGGCACCCATTTGGCATCTTTTGGGGCCAAATATGGGTCCCATTCCCCTCTCAAAATCGTATGTTTTTTCCCCTATCTCAGATAAAATTTCCCTTCAACATATCATTTAAAATAATTGTCATTCTGCCGTAACAATCTATACTAGCTATTCAAATCAATGGTAGTAAAGTCTCAACTGTACAGATTAATTTTATGAGGTGACTGAAAATTCCCCATATTGTTTTTAATTGACGCAAAATTCCCCTTGCTGAGGGTATGGCTACCAGTCCCCAAAAGTTGTCTAGTGCCCTGTGTTAGATCATGGAACATCAAGATATGTCACTATGCTAAAAATCTTGACATTGTTTTGAACAGCACAATAAATAGTTGGTTGTTTACTGAGTATTTTGCTATAAGCAGATGCTAAAAATGTTTCAATGGAAATTAATTCACCATGACTTAACATTGATCAAATAGTCTAGATCAAATTTTTCAATTGTGAAACATCATTAACCACTTTTAAAAGATTACAATCTTTGTAATTAGATAAGTATGTTTCTGTCCTTAGTATCTGTGCCACTGTAAGACAGCAATGTCTTGACATTTATTTTTAACTAGGTTTTTAGAAGTTTAATATATTGTAATCAATAATTTCATTTTTCAGATGAAGTTAACTATAGAAAATGGCTTTGATGTTTACCTTGAAGATGAGGATCTAATAGAAATGTAAGATAATTAAATATTGCTGTAATGAATCACTTATACCTTTCTACACTAAGTATTCAATGATTTCTACCCCAGGCAGCCAGCACAGTCCCGGTCCAGAATCACTATACTTACATAGTGATTCCGGTCTGGGACCATGCTAGCTGCCTGTGATTTCTACTTGCCATTGCCATTTAATGCTGAAGTATGTATACAGGGATGCAAGTTTTCCAGTTTATACATCATTTCCATTTAACCTTCATTTTCAAGTTTTTTATGTAGTTTCATCCCTGTGTATATGATGGTTGCTCAATGAAACAGTTTCAAGGCAACACTTATAGTCAGTCACATTAAAATCAGATCAAATATATGCCACTGCTATGTAATTTGATGGTTAGGCATTGACTTGCATGTCAGTGAAAATTTTACCCTTTAGCTCTGTGAGTTGATTTCACATGTCTTTATGTGACTTCAGAATCACTGGAACCTTGACATGAAACATCTAGTTGTTTAGAAAACTAATTTCATCTTGTTGCTGAACACTGCCTTGTTGCCTGGGTGACAGGGACAAGTTAAACAGAACATGACTAGTAAACTAAAACCCTTCAGATATACCTTAGGAAAATGTAATGAAGCATTAGATAGTCTGCTTTAAACGAGATTGCATTTTGGTGAAATGCTGGTCAGTTTTGAGTCTAAATATTTTAAAGAGATTATAATTTGCATTCAATCGACTAAATGTATCTGGAAGTAAAACTTTATAGTTTTTCAACATTAAGGTGGTATGGTACTTCTGTCAAGTTTACAACAGTACCAAAAATTATATGCAAATATAAAAAAGTCAGAAGTACCATACCACCTTAAACAAACAAAACTATAGCTAGCTTGGTTGGTTCAGGTGACAGCACATTTAAGAAAACAAATCAAGGGTTGGAATATTTTATTTATGAGCAGGACTTTTGTGGAGTTCGGTCATGAAATATCTTCTCCTAAATTCCTTTGTTTCGAGAAATGCTTTTTCAGTTACTGCTTTCTGCCAATGGTATATCAATGTTTAGAGCTAGGTTAATAGCTTTGATAAAGAGATCTAGACCTGTACTATGACCATGAGTAAGTCTGATCACAGCAATAAGACTGAACAAATGCTTAAATTATATTGCATAACGCTCTGCGTATAATACTTAACAATGAAAACATTTCTTCAGAAAACAAAAGATGTTGCACTTTTTGTAACAGTAATCCTAATTTTTGCGATGCATGATTTTTGGCAACATAGAGTTAAATTTTTATTTGGATAGAAATACTCACGGACCTTAGTCCCTGATTTTATCTATTAGTTTTTAGCTTGACTATATGAAGTATATGCAGAGCTCTCCTACTCACCCCTACGATGGTGTCAGCGTCCATATTTCTGAATAAAGTTTTTGTGCAGTAAAATATTTTTTACTTTAACTTTTTTATTTCTAAAGGTATCAACTTCAAACTTTAAATGTATGTTCCTTATTATTAACCACATCTCATTTGACAATGTTCATAACTCCAAATGCATTTTTTTCAGAATTATCTCCCCTTGAACATAGAATTTTCTTTAAAAAATATTGTTTTTTACTGCATCTGTTTTATTTCTTTAGGTATTGACTTCAAACTTTAAATATATGTTCCTTATTATCAACCACATCTCATGTGACAAAATTCATAACTCAAAATATTTTTTTCAGACTTGTCTCCCCTTTAACAAAAAAATTCTTTAAAAAGTATTATTTTTACTGTAACTTCTTTATTTCTCTAGGTATCTTCTTAAAACTTCAAATATATGTTCCTCACCACCACCCACATGGTGTATAATAAGATTCCTAATTTTGCCACACTTTTGTTGCAAAATTCTTCCCCCTTGTTACTTAAAAATGTTCTTTACTTATTTTTGTTTTTGTTTACTCAAGCACCCCGAATAGTTGAGCATGCTGTCTCTACTGACAGCTCTTGTACTTATTAGTTTGAATTTGGTATTGAAGAACTAAGTCACCAGTATAAGTATGTGTGGGTATATCATCACCTTCATTGATTGGCTTATTTGTTTTTAGTTCAACATAAAAATCTGCCATTATTATTATTTATAGTCTGACACATTTGACTTGTGAAGTGTTATACCCATATATAATCATTTCCCTATTTACAGGTATAAATTGATGAAAATTGATACTAACAATGACAGTGAGTTTCTTACTAACCCTCACTACGTGTCTATATGTTTTACGTTGTGTGTAATCTTCACTACATCTTTCTATATGTTTTTACACTTTGTGTATTCTAACCTTTAACCTTTATGTACATTTTTATCACACATGTGCATTAGTTCAACATTAGCTTTGAGGATTGTTGAATGCCCATTGTTTTTCCTTTGTTTTAAATATGTCAATGTGCTCTGTACTTTAACTCAAGTGAGTGAGGCCATCTTGGCCCTTTTGTATTTATTATATTTGATTTTACTTAGAGGTTTATACTCAGCAGAGGAGGGACTGGTGGCAACTATCAGCCCACGTGAATGGATAATGCTCAAGAGACAAATTTTAATATTTATGTAACCTGACATTCTGCATAATTAAATAAAAATGAATATTGTATGTATGTACATGCATCTGTACTGCCTATTTAGATATACTCAGCTTTTAATACTAAGTGTGTTAGTTTATTATTCTACACTTATAAAGTTTTTTATTTGTTTACAGTGCATGCTGTATTATATACTTTATAATATTGTATTGTATGGCAATATTTACCTGATACTGATCCATTTTAAACAATACTTATTTATCCGCCTAGCTAGCCTAGTTGCAGTCAAGTCTACTGATTGAGGGGTAGTAGGTTTGATTCCTTGACAGGGCATACTTTCATAGAATTTGGTCATGAAATAAATTCTACTGCCATTCTTCCTCCTAATGCTGATTCTAAATCATGTAGGGCAGTTGTCAATCACTGACAGACGTTTGTGGTTAAAAACTGGTTAATAGCTAAATCCAGAGAATTAGCCTTTCCAAGAATGGTGAGTAGGTTGACTGGCCACTGTAATATGACCTATACAACTATACAATGTGTTGCTATGGTGTTTATCCCCCTTCCTTTCCAATAAAAAAGAAATAAATGCTTACTAGAAAAAATTTGGTACATGATGTCTTTTTAGTACGGTTCCATAGATGCCATCTTCCCCTTTTTTCACTACAATCAAGTCAGTCAGTACTTTTCACTTGGCTCAATCTCTGTAAAACAATACCTGTAGAGTGTTTTCATACAGGATCTCTAAGGTTTGCATAGAGGGTCACGTCGAGATGACCTTTATGTTGACCAATCAATGTGTAGCTTTCATTTAGACAAAACACTATAAATAGCATTTTGATTTCGTAATTTCCATTATAAGACCAATGTTTGCGAGCCAATTTGACAGCTGTACTATTGACAGGCTGTGATTATGCGGCTCATTTCAAATTGCCTGGCTTAGACGATGTAAAAAAGTTACTAAACATAACAATTTTGTCATGAATATTATAATGAGAAAAGATCACCTGAACATGACCCTAGTAAGAAATTGGCTAGATCTAAATTAGCGAGTAGGTGAGCAGAAAATTTTAGATTAGGTTTTAATCAGATTGCACTTGGCTGTCTGTGATATCAGAATCACCCTAAGTATGAAGTTCACTCAAAAACAATTGTTTCTTTATAAAGTTGGAGACTGTAATTGCTGATCTTGATCCATGCTAGTACATTAATGCGTAGGGCTGTCACGATATGCCAGAAGCGTATCGCGGTATATTTTCAATGAAAATAAAACATATCGCTAAATACTGGTATGTTAAATTTGTATCATGGTATGTATTGCCGCTGCTGCATATTGCAATATACCAGTATATTGTGACAGCCCTGTTAATGAGTGAATTCACTGTTTGTGGATTAAAGTTCACCTATACATGATCATTACATGAAAATCTTCTGATCTACTGTAGTAGACACAGTGGAGTGTACAAGTAGTCTGAGTAATTTGAGAAAGTGATAAGAAGTATCAGGTCTTTATTGTCTTGCACATAGTTTCTACATATTTTTGTTTATTGTATATTTCTGATTATTGTGTATCTGTTTTATATAGTGTTTATGTTATTAGTTATTAATCAAAATAATAATTTGGTTATTTATTTAAATCAATTTTAGCATTTTATTATCACAAACTTTAAAAAGAATCATTAAGATGTTTTTTCCTGATAAAAAATTAAGGTATATACAGAGACAATAAATGACTAAATGTTAATGGTTGAAATATTATATTTTTTCTTATGAATTTACAAATGTCTGTAAATATTGTGTTTGTGTCTTTTTCCTGTGTTCTATTGTTGTTGTAAACTGTTTCTTATTTAATTTCTGAATGATAAATCATAACAAATTATGTAGTACATAGCTCATAGGCTGTACATAACTAGTATTTGTATGAATTATAAAATGTATGCACATTTTGTTATTTCAAATGCTTTACAAGCATCAAAACCATTTTAACCTTTGTATTATAGTAATTTTTGTCAACAAACAAAGTCTTAAGTTATAAATGAAGGGCTATACTCCATTAAATCTTAATTGATCGAATAATTACAACCCTCTTTTGTAGATTTTAAGCTATATACTGGATCATTGTTTCATCTTTCTGTTTGTTTGTCTTGTGTTTCTAGCTGGTGACATATCTTTGACATTTATGGACATGAGTTCTGAAATACTTGCCAGAAATGTTTTGTCAACACAATTTAGGTAATTTTATGGCATCCAGCACACCAAACCTAGCTTTTTTTGGACCCTTGTCTGTAGCCAGTACTCACCTACCCTTCCAGAAGGCTGGAAACTTCTCCATATATATTATTAATGGAGAAAAATTTACATGATTGTCAAATTTTCATTGAAGGGTATTACCTCCCCGGGTGGGATTCGAACCCGTACCCCCTTCGAGACATGAGTTTCCATACCCTGGTGCGCTACCAACAGCACCACTGACCCAGGTTCCAGAAATGTGTCTATACCTTTACAATAACGTAACATTCTGTGTCCTGTAACATCAACTAACTTTAAGCAAGATCGGCTTTATTATAGTCTGCCTCATAAAAAATTAGATTCTCTTATTCTATTTTACCAGATTTTATCACCCAAGCTGAGATGAAAAACTTTTCACCTCAACAGATGTCCATCTATTTGAAGGATTATTTAAAAGAACACCCAGAGAAACATTCAAGATACAGTAAACAAGCTTGGTTATATCCAGACCAGTCCACTGATGAAGTTTTTAAACAAGTACAAAATAGGTATATATTTGTATATTCTTGTTTGTGGTTACCATGGTAACCACATCTTCGATGAGAGTGATGGAATTTTTTATATCGGAAATTATTTTTTTATTGGGTTATATACCCCCTGTAAACACTAACAATGATCATTTTACAGAGGCCAGCTCTCCTGTTCTGGACCTTTGTCTATACACAATTAGTACTCTCCTATCTTTCCACAAGGATAACAACTTCTGCATTGACATTATTGTTGAATTTTCCTGGAAGGGCATAATTTGCTTAGGTAAGGCTGGAACCGTTTACCTATTTGGGACTCTAGATTTGAAATCATGTGTGTAGCCTTCTGCACAGAGAACTACAGTACCTGTGATCATCAGCAAATAGACTGGGGATAAAGTGCAATCTACTTTCACACGTTCTGAAGTTTTATGATTTTATCTAAACACTGTATGATAATTAAATAACTGTTTTGTTTTATATAGAGTCTCAGAAGTGGTAAAACTTCCAATGAGTTTGATACAACTTAGTGACTTCCAAGTAAGTAGGACAATTCATTTATTATTGTACAACTTAAGGAATCATTAATATAGGCTGTAGTCACACTTTTTTTGCATGAGAATTCTGGCTCACACCTCACACACTTCTAGGGTAGAATATTTAGCAGAGACATCATTCTGCTGAACATTTTGTTTATCGATTTTATTTTTTGTTTCCATTGTGTCATCTGTCAAAGTGGGCATTTACTTGATTCCAGATTGAAGTGCTGGTCAAGATGATAAAATTAATAGTCTTTGTACTCAAATATTGGAACTGTTAGTTATACAGACTTAAGACTGATGCTACGGTCCCATAAACAAAAAAAGCCGTGCGGGCACCGTACGGGCGCCGTGCAATCAAGTTCCCCAAGGACCCGTACAAACTCTTGGGTACCCGTACGGACTGTTACGTTTTTCCCAGGGCCGGTGAGATAAGCCAAGGATATTTGTATCAGTTTCAAAGTCAAATTGTGAACAAAATCGTGGCCGAGTATGGATTAAAATTGCTTATCTTTCAGCTACAGCTCCGTATGTGTGTTGTTTTGAGCCGTGTACCTTACATAACCTTTATACGCAAGGCTTCCCATGGCCTACTGCTGTCTGCAAGTACGGGTCCGCAACAAGCAAGGATTTTATTGGACTGAGGCATATAATCATAAGAAAAGTCATAAAAATCATCTTAAGAGTTTAATACAATTTTTGATGATACACTACTCTGATCTTTAAGCTAATGAAAGTGAGCTGTATATAACTATATTTTAGGTTGTAAACTATGGTATTTTATAAATACATATATTGTAGGTTGTTAACTATGGTATCAATGGACATTATAATGCACATTTAGATTCATCACATATAAGGAAAGAACAACAATGTTGTGATCGTGGAAGATATAGTAAATGTCGTATATGCAGGTAATGTAGCTGGTATTCTATACTTCTTTTCACCTAAAAATCTGGCTATTAAAGTCATTATAAACAAGTTTCATGAATTGTTTGTTGGCAATGAATAATAAATCTTAGTAATTTTTTTTTGCAAAATATTAATCAATATTCTGGGGGTTTTTTTGTTTGGTTGGGTTTCAAACTGTAGCATGAAATTGTATGTGTTATACAGGGTATTACGGTGGTCAGCCAACTTACTCACCATTCATGGGAAGTCTGATATCTTGATTTAGTTGTTAATCAGTTACTAGGTGCATACTTCTGTCAGTGACAGATTACTGCTCTAAATGATATAGAATCAGTGGTAAGAGGGAAAATGGCTGCAGAAATTTATTATTTTATGACCAAGCTCCACAAAAGTATGCCCAATCCAATGATAAATGGTGTGGAGCCCAAATAAAGAAAGACAGACTTGTAGGTTTGAATCACTAGTGGTTTCCTACCATCTTATGTCCTTTAAAAAAATTCTTACTTTAGTCTTTTATGGACCTGACAACAATGTAAAATAATTATGTCATATTTCAGAGAAAGGGTGTTTATTGTTTCACCATTGTTTATAGGTATAAATATAATGTTGTACAGTGGTAATCAAATATATAAATGCATGCTTGCTTTGTTCTGTTTTCACTATCTGTGATTGTGTTAGACATCAAGGAAATATACACTTTGTTACATGTAGTAAAGAAATTGAATTAATTTTCATTCACAGTATGTTTTAAAATGTGACTAATTTTATTTTGTCAAATTGTAATTCTTTTTCTTGGGTTAGATATAAAGGAATATCAATCTTAGTTCTGAATGATTTGTTTTTGTTTATTTACAATTTTCCCAATTGTTGTACATCTGTTTTTCCTTAAGTCATATAATGCCATTCTTGTACCTGGAATGTTTGTAAAAGAACTAAAAGGATAACTCTAGTTGCATGCTTAGTTTAGATTGTATTATTTTAATTGCAATGCTGTTGATTAGAAACTTTTTGAGTATTTGGGATTTAAAATAACCTTGTCTGTTGGAGACTTTAGACTGCTTGTTCTCTTAGGACCATTTTTGTTCCTTAATTGAGTAATAATTAATGTATAGCATTGAGTTTCAATGACTGGTAGTCGTATTTTAGACATAATTGTACCTCCAGTAGCCTGTAATGAAATGAGATTTAAAAAAAACTTTAATCTTTGGGCAGCATATTATCAAAATCTTACGATAATTCAACAATACAATATAGAAGGATATACGACTAAAATGGATCATAAAATGCTTGATAATACAAGCCCTTGTTTTATATGTCTACATTAGTCCTCTAACCTTTGAGATTTGTTGGACAAACATTATTTTAGTTGTACTACCAAGTTATTTAATTAAGAAATGAATATGGCTCTAAGAGCACTAGCTGTTGTCCAAAGTCTTCATCCGACAAGGTTATTTTACATACAAAATACTCAAAATGGTTCTATTCAACTTGATTCTTTGATGTTTTGTAAAATGTGTAATGCTCAAAATCTTCATTCTACATATTTAGAGGTAACTTTTTATATTGATACACTTATGTGCTGCAATTGAATTATGGAACTTTTTCTATGTAATTTTTGATTATAACAGGTTAATTACATGGGTGGTAGTTAAAAAAACCGTATAAATTCAACTTTTATTTTTATGTCCTCATAAATCATGAATTTTTGGACAAGTCCTGAATACTTTCTTGTGTATCATTATTAGCTATTAATTTGACATTTATCATTACTCTTGTACAGGTATATGACTATATTGTTTTATCTGAATGATGTTGAGGATGGTGGTGAAACAGCATTTCCATTTGCTAACAAAGACAGTATCAATCATACGGTTAGTAGTTTAGTCTGTACCCCTATCTTTGAATAAAGTTCTAGAGGAAAATTGTTCCCGATTTATTTTACTATTTTTGTTATTGGTTGGTATACATACCATTTGCTCCAAATGAATATTTTGATACATTTCTGTTCTGTGACCGACATCTGCCTTACTGATATGGCTGTGTGAGGGAAAATAGTGGTAGGAAGTATTTCATGATCAAACTTAGGGAAGGTATGCAAGAACCACCCAGGAATCCATGACCCCCATCAATCATTGTGGTACCAACTTAGTTAACAGGTTGGTCTACATACAATCATCTTGAAATTTAGTGTTCATGCTGTTTGCTTTTATGTTATGTGCTATGCTTGAGACACTCCATATCTGATCAACTATAGTTTTTAATTTTTCAACAGTAACTAGCAAATTTCCGAAACATGATATTGCAACAAGTATTAATCTGATATCTCACCTTTCTCTTGTGCATGGTTGAATATAAGCCATGGTTGTACTTAAAACAGAAGTTCTGTGCCATACATAGTATGTAAAATATGGATGATAATCTAACAATTAATTTTCTATGGCCAAATGATTGCCAATATCTGATATTATTTCAGAATTCTCATTTAGACCGTGTACAACATCTATATAAGAAATGTGGTGATGTAGACTTGCGTGTATCAGCTGAGAAAGGGAAGGCTATTATATGGTATAATCATTTTATTGATGAGTCAACTGGTTGGATGGGAGATATAGATGAGTATACTTTACATGGTGGATGCCCTGTGAAAGCTGGAGAAAAATGGATTGCTAATTTCTGGATAAAAACTAATGATGAAAAAACTAAAGACTTGGATAAAATAAAAAAGCTATTGAAGAAATGATTGTGTTGCCTTAATGTAACTGGTTTTTTTTAAATTATCTAATAAATGAGTGTTGTGTAGATTTTGCCTGTTTTCTGTTATAAACCCAAATTAAGATGTCAAAAGGTTTTTACAATTATTATCGAAGAGCCATCACTTTTCTACATAAATCCATGTACATGTATATGAGAATTGTAAAATATATTTATGAAGTGAATAAAGCTATATTTGATGATCTATAACAGGACAAAATATTTTGTTGTATGATAAAAAGAATTATTTCAAATAAAATAAATGTTATTCTAAATATTTATGTGTACTCTGACTTTACTGCAGAAACATAATTATTAAAACTAGTTGAATAATTCGTATTGACAGAATCATGGAACAGACAAGTAAGGTTGTGAATTTCTTATTAGCTCATCTTATTTCGGAGTTCAAATACAATCCTGCCTAATAAATTGCAAGGCCAGATTTTTACAAAACAATTTAAAGCTGTAGTCATTAGGTAGTGAAATAAAACAGTTTTACACAACTTAATTTGTTTGTATTATCTGTCAGTTATAGCTTTGTACAATGTAAGTTGATCAATCAATTTCTGAGTGAACAGTTGTTTCACGTTGATAAATGGCCATATTCTCATACACTATTCATGATACTCTGTGTATAATGCTAATTTAAATGCTTCACCAGTTTTTACATAAAAGACTCAAATGTGAGTGGTAGACATTCGTTTTCTGCTACGCAACCTTGTCACATCTATGAAATTACAAGTAGTTGTTGAAAAGTTATTGCATTATTTAGTTATGTTTCATGATGCTGCTTGCTGGCTGACTACACAATTAGTATATCTGACCATTAGGCTACTGGTATCTACCATTTTTTTTAGCATAAGGGTTTTACCCTATTAATTGTGCTGTCAAAAAATGGCTCAACCATATTATACAGTTTGTGCAATTTGACCCGAGACATATTAATACAGTACACCATTTGGTAAATTATTTAGTATATACAAATTTAGTATATTACAAATCAGGCCTCAACAAGTTGATCATATATTCTATGGATTTGCTCGCACCTTAATTTTGACGGTTTTTACACAAATTTTTTTTCATTTCCTCGCTCACTCATAAAAATTCGGTTAATCTGCTATATAAAGCAACTAAACTAAGATTTTTTTATATTTTATTTCTTCGCTTGCCCCATTTTTCCTCAGAAAAATCCATAGAACACATAAGTAACTTGTTGTGGCCTCATATTCACATTGTATTTGTTGTCAGAAATTAATTTTCTCCCACGTTGGGCGCCAAATGTAACCTGATAAAAATCCAATTGTCCAAACTGAGATTCAAACCCACAACCTCTCCGGTCATAAGCGGACACTACCACGTCGCCAAAAAAGCTAACTTGAAGGCCAGGGAGTACAAGTGCCGTCTTATACCTCTGCTACAACACTATTCTCAAACGTAAATAAATACAATAACAAGGGTTTATATTTTATAATTTTAATCTACTTAATCATTCATAATAAACAGCAGATATATCATAAAATCCTTTGTGTGTTGATTTATTTACATTATCATTTATATATTTAACAAATTTTAATGTTTCTTTATCTCTATATACCAATGCTAGTGAATTCTGTCTTGGAGATACTGTCAACAACTAAAAATAGAAAATAAAACTAAATTTATTTATACTGCAGTGGGTTTAATGCTGTACCAACACAATTTTTTACATTATTCTACTGTGTCCAGTGCACCTAACCAAGCTTTCCTGGACCCTTGTCTATAACATGTACTCACCTATTTTCCACAAGGCTGGGAACTTCTCCATATACCTTACATTACTGTCAAATTTTTATGGAAGGGAATAACCAGCCCAGCGGAGATTCCAACCTGTTCCTCTTCAGGACACCAGATTCAAAATCTAGGTGCACTTCCAACTGTGCTACCAATGAAACTTAACAGGATGGACTGTTTACATTATGCAACAACAAACACCATACAATATATATGATGATAAATTGAGGCTTCCATCAAATGATGTACATGCCAAAAACAACAAAAAGTAATATATGGTGCTATGTGCCACACTTTTACAACTTTGCAGTCATGTAGAGGTGGTCAGTCCTCTAACTCACTGTCCCTTTAAAAGGTTTAGATCTATGGACCAAATCTTTTAATCTTTACTAAGCACATAGTTTTCGCCTATTGGCAGACAACTGACTTAGTTGATACAGAGGCAGGTTGAGGATAGTCATAGAAAACATTTCATGATCAAACCCAAAGATGCCCATCATGGGGACAGTTTTTTGAAGGGCAAAGACATTTGTAAATATTTCCTGTTACTAAGGTTTGCTAGCAAGTGAAACAAAAATGTAGCTTGTAGGAAACCTAGCATATGCAATGGCTAGATAGTGCCTGTGAGAGATTTCCTGTAGTAACAAGCTATACATAGGTGCAATAGGCCAGTTAGCAAAAAAAGGAAGTAAAAGTGGCTTCATTTCAATCAGCTGTAGTGCGCGTTTTTCAAATGTTTTCAGTAGATTCACCGAAGTGCTTTCTCGGATGATTTTAAATGAAGAAATCTGCCTTGTAAAAATCCCACCCCTACTATATCAACATGAAGGTCATATCAATGAATGGTTAAATATTTTTATACAATATATTTACCTCTTCATCTTCACCACTGGCTATATATGATGTAAAACCTCCATATTCCATATCCCAATCTAGAAATATATAGAAACAACATAAATATGTACAGAATCATAAGTAACAATACATTGCAAAAGCTATAAATGTCATGCCATCACTTCTAACTAACTTTATTTGACACTCATTTTTCATTACTTTCACCCTTCCACAAACAGTTGACAACTTTTAAACTACTAGTCATTGCCATAAATTTTCACAAGCACTAGCTCGGTTCATTTTGTTTTATAGTAACTGGGCAAAATGATCAAATAGCCCAAAGCAAAAAATACCCCATTAATTTCACTAGTAAAAATCAATTTCCACTAGTAAGAATCAATTTTCATAATTGCATAATTGGGCTTGTGGGTTAGATTAAAGACTGGACTTTTCAGTGAATGGAAGAAAATCAACATTATAATTTGATAAGAAGTAGATTGGCACATTAGGACCATGCTGCCCATGCAGCCAATCAGTTTTGACAGTTCTATTAGTGGAACTTTACTGTATAACAACTTACCTTCAACACCTAAATAAAGTACAAGATCAAGAGCATATTCTGACTTCTCTGTATCTGTATCATGTACTAATGTATAACATTTATGTGTCCAATGTCTAACTTCAGTTCTACATCGTGACGTACACATCTCTGTAACATATATACATTTATTATATAGATATCATGTACTAATGTATAACATTTATGTGTCCAATGTCTAACTTCAGTTCTACATCGTGACGTACACATCTCTGTAACATATATACATTTATTATATAGATATCATGTACTAATGTATAACATTTATGTGTCCAATGTCTAACTTCAGTTCTACATCGTGATGTACACATCTCTGTAACATATATACATTTGTTATATAGATATCATGTACTAATGTGTAACATTTATGAGTCCAATGTCTAACTTCAGTTCTACATCGTGACGTACACATCTCTGTAACATATATACATTTATTATATAGATATCATGTACTAATGTATAACATTTATGTGTCCAATGTCTAACTTCAGTTCTACATCGTGATGTACACATCTCTGTAACATATATACATTGATTTATAAATTAATACATGTCTTTCTTCAATGTCTACCATGCTTGCTGTACAAATTATATAAACACATTGTTAAGAGGCCCACATGGAAGACTGAGCTTTTTTTCGCTCTGTTGCCTGAAAAAGTCTATAATATTGCCATTATCATAAAAAAATATGATTATTGTAGATATCATAAAAAAATTCATCCCCACATTAAATAATAGTACAGTTCTAGTGTCCATTACATCATATGAACATGAGTCAATTTTTATGAACCATAATTCCTCAGAAATCCTAACAGAACTTACTTGTTTCTTTCACTGCTGGTTTTTCATCACCATCTGTTTTTCTAGCCGTCTTTTCATTATTAACTGAATCTTCTGCTGATTCTTTATTGCTGTCTGATTTTTCTGCTGATGATTCATCCGTCTTTTCATTATTAACTGAATCTTCTGCTGATTCTTTATTGCAGTCTGATTTTTCTGCTGATGGTTCATCCGTCTTTTCATTACTAACTGAATCTTCTGCTGACTCTTTATTGCTGTCTGATTTTTCTGCTGATGGTTCATTCTTTACAGTTTTATTTACTGATGATTGATCACTGACAGTTTTATCTGTAGATTTACCAGGTAATTGTTCACCACTATTTTCATCATTATTATCATCATCATCATCAGCATTGCTGTCATTTGATTCAGATTCAGAAGTTTCACCAGCTAATTCATGTAGTTTAAGACCAGTCATATTTGACAACATTAGGAATAAGGCATCAGATTTTAGAAGGTTCATACATGTTTGAACTGTGGGTGGTAACTGTGTAGAATCTGCTCTCTCGTAACACCTGGTAAAATATGATATCAATACTACAGTACACACTATCTCATGAAGTTATATGAGCATCAGATTACAAAATTAGGATATGAAAGTGGTTGTCCGAACAGGTAGCGCTATATCTTGTAAGTAGAAATTTAGTTGCACAAAATAAATTTTTGGTTGCTCAAACTAGAAATTGGTTGTACCTGGCAACTGGACACCCACAATTTCATAGACAGATGAGAATAATAAAGGAAACTAATGTTTATGACTGAAATAATTAGAAAATGAATGAAATTTCAAAATGCCCAAAACATTAAATTGGAAGCTCTTAAGAAGTTTGTTAATCCAAAGGTATTGTCTTCACCCTAAGAAATTTTGTAAGTATTGAGTGTATTCTTAGGTATTTAGAGAACCCTTATGTACTGCATAAATTTGTAAGTATTTTGTAAACCCTTAGGAGTTGTATAAACCCTTTGGTATTGTGCAAACCATTAGATAATATATTAGGTATTGCGTAAACCATTGATGTAAATATTTTACCTTTTATTGGGTGGCCCTATTTTCTTCCAGCACATTTTAGATGAAGATATTTCCTCAACTAAGGCATCATATTTCTCTTTCTGAAAGTTTATATCATAATCTGATACAATTCACTTGATACAAAAATAGTTGACAATTATTAAAATAATAACATGTTTTGAAATATAAGAATGCCTTAGTAAAAAGAAATTAAAAGAGGAAAGGTAATACATGTACATGTATACGTAAACATCATGGAGAAGCATTGTGTACAGCTGTCTCAAATACATCTCAAGGACCACAATGAAAATCAATGACCACAATGGAAATAAAGACTTGTTCTTTCTTTAGTTATCTTTGGTATTGGGAAGCATGTCATGGTACTAAATTCAAATGCATATTTCAAATGTTCTGTTTTAAATCACTATCTTGGTAATTAGAACTATATTTTACATTCATATTCTGTCACAATATATTAATTGTATCATTATATGATACCTCATAGTAATACCGAAATAAATCTATCTATCTATATTGCTATTTTATTATAATAACTTGTTTTTACCACTTGATGTAACAAACTCAAGGTATAGCTACAGGCATAATGTTATGAAAATGAACTGGAAAAGGTACAGCATAGGTCTAAACAAAATCCATAAATCAAACACTTACCACTTCATTAAAATCATAATGTAATCATAGTTTAACAGATTTCTGGTTCAATAAAAAAGTTAAAGAAATAATACCTAGCAATTTATACTGCTAATTCATTTGACTTATATCAACAACACTGTATCTAAACTCAACAATCAACTAATCTCTTACTTACAATAAGAAAATCTTGCAGTTCAATTTCTGAATCTTGTTCAAATTTTTCTTGTATACTTCCCATAGCCCCAATATCCATATATACTGGATTGATCCAATCGAAAAATATATCATCCTGTAATGTAATCGTACATAAATATACACACACAAACAAGTCTATAAATGTCCTGTGAAGACAGGAGGTTAAGTTGAATTGATTATTTATATACAGTTCCCTCCAAAAGTTTTTTTTGGACGAATGAAATTAAAAAAAAAAAAGATTTTTCATACCACAAATAATTTTACTATGATAATTATAGTTAATTCATATAGCTTACATAATATAGTTTGAATAATATGCATAACCAATAAATGCTGACTATAGAATAAGCTCAGATAACTTTTAAGCAAGTCACTTAATCAAATTAAGTAAGAACACGGAGGCCAGTGGGCCAGGGATTGAGGCAATTGCTATTCCAACTGTCAGCATAATGCTTTATCTGAGTTAGATTCTACAAACAAGAAATCCTCTAAGGATTAGAATAAATGCTTTTAATTCAATATGACTGGACAGCTGTTGCATTGTAATGGCTAGAATTTACACAATGAAACAATGTTTCTTCGTCAGTGTTGTATAACACTCCAATACAATCGAAAACATTGTTCAAGTGTAATAAAACGTTAAAAATATCTCCTAGACTTAACACTGGGTGAAACAACGAGACTTACTATTAATAAAGTATAAGTATAGGTTAAGCTACAAATAAACACGTATGTACACTTACATCAATAGAACCATAAGGTACTAGTTCCCGGCTTGGTTCTATATATGGTAATGGTCTGTGTATAGGTGGACCATGGAACCAGCCACTGATTGATAATCTTGTCTTATCTTGAGATAATATCTCAGCTACCTGTTCAAATATACAACATTTTTATCATTAATAGCAAGTGATAAACAATATGATGCTAAATAATAACTTGGACTCTATTTCGTAAGAGGAAAATTACATTAATCTGAAAATCTGTAAATCTGATTCACATCAAATTTTTTTTTAGCGCAGCTGTCTAAGCTAATTTTGACCTATATTTTCAACCAATACAAGTTGCTCCACAATTCCTGTTAGTCCAGTGAAATTCTCTTTGGGTATAAATATATGATACCATTGGTTGTCACGAAATAAAGTTTAGTATACGGACCCAAACTTTCAATAAGCGGGTCCCAATAAAGTTTTGTGTACGGTCCATAATTTTGGTCCCCTTAAAAAACTTTAGTATATGGTGCAATATTTTCAATAAGCGGATCCTGCTTAGTTGTACAGTCCCAAATTTTCCAATATTTGATGTATCATTTCAGTTTTGTGAAATTGATATTTTAGAGTTGTTTTTTAAGTCATTTGTGCTGGCTAACTTTTGTACTTCAAACAAAATGAACCCTGCACAGCGACAAATATATTTTTTAAAGATATTTCCTGTTTATACTATTTTGAATGCAGACCCTATTACTACATATTCACAACTGTAGCATGGCCTATTTACATCAGCTTTGCTGCTATCATACTAAGACCCTTTTTCATTTTACAAATTTTAAAGTGTATTACCTGATGATAAGATCCAGGTGTAACTTCAAAAAACACAAAATTATTTTTTCTAGGAACTATGGACTTGGCTATATCATTTGGCTGAATATTTTCTACAAAAACATAATATGGCATTAAATCAACCTCACTAACAAAATATACAATGTACATAATGTTTCTTCCAAAGCAATTGCTTGACAGAAGTGATCTGTCTTTCTGCAAGTTTTTTTTAATCAATTTTATTCAGAGTTGATAGACAGATAGAAATAATAGTCTAGCAACATTTACAAAGGAAAGTCAATCAATATAAGTCATATAAGAGTTATCACTGAAAATAATTGATATGCACTCGCATAATACCTCTCTCTGATGTAACCTAAGATTCTTATCCTACGTTGCCTTATTCAAATTTGACCTGTATCAAGGACTCTAAATAGGGTCCATGCCTGTATTTAAGTTACAAAATTGAATAAAATATCAATTTAATACACCCTCATGTCATCTTTAAGCCATTAAACTAACAGACATATAGATGATAATTTTTGTGTTGTTATCAAGGTCTATCAGCTTTATTTAAGGATGCATTTTGATCAGACCCCGTGAAGTAAATCTTCATACCTTAGAAAGTAAATGTTGTGCCTTATTGGAGTCTTTTATAAGAACCAAAATACCAACTTTATAATTCTTTTTTTAGCTCAATTGTGAAACAAGCTCCTACAACTTATTTTAATCATTTTTGAGTCCACTTTCTGGACCCAAAATACTGAGCTAGTAGGATAAAGTTTCTTGCTCAAGAAAACAATGAGGTAGGTTTGGAATGGGATTTGAACCAACGCAGAATTGGCTATCCAATGATTACTAGTTCTACATCATAACCCCTTGGTCACATCTGCACGACCAACAGACTACAAGCTCACTTCTATAACCCCCACATTACTGTGTTCATTGAAGTATAACTATACAGCTAGTTTTAACTTTGATTATTTCTCTTTTAAATAAACAAGAAATGATTGTAAAATATGATAACCCCCCACCCCGAGAAAAAACAAGTAAATCTGTGAGCTAATGCTCACTAGTGATACCCCCGCTGTGAGAAATATGACTTTCATAATGTAACTTTCATTTAACAAAATCTAAAAATATGCGACAAACAGGAAGTAGATTAGCAAGGAGCATGAAATCGCTTTACACCACATGGGACTATGGGATGAAGCAATATGCAAAGTATTAGGCTGCTGCATGTTATAGTTGCTGAGAAAACTGCGACGGAAATTTTGTAACGGACGGACGCACGGACAAGGGTAAAACAGTATACCCTCCTCTTCTTCGAAGCGGAGGTATAACAATGCCTGTTGGCTATTAAAGATATTTGGTCTGGAAATCTTATGGATATGAATGATCATTCTTCATTTAAGCTTTATATAAGAACTGAGAGTAGGTTGATTGATTCCATTATATGACCAATACAGAGTGTTGCTACGGCATTAAACCCAAACAAAAAAAGAATGTATAATACTAACTGTCAACATTAAACAGATCTAAGGTTCCGCCATCTTGTTCTGTCCAATCATTTACAATATAATATATATAAGCTATTCTTCTACCTTCTAATTCATCATCGTGACATAACAATGTATCTTAAATAAATAAACAACTCATTAGTGAATATAAACAACATGTAATACTATACTCTAAATCAGTGTACAACTGTTAAGCAAATCAAATCCTCTAAGCCTGGCTTTTGAAATTTAGGCGATACCCAGTCAAAATCTGAGCTAGTGTTATGCGATTTGGTTTATAACTGGCATTTTAAAAACCCTTAGACCTCTTCAAAGCTTGCAGAGATAAAATGTATGCCAAAATGTAAACACAGTATTACAATGAGGCACAACAGTTACTGAGTGGATGCACACATAAAACCAAACATTAGCTATAATACAGTTCACAGTAGTTACCAAAATGTTAACCCATTACATTCGGATTACTCGTGTGTGCGTATTTACCCTTTAAAATCGGGATACTCGTCCGTGCGTAGTTTCAGGTCGTTTTACACTAGTTGTCTTTCTCATGTCATACCGTCAAAATCATTAAAGTTAAATGTATTAAACTATACATTTTTGGAAAGCTTATTAAATTCTGAATTCAATGAACAAACTTTTATTCGTGTGCTATTTCAATTAAAAAAAATAATGCAAGTTAAAAACATGCATGTTTCGTAATTATTTATTTTTTTGAATAAGCATTTTCGTATTTTATACTAGTTGTCTTTTTCATATTATACCGTCAAAATTATTAAAGATAAGTGTATAACAAGTAAATCTGTGAGCTAATGCTCACTAGTGATACCCCCGCCAAAATCTAAAAATATGCGACAAACAGGAAGTAGATGAGCAAGGAGCATGAAATCGCTTTACACCACATGGGACTATGGGATGAAGCAATATGCAAAGTATTAGGCTGCTGCATGTTATAGTTGCTGAGAAAACTGCGACGGAAATTTTGTAACGGACGGACGGACGGACGCACACACGCACGCACGCACGGACAAGGGTAAAACAGTATACCCCCCTCTTCTTCGAAGCGGGGGTATAAAAATGTACATTTTTGGAAAGACAATTAAATTATGAATTCACTGGTAACAATTTTATTATTGTGCTATTGTAATTTCAAAAAATAACACAAGTTAAAGACATGCATGTTACGATTTTTTAAGAAAAAAATTAGAGCACTCAAAATAAATAAATTTTACCGGAAAAAAATCAATGGTAACCCTAAAAACTGAAATGTACATTAGTTGCAGAATTTAACCAGCTTTTTAATATTGAAAACAAAATTAAAATATTCCAGATAGAAAAAAAGTTACAGTCATAAATATCAGAAAGAGTAACTAACGGACTTAGCTAATTTTCTCAAGGCAATTATGACTTACTATCACTGACATAGCACTGCATTGAAAAGAAGCTATAACACTCTCATGTTATGTGTTAACTCTTATCTTGTTTAATTTTTTCCTTACCACATGTTGAAAGAAGCTGGCACTGGTCCAAATTTTAATTGTGACTGGTATATTGTCCCCATAATTTTATGACCCCTTGATGATTGATGTTAACAGTTTGTGGCGATCATAGTGTCATAAACTTGCAATAACATGCATGTGCTAGACATTGTTTGGTCTTATACCCTAAGGCAGTTTTATCTTAAACTTATCTCATTAAAATCAAAGATTAATATTGTATATCATTATGTGATTATGAAAGTAATGTTTATGTATATATAGGGTGTTTTAGAGCTCTCTCCAATGCATGTGTTTGGTGAATTGTTTGTCATGAGAAAATTAGCAAAGTCCGTTGGTTACCTGTCCTTACATTTATAGCTGTAACTTTTTTTCTGGAAGGAATAATTTAATTTTGTTTTCAATATTAAAAAACTGATTAAATTCTGCAAAAAATGTACATCTTAGTTTTAGGGGTTACCATTGACTTTTTTTTCAGAAAAATCCAATTATTTGCAGTGCTCTATTTGTTTTCTTAAAAAAAAATGCAACATCCATGTCTTTAACTTGTATTTTAAAAAAAAAATAAAATAGCACAATAATAAAATTGTTATCAATGAATTTGTAATTTAATTGTCTTTCCAAAAATGTATATTTTTATACAGTTATCTTTAATAATTTCAATGGTATGATATGAAAAAGACAACTAGTGTAAAAATAAGAAAATGCGTATCAATTACAGATAAATCTTCAGATATTGGGAGGACTTTATCTGATGAAGTCATAGAATGAAATGGGTTAAGATAAAATTGAAGAATAATTTTGTACTTTACCTACCTGTATGTATATATTGAGCACAGAATGCATCTATTGTTTCATTTAAAGGTATTTCTGTAACTTGTTTTAACCATTCTTTAAATGTTGTACATAACAATTGTCTGAAATAGATTAAAATCATTTGATTGTATAGCTCGTTTAGGATAACTTGAGACAAACGACTCAGTCTGTTTACATATTTTGGACTCAGTTATTTCATAAAACAGGGAGGTCAGCTGATTTTGTGTAATGAAAGTATTAAACATGTCTTACCGCATGGAATGTGTGTTCTCATACTAAATTTAATACATAAAACACACTGATAATAGTTGATAATTTCGTGTTCTAAACTTAAATCCACCTGTGTATAAAAATGGTATCGTTGTATTTTGTCTCAAGTTATCCTAAACAAGCTATAACAATGATGCCATCACATCTCAACAATAACAACTAGACAGCTACAGTTTCATGTATAAACAGTCAGGTCTATAACAATAGACAACAGATAACAGCAAGTGCAAAAGGCCTAGAATAAATTCTTGACTAAATACATCAAAGAGCTGACCTGAAGAATAGCAACCTGGACATCATTGCCAAACAAAATTACTTGAACTACATGGAGAGCAGGAGTTAGTCACTAATGACATCCAAGGTATTTTTTATGTCCCACGTATAAAAATGGACCAAATGAAGATTTCAATCCTGTGAGATTTAAACATCAATTTACATAGTAAACAAGAAATGTAATGTGGAAACCACATTAAAGCCAGATTTAAAAACCTTTACACAAAAATTACAAAGGAAAATAATCCATAATAAAGCCAGGTAGAGTTGTGGTTACTTTTTAATTCTGCTCATCACATGGTATGTTATGATTGTATTAAGTTTCATAAAGATCTGACAATAAATGGCAGAAATATATGGTAAAGAAAAACTTTAACGGAATTGTTAACGACCGACAGCCCGCCTGCCCCCCCATGTTTCGCCAAACTATTAGCTGAATTTTTTCGTTGTAAATCCAGCTAATAAATTCAATTTTCAATGTTCATTACGGCATATTACTGTATTGATAAGTATAGTTCAGTAAACAATACCTGAAGGCAGAGATAGTTTCTGATCTAGAACTCTTTAGATCTTCAGTACTCTGAAATTAACAACAAAACACAAATATCACCCATGTAGTACTAGTAATAATTAATTAAAATAAACTTGAAAAAAGCAACAGACTAGATATTATTTTCATGTTTTGTACTTTTACGAAACGTCCAAATAAAATGCAGCTACAGAGAAGTTTCCATTTTAAATCAAAATGTTTATATTTTATCAATTTCGTGTGCTATTCCAAACAAACTTACCTTTTTGTTATAATCTGTTAGAGAATCCTCGACAAAATTTTCAAAAGAATCTTAACAGAATTTAACAAAAATTATAATACATATTTTATATTATAATACCAAACTATGAAAGGAAAAATATGAGACTTTATTACAATCACACACATGTACTTAATATGTTGTTATGGTAAAGGGTTAACTTAAATACACAAGTATGATTGCAAATAAACTTAAACAAAATACCTGATGAAATTTGTAGAGATCATTGTTCTTCTCAGAAAATTCCAGTTCATTGAGTTCTTCTCTTAAGGCTGAGATATCATCTTCATTTTGCAGGAAATTATTCAAAACACAATGTTTAAATGGTTTATTGAAATACTGTACATTGCCAAACTCTGAAAGAAATCCATTTCATACTTAAAAGGAAACTTATACCAATGTGTAAAACTCCAAGTTTAAATCTCTAAGACAACAGTAAATGTAACCCAATAAAATCTATGATCCAAGCTGGGATTAATCACAGTTGCCAGACACAAATTTTCTTTTTTAATGGGTTTAATGCGGTGTCAACACAATTTGGGTCATTTTATGGCATCCAGGGCCCCTAGCTTTCCTGTACCCTTGTCTATAACCAGTACTCACCTACCCTTCCACAAGACCGAAAACTTCTCCATATTATCTAATCAATGGAGGAAAATTGACATTATTGTCAAATTTTCATGGAAGGGTATAACCTCCCCGGGTAGGATTCGAACCCGTAACCCCCTTGGAACACAAGATTCCAAATCCCGGCGTGCAACCAACTGCCCTATCAACCCGGGTTTTAAATTTTCCTTATTCTAGTATATATTTACTATAATAAGGAAAAATTGTGCCTGGCACTTGTGAGATAAATCCCATGATCTTCCAAGTCAAAAGCAGACACTTAATCCTGTTGCCATAAAAGCTAGTCAGAAGATATAAGGTATCCATCCAACTTAATGAAATCTTTCTGAATTTTACTCGGAAGAGATGTGACCTGTCTCCTTTCCAAGACTGAACACCCATTCCCCATCTAGTTGGATACCTTATATTTTTCCACAAAACAAAAGTATGACCTTTGGCTTGAACTTTTGTATTTGATTGTTTAATAGCGAGCTCGAAGAGCGGGCCCTTTGGGCTTGAGGCTTTTTAATCTTCATCTCTATTCAAAAGATAAATAATAATGTACAATACATTTCTTTAAGAATTGAAATATGACTCTGACATAAAAAAATGAGATGTAGTCAGATTTTTCTGAATACAATAAATTACGCAGTTATCTCCCCTAGCTTATTTAATTAATAGGCCCTCGAATAAATATATCACAGAAGCAGCTACAATAATGCCATGTTTACAAGCGCGGGTCTACAAGTTCACAAAAAGTGACATTTTTAAAAGTACCAAAAAACATGAAAAATACAATAGAAACAGGGGATATGTTTTGTTGGTTGAAGCCATATATATAGTCTAATCAAATGTTTTATTTGCATCTTGGAGAACATGATATTCTTGTGAGGATGCCTAGAATACTCGCGAGAGATGTTGGCAGTATTGATAGATAGGTGTAGTCCTACCTTCCATTTCTCCGCAATGTGACACTTTTAAGTACAGCAAAACACATAGAGTGATCATAATGTATAATTAGTGTTTCGATGATTGGTCTTGAAAATTGATTTCATTTAGAAGGTTCTTTTTTCTCTTTTTATTCTCCATTAATTTCAGACTTTAAGTTTAATGGGTCTCAAAGTTAACAAGTCAAAAAGTTGGTTACGTCTCCGCATATAAGTTTGGATTCGTCGAGCTCGCTTTGAGGCTTTGCCTTAGTCATATTAATAATTAAAATATGCATGGTTTATATTTTCCAAATTTACTTCAAAAGGGTTATCTATGTTAAACGCCATTTGCAACCAGATACGAACCCATAACCTTCTAACTTGAGAAATTAAATGCTTACCAAATTCATCACTACAGTTTTTCCATGCATTCGATAATTCATTGATGCATGAATCTGATGATAATTTTTCGTGCAATTCCAAAGATTTGCACGATATTTTCTTCTGCCTTTGTTCACCGTCAGCTGATGACAACGAATGCTTTCGCTTTTCAGACATTGCAAATTGAAATTCTAACTTTCACGTGTTTCCGTGGTGTCGTAAATGAAACTATTGTGATTATTTACGACATTGGTGAATAATCAGTGCTGTTGAAAAATGGAATAATTTAACCAAATAAGATTAATTAATTTTTATTTAAAGTATTACAGAGCAAAAATTAAATGGTACCTTTTACGACATTAAAAATGGATGCCAGTCAAAACGTAGACATACAAAACGTAGAAAATAAGTTTAAATACTGATATACATTTGCAATTAGATCTATTGTTCAACCTTTTACGAGGAAAATCTTCAATAAACATCTTTCATGTAAAACCACAAATGCTAGACATTTTTAGTATGATAAAAATAAAAATATTGTACTTGGCACCTCCGGAGAAGTTGGGAACAGGTCGTTTCTCCACTAAGTCATTTCTCCCCTGGTCATTTCTCCACTTTTTAGTAGTCATTTCTCCACTTTTTAGTAGTCATTTCTCCACTTTTTAGTAGTCATTTCTCCACTTTTATATATAATAGGGTTATATAAGATAGAGGCATGTTATTGAATTATGTACATGTTAATTTTGTAAATAATATTCATTTTTGAACTAAAATAGTATAATTTAGAATGTTTATTTAGTATATTATGATAAATAAATTGTATTATTTTGATGAAATTAATTAAAATTGAAGTGCAAATTAAAATATAATTTAGTATGTTATTTAGTATATTTCTTACGATATAATTTAGTAACTGACAAAAAATAAAATATTAAAAAATATAAAAAGGAATGATTATTATGCTTGTAAAAATAAAATGAAATGAATCAATTCGTTCATGGTATTTTTAACCACATAGTTTTGATAAAAGGTTATAGTATCAATGCTTGGAAATAATTGTATAAATCACTACATATGAAATTGCTGGAGTTATTTCAAGGAAAATTAATTTATTACACATGTATATAAATTAAGAAAATTGTATTAATTACCACTGTTTATTGAAAATGATGAAAAAAAAAAATTTGTACTGAACAAGTGCAAATAAGAGCAACCATTTTCACTTAGAATTGATTTTATTAAACACATCACATCCAATGACACTTCATAAACCAATAAAATATTTGCATAAAAACATGCTTAAATAATATCAGTTTGTACTTTTAATTGATATAATGTTTCAATATAACAATCCAATAATAAGGGTAATTATCACCTTACACAATAAACCTATTATAACCCTATTATATATAAAAGTGGAGAAATGACTACTAAAAAGTGGAGAAATGACTACTAAAAAGTGGAGAAATGACCAGGGGAGAAATGACTTAGTGGAGAAACGACCGTAAGCCGGAGAAGTTAGGGGTATTCCGAATGTATTTCGGCGAATCCTAAAACACTGACCGCTAACTGACGAGTTAAAAATAGCGCGCTTAACTGACAATTAACGAGCGGTTATGTTCTTAACTGACGAGTTTAGTCTGGTTCCTGGACTCAATACTGGTCTATTTGGTAGAGGCAGGTAATCCAGGCTATGACAAGTTAAATAAAGAAGGGATTAATATTAACTGTATTGCTGACGTGTTTTGTTAATATTGTTGTTGTTTTTTTACGAATTTTAAGATGATATTGTGATATATAATCGAATAAAATAATGTCATTTTAAGAAATTATGATTAAATAAAAAATTGTTCAAGAAATTGCAAAAAGATACTGAAAAGGATAATTATGAAATAGCGATGTTTATAATTTACGTTAATAATAAGTTTTCACAGGGACAAGTTGATCGCAATACTTAAAAAGAGAAGTGTTGCCCCAAATTCTGATCCCTACTTTAAGACTCTTTTAAAAGACAGTCATTCAAAGAAAAACTCGCAACTCGTATTGGGCGTACTTGGAGTCCGTTATATTCAACAGGGATTCCCAACCAGGCCAAACAAGAAGTTTTACAGCTTTGTTAAGCATAACAAATCAGAAAAGTGTGGAGTTGCACCCCTAATATCAGAAGGCCAAATTCATACAAATCCGAAGTATAAAGCAAATATCATAAACAGACAGCTTGAGTCTGTTTCTCACGGCCCCAACCATTAAGCCTAAAGCAGATATGCAAACATGCATTAAACCCCCCCCCTCCCTATTGCATGCCCCCTATCATAATAACAGTGTGTGCGTTCAGAGTTATACCACTGGTCACTGATGGTAGCATTGGTAACCATCGGTAAAAATTGGTAACAATTGGTATACCGAAGGCAAGGTAATTGGTAACCAATTCTCCCGCGACCCTATAAGTGAGGTAGCTTTGGTAGCCTCTTTTTAATTCAAGTAATGATGGCGGCAACACTAAGAATTTCCTTTATTTATATACCAAGGTACCGTTGGTTACCATTTGCAGCAATATGCTACCATATACTACTATTATTACCAATATTACCTAAGTTCGTTCAGAATTAATTGGCAACCAATGGTATGTTTGGTAACATTCAGTAACTTACGGTAACCCTTGGTAATTCTACTTGGTACCAGCTGGGAGAACCCTGAACGTACCCAGTTATTATCAGTTCTATACCTCGGCAAAGCACAAGGCCTAGATCTAATATCACCACGGGTCCTTAAAGAACTCCACACTGAAATAGCGCCTATCCTCACCCATATATTTAGGTTTTCTCTAAAAACGGGTATTGTGCCCGATGATTGGAAAAATGCAACAATAGCCCAGTATACAAAAAGGGTCATAAATCAAAAGCCAGCAACTACAGACCAATATCCCTTACTTGTATCTCCTCTAAATCAATGGAACATATTATAGTTTCAAACTTGATGACTTATTTTGACAAACACAGCATCCTCAGTTCGGTCTAAACGTAGTTTCGAAACTCAACTGTTGAGTTTTCCCAAAAAATACTTGACAGCCTAGACAATGGACAACAGACGGATGTAATTGTGATGGATGTTTCAAAGGCCTTCGACAAAGTCGACCATCACAAATTAGTTCATAAACTTGACAGAATGTGAGCAAATGAACAGGTATCCACCTGGGTCAGATACTTACGGTAACCCTTGGTAATTCTACTTGGTACCAGCTGGGAGAACCCTGAACGTACCCAGTTATTATCAGTTCGATACCTCGGCAAAGCACAAGGCCTAGATCTAATATCACCACGGGTCCTTAAAGAACTCCACACTGAAATAGCGCCTATCCTCACCCATATATTTAGGTTTTCTCTAAAAACGGGTATTGTGCCCGATGATTGGAAAATTGCAACAATAGCCCAGTATACAAAAAGGGTCATAAATCAAAAGCCAGCAACTACAGACCAATATCCCTTACTTGTACCTCCTCTAAATCAATGGAACATATTATAGTTTCAAACTTGATGACTTATTTTGACAAACACAGCATCCTCAGTTCGGTCTAAACGTAGTTGCGAAACTCAACTGTTGAGTTTCTACCAAAAAATACTTGACAGCCTAGACAATGGACAACAGACGGATGTAATTGTGATGGATGTTTCAAAGGCCTTCGACAAAGTCGACCATCACAAATTAGTCCATAAACTTGACAGAATGTGAGCAAATGAACAGGTATCCACCTGGGTCAGATCATTTCTTAGCGACCGTAGCCAAAGGGTTGCGGTTGAAGGTCATATCTCCGACCAGCTACCAGTGTTGTCCGGTGTCCCTCAGGGTTCAGTCCTAGGACCCTGTCTATTCCTGGCATATATCAATGATTTGCCAGAAACTGTCAAAAGCAGAACCAGGTTATTTGCGGATGACACTATAGTTTATATGACAATTAAATGACAGACTTACGCTGACAGACTACAGGACGACCTACATAAACTTGAAGTTTGGGAACGGGACTGGGCTATGGAGTTCAACCCGAACAAGTTTGAGGTGCTAAGGATTACCCGGAAAAAGAACCCCACCATCTTTCTATACACTCTTCATAATAAAATCCTCAAGTCAGCCGAAACCGCTTAGTACCTTGGAGTAACTATCTCTAAAAAACTTAACTGGACACAGCATATTAAAAACATTACCTTTAAGGCCAAAATTTCCCTAAGATTTATCCAGAGAAACGTCAAAACCCAAAACAGGCAACTCAAAACATCAGCCTATGTTACTTATGTCCGGTCCAGATCAGAATATTGTTCCACCATATGGCACCCTTGGCAGAAACACCTAAATAATAAAATTGAAAGTGTCCAGCGAGCTGCGGCTAGATATGTTTGAAATAATTATAATTTCCATAGTAGTGTAACCCAAATGCTTAATGAACTTGGGTGGCCCTCCCTAGAAAGCCGCAGACTCCAGTCCTCTCTTGTATTGTTCTACAAAATCCAATACAAACTTGTATATGTTGACCATAACCATCTGACTCCAACTAGAAAATTGAACTTCCTGATTCCCCAGTCCCGTACCCAGTATCACCTTAACTCCTACTTCCCTAGAACTCTCAGGTATTGGAATAACCTTCCATACCAGGTCAAATCCAGTCCCAGCTTAAATGCCTTCAAGGATAGGCTTGCGACAGTCACCTTCTAGCCCCCACCCCAGTATGTTTTTAATCTTGCACTCTTTCTTATCTTTTAACTTTTTATCTTTTTATCTTTTAATATGCACTTAATACTTTTTAACACAGTTAATTATTCCTGACAAGCGCCTTCCAGTCATAGGCAGAATTGGTTGTTTGGGAGTAACATGTAGATCTATGTAGATATAGATATGATGTTTAAATGTCAGAGTATTTTACTGATCAATCGAGTTTAAAATGCTTTAAATAAAAACAACAATATCAACAAAAAACGCAAGCAGTACAGTCAATTTTAATCCCTTCTTTATTTAACTCGTCAGTTATCAGGTAAGAACATAATTGCACTATATTTTACCCGTCAGTTAAGCGGTCAGTGTTTTAGGAAAACCACGATCGCCGGCATTTTCGACAAAAAAGCTTTGATATAAACGTTCAAAAACAATGGTAAGTTTGATTCTTTAAATGTTATTTTGTGCTTGTTCAATCTGAGAAATAGTAATTTATTATAAGAACACATACTTGGTAAAATTAGCCATCCAAATCTTATAATGAAATGGATTTTTTATTTACTGTCATAGTATCCGGATAATCTAATTTCGTACAATTTTCTAGCTACTTTCACTTTCAAGTGTAGCCGCTCTACCATCAAGCGAAACGGGCTTAATAATGTACTCTTCTAAAAATGAATTGTTCATAAGTCATTTTGTTTATGCACGCTGGTTCATTAGTTTCATGAAGCAGGCCCGAGAAATGGTTAAACGCTTGGCAGTTAGCAAGAGAAAAGGTAACTTTGTGCCTGTACATTGTTACATTGTACCATTGAATCTCATTGATATGTACATTTTAGATAGACCATGTTTTAGCTTTAAATGATAAGTGACTGCAAACAACACCATGTTCACATAATTTTGTTAAGTTATTGGTACAGTTAGTGGACCAGTTCCGGTCCACTTTCGATTTCAGCGCTGCACGTGCAGTTAATGGCCGTGATACAAATATATCTTTGGTACAGGCTTAAAGAGAATTTATTCAACTTTACTTTGCATATAAATCCAATTCTATGTCGGTAATATTACTGCTAAAACAGCGCCGACGAATGCCCTATGTAAGTGCACCAGTTCTGAACCATGTTGACTGGTTTCGGTTCGGCAATTTCTATTGGTTAGTTTTTGATTGGGGGTCATCTCAAAGTAATTTTGTTGAGCCAGATTTCTGATTAAGTTTGATTAAAGGTTAACAGCAATAAAAAATAGGGGTGTAACAATAGGTCGACTTATTGCTGTATCGCGATAGTTTACCTTGCAATAGCAATAGGTCGATAGAACTTTTTCAAGTCGATAAATATCGCGATAGTTTTTCTGACTATCGACTTTTTTCGATAGTTTTCTTGAAAACGAGAGTTGAGCCCCATAAACGCTTTACTTTCATCTTTTTTTTAATGAGAGAACTCCACATTGATACGGATCAAATTAAATCTATTTAGAGGCCGACAGAGCAACAGATAAGCTGTGTATCTGCGTAAATACGCAATTAAAAATCTCAAAAACCCTATAAGAATAAACAATTTGCGTATCATAACCCAATTAAAAACTCCTTTACTAATAAAGTATCGAAATAGCCGCGTATCGAACGTAAATAAAAAATCGAAACTGGTCAGATAAGAGATGCAAAAAATGAAAATTCACGCGACAATTACATGCCAATTACATCTCATTAAAACCCAATTGTCGTTCACACGCTGGGAGTTTAACTCGCCGACATATAAATGCACAAGGATGTCACAAAATCATAATAAAGTCGCCGACTTATGATTACACGCTCGATAACATATGTATATACCTTTACCTATACACGTCAGAGTACATTGGAAATAGCACATATATATTTTTTAATTGTTTGCAGCAATTAAATCAATATTAATCCTTTGTTTGAGGACAAATACGGTTGCAGTTTGAGCAGAAATTGAGGTAAACAATTTAAGATATGTGTCGGCATTTTTTCAAACTTACTTTGTCGATGTTTGATAGCATAACAATGACATAATTGCAATGTCTCATTATGTAATCATGGAGTCTAATATAAATTAATCGTCATGAAAAATGTATTCTTAAACTAGCGTGACCTAATTTGTTAAATTGTATTATCGTATAAAACTTTATAATATAAAAACGATATCGGCGATCCCAGGAAGTCATTTTTCTTTGTTAAAATTACTGACGATAATTGTCAATAACACCGTCTTGTGTAATTAAATTTTATCAATAGTGTTTTGTATTATTTTACAACAAAAATATTTTATAATATGTAATTTAATATTGTATTTCGTAAAAATAAAATCCCTTCAATGATGACTTATTGTCATATATTTTCGCGACCCACTCTATCGCAAATTAAGTAAAACATTCTTAAATCTTCATAATTAATGTAATAAGCTTATTATTTTTCATTTGTTTTTCTTAATTTAGCAAACAGTGCCCCAGGAACCGACAAATTCGAACTTACGTTCCCGTTTTCTGGTGTTCGTTGATTAAACAAATGTCAAAATGCCAGACATTTTTTTTACTTGCCAACATTTGTTTCGGTGCAATTTTAAAAATGAAGCATAATTTTATGTTTTTTAAATTCAATTGAAATACTGAAGATGCTATCATAACTATACTGTGTTTATCATTATCATTATGTAATTATGGTAATCGATGACAAAGAGTTAGAATAACCAAAAAGTTAATTGAATAAAACTGTTTGTTGATTAATCAGCATTTCAAATAACCAAATAACTGACAAATTGTTATTTGATACAGAAAAGTTATTTTCAAATTAAGTCATTATTTTGTAGATTTCTCCACTCCTGTGAACTAAATTCTGGCCAAATCTTTGAAACATTTTCCTGCAATGTTCTGTCTGAGTTCTGTCTTTGACCAAGAACATTAATTGTCTATTGTAAAAGACTTGAGACTGTTTACCGTTGTTTTTATAATAAAAAAAACTATCGTGATAGTATCGCAATAGTTTTTTGACTATTGCAATACTATTGCAATAGTACTTTTATTATCGCAATACTATCGCGATAGTGTTTTTGGCCGCAATAGTCACCCCTAATAAAAAATAATATTTCTGATAAACACTCTTATTGAGAACAAACAAATTAAGAGATGGCTAATGTCAAGAAATTAAATCACCACTGCTTTTTAATCGTCCATTTTGATGTACTAAGATTTTTTTCACAAAATTAGGGACTTTAGTCAGTTATCTTTTCCTGATAAAAATCTGAAGCAATCCAATTGGTAAGTAGGTCCTTACAGTTGGAATCTTCGGATTTTATCATTGAATTCCTATGTAAGAGAAAAAATATTTAATCCAATATCTTTCTTGTTAATTAGGGACTTTAGTCAGTTATCTTTCCCTTATAAAATCTGAAGCATTCCAAATGGTAAGTAGGTCCTTACAGTTGGAATCCTCGGATTTTATCATTGAATTCCTATGTAAGGGTAACAAAATATTTCATCTAATATCTTTCTTGGTAATAAAGATATTAACAGAAGTGATGGAATTTAGATAGTTCTTTACATTAAAAATAATTAGCTTGAATTTCAAACAGATTAAATTATATACAAAAAAGTTATTTAAGATTAAATTTGGCAAATTAACATTGAAAAGTAAGGGTAAAATCCGAGTAATCCAACTAATTAGACCTATCTGTTTTGAAGAGTATACAAGGGGAAATAACTGACTAAAGTCCCTTATTAAGCTATTAACAGAAGTGATGAAATTTAGATAGTTCTTTACTCTAAAAGTACTTAGCCAGACTTTCAAACAAATCAAATCATTTACAAAAAAAGTTATTTAAGATTAATTTTGGCAAATTGACATTGAAAATTAAGTGTAAAATCTGAGTAATCCAACTAATTGGACCTACCTATTTGAAGAGTATACAAAGGGGACTAACTGACTAAGGTCCTGCATTGTGAAAGGCAAACTGTGAGTACATGTACCTTAATTGTTAATATCAGAGACATAGATAACAATATCTCTGTTAATATGCATATCTTTCTAACACTAGATTGTTAACAATAAAGATATCATAATGGAGCCATTGGTTTAACATTATTTGTGAAAAAGAATGAAATCTTATTAGAAATTGCTGAAGCTACAGATATTTTTTCATGGCCTTTCCACTTTGAAATGAAAACTCATTAAAGTTAGTTGACATTGGTTATATGTGTATCTCAGCAATTTCTAATATGATTTAATAATTTTGTTGGTAGTAAAAATATGTAATTTTAATCAGTGATTCAAAATGTTGAACATTTAAAGGGTATTGTAACGGATGTAATATGGCACTTGCACTCCCTTGCCTTCAGGCTAGATTTTTGGTGACAAGGAAGTGTCTGTTTATGGCTTGAGAGGTCCTTGGTTCAACCTCAGTTGTGGCCATGGAATTTTACAGAGTCACAAATGGCATATATAGAAAATAACCTACGACAGTTTCTGAGAATACATCCTCAGATTGTTCCACAGACATTCAATCTACAAGAATTTGAGGGGATTTCTTGTAAGAAGTGGATGTACAGAATGTCATTTCATCAGTGTTGTTACTACACACTTATAACTAAGAGGATATACTTAGTGGCATGAACTTTCCGGTATAATATTGGACATAACCCTGCCACCTATGTAAAGGGGTTATAGTTGAATACTTGTATGCAGTGAAACCTCTCACCTATGACAGATTGTGGACTTGGGCATAAGTTCTGACCATGCCTTCTTATGTGATATAAGTAGGCAGTTGCTTTTAGACTTATTCTCAGGAATAGTAGATAAGCAAACTTATCAGACAGTCGGAAATAGCATGACACAGCTATAGCCACAGCATTTTAATGTTTAAACAGCTGCTAGTTATCCAGACAATACAATATATGTACTTGCTTTCTTAACAAGTTAAATGACAAAAAGAAAAAGGAAAGAAACATATACTTGTTTAATTTTATTTTATGGTACTGGTGATAAAAAATTCTGTCTAAATTTTGGAAAAGCAATCTGGATCTACAAGTGCACTTCAGCTGTAACATACATAATATTTCATTATTTTATACATAATTAAAGTGAGGAAAACATGAGATAATTAAAATGCATAATACAATGTTTATCTAATAATACAGTTTGTGCCACTCTTGATGTTTGTTGCTTGACAAAGTACTATCCAAAATATTCACTTATGTATTGACTGACAAGTTAACACATGGAATTGCTAATATACTTTAATGCAAAAGGAAAATATATCTATCAAACAAGTGCCAGTGCCTGCAGCCATATCCAATAAGTTCACAAGGATATAATCACCACCAGTGTGGGTATAGATCTAAATAAGATTGCATTGTAGTAGTATGCTAATCGTTTTACCCATAAAAATTACATTAATTAATTCCCATATGCACATGAACTTGATTTTCTAAGCAAAAATAATTTAATCATTGGAAGGTTGTGTATTTTCGTGTTCTCATTCAAAACTTCAAGTTCCCAAGTTATTTTAATAGTGTACCAAAGGTTTTAGAAGTGAATATCTGAAGATGCTTTTTATTTAAACACTGGTAAAATAAAAACAGGTGGACGGACGGACGTGAGCGCTCAAAAACACAAACAACGTATATGAACGAAATTATCCTCATTTTCCATCTGTTTTCATCTGATAAAAACATAAGCTCAAGTTTGCCTTAAAATGTCTTTTTTAATTTTTTGAGACGACCCCTGATAAACGACATGTACAAAATCACTGTTCCGGAACTGGTCTAACTACCAGTCTTACAATTCGAGTGATAACTTGTAAATTTCTCAACGGCAGCACAAAAGAGTGGTCTTATATGAAAGAGCATGAAAATAGCATCATAATAATACCAAATATATGGCATTTAACTCAATATAAACAAATTTATTCGATTTCAAACACGACGGCGGCTAATACGTACATATGCGAATCGGCCGAACGCGAAGACACTTGATTGAATTTTCAAGCGCTTGTCGACTCGGAATGTAAACTTAGATTATGAAATTCGTATTATTTTGAAGAAAAATGGTTAAACTTTGTGGCCAGTTTTCTTTTTTAGGCTTACTCTGTATTTAAATCTGATTTACGTACAAAATAAGTTTGAGTGAGCCGGAACTGGTCCTGAACCGGAACTGGTCCACTGACTGTATTAACTTTCTGTTATCTCATGATACTTTTAGTTATCATTTTATTCATCTGTTCATTGTACTTACTATTCTTTGTCTTATATTTCAGCTACCATTATCATTGTTGAGAACTGCTGTTAACCATCCTATGGTATGTCATACTTTTATCAAATTGCTAGAAGATGGTAGATTTCTCTTTAGACTGGGAATCTTAAAACTGATTAAATTCATAGTTCATTTATTTATTGTTTATTACCTGTATAACTATTTGCAATATATTAGGTATTATAATAAACTATTATTATAAAATGAATGTAAAGGGTCTCTAGGTTTCAGAAATGAAAAAAAATCATAATCAATCATCGGAAATAATCTGACAACCCTTTTCGATCAATCATTGATTATATAATCGAAACATTTACTCAGGGTTTTTATTAGGGATTTCTGAAAATATATATGACAACATGTTGCAATGGTTTAAGTGATTTTGTTTCATATAATAGAATATAAAATCATGCATAATAACCCTATAATTAGTAGTTTAGTGGTTGTTTATGTTTAATAATAAAATCAATTTTCGGACATTTTCAGTACCCATACAGTATAGAAAATGGGCTATATATTGTCCAATAATGGTGAATTCCATGTTGCCGACCAAAAATATCAACACCAATCTCAATGATTTACAATAACAAAGTCATTGTTTAATCCATAAGGGTCTCTTTAAATGGTTTCTCTATGAAAATAATTTATCAATCCCCTTGGAAATGACTCCATGTTTCATTACTATTAGTTTACCCTCTTTAATTAGATGATTTATATTTTCAGTTGGTAGAGTTAAAGAATGGTGAGACATACAATGGACATTTAGTAAGCTGTGATAACTGGATGAATATTAACTTGAGAGAAGTTATCTGTACATCTAGGGTTTGTATTGCTATGGTTACATTTCTGAAGAATTCTCGTATGTCATTATATTAATCTTGTCCAAGTAATGTAAATATTGTGAGTTGTGCATGTTTTGTCAGAGGTCCACATGGAAGGTTTAGATTTGTCCAAATGTGTAGCCCGTTAAATAAAGTCTTTATTATTATTATATTTAACCATCAGATAAAACGTTATTCTCTAAAAAAAGTAAGTAAAAATGGTTCTGTTTTTACAAATAAGATAGCTTTATTTAACTCATACACTTCAGTGTTTACACTAAATGTTATTGTGTATGAATATGTATGAATGATATAGAGTGACTGTTTCAAGGATGACCATTATGCTTTTTGCTCACTAAATGTTTGAAACATGAATTCCTTGCTTCATCTATAAATGTTTTCAGCCAATAATGTAGGAGTTTAAAAGTCTTTTATTTTTTGTTCCAAATTCTTGCCCTCAGGTCTCAATGTCAGCAATAACAATTAGCTTGAATTCAATGAAATATTATAAGAATCTTTAATACCAAAACAAGATCTATCTAACTTCTTGTCATCGTGTTTTGATTTGTTATTATTTTGATCAGTTATGACCCGTTCATGGTATATTATATACAAATTACAATTTAATACTCACTTACAATGCATTTTCATCTTGAAACATGAGTTCATTAAATTTTGTTACACATGGCTGTTTGGTGAGGTCAGAAGACCTGTAGGTTCTACCGGCGTTTGCTTGGATTTGTTATTTTTCTGTTGATAGTAATTTAAATAAGGAAACTATGTACACTTTTTTAGCTCAACTTTACGTAGTAATGTAGAGCTCTCCTACTCGCCACGGCGTCTGTGTCCGCGTCCAAGTCCACATTTCTGATTAAAGTTTTTGTGCACAGATTAAAGTTTTTGTGCAGTAAAATACTTTCTTCTATACCTTTGTTATTTCTTAAGATACTAGATGGGAGCCCGTGCAAGCATATTATTGTGTAATGAAACCGGCAATGTTTGTATACGCAATATTTACGTGGACGACCTGTACTTTGAACATCATAATTTACAACAAAAAGGCTAAACTTGTAGAAATTATTGAAATGTAACAGAAAAGATGAAAAAAAATATTCAGCTCTCTGAGGGACGAATTTACTTGTGGTGGCAGTGGTTATTGATTTAATATAGGGAATAACTGCTGCGGGGAGTTTGGTCTATTTTTAGTTTTATCAAGAACTATTTTTAGACACAAAAAAAACCCACTTTAGTTGTTGATTTTTGGCAGTTTTTGCAAATATCAAGAGGCTTTGTCAAAAAAGAATTGTCAACTTGGTATGCCGGTATATAGGTGCTCCAGTGACAAACAAAAGATTTATTCAAAGCTGCGCAGTTTCTTCCACAAAACAGGAAATTCGCAAATTTAATAGTATAGATTAACTTCAAACTTTTAATATATGTTCCTTATTATCAACCACATCTCATGTGACAAGGTTCATAACTCCAAACGCATTTTTTTTTCAGAATTATCTCCCCTTGAACTTAGAGTTTTCTTTAAAAAATGTTTGTTTTTACTGCAACTGTTTTATTTCTTTAGGTATTGACTTTAAACTTTAAATGTATGTTACTTATTACCAACCACATCTCATGTGACAAGGTTCATAACTCCAAATACATTTTTTTTCAATATTTTCTCCCCTTGAACTTAAAAAATTATTTTAAAAAATATTTGCTTTTACTGCAACTGTTTTATTTCTTTAGGTTTTGACTTTAAACTTTAAATATATGTTCCTTATATTCAACCACATCTCATGTGACAAGGTTCATATGATAACTCCTTATACATTTTTTTCAGAGTTATCCCCCTTGAACTTATAGTTTTCTTTAAAAAATATTTGTTTTTTACTGCAACTGTTTTATTTCTTTAGGTATTGACTTCAAACTTTAAATATATGTTCATTATTATCAACCACATCTCATGTGACAAGAATCATAACTCCAAATACATTTTTTTTCAAAATTGTCCTCCATGAACTTAAAATTTTCTTTAATTTTTTTATTTATTTATTTACTTTAAATTTGTTAAGGTTATATTTTCAAATTTTAAAATATGTTTGTTCCTTATCATCAACCACATCTCCTGTGACAAATACTTACTAAGTCGAGCATGCTGTCTCCTCTGACAGCTCTTGTTGAGTATGTGAGCTTAAATTCGAGCCCTGCATCATGACTGAAATTGTGTAAGGTTTTCAGGATGGTGATAGATTTTGGAGAATGCCAGAATGTTATATAAGAGGTAGTACTATAAAATATCTGAGAATTCCTGATGAAGTCATAGATATGGTGAAAGAGGAGGTCATGCAAAAATCTAAAGGTCGTGGGGATATGAAAGGTCGTGGTGGAGGTCAGAGAGGTCGTGGAGGCAGAGGTAACTTTATTATATGTATTTTTATGTCCATAAGTCCAATTTCTTAGCCTGTGATCACTTGATCTCATTTAAATCGGATCTTATTGGCTACTTTTGTACTATATGATGGTCTCCATTTGACTTTCTTGTCAGCTGAAATTTTACCTATCCAGTCTGAGTCAGCAAGTTGTATTACATTGGCTCTTATTGACATTAGAATCACAGAATCTGTTTTATCAAGAAGGTGAAGACTGCAATTTCCTTTCATGCATTATGGTAAAATGTGGCGTTATTCAATGAAATATACTATAAAAATATAAAATCTTATATTTTCATTGTTATGAAAAATTAAATTGAAAATAACGTCCATTAAGAAGAAAAAGTTGTCATCTAAGAGGATAAATGACATCCAGTTATACTAGTTCAGTTGGTAGCATGCAAGTTTATTGATCAAGGGTTCGATTCCCAGCTAGGGCATACTTTCGTGGAGCTTGGACAAATTATTTCTAGGGCCATTCTCCCTCCTACCAATGATTTTTCAGTTGTCAGTCACTGACAAAAGTATGCGCTTAGTAGTTGGTTTACAGCTAAATCCAGAGATTTAGCCTTTCCAGGAGCAGGGAGTAGGTTGACTGACCGTGGTTATATGACCTTTACAATGTGTTGCTACGGTGCTAAACCCAACAAAAACAAATACTTTAGTTTAAAAAAACCAACGTCTCCAACAAAACGCAGAAAAAAGCATGAAAGAAACAGAATATTTATTTGTGGCTATGCCAATTTTAAAAATACAATTTTTGCGCTCACTTGGTGAATAAAAATTGGTCTTATACCAAAGTCTGTTAATATTCACCATTTATACATCAATCCATCAATATACAATGATAATAAATGAGTGACATTACTTCTGATGTAGGTACAGGTACATGTATATTACTTCCAATATCATTCACTTTAATTAATGAGTAAAAACTTTTTCTTACTTACATAGCATTGGAGGATCAAATCATAAACTGTAATGAAATATCATTAGCCTTAATCAATGTTTAGTCCCATGCTTCGAGCTAGTGGGTTATAGAGCAGATGCATTAAGCTAATGTATTATTGAGCAAACTGTAATTTATATAAAATTTGTATTTCAGGTGGTTTTAGACGTGGTGGTATGGGTGGTGGTCAAGGTGGTAGAGGCGGGGGAGCTGGAGGTGGTGGTGGTAACAGACCAGGCAAAGGTAGAGGAGAATAACAAACTAGTCATATATCATGTGGATATATAGTGTTATAATATTACAAATAGTGCTGAATGGATCTATCTGAGTTGACTGAATGTTTTGTATAGTGTTTGTTAAGAACTGATTGCTTATTACACGTTGTGACCTACAGGAGCTGTGGTGGCTGTTTTCATTGCCTTTATTAGATTATGTTTAGAATCTAAGATTGAGTCTGAATTAAGATTTTGAGGATGTACTTGGTGATGAATTTTAATGACAAAATCAGATTCACACGGACCCTGTAGTAAGCTTCTTCAGTGCAGCTTCTTTTTTGTAACTTAATTTTCATTCATCTACTGATAGTAAAGTGTAACTTTTCAACATCTATTGAAGTCCATCTATTATCATTTGATTAGAACACTAAAGATACAGTTGATAGTGGCTAGATTTTTTTATTTAAATAGTTTTGTATTTTTCAGTCTAAAAACTTAGGATATGAAAGTGGTTGCCCAAACTGGTCAATTTAGCAGCGAGCAATATCTTTTGTTTGTAGAATTTTGGTTGCCCGGAAAAAATCTTTGGTTGCCGGAACTAAAAATTGGTTGTCTAGGGCAACCGGACACCTACTAATTTCATTGACTGGTTTAGACTTGATTGGACTGTCAAGTACCCTATTGTTACAACTTAAAATGCAACAAAGTGCTGCATATATTTATATTTCTTTTGTATAAATCTTTAGTCATAACTGGTAATTATTTATACATAGAGTCATAATGGTTAAAATGGGTTTTGTTATTTAATACTCATGATAACTTGAATTCTATTTTGTATTGTAAATTGCTTTGAGTAAACTGACCTACTTTCAGAAATAATTTAATGTTAGCACAGAAATTTTATTCACATGTGTATAAAGGTAATGTTATATATACACAAAGTGAACAGAGGCAGATCCAGGGTTTTTTCTAGGGGGGGGGGGTCCAAACTTTTCTAGGGGGGGGCAAACTTTCGAATCACAAGCACATTATACACGGTTTGCAGAATAATGCTACATATTGAAAATAAAAATTACAATTACAAATTACCACAAAGGCAAAAAAATGACTCATAGACAAAAAAATACATTCATGGACGGGTACAATTTGGATATTTCAGGGGGGTCCCCCTGAACCCCCCCCCCTGCTGGATCCACCCATGGTGAAGTATAGCAGAAAGTTCACACAGGGAGAGGTTATAAAACTTAAGAACAAACTTGTGGCTTAAAAGTACCTCCTTCACCAAGGAATTTCTTATAAATTAGTGGCCATTGCAGTAAAATGTAATACAAAAAATATACATAATAATTATTTATGATGTAAATGAGTTCTTTCTCATGTTTAACGACTATGGACTTGGGCATGCATTGTATCCCTTCATATGATTATATGCATTTCAACATTGGTCTTAGTTTTCTTTTGAAGTAGACAACTTACTGCAAGTTCCCTTTCAATAAACACTTTAATTATTACAGTCTATCTCATGTTTTAATCTGATCTAATATGTCATAATACTTATGTCACTTGTTTAATTTCATTATTTGTCTTGTCTTTAAATAAGATAATATTGACATAATTAATGGATTTCATTATCATTTTATGTACAAATATTCATCAGATAACATTTCATTGTATAATTGACCACTTTATCATGTTGTCTGGTCTCTCCCTATATAAATATATGTCATGTATATTGTTGTTTTGATGGTGTAGTACATTGTATTATATTTTTATTGTATTGTAATTACAATATGATATTATGTATGATACTGTTTTGATATGAACATATTATAATGATAAAAAATAATCTTGATGTTTGTGTTGTTATTTTATTATTGTTTTAAGAAAATTGTATAATGCTATAACTGACCCATTAAACCATCAGTCAATACCTGAAGAAGTTGAAGTGTGACTTTCTTGTATTACTTAGATTATACAAAATCTATAATACTTTATTGGTTTTTTATGACCACAGCATTAAGACTTTTTGTAAAAATCTGTCTCTGTGATTTAATTCACACAGTTGAAAATGATTCAATTTAAATTTTGCTGAAAAGAATTGTATTTTCATTATCAATTTGATTGTCTATGCTAAGACAGCATGAAATGTTTTTGTAGTGAACATGTGTATTTAATTATATTTGTCTTGATTTGATATATCATTTGACCAAATTTATTACTCAATATCAATACTAAACATTACAATATTATATAATAACTTGATTGATACAAATTTTCACCTCATGAGTTGTGTACATAATTGGTACAGTTTCACAAAGAAATGACATGATAGGGATTATCTTCTTTGTTTTAAATGATCATCTCACAAAGTGAGATCTAATATGCTTGAAAATCTAATTATTTTTTATTAAAGCATAGAAATATTTGCAAAAATAGTAATGATTATAGAATGATCAGTAGTGATAATCTTGGTTGATTTTCAGTATTACATTGATTTGCTAATTGTCCCAACACTTGTATTTTTTGTAGGTAATTCTGTATTTTCATCTAAAAATAAGGTGATATTTTATGTGTGCTGTAAAACTGCCTGAGGTAAAAATGCCATGTACAAAAAATTTCTCAGATAAAAATGCCATACTCTTAGTGGTAAAAATGCCATAGGAAGAAATGTCAGAGGTGAAAAGATATTTTAAGCTTGATCCAATGTAAATTTAATAGTTTTATGTTTTTTTTCTTTTTTAACTTTTTATAACAGTAATAAGTAATTAAAAGATCAATTTGTCCATTCTGATCCTTTCAACTGCTACTGGTCTGGTAAGAAAAACGAAAATTAACCAGCCAAATATTAAAGTTCTACAACTCATGAGAGAAAACATTGTGTATTACACAGGTTACTCCCCTTTATACCCAGCACTGCTGATACTAGATCTCTATCAACTATACTATTTCATTTTGTGTACTAGCTAGCCTGAATCATTTCATTTTGCTATCAGACACGGCTCAACGGTCCAGTAGGCTACAACAGGATTTTGGATCTCTAGTGTCCTCAAGGAGTTGCTGGTAGGAGTGGTCCGGTGGTAGGACGCGTGCTTAGGGATCGAGAGGTCCTGGGTTTGATCCCCACTAAGGGCACTGCTAATTTCCTTGAGCAAGAAATTTACCTACAATTGTTCCACTCCACCCAGGTGTAAATGGGTACTGTGAGGGATTGCCTGCCTGAGGGTGATTTCATTGATCAGGAGTTAATGTACAAGATTGTAAAGTTGGGTGAACATGTAAATGGAAGCAGACTTTAAACCACACTTTAACTTTTTAACTGGTCTAGTAATACCATTCCATGAAAACTATTAAACCTAATCAAACTCTTTTTGTACGCTTTGATAGTGTGAAGTCTTGTTCATTAAAGTCTTTTGAGTTATAAGAAGTAATTTGATGTATGAAAGCATGAACGCATCAGTCTTTGCAGTGGTCTGAAGACTGAAACTTGGGTCTTGTGTACACGGAGGCTCTTCAGGAGATAGTTTAGTGTAGACAGCTCTTTCTTTACCAAACCAGGTTTCATGAAAATATTGTGGGGTAAAATATTTTTTCCCGGAAAGGCATGTTCCCAGACTCCTTTAAGTAATTTCATCTTTGACTATTTGCTGTTTTTGTATAGCTGTGTTATTTTCTTTCCAAGGTTCAATGAAGTGTGAGTGTAGTCTCCGTTTGGGAGGTTTGTATCTTAGTCTTACTAAACTCTCATTTTCTTTGTTCCAAAATCAGGTTAATCTGGCCATCAGTGTCACAGTGCGATTACATTAGATAGATTTATAATTATTACTGCTGTCCATTATGTAATGTTCTCAAGTTACAATGCCCATTAATGAGTTTACTTGATTAATAATCTCTAGCTCTCGTGTCAGTTGTGTGTAAATATATTAGCTACCATTTGTTTGTTAGATTATAACTATTATGCAAAACACCATTTCTAGAGGCAATGCAGTACGTCTCACTGGGGTTAATGCACATCGTTAATCGTATTAAAAATTATTGTATACTTAAGTCACTTACTCTAGATTTTTTAGAGAAACCAACAGCTTCAGGCCAAATAGAGCTTCGTAAAAATCCTCAAAACGTGTTCAACTCTCAGAATACGAAGTTTTAACAAAATAAACACGTTTGAACGATTTCAAACGTGAGTAGTTCAATCTTGTAGCGCTACATTAATTCATTTGCGCCTAAACATTTTCCACTGGTATTTCTAGCAATCATTCTTGAGAACGAATATCCATATGAAACTTATATCCACTTATCTCGCAAACTTGTTTTGGGATGAACGACTTCTGTCGAGTGTTGAAGTAGATTTAGAACTGACCAACTTTCTCCAGGAGGTGCTAAATGTCGATAAATCAAATTGTCACGTGACTAATCTCACATCGCACGGCATCCGGTTTTCCTGATCAAGGCTGTCAGTCAATCAAAACATTTTTAGATCCTATATTGACGTTAATCTTACCTACTGATTATCTCTTTTGTTGTATAAATCTTGTTTTACAATGATCGAGCAAAATGTGGGATTTTAATCTTACCACATGATGATCAGAAGATTGTTTATCTTTTTTCGCGCTTCTCATACTGTAGCTTGGACATTCACGCGTAACTCGAATTGACCAATGAGAGAGTCCGTAACAAACTTCTCGCACCTGATCCGTGTTCGATGTATCTCGTACACTATCCTTTATTCTTAACCGTCAGACGATCGTTTATTAGCAGTCAGAGCTTTTGATCTTGTACATCGAAGGAAAATCCATTATTCAATTGTCGACTAAGATTCGCTACGCAGTTATTATTTGGATATAAACATACTCTACACAGTTTTACAACGAGATGTTAGCTTGAGTAACGTTTTGAAGTATACGATACTAAATGTTTAATTCGTTAGTGAACAATTAAAATGTGGACGATTTAGAAAACAGAAAAAATATACACATGCAACTTATATTTCTGTCGTTTGCGTTACAACTTTATGGAATACGAAAATGAAACTATTGTTTTTATAATGACAGACAATGAAGAAAGCAGTATCCTTTCAAGTCATACTATGTATGACTTTTATTTATCATGCACCATGCGCTGTCTTCAGAGAACGACGAAATAAAGATAAGGAAATACAAAAATGTGAAGTAGACAAGGTAAATATGTCTCTTTTAATTATCTTTTGTTTTTACTAATTGATTCTGAAATGCAGTCGATCTATAAATGTATTTCTTTAATTATATTTATTTCGAGCTAAATAGTTTTTTTTTGGAATTTATTTTGTTCTGACAATACAAATTAATTTTGGCTCTAATTCTCGATTATAAAGATTGTAATTTTTGTAAAGCAATAACATTTTGTAATTCTATTTCTATATAGTGCTATTAATGGCCTATCTCAATTCTGTTTTCGTGGTGCCTCCAGTTATTAGGGTGACATATTTATAAAGAATCGAGGAAAAGGTTTTTAGTCAGGGATTCAAATATAATTATTAAGTGGCAGCTTCTATTAGTACACTTTATATTACAAAATATTTTAATACCACGATCATTGAAATTTCCATTTAAAATTACTGTCTCTCATGTAATTATTTGTCAAATTTTGTTTCTGTTAATGTACGTATATGTAACTGCATGAGTGTATTTATCAATCCATTAGAAATTAATTTATGGCCTACTAAATGCTTAAAAAATTCCCTCTATACTCATGTAAAATACAATGTTGGTTGGCATTTGCTTTTGATTATTAAATTATAATGTATATTTAAATTATTTTAAAGTACTCCAGTATATCTCTTATAGAAGATACGAAAAAAAACTTACAACTTTATACTTAATAATTATACACCAGTATACAAATATCCTTTCATTTTTTTTTTGATGAAATGTCAATCTTCACTTTAAATAGTTCTCTTTCAATGTACACTTATAACTTGATACTGAAAATGTCAGTCAAACAAAGCTGTGAATAGATAGACATGTCTCTATTATAAAACTATAAGTTTTCTTTCATATTTAATATGAATAGATAAAAAAGCTACTTCTACTTTTACTCAAATATATCAAGTGGTTTTGCTTTTTACATTTTTTCTCATTTTTGTACTATTTTTTGTGATACATTTTTATTTGTATATTTTTTTGACTATTAAATTAGAGATGTTTCATGGTAAAAAATGCTTAAAAATTATGGAAACGTTAAATGACTTTTAACAGAAAAAAATGTATGAAATTGGTGTAATTTGATTTTAAATGGATAAAATAATGGATTGGTTATTCAATAAGTAATTATTCAAAATGAATATACATGTACACCATTAGTTTGAGAAAGGACTTAAATAATAATACATTTATTTATTCTTCCTTTTTCATTCATTTTCAAAACAAAGAAATGTGTCCTTGCATTAAACATTATATTATTTGTAATTAAAACGTGTTGAATATTTTTTTTCAATGCCTCTTGACCCAAAATTTAATGTTTAATATGATAAAAATTTTAACCAAAAAAACGTCCTACTGAAATTATCCATTAATCTTTTTGAGTTTAAATATTATATTTTTTCATGCAACTTGATTTCAAATTGTATTTATAATTTGTAATAGAATAATCTGAAGTTATGAACACCCTTACCTTTAGCTAAAATAGTCGATCAAAGAAACAGTGTTTTATTTTAAATATATCTAAAGGAGGAGGAACCTGTAGTTTTTTCATGGCAGTTTTCATTGAAATGCATCTTTTTGAACAAACATGATAGCTATTAAAGTTTCCATTAATTACTAATAGACCAATAAATAAACCATAGCCTCTAAGATAGTTTTATCATTTTTATGACAAGATAGGTCTTTGATATTGATTGATTTAAGTGTGGAAATAAATCATAAATACATAGAGGAAGTGTGTCTCTCAGTCTTTAATGATATCACTTAGTACTAAATATAAAATTTTTAGTTTATGTACAGAAATCTATCAAGAATGAAGCCATTATATTCATGTTTATCATATATTAATCAACCAATCCTGTTGGCAAGATAGCCAAAAACTTTAACTCCTAGGGCACATGTCTTCAATTACTTTTGGATTAATGATAGTACTGGGTGGCCGAAGGTATCTGATAACTGATAAACTGAACAGGTTCAAAAATGATCCTCTTATTTATTATGCAATGTGTAAGATAAAAACCTCGATAAGATCAAGTTTCAAACAAATAATCTTCACTGGCTATCATTTCTCAATTACCATAAGATAATTAAATGCTATTTTAGAATGCTTAATGTGATGCAAATTTGACTTAAAAATAATTTTAGGAGAGAAGGAACTTACACTTGGTATATGTATATAAAAATAAAATATCTCTTTTTTATTTAGTGTTTTTCTTGATGAATAAAAAGCCTATTATCAAGTTTTTGCCTGACTTAAAACAATTTCAGCTGTGATAATTTTTTAGCCCATTAATTACTTTGACACTATCAGCTCAAGTGAAAAATTCAGAAAATGTAGCATTATTAATTACAATGGCTGTTTTTGTTTTTACAGTACATGTTTATCCTGGCAAAATTCACAATGATTGATTAAACAGGTGCTATAATTTTTAATAACTTCAATGCTTATTTTTGCCATTTTTTCAATAATTCATTTTAACCCTTATTGACTTCAAATTCTTAACATTGTTTTATTACTTTTAATAGATTTCTCTATAAAAGTATAAATCAAAATGTTATGTAAACTGTTTCAAGCCCAGTCTTTAACCTACAAGCCCTCTAACAATATTCTGATTATGTTATGTACAAATAAAAAGAAAAACAAAACATGTCACTGTTGACAAATTATAGTTTTTGCCTAGTTAAGGATTCATTAATCAAGTGGTGTCAGAGTTCATAAATAATAATTAAACACCTGTAGTGCCCCCCACTTGTTGATGATGCTGTGAAGTAATGCTTTCCATCAGCTTGTTTAACATTCCTGTGGTGAGGACCATTCAATATAAATTAATGGTCTTAATAACAAAATGGTCTTATTATAGAAACTTTTTCCTTCGCAAATTGAACATTGGGAAATTAAAACAAGTAAATCTGTGAGCTAATGCTCAGTAGTGATACCCCCGCAAAAATCTAAAAATATGCGACAAACAGGAAGTAGATGAGCAAGGAGCATGAAATCGCTTTACACCACATGGGACTATGGGATGAAGCAATATGCAAAGTATTAGGCTGCTGCATGTTATAGTTGCTGAGAAAACTGCGATGGAAATTTTGTAACGGACGGACGGATGGACGGACGGACAAGGGTAAAACAGTATACCCCCCTCTTCTTCGAAGCGGGGGTATAATTATCAAGACCTTGCAATAACCAAGGTGGTCTTTATAACTTTACTGTAATATGTCTTTGTTTCACTTGGAGTGTTAAAGCTCATTTGCATATAATCTTAGTTGTTTATTTTTGAATTCTATTTGGTCAATATTTTGTGTTAAAGCTCATTTGCATATAATCTTAGTTGTTTATTTTTGAATTACATTTGGTCAATATTTTATGAGAACTTGAGTAGATGTTTATTGACAAGGGGCAGGTAACTGAAACCTTTTATAGGAATCATCATGAATGACATTGTATCACTTAACAGGAACAAACTCATAAAATATTTATTGTGATATAAAATAACAAACAAGTATTATTTTTGCATGAATATGTATCCTGTTGGTTTACAGATTGAGAAACAGGGTGTCTTTGATTTGATGATATCAGGAACTCTTAATTGTAGGGTTTTCCAACGTAGGTCCTCTACACGATTTTCAATATCTTTGCTTAAGTGCACAAGAAGAAATAAATCCTTACTGAAGTGGGTTAAAGTGGGTTTTTATTTTCACAAATAAACAGCTGAGATCTGTGGCCCTTTTCACAAAAATCTTACAATTAAAACCTTCATAAGTCAAAAGCAATACATATTCATAATACCGTCACTTTTTGCCCATCAACTCCAAATATCATTGAATTATGTAGAATATTGTACACCTTTTGAATATCATATCATTGTTATGTTTATTATCCTTCTGACTTAAATAAGTGCATAAATTATGAAATTTACGTACAATAACTTTTTTGGTAAGAATCCATGATGCTAGTTTTACTCTGAGGATCAATGGGATATTCTTTTTACACTTTTGTCTAATGTACTATAAAAATACAATAAAGGCTATGATACCCTTTTGACAAGATGATGTCTAAAATCATTATAAAAATATTATCTGTAGTCATTTAAATTATAAGGTAGAAGTATCTATACATCAATGGATAAATAAGGCTGTCATTGAAAGTTGTTAATGTTTTATCTATTGTGCCCATCAACCGTAATCATTACTGTTCTTTATAAATGATTTTATCTTATAATATAAAACTTTCATTTATTTGTTTTGATTTCAGTTAAATGATAATTGACCTATCACTGTAACTATTGTTATCTTTAAGGTTTGGTTTGTCCTCTCAGCGTATTAGAAGTTTATAAACTTGATAAATTGACTGTCTCTATAATACATGTGTATTGCTTAAACCAGAAGTTTCACACTTTTGGTATTGCTTGTAAAATTGACCCAATCCAGAAAATACAATTTAAATATAATTTACATTACATCAAATCAGTTGAAATTAGTTTAGTTACCAAAGCATGCAGGGCTCTTCATTGAAGGTCTTCCTATTGCACCTGCCAGCATATATTTGGGTTCGAGCAACTTGTAACTCAAACTGCTAGTAAAAATTTGGTTCTGGCAAGTAAAACTTACAGCTCATTGTCCAACCTCACAACCTAGTTTAAAAATTAAGGTGACGAACCCTGAGCATGTAATGTATTAATATGACTCAGGTCAATTTGCACAAACTGTATTATCATTTGATTCGCTTATGGCTATTGTAGCCTATAATTGAAGTCTTTTTGAAGTAATGTAGTATGACTGTGGCAAATATAAAATAGACATAATTGATACTATGTTTTGTACCTTGATTTATGAGTCTGACTATAAAGGTTATTTATGTTTTAAACTTGATAATTTGACCCTTGAAAGTTGTACTACTTTTAAGATAGCGAAAGTCCTGCAAACATACATTGAACATTCCTGTAATGACCTTTTTCCAATGACAATTTTCTAGATTACAACCCCTTAAATCTGTGCAACTACAGCTGGATTGACCTTGAATGATCGACTCTAGTGATCCCTTCCATGAAAACTCAATGATCATGTCAATTTTCCTAGTTATATTTTTGTGAAAAGGCTAGCAAGAACTGTTGAAAGAAGTGTCCAGAAAAGCTGGCGTAAAACTGTGTCAAAAAGCACTTCAGTAAACAACCACATCAAAGTAGAAATTCTAATACTTGTGTCAAGCTTTCCCTACTGTATCAGTCATTTCCTACTTGCTGGAGCTGGCACGTTTTACTGTTGATATTCATGTAAACAAGTTAATCAGGGCAGGCTGAATTCAGTTAATTATATTTCCCTTTATATTGTGACAAGTCATAAACATTTTCCTTTAGCATGATACAATGCATATTTTCATGTAATTGTTAAGTTTTAATGACTGTTTAATAGTTTCAATAAAATTTTAACCCATATAATTTTAGATGCCATGTAACACATACAGTGAACCTTGAAGAAATGTTTTAATGTAATGGAATGTATATTTTTTTCCATGCAAAAATAGAGGAATAAAAAATGTAGCTAGCTTCTGACTTTCCTCTTCCCCAAAAGCATATCCAGGGGAAGACAGACTTAAAATTTATGCTGAATTCGATAAAAAGTTGGATCTGCCCCTTGGATCTTTTTTGCAGAAATGATTTAATATTCTTTTTGCTGCAATTAATAGATTACTAACTAGTCAAGTGATCTTCATAAATATATTTTCAGACTTGAACAGACCATCATTAGGATACAGCTAATAAAAATACTTTGTAGGTCCAAAACCCTAGACTTCTTTTAAATCAAAACAACAATTTTGTAATAATACTTGCTCTTAGTTAACATTTAACAGTCAGTCAGTCATATATATAGCATTTATAATCTTCCTTCTGGGTCAGTTTGTTTCTTGGTCAAATTTCATCATGTTTGACCGAAGCCTACTCAGTACTGTGCAATAAAATGTTAAATAGATATAGGCGGGGTATTTTTGTAACAGTTTAAACAGAGATGTAGTAGTGACTATGTTTATATTACTCCAGATTTCCTATTCATGTTCATGACTGTACACACCTAATTTGACAGAATGTGAATTTTAGCCTTCGGCTGAACAATATGTTTTTACTGAATACATATTATTATTATGAAAAACAGCAGCAAAAACAATTCGCGGAATACGTATTAACATCTTTTATTATATTGTTTTGTTTCAACACATATTATGGCGAACGTCTTCACTTCACACTTGTTATGACAGACAAGCTGAGGTGATAATGACTCCGTCTGCTCATAATATACATAAGCAAAATTCCGAGCTGTAAAATCAGACCTTTAAAACTGCTGTAGTGTAAGATTCTTTGTATGAACTAATAATGAATTAAATTAAGTAAGAATGAGGTTATGTACAATAAAGTGCAGAATATTATAAAATATATGTCTAAAAATTTGTACTTTAATGAGGTGTAACTTGGACATTTACTTATTAAGCATTGACTGCATGTTTTCATATTATATTTTATGCTGTTTTCATCAAAGAAATGTACCCGAGTAATTTCAAAATAAATTTACCAAGGTCCATAGCAAATTTGGTAGCACACTGGAATTTCAAACCTAGTGTCCCAAAGGGTGTAGGGTTTGAATCCCACTACGGGCCATTGTACCCTTACATAAAAAATTGACAATATTCCTCCATTAATAAGGTATATGGAGGAGCTGCTGAACTTGGTAGGGTAGGTGAGTACTGATTTTAGACACAGATGAAGGAAAGCTAGCTGATAAATGCTGACCTCCTTTGAATGACCATAGCTGTGTTGACACTGCTGTAAACTTAATAAATAGATAGCTGCAGCCGTGGCGTAGTGGTTAGCATGTCTGACTTCGAATCCGGAGATCACGGGTTCGAAACCCGGTCGCGGCAGGTCATACCCTATACACGAGTTGTCGGCCTCGTGGTAGGGTAAGTTAGTACTGGTGATAAAAAAGTGTCCAGGAAACCTATAGTAGGAAGAGCTGGCCATGGTATATATGACCTATATATGTGTTGAATACGACGTTAAAAAAAAAGAAAGTAAAAAAAGAAAGAATAAATAGATATCTGAAACAAAAAAATACAAAAAAAATTACAATATCTTTTATATTTTCAGGATGATGGTATGAAATCCTTTCTATGGAAAGTGAAACGAGACCCACCAGCTTATTTCTTTGGTACAATCCATGTGCCATATACGAGAGTTTGGGACAGCATTCCAGAAAATGTTAAAGTGGCTTTCAAACAGTCAGAAAATGTTTATTTTGAGCTAGATTTAACTGATCCATACACGATGACATCGTTAGCTAATTGTCAATTATTACCTCATGGAGAAAACCTCTCTAACATCTTACCTAATGACATTTACATGAGATTAAAAGTACATTTAGAATATATTCGAGAAAAGTTACCTAATTGGATAACAGCTGACCAAAAGGGTAAAGGGCTATATGCTGATTATTTATTTGACGTGATTGCAGGAAACTGGGAGAGAAAACGACCAATATGGGTGATGTTGTTAGTTAATTCTCTGACAGAAAGTGATATTAAATCAAGAGAAATTCCAGTGTTAGATTTATATTTAGCTCAAGAAGCCGAGAAACTTGGAAAATTAACTGGTGCTGTAGAAAAAGTCAAAGAGCAATGTGTTCCATTAAATGACCTTAATTTTTCACAGGTTGGTAAAATTGTTCTTTTGCTTTCCATCTAATACCGATGGACTTTCTTTAGGTTCCTTCAATGTCTTGATTCTCTCTAGACCCTAGGCTAGTTTGCAGTATAGTGGTGGGCTTAACACTAAAAGTTGTCCAATTGCCCCTCACAGTTTATATTTGGGTTCAGACAACTTGTTATTGCTATAAACATTTGGTTTGGGCAAGGAAAACCATAGCTGGATGTCCAACCAGGCAACCTAGTTTAAAAATTAATGTCGACCCCTGATAGTGGAAGATTATTTGGATATTTTAACCATGCCAAATGACATGGCATTCAAACAATCTTTAGTAATCATTAAAAATTAAAACTCAAATGTTGAGTAGGGGTATAATATTTCAATGGTTTACTATTTTGATAAGCAGAGAAGTAAGAAAAAATATATATTATGATTGTTAGTACAAAACAATGGTGATTAATTAGCCTTGAAACACTCGTTGTTTTTTTAACTTTTGCTTTCCAAATTTGTATAATGTTCATCTTGTCCATTTCAATCCTTCTTAGAGTTAATTTACTCACCAGAATTAAGAACTATGAGAGTGTAATCTGTTACAGTATTCCTGGAAGAAAACCCCAGAACTAACATGATCATTAATCAATCAATTATGGTGAAGTTAGTCATCATTCCATAGATTAACTGTCTCTGTAAATTGTACAATTATTTCTAGTTAGCACAAGGTCAACCTCTTGTCATAATTGTAGTAGTTTTTCCCCCTCCAATTTGGAGAGTTATTCTATCTTGGATTCATGATTTCTGGAGTATTTTCTCAATTATTTTCAAAGTTTTGATTTTCTTTTTATGGAGTTTTTACCAGATTTTTGGGTGTTTTTTTTCTCACATTACATGTATTAAAGATTTTTTGTCCAGATTTGGAAGTTTTTCTTCAGATTTTTGAAGTTTTTTTTCCAGATTTTGGAAGTTTTTTTCTCAGATTTCTGAAGTTTTTCTTAGGAATGTTAGACTGATCATGTGGTTGTGTTTGTTTATTTCTGATACAAGTTAAGTGTGTAGTATTTACATTGTATCAGTAAATGTTTGGTTAATTAACAATGAAATTCCATGAGATGAGTAATAAAAGACTAACATGACCCTGTTTATTGATTTATCAGTTCTTCATAGATATGGTAACTTTGGATCAGTATCTTAATTCTTAAGCGTTACATACTTGCACATGCCACAATGTAAATTTGTGCTGAAGATGAGTATTATATAAATTATATGCTAGGTAAAATGAAATAAGAAATAGAAGGAGGGGCGAGCTCCCTTTGAGGAGTCCTTTAGTTCTGTAACATAGCTAACAATTTGTACTAACATTGAAATTTAAGATGAAAAAATACTTTGTTTTTAACTGAAGCAAATTTTGAAAACAAATAAGTGTATAAGAATGCATCATTTTGTTAAAAACCTCTTCACCATGCAGAATACATCTAAACTGTCTATTAAACAAATAAAAATACAAATTATAACTTTGTGAACATGTGAACTTTTCCTTGTATCTCAACACAGGATTCTCACCATTATGGGCGTTGTTATATAACAAGTTACAAATTGGTATTTGATAGATGTTTAGCCTCCGTACTCAAATCCTGAATTTTAAATAACACTAAAAACAGCTTCTATGTCACAACTTTGTTACAAACTTCAAAAGAATAAACATAGCGGTGTACAATACTTGATGGAACATTGTTGTTTTGACATTTTATTTGCATGTGTGGTTTTTTTTTGTAACTGCGAGTCTTTGAAGTAAACAAAATTGTTGAAATTTCAAAGTGAACTCAAGAAATAAAACTTGCATAAATGATGAATGGTAAAAGTGAAAAATTGTGAGTTTTAAAGTGTTAGATCATCTATCTTGTCACAGTCAAATTCTACTGAAAAATAATTCTTTCATTTCTCCTACATCTCTCTCTCTCTCTCTCTCATTCTCTCTTTCTCTCTAATGCAATTGTATGATATATTATTATCTTAATTTCAAAGAATTAAGATATTTGTCTTTCAGTTAGGATTGAAGAAGTGATGTTATTTGAGTTTGCAGAATTAGTATCATTCTTGTTCCCAGAGTCTAGTAGGATTCTCAATACTAGCTAGTATTGAGAATCCTATTAGACTCTGGGAACGAGAATGAATTAGTATGGAATTCATATAGTTTGTATATGATAAAGATAAATAATAATATTATAAAGAAAATCACAATTAACACTTGAAAAAATAAAAATATCTTGTTTTTTTGAACACCTTTATTATTTTTATTTATTTTTTAATGATAATCAATAATTTTATAAAGATTTTCAAACCCTTATTGTCTAAGATTTTAGTGAGAAGACTCAATGGTTCTGCAAATTATCATTGATTAACTTTGTAATGATTTTATAATGATTGGCCAAGTTTAGAGTGTGGCTCTGTTTTTTTTCTAGTTTGTCCAGCTGTGGCTCTCCATTATAAAGAAACATGAATGACAAAATAAATGATAAATTGTGTATATAATCTCTAGTTTACTTTACTTTACTTATAAAGATAATTTGTTAGTATTAACTTAAGTAAAAGTGTTTTGAGACAGTCTCTATCCTAAACCCTTCCATCTGAAGTTTTTGTACTATTAATCCTTTGATTCAAGATTTGAAAGAGATTTCCATATTTTAGAATACTGTCCCACTGGGGTCTTTATTGATTCAATAATAGCTTATTGAAGATTTACTCTCTTACTAGGGGTTTATAGATAATATATTTGGATTAATCAGGAAAGTATTAAAATATTAATACCTCCATGGGGAGCATGAAAATGCAGAAAAACAGTAAAAAAATACTATTGTTTATAGCCAGTCATCTTTTAACTTAAATTTTATGTGTCATATAAACATAGGCCTACTGATCCCAGATGAAATTCAAAGCAAGTTGAATATTGTCTCAAAATTGTACTTGTACAAAAATTATTATGATGACATGACAAACTTGTAGGAGTGTAACAACAAGGTAAAAAAATATATTGCAATACAGGAAACCTATTGCGATACATATTGATCTTGGCGCATTCATGCATAGCATGAATTAATGCACGTGCCTCATCTTAATTTGATCAACATTGTACATAGATATTTGTATTTTCGAATGATCTACACATATTATGCAAATGTTTGAATAAGATAGAAAAAAAGATTTTGAATGGACTTTTAAAGATAATTATTTTCTAATTTTACGAAAAATGTTTCAAGTTTCCGAACACATTTAAACATTTATTCAAACAGTCAAATTTCAGACTCTGATAAAAACAATCAGTATGGAACATAACTAGAAAAACCGGTTCAGAGAAAAACCTATCGGTTAAAAACCGTCAGAAGTCGTATTGCAATATTTACCGGTATATCGGTTAACCGTTACACCCCTACAAACTTGTACTATTGTAGTCATGGCTTGATTTGTAAAAGAAAAGGTTCTACGTTTAGACCATTTTGCTATTAACACCATCAATTTTGATGGTCCTAGTTTTGGAAATTACTTGTAATAAAGTGAAACCTGAGACAATGGTATAATAGATACATCTCTCAAGTCAGAGACTGAGTGCTGACATTTATACCTAACCATTTTGTAATGGTGACAATGAGAATTTTTATTATTCAGACATTTCTGATATTTAGACTGAATGATTTATGAATGGTGACTATCAGAAAATGTTGACATATAAAATGAACCATTGGCCAAAGGTCTGTCAGACATTATCAGTCACTATTTGACTTGCTTGATTAATGTTGTAAGTTTGATTAAAGAACTAACATAGTTAATATTTTTTTGACATTTTGTTTTGAGATTAAGTTTAATAATTTTATCATATATCATATATGTCAAGGTTTAAACTGATTTAACCTCCTCAATCTGAAGATCAATGTAAGTTGATTCATGAATGATCAGGTGAAGGCTGGTACCCCCATTTTCATTTAAACTGTCGATAAAATGTTTTGAAAAAAAGCACTTGAAATCATTTGGCGCATGAACTAATATGACATGTTCGTTTTTTTAATGAATTTATTCATTTTACTATTCATTCCAGATTGAATTTAACAGGAGCTAAAGCCAATTAAATATGTCAATGTTAAACGAGCAGTCACTGTGTGGAAATTACTTAATTAAGCTTATCACTTAATTTAAATGAAAGCATGAAATGGAAACAAATACATTTTGTATTTTGTTTGTGTATTATTGTAATTGTTGAATATTTATTGAGAATGTTGTTATGTTAAAAACAGTGTGCAAATGAATGAGCTTTTTGTAATTAAAGTTTTTAACTATAAAAAAATAATTAATCATTTATGGTATAGTAAATTCAATTCATTCATAGTTATACATGTAATTCTAGTATAGTATAATTTGTTAAGGGGAAAATTATCGAGTAGCCTGACAACATAAAATTATAAATTTTCACTAGCCAATATTCTTTCGTTTGTCTCAGACTTTGGGCTAGTGCATTAAGACAATGACAGAAGTTTAGACATTATAGTCATATGGCTTTAGATTGTCAAATCTATAAAAGCCTGGGAAGAAGTGTTACCATTTTGAGGATTAAGCTAGCCTTTGTCTCAACAGTTTTCATCTAGCGCCCTGTGTCACTTAGGGCTTCCATGAAATGTGGTCTGTCGATCTCTTTCACCCTATGCATCAATTCCTTAAGATGATCACTAAATTGTTTTCTTTTGTTCTGTTCCATTTTACACCAGATTTCATCAAGTCTTTGGAGCTTTTCATTTTCCTTGGTAGAGTGCAAATAAGTGTAAAATTCCAATATTGTAGTAGTTCCATCCTTTTTGCAATAAATATAACAATATATTAATATATGCATTTAATATGCCTGTAATCTGTATTCTTCTTTGCCCAGTCTTGTGCAAAATCTCCTCTTGGGCATGTCACATAGGTATTATTATTGCTGAGATAATGGTACCATTATTTTATTTGCATTTTTATTAACCTTATTAATATATGTATTAAGGTGCCAGGTACTGTAGTGTTGTTTGCAGATTAAATGCGCATCTGATATTCTAAGGGTATTAAAGAAATATATGGTTCCAGTATGAGACATACTGGAATTAATTTCTCTAGGGCCTGGTTTCATCAAGCATCTTGCGACCGATTTCTGTCGTAAACCGCACTTATTGTTGTGCTTAAATTATTGTAAGATTTTTGATAATTTGCTGCCTAGGTTTTTAATAAAGTATGGTTAAGTTAGCACATTGTTGTTGTTTGCTAAATTTCCTTACCACCCATCTTGTTGATATAGTTACAAGTAATTAATTATTACAACCTAATGTCCTCTAACTGTCGTAATTTTAAATATTCTTTATGCTCTGTCGACTTATGTTAACACATTCATACCATATTGTGACTTGGACCTTTTTTGTATAAAAATGATGGTTGCGTGGACCAGAATTTAACAGAGGAAATTGTCTAAATTAGCAGTATATCAATGATATTATGAACTTAACTGACTCTTTTATTATCGTAACAAATTCCACGCACCCACTGCTGTCTGTTAAATTACTATGATTTATGAATTATATAGTTATTTTTGACAGATTTTCATTTATCAAAATTTCGGTTGTAGTAATTGTAGTATGAATACACCAGGTTTGTATTAACTTTAATATAGTCTAACTTAAGTATCTAAGTTTCAGTGTCATTTTACACTTAATATTAATTTAGAGACTACTTGCCGATCTTTGTAAACTTCGTGGGTTGCGCTATAGTCATACTTTATAACTTTAGACTTTGCTTGTTGATAAAAAATTCTGTACAGAAGTGTAGATGTTCACTGGACAGGACATATGACATGGAAGATGCTCCGAACTATTTGTCCAGTCCAGTATAATGTATAAACTGAAATCAGGTGCTGTATTTTCAGTTCTGGACCCAAAGACTTGGAAGATTTTCGGCCAGAATCTCAGGTCTGTGCCTGACTCAAGAAGATAGCAACTATCTTTTTTACATGAGAGTTTAACACTTAAAGTATAATGTTTATTGTTCTGTTAGCATTCACTAATAAACAAAAATAGACAAAATATGGGAATTTTTCATTGATGAATTATTTCAGTACTATCGTATTTGAACTTATATAATTTCAAATGTTTAATTTGCTTGTAAAAATGTTTAAACCTCTGCTTTTGCAATTTTTATCAGTCTAAAATTACAAAAGATTGACCACAGTCTGTGCATGATTTGATATTACAATTTGCTATGTTTTACATGTATATTGTTATACATTGGTCTACATCATCAATCATTCACTCACTGACCTTACTTGTTTCTGTGTGAAGTCATAAAACACTTAAACAGCAAAAAACATGGAGATTTTTGTATATAAAAATGTTGACACTCCATATACTCATCAATATCACATCTCCTTTTACAAGTTTAGGTCGCATGTATTGCTCATTAATATTCATGAGGGCTTCAAGTTCAAAGATCAAAGAAGTTTGAATAGGAGTAACAAGATAATGACCTGCGTGACGAATATTTAATACTTTGAGTTGAATTATTGTTAGACAATATTAAAGAGTACATTTGGATTTAAATAATTCGGGCAGAAAATGTTGTTTTTAACATTAAATTTGATCTGAATGCAAAGAATAATATTTTGAATTCTGTTTTGACTCTTCTTTTGAAGACAGTTATAGTAGGCTGCAATGATTGGCAGAGAGCTGGTATAAATAATATATGACTGCATGTAGTTACAATCTCTGAATGGACAGTTGGATGTTTTAATTAAATAAGGACAGAAGAAATTAATCATAATTTGCTAGAATCAAACTTATGATCAAATATATTACAGTAAAGTAGTTCCAGTATTAGGACTATAGAAATTGATGGCTGTATTAGTGGCATGGGCTTAATATAGAGACCTTCTTCTTAAACTGTGCATTTGGGCGTTGAAAAGCTTTAAAAATCACATGACTTATCATTTTGATATAATCAAAGTGGTCCTAAAAGTGGAATTTTACTGTTATTTTACAAGAGAAGACGAACAATCCCTTTAAGTAATTTCAAGATACACAAATTCCTGTAGTGTCATCATGGCTCTCTCATTAATGATTTTGTTATTAAGATAGCATGTTTTGAGTTTATTTAATGTGGTAATAGATCTACTTACCTTCAACTTTCTTTTGATATATAATATAGTGATATATATTTGAAATACAAATAATACAAATAAAAATATTTGTATGTAATTGTATATATGGTTAACATCTATTATCAAGTTTAGTTTAGTCTCATATTCTAACATATAATTAAAGAACCCTTACACTATTTTCACCATAATTAACAAAGCAAGGTTGATGGGATGTTTTAGTGGGATTATTGATATAAAATAACCCAAGTTAGGTGCCCTGTGTGTTAGCCCTGGGACTATATAGACTATGTAGACACAATGTCGTGCCCGAGTCTTCTTATATTGACAATACATAGTAAGAAACTAGATTTTTACTTTTTTATAGTGTGAAAATAAAAGCCGACAGTACATTTGTAGTAAATGGTGTAGTCTTGTCTCAAGTTTATCAAATGTCCTTTAACTATATGAGAATCTGCACATTATAACAATATTAAAACCTTGAGACTTGACAATTGACAAACGACAATTTTTCATTTCTTTTGAAATTTGTTACCAGCCTTTGTGATGACTACACTAGGGTCAGATTTAAATGAATTCTATTGTAGGCTATACAGTACTCTGAATAAAGGCTTGAAGTTTATAGTAATAATTTTATAAGTAAATGTCAGCAGGGAGTATGAATAGTTTCACATTTATCATAACGACAGAGTCACACTAAAGTTCAGGCTGATCCAACTTATTCATTTTTATTCAGACATTAAAATGTTAAGATTTATGATAAAAAAATATGAGTTTTTTTACAACGTTTGCCATAATTTTTATGATATACGACATTTATCCACTGTAAATGTATTTTTCAAATTGCTACTCTTCAAAATGAAGAACAAAGGACCAGGATATAATTTATATCACTTTCTATGTTTTGTTATTGTCATTAACATAATTTTCACTTTTATATTCTAACATGTTGACAAATTTGGAATGATTCATGACCCTAGAGAGATCAGAAGGTCTTAGGGCCACTGAAGCATTGTAAGCTCTCATTTTTACACAAAAAAATGTTCAACTTCCTCAATGACCCTTGAACCCACATCTGTATTTCCTCATTAATCAATTAAGAAAAAATAATAGTCTATAGACTACGGAAAAGGGTGGGAACAGGCATTGAGCACAATCAATAATCAATTGGAATATATTTTCACTTTAAATTATTTACAAAACTAATGTTCAAGATTCTTACCTCCATAGAAAGAAAATAACAATCTAAAAGTAATTTAGTTGATTATTATGATTGGCAAACGGTTCACATTTTCAAGTCAGATAAAGTGCATGATTTCACACTCTCTGTCTAATGTGAACTGTAAGTAGGTACAAATATATGAGTGTTACGAACATGGTGGTACAAAATTTAACATGAAAGCTAGAAAATTTGAAACAAATGTGCTACTTTTTGATGTTCAACTATAATATCGTTATAAATTTAACATTTGTATGTTTGAGATAGTTCAAATCATACTGACAATGTTTTTCACATGATGTGATGAAGATGTTAAATAGCGTTAGGTGTGATTTCCCATAAACTTTACAAAAATGAAGCATGTGTGATAAATATATGCATAAATTATAACCAAATTTTATGCGTTTTTTGACAAATGTTAAGGCAGATTAATAACTCAGATCAGGCTTCATGTATCATATTGTCTGTGCTCGGTACTTTTCATACCATCTTCGGCTATCCCACGATACATTACTTTGCTATGCTGCAATACGAATGGAGTGTAACTGAAGAAAGTACTGTGGTTTCTGACGATGATTTCTTACTTACATTTTCTGTTTTAATTTAAAATTTATTCCTCAACAGGTTTTTCCTAATTGAGACCCCCATCAATTTTGACCTTTAAGATAACCTCTGATTTTAAAGGTCATTGACACCTGAGTCAAATTATTTTGTTTTTACTTCAGAGATTTACATGGCTTTCAAATTATCTCAATGCCTAATTGGCATGTCAGAATTTCTGATATTGATAGCTGTTATCAGTAGGTTGATATTATTAGATAGATATTGTTAAATCTGGCTCTGACCATAAAGCTCAGATGCCATTTAAGTGTTAAATTATCTTAACTAACTAATGAGTCTTTTATTTATGATTACTCGATCAAAACGACCTTTTAGGAATTACTAGATTTCTTAATAAAAATGCTAGAAGGGATATAAACTTCAGCATATTTTATAGTACTTTTTCTGAAGGATAACAGTATGAATTCAAGTTAATGTATTTTTTGTTTTCAGCACATAATCAATAGCGTGTTAAAATTTGAGTCTTTAATAGATTGATATTAAAATTGACAATATTTTTCAGAAATCATGATATAGAAATAATGAAATTATATTTTTTATGTATAATGTACTGGTATTTTAGAGACAACAATGTACTTTAGTCGGTTTGTCTGTGTTATACATGTATACATGTTTTGTTAAATTTTGTTCAACTGTCAGTGACATAAGCATTAACCCTGCTGATTTAAACACTCACTATGCAAATTGATGCAAAAAGACCTATGCCCGTACTTATTTACACGATTATTATTGAACTTATATTGAGTATTTAAATCAGTGGGGTTAATGTATGCTCAACTGACTGTTAAATAAAATTGAACTACCCATGTACATAAAATACTATTAAAGCACTTAGACATTTCAGGCATAATTTCCAAGTGTAAAATTTTAAAGTTCTTCTGATTTCAAGAGTCAAAATTTTAATGTCATTTTGAAGAGTTAATTAAATTACAGTTCTACAGTTTTAATCACTGAAGCTGGTAATAAAATGTATTTTCACGAGGTGAATAAGTAAAGAAAATTATGAATATTTTAACAAACATTTGTTTCTATACAAGTGTACTTGATAGTACGCGTTGTAGTTTATATATTGTGGTACATTGTATCAATCTCTTGTATGAGTCTGATTCATATTGAAGGATGGTTAGAAGTCTTTTAGTGTATCCAGTACTAATACACTGGTTCATCCAGTGAGAAGGGGTGTTGAGAATTGTATATTGTGTAGGTGGTTGTGGAATTTTAAAAATTCATCATTAAATGTCAAAAAAACTTGTCTTGTATGATGTCTGTAAAACTCAAATTGTAGTACCTGTGGCATAGGTGACCTCATACATATGTTGGCTTAATTAAGAAAATTTCTTTATTTGGGCTCCTATGGGAAAAATGTTTTAGATCAATCTCTGCATTCTTGTTTACTATGTTCTCTGTGACTCTTATTATTAATCGAAGATTTTTTCGAGCCTGTTAATACTGTTTCTTGCTGAAGATTGGTTGTGGATCAGGGTTTTGAATGATAGTGCCGTTTCTCTGACTTCATACATCAGTAACAATGATGCTTGTAGCTATCCACCAGTCTGTTGTATTGTTATATACTTTACTAATATGTAATTTTACTTGGTAGCACCAATGATTTTATTATATTTTATTGTTTAAACAGCCATAAAACCTATTGTGAATTTTTAGTAAATGCAATTTGTTTAATTTTAAACAGTTGGCAATGATCTTAAGAATGGCAATGTATTAGGAAGTAAGACTATGTTAAATTCAATTGTTCCCTTGAGCACAAAACTTGATATACTTAATTGCTGAGTACTGAGGTACCACAAAGTGGACTCCAGTCAGAACACATTTCATTGTTACCCTAAAATAAATTAGTATAAACTAAACTACATGTATTTAAATAAAAAAGAACCATGTGATTAAGATTTATAAATATTTTTTGTTGGGTTTTAATGAAATTATTATTCTACTTAAGGAAGACTTCACTCCAGATGAGAAAGACAGGCCTCACCCTTGCCAAAGGAATAATCAATGGCCTGTTTAAACTAAACTGCATGATGATGATGATGACGGCCACTCTCCCCCTGCCACTGATTCATGATCATGTGGGGCAGTTGTCAGTCACTGACAGAAATATGCGATGTAACAGCTATTATCCACTCTGAGATTAAGCTTTCCAGGAACAGAGTTCAAGTTGACTAACCTTCATGATATGATAAATACTGTGTTGTTATGGTGTTAAACCTGACTAAAAATAAAATTAAACTTCTTAACCACATGTTTCAAGATCATTACCAATTGTTCTAATCAACTCATTTTGACTTTTGATTGATATTTTGAGATATCTAGGAAATTCAATGCTTGTTAACCTTGTGTTAAATGCATCAGGAATTGATAAAAACAGTCTTTACATTCAAATCATTTTGGTTGCTTTTACAATCTTTATTTAGAAATCTTCAACTTTTCAGTAAAGTAGGATCAAATTGCTCCAATGATATTTAAATTATGAAAATTTTGTCGCTATGAAAACTGACCTAATTACATTGCTAATCAACATTCTGTCTGTCCATCAAACTGTCTTAACCTTAAAACATTTAAAATGTACTTTAACTGAACAAATAAAAACAGAATTAATAATATTTTTCGAAAGGTGAAGGAATACCTAGGCACTTTAAAAAAAAAAAAAAATAGTTCTTAAAAAAATAATTCCTTGATATTTTTTGTGTTGTATGTTCCTCACTTTTGTTTTCTATCCTGACATGGTTTAATTTTTCTGAGCAGCTGTGTGTGTGTTTGATAGATACATTGATATATTTTCTAGCTGTAAGATAGAAAGTGTCAGACACATTGGAGGTTCAGGGTATGTGCATTCCTGTTGAAACATCTGATAAGTATAATAGTTATACCAGATCTATAACTGTACATAGTTTTACCAGAAATCACTTACCTTACTCTCTAACATTTATGTGTTAGTTTTAATTTTTCATTATTTATTTAGTATTGAATATAATACTGTCTTTGCCATAACTCACATTTTAAAGGTTAAATGAAAGGAGTTGTGAAAATCACATTTTTTATACATTCTTTGACTTTTTTTTAATTTTCAATTAAGTTCTTGAGTCTATTTTGTTTCAATGACTCAGTTATTTTTGTCCTCTCAAAATCACTGCTCTGTCTAGTAGATGGGTATTGCTATACATTGTTCAACAATTATTTCTATGAGCTATTCTCATGGCCTTAAATGATGAAGGATTAAAGAATTTGTTCTTGTAAAAAACAGAATCAAAATCTATTAGTATTACTATTTGCCTTTTACTAAATATGAGGTTGTCTCCCTTTTTGACACTTACTAAAAGGTACAAAATTTTATCCTAACAAATATTAGGAGTTTACAGTAAAAATGTACAATACATCATTGGTTAAGTGTTTTGTTATCCTTGTAGAAGAGAAAATTTATTCTAATTGTAATTTTGTATTCAACAATCTTCAAGATGTTAATTTTAGCTTACAAATTTTAATGAAACTGGCATCTTGTTCAGAGATTTACTACCTTGCCATTATAAACATGGAGAATTGACGTTTGAATTTTGATTATTTTGAAATAGAATTTGTATGGTCTAGAGAATTGGTAAAAATTGATCGACTTCTCATTGGAAATATCGAAAAGTTATATTTATATTTGTCTCTTGAATTGAATCTGATTTGTTCTAATAGTTGTACGTGATTTAGAGTTCTTAACAATGATCACTGGTCTCATACAGGTATATGTAGGTGTGGCTACATTAAACTATATAAAACATAGGATACTACTATTACAGTTAGCTTTATAGGCCTACTTCAGTCTTCCCATAACCAACTAGCCTGAAGTCCTGAATAAGTGAAAAATGATTCAGGCTTGTGACAATTGCTTATTTGCATACTTGAGCTAGTTGATGATTTTGCTATAAAACATATTACATCTGACCAGTGGTCATAATAACTTCAGGCAATGACTGCTATTTTTGGGTGTTTTTAAGAACTTTATTATTGTCAATAGTTATAAATGTAATTAGGGACTTTAAGTCATTTATCTTTCCCTGATAAAATCTGAAGTCATCCAATTGGTAAGTAGGTCCTTACAGTTGGAATCCTCGGATTTTATCATTGAATTTCTATAAGGATAACGAATGATTTCATCTAATATCTTTCTTGTTAATGAAGATAATAACAAAAGTGATGAAACTTAGATAGTCCTTTGCCCTAAAAATACTTAGCTTGAATTTCAAACAAATTAAATGATTTACAAAGAGGTTATTAAAGATTAATTTTGGCAAACTGACATTGAAAAATAAAGGGTAAAATCCGAGTAATCCAACTAATTGGACCTACCTATTTGAAGACTATACAAAGGGAAATAACTGACTTAAGTCCCTTATGATGTCTTCAAACACTTGTATAAGACTGTTTTTGTTGGCAGAGTTTTGACGCCAGAACAAAGAATAAGACATATTGCACCATGGAGTCACTGTTATACTTATAGACTGTCTTGAAGGGAAGATGGCGAGACAATTTGATCTTTGTCTGTAATAACTAACTGTGAATTACATGCATGCTGATTTACTTGTTTTCATATAATAGAATAGACAAAATATTACAAAATGTTGATACAATATTCATGACAAAACAAGCAATTTCCATGCAGGAAAACGAGTAGGTATAATAATTCAGAAATGATTTCTATATGTCTATATCTCACTGTGGAATATTCTTCTTATATATTGTCTGATATTAATTAATGTATTAGGTTTAACACAGTGTCAACACAATTATGGTCATTTCATGGTAGCCGGTGTCCCTAACCTAGCTTTCCATGACTTGTGTCTATAACCAATACTCACCTACCCTTCCACAAGGCAAACCCAGGTTTAACATATTGTTTGTATGCATGTGACTACTGGTATGTCAGAATTCTTGATAATTGATAGTTATGATACCATGGTCATTATCTAAGAAATCTTAGAAAACAAGACACTGTAAAATCATCTATCTGTCTGGTTATGAGTTCCATAAGTTGTTTCTTTAAGTCAGATTAGCTAATTGTTAATAAATGGCATTATAATCTTTCCGTATCTTTAAGCCTAATGAGCTGAAATAATGAATGCCATAGAGAAGTGACAACTCTTGCCTTTTGCGGAGTTCCAATTGTCATAAATAGATAATTACAGCATTTTTTATCATTTCAATTTCTTTCTCAAGTTTGGTAAATTTGATTAATGACAAATCATGTATAGATAACAACAGTTGTGCTATTCTATAGACCAGTTCTTCATTAACCAATTGCTTGGAAATGTTTACAGCAAATCATTTAGCTGTTCTAAATTTCATGGCATATTTAGCTGTTCTAAATTTCATGGCTAGTCATGCAGCATTTCATTAAACTGTAAGGAATGGTATCTACAATTTTAATTGCCAGTGAAAAAAATCTCATTCATCTGCTATGCACCTGCCAGTGGTGATTATTCCTTCAAAACCAGTGATGAAAACTTGTTAGTGATTTTTTCTGTTAATTAAGAGGCCATAAAAATCAGTGGTCAGAACTAGTCTGTCTTAATATTTTGTCTTCACATTTGGTCGAAGAAGCTTCATGGATAAGTGGGTTGATAAATCTACCCTATATATCTTGATTACTAGTATTCTACTGTCATTAATTCTTGGAACTTAAGATAAGCTGACTGCTAATCAATGTTGTATGGATTACTTAAGAAAAAATGATTTTTTTCCATACTTTAAGTACATGTATCTAAAAACATTGACCCAAACAATAATATAGCTCATTTTGGATAACTTGAGACAAATCTTAATGGTATTCTGTCTAAAAAATGTCTTGTGTTGTCCTAAAGCTATAGTATTCGATGATGAACTATGTTTTGTCAACTGATTTCAATTTGCTGTCTTGTTACTATGATGCAGAAATGGAATGAAGTACTGGGTTGGAGTAACATGTTCAAGTTCATGCAGTTTTGTATGGCAGTTCACTTTCTTATTGCTGTGGCTAGAAAAGCAGTGTCAGCCACTGGCCAAGATATGTGCTTTAAGTTATTGTTGTAGCTAGCTGGTTAGAAAAGGTCTAATGATCTTAAAGCCTCTCCTGGTTCAATAAGTATAAGGTTGACTGACTGCCTCAAAGTGACAGCAAAATTGTTGAAAGTGATTTATTCTTGCTCCACTAAAGGTGTCCAACCATTTAAATTTGTCAGAATTGAGTACAAATCAGTAGATTTCTTCTTGTTGCTTTTTGATGTATACATGATTTATGATCTATATAAAATGATTGCGGTTGTACCATGATCTGGATTCCATTATTTTTATCTGTGAAGTTAAATCTAATCTTTCTATGTTTTGCTTACAGCTTTATAAAACTTTTATTTTGAATACAACAAGTCTTAGTGTGGGAGCGGACTGTCAAATATTTGTGTTTTAATTGCAAGTTTTCGTAGTTTTTAATTTCTATTTTTGCTTGTTTGTACATCTTAAATGTAAAGTTGACTTGCCTAGATAATGTTTCTAAAGTTTATTGAGTATTTTAAAGGAAAACATCAGCCTTTGTCGACAGATTATGAAGTTATCTAAACATTTATTCAAACAGTGTCAAAACAAAACACTCTACTTTAAACAGTTTATTCCTATGTAAAACACCGTCTGGGTGGGCATGTGGTATATTTGAACAAAACCATTGAAAACAGGGAGTGGATTTTAGGGACAATTTATTTTAATTATAAACTAACGATACGCTTAATTGTTAAACAATGATTTTACAAACTTTTCTTTTGGTTGCGGTCATTTTCCGCTCAGTTTGACTACAATGTTTTTTACTTCAAATGACGAACTTTGAGGCAAATTATATTTTATACCAGTATAATAGGACCTGCCACAGATTTAATCTAAAACATGAAAATTGTTAGTTACCATATTGGTGATCTGGGATGTTGGCTCTGAAAACAATTTGTTTAGTCTTGCATTTGAATTATTTTCACTGTTGTAAAAAGTAATTTGATATCAATTGTTGAAATTGTGTCAAGAAAGATTTTTTGGCACTAAAGGGTAAACAATGAATTATGATACAATTTTAATTTGCAGCTTATTTTGAAAACAAAATATTATATTCTACAAGAGGATATGAATATTTTGTATTAGACTTTACTCAATAGCTTTTATCTTTTTTTTTTAAATTTCGTTCCAAGCCTATTTATTGCCATAATAATTGCAACTCAGAATAAATTTAGTGGCCTAGTTTTACACAAGTCAGATTGACAAATTTCAATTAGGTTTCATTTTGTTATCATCTTATCTGAGTTGGTCAATTAAATCTAAATTTATCAAATATCAATATTAGTGGACAAACAAGTCCAGTATGATATCAATTTACCATTAAACTTCAGAATGTTCAGGTTGTATTGACCTTATACCACAATGACATAGTTCTGTAACCACTTACTTATTGATTGTGAATTGTTGGAATTTAATATATGCCATTGCCATGGTTACCAGCTGATCTAGTTGTCACTGCAGGTTCAGATTTGTCTCGCATCTGTTGCTAGGTGTGAGAAAGAAGAGGAAGGTCATCAGAAAAATCTAAGTCTTTCAGTTGTGTCCACTGGATGACTTTTTTGTCTTGGTTAGCCGAGGTCCTCGGTTTATTTAGTCTATAGCCAAACAGGAATAGGAAGAGAGAGAGAGATTAAAGCATCATTGTCTAACTCTGGTTTTCATCTCTGGTTCGGATGTGATAAAAAATTAAAGGTTAAAAGCATTGGCTCAGAGATATATCATATGCCTTTCCAGGAATCCTGAGCAGGATGGCTGACCACCGCAATATGACTGAAAAAAATGTTGAAATGAAGAGTAGAGAGTCATACATTGCATAACATTACAGTAATACTTAAAATTCCATTTGCTAGTAAATAGTGCAGTCAAGTGCCTTAAAACATGATGAGTTTTAGTTTGACTTCCAAAATTGTTAAAAAAATCTTCTATGAAGTGTGGCAGCGTCAAGTGATCCAAAATAATTTACCAGTACTTATGATAGTTTAGACCTCCACTGACATGGTAGTTTTGAGATTAATAAGGAATAGAACATAATAACAATGTGGTTAATGTGTTAGGTTATATAATAAACCTCATGTTATCAAAATATATATCTTGTTATCAGTCAATTAGTTTAAAATAAAAACCATTAATCTTTCAGTAAAACACTTGTTCCATTCTTGACAGATATTGACATAGAATGACAGCTCTGATATATTTCAACAATTTACTGTGAAATTCTTGTGTTATGAAGTTATTTATTTATTTACTAAATTATGTCTTTTAGGTTTTTTAGTAACATAATTGCAATCGGTTTGAAATGTAGACACCTGCTTTAAGTGATCAATCGTCCTGTGTATGTTTCTTTCCCTAATAAATCAGAACCTTGTTTTATCAATTATGAAGGCTACAAAGTGTCAATTTTTAGCTAATGGATAAAAGTTTATGTGCTTATGTCTTTGTTTTGAAGACCAGGTCAAAATTACTGTTTAAATGCAATCTCTGATTGGCTTTTATAACCGATATTATTTTTAATAAAACCAAAATTTTGTTATAAAATTTATCTCTAGTTGTTAATTTCAGATTTACCCTACATTGATCAGATGTTAACTTCTTGATTCAGATTTTATTATAATTATACTATTCTCAGTGCAATAATTATTCAGTCCTTTGAGTACTTTGATTTTGACTTTATTGTCACTTACCTCCCACTATGAATTTTATGTAACAAAATCTTACAATCAATGACAGTGTCAGATTCCATGATTGTCTCAATGAGTTTATATCTGATTTCAATAATGTCACAATTTGTCACTTTAGTATGCATTTCGTAATTTTCTATTGTACTGAATGTTTAAATGATTTTAATCCAAAAACAATTATAATACATTTTTGTTTAGAAAAAAAACCCACTGAAGATTCTGTTTAGGATGATTGGTTTTGAGAAGAAAGACTTAAAGGTTACTTTATATAATATAATGTAATTGTTAGTTGCTTTGGTAACCCTGCCTTTCAGCATTTTTTCAGTCATATTCAGTTGTCAATCATCCTACTCACAGTCCTTGAATAGTTCTAGATCTCTAGACCAAAGCCTATGATCTAGCACCAATAGCACATACACTCACTAGTGACTGACAACTGCTCAACTTGATGTAGTGCCAGAAAATATTTTATGACAAATCTCCCATGGGAGAATCTTACCCACAACCCCTTGATTTGTAGTCAGACACACAACTGACTAATACTTGCCCAGTGGGTTACTTAATATATTTCTAATTGCAGGATAATGATTGACCAACAATCCAAATGGCCTAATCCAAAAGTTACTGGAAAACTAATATGTTAGCTTGAGTTTCATTTTCATAACCTTTGCCATGTATTTTGCATGTGTATATTGAGAGGGGAGAAGATCTTGCCCCTTACCTACCTTGCTGCATGTGATTTAAGCATTCACTCTTTGAAGCTCTTTCTATTCACTCATCATTTTGAACACTGAAATGATCTTAGACAAATTATCAAATCTCTTTCATACCTTGATGCACCAACATAAATACTTAACAAAAACACTTGAGGTGTTAGAATAGTGTAGGGTGGGGGGTAATGAGAGAATGATATAAGTAGGCATTGTTATGTCTGAAGAAAGGCCATAAATCAATAGAATTAGTTACCTTTCTTCCTTTGATCTGGCAGTTAAATGTTTGTTCTTATTCTTCATCTAAAAATTTATGTCTTTTAAAATGTATTTTGTTGGAACTAGATACCTGATACTGTTGTAGTTTTCATTCAAACATTGAGACAGGGGGAGTGGCCAGGGAACCCAGGTCCCACCTATTTCATTTTTTTAAATTCTTGAAACAAGCTTTCAAAATTTGTTTTTAAAAAAGTTAAGTTATTGCTTTTGGGAACTCTGTGGGAAAAAATGCTTAGACCCTTCCCCCCTCTGAAGGGGTTTCTGTATCCACCCCATAAAGAAATGTTGAAGTTTGTTGGTTTGTATTGATTTTCATCTGGTGTCATTAATGACTTGTTAAAATGTTAACTGTTGTTGTTAAAGGTTTTTTGTACACTTTGATTGTTGTTAGGTATCAGAGATTACAATGCTCTCTGATTACAATGTTGTTTGAAACTGTGATGGTGTATTAGAGATTTTTGTTTGTTATCTAGGATGTGTGATTTTGATGTTGTTTTGATCTACAATTGTTTTATCTGCTTTGAGTTGTTGCTTCCTGGTGTGATTTTTCACCATTAACACTTTTTATTCTATAAATTGTGCTTTCTGTTTGATAAAAGAATCACCTATGTTAGGGCATTGGTCTGACTAATGCTCTTTGACCTTGGGTCCTGGGCTTGAATCCCATGGACAATGCTAATTACCTTGAACTGAAAGTGTACATCAATGGATCAGCCCAAAACTAATTTAACTATTGTAAAGAAAGGTGTAGATTGTGGACTAGTTTTGTGCTGATTCATCAACCTGTAATTACTTTAATTCATCCTAGAGTAATACTGGTACCTTAATATAGTACTGTTGCATGGTACATTTGTTGAGAGCACAACGATGAAACTTAGACTGTAAAATACTATCATCTTTACTCTACTTATTCTTCTACATTTCAGGTTGTGTTTGCTTTAAACTGGACGTTATGGCAACATGAGTCTTACAGATTATCAGAAAGTGCAATACCCTATACCACTGATGATTTGATACAACATTATAACTGTGGTGATTTAGATGACATTATATTTAATACTGACTCTTCACAAGTTCCTAACTTGTTAAATTCTACATTTCCACCTAGTCAAATAAAAACTGCAGAAGTTATAGATAAATATTTTAGAACGGAGCTGATTCATAAACGTAATGAAAGAATGGCTGAGAGAGTGGCTAAACTTCTTACAGAAAATCCTGAACAGACTTTCTTCTTTGCCTTTGGTGCTGGTAAGTCAACTTTCTTATTTATTTACCGTTCCTTTGGGGCTTTCTACCCTTTTTAGACTGTACCCTATCAGGATACAGTCCAAAGTTAATGATGACTAGTTTCAGCAATTTGCATTGGCTCTTATAGTAGTTTTTTTCGAAAAATCTTGTGTGATCTACTTGCACGATATCCTTAATTATACTAACTTTCTTAGTATCTGCTAAGAAAAAAATCATGAACTATGAACAATAGTTCATGATCCAACAATTAATTAATTGTTCATGATCTGTTAGAATGGGTGGTCTAGCTTATGAACTTCATAATCAGCATAATGGACTCTAGTTTATAGTTCAGGAACTCCTTACAGATTCATGAACAAATTAAGTTCTGCTAAAACTATTTACATAGTGACAAGTTGATGTATGAGACCATTAGATCTCATTGATATTGTTCTGTTGTGTTAGTTCATAAATTCAAGTTACTGGCTTTGTAAGGAGAAAAGTAGTTATAAAATATAATGGTAGTCAGCATAGCAAGTACAGATGCTTCCTCAGCACAAGTATGCCTGGATTTGATCTGTAGTTGAAAACTGTCTTGAAAATTCTGTTTTATAATCTTCAAAATCAGCATTAAGAAACCATCAGAGAGTCATTATTTCAAAGCAAGTTTAAGTTCATTGATTAATGAAGTCTTATGAAAACACCATTGTCTTTAAATAACTGTCACATTGAGAAACATGATGTTATCCTCTTAAGACTTGATGTCTAAGAAGATTGTTTGACGCTTAAGGAAATTAATCTCTTTGTTGTTGTTTTTCTTGAGAAAATTGATAAAATGTTTTAGCCTATCCTAGTAAATTCAATCATCCAAGAAATTGAATCAATTGTTGTCTTCATGTCTTCATTTTATTTGCATATTGCATTATTATGGCTTTGGCTTACTAAAGTTAGTTCTGTTATTATAAATACTGGTACCTATTGGTTGGTTCTGGTTCCCAGTATCAGTAGTGAAGTGTAAGGCTTTAACTGATAGGGCACAATAGATGCTGTTCTATCATTTAAGACAATGGTTATTTAGCTGATGCTTACAGTTCAGTCAACACTTATTGCCACTTGCATGGTACTTATTAAAATGTACTGTTAGGTCCATATTGTAAACCTATGTTGGATTCAGTGCTTTCCTAAATAAATTCCTGCTTAATAATAAAACTCTACCAATGCGTACCAATATTCCTTGCTGCAACTTTGTGTCTCTTGCTGTGATAGTTGAAGTCACAAATTCTTGCACTAATAGTTTGTTGGTTTGTTTTGTTGGGTTTAACGCTGAAGCAACACATTGTATAGGTCATATAACGGCAGTCAGTCAACCTACTCACTCCTCCTGGAAAGGCTAAATCTCTGGATTTAGCTGTTTTAAAACGAACTACTAAGCACATACTTTTGTCAGTGACTGACAACTGCCCTACAGTACATTCAATCAAGCTTAAATCTTTTTTTCCATCAAACTTTGAAAATGAATTCTAGATTACAAGTATGTACAATGTAAATGGTTGGAAAACACATGAAATTTGACTTTAGTTATTGTAAAATTGACCTTAATTTGTTAGAGAATAATAATTATTGGTTGTTTATTCTATACATCAATGTTTAGTGAACCTGTCTGATCTTGGCATTCTAGATATTTTCTTTGGTGGTCTGGTTTGGTCAGTTGGCCAATATGACATTTTGTTCAGGTCATATAGTGTGGTCAATAATTACACAACATATTTTTCTTTAAGGTCATCTGGAATGGTCAGTTGAGTGGTATTATTTTGTTTTATATAAAAAATTTATGGTTTGTTCACATGGTTTTAGTCTATTTACTTTACTGATGCTGAATTGACTGATGGGTGTAATTTGTGAAAAAATTCAATAAATAAATTTCAGATGAACATGAATTAGAACATATTTGCCAAGTTAACCATTTGACTATCTCATACACTGTTTGTACAATTTGTCTTGCATTTTTATTGTGACAGTAGTTTGATGTGATAATAAGCCAGTCACTTGATCATCTGTAATTTGTAACAGTAAATTCAACATGGTTCTTTATCTAGAAAGTTTCCAGACTATACGACTGTGTTAGTGGGTGGGCTTAATTGTTCAAAGGTCATAACAGACAAAATCTTTCTTCTTAGGATGTTTATTTCATTCCTATTTACTCAGTTTCTTTGCTTACAAACTGTTGTATTGACATTACAACCAATATTCAAGAATTATAAAACAGTTTGTGGGTGGGTTTTGCCTTGGAGGTCATTTGAGACATGAACTTTCCTCTGAGTTATGACCTTTGCTTCATTTTCTGATGCTCATATCTATTACTTTCAATTGTATTGATATTGCAAACTTAAAATAACCATGTGGGTGGGTTTTGCCCTGGAGGTTATTGAAGACAAAAGCCTGTATCCAACAATTGTTGTTTCAATTCTAGATGCAGCATTTCTCTGCTTACAATTACATTGATACAACAAACAATGTATGATCCACCATTAGTGGCTAAAGTTGCTCATGACATGAGTGTATAAATTTTATGTAGTGAAAATAATCTGTACTTTAGATGAATATACTATATGTTAAATATCAAATTTCAATGTTTTTTGCATCTATTTTATTCTACACGCACATGACACCATTTTTTTCTTACAAACTGACTTGTAAGAAGTCATATTATGTTAGCTTGTTACAAAAAAACCTTAACCGAGATGTATAGTTTTACAGTCAAACCCTTCTTTTGTGTGTAAGTACAAAAATAGGCTCTTAAGACAGGTGGCTGTTTAATACATTATTAAGATAGGACTAAGTTGAGTTTGGATTCATTTTTATTAGTTGTTTAAGTCAGACTAGTGTATGATGCAGGTGAATGGTCACACAGGTTTGTCAGTGTTCTCTATTTAATGGTTACTCAATCTTATGAAAAGTTAAAATGTAATTAAGATGTATCAAATTTATATTTAAGTTTATTCAATGTATCACTTTATATGACTTACTTTGTTTATGTGATCATAAAAACTGTACTAAGTCACATATTTTATGTGCTAAATGTATATTGTATATGGTAATTGCCTTATTATTTTTAATAACTGCCCCTTGCCCTTTTTCTTCAAGCTTACCAATGCTGCCCTTTTCCTTAAGCTTTGCAAGGCTGTCCTTTTCTTCAAACTTTGCAAGGCTGCTGTATGGATAACATCATATACTTAAAACAAACTGATTCTTCTGCATACTGATTTTATTTGGGAACTTCGGATGACTTTTGGGCCTGGCTGCTCAATGGCATTTGCATGATTGCTGTATGACTTTATGCAAGTCTGCCTTTGTCTTGAAAATATTACAAGGGGAATGTACAAATTTGTTTTGTGGCAAGAAAATCAAACATGTTAAACCAACTTCTTTTAAGAATAACACAGATGGATGACTGTAGTGCTCAGGTTGTAAAAACCTTAAATATTGATGTCTTGGACAGCCATTTGTCAGGTCTGACACCCAAAATGCTTTTAGGCAACCAAACTATACCTGTATAACTAATGCAGGTAACTAAAATGGCTTGTTGGTTACAAACATGTATAAATCTTTAGACTTTACTGACTGAACTTTGACGTATTTTTATGCTCAGCATTTTAGATTGAAGATTTTAAATACAAGCTTTAGCTATTGATAGATAACTACTTTATTTGTAGTGATTTGACAGTTCTTTTATACAAAATGTAAAAAATTAACCTTTATTATTAAACTTTCAGAAAGAGATTTTGAATGAAGATAACTAAAGTGCATATTTATTTGATGAAATAATTTATAATGGAATGGTTTTCCAAAGGTTAATATAAATATTTGTCAAACAGATTGTTAATAATGTTTACTGTGTAGATTTAACTGTGATTGGACAGAAAATCATAATATTTACATTTTCTTTATTAATTTTGATAATACATAATATAAACGAACTATTAAGCTCTGTCCACATGATCATTTATCACGGTGAGGTTAGAGACTAGTAACTTAAACAAACTACATGTAAAATTGTAAAATCGTAAATTTTGACCGAATTTTATGATAAACTGTTTATATGAATATGGCAGTTATACAATTATAAATGTTACTGTAATCTGATAGACCTGCTGTGATAATGATATATAGTTTATATATTAACATTACTACTGTAATAGTTTTAGTAAATATTTCTATATGTTTGGTAATTTATTTATTTACGTAAAATTCAACATGCAGAGTCAGCAGTTGATAAACTGGGGTTTGTATTTTACTGTATGGTGCTTTTTATTTGTTCGGGACTTCAGTCCTGAACAAATATATTTACCGTATTTCAGACCCTTTCCCACTTTGAAAATTTACCGAATCCAGAAGAAGTCCCTCAGTATATATGTATAGAGCAATTCAAAAAGATCGTCTGCTATGACGGGCGCATTAATACACTAGTAATCCGACCGCGCAAGAATATTCGCTGCTATGTTGTGCGTCTCAGTAGGGATTATTACGTCATCTTATGCAATAGAGTGGTATCAACGATTCAGTCACGACCCATCGTTTGTGTCAGTTGTCAGTAGAGATGTTACACCATCTTATATAATAGAATGTTTCTACAGGAAAAGTTGGTCGATTGTATAAACAGTGTTGAACCAGAACAGTGCTGGTCTACCTATCAAACTAATATCAATGAACTGTTCTTCATGAACGAATGTTTTGTTGGAGTCGGAAATCTAATTCCACTTTTCAAACCCGAACAAATTCAGTGCCTTCAGCGCTTTGATTTGGTATTTCAACAGTATATTGTCATATCGAGAAGTCAGTCATCCTACTCCCTGTCCAAGACCTCTAGACCTTCAAGCTTTAGTCTAAACTATGCACATATCTTTTTTGTTACTGACATAATGGCATTACTTGATACAGAAGGAAACAGGAAAATGACATTTTAAAGTAAATATAATCAGTTTTAAACTCCACTGAAATTAATGTGACGTCCTGTCTGGGAATCAAACCCAAGTCGGAGGCAGTCTACCGACCAGGCATGTCAGCCGTCAACAAATGCATGTATTATATTCATCTCTGATAATCTACTAGCAAAAAATGGTAAAACCAAAGTGTGGAAAGCTGGTTAGATGAGTTGGCTGCTGTACTTATGTTATACTGAGTAAATAAAAAACAAAAATATGGGAAATCAGTGTTCTAACACTATTTGTGCATCAGTGCAAATATTGTAAATTTTCATAGCAATGATAATGTTAAGTCATAAAAATCTTAATTATGAAATATGAGTTTTTGCGTAGATTTATTACAGTAAGAGTGATAAATATTTTATTACATAAAAACTTCATTAAGCTTATTCCTTAACATATGCATGCTATCAAACATACATAACTCTTTATTATGGTAATGAGTATTTTGTAGAAAACGCTAGGAATTATGGGATTTTGAGTATTCATATTTTAATCAAAATTTATAGATAATTATTTTTATGTGTATTTACATTAATGCTTATAATTATCCTGAAAGTCTGTGGATTAATGGCATTAATTGTTGATTTAATCATCTAACAATACTTGATATAAGTTATTTCATATGTATAATCTGTCCTGAGGGAATCTTGTACTTTATGACACATTTTCATTGTGTTGCAGTTACTTATTATCAAAAATAAAACATGACCAAATTTTCACTAGGAAATACTTTATGGACTGGTAGGTATTGACTCATCTTGTATTTGGAATTGGTGTGGTAATGGGCTGGTCAAATGAAATAAATAAATGGTTAGTATTTTTGTACCAAAAATATCAAAGATTTTATTCTTGTGATTGACATACGAAACTTAAGTGTATACTTATCTAGACTGTTTCTCCTTACTTAAATTCTTTGAGTAATTGTTAAATCCACAATTTTAGGGAGAAATCCAACAAAATGTTGAGTCAATTCAATTTCATTAAAAATTACCTACAACCTATTTGACCCTATCCATTTTGAATTCAGCTGAAAAATAACTTTCTGATGTTCGTATAATCTGCATTTTACGCACTTTGAAAATTTGTCATTTAGATCTTATTTTTGGTTGATGTATTTTTTTTACCCTTTTAGCTGTTATACATAACATTAAGTTGACAAATCTGTGCATCTATTTTACTTTCATGTGGTTTACTTTAAAACAAATTATATAAATGCTTCATAAAACTTTGTCACAGATTCAATCTGTTAAATGTATTGAAAGATGAATGTTCACTTTTTCACTGTTTTTTTTGTTGTTAAAAGGTAACCCTGCCTGTTGTTGCTTGGTACAGTACAACTTACATGACACAGGCTAGTGGTTTTAATTAATCTTTTTTTAAGTGCATGCAATCTAAATTTCATGATTTTTATTACATTATGAAAAAAATATTTTACAACTTACATAATGATGAGGATGTTTTTCAAACACCTTTATACAGTAAATAAAAATACCTGGGCCTCGTATTATCAAGCATCTTGTGACTAATTTCAGTCATAAATCCTTATATATTGTATTGCTAAAAAATTGTAAGGATTCCTTGATAATATGCTACCCTGTACTTTAACTTATGCTATGTTCCCTAACAATTTTAATCACTGTCAGTGCCCCATATGTTTAACTCCACTTATTTAAATACTTGACAGTTTTCTATAATCCCTGTACATAGACAGTGGTATCTATTTTATCTATGATTTGTAATGAAGAACTGTAGTGAATATTTTAGCATGTTTTATTTTGATAAAATAATTTTAAAGAATTTTAGTAATTAATGAATTCTTTTGATCAAAATTTATTGTAAATATAGAATCATTTTCAACTGTGTGTATTAAATTGCATAGTCAGAAGTTTACAAAATTCCTTTATGCATTAAACAGTAAAAACTATAAACTTTTACACATTTTGAAATTTATGGCCAGCATTATCCTGCATTGACTAGGCCTTTTAAGCCAATGAAATTATAAGAGATGAAAATATAATCAGAATAAATTCAGATACAAATACATGATGTTATTATTCAAATTCTTAACAAAAAATATCATTGAGATGAGATTGAATTTCAAACAAATACCAGATGAAAACTATCCATCATTTGCACTAAGTTAATGTTAACAATTTGTACCTTAAATTTTAAGAAGATTTTATAGCTTAAAGGGATTGACATCATTGTACTGTACCGGTTCTTTAGTAATTGTTTTATTTAATGTATTATAATAAATGTATTTTATATGACATCTTGTTTCATTAGATAAATTGAAACATTTAGTTAATATACTTTAGATACTAACAGATAAAATAAGCCTCCTCTATCATTAAACTATTATATTCAAACATCGGCTCACCTGAGCATGAACGGCTTGCTGTGAGCTAATGTGATGGGGGAGGTTGTCTGGCATCTGACATTGTAAGATGTATATGTGTGTGTCCTTAAATTTTGATTGTAAGCAGTCTAGAAGTAATATCTAGGCTCTTGGTTTTCATCAAACTCTTGAAGCTTCATAAATTTATTTCATTGGAATTATTAACAATTTCTGTAGTGGACCATGTTGGGGTAAAGTGCAAGGTCACTTGCCTTAATCAGTCTTGTAAATTAGTGGGTGTCTGGTTGCCCAGACAACCTATTTCTAGTTTGAGCATCTAAAAATTTCTTTTGAATCAAATTTCTACTAACAAGATATAATAGTGCTAGCTGCTAAAGTGACATGTTCAGACAACCACTTTCATATCCTTAGATTCCTAATTTCGTAGACTGCCTAGCCCGAAAAAAATCTGTGTTATCAAGTGTTCTAGATGCCTCATTTATACTCCAAGTTTCATCTAACCTATGTAGTCTCTAAAACTGGGTCACTAGGTCAAAACACGAAAATACCTTGTTAGTATTTTGAAGGGAAAAATTCATTCATGTTTTTTTTATTAATTTGTATTGTTTATTGTGATTATGTAATCAAGATTATGTACTAGGAACTTTTCTTTAATAAATCATCTGTTCTGTTCTGTTCTGTTCTGTTCTGTTCTGTTCTGTTCTGTTCTGTTCTGATACATTATCACTTCATCAGTATCTTCATGTAAAATAAAATATAGCAAAAAATGTTAATAGGTCTTTTGAGGTCATTCTTTTGGTCAGTTGATCAAATAATAGTAATCCAGGGGCTTGGTTTAGCAAGAATCATAGTAGATTAAACAGGTGAGCTCAGGTGAGCAATCAAGGTCAAATGTTAGTCCTCTTGTAATATTATCAGGGTTGCGTTCACTAGGAAATGTTTGATAATTGTTTAAAATGTTTTTTTTATATATTTTTTTCAAGGGCCATTAAAGTTTTAATTGTAGTCTAGATCATTATTCATTTAGTATTATCTATAATACCTGAAGCTATGTGAGTTTATTACTAATACATTTAAAGATTGTTGATAGATATTTTTTTGGAGGGATCAAACTGTGAGTTGTAGCAGCGTGATGTGAAATATTATGGTGTTTCTTAAAACAAACCTTAAAGTACACAATTTAGCTAAATATTTCATAAATGTGAATTTTAAGCATAGTGTACTATTAATTGTTGATGGTATTTTTTATTCTATGAATATTTTATTAATGTAAATGTTGTATTTTTACTCAGCATTATCAAATCTACTTTTTATATAAAGGTCTGACTTTGGACTTTATTCTTATTATAATTTGTTGTAGAATTGCTTTTTTTTTTAAATAATATCTTTAAGACTTTTTCAGCCTGGATAAATCATAAAAATTGTATCAAATGTTTTCAGGGGTTATCACCCTTGAATATTCAAATATTTTCTAAGTAGTTTAAAATTGGAATTAAATGGTATCTATTTTTTCATTCAAAGGTTTCTCTGCAAGCTCTCCAGGTTTGTTCATGGTGTTGATTTTTTGTACCAAAAGTGAAATGTTTTAATTTACCTTGTACATAAATTTTGTTGGCTGGAACACATCCTGTTCACAACCCTCACCTATTTTGAACAATTCTGGAGCATTTCCTTGTACATTTGTTGACTGGCAGTCACCACCCTGCCACAATGTCCCCTCTTTTAAACTATTCCTGAACTCCCCCTGCCATGTAAATTTTAGTATGGTAAATCTGTTTTATATATACTGTTTATATCATGTAATAGATTATAACATGTCAGAGATAAGATTATAATCTTGTATCAATGTAAAAGATAAGTTTTTTCTTATCTGGTATTGTTGAATGGTGATGAAAAGTTCAGAGATTTTTCATGAACTTTCCTACCTGGAATCAACACAGATAGAAAGTTGAAAAAATAGATTTGGGTAGAACTATAATCTCATTATAATCAGATTGTATGTATGCTTGTGCTGTATGATCTTATGCTTTGAATTGATTTATATGAACCAGAACAAGTCCTTACCATCCAATGGGAAATGGCGTTACAGAACGTTTTAATGGAACCATGTGTAGCAGAGGTATAATACGGCACTTGTACTCCCTTGCCTTCAAGCTAGCTTTTATGGCGATGTGGTAGAGTGTCCGCTTACGACCTCTCGAGTCGTAAGCGGACACTCTACCACATCACCATAAAAGCTAGCTTGAAGGCAAGCGAGTACAAGTGCCGTATTATACCTCTGCTACACCAGCTTTATAAGTTTTACTCATCCTGTCAGCAAGTTGCTAATTCACTTAGCTCAGCAACAGTTTAAAGCATCATTCTAAAATTCTGATTAAAACATGAAATACCTAATTAAAACATGATTTTAAATTTCTACAATAATGTGATTTTTCACTATTAATATGGCATATTGGGATGTGCTCTGCCTTATGGTAGAGTAAGTAAGTACTGGTTATAGACATAAGTCCAAGAAATCTAGGTTAGGTGAGCAGTGGCTGCTATGAAAAGACTGTAATATATTGAGTTGATATGGTGTTGAATGCTCTAAAAGGGCATCACAGTTTGCAAATAAAAGGTCTACATGAGCATGTCTTGAAAATGAAATATTTCTCATCTATTTTGTTGAAAATGTGATGGGAGTGTCTCAAGTAGTCTAATTTTAAAGGTTAGTTAAAGGGAATCCTGTACTGTCCCATTTTGATATGCAGCTGGTTGCACTACAAAGATGACTCCCTTATACCAGAAAAGTCAAAATTCAGAAATTCACATTATAAATTTTTAAAACACACACACCAACACTGGTCTCCACCCATAAATACAAACATGTGATTGTTCCCATCTCTCCAGGGAATCTCATTCTGATTTCCCCTGTTTCTATAATAAAGCCATTACTTGTACTAGTCTGATTATCATAATTAAATAGAATGTCCCTTGTATTCTCTTTGTCACAGTTTTCTATTAGACAATAAATTTTATTAAGAAAAAAGGGCAAATCAATTTCAATTTATTCTAGTTGTTGCAATTAGCATATTGGCTGCATGCAATCCATTGGCTTGAATTGATTGGAACTTTGTTGTTCAGTCTATCTTATTATAGTACAGAAATTAAATGTTATTAGGGAATTCAAAATTTAACTTTCACAATTTGAAACTATCAGAGCAGGTCAGTCCCCATAATCAGCTGCTTTTATATAAAAGTAAAAAAAAACTGTGTACCTTTAAAAATGCCCAAGCTATGGCTCTGAGGAGCATTTCAGAATAAATACAATATATGTCCACTTGCTTTTATATGTATTGGAAATAAACTATATCTCATATTAACCCTCTTTATCATTTCTTAGAATATAATAACCTTACAAATTTTCCAAATTGATTGTTAAAGAGATAAAAACTATTATCTTTATGATACTGCTTTTATCATTTTATGTTCAATCATTTCCCTTACCGGTACATTTATGAGAAATTTCACAGAACCTACATGGCTTTCTTTCTTTCTCCTAAGCATTTCTAATAAACTTGACTAAGAAACAAAATTTAATTATTCAGTGGCCTTAGTGCAGAATTCCAAGAGATTTTACATTCAGAGAAAATAATTAAATAAAATTGAACTAGAAATATCATGGTAATACTAATAAATTAGGTTTATCTTACCCAGGAATTTGTATTGTTATTGATTGGAGACTATTCTACAAGACTAACTGCTTTGATAACTATGTTCAATGTTCATAATTACTTTCTTCTTAAACTTTATTATGATGCTTGTTGGTATTTTAATGTTAATTCTAATTTCTCTGTAAAATCGGTTTTTCAATAACAATAACTTATAGTGTCTCTCTTAAAATGAAATATTTGACAAGGTTTTAAACTTTTATTGCCAGTTAATGAATCAAAATGTAATAGATGTAAATAGAACAGACAACATTTCAATGAATTAATTGGTCCACTTTATTTGTACTGATCAGGTGACCAAGCTGTTGACCAGAAAATTGCAGTAAATTACAATAATCTCAAATCTAAGTCCTTAATATCCTTACTTCTAGAGTATCATCTCTAATTGTATTAGTATTACCGAAGTTTGGTTTTGTGTGTTTGATATAAATACATGGCAATTTTGTCAAAGAACAAAATATTTTGAAATAATTAAAATATATTCACGATAAAAAACGCCCAATCCAAAACAACATACAATATTAGTTACAATTCAGTAGAAAGTTTTCCCTCCAATAATAAAAGATTTGATTGTACATTTGTATAATATTACTCAATATGAAGTATTAAATGTCTTTCCTTGGTTAGTAGGTAATTTTTTTTTATTAATTTTTTGTGAGTAAGTCAGCTGAGGGTGAAACTATGAATCCTATAGTCAGGTATTGTGAAATGTTTGCCCAAAATCAAAAACAAAACCACCGCTAGTATTTTATCTTACAACCTGGTAGATAACAACAACACAAAAAACAACAACACTAAACTCATGATACATTGTAACCACCAGCAGATCTTCTAAAAATAACCCTTTGATTCTTTTAAAAGTGTGCCGGGTTAAAAAAAAATTAGTGCACGTAAACTGACAAGTGGCAAATAAAAACTTTGAAGTTTAATTTTTTAAACAGACTCATTTTTTTATCAACAAGATTAGATATTGATACCACAAAGTGTTAAAAACAAATATTTCTACTAGATTTGTGTACATTGTTTACAAGGGGTTTTCCCATGTTTAGAAGTGGACTGTGGCGAATTCTCATTAAAATTTGTTGTGGACAATTACTCTCGGCTGCACATGTGCAAAGAAAAGGGACAATTACTACTTCAAATAATGTAGTCCGCATTAAGTCAGACATTGTACATCATCATTTCTAATCTAGCTTATGTAAAGTTTAAAGCCCATTGTATCGCTTCCGTTTGTTGTATAAGCCATATATTCCATCAAAACCCCATGGCTGACAGTGCTATGAGCGCTTTGATCTTAAATTTACATATCTTGTGAATAAAAAGTAAAGTACATGTATTGTAATAAATGATGTTTCACGTTGCATTGTAAAGTTTTCTCAGTCATATTGCAATTGTCAGTCATCCTACTTATTGTCCTTGGATAGGTCTACATAGGCGGATCCAGCTGGGGGTCAGGGGGGTCTAGACCCCCCTAGAATTTGGAAAATGTACCTGTCCATTAGTGTATTTCTTGCCTGTAAGTCATTTTTAAGTAGCATGAAGCAATTTTTCTCAGTGCTTAACATAGATTTAATGATAATGTAGTTTTTATTATCAATATGTTGTATTTTTTTCTGCAAAATGTGTATAATATGGTTGTGGTTCGAGGTTCGGACCCCTTCTAGAAAAGTTCGGACCCCCGAGAAAAGTTTGGACCCCCCCCTAGAAAAAAATCCTGGATCCGCCCTTTGTATTCTAATCTTTTATCCTAGTTTTAAGAACATACCTTGGCAAGTGACTGGCAACTGTCCTACTTGATAGAGATAAATGGAATAATTAGCGTAGGAAGTATTTCATACAGACTCAAGTGGGAATCAAACCCACGACTCCCTGATTTGTGGTCAGACACTTAAAAGGGGTCTAGGGTTTGATAGCAAGGTGCAATAGTAGGAAGGTACCTGTACATTTATATTGTGTCATACACCTAGCTTATCTTTTAATTAATCTATTTTTGAATCTCTAAAGACATAAAGATGGCAATGCTTTTTTTCAGTATATTTCACAATCATATTTTGCATTCATTCAGAGCACACATTCTTGGTGTTTAAGTTCACTAACTACAGAAATGACTCAGTTTTTGTAAAATACAAGACACATAAGTGAAATGTTTATGTTACTATTTTGTATAAGAAAAATACAAGACTTTTAAATACAGGTGTACACTTAAGTCTTTATAGGTTTTCTCCATGCTAAACTGAGGAAGCCTCAAGGACCCTTGAAAGAGAAATATTTTCAACAAGATGTTTTGCAAGTTACAAGTTTGCTACAAACAGACAAATCAAAAATCTATTTCTGAACTTGTTCATTAAAATACTGAAACAATCAACTACACTCTATATTTGTAACATAATTTGTTACACCCAGTGACTTTCAAAGCATCTACATAATCAGGGCTGGCAAAATCAATTGTCCGTATTGTCCCAATGCATGTATAGGCAAGTGTATTTTTTTATAAATTTATTCTACATCATGTTCATTAAATTGGACCAGCAACTTTTACCAGCTAGCCAGAGCAGACAAGTAAACAATATACCTAATCCGGAATTCAAATTTATGGGGTTTTCCGTCTGTGCATAGCCGGTACAAAAAAGTTTTCTACACATTATAGCTAAATAGCACGAACTATGGATTAAATCCTATTGTTTCGTGTACACATGTTTTCATTTTAAGGGTGAAACTTTGTTTGTATCGATGGGGAAAACCCAAAAATTTTAATTCCGGATATAGTCTATTTTAAGATTTCACCGGCCCTGATAATGTGAATTAATGCAATAATACAACTTTTTATGAGCCTGCAAGGCAGTGTTTTATAAAAAATCTTACTATAATTTAGAAATACAATATTGTGCAGTTTACAACCGAAATGGAATGTAAAAGCTGTGGTAATTCAGCTCCCCGCAACTGAAATTTGGAAAATTTGAAGCTCTTTTAATGACAATGGCTGATTTGTTCCCAGGACATTTAATTAAGACTGGATTTAATACTATTCTTTTACTGTTACTATACATAAACGAAACTTATTTTAGCAGATTTTTGCTATTTATTATAGTTACATTTTATTATGTTTTTAAAGTTAGCTCAAGTTCATGTTTTACAGCTCATAAAAAGGTAATTTGAATGTCTGTAATTTTGCAAATATTTATTTCTGGAATGGAAATAAAATCAAATGGAAGAAAAGCTTATGCCATAGAAATGAGTCATAGGGGTCTGACACATAAAGCCTTCTGAGCCTAAAAAATATTGTCTCTATGTATAGTCTCTGCATGTCCATTTTTTTTGGCTCAGAAGGCTTTATGTGTCAGACCCCTATGGGATGGGTAGGATGTGATAAGAATTTTAATAATTAATGTTCTATTGCTTTATAATAAAACATAGAAACCTACAGGAAGCTTATATTACTGAGTCTTCATAAATATTTAGATCTAATACCTATAATTATGATATCAATCATTTTATTTGAAAAATATAAATATTTCATTCAAATTCTGGTAGAAGAAGACTTCTTCAGATCTAATATCGATCTATCATAGTTATAATCAAAGAAATTAAAATCTTTATAGGATAAATAATACTCTTTACAAAGATGTTCTAATGAAAGAATTTACTATCGTACATAGATCTGAGGAATTCTCTGTCATAAAAATATAAATAAAATGTATTTCTTAGCCTTCCCTTTTTCCATAGAGATAACGTATGCACTAAAACACAAATCATAAGAGTCATAAGTCTGTAGAAGATCAAAGAAACAAGTATGACATTTCAAGTGTTTATCTTCAACAGGTAACCGCTATAAAAGTTGGGCCGAATTTCTTTAGCTCTGACTTACTTGGCCAGTTTCCGAGTATATTTTCTGATAAATGTTGCTTTTGATTTAGCTGTAGTAAAATACTTGTTTAAGTAAATGACTTGGCTTTGCTACATAGATAATATCTTTTAATACTTATTAATAAGAACAGTCTAATACTAAATCGTTTATTCAGCCATTTTTATATTAATTTATTAATAGACTGAAAGATGCACCAAGCTTTATGGGTAATTTATTGTGAGGTCAAGTTCAGTTTACTTTGATTTATTTTTATACGCCCGTTTTGAAAAAACGGTCGTATTATGTTATGCTGTTGTCCGTCTGTCCGTCTGTCCGTCCATCCGTCTGTCCGTCTGTCCGTCTGTCTGTCTGTCCGTCTGTCCGTCTGTCCGTCCGTGGACAATTGCTTGTCCGGATGATAACTCAAGAAAGGATGAACCTAGGTTCCTCAAATTTTATGTGTTGATAGCCCTTGGGTGGAGGAGGTTCCCTATTGATTTTGAGACCCCAGGGTTAAAGGTCAAGGTCACTGGGACTTAAAATAGGTAAAACTTGTCCGGTCAATATCTGAACCACCAATGTACCTAAGTTCACCAAATTTAATGTAAGAGTAGCCCATGTGTCAAAGATGTTCCCTATCGGTTTTGGGGCCCCTGCGTCAAAGGTCAAGGTCACAGTGGCATCATATGGGAAAAAAACTTGTCCTGACAATAACTTAACAACCAATCTACCTAGGATCACCAAATTTTATGTGAGAGAAGCCCATGTGTCAAGGATGTTCCCAATCGGTTTTGGGGCCCCTGGGTCAAAGGTCAAGGTCACAGGGACATCAAATTGAAAAACCTTGTCCGGACCATAACTCAACAACGCCTGTACCTAGGTTCACCAAATTTTATGTAAGAGTAGCCCATGTGTCAAAGATGCGCCCTAAAGGTTTATGGGGCCCCAGGTTCAAAGGTCAAGGTCACAGGGGCATTATATGGAAAAACTTTGTCCGGACAATAAATGAAACACCAATGTACCTAGGTTCACCAAATTTCATGTGAGAGTAGCCCATGTGTCAAGGATATGCACTATTGATTTTGGGGCCCCTGGGTCAAAGGTCAAGGTCACAGTGGCATCAAATTGAAAAACATTGTCCGGGTAATAACTCACTAATGACTGTACCTAGGTTCACCAAATTTCATGTGAGAGTAGCCCATGTGTCAAGGATGTACCTTATCAGTTTTGGGAAAACAGGGTTAAGTTTAAATCTTAAACCAGAAGATATCAAATTACCAAGCTGTGACTTCAAATGTTCTATCAATATGTTTATAAAGTCAAAACGGCAAACAATGAAACACTTGTCCAGACAATAACTGAACCACCAATGTACCTAGGTTCTCCAAATTTTATGTGAGGGTAGCCCTTGGGTAAAGGTTATGCCCTATTGGTTTTGGGGTTCCTGGGTCAAAGGTCAAGGTCACAGAGGCATCATATTGAAAATCCTTGTTTGGACAATAACTCATCAACTACTGTACCTAGGTTCACAAAATTTTATGTGAAGGTAGCCCTTGTGTCAAGGATGTTCCCAATAGGTTTTTGGGCCCCAGACCCAAAGGTCAAGGTCACAGAGGCATCATATGGAAAAACCTTGTCCAGACAATAACTGAACAACCAATGTACCTAGGTTCACTAATTTTTTTGTGAAAGTAGCCCATGTGTCAAGGTTATGCCCTATTGGTTTTGGGGCACCTTGGTCAAAGGTCAAGGTCACAGGGGCATCATATTGAAAAACATTGTCTGGATAATTACTCAACAATGATTGTACCAAAGTTCACCAAATTTCATGTGAGAGTAGCCCATGTGTCAAGGATGTACCTTATCAGTTTTGGGAAAACAGGGTTAAGTTTAAATCTTAAACCAGAAGATATCAAATTACCAAGCTGTGACTTCAAATGTTCTATCAATATGTTTATAAAGTCAAAACGGCAAACAATGAAACACTTGTCCAGACAATAACTGAACCACCAATGTACCTTGGTTCTCCAAATTTTATGTGAGGGTAGCCCTTGGGTAAAGGTTATGCCCTATTGGTTTTGGGGTTCCTGGGTCAAAGGTCAAGGTCAAAGGGGCATCATATTGAAAATCCTTGTTTGGGCAATAACTCATCAACTTCTGTACCTAGATTCACAAAATTTAATGTGAAGGTAGCCCTTTTGTCAAGGATGTTCCCAATAGGTTTTTGGGCCCCAGACCCAAAGGTCAAGGTCACGGAGGCATCATATGGAAAAACCTTGTCCAGACAATAACTGAACAACCAATGTACCTAGGTTCACTAAATTTTATATGAAAGTAGCCCATGTGTCAAGGTTATGCCCTATTGGTTTTGGGCCGCTTTTGTCAAAGGTGAAGGTCACAGGGGCATCACATTGAAAAACATGGTCTGGGTAATTACTCAACAATGACTGTACCTAAGTTCACCTAATTTCATGTGACAGTAGACCATGTGTCAAGGATGTGCCTTATCATTTTGGGGAAACAGGGTCAAGTATAAACCTTCAACCAGAAGATATCAAATTACCAAGCAGTGACTTCATATGTTCTATCAATATGTTTATAAAGTCAAAATGGCAAACAATGAAACTTTTGTCCAGGCAATAACTGAACCACCAATTTACCTAGGTTCATTAAAGTCTATGTGAGGGTAGCCCTTGTGTCAAGGATATGCCCTTTTGGTTTTGGGGCTCCTGGGTCAAAGGTCAAGGTCACAGAGGCATCATATTGAAAAACCTTGTTTGGACAATAACTCAACAAGGACTGTACGTAAGTTCATAAAATTTTATGTGAATGTAGCCCTTGTGTTAAGGATGTTCCCAATAGGTTTTGGGGCCCCAGACCCAAAGGTCAAGGTCACAGAGGCATCATATGGAAAAACCTTGTCCAGACAATAACTGAACAACCAATGTACCTAGGTTCACTAAATTATTTTAGGAGAGTAGCCCGTGTGTCATGGTTATGTCCTATTGGTTTTAGGGCCCCTGGGTCAAAGGTCAAGGTCACAGGGGCATCATATTGAAAAACATTGTATGTGTAGTAAATCAACAATGACTGCACTTAAGTTCACCAAATTTCATGTGAGAGTAGCCCATGTGTCAAGGATGTTCCCTATTGATTTTGGGGCCCCTGGGTCAAGTTTAAACCATCATCCAGAAGATATCAAATTACCAAGCAGAGACTTCAAATGTTCAATCAATATGTTAACAAAGTCAAAATGGCAGACCATCGAAATGATGCTATATTTAATAAGTAAAATGAATTTAGTTCACCAAATTTTATGTGAGGGTAGCCCATGTGTTAAGGATGTTCCCAATTGGTTTTGGGTCAAAACTGGGTCAAAGATCTAGGTCACAGGGGCATCATATGGACAATCCTTGTTCGGACAATAACTAAACAATGATTGTACCTAGGTTAACCAAATTTTATGTGGATCAGCCCATTTGTCAAGATGTAATGTGTTGATAGCTCTTTGGTATTTGATGTTCTCTTTTGATTTGGAAACCCCAGGGACAAAAGTCGAGGTCACAGGGACTTAATTCATATTGAAACATTTTCCGGACAGTAACTCAATAATAATTGTACCTACATTGTAGGTTTTCCAAATCTTATTTAAGGGTAGCCTTAATGTCTAGCATATGCCCCTTTGGTTTTAGGTCCCTGTGTTAAAGGTTAAAGTCAAAGAAAAATCATGAGGAAAAACCTTGTCCAACAACCAACTTTACCTAAGATCACCAAATTTTATGTATCAATACTCTTTGGGTCAAGGGCGAGAACTTTTGGTTCTGAGGCCCCAGGGTCAAAGTCACTGGAAGTTTGTATGGGAAAACTTTGTGTCGGTGATAAATCAACCATGGCTGTACCTAGGTTCTCAAAATCTTTGCTTTGGATAGCCCTCCTGTTAAGAATGGGACCTATTCTGAGATCCTGGGGTCATTGGTCAAGGTCACAGGGACTTTATATGAGATAGAACACAGCATGGACTGCACACGGGCGTATAATGCCCCGCCCAGCGGAGCTCTTGTTTAATTTAACACAATCTAAGCATGAATATATAAAGACATAGGTGAAACTCAAACTCATGACCCTAATAAAGGCAGTGTGTAGTAGGTAATTAGAGAAACGTTTACTCACTAACTAGCTGGCAACAAAAAATATTACAGTGCTCTCAAAAAGTTCTTGGACGAATGGAAGTTAGAGAAAAACTGACCATGCTAACTGTTAGGGCTGTGGATCGTTGAGCAAGTGGCAATCCGATCCGAACCAGGATTCATGTTGCATTTCATGATTCGAACCACGATTTACTAGTTAAATAAAGGAATTCATGTAATAACAAAAATAAGTGAAGAATTACAGAAGCTATTACTAAATGGAAAACCATGTACTCCAAACATTTCTATTACCAAGCCTTTTATGGAAATTTTCAGTAATAACATTTTGTGTATCAATCGAAATTTTGAATTAAATTAAAATTTTCATTAGTAGTGCGGCTCGTTTTCAGTGGTAATTAAGCTGAAAATGTTCTTTCATTATTTCCAAAAATAGATCGCGATCCGACAATTATGAACGTGCCAAATATTTGTACTCGATTTTCTGGTCGGGATCGAGAATATCCGAGTACTCGGATACTCGCAGCAGCCCTACTAACTGTAATCAATTTTACTATAATTACATATAAAGCTTATTCATTTAACATAGTTTGAATCAAATGTTGATAAACTATGCTGATTTTGGAATATATTCAGATGACTATTTGTTTCTTTTTTAAATGAGTAAATGAGAATCATTTATCATAAAAATCAGATTTTGTCTAAGGTTTTTAGAAGGCACTGTAAGTGATGTTGTAAGTATGGAGACTTTACTTTTTTAGTTCCACCAAAGAATTATTTAAAACCATTATTTTTATATCGTGACCAGCTATCATTATCTAAACTCAAGGTTTCCTTTGAACTTGTTACACAGGCATTAAATCTGGCATCTAGTCTGTGACTTAGGTATTTCAGATAGCCAAGACAGAAATAACATAGTCAGGCTTAGCTTTATTATCTTCTGGTATCATCTTGTTAGTGTACATTATGTTCCTTTAGTATTACATGTGGGATCATTATGGAGGCCAGTCAGGGTTTTAACCCCTAGAATTTTTTTAATATTTTCAAAAATGCAGAAAGTGGAAAAAATTGGAAGTTTTTGATGGTTATTTTAATATTTCAGTGTATATATTAAATTTAATACAATGTATTCTCACGAATAGTCAATATACTCGGCAAACTACTTGTATAAATATATACAAATACTTTGGACCAACAGTAAAGTGTGTGTATAAATATATACAAATAATTTGGACCAACAGTTTGTACAATATCAAATTTATCTCTAATGGCCTGTGCCAATTTTAAATGATAACTTTGGTGTCTGAAGTTTACCTATAGATCAATTCATCTTCTAAGAAGCCCCCATTTGAGATCCACCTCTGATGTTATTGGTACATTGCCATCATATCATTCATTATTGTTAATAAAGCATTAATTTTCACCATACATTGTTCAAGATTAAAGGAATCAGTGGAGATATTTAATGTTTACTCTTTGACTCTCTGACATTTTGTTGTTTAATGTTCTATCAACCTTAACAACAAATTGGCTGTTACTACAAGACCTTGCATGGTGCTATGTTGATGTTTTTTCAAGTAGATGATAATTATATTCTCCCCCCCCTTTTTTCTCGGTTTAACTGAGTACAAAGTTTACAACACTTATATTAATTAATAAGTCATTATCAGTAGTACTGATTTGCCTTACCAGATTATTACATGACTATATTTGAATCAACTCTGTTGTAGCTTGTTATATTACTCTTCTGAATTGATCATTGCTTATCCTTAGTACATATTTTACCAGAGGTCCACATGGAAGGTTGGATTTATTCAAATGTGTAGCCTTGCTAAAATAAAGTCTTTATTATTATTGTTATTATCATTATCATTATCATTATCATCATCATCATCATCATCATCATCATCATCATCATCATCATCATCATCATCATCACCATCACCATCATCACCATCATCACCATCATCACCATCATCACCATCATCACCATCATCACCATCATCACCATCATCACCATCATCACCATCACCATCACCATCACCATCACCATCACCATCACCATCACCATCACCATCACCATCACCATCACCATCACCATCACCATCACCATCACCATCACCATCACCATCACCATCACCATCACCATCACCATCACCATCACCATCATCATCATCATCATCATCATCATCATCATCATCATCATCATCATCATCATCATCATCATCATCATCATCATCATCATCATCATCATCATCATCATCATCATCATCATCATCATCATCATCATCATCATCATCATCATCATCATCATCATCATCATCATCATCATCATCATCATCATCATCATCATCATCATCATCATCATCATCATCATCATCATCATCATCATCATCATCATCATCATCATCATCATCATCATCATCATCATCATCATCATCATCATCATCATCATCATCATCATCATCATCATCACCATCACCATCACCATCACCATCACCATCACCATCACCATCACCATCACCATCACCATCACCATCACCATCACCATCACCATCACCATCACCATCACCATCACCATCACCATCACCATCACCATCACCATCACCATCACCATCACCATCACCATCACCATCACCATCACCATCACCACCACCACCATCACCATCACCATCACCATCACCATCACCATCACCATCACCATCACCATCACCATCACCATCACCATCACCATCACCATCACCATCACCATCACCATCACCATCACCATCACCATCACCATCACCATCACCACCATCACCACCATCACCACCATCACCACCATCACCACCATCACCACCATCACCACCATCACCACCATCATCACCATCATCACCATCATCACCATCATCACCATCATCACCATCATCACCATCATCACCATCATCACCATCATCACCATCATCACCATCATCACCATCATCACCATCATCATCATCATCATCATCATCATCATCATCATCATCATCATCATCATCATCATCATCATCATCATCATCATCATCATCATCATCATCATCATCATCATTAGTTCTAAAAAGATGAGCATTTTTAGTTAATAATAGTTAAATGGTATAGAGATTATTATGAGATGAAAGTAAAAGTCGTGTTAGTCTTCAGATATCTGCAATCATGGTAGATCTCACACCCTGTCTCTTCATGGACTTTTTCTGTGGTTTAAACTTTGCATAGTTTCTAAAAACAATGGTTTTACTTGTTAAGTAATCAGGCTATCAAGTGGGAATGAAAGAAGATTGAAAAAAAAACTACAATTTTGTGTATTTCAAAATGCCACATGACTAAGAATAGGAGAAACTATATTAATAAAATATTGTAAAATAAAGCATGGAATAAATTGCAAAATATCAATCTTAGAAGCGAAAGATGAGTTAAAGATCTCATTTCACATCAAATAGAATGTCTGTCTTTGATGTTTCTGTATTCGATGATAAAGGGACTGGCTTTTCTGAGGTGTTCATTTTGTAATAACACTTTCCAACCTTGAATAGATCAAAAAACAACAATGATAAATATGTGAATTAATATCTTTGAAAGGTTCTGATAAAATAATGAAAGATGAATAAGTAAAAACTGTTTTTTGAGAGGCATATTGAAGCTCTCAAATAAATGCTATCATTTCAATTCGACCTATCATACCTACATATATCAAGGTAATGGTACAAATTTCTAACTGGGTGGTAATGTAGCGCAAATCTTTTTTTATACATTGATAATATAAAATAAATGAATACCTTGGCTATCTGGATTTAGTCATTTTTTATCCAGTTAACATTTTCAATTTTTCATCAGCAAGGCAGTTTCATTACTCGTTACATAGGCTTTATTTTCTTTGTAAGCATTTTTTATTTTCTATTTTATTTGACTAGCTAATCACAAGCTCTTTTTTGCTGATATTTTTTTATACAATTTACTGGCTTATTTTTTTCATTTCACTCACAGTTCTTTTTCATTTTTTTGGAACTCAAACTAAGATTTTGTGAGTTTTTCATTAATCAAGGACTTCAAATCTACAAATTTATTTTATACATAATCTATAAAGGTCCAATTAGTAAATAATGAATCTGTTGTTTCCCATAGATTTATTTTTAGTAACTCCATTTTGACAGTAACTTAATCAATATCATTAGTTCATTCCATTAACCCATTTAATTTAAGTCATTATTTAAGGGAAGTAATCTGAAAGTGAAATTTATAGGTATTAACATTGAACAGGGATTCTATATAACAGGGATTTGTAACGAAGTGCTTTTTTGAATTTTCTCGGTCGTCACTGTCTGTAACTGGCTGAAGCAGGCTGTACAAACTATTCCAGAGTTTAAAAACTTGATTCAAGTTTTTTTACATGTCTTCCATGCAACTTGTGATTGTTTCTGAAGTTTTGGACAAACAATTGTTGCAATTATGACCGAAAATATGACTTTAGGTGGTGTAAAATTGGGCTAAAAATGGCAGATCGGCAGGAAAATGCATTATTTTGTGAAACAGCATGTGAGCGTAATTTTACCTCAAAATCATCTAGAAACAAATTTTCCTTACATTTATGTCAAGTTGAATCATTGAATGGTACTGGTACAAAATTTCATGTGAATATCTATATTTAAACTTGTTTCACTTGTTTTCCGTATTGGCCGAAATAATAGCGACGACAGTGAAATTTGAAGAAAATCTATTACATTTACTTATCGTTACAAATCCCTGTGATATAAAATCCCTGCATTGAAGAAGCAACAAATGAGAAAGTAAAAGCAATGTCCCCCTCCTCTTTAGTAGTGAACTTTGCCTATACATGTATTTTTATTGCATCTCATAAATAATTTGTCAGTTCATGATGCAGTGGTTGCAATGCTCCACTTCAAATTATACAACTTGGATTCATTTCTGGCCCCAGCAAGGTATACCATTTCCATGCAATTGAAAATAATATAATTATCCTCCATATAGAGATAAGTTGTTTGCTTCTTAAGAAGGGTAAAGGAGTATTTAAAGATGTGTCCAGGAAAGCTTGGGTGGTAAATTGACAGTTGTATAGAACTAATTAGAAGTGGTAATAAAATTAATGATGTACAATAAAAATTTATAAAAACTTGAATCAGTTCACACTTAAAATCAAAGAAAAATGCAGCAACCACACCTTGCTAAAAACCAAAGAATCATGCATGGCAAATTGTATGCATAAATGAATATTTTTCTGGTTTTAGAAAATAAATTTGCACTAAGGCACTGCAGGCCTTTCAAATACATAAAAGTGTTAGTCCACTTGAGTAAAACCTTTGTTCTTTTAGCTTTTGTAAATCCAAGTACAAAACAGTTAGATGGTGAGGTTCTTGTTAAATGACAAACTAATTTCCAATCATTTTGAAGATAATGCACTAATCATCTTTGTTGGTAAAATACTTCCCAAGTATCTGACCTTCTTTCATGTTTACTGAAATCTTCTTTTTGTAAAATACTACTAAAACACCACACAAGTACTAGAGTGGCTTTCATGTATCAGTCACAAGTGAATCTTCTCCAAGCTCTAAGATCTGTGATGGTCTATGGTTACAACTTACAAGTTTGCAATTAACACCTGGTAAACAGGGTGTGAAGACTTTATTCTAGTTCAATAATACATATGGACCACCTAATATGATTTCTTCAAAAAATCCAGGAAGTGCAATTACATATTCTATTCTTATAACAAAGTTAATTGAGAAATACATTGACATATTGCAGTCATTGCCTATAAAGCATATGGCTACATAGAGCTTTGTGCCCTGGTACCTTTCTTACACCAGAAGGAATAAGTTTGGGATATCAAATTGATAGTACCAGGGAGGGGGCAAAGCAATTAGTAGTGATAGGCTTAGGCATAATATGCCCCTGGATGTGGAAAATTTTATTCTCATCTTAATTTTTTGCAAAATGAGTTTTATGACTGTCAGTACTAAATATTATCACTTTATACATGGCAGTGGGTCTCTAAAAAAATAATTTCAAAATATTAACAAGCTGCCAGAATTTTAAAATTTTTATTGTGAATTGTTGCCCCGTCCTTAAAATAGATAATTGTATCATTGAGAAATTTTATAAAACACATTTTGATTCTATCTGAATTTGCAGTTTCTGTTTTGGCACAGTACATAAACAGTTAGTTATTAAAATGTGCATATTTCCTTGTTTAAGTAAAAAGTTATTAATTTGAAAATTAATGAATCAAGTACTATTTTGTCTTTAGAAGTTACAAATGTAGTAGATTCATTGACAGTTATCACACACAACATGCATTCCAGGCATTCCACCTGGCTTGGGCTGTTACTGTTTGGGTTCAGGAAATTGTGGGGCATTTACAGCTGTCAGGGCTTTAGTGGGACCTGGGATAGATACAGTTGGGGCTCATGGAGTCCTAGGGGAAGATACAGATAGGTGTCAGGTGATCAGGATCTCTGCAGTTTGGAAAAAAAACATGCATAAATGTGGAAAACAGAATTCAGATGATAAATATGATACTTTAAGTGGCTGCTTACTCCTTTGTATAGAAGAATATCTGGACCAGCTGATGAATGGCCATAGTAATAGAACACACCTCTCTAAGGAACTATTTTCATCCTTCAGTTAGTGCTACATTATTTGATACAATTACATTCCACATTTTTTTCTCTGTTCAACCTGTCATACAAGGCTGTGATAATTGGATAAAAATTCATGAATTCTTGAAAAACCAAGCTGTTGTGATTTAATGGTTCTGTCAATGGTAGAGTATCGTTTGAACCATTAATTTTATTCCTATAATTAGTTCTAGCAAGGTTCATGGGGATTTGATTATAGTGTAATTTTTGATGAATGTGAGTAGTTTTCTAAAATGATAATTATTGTAACAACTTTATCAGAGAGAAAGAGAGGGGTTTTGTTCAGTAATATAGCTTGTTCACATTGACTGGAGACAATGAATACAATTTATATATTACTGGTGTTCATTGCTTCTAAAAATTGACTTCAGACAAAAAATGCAATTCAAATATAATTTGCATGCAGTAAACAAGATCACAGGGATTCCAAGCGATCACCAACCATTAATACCTATAAATTATATTACATGTATAAATGGTTGGTGATCACTTGGAAACCCTGTGAATGAGATAATAAAAGCTGTGTAGTTACTGAAGTTTGTAATGTAATAATCTGTCTCAGGTCAATGTGTACAAATTTATCAAATCTGTAAGTGACTGAAAGGTTACTGAAGTAACTTGTATTCATCTTAGGTCAATGTGAACTAGCTAATGCAGTAATTTATAAAGCATATTTCTTAGCTTGCAATGGTAGCTGATGGAATATATTCATAATTTATAAACTCTTCATCTTTCAGTACAGTAAATGATCAGGAGTCATGGTCTGAATGTTACATTGACCGGTAGTACTCTCTTATAGGTCTTACATTCAAATGACCATATCATAAAAAACTTTTTTTTTTAAGAATGTGTGTGCAGTTTAATTCACACTATTGAATATGATTTCGAAGTAAAAATTATAACATGACGGATCATTCATTTGTTCAAAGCCATCTTTGTCCATCATTATACATGTAAATAAGTTTCTCATTGCCATTCAACAAAGTTTTTGCTGATGGTTCCTATCATAGAAAAGTGTATGTTTGATGGTTCCTAGCGTGAATCCTCTATGTTGGTTTAAATTAGTCTCAACATGTACACTGTTTACTCTTTCCTGGTTCCCAGACCTCCTGCCATGTCCACTTGTCAAAATTTTGACCAGCACTAATTGATACATTAAGATGAAGCTTCCCCATGAAATGATTGAAGTGTCAAAATATTGTAAAACTAGGGTATGATCAATCATTTCATTATGTTAGCTTTTGTTGGATGGCCCAGGTTTGTTTGACTTGTCAAGCATTTGATTTATCCAGCTGTGAGTGGTCATTAGCTTCTCTCTAGGAAACATATTATATTTCCATGACATTGGGGCTCTGTATTTGTGATTTGAAAATGAAGAATTAGTCATTGATAAAACAAGGAAAGAATCAGGATATATAGTATTGAAAATATTACTGAATTAGTGTTAAACATTTCTTTAGTTCATCCATGTTAATTTTACCAATGTTCAGTCTCGAATTGTTTGAAACACTTGGCTGGTAATTATTAGATGGTCATAAGCTTTCTGTGGGTTTGAATCATGTAAAAAAACAGTTCCTTATTGTTTCCTTTAGCAAGTTGCTAACTCAGTACCTCAGGGGACCTGGAAGCTGACTGGAGTGCAATTAATGTTATACATTGTTTAACAATGAAGCTAAATAGAAGTAAATGTAATCAACCTTGAAACTTTATATTGCTGAAGGTTATCTTTCTTCCAGTTGATAAATTTTGTAAATTCCTGTGGTCAATTTTATAATTATTTAGATAAATCTTAATACCATTTTTTCTGGTGGTATGCTCAAATTGACCAGTGACTGTGATGTGATAGGAACTTGATTTGAAAATTAGAAGAATGTTTTGTCGTTATGTCTGACTATTTGAATGTCCTGTGATGCTATGTAGATTGATGAAATATCTTATTACATTGTGAGAATTCATGGGATATTATTTGTAAGGGGCAGATAATCCAACACTAAGTGACCATGATTAAATTATTTTTAAGGTGCACAGAGTTAACTCCCTTGTATAGATATTTTATTCTTTGTATTTTCAGGTCACTTCTTAGGCAACAACACAGTGATAGATTTACTTAAAGAAATGAACTTTGATATAGAACATGTACACCCTGATCAGGAAATTCCAAAGTAAGTATGACAGACCGTTGTATAAATATCTTGATTTGGACAGACAGTTGTATAAATACGAGGGCTGTTCGATATGTATTGTCACTTAAGTTATATTTCTATGAAAACGAAAAAAAAAACCTACTTATTTTTTATGCATCCCTTCAAAGTATTCCCCCTGCACTTGTATGCAAATTTTCAGTCTTCTCAGCCACATCTGAAACGCCCGGATGTAGTCTTTTCTGGATATACTGATGAGGCACTGGTATATGGCAGAACCAACTGAAAGTCTCTTAGAATATTTTCTTCCGGCGAGCATTTTCTTTAGTCTGGGGAACAGGAAAAAATCACAGGGGGACAAATCTGGCGAATATGGGGGGGTGCTGAAGTACAGTCACATGTTTTCCCGCCAAAAAGTCGGTCACTATAGGAGCCTTGTGGGCAGGGGCGTTGTCATGGAGCAATTTAATGTGTCTCATACCACTTTTCGGCCGAATTTTCCCGAAGTATTTGTCAAGCTTTTTAAGACTACATCACGGTAGAATTTGCCTGTGATACCTCTTCCCTTTGGTACAGGTACCTGTATGGCTGGACCACGTGCTGTAAAGAAAATTGCGTACAACATCTTACGGACACTCATTGTCCGTTTGGCAATACAAGGCCTCTTTGCAGCTTTTGTAGCCCAAACTTTGTTACTCATTTTCCTGTGGGGCTCGTAGAAGTATATCCAGGTCTCGTCACCCGTAACCAACTCAGAAAAGTTGTTTTTCTTCATCTTTTGTGCCATTTTCAGTATTTTACGAGCACATTGGACACGTGACCTTTTTTGTTCAACAGTCAGGAGATGAGGAATCCAGCGCGCTGTAATCTTCCTTACTTTTAGCTGCCTTTTGAGAATGAAGTGAACCGTTGATGATGAAACCCCCGTTAGTTTTGCTAGCTCACGCACTGTATACCGCGCATCTTCAAGCAACAGTTCTCGAATTCTGGCTTCAGCAAGTTTGGTGCTGATGCTGACTTTTCTACCACTTTTTGTGTCATTTTCAATGGACACTCTGCCTGAAGCAAACTTCTTAGCCCATCTACAAACAGTCCTATAAGACATCCGACCTTCACCATAAATGTCCACAACTTCATTGAAAATGTCAGTCGCAGACTTTCCTAATAGAGCACGACCTTTGATGTACCCCCGGATTTCAGTGCAATTCGCAATGCTGACGCCGACCATTTTTCACACAGTGGTCAATGAGTGGATGCGTTCCAATCGATGTATTTGTGTTAACCCGCTGTGGCTCATGTACAATTTGGTATTGATCTTTTCGTTATGCTTCGCTCTACCTGCCACAACACAAATTACCCACGTGGGAAGCGCTCAAAGCGAGAACCACGTGCAAAGACAATACATATCGAACAGCCCTCGTACATGTTCCTGGATTGGACAGTTTATCAAATCACATAGCATGCACCAGGTACCACAGTCATCAAAAATATCACAAAATTTCAGGTGTATGAAGTATGGTAGTATCTTGAAATGAAATATTGGATCATTACCAATAAAAAAATCTTAGTTGCTTCTTAAATTTAATGTGACGTGTTTTTTCATCTGTCTTTGTGGTATACAGTACATTTATGTATTGTTCGTTTTTTCTCAACTGTCAAAACATGAATAATTTCACGGTGATTTTGTGCTCTTTGTTTTTACACTCGTGATATTAAGATAGTGTGTAATCATCCACTGTGAAATTATTCAAACTTTGACAGTTGAGAAAAAACGAGCAATACTTGTGTTCTTAAAAAAATATGGACATTGATTCTTTACAAAACACATTTTGGATAGTTAGTTTTTTCTCTGTATATATAAATAATTTACAGTATGTATGGTTCCAATATTCTTGAGACAAACCTTTAAAATATTTCTTTTAAAAACAGGAGCAGTGGTCCAGTGGTGGGACGTGCGCTTAGGGATCGAGAGGTCCCGGGTTCGATTCCCACTAAGGACACTGCTAATTTCCTTGAGCAGGAAATTTACCCACAATTGTTCCACTTCACCCAGGTGTAAATGGGTACTGTGAGGGATCGCCTGCCTGAGGGTGATTTCAATGAACAGGAGTTATTGTACAAGATTGTAAAGTAGGCTGAACATGTAAATGGAAGCAGACTTTAAATCGCACTTTAACTTTTTAATAATAATTAAAATATAAAAACTTTAATATTGAAACTACCATACATTTTTGTCAACATTTGTTTTAAGAATTTTTGTCCACTTAGTTAAAATAACAATGTTTCTTCTGCAGTTTGTTTAGGACTATAGAGCTTAAGCTAGGTTTTAGTCTATGTAGACAGGGCTCAGGTGTTAGTTTCTATTTTTTATTGCTCTATGTTCCAAACTTTATGGTGTTAGAAACAAAATGAAATTAGACTTCTGTTTGATGAATTACCATTTCTGTTGTTTTACACATAATGAAGTTTCAGCTTGTACAAACTTAGGCCATGGAAAGTTAATGGTTACATCGTTGATGTTTAGATTTTTTGTTCTCTCAGTTTTCCCTTAAGTCTCCATCCAATAACACTTTATATGTATTCTTGAAGGCTTTTCTAAGCGCTTTAGACAATCAAATTGCTATTGCATTACCATTCAATTAGCAGCTTATGGGCATTGCTAATTTCCTTGAGCAAGAAATTTACCTACTGTACAGTTGTTTGACTCCACCAAGATGTAAATGAATACTATGAGAGTTAACTGCTTGAATGTGACTTCAATGATCAAGAGTTATTGCAGTCTACGAAATTAGTAGGTGTCTGATTTCTTTTGGGCAACCAAATTTCTACTGAAAAGATTTTGTGCTAGCTGCTAAAATGACCTGTTTGGGCAACCACCTTCATATCCTAATTTCGTAGACTGTTATTGCAAAAAGTTGTTAAGTCAACTTATCATGCATTCAAGAAAAAACTTAAAACTGCACTTTGACTTTAAAGATTACCAAAAGATTATGATGCAGAATGTACAAACTTGCTATGGTATCTCTCTCTTATGCCTGGTTTAATACAAATCTTTACTGCATTCAAAATATATAAAAAAGGTGCCCACCCACCCATTTTTTGTAAATTTCAGTTAGAGAATCTAACACTTTATCAAAAATTGTTGAAAACAGAATCCATTAAGATAGTCTCCTCTCAGTTTGCCTCTTACTCACCCCAAAGGTAAATAATATTTACTTTTGAGCTCCCTAGAAAAAATTCAGTATCCAACCCTGATTGAATTACATATTAAGTGAAATTTGTCACCTAGTTTCCCCAAGTTCTTAGTTTTCCAATCAATTACTATGATGATGGTTTAACACTTGTGTGAAAACTAATTACATTCTTCTTTCTACCATTGTCTTATAGAATGTTTATAGTGTTTGCGTGACGCTAAAACATTACATTGTACAAATTGTATTTTAGTATCTAGCACTTTGTAGTTAAAATAATTTTGTTCAAAATTAAGTTAATGCCTGTTTACAAAATGGAAATTTCATTGTATTTTACTTATTCAAAATATAATTCAGAATTGCTTGTTTCGGTTGTTTCTTACCTGATTCCTTGTTGAATTCAATACACATAAACTGCCTATTCTTCAGTTGTCAACTGTTCACAATATAATTGAGAATTACCACTTGTTATATCCGTTTTATTCAGTTTTTTCTCTTTCATGGCTTCTTGTTGAATTCTATGCACATGAACTGTATCAATAAAATGATCATCATGGTTTACTAACTGATGGGTACAAATTTTTTAACTACACTACTATTAAAGCAATGTTTATGTTGTCTAAGATACTTTCTGTCAATCAAAACCAAAATTTAGGTACTAGAATTACCAGGCAGTTAAAAATTTGATAATGCTTTGAATATGAAACTTTGATGATTATCATAAAGCTATAAATACCAGTACATCTTAGGGACTTGAACTCCCGTGCCTTGCATCTGCCTTCCACTGCCTTGTAAGTTGTAGAATATGTTCCTGTCTGTACAAAAAAACGAACACAACCTAATGACTTTATGATTACCCTGCAAATCAAGTGCACCAGATCTCAGATGCTATATGCTGTATTGATGGTTAGATTTACAGATAAAGCTAAATTTCTGAGAACAACTGGAAACAGTATCAGTGTTTTAGTTTAGATTATTTTGAAGTAAATCTTTCTAGCAATGATAATAAGATTATAGATAGAAGATAATAATGTTATTTACAACATTCACGATAATGCAATATGTTATTTATAAGATAATATTATAATAAGATATGCATTGCTGCTTTTTCTCTTATTTAATTTGTTGTATTCTGGTACAGTTAAATACTTGTTTCACTACAATGGTATGACCGCTGTAAGATTTTTTGACAAATTGGAGGAGTTTGTACAATCACAGCAAAGATTGTGTTATTTGTCAGAAATGGTGGCCATTCCACAGTGGCTTGGGTGCTGCCATTGAGAATATGCAGGAACTTTGTTCTTTCAAAAACCACTATGAAGTTCCTTATGAAACAGGGTCCCTTATAATAAGCACAACATCTAACATGCTCTTAAACCAATACTTACCCATAATTATTTAAACTGTCTCAGATTTTCAGCCTCTAGTAAAACTTTTCTTAACTACATAGTGTGCCAGAATGCTGTTTCATTGGTTCAGTGTTGCATCCAGGGCGCGCGATCGCGCGAATTCCGCTGTTTTTAATCTCAATCCCGCAAATTTAAATTTTCGTGGGTGGCAACTCCCGCACAATCAGAAATGACCCCCCGCTATGCATAGTTTCGTACGCAACTAAATTGCATTTCAGAAGAAAAAAATCCTCTGGGAAATACTTGCAAATGATCCGTTCCGAGAATCCTTTCGATCTCTACCGTCTACCTGGGAAATTCTCGAATGACGTAATTGTAGCTAGTCTGGTTCACTGCCTTCTTTACTCACGGAAATACCCTAGATCTAGAGAATGTAACTCAGTCTGTAAAATGACGTCATTTGTCGGGTAGAGGGATATGTGCTATTGAGCAACATCCCGGCCATGTGAACATGTGGCTTATATCGTGTAAAAATTTCAAACGCTGTATAGTTTTGAAGTACAGCATGTTCAGTGACTTTTTTTAGAGTGGGTATTGTACCCACCAATGTTGAAAAATGTGGGTATGAGGGAAAAAAAGTGGGTACACAGTTTAAATAGTTTTATTTTGACATAAGTGCAAGACGATTTCTCCCCTATTCTTCGACGAGACGATCTGTCCCTAGTCACAATTGTCTTTAGATGATTTGTCCCAAAAATGAATATAGTTTCGGCAAATCCAGGTCATCTTTTACTTTACCCCATATTAGTTTATGATAAACAGCCCAGATGAACACAATATCATCGAATGGCGAGTGAAAATCGTGTAATGTAGCCTCCTTTATTATTACTTTTTGTAAGTGAATCTGGTGCTCGCGCTCGTGTGCAATACTAGTCGACAACAAATCATTAAGATTACGTGCTACTTCATCGTTAGTTCGCAAATCTGACCATATCATTAAAGTTTAGATTAACGCCTTTTTAATTCGGTAATGCAATCAGTTAAATTCCTTTGTTTAGACATAATTATTGGTACGAATCATCGCGTCGTCAACGCTCTCTAGCAGAAAACTATCGACAACATGATTCTTTATAAGCGACGAAAACAAAAACAATCCGCTTAGCGTTGCTGACGTCATTTCGGTAAAGGCTAAAAGCCAGTAAAAACGTAATAAGCTTAACAGAGTTACCGTTCGTTACAATTTCGGTCCGCGTATTCGTACCCGGTTGGGTCTGAATATTCGCGTGAATTTTACTTTTTTGGCGTGAAATACGCGGATTTTCGCGTGAATGAACATGCTGGAAGTAGGATAAATTCTGTTTTGGATTATGTCACATAAACGGATAACAGACTTTTATCAAGTGGGGTACATAGATCGACCCGCAGCCATGTACTTCTTCGAATATGGAATAGCGGATGCATTAATCTTCGTCTCCGTGTGGGAGCAGCCCCGTCACGAAAATAACGCAAAACGTTCGAACCGAATTTTCAGGAATCGTTTAAAAAGACTTTCTCTTGGCTAAAATAAAATTACGAGCATGGTTTGGGTATGTTTTGTGAGCTTCGTTTAAAATCGCGTAAGAAAAAAAACGTTTACAGCCGGGTATACTTATTATAGAACATCAACACTCACGAGACATTTAGAATCAAACATTCATTGTTGTGCATTCCAACTTTTCACTCCCCCCTTTTTGAAAATCGGTGGGGGATCTCCCCCTCTCGTGGTTCATCCTGGATGCAACACTGATTGGTTCTTACATGAAATCTTGATGGGATTGCATCCAAAATGCTCATTCTCTATGACTGGTAGCTAGACTTTCAAATTTATGTAGTAATGCTTTTAGTATGTTTAAATTGTTTCTACAACAGAGTAACTGATTTCATGCTACTGTTTAATTGGTCAATTATAATGATGTTATATATTACTTGTTTAAACCAATGAAATGCATGCTTTTAGTTTGCAATGGTTTGATGAACTCAGTGGATCATGACTCTCCTTCTATGAACTTGGTTGGGTCCTCTACAAAAGAATGTCCCGCTTCGGAATCGTTCCTATGACCTCTCTTTCAAAAGACTGGTGAGCTACTGACTGAGCTAGCCACAGGGGCTGATCCTAACCTATGTACAAAGACCAATTTTGATTTATTTAAAGACCATTTGAAGACACTATTTGTATACATGTATATATAATGTCTTCAGTGGCGGATCAAGACTGCACCAGTGAGCCGCCTGCAACTAATATGCTAATATATTGACTGGTATGTCTATGTAAAACAGTATTAACTGTATAAAATACTGGTAGTTGAAATTAATCTATATATGCCAGATGTTGTAGAAGAATATAATATTTTTATACTTTGCCAAGGAAGATGTAATCAAACCTCTGTGATTATACTTATATTGTCTTGATTTATTAACTTAATATCAACTTAGATAGTTTGTATTCTGAGATTTTTACTGATTTCTGAAAAGTTTATTTCATTTCTTGATACATGCAATAGTCTGGATCAAATTATTATGCAAGTATCAATTTTGCTAAGTGTTATTCCTTTTTACTAATGATAAAATGTACTGGGTATTACACTGTATATAATCATGAAGGTCTATCTTGTTGAAGCTGATAGATTATTGGTAATTTTTGGAAATGACAAGATTTGTTATTTATACGTATATCTAGTTTTTTTCTTATAAATATATAACATGCACATTCTGCTCACTAACTTTATTCTAAATACTTATACTGACCACAAACATCTACCTGATAGTTGTTTATAATTAAGACCATGATACTCTTTGCTCATGAACATGTTACAATCATGTCTTCACTCATGAACATGTTACAATGTAGTTTTTGCTCATGAATGCACTACAATGATGTCTTTGCTTATGACCATGTTGCAATAATGTCTTTGCTCCTGAACATGTTAAATAATGTCTTTGCTCCTGAACATGTTACAATGATGTCTTTGCTTATGAACATGTTAAATAATGTCTTTGCTTATGAACATGTTAAATAATGTCTTTGCTTATGAACATGTTACAATGATGTCTTTGCTTATGAACATGTTAAATAATGTCTTTGCTTATGAACATGTTAAATAATGTCTTTGCTTATGAACATGTTAAATGATGTCTTTGCTTATGAACATGTTACAATAATGTCTTTGCTTATGAACATGTTAAATGATGTCTTTGCTTATGAACATGTTACAATGATGTCTTTGCTTATGAACATGTTAAATAATGTCTTTGCTTATGAACATGTTAAATGATGTCTTTGCTTATGAACATGTTACAATGATGTCTTTGCTTATGAACATGTTAAATAATGTCTTTGCTTATGAACATGTTACAATGATGTCTTTGCTTATGAACATGTTAAATAATGTCTTTGCTTATGAACATGTTAAATGATGTCTTTGCTCATGAACATGTTTCAATGATGTCTTTGCTTATGAACATGTTAAATGATGTCTTTGCTCATGAACATGTTACAATGATGTCTTTGCTCATGAACATGTTACAATGATGTCTTTGCTTATGAACATGTTAAATGATGTCTTTGTTAATGAACATGTTAAATAATGTCTTTGCTCATGAACATGTTACAATGATGTCTTTCCTCATGAACATTTTTCAATGATGTCTTTGCTTATGAATTTGATACAATGATGTCTTTCCTCATGAACATTTTTCAATGATGTCTTTGCTAAGAAGTTGATACAATGATGTCTTTGCTAATGAACATGTTACAATGGTGTTTTTGCTCATGAATGCACTACCATGTTGTTTTTGCTTATGAACATGTTACAATGTTGTCTACAATGAACATGTCTACAATGTTGTCTTTTCTCATAAAACACTTTGCAGGTACTGTCTAAAAAAATTGCTCATGAACATAATTGTCGTATAGTTACTTTTAATCATAAATATGTTTGTACTGAGATCTTTGCTCATGAACATGATGTGATATTGTCTTCGCTTCTGAAAGTTTTGCCCTGTGAATATTGCTCATGTTACCCAATGCAATGATGATTTTGCTTGTAAACAATTATGTTATAATGATATTGTACTCACAAAAATGCAGACAATATCAAGATTCCATTTAGTAATTTTGTTAACTTTTATATTGTTTTCTATATTTTACAATGTTTTACAGGTTTATAAATGATAATAATTGGTCCATACATCATTCACCATATCAGACATCATCAAATACTCTTTTATCTACCAGTAAACCTTCTCTCTCAGATGACATTGATTTCTTTGTTACAAATAGGTAAGGGAGGTAACTCCACTGCTGCTGCATCTATAAATAACTTTTACTTGGCTGATCCTTTCTACACTTGGCTTGCATTTTGCCTTCATTTTTATTTAAGCATTTTTATGCCAATTTTAATTATCCTTATAGTTGATACTGTATTACAATGCTTTTTATTATGTCTTGGCTTTAAAGTATAGCTTTAGTGGGCACATTGAGACAAGCCTTAGTCAACTTCTTCTTGTCAAAACCCTGAGCTATATTTTACATGTTGCATTATGTTAAGGTTCTCTACCATATAAATATGGTATGACATAATGTTATACCTATATATCATCCACAAAATTGTTCAGTTTGTCCGTTGGGTAAATATTGCTCAAAATATTTAGGGAAATCTTTGCAAAATCCCTTGACTGCTTCTTGGTCCCTTTTATACATTTTTTTTTTATTCTTTACTTAGACTTGAATGTAGGATAGTCTAATTTCTTTTGTTGTTTTGCTTTTATAAATACATTTTGTATCTTTGCAAAAAATGTATTTACAATAAATAGCATAGTGTTTTTTTCTGCTTCTGATACAATATATTCAACAACCTGATTTGATTTTTGTTTGATTGTTTTTGTTGGGTTTAACGCCGTAGCAATACTTTGTATAGGTCATATAATGGCATCCAACACACCTAATCTAGCTTTCCTGGACCTTTGTCTGTAACCAGTACTCACCTACCCTTCCACAAGGCTAGAAACTTCTCCATATACCATATTAATGGAGGAAAATTGACATAATTGTCAAATTTTCATGGAAGGGTATAACCTCCCCAGGTGGGATTCATACCCCCTACGGGACATAAGATTCTAAATCCCCAGCTGATTTGAATGTCACAAACAGTGATCTGTCAATAAAGATTTGTTTTCAGGAAATATTTTGTGTATTAAATTAAGTGTTGATTAGGCTTTGTATGATTAGTATTACATTATCTTTCAAGCAGATGTCAAAATCATTTTAGCATTTCTATGTTGCTTTTGTTTCACTTTCTATTGAATAACACTGAGAATTTGCAGATAAGCATCTCCATTTAAATGATTTTTATTCTTGCATTTTCTTTAAAAGTTTAGTAAAATTTACATTTTGCCATCATGTTTTACATTCAGAAATAGGTAAGAATGTTATAGTTGAAATACATAGGTTGAGAATAATCTTATCTTTGATAAATCTTGTAAAACATTGTGTTTCAAATTTTATGACTTAAACAAAAATGGTACATGTAATGTTTTATGTGCCTGTTTTATTTTATAATCTGACTGATCAATAAGATATAATATGATAGTAACATTAAAAACACTCAAGAATAATCTCTGAAGATTTTTTCTGTTCCTCTATTGAAGAGTACCACTTGCAGTACTGTATTTTCCTGCATATAAGTTGAATTGCATTCTTTTCTTGCATATAAGTCAAAATGAATATTATTTTTGCTTTATAATTCAAATTGCTTACTTTTCTTGCATATACATTTAATTGCTTATGTTTCCTGCAAATAAATCAAATTAGTTATTTTGAATATAAGTCAACATCATAATTTCACAGCAACAATATTTGGCATTTCTCTTGTTTTAAAACATTGGTATTAAGTTCATATAAGAAATAATGCAGAAAAAATCAAGGTTTAAAGTATGAACAGAAAAAAATCAGGATATCTCAAGATAGTCTCAACTTATATGCAAGAAAGTACGAAATTACGAAGATTTTGAGAGTGATCAAAACTTTTCCCTATTTTTTTCCACTCAAGGATAGAGGTCTACGGTACCACTTGTAATACAAGTGTAGCACGATAATCAAAGGCTCTTATAGAATATAGATATGTCTATAGATCTGATGGTAGATGCTTTTTACAGTACAAATATACTTGATGCATCATGCACTATAACTAGGTTTTACTATTGTTATCTTGAGATGGTTCCATATTGTATGTAGTTTATTGTATGATAGATATTTTAATGACAAAAACAGGCAACTAACAAGAGCTGAGCTAGTAAAGTTTTCTAGGGGGAACCTAGACACTTAATTAATCATTATATTGAAATTTCTGTTACTGTTCTTGTCATATTTTTAAAATTCTTAGGGACCTGTGGTGTTGGAATTAAATTCCTATTTAGATTTTTTTATTTGTCCATAATTTGCCTCAGTCATCATTCAAACTTGCCTAGAATTTATCATTACAATGAAATATAGGCAATTACAATATCTGAATACATAAACAATGTAGAAATGTGTTGTTGAAAGAGCAATTTTAAATAAATCATTCAAATATTTTACCTACCTGTTGGCAATCATGACACAACCCCTAGAATAGTGCAATATGTAGCATGTCCATGAATTATAGGGTGGATTCTTAGTGGCTGTAACATGCTATTGTGGAATTCAGTTGTGTATTTTATATGGCCTATCTCCAGTCTATCACTGTATCAAATAGAACAGTAAGTTGTCAGCCAACAGTGAAAGTATTTGCTTAGTAACTGAATAAAACACTTGGTCCAGAGATCTAAACCTCTCTGAGGACAGTGAGTGTAACTCCAGACCACTGCAATATGAACAAAACATTACTCATAAGTAGCATAAATCAATGTACATTTCAAATATCATTGCTTATTTGCAAGTGGGACAACACTAGCTAACATTCACGAAAGGCAAGTGGAGCACAGGAATTAGGCACCCTGACCCCCACACTGGCTTTGACCATGATTTGTGCATTTTTATCTACATCTTATACAGGTGCAGCATTGATAGACTACTTATAATTCTAGATGATGTTTTATATGATAGTATTATACAGACTATCATAGATATATATATACCATATAACACTACACATAGATTGCAGGCTTAGAGGAAAACAGTCGTAACTTAAGTTAAAATATGAGTGAGTTATGATCGTTTAGCGCTATGCCCGTGACATGTAGTCTTCTAGATGTCTGAAAGTGTTTAAAATTGTAAAACAATTTATTCTCTAATGATAATGAATGTAATGCATGTTTATGGTACCTTCAGGCATGGACTTGTATTAATTTTATTTGAAATGAAGAGTCATGCCTGAGGGTAATATATTTCCTGTAGTGAAGCTGGGTACCACCAGTAGATTAGCTTTGTGGCAGCAAGTTTTATTTTATTATTTTATTTCAGCAATTGATATACTTAATAGCTTATATTTGCTTTAATCTGATTGTTTTATGCATAAGAGTTGTTACATTTAAGCTGTGTTTTCTTGTATTTCTTTAAGAATTGTCGATTCAAAAATGTTTTTATTGGTAAACAATCTGAAAGTAAATTAGCTTTTTTCATTGTCTATTTCAAATTTTGATACCATTATGACGTTCTGCATTATGAATTAGGTTGTTATTTCATCTATCATAAAATTGGATGTTAAAACTCTAAATTGAACTGTTAGTTCAAATCTATGACAGCCCTAGTAAAAGAATTTCGTGTGCAAAATACAATACACATGTATAAGAATCTAAATTATAAAACTTGTAAATTCCTTTCTGTTTTTGATACACTGTTAGTAGGTTATAAATTGGACACACTCCACTTAAATGAATACCTAATTATCAGCTAGTAAAATGAGGCACAATTCCCATGAAGCATTGCCGACAATATATTTTCATTTCATTTGAAATTGGCACACTCAGTAATCAAACTTGATATGTTTAGGCAGTTGGAACTCCTCTGCCATTCGCTATGAATGACCTCGAACATATTTAGAAGCCAATTTATTTTGGAACTTTCTTTTCGTCACATTTCCAAATGGGTGTTTAAGTAATCAAATCCATAATCATTTAGGTGATGAGTATATGTTTTGTTTTTAGTCCATAAATTTGAAATAACACAGTTCAATGATTTCGCTGACCAATATTAAGTTGAATATACTTGAATATATAAAATATGTTTTGACAAAGATCTGTGTGTATTCTACAAGAACTATTTTGCGTAATCCTTGCGTGCTTCACCTCGCATAGGTAGAAAAACCCAAGCCGCCAGGGTAGACCCCCATTTAATCCTTCCGACATTCATTCATGAAAGGTCAAAGTGTTCCGATTGATGTTTAGGCTGCTCTTAATTTATCTACAATTGACATGACTAAGCGAGTACAGGGACTTCTGATATTGCTGGACTTGCTGGATCATATCAAGAAGAATAGGGCATTTTTTTTATAATTATGTTTGTTATTTTGTTGTTTATTCCAGATTAAAATTACATCATAGAAATAGAAACAAACATAGAAATAAAGTACATGAGGAATTTGGTGATTTATGGGAACAAATGGATGAAGAATCAAGGTTTGTAATATGTTAATTGAGTACAAAATGTATTTATATATAGACTATGACTCTTCATGTTTGAGTCCAGTTACCAAACATTGTTATTTATGTCCACTCCTATCTACCTACATTTTCCTATCATGAAAGATTGTAGCCTTTGATTACTGAGAATAGTACTTGGGCTTCCTTGGAAAGGATGATTAAGTAAACTGTACTTTCAAATGATAGAAACTTAGTAGAGAACTTAAATTATCTCTCTTTAGGCATCTAGGATTCATAAAATCTATCTTCAAAGCACTGCGGGCGAAGAAAGAATATTATGTTGTTGACTTGCTTGGACAGCTCAGAAATTATGTGACAGGCTGCCTCTCCAGGGTTCATGGGTTCAATTCCTGGGCTTAGCTTACATGAATGTGTGCAGGGTTTTTTCATGAAGTATTTTCTTTGGTCATTATCTCTCATAACAATGTATAAAGTAGTGCTGTTTTTACTGTTAGCTTTTGGTGAAGGTATGTGCTTAGTACTGAGATCTCTAATCTGTTGGTTATAGCTTTATACACTTCACTGTTTATATTTGTATAGAATGTGGCTTGAAAGAACAAGAACTCAAAGAAGGAGAACCTATAATAGTGATAAACCTTTCAATGATTTATGGATCCGAATGGAAACACCAAGGTTGGTAACTGTCTATTGTATTTATTAGTTTTTGACATTAATTGATCTTCACCTCCGGCAATGCAGCTTTTAAAACCATTCAGACAAAGGTTGACACTTCAGCATGCCACAGTAAATGCAGTAAATGCAGTCTACGAAAATAAGTGGGTGTCTGGTTGGCAGGAACAACCACTTTTTAGTTCAGGCAACCAAAATTTCTTTTGGGCAATCAAAATTCTTCAAACAAGAGATAGTGCTTGCTGCTAAATGGAACTGTTTTGGGCAACCACTTTCATATCCTAATTTTGTAGACTGGGACATGTATCAAGTGTTTCATTTCTAGATCATTATTGTTTGTGGAGTCTACATATCTGAAAGTGAAGATCTTAGGGTTACGAGTTTTGATCAAATCTACATACTGGGACTCTAAAAGTTTGATCACTTAAAAGGTAAAAATTTGAAGAACAGAAGGCTAGTACTGTTGAATACTAAGAGCTGAACTGACTGTCTCATATACATGTAACTCAGACTGTTGAAAAGGACATGATTATGTAGAAGCAGTAGTTCAGTGGTAGGATTCACCCTAAGTAATTAAGATGTCCGAGGATGGAAGGCAACTTGGAGCACTGCTAGTTGTCTTGAGCAAAAAAGTTACCCTTTCTTTCACTCCAACCAGGTGTTTTGTGAGGGTCACCTTGAAGGTGATTTGTACAAAATTGTAATGTTGGCTGAACATGTATAATGGAAACAGACTTTAAACTGATCTTTAACTTTTCAACATTAAACAAATAAATCAACCATTTAACTTTTTAAAATTAGACAAATAAAAAAAGTTCCATAAATGATAGTTTTATAGACCTGAACTTATCACCTCTGACTGTTGGTAAGGGTTGTAAAACAAAAACAAATAAAACTCATAAGGCCATATCGGAATTTTGTTAAGCGTGCGCGTAGGTTTTAGAGTCGTCAATCAAAATAAAATAAAAATTGTAGGTAAAATTTTCTTCGATAATTCTGATGTTCCAAAATTCGATACCATAATTTAATTCAGGGAAAATTGTGTTCGGCAACGATATTATTCATCGTAAGCAATTTATCATATCCGATTCATTAGTACAATAAATAATTTACGTAAAAAAACTCTAGTCATTTTATATTAAAATGAGACCATTGTTTCATATTATGAGGATTTTATTCCATTGAAAAGATATATATATACAGTTTTTTGCCGAAAAATATTTTTGTTTTCGGTTTGTGTGTTTTTGTGAATAGTTACCTAGGTTTGTCAAATTTGAGTTGACGCTTAACAGAATTCCAATTTGGAATGGCCTAATGCTATATTTCAAGATCTACATGAACATATATTTATACTTTACTTCAATTGTTTTATATTTTCAGTCCTAGTTTGATACAACAGCTATCATCAGATGATACTTTAGATGGTTCCGAGAAATTATCAACACCACATTACAATTGCTACCTCTGTAATAATGCCGTGTATTTATCTATGTCTCTATCACATTGTATTTTATATATGATTTTATATTGTACTTTTGTTTCCTATTTTGTAAGATGAGGTCAGTCTTATAATACTTGAAGATTTTGTGCTTCAGTTTTGTCTTAGTATCTATGGTTACTGTTCTGTTTTCTTTTGTTCTTGTTAGAATTTCTTCGTTGTTCATCAATTTACAGTGCAACAACTGTCCTATTTTTTTCTGAAATTTTGCAAGATAATTTTTTTATCACATTCCTGGGTTTTGGAATATTTCAATTATAACACATAAATATATTGTTCAACAAATTTAACCGATACTCTACAGTTATTAATAATATTCACACTATCATTGTAAGATACACAAAATCTATCAAGTTTTAAAAAAACATTTTCTCATCAGTGTTTTAGTGCCACTCTTTGCTTTCAAGTGCAGTTTCGTAACTCCCAATAAAAGTAACTGTTGTTGACAGATTTTGATGAGATTAACCTGTATCAGGTCAATTTTGTTTGCCTCTATCTGAACTCTTCTACTAACAAAGTCATAGATAAGGTCCTGCACTCCTGCACTGTATTCAATATGAAGAAAATACATGTATTACATTACTATGAAAATATTAGAAGTATCATTATCAGTGTCTTTCCACACAAAAAAAAACTGTTTTAAATTAAACACGTTATTTGTGTGAACTCAGCTTCCATGTTCTTATTTGGAGGAACTATTTCTTTAAATGATTATTCATGTTCTCAATTCCAGGCTTCTCTTACTTTTTGTACATAGTTCAAACTTTCATATTTTTTATTTACTTCAAACTATTCATTGTGGGCCAGTAATTTTGACTAGAAAGGTGTTCTTTTATTCACTAATGTTCAAAGTCTACCTCAAAAAGTGTTTTGTATATTTTGAAGAGAACATTTCACAAAGGGGAATAACTCTGTATGGAATATTGTATTATACTACAAAGTCATGTTCAGAGTTGCTTCCCTTTGATGTTTCAGGGTTTTGAATGAAACTATTGTTAATATTTGATGTTTCTATATACTTGAGATATTGGTGCAATAGTTTTGTTGTAAACACTTTGAATTACAAATTTTATTTTTTTTTTGTTATTGATGGTCAATTGTTCATGTATTTCATTTTTTCCTGTCATAAATAAAAATAAAGCTAATTATGTGTTGCTTATCTGTTTCCTTTACAGTTCTTATTTAACTATGGTTCTCTGAGTAGCTTATGACACAGAAGGGCATGAACAATGACACTTGCATTAACTGCCAAACTTAGAATAGATCACTTGTTTTTTATTTGTGCCCTGTGTCAACTCTAATAGAAATATGTGCCATAGTACTTTCCTTTGGAATCTTGAAATCTTGTCTAAAACACCTGAAGGCCTAGAGCTTCAATATTTGGTATTACTGCATATGTTACTATAAATAAGAATACCAGGTACCCATTTTCACCTGGGTGAAGTGAAAAAATAGGCATTTACAACAAATGGTAACATAATATCTATAAAAGTGTGCTGATATAGCTGACTGACTGGTTTAGCATTGCCCTCTCAGACACAGGGCTTAACTTGGCAAGAAATTACTCAAGAAATTCCATAATATACAGCTGGAACTAGAGTTCTAGCCTGCTATTGTTGGATAGGAAAGTTCCTGCGAGAAATGGTTATACTGTATACATGTAACTACATACTAGATCTATCTGTATGTAAGGATTGTTCAAACATGCATGAACAAATATTAAGTGAAGGAGGATAATTACAACCCTGAATAAAAAGTATTTATTCTTATAATATTGAAAGTGAATGTATATAATTGACCAAACTTCTCACAGTGATTACGTCACGCTTTGCTACTTAATCACTGCCAACACGTAAATCACGTGACGCCAGTTTGTGGAACAGTTTGGGCATTCTATAAATAGATGGTATACATCTATTTATAGAATGCCCAAACTCCTCACAGTGCTTACGTCGCGCTTTGTTATTTTAACAAATTTGTAATTAAAACTATTTTTTATCTTTTTTGTACTTTGAACATCATAATTTACTACAAGAAGACTCAAATAAAAAAAAAATATTGAATTGTAACAGAAAAGATGAAAAAAAATATTCGGCTTTCTGAGGGACGAATTTACTTGTGGTGGCAGTGGTTATTGATTTAATAAAGGGAAATAATCGCTGCGGGGAGTTTGATAATAGACATGATTTCCGGGGGTAGTCAATGAAGGTAAGTTATGTACAAAGACAGACTTTATCGTCCTGATTCTCTAGACATCATATATACATGTTTTACTATAGAGTAATAAAATACAAATGTAATTTCATTTTAAAGTCATTCTCTTTCTAGTGCATGTTCACCCACTTTACATCTATTATCCCTGGTCATCGGGCTACTGGCATCTATCTTTCAATCTCCCTGTGGAGTCTTTTAGTCAACTTAGTGCAGCCAACACATTGGCACAACAGAATTATTCTACCCTCTTAGTTACCCATTTACACCTGGGAAAATTGAAGCATTAGCAATTTCTTGCTCAAGGATAGTAGCAGTATCTCTGGTGGTGTTCTACCCAGGGACCTATGGATCCCTTAGTGTGCATCCTACCACTTGTCTACTGCTCCTATCTAACTCTGAACATACAAGTATAATATTGTGTGAAGGGGGTACACTTATATACATGTAGTTAGGAAAATGATCATAAGTCAGTAAACTTTTCCACAAAGTATGTGTGACATATGGTCCTGTGGTAGGACAGGCGCTTAAGAGTTGAGAGGTCCCAGGTTCGATCCCCACTAGGGGCACTGCTAATTTCCTTGAGCAAGAAATTAACCAACAATTGTTCCACTCCAACCGGGTGTAAATGGGTACAGTGAGGGATCGCCTGTCTGAGGGTGATTTCAATGATCAGGAGTTATTGTACAAGATTGTAAAGTCTGCTGAACATGAATATGGAAGCAAACTTTAAACCACACTTTAACATACACAAGGTAAAGCACAAGCTATGCACATAACGGTTATGCAAAATAGTTCTTGTCTGAAACACACAATGCTACAAAGGCAGCAAAATATTGTTCAACATTATCATTGTGCATTTCAAATTAATTGGACTAAATCCAGACATTAATCCTAGCCTAAAGGATTGTGAATTAGTTTACCTCGACACCAGTTAAAATATTTTGCTTCATTTTAAGCAAACAAAATTCCAAAATGGTGTCTAAAGGTGAGTGAATGGTCGAGGGGTTCAGAATGGTTATACCACCTAGTAAGTAAGCAATCTATAGTTGACTGGATAAATAAAAACACAAATCACAATTCTATTATGATTGTAACTTTATTTTAAGATATACTAATAATACATAAAAGGCACAATTCTTTTATCAACAAAAAATCAACTAAATTATAAAAAAACGTATCTAAATTTGTAGAAAACTTGTCATCTATCAACAGTTTATTATTATACAGAAAATACAGTCAATCTAATTAAAACCCGATCTAAAATTTTCCACTCACCTACTCGCTAATTTAGATCTGGTCTTTTTCAAACGAAGGTCAGGTTCAGGTGACCTTTTCCCATCATAATATTAATGATGAAATTGTTATGATACGTAACTTGTTTACATCGTCTACGTCACGCAATTTGAAATGAGTCGTCCAATCGCAGACTGTGAATAATACCGCTATTAAATTAGCTTGTCAACCTTGGTAAAAAAAATAGAAATTACGAAATCAAAATGTTTTAAATAGTGTTTCGTCTAGGTGAAAGCTATGCATTGATTGGTCGACACAAAGTTCATCTCAACGTGACCTTCCACGGAGACAGTAGAGATCCTGTACGACAATGCTCTACAGGATATCTGTTTATGGAGATTGAAAATACAGTATAAATGAAACTGAAAAAATACACCATAAGAAAAATAATGATTTATAACTTTCAAACCTTTGTTAAGAATCTACAGTCAATACCTGGCAGACGGCTCACCAGGGGTGTGTTTCATTCTCGAGATCTTGATAATTGTAGTAAACCAATCACAAAAAAATTGAATCAAACATTTCAGATCACAAGCTCTTGGAGTACCCTGAATACACCTGCCTTTTAGGAAGTGTAAGCGGATGATGACATAATTTAATGGAGAATGAGAACCATGTATGCAAGCAATGATTGCAAATCTTGTTTTTTTCTATGAAGGTGTTTGTATAACATTCTTTGAGTCAGATGAACTGCTGTCATCAAACAAACCCTATACTATGACTTTTTTCACCATTTTTTTTTGTCTTGCTACAAAATTGGAACATTTGATTCATCGCTAATCCCAGAGTTAACCAGAGTACTCGGCGTAGACTAAATCTAACATGCCCCTAACTATCATTCCTGACAAGTAGCTGCCTACTTTATAACATAACATTATGAAGCATTAGTCAATAGTTAGACTTAAAACTCACAACTCCTCAGTTTAAAGCATATGTCTCAGTTTTAAAGTTCATAATCATGCATTTTGATTCACTGATGTAATTTTTTATTGATAGGGCTGCAACAATATGATTTATCCAAAATAGATTGGTAGGGCATTGATTTGGTTTCCATTTGGAATCCCAGTTTGCGATTCGATACTGGCCTTTAAACTTGTCTATAAAACTTGTCTATGGAATAAAATGAATCGAAAGAAAGAAAGAAATCACATCAAATCGACTTTCCAGTGAATCCTTGCAGCCCAAATGATTGATAAATCTATAGGGCTATGGAAATATTTTGATCTGGAAGTAACAGTGGTGTGTACAAATATAAGTTTTAAAACTTGGAAGTAACTTGGAAGCAAAATTGAATATTGAAGACTTAAGTCTATACCTGAAATATAGAAAATAGTTAAGACCATCCTAATGATGAAAAATAGCAACAAAAATAACATGTGTTCATTGATACAGCTTAAAGGGCCAGTCCAGGGCAAAGAACTATTTTTGGAATCGCTGATAACATTTTGATGTCACAAACATTTAGCAATATATGAGCTAATACATAACATGAAATACAGTTCAATAAAACAAATGAATTTAACATTAAGTACCATTACCTGTTTACATACACAAATTGGCAATGTTTTTATCATTATTAATACACCCCTCATACTAAATAAAGATAATGTTATGTTATGTTATTAAGAGCTATTTTCATATTTTTGCTTAAATGAGCAAATGCTAAGAGCAAGATACTGTAAAATCTTTTTCTTATTATTGTACTTGTCACATTTAATCAGTCAGGGGCTTAACCCACAAGCTAAATGCCAGTACTAGTAAAAATTGATTAGAGCAAGTGAAATTTACTTATTTAATACACTCAGACAAGTTGATAATTTTACCCTTTACGATTTAACAAATTAAATTGTGCTAAAGCTCAAAAGTTTACAGCAGTTACTTTAAATGAATCAGGTCCAGTAAATTTGGTTCATGTGTGAATTGTAAACTTCTGACAAACTATACCATGAATCAAAATGCGTGCTGTTTAAACAATTGATTTTATGTGAAACTCAACTTATTGGTTGTACAAACAACATTTCTCACATATTTTAACTGGAAATCATGAAACATAAAATCAATCCTTTGTTTGCAGTACACATAATTTTCTTTTCAACAGTAAATTAAGGGCAGGGGTAGGGAATCCCCAATGAATTAGTATTCCAGAAGTCTATCATCAACATCAAACAAATCACAAATCAATTTCAATAAGATAATTGTAAAACAATGCCAACAGAAGTATGTTATTACTTGTTTAGGCTAACTTGAGACAAAATACAACTATACCATTTTTATACACAGGTAGATCTATGTACAGTACTCATAATTATCGATTATTATCAGTCTGTTTATGGTGTTTTCCAAAATTAAGTACCAGTAATAGACCTAATCTGGAATTCAAATTTATGGGGTGCACAGACGGTACAAACAAAGTTTGTTACACAGTAGAGCTAAATAGCACAAACTATGAATTAAAACCTGTTGTTCTTTGTACATGTGTTTTCACTGTATCAGTAAAAATTTGTTTGTACCGGAGGAGAAAATCCAAATATTTGAATTCCAGATGAATTTATACAACCAACTGACCTCCCTATTCTGTGTAATACCCGAGTCCAAAATATGTAAACAAACCCGAGGTGTTTGTCTCAAGTTATCCTAAATAACTTATAAAAAGTAATTTGGGTAAATAAATAAATGTGAAATATACAATGATTGTTATAAAGAAGGAATGTATATATAAATATAATATGGATACTACTACAATGTATCATATACATCCAAGGGAGATAACTCTGTTCACAACACAAACATTAAATTATTTTTGTTACCTCCCTTGTTCAATAAGCAGCAAACAAACAAATAAAAATTGAATGATTTTTTTAAACAAAAATACCAATACATGGTCAGTAAAACAAGGATTTGAAAGTGGCTCTTTAAACAGGCCCTGTCAGTTGCCTGCATTTAACAGTCTTTGTAATTATTTGATAGCCCAAAGGAAACTTTGAATAGACAAGGGCAGAGTCAGCTTTGACCCCATGGGCATACATTGTGTAGCTTAAGGTGCAATGGTATTTTGACAAGAAGTTGGGTGAAGTCATCCCAGGCAAAATAGGTCAAGGTAACCTAAAAATGCATTTTTTGCATAGTTAAATGAAATTTTTGGTTTTGGCTTGGTGTATCAGAGCATTTCAAATTTGTATTTCCCCAGTTCAGTGCAAAATGGTTGCAACTCACTCTTTTCTTATATTGAGTTATGACAGTTTTGTGCTGAACCAGCGATTTTATTTGTTAAGTCAGCAAAACAAAAGTGTTACACAAATACGATACAATACCTATTGTCATGTACCACTCAACCCTTTCTTTTGTAAATGGAGTGAATAGTACATTAAAATAGTTGACACACTATAAATACTGTATACAGTCATGCAGCATTAAATATCTTAAAATAACATATACCTAACATATAATGTAAGAATGATAATAAAATTTATATCTTAACAAAATAGAAATCATACTAAACTCAATGATGCTCATCTAGGTATAAATAATTTATTATGCTGTTTTATTTCATACAGGAATATTTTTCAAAAATGGCAATTTTAATAAAAAAATAGGTTAAAGCTGAATTTTAATAAAGCCATTTATTCTATTACTGAATATTTCCTAATTCAGCTCTTCCTAAAAACTCTGTATCATTTCCCTTTCATGAGACAAAAGCAGACCTTTTTTAATCATACTTCGTAGACACTGGGGGACATTTTATAACACCCAGTGAACAAAATAGGGGAATTTATCTGACAAAGGGTTAAAAGGCTTATAGAATGGCAAATACTCATTCACATATTGATAAGTAGAGGCTGGATTTCTAAATTCCAGGGGCCCGTATTATCAAGCCTCTTAGACCAATTTTTGCCATAAATCCTTCTATATTGTATTGTTAAATTATCGTAAGATTTTTGATAATTTGCTGCCCAGGACTTTTAACCAGTTTATCATGTTTCAGAGTTATGATCTGTGTGTTTCCATGACAACCAAAGTAGTTTTTAATTTTAAGTGCATTGCTCATTGTTCTGTAGAAGACAAGTTTGCGAAACATTAAGAGTGATTATTATCAAACAATAAAGCCATGTTTTAAAATAGTTAAGCTTCAGATTAAATCTGTAGAGAAAAATATGAAAAGCCCAAAGCTTAAGAATGAAAGCTTTAACATTATCAGGTTCATTGTTGACTATTAAACCAATGTATGAAATAATTAATAAATGAGCAAACAAGACAAAAAATAAACAAATTAATATAAAACATTTCAAACAAAGGTTATATCCTAAATTTGTTCATTCTAGTCATTGCGAGGTGGTCTATGTTTAACATCAGGTGAAGAATGTCCATTAGTTATTGATCCATTTTTAGCACTATGTCCATTAGAAGCATTTAATCCTGAGATAGTTCCATTAACAGAATCAGTCTTCTTGGATTTTATGATTTCTCTTCTAGAATTCTTGTTCTTGATATATGATTGAATGTAGAAATTACCAAACAAACAGACCATTATAATCATATACCCCATAAGTAGATATTGTCCCCATAGAGGGAAATCACAACCACTTACGTAGGTTTGTAGAGAATGAGAAAATGTGATTACAAATTGAATCTGAAAATATACAGAGAACAAAATATCTCACAAAGAAATCTGTATAATAGATCTATTACATAGGTTAAATTGCAACAATTATCTAAACCAGGGATTCCATATAACATGGATTTGTAACCAAGTGCTTTTTTTAATTTTCACGGTCGTCGCTGTCTATAACTGGCTGAAGCAGGCTGTACAAACTATTCCAGAGTTTAAAAACTTGATTTATGTTTTTGTACATGTCTTCCATGCAACATGTGAATTATTCTGAAGTTTATGACAAAAAATTGTTGCAATTATGACCGAAAATATGACTTTAGGTGATGTAAAATGGGGCCAAAATGGCAGATCGGCAGAAAAATGCATTATTTTGTGAAACAGTCTGTGAGCGTAATTTACCTCAAAATCATCTAGAAACACATTCTTCATAACATTTATGTCAATTTGAATGGTACTGATACAAAATTTCATGTGAATATCTTTACTTAAACTTGTTATACTTGTTTTCCGTATGGGCCGAAATAATAGCGACGACAGTGAAATTTGATGAAAATCTATTACATTTACTTATCGTTACAAATCCCTGTTATATAAAATCATTGTGTAAACTGAACAGTACAATCTCTCTAGAGCAACACCCACTGGGAGGGACTAAAGTGGGTTGCTGTATAGAGGTTGTTGCTCTGCAGAGGTTGAATTCAATTAAATTATGCCATAGGGAAATATCAAAAGATGTTTTTGCCCAGAGAATGTGCTCTGTGGAGGGACGCTCTGCAGAGGTTATACTGCATATGTCTTTATATTGGTGGGTGTAAATATTTGTCATTTTTGATATATTGTTTTTTAATATTATATTGGGGGGGGGTCAATATTTGGCATTGTGAAGGCTTACTGCTTATATTAACCCATGCTTGTTTTCAAAAAACTGACAAAATAAAAACATTAACAATTTTTGTGTCCCAATTGTTTGTCCAAATACTATTACAGATATAATTTGTATTACATGCTTTTCAGCAATAATGTGTAGCAAACTTTTTGTACCACCAGTGCACAGATGGATCACGCCACACATTTGAGTTCTGAATCAGGTCTATCAGCACTGTACCATGGCTTTAAATACTTAAAATTCTCTATAAATTAACTTACCAGTTGAAATGAAGTAATATATCTTTTCCACCATAATTTCTTTCTAAGTGAAGGTATAACAGCTAAGCCATAATATGAATACATAACAATATGTACTAGACAGTTTAAACAAGATCCAAACCATGCTGAAAATATAAACATACCAGTATATATATAAATACAATTAAGCAGAAATCCCCTTAAAGGGGTATGTTCATTTATCCTAAATTTTGACCCTGTCGCAACACTTCATTTGTATTGAAAATGACAGTAGAAGGGGTCAAAAACAGTAAAATTAAGTGTAATTTGTTTTACCTGACGCTATTCAAGTGCCCCATTATCTGTCAAAATGAACTAGAAACTAAACATTTTTTACATTTTTTTTAAGTTTAAAGATATATCTATTTGTATGAATAATATTGTGGCCAAAAATTGTAAATTAAAAAATCGATTATTTTACAAGGACAAATCCAACCTACTTTTTTCTAGTAAGTTAAGGTGATGGCAGATTAAATACTATATACATGGGGCTCAAATCTACAACCTCCTACTTCTAAGGTAAATGCTTCTACCAGTATCTTACTGTTATAACAAACATGATTGGACATTAAAAATGAGATTATCATAACAATAGGTTCTTATTTACTTTATTTACTAACTGACCACTTAACCTAGCCTCTTGACCATCATCTCACAGATAATTTATTTTACTGCTCACTTTAATCATACCACTTGACTATCATGTACTGTAACCATCAATCTTAGCAGCCTGCATGGTCCCTATCCATGTTATACACTTTATACATGTAAATACTGTCTGAGGTAGATACATACTCGCACAGCTTGCTGCCAAGCTTGCACATTAGGCTTTTATCATTTTAACATTCCTCATTTCAATGCATCATTATGTCCGCCAAAAAAAAATGAAGTTGGGTTCATGTTTATAACTAGATGTCAATCTAAATAGAATATAACTCAATATGACTTACAAACAAAAAACATCAGATCTACTGAAGAGGAAATATAGTGGAGGGCTAACTAGTCCAATTAAAAAAGAGAATGGGTTATTTCAAGGTATATGATAAGTAACATACATTGTATGTACAGTAATGATAAAAATGTCATTGACAAAAGATAATTTGATAAGAACCTAGCATAACAAATTGAGTTATCAATAATTCAAGTCACTTAATGGCATAGGGTAGTTATTTTATCCATAGAGAATGTACCAACATTATAACCTACTGGTATGATCTATTCTTGTAAAAACACCATTTGGAATGGACCATTCCGATTGCGACCTTTTTATTTGAATAACAATACATTTACCCACAAATGTAAGCATGTGCTCTTTTGTTAACACCTTGTTTGTGGGACAAAATGTAACTGTAAACCTTTGTTAAATATGTTAATAGGTAAGGTCGTGGAAAGGTCCATTCAGAGTAAGAGGAAAGGCCTGATAATGATGATAATTCTGTGTTTATTTTTTACTGGGGGTCAGTTTGCTCTATAAAGATACATTATACAGTACCCACCAAAAGTTTGGAGACAAAAGAAATGTACTTCAATTCTTGAATTTTGATGATTATTTAATGTGCATGTATATATGACTTTTAATATAGACATTGTATATAAGTGTGACTTGTGATGAAATTAAAACAAATTTCATGAATGCAACACTTCTGTAAGATTCAGCATCTGATACCCTAAAGCCTCCAAACCCATGCTTATTGTAATTATTTTCCATAACATAGCTTTTATGCTATTTTTGTAGTCTTAGTTATAATTATAATGATAACAAAAAATTTAGCAAAACTAAAAAGCTTTTTAAAATTATCAGTTATCGAATTTTAGCTAAAAGCTATTCAGTATGCATACTAAGTTAAACTGTCTCCAAACTTTTGGTGGGTACGGTAGAGCAAACATATTATTGTGTATCAATGAATGACAATTTCTATACATGGAAGGTGTACAGTAAAGGAAGAAGACTCTTAATAGACATAACCTCGCCCGGTCAAATCCAATTTCAAATTCAAACAAAGTTACATCCCTTTAAAAGTTTAAACCACGTTGATAAAGGTGTACCTAGGCATACATTAAAAAAAAAGCAAGATGACATTGTACTATTAAGTGTATAAACTTTTCTCATCTATAAACCATGTCATATATATAGGACACAAATCAGACCATATTTGACTCATCAAAAATGAAACTTGAACAACATACCAATAATAAGATAGTCAGTTCAACTATACAATGAAGATAGGCGGAGTATTTAGATAGGGAGAAAAGGTTATATTTAGATTTATCAAAAGTTTTTATACTATTTAAGTCAATAATGATTCTACCATGGCAATAAATTATTTTAATTTTACAACAAGCTTTTTTCTTGAGAGATATAATGAGTAGATTATGACATCTTATAAATCACAGTCTCCCAGCAATGATCAGTCCCCCCCAGCCTTAACTGACGGGTAAAAGTATGTCAGGCAAAGCAGTTTTTTTTAAATTTCAAATTCATTAAGAAATGTTTAAACCTCTACATCAGTCAAGCTTTTTTATCATTTTCCATGGTAAAAATAAAGAATTATAGCTTGATTGATATAGAAGTCCTGTGTTCGAACACCACTCAGGACTTTGCTAATTTCCTTGTTGTTCCACTCCACCAAGGTGTAAATGGGTACTGTAAGGATCATCTGTTTGAACATACATGTAATTTCAATGATCTGGGGTTATCATACAAATTTGTAAAGTCAGCTAAACATGTATATGGAAGCAGACTCTAAACCACACTTTTTAATTTTTTATAAGGTCCGACATTTTGATTTCATGCACAAAGCATGACTGACCTTCAATTTTATTGCATGCAACTATTAAAAGAATCATCAAAAAAATTCAAGATAATATGAACATATGATGGAAAATTCTGTTTAAAACATTTTGTAAAATCATGACATGATAAACTTTGATTATTGGTATTAAAGGTAATCATTCACAGATTGCAACTTAAATAACAGCCTTTTCTAAAACTATCAAAATCATCATATGTAACAATTTTCTATAACTATCAAAATTATATGTAACAATTTTGAAAGCAGAAAAGTAGTGTTCTGATAATGACAATTTCAGAGCAAATTGACATACAACTACAAATGATGGTGTTTCATGTAGTAAAAATCTACCCTTATGTAACGGTATAGACAATTTTAGTGCATTTTTGTGACTTTTATTCATATTTCTTGCAACATATAGGCCAGTTTGTCTTAAAATCTAAAAAAATATTATTTTGACACAATTACAGGCACTGATCATGAATGATATTTTGAAAATATAGAAAAAATAACTATATCTGTGAACAGTACCTTTAAATATTTTTTTTATACTTGCTAACTCTTATCATTGACATTCAATGATAAAAATACAATGATAAGATATTCTGACTTAATATTGATTTGCCACACAGTAATTTGATAAGTCAGTGCACAACGAGTCTAACAACATGTAAATATAAAAAGTGTAGACTAGTTTTGCACTGACCCACTGATGTGCCGATCTGTTAAGCTATCTTTTGCAACGAAAAAAACCATTTAAATTGTTATAAGTTCAATGTAAACACACGGTTGCTACCTAAACAATTTTCACACTCACAAAACGTGCATATGAAATGAACATGTTTGTACAGTATAAAAGTTTAACAAAAAGTTAACATGGGGTTCAAAGTCTGCTTCCATATACACGTTCAGCTGACTATACAATTTTGAATAATAACCACTGATCATTGAAATATGTGACCTTCAAGTAGGTGATTCCCCACAGCACCCATTTAAACCTGGGTGAATTGGAAAAAATGTTAAGATTTGATTTAAATTAGATTAAGCATTATGCAATAGCCACAAATTAATGGATGATCATCCCTTATCGCCACAGATTCAACCTGATAGCATTCAATAAGATATCTGTATAAAACCATGATTATTTTTATCTATTTGTTTTTGGTTGGGTTTAACACTGTAGCAACACATTGTATGGGTTGTATCAAAGTCGTCAGTCAACCTACCCACCATTCCTTGAAAATCTCTTGATTTAGCCATTAACCAGTTTCTAGGCACATACTTCTGTCAGAGACTGACAACTGCCTAAATGATTAGGAATCAGTGATAGGAGGGAGAATTGCCTTAGACATTATTTCATGACCTAACTCCACAAAAGTATAACCTATCTGAAATTGAACTCATGACCCCCCCCCCCCCCCCCGATCAGTAGATTAGGTTGCTATTGACTATTTAACTAACATTTTACAACTCATGAATTTGGGTTTCCTTTGTACTACATTTTAAATAAGTTAAATAGATCATCACACCTAGACATCATCATCATCATTTCATCAGTATACAATCTGTGCCATCATAAGTGAACAAGTAAGCAAGCCTCGCAGAATAAACCTTTCTCCAACTTACTAGATAAACTAAATAAACTCAGTACTAAAGGACACTAACCTAATACTCTTCACAATTGGAGACATGTTTACTTGGCTGCCTGCCTTAAGTCAAGAAATAGCTTAATACAGACAATCATTAAGTCATCTTTGACAGTTTGGCAATGACATGCACATGTATGTTCTATTTAACTTAATCTAGGACAATGTAAACCTTCAGACATTTTGAATTGACATAATACAGGGTTTGACACAAACTGTTTTCACCAGGGATGCTACAGGAATCACCTAGTCAGTTACTCTGGGATTACTCCTAAATGTTAGGGATTCGTCCAATAAAAGAAAAAAATTTGGATACAGATTTGCAGTCAATCACTGTAATACACCATTCATGGCAACTTTTAGGGCATAATAAATGATTTCAGGGGTCCTGACGGAATCCCTAGTTGAGAATCACGGGCGTTCGTCCAAACTTTTTTTGGGATCCTCGGAACCTTGTGACACTGTTAGAGTCAGACCCTGTAATATAGCTGGAAGTACATGTTTACAGTCATTATATAACCTAACCTCTGTGAACAGCTTATTGTTCAAAGACTAAATTGATTTCTAATAATAGAAATAATCAATTCATCAAGCTAATATTTAATTGGCTTCAAAAAAGTCTAATAAATATTTCAATGTTAAATCATTAATGTCTTCCGGAACATGAAAATGTGAAAGTACAGCATTAACAATTAACTGTATAAACAATGCTTGGATCAATAATGCCATGACACACTCAGAGTTGAGTAGACAGAATACATTGCCACAGTAATAAGCAATTATTGCATGGAAATAAACCAGTACATTGTACCGAGCAGTAAAGCATGCCACCAGTTTAAAAAAGATTTATGAAGCCAAATACAAAGAAGTCTAATCCAATGATTTCTAGTGGGATATGGCATTGTGCAATTGATTTTTTGATGAAAAAAGGCACTGCATTTAACTCTAATGCACATGTCAGAGCATTATACATCAGAAGTACAATGTATGTCCTATCCTTGAATGTGTTTTTGGCCAAAGAAATTTAGATAATAATTTTTGTAGTAATTTAAGTTTAGATGAGATTGGAACTCATTTATTCTTACTTATTGCTTAAAGAAAAATTTTGAGTTAAATCCAAAATGACCTTGAACTTTGACCTTATGACACCAAAATCTATAAGGATCATAAACAGGCTATGCCCAACTTCCCTTTCATATATGATTACAATTTTGCCAGATGGTCTGAAGTTATCCAGCAGAAATTTTTTTTTTCATTTAACCACTTTGACATTGACCTTTGACCTTTCTAACCACAAAATGTACATGTACAGGGTTCATATACTGATCACTACCTTTCTTCCTATCAAGAATGCTGACCCTAAAGCAGATGATTTTTGGAAGGACAAATGGAAGAACAACAAGCACCAACAAACATATTACATCAAGGGTACCTTCTATTGTATGAAAGCCGCCCACTAGCTCAGTTGGTAGCACGCAAGTCTACTGATTGAGGGGTCGTGGGTTCAATTCCCGGGTGGGGCATACTTTCGTGGAGCTTGGTTATGAAATTATTTCTACGGCCATTCTCCCTCCTACCAATGATTTTTTATTATGTAGGGCAGTTGTCAGTCATTGACAAAAGTATGGGCTTAGTAGATCTAGTTGTTTAACAGCTAAATCCAGAGATTTAGCCTTTTCAGGAGGAGTGAGTAAGTTGACTGACCGCCGTTATATGACCTATACAATGTGTTGCTACCAAGTTAAACCAAACAAACAAACAAACAAACCTTGTATTGCATAAAAACCAGTCCATGTTTTGTACATTTTGTATTCACACCAAATGGGAGCACTGCCAAATGGTAATATAATAAATGGAGTTAGAATAAATTACTTTGTACAGTAAACATACATTTTGCATTCCATAATTGTAGTATACTAAGTGTATGACAAGTTTTATTAAGTGTTATACACAAAACTGACTTAATTAATTCAAAATGGACTAAACACAACTACAGTAATTTAATAGTCTACATAAAAAAATAGGGAAATACATTATTGATATTGCAACCAAGTTAAGAAATGTAATGAACTGTGCTTTCACTGGTTGGTTTTTTCATCCAAAGACCCCTTCATTCCAACTAGACCTGTTACCAGTTGAGCTTACTGAGCAGGTATCTAGGCACTGCACCTGCAGCCTTACAGTTAATGCCAGTCAACTTGGCACAAGCATGTACAGATCCAATAGGTGGGGTGTCTGTGTTATAGGGTGTCCAGAATAAGTGTTTCAAAATACTTGACTAAGATTAGGTTATGGTTCAATTTGCCCCTACCCTTGAGTAAATGATCCCTTTCCATAATGAAAAAGTCTCTACTTATAACAGCAAGAAAATTATTATAAGAATAAAGTATTAATAAATCTGTCAGCTATTAAATGTACATCTCATTTGCATTATGTCCATTATGTTGGGTTCCTTTATTTAGGGAGAAATTAAGTAGTTGCTCTATTAGGAAGAAACTGTCCAAGGAATGCTGGTCAGAAGGGTGTCACAGGCTGCCAGCATATAACAGTCCCCCAAAAGAAAATATTGCATTCACATAATTATATAGTAAAGGTATGTAACTCATCACTTCTTATAACTCTCATGCATCATGTTCATGTGTTGTTATTTCTGTTCATATTTTCACAAACTTGGTCTTATTTATCAAAGAAATGGCATAAAAAGTCAGCATAAAATACTCAAATAAACTTATGATTTATGACTTATAATCCAAAAGCTAAAAGTTATATCCATAAAATTTAAAGTGTGACATATATTATCATTTTGATGAAAAAGAGTTAGCCAGATTACAAATGAATGGCATGTTTATTAGTTTTGACAAAAGAACAAAAAAGGTAAAAATCTTAGTTAAATCTTTTATCATAATTTTTCCTCCTGACAAACATAGTTTTAACCATTTATCAACTCCCACATAGGTACTTGAGTACTCCAGAGGTTTATCAGAGAATATATCGAGGGTTGAAAGGTAAAAGGTGCTAACTTCAATTTTATCGAAAATGACTTTTTGTGTTTTTTCATTAGTACTTAGTGTCATCTTCAATATGTAAAAAAATCAAGATAAAATTCTGCCCATAAAAGGACAAAAATGTCAGAAGTATTTTGTGCCAAGTGTCTTAAGACGTTTTTTGTAGTGGTAAAAGGTGCCAAGTACACATAGAACCAATATAACCATCTATATTTTGTGGAAAAAGGTGCTATCTGAACTTGGAACCTTTTACCTCTATACATTTTCATGGATTTACTTGTATCTTATTATGGAAAAAGGTACCATCTGTTCGCCTTTGATATTTTGCAAATGCCATTTATACAAATACAACTTAGAAAACATGAATTTCACGTGTTTTAAAGTACCTTACTAATAATTACTGGTTATACGAGGGGTGATTGGAAAGTTCGAGGAATTTATTTATTAATGGTACACGGGATAACATAGGAAAAAACAAAATACATCATTCTGTGCCCTTACCAAAGACTGATATAAAACCGAAATATTTTCTTGATACATTGGATAATAAAGTTTTCACGAAACATTTTACTACACTAGTATACGGTACTTGAAGCACGCCGACGTCATCATTGGGTTAATTAAACGTCAAAGTCAAGTTTCCTATTTACTTTCTGCACATAATCACCACCTATTTCCATACACTTTCTATGGCTTTGTACCCACATATTAAATGTAACCTTAAAGTATTCCTCACTGAATGAATAAATAATTCTCTTGTACAATACAGCACATTGTAAGCCATCAATCCTTATCTAGAAGCTTCTCCACTCACGCTACCTTTCCAACAGTGCCTGTCAGTGTCAGTTGACCTGGTCTTTCTTCATCAAATACCTATGCTCTACCTATCCTGAACCCCTGGTGCCATTGGTAGACAATTATTATTTCACATGTTGGTAATGTATCACCAGTTTTAATTTGTTTAAGCGTATCTGCAGGTGACAAATAGAGTCAAACACAACAATTTATGACTGCACCCAACTCAAAATCATTTGGTGACGTCATTCGTTGTTTCGAAGCCATGACTCTAAAATCTCTGCTATGCAATAACCATTCAAAAGAATTTCATGAAACTTTCAGGAAATAATTTCCAGACGTAACGCTAGTGTAATTAATGTTGGCGCATAATTCGCAACAAACTTGAGTGCGTAATACCATGTTTAATATTTTAAAAATAGGTGAAAAATAGCGTGCTTCAAGTGACCAAGCAGTAGTTGCTATGGATACCATTTATTCTTTCTACATATTGATAATCTGTTCACCAATATGATTTTTAAAACGCAAATGAATTATTTTATATTTACTTGAGTTTTAATGTGATTTGACTAAAGGGTAAATATTATAGGAAGGAATTCCGCGAATTTATCAATCATCCCTCGTACATGTTTATACTTAGTTTATTGATAAAGATTTACTTTGATGCCAATGTTTATGTTACAAATATCTTGGTAAACATATTCACAGTTTATTATTTATATTGAAAATCTGTAAGTCATTATATTCAAGATGTTTATTTTACATGATGCAGATAACAAACAGACACCAGATAATCTTTGTACTCAAGCCATTAACTTGTTAGTTTTACCGTTTATCTGACCATTAATTAGTTCTTAAGAATTTTATACGAGAACTTGGGTCAGTGCACATTTTGTCTTCAAAAGTTAAAGACCTGCACTTCTTGGACATAAGTTTCAGTATACATGTGTACTAAATACTGTGTTATTAATTAGATGATATAATTTATAGTGAACATATTCAGGAGTACAATTGAAAGGTAAATATTTAAATTACTATAATAATTATCATTTTCTTGTTTTTCAATAATTAATTCTATAAGTATTGTAATTTATTGCCTAGCATTTGTAGCTAAACATGCAATACCTAAGCAATATTAATTCAATGTTGTTATTGTTTTACATCTTCATGAAAAAATAATTGAAAATTCTAATTTTATATTAAATCAAGAACTTACTGTGAAAGTAAAACAACCAAGTTACATGGTTTTTATGCTTAAATCTTACAACTGTTATAAAACACTATTTATGTTTGAATAAAACGTTTTGAATAAGCTGATTAATAATTTTGCTGACAATAAATTCATTTAGCTTCATTGTTATTCATATTTTGTCTGTAATTTTGCAGATGGATGATATTGAATGGTCAGAATGGTCAGACAGTACCGAAGAATGGTGTACACAAAACAACTTTAGTCGTTTAGCTAACAATGATGATGAAACATATTTAATCAAATCTACCAACGATATTGACAGTATAGCATCCTTGATTTGCTATGAAGAAACGTATGCGGCTTTGATGAAAATATTCATTGATCAAATTGAACAAAATAGAATCATTAGCGACTCGGACGAAGACGACTTAGACAACCTTCCATTGGCTGAATGGATAAACAGACTTATAGATGAAGGCAATGATTATACTACTGATTTGGACACAACGCAAGACTACACTATCATAATTGAGGACCAAAATACCACCCACATACAATGTGATATTCCAACAAGTTCAAAACAAGTACTAAACATGGATGGAATGCCAATAAGAGATAAGGGATGGAAAAGACGCGGGAAGCATAGTAAAACAAAACAAAATCTGAAAGGTAAACGTGCACGTTTAGACAAAATTTGGGATCAGAGTAATTATAAGCTTGACAGTAAAAGTTCTGGTGAAGAGAATGGGTCTGATAGTCATGAGGAAATGGCAACTGCAAAGAGCAATCAACAAAGTTTTAAGGAGATAAAAAGACAAGAAAATGTTTTACAATACCATATGAAACGACTAGACAAGATATTAGCTAGCAATATGCTTAAAAGAAAAGAAATCCAAGGTGATGGGAATTGCCTACTGAGTGCAGCATTATATTATATGGGTTGGCCTATGTCAGCACCTGAACTACGATTTAAAATAGCACAACACATTACTGACAACATTACTGAATACATATCGTTTGTAACATTTGAGGACAACCTTACAGAAGAGGAAGAACTGAAAATTTTCATTGACATGATAGAAGTAATAAAACAGGATGGCGAATGGAACACATGCATGTCAGATTTTGTTCCTCTCTGTATTGCTAATATCTTCCAGCGCACTGTGAGAATATTCTCTAGTCGACCTTTCCAGCCTATAGTTGAAATCAAGCCTAATATAAGCAGACATAATGATACATTGCCGATTGTAGTTGCACACTTAGCTATTGATGGTAAAGATCACTATGATGCAGTTGAGACAAAAACACGCCAAAATAACGATGACACAGGTGAATGTTGTTTAAACATTGAAAATGAAAGCGATAATGATAATTTAGTCAGAGCCCAAGAGACAACGCCTTCAAAAACATGTCAAAATAAGAATACATCTCCAATCAACATTACACCTCATAAGGATGCTGACTACAGAAGTCCAAAACGTAAAAATTTAAGTAGGAAACGAACTGCGAACATGCATCTGTGGAAAGCTAATGTCAGAAAGACATCTAGATCAAAAGGAATTGAATACACCAATAAGCATGGAAAAGTGATCAACGCAAGGTCAGTTAAAAATGTAGACTGTTCTAAATGTAGATTCAAATGTGCAGATAAAATTTCTGAAGAAAACAGAAAATGTATCTTTCAAACATACTGGCTTCTTGGTGATTACAGTAATCAAAGGCAATTCATCTGTAATCATATTGAAAACAAAACACCTCAGAAAATATCCTCAAGCAGGCAGGTGAAGAAAACCGTTTCAAATTACTATTACCTTTCAGTTGGTGAAGAGAAGGTGCGAGTGTGCCAAAATTTCTTTTTGAAAACACTTGATATTGGCAAAAAGACAGTAGAATCTGCATTAAAACATAAACAATTTGGAACTTTTGTTGGGATTGACCAAAGAGGAAAGGCCCCACCTTCAAACAAAACTTCTGCAAGTGACAAATCATTTATTAAAGAACACATCGAAAGTTTTCCAACGGTTGATTCGCACTACACAAGAAAAGACACTACAAGAAAGTACTTGGCATCAGATCTTAGCATACGTAGAATGTACTTGTTATATGCTGATAAATGCAAAGATCTCGACCGACATTGCATTTCAGAGGCAGTATACAGATCAATATTTTGTCAAGACTACAACTTATCTTTCTTCCATCCCAAAAAAGACCAGTGTCAGGTGTGCAACCACCACGAACATTTAAAAAGCGATGGATCTTTAGATAGAGAGACAGATCAGAAATATAAAGAACATCAAGAAAGAAAGGAACGGGCCAGGACAGAAAAGGAGAATGATAAAATGAAAGCTAAGAATGACACCACAATCGGTGTATCAACATTCGATCTTCAGGCTGTTTTAACAACTCCTTGTAGTTTAACAGGAGAGTTGTATTACAAGCGAAAACTTTGTTGCTACAATCTTTCATTTTACGATCTCGCGAACAAAAATGGTACCTGTTACCTATGGGATGAAACACAAGGCAAAAGAGGCTCGAACGAGGTAGGCACCTGCCTGTTTCTACATTTAAATTCAATCGTCAGTAAAACCTCTGGTATTAAAGAAGTGACGCTTTACAGTGATACTTGCGGGGGACAAAACCGCAACCAGTTTGTTGCAAGAAGTTTAGTGTATTGCATGGAAAACCTTACTCATCTAGAGATCATAAATCAAAAGTTTTTAGAGAGTGGACATTCGGAAATGGAGTGTGATTCAATACATTCATCGATTGAGCATGCCAAAAAAATAACAAAAGTGTATGTACCTTCCCAATGGGAAACAGTCATTAGATTAGCTAGACAAAGGCAGCCCTACGTTGTTGTACCTCTGAAATATTTAGATTTCTTAGACTTTAAAATGTTTAGAGATCAAGAATTTGGCTCTATGAAAATGGATGTAAATAGAGAGAAAATTAACTGGTTGAAAATAAAGTGGATACAAATTCGCCGAAATTGTCCTAACAGCATTTTCATTGCATATGATTTTGATCCGAGCCACCTGAGGGAAATTTCTGTTATTACAAAGACGAGCAGACGAAAACGAAAAGAAACCATGACAAAACCATCACAAGCATATAAACAGAAACTTCCCATATCAGCAGCAAAAAAGAAGGATTTACTATCTCTAGTAACATCAGGTACAATCCCAAAGGAATATCAAGAATATTACCAATCATTACCCTGCAGTAAAACTGTCAAGGATAAACTGCCCATTCCATCAATTAGTGAAAGCGATGATTCTGAGTGATAAGATAACAGTGTTGGATTTATTCTTGAGGATCAAAAACTGACAGTTAAGTGCATGTGGTCGCTTTTAAGATTAATAAAACTTATTGGATGGTATAAAACCCCCCTTTCAACATAGTAATGCACTATTAACAATAATGTTCAGAATATTAAAACTTTGTTTTAATATGACTGTTATTAACAATCATAATGTTCTATAATGAAGTTTCTTTAATAAATATCACATTTTCACATTGAATGAAGTATTTATAATATGTGTTTAAATATAATAAATAATGCTATATTCACTTGGCACCTTTTACCTCTTAAATCCGTGCATTGTTATGTTTACATTCATAGAGGTAAAAGGTGCTATCTGCAGTTGGCGCCTTTTCCTTCTACAGAAATGTATTTTTACAAGTGCTAAGTGTACTTGGCACCTTTTACCGCTAGTAAATTCTACAAGTGAACAATTTTGTTTTTGTCAATTTGAAATATTTAACTTATTTCAACTTCAAATCTGCCGAAACACTTATAATGCATAGATGAATGGTTAATCTTTTCAAGGTAGAAAAAAAATCTAACATTTATTTGCAATAAAAAAGTTATTTGAAATATTCCTTCTTTTTTGATTTTCTCAAAATGTGTAAAATGGAAGTTAGCACCTTTTACCTTTTAACCCTCGATATTAAGGTTTTACAGGATAGTCCATTATGGCCAGTATTTTTTGTCATATCATTTCACATACATGAGCATTAAACCCTCAGTGAAATTTATTTTTATCATCATTCCATTACCATGAGTAGATCAAACTCTAAAGTGACTGAGGCATGATTAAGAATACCAAGATCACCATGATTTTAAAAGCATGTTTTATACATACAAATATTTTACTAATGGCAACAAAAATACAATCTAACTAAAGGACTTAATCATTCCATCCAATTGCGTAGCTAGAGCATTTTGAAAGTAATGCACAAGCACATGTTTGACTTATATATAAGCAGAGTTAAGAGTAATTTGTCTGAAAATCTTTAATTTAAGCCCAGATGGGTTATTTGTAGAATATTTTGTGATATTTCATAAAAATACACTTGAAAAACCCTTGATATATGATTCTCCATCATTAGGAAGAGAACAAGACAATACTACAGTACTAGTTGAGGTACGAGATAGCACTCTGAGACTGCTTATCTAGTCATCCTGGTTATATTCCCTGCTACATGTCACATCCTTCCATAAAACATAGTCAATTATACAGATTTTCCTTCTAATTGAGAGAAGCTGTTGGCTGCTCGTTGAAGGGTATTAAGGACCAGTTATAAGGTGTATGGAAAAGCTGGTTAGGTGACTTAACCACCTTGAATAACTTGACATATGTTTTTACAGTTTTTTTTCACAATTTAGGTTATTTTACAGTGGCCATCTAACCTAGCTTTCCTGAACCCTTGTCTATACCCTGAAGTGAATACTCACCTACCCCTTCACAAGATTGGCAACTTCTCCATATACCTTCTTAATATCAGAAAAGTGACATTATTCTTATAAATGGAGTAAAATCAAAATTAAGAAATCAAATAAAACAATGGTTCTTACTTTGTCCTCCAGGGATGAATGTTGGAACCCACCACCAGATATTGAGCATAGTTGCATGATGAAATACATGTAAAAATGTCACTTGATTTCCTTTCTTACGTAGAATCATTAACACTGTATCCATCAATTCTATAGCTTTAGATATACCATAGTACCATAAAACATTGGCTACCTATAAATACACAAATTATGATTACATGTAGTACAGCTTGATTATTAGAAGAGTAGTTTTATTTTGTACCTACAGTTTGTTTTTGGTTGGGTTTAACACCATAGCAACCAGTTGTATAGGTCATATCATGGTGTTCAGTCAGACTCAACCTACTCATCATTTATGGACAGGCTAATTTCTAAAATCAGTTACTAGGCACATATTTACATTGGTGACTGCTCTACATGATTTAGTATCAGCGGTAAGAGACAGAATGGCTGTAGAAATTATTTCATGACCAAGCTCCATGGCAGTTTGCCATTTCTGGGAAAAAATATGTACAATTAACATTTTCGACAGCAATGTTATATTAATTTACTTATAAAACAGCTTATTACATGTGAATTGGCTTAATAAATGTATGAAACAATTAAGACAAAAGAACAATAGGGATTCTAATTTTGATTTCATGGATTGATTTTCAATAATCAATACTGGAATTATAAGCAATTCATTCAATGTATGTGTTAAGGAACATACAAAAGAAAACATTAATCAAATTAATAGAGAAATACCCAATTGAATTTTCTTTTGAAATGATAATTTTTACATAAAATATGGCATAAATTTACATTAATAAAGTGTTTTCCATTATAATTAATGTATTGGATATTCTTTGATTTCATAGTTAATGTTCCTGACTTTCATCTGCAAAATGATTCCAGTCAGGCTACAGAAAATACAACTTTAGGTTCTCATATCAATTTTAGCGGTTATATGTTCACTGTGTAAGAAACTGCCACAGTGGTTTAGCTAGGTCACTTTCTGGATCAATCAGATCACAAGTCATATTTGATAAATATATGAAATTTAGAGCTTACTAACTTAATTCATGGCTTGAACCCAGGTAAGGCTATCAAGATTCCCGATCTAATAGTCTCTGGGTACGAAAATGGTAGAAAGCTGATATGCTCATAATCTTACAAAAATACTTATTAAAACCTTACATTGATTTACAAGGTATTATGAGTAGTTTTGTAATTTGTATTTAACGTTGTAATTTGTACTATAGTTACATATTGGTATCAGTTTCAATGGTACCAGTATCACTTTGTCTCTAACGGTATCCATCCCTAATGGGAGCTACCATTCAGCTTACTTACAGATCACTACAATCAATTCACAAGTGACTAAATGTCTTTTAGAATTTGATTGTTAGCTTTCAGTTATTCAGCATCTGGTAATTAAAGATTGACAAAGGTAATTTTAAATTTAGATTTAAACAACAGTTAGAAGGGACATCGTCAACGTCTGAACCCTGCACCAAACCGTGATTTCTGACTTACACTATACAGTCATAAGGAATACCATGGGAGCCCTAAAACTGTGTCAGAATTATAACCAGCCAGCACAGCCAAATCCAGCAAAGACACTTAACATATAATTCTGATATGTTTTTATATGCTGCCTAAAACACAGTGATTCTTAAGGATAACTCAATTGAAACAATTTCCAAAACGTCTAGTTTAATAAGAAGATCTTAGTGATTTATGGTCTAAACGGCTAAGACTTCAAGAGAAATTTCTTCAATACAGAAAGGGTATATTCATTTAGCAAAACATCTACAATTTCCCATCCAATAATTGATAGGAATTCCTTGCAGATCAAGATTCCTTTTTAGATAAGTTCTGACAATATTCCAACTTTAATTGGGGTCTAGACACCAAACTTTTCATATTGAATCATGCTTTCAACATGGTTTATGAATGAGACACTTCCAAAGGGACCTAGAGTTGCTTTTCTTCATTTATCAGTATTTTTTGTATCATTAAACTAGTTTAAACTGGCATTCATATCATAAGCAGATCTAGCGGGGGATCAGGGGATCCAGACCCCCCCCCCCCCTAGAATTTCCAAAAAGTACCTGTCCATTAGAGTTTTTCTTTACAGTAAGTAATTTTTAAGTAGCATGAAGCAATTTTTCTTGGTGCTAAACATAGATTTGATGGTTATGTAATTTTATTATTAATATGTTCAATTCTGCAAAATGTGAATAATGTAGTTGTGGTTTGAAAGTTTGACCCCCCCCCCCCCTCAAAAAAAAAAGTTCGGACCCCCCTTAGAAAAAATTCTGAATCCTCCCCCGCATATTCTTTAAAATATTGAAGGCAGTACATTGAATAAAATGTAATTTGTAAAATATTCTATTCAAATATGGCAACCCATTCCCTAATGTAAAGCCAATTTGTTGAATATTTTCATGGTACCATACCTTACTTCAAAACTAAGCATAAAAGAAAATATAATTTTGAAAATTTTCTTTTAAATTCAATGCCAAGTTATTTATAAATTCTATGCATGAATAAATCTTTAAAAAGTTTGAATTTTCTTTTGTATAATTTGAAGACTTTAGTAAAAAATTAAATGGGGGTTAACTTCGACGACTATTTCAATGTACATGTATTTTGAACGCGGCCCAAAGTTCTACATAACTATGACTTCATTTTTACAATTTTAATCTAATACAAAGATGGGAAATTTATTTAAAGTACTTTAAGGTCAAACATGCTTTATTCCTATATCTAGGTCACTGATCAATATCATTGACCAAATTAATTTACAATTAGATAAATTTGACCTTAATTACTGATAATAATTAGATAAGTTATCAATAAGCTAAGGTGAGAAAAAGATTAAGTATCAATGATAGTAGTATGGAATACTTGATCATAGTATCACACAAGTGGTACAATATTTGAACTGTTAACTTTGTATTCTGACCCTCACTTAACATAGTTGTTTGATCTGCAGAATGCAGTTATAGTATACTGCACCCAATATTATTATTAAATGAGAACGAACAAGTAGGTGACCATATTGAAAACTCAGAGCAAATGTTAAAAGCACTTAGAAGCTTAAATCTTCATAAACATGGTCATATAGTAATCAATAAACATAGGTTTTGCCAGGCTAGCTCAGTTTGTAGCACACAAGTCTACTGATGGAGGGGTCATGGGTACTACTCGTGGACAGGGTATGGCCATTCTCCTTCCTACCACCCACTGATTTTAAATCATGAAGGACAGTTGTGTCAGTCACTGAAGGAAGAATGTGCCTAGTAACTGATAAAAAGGAACAGAGAATTCCGGTAGGTTGACTGACCGCCAAGACATGACCTATATAATGTGTTGCTACCTTGCAAACCAAACCCCACCCCAGTCCTATGTAATTGGTAGTTCAGGACCATGCCTGCCTGCCTGAAGATACAGCTTAACACAAGACATTGGTTATATAAAGTAGTTCATGGCCAAAATCCATAAATGTAAGTAAGTTTCACCAAGAAATCAATTTTATGACCTCTGTATTGCAGTCATGTCCAACATTTTCTGATCTAGCAAGGTCACAAAAGTTTTCCTCCACCCCTTAAGAAAAAGATTATCTTTTTAAGAAAAAAATGAAGACTTTAAATTATAAAAAAAAGTCAAAAAGGCAACAATGCCTTTTGAGAGATTTATTTCTCAGAGTTAAATCAATAACTCTCAACAGCTGATTAAGTAACCAGACACATCTTACTAGAGTTCACCTATAATTAATAATCATTAATATTGAACCATAACACTGAGAGAAAATGTTAAAAAAAGAATATTTGATCAAGTTCATAAACAGAGCAACACATTTGATCCAGTACATAAACAGAGCAACACATTTGATCCAGTACATAAACAATGCAACACATTGATCCAGTACATAAACAGAGCAACACATTTGATCCAGTACATAATCAGAGCAACACATTGATCCAGTACATAATCAGAGCAACACATTGATCCAGTACATAAACAGAGCAACACATTTGATCCAGTACATAAACAGAGTAACACATTTGATCAAGTTCAAAAACAGAGCAACATATTTGATCCAGTATATAAATATAGCAACACATTTGATCCAGTACATAAACAGAGCAACACATTGATCAAGTACATAATCAGAGCAACACATTTGATCCAGTACATTTACAGAGCAACACATTGATCCAGTACATAAACAGAGCAACACATTTGATCCAGTACATAAACAGAGTAACACATTTGATCAAGTTCAAAAACAGAGCAACATATTTGATCCAGTATATAAATATAGCAACACATTTGATCCAGTACATAAACAGAGCAACACATTGATCAAGTACATAATCAGAGCAACACATTTGATCCAGTACATTTACAGAGCAACACATTGATCCAGTACATAAACAGAGCAACTCATTGATCCAGTACATAAACAGAGCAACACATTTGATCCAGTACATAAACAGAGCAACACATTTTATACAGTTCATAAACAGAGCAACACATTGATCCAGTACATAAACAGAGCAACACATTGATCCAGTACATAAACAGAGCAACACATTTGATCCAGTACATAATCAGAGCAACACATTGATCCAGTACATAAACAGAGCAACACATTTGATCCAGTACATAATCAGAGCAAAACATTTTATATTTAGTACATAAACAGAGCAACACATTAATCCAGTACATAAACAGAGCAACACATTTTATACAGATCATAAACAGAGCAACACATTTGATCCAGTACATAAACAGAGCAACACATTTCATACAGTTCATAAACAAAGCAACACATTGATCCAGTACATTAACAGAGCAACACATTGATCCAGTACATAAACAGAGCAACACATTTCATACAGTTCATAAACAAAGCAACACATTGATACAGTACATAATCAGAGCAACACATTTCATACAGTTCATAAACAAAGCAACACATTGATCCAGTACATTAACAGAGCAACACATTGATCCAGTACATAAACAGAGCAACACATTTGATCCAGTACATAAACAGAGCAACACATTGATCCAGTACATAAACAGAGCAACACATTTGATCCAGTACATTAACAGAGCAACACATTGATCCAGTACATAAACAGAGCAACACATTTCATACAGTTCATAAACAAAGCAACACATTAATCCAGTACATAATCAGAGCAACACATTTTATACAGTTCATAAACAGAGCAACACATTTGATCCAGTACATTAACAGAGCAACACATTTTATACAGCACATTAACATGGAGCCAAGTGTAGAGAGAGTCGAACAAAAATGAAAAAAAGAACAAAATGCTTGGAGTCTTATGTAGAGTGGATTGCACTAGTCTATGTTAGAATGAAATGCATGGAGTCAAATGTAGAGTGGAATGCACAAGTCTGTGTTAGAATAAAATGCATGGAGTCAAATGTAGAGTGGAATGCACAAGTCTGTGTTAGAATAAAATGCATGGAGTCAAATGTAGAGTGGAATGCACAAGTCTGTGTTAGAATAAAATGCATGGAGTCAAATGTAGAGTGGAACACACCAGCCAATGTACAAGCTTGCGTGAGAATTAAATATATAGATAAAATCATCACTCAAGATAACTTTATCATATTTACAAAGTACAATGCAATCAAGTTGACATAGTAATCACTTCAAGTAGTTGTACAAGGATCTACAAGGATTTCAACTCAAAGTAAGATGACCAACAAGTTTCATGTTATCAGACTGAACTCAAGTTCAATGTCTATTTAATTCATACTTTAACCATCACGTCAGTTGCACACACAACTTCAAAATTTTCCTCAATCACATTCTTTTTAATTTTAAATTTTAAAACGTGTGTGATAAACTTGATTACCAATTTAGTTCAATGTATTGATATTTTCCCGCCAAATTACCCACCACTGATTGTAATTGTGATAAGAAAATGAATAAATAATATTTTAAGGCAAATTAACCTATAGAAAGTGAGAAATTATAAGTAAAATTTGCATAATGCACGCCTAAATTATCTATTGTTTCTAAAGGGGTAGGATTTTTATGCATTAAATCTCCATCTTTTAATCCATCGTTGCATGTCATTTTGAACTAAATTTGTCATTATCAGAACACAGATTAACAGATTCCTGAATGTTTCTATGGAAATTTAAGAATTTTAGAAAAGTTGATAATCCTTAACGGGCAGCTTTAACATTCGAATTTTAAAAATCAGAATGGGGAATGTTTTGAAATCAGAATGGATGTTCAGACAGAATAGATGTAATCCAGAATTCGAATTTATGTGTTTTTTCCGTCCGTGCACAGGCGGTACAAACAAAGTTTGTTACACAGTATTGCTGAAAAGCACAAAATACAGATTAAATCGTATTGTTCTTTGTACACATGTAATCATTGTAACGGTTAAAGTATGTTTGTACCGGAGGGGAAAACCCAAATATTTGAATTCCGGATATAGTCTATTACTATTTCATACAGAACTGTGAGAACAATTCTTTTATTTCTCAAACTACAAAGTAATACATGAGAAAAATACAATAATAGATTCTATATGGCTTCAACTTTGAAGACAAAACTGTATTCTCACATTAATCAAAGATGTTCCCCTGAACTCTTCTGAAGCTAGTCAGACAACTCACTCAGTCTTACAAAATATAAAAGACTAATAAATGTCAAAGCATTTGTCAAAATGATATACAATGTAGCCAGTAACTACATCACATCTCAAAGCTCACTTTACCACTAGAGATATGAGAGGGACATTCTGAACTGTACATGTTAGGTAGATAATTATAATTATGGACTTTATAGTTTGGAGATAATAATTTTTTTCTTTTTATATGCCTGAAAGAATTTCAGGCATATTATGTTATACCCCCTGGCGTCCGTCTGTCCGTCCGTCCGTCTGTTAGCAATTTGGTTTCTTGAGCATAACTTAAGTTCCATTTGTCCCACAATATTCAAACTTCATACGATGATTGTCCATATCGGGTAGAAGACCCCTCTTGATTTTGGGGTCACAAGGTCAAAGGTCAAGGTCACTATTACCTTAAAACTGAAAACAGTTTCCGGAGCATAACTTAAGTTCCATTTTGGTCCACAATATTCAAACTTCATACAATGATTGTCCATATCGGGTAGAAGACCTCTATTGATTTTGGGGTCACAAGGTCAAAGGTCACTATTACCTTAAAACTGAAAACAGTTTCCGGAGCATAACTTAAGTTCCATTTTGGTCCACAATATTCAAACTTCATAGAAGACCCTTATTGATTTTGGGGTCACAAGGTCAAAGGTCAAGGTCACTATTACCTTAAAACTGAAAACAGTTCTTTTTTCTCTACTTTGTTTTCCACAATTATTCATAATATGATATTCATATGAAATATTCTCATGTCTTACAAATGCTTCATCTTAACTAAAAAAACCAACACTTTCGGGCATATAATGCTCTGCCTAGCGGTGCTTTTGTTATTACTTGTTTATACTATATATTATACCTAGAACATTGGTACCTGACTGAGCCCAAAGAAGCAAGCTTTAGTCCCCTAAGCCAATCTTTCCTGGGAGATAAGGGACCATGGTTTCTATGTTTAGTAAGATTGCCCTGTGACTTTCTTTCATGGACAAATCCAACATAAATATTTCTGTTAAAATATTGTATTTGCTGCAGAGCAGCATAGCTTTTCTTAGCCAGGCCTTCCACTGGTCAATTTTTCTGATTAATGAAACAATTATTATTATATGAATGAAGTCAGTGGAATTGAAATTGATAGTTTTTACGTCTTTGCATAAAATAAGCATCATGTTAAGTCTCTATTGCATATTATAATTTGATGGTAACTAAGTATGGTATATAAGCATTAAAAATCACAGTATATGAACATATGAAGGAGTTCTAGGTCAGTCAGTCATCTTTTCTATGCATGTATAGGATAAAATTCCCCTCAAATCAATAGTTTTTCCTCAGAGTAGACCAAAATTTCCTCAAGTTTGAGGGAATAGAGTCCCTGAAACACATTAACACACAGTAGTAGCAGCTTCCAGATGATTCCATCAACTGAGTTTTCTTCACCTATAATGAAATCTACTACTGCCTACCATTAGATTTCATTGAACAAAAAACAGGTGTTAGAGATCAAATATTTACACACAGAAAATCATCAAGAGACTAGTTTCAAGTATTTGCACAAGCATTCCCAAGTAAACAATTGCTGACATCTCACTGGTAAAATAATAAAATCAATTATAGAACATTTCTAACAATTTAACAGCCAGTAATCATCAGCTGTGAGTGTTTTATCTTATCATTCATGGTTTCCTGTCCTGAATATGCTTGTTTATACATTAAACAATACAATGAGTAGACCTCATATGATCAGAGAGTTAAACATGTGCTCAATGCACTATAACACTCAGTGAACACTTGGAACCTTCTCACAAAGTACCTTGTTCTTTAATACTGGCATAGAATCTTGCATTGTTGTAAAAAAGGATATTAAGTCCAATGCTCAAAGCAAGTGCTGTCTGACAACATAATGTCTATAAGTTAACCTTTGAATGTACATGTATTGTAAGACTATTAGACTTGTTCTGACAATATTTCATGATCAACTTGATAGCAGAAATGAAAATATCAAATTCTAAGCCAAAGCTTTATTGCACATTTTTCTTAGTATAATTGTCTATGATTCATGACAATTGGTGGAGAAACAAATTGAATTTTAATCATTTCTGGGAAATGGAGTTCTTATGGTCAGGAGCAGTTCAAGAACAGCTCTTAAAAGTCAGTAAATGTTTTGTTCTTAGGGGATTTTAAGAATGTATGTTCTTGAATTGTTCATGAACATCTTTAGGAACAGTTCTAGGATTTTTTAAGTACATTTATTGTTCTTCAATTGTTCTTAAACATTTCTTGAACATTTTATGAACTTTTATTGAACAATAGTTATCTCTTGATGTTTTTGAACAGTTCTTAAAGATGTAATGAACATGTCAAGAACTTCACTTGAACTGTTTTTAACATTTTCTCAGGGGTAAGGAAGGCCAATTTTCTTGGATTTGTAGCATTTGTAAAGTTGTATATTCACCAAAATATTCATAGAAAAATCATGTAAATTTCATACATGGTGCTTTACACCATATTTAAACTTTCAATTATAATGCAGTGGTAAGTAGATCCACTCATGGTCCTTGGACAGGCCAAATATCTTTGGGCACATACTTTCAACCAAGTACTAAGCACAAACCATCATCAGTGGCTGACCACTGCCCAACTTAATGGAGGTAGGTGGGCTGTGGAAAATATTTCATGACAAAAACACAAATGTATGAGCATTCCCATCCATGAAATCGAACCTGCAAACCCTGGGTTTGTAGTCACACACACAACCAACTGAGCTAACTAGGAAGGTCAAGGTTCTCTAGTTTTTATAGAGAATAATATAATCTGACTTACTCTTTGCTCTCTAGGATCTTTCCAAGTATCTTTAGTATAAGGACTACATAACCAATTATAACCTGCTGCAGATGTACTTAGAAGCATCTGAAAATATCAATACAAATGTATTATACATTAATGTTGAGTCATACATACAGTACTCACCAAAAGTTTGGAGACAAAAGAAATTCACTGCAATTCTTGAATTTTGATGATTATTTCTATAGAATCATTATTTTTAATATATTTAGGTATGGTTTGTAATAAAATGAAAACAAATTTATTAATGCAACACATTTACAAGATTCAACATCTAAAATCCTAAAGTCTCTAAAACCATGTTTATTGCAATTATTTTCTATAACATTGCTTTTATGATATTTTTGTAGTCTTGTTTATGATTATAATGATAACCAAAAATTAAGCCGACACTAAAAAGCATTTAAAAATAAATTGTCGTAAAATTGAAGATAAAAGCTATTCAGCTAAGGCTTAAAACATTGAAAATGTCTCCAAACTTTTGGTGGGTACTGTACAAATTGTTTTCAATACAGTAAATTTCCTCTGTTAGAACCTACAATATAAATGGTCTTAACAGAAGCATTCTAAATACAGGGGTCATTTTCTTTTTTTTCCTAAATTAAACATATGGGTTTTAAAAAGTGTCAAAAATCACATAAGATTTCAATAACTGAGGTACACATTATGTAGTCTTTATAGCTGAACTTTATTGTATATAAACACACAGGCGTGGAATTCTTAACTCTGACCTCTAAATGACTTTTATATTCAGCAGACATGCAAATATTTCCAGCCAATCTTCAGGAATAAACAGCAATTTTCTGTTTTAAGAAGTAAATGTATTAACATGATAACATTGTATTGTTTTACCACTGAAAAGATTGTTGTAACCTGATAATTTGATCAAGGTCAGGAGATTGCCTTGCTCAAGATCAGAAACTCTCAACAGAGTTCCATAGATTGTCATTGGAAAAAATGGCCAACTAATTGTTTATGTTGTTAAGAGACAATGGGAGACAGTCAGTGATAAATCCATGAAGTAATAAGGATATTAGATGCCTTTGATAGATACTTTTTCAGCAAATCCAAAAAAGCACTAGCTGTGTCCTGCTAACAAAGATGTTATTTGGGTGTCAATTCTGCAGACAAAATATATTAGCTTTCACTAGATCAATTGGACAATTGGAATAAAATGTAATATATATGCAGGGCTGGACAGTTATTTTAAAACTAGGTTGCCCGAATGGATGACAGCCAGCTATATAGATCTATAATAGCAGTATCAGGTTGCCTGAACCCAAACATATTCATCAGGGGCTATAGGACAGCCCTTAATGTTGAGCCCTGTATATGATTTAATTAATCTAATACTTTCTTGAATCTTCACTATTGCCCTCAAACATCACAATGACCCATTATATAAACATTAAAAGATGAGACATTGAGGTAATTATTTAAAAGCAAAGGCTGCATTTGTTTGGATCCCATCCAATACCCACCATGTTGATTCCTCAACCAAAAATATGGATATTGAATGCTTAGTACAGTAGCACCAGGATGCAGTATTGAGAGTGATTGATATAAGTTGTAAGTATGTGTTTCCCAAAGGAGCTAAAATATATTGGTACAGACATAAGGCAGATAATGAACAAATCCAGTTGAATTAATAGAAGTCGGTAATACAAAATGTTAAACATTCAATGATTCCAGACGTATCCATACATCTACAGTACCCATCAAAAGTTTGGAGACAAAGGAAACTTAATATTTTATTTAATTTCATTGATTGTAGTACCATTATTTTTAATATATTTAAAGTGGTTGATGATCAAGTGAAAACAAACTTCTTGAATGGATCACATTTATAAGATTCAGCATCTGATATCACAAAGCATCCAATACCAAATTCAATGTAATTGTTCTATAATGTAGATTTTAAGCTTTTTTGGTAGTCTCAACTACAAATAGTACCATAACAAAAAATATAAGCAAAACTTAAAGGCAGGACTTCATTTCTTCATTTTACTAGGTGGTATTCAATTAAGCCATTAAGGAGAAAGGGGGAGGGTTTGACCTATGTAAGCAGAGGTCACCAACGGCTAAATTCTCTATGATTGTAAACAAATTCTCACTAAATTTACTAGTGTTTATTTTTTAAATTCCAATGCATGCTCTGAGACAAGTTTTAGACACTTATAGACAGAAAAATACTGCAGGTATATAATCCATGAATCAACAGTCATGGGAACTATCTATGAGGGGCAGCGAGAATATAATATTACTGGCTCTGTGAAGTTCATGAACTCTCTTTTGATTGGCTTGATGAAGGTTATGAATCCCTTAGCATATGTCTGTCAAATTTGAATTTTTGAAATTGTTTTCAATATTATTCTTTGAAAGTACCATTTCTAGGTCACTTAGAAAACTGAAAATTTCAAACATAGTATTGAAAATGAGTCAAAGAAACAGTGTGTCAAAATTCATTAAAATCTGATCAGTAAATTTTTAACAGTTCCAGATTTTCTCTTTCTGGTTTAACATGTTCACTGCTCAGAGAGTCAGAAAGAAGCGGCCATTTTCAAGATTCTCTCTCTTTTATAGTTGAAGCCCGGCCTTTAAGAGCATTTCAAAATAAATGGTATTATAAAATCTTTGATAAAACCTTTGTAGTAAGCTTACAAAATGAAATTGTCTCCAAACTTTTGATGGGTACTGTATATGTCAAATAAACAGGTCAAAGAAAAGGTCAACAACACAGACATACAGAGAGTGAGAAATAGAGAGAATGAAACACAGGGACAGAGAGAGAGAGAACAGTTACTGTGTGATTTCTAAGCCAAATATAGATAAATTTGTATTTACTAGTATAATTAAACGTTCAGTACATGAACTAGCTATCTTTTTCTACATTTATATGTAATTAGATTAATTCAACACTGAGTTGGTGTTTTTTGGCGGAGCTCTATTTTTTTCTCTCATTAAAAAGTAAGAACATAATTGTACAAGTGTGGTTCAAGTAGAAGGTACAATGGGATCTGGACTTCCCCATAATATAAAATATATAAATATTAATAAAATTAATTGAAATAGACAAGGAATTTTACAATGTAATGCACATATACACACAGTGCTTAACACCACTTATTGACAATTCTATAGTTTCAGTCACATTTCCGAAGTAAATTACTCTATTCATTGACCACTCCCTTCCTGAAAGAATAAGATCTCATGTACTTGCTTTTAACTAGTTTTAAGCTCATACATAAGTCAGTCCTACTTGATACAGCAAAAAATAATGGTGGTAGAAAGTATTCTATTGACCTAACAATAGCATGGAATGTAGTTTTCACCCGGACTTGAACCCACAATTCCTGGATTCCCAGGCATACATACTACTGTCTTAAACTAACCAGGATTGAACCCACAATTTCCAGTCATACACCTTAGTACACTACTGACTAAAATTAACCAGGATGGAGCAAACCCACAGTACCCTACAATACATATATTCCACCTTCATCTGGAATTCTAATCAAATTTTCAAATAGTTAGACTTCTAGGGTACATTTACTCTCCTTTGCATCACTAAAAGTTTCACTCATTCATTGTGAATGTAGTATATTCACTGAGCTGCGAGGGGAGATTAGGGTACATCTATTTGCAAAAAGTTTTGAGCAGCCTACCTCTCCCTCCCCTGGAAAATGTCTGGCTCCATCCCTGTACATATAGCAACAATATATGTGTGACATTTAGAAGATAAATGATATACCATTTATACCAACATGAGGACAACTGTACTGAGTACAGACATTGTGACTGGGGAATACAATCATTGAATTATATTGATGTATTACATCTACTATCTTCATATCATAGTGGGTGGGGTTTTGTAGGAAACAAATTTTTTGTTTTTTATAGATATGAACTCATGTTTTACAAAAATGATAATTACGCTGTTTTCCTATGCAGCATGGCTGTATATACATAGTTTATGTTTGAATTATAACAATTATTTGTATGTAATATTAATCCTGCTAGTTAGATTATTTGGGAAAGCGTCTGACAAGCAAGCAGGAGGTCTGGAGTTCGATCCCTACATTGAGCACTTTACAGAAGGTCGTAAGTTCGATCCTTACTTTGGGCACTTAACCTCCTCCTATAACACCAAGATAACTTAAGGTGGTCTTCTCAAGTCACTAGCTTTCATGGACTATTTTCTTATACCATTTCTAACTAAACTTTATATATTATAAGAAGCCAAAAACTTCTTCCTATTTTGAAAGTCAAGAACTTGACACCTATGGCAGGGGCACTGCTAAAAATCTAAACACTTTCAAGGCTGACCATAATGTTTTGATATAACACGTTTCAGAATTCTTACATTTTTGTAATAAAATACTATACATTTACTACAGTCACATTCTGTTTAACAACTTTAAGGATCTAGTTGCTGCTGCAAGTTAAAAGCAGAGAAAATAGTTTGATCATCACCACATCTAAATGATTGTCAGTTTACCTTCAAATTTATTTTCTTTCACTGTGAGTTCACATGAAACATGCAGGACAAGAGAACATTCACCTCAGTGTTTTATAGAATAAGTGCGGCTTAAAGTCTTCTTCCATATACATGTACATGTATAGCCGACTTTACAATCTTCTATGATATTAATAAACCCCTGATAATTGAAATCACCTTCAGGCAGGTCATCCCTTACAGTATCCATTTACACCTGGCTGGAGTGGAAAACCTAAAGGTTGATTTCTTGCTCAAGGAAAATAGCAGTGACCCTAGTGGGGATTGAACAGGGGACCTCTCCATCCCTAAGCACAGGTCCTACCACTGGACCACTGCTCCTACATAAGAATGTTCAGATGTCTTAAAGTACAGTCATAGACAATATTTCAAGTATTATATACATTTTTTCTATTAGAATTAATTCCCTATAGTACTTCTAGCTTAAACATTGATCCAGTATTGACTTACTGACAAAAACATGTTGACCGAGTGACCGGAAATCCATTCTTTGATATTTGAACAATTCAAGAGTTATTTACCTTAGCAAATAAAAAGCATCAAGAAACATCAAGCTAACAAATAGTAAACTTTACTTAACATAGTTTAAACTTAAATCTAACAATAGGCATATTATTTTACTTTGAATAATTTATTAATAATTCAGTAGAATGAACAGCGTGTATGGTTTAATACACAGCTTGATCTAGACCTCATAAATTAATTTCATATTCATGCAATTCAATGTATAAATTAATTTTACATTTTTTATGTCTTGAAAGTAGTTGCAGTTAAAATCTAGGTTGAAATTTAGCTCCTGCATGTTATTCCACTTCACAGCTATTAATTTATCTTTTGTCATTTAGATAATAACATAAATCATTACACCAATCAATTTTTCTGAATAGTGTTATGTATTTTAATGCGCGGCCGTCGAATGGTAGATTTAATGCTAAACGATACCAACTTTAAAGGCACCCATCAATCAGAACTCCTCAGCCATTCACTACAAATAACCTCAGACATATTAAGGTGCCGTTTACGAACTACCTGTGCGTCAACTGTACTCTTTAAACAAGGACACTGATTAATTGGTGGATTGGGACAGTGCCTGAGCTGCATTTGGGTATGAGAATGGTGGATTATGATGATGAAGTTAAATCAGCCAGAAAATTGGTATGAATTACTACAGGACTGAACAAAATTTATTTTAAAAATAACATAAACAAGCATCTCTACAAAAATGAACTATACATACCTCTACAAACATATAAACTGACATTATAACAAGTCCTATATTATATATAACCATAAAATATTGTAAAGAATATGGTTTTCTATTTTGCATGAACTTTGGCCCGGCATATGTCACAAATATGAGGTATAATATTGTTAGAATCCATACTGGAACTGGGGTACCAAATAACATAAACCAATTTCTAGTCCGAGGATCTGAAAATACAAAAATAAAAATCAAATTTGAATTATTAAAATCATGTTATGTACTCAATACAAGTAGGAAAGTGAAACCTAAATGACTTCTCTGCTGGGTTAGTGTTAGGGAATCTTTTTGATAACAAATCCAGGAATCATCGAATTGATTCTGAGGTGGCACCTACATGCCTCCATAAGTTTGGTCATAAACTTAGAGCCATTCTTTCTCATTCTGCAGTATCAAGAAGGTCAATTATCAACAACTGACTGAGCTAGCCTATGTGCATAGTTCTTGTAAAAAGCTTATGTCCAGAGCTCTGCATGTGTTCCAGGACAGAGCATAGTAAAACAATCCAAGAGTATAGTGTGAAGATCCATAAATTGCCAAAATTATATATATACCAAAATATAAATAATCAAACGTTTCTATTTCTTGCTTGCTTCTTTGCTATAATATGTTAAATCGATAAATATGGTTATTAGATATATTTACAATTATACTTTTTCACTAATTAGAGTAATAGCTCATAAATAGAATTTGTCATCATTGTGAGTTAAAAACAAGGTATTATCCAAGACTGGAGTTTGTGCATACATGGTTATCTCTTAAATCTATCTAACTTCCTACTGTCAAAGGCAGATTAGTAGGGGGGGGGGTCAGGGAGGTCCGGACCCCCCCCCCCCCCCCCTGGAATTTCTAAAATGTACCTGTCTATAAATGTTTTTCTTGACTTTAAGTCATTTCTAAGTAGCATGAGGCAATTTTTCTCGGTGCTTAACATAGATTTAATGGTTATATAGTTTTTATCATTTATATCTTGCATTATTCTTCGAAATTTATAATGTGGTTGTAGTTCAGAAGGTTGGACCCCCCTAGAAAAAGTTTGGACCCCCCCAGAAAAAAATCCTGGATCTGTCCCTGACAGTCATAACCCCTCGCGGGACATAGACAGGTAAATGGTCAAAGAAATATAATAAAATTTTAAATAAATGATTTATAGTAATACATGGCTTCTGAACACCCTTGCCAATGTCTTTACTTGGGCCTATCCATTTGCAAAAAATTGCCTATATACATACAATACTTGCAAGAGACAGTACAGAGCTTAGATTTTAGTTAATCTTATTATCTAAACATAGTATTATAACCATACCTCCATATTTTTCATTGGCATCACTAATTTTATCTAATACATCTGTTATATATGGTAATTCCATCTTTCTGAAAAAGAGAAAAAATAATACATTGTAAATGCTATGCCCTCAACATATCAATGAAGTCAAAATCATAAAAATCTGACCATAAAACTTTCTGTATACTTGATTTCAGGAGAGGGTACCTTCACCACAATAATCAGGGGAGATAACTACAATAATTACCATTTGGAACACCTCGGCCATTCACTAGGATTAATTATTCATATAATGAATGGTCGAGGTGTTCCGAATGCAATAATTACGTCAAACTCTCAAATCTGAGGGTGCGTTTTAATCAGATAGCAAGTAAACCAGACCTAAATCCTTGCGTATAGTCTAGAGAGTTTTATAAAACATACAATTACTTACTTTATAGAATATTTTTACAAACACGTGTTAACAAACCAATATGTCAAAATCTAGGACATTTTACATTTTGCTCTAAATCAAACTTGTAAAAATCATAAGAGTTTAAACTTTAACATTTGATTTATACAACGAAAATTAAGGATGACTTTTTGTTCATAGTATGTAATTAAATTTCAAGGTCCTGTGGTAAAAAATATAACTCTTACTTTTATTTGTAAATAAAATCCAATTTATATCCTTAAAACACTTATTCTATAAAATAAAACTATATCTCTGTCACTTTTGCGCTCTTCAAATACACTGTCGGTAGACAAAATATGATTAGCTATTTGACTATTTCCTTTATTTGACTTTATAATCATTCAATGGTAGGTCCTACCCGGCGACGTAATATTTATAATTCAAAATAATCAATAGGAATTATGTACCGGTATTCGTACAAGTTCATACCCGAAAAGTGTATAAAGATAATATTGCGCAATGAGCGTCGTCTACATCTCGTAATAGTTCAAGTCGAGTATCAACTTGTTACAAATAAACTGTTTACAATATAAAGGAGCCCTAAAAAAAGATAAGTTTTAACGTAACCTGCATATACAGTTATCTTGGAAATAAGTCGGTTAAAACAATACGTAGCATAGCTGTATTGAAAGATGCACACTATACTTCTCGTAGCATCTATAGGCGTCATAAACGGCCCCTGACTATTGAACACTGGAGCTTGACATTTTATATCATACTACGAAAATTCCCCTCCTTTGTGTTTGTATTATATGAAGGAGGGGAACTTTCGTAGTATGATATAATATTAAAATGTCAAGCTCCTGTGAAAATGCAAGGAAAAAGTGCGGGTGCCAAAGATGATTAAGTTTGCCTTTTGAACTACTTTCTCGTTTCTAGTTTGTCTACTTTTTCATATGAAGAGCTATGGTCAGTAGCATGACATGAGGCCCCCTACTAAAGAAATCTCACGGTGTTTGAACAAAGTAACCTATACTACTTGACCACAATACCATTTCGTCTGCTTTTAAAACACTAAAACACTACAGTCATAACAATTAACACTTCCATCTTGCTTGAAATAGCGGCATTGAACCGTTTTAATAAAGAACAAAAGATGCAGAAACTTTTGACAATCGCATGCCGACTTCAGAAAAATACACCAAGCCAGCGATTTTCTTCCTGTATATATAACAGGGGCTTCTCACAGGCACCTTCCCTTATGAAATTTCTTTGAAACTATGTAGTTTTCCGCTTAGTTGGAGGTTACCTATGATTTTCTATTCCTCTATCAATGAAATAGCGATAGCATTTCTCCTATTGACAATGGGGGCATTGTTGTCGCTATTTCATAATATAGAACGATAATTCATTAAGTAAAGCCCCGCCGCCCCAGGCTCTTCACCGACATATTAAAAATATGCCCTGTCCAAACGACGTCTCATCGGTCTGTCTCAAATCTGTGCGTATTGATTAGAGTACAATACACCCTGACCTCACACAAGGACATCTAGACAAAATTATCACATACCAAGTAAAGATTAGGAATACTTTACACTGTCTAGATAAAATAAAGCTAAAAATGAAAAATGTCTCACACTACTTGAAGTGAGACGTTAGCCAACAAATCATAGACTGAACATGAATCATAATAATGACATATTCATATTTTTATTGATTTTCTATCAAAAATGACGATAATTCCACGCTTGTGAACGTTAATAGGTCAAGGACTAACTTTAAGATTAAAGTAAGATTGTATTTAACACTCGAGTAAACATTCGCAACTACATACGAAGTTACCCATGTTTACAGCATAAATATTTGTCGGTTTACCTTCACGACGATTTTTAATGGGGGCAGGGTGGGACAAGTTCATTGAGATATGTTCATAATGAAAAAAGTAATAAAACTTTTAACAAGAGATTCATGATGACACTTGGTCACCCACCTGAGACACTAGTGACAGTTTTCTTTTTTGTTCCTATACGTACTGTATCTGTCTATGGAAATTGGACACTTATGGGCAAGCGCTGAGACACTAGTGACAGTTTTCTTTTGTGTTCCTATACGTATCTGTTTATGGAAATTGGTTACTCATGGACAAGCGCTGAAACACTGGCTACACTCATTATCATGGGCAAGCACTGAGACACTGATAACAGTTTTCTTTATGTTCCTCTACGTATCTGTCTATTGAATTGGTCACTAATGGACAAGCACTGAGACACTGGTTACAATTTTCTTCAATTGATCCTCTATGTATTTGTCTATGGAAATTGGTCACTCTTTGGAGAGCGCTGTGACACTGACATTTTCTTTTTTGTTTCTATACGTACATTGTATCTGTCTATGGAAATTGGTCACTAATGGGCAAGCACTGAGACACTGACGACAATTTTCTTTTTTGTTCCTAAACTGTCTATGGAAATTGGTTACTCATGGACAAGCCCTGAGACACTGGTTACAATTTTCTTTACTTGTTCTTCTACGTATTTGTCTATGGAATTGGTTACTTATGGGCAAGCGCTGAGACACTGGTTACAATTTTCTTTATTTGTTCTTCTACGTATTTGTCTATGGAATTGGTTACTTATGGGCAAGCGCTGAGACACTGGCGACAGTTTTCTTTTTTGTTCCTAAACTGTCTATGGAAATTGGTTACTTATGGGCAAGCGCTGAGACACTGGTTACAATTTTCTTTATTTGTTCTTCTACGTATTTGTCTATGGAATTGGTTACTTATGGGCAAGCGCTGAGACACTGGTTACAATTTTCTTTTCCTTTTTTGTTCCTCTACGTATTGTCTATGGAACTGGTCACTCATGGGCAAGCGCTGAGACACCGATGACAGTTTTTTTGTTCCTATACGTATCTGTCTATGGAAATTTGTCACTCACAGGCAAGCGAAAGTTTGACACCACGAGGGATGGGTGTTAACTAAGTGGAGAACCAGTATAAATGTGATACATCATGTAATACATCGTATTGTTAGACCTTGCAATTTAAGAAGCGCTTTATCTATATCAATCATTGTAAAACTTCTGACCCTTGAGTATAATCTGAGCAGTGATTGTAGTCAATTTTTATGCGAGGTTGATGCCCGATATATGCAAGTCAGTGCATTAAGGCCCCGTTACACCAAACTAGTTCCCAGACCGTTCGACCCCGTCCTAAAAATATTGCGAAACTGGTTGTGAACGAGTTAGAACGTGCCGTTTAAGTCGAAAAATGTCAGCTTTACGATCATAGTTCGTTCAGAACCAGTACTTGATGCGTGCATTTCGTTTTTATCCCGTTCGTAGTCAGTTTTAACCCGTTCATAACTAGTTCTTCTAAGCTCCTTTACACTTGACCATCCCGTTTAAGACAGTTCAACTCGTTCTAAGTACGTTCTTATCTCAATCTTAGTGCGTTTTGAACGAAATAACGTCACGTTCTGACCCGATTGCTATAAATATCCTGGACGTGTCTTCCCGTTCTCGTTCTCGTTCCGCGCTTCAAGCTTTGAGGACACAATTCGTCAAGCATCACTGTGACCATCAAGCCTCCAAAAAGAGCAGAATCAGACAGACGGTGCGTGTTAAGGCAATCGCTTCCAAACGATTCAAAATCACCTGCACATGTGAAGCTCTTGAATACCAGCCTAAAGATAAGCTACAAGATACTAAGCCTCCTGAGTCAGTCAATAAAAATGAGGAAGTTTCTCCTCTACCATGTAATTGTATTCTTGCTCCACTTCTATAAAAAAGAGTACAAAGCCAACATTCAAAGCATTAAAGACTTCCATGGTTCAAGGCAAAGAGCTTGGACCCAGATGATAACTTGGTGAGAAATGGTCTGTGTTTATACCAAACCTTGTCAGATCGCACCGTAGACGTTATGGACGTGGTACGAACTGCATACGAACGCAAAAGATTTACTAATAACGAATAGAACGTACCGAGAACCTACTGCGAACTTTAAGAACTGTGTGTAAACGTGTTGCAAACTGGTTCAGAACTTCGTATTTTATTTTTGTGCATTTAGACCGGATAACAACGCACTAAGGACGTAATTAAGTCGAGTTAAGTCTGTGTGCAAACGGAATGACCGAGTTACAAACGGAACAGGTCGGGGTGTAAACGTACTGCAAATTGTGGTCCGATCGAACTACGACAAGGCACGTCCCTAGTACGATGCTAGTACGGCAATTCCGTTCGCAGTACGTCCTTTCCGTTGTCAGTACGTTGTCACTCAGTCTAATTGCAGAACGGGGTGGCCGCAAAAATATTTTGAGTCGACTCAAAGTTCTGAAACCCCATTCCCGTTCAACCCCGTCCGAGCTCGTCCATAACGTTCGAACACAGACCGTAGAAAAATGCAACTACGTCCAGTCCGTTTGCACACAGTTGGAGCTCGTTCGGTCTATTTTTTTCAGAACGTAGTGAGAACGAGTTTGGTGTAACGGGGGTATTAAATACTGTAGTTTCAGACGATACGTTCAGATACTGTTGACAACGCACCTTATACAATGGATCATTGGTTCTACCTCAAAACACTCGGGGAATTTGTTCAGGTGAGCAAAAATGACGCCTGTACATTTGATTTTACCGTAGCAAGCTATACATGGATTATAAAAATGGGCGAGATGTGGGATGGGATTTACCATCGTAGTTGATGCATCTTTAATAACTCAACAAAAACGGTAATGTAAATAACGAGCGGAAAATGTATGAGGAGTACATGCAAAGGGTGGAATTCATGGGGAAATATCACTATGAAGGTTTCTTAGAAAAAAATATAACAGCTGTAGTAACTAATCCGTCTCAGACTGGCAGAAAGATAGAGATTAGATTAATGAAGACGACCATGCTGTATCTGAATTGTAAATTACAGCAAATGGCTCACGATCTACAATATTTAGGAAGAGAGAGACCTTTAAGCTGTTTTTTTTTTTGAAAAGATGACGCTATATTTGAACATGATGTATGTGTTAAACTTTTCAGAAAATATTTTATTCACAAAAATCTTTCGGGAAGTTGCCTTTTAGAAACATGTGTCAGTCGTCTGATAGAGCTGTACGGACACAATTTAGCCAGTTTCACACTCATTGTTCGAGTTGTTAGGCTGTTCAACCATAAATCGAATTAGTCATGCATGCATATTAGGCCTACAAATACTAAACTTTAATTGGCAATCTAGCTGTTTCAAATATAGCAAACCAGAGACATAGATACGTCAAGTTACCTATGTCTCTCGTAAACATTATTTTTACACATAAAATTATAAGTCAAGGTAACATAGGGATCAAAAAACTAACATCGTAATTTCGAAAACGATTGTTTTGGTGATTAAGTTACGTATAGAAATTTGATATGAACAGTTTATAGCCTTTCCAAACGAGCATATAAAAAAAGAAGACTTAATATTATAGCAATGAAATGGATCTGAAATGAAGCACGAATCATTCAGCTATACAACTGTGTCGGTATTAATGGGGGTTTATAAAATGGCGTGGTTGACGCTAATGTTAATTGATTGCAAAAATGGAGGGACGGATCCAATTTGACAATCAAAGCAAGTGATTTGATAAATGCGTGACAAATTGCATTCAATACCCCAGACTGATTACTATGCTTGCACATTTTGTTGTGGAAACCGTCTTTGGCACAGTTAATGTACTTTTAAATGACTGATTGACCCTGACATATTCTACCCCTCGTTTAAACAAATAGACTATTTCTTATTAATACAAATATCCATAAAGCTTAAAACATACATTTCAGTCTTTTCATACTATGCACAAAAGGATCAGACAGGCGTAACAGCAAATATAATGTTGCAACTTTATCAAGACGTGTTTGACCCTTAACGATATATACGAGACTAAGTGTCAGTAAAGTGAGGTTGTAGGAAGGAATTTGAACTTGTTTTTAGTCAATGTGTACAATCTATACAAATTTGATTGAATGAATCCTTTCACTGAGATCATTTTTGTTGAAAGATCTTGCCAGATAGTTTAACTCTTTTTCAATCTATAGGGAAATCGAAACTTGTAGAGACTAGTTTGGATTTCATCGTTCACAGTTTAGACTCTCTGGCTAGATAATAATTATTATTTAGAGGAACTTGGTTTAGGTGCCCCCAACTATTCTTAACTCTTAACAAACGGTCAACTTATACTTGAATACTTAAATTTGAACAAACACTATCGACTAATAATAAAACCTCAGTTCTATTACTTAGATTTTGCTTAGATTAATATTTGTCTTCCGATTGAATGTATTGCACTTCTGCTATAAACCACTTTGAATTAACTATATTGATGCGATTATTGACTATTTGTAGTCCCAAAATGCCTGATTTGTGAAGAAATTTGTCCCCATTATAAACATTAAGACCTGTCCGCTATTAGTACAATCGATTTTGGTGATTCTAAAAGTGGAACATTTCAGTACATGTATGGAGATGTCTTACTTTGCATTTTACACATTTACATGTAATAATTATGCTTAATTGCTTATACGCAAAATTATGGATTAAGTAACAATGCTGGATTAAGATTACTACTTAAAGTGCATGTATTGAATGTATAGGCTTCTTGCAATATCTTGTAGATCCCGCCTATATTTAGTCTAAGCTCATTACAACATATTAAACAGATTTTCATAATGGATTTGGTTTAAGAAGTTTCATGTTTTAATGAGCACACAATTACAATTGACCTGACATGAGTTCAGCTTAATAAACATTAATTTATTCTGTATAAGTTCTTTAAGACGAGGACGTTATACATAAACTTGCGTATACATTATAGTATATCGTGATAATCTTTTCTCGAGTTGCATTACATGTACTTGTATGAAAGTGTCTTCCACTCTTTTTAAAACTGGTTTGATATTGAATATGAAATTTGAAGCCTCTCTAATTAATATAACAATTATTTTGACATAAATTTCAAGTATGATTTTCCTTCTCTCGAAGCTAACAAATACTTCACAATGGCGATTCTAGTGGGGGCTAGAGTTACCATTTCAGTACAAGTAAAACTGATGAAAACTGTTTTTGGTTCGATATCATATCTTTAAGCCCTATAGGGAAAGTGTGGATCCGCCGTTGTACGTTCTTTTCATAATTTAACAGAAATCATTTATACAGTTGCTGAATAATATTACATAGTATAACCTTTATCATACTTTGACTGTACATGTAAGTATGTAATGTTAACATTAAGACGTGTTATTACATTCCGAGAGACGCACGAAAACATTTGTAAATACTTCACGCATTAGTCGTCGGATGGTGGTGTATGCCTACACACTAAATTCACCAACAGCGATGAAATATGAAATTCAAGTAAAATGATAGATGATATGCAACATTATTATTCATAATATGAATATATACCATTAACAGAACATACATCTAGGTGGTAAAATATAATGACACAGGGTATATGTATTTCAAGCGTGGAGTCAAACATAATGAATGAAGTTTATAAACACCATCTGGCTCTCATATTCGGTATTTAGGTAAAGAACATTTCCTGGATTTTTAGGATATGTATTTCTCACGTGTTCTCAGATTCTCGTGTGTTTTAGTCTCTAATAGAATGATTCTATGCAGTATATTAACATTATCATAGAAAGCAGACGATAGCTCTGTGATATTGATTAGTTTCCTATGAAGACTACTCAGAATTGCTTTTTCTGCGAAGAGCCGACATAATTAGCGGATATGCGATGCCAAAAAACGCGGTATAACCGACAAGAAAATGCAGATTTAACATAATGTAATTTTAACTAGTTTACTTTACCTTATTTCAATAATAACCCGTTTATATCCAGTCAAATGAATAATATAGTAAACCAGAGATCACTGAATGCACCCCACGCAACTATCAAACAAACTATACTGTACGATAAACCACGTGTTCACATGTGTATTCCCATTTCATCGACCGATTGTAGTATAGCCAATGAAAAATACCCAATCACTAGGCTTGTTGAAGGCAATGTAAAATCTCAATTCAGTGTCAAGTTCAAATGATCTACTTTCAGTTTTGAAAACCGTGATATAAATAGATATTTCTCTCCAAATTTAGCGAATAAGTAGACTAGAGCATAGTTACGCTTTTTGTAAATCTTGAAAATACAAATGTTAAAATAGATTGCGTATGAGAAGTCGTTGCAGTCATAGACATATAAATCTTTACTATGTCTATGGTTGCAGTGGTTAAACAGTGTTGGGGGAATGATGAAAATGAAAACGAAAGCAAAGGGATAATAAAGGAGACGGGAGACGTGTGGTTCCAATTACAGTAATATTAAGCGTGATTAGGTGAGAGATGATATAAATACTGGTCAAAAATATCGGAAGGGACTACTTATGAAATGGGTTGAATGTTGGATGAAATGTTCGGTGGTGGGACGCGAGCTTATGGGTCGAGAGGTACCCGGTTCGTACCCCACTAGGGGCACTGCAAATTTCCTCGAGCAAGAAATTTACCTGGGATTGCTTCACTTCATCCTAGATGTAAATGTGTACCCGTGAGGTTGATACAATTCCTTTGCGCCAATTAATGTTTTGGCTGCACGAAGCAGAGTAAACAGGGACGGATCCAGGATTTTTTTCTAGGGGGGGTCGAACTTTTCTAGGGGGGTCCGAACTTTTCTAGGGGGGGGGAGGGGTCCGAACCTCGAACTACAACCACATTATACACATTTTGCAGAAAAAATACAACATATTGATAATAAAAGCTACATAACCATTAAATCTATGTTAAGCACCGAGAAAAATTGCTTCATACTACTTAAAAATGACTTACAAGCAAGAAATACACTAATGGACATGTACATTTTCCAAATTCTAGGGGGGGGGGGGGGGTCCGGACCCCCCTGAACCACTCCCCCGCTGGACCCGCCCATGGTAAAATACTCCCCAGGGAGATGGATAGACACGAATATGCCAGAAGTTCAATTATAATAATAATTTGTAAAGTCGGTGAACGTGCATGAGCATGAAACTTAAGACTATAAAATTATCATTTTTACCGTATCTAACTCGGTTTGTCCTCACTTTGCAACACATTGTTCAGGTCCTATCACGGAGATTATCTCTGGATTAAGCTCCATGCTAACCAGTCACTAGGCACATACTTTTGTCAGAGACTCACAACTGCCTTAAATGATTACGAATCAGTGGTAGGAGGGAGAATGATCATAGAAATCATTTCATGACCAAACTTTCCACTGGGAATCGAACCCTCGGTTAGTAGACTTGCGTGCCAGCTAGCCAGGCGACTTAGACAATACATGTACGCGTTTATGCACTAAAGATGCCTTGTGAAAGGGGTAATTTGGAAGATGAAATATAAAGTGCCATATGTGTTGATCCAGTCAGTAGGGGTGGTGCGAGAGGGTGGATAGCGTTTTGTACACCCAACGGTCTTACTGACAACTTCAACTTCAGTGATATCTTCACCTTCTATTAATAAAATAGGCGGATAGAGTGAGCCAAGTATTAAAGAGCGATGTGTTAATCAAGTACGGGGTGATCACCTACATGTTAAATGGTGTAAGAGTCACATAGTGACATCGCCACTGAGAGGGATTTTGTGCAGTACTACTTACAATAAGAAGAGCGAACTCAATTTGACATATCTACAAATTAGACATGTCTGTAAATAAAACTTAAGCAATGATGAGAAAAGTTATTCCATGAACACGATAAGCCGACTGCCTACGCTATACGTACATGCAAAGCTGTTTATGTCAATCTCCACTAAAGGGAGATCATCCAATATCAAATAATGGTATTCTATATCAAGTTACCTCCCTTAGATTATTCACTGATCATTTAAATTAACCATTCACCTTCCTGTTTATCCTTATTCATACCCTGCAGCTTGATGACATCTTTAAATTATAACTCAACAGCTGGTAGTGTATTGTTGCTTATAAATGTGTTTGTTTGTTTTGTTCGGTTTAACACCGTAGCAACACATTGTATAGGTCATATAACGGCAGTCAGTCAACCTACTCACTCCATCTGGAAAGGCTAAATCTCTGGATTTAGCTGTTAACAAACTACTAAGCACATACTTTCTTCAGTGACTGACAACTGCCCTACATATTTAAAAATCATTGGTAGGAGGGAAAATGGCCATAGAATAATTTCATGACCAAGCTCCACAAAAGTATGCCTCGCCAGTGAATCACACCTACGTACACTTGATCAGTAGACTAGCGTGCTACCAACTGAGCTAGCCGGGCAGCTGTTTATAACTGTACATTTATGATTGGTAAGAACCAAGCAACCTTCATCAGAAAAATGAGTTGTCAAGGATTTTTTTCTATGAACATTTCTGAATTATTGGACAAAAGATAGTTATAAGCAGCATAATTCCTATAGTGTCTTATTAACCTTGATCTGTAGCACAGATGAGAGCACTCGGGGATTTAAAATATAGTTTCCTCATTTGGATATTACTAATGAAACAAGACTATGCTGTCATTGCCCATATCATTAATATGTGACTAAGATAAAAATAACTCAACAATGTATTAGAGATATACATGTATATTAGGACGTATTACAAAGATAGAACTAAGGCCACAACAAGTTAATGTTCTATAGATTCGCTCGCACCTTAATTTTGACTTTTTTTGCAAAAAATATTTTTATTTCCTCACTCACTCATAAAAATTTGGTCAAACCTCTATATAAAGCAACTGTAGAACACATGATCAACTTGTTGTGGCCTACGATAAAAAAACTCAACATTGTATCAGAGATATACATGTATATTAGGACGTATTACAAAGATCTAGAACAAAAATATTACACATACAATTTACACTCATAATCATATGCCATTATTAAAATGTACACTTATAATTATATACCATTACTATATATCATTGTTGATTGTTCATTTTGACCTGAGACAGATCATGTGATTTCACTTGCGTTCTTTCACAGAGTATTAAATGATGAGTGTAAAGTAGTAATCAGTCTCGGGCCAATCTGAATAAGCTATGAATTTAAGACTGATTATAAATGTATATCAAAATGAGTATCAGACTTAATATGATGATCTCATAAATTTTGTAACTATTTAGAATGTTTGAATCAAGAATGAATTATTTATTAGCATGAGCCCTGAGCAGCTGCTTTAGAACAATACAATATGTAAGTTACCATAAAATTAAAAACAAATCTTAGATTTTTAGTAAATTATTGACTAACTTCATTTATACCAGAAATTACAAAACTAAAAAAATTAAATTAATAATAGTCAACGAGAGGCTAACCCTGCTTAAGAATGAAAAAAAACAACAACAAATACTGAGATAATTAAAAAAGCAACAATCAATACAAATAATCAAATACTATTGTCAAAGGGGGTTAACTCTGTTAGGAATACAATGAAATATTTAAAACAGTACAATACTGAATTATCTCCCATTGACCATACACTAGTAAATGCAACAAAATACAACAAAAAGTTAAACACTTAAATAATTAGTCCATGGAACACTGTTCGACCAGCACTGTGGATATATAGAGAGTCTTTTGGTCCATGAAACACTGTATGATATATAGAGTCTAAGATTCCTTGCAGAGAGCTAACAACATTTTCTTGTAATCGCCACTAACATCACCCTTGATAAAACTACCTAAAGTTTTACCATACTTCTTCTGAAACTCTTCTTTTATCTGTACCATATCCACCTGAAAACAAGAGGTATAAATACACTTAATATGTTTGTTACTTTATATATGGTAACAAATTTGACAAGTCTGCAGGCCATTACGCAACTTCATCCCGTATTTTGCAATTTTGGTCGTGTACAACTCGCCCATTATACATAAAAGGTGCTGAATGCACACACAGTTTAATAAGTCTTTGCATGTCAAGAAATGTCAGGCCATTATGGACGGACGTCATCGGATGATTATTGCATAATGGCGAGTAGCAATTAATCATCAATCTCTTATAATCCAACTTGTGTTAAGCAGTCATATATTGTTAACAGTTGTATATAGGTCATCATTAATAGTCATTTCTTTAACCAAGTAACCCAAAGCCTGGGACTAATAAAAATCTGTTTTGGCCAGTGAAAATTTCATAATATTTCATATAATTGCATAAGTTGATAATTTTGCCCTTTACTATACAACATGATAAGCATGGCTTATATTTTAACAGTCTGCAAAATTAAGATATGAAAGTGATTGTCTTTACAAGTCATTTAAGCAGTAAGCAATATATCTTGTTAGTATATTTTTGGTTGTCCCAAAAATATTTTGGTTACCCAAACTAAAATTTGGTTGTCCTGGGCAACCAGACACACACAAATTTTGTAGACTGCTCACAAGACATCCTAAATGGGAAACTTGAACCATATAAAATGATTCAGGTGATTCTAATATCACATATATTGCCAGGGGAAAGTGATTTGTTGATTGGAGGGGTAAAAACTACTGCCACAAAAACCCTTACAGACCCTACTATGTGAAATATGATTTCTTAGACTATAACCATAATTCAAATAGTTGGTGTCTTCCCTCCAGTACAAATAAACTTTCACAATTACAATGAAAATAATCAAAATATGTGTACAAAGAACAACAGAATTTAATCCATCCATGTCTTGAGCTTTTTTAGTAATGATGTGTGAAAAACTTTGAATGTACCGCCTGAGCATGGATGGCAAACCCATATTATAATGGAGTTCCTGATTAAGTATTTTTAGATTGAGTATGAGTCTATGATATATACCTCACATCTTGTAACAACACAACGTATCAGTTGTTTATCTTTGGTACCAGCACCTTTCATACTTTTATATAATCTCTCAGCAAAGTAACCTGGTAAATTCCGAGCAATAGATACTGAAATAATACATTACATTGATAATAATAATACAAATAAATAATTAATACTGCAATTTTTCACTTGAAAATTATTTTGAAATGTAATAATGTTTGCATGATAAATTATAATCACTCTATCTAAACAAAGCTAAGCGTCAATTTAGTAATTAAAAAAGTTGGCCTGTTTTTTTTATAGTAACTGCAACAATATGAAATAGACGTAAAATGAACCAAAAACATGTTATTGAATTGACAAGTGAAGTTAATATTTATTTATAATGATCACATGTCTATTAGTAATGAAATAATTTCCCTTTGAGAACAACCAAGAGTAAGCCCCACTTGCCCAATCGGTAGCACACAAGTCTACTGATCAAGGGGTCATGAATTCAACTCCTTGGCGGAGCATACTTATGTGGAGTTAGGTCTTAAAATAATTTCTAAAACCATTCTCCCTCCTACCACTGTTCTAAATCATATAGATTCACTGACAGATGTAGGCTATGGACTTAGTAACTGGTTAACAGCTAAATCAGAGGTTTAGCCTTTCCAGAAATAGTGAGTAGGTTGACTGACTGTCATGAAACAATGTCATGATAAATGAGAACAACCAAGAAATTGTAAAGGAATAAATATAAACAAACCAATGGTAAGATAGCCATCCTCCAAGTAACCACTAGTTTCAGATTTAATAACTTGTTCAATATCTTTCTTATGGTTAGCCTTATAAGCATCAAATGTAGCATTAAGTTGTGGATAACTTCTCACAGATAGGATTCTATTAAATGTTGATTCATCTGTACCTATCTTGTTATCACCTGCCTGAAAGTAGTAACAGTAATCAAAGCACTGAAAACACTGATACAACAACTTATTGATAATCTTCCTCAACTGAAAGTGGGTGAGGAACAGAGCCATCAAAACATTTTTGAGTAAATGATATATGATTGGTGAAGATTCTACCAGCAAAAACAATCAACCATTTAAATAAAGAGTATACAAGAAAGTACATTTGTTAAGTTCTACCTTAAAGCTATTTTCACAACATTTCTTCCTATTCTAGCACTGCACAAGATACATGTACAAGATCCAACAGGATTTACTTAAAGTCCAGTATATATAAAAAGTATAACATAAGTAACATTATCTGACAAATCTATGCACAGAAAGGTTAGAGCTGTCACTGATTGCTCGAAGTGTATCGGCAATATATTTATATTGAGAAATAAACATTGGCGATACACCAATATATATCAATTCCTTCACTGTAGTGCTATACAGACCATTTATGTTGTCATAAACTCGTAATAGACATATATTTGTCATGAATAGTATACTATACCTACTGTGGACTAAAGTTATTTCCTTAATGGGAGTGCCTTCAATGTTTTAGACCTATCAGTTCATATTATGGCCTGTACCAGTTTCTGCTTACCTTAAAAGGTTTGTCTCACATATTCCAACATTAATAGTGACTTTTATTCATTTATTTATATAGCCTTTATTAGCAATATTTCAAAATGCATATTGATTATTGATTGGAAAATAAATATCGACATTACAGCCATATCGTTGGAATCGATAACAGCTAAAAGATAGGGTACTTTTGTAATGAAAAAATGCACAATAAGGGAAGAATTTGTGGTGACAATAATAGATTCATCAGAGATGAATTTTATAGGGTGGAGACAATTGTGGCAGGGAGGTTTATTTTACCTCATAAAGTTCTTTAGCTTCAGCAGCAGCAAGGGCTTGATCAACAGTGGTACTGTCATCTCTATTAGCAGCAAGTTGTGATACCAACACACGTTGTAGATGTCCACTTGTATCACCTTTAACATCTGATTCTAAATCTTTCTTGAACACTTTAAATAAAACAACATAGTTCTTTGCAAATGCACTATATTTATATATTCATTTAGGACCACAGTAGAAAACAAGAAATAAGAGATTTATCTTTTTTTTATGTCATCCCAGTATTGATCTGTATGTCATAATATGACATTATACATAATGTGATACTCTCCATTTGTGTGCCATGTGTCATGTCAAGTTCAATGCCACTAACATGAGTTGCTGATTTCAATGGTAAAAAAAGCTTAGCCAGGATAATATTTTACAGCATTGCCAAGATTTGTCACAGAATCCCATTATAAGACTCTGTCAACGACAGCCAGACATATATATGTGAACAACTGATGTGACGTTTTATAGATAAGAAATTATAGAATATAGATTTATATAAAATTGTATGATATATGAAGTGATATGATTTAATGTGAAACAATGCAATATGATTTCATTATCTCAGCATCCGAGTGTTCTATAATCACATTTACATACATGTATACAAATGTTCAATTTACTTACATGTTTTATATGTCTTTTTGATGTCTTCAATTTGTGCCTTAGATCTTGAACATAATATTTCTATTAGAGTACTTTCATCTGTTCCAAGACCCTAAAAACAAAAACATGATTGATAACATAGGGGACTGGCACAATTCATAGTAAAAAACACTATATATATTGAATATACAAATTAGGTAAATTACTCAAAAAATTAAATATTTTTTATCCAAGTTCAATTCCATTGTAACTTATTCTATATCACAGTTTTAAATATGCATGCATAGCTTATGCTTTGTTCTTTCAAAGACACCAACATTTTCTAAATATACCAGAAACACCATAAAAACAGATTTTGTTCTGTCTGCACATATGTCCAACTAATCTAAAGTCTGAGTAATTCAAATACCACTTGTAACAATGATTAATATTAAATCAATTGTTCAATATCAGTTTTATGCAGTCTGATGTTTGAAAGCAAAATATATAAATTTGTAAACCCGAGTTGAAACAGCAGTTGGTAGCACGCCACTATTTCGAATCTTGTGTCCCCAAAAGTATACGGGTTCAAATCCTATCCAGGGAGGTTATACCCTTTCAGGAAAATTTGACAATAATGTCAATTTTTCTCCATTTCATTAATAAGGTATATATGGAGAACTTTCCAACCCTGTGAAAGAGTAGGCAAGTACTGGTAACAGACAAGGGTTCTGGAAAGCTAGGTTAGGATGCGGTAAAATAATCTAAATTGTGTTGACACAGCCCGTAATCCAGCATATAAAAAATTGGTACATTTTTTGTATATACCAACCTTGATGGCATCATGTAATTGTTTAGCATCATACACTTCTGGTGTTTCCATTAAAGCTAATACAACATCTTCAAACTTTCCACCAAGTTCAGATTTTAATTCTGCCTTTAATTCCTAGAATTAAATTATTCAATATAATTTATAATAATACACGCATACAATGAAAAAATGAAGTACACTGGAACCCCTCTATTAAGACCACTGGTCGTTCTTTTAAAAAGTGGTCTTAATAGCGGGGTGGTCTTATTATCGGATAAATTAAAATACAAAGATTGCCAGACATATACATTGTTAACTTATATTAAAACAAGGACCCTATATAACATGTTATATAGAGTCCTTGCTTAAAAGATTCATTTGAAAGCGTAGTGGGTGTAATGAGCTTTAACTAATTAGTCATTATCAAGAGAACAGTTTTTACATTGCATAAGATTTTCAAATTTTATCATGAATAATTATATGTATGAAAAATAATTGAGTTCAACTTTGTTATTTTGCAACAGTATATAACGCGTGTATCGGCGTGTTTTGACAGGGCGGACATTTGCCCCCCCCCCAGTTTTTTTGGAGGGCGGACATTTGCCCCCCTTTCATTTAGAACTTGTTTGCTACTTGAAGTAATGCTTCTGACAAAAATACGAAAGCAAAATAACTAGTTTTTTTAATTCTCTTAATGTACAAATTTTGAATATTCTCATAAAGAATCGGCTATTTCTATTTCACCCCATATAACAAAGTTTCAATTAAAACAATATTTTAAGAAGCCTGTTTACAAGTAGGATAATTGTTTAACACGTACACATGTACCAATTAGGTTATTGCTATGACCCCTATTATCTGTCCAAAAGTAGGAAATAATAAAAGATGAAAATACCGTTCTTTACAATTTACAAATCTAAGTGTTGTATAAACACAAGTCAATTAATTTGGTCCCCAATTTACTGTCAAAACTTGGAGTATAGGCTGTACCTTTCTTCACAGTTTGCACATGAACTAGCTGTCATAAAATACTTTTTTTGTAAAGTGACACCGTAGTCGGCGCTCTTTGTTTCGGAAGACAACTGATAATTGCAGTTAATCATTGTAAAAGAAAGTAAATGTAAACACCAGACTTGAGTAATAAGAAAAAATTAATAAAAAATGTACCCATATGTTAGCATTGCTATTGTTAATTCTACATAAACTAAAGTAGCATAGTATTTGGATGAACAAATTCCGACAAGAAAATCGAAACATTTGACATAAACGTACCTGAAATATTTGTTTAACATAATGAAAACAGATATCAAAATTTGTACTCGCTCCAAAAATAGCGGGTGTGGTCCTAATTTCGGGGTTAAAGACGACTAAATACAGAGCAAAAAAAATCCGCTCTTTTCAAAACCGGTCTTTTTAGCGGGGTGGTCCTTAAATCGGGGTGGTCTTTAAGCGAGGTTCCAGTGTAATTATATTCTTAACGTCGTTGCAACACATAATTAGTTATTTATACGACGGCCAGCTCTTCCTACTAAAGGTTTCCTGGACACTTTTCTATCACCAGTACTAACCCTACCACGAGGTCGACAACTCATGTATAGGGTATGACCTGCCGTGACCGGGCTCGAACCTGCGATCTCCGGATTCGAAGTCAGACATGCTAACAATCACGCCACGGCAACGGCTTGACATAATTATAATCATTATTTAATAAATAATTCCTCCAGTACTCCAGTGCTTTGATTATTGTTTAATGATACAGTTAACATTTTTTTTCTTTCTGGAACCAGACACAACTTGCTCTAAGATATTTCCAGATAGATAAATAGATAGAATATTTAGGTTTTGGCAAAATACAACATGACATATGTAATTTAACAATATAAATATGATACTATAGTAATAAATAAATAAATATTAAAAGTTACATATACATACATATTTATATTAAAACCATGTCATGAAATACCAGCACCAGGGTTAGCACAAAAAAGAGTGAACTCTTGTTTCCATTGTGGATCCTCATGTGGTAGTATGGCACGGAGAGGCAAAATTAATGTTTACAATAAAATCATGTTCACAGTAATCCTAAGATATCATGTCACAGAAAATTGAAAGTATTTAATATAGCATTGCATGTAACATAGTGAGATTAATCACAAATGTACAAAGACAGAGGTCTTAAAAATTGACAGACCAATACCTGACTAGGAAAACTAAATAAAAACACGTTACTTATGTAGGAAATGATAAAAAGTTGATGTGAAATTATATAAAATATTTAATGAATTTCACAGAAACACATTATTTAGACTACTTTTGGAAGGAAAAAGTTTTTTACAGAATCTTTAAAAGGTTTATACTCTTAAATTAGAAATATCTGCAGGCAAGTTATTCCACAGCTTGGAGCCAATGTAACAGAAAGATTTAGTTCCTGAATTTTCACTCTAGGGATACAATATCCGCCCTTGGTACTTAATCTTGTACTGTAGGAGTGCACACAAGTTTGAGAAAAAAAATGTCCAATGTGCGCCCGAGAATCAAGATTGAATATAAATTTAATAATAAGTTTATTTTGAGTGGTTTGTCACCTGTTTTTCAAGTTTTGTGTTATGCCATTGTACCACACAGAGCAAGCGTAATCAAAGTGGCATTGATAACATTGATAACAATGTTCTAATGCAAGAACAAACTCTAACCTGTGACATGCAATTTCTGAAAACGCTTTACTACAGGGTCGTGAGAAATTAATTTAGTAAGATTAAAACATAAATGAAAGGCCACTTAAATCGTAAGATCAATAGATCAATAGATACCATGTCACGTAAGTTACCTGTCAAGATTCAGTTATCTTTCAGTTACATGAATATATGTTTTATAAGAATAGCCCAAGGACAGCGAACTAAACTTTTCAAGTGTTTTGTTTATGACAATGAATATCTCATGAGTGCTTTTGTATCTTAATTGAAGTAAATCAGTCAAACAATAGTTTCATAAGTCAAGGTTTCATGGGAGGAAGTTGGAAGTTTTGAAAATACTGAAAACCTACTTTCAAATACACTGGAACCCTTCTATTAAGACCACTGACCGTTCTTTTAAAAACTGGTCTTATTAGCGGATAAATTGGTCTAGCATAATTCATAGTACAAATATTGTCAGACATATTATACTTTGTTAACTTAAAACAAGGACCCTTTACAACATGTTATATATAAGTCCTTGCTTAAAGAATCATTTGAAAGCATAGTGGGTGTAATGAGCTTAGTTGGTGTAATAAGCTTTTACTAATTATACATTATCAAGAGAACAGTTTTCACATTGCATAAGATTTTCAAATTTTATCATGAATAATTCTATTTATAAAAATAATTGAGTTCAACTTCGTTATTATTCAACAGTATATAACGCGTGTATCGGCGATCACGTACGGGAACGGTCAAAATGAATTATATCGCCTACCGGACCGTATAACGGACTTTATTCGGTACTGACACTCTCTAATCGTAATCACTCGGCAATTTCCGTAAACTGAAAAAAACAATGGAAGTTATATTAGACCAGCTACAAATATTTGATCTTTCCGTCGAATTTACTCTCAAGAGCTTCCATTTTCGGATTTGCTATTCTCAGAACACTAAAACGTGTACCACATTAACAATTTAACATTAAAAACGTATTTGTATCACGTGACGCGTCTACTTTCGTTTCCAGTAATTTTGTTGTTTATCAATTATTTTCAATAGATTCAATTTAAATGGTCTGTATTGGATAGGAAAATGACCCCTAGATTATGCAAGTGTCACATTGTTAGTTAAACAGGCGTATCAATACCCCTTTATTTATTAGTTATCTAACAGATTGACCAATCTCTCATACAGAGTTGTCGATCCTTACGGTGATCTATATATAGATCACCGTAAGGATCGACAACTCTGTATGAGAGATCACTGTAAGGATCGACAACTCTGTATGAGAGATTGACAGATTGACATCTTTTGTTTTCAAACAATGGGTGCAGCGTATTATCTACACAGGTGTGAAAAACATATACCATAGTCAGACCGCTGGTGGCACGCCAAATATTTCGCGAATTTTAAGTGGTCTTTTTAGCGGGGTCAAAATGCACGCATTTAAAATGTTTTGTCAGCAAGAAGTGGTCGTATTACGGAGTAGCGGGGTGGTCCTAATTTCGGGGTTAAAGACGACTAAATACAGAGCAAAAAAATCGGTTCTTTTCAAAACCGGTCATTTTAGCGGGGTGGTCCTTGAATCGGGGTGGTCTTTAAGCGAGGTTCCAGTGTATTCTCAAAAAGTAACTAAAGTTTGGTCATTTTAAGACCTAACAATTGTTAAATCACAGGCTGCAGATATGGTCACTACACGTTCTTATGTAATGTCTTTAGTGGATCAAGACCCAGCCAACCACTTTTGCCTTGATAGATATCAATTAGGATAGATGCTTAATTAAGGTTCCTAAAATGCACTGCAATTGCAAGTCAAGAATATTGTTAGTGGGAAAAGAAATGTAGTGTACAGTACTTTACATCAAATTTCAAGAATACTCAGTCATATTCACACTCACTGTCATAGGAAAGGTTTAGATGAATGGACCCAAGCATTTAATAAGTACATTGTACATACAATTGTACCTTCACTAGTGGCTGACAGCTGCTCTACTTTATACAGAGGTAGGCTGGTAATAGCTGTAGAAAATATGTCATAACCAAACTTCTTACAGGTATATAGGTCCCTTCAAGGAGTCCAACCTGCAACCCCTGTATTCATAGCACAGGAGCTTCACATTCTGTATTGTAGTTTGAAAAAAAAAAACATCTTATAATAAAATCTAACAAGAGGGGTTTTAAACTACAATACAGAATGTCAAGCTCCTGTGGTCATAGTCAGAAGTGCTATCAACTGAAGTAACAAGGAGACAATTAAGGGTATAACAGAAGTTATTTCACAATAGACTGCTTGCACTATTTAATAGTTTTTTAAAGTTTATAGTCAAAGTAAAGATATACATCTGGGTAGGTTAATAAATGAAGTTAATACCTTTCCATATTGTGATTTGAATGAGAGAGCAATCTCTTGTCTTTGTTTGTTGGAATGGTTTGACAATACTTTAATAATAGCAGCCTCATCAGTACCTTGAAAAAAGTTATACAGTATAACCTCTGGAGAGAAGCACTCTATAAAACAAATTCTCTGCACAAAATAGCACTTGATATTTTCTTCAGGTGAAGTTTTAATTGAATTTAACCAGCAGAACAACAACTTCTGAACAGCAGCACAATTTAGTCCCTCCCAGTGGGTGTTGTTCTAGAGAGGTTGTACTGTACTATGATTAGAAAGTAATGCCATGCCAGCACATTTTAGGTTATTTTACGCTAGGAGGCCAGCACACCTAACCAGTGTTTCCTGGGAATTTGTCTATAAATAGTACTCATCTACCTTTCCACAAGACCAGCAATTTCTCCATATACCTTATTAATAAAGGAAAATGTACATTATTGTCTAACTTTCATGGAAGAGTATAACTGCCCATGGTGGGATTTGAAACAGTACCCCCTTATGGAAACTAGATTCCAAATCCCAAGGCACAACCAACTGCCCGACAGACCCAGGTTATTTTATAATATATACATGCATACATTCATGTAAATGTAATTATTGATAGCTATAACTAAGAGATTGTTTATGTATTTATAATAGCTATTTAACAATTTAATGCTATATGTTTTAATATAACCTGGTTACCCCGGTATTATAAAATTTGGTCTCTATATAATGACTTTCTTCAGCTAGAACTAGGCATAAGCTGATTTTACAAGTCAAGTTTTTAGTTTTCCTACTTACCTAAACCTTTCATAGCTTTCCTCAACTCTGCAGCAGCACTTTCTGCCGAGAATGGATTGCATGGAACAACAGTACCCTAAAAATATATAAATCTATATTTGAATTTACATAAACTCTATGGTCAACCATACTATGATCATAATCTTATTTCTGATTAAATACCCTAAGTCAATGATATGATTGATTGCTATAGATGTATGCACACATGTCAACTGATTGGTCATAAGGTTAAACATTTTCACATTGCTTTTATTCATAGACATAATTTTATCTTTATTTGCACTTTAAAATATGGGTGGACTCAGATTTTATTAACATTAGTCCCTTGCCCTTTAAGTACAGCAATAGAGGTGAAGTTAAAAGTTTTTTTTGTTTTTTTTTTATGCTGTATTCAACAAATATTTAGGTTATAAAATTATACGACGACCAGCTCTTCCTACTATAGGTTTCCTAGACACTTTTATATCACCAGTACTAACTTAACCTACCAAGAGGCCAACAACTCATGTACAGGGTATGACAGAGTATGAGATGTAAAAATGTTCATAAAAAGTAAATTTACAGTAAACAATATTTTGACGGAGTATTAGAGGTGACCATACATAGTGGTTTTACTGTATAAAATATTTGACAGAGTATTAGAGGTGACAATACAGAGTGGTTTGACTTTATACACTATTTTGACAGAGAATTATAGGTGACCATACATAGTGGTTTTACTGTATAAAATATTTTGACAGAGTATTAGATGTGACCATACAGAGTGGTTTGACTGTATACAATATTTGACAGAGTATTAGAGGAGACCATACAGAGTGGTTTTACTGTATACCATATTTTGACAGAGTATTAGAGGTGACATTACAGAGTGGTTTTACTGTATACAATATTTGACAGAGTATTAGAGGTGACCATACTGAGTGGTATTACTGTATACAATATTTTAACTGAGTTTTAGAAGTGACCATACAGAGCGTGTTTACTGTACATATAATATTTTGACAGAGTTTTAGAAGTGACCATACAGAGTGGTTTTACTGAATATAATATTTAGACAGAGTATTAGAGGTGACCATACAGAGTGGTTTTACTGTATACAATATTTTGACAGAGTATTAGAGGTGACCATACAGAGTGGTTTTACTGTATACAATATTTTGACAGAGTATTAGAGGTGACCATACAGAGTTGTTTTACTGTATACAATATTTTAACTGAGTTTTAGAAGTGACCATACAGAGTGTGTTTACTGTACATACAATATTTTGACAGAGTTTTAGAAGTGACCATACAGAGTGGTTTTACTGTATATAATATTTTGACAGAGTATTAGAGGTGACCATACAGAGTGGTTTTACTGTATACAATATTTTGACAGAGTATTAGAGGTGACCATACAGAGTTGTTTTACTGTATACAATATTTTGACAGAGTATTAGAGGTGACCATACAGAGTGGGTTTACTGTATACAATAATTGACAGAGTATTAGAGGTGACATTACAGAGTGGTTTGACTGTATACAATATTTTGACAGAGTATTAGAGGTGACATTACAGAGTGGTTTTACTGTATACAATATTTGACAAAGTATTAGATGTGACCATACAGAGTGGTTTTACTGTATACAATATTTGACAGAGTATTAGAGGTGACCATACAAAGTGGTTTTACTACATACAATATTTTGACAGAGTATAAGATGTGACCATACATAGTTTTAGAAGTGACCTAAAAGAATGGTTTTACTGCATACAATATTTTGCTCCAGCAAACAAGTCAACAAACTGAACAAGTGCCCTAGTTGGTTATTATGTTATGCTATTGTATAAGTATTGATTCTTGAATCAAATAAACATTTATTGTTTACATTCATCTTCCAGTATTACCCATGAGATTTTTCATAATGACATTGTTAAGTACAGTATAACCTCTGCAGAACGACCTTCTACAGAGAAAATCCTCTGCACAACAACAGCTTTTGATATTTCCCTTGGGCATAATTTTAATTGAATTTAACCTCTGTAGAGCAACAACCTTTGAAAAGCAACACATGTTAGTCCCTCCTAGTGGGTGTTGTTCAAGAGAGGTTGTACTGCACTGTATCCATGTTAGACTCTTATATTGCAAAATAATTGAACATTAACTTTCATATGATATGTATGAACAAACGTTACTCATAGAATCAAACACAGTCATGGTGTGAATATGATATTTCAAAATGGTTGATAGCATACAGTCACACATGAGTACATGAAAACATTATACATAGTATTTTATATATCCTTATTAAGGTTCTGGAACTGTAATGGTGACCTTCCACAATCTTTATTATGATATTGTTTCTTGAATCTATACTATTAAAGACATTGAATGGTGAATTTTTAGGGAAGTTTACCGTTTGTAACTTAAGTTATGTGCTTTTTTATAACGTGACCCTTGATTTTCGAAGAGGCCGTAAATTGTGCCATGACAAAAATGAAAAAACAGTTTTTTTTCAAATTCTGCAGTTTTATATTCACATTTTAATCAATTTTCCTGTCATACAATCATATCATGATAATCCAGGGCAATCAGATTACATTTTGGACAAATACTTATAAAAATATAGTGCTTTGTATACATGTACCCCCGAGCAAAAATCCGAGTTTTTGAGAGTGTTCAAAAAATACTCTATCTTTAAAAGCTTATATCTCAAGTCTAAAGTAAGTTAGACACATGCAACCAGTTTTAAAATTTTCTGCAGTCTTATTTGCCCATGATATGAAATATTAAAGAAAGCTTACCGTTTCTAAATTTTTTTATAAGAATCTGTATAAGATTACTACAATGAAACTGCAAGAAAATTTATAGCGAAGAAAATACGTCAAAATGGTAAATTACATATAATACTCTTTTATTGAAATTTATCATCTAAATTTGTACTGGATATAGAAATATGAATGTAGAACTCTGGATTACCATATAAAACCTTCTCTTTACTGATTTTTGCTGGTTTGAGGGAAATATTAGAGAAACTTACAACTTAACACGTTTTTCGTAAAAAATTCTGACTAGTTAGGCATAACAGAGTCAAACACTTTTTGTATTAGAGACCCTTGGTTGACTATCACAGTTTTGACTCATAAACACATTTAAAAGTCCATTCTGACCAGCCAGAGAAATATCAGACGAAGTTAAGCAGGCTTGTTAACCCTTTACTGGTTGCGACATGTGTGAAAAGTAGCCATTTTTTCACAATTACGCGCAATGGCTATTTCAAGAGGCTCTAATTTCATTACTAATTATCATACAGAAATGCAACTTGGCCAAGTTATTACCTGGGGGAATGTCTTTCAGAAAAACCAAGTTGAGCCCCGATCCCCGTTACCATGGCAACGCTAGGGCGGAGCAAAAACGGCAAAAAATGCAATTTTCGCTCTTTTTCCATCGTACATTTGCGTTTCAAACAGTAATATTTTCCACAATGGAGGTCTAAAGTGCCAGGTCTTTTCAGATACTGAAAACGTGTTTTCTTATCAGCATTTGGCGCCATTTTTCTGCACTCAATGACCCCGATTTTTTTTCTGGCGAGGGAGGAGCGCGAAAAAGCTCAATTTTTGGAGACAACTATCGCCTTAAGTGAAATTCACTTATTCCAGTTAAAAAACACCATTTTCAAGGCTGTGGCTGCCATTTTGGAGGGGGGGTGTCTAGACACGTAAAAATGCGGGATTGAGCGGTTAAGGGTTAAACCTTATCCTGTCGTGTTTTCTGCAATAGTTTTTGCATACACATTTTGACACCAGACTTAGTAATGTTGGCATAGTTTTAGCCATAGCTTTCAAATAATGCTGATAATTGTATTATTTACTTTTTAAAAGACAGAAAAGTACAACGATATTGTCTTCATATGCCTCACATGGGCGGATCTAGCGGGGGGTCAGGGGGTCTGCCCCCCCCCCCTAGAATTTAGAAAATGTACATGTCCATTAGTGTATTTCTTGCTTGAAAGTAATTTTTAAGTACATTGTTGTAATATGAAGCAAATTTTCTCGGTGCTTAAACGTATGTAAATTGGTTATGTAGTTTTTATTATCAATATGTTGCTTTTTTCTGCAAATTGTGTATGTGGTTGCAGTTCGAGGTTTGGAACCCCCCCCCCCTAGAAAAGTTCGGACACCTCTAGAAAAGTTCGGACCCCCTAAAAAAATCCTGGATCCGCCCCTGCCTCATTATATTCTACCGCATTCCAAATTGCTGAATATGGCGATTAGATGTGTTGTGCGTCATAGTATTTGTACCGGTATATGAGGTGATATCTTCTAGAATCTAGCGGTCGTGATGGCAAATTTAAATCGCAAATACAAAATAAAACAGTGCATTTTACTCCTGCACACACAGAATTAGCCCAATAGTTATGATCCTCTACGACGTATTAGTCCGGTATATAAACTACAAAAATCAACTGAACCGTGCGTGAAAGGATGTAGAAAATGTTTTTGCATTTTCTTAAAGCTGAGACACTGTAGTTTACGAAACTGGATGATGCCACTTTGGCACTCTTGGGCAACTCCCAAAATTCAAGATGGCGGACACAATGGCGGATGAGAGCTGATTAGTGTAATATAAATCCAACTTGATCAAAGTCTGATTATTTAAAAAGCTAAAATAAGTCTTACATTATCTGCAATTTCATTTCATGCAATTTTGGCAACCTTCGTTTATTCTCCAATCCAAGATGGCGGACAAAATGGCGGATTAAAGCTACATTTGTCGGGTACGTCAACTACAATGAGCAGAATCGTACACTGTGGCATATCAAAAGAAGTTTAATGCATTTTGTAGTTATAATTCTTAAGTTTTGTTTATAAAACTGGTTGATGCCACACTGGCATAATTGGGCAATTCACAAAATCCAAGATGGCGGCTGGAATGGCGTAAATTACTAGCTGTCGGGTTTATATCTACCACAATGAGCTAAGTGATAGACTGGGGTATACCAAATAATTTAATGCATTTTATTTTGTAGTTAATCCGCTTTTGTTTATGTAACCGACTGGTGTCATACTGGTATTCTTGGATAACTTCAAGAATTCAAGATGGTGGTCAAAATGAATGATAAGAGCTGGAAATTTAATTCAAGTCACATAAATTGACATATCTCCTCCCTAATGGGTATACAGCAATATGTTTAGGTTTTTACATCTCTTGGTCTTGCTAATAGTAAATCATTGAAACTAGCTTGTCAGTTGACTCGAGAACTAGAAGCAAATTGTTTCTAAGATGGCAATTTAGAGACACTTTTCTGAAAATCTTTTATTTATTGAACAACATAGGTTGTGATACGATATTTTCATTTCCTTAGAATAACGACTACTTTTTCATGTATGTTTGCCACCTCAATAATAATCAATATGTACTCAAAGGGGGTTATAAACAAAGAAAAATACAAATGTTATTGAAAGTATTGTGTACATGTTCTATTATAGTTCAAGGTACATGTATTCTAAGAGTATATTGATGCCAAAACAATCGATAGAAACTCTGTTGACATTGTAACAAAGTAGTAAAAAAAAGACATTGCAATAGGATTTCAAGTATGATCTTGACATCAGATATCACAAATGAATCATGAGTGTTCTTTATTTCATTGTAAACGACTCCATCCATCGATCAAAAGGAGAAATATCAAAAGCACATTTCCATCAAAAGTTTGTAGTATAACTTATTTTTATTTACAAGGATAGGGAGAAATTACGTCGCGTCGATGCCAATTTTATAAGCGTATACACTGCTGTTTGAACCCAGTGTCTAGCTCATGATTTAGTGTTACCCTGTGCAAGTAGGTGGTTTTAAGGGATTCATCAATAAGGGACCTAGTCAGTTATTTCCCTTGTATACTCTTCAAATGGGTAGGTCCAATTAGTTTGATTACTCGGATTTTACCCTTACTTTTCAATGTCAATTTGCCAAAATTAATCTCTTATAACATTTTTGTAAATCATTGAATTCGTTTGAAATTCAGTATTTTTAGGGTAAAGAACTATCTAAATTTCATCACTTCTTTTAATATCTTCATTAACAAGGAAGATATTAGATGAAATATTTTGTAATCTTAACATAGCACTTCAATGATAAAATCCGAGGATTCCGAGTAACCAATTGGATTGCTTCAGATTTTATCAAGGAAAGATAATTGACTAAAGTCCCCAACTACAAAACATGGCCAAGTTGAACATTTAGAAATGTCTTGTATCACTGAAGTCTAAATATCTTAAAAGAACACGTAACAGGTCTGATGCATCAGTGTCAAAAGTTTATAAACAGGCCTGATATCTAAACACATTTGGAGTATATTCATTCACTATCAACTGCAAAGACTCACCCAAAGAAGGATGGTACGCTGAGACAACTTGTCGATCTCGTACGTTCAAATATGTTCCACCGCTAACGTGACGATGCATTGCAAGATATGGTGATTCTTCATTTTATCGGTAACATTACATATAAAATTATGTTTAATCCCATTAACCTTTAAGACTTGGTACGAGAAGCGTAGTCAACAAAATTGTACAACAAATGATCATTGTTGCTGCAATTTGCTGAGCATCAAAAATATGACGACATTGGTGTGCTGATACTCATTTTGAAATATCTTTCTCGTACGAGTGACACTATAAAAATGGGTTCAAATGACATTCGTCCATATGTAATGTTACAAGTCAGTCAGTTATTGTCAATGTAAAGAGAGTACACTAGTAGCATGGGTATAAAATATGCTTTTAAAGCTGGTTCACCTATCCTACATCAAAAGTGAAGACAGTGAAGACAGTTATAATATCTTTTGGCCATAAGCTAGAACCCACTTGGATACTTTCTAAAGGTTATAATCATTAATATGTTAAGTTTACCATTGCATATGAAGTGCTAAGGGTGTTGAGTACAAAATACTCTGTAAACAATAATTTGTGTCGTCACTTGAACATGTTGCTATCACCAGACAAAACCGACCAGAGAAAATGTGCTATCGTTATGTAATATTAGACTGAAACAAACGGAAACATTTAAGTACATATTTTAATTATTCTAGTTTAGTAAAGTCAGACTGTATCATTGTTTGTGTAATGATAATAATAGAGCTCAGTCAATTAGTTTATCTCTCATTTTTTGGCACATGCTTATTTTGCTATTTATATGTTTCACTTAATTTTTACTGAGATTCAGACATTTTGATCGGTTTCGAATCTCATAATGACCGAGTTTTCTCATGAAGGCCGTATTTTTTCTTCCACAAAAAGCCGCCATTTTGAATGTTGGTACAATCTGAGTGTTTTTAATAGGGACCCTGACTGCGACGATGGTGAATTAAGTGTTTTCATAATGGCCTGTTATTTGGCTGAAGACAGTCATTATAGCCTGAGGCCACAGGTTGAAGGCTAATGTGACTGTCTTCAGCCAAAAAAATTGGCCATTATGAAAACATTGCATTATTTACATTACATTATTGCTAAAAAAAAAAGAACTGGTTGAATTTCTTTCGTAACCGTAATCTTGGACTCCACTTTGAATCTTGGGTTGCTAATAGATAATCAGGTGGGATTAACTAGTTTTACAAACTTTAGAGTTTCAAACAGATTCAGAAAAAAAAGTTGAAACTTAAACCCACGCGTGTTTGTTTTCGCCCATGTATGTAATATTTTATACTAAACTATTAGATCATATCCGCCATGTTAGCCGCCATTTTGGATTTATAATCGTTTATAATAACTTATAACTTAGTAAAATCATTCGTTTTATTAATTTCATGAACTATTCTATAAGTAAATAAATTTCTACACCACTCAGTCTCTGTCAGCCAGTTTGCTATTTACACACTGGGCTAATAGCCTTTATCCGCAATTTTGACGCCATTTTGACCGCCATTTTGAATTTAAAGAGTTATATATGAATAACAAAATTCAACCAACTGGATCTGCTGGTGTTTGAATCACTTTTGTCCTTCATTTTAAGAACATTATGTGCAGAAATACATTTTGCATGTATAATTTATCCTCTAGCCGCCATCTTGGTCGCCATCTTGGATTTTGGGAGTTGCCCAGGGATGCCAAAGTGGCATCAATCGAATTTGGAATCAGTAAGCCCATGTCTACCAATTAATTGAATAACATTTTCTACATCCTTTCGTGCAAGGTCATCCTAGGTGTTGGCCGGACTATATTATTGTTTTGTCGATAAACCATTACTTTTCATTAACGTCCTCGACGATCACGCTGTCTAGCTTCTGGTATCGTCATTTTCGGAAAATGTGTTACGCTATGACGTCATGGAAAAACCGGGTCGCGAGGTGAAAATTACTAAAAATAGCTATTACGAAACTTGACGACGACAGCTTTTCGGGTAAAACCGGATCATACCGAGCGTCGAAGTTTACCGAAGTTAGTTACAGTTCCAGAACCTTAACTGTAAAACCGTCTCTCTATATAATATAGTACACAGTATATGTAATGCAATATGTTGAAACTCGTTTTATATAAAACAAACAATGTTTTAAGTGCATTTACTATAGATTTTACCTCTGAAGTTTTTAAATATAGATTTTTCAGTTTCATTGTGAAGACTGATTCCAAGGATCCTATATTAGATGGATATGTAACGCCCTATCGTTCAACCAGATTTTATCGATTTTCACTGTCGTTTCAGTTTCGTCTGCTAATTTATCGTAAAGTGTATTAATTGGGGAGAAAGAGCGGGTTTTTTAAATCCAAAGTGGCGGTAATCGGCGAAAGGTTCAATTAATTGCGCGATCGCGAATGTAAGTTGTCACTTTATTTGGAATTCTTCCTGCTCAATTACGACTAATTTTTTTTTAAATGTAACAAATTCTTAATAGTAGTTGATCTTTTTGAGTACCGTGAACTCGACAGTTCCGAGTTATTGACAATTCCGGGTCACTTTTTTACAATAGTACACAGGTGGTTCCTTAATAATGTAATATTTTGATTACATGATAGTTAAGTCATGTAAGACATTTGTTCATTAATATTGAATTCTAACCCTGTTGAAACCACTCCGGATTAAAGAGACAAGCATCTGTCACGTGACCCGGAATTTGCAAGTACGACCCGTAGCTATCGAGTTTGCAACATGCATTTTTGAAAATTGTAGCAAATTATAAGCAAACAAACACAATTAATTTAGTTAAGCATGATAATGTGGAAGTATTTGCATGTCAATCTTTGCAGATTTGATTCTTGTCTTGTTCCCAGTCGTACTTTGGCAGGTAAAGGTACGTCAGGTAAACCATGATCATGTCCGCGCCCATTTACTGAATTAGATATTGGATTATTATGTTTTCAATTGAGCATTTCTCACTACACAGACTTAAATCAAGGGATCATTGTATAAGAATTACAGTTAGTAACTTTTTTCAGTTGTTTGGTTTCTTTTTTACTAAATAAAGTATCCGAAATTCTAACGAGACTAACTCACGTTCGAATTGTGTTCAAGTGAGTCTTGTTCGTGTAAATTGTTCGATAAATGTACGTGTAATCAGAAAAATCGAAATCGAATGTCCTAAATAGTATCAAACTCTCCTAAAGTAACTGTCGTCAGCAAATGTTCATACAAAATCAAGAAAACGTAATACCTGAATAATAACTGAGGAGACCGCCATAGTTACGGCTTGTCTGACCCGATAACGATAGTAGTAAGGGGCATGTAATACAGACTACTAGTCATTATTCTTTAAAACACAATGAACCGATCGCTTTTTGGTTATCAAAATAGCGGATTAGAACACCTTTAATTGAGGATACAACAAATACTGAGTCTATGATTAAAGCCAATAGTCCAAAAATCGATGTAAAAATCAGCCAGGAAATGGGGTGTTTTAAAGTTGCGTTTTAGGTTTCATCAAGTATATATGCAAGGAAAAGGTTTATTGTATACCATTTTTTAATGTATTTTTTCCACATTAGTAAAAACAAAATGCTGTTCAAACGCGCGTTGAATGTGACAACTGCTAAATAAAATTGTCCGTAAAGGACTTCAATCCATGAAAATCGTTGTTTTTAACCGAAAATGGCCATATTTGAAGATGAAATTGATTATCCAAGCTAGCTAATTTCGATTTATTAAGTTACCAAATTCATTCAAACATCACTGATCTATCGACAAATCCAACTTTAAAACATATTTAGTGATCATTTCACTCAGAGACTGCGCTACAGTGCAGCCTACATTTTCGATTGGTCGCCATTTCACACATGTGTCGTGCTTGGGTCGATAATTAATGTCTTAGAATAAACATGAAATTTACTAAAATTGGACAATTAAGTCATAAACGACCAACTTATTTATGACTGTCGGACATAATTTTCTTAATGAGTACATAAAACATCTTTCGATGGATTAGTTTAAAGTGGATATCCGTGGATAGAAATAGCTCTCCTTTTCGTGAAAATGGTGAATGAGACGGAATGGCGCTCTCGCATCGTCTCGCGACGACTGAGAACTTTCGTTACTTTCCTTCCGTTACGAATCCATCTAATATATGATCCTTGCTGATTCTAACTGGTTTTGACTCCTCAATCTTGGTCTGTTCTAAAGAACATGCGTGTAAATATAGCGCCTATATATGAGTAAATACAGAAGGAAAACGCCCATTTTTTCATTAATAAAAAACACTTTCTGTTTCAGGTACGTGCGTGCCTTCCTTCATAGTTCTATTAATCTCACACTGGTCCTTGATAACTTCAGTGACAATAGTTTCAATATCCTAATCAAAATATATCAATAAATAAACAGAACTAAAACAATACACACGTTCACACATAAATTATAGCAAATTTATATAAAATTTTACCTGGGTATACGAAGCCGCCATGATGACTTATATGTTCACGAATCCTTGGCTCAAATAAAAAGCGTCTGCAATCTTCAAGTGCAATTTATGTTATGAATTTATCGATCAGTAAAATTCAACTGACGTGCACAGTATAAACTATATTTAGAATGTAAAAATGTATATGAAACCGAAAGTAGTAAGTCCCTCTAATCATGTGAGATATACAGCATATTATGTCCTACTCATGTGTTAGTCCGGTATATAAACTACAAAAATCGACTGAACCGTGCATGGAATGATGTAAAAAATGTTTTTGCATTTTCTTGAAGCTAAGACACTGCAGTTTACGAAACTGGATGATGCCACTTCGGCACTCTTGGGCAACTCTCAACATTCAAGATGGCGGACAAAATGGCGGATGAGAGCTGATTAATGTATAATAAGTCCATCTTTTTTACAGTCTGATAATTTGAAGAGCTGAAATTGGTCTAACATTACCTTCAATTTTATTTCATGCAATTTTGGAACCCTTCATTTTTTTCCAATCCAAGATGGCGGACAAATTGGCGGATTAAAGCTACATTTGTCGGGAATATCAAACACAATGAGCAGAATCGTACACTGAGTCATATCAAAAAAGTTTAATGCATTTTTTACTCCTTAGTTTAGTTTATAAAACTGGTTGATGCTACACTGGCATCATTTGGCAATTCCCAAAATCCAAGATGGTGGCTAGAATGGCTCAAATAACTGGCTGTCGGGTATATATCAACCACAATGAGCTAAGTCATAGACTGGGGTATACAAAATGATTTCAATGCATTTTATTTTGTTGTTTTACTTTTGTTTATGCAACCAATTGATGCCATGCTGGTATTCTTTGATAACTTCAAGAATCCAAGATGGTGTTCAAAATGAATTATAAGAGCTGGAAAGTTAATTTCAAGTCACATAAATAGACATAACTCCACACTAATGGGTATACAGCAACATGTTTAGGTTATTTATATCTCTTGCTCTTGCGAATATTAAATCATTGATACTAAAGCTTGTCAGTTGACTCAAGAAGCAAATTGTTTCTAAGATGGCAATATAGAGGCATTATTCTGATAATATTTAATTCATTGAACAACATAGCTTGTAATACGATATTTTAATATCCTTAGAATAACGACCACTTTTACATATATGTTTGTCACTTCAATAATCAATATGTACTAAAAAGAGGTTATAAACAAAGAAAAAGACAAATGATATTGAAAATATTGTGTGCATGTTCTATTATCTTTCAAGGTATTCTAAGAATATATTAATGCCAAAGCAATTGATAGAAATTCTGTTGACATTGTAACACATTTTGATAGTAAATAAGAGAAATTGCAATAGGATTTCAAGTTTGATCTTGACATCAGATATCACTACTGTGTCATAAGTGTTCTTTATTTCATTGTAAATGACTCTATCCATTGATCAAAAAGGAGAAATATCTAAAGCAAATTTTCATCACAAGTCTGTAGTATAATTTGTTTTTAATTACAAGGACAGAGAGAAATTAAGTCGCGTAAATGCCAATTCTATAAGCGTATACACTGCTATTTGAACCCAGTGCCCAACTCATGATTTAGCAAATAGTGTTACCCTGTGCAAGATGGTGATTTTAAGGGATTCGCCAATTACAAAACATGGCCAAGTAGAAAATTTAGAAATGTCTTGTTTCACTTAAGTCTAAATATCTTGAAAGAACACATAACATATCTGATGCATCAGTGTCAAAGGTTCAAACAGACATGATAACTATACACAATTGGAGTATATTCATTATCAACTGCAAAGTCTTCCCAAAGAAGGATGGTACGCCGAGACAATTTGTCAATCTCGTACGTTATATTCAAATATGTTCCACTCCAAACATTATAGACGATGCATTGCAAGATATGGTGATTCTCCATTTTTTTCGGTAAAATAACAAATATGTTTAATCGCATTAACCTTTAAGACTTGGTAGGAGAAGCACAGACAACAAAATTGTACAACAAATGATCTATTTTTGTTGCTGCAATTTGCTGAGCACCAAAAATATCTGACGACATTGGTGTGCTGATACTCATTTTGAAATATCTATCTTGTAAGAGTGACACTGTAACAATGGGTTTAACTAACATTCGTTCAAAAAGTAATGTTACAAGTCAGTTAGTTATTGACAATGTAAAGAGAGTACATTGCTAGCATGGATGTAAAATATGCTTTTAAAGCTGGTTCACCTATCCTACACCAAAAGTGAAGAAATTTATGCTATCTTTTGGCCAAAAGCTAGTACCCGCTTGGATACTTTCTAAAGATATTAATCATTAATATGTTAAGTTTACCATAGCATGTGATGTGCTTAGGGTGTTGAGTGAAAAATACTCTGTAAACAGAAATTTGTGTTGTCACTTGAACATGTTAATTGTTAGCAAAATACAAAAACGACCAGAGAAATTGTGCTATCGTTATGTAATATTAGACTGAAGCAAACTTAAACACTTAAGCATAATTTTTATTCTAATTTAGTCTAGTTTAGTCAAGTCAGACTGTATCATTGTTTGTGTAATGATAATAAAAAAGCTCAATCAATTAGTTTCTTCCTCGTTTTTAAATAGCACATGCTTATTTTGCAATTTATGTTTCAGTGTATTTTTTACTGCATCAAACATTTTCAACTAAAAGGATTATAAGCTTTTCAAATATCCACACATATTGCAATCTTAAACAAAATGATTGCCATTCATAAGGGTCCTGTAATAAATTGTTGTGTAAACTGTATATTAACCCCATTTTATTTTCCCGTTTTTCTTTATTTAAATGGCATACAATTTGGAAATTAAATTAGTTTGTTCATTCCAATTATTTATCAAATTTTCATTTCATTAAATCAAGTAAATAAGTAACATTATTAATTAATTGTATGATATTGGAGTTCAAATTCAGGGCTGATAGATACGGCGTTCACTACGGCATTATAACCAAATACTCGGTCATCATGGGAAAAAATGCCTTTCATAAATACCTTGGCTAATATGAAATTCATGCATTTTGATTGGATCCGAATGTCAAAATGGCCGAGTTTTCTCATGAAGGCAGTGTTTTTCTTCCACAAAAAAATGCTGCCATTTTGAATGTTAAATTGGTACAATCTGAGTGTTTTGATAGGGACCCTATCTGCGATTATAGTGAATTAAGTGTTTTCATAATGGCCTGTTATTTGGCTGAAGACAGTCATTATAGCCTGAGGCCGCAGGCCGAAGGCTAATACGACTGTCTTCATCCAAATAACTTTATCATTATGAAAACACTTCATTATTTACAATACATTATTGCTAAAAATAGAACTGGTTGAATTTGCTTCGTAACCGTAATCTTGGACTCTACCTTGAATCTTGAGTTGCTAATAGATGATCAGGTGGGTAGTTTTACAAACTGGAGAGTTTAAGATTAAAAAAAAACAAAAAAACATTGAAACTTAAACCCACATGTGTTTGTTTCCGTTCATATATGTATATTACAGTCCAACCTGTGAACAACGGCCGGCCAAGGGAAAACAGAAAAGTGGCCTTTGTTCACAGGTGGCCTTTGTCCGGAGGGAGGAACAAACGGGCCATGTTTCGTCAGACTTGAGAGACAGAGTTCATAATTAACATTAATTAATAATTAAAATTATTTTTATTTTCAACCTTAATTGATTATTCACATTATCATTATTGAAGTTGTGACTATAAATGAATAAAACAAAACTTTGAACAAAGAATGACTAAAACAAAGAAATCAGTGATTTTTTGTTTGCAGCTACATTTCATGCTATGCCCTCAACATTAACAAATGCACTCTACAAATTCTCACTACTCTGACCTTTTGTATAGTATTTCTATCTTATCCCAGTTGTCGAATTACCTGTATACAGCGGTCACAGTTGAACGAATTTAGCATGAATTAATAATTAAAATTGTTTTTATTTTCAACCTAAATTCATTATTCACATTATCATTATTGAAGTTGTGACTATAAATGAATAAAACAAAACTTTGAACAAAGAATGACTAAAACAAAGAAATCAGTGATTTTTTTTTGCAGCTACATTTCATGCTATGCCCTCAACATTAACAAATGCACTCTACAAATTCTCACTACTCTGATCTTTTGTATAGTATTTCTATCTTATCCCAGTTGTCAAATTACCTGTATACAGCGGTCACAGTTGAATGAATTTAGGAATTAACAGCGTGTCACAAACATTTATCTAACTGCCGGACGTGTGAAAAACAAACCTAGTGGAGTCTCCAAACATTCAAAACTAATTAACAAAGTGTCATCACATGACGTAATTTACTCCCGATTTACAAATAAATTTACCAATAAAAGGATACATTAACATATTTTTATAATAAGGTGACGAGAAAATTGTCTACAGCTTGATAATAACTAATAAAATCGTACTCGAGATGGTTTGTTTACGAAAAAATCCGATTTCGGGTTTTTAGCTTAACTTTAACAAAAATGGCGGCCTGATTTCGAAATCGCCTTTTTACGAAATACTGTCTTCAAACAATCGTCTGGCCGTTGTTCACAGTTCTAAACTGGCCGCGGGGATGGTTTTGACTGGCCGCTGGTCGCAGTCGACAGGTGGCCGTTATTCACGGCCTTTTTAAGAGCGTTTTCGGTCGGGGGGAAATCGAAATGGCCGCTGTCGGCAGGTGCCCGCTATTCGGAGGTGGCCGTTAGCACAAGTTGGACTGTATATACTAAACTATTAGATCACATCCGCCATTTTAGCCGCCATTTTGGATTTATAATTCTTTATAATAACTTTTAACTTAGTGAAATTAATCGGTTTCTTTAATGACATGAACTATTTTATAAGTAAAAAAATTTCTACACCACTCTCTTTCTGCCAGTTTGTTCTTTATATACTGGACTAAAAGCCTTTGTCCGCCATTTTGACGACATTTTGACCGCCATTTTGAATTTAAACATTTGTATATGAATAACAAAATTTAACAAACTAGATGTACAAATGTTGAAATCACTTTTGTCCTTCATTTTAAGACCATGATGTGTAAAAATACATTTTGCATGTATAATTTAGCCTCTAGCCGCCATCTTAGTCGCCATCTTGGATTCTGGGAGTTGCCCAAGGATGACAAAGTGGCAACAATCGGATTTGGAACCAGTAAGACCATATCTACCAATAAATTGAATAACATTTTCTACATCATTTCGTGCAAGGTCATCCTTAGTGTTGGCCGGACTAGTACATGCAAAGCTGTTTATGTCAATCTCCACTAAAGGGAGATCATCCAATATCAAATAATGGTATTCTGTATCAAGTTACCTCCCTTAGATTATTCACAGATCATTTAAATTAACCATTCACCTTCCTGTTTATACTTATTTATACCCTGCAGCTTGATGACATCTTTAAATTATAACTCAACAGCTGGTAGTGTATTGTTGCTTATAAATGTGTTTGTTTGTTTTGTTGGGTTTAACACCGTAGCAACACATTGTATAGGTCATATAACGGCAGTCAGTCAACCTACTCACTCCGCCTGGAAAGGCTAAATCTCTAGATTTAGCTGTTAACAAACTACTAAGCACATACTTTCGTCAGTGACTGACAACTGCCCTACATAATTAAAAATCATTGGTAGGAGGGAAAATGGCCATAGAATAATTTCATGACCAAGCTCCACAAAAGTATGCCCCGCCTGGGAATCGAACCTACGTACACTTGATCAGTAGACCTGCGTGCTACCAACTGAGCTAGCCGGGCAGCTGCTTATAAATGCACATTTATGATTGGTTAGAACAAAGCAACCTACATCAGAAAAATGAGTTGTCAAGGGATTTTTTTATGAACATTTCTGAATTATCGGACAAAAGATTGTTATAAGCAGCTTAACTCCTATAGTGTCTTATTAACCTTGAACTGTAGCACAGATGAGAGCACTCAGGGATTTAAAATATAGTTTCCTCATTTGGATATTACTAATGAAACAAGACTATGCTGTCATTGCCCATATCATTAACATGTGACTAAGATAAAAATAACTCAACAATGTATCAGAGATATTCATGTATATTAGGACGTATTACAAAGATAGAACTAAGGCCACAACAAGTTAATGTTCTATGGATTCGCTCGCACCTAAATTTTGACTTTTTTTGCAAAAAATATTTTTATTTCCTCACTCACTCATAAAAATTTGGTCAAACCTCTATATAAAGAAACTGTAGAACACATGATCAACTTGTTGTGGCCTACGATAAAAAAACTCAACATTGTATCAGAGATATACATGTATATTAGGACGTATTACAAAGATCTAGAACAAAAATATTACACATACAATTTACACTCATAATTATATGCCATTATTAAAATGTACACTTATAATTATATACCATTACTATATATCATTGTTGATTGTTCATTTTGACCTGAGACAGATCATGTGATTTCACTTGTGTTCTTTCACAGAGTATTAAATGATGAGTGTAAAGTAGTAATCAGTCTCCATGACTTAGTTCATTTCAAATCAAACAATTACTCTTTCAGATATTCAAATACATTAGAACTTCCTACAGTAAAAACTACTACTTATGGTAAGAAATCATTCAGATATGAGGCAGTGCAGGTGTGGAACAGCCTTCCGAATGAATTCAGACAGGTAGATAATTTTAAAGAGTTCAGAAGGCTGGTCCGCACCTGGACTGGCCCCTCATGCAAATGTTCATTATGTATTTAGAAACGTGTTGTATGGGTTTGGTGAATTGGCCACCACCCGTAAATGTGTACATGTTGTTGCTTTTAATGTAAATGATGCCTTGCTTTTAGTATGCTTATGCTTATGTTTTTTTTTCCTCCTATCTTTCTTAAAAAGCTTTAATTTGCTATGTGATGCTATTTTTTTTTATTCTGCTATAAATAAGTTTCTTTTATTTTTCTATGCATGTGTTTTAAATTGTTTCTATAAATGTTCCCCTAGTGTCTGCACTTAGTTCTAGTCATTATGATCTCTTGTGCATCTGTTTTTAACCTATATATGCTTGCTTTTTATTTGCTGTAAATAATGTTCTCTGCATGTGTTTTATGGTTCTTCCCAGATTTCTTTTATGTCAAACCAGTGTTTTTATATGTACCATGAATGCACTCATTTATATATTTATTTATTTAGATACCTGTGTACTCATGTATGTATGTATGGACACCCTGGTTAGTTATGTGGTAAATGCTGATCAGTTTTTTCCAAATCTGATTTGGAAATTTCTATGTTTTTTTTAATCCATTTCTTATGTATCACACTTTTGTGTTAATTTTGTTTCTCGGGATTTTATATCTTTTTTTCTTATGGCAGTTTTTAGACTTAGGTCAATGATCAGCATTTTCCATCATAACTTTTACTTGTTTTATTTATTTATTTATTTATTTTTCATAAATCTTGAAATCTCTCACATAAAATTAATGTTCACTCAATCTGCGTAAACACATATCCAGCAGACCACGGTCGTACTGGATCTGTACTTTTTCCCTTTGAGGTCACGTCGAGATGAACTTTGTGTCGACCAATCAATGGGTAGCTTTCATCTAGACGAAAACACTATTAATCACATTTTGATTTCGTAAATTCTATTTTTAGACCAAGTTTTGCTTGCTAATTTAACCGCGGTAATATTCACAGGCTGCGATTGGGCGGCTCATTTCAAATTTCGTGACGTAGACGATGTAAACAAGTTACGTATCATAACAATTTCGTCATGAATATTATGATGAGAAAAGGTCATCTGAACGTGACCTTCGTTTGGAAAAGGCCAGATCTACATTAGCGAATATGCGAGCGGTAAAATTGTAGATCGGGTTTTAATCAGATTGATGTTCACTGTGCTATTTTGTACTTTCTTTTATTTCATTTTAATTCTGCTTGCTTTAAGCTATTACCTCTTGTGCTTACTGCTAGACATGTATGACTAAAAAGTATATTGTTTTATTTTTTTTGTATCTTTGTTTTAAACATAAAATATCATAATTTTATTTTTTATATAAGTATTTTCTTAAAATTAAATTTTGAAATAAACTTTTTGTTTTTCCTTTCTCTTAAATGTGATAGTTTTTTTTAATTATTTTTTAACTTTATAGGTACGTCTGAAATTCTGATTTTATGGTATGATAGACCTAGGAAACCATTTGCCGCATGGTTTGTAAGTTTAATTGTTTGTACGCACATACCTGTTTTCTTTTTTTTCTTTGTGTTTTAAATTTGCATTTTTATTTTCAGTGCTTTACTAGTTGCTTTTTTTGCAGACTTTTTATGTTTATTTGTTAATCTCTGTTATGTTTTAAATTTGAATGTTAGTTGTTTTTGTTTATTGTCGGAAAATAGCTTATAAGCTAATGTTTACCATGTTTGTATAAAGCCGACTCTAAATAAATCTTCTTGTATCTTGTATCTTGTCTCGGGACAATCTGAATAAGCTATGAATTTAAGACTGATTATAAATGTATATAAAAATGAATATCAGAATTAATATGATGATCTCATAAATTTTGTAACTATTTAGAATGTTTGAATCAAGAATGCATTATTTATTAGCATGAGCCCTGAGCATCTGCTTTAGAACAATACAATACGTAAGTTACCATAAAATTAAAAACAAATCTTAGATTTTTAATAAATTATTGACTAACTCCATTTATACCAGAAATTACAAAACTAAAAAAAAAATTAATAATAGTCAACAAGAGGCCAACCCTGTTTAAGAATGAAAAAAACAACAACAATAAATACTGAGATTATTAAAAAAGCAACAATCAATACAAATAATCAAGAACTATTGTCAAAGGGGGTTAACTCTGTTTGGAATACAATGAAATATTTAAAACAGTACAATACTGAAGTATCTCCCATTGACCTTACACTAGTAAATGCAAAAAAATACAACAAAAAGTTAAACACTTAAATAATTAGTCCATGGAACACTGTACGACCAGCACTGTGATATATAGAGTCTATTGGTCCATGAAACACTGCATGGTATATAGAGTCTAAGATTCCTTGCAGAGAGCTAACAACATTTTCTTGTAATCGCCACTAACATCACCCTTGATAAAACTACCTAAAGTTTTACCATACTTCTTCTGAAACTCTTCTTTTATCTGTACCATATCCACCTGAAAACAAGAGGTATAAAATACACTTAATATGTTTGTTACAATATATAGTGACAAATTTGACAGGTCTGCAAGGCCATTACCCAACTTTTTCCCGTATTTTGTGATTTTGGCTGCGTACAACTCCCCCATTATGTATATTAGGCACTGAATGCACCGTCTAATAAGTGTTTGCATGTCAAAAAAACAACCTTCAGGTCATTACAGATGTCATCGGGTGATTATCGCATAGTGGCAAGTAGCAACTAATCATTTACTTCTTATAATCCAACTTGTGTTAAGCAGTCATATATTGTAAACAGCTGAATATAAGTGATCATTAAAAGTCATTTCTTTAACCTAGGAGCCCAAAGCCAGGGACTAGCGAAAATCTATTCAGGCCAGTGAAAATTAGATAATATCTCATATAATTGTGCTAGTTGACACTTTTGCCCTTATACCTCATAATAAATATGGCTTAGATCTACAATTAAAAACATCAATGAAATTAGGATATGAAAAATGGTTGTCCCAACAGGTCATTTTAGCAGTTAGTAGTGTATCTTGTTTATATATTATTGGTTGCCCTGAAAAATATTTTGGTCACTCTAACTAAAAATTGGTTGTCCTGAGCAACCAGAAACCCACAAATTTTATTCAAAGTTTTGACAGTTCACATGACATCCTAAATGGAAACTTTCAACCATATATAACAGTTCAGGTGATTCTAACATCACATACTGCCAGGGGAAAGCAACTTGTTGATTGGATGGGTAAAAACTACACTGCCACAAATACCCTTACAAGACTATGTGAAATACGATTTATTAGACTACATGTATATCCAGAATTCAAAAATTGGGGTTTTCCCTGCAGTACTAACAACTTTCACCATTACAAATGAAAATTTGTGTACAAAGAACAACAGAATAGACTATATCTGGAATTCAAATATTTGGGTTTCCCCTTCGGTACAAACAAACGTTCACCGTTACAATGAAAACTTGTGTACAAAGAACAAAAGGATATAATCCATAGTTCATGCTTTTTAGCTATAATGTGTAACAAACTTTGTTTGTACTGCCTGTGCACGGACGGAAAAACCCATAAATTTGTATTCCAGGCTAGGTCTATTCAATCCATATATCATGCTTTTTTAGTAATGATGTGTGAAAAACTGTTTGTACCGCCTAATCATGGATGGAAAAACCAATAAATTGGAGTGCCTTATTAGGTCTTTTAAGATTGAGTATAAGTCTATGATATATACCTCACATCTTGTAACAACACAACGTATCAGTTGTTTATCTTTGGTACCATCACCTTTCATACTTTTATATAATCTCTCAGCAAAGTAACCTGGTAAATTCCGAGCAATAGATACTGAAATACATAACATTGATGATGCTGATACAAATAAATAATTAATACTGCAATGTTTTTTTCTTTACTTGAAAAATTATTTTGAAAAGTTATAATGTTAGCTTGATAAATTATAATCACACTAAAACAAAGCTAAGTGTTGCCTTAGTAGTAAAAAAAGTTGGCCTGTTTTATTTTGCTAGTAACTGCAACACTATGAAATGGACATACAATGAACCAAAAACATGTTATTGAATTGACAAGTGAAGTTAATTTATAATGATCACATGTCTATTAGTAATGAAATTATTTGCAGCAAACCAGTTTTGTAGTTCCCTTTGAGAACAACCAAGGGTGTGCCCTGCTTGCCCTATCAGTAACACACAAGTCTATTGATCGAGGGGTCATGAATTCAATTCCTTGGCGGAGCATACTTATGTGGAGTTAGGTCTTAAAATAATTTCTAAGGCCATTCTCCCTCCTACCACTGTTCTAAATCATACAGAGCAGTGGTCAGTCACTGACAGATGTAGGTTAGGGACTTAGTAACTGGTTAACAGCGACATCAAGAGGTTTAGCCTTTCCAGAAATAGTGAGTAGTGTGACTAACTGTCATGATATGTTGCTATGGCGTTAAATTTGATCAATATAAATATTGTAGGCTTAGTGCAAAACAGTTATAACTCACTCTTTTATTTTAATTGAGTTACGACCCTTTTGCCTTAAGCCCATGATATATGAGAACAACCAATAAATTGTAAAGGAATTAATATAAACTAACCAATGGTAAGATAGCCATCCTCCAAGTAACCACTAGTTTCAGATTTAATAACTTGTTCAATATCTTTCTTATGGTTAGTCTTATAAGCATCAAATGTAGCATTAAGTTGTGGATAACTTCTCACAGATAGGATTCTATTAAATGTTGATTCATCTGTTCCTATCTTGTTATCACCTGCCTGAAAGTAGTAACAGTAATCAAAGCACTGAAAGCACTGATTAAACAATTTATTGATAATCTTCCTCAACTGAAATTGTGTGAGGAACAGAGCTGAGGACAAACAAATGTAGAATCAAAGCGCTGAAGGCACTGAATTTGTTCGGGTTTAAAAAGTAAAATGAGATTTTCGGCTCCAACTAGGTTTGTGCACAAAGAACAGTTCAGTGATAGGTAGAACAGCATTGTTCCGGTTCAAAACACTTCAAACAATCGACCTATAAATAGAGCAGGTTAACCAGACAGGCGAACACACTTTTGATTTGTTTTCGCACAATCACAACAAGTCAAGGGGGTCAATCTTATAACAATGCAATAATAACCGCTTTAAAGTTATCATTCATGCACATTTATTATACTGCATCTGTATCTTACATAAAATTAAATACCACTATTCAGACATCATTCAAAGTCATCAACTACGATCTTTAAACTTTTCCTATAGAACCATTCTATTACATATGATGTAACATCTCTACTGACAACTGGCACTAACGACAGGTCGTAACTGAATAGTTGATACCATTCTATTACATAATACGACGTAAAGATCTCTACTGAGACGCCTAACTCATAAGCTATTATACATACGCTTCAGTATAGACCCATTAACAAGTGTATTTCAGGAAATATTGCACCTGACATAGCAGACGATCATTTTGAATTGCTCTATACTTATATACTGAGGGACTACTTCTTGATTCGGTAAATTTTCAAAATCGGAAAGCGCCAGAAATACGGTAAATATATTTGTTCAGGACTGAAGTCCCGAGCAAATAAAAATGATAAGGGAATGGATTTTCCAAATAATAACATTGAACCCTTTAAATCATTCAAAAATCAAAGTACACATGTAGTGAAGGTAGTAGTGCTTGTTTTTAGAATAATAATTTTATAATATAAAATGTGTTTAGTTCTACCTTCACAACATTTTAGACTATTCTAGCCCTATACAGGATACAAGGAGCATTAAATAAAGTCAGGTATACAATCTGTAAGAAATGAACATTAGCTTATAAGCTAATATCCGACAAACCTATGCATAGATCTATACAGTATTTTAGTAATGAAAAATGCACAATAAGGAAAGAATTTGTTGTGACTATTGTAGAGAAGTGAATGCTATAGAGTAGAGACCATGGCCGGAAAGGGAGGTTTATTTTACCTCATAAAGTTCTTTAGCTTCAGCAGCAGCAAGGGCTTGATCAACAGTGGTACTGTCATCTCTATTAGCAGCAAGTTGTGATACCAACAAACGTTGTAGATGTCCACTTGTATCACCTTTAACATCTGATTCTAAATCTTTCTTGAACACTTTAAATAAAACAACATAGTTCTTTGCAAATACACTATATTTATACATTCATTTAGGACCACAGTAGAAAACTAGAAATAAGAGATTTATCTCTTTTTTTATGTCATCTGTAATCTGTGATCTGTATGTCATAATATGACACTATACATAATGTGATACTCTCCATTTGTGTGCCATGTGTTATGTCAAGTTCAATGCCACTAACATGAGTTGCTGATTTCAATGGTAAAAAAAAGCTTGGCCAGGATAATATTTTACAGCATTGCCAAGATTTGTCACAGAATCCCATTATAAGACTCTGTCAACGACAGCCAGACATATATATGTGAACAACTGATGTGACGTTTTATAGATAAGAAATTATAGAATATAGATTTATATAAAATTGTATGATATATGAAGTGATATGATTTAATGTGAAACAATGCAATATGATTTCATTATCTCAGCATCCGAGTGTTCTATAATCACATTTACATACATGTATACAAATGTTCAATTTACTTACATGTTTTATATGTCTTTTTGATGTCTTCAATTTGTGCCTTAGATCTTGAACATAATATTTCTATTAGAGTACTTTCATCTGTTCCAAGACCCTAAAAACAAAAACATGATTGATAACATAGGGGACTGGCACAATTCTTGAATATACAAATTAGGTAAATTACTCAAAAAATTAAATATTTTTTATCCAAGTTCAATTCCATTATAACTTATTCTATATCACAGTTTTAAATATGCTTGCATAGCTTATGCTTTGTTCTTTCAAAGACACCAACATTTTCTAAATATACCAGAAACACCATAAAAACAGATTTTGTTCTGTCTGCACATATGTCCAACTAATCTAAAGTCTGAGTAATTCAAATACCACTTGTAACAATGATTAATATTAAATCAATTGTTCAATATCAGTTTTATGCAGTCTGATGTTTGAAAGCAAAATATATAAATTTGTAAACCCGAGTTGAAACAGCAGTTGGTAGCACGCCACTATTTCGAATCGTGTGTCCCCAAAAGTATACGGGTTCAAATCCTATCCAGGGAGGTTATACCCTTTCAGGAAAATTTGACAATAATGTCAATTTTTCTCCATTTCATTAATAAGGTATATATGGAGAACTTTCCAACCCTGTGAAAGAGTAGGCAAGTACTGGTAACAGACAAGGGTTCTGGAAAGCTAGGTTAGGACGCGGTAAAATAATCTAAATTGTGTTGACACAGCCGGTAATCCAGCATATAAAAAATTAGTACACGCCTATATACCAACCTTGATGGCATCATGTAATTGTTTAGCATCATACACTTCTGGTGTTTCCATTAAAGCTAATACAACATCTTCAAACTTTCCACCAAGTTCAGATTTTAATTCTGCCTTTAATTCCTAGAATTAAATTATTCAATATAATTTATAATAATACACGCATACAATGAAAAAATGAAGTATTCTCAAAAAGTAACTAAAGTTTGGTCATTTTAAGACCTAACAATTGTTAAATCACAGGCTGCAGGTATGGTCACTACACGTTCTTATGTAATGTCTTTAGTGGATCAAGACCCAGCCAACCACTTTTGCTTTGATATATATCAATTAGGATAGATGCTTAATTAAGGTTCCTAAAATGCACTGCAATTGCAAGTCAAGAATATTGTTAGTGGGAAAAGCAATGTAGTGCACTGTACTTTACATCAAATTTCAAGAATACTCAGCCATATTCACACTCACTGTCATAGGAAAGGTTTAGATGAATGGACCCAAGCATTTAATAAGTACATTGTACATTCAATGTACCTTCACTAGTGGCTGATAGCTGCTCTACTTTATACAGAGGTAGGCTGGTAATAGCTGTAGAAAATATGTCATAATCAAACTTTTTTAGAGGTATGTAGGCTCTTCAAGGACTACAACCTGCAAGCCCTGTATTCATAGCACAGGAGCTTGACATTCTGTATTGTAGTTTGAAAAAAACCTCTTATAATAAAAACTAACAAGAGGGGTTTCAATCTACAATACAGAATGTCAAGCTCCTGTGGTCATAGTCAGAAGTGCTATCAACTGAAGTAACAAGGAGACAATTAAGGGTATAACAGAAGTTATTTCACAATAGACTGCTTGCACTATTTAATAGTTTTTTAAAGTTTATAGTCAAAGTAAAGATATACATCAGGGTAGGTTAAGAAATGAAGTTAATACATACCTTTCCATATTGTGATTTGAATGAGAGAGCAATCTCTTGTCTTTGTTTGTTGGAATGGTTTGACAATACTTTAATAATAGCAGCCTCATCAGTACCTTGAAAAAAGTTATACAGTATAACTTCTGGAGAGAAGCACTCTATAAAACAAATTCTCTGCACAAAATAGCACTTGATATTTTCTTCAGGTGAAGTTTTAATTGAATTTAACCAGCAGAACAACAACTTCTGAACAGCAGCACAATTTAGTCCCTTCCAGTGGGTGTTGTTCTATGATTAGAAAGTAATGCCATGCCAGCACATTTTAGGTTATTTTACGCTAGGAGGCCAGCACACCTAACCAGTCTTTCCTGGGAATTTGTCTATAAATAGTACTCATCTACCTTTCCATAAGACCAGCAATTTCTCCATATACCTTATTAGTAAAGGAAAATGTACATTATTGTCTAACTTTCATGGAAGAGTATAACTGCCCATGGTGGGATTTGAAACAGTACCCCCTTATGGAAACTAGATTCCAAATCCCAAGGCACAACCAACTGCCCTACAGACCCAGGTTATTTTATAATATATACATGCATACATTCATGTAAATGTAATTATTGATAGCTATAACTAAGAGATTGTTTATGTATTTATAATAGCTATTTAACAATTTAATGCTATATGTTTTAATATAACCTGGTTACCCCGGTATTATAAAATTTGGTTTCTATATAATGACTTTCTTCAGCTAGAACTAGGCATAAGCTGATTTTACAAGTCAAGTTTTTAGTTTTCCTACTTACCTAAACCTTTCATAGCTTTCCTCAACTCTGCAGCAGTACTTTCTGCCGAGAATGGATTGCATGGAACAACAGTACCCTAAAAATATATAAATCTATATTTGAATTTACATAAACTTTATGGTCAACCTTACTATGATCATAATCTTATTTCTGATTAAATACCCTAAGTCAATGATATGATTGATTGCTATAGATGTATGCACACATGTCAACTGATTGGTCATAAGGTTAAACATTTTCACATTGCTTTTATTCATAGACATAATTTTATCTTTATTTGCACTTTAAAATATGGGTGGACTCAGATTTTATTCACATTAGTCCCTTGCCCTTTAAGTACAGCAATAGAGGTGAAGTTAAAAGTTTTTTTTGTTTTTTTTATGCTGTATTCAACAAATATTTAGGTTATAAAATTATACGACGACCAGCTCTTCCTACTATAGGTTTCCTAGACACTTTTATATCACCAGTACTAACTTAACCTACCAAGAGGCCAACAACTCATGTACAGGGTATGACATACCGAGACTGGGCTCGAACCGCGATCTCTGGATTTGAAGTCAGACATGCTAACTACTACGCCACAGCCGGGGCACCTTAAAAAAGGTTTTACTGTGTACATAGTATTTGACAGAGTATGAGATGTGTTCATAAAAAGTAAATTTACAGTATACAATATTTTGACGGAGTATTAGAGGTGACAATACATAGTGGTTTTACTGTATACAATATTTGACAAAGTATTAGAGGTGACATTACAGAGTGGTTTTACTGTATACAATATTTGACAGAGTATTAGAGGTGACCATACAAAGTGGTTTTACTACATACAATATTTTGACAGAGTATAAGATGTGACCATACATAGTTTTAGAAGTGACCTAAAAGAATGGTTTTACTGCATACAATATTTTGCCCCCGCAAACAAGTCAACAAACTGAACAAGTGCCCTAGTTGGTTATTATGTTATGCTATTGTATAAGTATTGATTTTTGTACCAAATAAACATTTATTGTTTACATTCATCTTCCAGTATTACCCATGAGATTTTTCATGACATTGTAAAGTACAGTATAACCTCTGCAGAACGACCCTCTACAGAGAAAATCCTCTGCACAACAACAGCTTTTGATATTTCCCTTGGGCATAATTTCAATTGAATTTAACCTCTGTAGAGCAACAACCTTTGAAAAGCAACACATGTTAGTCCCTCCTAGTGGGTGTTGTTCAAGAGAGGTTGTACTGCACTGTATCCATGTTAGACTCTTATATTGCAAAATAATTGAACATTAACTTTCCTATGATATGTATGAACAAACGTTACTCATAGAATCAAACACAGTCATGGTGTGAATATGATATTTCAAAATGGTTGATAGCATACAGTCACACATGAGTACATGAATACATTATACATGGTATTTTATATATCCTTATTAAGGTTCTGGAACTGTAATGGTGACCTTCCACAATCTTTATTATGATATTGTTTCTTGAATCTATACTATTAAAGACATTGAATGGTGAATTTTTAGGGAAGTTTACCGTTTGTAACTTAAGTTATGTGCTTTTTTATAACGTGACCCTTGATTTTCAAAGAGGCCGTAAATTGTGCCATGACAAAAATGAAAAAACAGTTTTTTTCAAATTCTGCAGTTTTATATTCACATTTTAATCAATTTTCCTGTCATACAATCATATCATGATAATCCAGGGCAATCAGATTACATTTTGGACAAATACTTATAAAAATATAGTGCTTTGTATACATGTACCCCCGAGCAAAAATCCGAGTTTTTGAGAGTGTTCAAAAAATACTCTATCTTTAAAAGCTTATATCTCAAGTCTAAAGTAAGTTAGACACATGCAACCAGTTTTAAAATTTTCTGCAGTCTTTTTTGCCCATGATATGAAATATTAAAGAAAGCTTACCGTTTCTAAAATTTTTTATAAGAATCTGTATAAGATTACTACAATGAAACTGCAAGAAAATTTATAGCGAAGAAAATACGTCAAAATGGTAAATTACTTAAAATACTCTTTTATTGAAATTTATCATCTAAATTTGTACTGGATATAGAAATATGAATGTAGAACTCTGGATTACCATATAAAACCTTCTCTTTACTGATTTTTGCTGGTTTGAGGGAAATATTAGAGAAACTTACAACTTAACACGTTTTTCGTAAAAAATTCTGACTAGTTAGGCATAACAGAGTCAAACACTTTTTGTATTAGAGAACCTTGGTTGACTATCACAGTTTTGACTCATAAACACATTTAAAAGTCCATTCTGACCAGCCAGAGAAATATCAGACGAAGTTAAGCAGGCTTGTTAACCCTTTACTGGTTGCGACATGTGTGAAAAGTAGCCATTTTTTCACAATTACGCTCAATGGCTATTTCAAGAGGCTCTAATTTCATTACTAATTATCATACAGAAATGCAACTTGGCCAAGTTATTACCTGGGGGAATGTCTTTCAGAAAAACCAAGTTGAGCCCCGATCCCCGTTACCATGGCAACGCTAGGGCGGAGCAAAAACGGCAAAAAATGCAATTTTCGTTCTTTTTCTACCGTACATTTGCGTTTCAAACAGTAATATTTTCCACAATGGAGGTCTAAAGTGCCAGGTATTTTCAGATACTGAAAACGTGTTTTCTTATCAGCATTTGGCGCCATTTTTCTGCACTCAATGACCCCGATTTTTTTTCTGGCGAGGGAGAAGCGCGAAAAAGCTCAATTTTTGGAGACAACTATCGCCTTAAGTGAATTCACTTATTCCAGTTAAAAAACACCATTTTCAAGGCTGTCGCAGCCATTTTGGACGGGGGGGGTGTCTAGACACGTAAAAATGCGGGATTGAGCGGTTAAGGGTTAAACCTTATCCTGTCGTGTTTTCTGCAATAGTTTTTGCATACACATTTTGACACCAGACTTAGTAATGTTGGCATAGTTTTAGCCATAGCTTTCAAATAATGCTGATAATTGTATTATTTACTTTTTAAAAGACAGAAAAGTACAACGATATTGTCTTCATATGCCTCACATGGGCGGATCTAGCATTCTACCGCATTCCAAATTGCTGAATATGGCGATTAGATGTGTTGTGCGTCATAGTATTTGTACCGGTATATGAGGTGATATCTTCTAGAATCTAGCGGTCGTGATGGCAAATTTAAATCGCAAATACAAAATAAAACAGTGCATTTTACTCCTGCACACACAGAATTAGCCCAATAGTTATGATCCTCTACGACGTATTAGTCCGGTATATAAACTACAAAAATCGTGAAAGGATGTAGAAAATGTTTTTGCATTTTCTTAAAGCTGAGACACTGTAGTTTACGAAACTGGATGATGCCACTTTGGCACTCTTGGGCAACTCCCAAAATTCAAGATGGCGGACACAATGGCGGATGAGAGCTGATTAGTGTAATATAAATCCAACTTGATCAAAGTCTGATTATTTAAAAAGCTAAAATAAGTCTTACATTATCTGCAATTTCATTTCATGCAATTTTGGCAACCTTCGTTTATTCTCCAATCCAAGATGGCGGACAAAATGGCGGATTAAAGCTACATTTGTCGGGTACGTCAACTACAATGAGCAGAATCGTACACTGTGGCATATCAAAAGAAGTTTAATGCATTTTGTAGTTATAATTCTTAAGTTTTGTTTATAAAACTGGTTGATGCCACACTGGCATAATTGGGCAATTCACAAAATCCAAGATGGCGGCTGGAATGGCGTAAATTACTAGCTGTCGGGTTTATATCTACCACAATGAGCTAAGTGATAGACTGGGGTATACCAAATAATTTAATGCATTTTATTTTGTAGTTAATCCGCTTTTGTTTATGTAACCGATTGGTGTCATACTGGTATTCTTGGATAACTTCAAGAATTCAAGATGGTGGTCAAAATGAATGATAAGAGCTGGAAATTTAATTCAAGTCACATAAATTGACATATCTCCTCCCTAATGGGTATACAGCAATATGTTTAGGTTTTTTACATCTCTTGGTCTTGCTAATAGTGAATCATTGAAACTAGCTTGTCAGTTGACTCGAGAACTAGAAGCAAATTGTTTCTAAGATGGCAATTTAGAGACACTTTTCTGAAAATCTTTTATTTATTGAACAACATAGGTTGTGATACGATATTTTCATATCCTTAGAATAACGACTACTTTTTCATGTATGTTTGCCACCTCAATAATAATCAATATGTACTAAAAGGGGGTTATAAACAAAGAAAAATACAAATGTTATTGAAAGTATTGTGTACATGTTCTATTATAGTTCAAGGTACATGTATTCTAAGAGTATATTGATGCCAAAACAATCGATAGAAACTCTGTTGACATTGTAACAAAGTAGTAAAAAAAAGACATTGCAATAGGATTTCAAGTATGATCTTGACATCGGATATCACAAATGAATCATGAGTGTTCTTTATTTCATTGTAAACGACTTCATCCATCGATCAAAAGGAGAAATATCAAAAGCACATTTCCATCAAAAGTTTGTAGTATAACTTATTTTTATTTACAAGGATAGGGAGAAATTACGTCGCGTCGATGCCAATTTTATAAGCGTATACACTGCTGTTTGAACCCAGTGTCTAGCTCATGATTTAGTGTTACCCTGTGCAAGTAGGTGGTTTTAAGGGATTCATCAATAAGGGACCTAGTCAGTTATTTCCCTTGTATACTCTTCAAATGGGTAGGTCCAATTAGTTTGATTACTCGGATTTTACCCTTACTTTTCAATGTCAATTTGCCAAAATTAATCTCTTAAAACATTTTTGTAAATCATTGAATTCGTTTGAAATTCAGTATTTTTACGGTAAAGAACTATCTAAATTTCATCACTTCTTTTAATATCTTCATTAACAAGGAAGATATTAGATGAAATATTTTGTAATCTTAACATAGCACTTCAATGATAAAATCCGAGGATTCCGAGTAACCAATTGGATTGCTTCAGATTTTATCAAGGAAAGATAATTGACTAAAGTCCCCAACTACAAAACATGGCCAAGTTGAACATTTAGAAATGTCTTGTATCACTGAAGTCTAAATATCTTAAAAGAACACGTAACAGGTCTGATGCATCAGTGTCAAAAGTTTATAAACAGGCCTGATATCTAAACACATTTGGAGTATATTCATTCACTATCAACTGCAAAGACTCACCCAAAGAAGAATGGTACGCTGAGACAACTTGTCGATCTCGTACGTTCAAATATGTTCCACCGCTAACGTGACGATGCATTGCAAGATATGGTGATTCTTCATTTTATCGGTAACATTACATATAAAATTATGTTTAATCCCATTAACCTTTAAGACTTGGTACGAGAAGCGTAGTCAACAAAATTGTACAACAAATGATCATTGTTGCTGCAATTTGCTGAGCATCAAAAATATGACGACATTGGTGTGCTGATACTCATTTTGAAATATCTTTCTCGTACGAGTGACACTATAAAAATGGGTTCAAATGACATTCGTCCATATGTAATGTTGCAAGTCAGTCAGTTATTGTCAATGTAAAGAGAGTACACTAGTAGCATGGGTATAAAATATGCTTTTAAAGCTGGTTCACCTATCCTACATCAAAAGTGAAGACAGTGAAGACAGTTATAATATCTTTTGGCCATAAGCTAGAACCCACTTGGATACTTTCTAAAGGTAATAATCATTAATATGTTAAGTTTACCATTGCATATGAAGTGCTAAGGGTGTTGAGTACAAAATACTCTGTAAACAATAATTTGTGTCGTCACTTGAACATGTTGCTATCACCAGACAAAACCGACCAGAGAAAATGTGCTATCGTTATGTAATATTAGACTGAAACAAACGGAAACATTTAAGTACATATTTTAATTATTCTAGTTTAGTAAAGTAAAACTGTATCATTGTTTGTGTAATGATAATAATAGAGCTCAGTCAATTAGTTTATCTCTCATTTTTTGGCACATGCTTATTTTGCTATTTATATGTTTCACTTAATTTTTACTGAGATTCAGACATTTTGATCGGTTTCGAATCTCATAATGACCGAGTTTTCTCATGAAGGCCGTATTTTTTCTTCCACAAAAAGCCGCCATTTTGAATGTTGGTACAATCTGAGTGTTTTTAATAGGGACCCTGACTGCGACGATGGTGAATTAAGTGTTTTCATAATGGCCTGTTATTTGGCTGAAGACAGTCATTATAGCCTGAGGCCACAGGTTGAAGGCTAATGTGACTGTCTTCAGCCAAAAAAATTGGCCATTATGAAAACATTGCATTATTTACATTTCATTATTGCTAAAAAAATTAGAACTGGTTGAATTTCTTTCGTAACCGTAATCTTGGACTCCACTTTGAATCTTGGGTTGCTAATAGATAATCAGGTGGGATTAACTAGTTTTACAAACTTTAGAGTTTCAAACAGATTCAGAAAAAAAACGTTGAAACTTAAACCCACGCGTGTTTGTTTTCGTCCATGTATGTAATATTTTATACTAAACTATTAGATCATATCCGTAAATAAATAAGTAAATAAATTTCTACACCACTCAGTCTCTTTCAGCCAGTTTGCTATTTACATACTGGGCTAATAGCCTTTATCCGCAATTTTGACGCCATTTTGACCGCCATTTTGAATTTAAAGAGTTATATATGAATAAAAAAATTCAACCAACTAGATCTGCTGGTGTTTGAATCACTTTTGTCCTTCATTTTAAGAACATTATGTGCAGAAATACATTTTGCATGTATAATTTATCCTCTAGCCGCCATCTTGGTCGCCATCTTGGATTTTGGGAGTTGCCCAGGGATGCCAAAGTGGCATCAATCGAATTTGGAATCAGTTAGCCCATGTCTACCAATTAATTGAATAACATTTTCTACATCCTTTCGTGCAAGGTCATCCTAGGTGTTGGCCGGACTATATTATTGTTTTGTCGATAAACCATTACTTTTCATTAACGTCCTCGACGATCACGCTGTCTAGCTTCTGGTATCGTCATTTTCGGAAAATGTGTTACGCTATGACGTCATGGAAAAACCGGGTCGCGAGGTGAAAATTACTAAAAATAGCTATTACGAAACTTGACGACGACAGCTTTTCGGGTAAAACCGGATCATACCGAGCGTCGAAGTTTACCGAAGTTAGTTACAGTTCCAGAACCTTAACTGTAAAACCGTCTCTCTATATAATATAGTACACAGTATATGTAATGCAATATGTTGAAACTCGTTTTATATAAAACAAACAATGTTTTAAGTGCATTTACTATAGATTTTACCTCTGAAGTTTTTAAATATAGATTTTTTCAGTTTCATTGTGAAGACTGATTCCAAGGATCCTATATTAGATGGATATGTAACGCCCTATCGTTCAACCAGATTTTATCGATTTTCACTGTCGTTTCAGTTTCGTCTGCTAATTTATCGTAAAGTGTATTAATTGGGGAGAAAGAGCGGGTTTTTTAAATCCAAAGTGGCGGTAATCGGCGAAAGGTTCAATTAATTGCGCGATCGGGAATGTAAGTTGTCACTTTATTTGGAATTCTTCCTGCTCAATTACGACTATTTTTTTTTTAAATGTAACAAATTCTTAATAGTAGTTGATCTTTTTGAGTACCGTGAACTCGACAGTTCCGAGTTATTGACAATTCCGGGTCACTTTTTTACAATAGTACACAGGTGGTTCCTTAATAATGTAATATTTTGATTACATGATAGTTAAGTCATGTAAGACATTTGTTCATTAATATTGAATTCTAACCCTGTTGAAACCACTCCGGATTAAAGAGACAAGCATCTGTCACGTGACCCGGAATTTGCAAGTACGACCCGTAGCTATCGAGTTTGCAACATGCATTTTTGAAAATTGTAGCAAATTATAAGCAAACAAACACAATTAATTTAGTTAAGCATGATAATGTGGAAGTATTTGCATGTCAATCTTTGCAGATTTGATTCTTGTCTTGTTCCCAGTCGTACTTTGGCAGGTAAAGGTACGTCAGGTAAACCATGATCATGTCCGCGCCCATTTACTGAATTAGATATTGGATTATTATGTTTTCAATTGAGCATTTCTCACTACACAGACTTAAATCAAGGGATCATTGTATAAGAATTACAGTTAGTACCTTTTTTCAGTTGTTTGGTTTCTTTTTTACTAAATAAAGTATCCGAAATTCTAACGAGACTAACTCACGTTCGAATTGTGTTCAAGTGAGTCTTGTTCGTGTAAATTGTTCGATAAATGTACGTGTAATCAGAAAAATCGAAATCGAATGTCCTAAATAGTATCAAACTCTCCTAAAGTAACTGTCGTCAGCAAATGTTCATACAAAATCAAGAAAACGTAATACCTGAATAATAACTGAGGAGACCGCCATAGTTACGGCTTGTCTGACCCGATAACGATAGTAGTAAGGGGCATGTAATACAGACTACTAGTCATTATTCTTTAAAACACAATGAACCGATCGCTTTTTGGTTATCAAAATAGCGGATTAGAACACCTTTAATTGAGGATACAACAAATACTGAGTCTATGATTAAAGCCAATAGTCCAAAAATCGATGTAAAAATCAGCCAGGAAATGGGGTGTTTTAAAGTTGCGTTTTAGGTTTCATCAAGTATATATGCAAGGAAAAGGTTTATTGTATACCATTTTTTAATGTATTTTTTCCACATTAGTAAAAACAAAATGCTGTTCAAACGCGCGTTGAATGTGACAACTGCTAAATAAAATTGTCCGTAAAGGACTTCAATCCATGAAAATCGTTGTTTTTAACCGAAAATGGCCATATTTGAAGATGAAATTGATTATCCAAGCTAGCTAATTTCGATTTATTAAGTTACCAAATCCATTCAAACATCACTGATCTATCGACAAATCCAACTTTAAAACATATTTAGTGATCATTTCACTCAGAGACTGCGCTACAGTGCAGCCTACATTTTCGATTGGTCGCCATTTCACACATGTGTCGTGCTTGGGTCGATAATTAATGTCTTAGAATAAACATGAAATTTACTAAAATTGGACAATTAAGTCATAAACGACCAACTTATTTATGACTGTCGGACATAATTTTCTTAATGAGTACATAAAACATCTTTCGATGGATTAGTTTAAAGTGGATATCCGTGGATAGAAATAGCTCTCCTTTTCGTGAAAATGGTGAATGAGACGGAATGGCGCTCTCGCATCGTCTCGCGACGACTGAGAACTTTCGTTACTTTCCTTCCGTTACGAATCCATCTAATATAGGATCCTTGCTGATTCTAACTGGTTTTGACTCCTCAATCTTGGTCTGTTCTAAAGAACATGCGTGTAAATATAGCGCCTATATATGAGTACATACAGAAGGAAAACGCCCATTTTTTCATTAATAAAAAACACTTCCTGTTTCAGGTACGTGCGTGCCTTCCTTCATAGTTCTATTATTCTCACATTGGTCCTTGATAACTTCAGTGACAATAGTTTCAATATCCTAATCAAAATATATCAATAAATAAACAGAACTAAAACAATACACACGTTCACACATAAATTATAGCAAATTTATATAAAATTTTACCTGGGTATACGAAGCCGCCATGATGACTTATATGTTCACGAATCCTTGGCTCAAATAAAAAGCGTCTGCAATCTTCAAGTGCAATTTATGTTATGAATTTATCGATCAGTAAAATTCAACTGACGTGCACAGTATAAACTATATTTAGAATGTAAAAATGTATATGAAACCGAAAGTAGTAAGTCCCTCTAATCATGTGAGATATACAGCATATTATGTCCTACTCATGTGTTAGTCCGGTATATAAACTACAAAAATCGACTGAACCGTGCATGGAATGATGTAGAAAATGTTTTTGCATTTTCTTGAAGCTAAGACACTGCAGTTTACGAAACTGGATGATGCCACTTCGGCACTCTTGGGCAACTCTCAACATTCAAGATGGCGGACAAAATGGCGGATGAGAGCTGATTAATGTATAATAAGTCCATCTTTTTTACAGTCTGATAATTTGAAGAGCTGAAATTGGTCTAACATTACCTGCAATTTTATTTCATGCAATTTTGGAACCCTTCATTTTTTTCCAATCCAAGATGGCGGACAAATTGGCGGATTAAAGCTACATTTGTCGGGAATATCAAACACAATGAGCAGAATCGTACACTGAGTCATATCAAAAAAGTTTAATGCATTTTTTACTCCTTAGTTTAGTTTATAAAACTGGTTGATGCTACACTGGCATCATTTGGCAATTCCCAAAATCCAAGATGGTGGCTAGAATGGCTCAAATAACTGGCTGTCGGGTATATATCAACCACAATGAGCTAAGTCATAGACTGGGGTATACAAAATGATTTCAATGCATTTTATTTTGTTGTTTTACTTTTGTTTATGCAACCAATTGATGCCATGCTGGTATTCTTTGATAACTTCAAGAATCCAAGATGGTGTTCAAAATGAATTATAAGAGCTGGAAAGTTAATTTCAAGTCACATAAATAGACATAACTCCACACTAATGGGTATACAGCAACATGTTTAGGTTATTTATATCTCTTGCTCTTGCGAATATTAAATCATTGATACTAAAGCTTGTCAGTTGACTCAAGAAGCAAATTGTTTCTAAGATGGCAATATAGAGGCATTATTCTGATAATATTTAATTCATTGAACAACATAGCTTGTAATACGATATTTTAATATCCTTAGAATAACGACCACTTTTACATATATGTTTGTCACTTCAATAATCAATATGTACTAAAAAGAGGTTATAAACAAAGAAAAAGACAAATGATATTGAAAATATTGTGTGCATGTTCTATTATCTTTCAAGGTATTCTAAGAATATATTAATGCCAAAGCAATTGATAGAAATTCTGTTGACATTGTAACACATTTTGATAGTAAATAAGAGAAATTGCAATAGGATTTCAATTTTGATCTTGACATCAGATATCACTACTGTGTCATAAGTGTTCTTTATTTCATTGTAAATGACTCTATCCATTGATCAAAAAGGAGAAATATCTAAAGCAAATTTTCATCACAAGTCTGTAGTATAATTTGTTTTTAATTACAAGGACAGAGAGAAATTAAGTCGCGTAAATGCCAATTCTATAAGCGTATACACTGCTATTTGAACCCAGTGCCCAACTCATGATTTAGCAAATAGTGTTACCCTGTGCAAGATGGTGATTTTAAGGGATTCGCCAATTACTAAACATGGCCAAGTAGAAAATTTAGAAATGTCTTGTTTCACTTAAGTCTAAATATCTTGAAAGAACACATAACATATATGATGCATCAGTGTCAAAGTTTCAAACAGACATGATAACTATACACAATTGGAGTATATTCATTATCAACTGCAAAGTCTTCCCAAAGAAGGATAGTACGCCGAGACAATTTGTCAATCTCGTACGTTATATTCAAATATGTTCCACTCCAAACATTATAGACGATGCATTGCAAGATATGGTGATTCTCCATTTTTTTCGGTAAAATAACAAATATGTTTAATCGCATTAACCTTTAAGACTTGGTAGGAGAAGCACAGACAACAAAATTGTACAACAAATGATCTATTTTTGTTGCTGCAATTTGCTGAGCACCAAAAATATCTGACGACATTGGTGTGCTGATACTCATTTTGAAATATCTATCTTGTAAGAGTGACACTGTAACAATGGGTTTAACTAACATTCGTTCAAAAAGTAATGTTACAAGTCAGTTAGTTATTGACAATGTAAAGAGAGTACATTGCTAGCATGGATGTAAAATATGCTTTTAAAGCTGGTTCACCTATCCTACACCAAAAGTGAAGAAATTTATGCTATCTTTTGGCCAAAAGCTAGTACCCGCTTGGATACTTTCTAAAGATATTAATCATTAATATGTTAAGTTTACCATAGCATGTGATGTGCTTAGGGTGTTGAGTGAAAAATACTCTGTAAACAGAAATTTGTGTTGTCACTTGAACATGTTAATTGTTAGCAAAATACAAAAACGACCAGAGAAATTGTGCTATCGTTATGTAATATTAGACTGAAGCAAACTTAAACACTTAAGCATAATTTTTATTCTAATTTAGTCTAGTTTAGTCAAGTCAGACTGTATCATTGTTTGTGTAATGATAATAAAAAAGCTCAATCAATTAGTTTCTTCCTCGTTTTTAAATAGCACATGCTTATTTTGCAATTTATGTTTCAGTGTATTTTTTACTGCATCAAACATTTTCAACTAAAAGGATTATAAGCTTTTCAAATATCCACACATATTGCAATCTTAAACAAAATGATTGCCATTCATAATGGTCCTGTAATAAATTGTTGTGTAAACTGTATATTAACCCCATTTTATTTTCCCGTTTTTCTTTATTTAAATGGCATACAATTTGGAAATTAAATTAGTTTGTTCATTCCAATTATTTATCAAATTTTCATTTCATTATTTCAAGTAAATAAGTAACATTATTAATTAATTGTATGATATTGGACTTCAAATTCAGGGCTGATAGATACGGCGTTCACTACGGCATTATAACCAAATACTCGGTCATCATGGGAAAAAATGCCTTTCATAAATACCTTGGCTAATATGAAATTCATGCATTTTGATTGGATCCGAATGTCAAAATGGCCGAGTTTTCTCATGAAGGCAGTGTTTTTCTTCCACAAAAAAATGCTGCCATTTTGAATGTTAAATTGGTACAATCTGAGTGTTTTGATAGGGACCCTATCTGCGATTATAGTGAATTAAGTGTTTTCATAATGGCCTGTTATTTGGCTGAAGACAGTCATTATAGCCTGAGGCCGCAGGCCGAAGGCTAATACGACTGTCTTCATCCAAATAACTTTATCATTATGAAAACACTTCATTATTTACAATACATTATTGCTAAAAATAGAACTGGTTGAATTTGCTTCGTAACCGTAATCTTGGACTCTACCTTGAATCTTGAGTTGCTAATAGATGATCAGGTGGGTAGTTTTACAAACTGGAGAGTTTAAGATTAAAAAAAATAAAAAAACATTGAAACTTAAACCCACATGTGTTTGTTTCCGTTCATATATGTATATTACAGTCCAACCTGTGAACAACGGCCGGCCAAGGGAAAACAGAAAAGTGGCCTTTGTTCACAGGTGGCCTTTGTCCGGAGGGAGGAACAAACGGGCCATGTTTCGTCAGACTTGAGAGACAGAGTTCATAATTAACATTAATTAATAATTAAAATTATTTTTATTTTCAACCTTAATTGATTATTCACATTATCATTATTGAAGTTGTGACTATAAATGAATAAAACAAAACTTTGAACAAAGAATGACTAAAACAAAGAAATCAGTGATTTTTTGTTTGCAGCTACATTTCATGCTATGCCCTCAACATTAACAAATGCACTCTACAAATTCTCACTACTCTGACCTTTTGTATAGTATTTCTATCTTATCCCAGTTGTCGAATTACCTGTATACAGCGGTCACAGTTGAACGAATTTAGCATGAATTAATAATTAAAATTGTTTTTATTTTAACCTAAATTCATTATTCACATTATCATTATTGAAGTTGTGACTATAAATGAATAAAACAAAACTTTGAACAAAGAATGACTAAAACAAAGAAATCAGTGATTTTTTTTTGCAGCTACATTTCATGCTATGCCCTCAACATTAACAAATGCACTCTACAAATTCTCACTACTCTGATCTTTTGTATAGTATTTCTATCTTATCCCAGTTGTCAAATTACCTGTATACAGCGGTCACAGTTGAATGAATTTAGGAATTAACAGCGTGTCACAAACATTTATCTAACTGCCGGACGTGTGAAAAACAAACCTAGTGGAGTCTCCTAACATTCAAAACTAATTAACAAAGTGTCATCACATGACGTAATTTACTCCCGATTTACAAATAAATTTACCAATAAAAGGATACATTAACATATTTTTATAATAAGGTGACGAGAAAATTGTCTACAGCTTGATAATAACTAATAAAATCGTACTCGAGATGGTTTGTTTACGAAAAAATCCGATTTCGGGTTTTTAGCTTAACTTTAACAAAAATGGCGGCCTGCTTTCGAAATCGCCTTTTTACGAAATACTGTCTTCGAACAATCGTCTGGCCGTTGTTCACAGTTCTAAACTGGCCGCGGGGATGGTTTTGACTGGCCGCTGGTCGCAGTCGACAGGTGGCCGTTATTCACGGCCTTTTTAAGAGCGTTTTCGGTCGGGGGGAAATCGAAATGGCCGCTGTCGGCAGGTGCCCGCTATTCGGAGGTGGCCGTTAGCACAAGTTGGACTGTATATACTAAACTATTAGATCACATCCGCCATTTTAGCCGCCATTTTGGATTTATAATTCTTTATAATAACTTTTAACTTAGTGAAATTAATCGGTTTCTTTAATGACATGAACTATTTTATAAGTAAAAAAATTTCTACACCACTCTCTTTCTGCCAGTTTGTTCTTTATATACTGGACTAAAAGCCTTTGTCCGCCATTTTGACGACATTTTGACCGCCATTTTGAATTTAAACATTTGTATATGAATAACAAAATTTAACAAACTAGATGTACAAATGTTGAAATCACTTTTGTCCTTCATTTTAAGACCATGATGTGTAAAAATACATTTTGCATGTATAATTTAGCCTCTAGCCGCCATCTTAGTCGCCATCTTGGATTCTGGGAGTTGCCCAAGGATGACAAAGTGGCAACAATCGGATTTGGAACCAGTAAGACCATATCTACCAATAAATTGAATAACATTTTCTACATCATTTCGTGCAAGGTCATCCTTAGTGTTGGCCGGACTAGTACATGCAAAGCTGTTTATGTCAATCTCCACTAAAGGGAGATCATCCAATATCAAATAATGGTATTCTGTATCAAGTTACCTCCCTTAGATTATTCACAGATCATTTAAATTAACCATTCACCTTCCTGTTTATACTTATTTATACCCTGCAGCTTGATGACATCTTTAAATTATAACTCAACAGCTGGTAGTGTATTGTTGCTTATAAATGTGTTTGTTTGTTTTGTTGGGTTTAACACAGTAGCAACACATTGTATAGGTCATATATCGGCAGTCAGTCAACCTACTCACTCCGCCTGGAAAGGCTAAATCTCTAGATTTAGCTGTTAACAAACTACTAAGCACATACTTTCGTCAGTGACTGACAACTGCCCTACATAATTAAAAATCATTGGTAGGAGGGAAAATGGCCAAAGAATAATTTCATGACCAAGCTCCACAAAAGTATGCCCCGCCTGGGAATCGAACCTACGTACACTTGATCAGTAGACCTGCGTGCTACCAACTGAGCTAGCCGGGCAGCTGCTTATAAATGCACATTTATGATTGGTTAGAACAAAGCAACCTACATCAGAAAAATGAGTTGTCAAGGGATTTTTTTATGAACATTTCTGAATTATGGGACAAAAGATTGTTATAAGCAGCTTAACTCCTATAGTGTCTTATTAACCTTGAACTGTAGCACAGATGAGAGCACTCAGGGATTTAAAATATAGTTTCCTCATTTGGATATTACTAATGAAACAAGACTATGCTGTCATTGCCCATATCATTAACATGTGACTAAGATAAAAATAACTCAACAATGTATCAGAGATATTCATGTATATTAGGACGTATTACAAAGATAGAACTAAGGCCACAACAAGTTAATGTTCTATGGATTCGCTCGCACCTAAATTTTGACTTTTTTTGCAAAAAATATTTTTATTTCCTCACTCACTCATAAAAATTTGGTCAAACCTCTATATAAAGAAACTGTAGAACACATGATCAACTTGTTGTGGCCTACGATAAAAAAACTCAACATTGTATCAGAGATATACATGTATATTGGGACGTATTATATATATACAAAGATAGAACAAAAATATTACACATACAATTTACACTCATAATTATATGCCATTATTAAAATGTACACTTATAAATATATGCCATTACTATATATCATTGTTGATTGTTCATTTTGACCTGAGACAGATCATGTGATTTCACTTGTGTTCTTTCACAGAGTATTAAATGATGAGTGTAAAGTAGTAATCAGTCTCCATGACTTAGTTCATTTCAAATCAAACAATTACTCTTTCAGATATTCAAATACATTAGAACTTCCTACAGTTAAAACTACTACTTATGGTAAGAAATCATTCAGATATGAGGCAGTGCAGGTGTGGAACAGCCTTCCGAATGAATTCAGACAGGTAGATAATTTTAAAGAGTTCAGAAGGCTGGTCCGCACCTGGACTGGCCCCTCATGCAAATGTTCATTATGTATTTAGAAATGTGTTGTATGGGTTTGGTGAATTGGCCACCACCCGTAAATGTGTACATGTTGTTGCTTTTAATGTAAATGATGCCTTGCTTTTGGTATGCTTATGCTTATGTTTTTTTGTTTTTTTTTCCTCCTATCTTTCTTAAAAAGCTTTAATTTGCTATGTGATGCTATTTTATTTTATTCTGCTATAAATAAGTTTCTTTTATTTTTCTATGCATGTGTTTTAAATTGTTTCTATAAATGTTCCCCTAGTGTCTGCACTTAGTTCTAGTCATTATGATCTCTTGTGCATCTGTTTTTAACCTATATATGCTTGCTTTTTATTTGCTGTAAATAATGTTCTCTGCATGTGTTTTATGGTTCTTCCCAGATTTCTTTTATGTCAAACCAGTGTTTTTATATGTACCATGAATGCACTCAATTATATATTTATTTATTTAGATACCTGTGTACTCATGTATGTATGTATGGACACCCTGGTTAGTTATGTGGTAAATGCTGATCAGTTTTTTCCAAGTCTGAGTTGGAAATTTCTATGTTTTTTTAATCCATTTCTTATGTGTCACACTTTTGTGTTAATTTTGTTTCTCAGGATTTTATATCTTTTTTTCTTATGGCAGTTTTTAGACTTAATGATCAGCATTTTCCATCATAACTTTTACTTGTTTTATTTATTTATTTATTTATTAATTTATTTATTTATTTTTCATAAATCTTGAAATCTCTCACATAAAATTAATGTTCACTCAATCTGCGTAAACACATATCCAGCAGACCACGGTCGTACTGGATCTGTACTTTTTCCCTTTGAGGTCACGTCGAGATGAACTTTGTGTCGACCAATCAATGGGTAGCTTTCATCTAGACGAAAACACTATTAATCACATTTTGATTTCGTAATTTCTATTTTTAGACCAAGTTTTGCTTGCTAATTTAACCGCGGTAATATTCACAGGCTGCGATTGGGCGGCTAATTTCAAATTTCGTGACGTAGACGATGTAAACAAGTTACGTATCATAACAATTTCGTCATGAATATTATGATGAGAAAAGGTCACCTGAACGTGACCTTCGTTTGGAAAAGGCCAGATCTACATTAGCGAGTATGCGAGCGGTAAAATTGTAGATCGGGTTTTAATCAGATTGATGTTCACTGTGCTATTTTGTACTTTCTTTTATTTCATTTTAATTCTGCTTGCTTTAAGCTATTACCTCTTGTGCTTACTGCTAGACATGTATGACTAAAAAGTATATTGTTTTATTTATTTTGTATCTTTGTTTTAGACATAAAATATCATAATTTTATTTTTTATATAAGTATTTTCTTAAAATTAAATTTTGAAAAAAACTTTTTGTTTTTCCTTTCTCTTAAATGTGATAGTTTTTTTTAATTATTTTTTAACTTTATAGGTACGTCTGAAATTCTGATTTTATGGTATGATAGACCTAGGAAACCATTTGCCGCATGGTTTGTAAGTTTAATTGTTTGTACGCACATACCTGTTTTCTTTTTTTCTTTGTGTTTTAAATTGGCATTTTTATTTTCAGTGCTTTACTAGTTGCTTTTTTTGCAGACTTTTTATGTTTATTTGTTAATCTCTGTTATGTTTTAAATTTGAATGTTAGATGTTTATGTTTATTGTCGGAAAATAGCTTATAAGCTAATGTTTATCATGTTTGTATAAAACCGACTCTAAATAAATCTTCTTGTATCTTGTCTCGGGACAATCTGAATAAGCTATGAATTTAAGACTGATTATAAATGTATATAAAAATGAATATCAGAATTAATATGATGATCTCATAAATTTTGTAACTATTTAGAATGTTTGAATCAAGAATGAATTATTTATTAGCATGAGCCCTGAGCATCTGCTTTAGAACAATACAATACGTAAATTACCATAAAATTAAAAACAAATCTTAGATTTTTAATAAATTATTGACTAACTCCATTTATACCAGAAATTACAAAACTAAAAAAAAAATAATAATAGTCAACAAGAGGCCAACCCTGTTTAAGAATGAAAAAAAACCAACAATAAATACTGAGATTATTAAAAAAGCAACAATCAATACAAATAATCAAGAACTATTGTCAAAGGGGGTTAACTCTGTTTGGAATACAATGAAATATTTAAAACAGTACAATACTGAAGTATCACCCATTGACCTTACACTAGTAAATGCAAAAAAAATACAACAAAAAGTTACAACAAAATAATTAGTCCATAGAACACTGTACGACCAGCACTGTGATATATAGAGTCTATTGGTCCATGAAACACTGCATGGTATATAGAGTCTAAGATTCCTTGCAGAGAGCTAACAACATTTTCTTGTAATCGCCACTAACATCACCCTTGATAAAACTACCTAAAGTTTTACCATACTTCTTCTGAAACTCTTCTTTTATCTGTACCATATCCACCTGAAAACAAGAGGTATAAAATACACTTAATATGTTTGTTACAATATATAGTAACAAATTTGACAGGTCTGCAAGGCCATTACCCAACTTTTTCCCGTATTTTGCGATTTTGGCTGCGTACAACTCCCCCATTATGTATATTAGGCACTAAATGCACCGTCTAATAAGTGTTTGCATGTCCAAAAACAACCTTCAGGTCATTACAGATGTCATCGGGTGATTATCGCATAGTGGCAAGTAGCAACTAATCATTTACTTCTTATAATCCAACTTGTGTTAAGCAGTCATATATTGTAAACAGCTGAATATTAAGTGATCATTAAAAGTCATTTCTTTAACTTAGGAGCCCAAAGCCAGGGACAAGCGAAAATCTATTCAGGCCAGTGAAAATTAGATAATATTTCATATAATTGTGCTAGTTGACACTTTTGCCCTTATACCTCATAATAAATATGGCTTAGATCTACAATTAAAAACATCAATGAAATTAGGATATGAAAAATGGTTGTCCCAACAGGTCATTTTAGCAGTTAGTAGTGTATCTTGTTTATATATTATTGGTTGCCCTGAAAAATATTTTGGTCACTCTAACTAAAAATTGGTTGTCCTGAGCAACCAGAAACCCACAAATTTTGTTCAAAGTTTTGACAGTTCACATGACATCCTAAATGGAAACTTTCAACCATATATAACAGTTCAGGTGATTCTAACATCACATACTGCCAGGGGAAAGCAACTTGTTGATTGGATGGGTAAAAACTACACTGCCACAAATACCCTTACAAGACTATGTGAAATACGATTTATTAGACTACATGTATATCCAGAATTCAAAAATTGGGGTTTTCCCTGCAGTACAAACAACTTTCACCATTACAAATGAAAATTTGTGTACAAAGAACAACAGAATAGACTATATCTGGAATTCAAATATTTGGGTTTCCCCTTCGGTACAAACAAACGTTCACCGTTACAATGAAAACTTGTGTACAAAGAACAAAAGGATATAATCCATAGTTCATGCTTTTTAGCTATAATGTGTAACAAACTTTGTTTGTACTGCCTGTGCACGGACGGAAAAACCCATAAATTTGTATTCCAGGCTAGGTCTATTCAATCCATATATCATGCTTTTTTAGTAATGATGTGTGAAAAACTGTTTGTACCGCCTAATCATGGATGGAAAAACCAATAAATTGGAGTGCCTTATTAGGTCTTTTAAGATTGAGTATAAGTCTATGATATATACCTCACATCTTGTAACAACACAACGTATCAGTTGTTTATCTTTGGTACCATCACCTTTCATACTTTTATATAATCTCTCAGCAAAGTAACCTGGTAAATTCCGAGCAATAGATACTGAAATAATACATTATATTGATAATAATAATACAAATAAATAATTAATACTGCAATTTTTCACTTGAAAATTATTTTGAAATATAATAATGTTTGCATGATAAATTATAATCACTCTATCTAAACAAAGCTAAGCGTCTACTAAGTAATTAAAAAAGTTGGCCTGGTTATTTTTATAGTAACTGCAACAATATGGTATAGATGTAAAATGAACCAAAAACATGTTATTGAATTGACAAGTGAAGTTAATAATTATTTATAATGATCATATGTCTATTAGTAATGAAATAATTGGTTGAAAACAACCAAGAGTATGCCCCACTTGCCCAATCAGTAGCACACAAGTCTACTGATCAAGGGGTCATGAATTCAACTCCTTGGCGGAGCATACTTATGTGGAGTTAGGTCTTAAAAAAATTTCTAAAACCATTCTCCCTCCTACCACTGTTCTAAATCATATAGATTCACTGACAGATGTAGGCTATGGACTTAGTAACTGGTTAACAGCTAAATCAGAGGTTTAGCCTTTCCAGAAATAGTGAGTAGGTTGACTGACTGTCATGAAACAATGTCATGATAAATGAGAACAACCAAGAAATTGTAAAGGAATAAATATAAACAAACCAATGGTAAGATAGCCATCCTCCAAGTAACCACTAGTTTCAGATTTAATAACTTGTTCAATATCTTTCTTATGGTTAGCCTTATAAGCATCAAATGTAGCATTAAGTTGTGGATAACTTCTCACAGATAGAATTCTATTAAAGGTTGATTCATCTGTACCTATTTTGTTATCACCTGCCTGAAAGTAGTAACAGTAATCAAAGCACTGAAAACACTGAAACAACAACTTATTGATAATCTTCCTCAACTGAAATTGTGTGAGGAACAGAGCCAAAGACAAGCAAATGTAGAATCAAAGCGCTGAAGGCACTGAATTTTTTCGGGTTTAAAAAGTAAAATGAGATTTTCAGCTCCAACTACGTTTGAGCACAAAGAACAGTTCAGTGATAGGTAGAACAGCATTGTTCCGGTTCAAAACACTTCAAACAATGGACCTATAAATACAGCAGGTTAACCAGACAGGCGAACACACTTTTGATTTGTTTTCGCACAATCACAACAAGTCAAGGGGGTCAATCTTAGAACAATGCAATAATATCTGCTTTAAAGTTATCATTCATGCACATTTATTATACTGCATCTGTATGTTAAATAAATTAAATACCACTATTCAGACATCATTCAAAGTCATCAACTACGATCTTTGAACTTTTCCTATAGAACCATTCTATTACATATGATGTAACATCTCTACTGACAACTGGCACTAACAACAGGTCGTAACTGAATAGTTGATACCATTCTATTACATAATATGACGTAAAGATCTCTACTGAGACCCCTAACTCATAAGCTATTATACATACGCTTCAGTATAGACCCATTAACAAGAGTATTTCAGGAAATATTGCACCTGACATAGCAGACGATTGAATTGCTCTATACTAATATACTGAGGGACTACTTCTTGATTCGGTAAATTTTCAAAATCGGAGAGCGCCAGAAATATGGTAAATATATTTGTTCAGGACTGAAGTCCCTAACAAATAAAAATGATAAGGGAGTGAATTTTCCAAATAATAACATTGAACCCTTTAAATCATTCAAAAATCAAAGTACACATGTAGTGAAGGTAGTAGTGCTTGTTTTTAGACTAATAATTTTATAATATAAAATGTGTTTAGTTCTACCTTCACAACATTTTAGACTATTCTAGCCCTATACAGGATACAAGGAGCATTAAATAAAGTCAGGTATACAATCTGTAAGAAATGAACATTAGCTTATAAGCTAATATCCGACAAACCTATGCATAGATCTATACAGTATTTTAGTAATGAAAAATGCACAATAAGGAAAGAATTTATCGGACTATTGTAGAGAAGTGAATGCTATAGAGTAGAGACCATGGCCGGAAAGGGAGGTTTATTTTACCTCATAAAGTTCTTTAGCTTCAGCAGCAGCAAGGGCTTGATCAACAGTGGTACTGTCATCTCTATTAGCAGCAAGTTGTGATACCAACAAACGTTGTAGATGTCCACTTGTATCACCTTTAACATCTGATTCTAAATCTTTCTTGAACACTTTAAATAAAACAACATAGTTCTTTGCAAATGCACTATATTTATATATTCATTTAGGACCACAGTAGAAAACTAAAAATAAGAGATTTATCTTTTTTATGTCATCCCAGTATTGATCTGTATGTCATAATATGACATTATACATAATGTGATACTCTCCATTTGTGTGCCATGTGTCATGTCAAGTTCAATGCCACTAACATGAGTTGCTGATTTCAATGGTAAAAAAAGCTTGGCCAGGATAATATTTTACAGCATTGCCAAGATTTGTCACAGAATCCCATTATAAGACTCTGTCAACGACAGCCAGACATATATATGTGAACAACTGATGTGACGTTTTATAGATAAGAAATTATAGAATATAGATTTATATAAAATTGTATGATATATGAAGTGATATGATTTAATGTGAAACAATGCAATATGATTTCATTATCTCAGCATCCGAGTGTTCTATAATCACATTTACATACATGTATACAAATGTTCAATTTACTTACATGTTTTATATGTCTTTTTGATGTCTTCAATTTGTGCCTTAGATCTTGAACATAATATTTCTATTAGAGTACTTTCATCTGTTCCAAGACCCTAAAAACAAAAACATGATTGATAACATAGGGGACTGGCACAATTCATAGTAAAAAACACTATATATATTGAATATACAAATTAGGTAAATTACTCAAAAAATTAAATATTTTTTATCCAAGTTCAATTCCATTATAACTTATTCTATATCACAGTTTTAAATATGCATGCATAGCTTATGCTTTGTTCTTTCAAAGACACCAACATTTTCTAAATATACCAGAAACACCATAAAAACAGATTTTGTTCTGTCTGCACATACATGTATGTCCAACTAATCTAAAGTCTGAGTAATTCAAATACCACTTGTAACAATGATTAATATTAAATCAATTGTTCAATATCAGTTTTATGCAGTCTGATGTTTGAAAGCAAAATATATAAATTTGTAAACCCGAGTTGAAACAGCAGTTGGTAGCACGCCACTATTTCGAATCTTGTGTCCCCAAAAGTATACGGGTTCAAATCCTATCAAGGGAGGTTATACCCTTTCAGGAAAATTTGACAATAATGTCAATTTTTCTCCATTTCATTAATAAGGTATATATGGAGAACTTTCCAACCCTGTGAAAGAGTAGGCAAGTACTGGTAACAGACAAGGGTTCTGGAAAGCTAGGTTAGGACGCGGTAAAATAATCTAAATTGTGTTGACACAGCCCGTAATCCAGCATATAAAAAATTGGTACATTTTTTGTATATACCAACCTTGATTGCATCATGTAATTGTTTAGCATCATACACTTCTGGTGTTTCCATTAAAGCTAATACAACATCTTCAAACTTTCCACCAAGTTCAGATTTTAATTCTGCCTTTAATTCCTAGAATTAAATTATTCAATATAATTTATAATAATACACGCATACAATGAAAAAATGAAGTACATTTTTGTATTCTCAAAAAGTAACTAAAGTTTGGTCATTTTAAGACCTAACAATTGTTAAATCACAGGCTGCAGGTATGGTCACTACACGTTCTTATGTAATGTCTTTAGTGGATCAAGACCCAGCCAACCACTTTTGCCTTGATAGATATCAATTAGGATAGATGCTTAATTAAGGTTCCTAAAATGCACTGCAATTGCAAGTCAAGAATATTGTTAGTGGGAAAAGAAATGTAGTGTACAGTACTTTACATCAAATTTCAAGAATACTCAGCCACATTCACACTCACTGTCATAGGAAAGGTTTAGATGAATGGACCCAAGCATTTAATAAGTACATTGTACATACAATTGTACCTTCACTAGTGGCTGACAGCTGCTCTACTTTATACAGAGGTAGGCTGGTAATAGCTGTAGAAAATATGTCATAACCAAACTTCTTACAGGTATATAGGTCCCTTCAAGGAGTCCAACCTGCAACCCCTGTATTCATAGCACAGGAGCTTCACATTCTGTATTGTAGTTTGAAAAAAAAACATCTTATAATAAAATCTAACAAGAGGGGTTTTAAACTACAATACAGAATGTCAAGCTCCTGTGGTCATAGTCAGAAGTGCTATCAACTGAAGTAACAAGGAGACAATTAAGGGTATAACAGAAGTTATTTCACAATATACTGCTTGCACTATTCAATAGTTTTTTAAAGTTTATAGTCAAAGTAAAGATATACATCTGGGTAGGTTAATAAATGAAGTTAATACCTTTCCATATTGTGATTTGAATGAGAGAGCAATCTCTTGTCTCTGTTTGTTGGAATGGTTAGACAATACTTTAATAATAGCAGCCTCATCAGTACCTGGAAAAAATGTTATACAGTATAACCTCTGGAGAGTAACACTCTATAAAACAAATCCTCTGCACAAAATAGCACTTGCTATTTTCTTCAGGTGAAGTTTTAATTGAATTTATCCAGCAGAACAACAACCTCTGATCAGCGGCACAATTTAGTCCCTCCCAGTGGGTGTTGTTCTAGAGAGGTTGTACTGTACTATGATTAGAAAGTAATGCCATGCCAGCACATTTTAGGTTTTTTTACGCTAGGAGGCCAGCACACCTTACCAGTCTTTCCTGGGAATTAGTCTATAAATAGTACTCATCTACCTTTCCACAAGACCAGCAATTTCTCCATATACCTTATTAATAAAGGAAAATGTACATTATTGTCTAACTTTCATGGAAGAGTATAACTGCCCATGGTGGGATTTGAAACAGTACCCCCTTATGGAAACTAGATTCCAAATCCCAAGGCACAACCAACTGCCCTACAGACCCAGGTTATTTTATAATATATACATGCATACATTCATGTAAATGTAATTATTGATAGCTATAACTAAGAGATTGTTTATGTATTTATAATAGCTATTTAACAATTTAATGCTATATGTTTTAACATAACCTGGTTATTATAAAATTTTGTCTCTATATAATGACTTTCTTCTGCTAGAACTAGGCATAAGCTTGAAATAAAGTTAAATGGCTTTACAAGTTTTCAGTTTTCCTTAACTTACCTAAACCTTTCATAGCTTTCCTCAACTCTGCAGCAGCACTTTCTGCTGAGAATGGATTGCATGGAACAACTGTACCCTGAAAATATAAATCTATACTTGAATTTACATAAACTTTATGGTCAACCATGCTATGATCATAATCTTATTTCTGATTAAATACCCTAAGACTAAGTCAATGATAATGATTGATTGCTTTAGATGTATGCACACATGTCAACTGATTGGTCAAAAGGTTAAACATTTTCACATTGATTTTATTCATAGACATAATTTTATCTTTATTTGCACTTTAAAATATGGGTGGACCCAGATTTTATTCACATAAGTCCCTTGCCCTTTAAGTACAGCAATACGTTAAAAGTTTTTTTGTTTTTTTTTTTGTTTTTTTTTAATGTCCTATTCAACACATATTTAGGTTATAAAATTATACGACGACCAGCTCTTCCTACTATAGGTTTCCTGGACACTTTTATATCACCAGTACTAACTTACCCTACCACGAGGCCGACAACTCATGTACAGGGTATGACCTACCGAGACTGGGCTCGAGCCAACGATCTCTGTATTCGAAGTCAGACATGCTAACCACTACGCAACAGCCGGGGCACCTTAAAAAAGGTTTTACTGTGTACATAGTATTTGACAGAGTATGAGATGTGTTCATAAAAAGTAGTTTTACAGTATACAATATTTTGAAAGAGTATTAGAGATGACCATACAGATTGGTTTTACTGTAGACAATATTTGACAGTGTATTAGATGTGACCATACAGAGTGGTTTTACTGTATACAATATTTGACAGAGTATTAGAGGTGACATTACAGAGCAGTTTTACTGTATACAATATTTGACAGAGTATTAGAGGTGACATAACAGAGTGGTTTTACTGTATACAATATTTGACAGAGTATTAGAGGTGACATTACAGAGTGGTTTTACTGTATAAAATATTTGACAGAGTATTAGAGGTAACATTACAGAGTGGTTTTACTGTATACAATATTTGACAGGGTATTAGAGGTGACATTACAGAGTGGTTTGACTGTATAGAATATTTGACAGAGTATTAGAGGTGACATTACAGAGTGGTTTTACTGTATACAATATTTGACAGGGTATTAGAGGTGACATTACAGAGTGGTTTGACTGTATACAATATTTGACAGAGTATTAGAGGTGACATTACAGAGTGGTTTTACTGTATACAATATTTGACAGGGTATTAGAGGTGACATTACAGAGTGGTTTTACTGTATACAATATTTGACAGAGTATTAGAGGTGACATTACAGAGTGGTATTACTGTATACAATATTTGACAGGGTATTAGAGGTGACATTACAGAGTGGTTTTACTGTATACAATATTTGACAGGGTATTAGAGGTGACATTACAGAGTGGTTTGACTGTATACAATATTTGACAGAGTATTAGAGGTGACATTACAGAGTGGTTTTACTGTATACAATATTTGACAGAGTATTAGAGGTGACCATACAAAGTGGTTTTACTACATACAATATTTTGACTGAGTATAAGATGTGACCATATATAGTTTTAGAAGTGACCTAAAAGAATGGTTTTACTGTATACAATATTTTGCTCCAGCAAACAAGTCAACAAACTGAACAAGTGCCCTAGTTGCCATGGTTATTATGTTATGCTATTGTATAAGTATTGATTCTTGAATCAAATAAACATTTATTGTTTACATTCATCTTCCAGTATTACCCATGAGATTTTTCATAATGACATTGTTAAGTACAGTATAACCTCTGCAGAACGACCCTCTACAGAGAAAATCCTCTGCACAACAACAGCTTTTGATATTTCCCTTGGGCATAATTTTAATTGAATTTAACCTCTGTAGAGCAACAACCTTTGAAAAGCAACACATGTTAGTCCCTCCTAGCGGGTGTTGTTCAAGAGAGGTTGTACTGCACTGTATCCATGTTAGACTCTTATATTGCAAAATAATTGAACATTAACTTTCATATGATATGTATGAACAAACGTTACTCATAGAATCAAACACAGTCATGGTGTGAATATGATATTTCAAAATGGTTGATAGCATACAGTCACACATGAGTACATGAATACATTATACATGGTATTTTATATATCCTTATTAAGGTTCTGGAACTGTAATGGTGACCTTCCACAATCTTTATTATGATATTGTTTCTTGAATCTATACTATTAAAGACATTGAATGGTGAATTTTTAGGGAAGTTTACCGTTTGTAACTTAAGTTATGTGCTTTTTTATAACGTGACCCTTGATTTTCGAAGAGGCCGTAAATTGTGCCATGACAAAAATGAAAAAACAGTTTTTTTCAAATTCTGCAGTTTTAATCAATTTTCCTGTCATACAATCATATCATGATAATCCAGGGCAATCAGATTACATTTTGGACAAATACTTATAAAAATATAGTGCTTTGTATACATGTACCCCCGAGCAAAAATCCGAGTTTTTGAGAGTGTTCAAAAAATACTCTATCTTTAAAAGCTTATATCACAAGTCTAAAGTAAGTTAGACACATGCAACCAGTTTTAAAATTTTCTGCAGTCTTTTTTGCCCATGATATGAAATATTAAAGAAAGCTTACCGTTTCTAAAATTTTTTATAAGAATCTGTATAAGATTACTACAATGAAACTGCAAGAAAATTTATAGCGAAGAAAATACGTCAAAATGGTAAATTACATATAATACTCTTTTATTGAAATTTATCATCTAAATTTGTACTGGATATAGAAATATGAATGTAGAACTCTGGATTACCATATAAAACCTTCTCTTTACTGATTTTTGCTGGTTTGAGGGAAATATTAGAGAAACTTACAACTTAACACGTTTTTCGTAAAAAATTCTGACTAGTTAGGCATAACAGAGTCAAACACTTTTTGTATTAGAGACCCTTGGTTGACTATCACAGTTTTGACTCATAAACACATTTAAAGTCCATTCTGACCAGCCAGAGAAATATCAGACGAAGTTAAGCAGGCTTGTTAACCCTTTACTGGTTGCGACATGTGTGAAAAGTAGCCATTTTTTCACAATTACGCGCAATGGCTATTTCAAGAGGCTCTAATTTCATTACTAATTATCATACAGAAATGCAACTTGGCCAAGTTATTACCTGGGGGAATGTCTTTCAGAAAAACCAAGTTGAGCCCCGATCCCCGTTACCATGGCAACGCTAGGGCGGAGCAAAAACGGCAAAAAATGCAATTTTTGCTCTTTTTCCACCGTACATTTGCGTTTCAAACAGTAATATTTTCCACAATGGAGGTCTAAAGTGCCAGGTCTTTTCAGATAATGAAAACGTGTTTTCTTATCAGCATTTGGCGCCATTTTTCTGCACTCAATGACCCCGATTTTTTTTCTGGCGAGGGAAAAGCGCGAAAAAGCTCAATTTTTGGAGACAACTATCGCCTTAAGTGAAATTCACTTATTCCAGTTAAAAAACACCATTTTCAAGGCTGTGGCAGCCATTTTGGACGGGGGGGTGTCTAGACACGTAAAAATGCGGGATTGAGCGGTTAAGGGTTAAACCTTATCCTGTCGTGTTTTCTGCAATAGTTTTTGCATACACATTTTGACACCAGACTTAGTAATGTTGGCATAGTTTTAGCCATAGGTTTCAAATAATGCTGATAATTGTATTATTTACTTTTTAAAAGACAGAAAAGTACAACGATATTGTCTTCATATGCCTCACATGGGCGGATCTAGCGGGGGGTCAGGGGGTCTGCCCCCCCCTAGAATTTAGAAAATGTACATGTCCATTAGTGTATTTCTTGCTTGAAAGTAATTTTTAAGTACATTGTTGTAATATGAAGCAAATTTTCTCGGTGCTTAAACGTATGTAAATTGGTTATGTAGTTTTTATTATCAATATGTTGCTTTTTTCTGCAAATTGTGTATGTGGTTGCAGTTCGAGGTTTGGATCCCCCCCCCTAGAAAAGTTCGGACACCCCTAGAAAAGTTCGGACCCCCTAAAACAATCCTGGATCCGCCCCTGCCTCATTATATTCTACCGCATTCCAAATTGCTGAATATGGCGATTAGATGTGTTGTGCGTCATAGTATTTGTACCGGTATATGAGGTGATATCTTCTAGAATCTAGCGGTCGTGATGGCAAATTTAAATCCTAATTTAATTTTTTTTATGTTGTAGTTAATCCGCTTTTGTTTATGTAACCGACTGGTGTCATACTGGTATTCTTGGATAACTTCAAGAATTCAAGATGGTGGTCAAAATGAATGATAAGAGCTGGAAATTTAATTCAAGTCACATAAATTGACATATCTCCTCCCTAATGGGTATACAGCAATATGTTTAGGTTTTTTACATCTCTTGGTCTTGCTAATAGTGAATCATTGAAACTAGCTTGTCAGTTGACTCGAGAACTAGAAGCAAATTGTTTCTAAGATGGCAATTTAGAGACACTTTTCTGAAAATCTTTTATTTATTGAACAACATAGGTTGTGATACGATATTTTCATTTCCTTAGAATAACGACTACTTTTTCATGTATGTTTGCCACCTCAATAATAATCAATATGTACTAAAAGGGGGTTATAAACAAAGAAAAATACAAATGTTATTGAAAGTATTGTGTACATGTTCTATTATAGTTCAAGGTACATGTATTCTAAGAGTATATTGATGCCAAAACAATCGATAGAAACTCTGTTGACATTGTAACAAAGTAGTAAAAAAAAGACATTGCAATAGGATTTCAAGTATGATCTTGACATCAGATATCACAAATGAATCATGAGTGTTCTTTATTTCATTGTAAACGACTCCATCCATCGATCAAAAGGAGAAATATCAAAAGCACATTTCCATCAAAAGTTTGTAGTATAACTTATTTTTATTTACAAGGATAGGGAGAAATTACGTCGCGTCGATGCCAATTTTATAAGCGTATACACTGCTGTTTGAACCCAGTGTCTAGCTCATGATTTAGTGTTACCCTGTGCAAGTAGGTGGTTTTAAGGGATTCATCAATAAGGGACCTAGTCAGTTATTTCCCTTGTATACTCTTCAAATGGGTAGGTCCAATTAGTTTGATTACTCGGATTTTACCCTTACTTTTCAATGTCAATTTGCCAAAATTAATCTCTTATAACATTTTTGTAAATCATTGAATTCGTTTGAAATTCAGTATTTTTAGGGTAAAGAACTATCTAAATTTCATCACTTCTTTTAATATCTTCATTAACAAGGAAGATATTAGATGAAATATTTTGTAATCTTAACATAGCACTTCAATGATAAAATCCGAGGATTCCGAGTAACCAATTGGATTGCTTCAGATTTTATCAAGGAAAGATAATTGACTAAAGTCCCCAACTACAAAACATGGCCAAGTTGAACATTTAGAAATGTCTTGTATCACTGAAGTCTAAATATCTTAAAAGAACACGCAACAGGTCTGATGCATCAGTGTCAAAAGTTTATAAACAGGCCTGATATCTAAACACATTTGGAGTATATTCATTCACTATCAACTGCAAAGACTCACCCAAAGAAGGATGGTACGCTGAGACAACTTGTCGATCTCGTACGTTCAAATATGTTCCACCGCTAACGTGACGATGCATTGCAAGATATGGTGATTCTTCATTTTATCGGTAACATTACATATAAAATTATGTTTAATCCCATTAACCTTTAAGACTTGGTACGAGAAGCGTAGTCAACAAAATTGTACAACAAATGATCATTGTTGCTGCAATTTGCTGAGCATCAAAAATATGACGACATTGGTGTGCTGATACTCATTTTGAAATATCTTTCTCGTACGAGTGACACTATAAAAATGGGTTCAAATGACATTCGTCCATATGTAATGTTACAAGTCAGTCAGTTATTGTCAATGTAAAGAGAGTACACTAGTAGCATGGGTATAAAATATGCTTTTAAAGCTGGTTCACCTATCCTACATCAAAAGTGAAGACAGTGAAGACAGTTATAATATCTTTTGGCCATAAGCTAGAACCCACTTGGATACTTTCTAAAGGTTATAATCATTAATATGTTAAGTTTACCATTGCATATGAAGTGCTAAGGGTGTTGAGTACAAAATACTCTGTAAACAATAATTTGTGTCGTCACTTGAACATGTTGCTATCACCAGACAAAACCGACCAGAGAAAATGTGCTATCGTTATGTAATATTAGACTGAAACAAACGGAAACATTTAAGTACATATTTTAATTATTCTAGTTTAGTAAAGTCAGACTGTATCATTGTTTGTGTAATGATAATAATAGAGCTCAGTCAATTAGTTTATCTCTCATTTTTTGGCACATGCTTATTTTGCTATTTATATGTTTCACTTAATTTTTACTGAGATTCAGACATTTTGATCGGTTTCGAATCTCATAATGACCGAGTTTTCTCATGAAGGCCGTATTTTTTCTTCCACAAAAAGCCGCCATTTTGAATGTTGGTACAATCTGAGTGTTTTTAATAGGGACCCTGACTGCGACGATGGTGAATTAAGTGTTTTCATAATGGCCTGTTATTTGGCTGAAGACAGTCATTATAGCCTGAGGCCACAGGTTGAAGGCTAATGTGACTGTCTTCAGCCAAAAAAATTGGCCATTATGAAAACATTGCATTATTTACATTACATTATTGCTAAAAAAATTAGAACTGGTTGAATTTCTTTCGTAACCGTAATCTTGGACTCCACTTTGAATCTTGGGTTGCTAATAGATAATCAGGTGGGATTAACTAGTTTTACAAACTTTAGAGTTTCAAACAGATTCAGAAAAAAAACGTTGAAACTTAAACCCACGCGTGTTTGTTTTCGCCCATGTATGTAATATTTTATACTAAACTATTAGATCATATCCGCCATGTTAGCCGCCATTTTGGATTTATAATCGTTTATAATAACCTATAACTTAGTAAAATCAATCGTTTTATTAATTTCATGAACTATTCTATAAGTAAATAAATTTCTACACCACTCAGTCTCTGTCAGCCAGTTTGCTATTTACACACTGGGCTAATAGCCTTTATCTGCAATTTTGACGCCATTTTGACCGCCATTTTGAATTTAAAGAGTTATATATGAATAACAAAATTCAACCAACTGGATCTGCTGGTGTTTGAATCACTTTTGTCCTTCATTTTAAGAACATTATGTGCAGAAATACATTTTGCATGTATAATTTATCCTCTAGCCGCCATCTTGGTCGCCATCTTGGATTTTGGGAGTTGCCCAGGGATGCCAAAGTGGCATCAATCGAATTTGGAATCAGTAAGCCCATGTCTACCAATTAATTGAATAACATTTTCTACATCCTTTCGTGCAAGGTCATCCTAGGTGTTGGCCGGACTATATTATTGTTTTGTCGATAAACCATTACTTTTCATTAACGTCCTCGACGATCACGCTGTCTAGCTTCTGGTATCGTCATTTTCGGAAAATGTGTTACGCTATGACGTCATGGAAAAACCGGGTCGCGAGGTGAAAATTACTAAAAATAGCTATTACGAAACTTGACGACGACAGCTTTTCGGGTAAAACCGGAACATACCGAGCGTCGAAGTTTACCGAAGTTAGTTACAGTTCCAGAACCTTAACTGTAAAACCGTCTCTCTATATAATATAGTACACAGTATATGTAATGCAATATGTTGAAACTCGTTTTATATAAAACAAACAATGTTTTAAGTGCATTTACTATAGATTTTACCTCTGAAGTTTTTAAATATAGATTTTTCAGTTTCATTGTGAAGACTGATTCCAAGGATCCTATATTAGATGGATATGTAACGCCCTATCGTTCAACCAGATTTTATCGATTTTCACTGTCGTTTCAGTTTCGTCTGCTAATTTATCGTAAAGTGTATTAATTGGGGAGAAAGAGCGGGTTTTTTAAATCCAAAGTGGCGGTAATCGGCGAAAGGTTCAATTAATTGCGCGATCGCGAATGTAAGTTGTCACTTTATTTGGAATTCTTCCTGCTCAATTACGACTAATTTTTTTTTAAATGTAACAAATTCTTAATAGTAGTTGATCTTTTTGAGTACCGTGAGCTCGACAGTTCCGAGTTATTGACAATTCCGGGTCACTTTTTTACAATAGTACACAGGTGGTTCCTTAATAATGTAATATTTTGATTACATGATAGTTAAGTCATGTAAGACATTTGTTCATTAATATTGAATTCTAACCCTGTTGAAACCACTCCGGATTAAAGAGACAAGCATCTGTCACGTGACCCGGAATTTGCAAGTACGACCCGTAGCTATCGAGTTTGCAACATGCATTTTTGAAAATTGTAGCAAATTATAAGCAAACAAACACAATTAATTTAGTTAAGCATGATAATGTGGAAGTATTTGCATGTCAATCTTTGCAGATTTGATTCTTGTCTTGTTCCCAGTCGTACTTTGGCAGGTAAAGGTACGTCAGGTAAACCATGATCATGTCCGCGCCCATTTACTGAATTAGATATTGGATTATTATGTTTTCAATTGAGCATTTCTCACTACACAGACTTAAATCAAGGGATCATTGTATAAGAATTACAGTTAGTACCTTTTTTCAGTTGTTTGGTTTCTTTTTTACTAAATAAAGTATCCGAAATTCTAACGAGACTAACTCACGTTCGAATTGTGTTCAAGTGAGTCTTGTTCGTGTAAATTGTTCGATAAATGTACGTGTAATCAGAAAAATCGAAATCGAATGTCCTAAATAGTATCAAACTCTCCTAAAGTAACTGTCGTCAGCAAATGTTCATACAAAATCAAGAAAACGTAATACCTGAATAATAACTGAGGAGACCGCCATAGTTACGGCTTGTCTGACCCGATAACGATAGTAGTAAGGGGCATGTAATACAGACTACTAGTCATTATTCTTTAAAACACAATGAACCGATCGCTTTTTGGTTATCAAAATAGCGGATTAGAACACCTTTAATTGAGGATACAACAAATACTGAGTCTATGATTAAAGCCAATAGTCCAAAAATCGATGTAAAAATCAGCCAGGAAATGGGGTGTTTTAAAGTTGCGTTTTAGGTTTCATCAAGTATATATGCAAGGAAAAGGTTTATTGTATACCATTTTTTAATGTATTTTTCCACATTAGTAAAAACAAAATGCTGTTCAAACGCGCGTTGAATGTGACAACTGCTAAATAAAATTGTCCGTAAAGGACTTCAATCCATGAAAATCGTTGTTTTTAACCGAAAATGGCCATATTTGAAGATGAAATTGATTATCCAAGCTAGCTAATTTCGATTTATTAAGTTACCAAATCCATTCAAACATCACTGATCTATCGACAAATCCAACTTTAAAACATATTTAGTGATCATTTCACTCAGAGACTGCGCTACAGTGCAGCCTACATTTTCGATTGGTCGCCATTTCACACATGTGTCGTGCTTGGGTCGATAATTAATGTCTTAGAATAAACATGAAATTTACTAAAATTGGACAATTAAGTCATAAACGACCAACTTATTTATGACTGTCGGACATAATTTTCTTAATGAGTACATAAAACATCTTTCGATGGATTAGTTTAAAGTGGATATCCGTGGATAGAAATAGCTCTCCTTTTCGTGAAAATGGTGAATGAGACGGAATGGCGCTCTCGCATCGTCTCGCGACGACTGAGAACTTTCGTTACTTTCCTTCCGTTACGAATCCATCTAATATAGGATCCTTGCTGATTCTAACTGGTTTTGACTCCTCAATCTTGGTCTGTTCTAAAGAACATGCGTGTAAATATAGCGCCTATATATGAGTACATACAGAAGGAAAACGCCCATTTTTTCATTAATAAAAAACACTTCCTGTTTCAGGTACGTGCGTGCCTTCCTTCATAGTTCTATTAATCTCACATTGGTCCTTGATAACTTCAGTGACAATAGTTTCAATATCCTAATCAAAATATATCAATAAATAAACAGAACTAAAACAATACACACGTACACACATAAATTATAGCAAATTTATATAAAATTTTACCTGGGTATACGAAGCCGCCATGATGACTTATATGTTCACGAATCCTTGGTTCAAATAAAAAGCGTCTGCAATCTTCAAGTGCAATTTATGTTATGAATTTATCGATCAGTCACATTCAACTGACGTGCACAGTATAAACTATATTTAGAATGTAAAAATGTATATGAAACCGAAAGTAGTAAGTCCCTCTAATCATGTGAGATATACAGCATATTATGTCCTACTCATGTGTTAGTCCGGTATATAAACTACAAAAATCGACTGAACCGTGCATGGAATGATGTAGAAAATGTTTTTGCATTTTCTTGAAGCTAAGACACTGCAGTTTACGAAACTGGATGATGCCACTTCGGCACTCTTGGGCAACTCTCAACATTCAAGATGGCGGACAAAATGGCGGATGAGAGCTGATTAATGTATAATAAGTCCATCTTTTTTACAGTCTGATAATTTGAAGAGCTGAAATTGGTCTAACATTACCTGCAATTTTATTTCATGCAATTTTGGAACCCTTCATTTTTTTCCAATCCAAGATGGCGGACAAATTGGCGGATTAAAGCTACATTTGTCGGGAATATCAAACACAATGAGCAGAATCGTACACTGAGTCATATCAAAAAAGTTTAATGCATTTTTTACTCCTTAGTTTAGTTTATAAAACTGGTTGATGCTACACTGGCATCATTTGGCAATTCCCAAAATCCAAGATGGTGGCTAGAATGGCTCAAATAACTGGCTGTCGGGTATATATCAACCACAATGAGCTAAGTCATAGACTGGGGTATACAAAATGATTTCAATGCATTTTATTTTGTTGTTTTACTTTTGTTTATGCAACCAATTGATGCCATGCTGGTATTCTTTGATAACTTCAAGAATCCAAGATGGTGTTCAAAATGAATTATAAGAGCTGGAAAGTTAATTTCAAGTCACATAAATAGACATAACTCCACACTAATGGGTATACAGCAACATGTTTAGGTTATTTATATCTCTTGCTCTTGCGAATATTAAATCATTGATACTAAAGCTTGTCAGTTGACTCAAGAAGCAAATTGTTTCTAAGATGGCAATATAGAGGCATTATTCTGATAATATTTAATTCATTGAACAACATAGCTTGTAATACGATATTTTAATATCCTTAGAATAACGACCACTTTTACATATATGTTTGTCACTTCAATAATCAATATGTACTAAAAAGAGGTTATAAACAAAGAAAAAGACAAATGATATTGAAAATATTGTGTGCATGTTCTATTATCTTTCAAGGTATTCTAAGAATATATTAATGCCAAAGCAATTGATAGAAATTCTGTTGACATTGTAACACATTTTGATAGTAAATAAGAGAAATTGCAATAGGATTTCAAGTTTGATCTTGACATCAGATATCACTACTGTGTCATAAGTGTTCTTTATTTCATTGTAAATGACTCTATCCATTGATCAAAAAGGAGAAATATCTAAAGCAAATTTTCATCACAAGTCTGTAGTATAATTTGTTTTTAATTACAAGGACAGAGAGAAATTAAGTCGCGTAAATGCCAATTCTATAAGCGTATACACTGCTATTTGAACCCAGTGCCCAACTCATGATTTAGCAAATAGTGTTACCCTGTGCAAGATGGTGATTTTAAGGGATTCGCCAATTACAAAACATGGCCAAGTAGAAAATTTAGAAATGTCTTGTTTCACTTAAGTCTAAATATCTTGAAAGAACACATAACATATCTGATGCATCAGTGTCAAAGGTTCAAACAGACATGATAACTATACACAATTGGAGTATATTCATTATCAACTGCAAAGTCTTCCCAAAGAAGGATGGTACGCCGAGACAATTTGTCAATCTCGTACGTTATATTCAAATATGTTCCACTCCAAACATTATAGACGATGCATTGCAAGATATGGTGATTCTCCATTTTTTTCGGTAAAATAACAAATATGTTTAATCGCATTAACCTTTAAGACTTGGTAGGAGAAGCACAGACAACAAAATTGTACAACAAATGATCTATTTTTGTTGCTGCAATTTGCTGAGCACCAAAAATATCTGACGACATTGGTGTGCTGATACTCATTTTGAAATATCTATCTTGTAAGAGTGACACTGTAACAATGGGTTTAACTAACATTCGTTCAAAAAGTAATGTTACAAGTCAGTTAGTTATTGACAATGTAAAGAGAGTACATTGCTAGCATGGATGTAAAATATGCTTTTAAAGCTGGTTCACCTATCCTACACCAAAAGTGAAGAAATTTATGCTATCTTTTGGCCAAAAGCTAGTACCCGCTTGGATACTTTCTAAAGATATTAATCATTAATATGTTAAGTTTACCATAGCATGTGATGTGCTTAGGGTGTTGAGTGAAAAATACTCTGTAAACAGAAATTTGTGTTGTCACTTGAACATGTTAATTGTTAGCAAAATACAAAAACGACCAGAGAAATTGTGCTATCGTTATGTAATATTAGACTGAAGCAAACTTAAACACTTAAGCATAATTTTTATTCTAATTTAGTCTAGTTTAGTCAAGTCAGACTGTATCATTGTTTGTGTAATGATAATAAAAAAGCTCAATCAATTAGTTTCTTCCTCGTTTTTAAATAGCACATGCTTATTTTGCAATTTATGTTTCAGTGTATTTTTTACTGCATCAAACATTTTCAACTAAAAGGATTATAAGCTTTTCAAATATCCACACATATTGCAATCTTAAACAAAATGATTGCCATTCATAATGGTCCTGTAATAAATTGTTGTGTAAACTGTATATTAACCCCATTTTATTTTCCCGTTTTTCTTTATTTAAATGGCATACAATTTGGAAATTAAATTAGTTTGTTCATTCCAATTATTTATCAAATTTTCATTTCATTAAATCAAGTAAATAAGTAACATTATTAATTAATTGTATGATATTGGACTTCAAATTCAGGGCTGATAGATACGGCGTTCACTACGGCATTATAACCAAATACTCGGTCATCATGGGAAAAAATGCCTTTCATAAATACCTTGGCTAATATGAAATTCATGCATTTTGATTGGATCCGAATGTCAAAATGGCCGAGTTTTCTCATGAAGGCAGTGTTTTTCTTCCACAAAAAATGCTGCCATTTTGAATGTTAAATTGGTACAATCTGAGTGTTTTGATAGGGACCCTATCTGCGATTATAGTGAATTAAGTGTTTTCATAATGGCCTGTTATTTGGCTGAAGACAGTCATTATAGCCTGAGGCCGCAGGCCGAAGGCTAATACGACTGTCTTCATCCAAATAACTTTATCATTATGAAAACACTTCATTATTTACAATACATTATTGCTAAAAATAGAACTGGTTGAATTTGCTTCGTAACCGTAATCTTGGACTCTACCTTGAATCTTGAGTTGCTAATAGATGATCAGGTGGGTAGTTTTACAAACTGGAGAGTTTAAGATTAAAAAAAATAAAAAAACATTGAAACTTAAACCCACATGTGTTTGTTTCCGTTCATATATGTATATTACAGTCCAACCTGTGAACAACGGCCGGCCAAGGGAAAACAGAAAAGTGGCCTTTGTTCACAGGTGGCCTTTGTCCGGAGGGAGGAACAAACGGGCCATGTTTCGTCAGACTTGAGAGACAGAGTTCATAATTAACATTAATTAATAATTAAAATTATTTTTATTTTCAACCTTAATTGATTATTCACATTATCATTATTGAAGTTGTGACTATAAATGAATAAAACAAAACTTTGAACAAAGAATGACTAAAACAAAGAAATCAGTGATTTTTTGTTTGCAGCTACATTTCATGCTATGCCCTCAACATTAACAAATGCACTCTACAAATTCTCACTACTCTGACCTTTTGTATAGTATTTCTATCTTATCCCAGTTGTCGAATTACCTGTATACAGCGGTCACAGTTGAACGAATTTAGCATGAATTAATAATTAAAATTGTTTTTATTTTCAACCTAAATTCATTATTCACATTATCATTATTGAAGTTGTGACTATAAATGAATAAAACAAAACTTTGAACAAAGAATGACTAAAACAAAGAAATCAGTGATTTTTTTTGCAGCTACATTTCATGCTATGCCCTCAACATTAACAAATGCACTCTACAAATTCTCACTACTCTGATCTTTTGTATAGTATTTCTATCTTATCCCAGTTGTCAAATTACCTGTATACAGCGGTCACAGTTGAATGAATTTAGGAATTAACAGCGTGTCACAAACATTTATCTAACTGCCGGACGTGTGAAAAACAAACCTAGTGGAGTCTCCAAACATTCAAAACTAATTAACAAAGTGTCATCACATGACGTAATTTACTCCCGATTTACAAATAAATTTACCAATAAAAGGATACATTAACATATTTTTATAATAAGGTGACGAGAAAATTGTCTACAGCTTGATAATAACTAATAAAATCGTACTCGAGATGGTTTGTTTACGAAAAAATCCGATTTCGGGTTTTTAGCTTAACTTTAACAAAAATGGCGGCCTGCTTTCGAAATCGCCTTTTTACGAAATACTGTCTTCGAACAATCGTCTGGCCGTTGTTCACAGTTCTAAACTGGCCGCGGGGATGGTTTTGACTGGCCGCTGGTCGCAGTCGACAGGTGGCCGTTATTCACGGCCTTTTTAAGAGCGTTTTCGGTCGGGGGGGAAATCGAAATGGCCGCTGTCGGCAGGTGCCCGCTATTCGGAGGTGGCCGTTAGCACAAGTTGGACTGTATATACTAAACTATTAGATCACATCCGCCATTTTAGCCGCCATTTTGGATTTATAATTCTTTATAATAACTTTTAACTTAGTGAAATTAATCGGTTTCTTTAATGACATGAACTATTTTATAAGTAAAAAAATTTCTACACCACTCTCTTTCTGCCAGTTTGTTCTTTATATACTGGACTAAAAGCCTTTGTCCGCCATTTTGACGACATTTTGACCGCCATTTTGAATTTAAACATTTGTATATGAATAACAAAATTTAACAAACTAGATGTACAAATGTTGAAATCACTTTTGTCCTTCATTTTAAGACCATGATGTGTAAAAATACATTTTGCATGTATAATTTAGCCTCTAGCCGCCATCTTAGTCGCCATCTTGGATTCTGGGAGTTGCCCAAGGATGACAAAGTGGCAACAATCGGATTTGGAACCAGTAAGACCATATCTACCAATAAATTGAATAACATTTTCTACATCATTTCGTGCAAGGTCATCCTTAGTGTTGGCCGGACTAGTACATGCAAAGCTGTTTATGTCAATCTCCACTAAAGGGAGATCATCCAATATCAAATAATGGTATTCTGTATCAAGTTACCTCCCTTAGATTATTCACAGATCATTTAAATTAACCATTCACCTTCCTGTTTATACTTATTTATACCCTGCAGCTTGATGACATCTTTAAATTATAACTCAACAGCTGGTAGTGTATTGTTGCTTATAAATGTGTTTGTTTGTTTTGTTGGGTTTAACACCGTAGCAACACATTGTATAGGTCATATAACGGCAGTCAGTCAACCTACTCACTCCGCCTGGAAAGGCTAAATCTCTAGATTTAGCTGTTAACAAACTACTAAGCACATACTTTCGTCAGTGACTGACAACTGCCCTACATAATTAAAAATCATTGGTAGGAGGGAAAATGGCCATAGAATAATTTCATGACCAAGCTCCACAAAAGTATGCCCCGCCTGGGAATCGAACCTACGTACACTTGATCAGTAGACCTGCGTGCTACCAACTGAGCTAGCCGGGCAGCTGCTTATAAATGCACATTTATGATTGGTTAGAACAAAGCAACCTACATCAGAAAAATGAGTTGTCATGGGTTTTTTTTTATGAACATTTCTGAATTATGGGACAAAAGATTGTTATAAGCAGCTTAACTCCTATAGTGTCTTATTAACCTTGAACTGTAGCACAGATGAGAGCACTCAGGGATTTAAAATATAGTTTCCTCATTTGGATATTACTAATGAAACAAGACTATGCTGTCATTGCCCATATCATTAACATGTGACTAAGATAAAAATAACTCAACAATGTATCAGAGATATTCATGTATATTAGGACGTATTACAAAGATAGAACTAAGGCCACAACAAGTTAATGTTCTATGGATTCGCTCGCACCTAAATTTTGACTTTTTTTGCAAAAAATATTTTTATTTCCTCACTCACTCATAAAAATTTGGTCAAACCTCTATATAAAGAAACTGTAGAACACATGATCAACTTGTTGTGGCCTACGATAAAAAAACTCAACATTGTATCAGAGTTATACATGTATATTAGGACGTATTATATACATGTATATACAAAGATAGAACAAAAATATTACACATACAATGTACACTCATAATCATATGCCATTTTTAAAATGTACACTTATAATTATATGCCATTACTATATATCATTGTTGATTGTTCATTTTGACCTGAGACAGATCATGTGATTTCACTAGTAATCAGTCTCCATGACTTAGTTCATTTCAAATCAAACAATTACTCTTTCAGATATTCAAATACATTAGAACTTCCTACAGTTAAAACTACTACTTATGGTAAGAAATCATTCAGATATGAGGCAGTGCAGGTGTGGAACAGCCTTCCGAATGAATTCAGACAGGTAGATAATTTTAAAGAGTTCAGAAGGCTGGTCCGCACCTGGACTGGCCCCTCATGCAAATGTTCATTATGTATTTAGAAATGTGTTGTATGGGTTTGGTGAATTGGCCACCACCCGTAAATGTGTACATGTTGTTGCTTTTAATGTAAATGATGCCTTGCTTTTAGTATGCTTATGCTTATGTTTGTTTTTTTTCCCTCCTATCTTTCTTAAAAAGCTTTAATTTGCTATGTGATGCTATTTTATTTTATTCTGCTATAAATAAGTTTCTTTTATTTTTCTATGCATGTGTTTTAAATTGTTTCTATAAATGTTCCCCTAGTGTCTGCACTTAGTTCTAGTCATTATGATCTCTTGTGCATCTGTTTTTAACCTATATATGCTTGCTTTTTATTTGCTGTAAATAATGTTCTCTGCATGTGTTTTATGGTTCTTCCCAGATTTCTTTTATGTCAAACCAGTGTTTTTATATGTACCATGAATGCACTCATTTATATATTTATTTATTTAGATACCTGTGTACTCATGTATGTATGTATGGACACCCTGGTTAGTTATGTGGTAAATGCTGATCAGTTGTTTCCAAATCTGATTTGGAAATTTCTATGTTTTTTTAATCCATTTCTTATGTATCACACTTTTGTGTTAATTTTGTTTCTCGGGATTTTATATCTTTTTTTCTTATGGCAGTTTTTAGACTTAGGTCAATGATCAGCATTTTCCATCATAACTTTTACTTGTTTTATTTATTTATTTATTTATTTTTCATAAATCTTGAAATCTCTCACATAAAATTAATGTTCACTCAATCTGCGTAAACACATATCCAGCAGACCACGGTCGTACTGGATCTGTACTTTTTCCCTTTGAGGTCACGTCGAGATGAACTTTGTGTCGACCAATCAATGGGTAGCTTTCATCTAGACGAAAACACTATTAATCACATTTTGATTTCGTAATTTCTATTTTTAGACCAAGTTTTGCTTGCTAATTTAACCGCGGTAATATTCACAGGCTGCGATTGGGCGGCTCATTTCAAATTTCGTGACGTAGACGATGTAAACAAGTTACGTATCATAACAATTTCGTCATGAATATTATGATGAGAAAAGGTCACCTGAACGTGACCTTCGTTTGGAAAAGGCCAGATCTACATTAGCGAATATGCGAGCGGTAAAATTGTAGATCGGGTTTTAATCAGATTGATGTTCACTGTGCTATTTTGTACTTTCTTTTATTTCATTTTAATTCTGCTTGCTTTAAGCTATTACCTCTTGTGCTTACTGCTAGACATGTATGACTAAAAAGTATATTGTTTTATTTTTTTTGTATCTTTGTTTTAAACATAAAATATCATAATTTTATTTTTTATATAAGTATTTTCTTAAAATTAAATTTTGAAATAAACTTTTTGTTTTTCCTTTCTCTTAAATGTGATAGTTTTTTTAATTATTTTTTAACTTTATAGGTACGTCTGAAATTCTGATTTTATGGTATGATAGACCTAGGAAACCATTTGCCGCATGGTTTGTAAGTTTAATTGTTTGTACGCACATACCTGTTTTCTTTTTTTTCTTTGTGTCTTAAATTTGCATTTTTATTTTCAGTGCTTTACTAGTTGCTTTTTTTGCAGACTTTTTATGTTTATTTGTTAATCTCTGTTATGTTTTAAATTTGAATGTTAGATGTTTTTGTTTATTGTCGGAAAATAGCTTATAAGCTAATGTTTACCATGTTTGTATAAAACCGACTCTAAATAAATCTTCTTGTATCTTGTATCTTGTCTCGCGACAATCTGAATAAGCTATGAATTTAAGACTGATTATAAATGTATATAAAAATGAATATCAGAATTAATATGATGATCTCATAAATTTTGTAACTATTTAGAATGTTTGAATCAAGAATGCATTATTTATTAGCATGAGCCCTGAGCATCTGCTTTAGAACAATACAATACGTAAGTTACCATAAAATTAAAAACAAATCTTAGATTTTTAATAAATTATTGACTAACTCCATTTATACCAGAAATTACAAAACTTAAAAAAAATTAATAATAGTCAACAAGATGCCAACCCTGTTTAAGAATGAAAAAAACAACAACAATAAATACTGAGATTATTAAAAAAGCAACAATCAATACAAATAATCAAGAACTATTGTCAAAGGGGGTTAACTCTGTTTGGAATACAATGAAATATTTAAAACAGTACAATACTGAAGTATCTCCCATTGACCTTACACTAGTAAATGCAAAAAAATACAACAAAAAGTTAAACACTTAAATAATTAGTCCATGGAACACTGTACGACCAGCACTGTGATATATAGAGTCTATTGGTCCATGAAACACTGCATGGTATATAGAGTCTAAGATTCCTTGCAGAGAGCTAACAACATTTTCTTGTAATCGCCACTAACATCACCCTTGATAAAACTACCTAAAGTTTTACCATACTTCTTCTGAAACTCTTCTTTTATCTGTACCATATCCACCTGAAAACAAGAGGTATAAAATACACTTAATATGTTTGTTACAATATATAGTGACAAATTTGACAGGTCTGCAAGGCCATTACCCAACTTTTTCCCGTATTTTGCGATTTTGGCTGCGTACAACTCCCCCATTATGTATATTAGGCACTGAATGCACCGTCTAATAAGTGTTTGCATGTCAAAAAACAACCTTCAGGTCATTACAGATGTCATCGGGTGATTATCGCATAGTGGCAAGTAGCAACTAATCATTTACTTCTTATAATCCAACTTGTGTTAAGCAGTCATATATTGTAAACAGCTGAATATTAAGTGATCATTAAAAGTCATTTCTTTAACTAAGGAGCCCAAAGCCAGGGACTAGCGAAAATCTATTCAGGCCAGTGAAAATTAGATAATATCTCATATAATTGTGCTAGTTGACACTTTTGTCCTTATACCTCATAAAAAATATGGCTTAGATCTACAATTAAAAACATCAATGAAATTAGGATATGAAAAATGGTTGTCCCAACAGGTCATTTTAGCAGTTAGTAGTGTATCTTGTTTATATATTATTAGTTGCCCTGAAAAATATTTTGGTCACTCTAACTAAAAATTGGTTGTCCTGAGCAACCAGAAACCCACAAATTTTGTTCAAAGTTTTGACAGTTCACATGACATCCTAAATATGAACTTTCAACCATATATAACAGTTCAGGTGATTCTAACATCATATACTGCCAGGGGAAAGCAACTTGTTGATTGGATGGGTAAAAACTACACTGCCACAAATACCCTTACAAGACTATGTGAAATACGATTTATTAGACTACATGTATATCCAGAATTCATAAATTGGGGTTTTCCCTGCAGTACTAACAAACTTTCACCATTACAAATGAAAATTTGTGTACAAAGAACAACAGAATAGACTATATCCAGAATTCAAATATTTAGGTTTCCCCTCGGGTACAAACAAACGTTCACCGTTACAATGAAAACTTGTGTACAAAGAACAAAAGGATATAATCCATAGTTCATGCTTTTTAGCTATAATGTGTTACAAACTTTGTTTGTACTGCCTGTGCACGGACGGAAAACCCATAAATTTGTATTCCAGGCTAGGTCTATTCAATCCATATATCATGCTTTTTTAGTAATGATGAGTGAAAAACTGTTTGTACCGCCTAATCATGGATGGAAAAACCAATAAATTGGACTGCCTTATTAGGTCTTTTAAGATTGAGTATAAGTCTATGATATATACCTCACATCTTGTAACAACACAACGTATCATTTGTTTATCTTTGGTACCATCACCTTTCATACTTTTATATAATCTCTCAGCAAAGTAACCTGGTAAATTCCGAGCAATAGATACTGAAATACATAACATTGATGATGCTGATACAAATAAATAATTAATACTGCAATGTTTTTTTCTTTACTTGAAAAATTATTTTGAAAAGTTATAATGTTAGCTTGATAAATTATAATCACACCAAAACAAAGCTAAGTGTTGCCTTAGTAGTAAAAAAAGTTGGCCTGTTTTATTTTGCTAGTAACTGCAACACTATGAAATGGACATACAATGAACCAAAAACATGTTATTGAATTGACAAGTGAAGTTAATTTATAATGATCACATGTCTATTAGTAATGAAATTATTTGCAGCAAACCAGTTTTGTAGTTCCCTTTGAGAACATCCAAGGGTGTGCCCTGCTTGCCCTATCAGTAACACACAAGTCTATTGATCGAGGGGTCATGAATTCAATTCCTTGGCGGAGCATACTTATGTGGAGTTAGGTCTTAAAATAATTTCTAAGGCCATTCTCCCTCCTACCACTGTTCTAAATCATACAGAGCAGTGGTCAGTCACTGACAGATGTAGGTTAGGGACTTAGTAACTGGTTAACAGCGACATCAAGAGGTTTAGTCTTTCCAGAAATAGTGAGTAGTGTGACTAACTGTCATGATATGTTGCTATGGCGTTAAATTTGATCAATATAAATATTGTAGGCTTAGTGCAAAACAGTTATAACTCACTCTTTTATTTTAATTGAGTTACGACCCTTTTGCCTTAAGCCCATGATATATGAGAACAACCAATAAATTGTAAAGGAATAAATATAAACAAACCAATGGTAAGATAGCCATCCTCCAAGTAACCACTAGTTTCAGATTTAATAACTTGTTCAATATCTTTCTTATGGTTAGCCTTATAAGCATCAAATGTAGCATTAAGTTGTGGATAACTTCTCACAGATAGGATTCTATTAAATGTTGATTCATCTGTTCCTATCTTGTTATCACCTGCCTGAAAGTAGTAACAGTAATCAAAGCACTGAAAGCACTGATTAAACAATTTATTGATAATCTTCCTCAACTGAAATTGTGTGAGGAACAGAGCTGAGGACAAACAAATGTAGAATCAAAGCGCTGAAGGCACTGAATTTGTTCGGGTTTAAAAAGTAAAATGAGATTTTCGGCTCCAACTAGGTTTGTGCACAAAGAACAGTTCAGTGATAGGTAGAACAGCATTGTTCCGGTTCAAAACACTTCAAACAATCGACCTATAAATAGAGCAGGTTAACCAGACAGGCGAACACACTTTTGATTTGTTTTCGCACAATCACAACAAGTCAAGGGGGTCAATCTTATAACAATGCAATAATAACCGCTTTAAAGTTATCATTCATGCACATTTATTATACTGCATCTGTATCTTAAATAAAATTAAATACCACTATTCAGACATCATTCAAAGTCATCAACTACGATCTTTAAACTTTTCCTATAGAACCATTCTATTACATATGATGTAACATCTCTACTGACAACTGGCACTAACGACAGGTCGTAACTGAATAGTTGATACCATTCTATTACATAATACGACGTAAAGATCTCTACTGAGACGCCTAACTCATAAGCTATTATACATACGCTTCAGTATAGACCCATTAACAAGTGTATTTCAGGAAATATTGCACCTGACATAGCAGACGATCATTTTGAATTGCTCTATACTTATATACTGAGGGACTACTTCTTGATTCGGTAAATTTTCAAAATCGGAAAGCGCCAGAAATACGGTAAATATATTTGTTCAGGACTGAAGTCCCGAGCAAATAAAAATGATAAGGGAATGGATTTTTCAAATAATAACATTGAACCCTTTAAATCATTCAAAAATCAAAGTACACATGTAGTGAAGGTAGTAGTGCTTGTTTTTAGAATAATAATTTTATAATATAAAATGTGTTTAGTTCTACCTTCACAACATTTTAGACTATTCTAGCCCTATACAGGATACAAGGAGCATTAAATAAAGTCAGGTATACAATCTGTAAGAAATGAACATTAGCTTATAAGCTAATATCCGACAAACCTATGCATAGATCTATACAGTATTTTAGTAATGAAAAATGCACAATAAGGAAAGAATTTGTTGTGACTATTGTAGAGAAGTGAATGCTATAGAGTAGAGACCATGGCCGGAAAGGGAGGTTTATTTTACCTCATAAAGTTCTTTAGCTTCAGCAGCAGCAAGGGCTTGATCAACAGTGGTACTGTCATCTCTATTAGCAGCAAGTTGTGATACCAACAAACGTTGTAGATGTCCACTTGTATCACCTTTAACATCTGATTCTAAATCTTTCTTGAACACTTTAAATAAAACAACATAGTTCTTTGCAAATACACTATATTTATACATTCATTTAGGACCACAGTAGAAAACTAGAAATAAGAGATTTATCTCTTTTTTTATGTCATCTGTAATCTGTGATCTGTATGTCATAATATGACACTATACATAATGTGATACTCTCCATTTGTGTGCCATGTGTTATGTCAAGTTCAATGCCACTAACATGAGTTGCTGATTTCAATGGTAAAAAAAAGCTTGGCCAGGATAATATTTTACAGCATTGCCAAGATTTGTCACAGAATCCCATTATAAGACTCTGTCAACGACAGCCAGACATATATATGTGAACAACTGATGTGACGTTTTATAGATAAGAAATTATAGAATATAGATTTATATAAAATTGTATGATATATGAAGTGATATGATTTAATGTGAAACAATGCAATATGATTTCATTATCTCAGCATCCGAGTGTTCTATAATCACATTTACATACATGTATACAAATGTTCAATTTACTTACATGTTTTATATGTCTTTTTGATGTCTTCAATTTGTGCCTTAGATCTTGAACATAATATTTCTATTAGAGTACTTTCATCTGTTCCAAGACCCTAAAAACAAAAACATGATTGATAACATAGGGGACTGGCACAATTCATAGTAAAAAACACTATATATATTGAATATACAAATTAGGTAAATTACTCAAAAAATTAAATATTTTTTATCCAAGTTCAATTCCATTATAACTTATTCTATATCACAGTTTTAAATATGCATGCATAGCTTATGCTTTGTTCTTTCAAAGACACCAACATTTTCTAAATATACCAGAAACACCATAAAAACAGATTTTGTTCTGTCTGCACATATGTCCAACTAATCTAAAGTCTGAGTAATTCAAATACCACTTGTAACAATGATTAATATTAAATCAATTGTTCAATATCAGTTTTATGCAGTCTGATGTTTGAAAGCAAAATATATAAATTTGTAAACCCGAGTTGAAACAGCAGTTGGTAGCACGCCACTATTTCGAATCTTGTGTCCCCAAAAGTATACAGGTTCAAATCCTATCCAGGGAGGTTATACCCTTTCAGGAAAATTTGACAATAATGTCAATTTTTCTCCATTTCATTAATAAGGTATATATGGAGAACTTTCCAACCCTGTGAAAGAGTAGGCAAGTACTGGTAACAGACAAGGGTTCTGGAAAGCTAGGTTAGGACGCGGTAAAATAATCTAAATTGTGTTGACACAGCCGGTAATCCAGCATATAAAAAATTAGTACACGCCTATATACCAACCTTGATGGCATCATGTAATTGTTTAGCATCATACACTTCTGGTGTTTCCATTAAAGCTAATACAACATCTTCAAACTTTCCACCAAGTTCAGATTTTAATTCTGCCTTTAATTCCTAGAATTAAATTATTCAATATAATTTATAATAATACACGCATACAATGAAAAAATGAAGTATTCTCAAAAAGTAACTAAAGTTTGGTCATTTTAAGACCTAACAATTGTTAAATCACAGGCTGCAGGTATGGTCACTACACGTTCTTATGTAATGTCTTTAGTGGATCAAGACCCAGCCAACCACTTTTGCTTTGATATATATCAATTAGGATAGATGCTTAATTAAGGTTCCTAAAATGCACTGCAATTGCAAGTCAAGAATATTGTTAGTGGGAAAAGCAATGTAGTGCACTGTACTTTACATCAAATTTCAAGAATACTCAGCCATATTCACACTCACTGTCATAGGAAAGGTTTAGATGAATGGACCCAAGCATTTAATAAGTACATTGTACATTCAATGTACCTTCACTAGTGGCTGATAGCTGCTCTACTTTATACAGAGGTAGGCTGGTAATAGCTGTAGAAAATATGTCATAATCAAACTTTTTTAGAGGTATGTAGGCTCTTCAAGGACTACAACCTGCAAGCCCTGTATTCATAGCACAGGAGCTTGACATTCTGTATTGTAGTTTGAAAAAAACCTCTTATAATAAAAACTAACAAGAGGGGTTTCAAACTACAATACAGAATGTCAAGCTCCTGTGGTCATAGTCAGAAGTGCTATCAACTGAAGTAACAAGGAGACAATTAAGGGTATAACAGAAGTTATTTCACAATAGACTGCTTGCACTATTTAATAGTTTTTTAAAGTTTATAGTCAAAGTAAAGATATACATCAGGGTAGGTTAAGAAATGAAGTTAATACATACCTTTCCATATTGTGATTTGAATGAGAGAGCAATCTCTTGTCTTTGTTTGTTGGAATGGTTTGACAATACTTTAATAATAGCAGCCTCATCAGTACCTTGAAAAAAGTTATACAGTATAACCTCTGGAGAGAAGCACTCTATAAAACAAATTCTCTGCACAAAATAGCACTTGATATTTTCTTCAGGTGAAGTTTTAATTGAATTTAACCAGCAGAACAACAACTTCTGAACAGCAGCACAATTTAGTCCCTTCCAGTGGGTGTTGTTCTATGATTAGAAAGTAATGCCATGCCAGCACATTTTAGGTTATTTTACGCTAGGAGGCCAGCACACCTAACCAGTCTTTCCTGGGAATTTGTCTATAAATAGTACTCATCTACCTTTCCATAAGACCAGCAATTTCTCCATATACCTTATTAGTAAAGGAAAATGTACATTATTGTCTAACTTTCATGGAAGAGTATAACTGCCCATGGTGGGATTTGAAACAGTACCCCCTTATGGAAACTAGATTCCAAATCCCAAGGCACAACCAACTGCCCTACAGACCCAGGTTATTTTATAATATATACATGCATACATTCATGTAAATGTAATTATTGATAGCTATAACTAAGAGATTGTTTATGTATTTATAATAGCTATTTAACAATTTAATGCTATATGTTTTAATATAACCTGGTTACCCCGGTATTATAAAATTTGGTTTCTATATAATGACTTTCTTCAGCTAGAACTAGGCATAAGCTGATTTTACAAGTCAAGTTTTTAGTTTTCCTACTTACCTAAACCTTTCATAGCTTTCCTCAACTCTGCAGCAGCACTTTCTGCCGAGAATGGATTGCATGGAACAACAGTACCCTAAAAATATATAAATCTATATTTGAATTTACATAAACTTTATGGTCAACCTTACTATGATCATAATCTTATTTCTGATTAAATACCCTAAGTCAATGATATGATTGATTGCTATAGATGTATGCACACATGTCAACTGATTGGTCATAAGGTTAAACATTTTCACATTGCTTTTATTCATAGACATAATTTTATCTTTATTTGCACTTTAAAATATGGAAGGACTCAGATTTTATTCACATTAGTCCCTTGCCCTTTAAGTACAGCAATAGAGGTGAAGTTAAAAGTTTTTTTTGTTTTTTTTATGCTGTATTCAACAAATATTTAGGTTATAAAATTATACGACGACCAGCTCTTCCTACTATAGGTTTCCTAGACACTTTTATATCACCAGTACTAACTTAACCTACCAAGAGGCCAACAACTCATGTACAGGGTATGACATACCGAGACTGGGCTCGAACCGCGATCTCTGGATTTGAAGTCAGACATGCTAACTACTACGCCACAGCCGGGGCACCTTAAAAAAGGTTTTACTGTGTACATAGTATTTGACAGAGTATGAGATGTGTTCATAAAAAGTAAATTTACAGTATACAATATTTTGACGGAGTATTAGAGGTGACAATACATAGTGGTTTTACTGTATACAATATTTGACAAAGTATTAGAGGTGACCATACAGAGTGGTTTTACTGTATACAATATTTTGACAGAGAATTATAGGTGACCATACATAGTGGTTTTACTGTATAAAATATTTTGACAGAGTATTAGATGTGACCATACAGAGTGGTTTGACTGTATACAATTTTTGACAGAGTATTAGAGGTGACCATACAGAGTGGTTTTACTGTATACCATATTTTGACAGAGTATTAGAGGTGACATTACAGAGTGGTTTTACTGTATACAATATTTGACAGAGTATTAGAGGTGACCATACTGAGTGGTATTACTGTATACAATATTTTAACTGAGTTTTAGAAGTGACCATACAGAGTGTGTTTACTGTACATACAATATTTTGACAGAGTTTTAGAAGTGACCATACAGAGTGGTTTTACTGAATATAATATTTTGACAGAGTATTAGAGGTGACCATACAGAGTGGTTTTACTGTATACAATATTTTGACAGAGTATTAGAGGTGACCATACAGAGTGGTTTTACTGTATACAATATTTTGACAGAGTATTAGAGGTGACCATACAGAGTTGTTTTACTGTATACAATATTTTGACAGAGTATTAGAGGTGACCATACAGAGTGGGTTTACTGTATACAATAATTGACAGAGTATTAGAGGTGACCATATAGAGTGGTTTTACTGTATACAATATTTGACAGGGTATTAGAGGTGACATTACAGAGTGGTTTGATTGTATACAATATTTTGACAGAGTATTAGAGGTGACATTACAGAGTGGTTTCACTGTATACAATATTTGACAAAGTATTAGAGGTGACATTACAGAGTGGTTTTACTGTATACAATATTTGACAGAGTATTAGAGGTGACCATACAAAGTGGTTTTACTACATACAATATTTTGACAGAGTATAAGATGTGACCATACATAGTTTTAGAAGTGACCTAAAAGAATGGTTTTACTGCATACAATATTTTGCCCCCGCAAACAAGTCAACAAACTGAACAAGTGCCCTAGTTGGTTATTATGTTATGATATTGTATAAGTATTGATTTTTGTACCAAATAAACATTTATTGTTTACATTCATCTTCCAGTATTACCCATGAGATTTTTCATGACATTGTAAAGTACAGTATAACCTCTGCAGAACGACCCTCTACAGAGAAAATCCTCTGCACAACAACAGCTTTTGATATTTCCCTTGGGCATAATTTCAATTGAATTTAACCTCTGTAGAGCAACAACCTTTGAAAAGCAACACATGTTAGTCCCTCCTAGTGGGTGTTGTTCAAGAGAGGTTGTACTGCACTGTATCCATGTTAGACTATTATATTGCAAAATAATTGAACATTAACTTTCATATGATATGTATGAACAAACGTTACTCATAGAATCAAACACAGTCATGGTGTGAATATGATATTTCAAAATGGTTGATAGCATACAGTCACACATGAGTACATGAATACATTATACATGGTATTTTATATATCCTTATTAAGGTTCTGGAACTGTAATGGTGACCTTCCACAATCTTTATTATGATATTGTTTCTTGAATCTATACTATTAAAGACAATGAATGGTGAATTTTTAGGGAAGTTTACCGTTTGTAACTTAAGTTATGTGCTTTTTTATAACGTGACCCTTGATTTTCAAAGAGGCCGTAAATTGTGCCATGACAAAAATGAAAAAACAGTTTTTTTTCAAATTCTGCAGTTTTATATTCACATTTTAATCAATTTTCCTGTCATACAATCATATCATGATAATCCAGGGCAATCAGATTACATTTTGGACAAATACTTATAAAAATATAGTGCTTTGTATACATGTACCCCCGAGCAAAAATCCGAGTTTTTGAGAGTGTTCAAAAAATACTCTATCTTTAAAAGCTTATATCTCAAGTCTAAAGTAAGTTAGACACATGCAACCAGTTTTAAAATTTTCTGCAGTCTTTTTTGCCCATGATATGAAATATTAAAGAAAGCTTACCGTTTCTAAATTTTTTTATAAGAATCTGTATAAGATTACTACAATGAAACTGCAAGAAAATTTATAGCGAAGAAAATACGTCAAAATGGTAAATTACATAAAATACTCTTTTATTGAAATTTATCATCTAAATTTGTACTGGATATAGAAATATGAATGTAGAACTCTGGATTACCATATAAAACCTTCTCTTTACTGATTTTTGCTGGTTTGAGGGAAATATTAGAGAAACTTACAACTTAACACGTTTTTCGTAAAAAATTCTGACTAGTTAGGCATAACAGAGTCAAACACTTTTTGTATTAGAGACCCTTGGTTGACTATCACAGTTTTGACTCATAAACACATTTAAAAGTCCATTCTGACCAGCCAGAGAAATATCAGACGAAGTTAAGCAGGCTTGTTAACCCTTTACTGGTTGCGACATGTGTGAAAAGTAGCCTTTTTTTCACAATTACGCTCAATGGCTATTTCAAGAGGCTCTAATTTCATTACTAATTATCATACAGAAATGCAACTTGGCCAAGTTATTACCTGGGGGAATGTCTTTCAGAAAAACCAAGTTGAGCCCCGATCCCCGTTACCATGGCAACGCTAGGGCGGAGCAAAAACGGCAAAAAATGCAATTTTCGTTCTTTTTCTACCGTACATTTGCGTTTCAAACAGTAATATTTTCCACAATGGAGGTCTAAAGTGCCAGGTCTTTTCAGATACTGAAAACGTGTTTTCTTATCAGCATTTGGCGCCATTTTTCTGCACTCAATGACCCCGATTTTTTTTCTGGCGAGGGAGAAGCGCGAAAAAGCTCAATTTTTGGAGACAACTATCGCCTTAAGTGAATTCACTTATTCCAGTTAAAAAACACCATTTTCAAGGCTGTGGCAGCCATTTTGGACGGGGGGGGGGTGTCTAGACACGTAAAAATGCGGGATTGAGCGGTTAAGGGTTAAACCTTATCCTGTCGTGTTTTCTGCAATAGTTTTTGCATACACATTTTGACACCAGACTTAGTAATGTTGGCATAGTTTTAGCCATAGCTTTCAAATAATGCTGATAATTGTATTATTTACTTTTTAAAAGACAGAAAAGTACAACGATATTGTCTTCATATGCCTCACATGGGCGGATCTAGCGGGGGGTCAGGGGGTCTGCCCCCCCTAGAATTTAGAAAATGTACATGTCCATTAGTGTATTTCTTGCTTGAAAGTAATTTTTAAGTACATTGTTGTAATATGAAGCAAATTTTCTCGGTGCTTAAACGTATGTAAATTGGTTATGTAGTTTTTATTATCAATATGTTGCTTTTTTCTGCAAATTGTGTATGTGGTTGCAGTTCGAGGTTTGGAACCCCCCCCCCCCCTAGAAAAGTTCGGACACCCCTAGAAAAGTTCGGACCCCCTAAAAAATTCTGGATCCGCCCCTGCCTCATTATATTCTACCGCATTCCAAATTGCTGAATATGGCGATTAGATGTGTTGTGCGTCATAGTATTTGTACCGGTATATGAGGTGATATCTTCTAGAATCTAGCGGTCGTGATGGCAAATTTAAATCGCAAATACAAAATAAAACAGTGCATTTTACTCCTGCACACACAGAATTAGCCCAATAGTTATGATCCTCTACGACGTATTAGTCCGGTATATAAACTACAAAAATCGTGAAAGGATGTAGAAAATGTTTTTGCATTTTCTTAAAGCTGAGACACTGTAGTTTACGAAACTGGATGATGCCACTTTGGCACTCTTGGGCAACTCCTAAAATTCAAGATGGCGGACACAATGGCGGATGAGAGCTGATTAGTGTAATATAAATCCAACTTGATCAAAATCTGATTATTTAAAAAGCTAAAATAAGTCTTACATTATCTGCAATTTCATTTCATGCAATTTTGGCAACCTTCGTTTATTCTCCAATCCAAGATGGCGGACAAAATGGCGGATTAAAGCTACATTTGTCGGGTACGTCAACTACAATGAGCAGAATCGTACACTGTGGCATATCAAAAGAAGTTTAATGCATTTTGTAGTTATAATTCTTAAGTTTTGTTTATAAAACTGGTTGATGCCACACTGGCATAATTGGGCAATTCACAAAATCCAAGATGGCGGCTGGAATGGCGTAAATTACTAGCTGTCGGGTTTATATCTACCACAATGAGCTAAGTGATAGACTGGGGTATACCAAATAATTTAATGCATTTTATTTTGTAGTTAATCCGCTTTTGTTTATGTAACCGATTGGTGTCATACTGGTATTCTTGGATAACTTCAAGAATTCAAGATGGTGGTCAAAATGAATGATAAGAGCTGGAAATTTAATTCAAGTCACATAAATTGACATATCTCCTCCCTAATGGGTATACAGCAATATGTTTAGGTTTTTTACATCTCTTGGTCTTGCTAATAGTGAATCATTGAAACTAGCTTGTCAGTTGACTCGAGAACTAGAAGCAAATTGTTTCTAAGATGGCAATTTAGAGACACTTTTCTGAAAATCTTTTATTTATTGAACAACATAGGTTGTGATACGATATTTTCATATCCTTAGAATAACGACTACTTTTTCATGTATGTTTGCCACCTCAATAATAATCAATATGTACTAAAAGGGGGTTATAAACAAAGAAAAATACAAATGTTATTGAAAGTATTGTGTACATGTTCTATTATAGTTCAAGGTACATGTATTCTAAGAGTATATTGATGCCAAAACAATCGATAGAAACTCTGTTGACATTGTAACAAAGTAGTAAAAAAAAGACATTGCAATAGGATTTCAAGTATGATCTTGACATCAGATATCACAAATGAATCATGAGTGTTCTTTATTTCATTGTAAACGACTCCATCCATCGATCAAAAGGAGAAATATCAAAAGCACATTTCCATCAAAAGTTTGTAGTATAACTTATTTTTATTTACAAGGATAGGGAGAAATTACGTCGCGTCGATGCCAATTTTATAAGCGTATACACTGCTGTTTGAACCCAGTGTCTAGCTCATGATTTAGTGTTACCCTGTGCAAGTAGGTGGTTTTAAGGGATTCATCAATAAGGGACCTAGTCAGTTATTTCCCTTGTATACTCTTCAAATGGGTAGGTCCAATTAGTTTGATTACTCGGATTTTACCCTTACTTTTCAATGTCAATTTGCCAAAATTAATCTCTTAAAACATTTTTGTAAATCATTGAATTCGTTTGAAATTCAGTATTTTTACGGTAAAGAACTATCTAAATTTCATCACTTCTTTTAATATCTTCATTAACAAGGAAGATATTAGATGAAATATTTTGTAATCTTAACATAGCACTTCAATGATAAAATCCGAGGATTCCGAGTAACCAATTGGATTGCTTCAGATTTTATCAAGGAAAGATAATTGACTAAAGTCCCCAACTACAAAACATGGCCAAGTTGAACATTTAGAAATGTCTTGTATCACTGAAGTCTAAATATCTTAAAAGAACACGTAACAGGTCTGATGCATCAGTGTCAAAAGTTTATAAACAGGCCTGATATCTAAACACATTTGGAGTATATTCATTCACTATCAACTGCAAAGACTCACCCAAAGAAGGATGGTACGCTGAGACAACTTGTCGATCTCGTACGTTCAAATATGTTCCACCGCTAACGTGACGATGCATTGCAAGATATGGTGATTCTTCATTTTATCGGTAACATTACATATAAAATTATGTTTAATCCCATTAACCTTTAAGACTTGGTACGAGAAGCGTAGTCAACAAAATTGTACAACAAATGATCATTGTTGCTGCAATTTGCTGAGCATCAAAAATATGACGACATTGGTGTGCTGATACTCATTTTGAAATATCTTTCTCGTACGAGTGACGAAAAGCTGGTTCACCTATCCTACATCAAAAGTGAAGACAGTGAAGACAGTTATAATATCTTTTGGCCATAAGCTAGAACCCACTTGGATACTTTCTAAAGGTAATAATCATTAATATGTTAAGTTTACCATTGCATATGAAGTGCTAAGGGTGTTGAGTACAAAATACTCTGTAAACAATAATTTGTGTCGTCACTTGAACATGTTGCTATCACCAGACAAAACCGACCAGAGAAAATGTGCTATCGTTATGTAATATTAGACTGAAACAAACGGAAACATTTAAGTACATATTTTAATTATTCTAGTTTAGTAAAGTAAAACTGTATCATTGTTTGTGTAATGATAATAATAGAGCTCAGTCAATTAGTTTATCTCTCATTTTTTGGCACATGCTTATTTTGCTATTTATATGTTTCACTTAATTTTTACTGAGATTCAGACATTTTGATCGGTTTCGAATCTCATAATGACCGAGTTTTCTCATGAAGGCCGTATTTTTTCTTCCACAAAAAGCCGCCATTTTGAATGTTGGTACAATCTGAGTGTTTTTAATAGGGACCCTGACTGCGACGATGGTGAATTAAGTGTTTTCATAATGGCCTGTTATTTGGCTGAAGACAGTCATTATAGCCTGAGGCCACAGGTTGAAGGCTAATGTGACTGTCTTCAGCCAAAAAAATTGGCCATTATGAAAACATTGCATTATTTACATTTCATTATTGCTAAAAAAATTAGAACTGGTTGAATTTCTTTCGTAACCGTAATCTTGGACTCCACTTTGAATCTTGGGTTGCTAATAGATAATCAGGTGGGATTAACTAGTTTTACAAACTTTAGAGTTTCAAACAGATTCAGAAAAAAAAACGTTGAAACTTAAACCCACGCGTGTTTGTTTTCGTCCATGTATGTAATATTTTATACTAAACTATTAGATCATATCCGTAAATAAATAAGTAAATAAATTTCTACACCACTCAGTCTCTTTCAGCCAGTTTGCTATTTACATACTGGGCTAATAGCCTTTATCCGCAATTTTGACGCCATTTTGACCGCCATTTTGAATTTAAAGAGTTATATATGAATAACAAAATTCAACCAACTGGATCTGCTGGTGTTTGAATCACTTTTGTCCTTCATTTTAAGAACATTATGTGCAGAAATACATTTTGCATGTATAATTTATCCTCTAGCCGCCATCTTGGTCGCCATCTTGGATTTTGGGAGTTGCCCAGGGATGCCAAAGTGGCATCAATCGAATTTGGAATCAGTAAGCCCATGTCTACCAATTAATTGAATAACATTTTCTACATCCTTTCGTGCAAGGTCATCCTAGGTGTTGGCCGGACTATATTATTGTTTTGTCGATAAACCATTACTTTTCATTAACGTCCTCGACGATCACGCTGTCTAGCTTCTGGTATCGTCATTTTCGGAAAATGTGTTACGCTATGACGTCATGGAAAAACCGGGTCGCGAGGTGAAAATTACTAAAAATAGCTATTACGAAACTTGACGACGACAGCTTTTCGGGTAAAACCGGATCATACCGAGCGTCGAAGTTTACCGAAGTTAGTTACAGTTCCAGAACCTTAACTGTAAAACCGTCTCTCTATATAATATAGTACACAGTATATGTAATGCAATATGTTGAAACTCGTTTTATATAAAACAAACAATGTTTTAAGTGCATTTACTATAGATTTTACCTCTGAAGTTTTTAAATATAGATTTTTCAGTTTCATTGTGAAGACTGATTCCAAGGATCCTATATTAGATGGATATGTAACGCCCTATCGTTCAACCAGATTTTATCGATTTTCACTGTCGTTTCAGTTTCGTCTGCTAATTTATCGTAAAGTGTATTAATTGGGGAGAAAGAGCGGGTTTTTTAAATCCAAAGTGGCGGTAATCGGCGAAAGGTTCAATTAATTGCGCGATCGCAAATGTAAGTTGTCACTTTATTTGGAATTCTTCCTGCTCAATTACGACTAATTTTTTTTTAAATGTAACAAATTCTTAATAGTAGTTGATCTTTTTGAGTACCGTGAACTCGACAGTTCCGAGTTATTGACAATTCCGGGTCACTTTTTTACAATAGTACACAGGTGGTTCCTTAATAATGTAATATTTTGATTACATGATAGTTAAGTCATGTAAGACATTTGTTCATTAATATTGAATTCTAACCCTGTTGAAACCACTCCGGATTAAAGAGACAAGCATCTGTCACGTGACCCGGAATTTGCAAGTACGACCCGTAGCTATCGAGTTTGCAACATGCATTTTTGAAAATTGTAGCAAATTATAAGCAAACAAACACAATTAATTTAGTTAAGCATGATAATGTGGAAGTATTTGCATGTCAATCTTTGCAGATTTGATTCTTGTCTTGTTCCCAGTCGTACTTTGGCAGGTAAATTACGTCAGGTAAACCATGATCATGTCCGCGCCCATTTACTGAATTAGATATTGGATTATTATGTTTTCAATTGAGCATTTCTCACTACACAGACTTAAATCAAGGGATCATTGTATAAGAATTACAGTTAGTACCTTTTTTCAGTTGTTTGGTTTCTTTTTTACTAAATAAAGTATCCGAAATTCTAACGAGACTAACTCACGTTCGAATTGTTCGATAAATGTACGTGTAATCAGAAAAATCGAAATCGAATGTCCTAAATAGTATCAAACTCTCCTAAAGTAACTGTCGTCAGCAAATGTTCATACAAAATCAAGAAAACGTAATACCTGAATAATAACTGAGGAGACCGCCATAGTTACGGCTTGTCTGACCCGATAACGATAGTAGTAAGGGGCATGTAATACAGACTACTAGTCATTATTCTTTAAAACACAATGAACCGATCGCTTTTTGGTTATCAAAATAGCGGATTAGAACACCTTTAATTGAGGATACAACAAATACTGAGTCTATGATTAAAGCCAATAGTCCAAAACTCGATGTAAAAATCAGCCAGGAAATGGGGTGTTTTAAAGTTGCGTTTTAGGTTTCATCAAGTATATATGCAAGGAAAAGGTTTATTGTATACCATTTTTTAATGTATTTTTTCCACATTAGTAAAAACAAAATGCTGTTCAAACGCGCGTTGAATGTGACAACTGCTAAATAAAATTGTCCGTAAAGGACTTCAATCCATGAAAATCGTTGTTTTTAACCGAAAATGGCCATATTTGAAGATGAAATTGATTATCCAAGCTAGCTAATTTCGATTTATTAAGTTACCAAATCCATTCAAACATCACTGATCTATCGACAAATCCAACTTTAAAACATATTTAGTGATCATTTCACTCAGAGACTGCGCTACAGTGCAGCCTACATTTTCGATTGGTCGCCATTTCACACATGTGTCGTGCTTGGGTCGATAATTAATGTCTTAGAATAAACATGAAATTTACTAAAATTGGACAATTAAGTCATAAACGACCAACTTATTTATGACTGTCGGACATAATTTTCTTAATGAGTACATAAAACATCTTTCGATGGATTAGTTTAAAGTGGATATCCGTGGATAGAAATAGCTCTCCTTTTCGTGAAAATGGTGAATGAGACGGAATGGCGCTCTCGCATCGTCTCGCGACGACTGAGAACTTTCGTTACTTTCCTTCCGTTACGAATCCATCTAATATAGGATCCTTGCTGATTCTAACTGGTTTTGACTCCTCAATCTTGGTCTGTTCTAAAGAACATGCGTGCAAATATAGCGCCTATATATGAGTACATACAGAAGGAAAACGCCCATTTTTTCATTAATAAAAAACACTTCCTGTTTCAGGTACGTGCGTGCCTTCCTTCATAGTTCTATTAATCTCACATTGGTCCTTGATAACTTCAGTGACAATAGTTTCAATATCCTAATCAAAATATATCAATAAATAAACAGAACTAAAACAATACACACGTTCACACATAAATTATAGCAAATTTATATAAAATTTTACCTGGGTATACGAAGCCGCCATGATGACTTATATGTTCACGAATCCTTGGCTCAAATAAAAAGCGTCTGCAATCTTCAAGTGCAATTTATGTTATGAATTTATCGATCAGTAAAATTCAACTGACGTGCACAGTATAAACTATATTTAGAATGTAAAAATGTATATGAAACCGAAAGTAGTAAGTCCCTCTAATCATGTGAGATATACAGCATATTATGTCCTACTCATGTGTTAGTCCGGTATATAAACTACAAAAATCGACTGAACCGTGCATGGAATGATGTAGAAAATGTTTTTGCATTTTCTTGAAGCTAAGACACTGCAGTTTACGAAACTGGATGATGCCACTTCGGCACTCTTGGGCAACTCTCAACATTCAAGATGGCGGACAAAATGGCGGATGAGAGCTGATTAATGTATAATAAGTCCATCTTTTTTACAGTCTGATAATTTGAAGAGCTGAAATTGGTCTAACATTACCTGCAATTTTATTTCATGCAATTTTGGAACCCTTCATTTTTTTCCAATCCAAGATGGCGGACAAATTGGCGGATTAAAGCTACATTTGTCGGGAATATCAAACACAATGAGCAGAATCGTACACTGAGTCATATCAAAAAAGTTTAATGCATTTTTTACTCCTTAGTTTAGTTTATAAAACTGGTTGATGCTACACTGGCATCATTTGGCAATTCCCAAAATCCAAGATGGTGGCTAGAATGGCTCAAATAACTGGCTGTCGGGTATATATCAACCACAATGAGCTAAGTCATAGACTGGGGTATACAAAATGATTTCAATGCATTTTATTTTGTTGTTTTACTTTTGTTTATGCAACCAATTGATGCCATGCTGGTATTCTTTGATAACTTCAAGAATCCAAGATGGTGTTCAAAATGAATTATAAGAGCTGGAAAGTTAATTTCAAGTCACATAAATAGACATAACTCCACACTAATGGGTATACAGCAACATGTTTAGGTTATTTATATCTCTTGCTCTTGCGAATATTAAATCATTGATACTAAAGCTTGTCAGTTGACTCAAGAAGCAAATTGTTTCTAAGATGGCAATATAGAGGCATTATTCTGATAATATTTAATTCATTGAACAACATAGCTTGTAATACGATATTTTAATATCCTTAGAATAACGACCACTTTTACATATATGTTTGTCACTTCAATAATCAATATGTACTAAAAAGAGGTTATAAACAAAGAAAAAGACAAATGATATTGAAAATATTGTGTGCATGTTCTATTATCTTTCAAGGTATTCTAAGAATATATTAATGCCAAAGCAATTGATAGAAATTCTGTTGACATTGTAACACATTTTGATAGTAAATAAGAGAAATAGGATTTCAAGTTTGATCTTGACATCAGATATCACTACTGTGTCATAAGTGTTCTTTATTTCATTGTAAATGACTCTATCCATTGATCAAAAAGGAGAAATATCTAAAGCAAATTTTCATCACAAGTCTGTAGTATAATTTGTTTTTAATTACAAGGACAGAGAGAAATTAAGTCGCGTAAATGCCAATTCTATAAGCGTATACACTGCTATTTGAACCCAGTGCCCAACTCATGATTTAGCAAATAGTGTTACCCTGTGCAAGATGGTGATTTTAAGGGATTCGCCAATTACAAAACATGGCCAAGTAGAAAATTTAGAAATGTCTTGTTTCACTTAAGTCTAAATATCTTGAAAGAACACATAACATATCTGATGCATCAGTGTCAAAGGTTCAAACAGACATGATAACTATACACAATTGGAGTATATTCATTATCAACTGCAAAGTCTTCCCAAAGAAGGATGGTACGCCGAGACAATTTGTCAATCTCGTACGTTATATTCAAATATGTTCCACTCCAAACATTATAGACGATGCATTGCAAGATATGGTGATTCTCCATTTTTTTCGGTAAAATAACAAATATGTTTAATCGCATTAACCTTTAAGACTTGGTAGGAGAAGCACAGACAACAAAATTGTACAACAAATGATCTATTTTTGTTGCTGCAATTTGCTGAGCACCAAAAATATCTGACGACATTGGTGTGCTGATACTCATTTTGAAATATCTATCTTGTAAGAGTGACACTGTAACAATGGGTTTAACTAACATTCGTTCAAAAAGTAATGTTACAAGTCAGTTAGTTATTGACAATGTAAAGAGAGTACATTGCTAGCATGGATGTAAAATATGCTTTTAAAGCTGGTTCACCTATCCTACACCAAAAGTGAAGAAATTTATGCTATCTTTTGGCCAAAAGCTAGTACCCGCTTGGATACTTTCTAAAGATATTAATCATTAATATGTTAAGTTTACCATAGCATGTGATGTGCTTAGGGTGTTGAGTGAAAAATACTCTGTAAACAGAAATTTGTGTTGTCACTTGAACATGTTAATTGTTAGCAAAATACAAAAACGACCAGAGAAATTGTGCTATCGTTATGTAATATTAGACTGAAGCAAACTTAAACACTTAAGCATAATTTTTATTCTAATTTAGTCTAGTTTAGTCAAGTCAGACTGTATCATTGTTTGTGTAATGATAATAAAAAAGCTCAATCAATTAGTTTCTTCCTCGTTTTTAAATAGCACATGCTTATTTTGCAATTTATGTTTCAGTGTATTTTTTACTGCATCAAACATTTTCAACTAAAAGGATTATAAGCTTTTCAAATATCCACACATATTGCAATCTTAAACAAAATGATTGCCATTCATAATGGTCCTGTAATAAATTGTTGTGTAAACTGTATATTAACCCCATTTTATTTTCCCGTTTTTCTTTATTTAAATGGCATACAATTTGGAAATTAAATTAGTTTGTTCATTCCAATTATTTATCAAATTTTCATTTCATTAAATCAAGTAAATAAGTAACATTATTAATTAATTGTATGATATTGGACTTCAAATTCAGGGCTGATAGATACGGCGTTCACCACGGCATTATAACCAAATACTCGGTCATCATGGGAAAAAATGCCTTTCATAAATACCTTGGCTAATATGAAATTCATGCATTTTGATTGGATCCGAATGTCAAAATGGCCGAGTTTTCTCATGAAGGCAGTGTTTTTCTTCCACAAAAAAATGCTGCCATTTTGAATGTTAAATTGGTACAATCTGAGTGTTTTGATAGGGACCCTATCTGCGATTATAGTGAATTAAGTGTTTTCATAATGGCCTGTTATTTGGCTGAAGACAGTCATTATAGCCTGAGGCCGCAGGCCGAAGGCTAATACGACTGTCTTCATCCAAATAACTTTATCATTATGAAAACACTTCATTATTTACAATACATTATTGCTAAAAATAGAACTGGTTGAATTTGCTTCGTAACCGTAATCTTGGACTCTATCTTGAATCTTGAGTTGCTAATAGATGATCAGGTGGGTAGTTTTACAAACTGGAGAGTTTAAGATTAAAAAAAAAACAAAAAAACATTGAAACTTAAACCCACATGTGTTTGTTTCCGTTCATATATGTATATTACATGTATATACTAAACTATTAGATCACATCCGCCATTTTAGCCGCCATTTTGGATTTATAATTCTTTATAATAACTTTTAACTTAGTGAAATTAATCGGTTTCTTTAATGACATGAACTATTTTATAAGTAAAAAAATTTCTACACCACTCTCTTTCTGCCAGTTTGTTCTTTATATACTGGACTAAAAGCCTTTGTCCGCCATTTTGACGACATTTTGACCGCCATTTTGAATTTAAACATTTGTATATGAATAACAAAATTTAACAAACTAGATGTACAAATGTTGAAATCACTTTTGTCCTTCATTTTAAGACCATGATGTGTAAAAATACATTTTGCATGTATAATTTAGCCTCTAGCCGCCATCTTAGTCGCCATCTTGGATTCTGGGAGTTGCCCAAGGATGACAAAGTGGCAACAATCGGATTTGGAACCAGTAAGACCATATCTACCAATAAATTGAATAACATTTTCTACATCATTTCGTGCAAGGTCATCCTTAGTGTTGGCCGGACTAGTACATGCAAAGCTGTTTATGTCAATCTCCACTAAAGGGAGATCATCCAATATCAAATAATGGTATTCTGTATCAAGTCACCTCCCTTAGATTATTCACAGATCATTTAAATTAACCATTCACCTTCCTGTTTATACTTATTTATACCCTGCAGCTTGATGACATCTTTAAATTATAACTCAACAGCTGGTAGTGTATTGTTGCTTATAAATGTGTTTGTTTGTTTTGTTGGGTTTAACACCGTAGCAACACATTGTATATGTCATATAACGGCAGTCAGTCAACCTACTCACTCCGCCTGGAAAGGCTAAATCTCTAGATTTAGCTGTTAACAAACTACTAAGCACATACTTTCGTCAGTGACTGACAACTGCCCTACATAATTAAAAATCATTGGTAGGAGGGAAAATGGCCATAGAATAATTTCATGACCAAGCTCCACAAAAGTATGCCCCGCCTGGGAATCGAACCTACGTACACTTGATCAGTAGACCTGCGTGCTACCAACTGAGCTAGCCGGGCAGCTGCTTATAAATGCACATTTATGATTGGTTAGAACAAAGCAACCTACATCAGAAAAATGAGTTGTCAAGGGATTTTTTTATGAACATTTCTGAATTATCGGACAAAAGATTGTTATAAGCAGCTTAACTCCTATAGTGTCTTATTAACCTTGAACTGTAGCACAGATGAGAGCACTCAGGGATTTAAAATATAGTTTCCTCATTTGGATATTACTAATGAAACAAGACTATGCTGTCATTGCCCATATCATTAACATGTGACTAAGATAAAAATAACTCAACAATGTATCAGAGATATTCATGTATATTAGGACGTATTACAAAGATAGAACTAAGGCCACAACAAGTTAATGTTCTATGGATTCGCTCGCACCTAAATTTTGACTTTTTTTGAAAAAAAAAATATTTTTATTTCCTCACTCACTCATAAAAATTTGGTCAAACCTCTATATAAAGAAACTGTAGAACACATGATCAACTTGTTGTGGCCTACGATAAAAAAACTCAACATTGTATCAGAGATATACATGTATATTGGGACGTATTATATATATACAAAGATAGAACAAAAATATTACACATACAATTTACACTCATAATTATATGCCATTATTAAAATGTACACTTATAAATATATACCATTACTATATATCATTGTTGATTGTTCATTTTGACCTGAGACAGATCATGTGATTTCACTTGTGTTCTTTCACAGAGTATTAAATGATGAGTGTAAAGTAGTAATCAGTCTCCATGACTTAGTTCATTTCAAATCAAACAATTACTCTTTCAGATATTCAAATACATTAGAACTTCCTACAGTTAAAACTACTACTTATGGTAAGAAATCATTCAGATATGAGGCAGTGCAGGTGTGGAACAGCCTTCCGAATGAATTCAGACAGGTAGATAATTTTAAAGAGTTCAGAAGACTGGTCCGCACCTGGACTGGCCCCTCATGCAAATGTTCATTATGTATTTAGAAATGTGTTGTATGGGTTTGGTGAATTGACCACCATCCGTAAATGTGTACATGTTGTTGCTTTTAATGTAAATGATGCCTTGCTTTTAGTATGCTTATGCTTATTTTTTTTTGTATTTTTTCCTCCTATCTTTCTTAAAAAGCTTTAATTTGCTATGTGATGCTATTTTATTTTATTCTGCTATAAATAAGTTTCTTTTATTTTTCTATGCATGTGTTTTAAATTGTTTCTATAAATGTTCCCCTAGTGTCTGCACTTAGTTCTAGTCATTATGATCTCTTGTGCATCTGTTTTTAACCTATATATGCTTGCTTTTTATTTGCTGTAAATAATGTTCTCTGCATGTGTTTTATGGTTTTTCCCAGATTTCTTTTATGTCAAACCAGTGTTTTTATATGTACCATGAATGCACTCATTTATATATTTATTTATTTAGATACCTGTGTACTCATGTATGTATGTATGGACACCCTGGTTAGTTATGTGGTAAATGCTGATCAGTTTTTTCCAAATCTGATTTAGAAATTTCTATGTTTTTTTAATCCATTTCTTATGTGTCACACTTTTGTGTTAATTTTGTTTCTCAGGATTTTATATCTTTTTTTTCTTATGGCAGTTTTTAGACTTAGGTCAATGATCAGCATTTTCCATCATAACTTTTACTTGTTTTATTTATTTATTTATTTATTTATTTATTTTTCATAAATCTTGAAATCTCTCACATAAAATTAATGTTCACTCAATCTGCGTAAACACATATCCAGCAGACCACGGTCGTACTGGATCTGTACTTTTTCCCTTTGAGGTCACGTCGAGATGAACTTTGTGTCGACCAATCAATGGGTAGCTTTCATCTAGACGAAAACACTATTAATCACATTTTGATTTCGTAATTTCTATTTTTAGACCAAGTTTTGCTTGCTAATTTAACCGCGGTAATATTCACAGGCTGCGATTGGGCGGCTCATTTCAAATTTCGTGACGTAGACGATGTAAACAAGTTACGTATCATAACAATTTCGTCATGAATACATGTATTATGATGAGAAAAGGTCACCTGAACGTGACCTTCGTTTGGAAAAGGCCAGATCTACATTAGCGAGTATGCGAGCGGTAAAATTGTAGATCGGGTTTTAATCAGATTGATGTTCACTGTGCTATTTTGTACTTTCTTTTATTTCATTTTAGCTATTACCTCTTGTGCTTACTGCTAGACATGTATGACTAAAAAGTATATTGTTTTATTTATTTTGTATCTTTGTTTTAAACATAAAATATCATAATTTTATTTTTTATCTAAGTATTTTCTTAAAATTAAATTTTGAAATAAACTTTTTGTTTTTCCTTTCTCTTAAATGTGATAGTTTTTTTAAATTATTTTTTAACTTTATAGGTACGTCTGAAATTCTGATTTTATGGTATGATAGACCTAGGAAACCATTTGCCGCATGGTTTGTAAGTTTAATTGTTTGTACGCACATACCTGTTTTCTTTTTTTTCTTTGTGTTTTAAATTTGCATTTTTATTTTCAGTGCTTTACTAGTTGCTTATTTTTGCAGACTTTTTATGTTTATTTGTTAATCTCTGTTATGTTTTAAATTTGAATGTTAGATGTTTATGTTTATTGTCGGAAAATAGCTTATAAGCTAATGTTTACCATGTTTGTATAAAACCGACTCTAAATAAATCTTCTTGTATCTTGTATCTTGTCTCGGGCCAATCTGAATAAGCTATGAATTTAAGACTGATTATAAATGTATATAAAAATGAATATCAGAATTAATATGATGATCTCATAAATTTTGTAACTATTTAGAATGTTTGAATCAAGAATGAATTATTTATTAGCATGAGCCCTGAGCATCTGCTTTAGAACAATACAATACGTAAGTTACCATAAAATTAAAAACAAATCTTAGATTTTTAATAAATTATTGACTAACTCCATTTATACCAAAAATTACAAAACTAAAAAAAAATTAATAATAGTCAACAAGAAGCCAACCCTGTTTAAGAATGAAAAAAACAACAACAATAAATACTGAGATTATTAAAAAAGCAACAATCAATACAAATAATCAAGAACTATTGTCAAAGGGGGTTAACTCTGTTTGGAATACAATGAAATATTTAAAACAGTACAATACTGAAGTATCACCCATTGACCTTACACTAGTAAATGCAAAAAAAATACAACAAAAAGTTAAACACTTAAATAATTAGTCCATGGAACACTGTACGACCAGCACTGTGATATATAGAGTCTATTGGTCCATGAAACACTGCATGGTATATAGAGTCTAAGATTCCTTGCAGAGAGCTAACAACATTTTCTTGTAATCGCCACTAACATCACCCTTGATAAAACTACCTAAAGTTTTACCATACTTCTTCTGAAACTCTTCTTTTATCTGTACCATATCCACCTGAAAACAAGAGGTATAAAATACACTTAATATGTTTGTTACAATATATAGTAACAAATTTGACAGGTCTGCAAGGCCATTACCCAACTTTTTCCCGTATTTTGCGATTTTGGCTGCGTACAACTCCCCCATTATGTATATTAGGCACTGAATGCACCGTCTAATAAGTGTTTGCATGTCAAAAAACAACCTTCAGGTCATTACAGATGTCATCGGGTGATTATCGCATAGTGGCAAGTAGCAACTAATCATTTACTTCTTATAATCCAACTTGTGTTAAGCAGTCATATATTGTAAACAGCTGAATATTAAGTGATCATTAAAAGTCATTTCTTTAACTTAGGAGCCCAAAGCCAGGGACAAGCGAAAATCTATTCAGGCCAGTGAAAATTAGATAATATTTCATATAATTGTGCTAGTTGACACTTTTGCCCTTATACCTCATAATAAATATGGCTTAGATCTACAATTAAAAACATCAATGAAATTAGGATATGAAAAATGGATGTCCCAACAGGTCATTTTAGCAGTTAGTAGTGTATCTTGTTTATATATTTTTTATATATTATTGGTTGCCCTGAAAAATATTTTGGTCACTCTAAAAATTGGTTGTCCTGAGCAACCAGAAACCCACAAATTTTGTTCAAAGTTTTGACAGTTCACATGACATCCTAAATGGAAACTTTTAACCATATATAACAGTTCAGGTGATTCTAACATCACATACTGCCAGGGGAAAGCAACTTGTTGATTGGATGGGTAAAAACTACACTGCCACAAATACCCTTACAAGACTATGTGAAATACGATTTATTAGACTACATGTATATCCAGAATTCAAAAATTGGGGTTTTCCCTGCAGTACTAACAACTTTCACCATTACAAATGAAAATTTGTGTACAAAGAACAACAGAATGACTATATCTGGAATTCAAATATTTGGGTTTCCCCTTCGGTACAAACAAACGTTCACCGTTACAATGAAAACTTGTGTACAAAGAACAAAAGGAAAAACTTTGAATGTACCGCCTGAGCATGGATGGCAAACCCATATTATAATGGAGTTCCTGATTAGGTCTTTTAAGATTGAGTATAAGTCTATGATATATACCTCACATCTTGTAACAACACAACGTATCAGTTGTTTATCTTTGGTACCAGCACCTTTCATACTTTTATATAATCTCTCAGCAAAGTAACCTGGTAAATTCCGAGCAATAGATACTGAAATAATACATGATATTGATAATAATAATACAAATAAATAATTAATACTGCAATTTTTCACTTGAAAATTATTTTGAAATATAATAATGTTTGCATGATAAATTATAATCACTCTATCTAAACAAAGCTAAGCGTCTACTTAGTAATTAAAAAAGTTGGCCTGGTTATTTTTATAGTAACTGCAACAATATGGTATAGATGTAAAATGAACCAAAAACATGTTATTGAATTGACAAGTGAAGTTAATAATTATTTATAATGATCATATGTCTATTAGTAATGAAATAATTGGTTGAAAACAACCAAGAGTATGCCCCACTTGCCCAATCGGTAGCACACAAGTCTACTGATCAAGGGGTCATGAATTCAACTCCTTGGCGGAGCATACTTATGTGGAGTTAGGTCTTAAAATAATTTCTAAAACCATTCTCCCTCCTACCACTGTTCTAAATCATATAGATTCACTGACAGATGTAGGCTATGGACTTAGTAACTGGTTAACAGCTAAATCAGAGGTTTAGCCTTTCCAGAAATAGTGAGTAGGTTGACTGACTGTCATGAAACAATGTCATGATAAATGAGAACAACCAAGAAATTGTAAAGGAATAAATATAAACAAACCAATGGTAAGATATCCATCCTCCAAGTAACCACTAGTTTCAGATTTAATAACTTGTTCAATATCTTTCTTATGGTTAGCCTTATAAGCATCAAATGTAGCATTAAGTTGTGGATAACTTCTCACAGATAGGATTCTATTAAAGGTTGATTCATCTGTTCCTATCTTGTTATCACCTGCCTGAAAATAGTAACAGTAATCAAAGCACTGAAAACACTGATACAACAACTTATTGATAATCTTCTTCAACTGAAAGTGGGTGAGGAACAGAGCCATCAAAACATTTTTGAGTAAATGATATATGATTGGTGAAGATTCTACCAGCAAAAACAATCAACCATTTAAATAAAGAGTATACAAGAAAGTACATTTGTTAAGTTCTACCTTAAAGCTATTTTCACAACATTTCTTCCTATTCTAGCACTGCACAAGATGCATGTACAAGATCCAACAGGATTTACTTAAAGTCCGGTATATATAAAAAGTATAACATAAGTAACATTATCTGACAAATCTATGCACAGAAAGGTTAGAGCTGTCACTGATTGCTCGAAGTGTATCGGCAATATATTTATATTGAGAAATAAACATTGGCGATACACCAATATATATCAATTCCTTCACTGTAGTGCTATACAGACCATTTATGTTGTCATAAACTCGTAACAGACATATATTTGTCATGAATAGTATACTATACCTTCTGTGGACTAAAGTTATTTCCTTAATGGGAGTGCCTTCAATGTTTTAGACCTATCAGTTCATATTATGGCCTGTACCAGTTTCTGCTTACCTTAAAAGGTTTGTCTCACATATTCCACCATTAATAGTGACTTTTATTCATTTATTTATATAGCCTTTATTAGCAATATTTCAAAATGCATATTGATTATTGATTGGAAAATAAATATCGACATTACAGCCATATCGTTGGAATCGATAACAGCTAAAAGATAGGGTACTTTTGTAATGAAAAAATGCACAATAAGGGAAGAATTTGTGGTGACAATAATAGATTCATCAGAGATGAATTTTATAGGGTGAAGACAATTGTGGCAGGGAGGTTTATTTTACCTCATAAAGTTCTTTAGCTTCAGCAGCAGCAAGGGCTTGATCAACAGTGGTACTGTCATCTCTATTAGCAGCAAGTTGTGATACCAACAAACGTTGTAGATGTCCACTTGTATCACCTTTAACATCTGATTCTAAATCTTTCTTGAACACTTTAAATAAAACAACATAGTTCTTTGCAAATGCACTATATTTATATATTCATTTAGGACCACAGTAGAAAACTAGAAATAAGAGATTTATCTTTTTTTTATGTCATCCCAGTATTGATCTGTATGTCATAATATGACATTATACATAATGTGATACTCTCCATTTGTGTGCCATGTGTCATGTCAAGTTCAATGCCACTAACATGAGTTGCTGATTTCAATGGTAAAAAAAGCTTGGCCAGGATAATATTTTACAGCATTGCCAAGATTTGTCACAGAATCCCATTATAAGACTCTGTCAACGACAGCCAGACATATATATGTGAACAACTGATGTGACGTTTTATAGATAAGAAATTATAGAATATAGATTTATATAAAATTGCATGATATATGAAGTGATATGATTTAATGTGAAACAATGCAATATGATTTCATTATCTCAGCATCCGAGTGTTCTATAATCACATTTACATACATGTATACAAATGTTCAATTTACTTACATGTTTTATATGTCTTTTTGATGTCTTCAATTTGTGCCTTAGATCTTGAACATAATATTTCTATTAGAGTACTTTCATCTGTTCCAAGACCCTAAAAACAAAAACATGATTGATAACATAGGGGACTGGCACAATTCATAGTAAAAAACACTATATATATTGAATATACAAATTAGGTAAATTATTCAAAAAATTAAATATTTTTTATCCAAGTTCAATTCCATTATAACTTATTCTATATCACAGTTTTAAATATGCATGCATAGCTTATGCTTTGTTTTTTCAAAGACACCAACATTTTCTAAATATACCAGCAACACCATAAAAACAGATTTTGTTCTGTCTGCACATACATGTATGTCCAACTAATCTAAAGTCTGAGTAATTCAAATACCACTTGTAACAATGATTAATATTAAATCAATTGTTCAATATCAGTTTTATGCAGTCTGATGTTTGAAAGCAAAATATATAAATTTGTAAACCCGAGTTGAAACAGCAGTTGGTAGCACGCCACTATTTCGAATCTTGTGTCCCCAAAAGTATACGGGTTCAAATCCTATCAAGGGAGGTTATACCCTTTCAGGAAAATTTGACAATAATGTCAATTTTTCTCCATTTCATTAATAAGGTATATATGGAGAACTTTCCAACCCTGTGAAAGAGTAGGCAAGTACTGGTAACAGATAAGGGTTCTGGAAAGCTAGGTTAGGACGCGGTAAAATAATCTAAATTGTGTTGACACAGCCCGTAATCCAGCATATAAAAAATTGGTACATTTTTTGTATATACCAACCTTGATGGCATCATGTAATTGTTTAGCATCATACACTTCTGGTGTTTCCATTAAAGCTAATACAACATCTTCAAACTTTCCACCAAGTTCAGATTTTAATTCTGCCTTTAATTCCTAGAATTAAATTATTCAATATAATTTATAATAATACACGCATACAATGAAAAAATGAAGTACATGTATTCTCAAAAAGTAACTAAAGTTTGGTCATTTTAAGACCTAACAATTGTTAAATCACAGGCTGCAGGTATGGTCACTACACGTTCTTATGTAATGTCTTTAGTGGATCAAGACCCAGCCAACCACTTTTGCCTTGATAGATATCAATTAGGATAGATGCTTAATTAAGGTTCCTAAAATGCACTGCAATTGCAAGTCAAGAATATTGTTAGTGGGAAAAGAAATGTAGTGTACAGTACTTTACATCAAATTTCAAGAATACTCAGCCATATTCACACTCACTGTCATAGGAAAGGTTTAGATGAATGGACCCAATCATTTAATAAGTACATTGTACATACAATTGTATCTTCACTAGTGGCTGACAGCTGCTCTACTTTATACAGAGGTAGGCTGGTAATAGCTGTAGAAAATATGTCATAACCAAACTTCTTACAGGTATATAGGTCCCTTCAAGGAGTCCAATCTGCAACCCCTGTATTCATAGCACAGGAGCTTCACATTCTGTATTGTAGTTTGAAAAAAAAAACATCTTATAATAAAATCTAACAAGAGGGGTTTTAAACTACAATACAGAATGTCAAGCTCCTGTGGTCATAGTCAGAAGTGCTATCAACTGAAGTAACAAGGAGACAATTAAGGGTATAACAGAAGTTATTTCACAATATACTGCTTGCACTATTCAATAGTTTTTTAAAGTTTATAGTCAAAGTAAAGATATACATCTGGGTAGGTTAATAAATGAAGTTAATACCTTTCCATATTGTGATTTGAAGGAGAGAGCAATCTCTTGTCTTTGTTTGTTGGAATGGTTAGACAATACTTTAATAATAGCAGCCTCATCAGTACCTGGAAAAAAGTTATACAGTATAACCTCTGGAGAGTAACACTCTATAAAACAAATCCTCTGCACAAAATAGCACTTGATATTTTCTTCAGGTGAAGTTTTAATTGAATTTAACCAGCAGAACAACAACCTCTGATCAGCGGCACAATTTAGTCCCTCCCAGTGGGTGTTGTTCTAGAGAGGTTGTACTGTACTATGATTAGAAAGTAATGCCATGCCAGCACATTTTAGGTTATTTTACGCTAGGAGGCCAGCACACCTAACCAGTCTTTCCTGGGAATTAGTCTATAAATAGTACTCATCTACCTTTCCACAAGACCAGCAATTTCTCCATATACCTTATTAATAAAGGAAAATGTACATTATTGTCTAACTTTCATGGAAGAGTATAACTGCCCATGGTGGGATTTGAAACAGTACCCCCTTATGGAAACTAGATTCCAAATCCCAAGGCACAACCAACTGCCCTACAGACCCAGGTTATTTTATAATATATACATGCATACATTCATGTAAATGTAATTATTGATAGCTATAACTAAGAGATTGTTTATGTATTTATAATAGCTATTTAACAATTTAATGCTATATATTTTATTATAACCTGGTTATTATAAAATTTTGTCTCTATATAATGACTTTCTTCTGCTAGAACTAGGCATAAGCTTGAAATAAAGTTAAATGGCTTTACAAGTTTTCAGTTTTCCTTAACTTACCTAAACCTTTCATAGCTTTCCTCAACTCTGCAGCAGCACTTTCTGCTGAGAATGGATTGCATGGAACAACTGTACCCTGAAAATATATAAATCTATATTTGAATTTACATAAACTTTATGGTCAACCTTACTATGATCATAATCTTATTTCTGATTAAATACCCTAAGTCAATGATATGATTGATTGCTATAGATGTATGCACACATGTCAACTGATTGGTCAAAAGGTTAAACATTTTCACATTGCTTTTATTCATAGACATAATTTTATCTTTATTTGCACTTTAAAATATGGGTAGACCCAGATTTTATTCACATAAGTCCCTTGCCCTTTAAGTACAGCAATACGTTAAAAGTTTTTTGGTTTTTTTTTTGTTTTTTTTTTAATGTCGTATTCAACACATATTTACGTTATAAAATTATACGACGACCAGCTCTTCCTACTATAGGTTTCTTAGACACTTTTATATCACCAGTACTAACTTACCCTACCACGAGGCCGACAACTCATGTACAGGGTATGACATACCGAGACTGGGCTCGAACCGCGATCTCTGGATTTGAAGTCAGACATGCTAACTACTACGCCACAGCACCTTAAAAAAGGTTTTACTGTGTACATAGTATTTGACAGAGTATGAGATGTGTTCATAAAAAGTAGTTTTACAGAATACAATATTTTGACAGAGTATTAGAAGTGACCATACAGAGTGGTTTTACTGTATACCATATTTGACAGAGTATTAGAGGTGACATTACAGAGTGGTTTAACTGTATACAATATTTGACAGAGTATTAGAGGTGACATAACAGAGTGGTTTTACTGTATACAATATTTTGACAGAGTATTAGATGTGACGATACAGAGTGGTTTGACTGTATACAATATTTGACAGAGTATTAGAGGTGACCATACAGGGTGGTTTGACTGTATACAATATTTGACAGAGTATTAGAGGTGACATTACAGAGTGGTTTTACTGTATACAATATTTGACAGAGTATTAGAGGTGACATTACAGAGTGGTTTTACTGTATACAATATTTGACAGAGTATTAGAGGTGACATTACAGAGTGGTTTTACTGTATACAATATTTGACAGAGTATTAGAGGTGACCATACAAAGTGGTTTTACTACATACAATATTTTGACTGAGTATAAGATGTGACCATATATAGTTTTAGAAGTGACCTAAAAGAATGGTTTTACTGTATACAATATTTTGCTCCAGCAAACAAGTCAACATACTGAACAAGTGCCCTAGTTGCCATGGTTATTATGTTATGCTATTGTATAAGTATTGATGTTTGTACCAAATAAACATTTATTGTTTACATTCATCTTCCAGTATTACCCATGAGATTTTTCATGACATTGTAAAGTACAGTATAACCTCTGCAGAACGACCCTCTACAGAGAAAATCCTCTGCACAACAACAGCTTTTGATATTTCCCTTGGGCATAATTTTAATTGAATTTAACCTCTGTAGAGCAACAACCTTTGAAAAGCAACACATGTTAGTCCCTCCTAGTGGGTGTTGTTCAAGAGAGGTTGTACTGCACTGTATCATATCATATCATGATAATCCAGGGCAATCAGATTACATTTTGGACAAATACTTATAAAAATATAGTGCTTTGTATACATGTACCCCCCGAGCAAAAATCCGAGTTTTTGAGAGTGTTCAAAAAATACTCTATCTTTAAAAGCTTATATCTCAAGTCTAAAGTAAGTTAGACACATGCAACCAGTTTTAAAATTTTCTGCAGTCTTTTTTGCCCATGATATGAAATATTAAAGAAAGCTTACCGTTTCTAAAATTTTTTATAAGAATCTGTATAAGATTACTACAATGAAACTGCAAGAAAATTTATAGCGAAGAAAATACGTCAAAATGGTAAATTACATATAATACTCTTTTATTGAAATTTATCATCTAAATTTGTACTGGATATAGAAATATGAATGTAGAACTTTGGATTACCATATAAAATCTTCTCTTTACTGATTTTTGCTTGTTTGAGGGAAATATTAGAGAAACTTAACACGTTTTTCGTAAAAAATTCTGACTAGTTAGGCATAACAGAGTAAAACACTTTTTGTATTAGAGACCCTTGGTTGACTATCACAGTTTTGACTCATAAACACATTTAAAAGTCCATTCTGACCAGCCAGAGAAATATCAGAGGAAGTTAAGCAGGCTTGTTAACCCTTTACTGGTTGCGACATGTGTGAAAAGTAGCCATTTTTTCACAATTACGCGCAATGGCTATTTCAAGAGGCTCTAATTTCATTACTTATTATCATACAGAAATGCAACTTGGAAAAGTTATTACCTGGGGGAATGTCTTTCAGAAAAACCAAGTTGAACCCCGATCCCCGTTACCATGGCAACGCTGGGGCGGAGCAAAAACGGCAAAAAATGCAATTTTCGCTCTTTTTCCACCGTACATTTGCGTTTCAAACAGTAATATTTTCCACAATGGAGGTCTAAAGTGCCAGGTCTTTTCAGATACTGAAAACGTGTTTTCTTATCAGCATTTGGCGCCATTTTTCTGCTCTCAATGACCCCGATTTTTTTTTCTGGCGAGGGAGGAGCGCGAAAAAGCTCAATTTTTGGAGACAACTATCGCCTTAAGTGAAATTCACTTATTCCAGTTAAAAAACACCATTTTCAAGGCTGTGGCAGCCATTTTGGAGGGGGGTGTCTAGACACGTAAAAATGCGGGATTGAGCGGTTAAGGGTTAAACCTTATCCTGTCGTGTTTTCTGCAATAGTTTTTGCATACACATTTTGACACCAGACTTAGTAATGTTGGCATAGTTTTAGCCATAGCTTTCAAATAATGCTGATAATTGTATTATTTACTTTTTAAAAGACAGAAAAGTACAACGATATTGTCTTCATATGCCTCACATGGGCGGATCTAGCGGGGGGTCAGGGGGTTTGCACCCCCCCCCCCCCCCCCCTAGAATTTAGAAAATGTACATGTCCATTAGTGTATTTCTTGCTTGAAAGTAATTTTTAAGTACATTGTTGTAATATGAAGCAAATTTTCTCGGTGCTTAAACGTATGTAAATTGGTTATGTATTATCAATATGTTGCTTTTTTCTGCAAATTGTGTATGTGGTTGCAGTTCGAGGTTTGGAACCCCCCCCCCCCCCCCCCCTAGAAAAGTTCGGACACCCCTAGAAAAGTTCGGACCCCCTAAACAAATCCTGGATCCGCCCCTGCCTCATTATATTCTACCGCATTCCAAATTGCTGAATATGGCGATTAGATGTGTTGTGCGTCATAGTATTTGTACCGGTATATGAGGTGATATCTTCTAGAATCTAGCGGTTGTGATGGCAAATTTAAATCGCAAATACAAAATAAAACAGTGCATTTTACTCCTGCACACACAGAATTAGCCCAATAGTTATGATCCTCTACGACGTATTATTGTTTTGTCGATAAACCATTACTTTTCATTAACGTCCTCGACGATCACGCTGTCTAGCTTCTGGTATCGTCATTTTCGGAAAATGTGTTACGCTATGACGTCATGGAAAAACCGGGTCGCGAGGTGAAAATTACTAAAAATAGCTATTACGAAACTTGACGACGACAGCTTTTCGGGTAAAACCGGATCATACCGAGCGTCGAAGTTTACCGAAGTTAGTTACAGTTCCAGAACCTTAACTGTAAAACCGTCTCTCTATATAATATAGTACACAGTATATGTAATGCAATATGTTGAAACTCGTTTTATATAAAACAAACAATGTTTTAAGTGCATTTACTATAGATTTTACCTCTGAAGTTTTTAAATATAGATTTTTCAGTTTCATTGTGAAGACTGATTCCAAGGATCCTATATTAGATGGATATGTAACGCCCTATCGTTCAACCAGATTTTATCGATTTTCACTGTCGTTTCAGTTTCGTCTGCTAATTTATCGTAAAGTGTATTAATTGGGGAGAAAGAGCGGGTTTTTTAAATCCAAAGTGGCGGTAATCGGCGAAAGGTTCAATTAATTGCGCGATCGCGAATGTAAGTTGTCACTTTATTTGGAATTCTTCCTGCTCAATTACGACTAATTTTTTTTTAAATGTAACAAATTCTTAATAGTAGTTGATCTTTTTGAGTACCGTGAACTCGACAGTTCCGAGTTATTGACAATTCCGGGTCACTTTTTTACAATAGTACACAGGTGGTTCCTTAATAATGTAATATTTTGATTACATGATAGTTAAGTCATGTAAGACATTTGTTCATTAATATTGAATTCTAACCCTGTTGAAACCACTCCGGATTAAAGAGACTATCTGTCACGTGACCCGGAATTTGCAAGTACGACCCGTAGCTATCGAGTTTGCAACATGCATTTTTGAAAATTGTAGCAAATTATAAGCAAACAAACACAATTAATTTAGTTAAGCATGATAATGTGGAAGTATTTGCATGTCAATCTTTGCAGATTTGATTCTTGTCTTGTTCCCAGTCGTACTTTGGCAGGTAAAGGTACGTCAGGTAAACCATGATCATGTCCGCGCCCATTTACTGAATTAGATATTGGATTATTATGTTTTCAATTGAGCATTTCTCACTACACAGACTTAAATCAAGGGATCATTGTATAAGAATTACATTTAGTACCTTTTTTCAGTTGTTTGGTTTCTTTTTTACTAAATAAAGTATCCGAAATTCTAAAGAGACTAACTCACGTTCGAATTGTGTTCAAGTGAGTCTTGTTCGTGTAAATTGTTCGATAAATGTACGTGTAATCAGAAAAATCGAAATCGAATGTCCTAAATAGTATCAAACTCTCCTAAAGTAACTGTCGTCAGCAAATGTTCATACAAAATCAAGAAAACGTAATACCTGAATAATAACTGAGGAGACCGCCATAGTTACGGCTTGTCTGACCCGATAACGATAGTAGTAAGGGGCATGTAATACAGACTACTAGTCATTATTCTTTAAAACACAATGAACCGATCGCTTTTTGGTTATCAAAATAGCGGATTAGAACACCTTTAATTGAGGATACAACAAATACTGAGTCTATGATTAAAGCCAATAGTCCAAAAATCGATGTAAAAATCAGCCAGGAAATGGGGTGTTTTAAAGTTGCGTTTTAGGTTTCATCAAGTATATATGCAAGGAAAAGGTTTATTGTATACCATTTTTTAATGTATTTTTTCCACATTAGTAAAAACAAAATGCTGTTCAAACGCGCGTTGAATGTGACAACTGCTAAATAAAATTGTCCGTAAAGGACTTCAATCCATAAAAATCATTGTTTTTAACCGAAAATGGCCATATTTGAAGATGAAATTGATTATCCAAGCTAGCTAATTTCGATTTATTAAGTTACCAAATCCATTCAAACATCACTGATCTATCGACAAATCCAACTTTAAAACATATTTAGTGATCATTTCACTCAGAGACTGCGCTACAGTGCAGCCTACATTTTCGATTGGTCGCCATTTCACACATGTGTCGTGCTTGGGTCGATAATTAATGTCTTAGAATAAACATGAAATTTACTAAAATTGGACAATTAAGTCATAAACGACCAACTTATTTATGACTGTCGGACATAATTTTCTTAATGAGTACATAAAACATCTTTCGATGGATTAGTTTAAAGTGGATATCCGTGGATAGAAATAGCTCTCCTTTTCGTGAAAATGGTGAATGAGACGGAATAACGCTCTCGCATCGTCTCGCGACGACTGAGAACTTTCGTTACTTTCCTTCCGTTACGAATCCATCTAATACAGGATCCTTGCTGATTCTAACTAGTTTTGACTCCTCAATCTTGGTCTGTTCTAAAGAACATGCATGTAAATATAGCGCCTATATATGAGTACATACAGAAGGCAAACGCCCATTTTTTCATTAATAAAAAACACTTCCTGTTTCAGGTACGTGCGTGCCTTCCTTCATAGTTCTATTAATCTCACATTGGTCCTTGATAACTTCAGTGACAATAGTTTCAATATCCTAATCAAAATATATCAATAAATAAACAGAACTAAAACAATACACACGTTCACACATAAATTATAGCAAATTTATATAAAATTTTACCTGGGTATACGAAGCCGCCATGATGACTTATATGTTCACGAATCCTTGGCTCAAATAAAAAGCGTCTGCAATCTTCAAGTGCAATTTATGTTATGAATTTATCGATCAGTAAAATTCAACTGACGTGCACAGTATAAACTATATTTAGAATGTAAAAATGTATATGAAACCGAAAGTAGTAAGTCCCTCTAATCATGTGAGATATACAGCATATTATGTCCTACTCATGTGTTAGTCCGGTATATAAACTACAAAAATCGACTGAACCGTGCATGGAATGATGTAGAAAATGTTTTTGCATTTTCTTGAAGCTAAGACACTGCAGTTTACGAAACTGGATGATGCCACTTCGGCACTCTTGGGCAACTCTCAACATTCAAGATGGCGGACAAAATGGCGGATGAGAGCTGATTAATGTATAATAAGTCCATCTTTTTTACAGTCGGATAATTTGAAGAGCTGAAATTGGTCTAACATTACCTGCAATTTTATTTCATGCAATTTTGGAACCCTTCATTTTTTTCCAATCCAAGATGGCGGACAAATTGGCGGATTAAAGCTACATTTGTCGGGAATATCAAACACAATGAGCAGAATTGTACACTGAGTCATATCAAAAAAGTTTAATGCATTTTTACTCCTTAGTTTAGTTTATAAAACTGGTTGATGCTACACTGGCATCATTTGGCAATTCCCAAAATCCAAGATGGTGGCTAGAATGGCTCAAATAACTGGCTGTCGGGTATATATCAACCACAATGAGCTAAGTCATAGACTGGGGTATACAAAATGATTTCAATGCATTTTATTTTGTTGTTTTACTTTTGTTTATGCAACCAATTGATGCCATGCTGGTATTCTTTGATAACTTCAAGAATCCAAGATGGTGTTCAAAATGAATTATAAGAGCTGGAAAGTTAATTTCAAGTCACATAAATAGACATAACTCCACACTAATGGGTATACAGCAACATGTTTAGGTTATTTATATCTCTTGCTCTTGCGAATATTAAATCATTGATACTAAAGCTTGTCAGTTGACTCAAGAAGCAAATTGTTTCTAAGATGGCAATATAGAGGCATTATTCTGATAATATTTAATTCATTGAACAACATAGCTTGTAATACGATATTTTAATATCCTTAGAATAACGACCACTTTTACATATATGTTTGTCACTTCAATAATCAATATGTACTAAAAAGAGGTTATAAACAAAGAAAAAGACAAATGATATTGAAAATATTGTGTGCATGTTCTATTATCTTTCAAGGTATTCTAAGAATATATTAATGCCAAAGCAATTGATAGAAATTCTGTTGACATTGTAACAAATTTTGATAGTAAATAAGAGAAATTGCAATAGGATTTCAAGTTTGATCTTGACATCAGATATCACTACTGTGTCATAAGTGTTCTTTATTTCATTGTAAATGACTCTATCCATTGATCAAAAAGGAGAAATATCTAAAGCAAATTTTCATCACAAGTCTGTAGTATAATTTGTTTTTAATTACAAGGACAGAGAGAAATTAAGTCGCGTAAATGCCAATTCTATAAGCGTATACACTGCTATTTGAACCCAGTGCCCAACTCATGATTTAGCAAATAGTGTTACCCTGTGCAAGATGGTGATTTTAAGGGATTCGCCAATTACAAAACATGGCCAAGTAGAAAATTTAGAAATGTCTTGTTTCACTTAAGTCTAAATATCTTGAAAGAACACATAACATATCTGATGCATCAGTGTCAAAGGTTCAAACAGACATGATAACTATACACAATTGGAGTATATTCATTATCAACTGCAAAGTCTTCCCAAAGAAGGATGGTACGCCGAGACAATTTGTCAATCTCGTACGTTATATTCAAATATGTTCCACTCCAAACATTATAGACGATGCATTGCAAGATATGGTGATTCTCCATTTTTTTCGGTAAAATAACAAATATGTTTAATCGCATTAACCTTTAAGACTTGGTAGGAGAAGCACAGACAACAAAATTGTACAACAAATGATCTATTTTTGTTGCTGCAATTTGCTGAGCACCAAAAATATCTGACGACATTGGTGTGCTGATACTCATTTTGAAATATCTATCTTGTAAGAGTGACACTGTAACAATGGGTTTAACTAACATTCGTTCAAAAAGTAATGTTACAAGTCAGTTAGTTATTGACAATGTAAAGAGAGTACATTGCTAGCATGGATGTAAAATATGCTTTTAAAGCTGGTTCACCTATCCTGCACCAAAAGTGAAGAAATTTATGCTATCTTTTGGCCAAAAGCTAGTACCCGCTTGGATACTTTCTAAAGATATTAATCATTAATATGTTAAGTTTACCATAGCATGTGATGTGCTTAGGGTGTTGAGTGAAAAATACTCTGTAAACAGAAATTTGTGTTGTCACTTGAACATGTTAATTGTTAGCAAAATACAAAAACGACCAGAGAAATTGTGCTATCGTTATGTAATATTAGACTGAAGCAAACTTAAACACTTAAGCATAATTTTTATTCTAATTTAGTCTAGTTTAGTCAAGTCAGACTGTATCATTGTTTGTGTAATGATAATAAAAAAGCTCAATCAATTAGTTTCTTCCTCGTTTTTAAATAGCACATGCTTATTTTGCAATTTATGTTTCAGTGTATTTTTTACTGCATCAAACATTTTCAACTAAAAGGATTATAAGCTTTTCAAATATCCAACACATATTGCAATCTTAAACAAAATGATTGCCATTCATAATGGTCCTGTAATAAATTGTTGTGTAAACTGTATATTAACCCCATTTTATTTTCCCGTTTTTCTTTATTTAAATGGCATACAATTTGGAAATTAAATTAGTTTGTTCATTCCAATTATTTATCAAATTTTCATTTCATTAAATCAAGTAAATAAGTAACATTATTAATTAATTGTATGATATTGGACTTCAAATTCAGGGCTGATAGATACGGCGTTCACTACGGCATTATAACCAAATACTCGGTCATCATGGGAAAAAATGCCTTTCATAAATACCTTGGCTAATATGAAATTCATGCATTTTGATTGGATCCGAATGTCAAAATGGCCGAGTTTTCTCATGAAGGCAGTGTTTTTCTTCCACAAAAAAATGCTGCCATTTTGAATGTTAAATTGGTACAATCTGAGTGTTTTGATAGGGACCCTATCTGCGATTATAGTGAATTAAGTGTTTTCATAATGGCCTGTTATTTGGCTGAAGACAGTCATTATAGCCTGAGGCCGCAGGCCGAAGGCTAATACGACTGTCTTCATCCAAATAACTTTATCATTATGAAAACACTTCATTATTTACAATACATTATTGCTAAAAATAGAACTGGTTGAATTTGCTTCGTAACCGTAATCTTGGACTCTACCTTGAATCTTGAGTTGCTAATAGATGATCAGGTGGGTAGTTTTACAAACTGGAGAGTTTAAGATTAAAAAAAAAAACAAAAAAACATTGAAACTTAAACCCACATGTGTTTGTTTCCGTTCATATATGTATATTACATTTTTGTATATACTAAACTATTAGATCACATCCGCCATTTTAGCCGCCATTTTGGATTTATAATTCTTTATAATAACTTTTAACTTAGTGAAATTAATCGGTTTCTTTAATGACATGAACTATTTTATAAGTAAAAAAATTTCTACACCACTCTCTTTCTGCCAGTTTGTTCTTTATATACTGGACTAAAAGCCTTTGTCCGCCATTTTGACGACATTTTGACCGCCATTTTGAATTTAAACATTTGTATATGAATAACAAAATTTAACAAACTAGATGTACAAATGTTGAAATCACTTTTGTCCTTCATTTTAAGACCATGATGTGTAAAAATACATTTTGCATGTATAATTTAGCCTCTAGCCGCCATCTTAGTCGCCATCTTGGATTCTGGGAGTTGCCCAAGGATGACAAAGTGGCAACAATCGGATTTGGAACCAGTAAGACCATATCTACCAATAAATTGAATAACATTTTCTACATCATTTCGTGCAAGGTCATCCTTAGTGTTGGCCGGACTAGTACATGCAAAGCTGTTTATGTCAATCTCCACTAAAGGGAGATCATCCAATATCAAATAATGGTATTCTGTATCAAGTTACCTCCCTTAGATTATTCACAGATCATTTAAATTAACCATTCACCTTCCTGTTTATACTTATTTATACCCTGCAGCTTGATGACATCTTTAAATTATAACTCAACAGCTGGTAGTGTATTGTTGCTTATAAATGTGTTTGTTTGTTTTGTTGGGTTTAACACAGTAGCAACACATTGTATAGGTCATATATCGGCAGTCAGTCAACCTACTCACTCCGCCTGGAAAGGCTAAATCTCTAGATTTAGCTGTTAACAAACTACTAAGCACATACTTTCGTCAATGACTGACAACTGCCCTACATAATTAAAAATCATTGGTAGGAGGGAAAATGGCCATAGAATAATTTCATGACCAAGCTCCACAAAAGTATGCCCCGCCTGGGAATCGAACCTACGTACACTTGATCAGTAGACCTGCGTGCTACCAACTGAGCTAGCCGGGCAGCTGCTTATAAATGCACATTTATGATTGGTTAGAACAAAGCAACGTACATCAGAAAAATGAGTTGTCAAGGGATTTTTTTTATGAACATTTCTGAATTATGGGACAAAAGATTGTTATAAGCAGCTTAACTCCTATAGTGTCTTATTAACCTTGAACTGTAGCACAGATGAGAGCACTCAGGGATTTAAAATATAGTTCCCTCATTTGGATATTACTAATGAAACAAGACTATGCTGTCATTGCCCATATCATTAACATGTGACTAAGATAAAAATAACTCAACAATGTATCAGAGATATTCATGTATATTAGGATGTATTACAAAGATAGAACTAAGGCCACAACAAGTTAATGTTCTATGGATTCGCTCGCACCTAAATTTTGACTTTTTTTGCAAAAAATATTTTTATTTCCTCACTCACTCATAAAAATTTGGTCAAACCTCTATATAAAGAAACTGTAGAACACATGATCAACTTGTTGTGGCCTACGATAAAAAAACTCAACATTGTATCAGAGATATACATGTATATTGGGACGTATTATATATATACAAAGATAGAACAAAAATATTACACATACAATTTACACTCATAATTATATGCCATTATTAAAATGTACACTTATAATTATATACCATTACTATATATCATTGTTGATTGTTCATTTTGACCTGAGACAGATCATGTGATTTCACTTGTGTTCTTTCACAGAGTATTAAATGATGAGTGTAAAGTAGTAATCAGTCTCCATGACTTAGTTCATTTCAAATCAAACAATTACTCTTTCAGATATTCAAATACATTAGAACTTCCTACAGTAAAAACTACTACTTATGGTAAGAAATCATTCAGATATGAGGCAGTGCAGGTGTGGAACAGCCTTCCGAATGAATTCAGACAGGTAGATAATTTTAAAGAGTTCAGAAGACTGGTCCGCACCTGGACTGGCCCCTCATGCAAATGTTCATTATGTATTTAGAAATGTGTTGTATGGGTTTGGTGAATTGACCACCATCCGTAAATGTGTACATGTTGTTGCTTTTAATGTAAATGATGCCTTGCTTTTAGTATGCTTATGCTTATTTTTTTTTGTATTTTTTCCTCCTATCTTTCTTAAAAAGCTTTAATTTGCTATGTGATGCTATTTTATTTTATTCTGCTATAAATAAGTTTCTTTTATTTTTCTATGCATGTGTTTTAAATTGTTTCTATAAATGTTCCCCTAGTGTCTGCACTTAGTTCTAGTCATTATGATCTCTTGTGCATCTGTTTTTAACCTATATATGCTTGCTTTTTATTTGCTGTAAATAATGTTCTCTGCATGTGTTTTATGGTTTTTCCCAGATTTCTTTTATGTCAAACCAGTGTTTTTATATGTACCATGAATGCACTCATTTATATATTTATTTATTTAGATACCTGTGTACTCATGTATGTATGTATGGACACCCTGGTTAGTTATGTGGTAAATGCTGATCAGTTTTTTCCAAATCTGATTTAGAAATTTCTATGTTTTTTTAATCCATTTCTTATGTGTCACACTTTTGTGTTAATTTTGTTTCTCAGGATTTTATATCTTTTTTTTCTTATGGCAGTTTTTAGACTTAGGTCAATGATCAGCATTTTCCATCATAACTTTTACTTGTTTTATTTATTTATTTATTTATTAATTTATTTATTTATTTTTCATAAATCTTGAAATCTCTCACATAAAATTAATGTTCACTCAATCTGCGTAAACACATATCCAGCAGACCACGGTCGTACTGGATCTGTACTTTTTCCCTTTGAGGTCACGTCGAGATGAACTTTGTGTCGACCAATCAATGGGTAGCTTTCATCTAGACGAAAACACTATTAATCACATTTTGATTTCGTAATTTCTATTTTTAGACCAAGTTTTGCTTGCTAATTTAACCGCGGTAATATTCACAGGCTGCGATTGGGCGGCTCATTTCAAATTTCGTGACGTAGACGATGTAAACAAGTTACGTATCATAACAATTTCGTCATGAATACATGTATTATGATGAGAAAAGGTCACCTGAACGTGACCTTCGTTTGGAAAAGGCCAGATCTACATTAGCGAGTATGCGAGCGGTAAAATTGTAGATCGGGTTTTAATCAGATTGATGTTCACTGTGCTATTTTGTACTTTCTTTTATTTCATTTTAATTCTGCTTGCTTTAAGCTATTACCTCTTGTGCTTACTGCTAGACATGTATGACTAAAAAGTATATTGTTTTATTTATTTTGTATCTTTGTTTTAAACATAAAATATCATAATTTTATTTTTTATCTAAGTATTTTCTTAAAATTAAATTTTGAAATAAACTTTTTGTTTTTCCTTTCTCTTAAATGTGATAGTTTTTTTAAATTATTTTTTAACTTTATAGGTACGTCTGAAATTCTGATTTTATGGTATGATAGACCTAGGAAACCATTTGCCGCATGGTTTGTAAGTTTAATTGTTTGTACGCACATACCTGTTTTCTTTTTTTTCTTTGTGTTTTAAATTTGCATTTTTATTTTCAGTGCTTTACTAGTTGCTTATTTTTGCAGACTTTTTATGTTTATTTGTTAATCTCTGTTATGTTTTAAATTTGAATGTTAGATGTTTATGTTTATTGTCGGAAAATAGCTTATAAGCTAATGTTTATCATGTTTGTATAAAACCGACTCTAAATAAATCTTCTTGTATCTTGTATCTTGTCTCGGGCCAATCTGAATAAGCTATGAATTTAAGACTGATTATAAATGTATATAAAAATGAATATCAGAATTAATATGATGATCTCATAAATTTTGTAACTATTTAGAATGTTTGAATCAAGAATGAATTATTTATTAGCATGAGCCCTGAGCATCTGCTTTAGAACAATACAATACGTAAGTTACCATAAAATTAAAAACAAATCTTAGATTTTTAATAAATTATTGACTAACTCCATTTATACCAAAAATTACAAAACTAAAAAAAAATTAATAATAGTCAACAAGAGGCCAACCCTGTTTAAGAATGAAAAAAACAACAACAATAAATACTGAGATTATTAAAAAAGCAACAATCAATACAAATAATCAAGAACTATTGTCAAAGGGGGTTAACTCTGTTTGGAATACAATGAAATATTTAAAACAGTACAATACTGAAGTATCACCCATTGACCTTACACTAGTAAATGCAAAAAAAAAAATACAACAAAAAGTTAAACACTTAAATAATTAGTCCATGGAACACTGTACGACCAGCACTGTGATATATAGAGTCTATTGGTCCATGAAACACTGCATGGTATATAGAGTCTAAGATTCCTTGCAGAGAGCTAACAACATTTTCTTGTAATCGCCACTAACATCACCCTTGATAAAACTACCTAAAGTTTTACCATACTTCTTCTGAAACTCTTCTTTTATCTGTACCATATCCACCTGAAAACAAGAGGTATAAAATACACTTAATATGTTTGTTACAATATATAGTAACAAATTTGACAGGTCTGCAAGGCCATTACCCAACTTTTTCCCGTATTTTGCGATTTTGGCTGCGTACAACTCCCCCATTATGTATATTAGGCACTGAATGCACCGTCTAATAAGTGTTTGCATGTCAAACAACAACCTTCAGGTCATTACAGATGTCATCGGGTGATTATCGCATAGTGGCAAGTAGCAACTAATCATTTACTTCTTATAATCCAACTTGTGTTAAGCAGTCATATATTGTAAACAGCTGAATATTAAGTGATCATTAAAAGTCATTTCTTTAACTTAGGAGCCCAAAGCCAGGGACAAGCGAAAATCTATTCAGGCCAGTGAAAATTAGATAATATTTCATATAATTGTGCTAGTTGACACTTTTGCCCTTATACCTCATAATAAATATGGCTTAGATCTACAATTAAAAACATCAATGAAATTAGGATATGAAAAATGGTTGTCCCAACAGGTCATTTTAGCAGTTAGTAGTGTATCTTGTTTATATATTTTTTATATATTATTGGTTGCCCTGAAAAATATTTTGGTCACTCTAAAAATTGGTTGTCCTGAGCAACCAGAAACCCACAAATTTTGTTCAAAGTTTTGACAGTTCACATGACATCCTAAATGGAAACTTTTAACCATATATAACAGTTCAGGTGATTCTAACATCACATACTGCCAGGGGAAAGCAACTTGTTGATTGGATGGGTAAAAACTACACTGCCACAAATACCCTTACAAGACTATGTGAAATACGATTTATTAGACTACATGTATATCCAGAATTCAAAAATTGGGGTTTTCCCTGCAGTACTAACAACTTTCACCATTACAAATGAAAATTTGTGTACAAAGAACAACAGAATGACTATATCTGGAATTCAAATATTTGGGTTTCCCCTTCGGTACAAACAAACGTTCACCGTTACAATGAAAACTTGTGTACAAAGAACAAAAGGAAAAACTTTGAATGTACCGCCTGAGCATGGATGGCAAACCCATATTATAATGGAGTTCCTGATTAGGTCTTTTAAGATTGAGTATAAGTCTATGATATATACCTCACATCTTGTAACAACACAACGTATCAGTTGTTTATCTTTGGTACCAGCACCTTTCATACTTTTATATAATCTCTCAGCAAAGTAACCTGGTAAATTCCGAGCAATAGATACTGAAATAATACATGATATTGATAATAATAATACAAATAAATAATTAATACTGCAATTTTTCACTTGAAAATTATTTTGAAATATAATAATGTTTGCATGATAAATTATAATCACTCTATCTAAACAAAGCTAAGCGTCTACTTAGTAATTAAAAAAGTTGGCCTGGTTATTTTTATAGTAACTGCAACAATATGGTATAGATGTAAAATGAACCAAAAACATGTTATTGAATTGACAAGTGAAGTTAATAATTATTTATAATGATCATATGTCTATTAGTAATGAAATAATTGGTTGAAAACAACCAAGAGTATGCCCCACTTGCCCAATCGGTAGCACACAAGTCTACTGATCAAGGGGTCATGAATTCAACTCCTTGGCGGAGCATACTTATGTGGAGTTAGGTCTTAAAATAATTTCTAAAACCATTCTCCCTCCTACCACTGTTCTAAATCATATAGATTCACTGACAGATGTAGGCTATGGACTTAGTAACTGGTTAACAGCTAAATCAGAGGTTTAGCCTTTCCAGAAATAGTGAGTAGGTTGACTGACTGTCATGAAACAATGTCATGATAAATGAGAACAACCAAGAAATTGTAAAGGAATAAATATAAACAAACCAATGGTAAGATAGCCATCCTCCAAGTAACCACTAGTTTCAGATTTAATAACTTGTTCAATATCTTTCTTATGGTTAGCCTTATAAGCATCAAATGTAGCATTAAGTTGTGGATAACTTCTCACAGATAGGATTCTATTAAAGGTTGATTCATCTGTACCTATTTTGTTATCACCTGCCTGAAAGTAGTAACAGTAATCAAAGCACTGAAAACACTGATACAACAACTTATTGATAATCTTCCTCAACTGAAATTGTATGAGGAACAGAGCCAAAGACAAGCAAATGTAGAATCAAAGGGCTGAAGGCACTGAATTTTTTCGGGTTTAAAAAGTAAAATGAGATTTTCAGCTCCAACTACGTTTGAGCACAAAGAACAGTTCAGTGATAGGTAGAACAGCATTGTTCCGGTTCAAAACACTTCAAACAATGGACCTATAAATACAGCAGGTTAACCAGACAGGCGAACACACTTTTGATTTGTTTTCGCACAATCACAACAAGTCAAGGGGGTCAATCTTAGAACAATGCAATAATAACCGCTTTAAAGTTATCATTCATGCATATTTATTATACTGCATCTGTATGTTAAATAAATTAAATACCACTATTCAGACATCATTCAAAGTCATCAACTACGATCTTTGAACTTTTCCTATAGAACCATTCTATTACATATGATGTAACATCTCTACTGACAACTGGCACTAACGACAGGTCGTAACAGAATAGTTGATACCATTCTATTACATAATATGACGTAAAGATCTCTACTGAGACGCCTAACTCATAAGCTATTATACATACGCTTCAGTATAGACCCATTAACAAGAGTATTTCAGGAAATATTGCACCTGACATAGCAGACGATTGAATTGCTCTATACTAATATACTGAGGGACTACTTCTTGATTCGGTAAATTTTCAAAATCGGAAAGCGCCAGAAATATGGTAAATATATTTGTTCAGGACTGAAGTCTCTAACAAATAAAAATGATAAGGGAGTGGATTTTCCAAATAATAACATTGAACCCTTTAAATCATTCAAAAATCAAAGTACACATGTAGTGAAGGTAGTAGTGCTTGTTTTTAGACTAATAATTTTATAATATAAAATTTGTTTAGTTCTACCTTCACAACATTTTAGACTATTCTAGCCCTATACAGGATACAATAAGCTTTAAATAAAGTCAGGTATACAATCTGTAAGAAATGAACATTAGCTTATAAGCTAATATCCGACAAACCTATGCATAGATCTATACAGTATTTTAGTAATGAAAAATGCACAATAAGGAAAGAATTTAATGTGACTATTGTAGAGAAGTGAATGCTATAGAGTAGAGACCATGGCCGGAAAGGGAGGTTTATTTTACCTCATAAAGTTCTTTAGCTTCAGCAGCAGCAAGGGCTTGATCAACAGTGGTACTGTCATCTCTGTTAGCAGCAAGTTGTGATACCAACAAACGTTGTAGATGTCCACTTGTATCACCTTTAACATCTGATTCTAAATCTTTCTTGAACACTTTAAATAAAACAACATAGTTCTTTGCAAATACACTATATTTATACATTCATTTAGGACCACAGTAGAAAACTAGAAATAAGAGATTTATCTCTTTTTTTATGTCATCTGTAATCTGTGATCTGTATGTCATAATATGACACTATACATAATGTGATACTCTCCATTTGTGTGCCATGTGTTATGTCAAGTTCAATGCCACTAACATGAGTTGCTGATTTCAATGGTAAAAAAAACTTGGCCAGGATAATATTTTACAGCATTGCCAAGATTTGTCACAGAATCCCATTATAAGACTCTGTCAACGACAGCCAGACATATATATGTGAACAACTGATGTGACGTTTTATAGATAAGAAATTATAGAATATAGATTTATATAAAATTGTATGATATATGAAGTAATATGATTTAATGTGAAACAATGCAATATGATTTCATTATCTCAGCATCCGAGTGTTCTATAATCACATTTACATACATGTATACAAATGTTCAATTTACTTACATGTTTTATATGTCTTTTTGATGTCTTCAATTTGTGCCTTAGATCTTGAACATAATATTTCTATTAGAGTACTTTCATCTGTTCCAAGACCCTAAAAACAAAAACATGATTGATAACATAGGGGACTGGCACAATTCATAGTAAAAAACACTATATATATTGAATATACAAATTAGGTAAATTACTCAAAAAATTAAATATTTTTTATCCAAGTTCAATTCCATTATAACTTATTCTATATCACAGTTTTAAATATGCATGCATAGCTTATGCTTTGTTCTTTCAAAGACACCAACATTTTCTAAATATACCAGAAACACCATAAAAACAGATTTTGTTCTGTCTGCACATACATGTATGTCCAACTAATCTAAAGTCTGAGTAATTCAAATACCACTTGTAACAATGATTAATATTAAATCAATTGTTCAATATCAGTTTTATGCAGTCTGATGTTTGAAAGCAAAATATATAAATTTGTAAACCCGAGTTGAAACAGCAGTTGGTAGCACGCCACTATTTCGAATCTTGTGTCCCCAAAAGTATACGGGTTCAAATCCTATCAAGGGAGGTTATACCCTTTCAGGAAAATTTGACAATAATGTCAATTTTTCTCCATTTCATTAATAAGGTATATATGGAGAACTTTCCAACCCTGTGAAAGAGTAGGCAAGTACTGGTAACAGACAAGGGTTCTGGAAAGCTAGGTTAGGACGCGGTAAAATAATCTAAATTGTGTTGACACAGCCCGTAATCCAGCATATAAAAAATTGGTACATTTTTTGTATATACCAACCTTGATGGCATCATGTAATTGTTTAGCATCATACACTTCTGGTGTTTCCATTAAAGCTAATACAACATCTTCAAACTTTCCACCAAGTTCAGATTTTAATTCTGCCTTTAATTCCTAGAATTAAATTATTCAATATAATTTATAATAATACACGCATACAATGAAAAAATGAAGTACATTTGTATTCTCAAAAAGTAACTAAAGTTTGGTCATTTTAAGACCTAACAATTGTTAAATCACAGGCTGCAGGTATGGTCACTACACGTTCTTATGTAATGTCTTTAGTGGATCAAGACCCAGCCAACCACTTTTGCCTTGATAGATATCAATTAGGATAGATGCTTAATTAAGGTTCCTAAAATGCACTGCAATTGCAAGTCAAGAATATTGTTAGTGGGAAAAGAAATGTAGTGTACAGTACTTTACATCAAATTTCAAGAATACTCAGCCATATTCACACTCACTGTCATAGGAAAGGTTTAGATGAATGGACCCAAGCATTTAATAAGTACATTGTACAAACAATTGTACCTTCACTAGTGGCTGACAGCTGCTCTACTTTATACAGAGGTAGGCTGGTAATAGCTGTAGAAAATATGTCATAACCAAACTTCTTACAGGTATATAGGTCCCTTCAAGGAGTCCAACCTGCAACCCCTGTATTCATAGCACAGGAGCTTCACATTCTGTATTGTAGTTTGAAAAAAAAAACATCTTATAATAAAATCTAACAAGAGGGGTTTTAAACTACAATACAGAATGTCAAGCTCCTGTGGTCATAGTCAGAAGTGCTATCAACTGAAGTAACAAGGAGACAATTAAGGGTATAACAGAAGTTATTTCACAATATACTGCTTGCACTATTCAATAGTTTTTTAAAGTTTATAGTCAAAGTAAAGATATACATCTGGGTAGGTTAATAAATGAAGTTAATACCTTTCCATATTGTGATTTGAAGGAGAGAGCAATCTCTTGTCTCTGTTTGTTGGAATGGTTAGACAATACCTTAATAATAGCAGCCTCATCAGTACCTGGAAAAAATGTTATACAGTATAACCTCTGGAGAGTAACACTCTATAAAACAAATCCTCTGCACAAAATAGCACTTGATATTTTCTTCAGGTGAAGTTTTAATTGAATTTAACCAGCAGAACAACAACCTCTGATCAGCGGCACAATTTAGTCCCTCCCAGTGGGTGTTGTTCTAGAGAGGTTGTACTGTACTATGATTAGAAAGTAATGCCATGCCAGCACATTTTAGGTTATTTTACGCTAGGAGGCCAGCACACCTAACCAGTCTTTCCTGGGAATTAGTCTATAAATAGTACTCATCTACCTTTCCACAAGACCAGCAATTTCTCCATATACCTTATTAATAAAGGAAAATGTACATTATTGTCTAACTTTCATGGAAGAGTATAACTGCCCATGGTGGGATTTGAAACAGTATCCCCTTATGGAAACTAGATTCCAAATCCCAAGGCACAACCAACTGCCCTACAGACCCAGGTTATTTTATAATATATACATGCATACATTCATGTAACTGTAATTATTGATAACTATAACTAAGAGATTGTTTATGTATTTATAATAGCTATTTAACAATTTAATGCTATATGTTTTAACATAACCTGGTTATTATAAAATTTTGTCTCTATATAATGACTTTCTTCTGCTAGAACTAGGCATAAGCTTGAAATAAAGTTAAATGGCTTTACAAGTTTTCAGTTTTCCTTAACTTACCTAAACCTTTCATAGCTTTCCTCAACTCTGCAGCAGCACTTTCTGCTGAGAATGGATTGCATGGAACAACTGTACCCTGAAAATATAAATCTATACTTGAATTTACATAAACTTTATGGTCAACCTTGCTATGATCATAATCTTATTTCTGATTAAATACCCTAAGACTAAGTCAATGATAATGATTGATTGCTTTAGATGTATGCACACATGTCAACTGATTGGTCAAAAGGTTAAACATTTTCACATTGATTTTATTCATAGACATAATTTTATCTTTATTTGCACTTTAAAATATGGGTGGACCCAGATTTTATTCACATAAGTCCCTTGCCCTTTAAGTACAGCAATACGTTAAGTTTTTTTTTTTTTTTTTTTTTTTAATGTCCTATTCAACACATATTTAGGTTATAAAATTATACGACGACCAGCTCTTCCTACTATAGGTTTCCTGGACACTTTTATATCACCAGTACTAACTTACCCTACCACGAGGCCGACAACTCATGTACAGGGTATGACCTACCGAGACTGGGCTCGAGCCAACGATCTCTGGATTCGAAGTCAGACATGCTAACCACTACGCAACAGCCGGGGCACCTTAAAAAAGGTTTTACTGTGTACATAGTATTTGACAGAGTATGAGATGTGTTCATAAAAAGTAGTTTTACAGTATACAATATTTTGACAGAGTATTAGAGATGACCATACAGATTGGTTTTACTGTAGACAATATTTGACAGTGTATTAAATGTGACCATACAGAGTGGTTTTACTGTATACAATATTTGACAGAGTATTAGAGGTGACATTACAGAGCAGTTTTACTGTATACAATATTTGACAGAGTATTAGAGGTGACATAACAGAGTGGTTTTACTGTATACAATATTTGACAGAGTATTAGAGGTAACATTACAGAGTGGTTTTACTGTATACAATATTTGACAGGGTATTAGAGGTGACATTACAGAGTGGTTTGACTGTATAGAATATTTGACAGATTATTAGAGGTGACATTACAGAGTGGTTTTACTGTATACAATATTTGACAGGGTATTAGAGGTGACATTACAGAGTGGTTTGACTGTATACAATATTTGACAGAGTATTAGAGGTGACATTACAGAGCAGTTTTACTGTATACAATATTTGACAGGGTATTAGAGGTGACATTACAGAGTGGTTTTACTGTATACAATATTTGACAGAGTATTAGAGGTAACATTACAGAGTGGTTTTACTGTATACAATATTTGACAGGGTATTAGAGGTGACATTACAGAGTGGTTTGACTGTATAGAATATTTGACAGATTATTAGAGGTGACATTACAGAGTGGTTTTACTGTATACAATATTTGACAGGGTATTAGAGGTGACATTACAGAGTGGTTTGACTGTATACAATATTTGACAGAGTATTAGAGGTGACATTACAGAGCAGTTTTACTGTATACAATATTTGACAGGGTATTAGAGGTGACATTACAGAGTGGTTTTACTGTATACAATATTTGACAGAGTATTAGAGGTGACATTACAGAGTGGTTTTACTGTATAAAATATTTGACAGAGTATTAGAGGTGACATTACAGAGTGGTTTTACTGTATACAATATTTGACAGAGTATTAGAGGTGACATTACAGAGTGGTTTTACTGTATACAATATTTGACAGGGTATTAGAGGTGACATTACAGAGTGGTTTGACTGTATACAATATTTGACAGAGTATTAGAGGTGACATTACAGAGTGGTTTTACTGTATACAATATTTGACAGAGTATTAGAGGTGACATTACAGAGTGGTTTTACTGTATACAATATTTGACAGAGTATTAGAGGTGACCATACAAAGTGGTTTTACTACATACAATATTTTGACTGAGTATAAGATGTGACCATATATAGTTTTAGAAGTGACCTAAAAGAATGGTTTTACTGTATACAATATTTTGCTCCAGCAAACAAGTCAACAAACTGAACAAGTGCCCTAGTTGCCATGGTTATTATGTTATGCTATTGTATAAGTATTGATTCTTGTATCAAATAAACATTTATTGTTTACATTCATCTTCCAGTATTACCCATGAGATTTTTCATGACATTGTAAAGTACAGTATAACCTCTGCAGAACGACCCTCTACAGAAAAAATCCTCTGCACAACAACAGCTTTTGATATTTCCCTTGGGCATAATTTTAATTGAATTTAACCTCTGTAGAGCAACAACCTTTGAAAAGCAACACATGTTAGTCCCTCCTAGTGGGTGTTGTTCAAGAGAGGTTGTACTGTACTGTATCAATGTTAGACTCTTATATTGCAAAATAATCAAGCATTAACTTTCATATGACATGTATGAACAAACATTAATCATAGAATCAAACACAGTCATGGTGTGAATATGATATTTCAAAATAGTTGATAGCATACAGTCACACATGAGTACAGGAATACATTATACATAGTATTTTATATAAACTTTCTACCGTCTCTCTATATTATTTAGTACACAGTATACAATGCAATATGTTAAAACTCGTTCTATATTAGGTAAACAAAATATTTAAGTGACTTTACATCAATAGTCTGAAGATTTAATTATAGATTTTTCAGATTCATTGTGAAGACTGATTATAACAGGTTTTGACTCCTCAATCTTGGTCTGTTCTAAAGAACATGCATGTAAATATAGCGCCTATATATGAGTACATACAGAAGGAAAACGCCCATTTTTTCATTAATCAAAAACACTTCCTGTTTCAGGTACGTGCGTGCCTTCCTTCATAGTTCTATTATTCTCACATTGGTCCTTGATAACTTCAGTGACAATAGTTTCAATATCCTAATCAAAATATATCAATAAATAAACAGAACTAAAACAATACACACGTTCACACATAAATTATAGCAAATTTATATAAAATTTTACCTGAGTATACGAAGCCGCCATGATGACTTATATGTTCACGAATCCTTGATACAAATAAAAAGCGTCTGCAATCTTCAAGTGCAATTTCTGTTATGAATTTATTGTCCAGTCAAATTCAACACACGTGAACAGTATACACTATATTTAGAATGTAAAAAATGTATATGAAACCGAAAGAAGACTCTCTACTCGTGTGAGATATACAAGCATATTAAGTCCTACTCATGTGTCCAGTTACATCCGACTTCCTCATCAATAAACACTTGTATCAACAGCTAATCATGTTCTCATGACCAAGGCAATGTAAAACAGATTATTGGTTTCTTAGGCAGATTAGTTATATATGTATTACAGTACAACTTGTAAGTTTCATGAATAAGTTTGGTTAAAATGTTTTATATTGTATGTAAATTAGTTTCTTATTTGAAAACATTCAATGGAAGCACAACTAAATGGTCTAACAAGAAATCGCCTGCAAAGGAGCAGCTTTGTACATCATGGAGTGCACTCCAAAAAGAATAGACAAACAATATGGCAACAAACTTGGACCAGCAACCATTCCTCTTGATAGGACAGGCTTACCAGGGTCTTGTAAACATGATCTATCCCAGAGCACAAATCTGCATAGTTGATCCTCGATTGTCACCAAGTGAACAAGATGCATGACATTACCAAGAAAACTCTAACCCAAGATATGATACATAGGAGACCTATCCTAATGAGACATTGTCTCTTGTATATGCTGATGGCTCAGAAACAACTGCTGTTCAAACCAGGGATATAAAATCCCTGTTCAAACTGAGGGAGTGAGGATAAACAAGTGCCAAAACAGAAACAATTTGTTCTCCAACACTTAGACGCTGCACTAACTGTAAAGCAGAAGTGGAGGCCATTATGCCTTAAAATCTCTCGTCGAGCATTCAGAAGAAGACTATACCAAAGTAAGTATTCTTAATGGTGCTCTGTCCGTCCTAAAATCCCAAAGAACTAGCCACCAAGCCAGTGTACACAGACAAATGGTCCTACGATGAATATCTGCCCATTGTGTAATACCTGTACTTGGTAATGACGTGTAGACGAATTAGCCAGACTTGGAGCTAAATTTGTGGTGACCAACCACAAAATAAAATCAGACATGAGGAAAAGATCATAACACTGATTAACACTGATTAAGAAACTATAAAGACAGTCGATGACTACCATCTTCTGTTCAGATCCGAACAAGTAACCTCTGGGCACAATCGGCTCAATGAACATATGCATTACGAACTGAGACTGATCCAATCACCACAATGCTCCTGTGGCACTGACCATAGGCGGCACTGGCGCACGCCCCCCCCCCCCCCTAAATTGCAAAGGTTTTTTCTAGCATGAATTATGATATTTACAGGAAAATATGTATAAATATTTGCTACCCGTGTAATAAGTTTAAAAACTGGGAGTAGTTACGGTCTACAGAAATACAATGCGTATTTGCGTGGAAAATCGCCGAGGTAGTTTCGAATGTCATCATTTTTGTAAGATTTTAACATGATTCGGTGTCAATGGCTGTTAGAAAATGATTTTCTATATCTAGATGCCTTTTATTGCAAACCTTTGTAAAGGATAGTTCGAGGGTTGCCCACAAGACTCCAAAATCCCTTAATTCTAATGGCCAAAACTTAGGAGTTTCCGGGGGCCGCCGCCCCTGGACCCCTAGTCTTCTTGTTCAATTTTCGTCCCCTCCTAACTAGAGTTTTCTACCCCCTCTAACTATAAATCCTGGATACGCCTATGCTGACATACAGACATCGGAACACACTCTGCACTCTTGGAACAGACTAGAAAAGAAGAATGGCCGAAGACAACTCAATTAGACCATACACTGTTAATGTACACATACGTAAATGTTGAGAACCAGCGGAGGATAACTCGTGCATTCATATGAACGTAAAGTTGGCAGACTCAGCAGACACAGCAGAAACCTAAACGATCCTTCTGCTGTGTCTGCTGACAGAAGGATAAATCAACAGCAGAAGGATCAATCATTCTGCTGGGTCTGTTCAACACTGTTGGCAGAAGGATTGAATTATAACAGAAGATGTGTCTGTTGGCAGAAGGATTGAATAATAGGACTGATAGTTCCTTCTCAGTCCTATAATTCAATCCTTCTGCCAACAGACACATCTTCTGTTATAATTCAATCCTTCTGCCAACAGACCCAGCAGAATGATTGATCCTTCTGCTGTTGATTTATCCTTCTGTCAGCAGACACAGCAGAAGGATCGTTTAGGTTTCTGCTGTGTCTGCTGAGTCTGCCAACTTTACGTTCATCCAAAAGTCAGCAATTTTACTAAAAACTCGGCAATTATCTAGAAGAAAAATCGCGGGTTTTTTTTTCAATTAAATTCGCTATAATTCCACCAAAAAATGCTCAGTACTTATCGTACAATGTAGGTATAAAGCGCCGTGATTCTTTAGTTAAAAAGTGCGGTTTAAAGTGCGGTTTCTTTAGTGTGCAAATCTTGGGGAAAATTGCCGAGATTCTTAAATTCAATGAATGGGTCAATGTTTTAGGTAAAGATTGCAATTTTTAAACGTGACAATTAAAAAATATATCATTTATCAACAGCTTTTGATTCTGTCCAAAATAATGGTCGATTTCACATTCTTACAAGACAATTAAGATTTTTTACTGTAAAATACTAAAGAAATCGTCTATTAAAAAAATTCAATTCTGTCCAAACGATATGTATTCTGTTCGCTCAAGTAAACTTAGTATAGATGTGACAGTTTGAAGACGACAACGTCATATTTCTGTACATTAAACATCCGGTAAGATTTTTAGTAATATCCAAATTGGCACGTGTAATAACAATAGGATAAGTCATGTCATGTCAGTGTAAATATTTGTTTATTTCGAGAAATAATGGATATATACAAGTTTTCCGATGTTTAAAAGTTGAAACATACGCATGTTATTTGACTTTTGTAACTCTAGCCCACCATTGCATGGGTGTCTAAAGTTACGGAACTTCCGTAACTCTAGAACCTGGGTCTAGAGTTACGGTACCGTGACTCTAGCCACTGCCTTCCGGATAAACTGTACTTTATATACACTCCGAATGTACTGGCGGATGTTTTGATTTGACGAAATAAAATGCTTTCTTTACCTCCATCTGCTAAATTAAAGTCGAATTTAAAGAATAGATTTGATGATGCTTCATTGCCATCGCTTCATAATATGGTATTTGTTCTCTTTTCTCTCGTTTTACTTGCTTAGATTGGTTGTGATGAATTCTATTGTTTTCGTACCCTGACCGTTTCGTAACGGTATCTGGAGACTTCGGTAAATGACGGGTCCTACTAATGACCCCAAGACGCCCCAAGACACCCCAAGACGCCCCAAGACACCCCAAGACGCCCCAAGACACCCCAAGACGCCCCAAGACTCCTATTTTTTCTATAAATTATATTGTTTCATTAAAATAAGAAGAATATAATATTTTTAATAAGTTTATATGCAACTTTTGCCAAGAATTAAAGATATTTACGCCCCAAGACTCATATTAAACTGCCCCAAGACGCATTAAAATGTCCCAAGACACATGGAATCACAATTGAACACATGTAGCATAGATAAGTAGTAGTTTTATAACATATTACTGTTCATTTATTTCAGGATGGGAGGTCTATGATGTTTATATTGTAGTTTTTTCTTCTTACTTTGTTGCAATATATAGCATTTATAATAGTATGCATGCCCCAAGACACATTATGGTGCCCCAAGACACTTTCCAGTGAACCCCAAGACACCCCAAGACTCCTATTTTTTACTTTAAATTATATCGTTTCATTACGATAAGAAGATTATTTATAAATAAATGTTTAGATTAAATTAATAAAATATGTCTTTTTTTGTATTTTGTTCGTTTCCATATTCTTTATATGTTATATAGCAATCTGCCCCAAGACACATTATGTTGCCCCAAGACACTTTCCAGTTAACCCCTTGACGCCCAAAGACTCCCTTTTTTACTATGAATTCTATTGTTTCATTACGATGAGAAGACTATTAATAAATTTATATATTAATGTTTAGATTGAATTAATAAAATATGCCGTTTTTTTTTGTATTTTGTTCGTTCAATATTCTTTATATGTCATATGACGCCCCAAGACTCCCTTTTTTACTATGAATTCTATTGTTTCATTACGATAAGAAGATTATTTATAAATTTATAAATAAATGTTTAGATCAAATTAATAAAATATGTCGCTTTTGTATTTTGTTCGTTTCCATATTCTTTGTATGTTATATAGCAATCTGCCCCAAGACACATTATGGTACCCCAAGACACTTTCCAGTTAACCCCTTGACGCCCCAAGACTCCCTTTTTTACTATGAATTCTATTGTTTCATTACGATAAGAAGATCATTTATAAATGTTTGTAATTTGTTTAAAGATACTTATATTTTAATAATATCTTAAAGAACAAATTTTAAGTATAAAATGAGACACCTGTAAGTAAGTGCGACAATCAAACACCATTCTTTTCTATAAAAGATAAGCTTAAATCTGGCATCGTCCCATTCTTTCTGTCATTAAATAGTTGATGTCAGTCTGATTTATTAAACAATTTTCTTGTAAAATTAGAAAATGCCTGGCAAAAAACGTAAAGTAACTGTTTCTAAAAGAGCAGCTTTTTGGCCATGTGGTTCTTGCCGTCAAAATTGTAAAACTGAGAGTATATAATGTGTCTTGGGGCAACCATGTATGCCTTGGCGCTGTCAATGTACTTGTTTCAGGGAGATAACCACATAATCCTCAATCATGTTATATTATCTCCCTTTATACTTATTCAACTAAGGTAATTTCGCTGTATTACTCTGTATAAACAACCGAGTATTTATGATTATCACATATAAAAAGGAGGAAATTAGTGCTAAAGATGTTGCACTAGATAATTTTAAGCGTTTGTTAAAAAAGGTAGAAATTGTTTATTAACAAGTCAGTGTTAAAGTTGTCTATAGTTGGCAGTTTAAGGTGTCTTGGGGCAGTTAAATGTGTCTTGGGGCGCGACTACATCCATTCCTTCGCAAAAAATCCATTTATACTTCTATATAATTATGTTTAAGCAATAATACTCTTCTTATTTTAATGAAACAATATAATTTATAGTAAAAAATAGGAGTCTTGGGGCGTCTTGGGGTGTCTTGGGGCGTCTTGGGGTGTCTTGGGGCGTCTTGGGGTCATTAGTAGGACCGGTAAATGACTATATCGGTAAATTGATTTTATATAGTAACTCGTTTGGAGAGATCGGTAAATTGATATTGTATAGTGTAAATTAAGTAGGTGTGAATAACAGTATAAGTCATAGACGTCATTGGTATAAGTACTTGTGGCTAATGATTAAATAAAAATGAATTAATTAAAATTTATTTACATTAAACAAAATATTTATAATTTAAGTTGTCCTATTTGACAATTTATACTTTGAAATTAAGAGGTTTTATTTACGATTTACTATAGTAAAAATTACAATTACACGCTGTTGTTGTTTTTCATTTTACTATTATAGAAGACAATTAAGATACATTGGCAGTGACAGGAAAAAAGTATAATAATATCATTTATTTATCGTTGTTTGTTCGCTTTTGAAGATGTTCATGTATGAAGTAAAAGATTGGATGAAAATGTTAAAGAATGTGTTTTGTCTGATCTTATATTCTCTTTTCTATGTATCTATAATACATGTACATTGTATTAAAATAATTTCACGTTTGATAAAGTAAAGAAAGTGTATCATTGTGAATGTGTATTAACTTAGATGAAATAGTTAATAATATTTATAAAGCAATTTTATTGTTGACTTTTTTATCAACTTAATGACTGATATAAAATAAAGAGGTACAACAAATATTGTGCTAATTATGCTAAATATTGGAATAAATTATTTATCTTTATAATGTAATCTTTTAATAATTAATTGTTTTATGAAGTGCTATCAACTGTTATCTATTGTTTTTGTAAATATGACATATTAGTGCATGAGGTATTAGAATAAAATAATAAAACAGATGAATGCATGGTTGTTGTTTAGTATTCTTATATCTTTTATTAAGATATGCAATTTGATCTGAACTCCATGACTTGTATAAATCACTCGTATATATATAAAAAAAAGATTATTCAATGTTGAGAAATTATGATTCTATTAAAATATAACAATATTTAACAAACAATTTCCAACAATAATATACAAACAAATTATAATGAACTTTGATTATCACACATTCAGAATAATTACACTATACAATATCAATTTACCGATCTCTCCAAACGAGTTACTATATAAAATCAATTTACCGATATAGTCATTTACCGAAGTTTCCGTAATCCTTCGTAACTTAGTATAATTTCATTGTTTTTGTACTCAGATATTCGTCATTTGTCATAATCTTTGGTGACAATTATAAAATTGGTTGTTTTACGTTTAAGAAATCGAATCCATGTCAAACAAGTGGTGCCGGGACAAAACGGACCATAAGACGAAACGGACCATGACAAAACGGACCACACTCGGGACAAAACGGACCATGGCATATATTTTGGACAAAACGGACCACTGTCGGGACAAAACGGACCATAAGAATAAAGTATGACATTTAAATATTTAAGAAAAAATAGAAAGAATAAAGTATGACATATACAATATTTAAGAAAAAATAGAAACATTTTATTATTAAGTCTGTGAGTAATAACATCATATATTTGGTATCATTAAATTATGGGTCAGACTATTTACCCCAAGACACCCAAAGACGGACCATACACCTCTTAGACGTGTAATATATGTCATAAATATACTTTTTTACTTGTGATTTATATTTTTTGAATAAAAACGGCTATTTACTATCGAGTTTAAGACCGAACAGAGGTGTAAGATAAAGTCTAGTAAAACAAAGGGGAATAACTATGTTTGTACTATTACACCAGTATGACAGAATTATCCCCCTTAATTTGTACCAATTGATCTGTTGTGTTATTTGAGTTAAGCAAGCTGATCTTAGAAAACTTCAAGACATTTCGTCAAACGATGTTTAAAGAAGTTATTATGATTATTTATTTAAATAATCCGAGTGACAACATAACCTATTGTATATGCTTAAAACTATTCAATTTCTTCCCTTCATTGATTTGAAAGTGATTTTGGTGTTGTAACATATTTTTACTTAATTATATTACAGTATATAGCGGTATCTTTTTTTTAATCAAAGTCTGCAATATACAAATATAGAATAGGGAAATAATTCAATACGCATCGATATTATGAACCAACTGAGTGACCTCCTTGAGTTTATGGACAACAATTTTTTTTGCCAAATCAATCGTTCATGTGCTATAAAATTCGTTAGTTAGACGTTTTTAAGGAGAAAGTGAAATGGAAATAACACTTTAAGAGGCATTGAGTCTTGGGGTAGTCTTGGAGTGTCTTGGGGTAGTCTTGGTGTGTCTTGGGGTAGTCTTGGGGTGTCTTGGGGTAGTCTTGGGGTGTCTTAAGGGAAGTCTTGGGGTGTCTTGGGGTAGTCTTGGGGTGTCTTGGGGTAGTCTTGGTGTGTCTTGGGGTAGTCTTGGTGTGTCTTGGGGTAGTCTTGGGGTGTCTTAAGGGAAGTCTTGGGGTGTCTTGGGGTAGTCTTGGTGTGTCTTGGGGTAGTCTTGGTGTGTCTTGGGGTAGTCTTGGGGTGTCTTAAGGGAAGTCTTGGGGTGTCTTGGTGTGTCTTGGGGTAGTCTTGGTGTGTCTTGGGGTAGTCTTGGGGTGTCTTGGGGTAGTCTTGGTGTGTCTTTGGGTAATTAGACTGACTGTTCAATTATGGTTCAATTGTAATTATAATAATAATAGTCTTAATTGTGATTAACTGCTTTTGTGTTGTTTGTCACCTAAATTAAATGGGATAGTTGTGATATTTGATGTACGGACCTGTAAAAAATCAACTACAAATAATGTCCTATCGAATGCTCTTCATTGTCCTCCTCACTGTTTCCTTGAACTAACACCTTAATTGGTACTGGAGTATTTGCATGAGAGTGATTAAATTTAAAGTTGCTTACAATATTATAGTCAAGCACTGGGTCCCAGTGTTTATTCTAGGCCGCAGGATCGCGGAAATCCCCCACTATGATAAAAAAATCCCCCAGATTTTTTGACAACGTGAGGAACAATTCCCCCACTTCAAATCACGTCGAAAATTTAAAGATTAGTCATACCTTTTATACCCATAAAAAGAATTTTCATTTATAATGAAAGTAAAACAAAACCATGACAAATAGAGTTGTGTTTTTTTAGTCCCGCTTTTGATTGATAGTGCAAGAACTAGTCAAATTATGTTTAAACTCAGTGATTTATTTAGTCTGCTCTGAGTCTTTTTGAACTGATAATCAAGGCATATCAACTTCAACTTCTTTGATGATTACCGCTGATCTAAATTTGATAATGACAGACGATGTCTTTGTTTTTTATTTGAATGCTGTGTGGTTGGTTATTAGTAAATTGACTCTTAATTATTGATAATTGATCGTATGATAACAGGCCATTGCACTGTAACTTTTTAGCGTGTTTCCAGACAGAGTAAATTATGCAATCCTATCAACTTTTCATCTTTCGATTTCCCCGAAAATAATCGGCCGTATTTTTTTATTTTCAATTTTCTTGAAAAAAAAACGGCCAAAAGTTTTTTTCTTTTCACCAAAAACTTGACCTGTTCTCTCGATTTTGCTGAAAAATCGGCAGTTTTTTTTCGGAGTTTGCTCAAAATTTGCAATGTAACTAGAAGGTGATATATGAGTTTTACTGTAAATGCGTGTTTTGGACATGTGAAAGTGAATTAGGCATAATAAATACTGAATGGAAAGTAATTTTAGATAGTCATTTTTGCATCACCTTATTTCCCCCCACATTTTTTCAAAATCCCCCACATTTTTTCAAGAGGTGGGGGAAGGTCCCCCACATTTTTCAAATCCTAGAATAAACACTGGGTCCTCTCTACATACTGGCTGCCACATAAAAAGGATTAATGATAACAAATTTGTATTTCCAGATATAATTACTAATACTCACAGTTATATATACTAATGAAGAAAAACCTATCTTGTTCAATAACCTATACTAATAAGCAATAATTATCATCAGTTTGGCGTTGATTAAAAATTAAGTTGTCAATGAAATAACAAATAACAACACTATTGCATTGTATTGAAAACAAATCTTTATCATCTAATAATATAAATATATATTATAATGGTTCGTTTTGTCCCGAAAATGGTTTGTTTTGTCCAAAAAAATATGGTCCATTACAAGCCTGATTTTCCTACAACTGGTGGTATCCATTGTGCTAGTTTTGTTAAAATGAATTACACACAATTTATTTTCATTACTGCCTACCCCTGAAATTGATTGTCTATTTTCAAATGTTTACCCAAAAACTTTGTTGTACACACCATATAAATCATAATGGTCCGTTTTGGCCCGACAATGGTCCATTTTGTCCAAAGTATATGGTCTGTTTTGTCCCTAATATGGTCCGTTTTGTCATGGTTTGTTTCATCTCATGGTCCGTTTTGTCCCTAATCCAAACAAGTATGCTATTAGTATTGAATAAATTAACAAACTCAAACTACAGTCACATACCAATCTCCGTAAACAGATATCCTGTAGAGCATTGTCATACAGGATCTCTACTTTCTCAATGGAGGGTCACGTCGAGATGACCTTTATTTTGACTAAGCAATGTGTAGGTTTCATCTAGACGGAACACTATTAATAACATTTTGATTTCGTAATTTCTAATTTAAGACCAAGGTTTGCGAGCTAATTTAACAGCGGTATTATTCACAGTCTGCGATTAGACGGCTCATTTCAAATTGTGTGACATAGACGATGTAAACAAGCTACGAATCATAACAATTTCGTCATTAATATTATGATGATAAAAGGTCACCTGTAAGTGACCCTCGTTTGAAAAAGACCAGATCTAAATTAGCGAGTAGCCGAGTGGAAAATTTTAGATCGAATTTTAATCAGATTGGTCACATACAAGAGAGAAAGCAAATTTAGTTTGAAAAAGATGGGAAATAAGAAAGATCATAGAAATAGAATCTTTTTTGATAATGATAAAATCTCAACACCGTGGGTATTGTAAACTCACAATGCTCAAAAGTTGGTCACAAATTCAGATACTATAATCTGGTTCTTCTCTTGATTATGGAGATAATTTTATACTAATTTCCAAATTCTTTTTTTTTGTTGTTGAAGAAATTATGGAATAATAATGTTAATACTTTTTAATTTCTTGATTATTATCCATATTTCAGGCATGGTTGAACTACAGACTATTTCTTCTACGATTAGCTAAACTATCAGCTGATAAAGCCAAAGCGGATAAATCGGCTGTAATAAGAAAACATCATGTACAAGAAGCTGCTAAGGTAACTTTATGATAAAACTTTTATTTGATATACGGCCTTGCCAAATTAGAATTTTGTTAAGCGTCAACTCAAGTTTGACAAATCTAGGTACATATTCACAAAAACATACAAACCAAAAAAGAAAACACATATCCATTCTAGGTAGTATTCACACAAATAAGTACTTGGTAGTGCATGAATGTTTGTGACATTAATGTGAGATTAAAGTAATTCTATAAAAAAGTATATACAACATACACACGTACATTTTCATTAATCAAATACACAGAAACAAGGAACTATCAGTATTTCCTGTGAAAATCAGTTATGGAATCCCGGAACAACAGAATTATGAAACTTTCACCAACAATTTTTTTTAATGAGGGCACTAAAACCTAAGCCCACGCTGATGCTTAACAAAATTCCCGTATGGCATGGCCTAACTTATAAGTTTTATTATAGGTAGATATCTATATCAATTATTATTGTCATTTCCAACAGACATGGCGTATGGTTAACCTTTTTATAATGCAACATGATACATGTATTGGATGTACTGCTTATCACAATGGAGAACTGGATTTGATTCCCAATTTGAGCAAATAATTTCTTTCCTTCTAATATTATTATTTACTTAAAAATTGTTTTTAGTATGCTTCTCACTAAATCCTCCAATATGCTATTGTAATCATTCATATTGTTTCATGACATAATCGGAGTTATCAGATTTTATTCAGTGAGCGTAGGCTGTATTTTGATAATTATGTAAAATGTATATATAGATTTTTGGAACATGCCTACAGAGTATTTCACATACACACAAACATGTTTTATATTTAGCAGGTGATATTGATGCACAGTCATCCTTTGCAGAATTGTTAAAAAAAAATGATGTTGTTATAGTTTTGATTGTTTCCTACATTTATTTTTCCAGGCTATTTTGAATGGTATTAAAGGATGAAAATCATTTTAACTTCTCACAGAGTTACAATATTGGCTGCAGGGTCAACTGAGCAACTGATGAATGGATTTTGAAATATTGATATGGAAAATTTATTACATGTGAACAAATCACTGTATTTGTGATGTGAATTTAATATATGAACACTGGACACTGGTGTTGCTGGACAATACTGTAGTGTTTTGTACTTAGTGTAGACAATGCATTGTTTTTATTTATAAGCATACCTGGAGTAAGTCTATCACTGTTTTTCTTTGTGGTCTACAATCAGAAAATGCAAAATCTTTAATTATCTCTATACTTTCTGGAAATAAATGAATGATGACAGTGTTGGCTTCTTGGATTCGCTACTTGACCTATAATTATCTTCCCTTTGTTTAGTCTGTTTACATTAATTTATTAGTATTACCATTAAATTGCAAATATATCATGTGCATTCTTAAAATCCTTAATTTATAATTAAACATCATTTTGTTCATACACTGTACATAAGAATGCTTATCAATTGTGTTTAATGAACAAGACAAACTTATTTAAAATAATACATACAATTTCAATGTTGTGTTGACCATCTGATAATAAATGTGGATTTAAATTTTGCTTTTACTTTTATAAGTTGACTTGGTGTAGACAACATTTTCAAATAACACATGTTGCTACAATACATTAGTAGTTTTTATACTGTATATAATGCTTGTTATCATATATTCATATAGACATGCTTAATTTTAATAAAATATTGAAATCAATCATTGTTTAGTTATTACCTACTACTATGTATGAATTGGTGAGTTTAAGTTAAAGTACTCATTAGCATGAGTGAAAGTTTTCAGTATTAATACTGATTTCAGTATTTTGAGAATAAATTACTCTATGTAATAGACAGACTTCATGTACATTTTATTACCTTTATTTTTAAAGTATGCTTTCAGTATTTTCAAAACTTTCAACTTCCACCCATGTTAAATAGTCATACTGATTGTCTTGGTCTTCTGAAACAATGCATGCAGAATGAAAGTAAAGTATTACTTACCTGTAGATAAGCTTTCGTGCTTTTTGGTTCACTCATTGTTTTAACAGCTATTAACAGCTATTAACTAATACAGAGTTCCCACAAAGATGAGAAATCAAAATTCCCTGATTTTTCCCTGACCAAAATCATTTTTCCTTGATCGGTAACAGTGTCAAGTTTTCACAAATTTTTGAGCACTAAATGTATAGTTCAATACTTATATCCTTCCACATATTGATTACTGTTGTACTACGTATTTGGGGATTATGCAATATGGAATTATACAATGCAATTCTAAAATTTCCAAAAAGAGCTAGGCGTATAATCCTTACCCAGCCATTAGATGCACCATTTTATTTATATGTTGGCATCCTCCTCCCAATATTAGCCAACGTCTTCCCTCCCATTCTTTACTTTAAATTATTTAAAATACAAAATTGATGCAATCGTCATTATTTACTTGAGTTGTTTATTTTCATTTAGTATGCATACACTTATCAGAAAAAAATATTTGATAACACCTGTAATGCTCAAAGATGTTACATTCTTAACCCTAAACTGGTCAATCTGGCATTTTTACTAGTCTGGACCCCCCCCCTTCAAAATGATCACCACAGCCTTAAAATTGGTGTTTTTTAACTTGATTTAGTGAATTCCACTGAAGGAAATTGTCCCAAAAAATGAGCTTTTTTTGCACGCCTCCCCCATCAAATGATGTCTCAGGGGGGTCCGAAGGGGGGATGTGCCCCCCCCCCTTTGTTGCTGGTCATTGGGTGCTGAGAAATGGCGCCAAATGCTGATAAGTTTTAAACATGTTTTCAGGCTCTGAAAAGACCTGGCACTTTAGATCTCAATTTTGGAAAATATTACTGTTTTAAATGCAAAGTTGTGGTTGAAAAAGAGCGAAAATTGCATTTTTGCTCTTTTTGCTTTGCCCCAGCATTGCCATGGTAACTGGGATCAGGGCTCCACTTTGTTTTCAGAAAGAAAGTAACCCAGGGAGTAACTTGGCCAAGTTGCATATCAGCATGTTAATCAGTAATGAAATGAGAGCATCTTGAAATAGTCCTAGCGTGTAATAGTGAAAAAATGTCTACTTTTGTATTTAAGTTTCACACAAGTCGCATCCAGTAAAGGTTTAAACAGACTAAAACAGGCACACATTTTACTTGAATATAATTATATAAGTTTTATAGTAATCAATGGTAAACTTACATAGAACAAAAACATAAGACAGGTAATAAAAGAGCTACTTAAAAAGCAAAATGCATTTAGGCAAGGGACGCTTAAACCCCTTTCAGCTTCTTCCCCAATAACTTAGTTACTGTATCCAAAATATACAGATATAAGAATATTTTTAGAGTAAGATGTTAACAAGAATAATAAAGATACTCATGAAAAATAATAATTGATATCAATAAAATACCCAAAATAATGAAAGAAACGGCCTTAGCCTTTACTTATTTTGCTTCCTACTGTTTGACAAACAATCTTCTACAAAATTCCCTGACTTGCTTATTTTTCAAATTTCCCTGACTAATTTCAGAATTCCCTGACTTTTCCCTGACCTTGAGAAAAAATCATTTCTCCCTGACTTCTCTGACCGTGGGAACCCTGTAATTGTGAGCTAGAATTTTCCAATAATTTACCTGAGGAAATTTTCAAACTATGCGGCAGCCATCAAATAGCACCACAGTGTTGGACTACCGTCACAGACATTTGTAAACAGGCAGAGATATTACCTTTACAGCAACGGTAATGCTGGAGTCCCATAAACAGAAATAGACGTGAGGGCACCGTACGGGCGCTGTGCGATCAAGTTTGGAACCAGGGTCTGTGAGATGAACCATGGATACACTCATCAGTTTCATAGTCAAATCGTGAACACAATTTTGGCCTAGTATGGATTAAACTTACATAATGATATCTTCCAGCTACGGCTCCATACAGGTGAGTTGTTTTGTGCCATGTGTACTGTCACCTTAATACGCAAGGCTTCCCACGTCCTACGGCTGTCTGCACGTACAGGTCCTCAACAAGCCACGATTTTATGGGACTGAAGCATAAGTAGGTTGACTGACCGCTGTAATATGACCTATACAATACGTTGCTACAGCCTTAAACCAAACCCAGAAAATATTTGCATAGAAGAATGCTGGGAACTAAAGACATTGATATTGAATGGTAACAGCTTGCATCTTAATCTAAGTAAAGATGGAAAGTCAGTATAATTTTATTTCATTTTTATTATTCTCTAACAAACAATGTGAATCTAAGGCACATTTAAGAGTGGAAAACAAAAACAAAAATAATATTGGGTATATAGCTCCGCCTCGTTTCGGATAACTTGAAACAAACAACTCGGTTTGTTTACTTATTTTGGACTCGGGTAATACATAAAATAGGGTGGTCAGCAGATTTTGTGTAATGCAAGTATTAACCATGTCTAAAATGTGTGGAACGTGTGTTCTCGTACTTAATTTAATACAATAAAAACATACTGATAATAGTCGATAATAACGTGTACTATACATAGATCGACCTGCGTATAAAAATGGTATCTTTGTATTTTGTCTCAAGTTATCCTAACTGAGCTATAGCAATATAAAGATAATCTAAACACTCCAACAATAAAGAGCTGGAGAGTCGTTAATGCTGTGCTGGTCCAAATCCTTGTACAACCTCTAGAGCTCTGATAACTACTCAACATACCAGATATACAAAACAGAACATGTTCAACCGTACATACCAAAAGAAAGTCCCCTTTTAAAGTATACATTTAAAAATCAGACAGTGTCACCAGATTTTAATATTTCTAGGACAATAGTGCCTAATTGGCATTTTGTTTTACACTAAAGATTTCAACAGACTGGGTATGTTTTTCAAGTCTAATTGATAATGAGGTAAAATAGAGCTTGAGCAGTGTTTCATTCACTAGATAAAAAAGGGTCTTGCACAATTTGGTGTATAATATAAAATCTAAGTTATTAACTAAAGTGAGTTAAGAAATCAAACATAAAAGTAGTCATACAATTTCTCTACATTATATATCTTCATCATTACATTGCATAATACAAAACATACATAAAACTCCTTAAATGTGGCTAAATGTATCAAATATTTGCCAAGTTAAAAATTGAAATACAAACATGAAATATATGCTACATGATGTATGGAGTACGTTAAAAAATAACTTGAAATAACTAGGATAAAAAATATCAATCATATAAAAAACAAAGTGACTGAAAAAATACTTTGTAACAAAAATTGACAGTAAAACAGTTAAACATTCTTTAAGAATCAGAACTCCTAGTTAATTATTCACCATGATTCCAAATCAGTGATATTAATAATGTTTCATAATGTCTTGTTTTCTTACCTTTTTTAGAATTTTCATACAAAAAAATTTGACCAGAGCAGCATAAAACATTAAATCAAAGAGAATCAGAATGAAGATATTGTGGGCCAAGCGAAAAGCAGTTGTAACTTAAGTTAAAAATGAGTGAGTTAAGACCGATTTGCACTAAAGCCATGATATATGTTTGAAGTTAAACAAAACATTGAAATTAGTAAAACTAGGTTAAAGGATGATAAATGTAGATCTAATATAAAATACAAACATTCTGCTTATAGAACAACTAATTTACATGAAGAACAAGCTCACTCCTATATATATATGTTTGTGAGGGCATACTGATATGTGTGTTCATTTAAAATAAGATTCATACATGTACATTCTAAAACTTAATATTACATACAAATACAATAGTACAAGATTTATTAACAGTGCAGAACATACAGTACCCACCAAAAGTTTGGAGACATTTTCACTCTGTAGGTCTACTGAATAGCTTTTATCTAAAATTTGTTGATTGTTTATTTTTAAATGCTTTTTAGTTTTGCTTTATTTTTTGGTTATCATTATTCCATATAACTGAGACTACAAAAACAGCATAAAAGCTATGTTATGGAAAATCATTACAATAAACATGGTTTTGGAGGCTTAATGATGTCAGATGCTGAATATTATAAATGTGCTGCTTTAATGAAATTAGTCTTCTGACTTCATTATATCACAAACCATACTTAAATATAATTTATCAAAAATAATGATTCTACAAAAATAATTATCATAACTAAAGTTTGGTGGGTACTGTACATATACAAGTATTCTCAAAAACTGTACAGTTTCTAGGGATAAACAATACTAAACATACAAAGATTAACAAGAAATTAACAAAACATTTAATGAATCCTACTGAATCCTAATTGAACCCAATACATTTACATAATTGTCTAATTTATCAACAAAAGTTGAATGTTGTGTTTGTAGAAAAAAAGGAAAGTTATTAAAGATTTTCAGAATTGTGATTTTTTTCAAAACCATAAATTTTTACTAAAGCATGGTAATATAATCTTGATATAATGTCAAAATGATAAAAGAAATTATAGAAAAAACATTGTGTAGCAAATACAGCATTTCTGCTTTGTAATTGTTTCAAAAATCTAAAAAAATGTAAATTCGTAAAATAATCAAACTTTATTAAAATGAAAAATACACGCCTGAAGGAACATGCCTTGGCCTGAATGAAATCCATATAAAAATCACAAATGTATATGAATTTGTAGTCTAGCTACACATTGAATAACAAGTTAATATCTTGAGAGTATTGCTACCAAATGCTATGTAGAAAATTCTTTAGCAATGGTTGGCCATAATGTAGTGCTAACTTAATACATTCGGAACACTTTCATCAGTAAGACTGCAATCTTGGTGTAGCTATCTTTGCACAGTACTTGGTCAACACAAAAAAGTGCTATTTAATATCAATAGATATTGACAATTCTTACCCAACTGGCTCAATCCTAAGGAATCAGAAACAATGCAGCAAATATCATTTATGAAGCAAATACTCATTGTAATGTCCTCAAACACATAATGTCAAGTACGAAGATTAGAAAGAGAAGGCTGTTAATTATCTCGCCATTGTATAAAAAATCTAAAAATGTTTTAAAACATTAAAGACGTATTTAAAACTATTTAGACTGTATTTACACATACAAGTATAACAAAAAAAATGAGAAAGACTAAATGAAAATATCACAATAATATACACACAGAGTTTTAATGGTGAAATTAAAAGTAGAAAATTATCATTGGGATTCACATAGTCTTTGCTATGTTGAGAAACATATTTTAGTATAATTCATGCCAAATTTATAGCATAATGCTTATAATTGTTTTATTGGATTACACACATTTATCCTAACAAATCATCCCATCACTCACTTATATAATGTACATTTCTGTTACATTTTTTAACAACTATTGTAATTAGTTATTGTTATTTTGATTACCGCAATTATCTAATTATTTTTTACAAGCCATAATTTAAATTAAGAAGAACCATAAATAAATACAATTTATCATGGAAACTTATGAGGGAAGTAATTTCTGCAGTTGTCTATCTAGCTTAAAGAAATTAAATACCCATAATTATCTAACATAGATCATTAAAATTTTAGTGAAGAAAAATAAAATTAATAAAACATAAGAGATCAAACTATGATTAGTATGTTGCCAATGACAATGCCCAATTAGAATTTTTAGAAACTTTCTATACTAAACGCTTTCAAAAAACATTGGCCCCTGCAGAAATTTCCGCTTGTACAATAATTGCCACACTTGCGGTTCGATGTGAATGGTCAAATTAACTAGTCAAATGTAAAGATGTTAAGATTTATTACTTTTCAAATAATCTACATGAGTTCTTTCTGTGTTGGCTTTTGTTGCCCTATGAATCTTTAAATCATGTGCTGCTTTTCTAAGTTCACCAACTTTTTCACGGGGATCATTTTGTGATAAAGGGGGACAACTATATTCTGAACGTAGTGCCATTACCTGAAATGATAAAAAGAATAATTCTTAGCACTACATCTTTTTGAAGCACAAAAATCATGTAATAGTTCATAATTCTGTTCGAGTTATTTTGGTCTGTTCTAATTCAAATCTATAGGTATATCAAGATATGAACTGTACAAATATGAGCAGGGATAAAGTGGAAGGAAGTGGTCAAGTCAAAGGAAGCATGCTCTGAGATTGAGATGGTCAAAAAACAACATTTCCAATAGTCGCTTTCAAACATGGTTCTCTTTTCCACCATTCTAATTATGTCATACTCTGCTTACACCTCCTAAAAGGCAGGTGTATTCAGAGTACTCCAAGAGTGTGTGAGCTGAAACGTTTGATTCAATTTTTCGGTGATTGGAGTACTCCTATTACTCAGATCTCGGGAATCAAACACGCCCCAGGCGGCCCAGGGGTTACACAAAATTGTCAAGTCAGCAGAACAGTGAACTTGTACATGGAGGGAGACTCCCACACAGTTTAACATTTAACTTTAACTTTTCAAACTAATAAATTTCCAAAAGATCACTGTTTTGCCAATTTGTTATACTGAACTCATACGGTTCAGCAGTCAATAAAATCTTAAACATGTAGATCATTTATATATGTGAAATAAAAGAGATAACATGTAGCAGAGGTATAATACGACACTTGTACTCCCTTGCCTTCAAGCTAGCTTTTATGGGGACATGGTAGAGTGTCCGCTTACGACTTGAGAGGTCGTGGGTTCAAATCTCAGTTCGGATCTTGGATTTTTATAGGGTTACAAACACACTGTCCAAGTTTATTTAAACCTACCAGAACTTTGCAGAGATGAATCCATATTTACAATCTAGAAATACATGGTTGTAAGTAATAGGAGTATGGCAGAACAGTTACAAGTCTGAACTGCTACTAGGGCTCCTAGATAGTGTAGGACTCATATAGTATTATATAAATTTCACATCCTTCAGAGGGTCATAGAATGGAATGTCCACCAGAGACAATTAATGTCAACCAAGACATCACTTGTCAAGTGTGAACATTCCGATCTATTACCCTCTGTAAAATGTGATATTCATTTTATTATATGGAACAACAAAATTCAGAAATTGTTGACAGTTCAATAGGCACAAACAGTGTAATTTCACTTTTTGTACTCGCTTCTGAATTTGAAGACATTTTTACACCATTAAGTTAGTTGTTTTGTAAAAAGCAAGAATCTGCGCTAGGGAGGTCACTCAAATTGAATGGCTAAAAACTGGGGTTTCAATATAAGCAAGCTCCAACGCAGTAGTCTTCAATCACTTTAAGGAGCCAATAGGTGATGTCAAGCGGGCCGATAGGAATTGTCCAGAGGGTGACATTCAGATTGTCACCCGGTGACGTCACATTCAGCTATACAGTAAACAGATCATGTGAGGTATAATAAAATTAATTGGGCACAACTAAGTTGATAAACTAATGAATGCTGCATTTGGAGATTGCTCAGATTTCAATGGGTAAAAAGGAATCTGTTTACAGTATAACCTCTGCAGAGCAGCCCTCCACAGAAAAAATCCTTCGCACAACAACAGCTCTTGATATTTTTCATAGGTGTCATTTTAATTGAATTTAAACTCTGCAGAGCAACAACCTCTGAACAGCAACACCTTTTGGTCCTTCCAAGGGGATGTTCAAGAGAGGTTACAAGTACTGTATTTTGACAAAGGATTTTGTCCACAGACACAGGCATTGTAAAACATATCATAATATTTACCCTAGTCATAAGGAAGTTGAGATGTTCCACTCTCTTGTCATGTGTAGGATGTGTAGATAACCATTGTGGTAATTTTAAATCACCAGCTACATCTTCTGTAATAGACATTCTACTCCATAATACACTACCTTCTCTAACGTCATAACATGCCTGAAATATACCAGCAGTCTGATAATAGGCGGACCTAGGCGGGGTCATAAGGGTCTAGACACCCCCCTGGAATTTCCAAAATGTACATGTCCATTAGTGTATTTCTTGACTGTAAGTTATTTTTTAGAGAATGAAGCAATTCGTCTTGGTGCTTAACATAGACTTAATGGTTATGTAGTTTTTATTATTGATTACTGCAAAATTAATGAGCATTATCCTCCAAAATGTGTATAATGAGGTTGTGGTTCGAAAGTTTGTACCCCCCTCACCCGCTAGAAAAAATCCCGGATCTGCCCCTGACAGACAACCAGCCAGGAAATAACTTGGCATAGTTGCATGTTTGTCAATGAATGAGTAATGATATTAGAGCATTTTGAAATAGCCCTAACATGTCAAGGTGCGAAAATAGTATACAACAAATAAGGCAATAGCCAATACAAACCTTCGCTACAAGATGTAATCCAACCTCATCTGCTTCTTGTTCTAGAGTTCTACTATATGGCATATCTATAGAAAGCTGTAATATACATAAATAACATAAATCAACAGTCATCGGCTTAACCCACTAGCCTGAAGCCTGGGACTACTTGGAATTGAAAACTTATAGGGCAAGTGAAAATAACTAATTTCATATTGTTAGCCTGGTTGATATTTTTGCCCTGAAATATCTTTCAAAATAAACTAGGCTGGTGCTAGATAAAGTTATTTCACTTTATGGAAATAAACAAGACAAAGACCTAGTTCTATAAGACATTTAAATAATAATAATTATGTAAATTGAATATTCAAAATAATCACAAGATATGTCTATCACTGTAAAACATTTTTGTCATTATAGTGGATGAGAATATAGAAATTAAATACTTTGCTACTGCCTAAGCAAATTTTTTCAGGCCAAAAACTCAAGACTTCAAGACCAGGCCCCAGTTTCACGAATAAACTCAACTTTTTACTCAAACTCAAATTTTTATTTTGATCATTGATTTTGCTCATTTAGTCAATGTTACAACACAAATATTAAACTTAGAAACTAAGAAAGTTGTTTAAAAGTATGTTTATACAAAATGAAACTGCCAAACATGTTTGAATAAGGTTTAATTCAATTGTATTGATTTGAGTCTGTTAGTGAAGTGTTGAATTTAGTCTCAAGTGAAATCTTAGTTTGTGGCTTTAAGTTTACAATAAAACCCATGATATTTTATATTGTTACATTTTATGTATTTTCATTATTATGCTCATATAATTACAGCCATTCCAACTGAATTGACATGCTATTTAGAAACAAAAAACACTTGAGTCTGTTATTGAGTTTGTACTTAAGTTTGTTTGTGAAACTGGGGCCTGTTCTAAAAATTGTTATCCATGAATCACATACTGTACACCAGGAAATGTTTGCATACACAAACTTTCACTATTTGTGGTTGACAGACTACATGTATTATGCAACCATAAACTTCCCGTATTCAAATCTGCTGCGAAAAATGTGAAATAATAAATTGCTCCAACATTTTTCAAATCATTGTCATCTGTCAAAAGACTGTCACTTTTTTTCCTTTGTCAATAAACATTTAACTGATTTGAACCTAGGGGTCATAAGTATTATATTATACAATGCACATGTTTATACAACTGTAAAGAGACGCTTCGCAACTGTAAAGCAAACAGCCAATATTATCATTCGGGGAAATATTACTACAACAAAAGTTGCTTAAATAAAAATCCCCAAAAAAATTTATTGGTTTACAGAAGGTTCAAATGAGGAAGTACTTACATTCATGACTTTCTTATAAAACCATTGAGTAATAAAAGCAATACCATCTGAAGGTATGATAAGCCATACAGCTGCCATAAATAATATCACAAAGTAGTCTATAAACTGAGAGTAACTTAGTTGTTCTGCCTATAAAAATATAGAGGAAGAAATTATTCATGTAATCACTGAAACAAGAAATAGACATAACCAAATGTCTGAAAGTGCTGAATTAATGTACAGGGAAATTTGACTATATTAGTTTTATGTTTGATGATAGGTACAGTTTTCAACAAATATCTTAAAGTAGAAACCTCTTGGCATCCTTTACAGATTAATAATAATCTTAAATGGCACAAAAAGGTTTCTACCAATGTATAATATACGGCTTCTTGTAACATATCTACATAGCCTGGTACATGTATCATGTATACATAATATATATGTACTGTTTTTTATTGTACCTCTTTTCACGTGTATCATGTGCCGAGCATAAAATAAACTGTTAATATCGTAGGTTTTTAAAATGTAAAAAGTCATATCCAGCAGATTATTCCAAATATATTTTAAAACTAAGTTTTCTTGATTTCTACTAATGACTACAGCATTGCTAAGTTTTGTAACTTTAAAATTATCTCTATGCAAATGAATACACACATTTGAACATGAAATCAATATTAAATAGTGTTCAATGATGACTTGCTACTGATCAGTTGTGTCCCATTAAATTCAACAGGTCCTTTCATTAAAAGACATCAGAAATGGTAGTCTTCAGCAGTACAAGTAAAATATTTCATTGATTCTGTTGACCCTTAAAGCAAGGAGAAAGCTACAGGAGTGGGTGAGGCCAAGTGGTTTAAGCGTTGGACTGGTAATGCCTAGTGGCTTGTTGTGGACCCGTACCTGTAAACAGCCTTAGGCCGTGGGAAGCCTTGCATATTAAAATGACGGTACGCACATGGCACAAAACAACACCTGTACAGAGCCGTAGCTGGAAGATATGCAAGTTTAATCCATACTCGGCCACAATTTGACTTTGAAACCAATACATGTATCCATGGCTCATCTCAAGGAGCCTGGTAAAAATGTAACAGTCCATACGGGTAGGCAAGAGTTCATGCGAGTCTTTGTAGAGCTTGATCGCGCAGCGCCCAAATGGTGACCTCACGGCTAGTTTTATGTATATGGGACTGCAGCATAACAATTGGACAGCCAGCTTTACTTTGGTTCAAATAAAATACTAAAAAGAATTGATGTAAACTATCTAATCTTTGTGAAAGCCATTTGCTGATTAAATTCTATTTTACTATTATTTTTATCTTGAAGTCAATAACAGTATTGTGGTAACATACAATCTATCTGATTTTAATGTTACATAAAACTTACCCCATGTAAAAGTAATGCATGTGACATTTCATGAGCTAAAATACAAGCTAGTTGGTCATCATTCTGTACAAAATCTAACATTCCTGTGAATACAAACATCGTACCATTCTGAAAATATATAATATATTATGTACATGTAAACATGAATATGTACTTTATTTGAGCATAAAACAGAATTTTCTTTATATAAAATAGTCCTACCAGCTAGTACAGTACATAGCAGTCAATGCCATTGACGGAGGAGTCGTTGGTTCAATACCAAGGGGGAATACCTTCTTGGAGTTTGGTAAAAAAAAAATTCTACAGCTATTCTCCTACTACTACTACTGATTATAAATCATGTAGGGCAGTTGTCAATCTCTGATGGAGCTATGTGCTTAGTAAGTGGTTAACAGCTAAATTTAGAGCTTTTTGCCTACCAGGAACAGTGAGTAGGTTAAATGACCACTATGATATGACTTATACAATGTGTTGCTAAGGCTTTATTGGGCACAATATCAAATTACTTACAGGTAAGACAAAAGCATTCTTTTCATCATTTTTAACAACGTAAACAGTCCAGTCAGGTCGATGTATAAATGGGAAATCTGCATTGGCTCTTATAATTCTATTTGCAACTGTTATAACTCTATCAATTCTGGGATGTCCAGGTGGTAATAGAGCTTCACCAAACTTTTCAACATACTGAAACATAGCAATCATTTCATATTTACAAACAAAAATTGTAACTTTTTAACTTCATAACACAGTTTGTTCAATCTAGGTAAGCCCATCCTCAGCTTACCTACGGGTTAATCATTACATTAATCAGCTGTGGGTATCAGACAGTGAAAAAACCTATCTACCATAAAAGATTGATCAGTGATCAAATAAGAATCCCATAAGTTTTTCATCAATCTCCATAAACAGATATCCTGTATTGTCGTACAGGATCTCTACTGTCTCCACCAAAGGTCACGTCGAGATGAACTTTGTGTTGAACAATCAATGCGTAGCTTTCATCTAGACAAAAACACTAATAATCACATTTTGATTTCATAATTTCTATTTTTAGACCAAGGTTTTCATGCTAATTTAACAGCGGTATTATTCACAGTCTGCGATTGGGGGGCTCATTTCAAATTGCGTGAAGTAGATGATGTAAACAAGTTACTTATCATAACAATTTCGTCATGAATATCATGATGAGAAAAGGTGACCTTCGTTTGAAAAAGACCACATCAAAAATTAGTGAGTAGGCAAGCAGAAATTTTAGATCTGGTTTTAATCAGATTGGTTTTTCATTTGCTGGCAATAATATGAATATAAAAGAAATGCTAAACTAGATATGATTTGATTAAAGGTTGTCAAATAAATGGTAGAAAAAAGTTCTAGTATGCTTCCTATTTGCTCAAGTTTAGATCAGACATCTAAAAATCTGGTACAAATTTATACCTGCATCTAATCATTGAAAGATTGTCATTACATACTTCTTTAAACACATAAGATTGTGCATCCAAGTCCACTACTAACCCAAACCTATCATTTGACCACAATAATGTGTAACAGTTAACCATAGCAGAGGTACATAATACGACACATGCACTCCTTTGCCTTTAAGCTAGCTTTTGTGACAACATGGCACAGTGTGCACTAAGGACACGAGAGGTTGTAGGTTTGAATCTCATTTTTGGCCATGGATCTTATTGGGTTACATAACCAATGAATTGATCACCTTTTCTATGAAAATGCAAAATGAAGGTAGAAACTACTAAGTATGAATGCTTTTAAGTCAATCAATACTCAAAAGGGAATTTTAAAAAAGATATTTTAACTATAAGAGCAGGGCGTGTTCAAATTTTCTTATAATTATTGAATTAGTACCCAGAAACATATCAATCAACTCACATTTTCAGTCTCAAACTCAGATACTTTCAAAAATTGCTCTGGCGTCAATGTTATAAATCTCTCTCTACCAGTTAACGGTACTTTCTGTGTATGATATTTATAATACATCATCCCAACTACTGTTGTTAAACTGAACAACGATGCAAAGAATGCGTATATCCTTCTCCAATGTTTACGTTGAACTTCAGGTGATTGCTTGTTTAACCAATTTCTATACTGCCTGAAATTAATTATGAGATATGTTTTTTTTTTCTGACTTTTTTGTCAATAAATCTACATTTAAGGGCATGTAGTTACATGATCTTTATACAGTAAACAAACTCTTGTTTTTCATCAAATTGTTTCTGCAGCCAAAAGTTAGGAAAGAATCAAATAAAACAACTCTCACATTTCTTCGTTCCTAAATTTCAACATTAACAAGTAAATCTGTGAGCTAATGCTCACTAGTGATACCCCCGCCAAAATCTAAAAATATGCGACAAACAGGAAGTAAATGAGTAAGGAGCATGAAATCGCTTTACACCACATGGGACTATAGGATGAAGCAATATGCAAAGTTTCAGGCTGCTGCATGGTATAGTTGCTGAGAAAACTGTGACGGAAATTTTGTAACGGACGGACGGACGCACACACGCACGCACGCACGGACAAGGGTAAAACAGTATACCCCCCTCTTCTTCGAAGCGGGGGTATAATAATTAGCGCGTGAGTTGCATATTTTACTTTAAAACCTCTTCTTAAAAAAGTTTAAACATGACTTAGTTTAAAGCTGGATTCAACTGTTTTGTGAAGAATTTGAAGCTTAAGACATATATTCACAGTTTAAGACATATATCCACAGGGCTAATTTGGATTTTTCATGTAAAGAAATGTGGTAGTTATTTTATGCACTTTTTGATGTCATTCATTAATTTGTCTGGAAAAATGATTTCCTCATTTGTTGTAGTTGAAGATCACATGATTATAAGGACTGTCATGATATACGGGTATACCGGTATATTGCAATATGCAGCTGCGGCTACACATACTGCGGTACAATTTTAACATACCGGTATTTGGCGATATTTTTTATTTCATTGGAAAATTCTTCTCCTAGTGAATTAAAAGAAGTGAAACATTAGATTTTCCATTGTTCATGCCACCTAACCTTAGGTTAGAAGAATTTAACTGATTGGGGCATGTCACAGTCCTAAATAACCAAAAATACTTAAAGAGGCTAGAATCTAGCAGTATCTGCAGATAAGATTTGCAATGTTCTGTTAAATACAGCCGAGGCACAACGAATCTAAAAGCAAACAACATATCGTGGTATGTATTGCGTTTCATAAACGATCTTAGCAAGTATCTTATCTTAAGTTTTGAGGTACATTCAACTTAAACAAACTTACGTAAGATATTGCACTTCATAAACATTATCGTAAGTGAGATTTTCTTAAGATCTGTTTAAAAGTTACATTAGGTAAAATGTTCTCTTAAATCCTCATAGAAATCGTAAATATGACAGCCCTACAATGAAACAGGAAATTTTCAATAAAAAACAGAAATTTGTTAAATTTTATTATCATGATACATTCATGAAGTTTACTTCCTGTGCAAGTGAGTTAAAATATTCGAAAGTGATTACATAAATACATGTACCAAACACAAGTAATAAATACATGGTATCTTCCGAGTGTTTTATCTTCCGTTCAATACAGTGCCATCCTTTACTAAGGTAATAGCCAAACCATAAGGAAAAAAATTTACAAAAAATATTTAAAACCACATAACACTAGTATCAGACACTGTGTCAAGTAAAAATAAACATGCATAATAGCGTAGTCCGATAATATTGGTCGGTACATGTGAATCACTTGACCAAAATTAAACCGCTTCACCATTACTCGTTGACTTAAGTCAGATCTTATTGTAGCTCAAATTTTCTAGTTCCGAGAGCGTCTTTGAAACACTCATATCTTAAACTTAAGTTTAAATTACACTACTAAGTTACGATAAATTTGCTATCTTATGTAAGATTCTTTATGAAACACCCCGTATCGTGACAGCCCTAGTGACTATAGACCTTGATTAACAATGACAGCAGTCACTTTACTTCTACTTAAGGTAGAAAAATTCTACGTGTAAGCTGATATACATGTACAATGTATCGGGTATCTATTTTTGGACAGAGAAATCTATGCATAATTATACTTTCAGCCAATCAGAGGCAAGCTTAAAACAAATACACCCACAAACACATTTTAATTGCATGACTGTCACATTGTTTTTAAAAAAAGATGTGTGATCGACTATCTAAATGCAAAAAATTCTCATGCCTATAATATAAAAGGTCGTATTTGTTTTGCAAACCCGAGTGTCGAGTAGCAACACTAGGGCAAAACTAACACCGGGAACGTAACCCTCGCATGTCAAGAACTACTCTCCATTTGACGAGGAGTGAGCAAGAACGTGACGTCAGAAAATGGCGGAAAGCAATGTGAAAGCGTTAACGACCTCGGGTAAAGGGCTTTTTTAATGTCACTTAAACTGTATAGTAATCAGTGTTTTTCGTTAGTGCGTTGTATTGCCAACAACTAAAAGCAGAGCTTTGTGCATTTTGTTCAAATTATGTCGTTTTTGTGTGTTGGTAAGAAGTGCGGCGTCCATTTTGTAACCAAGAACCCTGTTCATGCTGATAGTTTTGAACAGCTAGAGCGACAATACTATGCATGCTCAGGATGCCTAAACTCTACACTCAGCTTTGCAAAACAAATACAGTCAAAATGTCAATACGCAAAGATGTTGAATGGTTTTGCATTAGTAAAATAATGGAAAATTAACCAAAATGAAAGTAAACTTTGAAAGTAAACATTTCCTTTTTTGTGATATCCTTAATAAACAAAAATATGTCCTAGCACAATTAATGTATTGCTCTTACAGTATTTGTATTTTATATTATACTGTATTGTTGAATTCATTTAAATGCTATATGTGTGTAATATATTCATTTATTAAATAAACTCTCTCTCTCTAAACTCTCTCTCTCATATCTTAAATGTGAATCTCTGATCATTTAATTGTGAACACAAAGTGCACATTAAACTTTAATACAAAGTGAAGCCACACTATATAATTTATGATGTCATATGAGGTTGCATTTGTCACTAGTACGAGCAAACCCAATATGGCGTTGTTTACCCATCTATTTATAATCATTTTAGTCGGATGATCATTTTTAACCAATTAAAATATGTATAAAGATTTTCAGTTAGAGTGGAATTTGGTGATCTTTCATTGGTTGTTTGACGTAAAGGTCAATATCATAAATCTACACTTAATAGAGCAGCAGTGTAAAGTAACAGTAGGATATTCACTAAGCTGCCAATAGAGCATAATTAATGATAAAATGGTACACAACTTTATATGAAATATAAATATACTTAATTATGAAATATTTAGTTATCGCATCAAACAAGCTAAGTCTTAAAATGTTCTCAATAATTTCTAAGAGACCAATTAGCTGATAAAAATTACAATTAAAAGATTCTAATTACTATAAGTGCTTGTGACCAAGCTTTAATTGCAATGGTCTTTATTCATCATGGAAGGTCTAAAGTGTAGTAGCCAGATAGAAAAGTATATAGCTCCAATACTTAAGTTTTTTTTAGTTACCATAATTCCAATACATACCTTCCAGTAAGGGCAGCAGCCACCTTAGAAGCAAATCCTATAGGTACCCATAATAATGGTGGAATGACATTTCTTCTTCCTGTAAGATGTATTAATCTAACACCATAAAAACTTTGCATACATCTAGTCTTCAAATGATAGTCTTGTAATACATTATTCCTGAGAGTATGTGAGGTCAATAAACATGATTTATGTTTGATGATATTTCTACCATAATTTTGTGAGATAAAACTGCTACATCTTTGGGATATCATACATCTAACAGGCTGTCTGTATAGTAGAGTGGGCTTTACTGAGAGACAAGATAATCTTGTCAACCGTTGAGATCTCAGCCAGATACAGGATATTCTCTCCATAATGTTATGATTGCAGTCTAGTGTTAGAACCACTGAAAAAGAAAGTTGAGAAGGTCATGAAATTAACAACATTGACTTAATCCATGCACAGAACTGACACAAATTATCAGTTGAAGTCAAGAAAATTGAGAGATGTAGAGTGATGTGTAAACCAGACATTCTGAAAAGTGATTTGATATTACTGGACATTCGGTCCAATGATCTCAGTAGAATCACTGGACCTAATCCGGTTTCACTGGACCAGAATAAATCATCAAAATATCAATACGTTATGACTTATCAATACGTTATGACTTATCATTACTGTTTTCTGGTTGCTAATCAGTCATTACTATAACTTTTATCAGAGAACAAACATCAAAACTAGTTTAATACAAACCAATAAATAAGATAAAAGGGCTGATAGTTGTCCTCATTTTAGTTAAAAAATGAAATTTGACCAGACATTCGGACCGGCTGCGACAGATTTTTTCCTGGATCGACTGGAATTTCACTGGTCAGTTTTGTCGGACCAGCACTTTTTGGAATGTCTGGTGTAAACTCTATATACAATGTATGTATATCTATAACACAAGTGTTATTAGTTACACAATTTAATGAGATAATACTAGTTCCAATTAAGCTTAGTAGATCTGCAATAGGAGGATGGACAATTTAGAAAGTGATGCCGGGCTTTGACCCTCTGTGAGATATGTATACAACACATACACATAAAGCCCAGATACAAACCCATAACAGTTGTGCAAGGTGGTATAACCAGTTCTAACTACCACCATATAATAAAAATTTCATTTCAAAATGCACTGACAGGTCATCTAAAAGATTAATCATACATGAAATTGACACTGAATAAATTTCCTTCTCAATTTTATTCACTATAAGATATTTTAAATAATAAGGGAAAATCGATTTGGCACATATATGTTGTTATACGTAATCATTAAAAAATCACTATTTAGCTTAACTTCATTTTTTGTAAAAATACGCGTATAAAATTTCTATTTGACGAATTTCAACAGATTTTGAATTATTTCTACAGTTTAAGTACGAAGTGACGAGGGGCGAACAAATGTCATTTTCGATAATCATAAACAATATCAGTGATCGTACAAATAACTCAATCACAAATAACAGAATGCTTGGTCTAAATTATAATCCATAAACAATAAAAGAAATCACTGAGAAAAACTTACCGATAAGTATAAAATCACGTCTAAAAATACTTCATATTTGATAAACAATGTAGATTTCCATGGTATGCGTTATTTTGGGGAAAACCCAAAACCGAAAGAACGGCTTTTATCCGGGCAGGTTTGTGGGCATTCGGAAAACCGCTCGGGTAATTCCGTAAACTGACGATATATATATTTCTCTATATATTCACATTTGCGTATCGTAGCGTCAATTTATTCCCATCGTGCTTTTGTTGCAGGATTGCTTCCTTTGCGCCGTGGTAATTCTATCTTGCTTTGCGACATTTATGTCTAAACCAAGCCGGATTTCAAGTCGCGTGTTTCATTAACATGTACATAAACTAGGTTTCGAGGAAAAGCTACGGTCAGTTGAAATTTTAAAACGTGCAGATAATTCGTTTGTCACGTGATCCATTAATTGTTTAGAGGTTTGGTTTGATTGGAGTGAATCAATTAAAGAATTCAATCGCTCTCGAACAATGTGTCTGACACGTACCTTTTCTACACATTTATTTATACTGATGGATTCTGTGTGCAATCTCTCGTTTTCATGTAAATTTCTACAAATATACAGAAATGCTAAGAAATAGAGAGAATTGTATTGTTGCCGTCTGATAATAAAGGGTCTGTTTTTAATATATCAAAGTCAGTGGTCAGAACTAGACAATCAGCCGTTGATGCATTCTCGTTCCCCGAGTCTAGCAGGATACTCAATACTATTGAGAATCTTAGTAGAGTCTAGGAACGAGAACGCCGTTGATGCGACATAGTCAATTACGGATTTGTTCCTGAAATAAATTAAGCCAACGTTGGATTTGTTTCGATGTGAGATCTTTAGATGTTTAGATTTATCACTTTCGAGTTCGCTTCCTGGTTCCCAACCACTGTCAGGATAAAGTTTCTTGCTCAAGGAAACAATGGCGTAGGTTTTTGGATGGGTTCGAACCAACGCGGAGTTGACTATTCAACGTCGTGACCGCTCGGCTTTTGCGTCAAATTTCAATAAAAAGCAATTCATGCGAATTGGGTTTTACGGCTTTGTGAGATTCTGCTGAGAGGAATATTTAATTATTGCAAAATTGTATGTTTACTGATTTAAACGTTTTGTTGCTTATAATATTCGAATTCATGATTTAAGTATGAATCAGATTGGACGAAATTTTTCATAGCACCAATTCGCCCGTTCATGTCATCATAAAAAAAATGAAAACAGAACATCTTTCTGCAATTTCATTTTCGAATGTGAATAAATGGTCTTCGTTTGGGAATCGAGAGTTTTCAGGAGGTATACATGACGCCAAATATACAGTCTTCAGAATTAGAACTACCCAATTTGAGTGATAACCATAAAACATACTCAGAATTGCCAAGTAAGACATAAGTAGTATTTTTTTAGTATTATACGCGCTCTATTAGTACTATTTATTGAGAAGGTAGTCCTGTCCACCAACGAGACCCGGAAGCTATATAAATGATCTATTATCTGTATATGTTACAGGCAGTTTGTAAATTTAGGCAATTTGTATAGTAAATGCCTGAAATGTTTAGGCAATTTGTAAATTGCCTGGCCATTTTAGGCTTTTTATAAATTTACTAAAATTCCTAGTCAATTTACAAAATGCCTGAAGAGTTAGCTCAATATTTTACACATTGCCTAAATGTAGTTTATGAGTATAAAATATGAGGATTGTATTGCTTTTGATCGCAAGATCGTTTGAAAAAGGTCATCTCTCCTCTGTTTACATTAAAATATTGTCTATGGTTAACTGAATCACTTGCCGCAGCCCATGACAACAATATCCCAAGGGAAAACCATCAAATGTGAATATTAGCATGCAAAATATTGCATTTTTACATTCACAACACGTTTTAGTTCCATCTGATTGAGAATTGTAGAGTGTCTGGCAATATTGTAGCTATTCAACTATGTGTATTGTGTCTACTGTAATTTCAAGAAATAGTTTTGTTATCAATACACCATATAAGATTCATAATTATTGTTCAACAATCTTAGGTCTGACTGACAGCTTCTTTACCAATAGCAGACATTGAGCTTATGTCTGAAGACAGTTTCACACGCTAAATAACTCTACTCTGTCTTCGCAGTGATAAAATTTCATAAGAAAATACAGTTGATAAAAATCCCTTTTTTGAAACACAGAACAATACATTATACAGGCTGCCAGTAATGTCCGAAAAGTATTTGTTGTTTCTGCCAAGACACGCAAATTTCTATTTAAATCCACATCGACCCATTCTACAATCACTTTCAAGAGATCAAGGATGACACAGTTTAAATTTACCATGCACAAGGTCACTATCAGTCCATTCGCAAGCCATTTTTTTCGGACTGCAATACAGTATGTTGGTGCCCTCCAATTAAAATGTATGACTAAATTGTGAACGTTTTTCTATACTAGCCATATCATTATTTGGACGAAAATAATGTTTAACCATTATTACTCATTAAGCTTTACATCTATCAATTCAAAAATATATCTCTGGCACTTTCAGACAATTTGTAAAAAAAGCGCTTGAAATTTCAGCCAATTTGTAAAATGCCTAGATATTTTCAGGCATTTAACAAAATGCCTGACGCTTTTAGGCAATTTACAAAATGCCTGATTTTTAGGCATTTTAAAAATTGCCTAAATTTACGAATTGCCTGTAACATATAAATGCTTTAAGCACAAGTTAACTGTTGACATATTTTGTTGGGTTTAACGCCTTAGCAGCACATTGTACAGGTCATATAACGGCGACAAGCGCACCTAACCAAACTTTCCTGGACCCTGGTCTATTACCAGTTCCTACCTACCCTTCCACAAGGCCGGAAACCTCTCCATATACCTTATTAATGGGGGAAAATTGACATTATTGTCAAATTTTTATGAAAGGGTATAACCTTCCCGAATGGGATTTGAATCTTCAGGACAGTAGACTCGAAATCCAGCACGTTACCAACTGCAGGTTCTGTTGAAATATTATTGAAGCATTGAGATATCTTCATTATTTCAGTATTGCATAAAAACTGTAACCACAATTATAATAATTTGAATGTATCAATCAAAAACAATCGGAAAGCGTCAATTTACACCTTGTTTCAAGTTAATACAGTGCCCGCCAAAAGTTTGGAGACATTTTATGTCATGTTTTTTACGACCTTTGATCTAATGTAAAACTGTGACCGCGATTTCTTATACTATAGACTTTAGCTAATGTATAAAAATACTTCTCTGACGTGATGGGCTATACCCGGGATTTTTTAAAAATACCTTCACGAATGCTCAGACGGATCTGTCTCCCCCTGATCGAGGGAATTCGGACATAATAACTTGAGACACATTTAAAAGGTATTCTGTCTAATGTCATCTACCAAACGAGCTATACTATAAGATTTTTTTCCATTTAAATATATTGTGTTTAAAATGTCAACGGCCTGCTTTTGTTTTTATGCCCGTGTCAACACAATTTAGGTTATTTTATGGCGTTCAGCGCACAAAACCTAGCTTTCCTGGACCTTTGTCTATAACCTGTACTCACCTACCTTTCCACTTAGCCGTAATCTGCTCCATATACCTTACTTATGCAGGAAAATTGACACCATTGTCAAATGTTCATGGAAGGGTATAGATCTTCCTCGCCGGGTGAGATTCGAACCCGTACCCCATTTAGGACAAAAAGTGTCATATTTACATGAAGAAAATAATGCATTCTACTCGGATTCCCCCATACCTACACACTATCCAAAACAGTCAAAGCTACAGAAACTGTACTGTTCAGCCTGTTAGATGATTCGTCGTCTTGAAATATAATTGATATCTAGACTAAGGCCGGTATTCCATTCATACGGGAACGTGTAGCGTGAACGTGAAGCGCGAACGTGAAAAATCAAACAAACGATTTTCTATTGTATGTATTCCTTATTGGCGTGAGCGCGACGTGAGCGTGAAACCGATCGTTACATGTAGTGATTTTTTACGTTCACGCACGGCCTTCGCGGACGAGAAGCTACCAAAGATCCCCAGTCAATGCAAGAAGCAACAGAAAAACTTATTGAAGCAATTAGAAAATGCCCTATTCTGTGAGACCAGTCCCTAAAGGAGTACAGGGACATGGACACCAAAAAACTGGTCGTTGCAGACAATTGCTGACTAACATTCTTGGCTCGAAAGGTACACCTAACATTAATTAATTCCGTTGCAAAACAATGTTAAGTGTGTGAAGTTTTTGTAAGCATCCTTATGACAATTCTGTTGTTATTACAAAATTCAACTATTAAATTAGTATGCCATAACGGATGACTAGACATACATTTAAGTACCCATTGTTTTCACGCTAACCGGATGAATGAAATAGTGTGAGTGTGGAAACTCACGCCTCACGTTCATGTTTCACGCTCACGCTAAATGTTCACGTCGCGTATGAATGGAATACCGGCCTTAGTACTTGAAATATAATTGATATCTAGACTTAGTCATGAAATATAGTTAAAAAACGTGGTCAAATGTTATTGCTGGTTAAGGGGAGATACGATTTTACATTTTTTCTTATACCAATGAGTTATCTCGCTTCTTAAATGAACATTCATGTTCATAACAAAATACGAACAATAACAAGCAGAATTCGAACCCGGGGTAACAAAAGCAAGGTATCACAATCCAAGTGTCTTACCGACATAACCACAGAGTCATTTAAATCGATGTAAAAACAGCAATCAGTTAGTTGTTTGGTGAAATTAGCCGTGCGACCTTTTAGAATGTTTAAAAAAGTGCAGTCACGGCTCACCGGATAAAATCGGACTAAACGAGACATTCGCATGACACTGCACTTTTGTGAATGAAAATAGATACTAGTAGATTCTTCATTTACCTTCATTAAGGAGAGCAATCATCGAAGACGGATCCATGATTTCTAGGGGGTGGAGGGCAAAGCCCTGGCCAGGGGTCCAGGAGCCCCCGGAAGCTCCCGAGATTTGGTTATTCCTAACGGATTAAGGCACATTTTCAGAACATCAACTATCCTTTCCCATGGTATACAATAAAAAGCATCTAAATATATCAAATTATTTTCTAACAGCCGTTGGAGTATGTCAAAATCTTACAAAAGATTTGAAGGAATGGTTCGAACGTAATTTGTCCGTTATGTCATTGCATTACTGTATCCACAGTCTCAACGTATTGCACAAGAATGATTTATTTGACATCATTATATATTTTCCAATAAATATAACATATCATGATAAAAAAAGCCTTTTCCTGGTCAATAAGAGGGTAGGCGTACGCCCCCCTGGATCCGCCTATGAGTCCGGCATAGGTTCGAATCAGCAACTCCTTCGTGATGCTAGAAAGCCGAATTCATCTAACAGTACTGTTGGATTATGCATTCGTTGATCTTTAGTTATAATATTGACTAAATTTTTTGTTTTATCTATTCATTATGAGATATTATAAACAATTGCACCTCTATGTAATTTTGAATCTTTATTTGATGATATTCCTCTCTATGTCACCCTACCTTCGTGAAAGTCCGTAAAAAGAAATTAAAGTTTCATCCACCTTGCGTCATCCAAAGCGTTGTTGTGCATATCCGTGGTGGGGAACCCACAAAACTTCAACCGGGCATCTTTTAACATAAATGGAAATGGGCGCTCATCTTATATATTTTTATACATATCTAGAATGTATCATTTGGAAAATATTTTCCCAAGAATATGCACAAAACTGCTTACGAGCTATAATTGCAGCAGTAATGAGGGACTTTAGTCAGTTATTTCCCCATGTAAACTCTTCAATAAGTAGGTCCAATTAGTTGGATTACTCGGATTTTACCCTTACATTTTTATGGCAATTTGCCAAAATTAATCTTAAATAACTTTTTTGTAAATGATTTAATTTGTTTAAAATTCAAGCTAAGTATTTTTAGGGTAAAGAAATATCTAAATTCCACCACTTCCGTTAATCTCTTTATTAACAAGAAAGATATATTAAATGAAATATTTTGATATCCTTACATAGGACTTAAATGATAAAATCCGAGGATTCCAACTGTAAGGACCTTATGAATTGGATTGCTTCAGATTTTATCAGGGGAAGATAACTGACAAGTCTCTTATAGTTTCAGTCGAAAGCGTGGTCGATTATGGTTAAGTATGCCCGCATGAATAAAAGATTCCCGCCTAAATAAAAGATTCCCGAATAAATAAAGATTCTCGGATGAATAAAAAATGCCCGGATGAAAACACATGGGTTCCTACCTTAATATCATGAACAATGTTTTTCGTTTATTAATGTCACATGTTTCAATTATTTGTACCATTTGAGATGTCAGTAACTGAATCAGGACCATGTAGCCTCCTACAGGTACAAAAGCAAGTACTTTTTTGAACAACAACAACATCATACAACAAGAGCAAGTACTACTTGGAACAACAACAACAACAACAACAAAAACATATAACAAGAGCAAATACAACTTGGAACAACAAAAACATATGACAAGAGCAAGTACTACTTGGAACAACAACAACATCATATAACAAGAGCAAGTACTACTTGGAACAACAACAACACATGACAAGAGCAAGTACAACTTGGAACAACAACAACATCATATAACAAGAGCAAGTACTACTTGGAACAACAACAACATCATATAACAAGAGCAAGTACAACTTGGAACAACAACAACACATGACAAGAGCAAGTACAACTTGGAACAACAACAACATCATATAACAAGAGCAACTACTACTTGGAACAACAACAACATCATATAACAAGAGCAAGTACTACTTGGAACAACAACAACATCATATAACAAGAGCAACTACTACTTGAAACAACAACAACATATGACAAGAGCAAGTACTACTTAGAACTACAACAACAACATCATATAACAAGAGCAAGTACAACTTGGAACAACAACAACAACACATAACAAGAGCAAGTACTACTTGGAACAAAAAAAACATAAACAAGAGCCATTACTTTTTTTCGGGGGGTGGGGGTTAACGCCGTGTCAACACAATTGAGGTCAATTTACGGCGTCAATTGCACCTAACCTAGCTTTCCTGGACCCTTGTCTATAACCAGTACTCACATACCCTTCCACAAGGTCGAAAACATTTCCATATCTTATGAATGGAGGAAAATTGACATTATTGTCAAATTTTAATGGACGGGTATGACCTCTCCGGGTGGGAGCAACTTCTACTTGGAACAACAACAAGATAAACAACGACGACATATAACAAGACAACTACTACTTGGAACATCAACAACAACATATAACAATTGCAACAACTTCGTGGAACAACAACAATGTATAAGAAGATCAATTACTTCTTGAAGAACAACAACATAAAACAAGAGCAAGTTCTTCTGAGAAAACAACAACAAGAACAACATAAACCAAGAGCATATGCTTTTTGGAACAACAAAAACATATAAAAAGAGCAAGTACTTCCTAAAACAACAACAACAACAAAAATAACAAGAGCAAATACTACTTGAAACAACAACAACAATATAAAACAAGAGCACATATTCTTTGGAACAATAACCACAAGAAAAGCATTTACCAAGGATAAATAATTCTTTGAATAACAACAACAAACTACAAAAGCAAGTACTACTAAAAACAATAACAACATATAACAACAGCAATTACTCTTGAGAACAACAACAACAAGAAAAACATTTACCAAGAGCAAATAGTTCTTGGAACAAGAACCAACTACAAGAGCAAGTAGTACATAAAAAACAACAACAACTACAGCATATAACTAGAGCAAGTACTACCTCAAACAACATCAACAAATTACAAGAGCAACTACTACTTGAAACAACAACAACAACTACAGCAACAACATATAAAAATTAAAACCAACTTGACACAACAACATATAACAAGAGCAATTACTACTTGAAACAACAACAACAACTACAGCAACAGAAAAACCCTACTTGAAACAACAACATATAACAATAGAAAGTAGAACGTAAAACTACAGCAACAACATATAACAAGAGCAATTACTACTTTAAACAACAACAACATATTACAAGAGCAATTACTACTTGAAACAACAACAACATATAACAATAGCAAGTACTACTTGAAACAAAAACAGCAACCTATAACGAAAGCGATCACTACTTGAAGCATTAAAATAAACATACATCAAGAGCACGTACTACATGAAACAACAACATATAACAACTACTTGGAACAGCAACAACAATATACATGAGCAACTACTACTTGAAACAACATATAGCAAGAGCAACTACTACTTGAAACAACTACAACAACATATAACAAGAGCAACTACTACTTGAAACATCAACAACATATTTCCAGAGCAACTACAACTAGGAACAACAACAGCAAAATATAACAAGAAAACATTAATGCATGAAACAACAACAACAACAAATTATAACAAGCGCACCTTTTACTTTAAAAAGCAACAACAACATATAACAAGTGCAAGTACTACTTGAAACAACAACAACATATGACAAGAGCAACTACTACTTTAAACAACCACAACAACATATAAACAAGAGCAACTACTACTTGAAACAACAACAACATATAAACAAGAGCAACTACTTCTTGAAACAACAACAACATATAACAAGAGCAACTACTACTTGAAACAACAACAACATATAACAAGAGCAACTACTACTTGAAACAACAACAACATATAACAAGAGCAACTACTACTTGAAACAACAACAACATATAACAAGAGCAACTACTACTTGAAACATAAACAACATATAACAAGAGCAGTTACTACTTGAAACAACAACATATAACAAGAGCAGTTACTACTTGAAACAACAACATATAACAAGAGCAGTTACTACTTGAAACAACAACATATAACAAGAGCAACTACTACTTGAAACAACAACATATAACAAGAGCAAATACTACTTGAAACAACAACATATAACAAGAGCAACTACTACTTGAAACAATAAGAACATATATTTATTTATTGGAGTTAACGCCGTATCAACACAATTTAGGTCATTTCACGGCGTCCAGCGCACCTAACCTAGCTTTCCTGGACCATTGTCTATAACCAGTACTCACCTACCCTTCCACAAGGCCGGAAACTTCTCCATATTATAAGAACATATAACAAGAGCAATTACTACTTGAAACAACAACAACAACATAAAACAAGAGCAACTACTACTTGAAACAACAAGAACAACATATAACAAGAGCAATTACTACTTGAAACAACAACATATAACAAGAGCAACTACTTCTTGAAACAACAACAACAAAATATTACATAAGCAATAAGAAACTTGAGATAGTTATTTCTCCTCGTATACTCTTTAAATGGGCAAGTCCTATTAGTTAGATTTCTCGGATTTAACCCTTACTTTTTAATGTCATTTTGCCAAAATTAAATTACTTTTTTGTAAATCATTTTATTTGTTAAAAATTCAAACTAAGTATTTCTATGGTAAAGAAATATCTAAATTTCATCACTTCTGTTGATATCTTAATCAACAAGAAAAATATGAAATGAAATATTTTTATATTCCTCACATAGGAATTCATTAATAAAATCAGAGGATTCCAATTGTAAGGACCAATCGGATTGCTTCAGTTTTTATCAGGGAAAGATAACTGACAAAAGTCCCTAGTCACTACTTGAAACAACAACAAAAACATAAAATAAAAGTAATTACCACTTGAAAAAACAACAACAACACATTTAAAGAGCAAATACTACTTAAAACCAACAACAGCAACAGCAACATTTAACAAAAGCAATTTCTATTTAAAGCAACAACAAGAACATAATTTTTTTATTATAACAAACGCAAGTACAACTTAAAACAACCACAACAACATATAACAAGATCAAGTACTACTTGGAACAACAACAACAACAACATATAACAAGAACAAGTACAACTTAAAGCATCAACAACATATAGAAATTGTTATGAGTACAACCTGAAACAACATATAACAAGAGCAACTACTACTTGAAAAAAACAACAACAACAAAATATAACATAAGCAATAAGAAACTTGAGTCAGTTATTTCCCCTTGTATCCTTTTAAATGGGTAGGTCCTATAAGTTGGATTTCTCGGATTTTACCCTTACTTCCTATGTCATTTTGCCAAAATTAATCTTAAATTACTTTTATGTAAATGATTTAATTTGTTAAAAATTCAAGCTAAGTATTTCTATGGTAAAGAAATATCTAAATTTCATCACTTCTGTTGATATCTTAATCAACAAGAAAGATATGAGATGAAATATTGTGTTATCCTTACATAGGAATTCATTAATAAAATCCGAGGATTCCATCTGTAAAGACCTACTTACCAATTGGATTGCTTCAGATTTTATCAGGGAAAGATATCTGACAAAAGTCCTAGTTACTACTTGAAACAACAACAAAAACATAAAATAAAAGCAATTACCACTTGAAAAAACAAAAACAACATATTTAAAGAACAAATACTACTTAAGACAAACAACAACAACAACAGCATCATATAACAAAAGCAATTTCTATTTAAAGCAACATTAAGAACATATAACAAACGCAAGTACAACTTAAAACAACCACAACAACATATAACAAGCGCAAGTACAACTTGGAACAACAACATATAACAAGAGTGAGTACTACCTGGAACACCACCACCAACAACAAATAACAAAGAGCAAGTACAATCTGAAACAACAACAAGAACATGTTACAAGAACAAATACTACTTTAAACTACAACAACAGCAACAAAATATAACAAAAGCAATCACTACTTGAAACATAAAAACAGTAACAACAACAAAAACAACATTGTTTGTTTCTGTTGGGTTATACGCCGTAGCAAGGAATATACTTTATGGAACAACAACAACATATAAAAAGAGCAAATACTACTTGGAACAACAACTACAACATGTAATAAGAGCAAGAACTACTTGGAACAATAACAACAACAACACATCACAAAGGCAAGTTATACTTGGAACAACAACACATAAACGAGCAATTTCTACTTGGAACAACAAAAATAACAACATATAACAGGAACAAATACTACCTGGAACAACAACGACAACTCATAATACGAGCAAGCATTACATAAAACAACATAACATTTAACAAGAGCTAGCTCTATTTGAGACACTATTAACACCAATATTACAAGAGCAAGTACTACATGAGACAACAACATATAACAAGAGCAAACACTACTACAAACAACACCAAAATATAATAAGGGCAAGTAATACTTGAAGAAACAACAACATAAAAGATTAATTACTACCTAAAAACAACAACAACATATAACAAGAGCAAATACTGTTAAAAATAACAACATATAACAAGAGCAAGTACTACCTAGAACAACATCAACATATAACAAGAACAAGTACAACATGAACAAACAATCACAACATTTTAAAAGAGCAAGTACTAATTTAACCAAAATCAGCAACATACAACAAGATTAAGTACTGCCTAAAACAACAACAATAACTCATAACAAGAACAAACACTACTTCAAAAACAAAAGCAAGTACAACCTGAAACGGGAACAAAAACAACATATATAACAAGAGCAATTACTACTTAGAACTAGAAAAACAACATACAACAAGAGAAATTACTACTTGAAACAACAACAACAACATATAACAAGAACAAGTGCTTCCTGAAAAAACAACAACATATAACAAGAGCAATTACTACTTGGAAAAACAACAACATATAACAGAAACAAGTAATTCTTGAAAAACAACAACAACATATTACAAGAAAAATTACTACCTGAAACAACAACAACATATAAAAAGACCAAGTACTACTTGAAACAACGACAACAACATATAACAAGAACAAGTGCTACTTGAAAACAACAACAAATTACAAGAGCAATTACTACCTGAAACAACAACAACATATAACAAGACCAAGTACTACTTGAAAATACAACAACATATTACAAGAGCAATTACAAATTGAAACAATAACAACAACAACAATAACAAGTTCTACTTACAATAACAATAACATACAACAGGAGCAATTGAAACTTAAAGCAACATTTACATCATGTAACAAGCAATACTATTTAAATAACAACAATATTAAAAGAGCAAGTACTACATGGAACAACAGCAGCAACAACAAAGAGACAAGAGAACAAAAGAATAACAACTTTATTACAAGAGCAATTACTACCTGAAGCAACAACAACATATAACAAGAATTGAAACAATGGCAAGGACAAGATATAACAAGGATAAGCACTACTTGAAGAAAACAACAACATATAGCAAGAGCAGACACTGCTTGGAATTACATCAACAACATATTACAAGAGCAAGTGCTACATTGAACAACAACGTATAACAATAGCAAGTCCTATTTGGAGCAAAGACAACAACATAAAACAAGAGCAAACACTTCTTGGAACAACTACATATAACAAGAGCAAGTCCTACTTGGAGCAACGACAACAACATAAAACAAAAGCAAGCACTTCTTGGAACAACTACATATAACAAGAGCAAGTCCTACTTGGAGCAACGATAACAACATAAAACGAGAGCAAGCACTTCTTGGAACAACTACATATAACAAGAGCAAGTCCTACTTGGAGCAACGACAACAACATAAAACAAGAACAAGCACTTCTCAACAACAACGACATATATTAGGAGCAAGCACTACTTGAAACAACAACAACAACGACATATATTAAGAGCAATCATTACTTGGAACAACAACAACAACGACATATATTAAGAGCAAGCACTACTTGAAACAACAACAACAACAACATATATTAAGAGCAAGCACTACTTGAAACAACAACAACAAGGACATATATTAGGAGCAAGCACTACTTAGAACAAGAACAACGACATATATTAAGAGCAAGCACTACTTGGAACAACAACCACAACGACATATATTAAGAGCAAGCACTACTTGGAATGTTAAGAGCAAGCACTACTTCAAACAACAACAACAACGACATATATTAACAGCAAGCACTACTTGAAACAACATCAACAACGACATATATTAAGAACAAGCACTACTTGGAACAACAACAACAACGACATATATTAAGAGCAAGCACTACTTGAACCAACAACAACAACGACATATATTAAGAGCAAGCACTACTTAGAACAACAAGCACAACGACATATAATAAGACCAAGCACTACTTGGAATGTTAACAGCAAGCACTACTTGGAACAACAACAACAACGACATATATTAAGAGCAAGGACTACATGAAACAACAACAACAAGTACATATATTAGGAGCAAGCACTACTTGGAACAACAACAACAATGACATATATTAGGAGCAAGCACTACTTGAAACAACAACAACAACGACATATATTAAGAGCAAGCACAACTTGGAACAACAACAACAACGACATATATTAAGAGCAAGCACTACTTGAAACAACAACAACAACGACATATATTAAGAGCAAGCACTTCTTGGAATGTTAAGAGCAAGCACCACTTGAAACAACAACAACAAGGACATATATTAGGAGCAAGCACTACTTGAAACAACAACAACAACGACATACATTAAGAGCAAGCACTACTTGGAATGTTAAGAGCAAGCACTAATTGAAACAACAACAACAAGGACATATATTAGGAGCAAGCACTACTTGGAACAACAACAACAACGACATATATTAAGAGCAAGCACTACTTGGAACAACAAACACAACGACATATATTAAGAGCAAGCATTACTTGGAACAACAACAACAACGACATATATTAAGAGCAAGCACTACTTGGAACAACAAACACAACGACATATATTAAGAGCAAGCATTACTTGGAACAACAACAACAACGACATATATTAAGAGCAAGCACTACTTAAAACAACAACAACAACGACATATATAAAGAGCAAGCACTACTTGGAACAACAACCACAACGACATATATTAAGAGCAAGCACTACTTGGAACAACAACAACAACGACATATATTAAGAGAAGCACTACTTGGAATGTTAAGAGCAAGCACTACTTGAAACAACAAAAACAACAAGGAAATATATTAGGAGCAAGCACTACTTGGAACAACAACAACAACGACATATATTAGGAGCAAGCACTACTTGGAACAACAACAACAAGGACATATGTTAGGAGCAAGCACTACTTGGAACAACAACAACAACGACATCTATTAGGAGCAAGCACTACTTGGAATGTTAAGAGCAAGCACCACTTGAAACAACAACAACAAGGACATATATTAAGAGCAAGCACTACTTGGAATGTTAAGAGCAAGCACCACTTGAAACAACAACAACAACGACATATATTACGAGCAAGCACTACTTGGAACAACAACAACAACATATAACGAGAGCAACCCTTCTTGAAACAACAACAACAACGACATATATTAAGAGCAAGCACTACTTGAAACAACAACAACAAGGACATATATTAGGAGCAAGCACTACTTGGAACAAAACAACAACGACATATATTAGGATCAAGCACTACTTGAAACAACAACAACAACGACATATATTAAAAGCAAGCACTACTTACAACAACAACAACAACGACATATATAAAGAGCAAGCACTACTTGGAACAACAACAACAACGACACATGTTAAGAGCAAGCACTACTTGGAACAATAACAACGACATATATTAAGAGCAAGCACTACTTGGAACAACAAACACAACGACATATATTAAGAGCAAGCACTACTTGGAACAACAAACACAACGACATATATTAAAAGCAAGCATTACTTGGAACAACAACAACAACGACATATATTAAGAGCAAGCACTACTTGGAACAACAAACACAACGACATATATTAAGAGCAAGCACTACTTGGAACAATAACGACATATATTAAGAGCATGCACAACTTGGAATGTTAAGAGCAAGCACTACTTGAAACAACAACAACAACGACATATATTAGGAGCAAGCACTACTTGAAACAACAACAACAACGACATATATTAAGGGCAAGCACTACTTGAAACAACAACAACAACAACATATATTAAGAGCAAGCACTACTTGAAACAACAACAACAAGGACATATATTAGGAGCAAGCACTACTTAGAACAATAACAACGACATATATTAAGAGCAAGCACTACTTGGAACAACAACCACAACGACATATATTAAGAGCAAGCACTACTTGGAATGTTAAGAGCAAGCACTACTTGAAACAACAACAACAACGACATATATTAACAGCAAGCACTACTTGAAACAACATCAACAACGACATATATTAAACGCAAGCACTACTTGGAACAACAACAACAACGACATATATTAAGAGCAAGGACTACATGAAACAACAACAACAAGTACATATATTAGGAGCAAGCTCTACTTGGAACAACAACAACAATGACATATATTAGGAGCAAGCACCACTTGAAACAACAACAACAACGACATATATTAAGAGCAAGCACAACTTGGAACAACAACAACAACGACATATATTAAGAGGAAGCACTACTTGGAACAACAACAACAACGACATATATTAAGAGCAAGCACTACTTGAAACAACAACAACAACGACATATATTAAGAGCAAGCACTTCTTGGAATGTTAAGAGCAAGCACCACTTGAAACAACAACAACAAGGACATATATTAGGAGCAAGCACTACTTGAAACAACAACAACAACGACATACATTAAGAGCAAGCACTACTTGGAATGTTAAGAGCAAGCACTAATTGAAACAACAACAACAAGGACATATATTAGGAGCAAGCACTACTTGGAACAACAACAACAACGACATATATTAAGAGCAAGCACTACTTGGAACAACAAACACAACGACATATATTAAGAGCAAGCATTACTTGGAACAACAACAACAACGACATATATTAAGAGCAAGCACTACTTGGAACAACAAACACAACGACATATATTAAGAGCAAGCATTACTTGGAACAACAACAACAACGACATATATTAAGAGCAAGCACTACTTAAAACAACAACAACAACGACATATATAAAGAGCAAGCACTACTTGGAACAACAACCACAACTACATATATTAAGAGCAAGCACTACTTGGAACAACAACAACAACGACATATAATAAGAGATGCACTACTTGGAATGTTAAGAGCAAGCACTACTTGAAACAACAACAACAACAAGGAAATATATTAGGAGCAAGCACTACTTGGAACAACAACAACAACGACATATATTAGGAGCAAGCACTACTTGGAACAACAACCACAACGACATATATTAAGAGCAAGCACTACTTACAACAACAACAACGACATATATTAAGAGCAAGCACTACTTGGAACAACAACAACAACGACATATATTAAGAGATGCACTACTTGGAATGTTAAGAGCTAGCACCACTTGAAACAACAACAACATGGACATATATTAGGAGCAAGCACTACTTGAAACAACAACAACAAGGACATATAATAGGAACAAGCACTACTTGGAACAAAACAACAACGACATATATTAGGAGCAAGCACTACTTGAAACAACAACAACAACGACATATATTAAAAGCAAGCACTACTTGCAACAACAACAACAACGACATATTTTATGAGCAAGCACTACTTGGAACAACAACAACAACGACATATATTAAGAGCAAGCACTACTTGGAACAATAACAACGACATATATTAAGAGCAAGCACTACTTGGAACAACAAACACAACGACATATATTAAGAGCATGCACTACTTGGAACAACAACAACAACGACATATATTAAGAGCATGCACAACTTGGAATGTTAAGAGCAAGCACTACTTGAAACAACAACAGCAACGACATATATTAGGAGCAAGCACTACTTGAAACAACAACAACAACGACATATATTAAGAGCAAGCACTACTTAGAACAACAACAACAACGACATATATTAAGAGCAAGCACTACTTGGAACAACAACCACAACGACATATATTAAGAGCAAGCACTAGTTGGAACAACAACAACAACGACATATATTAAGAGATGCACTACTTGGAATGTTAAGAGCAAGCACTGCTTGAAACAACAACAACAACAAGGAAATATATTAGGAGCAAGCACTACTTGGAACAACAATAACAACGACATATATTAGGAGCAAGCACTACTTGGAACAACAACAACAACGACATATATTAAGAGCAAGCACTACTTACAACAACAACAACGACATATATTAAGAGCAAGCACTACTTGAAACAACAACAGCAACGACATATATTAAGAGCAAGCACTACTTGAAACAACAACAACAACGACATATATTAAGAGCAAGCACTACTTGGAACAACAACAACAACGACATATATTAAGAGCAAGCACTACTTGAACCAACAACAACAACGACATATATTAAGAGCAAGCACTACTTAGAACAACAACAACAACGACATATATTAAGAGCAAGCACTACTTGGAATATTAAGAGCAAGCACTACATGAAACAACAACAACAAGGACATATATTAGGAGCAAGCACTACTTGGAATGTTAAGAGCAAGCACTACATGAAACAACAACAACAAGGACATATATTAGGAGCAAACACTACTTGGAACAACAACAACAACATATAACGAGAGCAACCCTTTTTGAAACAACAACGACATATATTAAGAGCAAGCACTTCTTGGAACAACAACAACAACGACATATATTAAGAGCAAGCACTACTTGAAACAACAACAACAAGGACATATATTAGGAGCAAGCACTACTTGGAACAACAACAACAACGACATCTATTAGGATCAAGCACTACTTGGAATGTAAAGAGCAAGCACCACTTGAAACAACAACAACAAGGACATATATTAAGAGCAAGCACTACTTGGAATGTTAAGAGCAAGCACCACTTGAAACAACAACAAGGACATATATTAGGAGCAAGCACTACTTGGAACAACAACAACAACGACATATATTAGGAGCAAGCACTACTTGAAACAACAACAACAACGACATATATTAAAAGCAAGCACTACTTGGAACAACAAACACAACGACATATATTAAGAGCATGCACAACTTGGAATGTTAAGAGCAAGCACTACTTGAAACAACAACAACAAGGAAATATAGTAGGAGCAAGCACTACTTGGAACAACAACAACAACGACATATATTAAGAGCAAGCACCACTTGAAACAACAACAACAAGGACATATATTAGGAGCAAGCACTACTTGGAACAACAACAACAACGACATATATTAGGAGCAAGCACTACTTGAAACAACAACAACAACGACATATATTAAGAGCAAGCACTACTTGGAACAACAACAACAACGACATATATTAAGAGCAAGCACTACTTGGAACAATAACAACGACATATATTAAGAGCAAACACTACTTGGAACAACAAACACAACAACATATATTAAGAGCAAGCACTACTTGGAACAACAACAACAACGACATATATTAAGAGCATGCACAACTTGGAATGTTAAGAGTAAGCACTACTTGAAACAACAACAGCAACGACATATATTAGGAGCAAGCACTACTTGAAACAACAACAACAACGACATATATTAAGAGCAAGCATTACTTGGAACAACAACAACAACGACATATATTAAGAGCAAGCACTACTTGAAACAACAACAACAACAACATATATTAAGAGCAAGCACTACTTGAAACAACAACAACAACAACATATATTAGGAGCAAGCACTACTTGGAACAATAACAACGACATATATTAAGAGCAAGCACTACTTGGAACAACATCCACAACGACATATATTAAGAGCAAGCATTACTTGGAATGTTAAGAGCAAGCACTACTTGAAACAACAACAACAACGACATATATTAAGAGCAAGCACTACTTGAAACTACATCAACAACGACATTTATTAAGAGCAAGCACTACTTGAAACAACAACAACAACGACATATATTAAGAGCAAGCACTACTTGGAATGTTAAGAGCAAGCACTACTTGAAACAACAACAACAACGACATATATTAAGAGCAAGCACTACTTGGAACAACATCCACAACGACATATATTAAGAGCAAGCATTACTTGGAATGTTAAGAGCAAGCACTACTTGAAACAACAACAACAACGACATATATTAAGAGCAAGCACTACTTGAAACAACATCAACAACAACATATATTAGGAGCAAGCACTACTTGGAACAATAACAACGACATATATTAAGAGCAAGCACTACTTGGAACAACATCCACAACGACATATATTAAGAGCAAGCATTACTTGGAATGTTAAGAGCAAGCACTACTTGAAACAACAACAACAACGACATATATTAAGAGCAAGCACTACTTGAAACAACAACAACAACGACATATATTAAGAGCAAGCACTACTTGAAACAACAACAACAACGACATATATTAAGAGCAAGCACTACTTGAAACAACATCATCAACGACATATATTAAGAGCAAGCACTACTTGAAACAACAACAACAACGACATATATTAAGAGCAAGCACTACTTGGAACAACAGCAAGAACAACTTGTTACAAGAACAACAATTACATGTAACAATTGCACTTACTTGTAACTTTTAAACTTGTTGAATATCAGCAGGCCAAAGCATACAATCCACGCGTAATGGGGCAACAAACATCTCAAGGACAAAAAGTCCGAGTTGTCTTGTTGAATATAAGCAGGCCAAAGTATACAATCCACGCGTAATGGGGCAACAAACATCTCAAGGACAAAATGTCCGAGTTGACTTGTTGAATATAAGCAGGCCAAAGTATACAATCCACGCGTAATGGGGCAACAAACATCTCAAGGACAAAATGTCCGAGACGACTTGTTGAATATAAGCAGGCCAAATTGGATCAAGTTCATAATGTGGAATATTCTGTGATTCCTTGAATGGTTGCAGGAAGAATCATATTGTAGCATAGACCAGCTTCTTGGCAAACATGAATGATGATTCTGTAGATCCAAACATTCTGAAATGATACACATGCAAGCTTTTTTAATACTGGTTATTCATAATTACTACAAAAAAAACTTGGATAGTCACTGTTACAATATTTACATTTTGATTGAAATTACTGGAATTGTGTTAAGACATGTCCAAAGACAAGTGGATCCGAGATCATAATCAAATGTTCATAAAGAAAGTGATGGTTAAGGTTCCTGTCAAGTCTTGATTTGCAGAACAATGGTAAAAGGAAAATGCTCTCCTTCTGCCACGCTTCTATCATGGGCAAAATGATCCTTAAAACATACGAAGTGATGCTGGTAAATAATTCGGATGAAATTAATTAACAAAATATGCATTTACAAAATTGATGCTGTATAAATTAAAAATACTGAAAAAATTAATATTGTTTCAACATAAATTCACATCAAATGTTTACGGTACTCGCTAGTTCATATCCAACAATTTATTACATTAATACATTTATACACAAAACTAAGGCATAATGAATATAATAAAGTAGAAGAAGGAACAGGGTCGCGAAAACTCATCACAGCTGCATTGGTCAATGTTTTTTTCATTGACTAAGTTTTTTTTAATGTTCATGTAATAAAAAAGCAGTAATCCTTTGATGGAACATAAATGAACTGTACTGTGAAGTATTTGATGTGCACTTCTGTGGAAAAAATACCAATATCATTTTAGTAATTTCTTTTATATAGCATCAATTTTGCCAAATACTATTTTGTCCATTGATGACTACCATCACATTGTAGGTTTCTTAAGGAACATTTTTATGTAAAATCACTTCTCTTGATGTAATGTTGACACAATTAGAGCAATGCTTTTTTCATCTATTGCACAAGAAGCAATAGTAGGTCTGTTCAAATCACTGTCGAAGACAGGGCAGGGTATAAGATCAGACATGGCGGTCGGACGTCCACTTTGTCTTCATATAACTTTGTCACCTAAATGCAGGATGACTTAACTTTTTATACATGTACATCGCCGTACCAGGAAGCACAGAGCTGAAATACTGTAGCAGTCTACGAAGTTAGGATATGAATGTGGTTGTCCGAACATATCTTAAGAACAAGCACTATATCTCATTTGCAGAATTTGGTTGTCCGAAGTTAGGTTAGGGTTATGTTTTTGCCACGCTAAGGCCAGTACTCGTTTACTCCTGCATAATTCGAAAGCATTTTACTCGACAGTGCCTGCTTTCCTTAATCATATTTGATATAATAATGGAATTGTTTGAAAGTCGTTGAAAGCTATCTTACTCGAATATACATCGACAATTTAAAGGCTGATAAAGGCTTAACCAGACTGATATCTGGCAGAAAAAACGCAATTTAAAAATCATGGTGATATTGACTCTCTGTCCAGTGACCTCATAACCCAAAGAGGCGAGACTGCAACTGGCTGAGTTAACCCTTTGTAACGTTTGTACATACTATTATATTTTGTCATACCTTTTATTTCCATCCCTATGGAAAAAATAACTTGTGAGACCAGTGTTGGTTCATTTATGATGAAAACTACGGTGATTGGATGCTCATTGATCACCATACATAATTGTATCTGAAAAACAAAAGTAAACTATTTAAGTTAAACACTAGTATGATATGGAATCAAGTATTGTTAAATTTTATTCAGCTGTAAGTGGCGCATACATTAACCATCCTTATTGACATAATTATACAGTGTAGATGTATACGGATAACTAGTTTATCTCGATAGTGAGTACGGAAGTACTGCAGTAAGTATTTAAATCAGCGGGGTTATTGAATACGCCACTGACAATGGAATACAATTTAACAATAACCCAATACGCACTATCGACAAAAATAGTTATGAACACTATTAAACGATCAAACGTCGAGAATGTAAATTAGCGGGGTTAATGTGTACACCAATTTTATGTTGACAACAATTCTGTTGTAAAAATTAGTAATAATTTCTGTAATTCCATTTATACAGCTTCTGTTTGGCAAACTGCTATTTAGTTAAATATTTTCATCTCCATTGATGACCAGCATCACTTTTAATGTGTCTTCAGGAACATTTCGATGAAAAATTACTACTCTTGATGGGAGTGTGACACAGGGCATTGTTTTATTCGACTAATGTACAAGCAGCGATAGTTGGCCTATTCAAATCACCTTTGAAGACGGGACAGGTTATAATGTCACTCATGGCTGTCGGACATCTCCTTCGTCCTAATATAACTTTGTCATCTAAAAGCAGAATGACTGGTAACTTCTTATACATGTGCATCGCCGTACCAGGAAGCACAGAGATGAAATATTGTAATTCCACCTAGTGCAGCTGTCGGGTTATTTCACTTATTTTATACTTATTTTTAATAAAGGTTAGGGTTACAGTATCCACCAATAGTATGGAGACATTTTCACTTTGTATGCCTACTGAAGAACTTTTATCAAAAAATTGATAACTGTTTATTTTGAAATGCTTTTTAGCTTTGCTTTATAGTTTGGTTGTCATTATATTTATAGCTTAGGCTGCAAAAATAGCATAGAAACTATGTTGTAAAAATAATTACAATAAACACAGTTTTGGAGGCATTGGGGTGTCAGATGCTGAATATTATACATGTGCTGCATAAATGAAATTTGTTAACATATTATCACAAACCATACTAAAATGTATTAAAAAATAATGATTCTAAAAAAATCATCAAAATCAAGAATTGTAGTCAATTTCTTTTGTTTCCAAACTTTTGGTGGGTACTGTATGTTCTTGCCAAGCTAAGGCATCATACTTAGATATATGGAATACTCCGGGTGTTCTTGTTTAACTTTTATTTTATGTCGTTTATAAAAAACTTTTTCTTAAATTATGTACGGCGACTTAACTTAAGCAAGTACCTGGAAACTATTACCAGTGCTCGCTTACTCCGGCATAAATCGAAAGCATTTATCCCCCGACAGTGTGTGTTTTCTTAAATATCTTTGATATTATAATGGTACAGTTCTAAAGTCGTTGAAAGCTATCTTACACTCTGCTGATAATGGGTCTTCCAGACTTTTATCTGGCAGAAAATTTAGATATCATGGTGACCTTGATTCTCTGTCCAATGACCTCATAATCGGAAGAGGCGGGTCTTCTACTGGACATGTCAACCCCCTCTAACTGTAGTACATATTGTTAAATTGTCATACCTTATTTTTTTCATATCCTTTGATAAATTATATGTGAGACAATTCGTCCTTCATTTATGATGAACACTGTGATGATTGGATGTACATTGACCATAATTGTTTCTGAAAAACAAAAGCAACATATATTAAGTTTAAGACTATAAAATCAAGGCAAATACCGTATTTTATTCAACTGTCAGTGGCGCATATACATTAACCCCGCTTATTTACATGTACATGTACACGGAAACTAGTTTATTGATAGTGAGAACGGAAGTGCTGCAGTTAGTATTTAAATCAGCAGGGTAATGTATGCGCCACTGACAATGGAATACAATTTAACAATACCCCAGTACGCACTATCGACAAAAATAGTTATCCCTATCTTTGAATTTAGCCAGTGAACCGTGGACCAAGTCCACCGAAATCTCTGTCGATCCAGTGACTTATAGAAAGTGAGTGGTCCCAACTCCCAAGGTCCACCAACATCTTACGACCGCATTTATCCTTATTTAATATAACAATCCATTTTCTGTTGTTATATTGTTACTCTTATATAAAGTAGAACAGAGTATATTATTCTAAACCATTAAAATGGACAGCATATGCCATATTTTAACATATCATTATGATTTCATTGGTCCAGTAAACTTTCATTCGTTCCAGAATAATATCCATTTCGATGATGAAAGTTTGTAGTGAGACTGTATCAATGTACATGGTTTATCGAACAAACATCGACAATTTAAATTAGCGGGGTTAATATATACACCACTAATGGTTGAATATAATTTACAAAAAACATGAACAATATTCCAGATGTGTGACAGAGTTGTAGCTCTCTACAGATGTCAATTTAAACGAATGAAACTATCACAAAAATGTTTAACAAACACATCTATGCAATCATTTATGTTACATGTAGTATATGATTAAAAATTAATTTTAAATTCTTTAGCTGATATTTGTTCTAAAAATATTGCTTAATCTTGGGTTTATCAATTGAAATATGCAACCAAAGTTCTAAGTAAATTCCAGTAACTGTTTTTAAAAAGACTTCGACAAATGATCTATTGATGATATGAATAACAAATAAGCATGAAGAGCTAGGTGGTAATTGTTAATTATAAGCGCTTAACTGGATGCATTTATTTGTATATAGTTGTCATAAACTAACTTGTATTGAGATTTTGAAATGCAAATAGTTCTGAATATAGCTCCGCACTAATTGAATAAACATCGCCTACAGTATGCCTATTTTTTATTCAAAAATACATTAATTCTGCAAATTTCGCAAATGGGAAAGTATTTTGGCATGCTCATCATTTCAGGAATGCCGCCCTCCAAAATAGACGATCATAAACTATTTCGTTTTGTGAGCAAAGTTGAAACGTGTACAAATACTCAATACAACTTTGTACAGAAATTGCAAATAATATGACCGCTTTAAATCTGTTGTTTTTCAATTAAATATGTACAATGCATTAAGTTTTCGTACATGAATAAAGCTATCTGACTGTACAAAAAGCGTCTGATCGTTGAGTTTTGGCGCTAACAGTGCCTAAAAGTGAATGTTTGCGAAGCAAAGTTACTAAAAAAGGTTCTATAAAGGAAAAAAAACAAGAATTTAGAGCCTAAATAAGATGTGTGCAAAAATACAATATAGATTTGAACGGAATTTGCCTATAATACGACCGCTTAAAGTCTGTAATATTTCAGTTAAATCAGTATTGAGTTTTCAGTTATCATAAAATTTCTCAAGGAACAAATTAACTTTTTTATCGTTGAATTTTTAGGGCTTTCTGACCCCTAAAATTGATGTCGGTGAAACACATAGTTCACAATGGGTGCTTAATACAAGTATTCTGAAAGACAGTGTTTTACCCAGTTCTAAACCGTTACCCTTTTGTTGGAGCGGTTTGCTATCTTGCAGGTGTTCACTAAGCCTATAGCCACATAAAATAGTTTCATTTCGAAGTTTAAAAATATTGATAATAAAGTTAACGTTTCTCCGGATTTAAATACATTAATTCGTAATTTAGTGTATATGTATTCTGAAAACACTCATGCATATTAATGATAAAAACAAAAACTAAATACGAGTAGGCTTAGAAAAACTATTTACAAATAAATGCATCCCGTGCTTAACGGCGCTCTCGACAACGTTTCTATTTCAGTGAAGTTCACGTCGTGTTTCAACAGTTACGTACCAGTAAATGTTTCGTCATCGAACGGTCAGTCGGTTAATGGTAGGCCTAGATCTCTGGATCCAAACTTTTAAGTTGTGAAAAGTAATTGTTTCAAAAGTTGGCAACGGACGTACGAAATTTTTCTTCATATTATAATAGTCATAATTCGTATGTACAATACGTGTACATGGGTCAGTGTAAAAGAAGGCTATATCTTTAATTTTATTGTTAATTTACACTGTAGTTAAACTAGTTTTTCACTGACCAATCGGTGTATTGCATTTGACAAAACACATTCCGTATAATATAAATATAACATATAATAAAAGTACCTGTCTTTATGGTTGAAACATCTGGACAGTCGTGTATCAATAACTGATTGTCTCTCATTCACATTGCTTATATTTTCAACTATATTTCTGAAACGACAAAGGGAGGTAACTATCAATTAACTGAAATGTAAGAACGAGAGTTATCTTTGAAGAATTTCTAATTCTACGTATTTACGTTCATGTATAACAGTATTCATTTCAGCTAATCTTTGATAATTATGCAATTGTTATTTACACTGTTTTTATTATTAATATTCTATTTTTATATCATGACAACCGGTTTATTTGATTTTTTTTCTTGATTACGTTTTAGTAGCAAACTTTTTTTCCCGAGTGAAGAAATTAAATCTGTCAGGCTAGTGAAGAATGGTATACACCGCTGAGACCAGATATTAAACCTAAAAAGCCAGATTAGATCATTCTCGTTCCCAAAGTCTAGTAGGCTAGTATTGAGAATCTTACTAGACTCTGGGTACGAGAATGGATTAGATTAGAAGTTGTCAGGTTAGATGTATAGGGTATTAACCACTAGATTACCAGACTACTACCACAACTTGCATGTTCAACACTATCCGCAGTAATGGGAAAGTGCATACATGTACATATCGTCGCCTTAATTCCATAAACGTGTATATATGTCGATTTTTTTTTCATCTGAGAAAAATCGAATGAACAGTTTTGAAAACCGGCTATTTATTTAAAACTTTACGGATCTTAACGAAATTTGGTTTACGCTTTAATCAGTAAAAGCTTGGGTAAATACTAAAATTTCGTGCAGTTCTATGGAAATATGTTCTTACAATGAAAATAACATTGCATTGCTCAATAACATAGTAAGTTTTTAAAAAAAAACAAGCTTGTACACATACATGGTTTTGGAACCAATGAATTTGCTTCTGCAAGCGAGATATGTGGTTATGAAATTTATTAATTAAAATAAATAAACAATACAGTTGTGAAGAGTAGATGTAGCATAAAAATGAAATAATCGTTTGCAAGATATACCTCGGAAATCAAAAGTAGTAGGAATACAACAGATTGCAACACGTTTTAACTCCGGCGAATAACTCGGTGGCAATTAGTTATTATTATTGTTTAAACATGCAAATGTAAAGTCAATATTACGCTCATATCTCTAGTCTTAATATTTAAATAAAAAAACTTAAGTTATATGGTTTGGCTTATTCAAAAATAATAAAACTATTCTATGTTCAGAATAAAAAACTAGACTGGGATGATGATACTTCCGAATGAATGATACTTGAAATAAAATATTTTCATACAAAGTTCTATAATTCCAATGACTTGTTTTAGCTTTGTAAAACAATGTAAGCATATATTTCTTCTTTAGTTCCTAATTGTGAATTACATTTTCTTTTAGCTCAGTTTGTTTTATTACATTTGGCGCAAATAAAGGGTGGAACGGCATATCAATAGAAGTAATCTTCGAATAGTCGTTGTTCCCAGATATTTTACATTTAAATATACATGAATAATGTTTTTAAACTAATATTGTCATTTAGGTGTTTGTTGTCTCATTGAATATATACAGTACCCGCCTAACGTTTGGAAACATATTCACTTTGTATGCCTACCGAATAACTTTTATCTAAAATTAGATCACTTTTTATTTATAAATGATTTTTAGTTTTGCTTTATTTTTTTATTATCATTATACTACAAAAGTAACATAACAACTATGTTATGGAAAATAATAACAATAAACATAGGAGGCTTTATGCTGTCAGAAGCTGAATAATCTAAATGTACTGCATTAATGATATTTTTTATAATTTTATCATAAACTTTACTTAAAATATTTTAGAAATAATTAATCTACGAAAATACTTATTATATAAAATTCAAGAGTTGGAGTAAATGTATTTGTCTCCAAGCTTTTGGTAAGTACTGTAGAGATTTGGAGACAGTTTTTACGTCTATAATAAGTTTGGTTTGGGATGAGAAATCAATCGATTGCTATTTAAGTAGCTCTAAACATCTGAATGTAGTGCAACTTAATTCAAAATGTAATCAAGGTATATAGTCCAACAGAATTAACCTGAGCTGGGACTACCTTATTATAACAACTAGATGGGAGCCCGTGCAAGCACGGGCTTTAGGTAAATATTATTGTGTAATGAAACCGGCAATGTTTGTATACGCAATATTTACGTGGACGACCTGTACTTTGAACATCATAATTTACAACAAAAAGGCTAAACTTGTAGAAATTATTGAAATGTAACAGAAAAGATGAAAAAAATATTCGGCTCCCTGAGGGACGAATTTACTTGTGGTGGCAGTGGTTATTGATTTAATAAAGGGAAATAACCGCTGCGGGGAGTTTGGTCTATTTTTAGTTTTATCTAGAACTATTTTTAGACACAAAAAACCCACTATTTTTGTTGATTTTTGGTAGTTTTTGCAAATATCAAGAGGCTTTGTCAAAAAAGAATTGTCAACTTGATATGCCGGTATATAGGTGCTCCAGCGACAAACAAAAGATTTATTCAAAGCTGCGCAGTTTCTTCCACAAAACAGGAAAATCGCAAATTTAATAGTATAGATTACACTCTTCACTAACATTATTTTATTTATTGGATTTAACGCCATATCGACACAATTTAGGTCATTTCACGGCGTCCAGCGCACCTAACCTAGCTTTCCTGGACCATTGTCTATAACCAGTACTCACCTACCCTTCCACAAGGCCGGAAACTTCTCCATATTATCTAATCAATGGAGGAAAATCGACATTATTGTCAAATTTTCATGGAAGGATATAACCTCCCCGGGTGGGATTCGAACCCGCACCCCCTCGGGCACGAGTATTCAAATCCCGGCGCGCTACCAACTGCGCTATCGACCCGGGTTTTCACTAAACATTAAATCGTGAGTTTCCGTATGTGTGTACACGGTTATACACGGGTTTATAACAACCGGTGTGACTGTAAATCAATTTATTAAAAGTGACATGCTATTATACTTTTAATTTTGGACACATTAGTTTTTGGGGAAACAAGTAACTCAGCAATGTTATGGCACAGTTTCAAAGTATTTATTCTTATGAAAACAACATTAATTGTCAGAGCGTGTATTTTGCCGAAAGCGTCCGATAAAGCGCGATTTAAAAACGAAGACAAAAATAGACTGTAAATATTGAGTTTAATATATTCTTGCATAAAGGTCAAGCTCAGGTTAATTCTGTTGGACTATAATATATAGTCAAGTGATCTCCATAATGTAAACAGACTCATTAATTTCTTGCAACAGTCATGTAATAGAAGAGATTCAAATAGTGCATAAACTAACAATTACATTTTTATGTCTAAAAATGCCCATGTAAGCCTCTGAATTGTTATTGTTTATTCTGAATCCTCAGCACAAGATTTTTTTGCAAATATGCTAGTTGGCCATTCGATTCAATTTGTGCGAAATGTATTTAGCTAAAGATCAGTATTCACTAGTCGAATTGGGCATTTTCGGAAAAGGTATAAGTTATATTCAGCGCTACGTTTTGTTATTCAGTTATATGTCTAGACAAAGAAAGTTCAAGTGACTATAGACCTTGGAGATGCAAGAGGCACACCCCACCTTTGCATAATATGTTCAGATAAGTGCACTTTGTTAATACATACAAAAACTAATAAAATGTCACGGTACATGTTGCATAATGATATTTCATACATAACTTGGTGTTTTTGTTCATTGTGGTTTTACTTAATGCACATGTAACTAGCATGCCTATCTCAGAGCATTGTATAGGGTATTACAGTACCTGTGTGTTGGAGCAAAGTCATGTTTAGCCTTTTTATACTATGAAAATGATATATTTCAAGAAAGCAACTATCTTAAATAAGTAAAACAAGTACCTGCTATGTTGTTGATAGTTCTAATGATTCAAGTTTGAAGAATGATGACTCAATGTTTGATGTCTCACATTCATTTTACATCTAGTTTCAACAACTAAATATATCACTGAAATAACAAAGGGAGATAACTATCAATATACTGAATTTCATATTAAGTGGACGCTATTCTTTAAGATTGGATATGCTTGTCCACGGACATGTGAATTCAAAATGTCAACTAAAAAGTCATTCGGAACTACTTCGGCGATTTTCCACGCAAATACACCTCGGATATCACGAGGAGCGAAAGTAGTTCCAACATAGAATCTAGCCTCGTTCCCGACGTTTACTCAATAGAACGCTGGCACACACAAAAAATGACGGACGATTATGGGCAGTTAAAGCTCTTCAATGCCTGTAACTTTATATTAACAAAGTTGATCCTTAAACATTTTTGTGTACTCGATACTTTCTGAAAAATGATCTGCCATGTTAGTTGTTTACATCGGCACTACTTAACCTATGAGGTTAATCGCCTGACCTCATAACTTGGTTGTATTTCTACTACGTTTGATATCCGAGGTATATCTTCGTAGATGATCGCCGAGGTCGTTCCGAATGCTAAAAAGTATTACTTGTTCAATGACCAGTGGGCTGAAAATGTTCACTTGTCCGCACACGTAAATGTACGAGTCGGACAAGTCTGACACAGGAATTCCACGCCTTTGCTTATAGTATTTTTCTAATTCTACAACACCCTTCAAAAGTTGTTGAACAAAATTCTGATTTTAGGATAAACCCATTTATATACATGTATTCTTATGAAAAAATAATATTGCCATACGACGATTTAAACTTTTTACATGAACAACCTCTAAATAAACTTTCAGAAGGCATGATTAGTTATCAAAATTCCATGTATCAATGATTTTGGAAGGTACTGTATATCTTTAAGAACATTTCAATCAGTATTCATTTTCCGTGGTGCTTTTCACAAAAAAATATAATGATAAAAGTCATCGTACGTCAAAAGCAAGAACAATCAATAATAATGTCATGTTTTGGCCGACCGATTCCAAATGTTATTAAATTATGTAGAATATTGTATACTTTTTGGATGTCATATCATGGTAGGCCTAATGTTTATTATGCATCTAATTTTGAACTTCAAAATTATGAATTGGATTTGCGATAACTTTTTTCATAAGAGTTTTTGTGAAAAGGAGCACACTTCATTCGTACACTGTACATCTCACATGAAAGTTGAACACGCCTACTTTTCGCCAAAATAACAATTTTTTCATATCAAGTCAAAGTCAAAGTCAAAATATTTTATTGGCATAAACAAATGTTCATCGCAAAACTGATATGAATTGTCTCTTATTGGCTTCCAATATGCAAATTTAGTGGATTCAAAAAATGAAGTCAAACAATAATTAAACAACTCAATACAGTGGATATTCAATATGGCCGCCAAAAATAACTTACGTAACATTAGCGCTGAGTTGAAATATGAAGTCAAAAATAAATCATCAAACCAAATGTTGGATAATTCAAAATGACCGTCGAAAAAAATATTATAAAACCTTTCATGCAATTTAAAAACATACTCTTGTTAATAGAAACTTCGTAGAAAACAAAATGAACTACTATTACTAAGACGTGATATTGCGTAAATATATTTTCAAAATGCATAGTTGCGTATACATTTGAAAGCTAAAGTAGTGGCCCAGTGGTATGATTAGAGTTTTAAGACCGAGAAGGCCTTCGTTTGAACTTCACTAGGGATACGCATGATAGCTTGATTGACATATGGATTTTCGATTGTTTTATTTCACTTTGGTGTTAGTGAATATTTGCATGGTATAATTATTTAGCATCTTAGGGTAGCTTATTAGTGGGTTTAAATTTCCCCAGGAAATTCGATAGACACCCGTGGCTAAATGATCATTATGGGTGATAGCTGTATTCGATGTTATCATGCAAGCATTTAAGCAACAATATAGACTGTTAAGTCTTATGTTTTAAAGCAAAATTGTGGAGTGTTGTTTTTTTCGGGATGTAATTTAAAGCAGTGATTACTTGGCATGGAACGAGTTTCATCTTTAATATAGCGTATCAGATTTCTTAGTGCAGTCCATTTACTTTCCCTATTTCTACTCTGTTTCATGCTATAAATAGTTTGTGATAAGACCGTTTGTGTACAAAAACGACTTTGTTTAAAGTATGAATGCACCAAGCTCTTCACAAAAAGTAAATGGTTTAACAGTCAACAATTGCTTACATATATTCAATGTATGGTATTCTCCATTTATCCAATAAAACAATATTTAGCATTTGTTCCATTTTCTTTAAGACTAACAAGTAATTTTGATTACTGCTCCATTTATGATTTAATAATAATTTCTTGTTTCCCCTCTCAATCATAGACTAGCCCTTAAAACTAATGCAGTCTACATAAATTAGTTGGTGTCAGGTTGCTCGGGACAACTACATTTTAGTTCAGCCTTCTATAGTAACGTGAGTAATCAAATATAACCTTAAAACAGACCAAAACTTTACAATTTTACAAAAAAAATATAAAAAAACAACATAATTAAAGAAGAAAGTTTAAACTTTTTAGCATCATTTGCACAAAATTGATATCTTAAACAATAAAAAAGATATGGCCGTTTAAAGAATTTTCCCCCATACTTTTCTATTGAAAGTCGAGCATCGATTTGAGATCATGTATGGGCCTAAAAGTTGGACATGGAGCTTCTAAAAGGACCTGGTCGGGCAACCAATTTCATTTCCTAATTTCGTAGAGTGCTAGCTAATGATCGAATATCTTTGCATCATATCATTTGGCTAAATTTACAATGCTTAAACCAATGCAGAATGTTCCATAATTAAAAAAGACCGTTGCTTATGTGACAAGACAGTGACAGAAAAGTAAAGGCAAAGAATCATTGAAGTGGACAATTAATTTCTTGAGAAGTGGTTAAAACATTTACAGCCAAACCAAACAAAAAAAATACAAAAATAAATCTAACATTTGAATCTAACACTATGCAATAACAGATCATAAAAAATTTGCTAAAATTTTAACTTGTAACTCATGAGAATGTATATACAAGGGCAGATAGAAAAGTAGCTGGAAAGGTCGCATAACTTTTTTATTTATGCACAAATCGCAATGAACTTTTCAACACTGGCACTTTCGGGAATGGTGTATGGTTCGACAGAAAAAAGGTGAAAATACTTATGCGTAACCTACGGTCTCTATGACAACGAAATTAATGTATAATACATACATGTATAGAAATATTACACCATAATCAAGGGTGGCAGAAAACACAAGGTATATTTTCTACAAAAACAATACTGCAGGAACTTATACGCTATTTCCCGTGGGCCCATATTCACTATCGCTTTTTGAGTCTAAAACTGAGTACATGTAGTTTTAGACTTTAGACTCAGACTCTGACTCAAAAGTAGAAAAAACGGTATTCACAAAAAAATTGAGTCTTGAGTCTGAGTCTAAAATCAGAGTTCGAGTCATGAATTCCATGTAGGCCATGAAGTTAGCTTTCTATTAAATATTCAAAAGTTTATTCGTTGAATAAACGGCTATTTATAGTAAATTTATATGTAGATGTCAATTCACATTTAAATCTATTCTGTAGTCAATTATTCAATGCTGAACAAACAGCTATCATTTAAGAAGTTTATTCAGAAATCTATTCGTTCATAACATACGCTCGTAGCTTTGCGTTAAGAAGTGTATTCAGAAGTCTTTTCGCGGAAATATAGCTATACATTTTGAATGTTCAGGAAATGTAATCGCGAAGTCGTAAATAGACAGCTATCTTATCAAAAGTATATTTAGAAGTCTATTCGCAAAATATAGCTATGCATTCAAAATAGCATTCCACAGGACTATTCGTGAAGTGACGAATAGACAGCTTTATATTCAGAAGTCTGTTTAGATGTAAATTCTCAAAAACATAACTGTGCTTTAAGAATGTTCCAGAAGTATTTTCGTGAATTGCACTTAGACAGATATCTATTTAAAAGCTGTTTATTTGTCACTTTATGAACTGACCTTGCGGACATTCCAAATGCATACATACGTTTTCGCGAATTAACTTCTAAACACACCTTTGAGTTGACAGCTGTCTATTCATCACTTCACGAATAAACTTCTCAATATATTTATGAATTTATTACTAAATAATTCCTAACATACTTTTGAATAGACTTCTGAATGGACAGCTACCTATTTGGCATTATATTTTTTTATAAGTAGACTTCCGAATAGATTTCTAAATGCATTAATATGTGTTCAATATATGCGGATAGACTTCTAAATATATTCTCTTTAAACAGGAGTATGTTCGGCGAAGAAACTTTTGAATAGCTAACAGACGATAGCTAACTTCACTCCAAACATTTGTAGGGTACTATACTATATATACTTATGTGAAAAACATAAAACTTAACAATATTGACAAATTGCTAATATTTTACAAGTGTAAAGATATTTATGGATGGCACTGTATATAGTGTCCATGTACTCGGTGCAAGACCTTGTCTACTGCAAATGGTCGAACCAGGCATATCAGGCAGATCGATCTATCACATTATATACACACTGGCGTCCAAAAGTTTCTTCACAAACTTATTTTGTCATGTTTTACTTTATTTGTTATTGAAAAAAATAGTGAAAACTCATTATCATTCATATCTTAGTGTATACTTATAAATTATATGAAAGAACATAATTAGTGACTATAGTCAGTTATCTTTCCCTGATAAAACTGAAGCAATTCAATTGGTAAGTAGGTCCTTACAGTTGGAATTCTCGGATTTTATCTTGAAGTCCTATGTAAAGATAACAAAATATTGCATCTAATATCTGTCTTGTTAATTAAGATATTACAAGAAGTGATTAAATTTAGATAGTTCTTTACCCTAAAAATACTTGAGTTGAATTTCAAACAAATTAAATGATTTACAAAAAAGTTATTTAAGATTAATTTTGGCAAATTGACATTAAAAAGTAAGGGTAAAATCCGAGTAATCCAACTAATAGGACCTACCTAATTGAAGTGTATACAAGGGGAAATAACTGACTAAAGTCCCGTATTGACGGTCTAAGATAAACTGTATATTACTTGTGAATCTCAAAACAACACGTAAAGTAGATCTTATACATATATTCATTAAAATTAAAATTTAACTTTTGTAAAGAAACGTTTTGGTCCCAGTGTGATTGGTACATATGTTCCAGTATTTAATGTATATTATGCTAAGTATTGGTAAAATTAAAAACCAAATCAAACATTTACGAAAGTGTAAAGGTAATTATAGATGGCACTACATAGACTATCTATATTTTATATACATTTATAAGGGACTTTAGCATAACTGCAATAAGGGATATTAGTCAGTTATTTCCCCTTGTATACTCTTCAAATAGATAGGCCCAATCAGTTGGATTACTCAGAATTTTTACCTTTACTTTCCAATGTCAATTTGCCACAATTAATCCGAAATAACTTTTTTGTAAATCATTTAATTTGTTTGAAATCAAGCTTAGTATTGTTAAGGTAAAGAACTATCTAAATTTTATTATTTCTGTTAATATCTTAGCAAACAAGAAAGATATTAGATGAAATATTTATTTACCATTACATTGGACTTCAAGGTAAAATCCAAGGATTCCAACTGATAGGACCTACTTACCAAATGGATTGTTTCAGATTTTATCAAGGAAAGATAACTGACAAAAGTCCCTCATTATCATTATTTTATTTAATGAGAACCAACTGCTGAATATTCTCTTACTTAATTCAATTTTGTCGGCATCGTGGCGCAGTGGTGTTATGCTCATCATTGAATCTGGGGAACCAGGTTAGATACCCAGACGTAGTAACTCAACATATTCATGAAAATTGGCAAAAGGCAAAACCCTAAACTTAATACTGCACTGAAAGAGGCTGATTCGTCATTGTGCAGAGTCAATAATGTTCACACTTTGTGTCAGGCGTGTCGCAGGACCGTGTATAACATACATTTGTCACATTGTTAATTAACCGTCTTAATTCAACACAGAATAAAGTATAAACAATTGAAAGTTAAACATACCATTATAAGTCTTCAGTTATTTTATCTATACATTACACATACATGGTTCAGACGAATCCTTAACAAATGAGACAAAAACGGATAAAAACTCATTGATTTACAATTTACCTCGTGCATATTAACTCATACATTGTGTTCATTGCAGCAGTTACAATATATAGCCAGTTTTAGGCACACAGATAAGCCATTGGCTGACAACTGCAATTAACTTGTTTTTATTTTATAAGAGTCAAATGCTAAATGTTCTCTCAATTCGATTTTGTCGGCGTTGTGGCGCAAGGGTGGCTTGCTAAACTTCAAGTACGGCGATCCAGGATCTATCTAGAAGATAGTGTTGGCTTCTTATGGCAAACTTAGTGAGGAACGTGTCCATAATAATTGCCAGGCGCGTCGCATTCCGAATATAACATACATAAGTAAAAAGGGGCGTATCTAGAATTTTTTTCTAGGAGGGGCCAAACTTTTTCTATGGGGGGGGGTCCAAACTTTCGAATACCAACCACACATTATGCAGAATATTGCAACATGTTAATAATAAAAACTACGTTACCATTAGCTTTATGTTAAGCACTGAGAAAAATTGCTTCATGCTACTTAAAAATTACTTGCTGTCAATAAAACACTAATAGACAGGTACATTTTGGGAAATCCGGGGGGTCCGGCCCCATTGACCACCCCCCTGCTAGATCCGCCTATGGTAAACATTATTAATAAACGGTTAATTAAACTCACCTTAAGATGACTGCAGTTATTTTATAAATACATAAAATACACATGGTTTAGACGACTCCTGAAAAAAAATAAGACAAATACGGCTAAAACTTATTGACTAACAATTTGTTTATACATGTTGACACTTATATAATTGAATATTGTATTCGTAGCAATCATACATTACAATGAAAGTAAATACAGGTATTGGATAAAGGTGAAAAACCCAAAGAATACCTGTTTGTTTGGCTAAATTCCAATCAAACGTTTGAGAACTACTTTTCAGACAGTTACAATGATGACTGGGACAAACAGACAACTCTATATAGATTGGTACATGTACGTTTGTTGTTAAGAGAATGATTTGAGTAAATATTGCCGTGGTAGTGAAAGATGAGGCAAACCTAAAACTGTTTCATCATTTTTATAGAAACAATAATAGAACGAACTGCTAAAATGACTTCAGAACAAGTATATTGGTATAAAAAAGTCATTATTTTGGAATATTTTTAGAATATTTGTTTGAAAGAGTAGAGAATAGTTTTGTTTCACTGAGAAACATAGCTGAAACATAATATTTGCTTGAGAGAAAGTACCTCTATTTAAAGAGTACATTTATTTGAATGTTTATACTTGTTTTTAAAAGTATATTTGTATGGAAGAATGAACTTGTTTTCAAAGACTTTATTAAAAGAGTATATTTGTAAATATAGCGTATATTTTGTTTGAAAAGTACATTTGTTTTCAACGAATGTGATGAAAGAGTTATTTGTTAAAGAAAAATGAACTTGTTTTCAAAGACTTTGTTAAAAGAGTATATTTGTATAAAAGAATAAATTTTGTTTAACAAAGGTGTACTTGTTTTTAAGAGTTAATTTGTATGAAAGGGTGTATTGTTTTTAAGAGAGCATTTGTTTGGAAGAGTGTACATATTTTTAAGGTACACTTGTTTGGAAGAGTGAACAAGTTTGTAAGATAACATTTTGCTAGGAAGAGTTTATTTGTTTTTAAGAGAACATTTGTTAGGAAAAATTGTACATGGTTTTGAGAGTACATTTTTGTTTGGAACAGTGGGCTTGTTTTTAAGAGCAAATCTTGTTTGGAACAGTGTACACACTTTAAGAGTACATCTTGTCGGAGGAGTGTACACGTTTTAAGAGTACATCTTGTCGGAGGAGTGTACACGTTTTAAGAGTACATTTAGTTTGGAGGAGTGTACACGTTTTAAGAGTACATCTTGTCGGAGGAGTGTACATGTTTAAGAGATTATTTGTTGGGAAGAGTGTACACACTTAAAGAGTACATCTTGTCGGAGGAGTGAACACGTTTTAAGAGTACATTTGTCGGAGGAGTGTACACGTTTTAAGAGTACATTTGTCGGAGGAGTGTACACGTTTTAAGAGTACAATTGTCGGAAGAGTGTACACGCAATCTCTAATACAGAGTTGTCGATCCTTACAGTGATCAACATCTCTGTAAACGTCGCGGGTTTTACAAGATTCTTGTAAAATAGTAATATTATTTAGATTTTGTATCGAAAGCGCAAGTCGTCTTTTATATATATTATCTTAAAGTTTTACGTGAAATAGAATTTTATTATAAGCGAAATCCTTTTTTTGAAGAGTAATATTTACAAGAACTATTTTTTTCTTGTGAAACGTCTTCCTATTCTGAGTAATTTGGCTTTTTTATTCATCCGCTAAAAATGTCAACAATAGGTGATATTGCTAAAAATTATGACAAAAAAATAGTGCTAAGGAACTGTCAACGACAAGCCTTTAAACATTACAAGACAAGAAAGGTGATCTGTTAGTTAGTTTGTCTGTTGCGTATGGAAAAAATTCAAAAATTGTCACATGACCGTTTTAAACGATCACGTGTTTGGGACTACTTTCGAGACGTTAACAGAGATAGAGATCACTGTAAGGATCGACAACTCTGTATGAGAGATTGGTGTACACGTTTTAAGAGTACATTTGTTGGGAAGAGTGTACACGTTTTAAGAGTACATTTGTTGGGAAGAGTGTACATGTTCTAAGAGTACATTTGTTGGAAAGAGTGTACACGTTTAAGGGTACAAATTGTTTGGAGGATCGACATGATTAAGAGTACAATTTGTTTTTAAAAGTATATTTATTTTTGGAAGAATTTGATGACAGAGTATATTTGTAATAAAAGAATAAATTTTGTTTAACAGGATGTACTTGTTTTAAGAGTTTATTTGTATGAAAGAGTGTCTTTAAAGAGTACTGTACTTGTTTTTAAAGTACATTCGTTTGGAAGAGCGAACAAGTTTGTAAAACAACAGTTTGCTGGGAAGAGTTTACTTAATTTTAAGAGTACATTTGTTTGGAAAGAGTGTACATGTTTTTGAGAGTACATTTTTGTTTGTAACAGTGGGCTTGTTTTAAAGAGCAAATCTTGTTTGGAAGAGTGTATGTGTTTCAGAAAACATTTCATAGGAATAATGTACTTGTTTTTTAAGAGTACATTTGTTTGGAACAGTGTACACGTTTTAAGAGTACATCTTAATTGGAGGAGTGTACATGTTTAAAAGAGCATTTCACAGGAAGGGTGTTCTTGTTTTTAAGAGTACATTTGTTTGAAAGAGTGTACACGTTATAAAAGTACATCTTAATTGGAGGAGTGTACATTTATAAAAGAACATTTCATAGGAAGGATATTCTTGTTTTTTAAGATAAGATTTGTTTGAAAGAGTGTACACGTTTTAAGAGTACATCTTGTTTGGAGGAGTGTGCATGATTGAGAGAACATTTTTTTGGAAAAGTGTCAAGTTTTAAAAGTACATCTTGTTTGGAGGAGTGTACACGATTAAGAGTACATTTGTTTGAAAGATTGTAGTTGTTTTTCAGAGAACATTCGTTTGAAAGAATGTGCTTGTTTCCAAAGAGTATATTTGTGTAAAAGAATGTACTTGTAGTCAGAAAAAGCAAACGTTCTTTCAATAGATACAATAAATGTATTACAGAAGTTCGTATGTACAATGTATTAGGTGTATCAAGATGATATTAATAATCCTATTTTCAAAACGTATGCTGTAAATTGATTTTCTAATGTTTAGAAGTATTTTCATTCAGGGCATGTGTATTGTGAGCGGAATAAGATAAAACAAATAAATTATTTTAAACAAAAATAACATAGTTCTTGAAAATAAAGAAAAACAATAATAATAATGAAAAATCAGAAATTAGATAAAAATAAAAATGAACATTGAAATAAAACGTTTAACAAATGTTGATGACAAAAAGATTAGACTACAGGTATAAATTTAAGGAGATTAAAAAATGGTTTTGTAAGAGATTGACAAGACAAGTCAACCTACTGAACAGCAGCTAAAAGTACTGGACAGTAGTAACCAGTACTGTCTTAGGCATTGCTGACCGGCGAAAAATATGCCTCCAGATTACCGCAATGGGCAACAAGGAGGCATAAGACCTACTGACCACTCTAAAAAATTGAGTGTCCAGAACAATGCCAGGTGTTTTCCTAGCGGTAATGTGTCAACTTGTCCGTGCAATGTCGCTCCCTCAACAAAACCTTTCACTAAAACAATGTTTAATTGTGTTATACGTTTTACTTAAATTATAAATAGATTGTAACTACGGATGAATGCTTGAATAAAAAGATATAATAATTAAACTTGTAATGTATAATTGACATAAGACTAAATATGAAAATCTAATGTATTTTAATTTGCTTCTCACGAATTATAAAAATATATAGAAAGCGAGCAGGACTAAACAATGTACCTGAAAATATTATCAACAAACTTAAAACTTAAATAATATGTAAAATCAGAAATTAGTTAAAAATAAAAATGAACATTGAATTGAAACGTTTAACAAATGTTGGTGACAAAAAGATTAGTCTACCGGTATAAACTTAAGGAGATTCAGAAAAAATCACTTTGTAAGAGATTGACAAGACAAGTCAACCTACTGAACAGTAGCTAAAAGTACTGGACAGTAGCAACCAGTACTGTCTTAGGCATTGCTGACCGGCGAAAAATATGCCTCCAGATTACCGCAATGGGCAACAAGGAGGCATAAGACCTACTGACCACTCTAAAAAATGAGTGTCCAGAACAATGCCAGGTGTTTTCCTAGCGGTAATGAGTCAACTTGTCCGTGCAATGTCGCTCCCCAACAAAGCCTGCCACTAAAACAATGTTTAATTGTGTTATACGTTTTACTTAAATTATAAATAGATTGTAACTACGGATGAATGCTTGAAAAAAAAGATATAATAAGTACACTTGTAAAATATAATTGACATAAGACTAAATATGAAAATCTAATGTATTGTAATTTGCTTCTCACGAATTATAAAAATATATAGAAAGCGAGCAGGACTAAACAATGTACCTGAAAATATTATCCACAAACTTAAAACATTCGAGTAATAATTATCCGATGTGCTGATTACCTAAACTGTGACACACACACACACTCAAACAGAAATGCACATTGAATTGAAACCTTTTCAAAAATATTGATGGCAAAATATTTAGGCTATAGACTTAAGGAGATTCAGAATAAAAAAAAAATGGTTTTGTAAGAGATTGACAAGACAAGTCAACCTACTGAACAGTAGCTAAAAGTACTGGACAGTAGTAACCAGTACTGTCTTAGGCATTGCTGACCGGCGAAAATTATACCTCCAGATTACCGCAATGAGCAACAAGGAGGCATAAGACCTACTGACCACTCTAAAAAATTGAGTGTCCAGAACAATGCCAGGTGTTTTCCTAGCGGTAATGAGTCAACTTGTCCGTGCAATGTCGCTCCCTCAACAAAACCTTTCACTAAAACAATGTTTAATTGTGTTATTCGTTTTACTTAAATTATAAATAGATTGTAACTACGGATGAATGCTTGAATAAAAAGATATAATAATTAAACTTGTAATGTATAATTGACATAAGACTAAATATGAAAATCTAATATATTGTAATTTGATTCTCACGAATTATAAAAATATATAGAAAGCGAGCAGGACTAAACAATGTACCTGAAAATATTATCCACAAACTTAAAACTTAGATAATATGTAAAATCAGAAATTAGTTAAAAATAAAAATGAACATTGAATTGAAACGTTTAACAAATGTTGATGACAAAAAGATTAGACTACCGGCATAAACTTAAGGAGATTCAGAAAAAATCACTTTGTAAGAGATTGACAAGACAAGTTAACCTACTGAACAGTAGCTAAAAGTACTGGACAGTAGCAACCAGTACTGTCTTAGGCATTGCTGACCGGCGAAAAATATGCCTCCAGATTACCGCAATGGGCAATAAGGAGGCATAAGACCTACTGACCACTCTAAAAAATTGAGTGTCCAGAACAATGCCAGGTGTTTTCCTAGCGGTAATGAGTCAACTTGTCCGTGCAATGTCGCTCCCCAACAAAGCCTGCCACTAAAACAATGTTTAATTGTGTTATACGTTTTACTTAAATTATAAATAGATTGTAACTACGGATGAATGCTTGAATAAAAAGATATAATAATTAAACTTGTAATGTATAATTGACATAAGACTAAATATGAAAATCTAATGTATTGTAATTTGCTTCTCACGAATTATAAAAATATAGAGAAAGCGAGCAGGACTAAACAATGTACCTGAAAATATTATCCACAAACTTAAAACATTCGAGTAATAATTATCCGATGTGCTGATTACCTAAACTGTGACACACACACACACACTCAAACAGAAATGCACATTGAATTGAAACCTTTTCAAAAATATTGATGGCAAAATATTTAGGCTATAGACTTAAGGAGATTCAGAATAAAAAAAATGGTTTTGTAAGAGATTGACAAGACAAGTCAACCTACTGAACAGTAGCTAAAAGTACTGGACAGTAGTAACCAGTACTGTCTTAGGCATTGCTGACCGGCGAAAATTATACCTCCAGATTACCGCAATGAGCAACAAGGAGGCATAAGACCTACTGACCACTCTAAAAAATTGAGTGTCCAGAACAATGCCAGGTGTTTTCCTAGCGGTAATGAGTCAACTTGTCCGTGCAATGTCGCTCCCTCAACAAAACCTTTCACTAAAACAATGTTTAATTGTGTTATTCGTTTTACTTAAATTATAAATAGATTGTAACTACGGATGAATGCTTGAATAAAAAGATATAATAATTAAACTTGTAATGTATAATTGACATAAGACTAAATATGAAAATCTAATATATTGTAATTTGCTTCTCACGAATTATAAAAATATATAGAAAGCGAGCAGGACTAAACAATGTACCTGAAAATATTATCCACAAACTTAAAACTTAGATAATATGTAAAATCAGAAATTAGTTAAAAATAAAAATGAACATTGAATTGAAACGTTTAACAAATGTTGATGACAAAAAGATTAGACTACCGGCATAAACTTAAGGAGATTCAGAAAAAATCACTTTGTAAGAGATTGACAAGACAAGTTAACCTACTGAACAGTAGCTAAAAGTACTGGACAGTAGCAACCAGTACTGTCTTAGGCATTGCTGACCGGCGAAAAATATGCCTCCAGATTACCGCAATGGGCAATAAGGAGGCATAAGACCTACTGACCACTCTAAAAAATTGAGTGTCCAGAACAATGCCAGGTGTTTTCCTAGCGGTAATGAGTCAACTTGTCCGTGCAATGTCGCTCCCCAACAAAGCCTGCCACTAAAACAATGTTTAATTGTGTTATACGTTTTACTTAAATTATAAATAGATTGTAACTACGGATGACTGCTTGAATAAAAAGATATAATAATTAAACTTGTAATGTATAATTGACATAAGACTAAATATGAAAAACTAATGTATTTTAATTTGCTTCTCACGAATTATAAAAATATATAGAAAGCAAGCAGGACTAAACAATGTACCTGAAAATATTATCCACAAACTTAAAACATTCGAGTAAAAATTATCAGATGTGTTGATTACCTAAACTGTGAGACACACACACTCAAACAGAAATGCACATTAAATTGAAACCTTTTCACAAATATTAATGGCAAAATAATTAGGCTATAAATTTAAGGAGATTCAGAACAAAAAAAATGATTTTGTAAGAGATTGACAAGACAAGTCAACCTACTGAACAGTAGCTAAAAGTACTGGACAGTAGCAACCAGTACTGTCTTAGGCATTGCTGACCGGCGAAAAATATGCCTCCAGATTACCGCAATGGGCAACAAGGAGGCATAAGACCTACTGACCACTCTAAAAAATGAGTGTCCAGAACAATGCCAGGTGTTTTCCTAGCGGTAATGAGTCAACTTGTCCGTGCAATGTCGCTCCCCAACAAAGCCTGCCACTAAAACAATGTTTAATTGTGTTATACGTTTTACTTAAATTATAAATAGATTGTAACTACGGATGAATGCTTGAAAAAAAAGATATAATAAGTACACTTGTAAAATATAATTGACATAAGACTAAATATGAAAATCTAATGTATTGTAATTTGCTTCTCACGAATTATAAAAATATATAGAAAGCGAGCAGGACTAAACAATGTACCTGAAAATATTATCCACAAACTTAAAACATTCGAGTAATAATTATCCGATGTGCTGATTACCTAAACTGTGACACACACACACACTCAAACAGAAATGCACATTGAATTGAAACCTTTTCAAAAATATTGATGGCAAAATATTTAGGCTATAGACTTAAGGAGATTCAGAATAAAAAAAAATGGTTTTGTAAGAGATTGACAAGACAAGTCAACCTACTGAACAGTAGCTAAAAGTACTGGACAGTAGTAACCAGTACTGTCTTAGGCATTGCTGACCGGCGAAAATTATACCTCCAGATTACCGCAATGAGCAACAAGGAGGCATAAGACCTACTGACCACTCTAAAAAATTGAGTGTCCAGAACAATGCCAGGTGTTTTCCTAGCGGTAATGAGTCAACTTGTCCGTGCAATGTCGCTCCCTCAACAAAACCTTTCACTAAAACAATGTTTAATTGTGTTATTCGTTTTACTTAAATTATAAATAGATTGTAACTACGGATGAATGCTTGAATAAAAAGATATAATAATTAAACTTGTAATGTATAATTGACATAAGACTAAATATGAAAATCTAATATATTGTAATTTGATTCTCACGAATTATAAAAATATATAGAAAGCGAGCAGGACTAAACAATGTACCTGAAAATATTATCCACAAACTTAAAACTTAGATAATATGTAAAATCAGAAATTAGTTAAAAATAAAAATGAACATTGAATTGAAACGTTTAACAAATGTTGATGACAAAAAGATTAGACTACCGGCATAAACTTAAGGAGATTCAGAAAAAATCACTTTGTAAGAGATTGACAAGACAAGTTAACCTACTGAACAGTAGCTAAAAGTACTGGACAGTAGCAACCAGTACTGTCTTAGGCATTGCTGACCGGCGAAAAATATGCCTCCAGATTACCGCAATGGGCAATAAGGAGGCATAAGACCTACTGACCACTCTAAAAAATTGAGTGTCCAGAACAATGCCAGGTGTTTTCCTAGCGGTAATGAGTCAACTTGTCCGTGCAATGTCGCTCCCCAACAAAGCCTGCCACTAAAACAATGTTTAATTGTGTTATACGTTTTACTTAAATTATAAATAGATTGTAACTACGGATGAATGCTTGAATAAAAAGATATAATAATTAAACTTGTAATGTATAATTGACATAAGACTAAATATGAAAATCTAATGTATTGTAATTTGCTTCTCACGAATTATAAAAATATAGAGAAAGCGAGCAGGACTAAACAATGTACCTGAAAATATTATCCACAAACTTAAAACATTCGAGTAATAATTATCCGATGTGCTGATTACCTAAACTGTGACACACACACACACTCAAACAGAAATGCACATTGAATTGAAACCTTTTCAAAAATATTGATGGCAAAATATTTAGGCTATAGACTTAAGGAGATTCAGAATAAAAAAAATGGTTTTGTAAGAGATTGACAAGACAAGTCAACCTACTGAACAGTAGCTAAAAGTACTGGACAGTAGTAACCAGTACTGTCTTAGGCATTGCTGACCGGCGAAAATTATACCTCCAGATTACCGCAATGAGCAACAAGGAGGCATAAGACCTACTGACCACTCTAAAAAATTGAGTGTCCAGAACAATGCCAGGTGTTTTCCTAGCGGTAATGAGTCAACTTGTCCGTGCAATGTCGCTCCCTCAACAAAACCTTTCACTAAAACAATGTTTAATTGTGTTATTCGTTTTACTTAAATTATAAATAGATTGTAACTACGGATGACTGCTTGAATAAAAAGATATAATAATTAAACTTGTAATGTATAATTGACATAAGACTAAATATGAAAAACTAATGTATTTTAATTTGCTTCTCACGAATTATAAAAATATATAGAAAGCAAGCAGGACTAAACAATGTACCTGAAAATATTATCCACAAACTTAAAACATTCGAGTAAAAATTATCAGATGTGTTGATTACCTAAACTGTGAGACACACACACTCAAACAGAAATGCACATTAAATTGAAACCTTTTCACAAATATTAATGGCAAAATAATTAGGCTATAAACTTAAGGAGATTCAGAACAAAAAAAATGATTTTGTAAGAGATTGACAAGACAAGTCAACCTACTGAACAGTAGCTAAAAGTACTGGACAGTAGCAACCAGTACTGTCTTAGGCATTGCTGACCGGCGAAAAATATGCCTCCAGATTACCGCAATGGGCAACAAGGAGGCATAAGACCTACTGACCACTCTAAAAAAATGAGTGTCCAGAACAATGCCAGGTGTTTTCCTAGCGGTAATGAGTCAACTTGTCCGTGCAATGTCGCTCCCTCAACAAAACCTTCCACTAAAAAAAATGTTTAATTGTGTTATACGTTTTACTTAAATTATAAATAGATTGTAACTACGGATGAATGCTTGAATAAAAAGATAAAATAATTAAACTTGTAATGTATAATTGACATAAGACTAAATATGAAAAACTAATGTATTTTAATTTGCTTCTCACGAATTATAAAAATATATAGAAAGCAAGCAGGACTAAACAATGTACCTGAAAATATTATCCACAAACTTAAAACATTCGAGTAAAAATTATCAGATGTGTTGATTACCTAAACTGTGAGACACACACACTCAAACAGAAATGCACATTAAATTGAAACCTTTTCACAAATATTAATGGCAAAATAATTAGGCTATAAACTTAAGGAGATTCAGAACAAAAAAAAATGATTTTGTAAGAGATTGACAAGACAAGTCAACCTACTGAACAGTAGCTAAAAGTACTGGACAGTATCAACCAGTAATGTCTTAGGCATTTCTGACCGGCGAAAAATATGCCTCCAGATTACCGCAATGGGCAACAAGGAGGCATAAGACCTACTGACCACTCTAAAAAAATGAGTGTCCAGAACAATGCCAGGTGTTTTCCTAGCGGTAATGAGTCAACCTGTCCGTGCAATGTCGCTCCCTCAACAAAACCTTCCACTAAAAAAAATGTTTAATTGTGTTATACGTTTTACTTAAATTATAAATAGATTGTAACTACGGATGAATGCTTGAATAAAAAGATATAATAATTAAACTTGTTAAAATATTATTAACATAAGACTAAATAAAAAAAACTAATGTATTGTAATTTGCTTCTCACGAATTATAAAAATATATAGAAAGCGAGCAGGACTAAACAATGTACCTGGAAATATTATCCACAAACTTAAAACTTAAATAATTACGTAAAATCAGAAATTAGATAAAAATAAAAATGAACATTGAATTGAAACTTTTAACAAATGTTGGTTACAAAAAGATTAGACTACCGGTAAAAACTTAAGGAGATTCAGAAAAAATCACTTTGTAAGAGATTGACAAGACAAGTCAACCTACTGAACAGTAGCTAAAAGTACTGGACAGTAGTAACCAGTACTGTCTTAGGCATTGCTGACCGGCGAAAAATATACCTCCAGATTACCGCAATGAGCAACAAGGAGGCATAAGACCTACTGACCACTCTAAACAATTGAGTGTCCAGAACAATGCCAGGTGTTTTCCTAGCGGTAATGAGTCAACTTGTCCGTGCAATGTCGTTAACTTACAAAGCCTGCCACTAAAACAATAATTAACTGAGGTAAAATGTTATTTTTTATTATAAAGAAAAGTAGTAGAACTTGCTTTTAACTAAATACAAAAATATTCAGAATGCATGCATGAGTGAAACAACTTTTCTGGATAAATTGTCAACCAACTTCAAAAATACGAGTAAAAAGTAATGGATATGCTATCGAACACTTATAAAATAATTAACCTCAATTACTTAAGCTAAATAACTAATAGAAAAATACTCTTTTAATCCCATTAGTAGTAAGTCAATACAATTACTAGTATAATGTACTTAAGAAATTTGGTTTGTTTTTTAGCTTTTCAAAATAGTGCTCACAATACAGTATAATTATGACAAGTCATTGGAATCCAGTTATTGACAAGAGTTGTGCTACAAAATATTATACAAACAACAGAATTTCTGTTTCACTGGTTGTAACTTTTATATTGATAGTTTAAACATATTGTGATTAACAAAGATGCTGTGTCAATTTAAATGGCTCTTTAATAAAAGCTGGAAATCTTAAAACATGTATAAATGTGAAATGTGGGTCAAATTGACAGCGTTAGGTTTATCACCAATATAAATCTGTATAAGTGTATTATAATACATAAAATTATATTCAATTATTCAGCGACAAAGAAAGAAATACTATCAACAGTTGTTGTTCAATATGGTCATCCAATATTTTAGTGTTGGGGATTTGAGTCATACAGCGACAAAGAAAGAATTACTAACAACAGTTGTTGTTATTTATGGTCAACCAATATTTTAGTATTGGGGATTTGTGTCATACAGCGACAAGGAAAGAAATACTAACATTAGTGGTGTTTTTTATGGTCAACCAATATTTCGGTGTAATAGATTATGCCATGCAGCGACAAAGAAAGAAAATTAATATCAAAAAACAGTAATTTATCTTTAGGGTGTTTTAGTGTGGGGTATTTGTATCACACAGAGACAAAAAAGAAATACTATCAACAGTTGTTGTTTTAAATGGTCAACCAATATTTTAGTGTTGGGGATTTGTGTCATGCAGCGACAAAGAAATAAATCCTACAAGCACAAATGGTTCTTTAGGGTCAATCAATATCTTAGTGTCGGGGAACTGTGTCATACATAGACAAAGAAAGAAAGACTTTCACGAGTTATTGTTCTTTAGGGTCAACCAATATTTCAGGGTAATTGATTTGTGTCATACAGCGACAAAGAAAGAAATACTTACAACATTAATGGTTCTTAAGGGTCAACCAATATTTTAATGTTGAATATTTGAAGAAAGAAAACTAATGATAAAACAGTAGTTGTTCTTTATAGAGTTTTAGTGAGGGAGATTTGTGTCATACAAGGACAAAGAAAAAAGTATTAAAAACAGTTGTTGTTCTTTATTGTCAACCAATATTTTAGTATTGGGGATTTGTGTCATACAGCGACAAGAAATAAATACTTACTGCAGGTATGGTTCTTTATGGTCAACCAATATTTCAGTGTAATAGATAATGTCATACAGCGACAAAGAAAGAAAATTAAGATTAAAACAGTAATTATTCTTTAGGGTGTTTTAGTGTGGGGAATTTGTGTCATACAGAGACAAAGAAAGGAATACTTTCAACAGTTGTTGTTTGATATGGTTTACCAATATTTTAGTGTCAGGTATTTGTGTCATGCAGCGACAAAGAAAAAAGTATTAAAAACAGTTGTTGTTCTTTATTGTCAACCAATATTTTAGTATTGGGGATTTGTGTCATACAGCGACAAGAAATAAATACTAACTGCAGGTATGGTTCTTTATGGTCAACCAATATTTCAGTGTAATAGATAATGTCATACAGCGACAAAGAAAGAAAATTAAGATTAAAACAGTAATTATTCTTTAGGGTGTTTTAGTGTGGGGAATTTGTGTCATACAGAGACAAAGAAAGGAATACTTTCAACAGTTGTTGTTTGATATGGTTTACCAATATTTTAGTGTCAGGGATTTGTGTCATGCAGCGACAAAGAAAAAAATACTACAAACACGAATGGTTCTTCATGGTCAATCAATATCTTAGTGTCGGGGAATTGTGTCATACAGAGACAAAGAAATACTTACCTCAGTTATGGATCTTGGGGTCAACCAATATTTCAGGGTAATAGATTTGTGTCATACAGCGACAAAGAAAGAAATACTTACAACAGTAATGGTTCTTAAGGGTCAACCAATGTTTTAGTGATGAACATTTGAAAAAAAACTAATGATAATAACAGTAATTGTTCTTTATAGTGTTTTAGTGAGGGAGATTTGTTTCATACAAGGACAAAGAAAAACGTAGTAACAACAGTTGTTGTTCATAATGGTCAACCAATATTTTAGTATTGGGGATTTGTGTCATACAGCGACAAAGAAAGAAATACTAACATTAGTGATGTTTTTATGGTCAACCAATATTTCAGTGTAATAGATAATGTCATACAGCGACAAAGAAAGAAAATTAAGATAAAAAACAGTAATTATTCTTTAGGGTGTTTTAGTGTGGGGGATTTGTGTCATACAGAGACAATGAAAGGAATACTATCAACATTTGTTGTTCGATATGGTCAACCAATATTTAAGTGTTGGGGATTTGTGTCATACAACGACAAAGAAAGAAATACTATCAACAGTTGTTATTCGATATGGTTTACCAATATCTTAGTGTTAGGGATTTGAAGAAAGAAAACTATTGATAAAAACAGTAATTGTTCTTTATGGTTTCAGTGAGGGAGATTTGAGTCATACAGTGACAAAGAAAAAATACTAAAAATAGTTTTTGTTCTTTATGGTCAATCAATATTTAAGTATTGGGGATTTGTGTCATACAGCGACTAATAAGAAATACTATCAACAGTTGTTGTACGATATGGTCAACCAATATTTTAGTGTTGGGGATTTGTGTCATGCAGCGACAAAGAAAGAACTACTACCAACACTAATGGTTCTTTAGGGTCAACCAATATCTTAGTGTTGGGGAATTGTGTCATACAGAGACAAAGAAAGACTTTCACGAGTTATTGTTCTTTAGGGTCAACCAATATTTCAGTGTAATAGATTTGTGTCATGCAGCAACAAAGAAAGAAATTCTTACTACAGATATTGATCTTTATTTTAGAGTTTGGGATTTGTGTCATACAGTGACAAAGACAAAAATGTTCTTACAACATTTGTGGTGCATTAGAGTCAGTCAACAACTAATTATGAGAGTTGTGTGTCATGCAGCAGCACAAAAAGAAATACATTTTGTAATGTCTTTGTGTCATACAGAACATTAGAAAAAAACTATATAGGATCTCCTGACATTGCACAGGGGGTCACGTCGAGATGACCTTTGTGTCGACCAATCAATGGCTAGTTTTATATAGGCTCATTTATATCAATTTGGCAGTTATATATTTATCCCACATGTCAAAGTAAGAAGCATGCAACATGATGCTGGTGTTTTTACCACGGAGGGTAAATGTATGTGCTATACAGTAACAAAGAACAAAATAATGAGGCTTGCTTTTGGTAGAATGTATTCCTCGGAGTGATTAAAATAAGTTGTATAACCAATGTCATAAAAAATACAAACACGTTTTGAATCAAGAAGTCATTTCTATGGGCCAGTGAAAAACTAGTATTTATTCTCTTTTATTTACAAGTAGTTAGGACTAGTTATAAAATAAATCAAACCCGGGTCGATAGCGCAGTTGGTAGCGAGCCGGGATTCGGAATCTCGTGTCCCGAGGGGGGGTACGGATTCGAATCCAACCCGGGGAGGTTATACCCTTTATGAAAATTTGACAATAATGTCAATTTTTCTCCATTGATTAGATAATATGGAAAAGTTCCCGGCCTTGTGGAAGGGTAGGTGAATACTGGTTATAGACAAGGGTCCGGGAAATGTAGGTTAGGTGTGCTGGACGCCATAAAATGACCTAAAATTGTGTTGACATGGCGTTAAAATCTAATAAAAAAATAAAAAATAAATTAATCAAGAAGTCATTTCAATGGGACAGTGCAAAACTAACCAACACTCTTCCTTCATTTTACTAGTAACTAGATTTAACTGAATCATTGATTTTATGATGATAAAAATGTATAAGAAACAATACTTAGCTTGTAACTGTGACCCAGCACCAAGAACAACAACACCAACTGAAGTATTATATATCTCCATAGCAACCATTATCATCATCATTATCACCATTATTATGTAAATAAATCGCATCACTCCTCAAGCTTAGGTACATAATCAGGATGACGTCAGACATATGATGAGATATGCTGTTATATATGTATATCTACAAGGTGAAACTGAAATAAAAGTAAATAAATAATTACATATAAACGTATTAAATACGTTCGCATGTGTATTCGCAACCGCGAACAAGACCAGTCGCGTTTTTCTTCGTGGAACAAAAATGAACTTTCATCATCAAAGCAGTGCTATTTGGATACAGAAATAATATTTTGTGGCATATTTGTTTAAATACATATGACATGCGCATCCATATACAGTGCCCACCAAAAGTTTGGAGTCATTTTCACTGTGTAAGCCTACAACAAAGGTTTTATCAAAATATTGTTAGCCATTTAGTTTGAAATGCTCTTATTTTTGCTTATTTATTTTGTTAAAGTACTATTTGTAGTTGAGACTATCAAAGTATGTTAAAAGCTTATATAATTGCATTTAATTTGTATTTTAGGCTTCATGAAATCAGATGCTGAGTCTTATAAATATGATCAAGAATATAGGATCCTTGATGTGATGCATTCAAGAAATTTGTTTACATTTAATCATCAACCATATAAAAAATCAAAAATAATGTTTCTACCAAAAAAATAAAGAAATTTAATATTTTATTAAATTTCCTTTGTCTCCAAACTTTTAGTAGGTACTGTACATGTACAATGTCTGGTCTATTAACGTTATATTTGAACTCGTTGTATTTTTGAGAAATAATAAGTTGCATGTTATACATTAAATATTTGGCATAGTTTTATTGCCAGTTTATAAATCGAAGTAAAATATACATAACATGAACTGAAACTAAATACATATGAATAAAAACCAGGTCCTAGCTTCACAAACAAACTTAAGTACAAACTCAGTAACAGACTCGAATGTTTTTGTCTATGAATAACATGTCAATTAAGTTATGATAATAAAAATACATAAAATATTTTAATATAAAATATCATGGGTTTGTTTATAAACTTAAAGCAACAAACTCAGATTTCATTTGAGACTAAACTCAACATTTCATTAACAGACTCAAATCAAAACAATTGAATTTAACCTTACTCAAAAATGTTTCTCAACTTCGTTTTTTAAAAAGTACTTTTACCCAACTTTTGGACTTTCTAATATTCTTATATTTTGTTGTAACATAAACTCAATTAGCAAAATTTATGATCAAAACGAGTACGAAGTTAAGTTTTTTCGTGAAACTGGGGCCAGTTTATTTTTTTTTTGGATCCAGAAGGGTCGTAAGTGGGGGGGGGGGCACAGGGATGGTTCGGTAGGGGTATTCCCTCCCGACAGTATGGGAAATTTTGAATGTAAACATGTCAAACGTTCAAATCTGAGCACTTTAAAATGCTTTTTTACAAAAAAGAATGAAGCTAAAACTATATTAATTATCATTTTCTTCTGAAGAAAAGTGATGCAATGCATAGCAATTCCCATTCATGGCATTGATTACTTTGTAACTTTTAATACATATTAATAAAAAGATTTCATGCATGTGAATTAGATCAAAGGGCCTGACCCAAAGGGTTGGGTGGGTACGGGAGGGGTATCCCCTCCCGAAGATGTGGATTTTTTTTAAATTTTTGCATGTCAAAGGTGCAAATCTGGGCACTTTTAAACACTATATAAAAGGATAAAATGAAGCTAAAATTTGGTAAATTATCATTACATTTTAACAAAAAAGTCAAATCCTGCCCGTAAAAACTATGATTTAAATCCAAGTTGTTTGGCTATACTCAGTGTTAAATTAAAAACACGTAAGTCCATTCAATACCGCTGTCCCCTAACAGTTTAGTCGGAACGACGGAGTGGTTGAATTTGGTGGCTCGGGAGGGGTATCCCTCCTGACAAAAAAATGATGACAAAAAAGCAGTTTTGAGCAGTTTTGGACACTACAATGTACTCTGAAAAATTGAGCGCTATAATTCAGGTATCATTCCTCAATGTGCCCTTTTTTGTTCGTTTAAATTTAATTTGTTGGCCATTCTCGTAGCTAGTATTGAGAATCCTACTAGACTCTGGGAACGAGAATGTGTTTGTTGGCTAGATAAATCCCATTCTCGTACCCCGAGGTTTACAAAGAACGAAAATGGATAAAATCCAAGACTTACAAAAAATCATCAATTTCATAAAAACTATACTTGGTAACTTGTATAAAACCATTGAATGCAATGGGAAAATTCGCCGATTTAACATCCAAAAATGGCAGGTTTAAGATACGTTTTTTTTTTAATAAAGAGGCTTAGTTTATTGTGTTGAATGTCAGTGTTGTGAGTTTTTCGAACGTTTTCAGTGGATTTACGAGAATGGTTGCTGGTACGATTCCAAACGTGGAAATACGCTAGCCGAAGAAACACATTTGTGTATTCCTTTGGAAAAAAAGGAATAAAAGTATTTAAAACTCTTATTGATATATTATAAAACAACAATTTAAAAGTTAACGAAACAAAAGCCTATGAATTTTCATTGAATGAAAAAAATATTTAACCTCTAATTAATTTTAGTATTGTTTTTCGTAAGAAAACTTGTTGTAGGGTAGGTCACTCTTGAAAAGTTACTTGAAAGTTTAATTCATTTACCTTCATTTTCTTAAAAATAAAAACATCAATCACTTTAACAAAATTCGTACATCATTTTAATGACAAAAATCATTCGACTTTACTCGGCTTTTCTTAGTCTAACTTGCTATGAAAAACGCCTAAAAATAATTTATGTTTAGGCTTGGTCGCTTTTAATACAGGGTGTACAAAAAGAAAGTTTACAGTTTTGATGCTAATTTATAACATGTTAATACTCTTCTAGATTATCACAAACTTGTACATGTTTAGACAATAGGTGTAAGTTTTATCCCTGTCATTTGTAACATATTTGGTCCAAAACTTTACATGAAAACTCCAATTTACTAAAATTACAAATTTTTGTGGTTGACGTCAAATTAGTAATTGATAACGTTTTCCACATGTTGTTCTTTTTGAAACTTCACTTCTCTCACGCCCTCCTTGAAATTGTCAAAAACTTTAACACAAGTGTCTACAAATTTATGGGGCTGTGCAGCTGACCAAAATTTCATAATTTACTTGTAAACATGTCCGTACAAAAGTAAACTCATCCATATACCAAACATCTTGAAATGTGTCGACGTTATTTTCAACAACATCAGTGGCTCAGTTATAAAATGCTAATCTATCCACTTGATCAGTTATTGATAAGCTTTGCATAATTTATATTTGATATGGAAACAGTTCTTAGTTTTTTTATGATATTATGTACAGATGTTTTGGAGACATTCATCTCTGATGATACGCTTTGAACAGATTTTTCTGGACTTTGTTGAAGCATGTCTTGGAGTGCACTGACATTTTCTTCACTTCTGCTGGTCAAGGGACCCCACTTTGATGCATCTTTTACATTTCGAAGTTGTTCAAACTTCCAGACAATTTTAAATATTATCATTCTACCCATGCTTATGCCTTTATACATATTTTTGAACTTTCGTTGCGCATCTGCTACACTTTAACTTTCGTAAAAATGTTTTATGATAAAAACAGTTAACTCGCTGATCAGACGTCAGACGCGTCATCTTGAAAATAACAAGTTTTTACCCGATGACATTATATGGCGATGTCAAACATTCTAGCGTGTCAATATAATGTGCATTTAAAACTTGAGCATATGCACTTTAAAATGGTATATTTTTCATTAATATAACGTAACAATTGATAAAATGACGAAGGTGTGAAACTGTAAACTTTCTTTTTGGACACCCTGTACCATAGAAATACATCAGACAATCGTGCAAGCTCGAGTGTCATAATAATGACGTAAAAATGCACTCGACTAGCTGCCCTCGTCTTTTCGCCATCTAACTTGCTATTAAAACGCCAATGATATACACTAGTAAATAGGGGTGTAACAATACGGTAAAAACCGTATTGCAATATATTGCAATACACGAAACCCGTATTGCAATATATTGCAATATATTGCAATACATACTGTTCTTTTGTGCATGTATGCATAGCATGAATTAATACACATGTATCGTCTTAATTTGATTGGCATTGTACATAGATATTTGTATTTCCAAAGAATCTGTACGTATTATGCAAATGTTTGAATAAGTTAGAAAAAAAAAGGTTTTGGATGGACTTTCAAAGATAAATATTCTCTCACTTTACGAAAAGTATTTCAAGTTTCCGAACCCATTTTAACATTTATTCAAACGTTTAAATTTCAGATTCTGATAAAAACAATCAGTTTGGAACATTACTAGAAAACCGGTTCAGAGAAAAACGAACCGGTTAAAAACCGCCAGAAGTCGTATTGCAATATTAACCGGTATATCGGTTAACCGTTACACCGCTACTAGTAAACGAGATAACACAGTGCACAATAAACAAGTTTAGGCCTCGTAAGCTAGTTACCATCGTAATTTCATTGGTGGCGGTCTGAAATATACTGTTGATGTGTGCAATGTAGACAATATACATAGCTATTGATATCTATGTGTCTGTAAAAAAAGAGCATACACTTGCACGATCAATGATTTGAATGCTTGAAGGTCCGATCTGGGTACCCTGAGATGCTTGAATGTATCGATTTAGATCATTATCTATTTTAATAGATCGGATGAATGATTTTATAATAAAATTGATGTAAAAGTCTTGTTGATATTGCTTTGATGGTGCCGAATTTGTGCCCTTTCCTTAGTATGAGTGACAATATCTGTGGGGCTCCCCGGTAAACCCGGGCCTGACTTGTCAGATTTGCGAAAAATGCAGCAAACAGTACAGATCGAGTTGAATAAATCATATTTAGCTATTAGCTATATTTTTAGACAAATTTCTGCAAGCAACTTAGATTCGTATTCCACCTTTTGCTTCTTATTTGATCCCTAATAACACATTGATAAGGATACAGTTGCTAATTAATATAGCAATTATATAGATAGGTGTGGACGTGGCAGAGCGGTTACGACGTTGGACGGGTGATCATTGGATAGCCAGCACCGCGTTTGTTCGAACCCCATTCAAACCCAACCCGGTTTTATAGAAATTTAATCCTGCTAGCTCAGTACTGAGGGACCAGGAAGCAGACTCAAACATGATAAATCTAAGTTGTATGAGCTTGTTTCACAATTCACAATAAAATAAATTAGTATACCAATTAGTATATCTCTATGAAACAACACGGTGCGAAATTTGAATCATTGCCTTAATGGCCATCGGATAATATCAGTTCGTAATTGCTTGGCCACAATCTAGTTTTTAATCTACATGTACTTTCCAAAGGGGTACAGGTTCGAATCATCCATTCCGGGGCGGTTATACCCTTCCATGAAAGTTGGACAATAATGTCAATTTTCCTCCATTATCAAGGTGAATTGAGAACTTTCCGGCCTTATGATTGAAGGGTAAGTGAGTACTGGTTGTTAAGTATGGTCCAGCAAAGCAAGGTTAGGTGCACTAGCCTCCATAAACTGACCTTAATTTGTGTTGACACGGCATTGAACGCAGTAATAGAAAACAATAAAAAACAACAATCCAAACCACTGAACTTTTGAAAAATGTTGACCAGCGCTCGCTAAAACGACTGCACAGAATCGCTCATAATTTAATTAACAATAAAAATGGGAATTTAAACAAAATCATAAATATCAAAAATAAAATATATAAAACCTTCATTTAGTAACCTCCAACGTTTAAAACAAATATCATATCCATGCACAAATAGTTCAACAATCGCCATTAAAATCCTTACTATTTATTACACATCAACGGATTAAGTCACGTGACTACATAATTATCGTCTGGCTATGAATGAGTGATTTTCTCTTCTCTCACGGCCAATACACCCTGTTTTCTACGAAGTCCCTAAAGTACCATTTGTTCCATTTTTTTCAAGATATTTTTTTTCATATTAATTCTTTTAAACGAAATGGTCATTCGTTTTTAAGAATTACATGTAATTAATTCTTATTTTAGGAAATGTTAGTCCTTGAAAACGAAGTAATTTTTACGAAGTTTTATAAAATTAATGTCAATATAGGATTCCTTAAGCTTTCTTTGATTCGTTACATTTTAAACACGAATACATATGCTGATCTAGGATTTCCAGTTATTTGGGGCTTGGGCAAAGCCCTGTTGAACCTCATTTTTCACAACCCGTGTTTTTCACAACTTGTGAAAAACGCGTACGTATTTTTCACAACTTGTGTGAAAAACACGTTAGCAAGCAAATTTCATACGAGCATAGAAACGCATTTTTCACAACATCAAATCTGGCGAAAAAAATGTTTGAAAAATTTGAGTTTTTTGGTACTAACGCATTTTTCACACATGTAAATTTTTAGTTGCCAGCTGTAAGTAAGTAAGTGAGTTATTTATTTTCGTGACATGTGTTATGACAATATTACAAACATGAAAACAACATGAAGAGTAATTACAGATAAACACCCGACCCAATGGGTGTAAAAACCACAGCCTTTAAAAAGACAAATTTTGTGAAAAATGAGGTTCAAAGTTTGTTACAACCTGTTTTGTAATAAAAACCCGAATTGTAAAAACTATTACAAAACAGGTTATAACAAACATACAAACGCGTTTTGTAATAAAATCCCGAAATGTAATGAAATGGCTAGTTGTATTAATTTTATTATAAAATATAGTACACTACATTTTATTGGTAAAGAAAGAAAATAATGTTTAACAAGCAAACATAAATGTTCAAATAGACAAATTACTTACATTTCGCAATGTTAATTTGAAGATTTCTACAGAAAAACAAGTTGTCATATTTTATTGCAAAAAGAGTTATTACAAAAGTGGTTGAACTTACCAACCGATTTATTATAAACTTTTGTTACAATTAGGGGTTTTATCACAAAACGGGTTTTAACAAAAGTTGAAAAAAAACACGAGCGTAATTTTACAGGTTGTGAAAAACACGTTTGTGAAAAATGAGGTTTAATGTTGAACCTCATTTTTCACAGAACGCGTTTTTCACAACCTGTGAAGAACACGTTTGTGAAAAACGAGGTTCAACATGGCAAACTTGTTCAATTCTGGAATCTATCGCCCGCCTCGAGGTTTTATCAGCACACTTTCACAGCAATTTTGTTACTATTCATACAACATATGAATTCCAGTATTGAGCGACGGTAAAAAATCTGACAATGAAATCTTACCTCTGAAATTGACCACTGTGTTACAATTCACAAAATATAACTCACATATTTGCATAAATAAAACTACAATGACCTTTACTTTTATATATCAATTACATAAGCTATAATCATATTCATTTAAGTTTAATATGCATGCATCTTCCCAACATGTAAACCTTTTTTTACCAACGGTATATCTTACCAAAACATGAAATACTGTAGAATCTTCATTTTGCCATCTAATAAATAATAAATAAATATAAGTGTCAGGGCGGATAATGGGTTATGTGCTTCATGCGTCATGCCCCAAGAGTCGCTAGTTTGAATCCCTCTCCTCCACTTAAACGACTAAGGCTTGATAGAAAGTGCTATAAACATAACATATTACCATGGATATTCGCGCTGTTACAAGGGAGCGTAACGTAGGATGCTAGGACATAAGTGTTCTTAGAAGCATTAGAATAATAACTCTGCATAGCAATGAAAATGTTGCTAAGTGTGCTTTAGCAGCTGCTATGGACCTCAAGGCGGTTGATTCGGATGTGAAACTTGTTAATACGGAAATTATAACAGTACCATGGGGCATGTGTGCTTACTATGTTCCTTAAGATGACTTCTCTATGTGCTAAAGTGGTTGCTTGAACGTAAAGATGGTTAAATAAGGCACAACTCTGGCTGGTTGAAGACCTTAGAGTGGTTGCGACATCGTGCGTCCACGTGCGACGTTAACCATCTAAATAAAGTATTTGAATAAAAACTGAAACATTAATTTTGTTTATCATAATATACTTTAAATATAATATGATATTGACCCATGTTGTGAAAATTGCGTTAGGACTAAAAATCAAAAAATATGTCTAACGTAATTTTCACATTGCTCATTTGTGAAAAACGCGTACGCAATTTTCACCACTTGTAAAAAATACTAACGTGTTTTTCACAAGTTGTGAAAATTGCGTACGCGTTTTTCACAAGTTGTGAAAAACACGGGTTGTGAAAAATGAGGTTCAATAAAGCCCTGACTAGCGGTCCAGGGAGGCTGCGGCCCCCAAATCTAATTGTTAAGGGATTTAGACACAATTACAGAACATAAACTATCATTTTCCAGGGTATCTAGTTATATATCACAAATTTTCTTACAGCCGTTAGATCATATTAAAAACTTACAAATAATTAGAAGGAATGATCCTTGAATTATTGTATGTTATGCAATTATATTAGTGTACTCCCAGCCTTGTTACTTATTGCACGCATAGCGTGTGAATATGTTTTGACATTTATATATATTTTTTTTCCTATAAATATCATATTTTATGATAGAAAAAACCTTTGTTTGGATGATTTTAGGAGGGTGGGGGGCGTACGCCGGGTCCGCATTCTAATATACTAATAAATATAAACAAATACAAATCAATCTGTTATTATTGCAATAAAATAGTTTGTAAAGCGTATTTAAATTGTAACATATCTGTCAATGAAATTTTCATATTTTCATTCGATAATTTATTCACTCCCATCAGTCGTTAAATAAAGATAATATAAATTGTAGAATGGATAGTTGAATTCTGCATAGCAACGGGACCATAAAACTTGTACAATCTTATTTAATTTGATAAAAATACGAGAAATCTCAGATTTTATTGCACCTATTACGCATAAATAAAGGATCATTATGGTGACAGTCTCATACGATAATTGTAGTTTAAACATTGTGATAAAGCGCGCCATTTTTTGCATTCTATGTTTAGTCTTAGAATAGGTCAAGTAAAAGTAATATTAGTGTCCCTTCGGTGACGCTTTGTTTTGAAAAATATGTTTTTAGTTGACATTTTTTCATGTATCCGATGTTTTGGTTTCTATTTTTGTTAAAACTCCTTTTTTCGCCCAAATGGTGTTTACAAGAATTTCACATGAGTTCTAATTTGTGCACGCACATGATTTCAACATTCAGTCTATTCAAACATTTTGCATTGGATGCTTAGACCATTCTGCGGACTGAATTCCTATTACAAGAAGGTAAGAACTTTTATTTGTTGTTATTATCTGTTACAAAATTCTCAATCACTCATCCGCTGTTTAGGGGAGACAGGGGCTGGTTGGTACACTTTTCGTACAAGATTGAATGCTATTTAAAGCCAGCGTAGTTTTAAAGTAGATATAAAGATGTAAACATTGCCGATAACGGCACATGAAACAAGTCTCGCATGTTTGACTCGTATTTTCATAGTTTTTGGTTTTTTTATACGAATTTAGTTTAGCTCGACTTTGAAACAAGTTCTTACAATTTAGATTAATCACTTAAGTCCGCTTCCTGGTCACCCAGGACTGAGCTAGTAGGACAAAGTTTCTTGCTCAAGAAAATAACGGGGTAAGTTTTTGGGCGGAATTCGAACCCAAGCGAAGCTGACTATTCAATGATTACCAGTCCAAAGTCGAAACCGCTCGACCACGTCGCCGTATTTTTGATTAGTTCCTCAATAATAGTCATGCCTCAGTCCCATAAAATCGTGCTTTGTTGCGGATCCGTACGAGCAGACAACAGAAGGCCGTGGAAAGCCTTGCGTATTAAAGTGACGGTACGCACATGGTACAAAACAACACACACGGGCGGAGCCGTAGCTGGAAGATATGCAAGTTTAATCAAGACTCGGCCACGAATTTGTTCACGATTTGACTTTAAACTGATACGTATATCCCCGGCTCATCTAACGAACCCTGGTAAAAACGTAACAGTCAGTATGGGTACGCAAGACTTCGTGCAAGTCCTTGCATGGCTTGATCGCACTGCGCCCGTACGGTGCACTCATCGCTATTTTATGTTTATGGGACTGTAGCGTTAGTTTGTACTAAGCATTTATATCATTATGTAAGTGTATTCACATTCTCGTTCCCAGAGTCTAGTAAGATTCTTTATAACCTCGGGTACGAGAATGGTGTATTCGTAAACCATTGTGTAAATTTACAAAACTAATAAAACAAGTATTAATAAGCCAATTTCAGCAAAAATTGAATGATGACTTAAACGCTTCTTGTAAGAGTAAAATGTACCAATTAATTAAAAAACAGTATAAGAATCCTACCTTGACATTTTATCACCACCCCAGCGTATTCAACGTCTTCATTTCAGATCAGGTAACAACAGCATAAGCGGATCTAGCCCGAACACCCATCTGAAATTTTCAAAATATACCCGTCCATGAGTGCATTTTTTAAATGTACGCCTTTTTTAAGTAGCATGAAGCAATTCTTTTTCGGGCTCGCTTCGTCCGACACTGTATAGTTCTATTACATTAACCTGTCACAACTTGAATAATTACACACTCACTGAATGTGTTATTATTTAACCTCTTTTAAAACATTGAGTCACCAATCAATATAAATCATTGATAATCTAACAATGTATGCGGCGATTTTGAATATCGGGGTTATAACAAGTTTGAAAGGGGTTAAAAATAACAGATTCATTGACCGTGTAATTATTTAAGTTGTGACAGGTTAATGTAATAGAACTATAACATAGATCTAAAGGTCTGTTTTGTAGATTTTATCATAAATATTGCGTTATACTGCAAACAGTGCATGATGTGGTTGTGTTTCGAAAGTTTGAACCCCCTTAGAAGGAGTTAAGACCCCCCCCCCCTTAAAATTCCTGGATCCGCCACTGAATAGAGTCTTTATAGTAGTAGGCCGCTCGTATAAAATTTCACGCAATGAAACGAGATGCAATCCATGCACTAATGACCTAGGAGACAAAATGCATTATCTTCTTATTTGTTCTTTTTATCGTGAACTAAAGAAAACTATATTTCATGTAAATGTTCTAAAAGACGAAATGTAATTAAATTTTATGAAATAATGACAACAGACTATGAAATAGTCACAAAAAACTCACTACATTTATTAATGAAATCACACAACACTTCGCCAGACATCGTATACACAAAACGCACGCACTAAGAAACCTTCAAGTTTACACGTGATTAATTCACCTTGTAGACAAACCTGCTTATATCTAATAAATTTAAATCATTACCTGACGCTTTCTATCATAATATAAATTTCCAATGAACAGTTCATATGATTTAAAGAAATTACATTTCATAATACATAAATAAATTATTAATTAAGACATAATTTATAAGTAATTTAGCTTACCTCAGTATTCGTATAAAATCTACAACTATACAACCATAATTTAGGTCACTGAGCTAGTAGCCACGAAAAACCCGTGATTCACGCACGATGTACTCGGTTTAACCATTCAATAAAATAGATGTGTCCTACACGTTCCACTACACTGATCTTATTACTCTACATGTTAAAACTGTCGTACAAATCTAGGACACTAGTATTTTGTTTTTGTACTTTAAAAGATTTTTTAATTATTTTTTGCACCACCATCCCCACACTATACAATTCTATAACTTGCTTTATTTTGTTAAAATTTAAAAAAAATCTGTCAAGCTCGCAATAATACACACTTATGTTTAAATATACAAATGACCGTGAGAATATTTCTCTCAATATTTTATGAATTTTATGACAGTGATGCCAGCTTGCTTCTTAATTGCAAATTTGACAGCTAATTCCTAAGGCCATAACAAGTTGATAATATGTTCTACGGATTTTTCTAGAAAAAAATGGGGCGAGCGAGTGAAGAAAACAAATTAAAAGAAAAGACTTTATTCAGTTGCTTTATATAGCGGTTTGACCAAATTTTTATGAGCGAGCGAGGAAATAAAAATGTATTTTTTAAAAAGACTGTCAAAATTAAGGTGCGAGCGAATCCATAGAACATGATCAATTTGTTGTGGCCTAACTTTTGAATTTGTACCGTCATGTTGTATTCATATTCATATTGAATTTGGTCACATGTATTTACTCTGTAAACTGTGACAAAATAAAAGATATGGTCTGTTCTGTTAGCCTTAAAAATGCTTGGTAGGGTAATCACTATCGATTTTGATTCCTAGTCACCCAGTCCTGAGTTAGTAGGATTAAGTTTCTTGCTCAAGGAAACAACTGGGTAGGTTTTGGATGGGATTCGAACCAACGCAGGGCTGGCTATCCTATTATTACCAGTCCAACGTCGTAACCGCTCGGCCATGCCCGCTGTATATCCATACGTTAAAGTTCCTCAATAATAAGGATTCATCCGCACCTGCAAGTATCAGTATGTGATTAGTGACCATTTTCGTACCCCGAGGTTATCAAGATTCTTGATCTAAACTAGTATAGAGAATTGTACTAGACTCTAAGTACGGATATGATAGAAACACATTAAAAGCAGAAATACGTGAAATAGTAGCTTTAGTCAGTATTCTAAGCCGATACATATCAGAAACTACCTTAAAATAAGATTAGCCTTAAAATGCTTATTTCGATTTAAGATCGAACCCACGACCTTTCGAGACGTTGAAAGCTACTCTACCACGTCGCCATAAATGTTACATGTACCTTGAAAACAAGGGGGTACAAATGCCATATCATACCATTGCTAAGTGGTATGTTTTTATACTTTTAAATGATATCTTTACCAGGTATACGAGCTAACTAACTAGATGAAGATTTCTATCTTCTTCATTAATTATATAAACAAGTTCTCGGTGTTATAAAGTTAGTTAACTGACGTCAGGTAAAACTATCACCACAAAAATATATCTTAGAATCATCAAGGTTAAACTACATGTTAGATTATAATTAGTATCCATCCTAGAGTAGATTCCTTTATTTACGTTAGATTTTGTCAAATCTTATTCAGCTGTCAGTGGGGCATAGGTTAACTCCGCTGATTTAAATCTAATTTTATCAATCTCGAGTACAGACATTCTTTAGTGATTATAAAGGGTATTCATCCCATAGTTGATTATTTTATTTCTTGTTATGTACATATACTCAATGTAACTACTCATTACTGTTTCACAAATACCAGACATTATAACCCTTTATATATTGCTTGTGAAAAATGGCCTCATACAAGTTACATGTACTACGTTTCTTGCTTTCGTAACTATACTGTTTGACTAACTGGTTTAATAACTTCTTCTTTTTGGTGTTAAGTTTTACAGGGGTCTGTCCGCTCTTAAGGATGAATTGTGTGCATACCTGGGCTTGAACTTGACTTAAAAGTTCAAGTGTCTTGAATAGATATATTGCATGTTTTGGTAAGTTTTCAGCCAGTGCATGTTCCCCTTATCATTTCACAACTGGGCTTAGGACCGGTCACGGCTAGTTAGGTTTAGTGACGATAAATGATATGAAATTATATTGCAATACCTTAAGACAATTCGCATATATTTCTATATATTTTCTACTCTATGTGTATTTCTTAAAACTGTTTTACTCTAGTTGTCTCCCTTGCAGTGTAAATGAATGGAAATTTCATCAAGTAAAAAAACCCAAAATACTTGTATTTCAAAACAAACCTCTTCTCAGACTCAAGAAGTGTAAACATTAAACTATCTCATCCTTAACCAAGATGTTTAAAATATACAACAAGATACTTTTAAAACATTGAACAATCTATACATGTAGTACATGATGTGAAATCGTAATTCTAATTTTCAAGTTTAGTGGTTTAGTCGCGCTTTAAGAAATTTTGTTAAATCATCTTTTATTATATGTTCTAATATAAAAATTCTTCATCGTTTGGATACATTAAGATGGTAGATTGGATTTATTCTCATGATTATAGGGTAAGAAAATGATAAATATATTTTTGTTCATCTATCATGTATATGTCTTTATGTGATGTTGTTAAATTACCACAACATAAGCTCGGTATGTTGCACACCTGACCACGGGTTCAAGGGTAGTGGGTTTTATTCGCGGGCGTACCTACGTACCTTCGTGGACTTTGATCATAAAATAGTTGCTAGGGTCATCTAGGGTCCCACCTACCTCTGTATCAAGTAGAGTTGATTTCAACCACTGGCCAGAGTCAGTGCTTTGTAAAGTTATAGGTTATAGGTAAGGGTCAAGAGATCTCTATGTACGCCGGTTTAAGGATAATGAATATGGCGACTGACCACAACGATACATCTATGGCTGAAAATGTCCAAATGGAGCTTTAAGCACCATAAATTATCCCATGTCTTGTATGGTTGTCCGGGTTGTTGAAAACATTCGAGTTTTCATTATGGTCACGTGTGTTTACCAACAATTAACAGATCGGAATATTTTGGGCGATTTCAGTAAGTCTCTTTCAAACGGAGTTGGGCGGTGAAAGCCGAGTCGTTACGATCGACAATTAATATGACTGAGACAAACTTGATCTTGTTTCACTTAATAAAATGGCCTAGCAAAAGTTTAAACCTAATTATTTTGGAATGAAATGGTAAATACGACAAGAAATGGAAAATTATTGATAATAAGGACTGCGAAAAGTGTTTTCAATCATAGACTGATACGCTTTTTAAAATTTTAAAATACATGCTTGGGTTTCATGCCCGATGTATTTTCCCTTCTACAGAATTATAACTTGGACTTTATCCTACCGCTATATTTAGACAGGGGAACATTTCATAGTACATGCCTTTTTCATTTGCAGTGCAAATGAAAATCTTAGAAATTACATATTCCAGTGTTACATATGAATGCTTTTGGACCTTCTGCTTTTATTAAACTGATTTCAGAAAATCCTAAGATCCAATGCATAAGCCTGATTGAGACAGCAATAGTCATACGTGATGATCATTTTGAAAACAGTTGGTTAACTGAACTTCTGTGTAGACTTTATGAATAGTTTCATCTTATATAATACATAGTGACAAATGTTTAACATCATACAGTAAAATAATTGGTCAATGAACACTAATCCCGGGTATAAATTATGGTATAACCTTTTGTATGGGATTGAAGGTTTATTACCTATGGTTTTCTATTATGTTCTGTTATATATACCCAATATTCATCGTTCTATTTTTTCATTTATGTTGCATGTATTCTGTTTGCTATCTTTGTCTTCTTTGACTCTCCAGTTTGGAGGAAATAAAGAAATATATGTTTCAGCGCTATATTTTTTTAATTTTTACCTGGTTCATGAAATCGACGAAAATAAATGTATGTTTACCTTAAGAAGACCACGTGAATATATACCCTGCTATCTGTTAACATGTACTGATGGGATATGATATTTGTATTAAAATGTTAACCTACTAATTTAGTACAGTAAAGCAAACCAATGTTAAATAAATTTTCAGTACCATATTGACTATAAAAAATTGTAGCTCCATGGCAGAGTGTCGGTCTTCAATAGAATAGTTCAAATATTCAAATCTCATAAAGTTAACAAAGCAATGACTGCCTGATTTTGGTACTATGAGACTCAAATAAACTTTCGCAATTTCTGTTGGCAGTTTTATTATTGAAGTTTCTATGATGAATCTCTTACAGAGTAATATATGTGACATAATTATTTCAATAGTAGAATCTTCTTTTTCATTGTAGTACATGTGTTTGTATTGTAGAGAATAAAACTTCCTACTGTGTTGATGTTCTGGCGGAAGTCCAGTGGTGAATCACTGATATTAAAGTCAGTACATACTAAATTTGTTATTTTTTAAAGAAAAGTCTGATTAAAACTATGTACGAGTCTTTCATTTATCATGCTCTTAGTATTATACAATATACTTAATATACTCAGCATTTGCTTTCATTGTTATTTCGGTATCTTAATTTTGTTCTGATTTTATCTGATGTCATTATTACAAAACTATGAAATAAAATGAAATAAAAAATACGGCCTGCACTAGATTTGAACCAATGCAAAATAAACTTAATCCTTGTAAATTCGTCAGAGTCGACTCTACCACCTGAGCTATTTCTGTATTCATTACAGAGGGCGAACAATAACATTATAAGAATATAAATCTGTAATTTGACCTCCATATTTTCAACAATAACAAATAAAAATATGTATTTACAGTGCTTCTTTATGTTATTTATTATTTACATCAATTATGTGCGATTTAGAAGAGGAGGAACGAATAATCTTGGAGATTGCTATACAAGTAACTCCGTTCACAAACCAACCAAGCAAGTCACGTGCAGTCTAATCGCCTGTTTGATTGGTCGGACAGACTTGTAAATTTTAAACGGAAATGATGGACCGCCATTTTCAACTGACAAAGTGGAAAAATGTTTTTTCATAGCTTGTCGTGGAATTTATACAATAAAACAATAAAAAGGTCAGTCGGTTTGTTAAACAATTCGTTTTTCCTTGAACCGTCGTGAGACTAAACCTTCGCTGTTATATATTGATGAATGCAGTAGAGAAAATACTCTGAGCGGACTCGACACAACAAGAATAAAATTTGGCCAATTTGGGGTATTTTTTGGAGTGAGAGGACAAGTCGCTTGAGGTGCACTTTAAGTTTACACAGATTTTTTTTTATAATTTTGTTTCAAGATTAGGGGTACGGGAGTTTAGTCAAAATATGAACCAATGTTGGTCATGTCTATATTTATTATTTATTCAAGGTGATTGTTGTTCAAGTCAGTTTCGCGCTTGAATCTCCATTACACGCCAAGTTTGTTTACTTATTATTGTCGAAAAACGTGAAACACAGACAAAAGTCGAAAAACGTGAAACACAGACAAAATCCCACTGATCCTTGTACAGTGTTGTGACGGTAATATATACTTATGTGTTAGCTGTGTAGAAATGAATTGGAATTTAAGTACAAATATTGGAGTTAAAATGTGTTAACTGTAAATATCATTTTTTCAAAGGGCGTAAGTCTACTCATCAAAAATGTGTAGAACAGAATGTAAACATTCTATAGATAGTCTAGGATTACATATAGACTGAACAAAAAACAAAACACTGTTTATAATAACAATACAATGAACTAACCCACGACGAGGGATGCCAAGGATGACTTTAAAATAACAATTGTGATATGTTATATATACTTGTGTCTTAGTTGTTGGTGTAATGGAAAGCGTTCTACCATGACAAGCATGATTTATCAAGTGCTGGTGGTTTATCAACCATGCCAATTTTATTAAAAAGAATTACACACATTTTTTTCCATTACTGCCTACCCCTGAAATGAATTGTCTCATTTTTAATGTTTACCAAAACACGTTTTTTGTACGCACTATAGTACATACTACATAGTGTCCCAAGTTATCCTGAATGACCTATCAAAAGACGGACTGAAATTGTTCGTTTCTTCTCAACTGTCAAAACATTAATAATTTTAGTACCCTCGTGATGGATTCAATCGTATAATTTTCCAAATTTTATAAATATATTAGTCTAGCATTTAAAGCGTGGAGAATTTTGTAAAACAAAACGTGTCTATGTGATAGACACAGATGGTCGAGTCAAAATAATAATACAGAATTTTCGCTGTGTAAAGAATGACATCATGTTCGTTTTTTCTCAACTGCAAAAACATGAATAATTTCACGGTGACTTCGTGCTTTTTGTCTAACACTCGTGATATTGAGATAGTGTGTAATCATCAACCGTGAAATTATTCAAACTTTGACAGTTGAGAAAGAACGAGCAATAATACAATTAAAAATTGTGTGCAGTGAAGTTGATTTTCATTCTATTGTTTGTATTATTTGTCTTGTCTGTTTTAGTGTGTTGTAAATTATTTTTATTTGTTTTGTCTCAATTAGGGAGCATTAAAATGATTAGTATCAGTAAAGGAATATCATTAGATGTAGATGTTATACTCTTAAGAAAATATATATCTTTTTAGTTTGATAAACCTAAATTATAATGCAAACATCTTATATTGCAGAGTTCTCATCACATTTCAAGATGAGTTTGATTACAAAATAGTCTCCATGGCAACAGTGAAAGTTGCTGTGAAATATGTGGAACAATTATGATCACAAAAATCTTTGGCATTTGGCTTGTATGGTAAGTCGATTATTTTACTGTTTTTTATCCCCAAAATTCTTGTACCCACTTAATTGTTGGCTCTGTCATATATTGACGTACATGTGTTAGATTCCTTTTGTAATTTAGTGCCTATTACTGAACACCTTAAACTATAATCTAGCTAGATAAAACTTGACATAATTAATTAAGAACTCCTAATCTTCGTTTCTAAAAGAATAAAATTGATAATTTTGTTATACATACATTAATATATTGATAGTTTCTATTTAGCTAGCAGAGACGGCTTGTCTTGGAGTAAAACACTGTAGAAGTAATTATCAACCAACTGTACTTTATAGTCTTTAATTTTATGCTGATGCACGATATCTGACTTTATAATCCAAGTAATTTCCTGGGCAGGGGAAATATTTTACAGTGATTCTTTGCAGCTGACATATAAGCTCATCGGAAATAAACCACTCTCACTTGGATGGAAGTTCATGTTCAAGAAAATCCGCAGTGTCTTTGTTGGGTTTGGACCTTGAACTTCTCGACCCCTAGGTGCATCCAACAACAGGACTAATGTTGCTATAAATTAATTAAGAATTACGGTATTTGGATAGCCTGTCTTTTGTCTAATATAACCCTTAATCATAATAGATAATATGACTTTATTACCCGTCGACTGTTTAACAAGGGGGATAATCCAATTATATTATTTTAGTTATATGTGTAGCGTTCGTCTCCCTTTATTCTTTCAAATTGGACGTCATGTTTGACATCAAAATTATTTTAGTTGCATGCAATGTGTTGTTTTTAGCTCGACTTTAAGTAGTAATGTAGAGCTCTCCTACTCGCCCCGGCGTCGGCGTCCGCGTCGGCGTCCACATTTCTGATTAAAGTTTTTGTACACAGATTAAAGTTTTTGTGCAGTAAAATACTTTCTTCTATATCTTTGTTATTTCTTAAGATATTAACTTTAAACTTTAAATATTTGTTCCTTACTAACAACCACATCTCATGTGACAAGGTTCATAACTCCAAACACTTTTTTCTGAGTTATCTCCCCTTGAACTGATTGTGCACAGATTAAAGTTTTTGTGCAGTAAAATGCTTTCTTCTATATCTTTGTTATTTCTTAAGATATTAACTTCAAACTTTAAATATATGTTCCTCATTATCAACCACATCTCATGTGACAAGGTTCATTACTCCAAATATATATTTTTTCAGAATTATCTCCCCTTGAACTTAGAGTTTTCTTAAATAAATATTTGTTTTTACTGCAACTGTTTTATTTCTTTAGGTTTTGACTTCAAACTTTAAATATATGTTCCTTATTATCAACCACATCTCATGTGACAAGGTTCATAACTCCAAATATATATTTTTTCAGAATATTCTCCTCTTGAACTTAGAGTTTTCTTAAAAAATATTTGTTTTTACTGCAACTGTTTTATTTCTTTAGGTTTTGACTTCAAACTTTAAATATATGTTTCTTATTATCAACCATATCTCATGTGACAAGGTTCATAACTCCTTTTACATTTTTTTCAGAGTTATCCCCCCTTGAACTTAAAGTTTTCTTTAAGAAAATATTTGTTTTTACTGCAACTGTTTTATTTCTTTAGGTATTGACTTCAAACTTTAAATATATGTTCCTTATTATCAACCACATCTCATGTGACAAGAATCTTAACTCCAAATACATTTTTTTAAATTGTCCTTCATGAACTTAAAATATTCTTTATTTTCTAAATATTTTCAAATTTTAAAATATGTATGTTCCTTATTATCAACCACATCTCCTGAGACAAATACTTACTAAGTCGAGCATGCTGTCTCCTCTGACAGCTCTTGTTTGCATTGATTAAAGTTTAGATAAAAAGTTATCACTTCTTTGTTATTTTTCTAGGTATACAATGGTATTATGAGTGAAGATATGGTTATAAGAGGTTTAAAATGGTTGTTAGCAAATGATTTTATCAAAAATACCAACTTATATGGCCAGCAATAAGAAGCTAAGTATCATTGTTTATATCATATTTACAAATTACTATTTGATAAATATTTCTATTTGATTTTGAAGCAAGAAATCACAATATTTCTTTAAACGACTTAAAATCAGCGCCATTGACCTGATCGGTTTGAAATAATTAGGATAAATAGTGACTGTATGAAATGGAAGTAAATTATAATGTAGGTTATTGGTTGGTTAAAAACTAATATATTTAACAATCAACATTATGTCACATTAATGTATGATGCGACACTTGTACTTGAAGTCTTAAAGTTACCTTATATTGTTGTTAGAATAGTTCACCAAATTAATTTGCTATTATTCTGTGATATTTTTGCTGTATTTGCTTCATTTGTCACAAAAAACACTGTATCCTCTTCTCGATTGTTAACGAGGACGTCTAGTCTGCTTTGTTACCAACATCAAGGCCAAAAAAAAACTATGTTCGTTGTTATAATTGCTTTCACATGGTAACTTATCGAGATATTGAATGGCCACAAAACAACATAAGTTCATACCTATTATAACTACATTTGTATTTCTGTTTTGCTGAAATAACACGCACACGTGTACAAAAATAATAACTGAAATCAAATCTTTACAACTGATGTCATTATTTCTATCTTTGTCACTTTATGACACAATTACACAATGTATTTTCTAACTCGCATTAGACACAAATGTCTTTTTTCTATGTCGCTGTTTTTTTCTGCCCTTTTATGGGAGGGTCACGAAGCGATATTTCTGTTGTTATTATCTTTCCTGCTTGTTGATTGAAACACATATACAATAAATGAGTATTACTTATTTCAAACACCGAACTTCGTATAATTAATTTCTTTGACACACATACTCTCGAAATGAGATATTTCATTAAAAAAAAAAACAGCACACTTTCTTTCTGTGTCATTGTAATACCCACTAGGTAAAAACAAAAGATAACCCCAAAACCATAAAATGTATTTATTTCTATCTTTGTCGCTGTATGACACACAAACTCACCAAAATAATATATTTTATTCTTACAAAACGGCACATCTTGGTTTCTTTCTTCTTGTGTCATTTTTCCCACAGGCACACTTGGTAAGTATTTATGAAAGCCCTTAAAACCTTAATGTTTTTGTTTTGTTTCTATCTTTGTCGCTGTATGACACACAAACTCACGAAATAAGATATTATGTTCCCACAAAACAGCACATCTATTGTGTTCCTTCTTTTGTGTCTTGTATGATTTAAAAACGCACTAGGTCACCATTAAACCATAAAATGTTCTTTGTTTCTATCTTTGTCGCTGTATGACACACAAACTCACGAAATTAAATATTTTATTCTTCCAAAACAGCACACTTATTGTTTTCTTTCTTCCTGTGTCATTGTATTACCCAACTGCCCACATGGTAAGTATTTAAAAAAAAGTCCTATCACCATAAATGTTCTATGTTTCTATCTTCGTCACTGTCTGACACACATAACTCACAATATAATATATTTAATTTCCACAAACCAGCACATCTATTGTTTTTTCCTCTGTCATTGTATGACCCTCTAGATTAGTATAAACAAAAAACTAAAACCAAAAAAATGTTCTTTGTTTCTATCTTTGTCGCTGTATGACTTACAATCTCACAAAATGGGATATTCCATTACCACAAAACAGCACTTCTATTCTTTATTTTTTGTCTGTGTCATTGTTTCACCCACTAGGTAAGTATTTAAGGAAAACGATAAAATGTTTTTGTTTCTATCTTTGTCGCTGTATGACACACAAATACGTAAAAATTGTTCAACACAACTGTTGATATCATTTCTATCTGTTCTGTTCTGTTCTATCTTTGTCGCTGTATGACCTTTATAAAGCATAGGTATTTGTTTATACATGTCATTTTTTTCGTCTTTTAATTTAAGATTTTTTCTAGTACAAAGACATCATACACTTTGGTACATACATTAACTACCTATCTAACTGTAATACTAATATGCTAGATTAATAATACTCAACACAAAACAACTAAACTATAATAGTTTCATTCTTTGTCGTTGTATGACTACAATGCCCGCTATAAACAATACTGGTTGGCCACAAACACAAAAACTGGTGTTTAAATTTCTTTCCTTGTCTCTATCTGTGATACACAAACGTGCTCATTAAATTCTATCCCATACGACAATTGGTCAGATGGAAGAAAATGGCCACCATACAGAGGATAAAAGGATTAAGATTCCGCTATTGCTCGTATGTTTTACGTTTGGTTTAATCTATGTCACCCAATGAAAGGATCCTAGTTGCTAAGTTGACATTATCTCTTTGTCGGAGATACTGCTTGAAAAGATGATAAAAGGAAATACAAAATTAAAGTATGGTTGCACCAGCAGAATTACTATATATCAATATTCTGTTGGAAAAATACTTTAAAACACTTGGCACCAAAAATAATAACGGTAGTAAACTGTAGTCTGAGCACTATTTCAATATTCATAAGGTAACTTAAGAAATCCCTCGTGTACAATATTCTGTACTAAAGGGTAAGGTCAAGATGTTTGTTTATTAGGGTGGATGGTTTTGTAAGTGATTAACATTGCACGGACTTGTTGACTCATTGCGCCAGGAAAGTACCTGTCATTGTTCTGGTCATCTAATGATTATTGTTTATATGTATGTGCTCAGTCCTACTTATGCCGTATAAGTAGGCTTAATGCATTAAGTTTTACCTTTGGTTATTAATAAGAAGTTTCAAAATTTAATGTAACAAAATTCAGTTAGGTTAAGGTACTGGTACTGGTATAGGGTGCCACAATGTACCTCCCACACCAAGATGGATGTGGGCGAGCACATCTTTGAACAATTTTCTGCCGGTGGTCAGTAGGTCTTATACTTCCTTGTTGCTCCTAACCGAGTAATCGGGAGGTATATTTTTCGCCGGTCAGCGATGACAAAGACATTACTGGTTATTGAGATCCAATTGGTTGGCTTGTCTGGTTGATCACTTACAAGGTCATCACTATCACCATATATGTAAACAAACAACATTGAAAATGATAACTTCATTAATTGTCAAAACACAAATAGAACATTGAGTGTTCTATTAGGTTAATGTACCTTTACATAATGTAAGAACTATATCTCCTGTATCCTTTACTGGCCAGGAAGATAGAACTATCCTAACTTCATTAAGCACTGACAATAGTGTGCCACTGGTTATAACTGTGATATATATACGAGATCCTCATTGGATTATTAAAGTATATTAATGTACAGTTAAATAAACAATGTCACATCACGAAATTAAGTATTTCTAGACAATAATAACCATGATTATCATATGAAGATATTAATTGCTAGTTTCTGAGAAATAAAGTTATCACCATTAGTTATCATACAAAGTAGACATATAGTCTACCGGATGTACAATATACATGTATACTGAAAGTCTGACACTTGTATGCGCATCTTACAAAAGGTAGAGTACTTACTGAAGGTATCCGTGGTTGTGTTGACTTCTATCTAACTCTTTCTTTTTCATATCAGCCTCTCTGTTCAATGCAGTTGGCAAAAGTTTAGAAAAATGGTATCTACATCTTCTCTACTTCATTCATTATGTTATCTTGTATCAGGAAACTGGTGGTAATACCCAAACATTTGGCTATTCTATACTAGTATATTGCATTAAACATACTCTATGCATTAAACATACTCTATTCATTAAACATACTCTATTCATTGAACATACTCTATGCATTAAACATTCTCTATTCATTAAACACACCCTATTCATTGAACATTTCTGTTCATTGAACATTTCTATTCATTAAACATATTCTATTCATTAAACATATTCTTTTCATTAAACATATTCTATTCATTAAACATTCTCTATCCATTAAACATATCCTATGCATTAGGCATACTATATGCATTAAACATACTCTATTCATTAAACATACTCTATGCATTAAACATTCTCTATTCATTAAACACACCCTATTCATTGAACATTTCTATTCATTGAACATTTCTATTCATTAAACATATTCTATTCATTAAACATATTCTATTCATTAAACATATTCTATTCATTAAACATATTCTATTCATTAAACATTTTCTATCCATTGAACATACCCTATGCATTAAGCATACTATATGCATTAAACATACTCTATGCATTAAACATACTCTATTCATTAAACATAATCTATTCTAGAAACCTTAACAACAAATATATATTTTTTAAATGCATGTGTGCTTTGAGAACATTTTTTTCACTATTTCCCACTGAAAATACCCGGTATACATTTAAAACAAATGAAACCTTTGTATGAACTAAAGTTTACATAAAACAGAATCTTCAAAATATACTCACGCATTAAACATACTCTTTAAAATTGAGTCGTTCGTCACATAAAACATATTTTACTCGAAACAAACTTCGTCTTTACCTAAAACATAATCTTTCCACGAAACAGCTATTTTACATATTATATATCTTTTATATAAAACAGTATAATTTAAAAACGAAGCTTTGTTCTTTCCGCAAAAATATACTTTCTACAACAATCTAATTAACCTATCCTAGTCTATCAAAGGACAAATGACTAAGAATTCAGATTTTCTAATCTCAGTATTAGAACAAGTAAGTGTTTTATAATTTACGTTGTTGAGTTTATGTTAAAGGTTTATTTTACTATAATTTTATAACAATATCAAGAGAGACTACTCTTAGTGAATAACACATGCAATCAAACCAAATGTGAGACTTTCTAAAGTAGCACGAGGTGTTCCAATTATAGTATTTAAAATGAACATTTCTCAATTATAAACTGTTGTACATTTTATTGATCTTTTGCAGTGATAATATTGGTACAGTTGTATACATGTTTGAATCTAGCTATAGTGCGGACATATTGACCCCGACCTGACCTTTATGCAAGAATATTCATTACATTGAATACGAAGGTAGTATTAATGCTCGAAAACAATCGGATTATACCGTCAAGGCTCGAATGCAATTATAACACAGGGATTAATTTTAAAGTACATTCAATGTGTACAATGAGTGCCTATTACACATAGGCCGGACCAGAATATTATACGATGAGGCTAGCTACCAATTCAAAGGTTGTAGGTTTTAGCCCCACAACCGCCATCCCCCGCCCATTTTATTATTATTTGCATTTAAAAAGGTAAGGACACGAGTTTCACGTTTGAATGCACATATATACTCTATACATGTCTTGTTAAACTAATAATGTAAGCCACAGCCGACATTACACCCTCAAAAGCTTTGAATTCCAAGGATCCTATATAACATATTAATAAATATAGAGCCCTTGGCTTGACTGACAGGACCATTGGGACGATGTTTTTATTGATTGCAATACTGTGTTGTATTATTATTGATATAATTTCCTAAAGTGAATTTCACTAAATCCAGTTAGAAATACCAATTTCAAAGCCCATGGCAGCCATTTTCAAGGGGATACAGACACATAAAAATGCAGGATTGAACATGCATTTTAATAGATAATCTGCGCTATTATGCATGCAACAAAAACGGCCAAAAATGTACCAGAATGCACGATTTTAGACCTTACTTTTTAGATTTCCGGGGGAGGCCCCCAACCCCCCCCCCCCCAAGGGAGTGGACACCCCTCCCATACCCACCGAAATTGATTCTACCAGCCCCATGCAACTCTATTCTGTACCCGCCGATGCTAGTTACAATCGATGTAAATTGACTGCTTATTTTTAATACGTAACGAGCCGAAGTGTAGATTAGGCGTGGTATTGATTTTCGCCGGGATATGTGTAGCTGATAATAAGATGCAAATGTGAAAGGTAAGGTCGGGGTCAATATGTCCGTACTATACCTCGGTTTAATTCCCGGTAGACTGTATGTAATTCTCTTCCATAAAAATCCAACAAAGTTGTAGGGATAAGTTGTGGACACCTCGCGAGAGGAGCGGGTACTGGTATTAGATAAATGTCCAGAAAAGCTGGTTACATTAAACGATCGCTTTACATAACCTATTAAAGTGTTGATAAATGACATAATACAAGTTAATGCTTTTTTCTTCAAGTTGCGTTATCTATAAATACTGAACTACAATGCAAAATATTGTAATTGTACACATTTTTGTGTTAGTATATTAAATAAAAACTTAGGTTTTTGTCGTTTAATTTTTCACAGGAACATTTCAGCTTAGAAATATACCTATTATTGGTTTTAAAGAAATACAGACTGTAATCCTTTTTGGTTCGCATATTGATATGCTGAGAAAATAACAAGTACCTAAAGGTAAGTTATATCAATTTCATAGTCCGTTTTGTCACAACTGACAAAACATGGACTAAATGTTATTGCCAGTACAGCTCGCTTTTGATAACTTGAGACATTGTTTACATATTTTTGACTTACGTATTGTTCAAGATAGGGAGGTCAGTGGGCCAATTTATTTGAATATGATATTCTCTGGCGGCGGTTTCTAGCTTAATATGTACATTATTAGATCTCATGTTGTGGCATAAAAATAAATGCCCATTTCAATCAATCTAAAACTGTGTTGTGTTGTGTTATACCTCATTCCCTACACGTTCAACCAAGTCTGTTTTCGTTATGTATATTTGGAAAATTCAAAAAATTAACTACACTTAATAATAAATACGTACATTTCACAGGCTGTAGAGACGACGTACTAACAAAATAGCGGTTTATTTTTCACTGATTCAAATCCCAATAATTGCGCATTTCTAATTTTAATTTATAGCTTTGTAATTGAGTTGTTGCGCGTAAATTGATAATATAAAAGCGATATATTACTAGATTTGATATATTCTTTAATATATTGAAACGAATATCTATACAAATGTGTCAATGCACATGTACTTACATGTAGTGTACTTGAAATGTGTAGAGTGAAAATTAGGAATGGTTCTCGTCGTCATGACGCCTGAGTTACGAGGAAAATTGAAAAACTTTTTCTTGTATTTTATTTATTTGGATATTACTAATTTAAAAATAAACATTTGCATGTTGACACAATCACTCTTAAAACTCAAAATTAAAAAGATATCACATTGGGGTTCAAAAGATTCTTTACAGATCTTTTCGCGCATATTTTCTCTGAAAAATTAAGCTTTTGTAGATAATGTAAAAAAGTATACTATAAAAGTTGTTTTCCATGAAAAACTACATTTTGACTAATAGGAGAAAATAAAAAAGAACAAAATTGAGGTTTACTGTCAAAAATTTATTTTAGTTGTGAACTAACAATAACATGTGAAGTGTATTTAAGTACTCGTATATACTCAAATATCAAAATTTAACATGTGAAATGAAACTTTTGGACCCCAGTGTAAGCATACTGAGATTTGAACCTACAAAATCCACTATTGAAGTACGCCACTGTACACTATTGTATTAGTTGATGGAGACGGTCCTTGTAAATTAATTTTTCATTTATTTGTACTGATAATAAAATTACCATATGCATAGATTTGCACAATGTGAAAATTGTATTTTGTCTCAAGTTATCCTAAACGAGCCACATTAGTATAAATAATTATCGCCGGTCACAACGAAAAAACAACCAAAAACCTGGTAGTATCATAATGGCCGATATAGTGACCATACTGTGCATCATCAGTTACAAATATATTATTACAAAAAACTGGGTTTGTTTAAGTATGTTGAAATTCATGATTGTGAATTAGTTAAGCATATGTTTAGCTCATGATTTTTTACATGTCCAGTTTCATTTTTGTAATAGTAAAGTAGACTTCATTTACAGCAAATATCATTATCACAATTGCTGTTATATTGTTTCGTTTAAACACATATTAAAATGTGTTTTAAAACTTATGACAAAATAGTGATGCTTATAAAGACGTTGTTGATGTGATGGTGGATTTATAGTCGTTGTTATCGTCATCGTTGTTGTTGATGATGATGAGTTTGATATTGATCGTGGTGATGCTGCTGATGTTGATTACGATGATTATGGTGGTGATGATGATGACGAAACTATGGCGACGACAATGATGATGATGATGAAAAAACTTTTTTATAGTCTGATACTGTGAAAAGTTTAGAAGTACAATGTACAATCAGATATCAGTATTTTTTTTAGTTTTCTGTGGCCACAGCATAGTTGAGTATAAATGGAATTTTACCTTAAATTGATGTTAATGAGCAGTAGAATTGAATAATTAGACAAGATCGGGTAACTTATGTCACAGTCATCTGTGCATTTGATAGATTAATCAGTCAAAATATCATATCAATGTTAATGTTTCTTGTTTGTATCTTTTCAGAATGTTGTGTTGGGGACAGAAGTACTGATCAATAAATTTTCAACTATTATTATCTAAAGTGTTTTATGGAAGAATCAACACTATGAGTTCTACGTAAATGTTATTATTTGGCCTGCCTTTTCTAACAAGTCGTCTCGGACATTTTGTCCTTGAGATGTTTGTTGTCCAAGTAAAAAGACGAAATTGTTTTGTTGTTTTATTACTTTAATGCTTTTCACAAAAATATAGTTCTTTTTATTAACCTGTCACAACTTAAATAAAACCCAGGTCGATAGCGCAGTTGGTAGCGCGCCGGGATTTGGAATCTCGTACCCGAGGGGGTACGGGTTCGAACCCCACCCGGGGAGGTTATACCCTTCCATGAAAATTTGACAATGTCGATTTTTCTCCATTGATTAGATAATATGGAGAAGTTTCCGGCCTAGTGGAAGGGTAGGTGAGTACTGGTTATAGACAATGGTCCAGGAAAGCTAGGTTAATTAGGTGCGCTGGACGCCGTAAAATGACTTAAATTGTGTTGACACGGCGTTAACTCCAATAAATAAAAATAAAAAAACAACTTAAATAATTTCAGGTCACTGAATCTGTTGTTTTTTTACTCTTTTCGAACTTGTTATTTTCCCGATATTCAAATTCGCCGCATATATATTTTAATCATCAAATATTAATATGGTTCGTTGACTCAATGGTTAAAAAAGATAAATAATAGTACAATCAGTAACCGTGTAATTATTCAAGTTGTAACAGTTTAATAAAACAGAACTATAACATTGGTGTCTACTTTGTTGATGTTATATATAATGATAACGACGGTTGAGCCGTGAATCGATGAAAAACTCAGAAGCTTCCGGGGGCCACTGCCCTCTGAACCCAAGGTCAGGGATTTGCCCAGGACCCATCGAGAGCCCTTACAGCGCACTGCACCCCCAGTCTGCATGTTAAATGTTATTTTGTAATAGGAGTAATAGGTATCACAAATAAATCTATCTATCTATCTATAGCCCGGGTTAATAAAAAAGTTGACACTATTCATGGCTTTATTAATTTATGATATTACAAGTACTATTTTAACTAGATCTACACGTTTTCTATGTCTGTATAGTTTTGTATTACCCATAGGCGGGTCTAAGGGGGGGGGGCGGACCGGGCGTATGCCACACACCCCCCCCCAATTGCCCAATCAAAGGTTTTTTTCTACCATGAAATAGGATATTTATAGGAAAATATATAAATATAAATGTCAAAACTTTTCGCACGCTATGCGTGCAATTAATAACAAGACTTGAACTACACTAATACAATGACATAACGCACAATGATTTAAGGACAATTCCTTTTAAGTATTTGTAAGATTTTAACATGATCCAGCGGCTCTAAAAAATTATATGGTATTTATCTAGATGCTTTTATCGTATACCCTAAGAAAGGATATTTTAGGTTCTGTAAATGTGCCTGAATCCGTTAGAAATGAGCTTAAGGGGTCGCAGCAACCCTAAACCCCTGGTCAAGGCTTTGTCCAGGACCCATAGTGGGCCCGTTAATACGACCCCTAGATTCCCAGTCTGCTTGTTCATTTTCCGCCCCCGTAACTTGAATTTTTCGCCCCCCGTAAATGGAAATCCTGAATCCGCCTATGTTTCCTGAAACGATTGACAATGAACACGGTCGATGCTGAATACATTTCATTATTAATCCTTATCAGTATTTCCATTTATAACAAGGCCCCTATATTTTATTTGTAAAACTGTGGAATCTGTTTATGGCAGTCAAATATCGTTTAATTTGGCTAATATGTGCCCCAATGACAAATCACGGTGGCAAAAACACGTGGCTATATGACATTGCAAATACTATGGTTTGAAGAAGAAAACGGCGAAAACCATTTGTAATGTCTTAATCACGTGGTATTGCCACTGTGATTAATGCCGTAAAAAGTGATTAAAAAGGCATATAGTTTTCGGACCACATTGGTGTTTTTTCATGGTCCCTATTATAAAATGTCTATGTTCACCCTTGAAACATACATCTCATGTAATCTCAAGGACAGTCATACATAATGAGGTGACACTATATACTAAACATTGACAGATCGTCTAAATGAATGTAAAATACTAAAATACTCGTGTGACAATTTTCACAAAAATCATGCTAAGGCCACAACAATGTGATCATGTGTTCTATAGATTCACTCGCACCTTAATTTTAACGAGGTTTTTGTTCAAATTTTTTTTTTATTTCCTCGCTCGCTCATAAAAAATTTGTCCAACCGCAATATAAAGCAACTGAATTAAGTATTTTTTATATTTTATTCGCTCGCTCGCCCCATTTTTCCCAGAAAAAATCCAAAACACATGATCAACTTGTTGTGGCCTTAATGTATTTTTCTGACCTTGATGTTCTATTTGGATTGATCACCCGTTTATTAACGCTTATACATGTATTAGATTATGTACGGCGTCCGAGACACCTATACTGTGATTGACCAGCTTTCCTAGATACAATGTACTTTCTTTCACAAGAATTCTTGCGCATGCAGGGGCGGATCCAGGATTTTTTCGGGGGGGGGTCCGAACTGTTTCTGGGGGGGTCCAAACTTTCGAATCACTACCACATTACAATGTATAAACATTTTGCTGAATAATGCAACATACTACAAATAAAAACTACATAACAATTAAATCTATGTTAAGCACTGAGAAAAATTGCTTCATGCTCCTTAAAAATGACTTACAGTCAAGAAATACACTAATGGACAGGTACATTTTAGAAATTCCAGGGGGGGGGGGGGGCGAATGGATCCGCCTATGCTTATACAAGTATTTAATAATGGACGACAGGGTCTTCCTATTTAAAAGTCCCTGTGCACGGCGTCCCAGACACCTATACTATGATCGACCAGCTTTCATAGATACTTTATTTCATAAGAATTCTTGCGCACGTTTTAACAAGTCATCGCATTTTTTTGCTAAACTGGATGATGTTGCGATTATCTAATATTACATGATGCTAACTTTCCCTTTCACATCATTATCGAAATTTTGAGTAATGTCATGGCAAGCTAAAGTCACGAATCGAATCCATAATTGTATCACCTGGTCAAAGAGGAGCGTGCAATCATATTGCAACACAAAAGCGAATTTAATGACCTTGGATAAAGATTTTCAGTCGTCCTCCCCTCAGACGAATCGGGCGTTGTACACGTACATGTTGACGTACATCCTGTTTAAGAATGTTTAATACAATTAAGAATTATCCTTCATCAACTATTTACCACTGTCCCACCGTAAGTATCAAATCTTGGTCGTAAAACTCTTCATGTATAGTGGCCAATTAAGCCTTCAAAGATTGCTTTGTAAAATGAATGCATGTACTAGAAATTGGGTCGATGAGGGTTTTTCACCACATAGATTGAGAGGGGCTCTCAAACTTATTTTCAACTCATGCCCTTATGTCCCTAATTAAACACTAAATGTACTGTACATATCAAAACAAGTAAAGGAAATTGAGGCTACCTTCAATGACTAATTATAACTAATACATTAAATATAGTTAATACAGTTTGACCCTACTTGCGGCTTGTTATAAGTTATATGATTGAAGTGAATGTTGTAATTAAGAAATAATTTCCACTTGTTATTACTGTGGTGACTGTATGGTACTTTAAATCATGGGAGATTGTTGAAGGAAACATTTCACAACTTTAAGTGAGACACATATGTACAGGATATAATATCGCTGTCAATGCTGTAAACAGTTTCTTGTTTCGAACTTGGATTGGAAGCTATGAGTGAATATTAGTTTCGAAAAGTTAATGGATTAGACTGTAATAATTTTGAGGTATGGGTTTAAGTAGTATTTTCTTACTTCTTATATATACTCTTAGTTTTGTATAGTGTAGAAAGCTACATCTTAAGGATAATGTCATATGCATGAAGATTTCAAAATGTAGAAAACTTCATTTGTCTCATATTGTATTGAGAAATCTGCACAGTGTCCCACAACAGTTACTGGACAAATGGAATTTTGAGAAGAAATGATCCTGAACGTCGCTAGTAATATTACGATACATGTACATTGTAATTACAGCTTATTCATAAAACATAGTTTGAATTATATTTTAATTAATTAATAAAAATGGATTCAATGGAATCGGCTCTGGTAATTCTGTGTTATTAATTTTCATTTATAAGTAAATGTAAGTGTTCTTAAAACAGGATTTTTACCTAAGAGGATACTGATATTTCTGAAGGTATATTGCTCAATAATCATTATAAAATAATTATTCGTATGATGTATCATTTTAAAAGTCTAAACCAAGGGCTGGGAAATTTTGGAAATATTGGATTTTTTTTAATTATAAAAGTTATTTGACAAAATTTTCTGTTAGACCTAAACTTGGACTGAGCCAACTATGGCGACACTAGTCTTCTAGAGGAACCACACCTTAGTGATCATAATGTTAAAACATCTGACCAATTCTTTTTTTCAATGTGATCGTGTTAAATTGCTTTAGTTGTTATCATTATTCATTTTTAATTTTATTTTGCACCAGTTTTAGCATAATGCCACAGCAGTACATAAATGTTGATGTGCTTCGAAAGAAATCGAGCAAGACATTATTTTAGTTATTGTTTAAATCTTTAAGTTTATGACTAAGTAGTCAAAATTATAATCATCATATATTTAGCATACCATAGAAGCAATGATTATGGTAGATTTATTTTGGTAACTGGAATGTGAATGAAGTTAGTATAAATGTTCAAAGCAATAAATATGACAAAAAAGCTCTACTTTGTGTTTTGCATTTTATTTTGCCTACATTCAAACAATATGTCACCTCATAGACCTTTAATGTGTACTATAAATAAAGACTTGATAAATCACAATTGTTTTATTTTTAACAAAAAGAAACAAATATGAATTTCTTAAAATTTCCAATTTTTCCCAATATTTCCCAAAATTCCTGAAAGTTTTCGAGAAACTTTCCCTCATTTGAAAATTCTGGAAATTTTACAACACTAATCTTAATCTTTGTAAGTCTTTAAACTTTATATTTTTCTTGTGTTAAAAAGAACCAAACCGTAACATCAATGAGTTACAAAAATTTGATTCTGAATTTATGCTGAGAAATTAATTACATTTTAGAGTATAAACTTTAATATTTTCTCCATTTTAAAAAGACGTTCATTTTTAGATCATTCTAAATCCTAGAACAATCTGAACAGCAGACTTTTCACCGTAGTTCATTTTCATTCAAACAAAAAGAAACAGCATATGCATTACTATACATACACATGTATGTATCTTATATCAATGTTATCACTATTATATAAGTTACGTCTTGTAATAATGTAATGCCATTATTGTATGTCTTGTACATTTGATTTTGACAAATTACTTTTTAGCAAAGTTCAAACAGTGTTGTTATAAGATTTTCATGAGTCAAATCAAAACAGAGTACAATATAATAGTTATGTATAAGGTCATATATTATATTATGTTATGTATAAGAACATAGTATTAATACAATTTATTAAATAGAGTTCAATGATAATGTAATATATAATAACATATTTTAAATATGCATTAAAATTTATCATCATATAGAGCTCATAGTATGGAGATCACTGGCTTAAACATAATTATTAAGGTAATGTTTACATATTAAAATAGTGATTCCAATAATACAAATATAAATTAAATATACAGTACCCACCAAAAGCTTATATACAAAAGAAATTGACTACAATTCTTGAGTTTTGATAATTATTTTTGTAGAATCATTGTTTTTGATATATTAAAGTATGGTTTGTGATACAATTAAGGCATATTTCATTAAAGCAGCACATTTATAAAATTCAGCATCTGACATCATTAAGCCTCCAAAACCTTGTTTATTGTAATGATTTTTCATAACATAGCTTTATGCTGTTTTTGTAGTCTCAGTTATAAGGAATAATGATAACCAAAAATAAAGCAAAACTAAAAAGCATTTAAAAATAAACAGTCAACAAATTTTAGGTAAAAGCTATTCAGTAGACCTACAGAGTGAAAATGTTTCCAACCCTTTGGTGGGTACTGTATGTATGAGTGAAATTTGAAATAAATGCATCGATTTATCTTTATTTATCATATCATTAAAGAAGTCTATTATAATTCAGAATTATATAATTTACGTGAAGTTTTGTTGTCGGATTTTAACCAGAACTATTGACAGCGATTATATTATATCTGGCCCTAAATCTTGATGAACATAGTGATACGAGAACATGTGCGTGTCACATGGATACCTCCTATTGCCAGGCGACATTTTGGAGCTGATTTTGATCAGATTTAGATTTGACATTTCTTATTTAGCCTGATTGGTTTACTCGCTGCATGTTTTAATGAACGTCTGCATAGATGCGTACATGACTTGCAGTTAAATATTGTAAACAGTTTAAGTATGCCAACTTATGAAATACGATAATGATTCTGGTAATTGGTGAAATTATATTTTTTCAAGTAGCTAAATGAACACATTAAACAAACTACTAATGTACAGGCATTATACTCAGCCTTTAAATAAGTACGCTGATCCTAATTTAGGGCAGTTTTAATGAAATTCGCATTAAAGAAAATGCTACGCAGTGAAAAGCTATACATGTACATGTACCTTTTTTGTTAAACATTTTAAGTTAAAACTTTCTTGGACTAAAAGGAACAAACCTTTTGGAGATGCACGCTGTTCTATATTATGAAATTGAACACATACTAATTATTATCCGATTTTATTCTAACAAATGTATTATAATGTGTCTATGTGCTGAGTGCCTAAAATCATATAGCATTTTTTCGATTAACAGTCTGTTTATGATAGCAAGACGTTTGAATAACAGTATCTTTATGTGAGCCAACATTTTATTCTTATATACGAGGGCTGTTCAATAAATACGCGGAAAAGTGTCGCTATTTCCTTATGTATGTACGAGTTTTTGAACTTTAACGTTAACGTTAAAATTACAGTACCATGGTATAATACAGACGGTTTGTATAATGGGTTGAAGAAAGGCGTTCACTTTGATAAAAGCAACTGAGTCTTTAGTACTTCGCTTTTAGTAAGCAAATTTGTGTAATTTATAAAGTTATGGTGTATAAGTTAACTTGATTTCGTAAAATAACATGTTTCTTTCAACAACTGAACTTTGGTATTTTACTTCAATTGTTGCACAACACTCTATATAAATATCAAATACACAGAAACAACATATAATAAGGTTATAAGCATTTCGCTTTAGAAAATTACATTGTAAATGTTAGACATCGTTTTACTGAATTTGTAGACTGTATAAATTGTTTTATATTTCTCAAAAGTGCTTAGAACTACAAATGAATGAAGTGACTCGACTTTTGTGGAGAAAATTTAAATTCAATGTTTTTTAGAAAAACTATTCTAACTACATGCAAATAAAGAAATATGTAGACTTGTTCTGTTCTGACATGTCAAATTCTGGATTAAAGATAGAACTGTGTTATGCTCAGAGTTTTAAAAAATATTGTTAAGCCATGTACGGTACAAACTGTCGGTGAAATAGTGACTTTTAAAAATCATTTGTAAAGCCATGTACGATCCAAACTGTCTGTGAAAATACGACTGCGTGGTTCTCTCACAGGCGTACTTTGATATAATAGAATCAAGTAGATTATAATTATTAAGTGGATATAATCGGAAACTAAACTATAAGCACGTTGATAGACTTATGTGAATATATCATGATTTAATAAGCTAGGGTTAGTCGACGGATGAATTGGACCAAAGTCCTTAAGTTGAGTGACTTCGAGCTGCATTTCCTGTTTACGATTTAATTGGAGGCCGATCGACTTAACGGAGGTTTACGAAAGTCACATTTCTCATTCGTTCAATTTGCTTAATTGTTGATTTCTTTTTCGAGCAGTTTTTGTATAATTTACTGGAAAAAAAATATTGAAATGCTGTGAATGATTTGAAATCAGGATTTGGAGTGTGTAGTTTTTATAGACATGTGTAATATATAACTAGTGAGAAAGGATTTGTTCTTGAGAATACGGAAAAATCCGATCATTTAAATCAGTATAGAACACACGACTTTATCTGATCACTCTTTAGTTGTCGCGGCTTATGTTGATGTTGTTGAATGATTGTATTTTTGTTAACTTCCCCTAGGGAAGGAAGTCCTTATTTAGATCTAAACAGTTTAAGCCAAAGCCAATCCATTGCTAGAAAAACAAAATCTTAACTTTATACAAACGTGAGTCATAAATAAAAAAAATATTATTGAAATTAGTACGCGTTAGATAAGGAAAACTGGAGAAATATACATTGTTTAAAAGTGATTGTTTCTACAGCATGTGTATATGATAAACAGTTACAATTGTATTACAAACTTGAGGATTGTGAATCAGCATCCTTTGAGGCATTTTGTTGCTGTTTATATCCTACTAACTGTCATCTTCATTTTTTAAAGTTTATTCTTTAAAAATCACATAGGGTGCTTAATCTATGATTCTTTGTAACTTGAATAATTCATTTCGTATTTTTGTTGAAGTTGAATTTGTATATTCAAAGTGTTTTTGTGAGGTTTTTAAGTGAAAATCGTACTTTTTTAATAGGAATTTCTTACAGTTGAATAGAATTAACAAATGAAGTGAAATTCGTATATAAGAGAATTCGCACAGTGGATTTAAGTATTAATTTGCTCATTGATTTAAATTAAAGTACTATTTAATGTGAACTTGTCTTATTTTAGAGACAAAGATAACTACTAGGCTAAACTAATAACTGATTCTATGGAAACATGGAACAACTTGGGATCGACCGGGGAGACTTGATATCCAAGAAAAAGAGACCAAACCTATCATTCGAGGAAGGGTCATACACATTACCAGAACTGCTAGAATCTCATCTACTTCCGGTTGTGGCACAGTATGACGTCAGTCGTCAACCAATTCCATTTCATGAATTCAACTTTGACCTGTCACAGCCATTATTGTTGTACAAGAAACGTCATATACAGGTAATTAGACATTCACTTGTTGCTTGGCTTAAATCTTTAATTCATTTGGTCATTGTCTAGGAGTGGAGGTTGCCACATATGGCGAGCAGTTTTACCATTCATTACTTGACTACATTCAGAATTTGTTGTATAAATATCGCATGATAAGTTATAAAACTATCACTCATAGATAACAAGAAATAGTTTTATTAATTAAAGATATCTTTTAGTCTTATTGTGTTAAAACTTTAACTTTAGTAGTTTTTTTTTCAAGGAATGAAAATAGATATCTCCTTCATTAGGAAATGGATATTTGTTTTATAGAGCTATCGCTGTAGTAATAAGGGACTTTAGTCAGTTATTTCCCCTTGTACACTCTTCAAGTAGGTAGGTCCAATTAGTTGGATTACTTGGATTTTACCCTTACTTTTCTATGTCAATTTGCCAAAATTAATCTTTAATAACTTTTTTGTAAATCATTTAATTTGTTAGAAATTCAAGCTAAGTATTTTAGGGTAAAGAACAATCTAAATTTTATCACTTCTATTAATATCTTCATTAACAAGAAAGATATTAGGTAAACTATTTTGCTATCCTAACATAGGAATTCAATGATAAAATCCGAGGATTCCAACTGTAAGGACCTACTTACCAATTTGATTGCTTCTGATTTTATCAGGGAAAGATAACTGACTAAAGTCCCTAATTGGAGCCATCTCTCTATATGTTATAAAGATTCGATATCATTTCGCAACGAAAGCCTGCATGTAACCAATAACCAATTACAAATGCTTACTGCAATAAGGGTTTATACTTATGTAGTTTATTGGTAAAACGACCAAGTATTTACTTTCATCCATAGTTCAAGTTCAAAAAGACTAAGTTGTATGAAACCCTTAATTACATTTACACATACTACATTAATTACAAGAACAAATTCTCCTAAAAAGAAACCTTAATTCGCTGGCTATCAGAAATACTATCATAGAGCGGAAACTCTTATACAGAGTAGTTGGCATGTATGTGGTTTAATAAATTACAAACATCGCTATCCCAGTTTACAATTTAAATACTGGTATGTAAAAGTGGCAGTAATGAAGCATAACTCACTTAAATTCACCCACATTAAAGAAAATTAATAAATTAAGGGCATGCTTCAAATATTTGTGGGCTCGTTCATGTCAGCTGTAGCGCTAAATACAACGGAGCTGGTGTGGTAGAGTGATTGCAACCTTGGTTTGAATAGCCAGTTCCGCGTTCGTTTAAGTCACTACCAAATCCGGCCTCGTTACTTCCTTACGCAAGAAACGTTACAAGCTCAGTACTGGGTGACAAGGAAGCAAACTCGAGAGTTATGAATGTTAGCTGTAAGAACTTGTTTCACAATCGAGCTAAAATAAAGTGAAAAACACAACTTAACATTTTTCTCACTCAGAACACTGAATTTGAAAAATAGCGCTTGTACATGGAATCGTATGATTCATTGCTTGTAATTCAGTGTCTATGGGTATTCCCACATGGCTCATTGCTAACAGCATGCAAATATTTGATCAAACTCAACATTCGACTTGATATTCCGGATAACCCATTGTTTGAAGTCTAGCGTCTATGTTGATGGCCTTAGCTTTTTTAGTTATTATCAAACATCTACATTAATTTATTGTACATTTTTATTTGACAGAAAGTATCAGCACACTCACTGTATATAAATGAGGAGAACAAATATGAAGATATTGGAGAATCAATTCTTATTCCTGAGGACTATAAAGGTAAATATTATTTTTGTGTGGTGTTTTATTTTTCTGAGACAGAATATAACATATTTTCTGTCGGCTAGAACAAATCACGTGCGTAGTACATGTACATATACATACGCCTTTGGGGTATGGTACATAATTGGTCACTACTGTTTCCTTCTATGTTCTAGTTAAATGTTTTATGCAGCACAAACATTACAGTTCATTTCCAATTACATAAACAGTTCATTTCCTCCGCACAATAATATGAATAAACAAATTAACATACACACAACAAAAAAGTGGAATATAAAAAAGAAATATAGTGCATTAATTCACGCTTTTTACTGTTTCGCATAATTTAAATAAGTTTCATGATAAACAACCGCGGTTGCTTTTAATCATTCTCGTACCAAGATTTTATTATATCGAGAATATATTTTCGAATGGTTGATCTTCTTTTTTGTTTGGAATGCATTCGGAACTGCCTCGCCGATCATCTACGAAGATATACCGCGGAAATCAAACGTAGTAGGAATACAACCAGGTTATGAGGTCCGGCAACTGTAATTTTCATGCCAGTATTTAATAATAACATTGTTACACGCTTTGTCACATCATTTCATCAGTACAATGTCTCCCACGTCGAACTTCTGTGTAGTTAAGACTATATAACCACAGAAACCAAATTCAGCTAGATCTACTTTTTCACCTTATGATATCCGAGGTTTATCTGCGTAGAAGATCGACGAGGTAGTTCCGAATGCTTGGAATGTTGTGATAATTTGGTTCTTTTTTGCGAATAGAATGTCTCAGTAAAGATTTCGAAAAGTTTTCTGTCTTTTAAAACACTATAACGTACATTTGTATACATCTTTGCTTGCTTGTTATAGTAATTGCATATTAGGATGCTCAGATATTCGTTCATGCTTACAGATCTTGATATTTTCACTGTTTTTTTTTAGGTTGGTTTGCAGTCTTACAGAGACTCACTGGTTATACCAAAGCAGACGACGCCGTTCCTCATTTTACAACAATTGAAGAGCTTGCTAACTCTAATACAGATCGCTTCCTGGTTGGAGGCACAAAGAAAATTAATGGAATACAAATTAGCGATACAACAGACAGCTTACCACAGAAACACGATCAGCGGCAGTTCTTGCCAGGTGACATCTTGACACGTGACAAGATTTACTTCGGAGAGACCAAGAAAAAGACACGGTTGTTTAGAAAATCTAAATACATTACTGAAAAGTTCCTGAAGTGCAGAGATGAGTCAGATCGTGAAATTCTTCTTCCCTTTGAACAGACTGGAATATTCTACCAAGTTTCACACAAATACGGCAAACCAACGAAGAACGTCATGCAAATGAGCGATATCGTTGCTAGGAAACTAACTCCAAGAATAGTCAAATTGGTGTTCGGGAGATTCCCTGTTACTCATTGTTCATTTACTGGACTAATGAGAGCCGAATCATCCAACATTGAGACCTCAATAATAGCAGCAACAATGATCAATACTAAAAATATTCTGATGGAAATTCCAGTGTCGTCTGCTATATATTTTCGTGTTGCCAACATGGATAGCGATTTAAGGAGAAACGAATGTTACAGAAACGCGATGAGTCTTTGTGTTGAAAGAGCAATCACGTACATGAGGAACATCAAAGTATGTTACAATTTTACTCTAGATGATGAAACATCGGAGGCAGAAGATCGTAATCAAGAGGATAAGTGTCTGAATGATAACTCTCAAGTCGCGCCAGAAGAAGTTTTCAGTAAGAATGACACAGATCGATCAGACAAAACCAATTCAGATACATTCAATGACAGCAGTGACTTTTGTCGCCATGACATACTTAGATCGCAGCTACAGAGAAGTTATTTCAAAGCGATGGATGTTCCTCGAGTGTTCTCTGTTGATATTCCTGACGAAGTAAGCATAAGACCCGCAAGATGTCGCTCTACCGGGAGAATGAGCTTTTGTCTTGGCAACAATTATTTGACCGTTCCTATGCTAGAACCAAGTATTTACAAACGAAACTCGGGCAATAACAACACAATCCATGAGATATCCTGTACAACAAAACGTGGTTCGCGAATATCTTTCAATGGAACATTTTTCGAGGAAGAAAGCGGCGATGAAAGTGAAACAGGATCCAAAGTTGACAAGATTGAAGAAATAGATATTCCCCCACCTATTCCATGTACCAATATCAACAGTTATGTTAATATAAACCCAGCGTCAGATTGGGATCCGTCTGGCTTCGGTTCACTTGGTCGACAATATTCCCAGCCACCAGACATTGCCCCACCACCATTACCTAGGTCATCAAGTACAAGTGGTGTATCTACAGGCTCAACGTCATCATCTTCTGACAGCAATCATTCAAGTCATGGGTCACGTGATTCATTCGAATATGCGGTACCAAAAATTCAGGAATCTCCGACCATAAATGCAGATACTACAAATATGGTGCCTCAAAGGCGTGAAGATGCCAAGATAGCAGTCAGGAGGCCATCAACGTTTACGTTTTCTGAAGGAGCAGTTGGTGGAGCTAATTTGGAAATGCAAATCACCGAAATCACAATAGATGAGGAAGCAGACGATAATGAACCGATCTATGAAAACATAAAATCACTTATGGAAGTTGTATCAAAATTTGATGATAGTGAGTTACATCATGATGAGGCAGATGTTGTAGATATTCAAAATGCTAGAGAGAAAAACAATGATTCTGATGAAGAGAACACAAATCTGGATATTAGTACATCAGACGAAACATCGCGTTTGGGTGATCCACTTGAAACTACTACTACTACTAAATCTGGCAAAGCCACTGCACCTGATAGTGTCACATTGCTGGACAGTCAGTCTGAAGAACCAGCAGGTCTCAAATCTGATGTTTCTCGTGATCTAAGTGATAACCAAACGGAGTACAATTGTAAAGTGTCTGCAAGTTTGCCTAGTGATACAAACAGTATGAATGATAGAGACAATGAGACTGAAAATGACAATAATGACGCTAAGACGTCATCAAGCGAACGAAGTGACTCAAATGGTACATCTTCAGACGATGAAAAGAATGACTCTGTCATTGCTTACAAAAATACTTCAATGGCAAAAGATTTCTTGGAAAGTTTTGAACATTTTTCCTCTGAAATGTTGTCTCAACAAAACATTGAATTTAATACATGTAAATACAAAGACTGTTGTGCGGACGATAAGTTCAACGCAGCTTGTGTTGAACAGACTTTTGAACTTGAACAATCATTAGATAGTTCCAATAAGGAAGAAAAAAGCGAGAAAATTGTGGAGTTAAATGATGAACCAATTGACAATGATGATGAACACATTGAAAATCAATATATGTGTAGAAAAGCTCTTGAGAATTTCAAACATTCAGAGGCAGTGTCTGCATCGAAGTCGAAAATTCGAGCTCTCCAGAAACCATTCCGTAAACTTACTGTTGATGAAATATCGGAAGCTTTAATGACAATTGGTATAAAGGGTCAGACTATTGAACAAATAAAAGCTCTTGAAGTTAATGGTGCTAAACTGACCGAGGTGTTAGAAGGAGAGTTGTCAATAAGAGATTGTCTTAGTGGAGTTAATTTAGTTGACCAGCAGAAAATTTCTATGTTTATAAGAGGTTGGAGACCTAATTCTCCGGATTGAAATTTGACACAACATATTACTGTACGTATAGTCAGTTACAATAAAGTTCCACTATTATGGCAATTAAACTAAATTGTCTGAATGGTCTTAATACATTCTATTTGGGCATTTTTCTTAAATCTAGAATTACCCTTTTGGGATTTAAAAAATCGTCAAAATCGCATGATTTAAAAAAAACCTCAATGTAGTCTTTAACGTGGATTTTACAGTTTTGATTTTATGCATACATCATGGAAACCCAAATTTCTGTAGAAATTTTTATCGACAATTATTGATTTATTCTTAATATTTTTTCAACATTATAATGTTGGTGTGCCGTTAGACCGGAACAAAAGCAAAGTCTATTATATATTGTATATAAGATATAGAAGTGGGCATGATTTCTGTGTCAAGTGTATCTGTTTTGCAATGTACAAGTTTGTTACTTTGTACCATAAAAACTTAATACCTTAGTAATTCATGATTTATAAGTATCTAAAATTGCAATACAGTAAATTTCACTATTAAGACCACCAAAGTCGATGGTCTGAATGGCGGAATGATGTTATTATAAGGACATGTTTCTTACCAATTTAAGCTTTTTTGGAGTCAAAAATCATCAAATGTCGCATGATTTTGCAAAATCTAAAGTGGTCTTTATAGCGGAACTTCACTGTACTTTTTGTGCCATTGTTATTCAAGCTATGAGTTCTGATAAATGATCTTTTAGCCTATATCCCACACATCCATGTATACAGGAGACTTAGTCTCTATATTTTACAATCTCGCTATTCCCACGGTATGTAATATAAGTCCCTTATATGTATGTATATTATAAACTAATTTAAGTTCATCATTTTGTACTCTTTGTTAGTCTGAGATACATAGACAATATCATTCTCGTACCCAGAGGTTATCAAGATTCTCGATCTAACTATCTAGCTAGTATTGAGAATCTTGATAGCCTTTGCGAACGAGAATGAGACATTATGTGCATACATGTATATACATGTACTTGTAAATAGTGCAGTTACATGAGTCCGAAGTCATAAAACTTGATACTGGAACCCATGCCATGGTCAAAACTCCTAAGTTATATTTGTAAAAGTGAATAATATATGGGCCAATTGAATTAGAAAATAGTATTGACTTATAATGGAACTACGTTTTCTAACATATTGGGTTCCCGTACATTTGTTGTACACGACTAATCGTTGAGCTTTAAGTTACATCAAGTTTCAAGTTTCATAAATCTGATCCCAGAAGTAACATAACTGAAACTTTTCCTCTTGTGTTTCAATTTGTGTCTAAAATTTAAAAAGAGATGGATGCTAGGCTAGGCTTAGAGGAAAATTTTAATACTACTAAATAGCTTCAATTTACACCATACATTTTACCATGCAAAATGTTATGGTAATTGACTAGTAGTCGTTCAGTTGAATCTGGACCATGACATATCTATAAATAATGACTCTATTATAAAACTGCAACAATGCATTTTACAGCGTGAATATTTTATTTGAAGTTCACATTACTTATTTATTATGTAGGTCCACGAAAATGTGACCAATTTTTTTATTTATTCTTCATGAAAAGAAGTTGTCAAATCTTGGGCAACGGTCACGAAATAGGAGTTATAATAACTGTTTTGTATTGATATTAATGACCAAACTAGCCACGATTAGCGATGGCGATAGAAACAAATGTATTTAAAGAGCAGTAAAAATAGAGAAGTGGAACAATTAGTCTAGATACTTCTGGCTAGACATGTACGAGAGACACATGAGTAATTTACGTTTATTCCCGGAAATAAAAGTCTATCGTAAGGAAAAAGTTGTTACATTGTGAATACATTGCTCTTCAAAGTCGCTCTGACATATTTGTTTTATAGATTCATTATACTGCCTTTTTATCCTATGCAGCGTATATAACGCAATAATATGTATTGTTTCTTTAAATTATTTCCTTGAAGATATACTTCAAGGAAATAATTTAAAGAAACAATACATATTATTGTTATAATACTTACATGTACGCAACGTGTTTCAGGATAAACTGAACGTGTCTGTTAGGCCACACTTTTTTATATTTTTAGTCTTACGAGAATTTTCTTGAAAAAAATATTATGGTAGGTCGAAATAAAAATGAAATAAAAAGATAAACGTTGTCAATTACAATCGACTTTCAAACCCATTTTGTACAAGTTCTGAGTGAAATTGTTATTTATCTAGAAGCAATTCATTGACATTTTCTCAAATTGTGTGATAATTGACACGTTGAGCTTATTCGTACTTGGATGGGTTCGATTTTCTGCTTTTTTCTTTGGTGCAAAAATAAGTAAGGTGGGTAGTTAAAAAAATCAATGATCAAGATTTTTTTTAATTTCTGAAAAATTAGGGTCGGGATTTTTGTAAGACGAAAAATATGAAAGGTCTGGCCTTATATACATGAATATTCTAGAATAATATTTTTCTAATCACTATTTATAATTTGTAATAAATGTATAACATGGTGATTTATCATTAACACGATACGTTATGTGCATTATCTGTATTGTTTTTTGTGTGGTTTAGTTTCATAAAACAGTTTCTGTTTTCGAAACTATTTAATAAAAAACTTTCAGTCTAAGGTATAGCCTAGCCCTCTTTGATAAGAAACTTGAACCATACCAAATTTTCACATCTCCCGTTTTTGTCATCATCTCTTTTAAAACTTAGTTGGTAAAATCTTAAGACTTTAATGAATCAACATCCTTAGCAGCGATTATAGAGCATGGTTTGGCATTAAGGAAAACTTCCATAATTTTTAATTGTATTCGTTGTACATTCGTGTACATGGTTAAGTTAAACGTTTTTCTTTCATTACATAATGTATAAATGTTATGTTATTAGTATTTACATAAATCGTATAATTCATGCATTTTTATGCTTTTGTTGATAATTTTTGTGCTTTTGTAAATTATATACAAATGTATAATGTATACATGAATAATTCGCAAGTTATTAATTATACGTATTTGTTGTTTATTCCCCCCCCCCCCCCCACCATAGCAAAGATCAAGAACAAATCAAATGCGAGTCTCCATTAATCCGCAATTTTCAATCAAGTATTTCCGACTCTACTTAAGACCAATTGAGCTATGTCGTTCAATGTGTCAAACTACTATATAATGAATGTCAACATAATATTGCCACCCACATCTGTTTTATTTTATATTGTACGATTGTCAGCTGTCGCTTATGTAATTTGCAGAAAACGGCAAACTATATACTTGAGATTATTCGAAACCAGAATATTCTCATTCTGTTTAATCGGTTTGACTCTCATCACTCCAATTACGTCATGGGGAGTTGATTACCAATTATGCAATTCCATCAACATTCTTCTTTCAGAGGGCGTCAGAATTCTACTTTCAGTGGGCGTCAGAATTCTTCTTTCAGTGGGCGTCATGCAGAATTCTACTTTCAGTGGGCGTCAGAGCCTAGACAAATTAGTTGAAATAGTTAGTACAACTTTATTGTAGTTCGATTGTAAGACAAATTCTTAAAACATATATCAATTACAATTTCAGTTCGATTATTCGTGCCCCAGAGCTGATCTCAAGATAAATGCTCAGTTTGCTCAAGGAAACCACAGGTGCATGACACAACGTGTCATACTGTCTACATATGTAAGAAATGTAGAAGCTTATATAGGCAATACATGTCATGCACCTGTGAAGGAAACAACAAAGTGAGGTTTTAAATGACAGCATGACCACACAGAGTTGAAAATTGAATTAGAGTTACGTCTCTGTTTACCAGAATCCTTAAAGCAAATATTACTTTAAGTCACTGCAAATGTATCAATGCCAATGTCCACAAATTACTAATACCTATTGACCAGTGTAAACGTAATGAAACACCGTACATAATGTGCTATCCTTAGTTATATTTTACAGACTACTTTGTCGAATATATTACAGTACGTACGTTATGGCGACAGCTAAACAAGGCAATAATTCTCTAGGGAAGAAAATAGATTTTGTAACGCTGGATAGCAGTTTAACCCAATGCCTAATTAAAACCATATATCCCTAGGCTTCGAACACACTATTAAGGCTCCAATACTAGGTAGACTTGCTAATCTGTAGAAAACAGGGACGGAGTGTGTTACTTCCGTGAAGTGATCCCATGTATATCAACTTGAATAATATGATAGAAATGTTCGGGACTCTTTAAAACAGAAAATACATTTTAGAATCAAATTACAGGTAGCACGTGTGATTATGATCATCAAGATCATCAAATCCGACAAAGCAACGTTGAAGTTATGGAATTGATTTTGATATATAAAACGTATGAAGTATTCGGGACTGTGTCCCCTTTTTTAAAATACTGAGTAGTATACTTATAATATAAAGTCCGGAAATTGTACCGTAAGTGCTCTCTGAAAATTTCTTGAACAAACCAAGTCAGTGACATTTTGAGAAAATCTGATGACGCATATTGCAAGTAATTTCACTATAATTATGGTTTAAATTCATGTCACATAGTTTTTAAAGTGAATATCTTTTTTCCATAAGTAAATGCAAGGATGTGTGTATAGGGTCCTTGGTGAAATATAAAATCCCTTGTAGCCTAAATGTGAATCAGAACATCATAAATCCATGGACTTTTTAAGGGTACTGTATATATATTTGATTTGTAAATGATGTAATTCGATCACTTGAATGCACATAGGTAAATTAGGTAATTACTAATTATGTTGATAAATATAGTACATTATACATGTATTATTTCATGAATGAACATTTAAACCACGTGTCATTCATGTTGGCCTATATGTCATTTAAGATGTATTGAGCATTAGGTCATACATAAACATCGCAAGTTTTCTATTCATGGATAAATACATAGAATCCTTTAATGATTCGGTGTAAAATTATGTAGAACATGACAAGCGACGAAATAGTTAAAATACGTGTCAAGTGATACACTCATCAGACCGGTATAACCTGTCATTTATACCGGTATTAATTGGCTCTCGCGTTTACGCTGTCACATTACTATTGAAACCGGTACCAGACGATCAACAAGGGAAATCACTCTTATAAATCAAAATGGATTCGTCGTTGACTTTAACAGAGGTATTTGATTTAATTATTGCTTTTTCTGTTCGTAAATTGATTTGATACTTTATTGTATGTATGATTTAACATTATTGCATTACTTTATCCACAAAACAGTTCCGATCCTTCGTGACATTCGCCCGTTCTTTTGCAATTTAGAAATGTGTTCTCGCCGGCCTCGAACTTGTCTTGTCATTCACGACTTTTATCTTATGTAAGATTAGTTTTATCTTAAGATCATATTGAAGGAACGTTTATAATCTGAGCTCCATTGATATTTGTATCGTTTTTGTCTAGCATAGAGTTTTGATTAGGTTGTTTTGGCACTATATACAGCTTTAATGGCGTTGACCAATTAAATAGCAATTAACAATAACAGTTGGACTGTTTGTTCCAATGTCACTACCTACATGTAGCATGTTTGTGTAGTTGGACTAAATAATTTGTCTATGATATGCACCAAGCAAGGTTAGCTAAGTCAGTTAAGCACAAGCAGTAGATCATTTGTATGAGGAATGGTTTCGTTTTGTCCCAAAGTATGGTCTGTTTTGTCATGGTCCATTTCGCCTCATTGTCCATTTTGTCCCTTATTCTAGGGAATTAGGGACAAAACGGACCATGAGACGAAACGGACCATGCCAAAACGGACCAAAGTAGTGATGAAACGGACCATATTTGTGGGACAAAACGGACCATAGTCGGGACAAAACGGACCATTGTCAGGCCAAAACGGACCATAAGAAAAAATAGATTATATTACTAGACAATAAATATATTGATTTATTGAAATAAAAGTTGAAGTAGTAAAGAGTAAAAATATTGATATTTTTTCATAACAAAACACATCATATCTTTATTTCACCCTTGCAAACAATTACAATAATAGCTATTGAGTAATCTTTATTTTTTTTCATGGAAAACTTCTTATCTTAAATAACACCAAACTGATGACAATTATTGACTAGATCTAATATTAATTGAAAAATATGTTTTGTTAGTTTATTTCATTGTTTTTTTTCAATAACATCAAACTTATGACAATTATTGACTTCAAAGTGATATCCTTACATTTGATAATTAATGATATTATTATAAGTATAAGTATGTTTTGTTATATTATTGATGATGAATTTATAATAAAGTATATAATTATAACAGTTTTTCTCCTTTTTTTATTCTTATCACGAGTCATTATCGTTCCCAGCAGCTATAAGAATTTTAAAAACTATCTATAATCATGACAACCTCTGGGTACGAGAATGATCTGTGTAACTGTGCGTATAAGTAATTATAATTTATCTGGAACACGTTTGTCATCATATAATCATTTCCCAGAGTTATAAGTGGCGTGCAGTACATAGGAAAGAACCTGTGCTGGACAATATAAAGGTAACTTCAAATTAAATCACTCTGATGTATTAGCTAATTAGCTCAAGGAAACGGCTTAAAATAGCTTAAAGGTGAAATTTATCGTTGGACACAAAAAACGATTAAACATCAAAATATTACGTATTTCTATAGTATCTCAGCAGACACTCACGCTTAACGCATGTAAACAATGTGTATATCGAGATATTTAACTCTGATTTAAACCTGTATCAATTTAGCCGATATTACAACATCGCTTATCTACCGTGTGTGACGTCATCGTAGTCCTATCGATTAAAACCTGTTGTAACAGTCAATGGATTGTAATTTATACACGCCTGTCAATTAGTCAGTCGCAAAAACATTTTGAAATTAAATTTGCATTTTTTTATTAATAATTACATTTCCTACATGATTTTTTATATTTTATATAAACCAGTTTAATAACTAGGCTTATATGTTGTATATTTGATTGCATTCATCGACAATTCCATGATATTAAGTAGTTTTTTTGTGATGTACTTTTTATTTGCGAGAAAAAAAAGTTCAAAAAGAAATTAAATCGAATACGTCATTACATTAAATGAGTCTGAAACTGGTTAAGAGCTAGCGCATTTTTTTTATTTCTATATGATGACCAAGTGAAAGTGGAAAAAGATTGAAAAAACTCGGCAGAAATAACTTAGACTACGTAAAGTTATGATTTCGTCATATTTTGACAGATACTTGCCAAAAATATAATCTTCGTGCGGAATTTCCTTTTTGAAAAGAAAATAGTGTACCTCGTGTTTTTTCTCAAGGAACCAAAGATGAAAAAAGGAAAATCAGGTGACAGCAATGTTGTGCAGAAAATACTACTCAAATTGTTTCGTAATGTTGGGTGCAGTAAATATTAGTTTGAAAAATAAGCATAAAAATTAATTTATCTAAAAATCGCATTTAAAAATCATGGAATGAAAATTGATTAAACATTAAAATATATATATCTTTATATCGCTGGTTGTGCGATTATATTAATTGATGAGACCGGCATTCTAAACCTCGCTATTTTGCACAAAAAATATTTAAATGCGTAATATGAACTTGATCGCCTGAACGGTCATCTACTATCATTTACCTTATCTCCAATATATCGCGTAACATATGTCAGCGGATTAAAAATTTCTTTTGAATTCACAGCATGACGTCTGTTAGACAATGTTGAAATTGATTGAGGGTGCGGTACGTACTTTGTATATTAATGTCGACGGCAGAGTGATAGCCAACACGTGTCAGGATTTGAGAGTCTGTGTCCATGGAAACATACCCAATAGTATCAATAATTTGATGACACAAAAGAGTAATTGATAAATTATTTTGATGTACCCCTAACTTTAAATGTGTTAATTAAGTTTGTGAGGTTCCCCACGGGAAACAATAAAATTCGTACAAGATGACAAAAAAGTCCCGCGGTGAGCCTCTATATATTGGGGTCCTTAATGTAGATTAAGATATCATCGCCAACAAATTGCATTTGTTACACATGACCTGGCAAAAGGCTGTCGCCAATTATGTACTTTTTAATTGTAGTTATATTGGTCTGAATAATGATGTTAGAAAATAATCTTTTGAATCGGAGTTGAAATTGTTTTTCACGGAAGTCAATTCGCGCTAATAAATCTTTGTTTTTACTAGTTTGTTAGACAAATATATTAACAGTTGAATTTACCAAGGAGTTATTTGTGATTTTATTAAAACTTAAATTCTCATATGGAATTACGGAAAAGCATATAAATACAACAAAGGGAATTATTAAGAACTATTCGAAACACGATGAAGATACGATTTGAAATTATTTACTTCGTCGCCGAGTTGTCGTCGTTTTGAACAAGTTATCTTAATCTATTTGAAACCACTGTGAGTGCAGTCCCTCGAACAAAGATGAAATTCTTATAAACCATTACAGTGTAAAGTTTTTTTTTAAAACATAAGTTGCATCGGAATTAATGTTTTAACATTCTGTGATGATAATTCAAAACTGGTGCTGAAGAAATCTGAAACACCATGATCAACGGTAAGTAATAAATTCTCATCTTCATAAGAATATGGGCTCCGAACTAATACTTCAAATTTACTTAAATTGATATCATGAAAGAATTACAAACTAAGTTGTAAATAGCAATTATTTAATTAGCATTTATTTCTAATTACAAGCACAAGACACAAGTTTTCCTTACTATAATATATACTTATACTCTCAAAAAAGTCTCAAACACCTGTTTCACGGTCATAATCACCACATTCACAAATAATGCACAATCGTCAAAATTCTTTCGCTATTCGACCTAGAAAGGATTATTCTACATAAAATACTTTTTATTTGAAGAAAATCGATCTATATCTTCTCTATATATTCTATAATAGGGAAACATAGTATCTTGCACCTGTGTTTCTAATAACCGCTTTCAGGATGTAGGACTACGATGACGTCATACCGATTCCGGTCACGAACGATAACTCATGCATAACTTGATGCAGGTGTGTTACGCCCAAGAGTTAAAATTCGTATTGCGCCATTGTTTGATGACCAAATTTCGCGAAATTTTGGATAATATTTTATAATTATCTATAGTTTTTGAAGATTAAAGAATTACAACCAGAAAATTTGAACTTTAAGAATAGCTTAAAAGCAACGCACAAACAACACGCAAACTGTTAATCACAAATGAGGCTATTTTAATTACTATTTACACACAATTAAATTACACTAAGACATAAACTATATATATGATGTTATTAATCACACACATAATAATTTATAATAATAATGGTTATATTTTTTCTTATGGTCCGTTTTGTCCCGACAATGGTCCGTTTTGTCCCGAGGAGGACACAGTATAGCTTAAAAACAACGCACAAACAACACGAAATTTGTTAATCACTATTGAGGCTATTTTAATTACTATTTACATACAATTTAATTATACTAAGACATAAAAGATATGTATAATGTTATTAATCACACAATTAATGATTTATAATAATAATGATTACATTTCTTCTTATGGTCCGTTTTGTCCCGACAATGGTCCGTTTTGTCCCGACTATGGTCCGTTTTGTCCAACAAATATGGTCCGTTTCGTCCCTACTTTGGTCCGTTTTGGCATGGTCCGTTTCGTCTCATGGTCCGTTTTGTCCCGGTACCATTCTAGGTATTGAGAGGTCCTGAGTTCGAACCCAATTATGGACACTGCTAATTTCCTTGAGCTAGAGAATTTACAGGTCTACAGTTGTTCCACTACACCCAGGTGTAAATGGGTATTGTGAGGGATCACTTGCCAGAAGGTGATTTCAATGATCCAAGCAATTGTTAAGTTGGCTGTACATGAATATGAAGGCAGATATAAAACTGCACTTTAACCTTTAACTTTTTTATCAAACTCAGTATTGGGTACTGATTTAACTCCTTGTATTACATTTTATGACATGCATGTACATTTTACATGCAATAATTTAGTTCTAGAGCTAATACAAAGCAAATGCTTAGTTTAATTTTAAAAGTTTGATTTATGTAAATTGTTCAGAAAGGGGAGTAGGTATATAACTGTACTTTAATTCATTCATAATATACATAGGCATCATTGGCTTCAAGTTTGGCTTTTTATGGCCTTTGTTTTGTAAACATGGTTATATTAGCATTAGCGGTCTTTGTAGTGATTAGAAACCCAACAACGTAGACTTGCTCAGTACTGAGTCAAAATAGTCTGAGCAGTTACTTACTTTCAACTAGGGCTGCAACAATTTACCTGAAAGTCTATTTGATGCGATTTGATTTAATTTCTTTCGATTTGATTGATTCAATGAATAGTGTAGTTTATTCCAACTGTACATCAGTACATTCATTTGAGCTTAACATATTGGTTAAATAAATTTGTTTCTGAAATTTATATACATGTACTATATAAAACATAAATTTGGAACATAGTTTCCAAGACACATTACTTATAGTCATAACACTAACACAGTCAACACACACCGTTTATTAGGTACACCCTGGCTTCAATCCTTATAACTTTTATGGAATTGAAAATCATAGGTCCGGAATGGAAATCCAATTGGCACCCTCACAATCAATTTTGATGTAATAAATCCAAACCTTGCAGCCCTGCTTTCAACTATTATTTATAAAGTACATTTGTATTTGAATGTAAACTTTAGAGTCATGAGTATTCTTATTTTCTATGTATAATCTATAAATTGAAATTAATTGTTCTTAGGCTGTAGGTGAATTTGTTGTAAGTATTATTATTATATTGATCTGCCTCGGCTACTGATCTATTTACAGTATTTAATCATATCTTGACTTAACTTGACTAATTCTCTGTACTAATTAAACTTAATCTACAGATTAAGCAAAGTTCATATGGCATTTACTTTGTTTGTTTACAGTGTCTATTTACGCTCTCAGGGGAAAGGTGGCGGGGCCCTTTTTGAGGGGAGAATAGCGACAAAAAAGAAATTAGGGGGAAAAAATTCCTTTATTTTCAGTACTTGAGATAGCATAGATCCTGTAAGAGAGTAATATTTCTGTCTACCTATATAAAATTTCAACTATTGAACCCATATATTCATCTGTTCTTTCTCTGTAATGCTTGAGGAATGGGCAAAAATGCTATAAAAGTACAAAAGTTTTAGGACACCGACAGGGGAATTTTTTATCTTGGAAGGGTAGAAATATATACTTTTTTGAGAGGGGAATGGGGCCCAATTTCGGTCCTAAAATGGCCTGAAAAAACCACTGATTTATATGATATCAAGAAGTCTTGTCTGGCAATCTGTAGTTAGTCAAATATTATATGGCTGACACAATCAGCAGTTTTTTCTTCTAATGTTTTCTCTTTATTTATTAAAACTCTATTTAATGCTGTTCTTTTTTAAAAAGAAATTTTCTCCAGTTCTTATAATCTTGATATTCTTGTATACATGTAATATTATAACTTAAAAATATGCATTTTCTGACTAAACCAAAAACTCTGTCAAGCAATTGGTTTTTTAACTCTGACAAAGCTGCTAGTAGGGACATCAGTATGCTGTAGCTTTCTATGCATTTATTTCTCTATACTGTTGAGAAACATTTTGTAGTCTAATTTTAATGAAATTAATGAACATCTTAAATCTTTTACTACATTATAATTATTTATTCTAGATAGTAAAGGGTTATGCTTTTTGAATACATTTGAATATGTAAAACTCAGTTGACCAGATGCTTTTTATTTATAATCTCCTTTTCTTTTATAATAAAGGCCTACTGAATTTTGATAAGAATTGAAATACTCTATATACAAAAAACTGGTGGGCATGGTTAATAATTTTGAGTTCAAGAACTAATTATTTCCAGGATGGTATATCCTTACATATTTTAATTTGATTGTGAAACCAGTTTATTTAGATATTTTACACCAGAGTCTAATTATGTGTCCTTAAAAATCTTGGCAGATAATTAGTTTTGGCTCTAGGGAACAACTAGATGGGTTTTAGGTATGATCTGGACCATCACCTAGCTGACTGACTATACAATGTCTAATACTGTTACTATTTGGTCTTACACACTCACTTGTAATTTCAAGGATTTATGGAAGAATTTCTATGATTAACTTGTATTATTATCCTTATTTCTAGGCCTTCCCTCCATTGAAGAATGATTTGATACTTCGTGCAGCTAGAGGTGAAAGAACTGAGAGAGTACCAGTATGGTTAATGAGACAAGCTGGCAGATATTTACCAGGTATTTTAATTTAATATTAAAGGATTTTTATTGTTTAAAGTTTGCATCCATATTTTCATTAGATATGCCGGTCATGGATAGTTGCCATTTTAACTTGTAAGTAAATAATACCTTGCTTATCAAAAACAAGACTGTGATTACAAACCTGACTAGTGTTATATTAAATTTGCTTTGAAAATTCTATAACATAGCTAATTGTTGAACTTGTTATTGAATGTGTGAATTCTTGCAAAATTAAGGTACATTTGCGAATATCAGGATTAATTAGACAGGCTGATTGCTTGGGTCGTTGTAATAACTTGCATTGAAATCAAACAATTTTGCTAGCTCAAATTCTTACATGAATCTTATTATCAATATATTTTAACATTTTGCTAATGAATAAAGTTTAGAGAGCTTTTATTAAATTGTCGATATCAAGTTTAAAATGTATACACTGATCATATACATATACTAAGAAGCTTCATAAAAATCTGTAATAACATTTTTACCTATTTTAGAATATGGTGAGTTTAAAGCCAAACATAATGTTGGTTTCTTTGAAATGGTGAGGACACCAAGTATGGCATGTGAAATCACTTTACAGGTATGCATATAATTGTTCATATGTTTGTATTTTATATATCACAAACAAGACTCTTACTATACTGATTATAGTTTATATCCTTCAATACAAAGATTTTCACCTTCTTAAAAGTTGATGCAACTTCAAAAATCAGATCTCATGATTGCAGAATAAGATGTCAAAAAAGCTTGTCGCCTCACAAGTTTTAAACATGAAATAATTTTGAATGATGATGATTAAGTCATTGTTGTCAGACTATGCCCGAGGAGTTAAGGAACAAGGCTAGTATTCACAATGCTGTTCAAAATAAGATGGGGCTCAAGTAAAATTTGCTGGACATAATAAACTTCATATGAACCATTCATCATGTTTTATAAATTGTAGTAATTGACAAAATTATCAACTAGTCCCATTTTATAAAGTTAATAATTTTCACTAGTCTAGGGCCTTCGGGTTAAGGCAAAAGGCAATGCAATAACTGAAATTTTACTAATATTTAATATCATTATATTTTCAGCCATTAAGAAGATTTGATCTTGATGCAGCTATCATATTCTCAGATATATTAGTGATACCACAAGTATTAGGAATGGGTATTGATATTGTTGAAGGAAAGGTAAGAAATTACTGTTTAATATCCAAACATTTTTTACTGACATTCAGTTTCTTTTTGTATGATTTGTCTCACTGTGTGCATCAGAAGTCTTGAAAGTAGTGTTGGACAATTAGTTTGAAAGCACTGTTTATCATTGGTTCATAATCAATTGACAAAACTTCAGAAAACTGAAATCACATCGGTGGAAGTTTTCTGGACTGGTCCTACCATATTACAGTCCTGCAGATTTTTTTGAGACATAAAAAGGGTTCATTTTCTTTGTAAAATAGGTTGAAAAACATTGAATTCAGGAATTCAAATGAAATAATTTGGTTCATTTCATTTTGACATCCATAGTTACAATCAAAAGTCATGTCCACTTTAAAGTCTTTGAAAAGTTATCAAAATCTTAGTAGAAGCTGCTTCATTTCTATCGTATGAAAAAAAATTTTTTTTTGAAAATATATATTGTCTATATTTACGCATGCAGTCCAAGCATAGAAAATTTATGAATAATCACATTGTACATAATCCAATGATCTTATAAAGAACGATTAACCCATTCTCAGAATTGAAATCAATTTCTTATTAAAATCCAATTGAAGTAAATCAACCTCATACATGTGTAATCCAGTGAGTCTTAACTTAAAGATGATTTAACATAATGTGTTGTATTTTATAAATTATTTAACTCTAAATGTGTTGTATTTTCAGGGTATTATATTTGATTTCCTGTTAGAGAAACCAGAAGATTTAGATAAATTATATAAAGATGCTAATGTATGTATGGATTTAAAATATGTCATGGACGCTATCACTATGACTAGACATGCTCTAAATGGACAATGTCCACTGTTTGGATTTGCTGGAGCTCCTGTAAGTTGATCTCATTGTGCCATACTTAGTTTCTGTTATCCTCAAGTTGATCTAGATCTTAAATTATACTGTTGTGTAGACGTCCCATGTGTTGGGGTTGGCAGCAGGCAATGATAAACCTATATTTGATAAACTGGAGTTACAACTAGGACACAACAGTTGAGAGCTCTGTTATACAGCTTCATTTCACATATACTCCTGTATTCCTGTCACTAAGCTAGATGCATTGCCTCTAAATTCAAAGCTTCATCCAGCAAGCCATGCAGGGGGATAATAATATATATAAACGACCGCTACATATGCCATACTGCCATTTTGGTTAAACAGCTTAAAATCCAAATTCAGCTGATGACCCTTGCCTAAAAGAGAATCTAGTTTAGAGGCAAGGATTGTAAAATGGTAGCCTTGTATTCCTATATCCACTTGTGGTATTGTCTTGTTATAGAAACATGTATTGCCATTGGAGTTTTCTGCAGTGGTGGATGTACTGAAGTATCTGTGTAAAGATTGTTTTTTAAGCATGAAGTTACTGATTGGCCATTGATGTAAAATCTGCCCGAGTGTTGAACAGCATCAGTGCAAACATGAAATCCATTTAATACAGATATCATGCCAAAATAAGATGTGTTTAAACCACAAAATTGTTCTTGCATACTTATATAATCTAGAATACATGTATGCATTTATATGATATAATGTTAAAATTACCTACTTTTTCCTCTTAACTTCTGGAGGATCATAAAGCCCAAGCAAATCTTTTCCATCTGTCTCCTTTATAGGCAAGGCATCCAATGTTGTTTATTTATATTTACAGTGGACATTAATGAAGTTTATGATAGATGGTGGTTCACATTCACCATTACCTAAAGCACGTAAATGGTTAAAAGTATATCCTGAAGCGAGTAAAACACTACTTAATCTTCTATGTGAAAAAACTGTAGACTATCTTGTTGAACAAGTGAAAGCTGGGGCACAGGTATTTATACATGTTTTATTTTTGTCTGAGTTGCTAGCTGATTCATATGTATTTCTTGTTAAAGTATGTAAATATTGTAAATAACTTGTACTGTGTTTTTGCCACAGTTCCACATGGAAGATTGATTTATCAAAATGTGTAGCCTTGTTGAATAAAGTTTTTTTTATTGTTATTATTATATTTAGTGATTAGTTCAAGATCATTGTCTAAATCTATTGATAGAAGCTGAGTTGCCACAAGTTTTGCATTAGTTATCATTTAGATTGTCATTTCCTCCTTGGTTTGCAACCCATATGTTACACACCTTGTTGTTTCCTTGAGCTAGAACTCTACTTAAATTGCTTAGCGCTGCGGAGTTGGAAGCAGACTCAAGTGTGTTTTGATATAATTTGTAATTAATTGTTTCACCAAGAAGCTGTAGTAATTTGTTGTTAAAGTCAGAAGGCATCATGTATAAAGTACAAATACATATGTATTTTTATTCATTCATTTACATACTTACATACTTACTTGACTATGTATTACATAATGTTTGTTTGGACTTTCAGATATTACAAGTATTTGATTCATGTGCTGGAGAATTAGGTCCTGATGCATTCCAAGAATATTCATTACCATATTTAAAAGATATAGCTTACAGAACTAAAGAACAGTTAATGGAATGTCATGTTGAACCTGTACCCATGGTAAATATTATAGTTATGCATTCTTAATTGTTATCTGGACTTTAATAAACTTTGTCTATCACACTTGCAGACTGCCCAGTTGAATATTGGTGATTTAAAGGTCCTACAGTACATTAAGTTATAGACACACTTTAAAAGTAATTGAATTAAACTATGAAAAATAACTTTTTGAGGGTCTAGTATATGCAAATTTAATTTGTTCCAGTAAAACTATTGCCCTTTCACTTGATCAAATGTCTAGCACTGAAAGAAATATTTAGCAAAGTTTTTGTCTTGAATGAGCGCAGAAATACAATTTCCCAAGTCATATTCTGTGATGTCTGATGAAAGATATCCCGAGTCCACTATAGAGAAACTCTCTTTTTATAATAAGACTGTAATAAAACATTATTTCCACTATTTTACTAATCTGTCAAATATTCTAACATAGGCACGTGCGTTTACACTCTTTATTTAATGTGACGTCATCTATGCTTTATTATTCAACAAAATATAGCTCGTGACGGCTGTTGAAATTTTACTCCCTACGTTAAATGCGCAAAGCAGAAAATGGCGCCCGAGTTTATTAGGGTTGACTTTTACAATTTGGTTTCTATTCTATAATTAAGATTTTAATATTTTTTGTTCGGAATAAGAAACACCTATCTGTGAGAATTGTGTAAATAAATGCTATTTTCGGTCTTTGCACTGGGGTGGATTTCAACTGCATGACGTTTCTGACAGTTAAAAATAGTTCTATAAATATATCGTTTTTACGGATGTATTTTACAATGTTAGAATCGAAATAACTTACAGTTGTCTATATTTTGTTGTCTAATAAAATATAGGCACTCGTTTGATGCGCTTATTAAATCACTCGTGCTAAAGCACTCGTGATTTAATCATACGCGCATCACAACTCGTGCCTATATTTTATTAGACAACAAAATATAGACAACTGTAAGTTATTTCTTAAGTATAGCAGTTTACAATGAATCTGATTTTAATGATATTGTAATGTATGGTACAAATAAATGCAATAATGTTGACTGAATCTTATGTTTATTTTATAGGTTGTATTTGCTAAAGACGCACATTTTGCCCTAGACGATCTCGCCAACAGTGGATATGATGTTGTCTCTCTTGATTGGACAATTAAACCTACACATGCTCGGTATGAATTTTTATCTTATATAACAATAATTATCATTGAATTAGAGACTTTAGTCAGTTATCTTTCCCTGATAAAATCTAAAACAATCCAATTGGTAAGTACATGTAGGTCCTTACAGTTGGAATCCTCAGATTATATCGTTAAATTCCTATGTAAGGATAACAAAATATTTCATCTAATATCTTTCTTGTTAATTAAGATATTTACAGAAGTGATGAAATTTAGAGAGCTCTATACCCATAAAATACTTAACTTGAATTTCAAACAAGTTATACGATTTACAAAAAAATTATTTAAGGTTAATTTTGGCAAAATTACATTAAAAAGTAAGGGTAAAATCCGAGTAATCCAACTAATAGGACCTACCTATTTGAAGTGTATACAAGGGGAAATAACTGACTAAAGTCCCTTATTGTTGATTTTGTTAATCATAAGCATATAGGGTTTTGATTTATATGAGTAAATGGATTGGACATTGATAGTAGATCATATTCTTTCAGCTGTGATTTTCAATAGTGATAGACAATAAAAAATGAATTTGGTTATGAGCTTAAGTGCAGAGAACTTACAATAATTTTCATGCTCTGAAAAATTCATTCCAAGGGTAGGACATCATTCTGATGATTGTTTACCTGTTCATAAAAAGAGATGTCAAATAAGAGCATCTCGTTAGAGGTCGTAGAAGGATGGCTTTATTTTTTGAAGTCATGTTTGTCTTTTAATATTTAAGTATACTGTTTGTTGCATACTTCACATTATATTAAAATTGATGTTCATCACTATCAATAAACATGTTAATTCACTTATCTTTTCTGTTCATTTAACATCTCTCTTTGATACGGTAACTGGCAATAAATGTCTGGCAATTTTTAGATTTTTATGGAAAGGTATTGTGATCAAAGACAGATTTACCATGAAATTCAAAATTTTTATGGAATTGCTATGTCAATTGGTTGACAAGTTCTTCTATTGTATTTATATTGCAACTTCCTCATTTTGAGTTTTATGTTGTTGTTTTTTTCCAGACGAGTGGTTGGCAAGCATGTTTCATTACAGGGTAATCTAGACCCATGTTTTCTGTATGCAACTGAGGTAATTATTTATCAATGTAATTAGTAGTTTATTTTTTATAGCAAGAGAACTAATTGGTTATATGACACTTCCTTACTTATTGTTGTAGAGACATGGTAGAGTGTTAATTGGCTTATGACATGGAGGGTTGTAGGCACGATCCCAATTTAGACCATTAACTTTTATCAGGTTACAGAATTTGCAAATTATTAATTTGTTAGTGATAAGAATTATTTATAGAGTTATGAAATTAAAGAAATAATGCTTTGCTTTGTGCTTTTATTTTGTTTCAAATTGCTCCATTTGATGCAATTTTGTCAGTAGGCACATCAAAGAATAAGAACCCTAGATCGTTTCTGAGAATAATGTGTTAATGTAATGAAACCCTGCTCCATTTGTGATATTTGGACAATGCATAACTTAGTTTTATATGTTTGATCATGTAGCCACAAAGATGAATTGCCTTATAGTCAGACAAACCCTTTTTTAAAAGAACAATAACATGAATGACTTACAGCAAATTTCATAAGCATATGGTTAGCTAGCGCTTTGTGCCATGGTACCCTTCTTATACCAAAAGGAATATGTATGTGATATCAATCTAAGGGTATCCGGGGGGAAAAGTGCTAGCTAGCAATATCCTTAGAAAACTCGCCCCATGCATTCATGTATGTACTGAAAACAAAGAATATAAAATATGCATGACCTATTGAAGCGAACCATAAAATGATATATTTACACGGAACAACAAGTACAAAATAAGCATGGTCTATTTAATTTATATAATAATAATAACTGGAAGTTTGTCAAGACATTGGGGGCTCAGAATTGAGCGGGCAAGATTTTTCATCAAAGGGCCATAACTGTGAAAAAACCTATGTACTTTATTTATTGTGGATAACATATTTGGTTTAAATCAATTTGGAATGTGGTCCATTTTTATATTTACAGAATGAGTTAAAGAGTGAAGTAAAATCAATGTTAAAGAAGTTTGGTACACAGAGATATATTGCTAATCTTGGACATGGTGTACATAAAGATGTCAACCCTGATAATGTTAGAGTGTTTGTTGATGCTGTACATATGTACTCGGAAGAAATGAATGCTTTATCATAGCAATAATTGAATATCATAGTACATTTTATTGTTAGTGGCATTTTTGTTATTTGTTTTTTATTTTTTATCAAAATTATGTTAAGTATAGTCAGATAAGAAATACCTCCTATGACCAATGGTGATTCGGGATTCAGTTTCACTAAACTTAAAATATATATTTTCTTTAAATTTTATACAGTAGTAATTTAAATTAGTTTAATTTACGCTGAATGAGAGCTAAAGACTTACTAGTTTGAGTGTTAACAAAAAGTTTTTTATGATTTTCTGTTGACAATCACCTGGTCAGTCCTCGTCAAGTGACAATTTTTGCATTTATGTGCGAATATTTAATAGACACTGCCAAATGTTTGCATTTCTCCATGACTGCCATATCATGCTGATTGTTTCATATTTAATGCTGTTGAGAATTTTTACGTTAAAGGTTATTCCATTTGAACATTCATCTCTCTTCAGAAAATGCAGATTTAGTGGGTTTTTTTTGTATATTTCATAAAACTTAAGGTTAATTTTTAAAGTGCATGTATTTTGATATAAGTCCAAGGCACATCTTGTCAAAAGTCTTACTACTTGTTCTTGTCTTAGATTCCACATTACATTTATTACATTTCTTCTTATTTTTTTCATGTTAAACCCCCCCCCTCCCACCCAAATGTTTGAATGGAATAACCTTGGGTATGTTATTCATTATACATAATGTATATTTTTATGCATTTATTTATAGTCAGATTTCATAAATCATACATTAAAGAAATTTGTTTTATTATTTTTGTCAATAACAGTAGTTGAGGTACAGCTTGATTGATTTTCTGGAGCTTTATTCTGTGCTATGCCTAGTCATAAACAAGTCATTTTTCTTCACTTTAAACATAAATGTATAAAGACACTCCTTAGTACTGTACTTTTAGTATGGATCTACACGTTTACTCAATATCATTCAAGTACTCCGATGTCAAAAGAAGAAACTTCAACTATAAATTTAAAGTGAAGGGACATATCTCAAAAAGTGTACACAATGAAATATGTCCCTTTATATAGTTTTTTTGGTTGTGTTTCACACTATATAAACTCATTGTATAGGACCGCAGTCAGTCAACCTACTCACTGTTCAAGGAAATGCAAGTCTACATCTAGATAAAAAAGGTTGACCAGTTACTAGCCTAGGTACATACTTCCATCAGTGACTGACAGCTGCTCTACTTAACTAAGAATCGGTGGTAGGAGGAAGAATGGCAGAAGAATTTATATAATGACAAAACTCCATGAAAATATGCCCGCCAGGGGATTGATTGGTAGACTTGTGTGCTACCGACTGAGCTAGCCAGATGGGCTATGTCCCTATTTAGCAATGAATATAAGACCACAAAAATAAGTAAATGACAACTTGAAATGTGGGTAAAGTAGGTAAGTGTTGAAAATATAAGTTCTAAAAAGCAATGTCAACATCAATGCATGAGTGATAAGCTCTTGATTTTATAAGTCCAGCTAAAAAGTAAATGAACAAGAGCACCGCTAGGCGGAGCATTATATGCCCGAAAGTGTTGTTTTTTTTAGTTTGAATATTGTGGACCAAATGGAACTTAAGTTATGCTCCGGAAACTGATTTCAGTTTTAAGTACTAGTGACCTTTGACTTAGTGACCCCAAAATCAATAGGGGTCTTCTACCCGATATGGACAATCCTTCCATGAAGTTTGAATACTGTGGGCCAAATGAAACTTAAGTTATGCTCCGGAAACTGTTTTCAGTTTTAAGGTAATAGTGACCTTTGACCTTGTGACCCCAAAATCAATAGGGGTCTCCTACCCGATATGGACAATCATCATCTGAAGTTTGAATATTGTGGGCCAAATGGAACTTATGTTATGCTCCGGAAACCAAATTGCTAACAGACGGACGGACGCCAGGGGGTATAACATAATATGCTCGAAATTCTTTCCGGCATATAAAAATGTAACTGTTCATGCTAGGACTCAAACCATATATCCTTTCTTTAAACTGAGTTCTTGAGCAACACTATTTCAAAGATGAACAAGGGGCACATTCTACAAGGCGATTGCTAGCTAGCACTTTTCGAAGGCAATTTTTGTAGCATAAGTGGTCTATGGAACGGTTTGCTTCAAGCTAGAAAATCCAAGATGGCGACTTTCTCAAATAAAAAGTTCAGCATTGTAACAAATGAAAAATATTTAAATCCATTACCACCATGATTATTCCATTCTACTACTATGACAAAATATTTGCATTCAATAAGATATATATCAGTATTCTTGAAAAAGAACACGTTCCCACAGGGGGCAGCCATTTTGAAATAAGCAGAAGTGTTCAAAATGATATGGCTAACAAGAAAAACACTAGCTACACATCGCTAGCTAGCAATTCAATTTGTGCGATAGTAGCAGGCTGTTTCATAGGAAATCGCTATGTAGTGATACAAAGCGCTCATCTTGCTGGACCTGCCCTAGGTGTCAAGGTAAGTCAGACATCATTATGTATAAAAAACAACAAAAAGTCATTAGTTAGGAAAAAAAACAAATTTATTAAGATAAATAAGTTGGCAATAACATTCAGTACATAGATAACCACCCCTAGTCGCATACAGATAGGTGTAGCTATTGTAAATATTAACAATATTGTCAGGGTTCCCACAAAGATGAGAAATCAAAATTCCCTGACTTTTCCTTGATTTTTAAATTTCCCTGACTAATTTCTGAAAGCCCCGACTTTTCCCTGATCTTGAAAAAAATTCATTTCTCTCTGACCGTGGGAATCCTGATTATATTAAATTAACAGTCAAGTAATGTTTCTGTTGCTTTTTATTTGTGCTATAGTGCGTACACATTGAACCCAACCTTACCTTTCTCATTTGCATCTAATTATCATTTGCACGTATCCCGGCGAAAATCAATACCACGCCTACTATATGCTTTGGCTCGTTAGGTATTTAAGATAAAATAAGACATGTATAAAGTATACACATCACGCATGTAAAACAACTCACGATTCAAATGCAATCAAACGGGAAACTCCTGTTCTTACATTTTTGAATATAATTGATAATAAAATGGATGGGGGATGGCCGTTGTGGGGCTAAAACCCACAACATTTTTATTGGTAGCTAGCCTCATAGTATAATCATCTGGTTCAGTCCATGTGTAATACACACTCATTGTACGCTTTAAATGTACTTTAAAATTAATCCCTGTGTTATAATTACATTCGAGCCTTGACGATATAATCCGAGCACTAATACTACATTTGTATTCAATGTAATGAATATTCTTGCATAAAGGTCAGGTCGGGGTCAACTTGTACGCACTATACAACATGAAACAATTATACATAGATATGAGCACAACAAAGATATTGTAATTTGAAAGAAAACAAGTAAATCTGTGAGCTAATGCTCACTAGTGATACCCCCGCAAAAATCTAAAAATATGCGACAAACAGGAAGTAGATGAGCAAGGAGCATGAAATTGCTTTACACCACATGGGACTATGGGATGAAGCAATATGCAAAGTATTAGGCTGCTGCATGTTATAGTTGCTGAGAAAACTGCGACGGAAATTTTGTAACGGACGGACGGACAAGGGTAAAACAGTATACCCCCCTCTTCTTCAAAGCGGGGGTATAAAAACATGTGGAGAGAATACACTGTACAAAAGTTTATAGACAGGTAAAGCATATTTAGGATTACATGAGACAATGTTTGCATTAAGTATGGTTAAATTTTGCCTCAAATTATCATTATTGACCTGTGTATGTATTATCAACTATGGAAAGAAAACACACATCTATAACCTTATCTAGTCTACAAAACACAGCATTAATAATACTGTTATAACAAACATGGATCATAGCACCATCATCATATGTGAAGACAAACATAGTAGCTGAAGACATTTCTGTACTAAGTTCTGGGTATCTTGTCAGCACAACACTAAAGTGTACAACAGTGTAATGTAATTTGGGGTAATACAATGTGTTTTAATATAATATTTGCTTGCTATAGAAAGCATTATGTTGTAAATATTAAAAGGCATGAAAAACCTAGTTGATTTTAGGGATGTAAAAAATTTGAACAACTCTGACTGTAGATTTGAATTGTCTTGACTGAACCAATTTTATCTTAATTGGCACCTTTTTAAGATTGTACTAGACAGAATACCAACTAACTGAAGGCTTATCTAATTTGTTCCCAACATGCTTATTCAAATGTTTAAGTTCTACATTTAAAAAAAAGTCTCATAAAAAGAGCACTTTCCAGGGCCAATAAACCCCAAATTTAGGATCATCCCTGAACATTTGTACAAATAAATCTAATTTTAAATACTATTTTGTGGATTTCTTTGGTCAAAAAAATGTTTTTACAGGTATAGTGCGTAAATATTGACCCCAATCTAACATTTCACATTTGCATCTTATAATTATCTACACATATCCTAACGAGTCAGTACCACGCCTATTCTACACTTCGACAGCGATCGTAAAATTATAGAAGTATGTTTGTGTGTTAAGTTTTAACTCATAATCCTCACGGTCACGCTTTAATCGAGCATTAATTCTACATTCGTGTTCAATGTAATATTCACTATGTTTATTAAATCATTTAATTTATTATTATTATTATTATATACCGCATTTGTATAGCGCTTTTTTATATTGAATATATGTATAGCAAGTTCAGTTTTCTCAAAATGCAGTTGAAACTGAACTTGCATGCACCAAATATATACTTGATTGTAGTAGAAAACTGTCTATTATATACCAATTAATTCATCATTAAACAACTACAATGTAGCTTTAAAGTTAAACAATTGTCTATGATAAATAGTTTAAGTCAATTACATCAATGAGAACATTATGTGTTCAAATACAAAAATTTGTTTTCAGGATCACCTCTGTCAAGTGGAACCTTGTCACAAACATTTTCTTCAACTGGAGAAAATGATGTAGCACTTATTTCTGTAACTGGTATTTTTCCTTGTGATTCGTTCAAATCAGTATTGACCTTCTCGTAGACTTTCCTAGGTGAAGATCTTGTCTTCTTTGTGTTGGTTACAACAGAGGTCACATTATTTGACCTTTCAATATTTGACCTTTCATGTGACCTTGAAGAAAAGTCATCAGCTGAAAGACTTGGAGATTCAACATGTCTACTCGTATCTAAGGACATGTTATATTCGATGGCAGCCTGGTTTTGTTTTTCCATTTGTAACAATTTATCAGATATTTGTTTCTCTGTCTCCTTCAAGAAAGCCTGTACTTTATCCATCTGAAATCATAGAAGTTCTGAGCTAATTTACTAAAACAAGAAATTCACAGGTTATTGCTGCATCACACCTACAAGTTTAACTGTTTGTATTCCGGCCTACTAACAAAGAGAGGTTACATTGTGCCGTAACCCAGATGAAAATGGCTTTCTACAGGCGTTGTATAGTCAAAAGCTCTCTAGAAAGCTTAATACAGTAATCCATGACCAACATGAGTCATAAATTGCAAAGACAGAAAATGTCCCATTCAATAACAAAGCATGAATTTTGTTATGCCATTTAGATATTTGCCTTCAATTTTTGAAAATATTCAGGTATGTGTTGCCATCTCTTACTGAACGAAAAAGAAAAAATAATTTATATAATTATGTTTATGAAGTAAACTTCTGTTAAGCATGGTCATATTTTTTTTTCTTAAGTCATTCTCCCTATTACTACTGATTCCAAATCATGTAGGGCAGTTGTCAGTCACTAACAGAAGTTATGACCCTAAAAACAGGTTAACAGCTAGATTCATAGATTTAGCCTTTGCAGAAATGGTGAGAAAGTTCACTTATCACCTTCATAGTCCTATACAATGTGTTGCTACAGCTTTAAACCCCCCCAAAAAGAAAAGATGTAATACATTATATACCTGATCCTTCATGATCTGTTTATTATCTTGTATAGCTTGTTGTATACCAGTGTTAGATACAGCATGTACTTGTCCTGGTTCTATTGACAAGAAGAATGGTAATCTGATACTATATCCAAACCACATAAATAAAAACATGAAGAAAAATAGAGCTACTATTCCTATAGCTACTGGGTACAAGGAGAGAGGAAGGTCGACTAACAAAGCTTGTAGGAATTCACTGATTCCAGTTCCTACATCTTTTAATGGTGCCACCCAAAATCTAACAACAGTGACAGCAATTGCCTGAAATACAAACAAGAAATGTAATGTGGAAACCACATTAAAGCCGGATTTTTCAGTAGATGGGGAAAAGTTAGATCAAGTTAATGTTGTAACAAAAAAAGTCATATTTAATAAATTGCTTGTGAAGGGGTATTCCAACGGCAATAATTCGTCATGAAGGAAGAAAGAGTGCTTTTAATCCACAAAATATTTGACTAAAAAGGCATAAGACAAGCTAAACTATTAATGCAAAAAAATACAAAGGGAAATAATCAATAATTTAGCCAGGTAGAGTTGGGGTTTCTTTCTTATTCTGTTCAACACATGATATGTAATCATTGTATGAGCTTTCATCAAGAATCTGACCCTTAATGGTAGAGGTATCAATCAAATTGAACACTTTAATGCAAAAATTACAAAGGGAAATAATCTATAATTAAGCCAGGTAGAGTTGAAGTTGCTATCTAAATCAGTTAAACACATGGTATGCTTTCATTGAATGAAATTTCATTAGGATGTGACTATAAATGGCAGAGTTATACAACAAAGTAAAAACTGAAACGCAAAAATTACAAAGGGAAATAACCCATAATTAAGCCAGGTAGAGCTGAAGTTGCTTTCTTTTTCTGTTCATGACGTAGTATGATTTCATTGAATGAAATTTCATTATGTGACTATAAATGGCAGAAATATACAACAAATTGAAAATTTTAATGCAAAAATTGCAAAGGGAAATAATCCATAATTAAGTCAGGAAGAGTTGTGGTTGCTTTCTAATTCTGTTAAACACATGGTATGCATTCATTGAATGAAATTTCATAAGGATGTGACTATAAATGGCAAAGATATACAACAAATTGAAAGCTTTAACGGATGAAAAATCGTTGAAAAATCCGGCTAAAAAGGATCAATTTACCATTTTTATGAAAAAAGATTGCAAGAGGGATAGCATGTGTAACATTTCTGTTACACAGGAGTGATCCAGAATTAACCAAACTTTGTCAACAGCAGCTCTTTAGAAGTTGCTGAGTATTTGAACTATGTAGGTAAATAAAAAAATTGTTTATCAATGTATGTTTGCATTCAAAACTTGTATTATATACAAGATACAAACTTTTTCTATAGTCAGTATTTTATACAAACAATTAACATTATCTATAAATAGCCGACATAAACATAGTTATCAAATAGTACAGAAACAAATAAACAATAATAGCAATAGTACATGGCAATGTGGAATTTTAAAAATACAAAAAACAAAAATGTTTACACAATATACTAAAGTTGATTAAATAATGTGACATAGCAAATGAACAAAAGGATACAGCGTGCTTTAAAAATAAATAGAAGTTGAAAAGGGGCACAACTCCAAAAACAATTCATCAAGAGTTACATCCCTTTGTAGCCCAGTAGTTGTAGTAGATGAAAAAAGCATACATGTACTAACTTTCTATTAAACAAAATATATTCAGTTTGAGCAAACTTTAATCTCAAATATTAAAGTATAAAGGGAAATAACTCGGAAAGTAATTCATCATAGTAACGTCCCTTCAAAGTTAAGTAGATATAGTATCAATGAATAAGCATACCTACTTTCATTTAAAATATTTTTATAAGGAACTATTAATATTTCAATTTAAACAAATTTCAACATAACAGTAAAGGGGAATAATTCCAAAAAATAATCAAGAGATATGTCCCTTTGTAATCGTGTAGATGTAGTACTGATGAATAAGCATACTGACTGTCATTTAAATATACTTGATGAGAATTGAAAATATTTCAGTTTAAAGAAATTTAACACTAATTTAAAAGTTGAAAAGGGGCACAACTCCAAAAATAATTCATCAAGAGTTACATCCCTTTGTAGTCCAGTAGTTGTAGTACTGATGAAATAGCATACATGTACTAACTTTCTATTAATCAAAATATATTCAGTTTGAGCAAACTTTAATCTTGAATATTAAAGTATAAAGGGAAATAACTCGGAAAGTAATTCATCCAGAGTTATGTCCCATCATAGTTTGATAGATGAAGAACTGATGAAAAAGCATTTTAACTTTCATTCAAATATATTTGAAAGTACTAAAAATATCCCATTAGAAAAAAAATAATCTTAAATGTACAAACTTAAAGTCAAATATCTTGATTAGTTATAAAAATATTCTATACAGGAACAATTTTAACCTTATATTTTGCCATTTTTTAAGTATAAAAGGGCAATTACTCCAAAAATAATTCATCCACAGTTAAGTTCCTTCATAGTTGTGTAGATTGGTACCGACAAATAAGTATACAAACTTTAAGTCAAATATCTTGATCAGTATTGAAGATATTCTACATAGGAAAAACTTAAACCTCATATTTTGCATTTATTCAATATAAAAGGGCAATAACTAAAAAAAATAATTCATCCAGAGTTATCCCCTTTTACAGTATGGTTAATATATCCCACTAAATAAGTATACAAACTTTCAATAAAATAACTTGGATAGCGTTGAAGATATTAGAGTTTCAAAAAACTTTAACCTGAAAACCAACGCCAACGCCGACGCCAACGCCAACGCAAAAGTGATAACAATAGCTCTCATTTTCTTCGAAAAGTCAAGCTAAAAAGAAGAATGAGATAGCTAGCTGCTGATCTTGACCAAGGCCTAAATACTGCTTTAAAACATGACAATAAAATGCCGGAAAAAAAAGAAACACAAAAGTGCAACAGATAAAACAAGAGCACCGCTAGGCGGAGCATTATAAGCCCGAAAGTGTTTTTTAGTTAAGTGCTCTGGAAACTGTTTTCAATTTAAAGGTAATAGTGACCTTGACCTTTGACCTTGTGACCCCAAAATCAATAGGGGTCTTCTACCCGATATAGACAATCATCGTATGAAGTTTGAATAATGTGGACCAAATGGAACTTAAGTTATGCTCCGGAAACTGTTTTCAGTTTTAAGGTAATAACGACCTTGACCTTTGACCTCAAAATTAATACGGTTCTTCTACCCGATATGGACAATTATTATGAAGTTTGAATAATGTGGACCAAATGGAACTTAGGTTATGCTCTGGAAACTGTTTTCAGTTTTAAGGTAATAGTGACCTTGACCTTTGACCTTGTGACCCCAAAATCAATTGGGGTCTTCTTCCCGATATGGACAATTATCGTATGAAGTTTGAATAGTGTGGGCCAAATGGAACTTAAGTTATGCTCCGGAAACCAAATGGCTAACAGACAGACGGACGGACACACGGACGCCAGGAGGTATAACATAATATGCCTGAAATTCTTTTGGGCATATAAAAAAGGATTAAGAAACATATTCTATACAAATCAGATTTGGAAAGACTTGATCAGCAGCCATCTCATTGCTACTAGCAATTAAAAAGAATTAAGCACAATCAACAAAGCTAGCACATGCAAAACAGACAAATACATAAAAACACAATAAATGATAAAATACAATAAATAAATAAAAACATCGATATTATTGTTATTAATTGCACATAGCATGCTCATGTAATGTCATAAAAGGTTGAAAAGTTACAGCTCCCTCCACTCCACTCCAGGCATTTAATAAACTTCTGAATTGGTTGAAATTAGATTCATCTCTGAAATGTTGGGGTAATTCATTCCAGAGTTTTCAGCAATGAAGCGAAACAAGCTCGTGCCATATTTGGTTGTTCTCACCAGTGGAACACTAACAGTATTATCTAAAGGAATAAAATTTTTGTTTTACATTTAATAAATCATGTAAAAAACTTTCAATAGCAATAGTACGCAATCGTTTTCAAAAAAAATTTCAAGGTTGGTAAACAAGATTTTTTCAAAAGTGATTCATAACTGGATGTATAATTTTTATATATAAATTGGAGTGCTCTCTTTTGTATATTTACAATTTTTTGGGTGTTAGCATTGCTACAAAAGTGCCAAGTAAGCGGACAGTAATTGAAATAGGACATAATGAAAGAGTAATAAATAATAAGCTTGCCTAGCCTACAAAGATATTTCCCAATTCTTTTAAGTACACTTAGTTGATTTGAAGCCTTTTTGCAAATAATAGATACATGTTTATTAAAATAAAGTTTAAAGTCTATTGTAACACCTAAAAGTTTAACCTCTTCATCACAATGTATATCAAAACTATCAATATTAAAAACCAGGTATTGACAGTGTTTTTTTACCGATGGAAATGGTCTGGATTTGCTTGCAATTTATTATTTGAAAACCAATTAATTAAAGATTTACTATCAATTTCAAGGTTATTTTTAACTGTTTCTACAGCATGATGTGCTATTCTTTTTATGAAGGGGAGTGACTTGTGCAGTTTTCAAACTGCTTGGGAATACTTCAGTATGAAAAGACATGTTAATTAGTTTAGTAATGAGACCTTGAACAGCTGGTTTACCAAGTTTCAATAATTTAGGGGATATATTGTCATGTCCGGTTGCCTTTTTGGTATTAAATTTGTCAATTTGTTTAGAAATAAAAGATTCAGACACATGTTTAAAATCCAATACCTCATTGTGTGTTTTTGTTGATTCTATTTTCAAAATACTAGGATGTTGGTCATCAACAGTGATCGAAGAGTCACCATCATTTTTTGCAACATTTAAGAAATAATTATTAAAAATAGTACAAACTTCTGTTTGATTACTAACTAAAACATCGTTTTCACATAAAATTGTATCTTTTTTACAGGTATTACCCTTGTTGGTTAAAAATTGTTTAATAGTGTTCCAAAAATTGGATGATTTACAGCCTCCAATGCATACGTATTTAATGATCTCCTCTTTAGACTGGTGACAAGATTTCTTTGTTTTCTATACCTTTCAAAGTGTTTTGAGGACTTGTTAGCATTAAATTTAATCAATGACATTCTTTTTTTGTGTAAATTGCATGTTTTTATACCTTTATTCATGTATGGTAGTGGTTTTTTTCAAAACTTGTTTGCTTTTTAACTCATTCTACCCATAGATAAATACACCTATATTATTCTATCGCTGTTTTACCGGTCTTTACCTAGTACATAAACTCCTTATCTTCCTCTGTACACCTAGACAGGTTTAACGTATACATGTACATTGTTTCGATGGTGTAAAGTCATAACTTTTGGTTCATTTAATCGTTTATGGAATACAGATATTTTGACAAAAGTTAACATTTTTGGAAAGAAAATTAAATTATGCATCCAATGGTGTTACTTTTAGTTTTTTATCTTCCTTAACAAAAGAATAGCTAGCAAGGTTATTGCAAATAAGAAATTAAACTATTGCAAAAAAGAATCCGCTGTATTTTGGCGATTTTTTTCTGAAAAAAACAAATCAGCGGCAACACCAAAATCGGAAACGTACATAATGTGCATGTTTAATTGATTTTCTTATGTTGAAAACGGAATTAAAATATTCGCATCAGAAAAAAAGTTACATGTGTATTTGTAATGCGAGGTAAAAAAACGATTTTACCTGATGCCTTTAAAGTTTATCCACACATTTAACACGGACATCATTTCCCATGACGTTTTGAAATTAAAATAATATTTTTGCAGAATAAATTAAATTTTAAAATAGCGCGAATTAATTTTCAGGCAGTGACCTTGATTTAAATTGTTAATAAATTGCTCTATCTAACACCAAATCTTATCTTTACCCACTGTGCTTATCGCTACGCTTATCGATGTAAAGATCGTCTGCATACACATGACGGATATACGCGTCACGCGGCGGTTAGAGGTTTATATTTTATGACGCAAATACGAGTCAGTCGGCGTATCGATTGAAGTTTAGGGGACGCATATATGCGGCACTAGTAATAGAGAGCAGCAAAATAGTGACGCATATATAAGACATTCGTAAAGAATTGGTTAAAGGGGCATGTTTATTTACAACATTCAGGAAAGTTGTACTAAATTCATCATACACAGTGTTAGTATCATGTTGATTAAAATCAATACCAGAGAAGGCATTACATAAATCATTGTTAAAACATTCAATATCAATTTTTTTTAACACTTCTGTATACAGTAACATGGTTTCATGGGTAAAAGAACATTCTTTAATTGAAAACCTATCATATTATGGATATCAGTTCACAGTTAAAATTAAAACTTTTTGCAACATCAGATTTCTTGTTAGTTAATACTACATCAAGTAAAGAATTATTGGAATTTTTAGGAAAACAAGTTGGTTTATCTATCAAATTTTCTAAGGCATACACATCACATATCTGATTCAAAGTTTGACATTTTTGGGAATTTAGCATATCAAAGTTGAGATCTCCTGTTAACACTACATTGTCCTATTTGTCCAAAGCTTTTTCTAATATCATATCACAGTCAACAATAAAAAGTTTATCACATAGAGAAGGGGGGTTGTATGCTCCAATAATCATCCATCTAGAGTTATCAAATCTAACCTCAATGCTGATAGTTTCACTATTTATACTTTCAAATGTTTTTTCCTGTCAATGTCAGAACGTAGATAGGCTGCAACACCACTTCCATGAGAGTTCCTATCTGCATGCCAGAAATGATAGCTATCCACAGAAAATTGAGCATCTGGAAAAGTGTCATCAATTTTTGTTCCTGATAAAAATAAAAGATCAACATATTTATTTTCAAGTAGTTCATGTATATGGCAATATTTGTTTTTCAAGCTATTGATGTTTAAACTAGCAAATACAAATCGTGTTGGATGTTTCATTCGAACTTTTATTAGTTCATCAAAAATACTACAATTTTCATGGTCAGAAGTAGCAGAATTTTCATGTATTGAACCGAACGTAGAATAAAAGAAAGAGTCTGAAAAATGCCAATTTGTACAACTGGTACAAAGCCAGGGTTCATCAGATTCACCCAAAGCTTTATACTCATTGGTTGAAATGTTTGCACATTTAATATGTACCCAGAGGAAGCAGGTCTCACAATATATAGCTCTGTGGGTTCTTGCCACTGGTTTAGCAAAAATCCACAAGGATTTTTTACTGGGCCGGGATTCAATACAACATCGCCAGCTGATATGAGTAAATAAAAACGTATACGGTGTAAAAGTTGAATTGGTTTACTCAAAACCCTACGTGAGTTCCATATATGATAATAGATTATGCTGTGTATGTCAATATTTAATTCAGTACATGGACGTAAAGAGTTGAGGCTGACAGAAATTGTCCACCTTCTCTCCGATGAGGATGTACTCTGATAATTTTCTACAAAACTAATAGAATAAGATTCAAGGCTATTACTGGAAGTCCACTTTCCCTCCAAAGTTACATTAACATGCTCATTCCATTCAATAACAATCACATTTAGAGGCCGGGTATCAAAAAGACTAAAAAATATGGTTAAAGATAATACTACCAAGGTAACACTAGTCATGTTTACATATAATAAATAATAAGGGACTCATAATATGTGAAATGAAGTTTTATCAAGTAAAATGTAAGAATAGAAGAGTAAGATTTAATGGTGTAAAGCTAAGCTCTTAAATTATTACTTTAAATATAACTACAATGTAACATTTTTTCCAGTAAAAATCATGTAATTACATGGTGAATAACAGCAGATATTATTGTAAGAGCTAACAAAAACAAATCATGAATTGAAACAAGACCATATACATACAAAGATTTAAAATTTAACATAAATAGACCCATAAATTATAATGATTGACATCTATCAAAACACTATCAATACACAATACACAAAAGTATTAGCAATAACAATAGTATAATATATAATCTTACCAGCCCAGTGTTCAGTAACTTCTGTTAACTAACATTACGGGTACGGAAGAACTCCACCCGAAGACAACTCAACCTGTGCAATACTCAACTCAAAGTTGCGACAACTAAATCCGTTAGTAGGAGATTGAGTTGTCTCAGGTCGAGTTGTTTATGGGTTGAACTGTTCCAACGTTTTGGAACGTTCAAGGTAATTGAACACGCTACAGGTGTGATGAAGAATGTACAGGTTTACCTGTGAAATATAGGTGTTCACTGAAGTGTGAAACTAGATAAAATCGGTTTAAAAATAAAAATCATCAAAAACTAAAAAAATAAGATCAAAATAAAAAAATCAAGTATACCCCAATGTAGCATATAAAATTCCAAACAATCCAATATAAAAATATCACAAATAGCACTAAAATATTTCTTTATAAGCCTTAAATTAATCAGAGCAAAAATTTTGTGTCCTTCATCACACACTGGTTTACATAATATACATGTATTACTATGTAAATTACTATAGACATATGTATCTACCTAATTAAATAGTCATGACACAGTGTCAATATATATTTGATATTTTACATAAATTTTGATAAAGATAGGATTTCAGTGAAGAAATAAGCAGAAAATAAGTCAACATCAACAACATAATCTTTTAATCTATTTTTGTCAGATTCCCTAATTTTTTATCACTGAAAATCATAAGTTTCAAATCATTATGACAAAATGCCATGGACAAGCAAAAGGAAATACCAACACTGCCCTCAACATTTTCAGATTAGGAGCTATTTTTCAGTACTTGTCTAATGATAAGTAAGTTAAGATGACTATCTTAGCCAGATTTAATTCAAATTTCGATGACTGTTATAACCCAATAAAAATACATGATCTGTGCCGGGGTCGAACATACAGCCTTATGAGCTGTAAGCGGACACTCTACCAAGTTAAATGAATTGAGGGAGGCCGGTGGTCTGCCTCTCTCTATTCTGGGTAGTAAGTAAAAAAATGATAATCTCAGGCAGAGTCTAATTTCTAATACAGTTGTAACCCAATATAAAAACAGGCCTCGGTTGGAGTTGAACTTATGACCTTCCAAGTTTTAGTGGGCACTCGTCCATGTCGCCATAAAAGCTACCTTGAAGGCAAAAGAGTTCAAGCGCCTCTGCAACACTTTAAAAATTAAATGAAGGAATGTTGCAGGAGGGGTTTGCCGCACCTCTCATTTCCTTTGGACCTATATATACATGATCTAAATGGAGTTTCTTTAGGCTTGCCCTTTTGCTGCAGTGCTATATATACCTACCTTGGTTGGTGGTACTTTTATAATAGGATCAATCAACATGTGTTCATGATATTCCTGACATTTATCCTCTTGTAACATAAATATAGATTTAAAGCTTGTATACCATCCATCATCACCACGGCATTCTTTTGGTATTATTTTAGTTACAATAGATTGTTGTTGTATTTCTGCTTTCTAAAGAAACAGGAAAAATGTTTAGTTAGAGAATTAAGTTACTATAAAAAGTAACAAATTTTAAACAAAATTACATTTATATCAGACCTGCAACTCTCCCGAATTTTTAGGGAGTCTCCCGAATTCAGGTCAGCTTTTTCAACTCTCGCAATCATAATAAAATCTCCCGAATTTTGTGTTTTCAATAATATTTTGTAGAAAGTTGAATTTTCCATTGATTTTTGTCTCATTTCTTGGTTATTAGCCTTTACAGAAACCTAATCAAGCCTGTAAACACTGGTTAAAACTAGATTGCTGGTACCGTAGTTTACGCACGCGCAAATGCAAACTAGGTAACCAGCCCGGTTTATTCTACGACACGGGATACACATATCAAGCCGGTAAAAACTGGTCTAAACTAGATTGCTGGTACCGTAGATTACCCATGCAAACATGTTGTTTGATTGGTGTTCCATCATCTCTTTGGACAATAATGGGCCTTGCAAGAGTTATACAGAAACCTATTAAAGTTGTATATCCGTCAATTAATGGTACCAAAAAACATGTATCATAGGACATGCAACGCCTTGTTCAATAGTAACTCAAGGGAGGATACATTAACAATATTGTGGTGTTCAGTCAACAAACCAACAGTTGCAATGATCAATAGGAAAAAAGAGGGGGTGGCCAATCATTTTGTCCCCATAATAGAATTATTTGAGAAAACTTCATGTGTACCAACAAATCCTACAGACCACTGTTTAGCTGATGAACACAGTGCTACCGGTATAAGGGTCCATACGGACCACTTGGTCGCTGACGCCGATATGCACTGTGTAATTTCATCAACTACTCCAGAAACCTCATTTGAAAAAATTCCTAATTTATTCAAGATCAACCCAGTGTTGTTGGTATAGGGGTCCAACATGACCACCTGGTTGCTGACGAGGACTTGCACTGTGGTTTAACTTCTACACCTAATTCTTCTTCGCATCAAGGATGGATAACTTCAAAAAGAAAACGTCGTTCTAGTGGAGAGCTGAGTATGTTAAGTGTTTAAATGAATATAAGTACAGAAAATAGGTTTTCAAGTTTGAGTAATGAAATTCCATATGATGATGAAAGTGAAAAACCTGAGATAGAGAATGAGAATGAAACCCCACCGTCATATAGCAAAAGAAGACGTCTCTCAAGTCCAATTCAAAAAGAAACAAACAATAATAACAAAGATAAGACCCTACCAGAAAATTTCTCTGAAAACTTACATGGGCTTCCGGGTGATAAAAATTTATTTGCGTCAGACATATTAAATCTAATTTTCAGTGACAAAAAGGCTGTGAAAAAGATTCCGACTGGACCAAAAAGTAACGTGTATGAGAACAAAGAGAATATTAAGAACAAAAAGGCACCTAAATATTGGGATGATTGTGGAGCTTGGGACAGTAAGAAAACAAAAGCAACCAAAACCAGCTATTTACTGGGAGAATTAGAAGAAGACGGGGGTAAACATTTGAAGCATGTAATTCTTAAGAGTGATACTGTTCATGTGGAGTATAGGGAAAATGGAAAGAAAAAACTTAAACCCATTGAACCACAGCCAGACCCGCACAAAGTAATAACATTCCACCGTTCTTATGCAGTGTTAAAAAAGGATCATAATTATAAGCGCAGAGTTACCTGGTTTGAAGGTTTGAGAATTGATCGTCCTGATATGAGGGATATAGCCATAATTGAATATACTGGAAAATTTAACATTGACAATTTCGCGCCTTATGGAAATTTAAAAAAACAAAACTGTAATTATGAAAGAACTGATCCGACTGTACTTACAAAAATTAAAGATAATGTGAAGCATCAAAATCCTACTGACGTATACCAACAGATGATAGACCCTGATTTAAATACTACAGAAAATCATCCAAGAACTCTAAAACAGTGTCAGAATGTTAAGTAGTTAAGCAAAAAAGACCACAACATTGTCATAATATCGCGGACGAACTACTGGACATCATACGAATGGTTACAGAAAATCATCCATATGAGGCAGAAATTATTCATACTAGGGGGAGTGACTTACCATTAATTATCTGCTACACAGACGAACAACTTCATGACTTAAGAGCCTATTTATCAAATAAAGACGGAGTACTTGGAATTGACAGAACATTTTCAATGGGTAGATGTTTCGTAACAACCGTAGTTTATAAGTCGATGAAAGTTAACAGGCGAACAACTGGTGAGGCACCGATATTGTTAGGTCCGATCCTACTACACTGGGATGGCAGACAAGATAATTATTTCAAATTCTTCGCACATTTACGCGCCGCATTAGGGTGCAATGTGAAGGACGTCCAGGTGAAAATAGGATCGGACGATGAGAAAGCCATGACAAACGCATTGGACGAGGCATTTCCAGGTGTGGTTCGAAGATTGTGTACAGACATATAAAAGAGAACATCAAAAGACAAATGGGTGACAAAATCCCTAAAGATGTGAAAACAAGGAGCATAATAGTTAGTGAAGTTTTTGGACTCAACGGCGTGGCGCGTGCAGATGACTCGGCAATCTTCGACGAACGAAACAATAAACTCAAACGTTTTTTAAGATTAAATGAACACATTGATTTCCTTTCGTATTATGAGAAACACATGGAAAATAAGATAAGTAATTTTGTAGTTTGCCCAGAAGATGATCTATGGACCAATAATAATACTGAAAGTATGAACAACAGACTGAAAGTACTAATTCAATGGAAACCGCGCAAAACAAATGAATTGATAGTAAAACTTAATGAATTAATTAAGACTCAATCAGTTGACTTAAGACGTGCTCTATATGACACTGGCAACTTCTCTTTGAATAACCAATTTTCTCATCTGAAAATCAACAAACACATTTGGACCGGGAAAACTGAGGAAGAAAAAAAACTTTATTTCACAATTTTATGAAATGTACAACGCCAGGTGGTTCTCACTGTAATGTTTTATCACATGATGGGAAATATGCTGTTACCAAAGTCCCTCGTTTGGCAATAAAGCCAAACCAGAAAAACAGATGCAGAGCTAACAGAACACCTAGAAAAGTGTAAATATAGTTATAAGGACTTAAATACTTATTGTTTGTGTTTTGTATGTTATTGTATATTGTGTGAGAGATCACGTCTAAGATGACTTGCTACTGTATATTGTGTGTGAGTTTTGTATTACATTGTACATGTTTCTAATATATAGTGCTGTTTTATATTCATTTTTGTATGCTTGTATTTGTATTTGTTTTCCCCTTGTATTACAGTCTAGGCTTATGGATAGAGATCAGACGTGTAATGAATGAAAGTGACTTGTTACTGTATATTGTGTGTGAGTTTTGTATTACAGTGTACATGTTTCTAATATCTAGTGCTGTTTTATATTCATTTTGTATGCATGTATTTGTATTTGTTTTTCCCCTTGTAATACAGGCTATTTTTATCACTTTTGATTACATAATTTAATTAATTATAGTCAACATTTTTGTGTGTCTGTAACTAAATTTGTTATTTTTTCGTTGATTTTTTTCTTTTTTAGACATTTACCTTAGCTTGTTGTCTTGACTTTTAAGTGATATTATTCTTTTAAAAAAATGCAATATACTTGAGTATTTTATCATAATAATGCACAGTTCTATCAGGCTTTATAAATGACATAGGTTCTTAACCTGTAGGTATGTTTTTCTATATTTTGGCACGATTTTTCAAAAACAAAAATAATTTTAAGTAAATTTTTTGGGCCATGGCTAGAGCGCCTCCACGTGGTGTGGCCTGGATACAGTCGAATGTTGATTTTTTTGGAGGGGGGGGGGGGGCGAAACGTTTAGCTGTAACTGAACGCTCTAAAGTTTTGTTGTCTTTTGTCGCACGAAAACATCTTATAGTAAGCCCAATATGCATAAATGCATGAGTCTTTTTGTAATTTACTTGTTTACGCTGGTCTGACTCTTCAAATATAACCACCATATAAATGCATACAAGAATGACAAATTAATTCAAAAGTAATATTTGACCTTCGAATAAAAACATAATAATATAAAAATACTATTCAAAATTATTTTAAAATGTCATATAATACATTTTTTATTGATAATATAACATAAAAAGTGTCTTTGTACATATTTTCACTGTCTTTGTGTGTCTTTTGATACAAGCGTACGATATTCACTTACGCTGGTCTGACTATTAATAATTGACCTTCGAATAAAAGCATAAAAATATTATTCAAAATTATTTTTATTTGTAATATCAAACAATCATTAATGATAATATAACATAAAAAGTGTCTTTGTACATATTTTCACTGTCTTTGTGTGTCTTTTGATACAAGCGTGCGCGAAACACTTACTCCGACCTGACGCTTAACATTTGACCATCGAATAAATGCATAAAATAATAAAAATATTATTCAAAATTATTTTAAATCGTTATATAAAACATTTATTAATACTAATAAAACATAACAAGAGCTCCGCTGGGCGGGCATTATACGCCCGTGTGCAGTCCATGCTGTGCTCTATCTCATATGAAGTCCCTGTGACCTTGATAAATGACCCCTGGATATCAGAATAGGTCCCATCCTTAACTGGAGGGCCACCCAAAGCAAAGATTTTGAGAACCTAGGTACAGCCATGGTTGAGTTATCACCGGCACAAAGTTTTCCCATACAAACTTCCAGTGACCTTGCCCTGGGGCCTCAGAACCATAAGTTCTCACCCTTGACCCAAAGAGTATTGATACATAAAATTTGGTGATCTTAGATAAAGTTGGTTGTTGGACAAGGTTTTTCCTCATGATTTCCTTGTGACTTTGACCTTTGACCCAGGGGCCTAAAACCAAAGGGGCATATGCTAGACATTTAGGCTACCCTTAAATAAAATTCGGTGAACCTAGGTACAATCATTATTGAGTTATTGTCTGGAAAATGTTTCAATATAAATTAAGTCCCAGTGACTTTGACTTTAGACCCTAGGGTCTCCAAATCAAAAGGGAACATCCTCAACCAAAGAGCTATCAACACATTACTCCTTGACAAATGGGTTGATCCACATAAAATTTGGTTAACCTAGGTACAAGCATTGTTTAGTTATTGTCTTGACAAGGTTTTTCCATATGATGCCCCTGTGACCTTGACCTTTGACCTAGGGGCCTCAAAACCAATAGGGAACATCCTTGACACATGGGCTACCCTCACATAAAATTTGGTGAACTTATTTCATGTTACTTATTAAATATAGCATTATTTCCATTGTTTGCCATTTTGACTTTATTAACATATTGATTGAACATTTGAAGTCACTGCTTAGTAATTTGATATCTTCTGGTTGATGGTTTAAACTTGACCCAGGGGCCCGAAAACCAATAGGGAACATCCTTGACACATGGGCAACTCTCACATGAAATTTGGTGAACCTATGTGCAGTCATTGTTGAGTTATTACCCGGACAATGTTTTTCAAAATGATGCCCCCATGACCTTGACCTTTGACCCAGGAGCCCCAAATCCAATAGGGCAAATCCTTGACACATGGGCTACTCTCACATAAAATTTGGTGAACCTAGGTACATTGGTGGTTCAGGTATTGTCTGGACAAAGTTTTTCCATATGATGCCTCTGTGACCTTGACCTTTGAACCTGGGGCCCAAAAGCCTATAGGGCACATCCTTGACACAAGGGCTACCTTCACATAAAATTTTGTGAACCTAGGTACAGTCGTTGAGGAGTTATTGTCCGGACAAGGTTTTTCAATATGATGCCCCTGTGACCTTGACCTTTGACCCAGGAGCCCCAAAACCAATAGGGCATATCCTTGACACAAGGGCTACCCTCACATAAAATTTGGTGAACCTAGGTACATTGGTGGTCCAGTTATTGTCCGGACAAGTTTTTCATTGCTTGCCATTTTGACTTTATTAACATATTGCATATACAGTAAATCTTGCATAAGCGACCACGTCTCCTAAACGACCATTTGCACTAAGCGGCCACTCTGAGTTCCCACCAACCAATTTTACTATTTAAATCTTTGTCTTAAGCGACTTTTGTCTAACGCGACCAGCGACCGCTCATTTTGGTCGAAACTGACTGACTTATTTGTGTTAAACGACCGGGTCAAATAAATCTAATTTGGCAAAAATCGTTAAAAATCGGTAATCAAAAATATACGTCGCCTCAATGTCTATCACCTAAACTCGTATGTCAGGCTCTAAAAATCAATAATTAACAGTCATAAATACTGTAAGATAAGGGGGTAGTGGGAAAAATCAACAAAGTGACACTAATACTATCCAAAATACATTGGTGGTTCAGTTATTGTCCGGACAAGTTTTTCATTGCTTGCCGTTTTGACTTTATTAACATATAGAGATATATGAAAGGGGAAGTAATTCAAAGTCGAATGAAAAAAATTGAATTATCTCCACTTTACGCACAACTAGGCATCAATGTTTATCATCAGAGGGAGTTTGAAGAAAATTGGCCAAGAAATGAGGGAGGAGTTGTCCACACAAGGAAGACGGACGGACGGACGGACGGACGAGCGGCGCCATAACATAATACGACCCTTCGGGCGTATAAAAAGTGTCTTTGTGGAAATATTCACTGTCTTTGTGTGTCTTTTGATGCAAGTGTACGGTATTCACTTAGGCTGGTCTGACTCCTAACATTTGACCTTCGAATAAAAGCATAAAAATATAAAAATATTATTCAAAATTACTTTAAAGGGGTATAAAAACAATAATTTATGATAATATAACATAAAAAGTGTCCTTGTGTATATATTCACTGTCTTTGTGTGTCTTTTGATGTCTTATGATGTCTGTGGCAGTATTTAGTAGGACCCCATCCAAACTAGGTAACCAGCAGGTTTTTTTTCTAAGATTCAGCATACCGCGCACATTTCGGGCATATACACGGGAAATCCCCTTTTGAATCTCATTGTCAACTGTAAACAAAATCGTACAATTACATGCTAATAATCGTCAAAATACACTACTATGACATTGTTTAACAAATAAATACTGTTATTATTCATTTTAGTATTCTATTGCGTTCAGTCTTACAGTTGGAATGTTATGTATTTCCGCGACTCATGCTATCGCAAATTAAATTGAAACATTTTTTTAACCTACCTTAGTATTCTAAATTATCACATTTTTTTGTTTATTGATTCTTCTTAATTATGCAAACAATGCTTCATCAAACGACAAATTTAAACATATGCTCCCGTTTTTGCAAGAAGCAGTTGGAACAAATCCCTAAATGACGGACATTGTCTTACTTGTCAGCAACATTAAATTTTGTACTGGTTAACTTTAGGCATTGTGTGATTTTCTTTGCTTGAAATGTTCATGTTGGACATTGTCGTCACTGCAGAAAGTTTATGATCAATTCAAGTACAAAAACGCATCTATAGTTGCATTACAACATTTACTTGAAAAGTGTTTAAAAAGTGTCCCATTTATTGAACCTTCCAACGAAAACGTACGGGCAAGTTCCAGTTACGTAGGTGGTTAAAATGGCATTTCATGCACTCCCACATTTTGGAATAAACTCTGAACCATCAGTAAAATTGATAGGAAAAATAGTAAGTTTCACAATTTATCATGTCACTGGTACATGTATACGGTAGTTATATATAGACCAGTTCACGGATGACGTCACAACCACCTGCTACCTATATTTGGCTGATTTACTGGTTGGCAGAAAGTAACCAATGTTTACATACATTTGATAGCAGCAGAATTTTTAAATCATGATAACTTTTTTATTTGTCGTCCGATTTTTATAATATTTATATTGATAGAAAGCTTTTGAAATTCATTTTTTTTTAAATATACGAGGATTGCTAAAAATTTTATATGAAAAAGTTATATAAGGAGATTTAAACCTGTCTTTTGAACAATCTTCTTCCCGGTTTGAAGCACTAGGTTTAAACACTCGCTAATAAAAAACGATTCTGTTTTGACAAATAATTTTTAAATATTCAAAATATGAATTTAAAGACCTTTCTAGTGATATAAGATACTTAATTGTTTGATGAAAAATGACTCAGTAATTGCAATTTTAAAATTACTGTGTTTTCATTGTATTTACTCGCTATCATTTCTTGCCAACCAGCGAATGGTTACCTGTATCTTTTATCACTTCCCATGTTACTATTTATAGACTTCATAACAAAAACAATGAACTGGTCTGTAATGTTATTTTTACAATACATGCCAAATGATTAATAAGAATATCTTAAACTAGTTGGACTTTTTGTAGGCCTAATTTGTTTGTTTATGTCATGAAAAAGTATGTCGAAAAAGTAGTCGCGAGTGGTGAAATATGTGTCCCGAATAGTAAAATATGTGTCAAACAGTGAAATATGTGTCCCGAACAGTGAAATATGTGTCGCGAACAAATCTCCCTCATTGGGATTTGCAAAAGTTGGCAGGTCTGTTTATATATAGTACAAATATGGGTAGATAACTTTTTATCACACTTCACTGAAATGATAACTAGATTTCGTCCTATATGGACAGATCACAAAAGAATGATGTTGGATAAGACTGCCTGATTAGCCTGCCACAAGTACATCTAATGATTAATCTAGGGTTATAGGTTGGATTACCTCCCTTGACCTAAATATACATCACTTGTAGAGTTTGGTCACATAATACTTCTCTCGTATACTGATCTAATATGTAAAAGACAGTTATCAAGTCAAAACTGGGAAGGTATGAGCTTAACAACTCTAGTTAAGTGTAGCAGATGTATTTTTATTGCATTTAAAAGTCTAGGTTTCTACATCAACATTATATTAACACTTCCATCAGACAACCAGTACATATTCTTCATTCTGTCTTAGAAATCTTTTATTTTATAAGATTAAGAAAATAAAAAATGTGGCCTGGAATTATACCATCCTTACAGGTACATGTATCCATCTGGCTAATATTAGGCACTCACATATATAAATTAATATAATACTGCTTAAGGAACTGAGCACTGTCCCACTCTGTTGAGATTAAAACCATCTCCAACCTAAGGCACTTGTCCAACCACTAAACAATATAAATTAGCACTGCCCTCCCCTATGCACAAACTAGAACCCATCTTGAAGGAGATCTTACCTTATATAATTCATACCATGTCCAAGGTATACTAATGATAAACATAAGAACAATTAACTGAGAGACCCGTCTTCTCCATGCTATTTGTAGACGAACTTCTATCAATAATACAATTGATGCTAATGCAGCCACCATCATGAACTGAAATAGTAAATAAAAAAATACTTAGATTAAATCTAACATTCAATCAATATACCAATATCATTGTCAAGGGACTATACCAAACTTCCTGTCATGCATCAAGAATGAAGTGAACCCAAATCAATAAGTTATAGCTATCCAAGGATGCAAAACAATATTAATGCCAATATATACAATATCATTATCATCATATTACAATTTGCATTTATTTTAGTAGCTTCACATAAAATACATACCTGAATTACTCAGGAAAGTTTCCTTTTAAACAGAGCTGAATAAGCTTGCCAGAGATAACCCACATTGGCAATTAATGTAAAAAATGTTTTGGCAACTATGTAACGTCTATGTATTTTTTCCAGTACAGGGTTCCTCATTTAGGGTTATCCCGATTGCCCCGACAACCTATATTCGGGTTTGGGCAAGTTGCTCCTGCTATTATTTATTTGGTTGGGCAAGTGAAATATATGCCCTTGCTGGTGGTTCAATCTATCAAACTATTTTATGAATAAATGTTCTGTCCTACAGTATGTTCACTTTTTTTTAAATTTGACTCATTTTTAGAACTAACTCACTTTTAAATGAATGAGAGTCACAACTGATTATCACATCTCTACAAAACAAACAGACCAATAAATCAATCAGTCAATTCATGAATCAATCAAGGATTACCTGGATCAATCTATCAAGTTTTAATCCAATTTTATGTTCTAACCATAGAGCTGTTTTTTCCATTCCACTCATATTAGAAGCTGCAACATGATCTATCATATTACCAAGGATGTCATTTACATCATGTATATGATTTATGTTGCCTAATTCAGCAAACTTTTCTAATGTTTCAATATCACTGATAGAAAGAGAAATATGAAATACATAATCTTCGTCAGCTATTGGTCTCTGTAAGATACAAATAAACACAAATAACCTATCATTATAATGATAAACAATATTTTAGTAGGTTCTTTATTGAGTTCAAGCTAAGAGAACTAAATACAGTGCCCACCACAAGTTTGGAGACATTTTCACTTTGTAGGCCTACGGAATAGCTTTTATAAAAAATATAACAGTTTATTTTGAAATGCTTTTTGAATTAGCTTTATTTTTTGATTATCATTACAATTATAACTGAGACTACAACAAGAGCAGTCAAAGGACAGCGCGCTCGACATTTCTGGTGTTATGTTCATGGCAAGGCTTATCTTTAAACAAAAGTAATTTCAAGACAGGACATAATTTTTGAAAGGATATAATTCAGTCAAACAATAATTGTAAAATATAAAAGAGGCATTACTCCTAAAACATTCATCAATAGTGATGTCCCTTTAGAGTAAAGTAGACATAGTATCAACGAATAAGCATACCTACTTTCATTTAAATATCTATATGAAGAACTATAAATACATTGTATTTCAATTTGACCAAAATTAAAAATTTAAGTAAAGGGGCATAACTTCAAAAAACATCAAGAGTTATGTCACTTTGTAGTCCCGTAGATGTAGAACTGATGAATAAGCATACTAATTGTCATTTAAATATCTTCATAAGTATTGAAAATATTTCACTTCATAATACTTTCTTCCGAATTAAAAAGTTGAAAAGGGTCACAACTCTAACAATAATTCATCAATTATTACGTCACATTGTATTCGACTAGATGTAGTACGAATGAAAAAGTATACTAACTTTCTATTAAACAAAATGTATTCAATTTGAGCAAATATAACCCTTTAATATCAAAGTATAAAGGGGAATAACTCGGAAAGTAATTCATCCAGAGTTAAGTCCCTTTATAGTCCGATAGATGAAGAACTGACGAATAAGCATTCCAACTTTTATTCAAATATATTCATAAGTTCTGAATATATCCCATTAGAACAAATTTTAATCTTAAATGTTAAAGTATAAAGGGGCATAACTCCAAAAATAATTCATTCACAGTAACGTCCCTTTATAGTTTTGTAGATATAGTACCGATAATTTAGTATACAAACATAAAGTCAAATATCTTGATTAGTATTAAAGATATTACACATAGAAACAATTTTAACATTATATTTGCATTTTTTTAAGTATAAAAGGGCAATTACTACAAACATAATTCATCCACAGTTACATGCCTTCACAGTCGTGTAGATATCGTACGGACAAAAAAGTATACAAACCTTAAGTCAATTGTCTTGATCAGTATTGAAGATATTCTATACAGGAAAAATTTAACCTCATTTTTTGCAATTTTTATAGTATAAAGGGGCAATAACTCATAAAATAATTCATCCAGAGTTATCCCCTTTCACAGAATGGTTAATATAGTCCCACTAAATAAGTATACCAACTTTCAATAAAATAACTTGGATAGTGTTGAAGTTTTAAGTGTTTCAAAAAACTTTAACCTGGAAACTAACGTCAATGCCAACGTCGACGCAAAGGTGATAGCAATAGCTCTCTTTTTCTTCGAAAAGTCGAGCTAAAAATAGCATAAAAGCTATGTTATGGCAAATAATTACAATAAACTCAGTTTTGGAGGCTTTAGGATACCAGATGCTGAATCTTAAAGATCGGTTGCATTCAAAACAAAAGCAGTCCAAGGACAGCGAACTCGACTTTTCGGGTGTTTTGTTCATGGCAAGGCTTATCTTTAAACAAAAGTAATTTCAAGACAGGACATAATTTTTGAAAGTATATAATTCAGTCAAACAATAATTACCAATTCATATTTGTAAAATATAAAAGGGGCATTACTCCTAGAAAATTCATCCATAGTAACGCCCCTTCAGAGTAAAGTAGACATAGTATCAACGAATAAGCATACCTACTTTCATTTAAATATCTATATGAAGAACTATAAATACATTGTATTTCAATTTGAACAAAATTCAAAATTAAAGTAAGGGGCATAACTTCAAAAAATAACATCATGAGTTATGTCCCTTTGTAGTCGCGTAGAAGTAGTACTGATGAATAAGCATACTAATTGTCATTTAAATATCTTCTTAAGTATTGAAAATATTTCACTTCATAATACTTTCTCCCGAAGTAAAAAGTTGAAAAGGGTCACAACTCCAACAATAATTCATCAACTAATACGTCCCATTGTATTCAACTAGATGTAGTACTGATGAAAAAGTATACTAACTTTCTATCAAACAAAATATATTAAATTTGAGCAAACATAACCCTTAAATATCAAAGTATAAAGGGGAATAACTCTAAAGTAATTCATCTAGAGTTATGTCCCTTTATAGTCCGATAGATGAAGAACTGACGAATAAGCATTCCAACTTTCATTCAAATATATTTATAAGTTCTAAATATATCCCATGAGAACAAATTTTAATCTTAAATGTTTAAGTATAAAGGGGCATAACTCCAACAATAATTCATCCAAAGTAACGTCCCTTTATAGTTTTGTAGATATAGTACCCATAACTAAGTATACAAACTTAAAGTCAAATATCTTGATTAGTATTAAAGATATTACATATAGAAATGATTTTAACATATTTTGCATTTTTCTTAAGTATAAAAGGGCAATTACTCCAAAAATAATTCATCCACAGTTACATCCCTTCATAGTTGGGTAGATATAGTACCAACAAATAAGTATACAAACTTTAAGTCAAATACCTTGATCAGTATTGAATATATTCTACATAGGAAAAACTTTAACCTCATATTTTGCAATTTCTTAAGTATAAAAGGGCAATTACTCTAAAAATAATTCATCCACAGTTACGTGCCTTCACAGTCGTGTAGATATTGTACTGACAAATAAGTATACAAACTTTAAGTCAAATGAATTGATCAGTATTGAAGATATTCTACATAGGAAAAACTTTAACCTCATTTTTTGCAATTATTTAATTATAAAAGGGCAATAACTCATAAAATAATTCATCCAGAGTTATCCCCTTTCACAGAATGGTTAATATAGTCCCACTTAATAAGTATACCAACTTTCAATAAAATAACTTGGATAGTGTTGAAGTTATAAGTGTTTCAAAAAACTTTAACCTGAAAACCAACGCCAACGCCGACGCCGACGTGATCGCAATAGCTCTCATTTTCTTCGAAAAGTCGAGCTAAAAATTGTTTTCATCTTATCACAAACATACTTAAAGGCATTAAAAATGATTCCACAAAAATATTCATCAAAATTCAAGAATTAAAGTAAAATTATTTTGTCTCCAAACTTTTGGTGGGTACTGTACATGTACACTTGTATGAATAGAAAGACAAAGACTGGTGTCAAACAAGATATTGGACCCACACTAGTTTAACCATCCATTGTTTACTGTATAAAAAGGCATGTATGCTTTATTTATCATGACATTAGGCAATAGAAAAAATATTTTAGATTCTCATCCCCGCCCGCCCGTGTCCAAAACAACCCGCCCCCAAAAAAATTATTGGTAAAAAATCGGAGCATATTCTGTTCCGGACAGAACGGGTTTTAGACCATCCCAGATATGACGTAAAACATAATTATGGACGGCAAAATAAAACGAAAATGTTCATTGTTTGTAAACTCACTGAAGGCAGGGCTCGCGCTGCCGATCGCCATTGGCGAAAAAATTGTAAAATGTGGCTCAAATAAATCAAATTTGGCGAAAATCGTTAAAAATCGTATTTTCGCCAAATCAACAGCATGATGTACTCATCTCATAATTTATAATTTATCATCTCAAGTCTTGTGTCAGGCTCTAAAATCGATAATTAACTATCATTAACACTAGGTGCTCGCGTATACAATCAACAAAGTGACACTTTTATTATCCAATAATTATGAATTACGTAATACATCTTGATCAATTAAACCAATACCGGGGTCGCGTTTAACGCCGTTAGTGGCCGTAAAATCTCCGTAATAGTGATCGTTTTTTTGCTAAAAAAATCAGTTGACAGCAAATTTCGACTTTTTGTGCGTGCATAGAACATGTATACAACTTGTAAAATAATATTTACAAAAAGTTCGGAAAAGGAAACAAATAATTTGATGAAAATGAATTTCTTAAGATCTATTCTTTTTAAACAAAGGTCAAAATTGATGACATTATAAACATGTTTTCCAAAAATAACAAGGTCACATTGCACTTTCTATTTTTAACGAAGCTAACATTCTTACACATCAAGTTTGCAAAGGGTAATTAAAAAATTAGCTGGTAAGTAGGATAATAATCACAATTAATTCTAAATAATTGTGAAAATTTCACAGTTTTAACTGTAATAACATTTAGTCTGATAGGCCTTATTATTTGGGGTTTTCAACCGTTGATCGTATTATCAACAAGTATTTATTTGTTTTTTTTTTGTTTTTTTTTGTTTTTTTTTTAATTCTGCAAAGGACGTGACCTTGCGTCATTGCCGCTCAAGAGCCGAATGTCGCATAATCATTACAACAGATGCGCTATCGTCGTGTCAAAATTCAATCTGCGGAATTCGTATTCGCTAGCGTTTTAAATAGAGCTATACAGATCTGATTGTTCGTTTACAACACAATAATCAAATAAATAGGACAACAAGATTCAATGCTTGATGACGTACAGAACCTACGTCGATCAACGTTAATTCACTGAGAGTCTTAATCATTTTCGCAGGGTCACGAAAATATGTTACAATTTCATTTTGACGTGTAAATTTATTTTTTATCATCAATAATGTACACTGCTTTATAAGAATGCAAGTACATTAGTTAATTTTACCAGAAAGTCATGTTAAGTCTGAATTGTTAACAATATTAATAATAATGTCAGTTATGTTTATGTCATTCATTGGCATTGGTTCTATTTCTAGAACATCAATTTAAACCTTTTTTGTATTAATGCTTTTATGTATTGTACAAATCAAAGAGCACAAAATTAACATGCCGATAATGGGGATCAAAAGTAGCTGTATTATCTGATTATATCTATGACATTTGGCTTTCAACAGACAATGTTTTATTAAAATAACACATCATTAACTATAAATGTCATTTCCTCAAAATTTTAAGTTAGTTTTTTCTTCTATTCATAGGTATTTCAAAAATCAAAAGTGTACACCGCCCCTTTTTTTCCCTGAAATCCGGATGAGAATCTAAAAAAAAAAATTCTATGGCCTTACTTATCTATACAAAGAGTGGATTAATAAAATACTTTTCAATTTCTTCCTTGAACTTTTTTCAATAAACCAAGAAACCTATCAGTAATGATTTTCATGTAATTGGTAGACAGCAGATAGAGCATTATGTCTATTGTAACTCATTGCTTGCCAAAGGTTCAGAAATAAAACACAAATTTTTGAACATCATGACCCATTGGGATTTTCTAACAGTAAGCAGACCATGTTCAATGCAGACTGCCAGATATCATTCATGTTTTCTATAAATTTTCTAGGGGTAAATACAGCATAAAAATGGCAATTAATTAAAAACAACATTCACAGCCTTTGAGTCTTATCTAGCAGAAACGTTACTTTTCAACCAGCTCAATCTACTGACTTTCCTAAATTACATAAAGCTTACCTGATCACCTAGGTGATATAATACACTCCTCACATACTTTCTAAGTACAGGTAGAGAAGCTTGTTCACGAACACATTCTTTAGGTTGGTCACAAACACATGGCAGACATTTAGTTCTTGTTTCATCAAAACCAAGTGTACTTAAACTACAAGGGGGACAATCTTGATTTTCACATGGTAAACATTCCTGACAGAATTGTGGTTCCTGGCTATTAAAGTCAACTCCATCATCGACCCTGTCAACCACTGCCTCATTTATTGGTTCTTCTTCATCATCAGCTCTGTTCTCTTTATCAACAGGAGCCTTGCCAACAGTTTTCTCATCCATATCATCAAATGCCATGTTTTCAGCATCATCAAGCATTTTCTCTACATTATCACTTGATTTTATTATCATTTCATCTGGTTGCACTATGTTATCTTTATTCTTTAAGTCTTCAAATTTCAGCTGTAAAATAAATAAACATTACGGGTATTAAATCTGGCAGAAATTTGAGATCTAGGCTGATAATTATGTTGAATGTTGAGTGATAACTTAAACATATATAGAGCCACTAAAATATTTACCAATAGGAAAATTTTCAATGAATGTAGGAAATTTGATGATGTACCGGTAAGTCATAAAAGAGCACACACATTTGACTGATCACTGTCAGAAATTTCTATGATTTCAATTGTCAGAATTATTTCATTAGCTATATCATAATTATAATTACTTAACTAATCTTATGAATTCAGAAAGACATGATAAAAATGTTAGTTCCTAAATCCATATTCAAAAGCTTCACTTCACTAGAATAAAATGCTTGTTTTGACCTTATTACAAAACCAATGAATATAATTGATAACAAACCAATTGTCCATCCCTTAAAAGTAGAACTTTTTAAAAAATGTAACTGGTTAAACCTTTTAACACTAACAAAGCACTCATTATCAGTCTTGATAAACAATTGCAAAACCAACTGACCAATCAGTAATTTAAAATTATGTTATTACAAAAAAAGTAAAAACCAGTAAAGGCAATGGTCAATATAAGAAAGTCACATTAAAGTAAAGGTCTCACATCACTATGATAATCGGAGGTCTCACATAGATATAAAAGAGGTGAAACATAGCTAAATGTCATCCATTTACACAAAAATACCTTATTTTTCCTCATAGTGTTAGTAGATGGGTCAAAGTTCAGCATATCATTTGGATCAATCCAGTCATCTCTGTTCTCATCACTCATACATGTACATACAACTATTATTATCACTGCTATACCCCACATATCTGAAGATCTCTTCATTATCATAGTTTCTGAAAGAATGAAAATAACATAGGCAGTCCCTATATTTATATATACTTATAAAACAGTTACACATAGAAATAGTCAACTAGCATTACTTGAAAGTATTTTATCAGTCCCATTTGGTAATCCTATAAACAGGATGATGCCTTTTTATCATTTGACATTTCTCAAAATGTTTTGATCTGTCAAAGTTGGGTTTATGCTATGAACTATCCCATTTTGATACCAAATATGAACAGTTTTTTAAATAGCTTTCAAACATGTATGCTAACGACATTTGTTGCCACCAGCCTGAAAAATAAAGCACATTGAACATGGTCTAAAATGCAGACGCTTATGCAGACAAAAGGAATATAGAGTAAAACGCAGACAAAAGGAATAAAGAGTAAAACGCAGACAAAAGGAATATTGAGTAAAACGCAGACAATAAAGATATATAGTGTTTTCACAAAATGCAGACGATATAGATTAAAAAGGTTTGAATTAGCCTCTTTACAGCTTGTCGGATTATTACTGTTACATTAGTTTTCTTAGAATAACAATTTAAAATAAGAGGTTAATAGAAATTATTTGATAATATTTACTAGATTTTTAAAGATCAGAAATTTAATATTTATATATTTTAGTAGGATAATATTAAAAGAATAAATAGATAGTGCTATCAGAAATTTTCATTTACAGTCTATTTCTATTATGTCTGCGTTTTACTTTATATTACATGTCATATCGTCTGCAATTTTCTCGATCAGTTATAAAGATTTATAAAAATAATCAACAATCATTTTTACTATATTTCTATTATGTCTGCCTTTTACTCCATTTTACATATCGTCTGTAATTTTCTCGATCAGTTATAAAGATTATTTAAATATATAAAACAATCATTTTCACTCTATTTCTATTATGTCTGCGTTTTACTCTATATCACACATCGTCTGCAATTTTCTCGATCAGTTATAAAGATTTATAAAAATAATCAACAATCATTTTCACTCTATTTCTATTATGTCTGCGTTTTACTCTATATTACACATCGTCTGCAATTTTCTCGATCAGTTATAAAGATTTATAAAAATAATCAAAAATCACTTTCACTCTTTTTCTATTATTTCTGCGTTTTACTTTATATTACACATCGTCTGCAATTTTCCGATCAGTTAAAATGATTAATAAGAATATTCAACAGTGATTTTCACTCTATTTCTATTATGTCTGCGTTTTACGCTATATTACATATTGTCTGCAATTTCCGATCAGTTATAGTCCTATTACATTAACCCGTCACTCATACATAATTTCATGTTGTGTACACACAGCAGCAGCATGATATTTATTTATACTCGCCTATGTGCCAAGGGCTTCAGACAAGTGTTACCTATCATTATTTGTCCGCTATGTGAAAAATTTTAAACTATCTTATATAGACTATATTATATAAAACTATGTTTTAAAAATTTAACAAATTTCATAAAACAATTTAATATATAAATACATATATTAAAAGTGAACAAGAGCTCCGCTGGGCGGGGCATTATACACCCGTGTGCTGTTCATGCTGTGTTCTATCTCATATGAAGTCCCTGTGACCTTGACCAATGACCCCGGGACCTCAGAATAGGTCACATCCTTAACTGGAGGGCTATCCAAAGCAATGAGAACCTAGGTACAGCCTGTGGTTGAGTTATCACAGGCACAAAGTTTTCCCAAATGAATTTCCAGTGACCTTGACCCTGGGGCCTCAGAACCAAAAGTTCACACCCTTGACCCAAAGAGTATCAATACATAAAATTTGGTGAACCTAGATAAAGCAGTTGTTGAGTTAATCTTTGGACAAGGTTTTTCCTTATGATGTCCTTGCGCTCTTGACCTTTAACCCAGGGGCCTGAAAACTAAAAGGGCATATGCTAGACATTTTGGCTACCCTTACATAAAATTTGGTGAACCTAGGTACAGTTATTATAGAGCTATTGTCCAGACAATGTTTTAATATAAATTTAGTCCCAGTGACTTTGACCTTTGACCCTGGGGTCTCAAAATCAAAAGAAAACATCCTCTACCAAAGGGCTATCAACACATAAAATATGGTGAACCTAGGAAAAGTGGTTGTTGAGTTATTGTCTGGACAAGGTTTTTCCATATGATGTCCCTGTGACTTTGATATTTGACCCTGGGGCCTCAAAACCGAAATCGATTTTAACGCTATTAAATTTAAGTGGTCCGCTACAGTTAAACCTAGGTGTGAATGTCCGTCAATGTAACACGATCACTCTTCATAATTAATACAGTCCGCAAAAATTATCTTATATCTGCTCAATCTATCACCTGGCCCGTAACTCTAATGCTCTTAAATTTAAGTGGTCGGCTACAGTTAAACCTAGGTGTAAATGTCCGTTAATGTAACACGATCACTCTTCATAATTAATACAGTCCGCAAAAATAATCTTATATCTGCTTGATCTATCACCTGGTCTGTCATTTTAACGCTCTTAAAATTAACTGAGGTGTGTTCAACAATGTTTTGAAAAGAACACTTAAAAATTTTTTGACTAAAAAGTATCAAATTTCACAAAAAAATTCAAGCACGATAAAAGATTCCTTGTAAAAAATTACATTGACAGGTATTTTTTGTTCTTGTAACATAAGAGGGGAAGTCTGTGTACTTTTTGATTGAAGTTCTCTGCACAGTGTACAAAAGACTTAATCTATAAGTACTGTAGAAAATGTTAACATAATAATTTTGTATGATTGTTTGCGGGGATCCCAATATCGTGCAAATACTGAGTAACTACCCCGGTTTATTTAACATAACCGGGGTAATATAATCTTATGGACTGGAGAACCTGTTGGAATATTAGTAGATATATGTCAATTATAGACATATTAGTGAAAACTCTATATTATTTTCTTAAGAGTTATTCAATATGATAAAGTTTAACAATATTGGAACAGAATATGAACTTTTTTAGGTGTTCCAGTAAACTTTTTGTTGGTTTTAAGTAAAAATATAATGTGAAATTTTAAAACCTAAGACATTTTAGCTCTAAATTCAAGGAATTTTTTGTCATTAGGTATATTTATAAGGTTTTTTGGCATGTATTACTGTATTTGAAATGGTAATATCATGTTTTTTGTTTCTTTTACAGGTTTCCAGTCCATAATTGGTTTAAGAATTTGTAAAATTAAAGGTCTTAACGCCTTTTAATAGGCTAAATTGAATAAAAATTGTATTAAAATAGACAAATTAATGTTATTAAGTTTCATACCATGAAATTATATTCACGTGTGACAGGTTTATATAATATTTAGGACTATACAGTGATTAATAAAAATATATAAACAGTCACTATCACTATATTTGTATTATATCTGCGTTTTACTCTTTATTACATATTGTCAGCAAAAATTAAAGTTTACGTTCAAATTTAATAAGGAAATTATATTGTAACACTAATTCTATGGTTCAGTATTGTTATTCTTCTATGATATTAATTATACATGTACATGTTAAAAATATATATGCTTCCTTTGTTTTTCAAACAATTATATTATGTATCAACCCACCATGTGACAACAAACTATTTTTCCTTTGATCTTTCATCCTTTAATTGGTTGTAATCATTAAAATGACGACATAATCACACTTGTTTTCCAACAACATACAATAAGTTATCTTTTAAGGTGCAAATTATATACAAACAATAGAAAGATTATCAGAACACAATTAAAATTCTAGATCAATAAATAATCCTTCATCATTTTAATTGTTTATATATTAAAACATGCATGTATTTTATCTAACCCAATGACTTAATTATATTATCATGGGTGAAAGTTCAACATTTTCAAAATCCTGAAATTTCCAAATTTCATGTTTTAAGGCCACATTACCATATGGAATGAACCCTTTCTCTGTTCCAAAAATCCTGAACTTCAGGATCAGTCCTGAAAACTTTTACCCATGTAATATAGATTTTTAACCTAGGCCTATAATCCTCCTTTACCTTCAATTTCTATGACAACCATTATCACTATACATGTATATCTATATTGTCAAATAAACATAATATTTTAGTAACCCAAAATAGGTATTGTTATAGGTTCCTTAACTTAATAATAATAATGATAATAATAATAATAATAATAATAATATTTATTTGGAATAGTGTACACATAGCATAATTACAATAAACATACTACATATCATGTGACAAGTAATAAGCTATGACAGGCACACCAACACCAGGGATAGCACAAAAAAGGGCAAGCCCTTATTTCCATTGTGGTACCTACGTGTTGGTGGCGTGACATAGAGAGGCAATGATACAGCAAATACAATTGAGACCAATACAAACAAAAAAAGAACATAGCACTTACTCTTTCAGATAATTGAATATACATGTAGATGTTAAATGTTAAATATGTGTCAGACAGTTTTTATTCAGTATACATAAAATTAATCATAGAAATGTTTAAAGTATCACAGTTTAGTTGATAGTCACAATGTTTATCACATGAAATGATCAGGTATCACAGTTAATTAGATAATCACACAATTAATCACAGAATTTTTAAGTATCACAGTTTAGAATCAATAAAACATATATAGATCTAAGACAATTTATCTAAAAAATGCTGTTTCACAGTTTGTTTAAATTTTGGAAGGTTTTTTATTTTAGTGATGTTGGATGGTAAGGAGTTCCATAATGAACAGCCGAGGTAGCAGAAAGATTTTAGTCCAAAACTTTTGACTGTTGGTAAAGAAAAGGCACCTTTGTTACTAAGTCTTGTATTATAAAGGTGGATAGTGTCTTGAGAAATAAAATTATTTGACATATAAGCTGGAGATTTCCCTAGTTTTATCTTTAAAACATGACTCAGAATTATCTGATTTACCCTATGTTTTACTGGTAACCAGTTTAAAAGTCTAAAATGTTCAGCACCTACATGAGCTCTAAAATTCATATCAAATACAAATCTTATTAATTTATTCTGAGTAGTTTGAAACTTATTTTTTAAAGCTTGGGTCAATCTATGGTACCATATTGAACAAGAATAATCAAAATGACATTGAATGAGAGACATAATCAATAGCTTTTTGGTGTGCTGAGTGAGATAATCTTTTTTTCTGTATAGGAACTTGAGTCTAGCGTTAGCTTTTTGAAGAACACTACGAGCCATGGTCTCAAATGATAAGTTTTGGTCAAGTATAGCACCCAAATATTTAACAGAAGATGTGGGTTGAATATTTATTCCATTACATGTTACATGGATGTTGGGATCAGATTTAAGTTTAAACTTAGATCCAAAAAGTATAGACTCAGTTTTACCGAGGTGCAAAGACAGCTTGTTGTCAATTAACCATTCACTTATAAGACTGATATCAAGAGAAAGTCTATTTTCAATATCATTCTTGTTCTTACCAGATACAAGAATGCCAGAATCATCTGCATATAAAAGGAGTTTACTATGGATGACAGCAGACATGTCATTTACATATATTAAAAATAAAAGAGGACCTAGTATGGATCCCTGAGGGACACCACATGTTATAGGAGCAGTAGAAGAATGTATACCGGCCACATCTATTAACTGGTGTCTATCAGAAAGATAGGATTTTAACCATAACAGTATATCAACTTAAGGAAAGAATGATGTCATTCTTTCAAGATTTTTCTGATGAGCTGCGTTTAAGAACGGTATAACTGGGTACGATAATCCAGGGCCCGCGTAGTCCTAAATATAAGACCCTACATAACTTATTTAGCATACGGACGTACTTCCGTTATGTGGGGTCTTGACGGATTGCTTCAAATTCAAAAACGCATAGCAAAATATCTTTTTTAAATTGTGCATTAATATGATTCAAATTAGCACCAATCGATAAATAAAAGTTAATATTTATTCTTTCCATAAAGCAGAAGATAATAATCACGTTCTTCGCTTACGAAAACACATTACTTTTCATTCAGGGTTGTCGCCGCCCTCCTCCATTTTGAACTGAAATCGTGCCGGTTAAACGAATTTTTTTTCTGGCCAAGTTTATGGGTAGCATTCGGAACACCCTTGACCTTTCATGAATGAATAATCTCGGAAGGTTTCGTGGGGGCGTCTTCACTGGATTGGTCTCACTCCTGTCAATTTTTGTACTCTTTGTTTCTATATAAAATGGTCAGGTTTCAGGGTCTCTGCTCACTTTCCCAAATAGATTGGGATATAATGATTGGTATCCTGTGAATCCTCCACACTAGAGCTGCAAAATAAGTCCAATAAAGATAGGTCATGAACGATTGGATTTTTCACTATTTCACATTGTATGATTTTGCACTTGGAAATTCCCATTCTCAAAGGTCAAATTGGCCGCAGTACACTAAATTCTAGATCTTCCACCGCAAGAAGTAGTTCTAAAAAGAAAACACAAAAGGTCAAAATATTGTCTTACAGGGATAGAAAAACTAATTTGGGTGAAAAAAAATATCATTTTGACTCATACAAACAGAGTCACAGCCACCCAAATACAGTCAAACTAAATTCTCGGAAGCACTTTCTCACAAGAGCGACACCGATTTTGGGTGATGCGTTTTTTCGTAAACAGTTGGTCCAAGTCGACTGGTAAGGTGTTTTCAAAATGCAAGTAGTCCGGCATTAAGCTCCGCCTACAATCTGTCTACTTTTTTTCAAACATCTACATGATGAGGGTTTCAATTTTTTCCAAGGGATTTTGTAACACTCTAAGAGTCTATGGTATTTTATAACAAGTAGTCCGTCACTAGTACCGCCCCTTGCTCCGCCTTCTTACAAGTACTGGTTGTGTTTAAATGAGTCTTACATTTAAATTAAACATATTGGATGGGGCAGAGACATAGATAATTCCCTGGATGGGGCAAGAGGGGGGGGGGGGGGTAAGATAACACGTTTAATTGTATATAATTACTGTAGATATAAGGTTAAAATTAAATAAAAATCAATGATACAACATTTTGAAACTTTGGCTGATAATGTCTTAGCTGAATACTAAATATCAGCTAATTGTGAATTATAAAATATTCTTTAATGTACAATGAGCTATGAATTCTTGACACAATGAAAATACTTTATCAAGACTCTAAGGCCTTTTGTCCCATATCATAATATCGACCCTGACTTCATTTATCCTCTCATCAGTTCTTTTTTCGTTGAAAGACCCTGTTCCCATATAGGCCTAAATACGACTCGGGGTTCATTAAGGACATGTTTAATCTTTTAAACAACTGGTATAAATTAGAAAGAAACAACACTATAACTATAAATTCTATCAACATTATAATATATGTGTAGTGTCCAAGGCTTATGGTGACAAATCGTAATATCGACCCTGTCTTCATGTATTTATTTATTTATTGGAGTTAACGCCGTATCAACACAATTTAGGTCATTTCACGGCGTCCAGCGCACCTAACCTAGCTTTCCTGGACCATTGTCTATAACCAGTACTCACCTACCCTTCCACAAGGCCGGAAACTTCTCCATATTATCTAATCAATGGAGGAAAATAGACATTATTGTCAAATTTTCATGGAAGGGTATAACCTCCCCGGGTGGGATTCGAACCCGCACCCCCTCGGGCACGAGTATCCAAATCCCGGCGCGCTACCAACTGCGCTATCGACCCGGGTTGTCTTCATGTATACATACTCACATTATCATGCATAAGATTATACGTGCAATAAGGGCAATGTATCTGTTAAATGCAAGCAAACAGATGTCATAGATGTATGATAGACACAAATGATAGATTTTCGAACTATAAATATTATACATACAAAAATGTATATGTAGAGTCTAAGGCCTTTTGTAACATACGTATTATCGACCCTGACTTCACGTGAACCCATATATAAGGTTATTTGTGCAATAAAGACAATTTACTTATTTTTAAAAGCAAAAACAAATGTCATGGATGTACAATAGTCATAAATATGTAAAAAATGGAACTATAAATGTTACATACAAAAATGTATACTTAGAGACTAAGGTCTTTTGTTACATACCGTACAATTGAACCTGACTTCATGCATATATACTCACATAATTTAGATTCTGGGTACATTTACGTCATTTTTAGTCATAAGATAGTAGAATATAGTTGTACTGATATGATATAAACAGAACTAATAATGTTAAGAACTATAAACTTGATATGTACAAAAATATATATGTGGAGTCTAAGGCCTTTTGTGACGAAACTTAATATCGATCCTGACTTAATGTTTACTCTCATATATAAGATTATGGGTGCGTTTTTAAAAGACAATTTAAATGTTAAATACAAACTAACAGATGAAATGCATGTAAAATAGACAGAAATCATAAATATTGGATCTCAAGAGTCGACATACAAAAGTATATGTAGAGTCTATGGCTTTTTGTAACATATCGAACTATCGACCCTTACACCACGTACATTTACATATGTATAAAAGTCTGCGTTCATTTACCGCACTTTTAATCTGTAGACACTAGCAAATCGATGCATTGATCTAAAATTAACAGGAAAAATTATATTAAGAACTAAAATCGACACACAAAGGTTTATTCGTAGAGTCTAAGGGCTTTTGTAACATGTCGTACTATCGACACTGACCTCATGTATACTCACATAATTAGATTATTTGTGCATGGAAGACAATTTGTATGTTTTATACAAACAAACAGATGTCATGGACGTATATTAGACAGAAATAATTAGTTTTGAACTGTACACTCGACATACAAAAGTATATACGTAAAGTCCAAGGGCTTTTGTAACATATCGTACAATCGACCCTTACATCACTTACACTTACATATGTATGAGAGTCTGGGTTCCTTTTCCTCACTTTGAATATGTAGACACTATAAAATCGATGCATTGATCTAAAATTAACAGGAAAAATGATATTAAGAACTATAAATTCGACACACAAAGGTATATTTTCAGAGTCTAAGGGCTTTTGTAACATGTCGTACTATCGACCCTGACCTCATGTATACTCACATATATAAGATTATTTGTGCATGGAAGACAATTTGTATGTTTTATACAAACAAACAGATGTAATGGACGTATATTAGACAGAAATAATGAATGTTGAACTTTTCACTCGACATACAAAAGTATATACGTAAGGTCCAAGGGCTTTTGTAACATATCGTACAATCGACCCTTACATCACTTACACTTACATATGTATGAGAGTCTGGGTTCATTTTCCTCAATTTGAATATGTAGACACTATAAAATCGATGCATTGATCTAAAATTAACAGGAAAAATGATATTAAGAACTATAAACTCGACACACAAAGGTTTTGTAACCTGACTGTTATTGGTGGTGATTATGCAGCTTGAACTTAAGCTGCTGGCAGTGAGAGGTCCGTAATCTCGGGATCGAGTCCAAGTCAGGAAACATTCACACAAGTCAAATTATCTAAACTAATAATTAAGACAAAGTCCACTCTTCACATTATGGGTACTTTATTTAAAAGTTACAACTCAAATCCAATGTCCAAAATATTCATAAATAGCTCACTGAAAGATCCTACAGATATCTTTAAGCCTTTAATTCAAAGCTTTCAAAAATAACAAAGATGAAAATATACTATAAAAATCACGTACTAGAAATACGTGTGTATCAGTCAAAGTCAAAGTAAGAAGTGTCCCAAGAACTTGTACCCGAAGCGCGCTTTTGGAATGTATTTTCAAAACGAGGCTGGATGAACTTGTGATGTATCTAACCTGTCCAAAACGTGTAACCATAAAAGGATTTGGCCTGTGCTCTGGCACTAGTGAAGTTATGATCTTTAACCTCTATAGTAAATTCAGTGAACTATTCGTTACAATGTATAATTCATAAACATAGCAAGGTGTAAATACAGTGAATACAGATAAACGCCGTAGTGTTTTGTACCGGCCGAAGTCTAATATGTATATCTCCCCCCACTTATTTTAAAAAAAATTAAGTATAATACCCAATAATATGTTTTTTATTTTAATTTTTTTTTTCATTCCGTACAAAACACTTGATGAATATATGTTTATCGAAAAAGATAATTACATTTTAAACATGAAACAAACATGATAATAATTTAATGATAGTAATGTTTTGAAAATTGTGTATTATAAAATTTAACACACACGTCTATAAAGCTATATAGCACATCTAAAGTAAAATTATAATAAAGGCACATCTAAAAATTTATAACACGTCTAATAAAAATACAAAAGTCACATCTAAAAAAAAAATGATTGCTCAAGCATCCATGTGTGTTTGAACTTTAGGCAATATTTTTTGAATGCTGATAATTTTGTTAATTTCACTTTTTAATTTGTTTGGCGATAAGTTGATTAATATGCTTGTTTGATTTATTTAAAAAGAAAGTTAATTTTTTCTGTTTTATTGTTTTAGGTAACGGCGTCGTTATTAGAAAGGTATAAAAATAAATTTGAATTAAATCTTGGTCTATATTATAAAAATTTATAGATTTTAACAGATTAATTTTGTTGAAATAATTTGTGGAATTTGATATTCTGTAATACAGTTGCCGTTGTAAAATTTCTATATCAAAAAACATGGCAATATCTAAAATAAAATCAATTGGAATGTTTTCTTCCAGGCATTTGATCAATTCATCGCCTAAATCTATAAAATCCTCATCAAAGGTGCAAAATTTGTGTACAAAATTAAACAAAAATTTGGTGGCCGTGTCGGTTTTATACGGGCCTTGATAAACCATGATGTTACTGTTTAATGGCTTCACTGTTAATGGGTAAACCTGGTTAGACAGGTGATTAAATTCTGCCATTGCCCGAAAATACGATGAATACTTGAGCAACCTCCTGCGTTGTACAACTGTGATTGTAAATGACTCCATCTCAATAACTTTGAATATAATAATAACGTTTATAATTTTTATCAATATCAATATATATATTGTCGATGAGTGTCACTTAGAATCTCTATTTATGATAGCAATATGTACACCAGGAATTAATAGATTTGTACAACGCAGTATCTACATAAATTATACATTACATAATAATAACTACTAGTGAAGTAAAGTATAAATAAAAGTCTCAATATTATAATTAACATATTTATCTTGAGTGTCACATGTTTTACAACAATTAGTAATTGAACCATCTTATTATATTAGTAATAAAGACAATTTTCATGTAAATTATATCAATTAGACATAATAGTAAAATATTAGTTGAAAAAAGTTGAAAAATATAAATAAAATACAATTGAACAATTTAATTCAGTAGAAATACTGTATCAGGTAACAAATAATTGAGAAAGAAAAATATACACTATACATTTTGTATTTTGAAAACAACACAATCATAAAATACATATTTTAAAACTGTACATGAGTTTTAAGTTATAAATAATTTGCCGTAAATAAACAAAAATTGAAATATTCTATATAATATATCTTTTCATCTAATCAACATGTTATCTATATAAGATGTATATTGACTTATACATATTTCAAATGTTATAAAATACAATAATAATTAAAGTGAACAACAATGTCACCTTTAACATAAAATAGGGCAACAATAAAAATTAATATGTATATATATTAAATTGAATAATACAACAAATGAGTTGTAGCGTCAATACACACTTCATTGTTAACTTGATACTCTATTTTTTTTTATTCAAAATGTGACATTTTCATTCCATTGTGAACTATTTCTAGTTTTATGAAGTAGGTAGTTTTAAGCATTTTCTTCATTCTAAGCCATTGCATCAAGCCTAAACGAATAGATGATGGAATTTCCAGTTCCACATTTGTTAATTTATTCTTTATTTTGACCTCAGAAGCATCTATAATCAATCTTGGAAATATCTTTCCAACAATATCATCTACAAAAATAGAACGAGGGTTTGTGATATTCCATTCGACTGGGCAGGTAGGTATTTGCAATAATGTTGTATCTAAGCAATTAATTCCATTTGACAGATGTAGGTTTAAATAGTTATTGATACTATTGTTTTTCTTGCTTATTTTACTCATGACATAAATAGCAATGAATAAGTTTAATATAGCGATGCCTAAAATAATATGGTCATATTGCAAATCATTTTTAAGTGAACTAAGAAATGAATCATACGGACTTTGATTGGTAGAAGTTACCTATTCTAGTTCAAAAGCACTTGCCTGTCTCATTATTGATGTTGCCATTAAAAGTAAACTGATCTTTCTGTATATGAAATAGATACATACCGAATTTAAGATTGTGATAATTATACTTCCTATACTTATCAGTTTATACAGGATTGAATATGAATCTGACCCTAAATTTTCATCGAAATAAGATTCTGCTAGGTTGGCATAAACTTTTGACTTTGTCTTAGCTTTCTCCGCTAAATGTTCTAACGAAATTTCTATATGTTTTGTTTTGGCTAATATTTCTCTTGATTTGTGATGGTACATTTGATATTGGGGCAATGTTATGTTATCCGGATGAATTCTGCTCATATTATTGACTAATTGTGTCAAAATACTATCATTGAAAAAGTACTTCATGTACGGTAGATTGATCGGATGAACTGTACCTGTGTTGTTTGACGTTTCACTATCACAGTTTGCGAAATATATGTCTGTGATATGAAGTTCGGTTTTTAATTGACAGCCACATGGTACCTTGACTAAGCATAATTTACAACCTTCAATCTTTGTACTGTTGTCAGTACATTCCATTGTTAGGTTTGCTTGTCGTATGACTAAAAACTTATCATTCGAGAGACGTCTCAATTCTGGTTGCAATGCACCTTGAATCATCTTGTGATTACATAATTCATTTATTTTCGAAATATTCTCATTTTTATATAGTTCCATCAGGCAACTGGCTTTATCCTTAGTGTTGAAGACAAAATCTTCATTACACAGCATAAAATTTGCATAACGTACACATTTCTTTAAAGAATGATCATTTGCAGCTGCATAAGATTGATCTTCATGATTTATTATTATATAACCCGGGGTGTTTATTAAAATACTGGCATCAGTATTATTGAAATCATTGTTTAAAGGAATTGGAAATAGGTTAATATTATAAACCTGAAATTTTCCTTTATGTACGATAGGCAAGTGTATGCTTACATAAATGTTTTGATTATGGCGCCAATATATAAACTTTGCATGCTGATAATAAAAAGCCGCGTTATCTGAAATTAATTGATATGAATCATATTTATCAGATAAAATTCTAGCAACGTTATTTAATACTAATTGCAATCGAAATGCCGGTATTATGAACGTTGATAATTTGCCTGAATTAAGCATTTGGATCCCTTTCAACAAATTATTTAAATTCGACCTTATTTGTGCGAATTTCTCATTGTACAACAATATAGACTTTTCTATTACTTCGTGCCTATTATTTTGTGACCTCATGTCATTCAAAATATTACTTATTTCTCTATCTTCATTATGAACAAATTGTTCAAACATTTTTAACTCTTCATTTACATGACTCATAAAGCTTGATAAGCCGTCTTCTGATTGACTAAAATCAGTAGTAATGGTATTAACGATTTTTGTTAATTTATTAACATGATTTCGTAATACACTAAGTTTTGAAGTAGTGGCCACTCCAAATAATGTGGACCCTAAATCTCCTATAAAACCTAAGATCGGCCCGTCTCTTTTTGATATCCCGTCAAAAGTTATTTTTGGAATAATTCCATCCAATATTTGAAACAATAATTTTGATTCAATTTCTAAGTGATTTTTAATTGTTTGTATTTCTAATGTCAAAATACAACCCAATTGATCTTTGCATTTAGGAATGTCCTTTACAAAGCTCTTTTCATCCGGTAATTTAAATTCAACCGTGTGTATCCATTCATTAACGTAATTGTACCAATTGGTAGGTTCTGCGAACTGTATACCTTGGTTTATTCTTGAGACATCTTGAGCCTCTGTACCCCTCAACATCAAACTAATTATTAATATTATGATAGCCATCTTACCTACAAAAGAAAAATACAGAATTTACCTTCTTTTCGGTTTTCTAATTCGTTTTTGAGTTTTATTAATGTAATATTGCCTAATTACTGCCTCACTTAAATCATATTCTGGAATCCATGAATTCTTATATCTTTTGTTAGCCCATTGTACTAGATAATGTTTTACATTGTTTTCAATTTTCATTTTTATAAGTTTTTTCACCCTATACCATTTTTTATTATTGTTATTTTGTGATTGATCTTGGTCTTGGTTTATTGATTCGTTTCCGTTTTTATCGGCCTTTTCTTTCTTATCTGATTGTACATTCTGTTCTGGTACTAATTGGTGGTTAAAATTTTGATCATTTGTGATTATCCGATAATCTTCTGGATCATAATATCTTCTTAGGCGATTGATATTTACTGGTGCCTGAATTTCTTTGTTATTGGAACTATTTCTCAATACATATGTGTTATTGGGTAAAATTTTTGTAATATAGTACTTAATGTCTGAGAATTTTTTATAAAGTTTTCTAGATGCATTAACAGGAACTTTATTTTGTTTTAATAGAACTATATCTCCTAGTTTAAAGGTTCTGGGTTTACAATGTTTATCGTAATGTTTTTTCATTTTGTTTTGAGTTTGTTTTAAATTTTGTCTTGTAATATCCCAAATAATCTTTAATCTATCGGCCAATTCTCTTGCGTAAAATTCTGGCTTTGTTTGACTGTTTTCATTAATTTCAATTGATTTAATAGGTTGATTAATGTTTTTGCCGAACACTATGTAGTAAGGTGAGTATTGTGTTGTATCTGGGCAAACAACGCTATTACACGCTAATTGAACTGAGGATAATTTATTTGGCCAGTCTTTTTCATTAGTCAGCGAAGTTCGTAGAACTGTAAGTAAGCTAGAATGAATTCGTTCTACTTGACCGTTGCTCATTGGATGATAACTGCTTGTTCTTAACCTTTTAATATTGAACGCTTTATATAACTTGTCCATAACGCCGCTGAGAAAATTTTTGCCTCTATCTGAAACAATTTGTTTTGGTGCTCCGAATATTGAAAATACTGAATGGTATAATTTTTCTGCGACTTCTTCCGCATTTTGTGATTTTAACGGTAAAAATATAACAAATTTTGAAAACGCACAAATGATACTTAAGACATATTTATATCCTAAGCTTTCTTTGCCCACTGTTACTATGTCAATGTGTAAGTGTTCAAACGGACTATTAGGCAATTCCATGTGTTGTAGTGGTGCGGGTTTAAAGGTATAGTCTCTTTTATTAACTTGACAAATTTCGCATGATTTGACATAATCTTTAATTTGTTGAAACATTTTTGGAAAATAATAATGTAATCTGATTGTCCAAAATAATTTTTCATACCCGAAATGACCTAAATCATTATGAAAAGCTTGCAGTATGTCGTTTCTTAACACTCGTGGGAGCGCTAATTGTTTCAATTTTCTGCTTTCTTTAGATGTATTCCGGCTTCTAGATTCATAAAAATGAAATAAAATGCCATCAATTATTTCGTACTGTTCCGCTGAATAAATAATACTTTTGCCTTTGCTATTGTTTGGTGTTAATTCACCTGTTTCCAAGTACATAAATATGTCTTTAAAATCCTCACATTCCCTTTGTAATTGGCCAATATTTACTGGGAGAGTGTGTTTATCTGTTTGAGGAATTACTGGAAGAGTGCGTTCACCTGTCTGAGGAATTTTGACCGGGTTATCGGGATCAGATGTTCTTGTATTTGTTTCTACCGATAAACCTGTATTGTTTTGGTTTTGCTTCACCTGGCCTCTGGTTAGTACATTAATAGTTTTGTATTTACAGTCGGAAACCTTTGACTCGTATAAATATCTACAGTCTGAAATAATAGTGTCGATATCTTCTGATTGCTTTTCCGTATGTCTAACTCTACTGATAAAGTCTACGGGGTTATCTTTTCCTCTTTTATATATAATACGGTAATCATAGTTCTCTAATTGTATCATCCACTTATACAATCTTAAATTAGTCATTTTTGTCTCATGTAAATATGTTAAACTTTTGTTATCAGTAATTATAAAAATTGGGACATTGACAACGAAGTGATGACACTCACGCAATGCATATATAATTGCTAATAGTTCAAGTTCGGAACTGCCGTATCTTGATTCATTATTTCTTACTGACCTTCCGCCGTATTGAATAACTCTCATATGTTTGTTAGCATCTTGTTGACATAGAATGTATCCTATAGCGATTGAACTAGCGTCTGTATAAATATAGAATGGTTTATTGAATTCCGGTAATGTTAAAACCGGTTCTGACGTTAACTCTTGCTTAAGTTTATCAAAGCATTTTTGATGTTCATTTGTCCATTTATAGATTGCGTCTTTTCTTAACAATGCATTTAATGGAGCCGTAATCTTTGAATAATTTCTTATGAACTGTCTTAAAAATGCAGTCATGCCTAGAAATCCTTTGAGCGATCTTTGATTATTTGGCGGCGGGAAATTTTTAATTATTTGTAATTTCTTTGGATCAATTTGTATTGTATCATTTTCAAAAATCATGCCTAAAAATGATATTTTTCTATAGCCAAATTCACATTTTGATGCATGTAATTTTAAATTTGCTTTGTGCAAAATTTGAAGAACATGTTTTACATGCATAACGTGGTCCTGAATTGTCTTACTGAAAATTAATATATCATCCATATAACTTATTGCGTATTTGTAGAGAACTGGTTTTAAAATTTTATTTAAATATATACACCAGAAGCTAGGGCTATTTCTTAGTCCAAATGCAAGAGTGTTGTATTCATAGCTTTCTCCGTTACTTAGACAAAATGCTGTAAACGGTTTGCTTTCCTCTGCCAACGGTAAAGTTAAAAATGCACTTTTTATATCTATTTTACTGAAAAATATAGGTCTTTTTTCTGCAATTAAGTCTTTGATGTCAGATAATTTCGGGAGTTGAAAGTACATTCTTTTAGCAATTTTATTTAAATGTCGATAGTCAATAACCAGTCGGTATTCTTGTTTTGTATTATTATGTAATGCCTGTTTCTTGACAAGAAATGCTGGGCTGCTAAATATTGAATTGCTTGGCCTAATAATATTTGCTTTTAATAGTTTATTTATCTCTTCTTCTTGAATTGATCTTAAATTCGGGCTAACAGGGTATGGTCTTGATCTGACGGGCAGTGCGTTGGGGTCTAATTCTATCGTGCATTCAAAATCTTTTACCTTTCCAATATCTGCATTATTTTTGCTAAAAACTTCTTTGTACTGATTTAAAATATCAAATAAATTTGAATTAGTTTTGAATTCATCCGAGACATTTAATTTAACCTCTGATTCTGGCTCACAATTTGATTTATTTTGCATCTCAAATTCATATTGGTCTGTATTGCAGTATTGGTCAATTGGCACAATTGAAGCTAAAACTTCATTTTTTGCTATACGCACCGTTTGATCTGAATCATTATTGAACGGTATGTAATAAATATTACTTTTGGTTTTTGTTAGTAATATATTGTTTATTAACTGACAGTCAGATTCTAAAATACATTTATTTGACGATATTTTTGAAGGTATTTTAACCGGAATTTTCTTTATTGAATTAGGTTGTATTTTAATAACTTTATTTGTTTCTATAGTTTGTTGCCATTGAGGTTGAATTACTGAGACAACTGAATTATTAACTTTGAATTCTTTTGTTTTAAAATTAATAAATGCATTATATTTTGAAAAAAAGTCCATGCCTATTATTATTGGTTTAATCAAATTGTCAATAACATAAAAATCTACCTCAAAATATGATTTACCTATTTTTATCGGACATTTGATTAATCCCCTAATTTTATTTGGTTGTCCGTCAACTGCTGTTTTAAATTTAGTTTGTGTAGGAATAATAGGGCTATGTCTGAGATCACAATTTTTCAAAAATTCATATTGCATACAATTAATTGAGCTTCCTGTATCTAAAAGAGCATGCGTTTTAATGTCAAAAATCTGAATTGGAAGAAGATTTTCTGAAATTTTAGACACACAATGTATTGTATGTCGCTTATTTTTCTTAACATTAATAGTTTTCTTTTTGATATTGGTAGAGTATTGCTGTCTAACAGTACTGCGTGTATTGACGCCGTGCCTTCATTTTCTTCCCGTAAGGCATTGAGATTTAAAATGTCCCATTTTGCCACACATGTGACACGCTTTATTAAAAGCTGGGCATGCCTTGCCAAATTTACAAAAATCTAAACCACATCTTGTACAACCCTGAGATTGACCTAACAATTGAGGGTTAACTGTATATCGCTTAACCACTCTCGGCTTGCGATAAGCGAAGTTATGATACTGAGATGATTCATGCTGAGAGGCATCTCTAGTATTATCATACCTGTTTTCTCTCTCATAATTCTGTGACCTTCGATAAAAATTGCCTAGGCGGTCATTTGATTGCAACAGGTTAATTTCTTTAGTATCATTTATTTGGGTTTTCAGGCCTTGCATTTCATCAAGTAATTTATCAAATTTGGTCTCCATTACACTAACAGATAAAGCATTTGTAACTTCACATAATTTCAAAAATTTTGATAATTCAGGCAAAGATTTTGGTTCTTTCAAAATAACCTGTCTTTTAATCTGGTCATTAAGACCGTTAATAATCAAACTGATTAAAATTGACTCCTCTAGTTTTAAATCTGTAGAGATTTTCAAAGCTCTAGACATATATTCTTCTGCCGTTTCATTAGGCTTTTGTTTGATAGAAATTAAATTAAAATTTAATTCTTCTTTGTATCGATTTTGAAGAGCCTGTATTAACGATTTATAATCTGTTTTAATGTCTTGAGACAGATTATCATAATACACTGCGGCTGTGCCATCCAAATAAAAATTTATTATGTCACATTTTTGTCTGTCTGTAATGATATTATTTATAACGCAAAATTTCTCAAATTTTGACAAAAATGCCGAAAAACTTTCAAAATCTTTGCCTGTAAAAGGTGACAATTTTACAATACGAGAATGCATGTTATGAAATAAATTGTTAGTAGAATAAGATTAGTATGTACCTCTCGTTGTATCTGTACTTGAATCTGTTTTTCTGGTGTCCTGAAAAAGAATATTGTCTGTCTTTTCACACACTTTCTGTGTATCACAATTTGAAGTTTGTTGATCAACACTATATAAATCGTCTAAACGTGGATAAATGTTATTAATGTTACTTGAGTGCCGTATTGGGCTTAACTCTGGTTGAAGTCGCACATCATCTTGGTCGGATTGGGTCTTCGTTTGGTAATCATTCGGTTGAATGATTTTTGTCCTTCCGTCGTCTAGGATTGATTTGTCGTCTGTTTTAACTGGAACCTGAGTGTCATCGTATCTGGGCGGCTGAGATAGCTCTTGTGTGTAACTATCTTTAGTAGATCGTGAACCATTAGATTGTAGGTCAGAGTAAAATTGTTTCCGAAGTTCCTTAATTCTTTTCTTGGAAGTGTTTAATAATTCCTGTGCCGTCCTTGGCGTGGATGTCGTTGGCACATGTGAATTTGCTCTCCTATTTCGCAAATAGTACTCTGACATAATTTGTCCATATTCTATAACACATTTCGAAAGTTTGTGACGAAATATTCAAATAAAAATCATGGCATTCTACACCAGCTGTAACCTGACTGTTATTGGTGGTGATTATGCAGCTTGAACTTAAGCTGCTGGCAGTGAGAGGTCCGTAATCTCGGGATCGAGTCCAAGTCAGGAAACATTCACACAAGTCAAATTATCTAAACTAATAATTAAGACAAAGTCCACTCTTCACATTATGGGTACTTTATTTAAAAGTTACAACTCAAATCCAATGTCCAAAATATTCATAAATAGCTCACTGAAAGATCCTACAGATATCTTTAAGCCTTTAATTCAAAGCTTTCAAAAATAACAAAGATGAAAATATACTATAAAAATCACGTACTAGAAATACGTGTGTATCAGTCAAAGTCAAAGTAAGAAGTGTCCCAAGAACTTGTACCCGAAGCGCGCTTTTGGAATGTATTTTCAAAACGAGGCTGGATGAACTTGTGATGTATCTAACCTGTCCAAAACGTGTAACCATAAAAGGATTTGGCCTGTGCTCTGGCACTAGTGAAGTTATGATCTTTAACCTCTATAGTAAATTCAGTGAACTATTCGTTACAATGTATAATTCATAAACATAGCAAGGTGTAAATACAGTGAATACAGATAAACGCCGTAGTGTTTTGTACCGGCCGAAGTCTAATATGTATAGTTTATTTGTAGAGTCTAAGGGCTTTTGTAACATGTCGTACTATCGACCCTGACCTCATGTATACTCACATATATAAGGTTATTTAAGCATGGAAGATTATTTGTATGTTTTATACAATCAAACAGATGTCATGGACGTATATCAGACAGAAATAATGAATTTTAAACTTTACACTCGACATACAAAAGTATATACGTAAAGTCCAAGGGCTTTTGTAACATATCGTACAATCGACCCTTACATCACTTACACTTACATATGTATGAGAGTCTGGGTTCTTTTTTTTCTCACTTGTAATCTGTGGGCACTAGCAAATCGATGTAATGATATAAAATGACTGGGGAAAATGATATTAAAAACTATCAACTTGACACAAAAGTGTATAGTTGTAGAGTCTAAGGGCTTTTGTAACATGTCGTGCTATATACTCTACCTCATGTATATACACATATATAAGATTATTTATGCTTGGAAGACAATTTGTATGTTTATACAAGCAAACAGATGACATGAAAGTAAGTTAGACAGAAATAATATATTTGGAACTCTGCAGTCGACATACAAAAGCGTATACCGAAAGTCCAAGGGCTTTTGTAACATATCGCACGATCGACCCTTACATCACGTACACTTACATATGTGTAAGATTCTGGGTTCATTTTTCTCACTTGTAATCTGTAGGCACTAGCAAATCCATGTAATGATATAAAGTGACTAGAAAAAATGATATTAAGAACTATCAACTTGACACAAAAGGATATAATTGTAGAGTCTAAGGGCTTTTGTAACATGTCGCACTATATACTCTGCCCTCATGTATATACACATATATAAGATTATTTATGCTTGGAAGACAATTTGTATGTTTTATACAAGCAAACAGATGACATGAAAGCAAATTAGACATAAATAATATATTTGGAACTCTGCAGTCGACATACAAAAGCGTATACCGAAAGTCCAAGGGCTTTTGTAACATATCGCACGATCGACCCTTACATCACGTACACTTACATATGTGTAAGATTCTGGGTTCATTTTTCTCACTTGTAATCTGTAGGCACTAGCAAATCCATGTAATGATATAAAATGACTAGGAAAATGATATTAACAACTATCAACTTGACACAAAAGGGTATACAAAATGTAGTTGTAGAGTTTAAGGGCTTTTGTAACATGTCGTACTATATACTCTGACCTCACATATATATGATTATTTGTGCATGGAAGACATTTTTAATGTTTAATACAAGCAATCAAATGACATGGTCGTATATTAGACAGAAATAATATATTTGGAACTCTGCAGTTGACATACAAAAGTGTATACCTAAAGTCCAAGGGCTTTTGTAACATATCTCACAATCCGCACTTACATCACGTAGACTTACATATGTATAAGAGTCTGGGTTCATTTAACTCACTTTTAATATGTAGAGCATAGAAAATCGTTTTATTGTTTTAAAATTACCGGGAAAATGATATTAACAACTATAACCTCGACACACTAAGGCATATCATACTATCGACCCTTACATCACGTAGACTTACATATGTATAAGAGTCTGGGTTCATTTACCTCGCTTTTTATGTAGACACTAGCATATTGATGTATTGATCTAAAGTTACTAGAAAAATTATATTAAGAATTATAAACTCGACCTACAAAGGTATATTTGTAGAGTCTAAGGGCTTCTGTAACATGTCGTACTATCGACCCTTACATCAAGAATAATTACGTGTATATATAACATTCCGAGTATATTTACTAATGTTTTAATCTGACATAATAGAAAAAAGAGGTACTAATATAATTAGTCAGGAATAATTATGTTAAAAACTAAAAAATTGACATATATAGGTGTATATGTAGAGCCCAAGGCCTTTTGTGACAATATAGGTAATATTGACCCTGACTTCATGTATACTCACATATATATGTATAAAGTTATGGATGAAATAAAGAGAATTCATATGTTTATTGCAAGTAAACAGATGCCATGGATGTAAAATAGAAATAATAATTTTTGGAACTTTAAATGTCGACATACAAAAGTGTATACGTAGGGTCTAAGGGGTTTTGTGACAAAACGTACTATCGAATCTTACATCACTTATATTAACATATATATGACATTCTGGGTATATTTACTACACATCATAGTTTACGTTTTGTCACAAAAGCGAGTTAAATAAACCCCGGCTCTTATACATATGTAAGTCTACGTGATGTAAGGGTCGATAGTATGATATGTCACAAAAGCCCTTGGACTTAACGTACATACTTTTGTATGTCGACTGTAAAGTTCCAAATTCATTATTTCTGTCTAATATACGTCCATGACATCTGTTTGCTTGTTTAAAACATACAGATTGCCCTCCATGCACAAACGATTGTACATATGTGAGTATACATGAGGTCAAGGTTGATAGTACGACATGTTACAAAAGCCCTTAGACTCTACAACTATACACTACTGTTTGTCGACTGTTAAGTTTTGATGCATTATTTTTGACTTATATACGTCCATGACATCTGTTTGCTTGTATAAAACATACAAAGTGCCCTCCATGCACAAATAATCTAAAATATGTGAGTATACATAAGGTCCGTGTCGATAGTATGACATGTTACAAAAGCCCTTAGACTCTACAACTATACCTTAGTATGTCGAGGTTATAGTTGTTAATATCATTTTTCCCGGTAACTTTAGAACAATACAACGATTTCCTATGCTCTTCGTATTAAAAGTGAGTTAAATGAACCCAGACTCTTATACATATGTAAGTCTACGTGATGTAAGGGTCGATAGTATGATATGTCACAAAAGCCCTTGGACTTTACGAACATACTTTTGTATGTCGACTGATAGTTCCAAATTCATTATTTCTGTCTAACATACGTCCATGACATCTGTTTGTTTGTATAAAACATACAGATTGCCTTCCATGCACAAACAATTGTACATATGTGAGTATACATGAGGTCAAGGTTGATAGTACGACATGTTACAAAAGCCCTTAGACTCTACAACTATACACTGTTGTTTGTCGACTGTTAAGTTCCAAATGCATTATTTCTGACTTATATACGTCCATGACATCTGTTTGCTTGTATAAAACATACAAATTGCCCTCAATGAACAAATAATCTAAAATATATGAGTATACATTAGGTCAGGGTCAACAGTACGACATGTTACAAAAGCCCTTAGACTCTACCCTTTTGTGTCGAGTTGATAGTTCTAAATATCATTTTTCCTAGTCATTTAATATCAAAACATCGATTTGCTAGTGTCAACAGATAAAAAGAGAGGTAAATGAACCCAGACTCTATACAGTTGTAAGTGTAAGTGATGTAAGGGTCGATTGAACGACATGTTACAAAAGCCCTTAGAATCTACAACTATAACCTTTGTGTCGAGTAAATTCTTCCAAATTACATTTTTCCCATTCATTTTATATCGAAACATCGATTTGCTTATGCCTACAGATTATAAGTGAGGTAAATAAACCAAGACTCTATACATTTGTAAGTGTAAGTGATGTAAGTGCGGATTGTGCGATATGTTACAAAAGCCCTTGGACTTTCGGTATACGCTTTTGTATGTCGACTGCAGAGTTCCAAATATATCATTTTTGTCTAATTTACTTTCATATCATCTGTTTGCTTGTATAAAACATACAAATTGTCTTCCAAGCATAAATAATCTTATAAATATGTATATACATGAGGTCAGAATATATAGTGCGACATGTTACAAAAGCCCTTAGACTCTACAACTATACACTTTTGTGTCAAGTTGATAGTTCTTAATATCATTTTTCCTAGTCATTTTATATCATTACATGGATTTGCTAGTGCCTACCGATAAAATGTGAGGTAAATGATCCCAGACTGTGTACATTTGTAAGTGTAAGTGATGTAAGGGTCGATCGTGCGATATGTTACAAAAGCCCTTGGACTTCAGGTACACACTTTTGTATGTCCACTGCAGAGTTTCAAATATATTATTTCTGTCTAATATACGACCATTCATTTGTTTGCTTGTATTAAACATAAAAAAATGTTTTCCATGCACAAATAATCTTATATATGTGTATATACACGAGGTCAGAGTATATAGTGCGACATGTTACAAAAGCCCTTAGACTCTACAACTATACCCTTTTGTGTCGAGTTGAAAGTTCTTTATATCATTTTTCCTAGTCATTTTATATCATTACATCGATTTTCTAGTGCCTACAGATTACAAGTGAGAAAAGTGAACCCAAAAACTTACACATATATAAGTGTACGTGATGTAAGGGTCGATCGTGCGATATGTTAAAAAAGCCCTTGGACTTTTGGTATACGCTTTTGTATGTCGACTGCAGAGTTCCAAATATATTATTACTGTCTAATATACGACCATGTCATCAGTTTGCTTGTATTAAACATAAAAAATGTCTTCCAAGCACAAATAATCTTACATATGTGTATATACATGAGCTCAGAGTATATAGTGCGACATGTTACAAAAGCCCTTAGACTCTACAACTATACCCTTTTGTGTCGAGTTGATAGTTCTAAATATCATTTTTCCTAGTCATTTTATATAATTACATCGATTTGCTAGTGTCAACAGATAAAATGTGAGGTAAATGAACCAAGACTCTGTACATTTGTAAGTGTAAGTGATGTAAGGGTCGATCGTGCGATATGTTACAAAAGCCCTTGGACTTCAGGTACACACTTTTGTATGTCCACTGCAGACTTTCAAATATATTATTTCTGTCTAATATACGACCATTCATTTGTTTGCTTGTATTAAACATAAAAAAATGTTTTCCATGCACAAATAATCTTATATATGTGTATATACACGAGGTCAGAGTATATAGTGCGACATGTTACAAAAGCCCTTAGACTCTACAACTATACCCTTTTGTGTCAAGTTGAAAGTTCTTTATATCATTTTTCCTAGTCATTTTATATCATTACATCGATTTTCTAGTGCCTACAGATTACAAGTGAGAAAAGTGAACCCAAAAACTTACACATATATAAGTGTACGTGATGTAAGGGTCGATCGTGCGATATGTTACAAAAGCCCTTGGACTTTTGGTATACGCTTTTGTATGTCGACTGCAAAGTTCCAAATATATTATTACTGTCTAATATACGACCATGTCATCAGTTTGCTTGTATTAAACATAAAAAATGTCTTCCAAGCACAAATAATCTTACATATGTGTATATACATGAGCTCAGAGTATATAGTGCGACATGTTACAAAAGCCCTTAGACTCTACAACTATACCCTTTTGTGTCGAGTTGATAGTTCTAAATATCATTTTTCCTAGTCATTTTATATAATTACATCGATTTGCTAGTGTCAACAGATAAAATGTGAGGTAAATGAACCAAGACTCTGTACATTTGTAAGCGTAAGTGATGTAAGGGTCGATCGTGCGATATGTTACAAAAGCCCTTGGACTTTAGGTATACAGTTTTGTATGTCGACTGCAGAGTTCCAAATATATCATTTTTGTCAAATATACGATCATGTCATCTGTTTGCTTGTATTAAACATAAAAAATGTCTTCCATGCACAAATAATCTTATATATGTGTATATACATGAGGTCAGAGTATATAGTGCGACATGTTACAAAAGCCCTTAGACTCTACAACTATATCCTTTTGTGTCGAGTTGATAGTTCTAAATATCATTTTTCCTAGTCATTTATATAATTACATCGATTTGCTAGTGTCAACAGATAAATAGAGAGGTAAATGAACCCATACTCTATACATATGTAAGTGTAAGTGACGTAAGGGTCGATTGTACGAAATGTTACAAAAGCCCTTGGACAGTACGTATGCACTTTTGTATGTCGACTGCAAAGTTCCAAATATAGCATTTATGTCTATTATACGTCCATGTCATCTGTTCGCTTGTATTAAACATACAAATTGTCTTCCAAGCACAAATAATCTTACATATGTGTATAAACATGAAGTCAAAATATATAGTGCGACATGTTACAAAAGCCCTTAGACTCTACAACTATACATTAGTGTGACGAGTTTATAGTTCTTAATACCATATTTCGGCAAAGTTTTTATCAATCCATCCATTTGCTAGTGTCTACAGATTAAAAGTGGTTTATGATCCCAGAATCTTACACATATGTAAGTGTATGTGATGTTAGGGTCGATTGTACGATATATCACAAAAGCCCCTGGACTCTATGTATACACATTTTTATGTCTACTGTCTAAGTTTAACATTCATTATTTCTGTCTAATTTACATCCATGACACCTATATTCTTTTATACAACACATACGAATGTCTTCCATGCACAAATAATTATATATGTGAGTATACTTGAGGTCAGTGTCGATATTACGATTTGTCACAAAAGGCCTTAGACTCTACAAATATACTTTTGTATGTAGAGTTTACAGTCCTTGTTATTATTTTTTCCTGTCGATCAATACCTACCTCTATTGTCTAGTATCTAGAGATTAAAAGTGACATAAATGACCTCAGAATCTCTTATATATGTAAGTATACCTGATGCAAGAGTGGATAGTACGATATGTGACAAACGCCCTTATACTCTTCACATTTTATACTCTACACATACACTTTTTTGGGTTTGTGTCGCCTCTTAAGTTTCAAAATTCACGATTTCTGTCAACTAAATTTACATCAATACGTCGGTTTGTTTGCAATAAATATTTAAATTGTCTTATATGCATCCATAACATTACATATTAGAGTATACATGAAGTCAGTGTCGATATAATGATTTGTCACAATAGCCCGTTACAAAATTATTATTTCTGTCTACTTTACATTCATGACATCTGTTGACTTGCATTAAACATATGAATTGGCTTAAATGCATCCAGACTCTACATATTATACACTCTATTTGTAGAATTGATAGTCCTGAACTACATGATTTTGGTCGAATTTTGTCGAACATGTCATTTTAATAATCATTTTGACATACATTCATAACTGTTATTTTGTTCAGATCATTTGTTTTCATGGAAAGATATTTAGAGTGATCTAAAAAAACTTGAATTTGTAGGACAACCAAGAATATGTATGAGAGTTCATTGATTACTAAAATGTTGATGTCCGAAATACAATGTTATATACTTACGATTATTTTACAAAAGTACGCGGTTAGTCTGTATACGCGCCGCAGTCTAAACATCAGTAAAGGCGGGGCCTATAAAAAAAATAGTACAGAAATTATGTCCGTTAGTTTCCTGTATGTAGAGCAAAATAAATAGCTTTCTGGTTTCGAAAATGTTAATGTACTCGTACATACTTGATGTCAACTTAGCTTAAAGCTTTCACAGTAAATCATATTTCCGCACCTTAATAGAATAGTTGCATTTTCATGTATTACTACACTATACAAGTACTTGTCAATCAATGTTACAAAATCTCATAGACTCTTAGCGTGTTACAAAAGGCCTTGGAAAAAATTGAAACCCACATGATATAGACAGACCTAGCAAAATGATAAAACGTGTATTCGGGTGGTCATTCAGTTAAAGCATTCGGAACATCCTCGGCCATTCGCTACGAATAACCTCGGACATATTTAGGCGCCATTTTGAAACTATGTAAACAAGTACACGATCGTTTAGGCGATGACTGAAGTTTCGTTTAAGTCCGTAAATTTGAAATTACTCATTTCAATCGTACCGATGAACAATATTTGGTTTAATTTAAAACAAATAAATGTGTTAAGACAAAGATCTGTGTGTATACTACAAGAACTATATTGTGTAACCGTTACGTGCTTCGCCTCGCGTAGGTAGTAAAATCACCAAAATCCGGTGAGACCCCCCCCCACGAATCCTTCCGAGATTATTCATTCATGAAAGGTCGAGGGTGTTCCGAATGTCAGTTAAAGCTGCGGCGGGCCCCTATTTATGTGGTCTACTAATATCAAGGGACTCAGAGGACCCAACAACTAAATCAAAATCTGTTTTGTTTCGTGAGCAAAGTTGAAACGCATGCAAAAGCTCGATACAAAATCGTACAGACATTGTATTTGAAAGGACTGCATAAAAAATTAATATCTAACAAAATATGTTTAATCGTTGGAGTTTTAAGTCTTTCTGGGTCGAAAAATTGATACGAATGGTACACAGGTATTAAATAAAGTTTTAAGTATAAAAAATCAGAATAAAAACCCCGAATGCAGTGTATACAAAAACTCTTTACGATCTTGAAAGGAAAATTGCAAATCTGCAATATTTTAGTAAAATTGGTAAAGAGATTTCGTTTTGCATAAAATAGAATAATAATGGAACTCAGGTTCTAAAAAAACGATAAATATTAGAATAATGAGCTTGAATAAAGTATATACAAAAACTCTTTACAAACTTGAACGGAAAATTGCAAATCTGCAATATTTCTAGTAAAATCGGTAAAGAGTTTTCGAATGGCATAAAATGAAATAATTATGGAACCCAGGTACTAAAAGAAAAACTTTCTAGACGAATATCTATATATAATAAGAAACCAAACTAGATGTGTGCATAAATCCAATACAAAATTCAACAAAAATTGCAACCCCTTTAAGGTTAAATCTTAAAGAGATCTTGTTTGTGTATAAAGTTTTTAGTGGACATTTTTTTAGTTAAATGTATGGAACACGGGCACTAAAAATGGTTTGTTCATAAAAATCTGAACTTTGAAACCTAATGAAGATGTATAAAAAAACTCTTTACCAATTTCAACTGAAATTGCAAAAAAACGACCGCTTTAAGGTTAAATCTACAAAGAGTTTTTGTTCATGTCTATAGTTATTTCAGTGGACAAAACCTTCGTCCTTGTGGGCCTTAAATTATGTGTTTTAGACACGGGCACTCAAAAAAGAGGTTTTTACATAAAAATCAGAACAAATGAAGATGTATAAAAATCTCTTTACAAATTTCAACGGAAATTTAAAAAAAACGACCGCTTTAAGGTAAAATCTACAAAGAGTTTTTATTCAAGTATTAAGTGTTTTTCAGTGGGCAAAAAACTTTGAATCTTTTGAGTTTAATGTCTTTCTGGACCTAAAATGATGTGTTTGGGTCACAGGTACTTAAAAAATTGTACTTAGAAATCTCTTAGAAAGAAGATGTTTAAAAAACTCTTTCCAAATTTACACTGAAATGGCAAAAAGCTACAGCTTTAAGGTTAAATCTGTAAAGAGTTTTTGTTCATGTCTTTTCAGTGGACAAAAATTTTTAGATCCTTAAGATTAGCCTGTCTGTGCCATAAATTATGTGTTTGGGACATGGGTACTAAAAAAAAATTGTGCTAAGAAACCTAATGAAAATGTATAAAAAAAAATCTTTATAAATTTCAACTGAAATTACAAAAAATACCGCTTTAAGGTTAAATCTGTAAAGAGTTTGTGTTCATGTCTTTTCAGTGGACAAAACACTTTAGATCCTTGAGATGAGTATCTTTCTGTGACTTGAATTATGTGTTTGGGACATGGGTACTAAAAAAATGTGCTTAGAAACCTGATGAAGATGTATAAAAAAAACCTCTTTATAAATTCCAACTCAAATTGCAAAAAAACGACCACTCTAAGGTTAAATCTGTAAAGAGTTTGTGTTCATGCATTAAGTGTTTTCAGTGGACAAAAACTATAGGTCTTTTGAGTTTAATGTCTTTATGGGCCTTAAATTATGTGTTTGGGACATGGGTTCTAAAACAATGTGCTTAGAAACCTGACGAAGATGTATAAAAACTCTTTATAAATTCCAACTCAAATTGCAAAAAACGACCACTTTAAGGTTAAATCTGTAAAGAGTTTGTGTTCATGCATAAAGTGTTTTCATTGGACAAAAAACTATAGGTCTTTTGAGTTTAATGTCTTTATGGGCCTTAAATTATGTGTTTGGGACATGGGTTCTACAACAATGTGCTTAGAAACCTGATGAAGATGTATAAAAAAAACTCTTTATAAATTCCAACTCAAATTGCAAAAAACGACCACTTTAAGGTTAAATCTGTAAAGAGTTTGTGTTCATGCATTAAGTTTTTTCAGTGTACAAAAAACTATAGGTCTTTTGAGTTTAATGTCTTTATGGGCCTTAAATGATTTGTATGGAAGACAGGTAATAAAAAAAGAAGTCTGTACATGAAAATCAGGAATTAGAACCCTTAATGACGAAGTGTAAGAAATAGGCCTACTTTAGGGCCTACAATTTTTTTACAGAATTCCAAAAAATGAGCCATATAAGGTAAAATCTATAGAGAGTAAAAAAAAAACACGTATAAAGTTATTTTGTGGACAAAATATCTTTACAAACGTGAACGAAAATTGCAAATGATAGGCCTACGCCGGCATTTTAAATTTTAAGTCTGTATAAGATCTAATATTTAGGTAAAATTCGTAAATGTATTCGTACATGAATAAAGTAAGTTCTCACTGAACAAAACAATATCTGATCGTAAGATTTTAAAGCTTTTTAAGGGTCTTTTTAATCGATTTCAGTGAAAAAAGGAACAATAATTCTCAAATGGTGATTAATATAGAAGCGTACTTAGTAGCGCTAAACCGTAACCTTTTATTGTGGCGTATTGATTTGTTGTGGGTGTTCACTAAGCCAAAGGACAATAAATAGTTCTATTTTTGAGGATAAAAAAATTCCTGAAAATAAACATTTCCGGGTTTAAACCCACCGTTTTATAATTGAATTTATATTTTCTTGCGAACATCTATAAAACAGCCTCTCATGCTGATATACACGAACTCTTTACCAGTCAACTTGGATCAACTGTTTACGAAAAAACGCATCCCCGATTTTGGTGATTTTACTACCTACGCGAGGCGAAGCACGTAACGGTTACACAAAATAGTTCTTGTAGTATACACACAGATCTTTGTCTAAACATATTTATTTGTTTTAAATTGGACCAAATATTGTTCATCGGTACTATTGGAATGAGTACATTCTAGTCCGGTATATAAACTACAAAAATCGACTGAACCGTGCATGGAATGATGTAGAAAATGTTTTTGCATTTTCTTGAAGCTAAGACATTGTAGTTTACGAAACTGGATGATGCCACTTCGGCACCCTTGGGCAACTCCCAAAATTCAAGATGGCGGACAAAATGGCGGATGAAAGCTGATTATTGTATAATAAATCCATCTTTACCACAGTCTGATCATATAAATAGCTGAAATTAGTCTAACATTATCTGCAATTTTATTCCATGCAATTTTGGTACCCCAGGTTTATTATACAATCCAAGATGGCGGACAAAATGGCGGATAAAAGCTACACTTGTCGGGTATATCAACGACAATGAGCAGGATCGTACATAGAGGCATGTCAAAAAAGTTTTAATGCATTTTTGTAGGAATTACTCTTTAGTTTAGTTCATAAAACTAGTTGATGCCACACTGGCATCATTTGGCAATTTCCAAAATCCAAGATGGCGGCTATAATGGCGTATAAATTAACTGTTTGGTATATATTAGTCCGGTATATAAACTACACAAATCAATTGAACAGTGCATGGAAGGATGTAAAAATGTTTTTGCAATTTTCTTGAAGCTAAGACATCGTAGTTTACGAAAATGGATGATGTCACTTCGGCACTCTTGGGCAACTCCCAAAATTCAAGATGGCGGACAAAATGGCGGATGAAAGCTGATTAATGTATAATAAATCCATCCTTATCACAGTCTAATTTTAAATAGCTGAAATTAGTCTAACATTATCTGCAATTGTATTTTTTTGCAATTTTGGTACCTCTTGTTTATTATCCAATCCAAGATGGTGGACAAAATGGCGGATAAAAACTACACTTGTCGGGTATATCAACCACAATAAGCAGGATCGTACATAGAGGCATTTAAAAAAAGTTTTAATGCATTTTTGTAGGAATTACTCTTTAGTTTAGTTCATAAAACTAGTTGATGCCACACTGGCATCATTTGGCAATTTCCAAAATCCAAGATGGCGGCTATAATGGCGTAAAAAACTAGCTGTCGGGTATATATCAACCACAATGAGCTAAGTCATAGACTGGGGTATACAAAATGGTTTCAATGCATTTTATTTCGTAGTTAATCCTTTTTTGTTTATGTAACAAATTGATGCCATATTGGCATTCTTGGATAACTTCAAGAATTTAAGATGGAGGTCAAAATGTATGATTAGAGTTTGAAAATTAATTTCAATTCACATTGAAAGACATAACTCCTAACAAATGGGTATCCAGCATTATGTTTAGGTTTTTATATCTCTTGGTCTTGCGAATATCAAATCGTTGATACTTGTTAGCTTGCCAGTTGACTCTTGAAGCAAATTGTTTCTAAGATCGAAATTTAGAGACACTATTCTGATAATATTTAATTCATTGAAAAACGTATGTTGTGATATCCTTAAAATAGCGACCACTTTCCCAATATAATTGCAACTTCAATAATAATCAATATGTATTTAAAGGAGGTTATAAAAAAGAAAAAAATAATGACATTGTAAGTATTTTGTGCATGTTCTATTATCTTTCAAGAGTATATTTATGCCAAAGCAATTGATAGAAAATTCTGTTGACATTGTAACACATTTTGATAGTAAATAAGAGAATTTGCAATTAGGATCATTTCAAGTACGATCTAGACATCAGATATCACAACTGAATCATGAATGTTCTTTATTTCATTGTAAATAACTCTGGCCATTGATAAAAAATGGAGAACTAACAAAAGCACATTTCCATCAAAAGTGTGTAATAGAATTTGGTTTTATTTACAAGGATTGAGAGAAATTACGTGGCGTAGATGCCAATTCTTATTATAAGCGTATACACTGCTATTTGAACCCAGTGTCTAGCTCATGATTTAGCAAATAGTGTTACACTGTGCATGAGGGTGGTTTTAAGGGATTCATTAATTACAAAACATGGCCCAGTAGAAAATTTAAAAATGTATTGTTTCACTTAACACTAAATATCTTGAAAGAACACATAACAAATCTGATGCATCAGTGCCAAAAGTTTAAACATGTCTGAATATTAATCACATTTGGAGTATATTCACCATCAACTGCCAGGACTCCCCCAAAGAAGGATGGTACGTTGAGACAACTTGTCAATCTCGTATGTAACATTTAAATATGTTCCACTCCAAACATTTTAGACGATGCATTGCAAGATATGGTGATTCTTCATTTTTTCGGTAACATTACATATATGTTTAATCGCATAAATCTTTAAGACTTGGTACGAGAAGCACAGACAACAAAATTGTACAACAAATGATCATCTTGCTGCAATTTGCTGAGCACTAAAAATACCTGACGACATTGGTGTGCTGATACTCTTTTGAGGTATCTATCTTGTTTGTGTAATGATATTGATAGAGCTCAGTCAATTAGTTCCTTCCTCATATTTTGGCACATGCTTATTTTGCTATTGACATGTTTCAGTTTATTTTCACTGCATCGAAATATTTCAACTAAAAGGATTATAAGCTTTTCAAATATCCACACATATTGCAATCTTAAACAAAATGATAGCACTTCATAATAATCCTAAATTTAAATTGTCTACTGTAAATTGTATATCAACCCAATTTTATTTTCCCGTTTTTCTTTATTTAAGTGGCTTATATTTTTGAAATTAAATTAGTTTGTCCATCACAATTCGAGTAATAAGTACATTGCGTTGAAGAGCTAGTATCTTGCAGGCAACCCTCGAATTATTTATCAAATTTTCATTTTATTTAAAGCTCGGCTTTTATGAGATTCAGACATTTTGATTGCTTCCGAATCTCATAGTGACCGAGTTTTCTCATGAAGGTCGTGTTTTTTTCTTCCACAAAAATGCCGCCATTTTGAATGTTGATACAATCTGAGCGTTTTTATTGGGACCCTATCTGCGACAATGGTGAATTAAGTGTTTTCATAACGGCCTGTATTCGGCTGGAGACAGTCATTATAAACCAAGACCACAGGCGAAGGCTAATATGACTGTTTTCAGCCAAATAACTAGGCCATGGTGAAAACACTTCATTATTTACAATACATTATTGCTAAAACATAGAAGTGGTTGAATTTGCTTCGTAGTCGTAATCTTTCACCCCACCTTGAATCTTGAGTTGCTAATAGATTATCAGGTGGGATTAACTAGTTTTACAAACTTGAGAGTTCATAAAGATTAAAAAATCATATAACAAACATTGAAACTTAAACTCAAATGTGTTTGTTTCCGTCCATGCATGTACTCGTATATTATATACTGAACTATTAGATCATATCGGCCATTTTAGCCGCCATTTTGGATTTATAATTGTTAATAATGAATTATAACTAAGTGAAATCAATCGGTTTCTTTAATAACATGAACTATTCTATAAGTAAATAAATTTCTACAGCACTCAGTCTCTTTCTGTCAGTTTGTTCTTTAGATACTGGGAAAATAGCCTTTACCCGCCATTTTGACCGCCATTTTGACCGCCATTTTGAATTTCATAGTTTGTATAAGAATAACAAAATTTAACCAACTCGATCTGTAAATGTTGAAATCACTTTTGTCCTTCATTTTAAGACCATAATGTGTAAAAATACATTTTGCATGTATAATTTAGACTCTAGCCGCCATCTTGGTCGCCATCTTGGATTCTGGGAGTTGCCCAAGGATGACAAAGTGGCATCAATCGGATTTGGAATCAGTAAGACCATGTCTACCAATAAATTGAATAACATTTTCTACATCATTTCGTGCAAGGTCATCCTTGATGTTGGCCGGACTATTCAAATTTACGGACTAAAAACGAAACTTCAGTCATCGCCTAAACGATCGTGTACTTGTTTACATAGTTTCAAAATGGCGCCTAAATATGTCCGAGGTTATTCGTAGCGAATGGCCGAGGATGATCCGAATGTATGGGTAGGTATATTTTGCGGACCAGCGGACCAGTTTAGTATACGGATACAGTATAACAAATATGCGGATCATATATATCTATATATACTACTTCGATAGCGTATTAGAATTACAACAACAATCTATATAATAGATGTATTGAAGAAATTTGCCAATATTTTGTTTGGTTATAGGTCAAAAGATAAGATTGATAGAGTTTTGGGAAATTACATTTAATATTTATTCATATGTAAACATATAAATACCAATTTCGAGGATATTTTTTAAGAAATAAACTTGCAGATTTCAACTATAATTTGCTTCATTACTTTTATATTTCAACTGTTAGAAACTTTATCATTTGAAAACAAATTTGATTCAAAAATTTAAATGTAATATTTTAACAAGTATTAGCATTTCCAAAAATGCTTGAAATCGTCGTTTAGCCGTGTATTCTCCATAGAGAATAAAGATTCAAGCAATATGCAGATCAAACAGTGCATGCCTTTACAGTAGAGGGCTTTAAATCAGCCCTTCAGAAGCTCGACTAGAGCGCCTCTATCCCCGTCGGATATAAATACCAACAGTGGTCATCTGACGTATTACCACAGATTCAGGTATTCGTCAGTGCTTTAAACCGTCCCAAGTCTATTTATAGACTACAGAGCGTTTGATTAATTTTACACACTGTAAGGCCAGATAAAAATCAAAGTACTGAAAGTTAGTGCTGCAACGATTCACCAGAAATTCGATTCGATGCGATTCGATACTTTTTTCTTCGATTCGATTTTTTTCGATTCGATTCTTTTATTAATACAATTTACTACAAATATGCATTTATACATATATTTGAGCTTAAAACTAAAAAATATTAATTAAATAAAAGTGTTGCTAAAATTGGATAACACGAAACACGAAAATCTGATAATTAATATTTGCTTTATTCAAGTACGAAATGGATTGGGTACGAATGTAAATGTCGCGAAAATGTATTATTAATGTAATATCGACTTAAAACGTAAAGACAGCATAAATCATAAATTGTAGAAAGATGCAGTTCTTGGTATACTATTGTACATATAAGTTAAACATACACTGTGCATGCAAAACTATTTAAATTTGAATAAACTAACAACAAAATTTGGCTTTCTCATGCGGAGCCTAAAATCTTCCAGTTTGTCAGAACAGGTCAAATTCAATCACACCGACCCAATTGGCGGAGGATCGGGGCATATACTATAGAATGTATATTTGGAACAGAGTTACCAATCATGCTACATAAAATCGTAATGGAAATTTAACAGAAATGTAACAAAGTGAAACCCAGTTTCACTGTCAACGTATACTTTGACTTTTAGGCGCGCCTTTGCTTTTATCGTTGTAACTTATGTAGACACTTTTAAAAGTCAGTATCGAATCGAAACTCGCGGGTCCCGAATCGAAATCGAATCGGCACCCTTGAAATCGAGTTTCGATGTATCGAATCGAATCGTTGTATCTCTTTATCATTCATAATCGAATGTGTTTCATATTTCATTTTACATGCATATTATGCTACTGATCGAGAAGTTGTATGTTTTGATTCATGGGCAGGGCATACTTTCGTGGAGCTATGCCATGAAATAATTTCTACGGTCATTCTCCCTCCTACCACTGATTCTAAATCATTTTAATACGACAGTGTTCAGTCACTGAATTGCATCTAGTAGTAATCCAGAGATTGAGTCTTTTCAGGAACAGTGATAGGTGGATTGCTGGTCACGATGTAACCTAAACAATGGTTGCCATTGAGTTAAGGCAACAACAAATTGCGGACTGTGATCAATAATAGTCATGTATATCAATGATCAACAGTAGTTGTGTAAACAGTGATCAATAATAGTCATGTATATCAAAGATCAACGAATGTTATGGAAACACTGATCAGAAATATTTATGTATGTCAATGATCAACATGCATATCAATGTTCAACAATAGTTTAGTTAACAGTGATCAATAATAGTCATGTATATCAACGATCAACAATAGTTTAGTTAACAATGATCAGTAATAGTTATGTATACTAAATGATCAACAATATTTTTGTAAACAGTGATCAATAATAGTCTTGCTTATCAATGATCAACAATAGTTTTGTAAAGGCTGATCAATAATAGTCATGTATATCAATGACCAATAAGAGTCGTGTAAACACTGATTAATAATATTCATGTATATCGATGATCAATAATAGTTGTGTAAACACTGATCAATAGTAGTCACTTATATCAATGATCAACAGTAGTTATGTAAACACTGATCAATAATAGTCATGTATATCAAAGATCAACGAATGTTATGGAAACACTGATCAGAAATATTTATGTATGTCAATGATCAACATGCATATCAATGTTCATCAATCGTTTAGTTAACAGTGATCAATAATAGTCATGTATATCAACGATCAACAATAGTTTAGTTTACAATGATCAGTAATAGTTATGTATACTAAATGATCAACAATAGTTTTGTAAACAGTGATCAATAATAGTCATGTATATCAACGATCAACAATAGTTTAGTTAACAATGATCAGTAATAGTTATGTATACTAAATGATCAACAATATTTTTGTAAACAGTGATCAATAATAGTCATGTATATCAATGATCAACACTAGGTATGCAAACAGTGATCAATAATAGCCATGTATATCAATGATCAACAGTTGTTGTGTAAACAGTGATCAAAAATAGCCATGTATATCAATGATCAACAGTAGTTGTGTTAACAGTGATCAATAATAGTCATGTAGATCAATGATCAACAATGGTTTAGTTAACAGTGATCTGTAATAGTCATGTATATAAATGATCAACAGTAGTTGTGTTAACAATGATCAATAATAGCCATGTATATCAACGATCAACAATAGTTGTGTTAACAATGATCAATAATAGCCATGTATATCAATGATCAACAATAGTTTTGTAAACCGTGATCAATAATAGTCACGTATATCAATGATCAACACTAGTTATGTAAACAGGGATCAATTAATGCCATGTATATCAATGATCAACACTAGTTATGTATACAGGGGTCAATAATAGTCATGTATATCAAAGATCAACACTAGTTATGTATACAGGGGTCAATAATAGTCATGTCAAAGATCAACACTAGTTATGTATACAGGGGTCAATAATAGTCATGTTAATCAATGATCAACACTAGTTATTTAAGCAATGATCGATAATGACATGTATATCAATGCTCAACAAAAGTTATTTAAACAGTGATCAATAATAGTCATGCATAACAATGATCAACAGTAGTTGTGTTAAAAGTGATCAAAAATAGTCATGTATATTAACGATCAACAAAAGTTGAATAAACAGTGATCAATTATAGTCATGTATACCAGTGATCAACAATAGTTTAGTTAACAGTGATCAATGAAAGTCAAGTATATCCTTGATCAACAGTAGTTGTGTAAACAGTGATCAAAAATACTCATGTATATCAACGATCAACATTAGTTTAGTTAACAATGATCAGTAATAGTCATGTATATCAATGCTCAACAATAGTTATTTTAACAGTGATCAATAATAATCATGTATATCATTGATCAACAATAGTTGTGTAAACAGTGATCATTAATAGTCATGTATATCAACTACCAACAGTAGTTATGTAAGCATTGATCAATTATAGACATATATATCAACGATCAACATAAATTATGTTATGTAAACAGTGATTAATAATAGTTGTGTAAACACTGAACAGTAAAATTCATGTATATCAAAAACTAATAATAGTTGTGTAAACAGTCATCAATAATTATCATATATATTAATGATCAACAATTGTTATGTTAATTATTATCATTATAGTTGTGTAAACTTTGATCATTAATAGTCATGTATACCAATGATCAACAATGGTTGTGAAAACACTTATCAATAACAGTCATGTATATCAATGATCAATAATAGTTATGTAGATAGTAATCAATAATAGTTATGTAAACACTGATCAATAATAGTCATGTATATCAATGATCAATAATAGTTGTGTAACACTGATCAATAATAATCATGTATATCAATGATCAATAATAGATATGTAAACACTGAAAAATAATAGTTATTCATATCAATGATCAACTATAGTTTTGTAAACACTGATCAATAATATTTATGTATACTTATAATCAGTGATAAGCATGCACACCATAGAAGAGTTCAAGTAATGTATACCAATAGTCCATAATAGCCATGTATACCTATGACCATCAATGATCATGTGCATCAACAATAGCAATGCAAACCAATAATGCACAATAGTCATTTTAAACTAATCCATTGGTCAGCAGCTGTCAACAGCATTCGTGTACATCACCTACAATGGAGGTTATGTTCATCAACATATCCGTGTACATCAATGATCCAATTACCAACTATATAAGCATGTAAATTAGCATCATGTGTATTAATGGTCAACCAATTACCAACGTTCATGAACATGTATGTACTTTTGCATGTATATGTTCAATCGATAGTTAATTTGTATATGTATGCTTAACAATAAACATGTACGTTACATATAAACAATTGACATGTTATATATGATAATAGTCTACACAGTACTTCAGAGTTGATATGAGCAGGAACAATAATATTGACATTGAGTTGTACTAGTAGTGGGCACTTAACTAGGCTCAGTGGTGAAGGTTTTAACTCGAAAATTCTATTTCACATAAATCGTTAATGATTCTCACTCAAAGTACGATAGATACACAGAAGAAAATATGTCATTGTGTAAGCTAATGTGTAGTATTCAAAACAAATCGGTTTGATTTTATTTATTTATTTATTGGAGTTAACGCCGTGTCAACACAATTTTAGGTCATTTTACGGCGTCCAGCGCACCTAACCTAGCTTTCCTGGACCATTGTCTATAACCAGTACTTACCTACCCTTCCACAAGGCCGGAAACTTCTCCATATTATCTAATCAATGGAGGAAAATCGACATTTTTGTCAATTTTCATGGAAGGGTATAACCTCCCCGGGTGGGAAGGTCGGTTTGAGAGTATACTTAAAGTAATAAGTTAATGTATAACATGGCGAGTGGCTTCAGCGTAGGACATCATACGGCAACTTCTGTCCAAGTGAGAGGTTGAGAGAATCGGATGTACAACACCCTTACAATCTTTCACAAGAATTGATCCGTCAGATGACCACGCGTCATAAATGACTTTTTCACGTTTTAGCTTTCGAGCTTGATAAAGAAGCAAGCTGCGTTTTCGGGTAAGATCTTCGTTTATGAAGCAACTTGGATGGCCTTTTGTCTTCAACAAGGAACGTTTTTGGAAAAGCTTTTTTCTTGATTTGTTCGTACAGAATTTAACAAGGATTTCTCTGGGTTCGTTTGGACCAGAGGAGCCTGATCCTCTAGGTTTCCCTACACGATGAGATCTATCAATCTCTTCTAGAGACAAATTAGCTCTTATAGCATCTACCAGAGATAACACAAGATCATAGTTTATTTCGCGGATAATATATCGAATTCCGCGGATAAAATATCAAGAATGTTTAAAGGGCTGTAAAAGCATTATTATTTATTCAATTTTCATGATTTTTGTGTCTAATATTTTAGACACATCCAATTATCAATAAAAGTAAAAAAATATGAATTTAAATGAACCCAAAATTTACGTCTAAAGTTTGGTTAACTTTACATAAAAAATTATCCGCTAAATCCAATTTGAATTGCCGTACAAGATAAAACTACCTACTACAGCATTATTTGTCGATAATTTTTTTTTCACAAAGAAGATATTATATCAGACTTGAAATATAAAATTTAGAAAATCAAATATTTGGATTAAAATAGTACTAATTGGCATTTCAAAATACGCTATGATATCAAAGATATTTTATCCGCAGAATCCATTTGGGATTCCCCGGATAAGATAAAAATCCATACAAAAGCATTATTATGTGTCCAATGCTATATCTTTTATTTTATGTAAAAGATTTTATATCATACTTGAAATACTAAAAATAAAATGGAAAAAAATGCAATTAAATAATACCAAAACGTAGCCTTTAATATACAGTATGAAATTCTATATTTTTTCTCAGTTGATATATCTGAGTGGACATATATCTCAGATATCATAAAACTACCTATAAAAACCTTATTATACGTCCTTGGGAATGTTTTATTTTTTGCTTTTATTACAAACTTATTATAAAAAACTTCATATACAACTTAAAGCAATAGAATAATTAATGTATAGTTGATAAAAATTGCCCTTCAAAATTACAGCAGAAAATTTTGTTTGTTTGCAGGGTTCTGTCAAGGGTTTGACAAACTGGAGACAATGGCCCCACTGGTCTAAAAAGGTGGGGACAATTGGAAATTTTGTTGCATTTTTTCTTTCCAGAGTGGTCGTTCTTACTTCCAACAGTCAATATGATACTCGGAAAGGTCCAGATACTGGCTTTTATACCTTATATATTCGTTCAAAATCAATTCTTACAATTGCTGTGACCCAATTGTTACGGATACGGGGTTTATTTAGGGACGGTCTATTTTACTGGGGAGGCATGTTTTACATCCAGTTCGTACTACATCTAGATATTGTATGCAAGTGTAAAATATTAAAATTATTTTAGATTCAATTTCATGCATAAAACATGTACATTTTTTTTCCAGTCAATTACAATGTATATTATTAACTATTTTGATTTATTTAACTCATATTGACAAAAATATTGCTTTTGTCGACGAATATGAGTTTTTCATTATCGAACTACTTTTTCTTTTACACCGTTAAGTTAACGCCTACTATTGAAAGTAAGCGCCCACTGATTGAGTTCGCGTACAATTTTAATTAGACTTTTAACAGTACGTTCGTTCAAATATGTCTTTTAACTAACTTTTCCCGTAACGCTCTTGGTAATTATTAGAATTATTGTGAAATGAATTAAGTGAAATAAAGGTTTCCACTAGTTTAAAATTGCCATCAATGCGCATTTATGATCAAGAAAGTCGAGAATAATAAGTTTTCTCTCGACATCACCATGACATTGAGTTCGGATACTTTTTCTTGCTCTAACAACGTAGCAACAGAAAATTTTCAGCAAAGCAAACAACCCCAAAAATCTGTCAAAAAGGCTTTATAGATGTCATAAATGCTCATGTATCACCCAAAATAGTCATTGTAAAACCTATGAATTTGTTTTCAAGATATCATGATTTTTTATTTATATGACATCCAGTTCGTGTTAATTATCCTGCTCGAACGTTATATATTTTTTTATGTACAAAGCAGCGGAACGCATCCAGCCAGTCAAAGATCCTGTTGAAGCCCTAAAGAATGTTTATTGATGTATACATATTAGACTTCGGCCGGTACAAAACACTACGGCGTTTATCTGTATTCACTGTATTTACACCTTGCTATGTTTATGAATTATACATTGTAACGAATAGTTCACTGAATTTACTATAGAGGTTAAAGATCATAACTTCACTAGTGCCAGAGCACAGGCCAAACCCTTTTATGGTTACACGTTTTGGACAGGTTAAATACATCACAAGTTCATCCAGCCTCGTTTTGAAAATACATTCCAAAAGCGCGCTTCGGCTACAAGTTCTAAAAACTCTTCTTACTTTGACTTTGACTGATACACACGTATTTCTAGTTTTATAGTATATTTTCATCTTTGTTATTTTTGAAAGCTTTGAATTAAAGGCTTAAAGATATCTATAGGATCTTTCAGTGAGCTATTTATGAATATTTTGGACATTGGATTTGAGTTGTAATTTTTAAATAAAGTACCCATAATGTGAAAAGTGGACTTTGTCTTAATTATTAGTTTAGTTTATTTGACTTGTGTGAATGTTTCCTGACTTGGACTCGATCCCGAGATTACGGACCTCTCACTGCCAGCAGCTTAAGTTCAAGCTGCATAATCACCACCAATAACAGTCAGGTTACAGCTGGTGTAGAATGCCATGATTTTTATTTGAATATTTCGTCACAAACTTTCGAAATGTGTTATAGAATATGGACAAATTATGTCAGAGTACTATTTGCGAAATAGGAGAGCAAATTCACATGTGCCAACGACATCCACGCCAAGGACGGCACAGGAATTATTAAACACCTCCAAGAAAAGAATTAAGGAACTTCGGAAACAATTTTACTCTGACCTACAATCCAATGGTTCACGATCAAATAAAGATAGTTACACCCAAGAGCTATCTCAGCCGCCCAGATACGATGACACTCAGGTTCCACTTAAAATCGACGACAAATCAATCCTAGACGACGGAAGGACAAAAATCATTCAACCGAATGATTACCAAACGAAGACCCAATCCGAACAAGATGATGTGCGACTTCAACAAGATTTAAGCCCAATACTAAATTCAAGTAACATTAATAACATTTATCCACGCTTAGACGAGTTATATAGTGTTGATCAACAAACTTCAAATTGTGATACACAAAAAGTGTGTGAAAAGACAGACAATATTCTTTTTCAGGACACCAGAAAAACAGATTCAAGTACAGATACAACGAGAGGTACATACTCATCTTTTTCTACTAACAATTTATTTCATAACATGCATTCTCGTATTGTAAAATTGTCACCTTTTACAGGCAAAGATTTTGAAAGTTTTTCGGCATTTTTGTCAAAATTTGAGAAATTTTGCGTAATAAATAATATCATTACAGACAGACAAAAATGTGACATAATAAATTTTTATTTGGATGGCACAGCCGCAGTGTATTATGATAATCTGTCTCAAGACGTTAAAACAGATTATAATTCGTTAATACAGGCTCTTCAAAATCGATACAAAGAAGAATTAAATTTTAATTTAATTTCTATTAAACAAAAGCCTAATGAAACGGCAGAAGAATATATGTCTAGAGCTTTGAAAATCTCTACAGATTTAAAACTAGAGGAGTCAATTTTAATCAGTTTGATCATTAACGGTCTTAATGACCAGATTAAAAGACAGGTTATTTTGAAAGAACCAAAATCTTTGCCTGAATTATCAAAATTTTTGAAATTATGTGAAGTTACAAATGCTTTATCTGTTAGTGTAATGGAGACCAAATTCGATAAATTACTTGATGAAATGCAAGGCCTGAAAACCCAAATAAATGATACTAAAGAAATTAGCCTGTTGCAATCAAATGACCGCCAAGGCAATTTTTATCGAAGGTCACAGAATTATGAGAGAGCAAACAGGTATGATAATACTAGAGATGCTTCTCAGCATGAATCATCTCAGTATCATAACTTCGCTTATCGCAAGCCGAGAGTGGTTAAGCGATATACAGTTAACCCTCAATTGTTAGGTCAATCTCAGGGTTGTACAAGATGTGGTTTAGATTTTTGTAAATTTGGCAAGGCATGCCCAGCTTTTAATAAAGCGTGTCACATGTGTGGCAAAATTGGACATTTTAAATCTCAATGCCTTACGGGAAGAAAATGAAGGCACGGCGTCAATACACGCAGTACTGTTAGACAGCAATACTCTACCAATATCAAAAAGAAAACTATTAATGTTAAGAAAAATAAGCGACATACAATACATTGTGTGTCTAAAATTTCAGAAAATCTTCTTCCAATTCAGATTTTTGACATTGAAACGCATGCTCTTTTAGATACAGGAAGCTCAATTAATTGCGTGCAATATGAATTTTTGAAAAATTGTGATCTCAGACATAGCCCTATTATTCCTACACAAATTAAATTTAAAACAGCAGTTGACGGACAACCAAATAAAATTAGGGGATTAATCAAATGTCCGATAAAAATAGGTAAATCATACTTTGAGGCAGATTTTTATGTTATTGATAATTTAATTAAACCAATAATAATAGGCATGGACTTTTTTTCAAAATATAATGCATTTATTAATTTTAAAACAAAAGAATTCAAAGTTAATAATTCAGTTGTCTCAGTAATTCAACCTCAATGGCAACAAACCATAGAAACAAATAAAGTTATTAAAATACAACCTAATACAATAAAGAAAATTCCGGTTAAAATACCTTCCAAAATATCGTCAAATAAATGTATCTTAGAATCTGATTGTCAGTTAGTAAATAATATATTACTAACAAAAACCAAAAGTAATATTTATTACATACCGTTCAATAATGATTCAGATCAAACGGTGCGTATAGCAAAAAATGAAGTTTTAGCTTCAATTGTGCAAATTGACCAATACTGCAATACAGACCAATATGAATTTGAGATGCAAAATAAATCAAATTGTGAGCCAGAGTCAGAGGTTAAATTAAATGTCTCGGATGAATTTAAAACTAATTCAAATTTATTTGATATTTTAAATCAGTACAAAGAAGTTTTTAGCAAAAATAATGCAGATATTGGAAAGGTAAAAGATTTTGAATGCACGATAGAATTAGACCCAAACGCACTGCCCGTCAGATCAAGACCATACCCTGTTAGCCCGAATTTAAGATCAATTCAAGAAGAAGAGATAAATAAACTGTTAAAAGCAAATATTATTAGGCCAAGCAATTCAATATTTAGCAGCCCGGCATTTCTTGTTAAAAAGAAAACATTAAATGATGATAAAAAATCCCAATATCGTCTAGTAATAGACTATCGACATTTAAATAAAATTGCTAAAAGAATGTACTTTCAACTCCCTAAATTATCTGACATAAAAGACCTAATCGCGGAAAATAGACCTATATTTTTCAGTAAAATAGATATAAAAAGTGCATTTTTAACTTTACCGTTGGCAGAGGAAAGCAAACCGTTTACAGCATTTTGTCTAAGTAACGGAGAAAGCTATGAATACAACACTCTTGCATTTGGCCTAAGAAATAGCCCTAGCTTCTGGTGTATTTATTTAAATAAAATTTTAAAACCAGTTCTCTACAAATATGCAATAAGTTATATGGATGATATATTAATTTTCAGTAAGACAATTCAGGACCACGTTATGCATATAAAACATGTTCTTCAAAATTTGCACAAAGCAAATTTAAAATTACATGCATCAAAATGTGAATTTGGCTATAGAAAAATATCATTTTTAGGCATGATTTTTGAAAATGATACAATACAAATTGATCCAAAGAAATTACAAATAATTAAAAATTTCCCGCCGCCAAATAATCAAAGATCGCTCAAAGGATTTCTAGGCATGACTGCATTTTTAAGACAGTTCATAAGAAATTATTCAAAGATTACGGCTCCATTAAATGCATTGTTAAGAAAAGACGCAATCTATAAATGGACAAATGAACATCAAAAATGCTTTGATAAACTTAAGCAAGAGTTAACGTCAGAACCGGTTTTAACATTACCAGAATTTAATAAACCATTCTATATTTACACAGACGCTAGTTCAATTGCTATAGGATACATTCTATGTCAACAAGATGCTAACAAACATATGAGAGTTATTCAATACGGCGGAAGGTCAGTAAGAAATAATGAATCAAGATACGGCAGTTCCGAACTTGAACTATTAGCAATTATATATGCATTGCGTGAGTGTCATCACTTCGTTGTCAATGTCCCAATTTTTATAATTACTGATAACAAAAGTTTAACATATTTACATGAGACAAAAATGACTAATTTAAGATTGTATAAGTGGATGATACAATTAGAGAACTATGATTACCGTATTATATATAAAAGAGGAAAAGATAACCCCGTAGACTTTATCAGTAGAGTTAAGCATACGGAAAAGCAATCAGAAGATATCGACACTATTCTTTCAGACTGTAGATATTTATACGAGTCAAAGGTTTCCGACTGTAAATACAAAACTATTAATGTACTAACCAGAGGCCAGGTGAAGCAAAACCAAAACAATACAGGTTTATCGGTAGAAACAAATACAAGAACATCCGATCCCGATAACCCGGTCAAAATTCCTCAGACAGGTGAACGCACTCTCCCAGTAATTCCTCAAACAGATAAACACACTCTCCCAGTAAATATTGGCCAATTACAAAGAGAATGTGCGGATTTTAAAGACATATTTATGTACTTGGAAACAGGTGAATTAACACCAAACAATAGCAAAGGCAAAAGTATTATTTATTCAGCGGAACAGTACGAAATAATTGATGGCATTTTATTTCATTTTTATGAATCTAGAAGCAAAAATGCATCTAAAGAAAACAGACATTTAAGGCAATTAGCGCTCCCACGAGTGTTAAGAAACGACATACTGCACGCTTTTCATAATGATTTAGGTCATTTCGGGTATGAAAAATTATTTTGGACAATCAGATTACATTATTTTTTTCCAAAAATGTTTCAACAAATTAAAGATTATGTCAAATCATGCGAAATTTGTCAAGTTAATAAAAGAGACTATACCTTTAAACCCGCACCACTACAACACATGGAATTGCCTAATAATCCGTTTGAACACTTACACATTGACATAGTAACAGTAGGCAAAGAAAGCTTAGGATATAAATATGTCTTAAGTATCATTTGTGCATTTTCAAAATTTGTTATATTTTTACCGTTAAAATCACAAAATGCGGAAGAAGTCGCAGAAAAGCTATACCATTCAGTATTTTCAATATTTGGTGCACCAAAACAAATTGTTTCAGATAGAGGCAAAAATTTTCTCAGCGGCATTATGGACAAGTTATATAAAGCGTTCAATATTAAAAGGTTAAGAACAAGCAGTTATCATCCAATGAGCAACGGTCAAGTAGAACGAATTCATTCTAGCTTACTTACAGTTCTACGAACTTCGCTGACCAATGAAAAAGACTGGCCAAATAAATTATCTTCAGTTCAATTAGCGTGTAATAGCGTTGTTTGCCCAGATACAACACAATACTCACCTTACTACATAGTGTTCGGCAAAAACATTAATCAACCTATAAAATCAATTGAAATTAATGAAGACAGTCAAACAAAGCCAGAATTTTACGCAAGAGAATTGGCCGATAGATTAAAGATTATTTGGAATATTACAAGACAAAATTTAAAACAAACTCAAAACAAAATGAAAAAACATTATGATAAACATTGTAAACCTAGAACCTTTAAATTAGGAGATATAGTTCTATTAAAACAAAATAAAGTTCCTGTTAATGCATCTAGAAAACTTTATAAAAAATTCTCAGACATTAAGTACTATATCACAAAAATTTTACCCAATAACACATATGTATTGAGAAATAGTTCCAATAACAAAGAAATTCAGGCACCAGTAAATATCAATCGCCTAAGAAGATATTATGATCCAGAAGATTATCGGATAATCACAAATGATCAAAATTTTAACCACCAATTAGTACCAGAACAGAATGTACGATCAGATAAGAAAGAGACGGACGATAAAAACGAAAATGAACCAGTAAATCAAGACCAAGATCAATCACAAAATAACAATAATAAAAAATGGTATAGGGTGAAAAAACTTATAAAAATGAAAATTGAAAACAATGTAAAACATTATCTAGTACAATGGGCTAACAAAAGATATAAGAATTCATGGATTCCAGAATATGATTTAAGTGAGGCAGTAATTAGGCAATATTACATTAATAAAACTCAAAAACGAACTAGAAAACCGAAAAGAAGGTAAATTCTATATTTTTCTTTTGTAGGTAAGATGGCTATCATAATATTAATAATTAGTTTGATGTTGAGGGGTACAGATGCTCAAGATGTCTTAAGAATAAACCAAGGTATACAGTTCGCAGAACCTACCAATTGGTACAATTACGTTAATGAATGGATACACACGGTTGAATTTAAATTACCGGATGAAAAGAGCTTTGTAAAGGACATTCCTAAATGCAAAGATCAATTGGGTTGTATTTTGACATTAGAAATACAAACAATTAAAAATCACTTAGAAATTGAATCAAAATTATTGTTTCAAATATTGGATGGAATTATTCCAAAAATAACTTTTGACGGGATATCAAAAAGAGACGGGCCGATCTTAGGTTTTATAGGAGATTTAGGGTCCACATTATTTGGAGTGGCCACTACTTCTCAACTTAGTGTATTACGAAATCATGTTAATAAATTAACAAAAATCGTTAATACCATTACTACTGATTTTAGTCAATCAGAAGACGGCTTATCAAGCTTTATGAGTCATGTAAATGAAGAGTTAAAAATGTTCGAACAATTTGTTCATAATGAAGATAGAGAAATAAGTAATATTTTGAATGACATGAGGTCACAAAATAATAGGCACGAAGTAATAGAAAAGTCTATATTGTTGTACAATGAGAAATTCGCACAAATAAGGTCGAATTTAAATAATTTATTGAAAGGGATCCAAATGCTTAATTCAGGCAAATTATCAACGTTCATAATACCGGCATTTCGATTGCAATTAGTATTAAACAACGTTGCTAAGATTTTATCTGATAAATATGATTCATATCAATTAATTTCAGATAATGCGGCTTTTTATTATCAACATGCAAAGTTTATATATGGGCGCCATAATCAAAAAAATTATGTAAGCATACACTTGCCTATCGTACATAAAGGAAAATTTCAGGTTTATAATATTAACCTATTTCCAATTCCTTTAAACAATGATTTCAACAATACAGATGCCAGTATTTTAATAAACACCCCGGGTTATATAATAATAAATCACGAAGATCAATCGTATGCATACGCAAATGATCATTATTTAAAGAAATGTGTACGTTACGCAAATTTTATGCTGTGTAACGAAGATATTGTCTTCAACACTAAGAATAAAGCCAGTTGCCTGATGGAAATATATAAAAATGAAAATATTTCGAAAATAAATGAATTATGTAATCACAAGATGATTCAAGGTGCATTGCAACCAGAAATGAAACGTCTCTCGAATAATAAGTTTTTAGTCATACGACAAGCAAACCTAACAATGGAATGTACTGACAACAGTACAATGATTGAAGGTTGTAAATTATGCTTAGTCAAGGTACCATGTGGCTGTCAATTAAAAACCGAACTTCATATCACAGACATATATTTCGCAAACTGTGATGGTGAAACGTCAAATAACACAAATACAGTTCATCCAATCAATCTACCATACATAAAGTACTTTTTCAATGATAGTATTTTAACACAATTAGTCAATAATATGAGCAGAATTCATCCAGATAACATAACATTGCCCCAATATCAAATGTACCATCACAAATCAAGAGAAATAGTAGCCAAAACAAAACATATAGAAATTTCGTTAGAACATTTAGCGCAGAAAGCTAAGACACATTCAAAAGTTTATGCCAACCTAGCAGAATCTTATTACGATGAAAATTTAGGGTCAGATTCATATTCAATCCTGTATAAACTGATAGGTATAGGAAGTATAATTATCACAATCTTAAATTCGGTATGTATCTATTTTATATACAGAAAGATCAGTTTACTTTTAATGGCAACATCAATAATGAGACAGGCAAGTGCTTTTGAACTAGAATACGTAACTTCTACCACTCAAAGTCCGTATGATTCATTTCTTAGTTCACTTAAAAATGATTTGCAATATGACCATATTATTTTAGGCATCGCTATATTAAACTTATTCATTGCTATTTATGTCATGAGTAAAATAAGCAAGAAAAACAATAGTATCAATAACTATTTAAACCTACATCTGTCAAATGGAATTAATTGCTTAGATACAACATTATTGCAAATACCTACCTGCCCAGTCGAATGGAATATCACAAACCATCGTTCTATTTTTGTAGATGGTATTGTTGGAAAGATATTTCCAAGATTGATTATAGATGCTTCTGAGGTCAAAATAAAGAATAAATTAACAAATGTGGAACTGGAAATTCCATCATCTATCCGTTTAGGCTTAATGCAATGGCTTAGAATGAAGAAAATGCTTAAAACTACCTACTTCATAACAATAGAAATAGTTCACAATGGGATGAAAATGTCACATTTTGAATAAAAAAAAAATTATATAAAATCAGGTTCAAAATAGAGTATCAAGTTAACAATGAAGTGTGTATTGACGCTACAACTCTTTTGTTGTATTATTCAATTTAATGTATATACATTTTAATTTTTATTGTTGCCCTATTTTATGTTAAAGGTGACATTGTTGTTCACTTTAATTATTATTGTATTTTATAACATTTAAAATATGTGTAAGTCAATGTACATCTTATAGAGATATCATGTTGATTAGATGAAAAGATATTATATAGTATATTTCAATTTTTGTTTATTTACTGCAAATTATTTAAAACTTAGAACTCAGATACAGTTTAGAAATATGTATTTTATGATTGTGTTGTTTTCAAAATACAAAATGTATAGTGTATATTTTTCTCTATGTATTACCTGATACAGTATTTCTACTGAATTAAATTGTTCAATTGTATTTTATTTATATTTTTCAACTTTTTCAACTAATATTTTACTATTATGTCTAATTGATATAATTTACATAAAAATTGTCTTTATTACTAATATAATAAGATGGTTCAATTACTAATTGTTGTAAAACATGAGACACTGAACATAAATATGTTAATTATAATATTGATACTTTTTATTTATACTTTACTTCACTAGTAGTTATTATTATGTAATGTATAATTTATGTAGATACTGCGTTGTACAAATCTATTAATTCCTGGTGTACATATTGCTATCATAAATAGAGATTCTAAGTGACACTCATCGACAATATATATATTGATATTGATAAAAAAAAATATAAAAGTTATTTATATTCAAGGTTATATTACGATGGAATCACTTACTATCACAATTGTACAACGCAGGAGTTTGAGCAGGTATTTGAGGTATTTTGAAGCGATGGCAAATTATGAAAACAAAGTAGATTTAGAAATGAACAGTGCATCAATTGTGTACCAAGGACCGTACAATAATAAGACGGCACTCAAATATTTTAAAACCTTCATTCAAATATTTTGTACTTATGATGAGTCATTTTTGGACCTGGGTGATGAGTTGATTAAGGTGCTAAATACAAAAATTCCAATAGATTTCATTGTAGATTTAATCATCTTCTTTGACATAGACATTTTAAAACATCAGTTAATCTATTATATGTCCAATCAGACAAATTATTTTCAAAAAATTAATTTATTAATAGCAATGAAAAATTATCAGGTAGAAGTAAATTTGTTAAACCAATTATTTTTAACTTTCAAAAGCTCGACACCACTACCTATTGAAATTCAACATGAAAGTATCGATTTCTTTTTGGACAAATCAAATAAAAACATTAATCGACTCATCAGCAAACAAATCAAAGAGAACAATAAAGACGTTACAGATAAATGTAACATCTGTGACGAATCCTTAAAATTCCCATATTATAAATTTGGAGAATATTTTAAGATCTCATTTTGTTGTATGTCAGTGGTACACAAAAAATGCTATAAAACTATGATTAAAAGTACGAATATGTGCACAATTTGCGGAGATTTGGGGTATAATATCAAAACATCAAATGTCGAAAGACGTGTTAACATAACTCAAAAAAATAATAAGAAAAATTTCTCTCTTTATTCGCCAACAGATATCCACAAAAATTTAATATACTATCCGCCATATTTATAAATGCCTGGATACCTGATCAATCATTTTTTTAAATAGATGTGACTTTTGTATTTTTTATTACACGTGTTTTAAATTTTTAGATGTGCCTTTATTATAATTTTACTTTAGATGTGCTATATAGCTTTATAGACGTGTTTGTTAAATTTTATAATACACAATTTTCAAAACATTACTATCATTAAATTATATTCATGTTTGTTTCATGTTTTAAAATGTAGTTATCTTTTTCGATATATATATATATTCATCAAGTGTTTTGTACGGAATGAAAAAAAAAAAATAACATATTATTGGGTATTATACTTAATTTTTTTTTTAAATAAGTGGGTGGAGATATACATATTAGACTTCGGCCGGTACAAAACACTACGGCGTTTATCTGTATTCACTGTATTTACACCTTGCTATGTTTATGAATTATACATTGTAACGAATAGTTCACTGAATTTACTATAGAGGTTAAAGATCATAACTTCACTAGTGCCAGAGCACAGGCCAAACCTTTTTATGGTTACACGTTTTGGACAGGTTAAATACATCACAAGTTCATACAGCCTCGTTTTGAAAATACATTCCAAAAGCGCGCTTCGGCTACAAGTTCTAAAAACTCTTCTTACTTTGACTTTGACTGATACACACGTATTTCTAGTACGTGATTTTTATAGTATATTTTCATCTTTGTTATTTTTGAAAGCTTTGAATTAAAGGCTTAAAGATATCTATAGGATCTTTCAGTGAGCTATTTATGAATATTTTGGACATTGGATTTGAGTTGTAATTTTTAAATAAAGTACCCATAATGTGAAAAGTGGACTTTGTCTTAATTATTAGTTTAGTTTATTTGACTTGTGTGAATGTTTCCTGACTTGGACTCGATCCCGAGATTACGGACCTCTCACTGCCAGCAGCTTAAGTTCAAGCTGCATAATCACCACCAATAACAGTCAGGTTACAGCTGGTGTAGAATGCCATGATTTTTATTTGAATATTTCGTCACAAACTTTCGAAATGTGTTATAGAATATGGACAAATTATGTCAGAGTACTATTTGCGAAATAGGAGAGCAAATTCACATGTGCCAACGACATCCACGCCAAGGACGGCACAGGAATTATTAAACACCTCCAAGAAAAGAATTAAGGAACTTCGGAAACAATTTTACTCTGACCTACAATCCAATGGTTCACGATCAAATAAAGATAGTTACACCCAAGAGCTATCTCAGCCGCCCAGATACGATGACACTCAGGTTCCACTTAAAATCGACGACAAATCAATCCTAGACGACGGAAGGACAAAAATCATTCAACCGAATGATTACCAAACGAAGACCCAATCCGAACAAGATGATGTGCGACTTCAACAAGATTTAAGCCCAATACTAAATTCAAGTAACATTAATAACATTTATCCACGCTTAGACGAGTTATATAGTGTTGATCAACAAACTTCAAATTGTGATACACAAAAAGTGTGTGAAAAGACAGACAATATTCTTTTTCAGGACACCAGAAAAACAGATTCAAGTACAGATACAACGAGAGGTACATACTCATCTTTTTCTACTAACAATTTATTTCATAACATGCATTCTCGTATTGTAAAATTGTCACCTTTTACAGGCAAAGATTTTGAAAGTTTTTCGGCATTTTTGTCAAAATTTGAGAAATTTTGCGTAATAAATAATATCATTACAGACAGACAAAAATGTGACATAATAAATTTTTATTTGGATGGCACAGCCGCAGTGTATTATGATAATCTGTCTCAAGACGTTAAAACAGATTATAATTCGTTAATACAGGCTCTTCAAAATCGATACAAAGAAGAATTAAATTTTAATTTAATTTCTATTAAACAAAAGCCTAATGAAACGGCAGAAGAATATATGTCTAGAGCTTTGAAAATCTCTACAGATTTAAAACTAGAGGAGTCAATTTTAATCAGTTTGATCATTAACGGTCTTAATGACCAGATTAAAAGACAGGTTATTTTGAAAGAACCAAAATCTTTGCCTGAATTATCAAAATGTGAAAAGTGGACTTTGTCTTAATTATTAGTTTAGTTTAGTTGACTTGTGTGAATGTTTCCTGACTTGGACTCGATCCCGAGATTACGGACCTCTCACTGCCAGCAGCTTAAGTTCAAGCTGCATAATCACCACCAATAACAGTCAGGTTACAGCTGTCATCAATGCTCATTTATCACAATAATAGCCATGGTTTAAACATATTGTTAAGATTTCATAACATCATGGTTTTCTACTTAAATGACATCCAAAATAATACTTTACATATCTTTAAAGAAACGGAACGCACCTAGCATCAAATATCCCTTTAAACCCTTAAAATTAGTTTAAATATGTCATAAATGCAATTTACGAACAAGAAAGTCAGTGTTAAATCTATAAAAAAGTTTCTAGACATCAAGTTTTTAACTTAAATGACACCCAGTTGATGTTTTTTGCACGAACTATATATCTAACGAAGCAATGGAACAGAACACATCCAGCAAGTCAAAGAAACCCATGAATAGCTTACTAAAGCTTTAAAGGTGTCATCAATGATCATATATCACCAAAATAGCCAGGGTTAAAACCCATTCTTAATTTTTATAGACATCACGATTTTGTAATTGAATGACATCTAGTTCGTGTAATTGTCCTTGTTCTAATTTTATTAATCTACAAGGCATCGGAACGCACCTAGTAAGTCCAGTACAAGTATGCTTTATAGATGTCAAAAATGCTCATTCATCACAAAGACAATCATTGTTTAAACCTATTCATAAGTTTCCTAGACATAATAATTTTTTGGTTAAATGACATTGAGTTCGTGTTTTTGTTATCTTTCTTCCTCGAACGTTATATATATAGATCTACAAAGCATCGGGACTCATCCAGCAAGTCAAAGAACCCGTTGAAACCCTTAGGAATGCTTCATAGATGTCATAAATGCTCATTTGACACGAAAAGTCAGGGTTAAAATATACTGGTAATTGTTCTAGAAATCATGATTTTCTACTTTAAATGACATCCAGTTCGTGTTATTTTCTTGCTCGAACTTAATACATAACTTTTAACCAAATGAACCCACATAGCAAGTCAAAGATCCTGTTGAACCCCTTAACAACACTTTACAGATGTCATTAATGCTGACCTATAAACAAGAAAGTCAGTATTAAAACCAATTAAACAGTTTCTATACAAAAGGGTTTTTAACTTAAATGACATCCAGTTGGTGTTTTTTAACAAACTTTATATCACACAAAGCAATGGAACGGAACACACCAAGCAAGTCAAAGGAAGTCATAAATAGCTCACTAAGGCCTCAAAGATGGCATCAATGATCATATATCACCGAATTAGTAAAGGTTAAAACCCAGTTTTAAGTTTTCTAGGCATCACGATTTTTAACTTAAATAACATCGAGTTCGTGTTATTTTCCTTGTTCAAACTTAATACATCTACAAGGCAACGGAACACGTTGAACACCGAAAGAATGCTTGCTTTATAGATGCCACAAATGCTCATTTATCCCCAAAAAGGCATTGTTAAAATCTATAAATATTTTTTTCTAGAAATCAGGATTTTCTACTTTAAATGACATCCAGTTCGTGTTGTTTTCTTACTCTAATCTAATACATGTATATAGCATTTAACCAACGGAAAGCGCCAAACAAGACAAAGGTATCATGGAACCTCTTATGAACAAGAAAGTCATTGTTTTAACCTAAAATGGTTTTTTGCACGAACTTTATATCGCACGAAACAATGGAACGGAAGACATCCAGCAAGTCAAAGAAACCCATGAATAGCTCACTAAGGCTTCAAAGATGTTATCAATGAGCATTTATCACCAAAATAGTCATGGGGTAAAACCCATTGACAAGATTTCTACACATCACGATTTTCTACTTAAATGACACCCAGTTCGTGTTATTTTTCTTGCTCGATTTTATAAATCTACAAGACAACTGAACACATACAGTAAGTAAAAAACCGTAAAACCCCTTAAGTATGCTTTATAAATGTCATAAATGCTCATTTATCACCAAGACAGCTTGTTTAAGCATATTTATAAGTTTTCTAGACATCATGACTTTTTACTTAAATGACATCCAGTTCGTGTTGTTATTTTTCTTCCTCGAACGGTATATATATACAAAGCATGTAAAAACCTATTAACAGGTTTCTATTCATCAGGGTTTTTAACTTAGATGACATCGAGTTGATGTTTTCTTGCTCGAACTTTATGTCCCACGAAACAATTGATACGGAACACATCCAGCAAGTCAAGGAAACCCATGAATAGCTCACTAAGGCTTCGAAGATGTCATCAATAAGCATTTAACACCAATACTGTCAAGGTTAAAAACATTGTTAAGTTTTCTAGACATCACAATTTTATACTAAACATTTGACATCCAGTTCGTGTTATTTTCCACACTCGAACTTAATACATCTACAAGGCAACGGAACACATGCAGTAAGTAAAAATAACCATTTAACCCATTAAGTATGCTTTTTAGATGTCATAAATGCTCATTTATCACCAAGACAGTCATTGTTTAAACATATTAATAAGTTTTCTAGACATTATTATTTTTAACTAAAATGACCTCCAGTTCGTGTTTTATTTTTCTTCCTGAAACGTTATATATCTACAAAACATCGGGACGCATCCAGCAAAGAACCCGTCGAACCCCTTAAGCATTCTTTATAGGTGTCATAAAAGCTCATTTGACAAAAATAGTCAGGGTTAAAATAGGTTGTTAATTGTTCTAGAAATCATGATTTTCTACTTTAAATGACATCCAGTTCGTATTATTTTCCTTGCTCGAACTTCAAACATATGAATTTTAAACATATAGATTATGTATAACATATACGTGATTGTATATTTTATGTAATACATTGTATATTCACGCGGGTCTATTGACCTATTGATTTGAAAATAAAATCTTCTTCTTCATATACAAGGCAGTGGAACACATTGAACATCAAAAGAATGCTTTATAGATGTCACAAATGCTCATTTGACACAAAAATAGTCAGGGTTAAAACATATTGTTTATTGTTTTAGAAATTATGACTTTCTACTTTAAATGACATCTAGTTCGTGTTATTTCCTTGCTCGAACTTAACATATAAATTTTAACCAACTGAACGCACCTAGCAAGTCAAAGGATACTGTTTTAATGTCATAAATGAAATTTATGAACAAGAAAGTCAGTGTCAAAATCTATTAAAAAGTTTCTAGACATCAGGGTTTTTAACTTAAAAGTCATCGAGTTAATGTTTGATTGAACCAACTTTATATTGCACGAAGCAATGGAACGACACATCCAGCAAGTTAAAGAAAACCATAAATAGCTTATTAAGGCTTCAAAGATGTCATCAGTGATCATTCATTACTAAAGCATTCATCACCAAAATAGCCAGGGTTAAAACCCATTGTTAAGTTTTCTAGACATCACGATTTTCTACTTAAATGACACCCAGTTCGTGTTATTTTCCTTGTTCGAACTTAATACATCTACAAGGCAACGGAACACATACAGTAAGTAAAAAAACCGTAAAACCCCTTAAGTATGGTTTTATAGATGGCATTAATGCTCATTTATCACCAAGACAGTCATTGTTTAAAACTATTATTAAGTTTTCTTGACATAATGATTTTATACTTAAATGACATCGAGTTTGTGTTTCTTTTCTTGCTCGAACTTAATATATCTTTAAAGCAACGGAACGCACCCAGCAAGTCTAAGATCCCGTTGAACCCCTTAAAAGTACTTTATAAATGTCATAAATGCAATTAACGAACAAGAAAGTTAGTGTTAAAACATATCTTAAAGTTTCTAGACATTAGGTTTTTTTTTTAACTTAAATGAAATCGAGTTGATGTATTTTTTTGCTCGAACTTTATATATCGCGCTTAAATGACATCCAGTTCGTGGTGTTATTTTCCTTCTCTTTCGAACTTTATAAATCTACAAGGCAACGGAACACACCCAGTAAGTCAAAAACTAGTTAAACCCCTTAAGTATGCTTTATAGATGTCCAAAATGGTCATTTATCACCAAGATAATCAAGTTTATAATTAGAATTAGTTTTCCAGACATCATGATTTTTTGCTTAAATGACATCGAGTTGGTGTTTGTTTTTCGTGCTCAAAATTTTTTATCTACAAAATCGAGAGGTTTTGGTGACACACTGATATGCTAAAAGTACTCGGAAGCTATCATAAAATGTAGTCTTTAAGCAACGACTTTTGCACGAACTCAATGTCATCTGTGTAGAAAAATAATGTTGTCTAAAATCTTATAGACGGTTGTTAACAGTTATAATATTGATAAATAATGAGACCGGATTAATTAAAGCCTAACTTAAATGTTAAATGGTATTATGATTTTTTGGAAGTGTTGCGAAGTTATGTAAATATACAAATTTTGAGCAAAGAGTATTACACGTATTCAACGTCATCATGTCTAATCAAAGCGCCAATTAAAGGCACTGGAGTTGTTCGTCACAGAAAACATGTTGTGCTTCGGTTGCTTAATGTGCTAAAAATGTGAGAAAATATGTAGAATAAAATTTTGTTTCTTGAAACATAGACTGCAGAGTTTTCGTTGTATGAAATGTATCTTCAAAATGGTGGCATTTGTACTTGTAAACTATTCATGAAATTCCAATTCTCACTAGATTATAAAAAAAGATATCGAAATGTTCAGGTAAAACTCTTTGAGAAATTAATGAAAATGAATACTCATTTAATTGCACAGGTATATTAACCAGGGAAATTGAACGTGCATACAAATCAATTGTATATGCTACTAAAATGTAACCACCTGTTTACATTCAATAGTCCCACACACGGCGTATTTATTGCATTAAACATAATTATAATGAGTAATTTACCAAGTAAGGATATTTTTTGGATCCGGTACAACTCAACCCGTGGACAACTCAACCCGTAAAATATATTATGATAGTTTGAAATATAATCTAATTAGCTATTTATCATAAAAATATGTATTAACAATAAAAAGTGAAATTAAATATATTTCTATCAAGAATGGAAGATACTTGTGGATAAAGTGCAGTAATGGTATTTAGAGATTGCATAAGTATTGTGTCAATTGTGTTGTATGTATTGTATACAAAATATGTAGTACTCGTATACTGTAAGACTCAACACATGTTTAACCGATTATTGAACATTGTTTTGGAATTAATCTTCAAAATGACTGTAAAAATTGTGTGATATGAGATAAACAAAGTAGAATGGTCAAAACCTTAACAGAACGTCCTTAAATAAAATAGATTGAAACTTTATACTTCTTAAAATGGACACGTAAAATATGTTCAACAAAATCATGATCTTCTATTGTTACGTATTTATTCTCGTACCCAGAGGTTATCAATATTCTAAATATAAGTAGAAAAATCCTTATAACCTCTGGAAACGAGAACAATATAATTTTAATCACAGATCGATGAACAGTAATTTAATTACTTACTCATAGAATTAGCCATTCTTAAATATCTTAAATTGCATTATTAGTCATACTACACGGCGAAATGTTGTATTTTCATCATTATTTTCATACTAAAATCTTCCATTAATTAGCGCTTAATTTTATCTTAATATCAAATTTAATTATTTAAACATATTTTTGGACGAATAACTAGTAATATATCATACGGGTTGAGTTGTCCACGGGTTGAGTTGTCCACGGGTTGAGTTCTCCCGGCTTACGGATTGAGTTGGATTCGGGTTGAGTTGTCCTGGTCCCTATTTTTTAATTTGCAACATAATCTTTTACTTCAATTCATTTCCAGAACAGAGATATGAGAAAAATACTACGCGGAACTATTTGACCAATAATCCTAATTATCTGTTTAATTTCCTATCCATTGATCTGTACATGTATAAGAGTTCAGCATTATGCTCACAAACTAACTGGTCGGTGTGATACTACGCTAAGAATGTGTAAATACCCGAAACCACGCGACCTTTTTTACAAGTACTTAGTAAGTTAAGTATGTACGGAGCCCCTAAAAGGACATTTTGAAATACTTTTTTTATTTTCACAACTATTTCGTTTAAACGTAATAATTATTTCGTTTTAACGATTTGATGCTTTTGTAAAATTATAAAATGATAGCCTGTAAGCCCCTCTTATTCCATATGCATGATATTACAAGCAGTATCCAGTGTGGCTTATCAGTCAGTTTATATTGTACATTCATAAAGTTAACTTGTTTTAGTATTCGTTCAATAAAGTTAGCAAGAGCACAAATATTATTGTCGTTCGAACAGGAAAAATTACATTAACTCGATGTCATTAAAGTAGAAAATCTTGATGTCTAGAAAACTTAAAATAGATTTTAACACTGACTTTCTTGGTAATAAATAAGCATTGGTGACATCAATTAAGCCTTCTCGAGAGGTTTTACTGGTTCTTGGCATTGCTGAATGTGTTCCGTTACTTTTTAGATATATTAAGCTCGAGCAAGAAAAAAATACATCAACTCGATGTTATTTGATTTTAAATATCATGGTGCCTAAAACTTATAAAAAGGATTTAACCAGGACTATTTTTGTAATAAATGAGCATTGATGACATCTATTAAGCCTTCATAAGAGGTTAAAGGGGTTCTTTTATTTGCTGGATGTGTTCCTTGGCTTTTTAGATATTTAAAGTTTGAGCAAGAAAAATAACACGAACTCGATGTCATTAAAGTAGAAAATCATGATATCTAGCAAAACATACTGAAAGGTTATATAAATGACTTTTTGGTAATAGATTTGCCTAAATAACATCTATTAAGCATTATTTAGGGGTTTAAAGGGTTCTTTGACTTGCTGGATATGTTTCGTTGCTGAGTACATATATAAAGTCCGAGCAAGAAAAATTACATCAACACGATGTCATTAAGTTTATTTATTTATTTATTGGAGCTAACGCCGTGTCAACACAATTTTAGGTCATTTTACGGCGTCCAGCGCACCTAACCTAGCTTTCCTGGACCATTGTCTATAACTAGTACTTACCTACCCTTCCACAAGGCCGGAAACTTCTCCATATTATCTAATCAATGGAGGAAAATCGACATTATTGTCAAATTTTCATGGAAGGGTATAACCTCCCCGGGTGGGATTCGAACCCGCACCCCTTCGGACACGAGTATCCAAATCCCGACGCGCTACCAACTGCGCTATCGACCCGGGTTCGATGTCATTAAGAAAAAAATCATGATATCTAGGAAAGTTTTCAATAGGTTTTATCTCTTACTAATTTGGTGACAAATGAGCATTGATGACATCTATTGAGCCTTCTTGAGATGTTTAAGTGGTTCTTTAAGATGTGTTCCTTTGCTTTTTAGATAAATTAAGTTCGAGTCAGTAAAAGTACACCAACTCGATGTCATTGGAATTGAAAATCATAAAAAACTACATCAACTCGATGTCATTTGAATAGAAAATCATGATGTCTAGTTATAAGTTTAAGCAATGACTTGCTTTGGAGATAAATTAACATTGAATGCATCTTCAAAGCATTCTGTAGGGGTTTAACGGGGTTCTTTAACTTGCTGCATGTGTTACGCTGCTTTGTAAATATGTAAAGCTCGAGCAAGAAAAAATTACACCAACTCGATGTCATTGGAATAGAAAATCATAAAAACTTCAACTCGATGTCATTTAATTAAGCCTTCTTGAGAGGTTTAAGTGGTTCTTTAATTTGCTGAATGTGTTCTGTAGCCAACAAGATAAATACAGTTTGTGGAAAGAAAATTACATTAACTCGATGTCATTAAAGTAGAAAATCATGAAGCCTAAAACATTTACTAAGAGATTTTAAAAATGACTTTCTTGGTGATAAATGAGCACTGAGTACATCTTTTAAGCCATATTGAGAGATTTCATTGGTTCTTTTATTTGCTGGGAGTGTCCAGTATCTGTCTAGATATATACAGTTTGAGGAAGAAAAAATACATAAACTCGATGTCATTTAAGCCAAGAATCGTGATGTTTAGAAAACTTTTCAATGGGTTTTAACCCTGATTAACTGGCAATAAATAAGTATTGATAACATCTATAAACCCTTCTTAGAAGATTTTGGGGCTCTTTGATTTGCTAGATACGTTCCGTAGCTCGATCATCTATATATATGTAGTTCGAGCAAAGAAAATAACACGAACTCGATGTCATACGAGAGAAAAAACCATAATCTAAAAATACTTAATTATAGTTTTTAACTATTTTGTGATAAATGAGCGCTGATGCCACCTGTAAAGCCGTTTTGAGAGATTTTGGGGGTTCTTTGACTTACTGGATGTGTTTTCGTTGCAAAGTAGATTTACATATACATATAGTTCGAGCAAGGAAAATTACATCAACTCAATGTCATTTAAGTTGAAAATCATGATGTCTAGGAAGCTAACTAAAATTACTTTCTAAGGGATAAATGTTTATTGATGCCATCTGTAAAGCCTTATTAACTCGAGAGATTTTAGGGCTTCTTTATTTACTAGATGTGTTCCGTTGCTATCTAGATACATAAAGTTTGAGCAAGGAAAATTACATTCGATGTCATTCTTGAGCGGTTCTATTAATATCTTATTTCGAAGGAAGTGTTCAGAATCCATTAAAATATATAATATTCGAACGTGTATATATACGAGTTTTTGCACTTAACTAGGCCTACATTGAAGTGCACGGACTCGATGTCATATCTTTTAAGAAAATCACTTTGAAGTGATACATTCACAATTTGGTCAAGAAGTGAATATCTTGACATATGATCAGCACTTAAGACACATTCAAATACTTTCTATTGTGACTCGGGTATACTACGATTTCATTGAATAGTTCAGAAGCTTCCATAAAATAAACAATTAATGCAATTTATACTTAAAAACTGTGACAATTCTTATTCACCAACCGCTGAGGATTAAGCGGAGCAATCTTATTGGGCGGGGCTAACTGATAATAAAAACCGGATCTACTTTTACAGTAACTCGATGTAGCACACACTGGATGTAAAAAAAAACGCCTCCCATTTTATTGACACCATACACATAGAGGGAAATTACTGACGGATTTACCGACACCAAAGATATGAGAGATAATATTGATTAATTTCATACAGATTTGATTAAATTGCTCTATTTTATTAATATGAACTTAGGCGCTACCTATGGCGCGGAAAACAGACTTACATGTATTACTTAAAAATAATAAAATAAGATTGTTACTTTGGCAAAATAAAATAAAGAAAAGATATTCGGCGCTGTGAAGGATTTATTTTGTTTGAGGGCCTATTAATTAGATAAGCTAGGGGAGATAACTGCGTAATTTATTGCATTCAGAAAAATCAGACAACATTTCATTCTTTTATGTCGGATTCATATTTCAATTCTGAAAGAAATGTATTGTACATATTTATTTATCTTATGAATAGAGATGAAGATAAAAAAGCCTCGATAAAACATTTATTTATGAAGATAGAAATGTTTTCCTCTTTCCGTAACGTTAAGTTACAGAAACGTGCCGGTTTTATCATGAACGTCTCTTAGCAACGTCACGAACGGTGCGTTGGTAAGTATTTCCAATGTAAAAAGTCATAAAAAATACTTTAATGAGGAAACGAACGAATAAAACGACCAAATATATTTTGGATTGTTATCTTGGAATAAGCATCGTAAAAAAGCACATTTGAAATTATTTTGTAAGCGGAAAAGGCCACGAGTAAGCTGCCAATATTTTTACCCAATGAAAAGCCGCCAGTTGCTTCATTTATTGATCCGAATCGTTGAACGCTTGTTGTGCAATTTTCTATAGAGCGTCTTTAATCTTGATTAGCAGATGTTTGATTAAGCGTCTTTTAAAATTGATGAAAATGGCAGCCCCCATATATTGGAGACGTTTTTCAAACTCATAGGACTATATACTTTTCATTAATTTATAGTTTTTTTTTCAATTTTAAAGAATTAACGTACGTCATACACGTTGTCTAAAAGCGCTCAAAGCCCTCGCGGGCCTTCGGCCCCGCTCGGGTTTTCCGCGTATAAATATAATATTTTATTTTAATTCTTTTAATAATATATACACTGAACAAACGTTCTAACCGATCACTTTTCAAATTTTGATTTTTTTTTATAACGGGCCAATGAGTCCTTCCCAAACAAAAAAAGCTGAGAATGAATGGGGTGAATAAATTGTCAATAAATTGTCAATTTATTGCCAATTATTTGCTAATTAATTTCACATGCAAATGAGCTAATGCATGATCAATAAGTTGTTAATAAATAGGGTTTAATAAATTGGCAATAAATCAGGTTTGCTTTCTATAGCTTGTACAAAATGAATTGTCAATAAATGGGGAAAATAAATTGTCAATTAATTGGACCTTCAGTTCTTTTGATTCATGAAACTAATGTGCAATAAATTGACAATAAACTTGGCTAAAAATTATGTCAAATAAGTTAGAAACAAATATGGCAAACAATAGCTACTTGTTTTATTATTTTTATTCTAGATTCATTTTTATTTCAAATCCATCATCAGAAAAAACAACAAAGATATAAAACCACGTTTTTCACGATGTAACGAATGACTTCCGTTAGTTTGCAATGAAAATCAAGGTTTTGATGTTAGTGTTCAATGGTGGCCCCATGGTTATCTGAGAAAAGTGCGTTGAACAGTAATTAGGCAGTAACAGTCGAAAAGTTCCGCACGCACAGACATATTCAAAACGCATTCCACATCAAAGCTCAGACTCAAGCCTTCGCTTAATAAGAGAATCACAAGTTTCATCAACAGTTGTTTTACTAGCAATATTCTCAGTCTGAAGCACAGTCTTGTTCTGCAGCTGTGACCTTTCTTCACTTACAGTATCTGAAAGCAAAAATCAAATGGATCATAGAGATTAAGATATATGAAAATGGAGAAAATCTTTTTCCAAAAGATAACGAAAAAAAAACGACATTGCTTGAGCTATTTTGATGTTATGTCATGCATTTTCGTGACCCATGCTAGATCGTTACTTCATACGAAACATTTTTGGAACGATGTTTAACATCGTTCCAATGGTAACAAGAAAGTATAAGATTACTCTTTTCACGCTTCAACAATTTTCAACATAGACAAAGAGGCGTAGTTCAAGCGTGAAACTCATTAACATCTCATTTAAATGTAATACAACACTGGCTTGTGTTGTCGTACTTGAAACTCTTCAGGAAAAGGGAGGTTAATCTCAGGACATATAAATTTTGCAATGGAGACGGGACAACTCAACCCGTAGACAACTCAACCCGTGACAACTGCAATGATTACTTGTTGGAGTAAAAAGGGCTTACGATATTTTTGACAATGCCTGTTATATGCGTAGCATAATTACATCATTCGATAGTAATAAACAATATTAAATGATCGTCTTATATTAGGCAGTGGCTAGAGTTACGGTACCGTAACTCTATACCCAGGTTCTAGAGTTACGGAAGTTCCGTAACTGTCGACAACCTTGCCAGGGTTGGCTAGAGTTACGGAAGTCAAATAACATGCGTATGTTTCAACTTTTAAACGTCGAAAAACTTGTTTAAATTCATTATTACTCGAAATAAACAAATATTTACCGACGTGACTAATCCAATTGTTATTACACCCGCCATTTTGGATATGACTAATACACTTACCGGATGTTTAATATACGGCGATATGACGTTGTCGTCTTCAAAGTGTCACATTAATAGTTTCCTTGGGCGATTTTAAGTTATAGAGTTTGATTATAATTTGGAATGAATATGTTTAATTTTGTACGGCATTTTAAGCAAATATTTATAGGAAATAGACGATTCTTAGAGTAATTTTAATTGTGAATAAATTGCAAGTGCAAAACGTTAATTTGACTTAAAATACGTGAACAAAAATGGGAATGTAGCTTGATGCAAAAGAGCTTAGTACTTGGGGGAAAACCTTAAATGAATTGTAAGAAAGTCGATGTTTTTGTGAAAAAAAATCAGCTTGTCATTCCACACCAAATCTTTAAAATTTAAACGAAAATATTAACGATCTCGTTAAAAAATACCCATTGATAACCAAAAATGAGAAGTTGTCAGCTCCTTGTGGTTAAAGAAAATAGACCAGAATAATCTTCGGTTTGGTGAGATGGCTGCTGTACATGACCCTAAAATGTGTTGATGAAAATTAATTCTTTGACTGGTTTATTTTATTTGATAAAGTAAGATAAACCTTGCAATGAGCAAACCACTTGAGAAGTCTAGTGCTATCCTTTTGTTAAATTCTGTTAATTGATACTTAATACAAATTTTTATAGATGATATACATAATTATATATTCTTTAATCAAAAAATAAGTTCAGGATATCGTTCCTCCAGCACTCCAGTGCTTTGATTAAATCTACATTTGCAAATAAAAACTTATAATTTTTTATGTTCGTTTCTTAATTGAAAGAAGAGACTCATATTTTTTTCCATTTTCCTATAGCTTTGCATGGAAATCGTTGTTTTTAATATCTTGTTACCAAAACACTTTTTAGAAGGTATATGGACAAATTCATACATTCCCATGGTATTTTAAGAAAATATGAGGCTACAAGAATGCTGCATAGCTTGTTTTTCTTAGAAACAACCATAAAACAAACTTACATTATCACTAGGATAGCCATAATCCCAACAAATACAACACGCCTTGTTCACACTCATATAATTGATTGTTGCATACTAATGCATGTGGTAAAAACCTGAAAATATTTACACAATGCAGTTAAATGGATGGTACACAAGTTTAAAGTTGTCTAAACATTACTAAAATATTATACAATTAAACGATTTTTATATAAATAATTTTCAGTAAATTTCTTAAGGCGAAAATTATTGACTACCAAATAGACGAGGGACGAATCTTGAGCAAAATGCTTCAATGATTACCGGTCAAAAGATTTACAAAGCTACATCGCCTAAATGAATAAATACATAAAGCATAAAGTATAATGTGCGTAAAATATGCATATAAATGGTTTAAATTAAAAGGAAAATGCTTTAATAAAAAATGTTTACAAAACAGGTATGTCGCGAAAATATGTTACATTGTAAATCTCACAACAATAAACGTACTTTATGACACAATCGCAGGTTTCTTATCAAACGTCAATAACGTTTTTTATTGTTTTTTTTATATTCTCTTCCGAACAATTTGCAAAAATATCTTCTGAATTCTGCCACCAACTTTGCGCGCAAAAAAGTTAAACGGTGCTTTGGTAAAATGAGCTTTTGTATGCTAACCACACACGCTTATTCCTGCAGCACTTATTTCCCTTTATTAAATCAATACGTATCAAAGCGTGACGTTGTCACTGTGAGGAATTCGCTTCGCCAAATACGAAGTCAATAATTACAAGTAATGTCTAATTATTTGTTGTATGTATACATGTCAATATGAAACTCCAGTGATGGTCAATCATGATTGACCATGGTCCAATGTAACAGACCGAATTACTGACCATGCATGATCAAATGGGTTATATATATATATTTTATGAATAAGATAATAACTAAGAGAGATCTAAACGATTTTTTGTTTACTTTCTGAACTTAATTTCTGGAGAATAATTTTTGCTGTTCACGGTTCGTGAACTCTTGTCGATGATCAGTTCATGAACTCTCTGGTTGAACACTATGTTGATGAATTGTTGATGAACAGTTCATGAACATCAGGTTCATGAACTTATTGGTGAACTAAATTAGTGAACTTTTGAAGAACAATTCATGAAGTTGGTGAACAGTTCATGAACATTTATAAAAATTCATCAGTTCATGGATTAAATTTCGACAGGGTATTGGTGAGGGATGGTCAACCAGATAATAAAATATACTATTTTAACATGAATTGCACAAGTCTTAGGACCTCAAGAAACAGTGCATTTAAGTGGTCATGCCAATATTCATCCACCATTCAAAGTATGTATGTTGTTTGTTTGTTTGTTTGGGTTGTTCGGCGCACCGACACAAAAAGCTCTATATCTTAATAAGTGAGTTTACTTTAAAATGTTTGTTTGTTTGTTAGTTTGTTTGGGTTTTACAGCGCACCAACACAAAAAAGTCATATCGCGCCGAAAGCAATCAATGATACTATTAATTCAAACGAAATTAATGATGTAAAGCTCTATATCTTATTATATACATTTATTTCTTTCAAAAAGTCAAGTATCGCATATGATGATACAGTCTCAAAAAGTTCTTTAAATGAGTTTACTTTAAAATGTTTGTCACGAATGTATTTAAGATCCTGACAGTCAAGGAGAACGTGTTTTACATTGAAATGCTCGTCCCATGGTATACATTTAGGTGCTTCCTCTCTTTTGAGAAGGTATGAATGTGTTAATCTGGTATGACCAATTCTACATCGCGTAATCACTATTTGATCTCGGCGATTAGAAAATATTGTTGACGAAGATGAACCAAGGGTTGGCTTTATGTCATGTAACTTATTAAATACAGCATGATTCCACATTGTTTGCCATTTTGACTTAATTAACGAATTTATTGAACATTTGAAGAAGCTGCTTGGTAATTTGATATCTACTGGTTGAAGGTTTAAAGATTCTTTAGCTAAAATGTCTACTTTTTCATTTCCATGTATACCAATATGACTTGGTATCCAGCAGAGGTGTACTATTTTAGATTTCAGTATTTCATGTAATCTTAATTCAATATTTTTAATAAGTATATTGTCTGAACTACGATTTTTTATGGCCAGTAATACAGATAGAGAATCTGAGAAAATAATAAAATTTATATTATTACTATTTGATATGTATGATAAAGCAAGATATAATGCTTTAACTTCGGTTGTAAATATGGATGCCCGGTCAGGCAATCGCATTCTTGCAACGAAAGAAATTCCATATGCAGCGCAACCAACTTTGTTACCATCTTTTGAGCCGTCGGCAAATAAATGTGTACAATCTTTATATTTTTCTAAGATGTTTACGAATTCCGATTTGAAGGCTTCTGGGTTGGTAAAAGATTTACGAAAGTTTGATAGGTCAATATTCACGTCTGGTATGTTGAAGGTCCAAGGAGGGACATTTACATCAAAGTTTTGTAAAACGGTAGAAGTGTTGATATTAAGCATTTCTAAATCGTTTTTAACGCGCAGGCCAAATGGTTTAATTTCGTTCGGTTTGTTGTCAAATTTATCAATGTAATTTGGTTTAAAAACAACTTTTCGCGCCGGGTTATTATTGTTAGAAGATATTCGAGTTGCGTATTGTAATGAAAGTTTTTGTCGACGTAAATTTAATGATGGCTCGTTAGCTTCAAGATAATGACTTTCAACAGGTGAAGTTTTAAAGGCACCAAGGGCAATATGTAAGCCCTGGTTATGTATTGTATCAAGCATTTGTAAGTACGATTTACGCGCTGATCCGTACACAATTGACCCATAATCTAGTTTTGAACGAACAAGACTTCTGTATAATTTAAGTAATGTTTGGGAATCAGATCCCAAATCAGTATGTGAAAGTACTTTAAGTAGATTTAAAGCTTTAATACATTTTGTTTTTAGCGAATTTAAGTGTGGTATAAAAGAGACCTTTTTTCATCAAATGTAACGCCTAAAAATTTAGCTCCATTTACAACAGGGATTTTTGAGCCAGAAATGTAAAGTTCAGGATCATTATGATGCTTTCTTAAACGACAAAAAATGTACGCATTGTGTTTTTTACTTAGAAAATTTAAAACCGTTTTCTGTAGCCCACTTTTGAATTTTATCCAAGTTTTGTTGTAGTTGGCGTTCGATACTTCGAATATTTTTAGATCGATAACAGATTAAAAAATCATCTACATATAATGAGCAATCTGTACCAGGATTTATAACCTTAACAATATTATTAATTTTAAGACCAAAAAGTGTAACAGATAAAATACTGCCTTGTGGCACGCCTTGTTCTTGTTGTGGCTCTCTGATAATGTTGATCCTACTTTAACTTGAAAATTTCTGTCAGACAGAAAACTAGAAATTTACATAGGTAGTCTACTATTTAGACCGGCATCTTTTAAATCTTTGAGAATACCATGCTTCCATGTGGTATCATAAGCTTTCTCGAGATCGAAGAAAATTGAAACTACATGCTGTTTATTGACAAAAGCCTCTCTCATGAAAGTTTCGAGGCGTACTAAGTGATCATTTGTACTTCGCTGTTTTCGAAAACCAGATTGAAAATTAGTTATAATACCATTTGATTCTAAATACCAGATGAGCCTTTTATTAACCTTACGTTCAAAGGTTTTACAAATACAACTAGTTAGAGATATTGGTCAGTAGTTAAGGGGGTCAGTATTGTCTACCCGGTTTCGTTATTGGTATTATTAAAGCTTGCTTCCAGAAATCTGGAATTTTACCAGATATCCATATATCATTAAAATATCGAGTAATAAATGTTGAGATACTAATGGGAGGATGTATGTTGAAACCATTGTAAATGATTGAACAACTTTTTCAAAATGCTACCTTAATTCTTTCATCTGAAGTGAAATGAATATGTAATAAATGGTGTGGTTTAAAATCTCTGTTGAAGTATAATGAATTTGTAATAAATGTTGTTGTGCAAATTTTGAAGTACAGTGAATTGACAATAAATGATGCTGAACAAGTTTTCTATTTTTAATGAATTGTATAAGAATTAGGTTTTTGTAATGAATTGGCAAAAAATAGGGGTGTGGTTTTCTACGTACAAACCAATTTATTGTCAAATCATTAAATGAATTTGCAAAAAATGGTGTAAATAAATTGGCTTTTCCCAATTTTTTGCCAATTTATTGACCATTTTTGTACAATTTTTGTAGGTGTTTTTTATTTGGGTTATTAAATTTTGCAGAGGTGATTTTTGTGCCATTTTCTACCGATTTGTGGAAAGAAAACTAGTTTTATAGGGTCCGTTGCACTCAAGCGGGACACAGGGTGTGGTTTACACATTTTGGCACGAAATGTTCGTGCAGAGCGTGGTGAGTATTTAATTTTACATTGCATAAATCCTTGTTAACTTTATAAGTGAAAAAAAATTAAACATTGCACGAATGCTTATAAGAGCTTATAAGATAATTACACTTAATGACGACAGAGAACATTTTATATTTGCGTAAACACTAAAAGAAGCAGGTTGTGAATATTTTCAATAAGACGCAACTCAATCTAATACACCATAATCAGGGTTTGCATATAATAGTGTCTATTCATAGTGTTCTATGAATTGTTGCCTTTAATCATACAACAACAATAAACAGATAACAACAAGATTTATTGAAATAAAAAGCAAACAGAAATAAAAAATCATAAACAAAGGATACCTAGCAAACTTATTAAAAATGAGACATAAACTTATGCAATATGGAAAATGCAAAATGAAATTTACTACGTTTTAATAAAATATTAAATAGGTATAATACATGTACATTTGTACATAAATTGCAACATGAGATATTTCTCTGGTTGACAAGCAGATCAGTATTCTATGTGAAGTAGTACAAGTACCTATGCTCAAAAGTATTTTAGATAATTTTGTATAAACAAGATATTCATAACAGTCTTCTAAATACATACACGCAAGATTTATTGGTTATCAACATTTCATTCAGACATTTGTGGTAATAGATGTCATCAATTTCTATTAAAGACAATACACCTACTTAGTACTGATGGCATGTCTTTATGGGTGTATCGAAAATATTAATGCTACACTTTATAATTAACATACACCATATATAGTTTAGCAAACAATAAACATCAACAACAGGTTATTTTTGGCCTATAAAATGATATCTTAGCTTTTCAGTATTATAATAAAAGAATGACAGCCAACACAATTGATAAATAAATGGACAGTGAAATGTCAATAAGTATGACCACCACATTTAGCAGTTTAAGTTGTTTTCTTTCTACCCATTAAAGCTCTTCTCTGTCATTTACTACAATAATTTCTGGTTGAACTGTTGACTCCAAACTAAGTGTCTCTGTAAATAAAATTTAATCATAGGTAACATTATATGAATTAAAACAATGTGCAAGAAATAAGCAACTCAATCACTAAGAATTCTTATTTGTAAGCTTTTAAACAGATCTAAACTATGGTTCAAGATAAGATAAAAAAATTATCAAACTAATAATTTAGCTTATGAATGAACAAGTTTGCCTTTGAAGAATTAAATTTAAATATAGCATGATTTGATCAGTAAAGAATACTTTATTTTGAATGTTGATGCAAATCGATTATAGGTAAGATAACAGGATTGAAAAAAAGTGCCACAACTTGGCTCTGTCACACTGACAGGGGGGCTAACACTGACACAGTGAGGGCTGACACAGAGATACTAACACAATGCGACTGGCATAGAGATACTGACACAGAGAGAATGACACATAGCTACTGACACTGAAAGATTGACCCAGGAAGACTGACCCAGAGATACTGACACAACAAGACTGACACAAAGATACTGACACAGAGATACTGACACTGAGAAGCTGACACACTGAAAATGACACAGAGAGAATGACACAAAGATACTGACACAGTGGTGAGAATTACACTGAGAGAATGACACAAAGATACTGACACAATGGTGAGAATGACACTGAGAGAATGACACAAAGATACTGACACAGTGGTGAGAATTACACTGAGAGAATGACACAAAGATACTGACACAATGGTGAGAATGACACTGAGAGAATGACACAAAGATACCGACACAGTGGTGAGAATTACACTGAGAGAATGACACAAAGATACTGACACAGTGGTGAGAATGACACTGAGAAAATGACACAAAATACTGACACAGTGGTGAGAATGACACTGAGAGAATGACACAACACAAAGATACTTACACAGTGGTGAGAATGACACTGAGAGAATGACACAGTGAAAATGACACAGTGGTGAGAATGACACTGAGAGATTGACACAAAGATACTGACACAGAGAGATTGACACAAAGATACTGACACAGTAAGACTGACACAATAAAACTGACACAAAGATAATGACACAGAGATACTGACACAGAGAGATCGAACAAAGATACTGACACAGTAAGACGGACACAATAAAACTGACACAAATATAATGACACAGAGATACTGACACAGAGAGATTGACACGAAGATACTGACACAGTGAGAATGACACAATAAAACTGACACAAATATAATGACACAGAGATACTGACACTGAGAAGCTGACACACTGAAAATGACACAGAGAGAATGACACAAAGATACTGACACAGTGGTGAGAATTACACTGAGAGAATGACACAAAGATACTGACACAATGGTGAGAATGACACTGAGAGAATGACACAAAGATACTGACACAGTGGTGAGAATTACACTGAGAGAATGACACAAAGATACTGACACAGTGGTGAGAATGACACTGAGAAAATGACACAAAATACTGACACAGTGGTGAGAATGACACTGAGAGAATGACACAGTGAGAATGACACAGTGGTGAGAATGACACTGAGAGATTGACACAAAGATACTGACACAGAGAGATTGACACAAAGATACTGACACAGTAAGACTGACACAATAAAACTGACACAAAGATAATGACACAGAGATACTGACACAGAGAGATTGAACAGAGATACTGACACAGTAAGACGGACACAATAAAACTGACACAAATATAATGACACAGAGATACTGACACAGAGAGATTGACACGAAGATACTGACACAGTGAGAATGACACAATAAAACTGACACAAATATAATGACACAGAGATACTGACACAGAGAGATTGACACAAAGATACTGACACAGTAAGACTGACACAATAAAACTGACATAAAGATACTGACACTAAGAGGCATAGAGACTGAGAGACTTTTTTAACGTCGTATTCAACACATATATATGTCATATATACGACGGCCAGCACTTCCTTCTATGGGTTTCCTGGACACTTTTCTATCACCAGTTCTAACTTATTCTACCACGAGTCCGACAACTCATGTATAGGGTATGACCTGCTGCGACCGGGTTTCGAACCCGCGATTTCCGGATTCGAAGTCAGACATGCTAACCACTACGCCATGGCCGCGGCCTACTGAGAGACTGACACTGAGATACTGACACTAAGAGACTGACTCTGAGATATTGACACAGAGAGACTGACAGTAAGACTGATTAAAAATATTGACACAGATATACTGACACTGAGATATTGACAGAGATACTGACAGTAAGATTGACATAAAGATAGTGAGAGAGATAGCTGACACAGAGAGATTGACACAGATAGGCCGATATTGAGATACTGACACAGTAAGACTGACACTGAGAAGCTGACGCAAAGCTACTGAGACATTGATACTGATACTGAGATACTGACACTGAGCTACTGACACAGTAAGACAGACATAAATATGCTGACACGGAGATACTGACACAGAGATACTGAGGCAGAGATAATAATATCAAGATACTGACACAGAGAGATTGACACTAATAGACTGACGCAGTAAGACTAACATCAAAATTGACACAGAGAGATTGACATAATGAGGCTGATACAGAGATACTGACACAGAGATACTGACTCAATGAGACTGGCATAGAAATACATACACATTTATACTGACACAGAGTGACTAACACTGAGAAGATAACACAAAGATACTGACACAGCTATACTGACTCTAAGAGGTTTACATAGAGATATTGGCACATAGATACTGACACAGTTAGACGGACAAAAATTACTGAAACAGATACTGAAACAGAGATACTGACACAGAAGGATTGACACAGAAAGGCTGTCACAAAGATACTGACACAGTAATACTGACAAAGATACTGACACAGATATAATGCCACAGAGATACTGACACTGAGAGGCTGACAAAGAAAGATTGTACAGAGATACTGTCACAGAGAGGATGACACAGAGATACTGACATAGAGATTTGACTAAGAGATGATGACACAGAGGATGACACATAGAAACTGACACTGAGAAGCTGATACAAAGCTACCGAGACATTGATACTGATACTGAGATACTGACACAGTAAAACAGACATAAAGATGCTGACACGGAGATACTGGCACTGAGATACTGACACAGAGATACAGACACAGAGAGATTGACACAAAAATACTTACACAGAGATACTGATACAATAAAACTGCCACAAAGATAATGATACAAAGATATTAACACAAAGATACTGACACAGAGATACTGATACAAGAAAACTGCCACAAAAATAATGATACAGAGAGATCAACACAAAGATACTTACACAGGGATACTGATACAAGAAAACTGCCTCAAAAATAATGATACAGAGAGATTAACACAAAGATACTGACGCAGTGATACTGATACAATAAAACTGACAATATAATGACACAAAGATACTGACACAGAAAAAAGGATAACACAGAGATACTGACACTGAGACACTTACACAGATAGATTGACACAATGAGGCTGAGACTGAGATACTGACACAGTAAGACAGACACAGAAGTTCTGAAACAACAATTGATTGTCATTGAGAGGATTGTAGTAGAGAGACTGACATAGTATGATTGTCACAGAAAACTGTCACATAAGGACTGTCACAGATAGACTGTCACAGAGAGACTGCCTGGAAGAAAATGTTATAGAGAGACTAATTTAGAAGGACTGTCATAGAGACCAATAAAGGAAGATTGTCATGAAGAAACAGTCATCGAGAGACTGTCATGGAGGGACTGTCATGGGAAGACTGTCAAAGAGAAACTCTTATAGAAAAACTGCCATGGGGAGACTGTCGAGGAGAAACTATCATGTCGAGACTGTCATGGAGAGATTGCCTTGGAAAACCTGTCAAAGAAAGACTGTCATGGGGAGACTCTTTTAAACTGACTGTCATAATAAGACTGTAGAGACTGTCATAGACTGTCATAGAGAGATTGTCATGGAAAGACTGTCCAGTTGAGACTGCCATTGAGGGACTGTCATGGAAAGACTGTCACATAGAGACTGTCAAAGAGAGACTGTCCTAGAGAGATTTCCATAGAGAGACTGTCATGTATAGACTGACATAGAAAGACTTACATAGAAAGACTGTCATAAATAGACTGACATGGCAAACTGTCATGGAGAGACTGTCATGGAAAGACTGTCATAGAGACTGCAATGGAGAGACTGTCAAAGAGAGACTGTCATCAAAAGCCTGTCATAGATTGATTGTCATTGAGAGACTGTCATGGAGAGACTGTCATGGAGAGACTGCCATGGAAAAACTGTCATGTAGAGTCTGTCATAGAGAGACTGACACGGGGAGACTGTCATGAAGAGACTGTCATGGAAAGACTGCCATGAAGATACTGACATAGAGAGACTGTCATGTAGAGATTGTCATGGAGAGACTGTCATGTAGGGACTGACATGTAGATACTGACAAAGAGAGGCTGGCATAAAGAGACTGTCATGGAGAGACTGTCATGTAGAGACTGACATGTAGATACTGACAAAGAGAGGCTGGCATAAAGAGACTCTCATAGAGAGACTGTCATGGATAGTCTGTCACAGAGAGACTGTCATGGAGAGACTGTTATGGAGTGACTGTCATAAAGACTGCCATGGAGAGACTGTCATAGGGTCACTGTCAAGTAGGGACTGTCATGGAGAGACGTCATAGAGAGACTGTCAAGTAGAAACTGTCATGGAGAGACTTTCATGTAGAGACAGGCATCGAGAGAATGTCAAGGAGGGACTGTCATAGAGAGACTGACATGGAGACTGTCATAGAAATACTGTTATGTAGATACTGGCATAGAGAGGCTGTCACAGATAAACAAACATAGGGAACTAACATGGAGAGATTGTCATGGAGAGACTGTAATGGAGATTTTGTCATAGAGAGACTAACATGGAGAGATTGTCATGGAGATACTGTCATGGAGAGACTGTCATGAAGAGAATGTCATAGAGATACTGTCATAGAGAGACTGTCATGTAGAGACTGACATAGAGAGACTGTCATGTAGAGACTGACATAGAGAGACTGTCATGTAGAGACCGACATAGAGAGACTGTCATAGAAAGACTGTAATGAAGATACTGTCATAGAGAGACTGTCATGTAGAGACTGACATAGAGAGATTCACATGGAGATACTGTCATAAAGAGACTGTCATGTAGAGACCGTCATGGAGAGATTCACATGGAGATACTGTCATAAAGAGACTGTCATGTAGAGACTGACATAGAGAAACTGTCATGGAGATTCTGTCATAGAGAGACTAACATGGAGAGATTGTCATGGAGATACTGTCATGGAGAGACTGTCATAGAGAGACTGTCATGTAGAGACTGACATAGAGAGACTGTCATGGAGAGACTGACATAGAGAGACTGACATGGAGAGACTCACATGGAGAGACTGTCTTAGAGAGATTTTAAGGGAGACACTTTTATAGAGAGATTGTCATGGAGACACTTACATAGAGAGACTGTCATAGAAAGACTGTAATGAAGATACTGTCATGGAGATACTGTAATATAGAGACAGTCATGTAGAGACTGACATAGAGAGACTGTCATTGAAATACTGTCATGGAGTCCTGTCCACAATTGGCCGCTGAAGACACAGTTCCAGAACAAATGACTGACTGTGGCTGATTTCTGAACCTTTCAGCCATGGCAGCACATTCCAGAGATTTATTATAATCAGTATACATATACAGACATAGTATTTCCTTGTTTTCAGGTGGAGATCAGTTATATTTCTCACAGAGACTAAACCTCCTAAAAAAATATCAAGTAAAACCAAATAAATGTCATTTTGAATTCAACTTAACGCGACATTCCTTGTATTACTAGACATAATGTAGCGTTCATATAACAAAAGCTGTCCAAGGACAGCGTGCTTGACTTATTGTTCATAGCAAGGCTTATGTTTAAACAAAAGTGCTATCAAGACAGAACTTTATTTTTTAAAGGAAATAAATCAGTCAAACAATAAAAACCAATTCATATTTGTAAAATATAAAAGCGGCATAATTCCTAAAACATAAATCCATAGTAAAGTCCCTTCATAGTTGAGTAGATGTAGTATCAATGAATAAGCATATCTAATTCGAAGAAACATTATCATTAAAATAACTCCATAACTCCAAGAAATTCATCAACAGTTACATCCCTTGAAGTCGTGTAGATGTAGTATGGATGAATAAGCATACCAACTGTCATTTAAATATCTTAATGAGCATTGAAACTATTTAACTTAGAAATACTTTAACCTTAATTTAAAAAATAAGAAGGGTCACAACACAATATATATTTATCAAGAGTCGCATTCCTTTGTAGTCAAGTAAATCTAGTAATGATGAATAAGCATACCAACTCGTATTTAAATATCCTGATGAGTATTGAAATTATTCCACTTCAAAGTACTTTAACCTGAATTAATAACTTGAAACGGGGCACAACTTCAAAAATAATTAATCAATAGTTACATCCCTTTTCAAGTCGAGTAGATGTAGTACTAATGAATAAGCATACCAACTATTAATCAAACTAAAAATATTCAGTTTGAACAAACTGTAACCTTAAGTATTACAGTATAAAAGAACATAATTCCTAAATGAAAATTCATCATAAGTTATGTCCTTTTATAGTCCCATAGATGAAGAACCTATGAATAGGCATACCAACTTTCATTCAAATATATTTTTAAGTACTAAATATAACAAATTTGAACAAATTTTAATCTTTAAAGTATAAAGGGGCATAACTTCAAAAATAATGCATCCACAGTTATGTCCCTTATAAGTGGTGTAGTCACATATCTTGATCAGTATAGAAGATATTGTATAAAGGAAAAATTTAAGTAATTTTAAGTTAATTTTTTAAGTATAAAAGGACAATTACTCCAGCCGCCCGGCTAGCTCAGTTGGTAGCACGCGAGACTACTGATCGAGGGGTTGTGGGTTCGAATCCCAGGCGGGACATACTTTCGTGGAGCCTGGTCATGAAATTATTTTACGGCGATTCTCCCTTCTACCAATGATTCTTAATTATGTAGGGCAGTTGTCAGTCACTGACGAATAGTATGCGATTAGTAGTTGGTTAACAGCTTAACCCAGATATTTAGTCTTTCAAGGAGTGAGTAGGTTGACTGACCGCTGTTATATGACCAATACAATGTGTTGCTACGGCGTTAAACCCAACAAACAAACAAACAATTCTGGAGTAAATTGAAAACATTATGCTCAAGTTTTCATACACATTCATGTAGGTTTCTTTTTCCTTTATATGCTCACAGCAACCTAGATTTTATTGATGTCCACTGTGATAAAATCATTCAGACAAAAAACCCATTTTAACACATTTATTTATTCAGTCGTTTAAATTTCAGAGTTTAATAAAAATCTATCAGCATGGAAAATACCTGCGAATAAAATCAAATAAAGAAAGCGCTGAATGTGTTTGGGTCTCGGAATAACAGAAAGGTGAAGGTTGTGTGGAAACAATGAGATATAAATGTAATATAGATGCTATAAATTCAAGAAACAATGACACAGGGTTTAAATTTACATTTTAATGAACTGAAAATAATATAACATTTCAATATATTAAAAATTATCTTCAAAAAAGTATCCTATATCTAAACATGCAAAAAATAACATTATTATATCCAACATATCTTACAATAAGTAAAACAGTATATTTATATAATATGGTCAACATGTTTTTTTTTTAAGTTTAAATAATAAATGGTCAACATGGCATTTATACAAAGGAACAAATACATAATGTTTAACCTTTAGAAATGTTCATGCCACATTGCAATGAATAAGATGATTTAAATAATAATTATTACAGTTTTGTAATATTTAAAGATATATAAGTGACGAAATTAAAGAAAATTAATTTTGCAAAAAAAACATTATTGACATATTGTATTTATATTTAAATAGTTTTTGACATGTTAAAAAAAATTAAAAAGTATCTGCCTCTTGATTTAATTCAATTATGACATTTCATAAATATTTTAAGACATGCCATGTCCTAAAAGATTTAAAATCCTCGCCGAAAATTACCAGTCGTTTCCGTAAGTCACGTGACTCGCATATTTAAAGACACAACTTATAAATCCTGGACATCAAAGGAAAATTGTAGTATAGTGGTTATATCATAATAGTCGTGAAAATTTCAAGTATTACATGTTTCATGACTTTCTCGTGTTTGCTAGCAGGTGAAATAAATTGAGGCCCGTTCAAAGGTAAATTTTGAATTTGGTTGTTTGGTAAATATAAATTATACATGTTTATGCAAACTATACATTTTTTATGAAATAATCATTGCTCTTGTATAAACTCATTTTATCCTACTATAAAACAAAATACAGTCAAGTAAAATGGCTAGAAGAAGGATAGTTATGTTTGTCACAAATGATCAACATGAAGTACTAAGGTCTTTCATTCGTGACAGAAATTGGGATGTTGTTATTGAAGTTGTAAAACTTCCTCCACCACCTTAGAACACAGCATTTTCAGGGGTTTATTGATTGTCCTGAATGATTCTGTTCACCATGTATAACAAATGAGCACTTAGGACTGGTGGCCTAAAGGGAATAAAGATAGACATATCTTGAATTCAAGATAAAGAAAATGCCTCTAAGTGTGTTTCTTGGCTATGTTATGCAATCGGGGAGTTGGAGGGATCCAAGATACATAGACAGGAGGGCATTTGCGAGACTGGCACGAGGCAACCCCAGATTTCATCAGCGTGAGCTGATACCTGAGTGCGTACTTGCACAGTGCAAAACTTGGCTACCAAACCCTCTAAACCGTCCATATATGGGTCACAAATGGCGATAAAACAAGTTGGGAAAACATAATTGTTTATCCACTGTGGTATCAGCACTCGATTGCTTGTTTTTTGGGATTTAACACCGTTGCACACATTATATAAGTTATATATCACGGCGGTCGGTCAACCGGCTCACTACTCCAGGAAAGGCTAAATCTCTAGATTTAGCTTTTAACCAACTACTAAGCGCATACTTTCGTCAGGGACTGACAACTGCGCTACATTATTAAAAATAATTGGTAGTAGGGAGAATGGCCGTAGAAATAATTTCATAACCAAGCTCTACGAGAGTATGCCCCGCTCTAAAATGAAACCTACGACCCCTTAATTAGTAGACTTGCGAGCTACCAACTTAGCTAATCGGGCGGCTGTACCCGATTGCTCGCCGTTTGTATTGACAGATTTAAATCACTTCAGTTGCATCAAAGATTTTAACTCAAACCCAAAACAGCAAATATCATTGTCAATTATGAATATTTTTCAAGTGTGTGATGAAACGATCATTATCAACACTGCATTTGAACTAGGTTCATGTAGTCATTGCAGGGCCTCAGAAAGTATGTTCATTAATCGTAACATACTGAAATACTACCGTTATATCTAGCCCGAAAAAAGCGTGCAACACAGATGTCAAAATTTGCGATAAGTTGTGTCTTGAATGAGGTAAACCAAAGTATGTGCCGCATATTTCAAGCTTTGACATTTATCATGATTACGTTTTTTTACCGGAACACCGTTTAATATGCAAATTAGCAACTGTCGTAATTTTCCGATGACGTACGAGTCTTATCGGCTATTTCCGTGAAATGGCCTCTGAAAGGAAAATTGGGTTATTTCATCCGTCGTCATCTGTGTGATGGATGGTAATCGCTGCATTTTTAATTCATAGTTAGTAATTTTAATGACCAAAGATCACTATTATGCAACTTTTTTGGCTTTATTTGATATCATGATGGTTCATATTTCTCGTCACTTTTATGACTTTAAAGTAAAACATGGGAGTAATACGTTTATAATTGGATGACTAGGTACATGTATAAGCAATATAGATTTGGCACATTATTATGCAATATTGTAAGTAATAAGAAGAAACTTGTTGTCATTTCTTTTTTAACAATGGCATCAATATACATATACAGCACCTATATTTTTATAGTATGAGATCATCTTTTTAACAATGGCATCAATATACATATACATCACATATATTTTTATAGTATGAGATCATCATTTTAACAATGGCATCAATATACATAACCAGCACATATATTTTTATAGTATGAGATCATCTTTTTAACAATGGCATCAATATACATATACAGCACATGTATTTTTATAGTATGAGATCATCTTTTTAACAATGGCATCAATATACATATACAGCGGTAAAAATACAGCACATATATTTTTATAGTATGAGATCATCTTTTTAACAATGGCATCAATATACATATACAGCGGTAAAAATACAGCACATATATTTTTATAGTATGAGATCATCTTTTTAACAATGGCATCAATATACATATACAGCGGTAAAAATACAGCACATATATTTTTATAGTATGAGATCATCTTTTTAACAATGGCATCAATATACATAACCAGCACATATATTATTATAGTATGAGATCATTTTATATATAAACATTTTAAAAACAGTAAACAGAATACACACATGTTAAGCATATTAATGTAGTAAAAATAGAGCAACTGGACAAGGTAATCAATGATAAAAGCATAGTTTGGAGACCTTTCTCTCGCTCAGTTCATATATAAGTTACCTACACTGCAAATACCATATTTATGTTGAAAGGAGAAAAGAGCATGCTCATAAATTGGCTTATTTTTTCTAGGATACAGGGTAATGGAAAGCCATATAAAATAACATATTCTGATGCTCGTATTTTCGTTACTTTTAACTTGAGTTTCAAATAGTGTAAACTGGGAACATGGTTTTATTTTTGACTATAATACAGAAGAGGAAAAACACATAAACTTGGTAATTAGATTTTTACTCATCAGATAGTTTCTGATGTTTCTATTGAACTGAATGAGAATTATGAACCTTGCTATATTTTGTATCACATAAACTGTTTATTATTTAGCCTGTATCTTTGTATATATTACATATAATCTTTATTTGCACACATAAAAACCCCCAAACAACACTTGTGATACAGTAAGTGTAGTAATTCGAACATCACACTGTATTCTTTGAACAGTTACTAGCACTTTAATGTAGATGTTCTGTATTATTTGAACAGTGAATTGCACTTAAATGAAGATATAAGATAGTAATGCATACCATTGTCTATAATATATGAATGATTAGGTTTGTAAAAGGCATTATTTATGGAGTACTTTTGTATGAGATCATTTAGTACTATTTGCATATGAGAACATTAAACAAGAATACACAGATATGTAACCTATGTATAAATGTAACGAAAATGTAATCATAGCAACAAAATTATATGCCGAGTATAACATATTATTATAGATTGCAGACTTCAGGGGAATTGTGACAAACTAAGAAATAGATCCTTTACAAGCTGTGTATAGACATATAAACACATTTGACACTTTTTCTTGTTAATACATATTTTTATGATAAATAACTAATTAGATTACGTATCATATCATAATATATTATACGGGTTGAGTTGTCCACGGGTTGAGTTGTCCCAATTTCGGGTTGAGTTGTCCACGGGTTGAGTTGTACCGGACCCATATAAACTAACCCATAGACGAACGCCTTTTAATTGAAGAGTTCAAAATTGACGTGCGTTTAATCAAACTTATTTCAATATATTACCAGTAATTTGCGGAAATGTTACAGAATTGCACAATATTAGAAATCTTCGACCAATCGGGAACTATATTTTCTTCCCTGAGCAGGTTTGAAAATTAATACGCCTGTTATTTGACAATTAATCTGGTTCACTAGTCCATTTGACAATCTTCACGCAGTGATCTCCCCTGAATTTTTCGGCGTAAATGTCCATGTTAAGGGAAGTAACCGCTTCAAAAAAGCGGACTACTTTCGGCATTTGCAATTAACAGCATTCGGGTCTGAAATTTCGCTTCCATTATTTGTTGGTCTGACGACCAAAACTAATAAAAAACGGTTCAGTGAAAATTGGTTAACCATTACACCCCTTATATTTAACATCTCCCTGTGATTGGATCTCGAAAACATATACATATGCATACACATGCATTGTTGAGCTCGCTTTAAGGCTTTGCCTTAGTGATATTATTAACGTATTTTTCAATTTTATAGTTAAAATAATAAAAAAACAAATGTTGCCCAGAATAAGCTTTCCTCTTCCTCCTACTTGAAACAGGATGGAGCTCATAGGTTGGACCATCATTAATAACAATTTTACGTGGAACTCTTTCTGCAATTTTCGATAAATTTAATGTAAAGGTCACTAGAACATTAGTTTCAGTGAACTCGACAGTTCCGGGTCAGTAACGAAACAAACGATGTATGTCTCTTTAAAACGAAAGTTGTGGGAATCAAACCTGCATAAATAATTAAACAAATACTTCCACCTTACCATGCTATAATAAATTAATTGTGTTTATTTGCTTGAAATTTTTTGCAAATTGTTAAATTGCATGTTGTAAACTCGATAGTTAGGAATCGCACTTGCCAATTCCGGGTCACGTGACAAAGGATTGGTTACCCATTAAAAAAAATTGTCAAATGAGAGCAATCTCACATTAAGTCTAGGATAAGTATATTTTTTAAATATAACTTTATTATGATGTTGTACTGTTTGCTGCATTTTTTTTGTGTAACTAAAAAGTAATGTGATCACTCTAAATAAACTTGGCATGATGATTCACTAAACTTTTCAGTTCATTTAACATCTCACTTTGATACAGCAGCTGGCAATAAATGCCTGGCAATTTTTACATTTATGTGGAATTATAGCTATTGTAAAAAACTGATTTACCATTAAATACAATTTAACACAAAAGTTTTACAGAATCTATATACATGAATTTCAATTAGTTAACAAGTTAAAGTTAAAGAAAGAAGTGATCTTGTTAAAGATAATATTGAAGCTGTATGGGTTGAGATATTTCTTCCTAGAAGCAAGCCAATTCTTATTGGGTCGTGTTATAGGCCTCCCACTCAATCTAATTTTCTAGAATTATTTGAACCTATCTTGAAAATGCTCAGGCTTGAAAATGAATGGTATATTTTTGGGTGATTTTAATATCTGTCTCATGGACAAGAAACATGCATTATATAAAAGTTTTGTAAGTATTTTGAATTTTTTGGTTTGAAGCAGATTATTACCTCCCCTACACGTATCTCTGATACTTCATCTACTTTATAAGATCTGATTATAAAAACCATCCTGAAAAAATATTGAATCAGGCATTTTGCCAGCGGGTCTTAGTGACCATTTACCCGGGTTTTTTTTTGTACTAGAAAAAACAGTTTTCAATGATCATAAAATCATAATTATGTAAAGGTTCGATCATGAAACATTATTCAGTTGAACATTTTGTCAACGATTTAAAATCTTGTGATTGGCCACCTATGTTTTTGCCAAGAGTGTTGAAGACCAATGGCACATTTTTAAAAGTCTGTTTTTAAATGTTTTAGATAAAGTTGCTCCAATCAAAGAAGTAAGAATAAAACAAAGAAGTAAACCATGGATAAACTCTTATATTTTAAGTTTGATTAAAATGCGTGATTCATTTTTGGCAAAATTAAAAAAATACAAAGACAAAAAGATTTCCGTTCAAAATATTGTTTTTATCGTCACCTTGTTCAAAGAGAAGTAAAAAATGCAAAAGCTGAATATGTTTCCAGCAAGCTTTTAGACAGCAAAAATGATTCGAAAAAAACACTTTGGTCCGAGCTGAGCAAACTTGGTTATAAAAATAAAAACAAAAAATCTTCCAATACTATTTTGAATATAGATGGCCAGAAGTGTTTTGAGGCTACAAATATAGCAAATCATTTTAATATTTTTTTTACAAATGTTGCTTCTTTTCTCGTTTCAAAATGACCATCTCCTTATTATTTGTATGACACTGTACCTCAATATTTTAAACAGTTTTACATGAGTAGAACCCGAAATGGTAATATTTTTTAGATTAAAGACTGTGAATGAAGTTTGTTTACGAGCAATAGGGCCTAGATGGCATTCGTAAAGTTTTTAAAAGATGCTGCATGTTTTTTAAGTATTCCAATAACTTTTTTAATTAATAGTTCCAAAACAAATAATGAAGTACCTGTAGAGTTAAAGAGTGCTAAAGTCAAACCATTGTTCAAAAATAATAATAGATTAGACGTCTCAAACTATAGACATGTTAGTATTTTATCTGTTGTTTCCAAGATCTTAGAAAAAGCTGTATATAATAATTATGTACTCAACTTGAATCTTATCTAAATCATTAAGGATTATTGTATGAATTTCAAAGTGGTTTCAAGACTAAATATTCCACTGACTTATGCCTGATACATTTAACAGATCATATTAAAATTCAGTCATTAAAAGGCTTGTTCACAGGAATGATTATGCTAGACTTACAAAAAGCATTCGACACAGTCGACCATGATATTTTATGTAAACAAGAGCTGTCAGAGGAGACAGCATGCTCGACTTAGTAAGTATTTGTCACATCAGATGTGGTTGATAATAAGGAACATATATTCAAAACTTAAAGAAATAAAACAGTTGCAGTAAAAACAAATGTGACGCGTCATGACAAAACCTGCATTAATGACGGTGATGACGTTGTCGGGAAAATCCACTTTAAAAAATACGTCATAATAATTTTCGTCACGCATGTTTACGAGCGGACAGTTTTAGCTCGACGTAGATTTGAATTTCTACCTTCATAGAGTTTGCAGTTTACTCGTACTCGATGGATTGTTTTTAAAATAGGAGAGGAACGTGCCGTAAAGTTAATCCTAATATATTATGCTATATGTTAGAGTTAAAATAATTAATTTGGTCGGATAATTACAGTACTCCTCACAAGACACAATCCTATTACCGGTCATTTTTTAACATTTCCAGTGATAACATTTTTTTTCATGTAACAAATAAAATATTTTTGATCTTATATTTCGATCCCTGCTTAGTCAACGCATGTATGAAGAAAAGGGAAAATAAACTCAAAGTTTTGTGCTCCAAATACGTGTCTAAATCACAAGAGGGAGTTGTCCAAATAAAACGAACGAGCGACATACAAACCAAACGTTTGAGTCGGCGGGGATATAAATCAAAATCCCTCTTCATTCAACACAATGCACCTTAAATCATTTAGCAAATCTATGTAGTAACATCATATCGTGAAATGTGCAAAATTAGAGTTAAAAATAACCATTACTCACTTCAAAATCTAAAAGTTTCTCTCCCAGTTGTGGTGAATGTACAGCATAATAAAGCAGACATTTTTATGACATCATCATGACGTAAATTAGCCAATAATGAATATAGGACTGTTCAAAAGTTAAGAGCCATCAGTGATTAAAACGATATGTATTCAGTTTATATAGATGTATAATTTTATTTTGTTTCATAATGTTTTCTTTTTGCTATTATACTAAATGTTTTCAATTGATAGTCGACGCGTACACGTAGCTTTAATGAACTCTAGATCTATATAACCTACGCAGATCAAGATTTAGATCTATGACAACATTAATTTATGTTTAGACATTCAATCAAGAATCATGAATGGTAAGGAAAAATCTTTTGGCAACTGTTTCTTTTTTCTAAGTTCTGATTACCACCACACTCCTCCCAATTTTATTTAACAAAAAAATATGAAAGAAATTAAAGTACATGTATAACTACCTTCAAATCTGACAATAAGGCAACCAATTTACTTAAAAATGTTTTAATTATGCATGATTCAATGCTGTATTTTGTATAACGAAATCGTTTGAACCATATTGATGTCGTGTCATACATTTTCACTACCCAAGCTAGATCTTAAATTCACATGAAACACTTTTAAATGTAAGTTTGTAAACAAAAACATATTATTTGTTAATGCTTGGCATCTTAGTTTAGTAAACAATGCCCAAATAAGCGACACAGCAAAAGTTTTGAACCCGTTTTATTGTGCTTCCATTGTCATATCCAACTATTTGTCCTTTATCGATAAGCCTAGTAGGCTAGTTCGCGCTATATAGAAATAAGAAGGACATTGGTACTTAATCTGATATAACTCGGATTTTTAAGACTTTAGTATTTATTATTCCATCCCTTTCAGTTTCATAAAATTCATTCCATCCTTTTTCTTATGGTATATGTCTTTTAAAAATTGAAATATAAATAGTTTGGTGAATTTTGAGTTAAAAATGTTAACCCTATTTCCTATGCATTTCAATACAAAAATGACAATTTTTACCTCATCATTGGCAACGTTTTGTCCAATTTCTGTTTAATTATTTAAAAATCTTTTCTATCCCATTCGGATTCAATTACTACCATCTTCTCTTTAATAAATGGTAAAGGTTTTATAATTTTTGAAGAATATTTAGTTGGGGGAAATCGCGAAATAATTTAGTAAGTATTGTTTTTTTCCTTCTTTCGGGAGATTCCGTTTCGCTATACGGAAACTGGCGAAGATAGCCGAACGACGGATAGATTCGAGGCTTAATCGCTACCGATCTTATCAGCGGTCAAATATATTATTTGTTATCGAGCATTATAATCAAAGCCACAATATGAAGGTATATTTATTAACAGTCAACTTGAAAACTAACTGCTTTACAAACGTGAAGTTATTAAAATATAACATGCATTTAAGAAACAAAATGAACTGTTCAAACCATTCTGCTTTCTAAATTTGAGTTTGACTAAGTGTCGATGTTTTAAAAAGTGGGGACCACACTATATTCATTTATATGTCTAAAAAGCTTGTTTTTAAAGGTGTTTGAAATAGATAAATGTCTATTTTCTTTGCAATAAAAATAATTTCAATTTTGATAGTGGGGCTCTACTTATACAAGATTTTTTACTCTATGAAAATAAGTCTATTTTACAAGATTAAAACGTATTTTTTTCAATTTCAAGTTTACTTGTTACAAAAGTTGAAAATTGTATGGTATTGTATAATTCGTTATTTGTTTCTTATTTTTACACAAATTATACTGTAAACTAATTGTTTAAATAGAGGAAAATACATTATATGATTTTATAAAACGATGCTGTTTAAATGAATAATATAAGAACTTCACCTTTACAAGGTTTCCATTACTAGAGATTTCATAAAATAAGTAATAAAAATCAAATGAATTTCAGCTCATAAAACTTATAAAACATAAATAATATACGCATAGCTGAGAAAAACAACAACAGAAAAACTGATGACTTTACATGTATTTTCTTGTCTTATTTGCCTACTCATACAGTTTAATGTTGTTTCAACTTATAACATTAGTCTGTTCTTTGCAGTATTTTTTATCAATATACTATTTAGACTTGTTATAATGCATTTTCTATAATTCTTTACTCTTTCTGATACGACCTGATATGCAGTGATGAACTTTATTACTCTCCTTATTGGACCCCTGTTGGTGCGTTTACATCTACATCCAAGCGGGTGTCATTTTATGCAAGGACCTTATATAAACAGGGTCCTTGTTTTATGACAGGATACTACAATTATTATTATACCACACAGGTCGTAAAACATAGCGAGGATGTTACAGATTTTTATTTTTTAAACAATAAATTTGTGAAATGCTATCTGCCTGTTTTTGGCGCTGAAGTTTCTAAAAAAAAGCCGGTGTTTATACTTTTCAAGGTTGAAGCATCCATTGATATTGATTGTTCCAGATGTTTGTCTTTATATGAAATTATATTGCATAATTTCAGTATTTTAATGCAGTCATTGCGTTCATATATATATTTGCCTTTAAAAGCTATAGCATCTATTAAGTGTACAATTTATATGCCTATTGATTGATGTTTTTAATTGTCATTGAAATAATTATTTATGTTTCTTATAAGTATAAATATGTACATTTATGTACATTAATATATATTTTTTTATTCTTACCGCGCACTGCAGAGTTTTTTATTTATAAGTTTATATAAAACTATTACATATATCAAGTGTTGGTGATAGACGTCATGCAGAGTCTATCACGTGATATATTTATGGGGTTGATCAGTTTTATCAATCTGTGATCACAGCAGGGTGTCATATCGGAAATTTCCGAACAATACCGAGGGCAACAACGGTGGCTCTGATCAATTATCGATTTTATCGAGAAGTCAAATCAGTAAGTTACGAAAGGATAAATAGTTGGATATGTGAAATGAATCCCCCGAATGAAAGCGAATTTCATTTTGTAAGCAATGTAAAACTGGTCCAAATTTAAGAATTTACATCCTTTACTTGGCATGGAAATCGTTCTGTATACATTTTTGACACCATTGAATGCATCTGAATAACTAAAATAAAAACAAGAGTACTTAAGCTTAGACATTTGAACCGTCAGGCGAATCCGTTTGCGGGGAGTATATTATATATATGAACATCATATACTCGTGACATCATTATTTTCTGAGCTTGATCAAGCAATTCTCTAAATTAATTTTTCCATAAAGTACCGGACTAGTATTTTCGTTTTTCTGGCTATGTGTCAGTACGTGAAAGTTTGGAGGCAGACAAGACAGATGAGTGCCTGCTTAAGAATCCAACTTTTCGGTTTGTTGATGACTCCAGACCGGCACCTGTCCCCTACCTGTCAGGGCATGAATGAAACCAGACAGAAGTACCTTTAAAGTCCTTGCGACCATATATCTGTCCTGTGTTACAGAAACAATTTTGTCCGAGTCCAAAAAGTAGATGTTATACATAATGCTGTATGAATGTTGATAGACTCAGATTGAAACTAATACATATATTTGTTGTTTGATTTTTATTCTACTTAAAAAAGTCGATGAAAAATAGACTACAGTTTTAACCTCATTTCAGCGACACAAGACACAAGATACAAGAAGATTTATTTAGAGTCGGTTTTATACAAACATGATAAACATTAGCTTATAAGCTATTTTCCGACAATAAACAAAAACATCTAACATTCAAATTTAAAACATAACAGAGATTAACAAATAAACATAAAAAGTCTGCAAAAAAAGCAACTAGTAAAGCACTGAAAATAAAAATGCAAATTTAAAACACAAAGAAAAAAAAACAGGTATGTGCGTACAAACAATTAAACTTACAAACCATACGGCAAATGGTTTCCTAGGTCTATCATACCATAAAATCAGAATTTCAGACGTACCTATAAAGTTAAAAATAATAAAAAAAACTATCACATTTAAGAGAAAGGAAAAGCAAAAAGTTTATTTCAAAATTTAATTTTAAGAAAATACTTATATAAAAAAAAAGTCTTACTAAGTCTTACAATGTTTTTTTATCACTTATCGATAATAATCATAGACCGAAAGATTTTAACAACAAGCGATACGAACAGGGGTTAATAAACAAGTGATATTTTGGTTTCCATGCCATCAACGAACGAATTTAGATGAAGAGCGATTTGTTGGTAGGCTGACATCATCAAATATCAGTCGTACACACGCCTAAAGCTAGTCGACGATAATAAATGAAAACTAATATGTAACTGTACTGATTATAAATTATGATAAGCTTGTATTCTGAATTAAACTGGGATATTTGGGTACAGAGATTGGCTGATTGAAGATTGATTGATGTAACCAATATAAATATAATACGCACATTTATGAAAGTTTGACATTTTCTTGTATAGAATTCCTACAATACACATATCAAGGAATACGCTTTTTGTTACTTTTATCACCAGAATTACAGTCTAAATCCCTAGCAATTCAGCGATTACCAATTTGTTTGTGGACGAATCTATACCTCCAACGTTTAACTTTGATTTATTAACTTACGGTTTAAAATTTAAACACGAATTCTATCAATTATTTCAAATAATTGTGAGAATTAAAAAAAAAGAAATTTTAAATAAGGTAGCATTTACAAATTAAAATGAGCATCCGATATTTATCAATTTTACGACGTCGACGAAAACTGAAACACAGAATTTGGGGACATGACCCGATATTGCCCGAAGTTTGACAGTAGCTAAATTATGGAAATTCTACCTTTAGCGGGTAATTGTATATATGATTATAAAATTAATTGAATATTTTAGTTGCTGACGGAACAACGATAATTATCATTAAAACAGTAAAATGTAATACCTATATAACTATGCACGTATACGTATCATTTGTTGTCTGTTTTTAAAGAACAGTATGACGTAACGTCATTTTATTTATTTTGACATTATTCTGATGAATACCATGGGTACTTTACATTACTATAGCGTCAAAAGTATGCCGTTTTTCCGAAAACGGTTTTCGACTTCAAAAAATGCAAGCTTTTTTCTATATGAAAATGCAAAAACTTAAAAATCGAAAATTTTGTCATTAATGCAGGTTTTTCCATGACGCGACACAAATATTTTTTAAAGAAAACTATAAGTTCAAGGGGGGGATAACTCTGAAAAAAATGTATAAGGAGTTATGAACCTTGTCACATGAGACGTGGTTGATAATAAGGAACATATATTTAAAGTTTGAAGTCAAAATCTAAAGAAATAAAACAGTTGCAGTAAAAACAAATATTTTTTAAAATAAATTTCTAAGTTCAAGGGGAGAAAATATTGAATAAAAATGTATTTGGAGTTATGAACCTTGTCACATAAGATGTGGTTGATAATAAGTAACATACATTTAAAGTTTGAAGTCAATGCCTAAAGAAATAAAACAGTTGCAGTAAAAACAAACATTTTTTAAAGAGAACTCTAAGTTCAAAGGTAGATAATTCTGAAAAAAAATATTTGGCGTTATGAACCTTGTCACATGAGATGTGGTTGACAATAAGGAACATATATTTAAAGTTTGAAGTTAATATCTTAAGAAATAACAAAGATATAGAAGAAAGTATTTTACTGCACAAAAACTTTAATCTGTGCACAATAACTTTAATCAGAAATGTGGACGCCGGTGCGAGTAGAAGAGATCTACATTACTATGTAAAGTCGAGCTAAAAATTGCAAGCTATGGGTGTGGGATCGGTGAAGTGGTTCAAATCTTATTTAAATGGTCGCAAACAATATGTTATGATATATACCATGTCTGATTTTAATGATATTACCTGTGGAGTTCCTCAGGGAAGTATCTTAGGCCCTTTACTGTTTTTTTGTTATATTAATGACATGTGTACCAGCATAAGTGATAAATGTAAGTTGATACTATATGCAGATGAAAGTGCCATACTTTTTTCACATGAAGATCCGTCTCTTATTAGTAATACATTAAGTATGGAGCTGAAAAATTGTAGCAAATGGCTTGTCGACAATAAGTTATCATTGCACCTGGGAAAAAACAGAATGTATTTTATATGGTCCAAAAAATAGTTTCAGAATAGGTCACATCCTTAACTGGAGGGCTATCCAAAGCAAAGATTTTGTGAACCTAGGTACAGCCATGGTTGAGTTATCACCGGCACAAAGTTTTCCCATATAAAGTGACCTTGACCCTGGGGCCTCAGAACCAAAAGTTCACACCCTTGACCCAAAGAGTATCGATACATAAAATTTGGTGATCTTAGAAAAAGTTGGTTGTTTGGACAAGGTTTTGCCTCATGATTTCCTTGCGACCTTGACCTTTGACCCAGGCGCCTCAAAACCAAAGGGGCATATGCTAGACATTGAGGCTACCGTTAAATAAAATTTGGGGAACCTAGGTACAGTCATTATTGAGTTATTGTCCGGAAAATGTTTTAATATAAATTAAGTCCCAGTGACTTTGACCTTGACCCTGGGGTGTCAAAATCAAAAGGGAACATCCTCTACCAAAGAGCTATCAACACATAAATCCTTGACACATGGGCTACTCTCACATAAAATTTTGTGATCCTAGGTACATTGGTTGTTCAGTAATTGTCCGGACAAGGTTTTTCCATATGATGCCCCTGTGACCTTGACCTTTGACCATGTGGCCCTCAAAACCAATAGGGCACATCATTGACACATGGGCTACCCTCACATTAAATTTGGTGAACCTGGGTACAGTAGTTGAGTTATTGTCCGGACAAGGTTTTTCAATATGATGCCCCTGTGACCTTGACCTTTGACTCAGGGGCCCCAAAACCAAGAGGGAACATCCTTGACACATGGGCTACTCTCACATAAAATTTGGTGAACTAATGTCATGTAACTTATTAAATATAGCATTATTCCACATTGTTTGCCATTTTGACTTAATTAACATATTGATTGAACATTTGAAGTCACTGCTTGGTGATTTGATATCTACTGGTTGAAGGTAAAAAGCTTGTTGAGCTAAAATGTCTGCTTTTTCATTTCCATGTATGCCAATATGACTTGGTATCCAGCAGAGATGAACTATTTTAGATTTCTGCAGTTGTTGAGTTATTGTCAGGACAAGGTTTTTCAATATGATGCCCCTGTGACCTTGTCCTTTGTCCCAGGGGCCCCAAAACCAATTGGGAACATCCTTGACACATGGGCTACTCTCACATTAAATTTGGGGAACCTAGATACATTGGCTGTTCAGTTATTGTCTGGACAAGGTTTTTCCATATGATGCCCCTGCTACCTTGAAATTTGATCTTCGGACCCCAAAACCGAAAGGGCACATCCTTGACACATGGGCTACCCTCACATAAAATTTGCTTAACCTAGGTACATTGGTTGATAAGTAATTGTCTGGACAAGGTTTTTCCATATGATGCCCCTGTGAACTTGACCTTTGACCCCGGACCCCAAAACCAATAGGGAACATCCTTGACACATGAGCTATTCTCACATAAAATTTGGTGAACCTAGGTACATTGGTTGTTCAGTTATTGTCTGGACAAGGTTTTTCCATAATGATGCCCCTGTGACCTTGACCTTTGATCCTGGGGCCCAAAACCAATAGGGCACATCCTTGACACATAGACTACCTTCACATAAAATTTGGTGAACCTAGGTACATTGGTTGTTCAGTTATTGTCCGGACAAGGTTTTTCCATATGATGCCCCTGTGACCTTGACTTTTGACCTAGGGGCCCAAAACGAATAGGGAACATGCTTAACACTGGGGCTACTTTTACATAGAATCTGGTGAACCAAGGTACAGTCGTTGTTGAGTTATCGTCCGGACAAGGTTTTCATATTTTAAGTCCCAGTGACCTTGACCTTTGACCCTTGGGTATCAAAATCAACAGGGAACCTCCTCTAGCCAAGGGCTATCAACACATAAAATTTTAGGAACCTAGGTACATCCTTTCTTGAGTTATCAGCCGGGCAAGCAATTGTCCACGGACAGACGGACAACACAATAACATAATAAGTCCGTTTTTTCAAAACGGGCGTATAAAAATTACAAATTGTTCAAAATAAAGTAATAAGATATATAAATGGATATACTTATAGAACATCTTTACAAGTTACAGATTTTACAAATAACGGATTTTTAAATGTTGAAAACAGAGTAAAGTTTCTAAGACTAAACCATGTACATAAATTTTTTAATGATAACAGTCCATCATACATGAAAGGAAATTTTATATTAACTATTTATTTATTTATTTATTTATTTTATTGGAGTTAACGCCGTATCAACACAATTTAGGTCATTTCACGGCGTCCAGCGCACCTAACCTAGCTTTCCTGGACCATTGTCTATAACCAGTACTCACCTACCCTTCCACAAGGCCGGAAACTTCTCCATATTATCTAATCAATGGAGGAAATCGACATTATTGTCATATTTTCATGGAAGGGTATAACCTCCCCGGGCGGGATTCGAACCCGCACCCCCTCGGGCACGAGTATCCAAATCCCGGCACGATACCAACTGCGCTATCGACCCGGGTTTTATATTAACATCAACACTGCATATCCATCAAAGTAGAAATAAATAAAATTATTTCATACCCCATATCAATTCTTATACCAAGAAAACATTCTTTTATCATGCTATTAAAGATTGGAACAAATCACCATATGAAATTAAGATTATGAAAATACTACATCACTGTAGCTGTTAAAAATTACTTTAGTGAACAGATGTGCAGTGTTGATAAATCAGATTTTTTAAAATTATTTTGTCATTGATTTTATACATAAATGTACTACGTTTGATGTTTTAATTCTATTTTATTACCCTAACCTAGGTAGATATGTTCGTGTATTTTAATATTTAAAGATTTAAGTCAAAGGGCCCCATTGGAAATAAGTCTTAGGACTTTATGGGCTATCCTGTGATGCAATTTATATTTTACTAATATCTTTATTCAGTACTGTGATATTTTATTTTATTCTATGTCATATTCTTGTTTTTATGTTATTGTTAAATATTGTATGATTTGTAAAATTTGTTAAAAGCATCACAAATAAATGTACCTATCTAAGTTTTTCTATTGTATTTGTATTGTAACTTTCTCATTTAAGTTTATGTTGTTAGAAATATGCCCTGCCAGAGAATTGATCAGTATACTTGCGTGCTACTGACTGAGCTAGTCAGATGGGCTAAGTCCATATGTAACAGTGAGGATAAGACGACAAAAATCAGTAAATTACAACTTAAAATGTAGATAATGCAGGTAAGTGTTGAAAATATAAGGTCGAAAAAGCAACCTCAACATTGATGCAGGAGTGATAAGCTCTTCATTTTTTATAGTCTAGCGAAAAAGTAAATGCAAAAATGTAACTTGTTATGCTAGGACCCAAACAGCATATCCTTACTGTGAGTTCTTGAGCAACACCATTTGGAAAAAAATCAACTATGTATCAAAAGATAAGAGCTAATGTCCAACAAAACAAGACTATCCAATAAAAATCAAACAAACAAACTAAAAATCAAACATTACATTAAAATTACAATGAATACATTGCATATATCAAGAAACAAATGAAAATATATGTTTAATATATCACATTGATTTAAAGAAAGACAATTGAATTAAAATATAAAAAAAAACCTATATTTTCTTGAACAAGTATACAATATAAAACATTGATAATATCACATTGATTTAAAGAAAGACAATTGAATTAAAATATAAAAAAACCTATATTTTCTTGAACAAGTATACAATATAAAACATAGGTAAACATTAATGAGGTAACTGTTGATCTTGGCCAAGGCCTAAAAACTGCCATAAGATAGAAAATAATTAAAATAATGATGATGTAAAAGAACACAAAAGTGTGACAAATAAGAAATAGTTTAAATGAAAAGAATTCCGTCCAAATCAGATTTGGAGAGAACTGTTCAACAATTATGTCATAACTACACAAAAAATACATGATTTACCCGGTTATTATAACTTATCTATTTCAAAATAAACTTTAAACATAAATCTAAGAAATCATGTTTATCACGTTAATAAAACTAGTTAAAACAATTAGAGCAGACTGCTCATTGTAAAATACAGAAAAAGTTAAAACATTATCATTCTAAGAAAAATACAAGTAGAGTTTTAAAGAAGTATCACAATATATACAGGATAAGTAAAGTATTTAAACTAGTATGCAAATTATCAAGTATCAGTACAAAATATATAGTTCACCTTGCACTTACAAACACATGGAACATATACATTTACATGTAGCCACTCCAGGTCCGGATCAGTCTTTTGAACTCACCAACATCTGTGGTTGTTCTAATTGTGTTAAGAAGGCTGTTCCAGACCTGGGTGGCTTCATACCGAAAAATTTTCTTGCCATAAGTGATCGTGTTGTATTTTGGCACTTCCAGTGTGTTAGTTAACCTACAAGTATAATGATAAGATTTTACAGATATAAGTTCTTGGACATAAACAGGAGACAAGTTATTTCAACATTTAAACACTTCAGTTGCTATCTGTCTTAATCGGCCTATCTGTAGCGTTCTAATAAATCTGTATAACTAGGAGTAAAATCACTGTAAACAAGTCTTAGTGCTCTGTATTGTATTTTTTTCTAGTTTTTCAGCATTTGTTTGACTACAAAAATGCCATACTAAAGGGCAATAATTAAAGTTAGACCTAACAAAACATTTGTAAACCAACAGTTTAGTATTTAAGTTAAGGTATCTGTTTAGCCTTGCTAGTACATTAACTTGCTTTGCAGCTTTTTTTACAAACATTAGAAACATGAATATCAAAGTTTAAAAGGGAGTCAATTTCAATACCAAAGAGTTTGACACTAGGATCACAGTTAATGGATACGTTATCAATTTTAAGAGATTTTATTTGTTGGGTGGTTTTCTTACCAATACAGATTGACTGGAACTTATCAGGATTGGCTTGCATGTGATTGTTTTCAAACCATGAGATTAAAACTGAACTTTCATGTTCTAAAACCATTTTTAGTTCATTAATATCTGTGCTCCAGTATGTGAGCGTGTTATCATCTGCGTAATTAAAAACAACAGATTTTTCGATAAAATAAAAAAATATCGTTTAGAAATATATAAAAAATAAGAGGGTCCAAGTATTGATCCTTTGGGAACTCCTTTATTGATATTCATCCATTGACTATGGTAATCACCCAATCTAACGCATTGCTGACGGTTTGAACTTAAAGCCATTAAACGAAGACAAAATCTTTATCATTAATTTAAAAACAAGTAAAACTATCAAAAAAGACAAAAGAATATAATTGCCTTTGGATTATAATAACTCTCTGTAGCGGACTCCCTTTTTGGGGTCAAGTTATTCAAAATATCAATTTCTTATAAAAGTGGGGTAATTTTATAACATGCAAATTAAATTACGGAGATACCCTCTCAGCCAATCAAGTCGCTTAAAAGGTGTTTGGTAAAACTTACACACAATTGTAAAATGATGGATATGTCATATCGTTTTTCCGGTGGTTTACTCGAGAAATCCATGCGTACAAATTTTGAGTACGCAAACATTTAAACTGATGCTAAAAAGAAACGCCTCATTTCAACTAGGTTCACAATTTTCGTGATTCAGAATAATATAAGGAAACATTTATGTTTTCACCCTGTAAGAAGTCCTTGGTGACATGCTCAACGTAAGGTCTGTCGTTACTATGCTGATAGATACAGTCAGGACGTTGCAAAAAATATAGAGACACTCACTGAGCATAAAAGCTGGTCTATGTGTATGCCCACGAGATAACCTTGACAAACAACGAGTTGTGACTTAAACTCGTTTTGAAACATTAATTAATCTGAGGGCGTTACATTAGCCGAAACGCGAATCCTCACTGAACTCTACACTATCCTAACTACATGATCGCGATGATACGAGCGGAGAGATAGACGTTGGTGACGGTGGCATAACTTTAGAACCGTTTATGCAAAACAAGAAGACTTCACAGTTATTCACCACACATGACGTTAATTGGTTCGTTTCTTTTTCCCGTCGGTATATTTATTGTGTATAAAACTATTTACATGATTTCGTGAGTTTTAATTGACTTTCGCACGAAATTCACAATACAAAAATGTATTTATCAAAGAAGAAAATTTGTTTTCTTCCGATTCGAAGTTGTGGTTATTTTTAACCACGACGGGATGTTCCGATCTCGTTCGTTGAGTTCCGTGATTTTCCGTAGAATCATTACTTTGGGTTTTATCGCTAATTTTAAAATAGTATTAGTATAAATTCTGGAGAAAATGCTTGAGTTTTTTGTGCCTTTGGTGCGTTTTATATATTCATTTAATGTTTGCATGAGTTTTAAGCAAAAGCGTGATACTTGACAATAATCAGCGTTCTATTTAGTAAAGGGGCTTTAATACAAGTAAAATTCAATCATGTTCAATCAGTTAAGAAAACAATGTAATCAGTAAAAATAACAATAATATATAAAATAATCTTAACAGGTGTGACAAATAGATTTAAAACTATGTGTATATAAACAAGAGCTGTCAGAGGAGACAGCATGCTCGACTAAGTAAGTATTTGTCACATGAGATGTAGTTGATATAAGGAACATACATTTTTTTAAAATTTGAAAATGATACCTTAACAAATTAAAAGTAAAAAAAAAAAAAAAAAATTTTAAGTTCACCAGACACAATTTTGAAACAAAAATGTATTTGGAGTTATGAACTTTGTCAAATGAGATGTGGTTGATAATAAGGAACATAAAAAGTTTTAAGTCAATACCTAAAGAAACAAAACAATTGCAGTAAAAACAAGCATTTTTTAAAGAAAGCTCTACGTTCAAGGGGAGACAATTCTGAAAAAAAATGTATTTGGAGTTATGATTCTTGTCACATGAGATGTTGTTGATAATAAGGAACATATATTTAAAGTTTGAAGTCAATATTTAAAGAAACAAAAGAGTTGCAATAAAAACAAGCATTTTTTAAAGAAAACTCTAAGTTCAACGGGAGATAATTCTAAAAAAAGTAAATTTGGAGTTATGAACATTGTCACATGAGATGTGGTTGATAATAAGGAACATATATATTTAAAGTGTGAAGTTGATGCCTCAAGAAATAAAAAAGTTATAGAAAATATATTTACTGCAAAAAACTTTAATCAGAAATGCGGCGCGGACACCGACGCTAGGGCGAGTAGGAGAGCTCTCCATTTACTTTGTAAAGCCGAGCTAAAAAGTGTATTAAAATAAATAAAATTCTTTCGGTACATTGATAACCATCTCTAGTCACATACAGGTATAGTCCATTTATTCTCAACTGCCAAAGCTTGAATAATTTCATGATCTATACTTGAGACACCGTAGTTACCGAAATACCTTGACTAAAAACCTGTAATACGACATAACCAGCTCTACTCTGTCATAATACACACTTTCTGAATATCATGAATGTAAGACGACAATAATTTTAACATACAAATTCACAGTGAAATTATTTATGTTTTGACAGTTGAGAAAAAACAAACTAAACTTGCAGGTGTGGCTATTGTAAATATTGACAGTATTCTACTAAATTAACAGCTGAGTTATGTATCTATTTGCTTTGTACTTGTTAAAACATAAAATAACATGTGGAGAGAATACACTTTACAAAAGTTTATAGACAGGTAAAGCATATTAAGGATAACATGAGACAATGTTTGCATTAAGTATGATTAAGTTTTACCTCAAGTTATCATAAATGACCTGTGTATGTATTATCAACTATGGAAAGAACACATACATCTACAACCTTATCTAGTCTACAAAACACAACCTTAATAATACTGTTATAACAAACATGGATCATAGCACCATAATCATATGTGAAGACAAACATAATAGCTAAAGACATTTCTGTAGTGAGTTCTGGGTATCTTGTCAGCACAACACTAAAGTGTACAACAGTTTAATGTAATTTGGGGTAGGTAATACAATGTGTTTTAATGTAATATTTGCTTGCTATAGTAAGCACTATTTTATACATTGTAAAAAGGCATGAAAAACCTAGTTGATTTAAGGGATGTACAAATTTTAAACAATTCTGACTGTGGATGAATTGTCTTTACTGAATCAATTGTCTAATAATTGGCTCCTATTTTAGATCAAACTAGATAGAATACAATTTACTTTTAAAAACATTTTTTAAATTCATTTATTTATTTATTGGAGTTAACGCCGTGTCAACACAATTTAGGTCATTTTACGGCATCCAGCGCACCTAACCTAGCTTTCCTGGACCATTGTCTATAACCAGTACTCACCTACCCTTCCACAAGGTCGGAAACTTCTCCATATTATCTAATCAATGGAGGAAAATCGACATTTTTGTCAAATTTTCATGGAAGGGTATAACCTCCCCGGGTGGGATTCGAACCCGCACCACCTCGGACACGAGTATCCAAATCCCGGCGCGCTACCAACTGCGCTACCGACCCGGGTTAACATTTTCTTTTTATTTTTTTTTTTATTATTTTTTTTTTTTATTTTTTTTTTTACACAAATCTATAATCTGTGCACAAAAACTTTAGCTCTACATTACTACGTAAAGTCCAGCTAAAAGTTTTACAGTTCAAGATTTCTTTGTAATGTTTTCAGGGTCACCTCTGTCAAGTGGAACCTTGTCACAAACATTTTCTTCAACTGGAGAAAATGATGTAGCACTTATTTCTGTAACTGGTATTTTTCCTTGTGATTCGTTCAAATCAGTATTGACCTTCTCGTAGACTTTCCTAGGTGAAGATCTTGTCTTCTTTGTGTTGGTTACAAGAGAGGTCACATTATTTGACCTTTCAATATTTGACCTTTCATGTGACCTTGAAGAAAAGTCATCAGCTGAAAGACTTGGAGATTCAACATGTCTACTCGTATCTAAGGACATGTTATATTCGATGGCAGCCTGGTTTTGTTTTTCCATTTGTAACAATTTATCAGATATTTGTTTCACTGTCTCCTTCAACAAAGCCTGTACTTTATCCATCTGAAATCATAGATACATTTGTATATAGATTAATTGTAGCAAAGTTCCTGTAATAGAATAGAGAGTTAAGGGATCAAGAAGTTCTGAGCTAATTTACTAAAACATGAAATGCACAGGTTATTGCTGCATCACACTCACAGGTTCAACTGTTTGTATTCCAGCGCACCAACAAAGAGAGGTTACATTGTGTCGTAACCCAGATGAAAATGGGTTTCTACAGGCGTGGTATAGTCAAAGGCTCTCTAGAAAGCTTAATACAGTATTCCATGACCAACACGAATCATAAATTGCAAAGACAGAAAATGGAACCAATAACAAAGCAATAATTCTGTTATGCCATTTAGATAGAACCTTAACACAAAAATATTTGTCTTTAATTTTTGAAAACATTCAGGTATGTGTTGCCATCTCTTACTGAACGGAATAGAAATAAAATTTATATAATTATGTTTATGAAGTAAACTTTTGTTAAGCTTGGTCATATTTTTTTCTTTAGTCATACTCCCTCCTACTACTGATTCCAAATCATGTAGGGCAGGTGTCAGTCATTGACAGAAGTATGCCCCTAATTACAGGTTAACAGCTAGTTCCATAGGTTTAGCCTTTGCAGAAATGGTGAGAAGGTTGACTTATCACTCTCATAGTCCTATACAATGTGTTGCTACAGCTTTAACCCCCCCCCCCCCCAAAGAAAGAAAAGATGTAATAAATTATATACCTGATCCTTCATATTCTGACTGCTATCTTGTATAGCTTGCTGTATACTGATGTTAGATACAGCATGTACTTGCCCTGTATTATTGGACAAAAAGATTGGTAATCTGATACTATATCCAAACCACATAAATAAAAACATGAAGAAAAATAGAGCTACTATTCCTATAGCCACTGGGTATAAGGAGACAGGAATGTCACCTAACCATTCTTGTACTATTTTTTGTAATGGTGACACCCAAAATCTAACAACAGTGACAGCAATTGCCTGAAATACAAAAAAGAACAATTTACCATTTTTATGAAAAAGGATTGCAAGAGGGATAGCATGTTTAACATTTCTTTTACGCAGGAGATCCAGAATTAACCAAAATTTGTCAACAGCAGCTCTTTAGAAATTGCTGAGTATTTGAACCAAGCAGGTAAATGAAAAAAATTGTTTATTAATGTATGTTTGCATTCAAAACATGTATTACTATGTAAATTACTGTAGACATATGTATCTACCTAGTTAAAGTGTCATGACACAATGTCAATATATATTTGATATTTTACATAAATTTTGATCAAGATAGGATTTTAAGTGAGGAAATAAGCAGAAAATAAGTCAACATCAACAACATAATCTTTTTATCTATTTTTGTCAGATTCCCTACTTTTTTATCATTGAATATCTTAAGTTTCAAATCATTATGCCAAATGCCATGGACAAGCAAAAGGATATACCAACACTGGCCTCAACATTTTCAGATTGGGACCTATTTTTGTGTACTTGTCTAATGATTAGTAAGTTAAGATGACTATCTTAGCCAGATTTAATTCAAATTTCGATGACTGTTGTAACCCAATAAAAATACATGGTCTGCGCCGGGGTCGAACATACAGCCTTATGAGCTGTAAGCGGACACTCTACCAAGCTAAATGGATTGAGGGAGGCCGGTGGTCTGCCTCTCTCTATTCTAGGTGGTAAGTAAAATGATGATAATCACAGGGAGAGTCAAATTTCTAATACAGTTGTAACCTAATATAAATACATGGCCTCAGTTGGAGTTGAACTCATGACCTTCCAAGTCGTATGTGGGCACTCGTCCATGTCGCCATAAAAGTTACCTTTAAGGCAAGAGTTCAAGCGCCTCTGCAACACTTTAAAAATTAAATGAAAGACTGTTGCAGGGGGGCACACCTCTCATTTCCTATTGGACCTATATATACTTGATCTAATTGGAGTTTCTTTAGGCTTGACCTTTTGCTGCAGTGCTATATATACCTACCTTGGTTGGTGGTACTTTTATAATAGCATCAATCAACTTGTGTATCTGATATTTCTGACATTTATCCTCTTGTAACATAAATATAGATTTAAAGCTTGTATACCATCCATCATCACCACGGCATTCTTTTGGTATTTCTTTAGTTACAACAGACTGTTGTTGTATTTCTGCTTTCTAAAGAAACAGGAAAAATGTTTAGTTAGAGAATTAAGTTACTATAAATAGTAACAAATATTAAACAAAAATACATTTATATCAGACCTGCCAACTCTCCCGATTTTTTCGGGAATCTCCCGAATTCAGGTCAGCTTTTTCAACTCCCGCAATCATAATAAAATATCCCGAATTATGTGTTTTCCATAATTTTTGGAGAAGGTTGAATTTTCCGTTGATCTTTGTCTCATTTCTTGGTTATTTGCCTTTACAGGAACCAAATCAAGCCTGTAAAAACTGGTTAAAAATAGATTGCTGGTACCGTAGTTTACGCACGCGCAAATGTAAACTAGGTAACCAGCCCGGTTTATTCTACGACCCAGGATACACATATCAAGCCGGTAAAAACTGGTCTAGGCTAGATTGCTAGTAGCGTAGATGACGCATGCACACATCCAAACTTGGTTACCAGCAGGTTTTTTTCTAAGATTCGGCATACCGCGCAAATTTTGGGCATATACGCGGGAAAGCCCCTTTGAATCTCTGTCAATCGTAAACAAAATCGTACAATTACATGCTAATAATCGTCAAAATACACTACTATGACATTGTTTGACAAATAAATACTGTTATTATTCATTTTAGTATTCTATTGCGTTCAGTCTTATAGTTGGAATGTCATGTATTTTCGCGACCCACGATATCGCAAATTAAATTGAAACATTTTTTTAATCTATGTTAGTGTTTTAAATTATCATATTTTTTTGTTCATTGATTCTTCTTAATTATGCAAACAATGCTTCATCAAACGACAAATTTAAACATATGCTCCTGTTTTTGCACGAAGCAGTTGGAACAAATCCCTAAATGACGGACATTTTCTTACTTGTCAGCAACATTAAATTTTGTACTGGTTAATTTTAGGCATTGTGCAGGATTTTCTTTGCTTGAAATGTTTATGTTGGAAATTGTCGTCACTGCAGAAAGTTTATGATCAATTAAAGTACAACAATGCTTAGTTACATTACAACATTTACTTGAAAAGTGTTTAAAAAGTGTCCCATGTATTGAACCTTCCAACGAAAACGTACGGGCAAGTTCTAGTTACGTGGGTGGTTAAAATGGCATTTCATGCACTCCCACATTTTAGAATAAACTCTGAACCATCAGTAAAATTGATAGGAAAAATAGTAAGTTTTACAAATTATCATGTTACTGTTAACTTACATGTATACGGTAGTCATATATAATGTTATTTTTACAATACATATCAAATGATTAATAGAAATGGCTTAAACTAGTTGGACTTGTTGTAGGCCTAATATGTTTGTTTATGTCATGAAAAGTATGTCGAAAAAGCTGTCGCGAGTGGCCAAATATGTGGCGCAAAAAGTGAAATATGTGTCGGGAACAAATCTACCTCATTGTGATTTGCAAAAGTTTGCAGGTCTGTTTATATATTGTACAAGTATGGGTAGATAACTCTTTATTACACTTCACTGAAAAGATAACTAGATTTTGTCCAATATGTACAGATGACAAAAGATGGATGTTGGATAAGACTGCCTGATTAGCCTGTCACAAGTACATCTAATGATCAATCTAGGGTTATAGGTTGGATTTCTTCCCTTGACTTAAATATACATCACTTGTAGAGTTTGGTCACATAATACTTCTCTCTTATACTGATCTAATATGTAGAAGACAGTTGTCAAGTCTAAACTGGGAAGGTATGAGCTTAACAACTCTAGTTAAGTGTAGCAGATGTTTTTTATTGCATTTAAAAGTCTAGGTTTCTACATCAACATTATATTAACATTTCCATCAGACAACTGGTACATATCTGCCATTCTGTCTAAAAAATCTTTTACTCTGTTAAATGAAGAAAAGAAAAAATGTGACATGGAATTATACCATCCTTACAGGTACATGTATCCATCTGGCTAATATTAGGCACTCACATACATAATACTGCTTAAGGAAATGAGAACTGCCCCACACTGTTGGGATTAAAACCCTCTCCAACCCCAAAGCACGTGTCCAACCACTAAACCAAATAAATAAGCACTGCACTTGCTTAGTATGTTTCAAACTAGGGCCATCTTGACCCCATAGTACCTATTTCAATCACTGCTCTTAGAGGAGATATTACCTTATATAATTCATACCATGTCCAAAGTATACTTATGATAAACATAAGAACAATTAACTGAGAGACCCGTCTTCTCCATGCTATTTGTAGACGAACTTCTATCAATAATACAATTGATGCTAATGCAGCCACCATCATAAACTGAAATAGTAAATAAAAAAGTACTTAGATTAAATCTAACATTCATTAAATATACCAAAATCTTTGTCAAGGGGCTAAACCAAACTCCCTGTCATGCATCAAGAATGAAGTGAACCCAAATGAATAAGTTATAGCTATCCAAGGATGCAAAACAATATTATGGCCAATATATACAATATTGTTATCATCATATTACAATTTGCATTTATTTTAGTAGCTTCACATAAAATACATACCTGAATCAATCAGGAAAGTTTCCTTTTAAACAGAGTTGAATAAGCTTGCCAGAGATAACCCACATTGGCAATTAATGTAAAAAAATGTTTTGGCAACTATGTAACGTCTTCTCAGTATGTATTCTTTCTAGTACAGGACTCCACATTTAGGGCCATCTGATTGCCCGACAACCTATATTTGGGTTTGTGCAACTTGCTACTGCTAGTATATATTTGATTGTCCATTGGTAAAACTACTTAACGAATAAATGTTGAGTCCTGCAGTATGTTCACTATTTTTTTAATTTGACTCAATTTTAGAACATACTCACTTTTAAATGAATGGGGGTCACAACTTATTAAGCCGCCGGGTTAGCTCAGTTGGTAGCACGCAAGTCTACTGACCGAGGGGTCGTGGATCAATTCCCGGGCGGGGCATACTTTCGTGGAACTTGGTCATGAAATTATTTCTATAGCCATTCTCCCTCCTACCAATGATTTTTAATTATGTAGGGCAGTTGTCAGTCACTGACGAAAGTATCCGCTTAGTAGTCGGTTCACAGCTAAATCCAGAGATTTAGCCTTTCTTGGAGGAGTGAGTAGGTTGACTGACCGCCGTTATAAGACCTTATATGTGTTGCTACGGCGTTAAACCCAACAAACAAACAAACACAACTTATTATCACATCTCTACAAAACAAACAGACTATTAATTTACGCATAATAAACCAATCTGTCAATACCTAAATCATTCAATTATTACCTGGATCAATCTATATTTAAGTTTTAGTCCAATTTTATGTTCTAACCATAGAGCTGTTTTTTCCATTCCACTCATATTAGAAGCTGCAACATGATCTATCATATTACCAAGGATGTCATTTACATCATGTATATGATTTATGTTGCCTAATTCAGCAAACTTATCTAATGTTTCAATATCACTGATAGAAAGGGAAATATGAAATACATAATCTTCTTTATCAGCTATTGGTCTCTGAAAGATACAAATAAACACAAATAACCTATCATTATAATGATAAACAATACATTAGTAGGTTCTTTATTGAGTTCAAGCTAAGAGAACTGAATACAGTGCCCACCACAAGTTTGGAGACATTTTCACTTTGAAGGCCTACTTAATAAAAAGCTTTTTATCTCAAATTTGATAACTGTTTATTTTGAAATACTTTTTAGATTTGCTTTTTTTTATTATCATTATAATTATAACTGGAACTACAAAAATAGCAGAAAAGCTATGTTATGGCAAATAAATACAATAAACCTAGTTTTGGAGGCTTTAGGATATCAGAAGCAGACAATGTTCAATGCAGACTGCCAGACATCATACATGTTTTCTATAAATTTCCTAGGGGTAAATACAGCATAAAAATGGCAATTAATTGAAAACAACATTCACAGCATTTGAGTCATATCTAGCAGAACCGTTACTTTTCAACCAGCTCAATCTACTGACTTTCCTAAATTACATAAAGCTTACCTGATCACCTAGGTGATTTAATACACTCCTCACATACTTTCTAAGTACAGGTAGTGAAGCTTGTTCACGAACACATTCTTTAGGTTTGTCACAAACACATGGCAGACATTTAGTTCTTGTTTCATCAAAACCAAGTGTACTTAAACTACAAGGGGGACAATCTTGATTTTCACATGGTAAACATTCCGGACAGAATTGTGGTTCCTGGCTATTAAAGTCAACTCCATCATCGACACTGTCAACCACTGCCTCATTTATTGGTCCTTCTTCATCATCAGTTCTGTTCTCTTTATCAACAGGAGCCTTGCCAACAGTTTTCTCAGCCATTTCATCAAATGCCATATCTTCAGCATCATCAAGCATTTTCTCTACATTATCACTTGATTTCATCATCATTTCATCTGGTTGCACCATGTTATCTTTATTCTTTAAGTCTTCAAATTTCAGCTGTAAAATAAATAAAGATTATTAAATCTGGCAGAAATTTGAAATCTAGGCTGATAATTATGTTGAATGTTGAGTGATAACTAACTTAAATATATATAGAGACCACTAAAATATTTACCAATAGGAAAATTTTCAATGAATGTAGGAAATTTGATGACGTAAGTCATAATAGAGCGCAAACATTTGACTGATCACTGTCAGAAATTTCAATGATTTCAATTGTCAGAATTATTTCATTACCTATATCATAATTATAATTACTTAACTAATCTTATGAAGTCAGAATTGTAATCTTTTAATTTAGAAAGACATGAAAAAATGTTAGGTCCTAAATCCATATTCAGAAGCTTCACTTCACTAGAATAAAATGCTTGTTTTGACCTTATTACAAAACCAATGAATATAATTGATAACAAACCAATTGTCCATCCCTTTAAAGTAGAACTTTTTTACTAGTGTAACTGGTTAAACCTTTTAACGCTAACAAAACAATATCAGTCTTGATAAACGATTGCAAAACCAACTGACCAATCAGTAGTTTAAAATTATGTAATTACAAAAAAGTAAAACCAGTAAAGGCATTGGTCAATATAAGAAAGTCACGTTAAAGTAAAGGTCTCACATCACTATGACAATTAGAGATCTCACATAGATATAAAAAAGAGGTGAAACATAACTAAATGTCATCCAGTTACACAAAAATACCTTATTTTTCCTCATAGTGTTAGTAGATGGGTCAAAGTTCAGCATATCATTTGGATCAATCCAGTCATCTCTGTTTTCATCACCCCTACATGTACATACAATCATTATCACTGCTAAACACCATATACCTGAAGATCTCTTCATTATCAGAAATTCTGAAATAATGAAAATAACATAGGCAGTCCTAATATTTATATATACTTATAAAACAGTTACCTAGACCGTCGGCAACGGCAATTCGGCTCAAGTGAATATTTTTTTATGATATGTACTAATTAGAAATAATTACAAACAAATCAAATTAAAAAAAGAAGTAAAACATTGCTGCGAAATGCAGCAAAGTGATTTTCACGGCAAACAAAAAAAGAATTATTAAGTATAATCTAAAGGTAACTCAAAAAGCATTATATTGAATTGTCATGTTAAGGTTTTTCAGTAATAAAAAAGGTAACCTGTTAAAAACGTTTTCCTGTTCATATGTAACATTCTCGTTCCCAGAGCCTAATAAAAATTCTCGATACTAGTTAGATCGAGAATCTTGATAACCTTGGGGTACGAGAATGGTCCGGATCTAGACACCATCTTTATGCCGACAGGATGTTTAGTTTCAGTTGGATTTATTTCCAGTAATTCATACTTGCATGACGCTTTAAAAGATCGGCAAAAGGGAAAACATAGTCTTTTAGAACTGAAGCTATTTACATGACTTGTCGCTTCTGTTCAGTCAAGTGATCCTTACATTGCAGATCTGTCCTTACCAATCCGTGTGACTATTGGTTCCCAAAAGTGATCTGTATAATAAGGGTCGACCGTTGGTCTCCGGGCAAATTGAAAATCAAAGTATATAAAAAGAGGCCTTTTAACTACAACAGCTACTTTCCAAGAACAGAACATGACGTAACCGGTTTAAGACGTTTGCGTAAAGGTGTGTCATAATATTAGATAGTTCGTCCACAGATTAGCCCATACCGAACTGTCCAGAAGCAGTAGGATGTTGATTTGTTATACAAAATATTTTATCTCTTTATACTGCCAACCTCAATCTCGAGTGTTACAGGCAGGATAAAGTGCACGTCGGAGAGTGATAAATAAAGAAAAAGTTAAAAGATCCTGACCAATAGTTTTGGCAGGAACAGTGAGTAACAGATATCAACCGATTTGCAGGCCAGGATTTTGAATTATACAAAAGCATAACTGTCATTGATCGATATTTTGTTCGATACGGAAACGATTAATCCGATATATCTATAGAACCTACAATATCAGTATTCGATATATATCGTATACTTGGGTAAAGCCCTTGTACTAGGTAATACCTTACGCTCCCCTCCCAGCTCAGTGAACACATTACATTCATTCACTGCTTTAAAACGTGTTGAATTACAAGTATAAGCATTTCCAAAACATGCTTGAACCGCCGTTTAGCCGTGTATACTCCTTAGAGTAAAAACATTCAAGCAATATGCGTTAGCGTCTTATACCGTCTAAAGTATATTTATTTTAGAATACGATAATTAGCGTGCCCAGCAGCGTGTTCAGTTACCTTGAACATTCCGTAACGGTAGAATCGGAACAACTTAACCAATTGACAGCTCAACCCGAGACAACTCAATAGTATACTAACGGATTGAGTTGTCCCAACTTTGTGTTGAGTATTGCACAGGTTGAGTTGGCTTCGGGTTGAGTTTTCCCGTATCCGTAATGTTAGCTAACAGTAGTTACTGAACACGGGGCTGGTAAAGATATGTAAAACCAGTGAGTCTATTTATAGAATACCAGGAATTAGCGCGCCCTATGTAAAACCATTGATTTAGATTCGCCCCGAAGTAGGGAAGTTCGGTTTGCATTTTTTCAACAAATGCGAGTTTTAGAAAGAATAAAACATGTTACATATAGTTAAGCATTTTTCTTGGTCTTATGTTGAAACTGTCTATTAACTGGCACACGTTTATATATTGATATAGGTATTTTCAGTAATTAATTCAAGGAGGTAACCCAACAAAACATGGCTTCGACGAGCCTATTCATGCAACCCTAAATTGACTTTTCGACGTCCATTTTTTCATAATGTGACCTCAAATGCATCGTTTTGATTGGCTTTAGACAACCGGTGTTGACTACAAATTGCTCAAATCTTGACAATTGTCTATATCGCCGGTCCAACGACCGGCGATAATGATATTAACCTTTACTATGAACCTTTAAACGGCCTATAAAAGTTTACCAAATTCCAATATAGCTGCAAAACTTTATACGCATTCGTATTGGTTGAGCGTGTAAACAACACCTTATATGGTATTATCATACTAGTGACGAATGCAACCTCGTATTACGTCATATATCGTGGCTACACTTTGTATTCAAGTTCAATAAGTTGCTCTATGTTTATAGGTGAAAGATCAGAGATGCACATTCTAAAAAATCAATGGTTACTTTCTTTTTTGTTAATTTTCCGTTATCTAACTAATGCAAAACTGTCCAACATCTTTGAATTTCGACATTTTGATATTACAGGCGTGAAAATTTGTTGCATTTATTTTTTTTAAATCACGAGACAGTCATGCAATTTAATGTGTGAGTCTCTGCCTAAAATAGAAATATCAGTTTGCACGTACATGTAGTATTTTAGCTGAGGTAGGAAGTAAGCGAGTGAATCTTTCTTTATTTATTTTTTATTTATTTATTGGAGTTAACGCCGTATCAACACAATTTAGGTCATTTCACGGCGTCCAGCGCACCTAACCTAGCTTTCCTGGACCATTGTCTATAACCAGTACTCACCTACCCTTCCACAAGGCCGGAAACTTCTCCATATTATCTAATCAATGGAGGAAAATCGACATTATTGTCGAATTTTGAGGGAAGGGTATAACCTCCCCGGGTGGGATTCGAACCCGCACCCCCTCGGGCACGAGTATCCAAATCCCGGCGCTCTACCAACTGCGCTATCGACCCGGGTTTGAGTGAATCTTTCGAACCGGTGCATTGGAGAGTAGTCATGAATTTTGTTGCCGGATACACGAAAGGATTTAACATGTACATTTTGTATCTCAATTCAGAAAAGATGCGCCTTAATACAAAAGGCAAGCTATTTCGAAATAGAAACATTTTTTTTTTTTTTTTTTTTTTTTAAATAACATGCCAACAAATATAGAAAATTAGAAATGTAAGGCTCAAAGGACATTTTCACACGTGAAAAAAATTTACTCTGACACGAGAAAACATAATCCATTCGAACAAATTAAAAACTGGCGAGCTTTTCACCTAGGTGTAAATGTCCGTTATTTTAATTCTCTTAAAATTACCCGGGCCGCTGCTGTGATACCTCAAGTCAATAGTCCGTCAATATAGTATGAAACTCTTCATAATCAAAAAAGTCCGCAAAAAATAATCTTACATCTGCTCGATCTATAACCTGGTCCTAACTCTTACGCTCTTAAAGTTAAATGGTCCGCTACAGTTAATCATAGTTTGAAAAGATTGTCAATAGAACTCAGTAAAAGTAAGAATTAAAATTCAATGCTACACGATTAGGCTTCTTTATTTATACAGTCCGCTCAAAAGGACAAAAAGGTATATTATTAAAATATTACATTTGAATCCTATCAAATTTGTTTTCAAATAATAAAGTCTCTAACAGTTGAAATATACATGTATAATATTTACAACAATGCGTAATGAAGCAATCGACGATTCTTTTTACAGTTGAAATCTGCAAACGTATTTCTTAAAAAAATAATTTCGATATTGGTATTTATATATTTGCATTTGAATAAATATTTAATGTAATTTCCCAAAACTATCAATCTTATCTTTTCAAATAAAATATTGGCAAATCTCTACTATATCTACTATACACACATTATGATACGCATATTTGTTATACTGTATCCGTACATGTATACTAAACTGGTCCGCTGGTCCGTAGTCTGTAAAATATACCTACTCCTTTTCATGCGAGTCGAAAGGATTTGCGGAAATGTGTTGTATATATATAAAACGCTGATTTTTCGTGTGTTGCACTGTTGATAGAAATATTGCTTATATAGTTTCCCCCAAAATGCTTTTTCTATGTAACTTTTAACGGAAATGGGCTATACTATGACTGCATTAAAAAAACAATAAAATGTCGGCAGTAGAAATCGAAAGGATTTATGTCACGTGACTTTTGCCCATTGCTATCAAAATCTATCTATCACAATATCACGGCGTTGAGACGCCGTGAAATTAACAGAGCAGTATACATGTTAAGTATGTACATTTTGGAAAACAATAGTTTGGTTGTTATTTTCTTTATGTGTATATTATCAAACAACATTCCGACAGACACTGTAAGTATAAATATGTTGGAAAGGTCGGAACTGCCCATTCTTAATTCTGTTTTACGTTGTCATAATCATGGATATATCTCCGTTACAAAATCAGCCTAAGACTTTTAAATTTCCTCAGCGTACATTTGGTCAGAAAAATCCAATTAAAATAAATTTTCAGTCGTCGTGGTTCGCGAATAGGTCGTGGTTGCATTACAATGAAACTAATGATCTCGCGTTTTGTCATGTGTGTATGGTTGCTCATAGGGACAGTAAATAGGCGAACAGTAATATCGACAAAGCGTTCATAATCAATGGCTTTTCTTTTTTTAAAAAGCATGAGTCTTCTTAATGCCATCATGAGTCAATAGAGAGAGTTGTGACTTTGCCAAAGGTGACTAAGGACATAAGTGAGACACTGTCAAACGCGCATGCTGAAGAAACAAGTGACAATTGCAAGTGCCTACTCAAGATTCTTTCAGTCTGCGGTTTCAAAATAGTTGTATTTTTCCTAAATTGCTGACATTCAAAATGAAAAATAAACATCTCCAGATGCAATAAAATCCCATCTAGGGGCAGAAACCCCCTCTCGTACTCTCCCCCTTCACGATCAATGGCCGGACCGCTTTTCAAAAGCTGGCGACGACCCTGGTTACACATAGAAATAGTCAACTAGCATTACTTGAATTATGTATCAGTCTTTTTTTGTAGTCCTATAAATGTAATGGTGCCTTTTTATCATTTGACATTTCTCATAATGTTTTGATTTGTCACAAGATATATCAAATTTGGTCAGGGAATTAGATATGTTATTATGTTATCTACCTCTATGTCTCTGATTTGGTACATGAATGTTTTGAACAATCCCATTTTGACACCAAATATGAACAGTTTTTAATAGCTAACAACATGTGTTGTCACCAGCCTAAGGCAACATATATGTATGAAAAATAAAGCACATTGAACAATAAATAAAACAGTTCTCTATCTAACTTTCAGTTTCACACTACATGTCACCAGCATTTAATACAGTCAATATATAAAATCTTGAGATAGAGAGTTCCAACTTAAAATGTTGTTAAATGTACACAACATTTTTGTAACCTAAAATAGGTATAGTTATAAGTTCCAGAGGGAAAGATGTTAGTCTTCGAAGACTTGTCTAATGAGTTACGTTTAGGTAGCAACAATCAGTGATTTTTATTTGTTTGGGACTTCAGTCCTGAACAAATATATTTACTGTATTTCAGACCCTTTCCCACTTTGAAAATTTACCGAATCCAGAAGTAGTTCCTCACTACCCTCAGTATATATGTACAGAGCAATTCAACAAGATCGTCTGCTATGACAGGTGCATTAATACACTAGTAATCCTAACTATATGCCAGTCGTAAGAATATTTGCTGGTGTGTTGTGCTCTCAGTGGGAATGATCACATTATCTTATGTAATAGAGGGGTATCAACAATTCAGTCACGACCCGTTGTTAGTGCCAGTTGTCAGAAGAGATGTTGCATCATCTTATAAATGTAAGAGAATGGTTCTATAGAAAAGTTTAAAGATCGTCGTAAATGACTTTGATTGATGTCTGAATAGTGGACTTCATTTATTTTACTTACAGATGGGGTAGAATAAATGTGCATGAATGATAACTTTTAAGTGGCAGTTATTGAATTGTTCTAAGAATGACCCTTTTGACTTGTGGCGATTGTGTGAAAAAATCAGTAGTGTGTTCGCCTGACCGGTTCCCTGTTGTATTTATAGGTCGATTGTATAAAGTGTTTTGAACTGAAACAGTGCTGGTCTACCTATAAAACTAATATCACTGAATTGTTCCTTGTGAACAAATGTTTTGTTGGAGCCGGAAATCAAATACCACTTTTCAAACCCGAACAAATTCAGTGCTTTCAGCGCTTTGATTAATATTGCAATAAAACATGTTAAACCATATACTTTCTGGTAGATATGACCAACCATTTACAAAAATGTGTACTTTTAATAGCTTTTGACTGTAAACTAACAAGAAAACTGTAAACAAAACACTGAAAATCACAGTTCCGAAAATTCACTTCATAATGTCACCTTAAAAAAGTATTAGCGCACTTATTACTTTAGATTAGTTCTGTAGACATCAATAGACATCTGTAGACCTGTTCTGTACCTTGAACTTGAACATACAAACACTAATGTCTTTAATGACTAAATATGAGACTCCAAACAATAAAATTGTGTGAAAATAACAAGAATTTTTGGCTTGTCTTCTTTAGTAAGGATGTTAGTATAGGCAGTTTCTGTCAAGTTTAGAAAGAAGACCTTACATACCAAAAGAATGAATATAATAATTAACTTAATTATAGAAAATAGTTATTCAGAGTGTTAAATTACCATGCCTACTAACTTAAAATTACATAACACCAGGAAAGCGATGAAGACTAAGAAACTCTTATATCCGTTTTAAAGGTGATTTAAACTATGCAAAAGTTTTTAACTGTATTAAGGCTAATTTTAAACAAGCATGCTTTCAACAGATTAGTGTAATACAATCAAACCTGGGTATCAAGACCACCTACAGATTAAGACAACCTGTATACAAGTATACATATGTCGACAAAATGATACCACTAATTTAACTTGGATTGTTCATTATCAATTTAACTTTAGTATATTAGAAGCACTACAATTTTTAGCACACACAGGGGGTCTTTACACACAGATTTAATAGTGTAATGGAATTTTAATAAAATCAATCTCAACACAATAGAACAAGCCAAAACAGTGTGCACTTCTGAACATCAAAAAGTAAAACAATAAATTTGTGTCATTCCATACCAAATCACCCAAAAAACAAACATTTCCCAGTTCAAGTCTTAGATTTTTCTGAATTTTAACCACATCAAATATAATCTTATTCATAGAGAAATCCAAAATTTTAGTGTTGTGCTCAAAATAGTTTTTGAGATACAGATGTTTGAAGTTGGTACGTATTGCACTATTATTGAAGTAAGAAATTTGTCAGTTTTTAGCCATCTTTGAGGGCAACATTTTTAAAGAAAGAGAGCTCTCAGAGTCCCTTAATTCCATATATGTACTCACATTTAGGTAAATATTTGAATTTAATAATCATTTAAATTCTTACTTTTTCCTTTTTTGAGAAATATTGAACGGAAAATGGCCCCGCGGCCAAATTGCGCAAAACGTTAATTCAGTGCTGTATAAGTATTGATTTATAAATTGCTATATTTTCTTTATCATAATTTATCTTTATCACAATCATAATAATGTCAAACCACATCGATAACCACGAGGTAAGGACAACGCCTACGAAAGTATTTAGCAAATTGATTGTAAATACGAACAGGATTGGGTACGAATCGTATATTTTGGTTTTGTGTAAGGCAGTGGCTAGAGTTACGGTACCGTAACTCTAGACCCAGGTTCTAGAGTTACGGAAGATCCGTAACTGTAGACAACTCTGGCAGGGTGGTGGATGAAATAACAATTGGATAAGTCACGTCGGTAAATATTTGTTTATTTCGAGTGATATTGAATATAAACAAGTTTTTCGATGTTAAAAAGTTGAAACATACGCATGCTATTTGACTTCCGTAACTCTAGACAAGCCTGACAGGGTTGTCTACAGTTACGGAACTTCCGTAACTCTAGAACCTGGGTCTGCCGTAACTCTAGCCACTGCCTTTGTGTAAAAACATAGTTTACGAAGACTGCATATTACAAATCAATGCATGCAGTCATTTAAAAAAAACAATTTCTCAATTTGTATAATATTGCCATCAGCAATATGCCACTAAATTTTGCAATTTTCTTACAACGTGTTCTACTTTCGCTTTTTAATTATTGCCGACTTACCAATTTATCCCCTTGGCGGACGCGCACCAATTGTAATTGAGAGCTTATTTTCGGTATACCGCGCGTAAATACAAGTGAAAAAATTGTATTAGTAGAAAAACGCAAATTGTAATTCTTTACCTACAAGGTTTGTCATAACCTTCTATTTATAGAATGACCTAAACTAGCAGAAGGTGAAGGGCAGGCAGGTTTATTCGGCGGATAAATTATCGAATTCCGCGGTTTAAATATCAAGAATGTTAAAAGGGCTGTAAAAGCATTATTATTAGTTCAATTTTCATCATTTTTGTGTATAACATTTTAGACACATCCAGTTATCCATAAAAGTAAAAAAAAAAAAATGAACCCAAAATTTACGTCTTAATTTTACATAAAAATTTATCCGCGAAATCCAATTTGAATTCCCCGGACAAGATAAAACTACCTACTACAGCATTATTTGTAGATAAAATGTTGTTTTTCTTCTTTCAGAAAGAAGATATTATATCAGACTTGAGATATGAAATTTTAAAAATCAATTATTTGGATTAATTTAGTACTAATTGGCATTCCAAAATACGCTATGATATCACAGAAATTTTGTCCGCAGAATCCATAATGGATTCCCCGGACAAGATAAAAATCCCTACAGAAGCATTAGTATGTGTCCAAATGCTATATTTTTTATTTTATTTAAAAGATTTTATATCATACTTGAAATACTAAAAATAAAATTGAAAAAAAATGCAATAAAAAAATACCAAAAAGTAGTATTCAATTTACTGTATGAAATTCTATAATTTTTCTCAGTTGATATACCTGAGTGGACATTTTCATATATCTCAGATATCATAAAACTATCTATAAAAACCTTATTATACGTCAAAATGTTTTATTTTTTGCTTTTATTACAAACTTATTATAAATAAAACTTCATATACAACTTAAAGCAATAGAATAATTAATGCCTAGTTGGTAAAAAATGCACTTCTAAATAACATGCATGCGGATAAGTTTTGATTCACCAGAGAATTTAAACATTAAACAAACGAAAATATATTTCGATAAAACGAAATAATTATTTCGAAAAAACGTAATAATTATTTCGATTTAACTAAATAATATTATTTCGGGTTTTTTTTTCGAAATAATTATTTCGAAAAAACGTAATATTATTTCGTTAATTCGAAATAATATTTCGAATAAACGAAATAATATTTCCTAAAAACGAAATAATATTACGTTTAAACGAAATAGTTGTGATAATAAAAAAAGTATTTCAAAATGTCACTTTAGGGGCTCCGTACTTTAGGGGCTCCGTACAAACGCATTTTATAGGGCTAAATAATAGTTGTAACCATAGACGTAGAGTATATTATTCTACGTCATTGGTTGTAACTTTATTTTTAGAAATTCTTGTTTGAAACACACTAATTGTAAACGAGATGATAGTAAAATCACAATCATTTTGTGCAATTAGTCATAGAAATATACTAAACATGATATTGGTCGCTAGAAAATGTTTTCCATATATCATTAAACAACATACAAAAGTGTAATTACTCGCCTAAATGTTTATTGTTTATTCTATAATGAATTGCTTATAAAAAGGTTTTTTAAACGCTTGCTAAGATTTGAAATAAGCAAATATATTCCGATTTAAAGGGGGCATATACGAGTAAGTAAAATTATATCGTATAAGTAATAATGTTAATTAGATTATTGATTAGAATTTTAGATTAACGTGAAATCATGAATTTGAATCAACCCAATTTCACGTGTTAATACATTTTATTTTGTTTGCCATAAACAATTTTTAAATGTTTGCGCTTAAAAAGTTGTTTTTGTTGTTGTATACAATTAGTGAATATTTAAAAAAAAAGTTTTCCAAGCATAATTGAAACATGAACAAATTCGTGATTAGTTGAAAGAATGTATGTCACACTTCATACTTTAACGAGGACACATTATAACACGAACTTATTTTTTCATTTTGAAGTACCAAACGAAAGTGCCGACAAAGAATTATTATCTATGTTCAACTTTTAATCCTATTGCGTTGTGTTTTAAAACTTGACAAACACAATTATCATTACATTTGTAAATAAAGTAATTAAAATTTGAAACACTCCCGAATGTCATAATGATATTATTGTTACCAACAGCTTTTGTGTAAAAAAGATTTTTGTATTCAATATTTAAAATACTTTACATTTAACATCGTCATTGATTTCTTTAATAATAATTGAATTGTTTTATGACATACCTGTTATGAATATACAATTCTAAAAAAGTTCTGTTCTTTCTGTTCTATTCTAAAATGCATATACAATTTTAATCGGATTATCGCGATAAGAAACAGTAGCACTTTTGACGCGTGTCATATGTATAATACAGAACACGTGTACTATAATATTGTTAAAGCTCCTGAACCACGGGGGCCCAACTCCGTCACAACGTGAGTGGATTTCTGTCGAGCTTATGTCACGGATGCATGTCGATAGTGTTACGGATTTTTGACGAGCACTGAAGAACTAAACGGACAGAAAAAGGTAGTTACGTATTTTCCTATCGATAAGAAGCCAATGATAAGTAATATTTGTCAAGCGATGATTTTTAAACTCTTATCAATGTCTTTTTTATTGAAGAAACAACCAAAATGCAAAACCTAGATGTCACGGATTTTTTCCCGTCATGTCACAGTTTATATGACAATACTTTCGTTAATGTCACAGTATTACTGACGATAGTTTTCATTTTTTCAGGCTTCCCGAGCAAAATGTAGATGTTGTCCCGGGTTGTTTACCTCTGAAACGCAAGCCGTTCATAGCGTGGCTTCATTTCATCCAATATGGTCTGTTTTCCATTTTGATTTTCAACGATGATGGCAAACTTAAACCAAGGACGTACAGGACAAAATGCTTTGACATTAACCCAAGTGAAAGTTGATGTTTTAACGGAAACATCTAGGAGCAAACTTGAATGTCCGTGAATGTCCAGCTTATAACTGAAGATAAGCAATTCATCTAAAAAGTGTTCATAGATAAGCATTATTATATACTAGATGGGAGCCCGTGCAAGCACGGGCTTTAGCAAACTTCTCACAGTGCTTAAGTCACGCTTTGTTATTGATTTGATAAAGGGAGATAACCTAGAACTATTTTTAGACACAAAAAACCCACTATTTTTGTTGATTTTTGGCAGTTTTTGCAAATATCAAGAGGCTTTGTCAAAAAAGAATTGTCAACTTGATATACCGGTATATAGGTGCTCCAGCGACAAACAAAAGATTTATTCAAAGCTGCGCAGTTTCTTCCACAAAACAGGAAACTCGCAAATTTAATAGTATAGAAGCTTCTGAGTCCTATGTTCTTTCACGGATACATTTGACAAAGATAGTGTTATGGTAGCTTTGACTCAGATTATAGTAACACCACTTTGTACAGTGATACTTGTGATATTGTTTTCTAGATGAATTGCATGTGTCTCTAAATGTTGAAGTTTCTGACAATAATAACAACATTACAAAGCGTCTGACACATATGAAAAATGTCCATACAGGGCACATAAAGTAGTAATTCAAGTAGGCACCATAGAGCTCTTCAAAGGAATCTTCTTGAGTATACAACAATGTTTTTGTTTATGATGGTTTTGTAATCATATGTTTCTTAATAAATAGATAATTTCGTTACTTCACATGTAGATTTTTAACCTCCTTTTGTTTATCAACAGTTATTATTAAACATCTTTTTGTAAATGAATGATTAGTTTTGTTTTATTAATCATGTAAAGTATACATGTATACTTGTACATTTTTGCCTTATGTTTATGTTTTACTATAAGTTAACTTTTATTGTTTTGCTTGAGGATACAATCAATGTTAAACAAGATTTTTTAAATGTTTCTACAAGCTTTGGATTCTCTGACTTGTAGAATTTTGTGAATTCGTGCCCAGCTCCTACCAAGACTTTTTTATGTAAAAGTATGGAACTGCTTGGGTAAAAAATGATCTAGTACTGGTTAGAAAGATGTTTGTTGAGCTGCATACATTACTGTTTTGAGTTTTGATAAGTGTACATGTCATGAATCAAATGCAGTAAACTTTAAGTTTGATCAACATACTTATTGTTATTTCAGCTATTTAGATAGTCCCTGGACAAGCTGATCATTTGTTCTGATCTGTTATGTTTTACATGGGTTGAAACAGTTAAATGTTTTTACACTATAATGCGTCTGAGATCATCTCGGAGATTATTCACATTGGTGTACTGTACATGGATAACTCACAATCATAAGTTATGATGAACAAAAAAACGGGCTTGGGGCTATTGAATGAGAATTGATTATGAATATCCTATTTATAGGCTTGGGTGACATTGTCTTGCCAGATTTCAACATGAAAATATGCATACATTATTTTTGTAAAGTGCTTGTTAATGTCAGTCATCGTAAAAGAAACACGTATTTGAACACGTTACTCCAATTATCTGCATGAATGAACAAACCATGACGCGTATCAGTTGATTATTTAACAATAAATCATTTGATATAAGTCCATTACATGAATTTGTATTTGAATTCTAATAAAAACATGAATAAATTCTCAGGATACAAATTCCAGAAACAACTTATGTACAGTATTTTTGGTGCAATTTCCGACCACTGGAGTTGATAAAAATGAATTGAATAGTTCCAGCTTTTTTCTTATTTAGGCAACTATGACTTATGTTTCAACATTTCTTGTGAAACTATCTGCAAGTATAATTAAGAAACAATAAACAGAAGTATAAAAGCAAAACTGTATGTAATCGCAGTTGTAATAAGCTGTAAGTTAAAATTAAAACTTAACAATAAAAAATGTGCTCACAAATAATATCAAATTCGAATATAAGTCAATCCATAAAGGACATAAGGCAATATTTTCGATGGGTCAACTTGATGATGGTCTCTGATTGGCTGTGAGCCTTTTTCAGGTTCATGTAAGCCTGGTACCCTAACTGACGTGCGTGATAGTTTATGTCGACGCGTATCAGGTAAAATACATGGTTCCTGATAAAAGTACAATTTTGAAACATAATCGATTTTTAAAAAATATACTTTTGTTTTGCTACGTTTTTACGCTTTATATTCAACGCATTGAGTGGATCATCAAGTCCTACACTTGTTTTATATTTGGAAAAATCTGTGACCCTATAGACAGAAAACTGTGACATGAGATACAACCTCGTCATAAATACCGTGACATATTATTGCAAACGGATTTCACAAACTGCTACTAGTCGCTTACCGACTTGATCAAAACTTATTATACCATAAAACATAATCTAAGAAACAATCTTAGTATTAAAGAAGCGTCATTTAACTGGTTTAAACAGTTCTGTATCTTATTTCTAGTAAAAATCCGTGACACTATCGACAGGCATCCGTGACATTAGCTCGACAGAAATCCATTCACATTGTGACGGAGTTGGGCCCCCGTGTGAACGGAGGCATGCAGTTATATTAATTGATTCACGGGGGCCCAACTCCGTCACAACGTGAGTGGATTTCTGTCGAGCTTATGTCACGGATGCCTGTCGATAGTGTAACGCATTTTTGACGAGCACTGAAGAACCAAACGGACAGAAAAAGGTAGTTACGTATTTTCCTATCGATAAGAAGCCAATGATAAGTAATATTTGTCAAGTGATGATTTTTAAACTCTTATCAATGTCTTTTTATTGAAGAATCAACCAAAATGCAAAACCTAGATGTCACGGATTTTTTCCCGTCATGTCACAGTTTATATGACAATACTTTCGTTAATGTCACAGTATTACTGACGATAGTTTTCATTTTTTCAGGCTTCCCGAGCAAGATGTAGATGATGTTCCGAGTTGTTTACCTCTGAAACGCAAGCCGTTCATAGCGTGGCTTCATTTCATCCAATATGGTATGTTTTCCATTTTGATTTTCAACGATTATGGCAAACTTAAACCAAGGACGTACAAGACAAAAGGCTTTGACATTAACCCAAGTGAAAGTTGATGTTTTAACGGAAACATCTAGGAGCAAACTTGAATGTCCGTGAATGTCCAGCTTATAACTGAAGATAAGCAATTCGTCTAAAAAGTGTTCATAGATAAGCATTATTATATACTATATGGGAGCCCGTGCAAGCACGGGCTTTAGCAAACTTCTCACAGTGCTTAAGTCACGCTTTGTTATTGATTTGATAAAGGGAGATAACCTAGAACTATTTTTAGACACAAAAAAAACACTATTTTTGTTGATTTTGACGCGTATCAGTTGATTATTTAACAAGAAATCTTTTGATATAAGTCCACGTGAAATTGGGTTTATTCAAATTCATGATTTCACGTTAATCTAAAATTCTAATCAATAATCTAATTAACATTATTACTTATACGATATAATTTTACTTACTCGTATATGCCCCCTTTAAATCGGAATATATTTGCTTATTTCAAATCTTAGCAAGCGTTTAAAAACCTTTTTATAAGCAATTCATTATAGAATAAGCAATAAACATTTGGGCGAGTAATTACACTTTTGTATGTTTTTTAATGATATATGATATACTACCACGTACGTCAGTTAGGGTACCAGGCTTACATGAACCTGAAAAAGGCTCACAGTCAATCAGAGACCATCATCAAGTTGACCCATCGAAAATATTGCCTCATGTCCTTTATGGATTGATTAGTATTCGAATTTGATATTTTTTTGTTAGCACAAATTTTTTATTGTAAAGTTTTAATTTTAACTTACAGCTTATTACAACTGCGATTACATACAGTTTTGTATTCTTATACAATGTACTTCTGTTTATTGTTTCTTAATTATACCTGCAGATAGTTTCACAAGAAATGTTAAGACATAAGTCATAGTTGCCTTAATAAGAAAAAAGCTGGAACTATTCAATTCATTTTTATCAACTCCAGTGGTCGGAAATTGCACCAAAAATACTGTACATTAGTTGTTTCTGGAATTTGTATCCTGAGAATTGATTCATGTTTTTATTAGAATTCAAATACAAATTCATGTAATGGACTTATATCAAAAGATTTCTTGTTAAATAATCAACTGATATTTTGGTATCATGGTTTGTTCATTCATGCAGATAATTGGAGTAACATGTTCAAATACGTGTTTCATTTACGATGACTGACATTTTCAAGCACTTTACAATAATAATTGTATACATAAATTATTTTCATGTTGAAATCTGGCAAGACAATGTAACCCAAGCCTATAAATAGGATATTCATAATATTAAAACGTCATTTAACTGGTTTAAACAGTTCTGTATCTTATTTCTAGTAAAAAATCCGTGACACTATCGACAGGCATCTGTGACATTAGCTCGACAGAAATCCACTCACATTGTGACGGAGTTGGGCCCCCGTGTGATTTGATATGGTTCATTTAATCAGTATTTTAATGCGTTGACAATAGGTATGTGCTATAGATGGTATAAGTGTATTAAAAATTATCTAATGATAAGATGAGATTAACTTACACAATCAACATTAATAATTGATATTATCAGTAGAAAATGGTTTCACATACATTACAAAATTGCGTAATTGAATGTAATTTAAGGATACAATTTCACAAATTTATAATGTAGCAAGGGGACAAAATAAATATCATTATTTTAAATGTACAGAAGAAAACAAATCTGACTATGGAATTTTATCTATTGCAAACCTTGTAGAGTTTGTTTTAAATGATTATAATGTAGATTTTACTAATGTAAGGTATGATATTACGGCAATGCGCCCACATCTATAAATATATTTGCTTATTTCAAATCTTAGCAAGCGTTTAAAAAACCTTTTTATAAGCAATTCATTATAGAATAACCAATAAACATTTGGGCGAGTAATTACACTTTTGTATGTTGTTTAATGGTATACGGAAAACATTTTTCTAGCGATCCATATAATGTTTAGTATATTTCTATGACTAATTGCACAAAATGATTGTGATTTTACTAGGTGAGGACGGGTATGACTAAAGCACGCAATGGAGATTTTGAGGCGAAATGGACGAAATGGAGAATTTATGGCGAAACGGAGTTTTAATTGTTTAATAACTTTTTTTCTCCAATGATAATATTTATTTTGTTTACTGAAAATGAACATAGGCATAAAATACAACACAAATATCGATAAACATTTAAAAAATGTGTTACTTAGATTGATTTATTGCCGAATTCCTACAAATTATCGTACCAAGTCCATTTCGTACACGAATGGAGACGAAATGGAGTCTAAATTGATTAATAACTATTTTACTCCAATGATAATATTGATTTTGTTTACTGAGAATGAACATTAATGTAATAAACTACACAAATATCGATTAAGATTTAAAAAAGTATAACTTTGATTGTATTGCCAAATTCCTAAAAATTATCTAACCAAAGTCCATTTCGTACACGAAATGGAGTCTTAATTATTTAAAAACAAATTTCCAATGATAGTATTGATTTTGTTTACTGAGAATGAACATTATTATAATAAACTACACAAATATCGATAAAGATTTTAAAATGTTATACTAATTTCGATTTATGGCCGAATTCCTACAAATTATTAAACCTAAGTCCATTTCGTACACGAAATGGAGACGAAATGGAGTTTTAATTGTTTAACTAGATGGGAGCCCGTGCAAGCACGGGCTTTAGGTAATGACAGTTCTCGAAACTGTTCCTCGAAACAGGCATGTTTAAAAGCCATATGAAACTTGCGAATCTGGCTCTTCTCATGAATAGTCTTATTCCTGCGATTCAGCTAGATGGAATTCTGTTCCATCTAGATGGAAATCTGTTCCATACACAGAAGGAATGAGGGATGAACATTAATTAATACGTATGACTTGCAGGACAAAAAACAAATAACAAAAGGTGTTCGGCATCACAGCCATTGAGTAGTCCAGTCGCGTTTTCTGATAAAATAAAAATGTGAAAAATCATAAGAAATGAATGTAAAATGTGAAAATTTGAAAACGTGAAGTCTTGCAATGTAGGACTAAGCCATTGGGGCGCGGCCTGACTGGCGAGTCGATGAATCCGCACACTGAGAACTACACAGCTGTACGTCTCAAGAAAGAGTTCTTTTAAAAGGAATTCACTCTTTTACTAAACTAAATAATAAGATACAGCAGGGCCCCTTCTTACCTTTGTGCGGATTCCCATGTGCAGCGTGTGCCCCGGTCGCGTGCTCCTGGTGATGTTCCGCCATATTGAGCTTGCTTGTGAAAAAATGGACCGAGAATATGTCCTCCCATATTACACCGCTTCGTAGCTCCCTTTGAACACGTATAAATTTTACCTATGTCTCTGATAGCTCCCAAGTGATACTTTGTGGTGCAGTAATTTCTATAAGAATCTAATTATTGTAACTATCAATTTGTCACCGTTCTTGTGAATTGGCAGACAGATCGCAGTATCTCTCGAAATTAAATGTGAAGTGTTTTATTCTGCATAATGTAAAATATAAGAATTGGGTGAGTATGCCGTTAATGGGTATTATTTCGAGAACAAAGAAGACATGCTTGGTGATTATTCAAAAAATGGCAAGAAGGTTGCACGTATTCTTCGTGATTCCCCATGATAATACAGCAGTTACAGTCATGTGACAGAGGCATTACATTCGTTTCAGTAAAGATTAGAAATATTTTACTTCACGTCGAGAATCAAACTCGATTTTCCGGTTTGACGTGTCTATTTTTAGTTTTATCTAGAACTATTTTTAGACACAAAAAACCCAGTTTTTGCAAATATCAAGAGGCTTTGTCAAAAAAGAATTGTCAACTTGATATGCCGGTATATAGGTGCTCCAGCGACAAACAAAGGATTTATTCAAAGCTGCGCAGTTTCTTCCACAAAACAGGAAACTCGCATATTTAATAGTATAGATAACTATTTTTCTCAAATGATAATATTGATTTTGTTTAATGAAAATGAACATTAATATAACACAAATATCGATGAAGATTTTAAAAATGTTATAATAATTTGGATTTATGACCGAATTCCTACAAATTATCAAAACAAAGTCCATTTCGTACACGAGAGTGGAAACGAAATGGAGCAGACATCGGGGAAATGGAGTTTTAATAGTTTATTAACTGTGTATGGCAATTAAATACTGATTAAGTCAATTGATAATGAAAAGTAGTTCAATTAAATGCACAAATATTGATAAAGATTTTAAAATGTTTAGATGGAAATATTACTTAAGTCCTTTAGATTATCAATCGATGTCCTTTTCGTAAGTGAAATATACCACGAAATGGAGTTTTGAATGTTTCTTTAATAAAAAATAATAAGTGAAACAAATTGAGGTGCATAATTAAATACATTATATATATAAAGCAGTAAGCGAAATCACTGGCAAAATGGACAACGAAATCAATAAATCATTATTATTCGTTGACGCAAACAAATGAAGAATCTTGGGCAAAATGGAGCAGTCACTGGCGAAATGGAGTTTTATTTGTTTAAAGCAACTGCACCACTAATTTTGTTAATTAATATTGGGAAATAGTATTATAAATCACACTAATATCTATTAAGATTAAAAAATTAAATTGGAAGTATTACCGAAGTCTTACCAATTTTCAAACTTCAGTCCATTTCGAAAGTAAAATGGACCGCGAAATGGAATTTTAAATGTTTGATGACTGTGTTATAGCAATCATAATACAAATATAATAAACTATACAAATAGTAATACAGATTAAAACCCGTTTCAGAACAGATTCTTTTTTAGGGACTGAGCAATACTCATCATCCAAGCAAGTGGGATATCTTAACGATGTCAAAGTATCAAACCAGTCTTAGAACTTTTAATAAATATTCATAAACAAAGAAAATGCATTCATGCGAGTTAGATCACATGGCCTGATCCAGAGGGGTCGTTAGTGGGGAGTACGGTTGGGGTACGAGAGGGGTGTCCCCTTCCGAAGATATGGGAAATTTTTGAATTTTTGCATGTCTAAGGTGTAAATCTGAGTACTTTTGAAAACTCTTTAAAAGGATAAAATGACGCTAAAAATTGGTAAATTATCATTACATTTTATGAAAAAAGTCAAAGCCTGTCCGTAAAAAAACTATTTTGTAAATCCTAGTTTTTGGCTAAACCCAGTGTTAAATCAAAAACACGTTAATCCATTTAATACTGCTGTCTTACGGGGTCGTTAAATTGGGTGGTTCGGGAAGGGTATCTCTCCTGACGAAAAACATGATTTGGCACAGCAAATTTGAGCACTTTTGGGCACTACTGAGGAAATATTGAGCGCTATAATTGAGGTATCCTTCATGCATGTGCCCGTTTTGTTCGTTTAGATTTAATTTGTTTGCTTATTTAATCCCGTTCTCGAACCCCTAGGTTTTCAAGTAACGAGAATGGATAAAATCGTGATTTACAAAAAAAATCAGCAATTTCATCATGTAATTGCCGAGAATTTATAAAAAAATACACTTGGTAACTAGTATAAAATCACCGAATGCAATGAGAAAATTCTCTGATTTAACATCAAAAAAGGCGGTTTATGATACGTTTTTTTAAATAAAGAGGCTTAGCTTATTGTGTTGAAATTCAGCGTTGTTGTGAGTTTTTCGGACGTTTTCAGTGGATTGTTGGGACGATTTAAAACGTGGAAATCCGCCGAAGATTTACATTTTTCGATTCCTTTGGAAAAAATCATAATACAAGTATTTAAAACACAAATTGATATAAGATAAAAGCAACGATTTAAAGATTAAAGAAACACAAGCCTATGAATTTATGATTGGATGAAAAAAATAATTAACCACTGATTAATTTTAGTCTTGTTTACTTAAGAAAACTTGTTGTAGGGTAGGTCACTCTTGAAAAGTTACTTGAAAGTTTAATTCATTTACCTACATTTTCTAAACAAAAAACAAAAAACAAAAAACGCTCGCTTTTTCCGATTTTAACTTACTTTTAATTAACTCATTTTAATGACAAACATTCATTCGACTATACTCGGCTTTTCTCAGTCTAACTTGCTATGAAAATCGCCGATGTCCACCATAAACACTTAATTTATGTTTAGACTTGGTCACTTTTTAAAATTAATTCGGAATTTTAATACCATAAAAAACCATCAGACGACCGTGCATGTTTTCGAAGTTCGAGTGTCATAATAGTGACGTATAAAATGCACTTGACAAGCTGTCCTCGTTTTTTCTCTGTCTAACTTGCTATAAAAACGCCGATGATTTCCACTAGTAAATAAGATTACAGAGTGCACAATAACCAAATTTAGGCCTCGTAAGCTAGTTACCATGGTAATTTCACAGTCACTGGTGGCGGTCTTAAATGTACTATTGAGGTATGTGTAATATAGACAATATACATTTCTTTTATTAATGTACAATATACTCGTACATAACATGTTCTGTTAACCGTTTGACTGTTTTTTTGTTTTTGGATACATTTTGTTTCATAATCACATGCATATCATGTAATATGCCTTGATTGGAAAATAAACTTGTAAACTTGTAAACATAGCAATTGGTATCCATGTGTCTGTATAGAGGGACCATACACTTGCACGATCAATGATTTGAACGCTTAATAAGGCCCGATCTGGGTACCCTGAGATGCTTGAATGTATCAATTAAGATCATTATCTTTATAATAGATCGGATGAGTGATTTCATATTAAAATTTATATAAAAGTAAAGTTTATATTGCTTTGATGGTGCCTATTTTGTTCCCTTTTCTTTGTATGAGAGTCAATATCTGTGGGGCCAGGTGGGGGGACGTGCCCCCTGTGCCCCCCCCCCTCGGTTAGTCCGGGCTTGTTGGAAGAATTTTAGTCTTGACTTAGGCCTAAACATGGACCCTTCGACCACAAGACATCTCGTCCCCTATACATTACGACACAATGACATGCGTAAGACATACCTACTCCAATATAATACACATGGTGTATTCTGACACACCCTAGGTTTTCAAAGAGATAATTGAATCAAATTTCATATCAAAATACAATATGGTATCACAAAACAAGTTGTATTACCAAAATATTTATACAGTAATTGCGAAAACAAATCAAACTACGACTTGTCTTGGATGGTATATGAAAAACAATTCAACAGTGAGTAAATCAATCCTGCTTTCTGATATGTAATCTTAAATGTTGATTCTTGATATACGATTTAAATTTGTAAAAAAAAATCATCTTAATCACTACTTTATATGAAATTAATCAATAAATTGTGTTCAGTGACTCGACTTTTGGCAATGTAAACGTTTAGATAGCGGCTATCGACGTTAAAATGCGATCTGAAAATACAATTCATGTATTTTATCGGTTCTGATTATTTTAAACATCCTTAAAATTATCAAATAATTTATCTTAAAATTATTTATTAAGAACCAATTTTAAGAATCTCCGTATTTTTACATTAATACATTCTCGTACCCAGAGTCTAGTAGGATTCTCAATACTAGCCTCTGGCGCCACATGGCTAATTTCAGGAATGAAACGTCATAATTTTTGCCGATATCGACCAATCAGAATGCTTTCGCGAAAAGTTTCGCGACAAACGTCATCTGGCGCTTAACCTATCAACCAATCCAATTGTCGCTTACATAGCGCCTTCATCTAAAGTTTAAGATAGTGTTAGTTATTTCTGTAACCAAGGTGACACATAATCTAGGGTCTATCTATATAAACATGACAGCAGTCCTGCTGTTTTATGGCTTTAATCCTTTGAACAGAACAGAACAGAACAAATCTTTTATTTTCAACTCAGGTATATGTTGTACAGCAAGAGGAAAAAACAAATATAAATTAAATTATACAATGGTATCCGGTGGAAGGAAGAGATATAGATTTGCTAGTAATATACATGTACAGTATAACCTGCAATAACAGCCATCTATAATAAGCGGTCACCTGCTGTAAGCAGCCAATCTGGCTTCCTCCCAATGAATATCACTCTATTTTGCACCTGTTATAAGCAGCCACCTGCTGTCTGTGGCCAGTGGTCACCCATTTCCTAACAAATTCATCAATTTACCTGTATTAAGCGGTCACGGTCAATTAAATTTCAGAATTAACAAAGTGTCACCATCATTGTATAATGGTCCAGATGTGTGAAAACCCACCCAGTATATCTTATAACAGTCAAACTTTATCAACATAGTGTCATCACATAAAGTAAGACTTCTAATATACAACTGACATTGTCACTTGTGCCCTTTTTGAAGATCATTTAGTACGAAACTGCATAAATAATTATCTTTAATACGATTGGACAAATCAAATATATAATATATAGCTTATATTTAAATATGTGTTTAAATTTTTAATTCATTTTAATTTAATTAAATAGTTTTCTTAATTTAGATTATTTTAAATTAGTATTTTAAAAAAATTCATGGCTGCTTAATGCAGGTTATACTGTATAATAAATCATAGCAAATAATTTATGTCTCTAATGAGGTCACGATTACAATATTTGCAACATAGCATCGAGTAGTTGATAGTTGAGAGTTAAAATTTCCAGCTCTAAAAAAACAGCTATCATTTCATAATTTATGTGACATTGTTGAAATACACTGTAAATAGGTTTTGCATGCGATGTAAAACATTTCAACAAAAAGAGAGAAGGAAAATCAACTACAACAAAACAAAGCTAAACGAAAAGAATAGTCAGCCATAGCTAAAGGTAGTGGACATCATAATTTAAAAAAAAGGATATGAATGTCAGAGTTATGTATGGTATGGCAGAAACGACGGTGTCTTGATGAATCGTATAATGAGTTTTTATCACTTAGAATCTATTGGCTGTATTTGGCAGTAAATATTTTGAAATATGTAGCTACATTACGCGTTGAAGGTATAAAATTTAAACCATCGTTACTGAAACTTTCGATACCAAAATTCGAAACTTAGGAAAGCAGAGTGTGAGTAGCTTTATATGTGCTGACGTCATTCGGAAAGATATTTACCGCCATTACTCAGTGTGTATGGTAGAGTTAGCGTTTTCAAAAGATTGAAGTTTAACTTTTGTAGACACTTTAGGTAAGAGTGATTTAATTACCTTTCTATTCAGTGACATGCTCAATCCTGTTCTGTTTTCTTTGTGACTTTACACGGAGGAACGTATTGACCAATGACCCTGTTCATGTTTGTGACAGAAACCTGCTTGAGTTACGTCCCTTTATCTACTATTATAGACACCAAAGTTAATTAAACCATCGTTACTGTAAAGTAACGATGGTTTCAGTTTTTACTAAGTCTGTTCAGCGCTTGAAGGAGTCTCCAGATTTTGTATAATTATTACCGAAGTTGGCTATTGGTGTTAAGATATGGTTTAAACATTTGAATCACCATTTTGGACTGAACATTTATTGAATATACTAGTAGCAAATACTAACAAACTTAGATAGTTGTAATATCTGACACTAAAATGCTACTCAGTTTAATTGTTCTGGTATCGCTTGCATTAAATTGTTGTAAACGTATGGACATTACATTGAATCTATTGCAGTGTATATTATCTTAATGAATCGTTTCCTTTATTAATCTTCAAACTATAACACGAAATTTTACAGACTGTTTTAAATTGGTAACGAAGGCTTATTGTTAGTAACGATGGTTTTACTTTCCAGATTTCCAAAATGCCAAAGAGTAGAGCTGAAATTCAGAAGGCATACCGACAAAGGCTAAAAGAGAAGAACAACGATGAATATCTTAGAAAGGAAAGAGAACGTAATAGGCGCAGTTATGTCCCTTCTGAAAGACTCTCTGAAAGAGACAGAAAACGAAGAAATGAAATGAATCGTGAGAAACTTCGAAGATTTTACACTCGGAAACGACAAGAACGAATGAGAAATAATGAGCTGATTTCTGACACAAGTGGGTATGAGAGTGGACAGGTAGACAACATGCACGAAAGAGGGCGAATGACTGTACGTCTCCCATTCCAGAACAATCGGAAGAAAGGGGCTATGTTAAGATGGAGGCGTGAATTATCTGAAGCTACGTCCCGCATACGACTACTGGAGCAAGAAAGAAAAGAACTTGTTAAAAAGTATAGATCCACCCAGAGATCACTTCAAAGAATGAAAAAGAAGAAGCTAGATAATGGACCAGATACACCTAGAAGAGAAACTGAAAAGCTGATGAATGATACAGTGTTAAATGAAAACCAGAGAGAAAAAATTCGAAAACGTTTGCTGCTTGGGAATGTAATGATTGGTGAGATAAAAGCTACAAAAGAGAAAACACCTCTTGGTTCAATGAAATCTCTCCACAGGATTATATCAGGTAAAATAGTGAAGAAGTACAGATGCGCTGGTATGTTGGCAAAAAGAACTGGGTTGAGCAGACACAAACTTTCAAAGTGTGAAAGCAAGGACCACCAACTGAAAAAACCTACAAGAATAAGTACTGTAAAAAGAAACAAAAGCTGTATAGAAGAATTCTTGAAGCGCGAAGATAATAGTAAACTAAAACCAGGTAAAGCTGACGCAACTAGAATAAAGAAAGGCGTGAAGATTCAGACGTATGTACTAACAGATTACCTAAAAAATCTGTACAATAAATTTAAAGCAGAAAATCCATCAAATCAGATATCATTCACGTCATTTTATAGGTCAAAGCCAAAGTATATTCTAACGGCAGCATATTCAAGTGCAAACTCATGTCTTTGTACTAAACACCAGAATGCCGCGCTGATAGTGAAGATGATTCGAAGAGCTGACGTAGATATTCCTTTAAATCCTGAAGATGTTTGTGAGAATATGCCAAGTATTGAATTGCTAGATCAATCACTTGATGACACCGTGTCGTTGAAACAATGGAAACGCGTCGAAGTAGATGAGAAAGGTAAAAAGAAGTTTATCACCAAAATAGTTGAAAGCAAATTAAACAAAGACAAGTTCCTTGATCAATTTGAGAAGCAGATGACTGAATTCAGGGAGCACGTTGGTCGTGTTGGAAAGCAATACGAAGAACTCAAACGTCTGAAACTTAACCTTCCTAAACATGAAATCATGGTCCAACTTGATTTCGCTGAAAACTACAGCTGTAGATCAATGGACGAAGTACAGAGTGCTTATTTCAACCAAACCATGGTGACCCTTCACCCGATTGTAGCATACTATCGTGAAGGTGATGGAGTTTTGCGTCATCAAAGTTTCATCATAATCTCTAACGAAATGGGTCATAAATCTTCAACAGTAACAGCCTTCATAAATGACATCATACCAGTACTGAAGAACATTGATAAAGACCTTCGAAAGATTCATTATTGGAGCGATTCTCCAACAAGTCAATATCGTAATAAGTTTATTTTTGATCTCATTGCTAACCATAAGGAAATTTACGGACTTGATGCCAGATGGAATTACTTCGAGGTCGGTCACGGCAAGGGGCCCTGTGATGGGTTAGGAGGAACCTGCAAACTTCTTGCTGATGAAGCTATTAAGAGTGGCAAAGTCGTCATTCAAGACGCGGAAGGGTTTTATCAATGGGCAACAAGATCCAGTATGGTGAATGTACATTTCAGATATGTATCATCAACACAATGTGAACTTGTACAGCAAGAGCAAGATAAGAAAGCAGTTAAATCGATCAAAGGTACTATGAAGATTCATGTTGTTGCTGGCTTTGGTCAGTCACAGATTAAGACTCGTGAGGTCAGCTGTTACTGTGAAATATGTCTGTTGGGACAAACATGCGATGGTTGGGTTACTAGCACTACAAGTACATATGAAAAGACAGTTATGCCAAATTCAAATGAATCAAACTCTTCATCAAGTATCACTACAACTAACGGATTACCAACAGAAACTGATGCCGTTATTGAACTACAACAAGTATCTAAATCTAGTGCTCATAAGATAGATAATCCAGATTTCGAAATAGAAGACTATATTGCGGCTCTCTATGAAAACCATTGGTATATTGGAAAAATTATAGAGAAGGATCAATATGAATATAAGGTCAGTTTTATGGAACAAAAGAAACAGTTATTTCAATGGCCAAGGCGTGAAGATGTTATTTGGATAGAGAACGAAAAGATCCTTTGTAAGATAAGTCCCCCTGAGGGTACTGGAAAATCTAAGAGATTGTATAAGATAAGCTCTGACGATACAGAGAAAGTTAAAAATCTATTTGAACAATTGAACTGACACCGTTAACTATCTGGTCTGCATTTGGTCAAAATGCATAAATTGAACTGGTATAATTGTTGATAACTCTCTGCTGTTTTGTATTTAGATATAAACGTTTGTTTCAACAATAATTATGTTTGAACAAGTATAGATTAACGCGATTTGAAGCGCAACTAACTATTAAAAACTTGATATGGATCTTAATTGAAAATAAACTTTCGTTATCAAACTTCAAAAACCTTCGTTACTAACATTTATTTCGTTCTTATGATTTAATTTAGTTGTTATTATTGTTAAGTATGAGGACAGAAGTGATTTGCCTCTACATGTTGTGAAAAACATTGATAAGTGTTTATGCAACTTGAATTTGTTAAATAAAACATATAAGCTGCATTTGATTCCCTATTTAATTTATAATTGATGGGAATTTAGTTCATTATGTACATAATTGGTTTTTATTTTATTGGCATTTGTTTGAGATATCACCAGCAAATAATGAAAACTTACACACATGTAAATAAAGGATTCATTTGCATCACTATTTCGTTGAAATAAAAAAACTCCATTTGCTTAGAAAATATAAAACCTCCGTTACATTGCAGCTTGTTATTTTAGCGACACAAGACAAAAATATGATATCATCTTTTTTATGTTTTATTGAATTTATTGAAGAAAAATTCCATAAATTTTTTTTTTTTTTTTGTTAATAATTCATACATGAGGTCACATTATATTTTGTTGAGAATGTATTTACATTTAGTTTTTTAACACTGAGTTTTTGTTATCAGTTATGATTTGGGATCAAACTATTACGGGTTTCAAAATCACTAAATACATTCACAGTAGCTTTTGTGATACACATAAGTGCTGGTTTATGTCCTGTGGTAGTATTACTATAAGCTAAGGTAAACACACTCAATAATTGTATTAATAACAACGTATAAATAAACCGAGCTCCATAGTAACGGTGGTTTTTGGGCGGTTTCAGAATGTCTAATAGTAGTACTTTTTGCAAAGGTGTTACTCGAAAAGTAGAGGAGTGTTGCATTCAAACTTTTGGGGTGTCAATCTTAGAAAGTACAACAACACTTTACTATAACTTTTATCATGTTTTCTAATACTTCAATTTCCAAGCAAAATATTTTTGAAATGTACATGATTATTGAAAAACAGTGAATACATGCAATTGAATAATAATAATCAAAGTTACAAGAACAAATATATGAAAATGAGAGGCAGTGGGATTAATTACTACAGGTTTTCATTATGGTGTTAAGGAAAAGTGCAACTTTCTTTAAATGATATTCGCTATCAAAATTAAAAATGGTTTCAATGGACTGTAGTCGCGTGTTGGATCTATCTATGTTATCTAAGAAATTAGTTTGTTGAAGGTCGAAATAATTACATTGAAAAATATAGTGTTCTTCAGTGCCGGGTAAATTCGATTCACCGAGAGTGCATTTCCTGTCAAAGAATGGTGTACCGTCGTATCGTCCACTTTCTATCGGAAGTCTATGGTTTGCTGTGCGGAAGTATTAGAGATTCGTTTAACGGTAGGATTTTGAGATAATTTTCAAATTTGTGATTAATTTTAAAACTATTGTATATCAAGCCTTTGTTTGAGTTCAATAGTTGAGCGTGCCAATTTTGTTTATACTGATCTATTAATGTTTGTTTTATGTGTTTATGAACAGAACCATTTATTTGGTCTTGATGATGCCAAAGGTCTGGTCTACCTACTTTGTTAAGAATTTGTGGTTTTTGTAATCCATTTTAACTCAAAAGGTTGGTTAAGTATATATTTATAAAAAAGGTTCGAGACCTTGCTCGTTTTACCTAACAGTATGCGATTCCAAAAAGCAATCATTCATGATCAGGTGTTGTTGAAGTACGAGCGGTATCCCAGGGTCGTCGTATACCATTATCATTAAGTTGAGAAGTTGGTCTAGGTGTACGTTGATTATGGCTAAATGGTGCCAAACTACGTGATTTGCGTTGCACAGGAGACCTGAATTGTTTCCTGCGGGGCAAATTTGGGCTTAAAGGTGTCTGGCGACGCCTCTGGGCGTTGGATGACATGTTATTTAATGAATCATCTCTAGCACGAGAATAAAGAGACTGTGTTGTTTGTAGGTTCTCTGTGATAGGCCCAATGCAGTGCGCAGTAGCAATATACACCAATTAAGAAAATAGTTCTTTGCTTTATGACAGGATGTTGGACAGCCTATGATTAAATGTGTGTATAGTCCAGCAGAATTAACCTGAGCTTGACCTTTATGCAAGAATATATTGAACTCAGTATTTACAATCTATTTTTGCCTTCGTTTGTAAATCGCGCTATATCGGAAGCTTTCGGCAAAATACACGTACTGAACAATTAATGTTTTCATAAGAATAAATACTTTGAAACTGTGCCATAATATTGCTGACTTACTTGTTTACCCAAAAACTAATGAGTCCAATATTAAAAGTACAATAACATGCCACTTTTAATAAATTGATTTATACTCACATCGGATGTTATAAAAACACGCATACGGAAACTCACGACTTTATGTAAGTGAAGTGAGTATTATAATTAGGTAGTTCAAGCTCAGGTTAATTCTGTTGGACTATAACACTAATTAATGATATTATCAGGCGATTATCAAATGGGATGACACGCTTCATTTATCAGATTTATATAGTTTACGAGTACAGCCACTGTACTCGTAAACTATGTCAGGACTGAAACTTTTAATTGACCAGTGTTAAATAGCAATTAATAATGATCTATGAAATTCGCCGACTTTGAGCTCGGGACAACAGAGCCGTTGATTGGGGATGAGGATTGGGAGAATATTGTGTACTTAAGTGCATAAAAATGTTAATTATATACAGATTAAATATTTTTTAATGAAATAAACAGGGTGTAAAGAAAATACACAATTCAAAAACATAATAATTTTATATTGTTTTCTAATTTTGATGCGTAATGCTTGTTGCAATCCTGAAAAACATTAACTCATAAAAGATGAAGGATATGTAAGTAAGATTTTGATCAAAAATATCTAATTTAAAAGTATTTCATTCGATAATTTGGAAAGTGACAAATAGCCTCTTTTTAATAAAATGCATTGTAGGTATAATGTTAAAAGTTTATTTAAGTTTAATTAGAAATTTTAAATGGTTTTATTATTTTCGAATAGCAGTTTAAAATACGAAAATGAACAAACATTAGCTTAACTGTAAAACAAGTTTAATTGAAATTATGTTGTATGTAGATAATTTATTTAACTGCCGCATTCAAGCTAGCTTCAAGACAAGAGAGTAAAACTCGTTCCTTTATACGTCTCTTCGACAATTTCTTTCAATTAAACATATCGAAAATTCATATATTTACTTCTTGACTCACAGCAGATTTTCAAGACATTTTACACATGTAGTAGCAGTACAAGTATTAGCATTTCCAAAAATGCTTGAAATCGACGTTTAGCCGTGTATTACAACATCTCCTTCCAAGTAATATACGTCAACGCTATTAGCCGTGCCAAGTCTATTTAGAGAATATCGGGATTTGCGTGACCCGCTAACTATATGTAATGAGGGGCGTGACTTAAACCTGTCTCAGTGGATACTGGTTACGCCTCTCAGCTGATTGGATACAGATAATCTTCTACCGTAAAAATAGATTCGCCCATTAGTAGGGAAGATAAGTTTGCATTTTTTTTAACAAATGGGAGTTTTAAAAAGAAATCAAACATGTTACAGTTAGTTTTGTATTTTCTGGGTCTTAAAAAAAAAATGCAGCTTTCTTGAAACTGGTACTCATTCCTATTCTGATTATTGTATTTTCTGGCAATACCCGACAAAAGATGGCGTCCAGACGAGTCAATTCACGCACCCCTAAATTGACAATTTGCCATCCATTTTTCTATCATGTGACCTCAAATGCATCGTTTTGATTGGCTTAAGGCAACCGGTGTCGACTACAAAATGCTCAAATCTTGATAATTGTATATATCGACGTACAGGTACGTCGATAATGATAGGCCTACCGTCAGCTTGTTTGTTAACAGACTTTTTTTAATGGCCTCGTTTCGCGGAATTTTTTAGACGAGATTTTTCATTGGTGTGTAAAAAATATCGAGTGCGCATGCGGGAAAGGAAATATCAACCCGTTGACAAGTCGATCAAGCTGTATTATAATTTTACAAATAATTGAGTGATCTGGATAAAAAAAGTACTTTGTGATTTTTATGATAATTCAATCTCGTATGGAAGATGTTTATGTGAAACAACAATTAATATACTAATAGTATCATACTCCTATTTTCTAAATGATCCAATTTATTTTTGCTCAGTTCTGACAAAGATTTCCATTACTCTTGATTCCTGGTTTCCTAGAACCAAGCAATTCAGATTAAATTACAGTACGATGTTGTAACAATGCATCATTTGGACTGGAATCGAACATAGAACGTGCTGTTCAAAATGCATCGCAACCACTTTTTATTTAAGCTTCGAATTTATTTTAAAAGTATTGAAGATAATTGTGACTAAACTCCAAAATTAAACGCGCTAAACTTCAGCGCTTTCAGCGCGTTGATTTCTCTTTCGAACAATAATTATCGAAATCAGAAGTTACTTCCCTTGGCGACAAAATAAAGATTTCCGGAATAACAATGTTACGGATACGGAGTTTATCTAAAACCTGAAACGAAACTACAAACAGAAATTATCAAAGTATCAATTTTTAGCTCGTCTGAGCACTATTTAAGTAAGTTTTTGTGATGTAAAGTCCGTTCATGAATGCTTTCACATTCTGCATGATGGAAGATGCCTAGTTGATTCTACTGTTAACAAATACTTTTTAGTATTAAAAAATTAATAATTAGTATAGTATATATTATATGGTATACAGACGACCCGTCCCCAAGACTATTCTCCCTCTAGACGATCCGTCCCCAGTCACATTCGTCCTTGGACGATCCGTCCCCAAAATATCAGAGTTTAGACGATTTGTCCCCATTTTATAAAAGTGTATACGAGAAATGATTTATGCGAAGATTTATGTACAGATATTCATTTTTTGATGAGATTTTGCCAATATTTATTTGTAAACGATCAAATGTTAAATATCTAACGTTCAGCATTTTAAATGTTATACGTAAACAATATATTTAGATTCAATTCAAGTACGATTTAGTTTTGTATTACTTATACTATGAAGTCACCTTGCACGTGCCGTGTCCAAGTTTCCCGCTAAAATAATTTTATTCATAAATGGTCAAATGTTAAGCATCTAACGTCCAGCATATACACTTTACAAACATCTTCAATTCTTATATTAATTATCATTTAATAAAAATGATAGTTGAAGTTTGGTATAATTAAGTTGCTAAAGATAAAACATCAAACGTAATAAAACGGAATTTTTGTAAATGCATAATTATTGTTTTTCAGATATAAATCCATTTATTTTGGTTGAAAACAATAAAAAATATATAATTGAACAGAACAGAACACAACATACACTTATAATTACACAAGAAAACTCGATACAAAAATTATTTGTTAATATAAATCAAGGGTCTATTGTTTACATTTTTATTTTTCAATTTGAAACAATGAATTATTTTTGTATCAATCACATTGATTAAAATACATCTTTATTCAACTATGCATAATAATCAATCTTCATTCCAGTAGCCCATGTTTATGAAATTAAATTTGCTGTTTTATGTGTCGCAATTTTGTCTGAAATTAAAAAAACGATATATTTAATAATGTACAAATAAAAGAAAAAACACAGAGTACACGTATCTTATATCAGGTCGTATTAATGATACTGATTGTGCTATACACATAATGTGACGAACCATTCTAACATTCCTTAGACGATCCGTCCCCAATTTGGGGACGGATCGTTCAAGGACGGATCGTCTAAAGACGGATGTGACTGGGGACGGATCGTCTGACATTCATATTATATTCAGGAGCTTGGCGTTCTGTTACTGTTTTTTAGTTTAAAAACCTCTCATTTTCAGTATAAGAAAGAGTGTACAATAATAATATCATACATGTATGTCTTGCACCTGGATGCCTAGTCCGGCTAACGGCCATTTCTCCACTAAGTCATTTCTCCACTTTCTACCCTGGTCATTTCTCCACCTTTTTATATGTGGGGTATATGTCTGTAATCTTATATGTTTATGTGTTTAAAGTTAATTGTTTATTTTTGAACATGTATAAAAATTACAATTATTATTTTATGTTTATTTTTAATTTAATATGATGAATTACTAGTATAGTGCGTACAAATTGACCCCGACCTGACCTTTATGCAAGAATATTCATTACATTGAATACGAATGTAGAATTAATGCTCAGATTGTATCGTCAAGGCTCGAATGTAATTATAACACAGGGATTAATTTTAAAGTACATTTAAAGCGTACAATGAGTGTTTTTTACACATAGACCGGAACAGATGATTATACGATAAGGCTGGCTACCAATTCAAATGTTGTGGGTTTTAGCCCCACAACCGCCATCTCCCATCCATTTTATTATTAATTGTAATAAAAAAAGGAAAGAACACGAGTTTCCCGTTTGAATGCATTTGAATCGTGAGATGTTATACATGCGGGTTGTGTATACTCTATATACATGTATGTCTTATTTTATCTTAAATACGTAACGAGCCGAAGCATAGAGTAGGCGTGGTATTGATTTTCGCCGGGATATGTGTAGTTGATAATTAGATGCAAATGTGAAAGGTAAGGTCGGGATCAATTTGTACGCTTTATACTATTTGATAATATCAACTTATCTGCAAGATTTATCCATTGAAAATGAAAGAAAAGCATGTTATTAAGTTTATTTATAAGGATATACTTTTTTGTTACCTTCTTTTTTGAAAATAATAATTAAAGTTAAACAAGAAATGAAATGCAAATTCTATGTAAATAAGATTTTTTAATAAATAACATGTGCACTAAACAATTGCAAATAAAGTCAATATAAAACTAAAATTCATGTTATTGGATTGAATATTGTCATTGAATGATACATTGAATATTTTATTAATTATTTATTGGAGTTAACGCCGTATCAACACAATTTAGGTCATTTCACGGCGTCCAACGCACCTAACCTAGCTTTCCTGGACCATTGTCTATAACCAGTACTCACCTACCCTTCCACAAGGCCGGAAACTTCTCCATATTATCTAATTAATGGAGGCAAATCGACATTATTGTCAAATTTTCATGGAAGGGTATAACCTCCCCAGGTGGGATTCGAACCCGCACCCCCTCGGGCACGAGTATCCAAATCCCGACGCGCTAGATACATTGAATAATACATCATAAAACAATCAATTAAATTATAAAGAAATGATATTTCTATAAAAACATACATAACATTGTAAATATATAAACTATAACATCTGTTTGTATTTTTAATTGATTTAATTCTCAAAATAACAATCCAATAATTTGGGTATTAATTATCACCTTTTACACACCGCTTCCTTGTTTAACATTGGTCAATATATTTCGGAACTACCTAGTAAAACAAAAGATTTCATGTAAGCAAGTTGTTCTTTTTCACATGGACGAGGTGATATTTAGATTTCAACTCGGCCATGTGAAAAAAAATAACCTGCTCTCGTGAAATTTTAATTCGTGTAAAAATGGAACGCAGTTTACGTGTAAATTTAGAATTTAAAATAAACACGAACTGTTTAATTGTATTTCCATGAAATGTTTATTACAAAACTTAAATAACTTCGAAAATATAAACATAACTTTGGATATTTTCAAAAGTAATGCAATATGAATATGATGTATTTATTTATGTAATGATGTTAGAAGTAATGTTAACCACCTAAAATTCTTCAAATTCTGGCTCATTGAATTACAATATTACTACCAAATTAGATATGATCAAGAATAAGTATAAATGTATGTGAAATAACATAAAAAAGGCGTAAAATGAGTTAATGGCATCGAATAAGAACAAAATACCAGCCTGAATAAAAATTAAACAATAAATGAATCCAGAAACTTATTTATGCATTTATTGTTAAGTTAATTAACAAATAGTATTTACTGTCGCGGATTCTAAAATATATGTATTCAAAACTCTGCTCTTTATCTGTTAATTAATAGTTTCAAATCCACTAAAATTCTTGTGAGGGAAAAAGATGCACCCAAGTCAAATTCGTTTCCAAAAATATAGTTCATGCCCAGTGCATGTACATGTGTAACCAATCTCTCAAATTGTTGTGTAAGTCCGATATTAACCTCAGGCTACGGATTTTCTGTGTTAAAACAACATGGCCGTGGACTTCTCAAAATCCTCAAACGCTTTGCGTTTTCAGATATTCACGAGAAGTCCACGGCCAGGTTGTTCTAACTCAGAAAACCCTCGCACTCAGTTAATATCCTTTACATACAATACACCTATTATATAAAAAGTGGAGAAATGACCAGGGTAGAGTGGAGAAATGACCACTAAAAGTGGAGAAATTACTTAGTGGAGAAATGACTTGTTCCAGCCTAGTCCTATATATAAGACCCTCCGTAACTTATTTTACATTGGGACTTTATTCTGTAACAGAATAATGTCCTAATGTGAAATGAGTCACGGACGGTCTTATATATAGGACTACTGGATGTCCATTATTAGCTTGTTCTGGATGAAATGAAATGACCGAAAAATGGTAAAAAAAGTATACAATCCTTTGATTGTCTGAAATTACGTTTTTTCTCATTTATTATGCTATAAAGTTCTCTGTCCCATAAATTAACAGCCGCAGATTTAGCCTTGGGCTTCAGGGCTGCAGCCCCCCATCTGAGCCCTGAGATACAGATTCCAGCTGGGCTGATATACATTAATGCATTTATTGTCCGTAGTGTGCCCTTTATCAAAGCAGTTAATTGCTATCATCCAGTTGTTAATCTCTTGCCTGGGTGCTTTGCTGAGAGTGTAATTATCGATCAACAAGTTGTTCACGCTTGACCAGAGATATAGATCTATGTCACTGGCTTGACTGACAGGATGTTGTTGATTGACTGATCTGACAGATGTCTTTGGACTGCTTTAGAATTCAGATTTTCTTGTTTATCTTTTAAAAGATTCATTCATTAATTTATTTTCCATCTAATACTTAATGAATTTTATGTGAATGGTTATTTTCATCCTGCATTAAAACAAACTAAAATTTTGTATCAATTATTTTTTTGTACAATTTTAGTCATTGTTTTATTTTATCGGGTGTTTAAGTAAACATATTATAACAATTTTGATACATCATTAAAATACAGAATAAGATTTAAATCAAATCTTGTTATTATTCTAAATATTTTTTAGTATCAGCCATTATTCCCTATCAATTTGTTGATACTTGTTATCAGTATAGTCCATTAAAAAGCTCATTACAGCGTATGTTTACTTGTCATTATGATATTGACATTTAATAAAATTTACCCACTACTCACTTTCTTACTTTTATAAATGTATATCTTCTTGTTGTCTGTTGTTCGTTAACTCTTCACTGGTGGTGAAAGTTGTCATCTTTTCACCATAACGCACCAGGGCTATTTCAAGATGCTCTTACTTCATTACCAATTGACTGACAGATATGCAACTTGGCCAAGTTATTCCCTGGGTGATCGGCTTTCAGCCATTGAGCCCGATTTTTTATGGCGATGAGGGGCACTGCTCCCCCTTCAAACTCCAGCCACAAAGGGGGCTTATCCACCTTTGGGACCCTGAGACATCTTTAGATGGGAGAGGCCTGCGAAAAAAGGTCATTTTTAGGACGACTTTCCTAAAGTAAAATTCACTAAATCCAGTTAAAAACACCAATTTTAAGGCCCGTGGTGGCCATTTTGATGGGGGTGCAGAAACTTAAAATGCGGAGTTGACCAGTTAAATCTGTGCTATTATGAATGCAACAAACATTACCAAAAATGCACCAAAATGCTCGATTTTAGACCTTCAATTTTCAAAATTTCCGGGGAAGGACCCCGTACCCCCACCAACAGGAGGGGACACCCCTCCCGTATCCACCCCAAGTTGGGTCTACCAGCCCCCCTAGGCAGTCATATTCTGTATCCACTCCTGATTTAAACTTAACTTGGGTGAGCGTCCCATTAATATGTTAGTTCTCTTGTTCTTTTTCTTCAACTTACATGGACTGTTATCTTTACAGGTCACTAACATAACAGTAATACTTTACCCAATATGGCTAATCAGGACAAGAAAATTAATACTGGTAAGTAAACTAGATGTCATTTATATTCTGTTTAAATTTGTTAGAGGGGATGTTCAAAACATTCTGCTTAAATCAAAGCAGACAGGTGGGCGGGCGTCCGGTGTCGTTAACAATTGCGTTAAAGTTTTTAATGTACCTTATATTTCTGCCATTTATAGTCAGATCTCTACAAAACATTATACGATGATAACATACCATGTGATGAACAGAATAAGACAATAACCGCAACTCTACCTGGCTTTATTATGGATTATTGCCCTTTGTAATTTTGGGTGTCAGGTGTCGTTAACAATTGCGTTAAAGTTTTTAATTTGGCATATTTTTCTGCCATTTATTGTCAGATCTTTACGAAACTTCATGCTATGATAACATACCATGTGATGAACAGATTAAGACAGTAACCATAACTCTACCTGGCTAAATAATGGATTATTTCCCTTTGTTTTCTTTGCGTTAAAGTTTTCAAAATGTTGGATATCTCTGCCATTTATGGTTAGATGTTTATAAAATTTCATAAAATGATTAATTACCATCTGTTGCAAAGAATTAGACAGTAACCACAACTCAACCTGGCTTAAAAATAGATTATTTCCCTTTGTTAATTTTGCGTTAGACTCAATCCCAATTAAGGTGGACATATGGGCATATTTTTTTTCATTTTTTTCATGTCATCAAATATGAGTTTTAAATCAATTAAAGGCATTGTAGACATGTTCTGTACGCAGTATAAAAATCTTTTCAGCTGGGCTAGTATACTTTTTCAGATATAGGCTGGTGAAAGGTCACACCTAGCATTAATAAATGTGCTTATGAAAATCGAACATGTGCTGTAAATTTCACTTATTTAAAAGTAGTAATGGTCAAACTGTTGAGAAATTCAATACGGTTGCATTCTATAAGGTATTATGTTTCGGAATAAATGATAATGATTGAAGAGTAAGCCAGGTACTTTCAGAAAAACATAAATATTGAATACGCTATTTCCATTACTTTTATTTGTTTTAAAAATGTCATTCATATCAACTGTTCCAGAACGATACAAACAAGTTAAATATAGAATGAAACTGTTTAAAATAGTTAGATACCACTGTCTTAGTGTTATAACAAAATGTTGTGTGCATGTGAACCACCACAAAGCAACCAATAAAGAATATAATTGTTGTCCCGTACGTTAGCCAAATTGACTCGTACGTTATATACTTCAGTTTGGTCATCTAAACTATTGATAACTAAGTTAAACTGCAAGAATACAACTTACATTGTTGTGTAATTTGTTTTGCAATTCAATGTACTTGTGTTTTACATATAAAACTACATTAATATCTCTCAATTACAATAATTACGCGAACCATTTTCATTTTTCCAAGAGAACAACATTCAACAATTTTGTGACAAGTTTAACAAAGAAACATAGCAAGCTAACGCATAAACTAATAAAAGCTATTTAGTAGTGGGGTAACATATGATTTACAACCATCAAATCATCCGGCAAATGCATGTTTAGACAATTCTACAGTGTCCCGTACGTTATTTAATAAGTAAGATAATGTATTAACCTGATCAAATTATTGCAGTGTGTGCTAAAATGATTCTAAAGTTATGATTTGATCAAACGAGGCATTGTTTTAATTTATCATTTCAAAGCTAGGTGGTATTCAATTAAGAACAATGCAAACTATTCATCATTTATTGAAAATAATAAGTACTATAACTTATTTTCCGTCACTCTTGTTAGTTACTTTTGAACATCATCTGTTTCATTATAATTGCTGTTCCCATAATATTTTCGTTTGTGAAGATTAAATGCATGTTAAGGAACCTTACAAAAGCAATTTATCATAAATATTCAGACGATTATGAATTATTGTGTCACATTTTGTCCCGTACGTTACGGACTCGTACGTTATTTTTCATTTTGTATTTACTGTTTTTTTGTGTGTCACAAATATGCACTTTAAATGAATTATAAAAACTCTTTATAAACTTTTCATTTAATCATTGAAGATAAGTTCAATGAAGAATTTATATATCTATTTAGAAAGGTTTGTTAGATAATTTGATTTTACTAATTGTCCCGTTCGTTACGTGGTGAAAATTACGATTCATTTTTTAATAAATGAGCTCATAAATTACCGAAACCAATAAAATGTCAGCTAAAATGAATATCTTATCATTAGGATATAACTTTATGGACTCAACTTACACAGAAATAGTTTGTAAAGAGTGCAAAGCTGTGAGATTAATGAAGCCTTTAAATAAATGTCCCGTACGTTATCGGAGTTTGGAGACAACGTTTGTTGTATGAGGTGTGGAAAATTATTTTTGAATTTACATTATAATATGTGTTTTTCTTGAGGATTTAGTAATAATTGACATATTAAAGATATATTTGATTGGAAATCTGTCTGAATTTTTTAACAATTTGAAGCTAACTGTAAGAATTTGTCATTGGAGACATAGGGATTTTCTACACCCTAGCTTAACTAAGAGACAATATTTTGAAAAAGTCGAAGTTTTCTTCACGAAATATGTCGTTTATACTTTTACTATAGCACTATCACTTGTAAATATGCATTTCATTTACATAAATTCTGTAAGTTAAATTCCTGGAAACATGATAAACGTTGGAGACATCAAATGTACATTCTAAGTGGGAATGAATCGTTAAAGTTTTCAAATTGTTAGATATCTCTGCTATTTCTGGTTAGATGTTTATGAAATTTCATACAATGATTACATACCATCTTTTGAAAAGAATTGGACATTAACGGCAACTCTACCTGGCTTAATAATGGATTATTTCCCTTTGTTATTTTTGCATTCAAGTTTTTAAATTGTTGGATATCTCTGCTGTTTATGGTTAGATGTTTGTGAAATTTCATACAATTATTAGATACCATCTGTTGCAAAGAATGAGACTGTAACAGTTACTCCACCTGGCATAATAATAGATTATTTCCCTTTGTTTTTTGGCGTTAAAGTTTTCAAATTGTTGGATATCTCTGCTATTTATGGTTTGATGTTTACGAAATTTCATACAATTATTAGATACCATCTGTTGAAAAGAATAAGACAGTAACCGCAACTCTACCTGGCCTAATAATGGATTATTTCCCTTTCGTTTTCAAATTGTTGGATATCTCAGCCATTTATGGTTAGATGTTTATATAATTTCCTACAATGATTACATACCATTTGTTGAAAGAATTAGACAATAATGGCAACTCTACCTGGCTTAAATATGGATTTTTTCCCTTTGTAATTTTTATGATAAAGGTTTCAGTATGTTGGATCTCTCCAATAGCAAGTATTCTGGCATTTTCCTGTCATATTTTCCCGCCATTTTGTTTCAACAATTCACCATTTGCCATATAAGATTTTTTAAATTAAATTCTCTTACCAATTTCATACCATTAGTTTTGCTTTATTTCCATTGATAGTTTTCATGTCTTATGCCATCTTAGTCAAATACCAACAAAATAATCAGATAAGATACAATAGGACGAATATACATGTGTATAGTAACTGAAACTCTTTTTTTCCTTCAAGATTCATTATCGCCCTTTGTATACCTTCTGATAAGCAAATTATCAAATGACTTTCTTTTGTACCAACGTAAACTTGTTCTCAATGTTCCCATATGCAGAAAAATCCGGCTTTAATGTGGCTCCCACATTATCTTTCTTGTCTGTTTTTTTAGTGTTGGGATGGATTGAACCTGAGAAGGCTGGTACTGTACTTGCGCATGAACATTTGATATGTAATGCTACAGCATTAATGGTTCCTGGCCCTGCTGTAGAATTCCCAGAACTTGGCAATGAACCTATTAGATCTGACATTGGCTGGTGGGTTACACACAATCCGTAAGTTAAATTTATTTTGAATTGTATGCTGGTAAGTCACAGGGTTGAAACCAGAATGAATTTCAGACAGTTGAAGCATTTGTAGGCCTATACAGTGTATTTTAAATCAGGGTGGGAATGAATACCTTAATTTTCATTGTGAGTTCCTATATAGTTGTATAAGGAAAACTGAAAAAGAATTCCTGAGTGACCAAAGGTTAAGAATCTCATGGTTTTTACAACCCTTTTGGTAACATGTTTACATTTGTATATAATTACATATTTAGGAATGTACTGTAGATGCTTTGAGTCTCTAATTAATACTTGACATTGTGTTCTGGCTGATTTTATCTCCAGTGTCTACTGTAGTCATTTACTTGTTTCTTTTTCCAGATATTCAAGTTATGATAATGTCAAATTATATGAGGAACACCAGGCTGTGCTTGATGAACTCAAATTTTTTAAGGTACTTAGTTATTTTTGAATATTCATTGGGGAAAAAAACAGTTTAAATTAATGTATAAATTGTGATTGGTCTTGTTGATGATTTTGCTTTTTTGTATAATATGCATATAATGATGATAGGAGCTAGCAGTTTCAAGATTTTAGGAAAAAAATGTTTTAATAGCTGAGTAAAAATTGTACTTATAATAATAATAATAATATATTAATAATAATAATATAATATTAATAATAATTATTATTATTATAATTTTAATTAATGCCAACCATTACTTATCATACAGTAAAAAATTAGAGCTTAAATCTATAAACTTAAAATACACTGACTGTTTTTCTATTAATCAAACCTTTTTCATGTCTTAAATTTCTACATGTATATATTTTGTATTAAAAAGCGGTGGGTTTTTTTTCAATTGTATTATAAATGTATTTGTCATTTAATGCAATTTAAGGTATGTTATCTTATGTTACAGACCTTTTTTTAACTGTCAAAGTTTAAATAATTTCACGGTGACTGTATGATGTTCCCTTACATAAAATTGAAGGAGACTTTTATAGTCAGCAAGCAGGCATTCACTACTATTTAAGCCATTGGTCTGTTCTACTTTGTAGGAGCAGTGGTCCAGTGGTAGGATGCGCGCTTAGGGATCGAGAGGTCCTGGGTTCGTTCTCCTCTAGGGGCACTGCTAATTTCCTTGAGCAAGAAACTAACCTACAATTGTTCCACTCCACCCAGGTGTAATTGGGTACTGTGAGGGATCGCCTGCCTGAGGGGGATTTCAGTGACTAGGAGTTATTGTACAAGATTGTAAAGTCGGCTGAACATATATATGGAAGCAGACTTTAAACCGCACTTTAACTTTAACTACTCAATCTTCTAACATGCATCTCACTAAAAATGTCACCACATCCTCACCAGAATCACCTTTTTCAGATCCATCCTTGTAATGTTGTTATCAATATTTAATTTCTAAATTTTCAGAAAAATGGTGGAGGGACTATAGTTGAAAATACAACTGATGGAATAGCACCAGATCCAAAGATGTTAGCTGATATGTCAATGAATACTGGTGTCAATATTGTTGCTGGGACAGGTAAATTAAATTTTAGATATAATTTAACAGGAAATGACATCATGACAAAACATTCTATGAATGTTGTTGTTGTTGCAGTTGTGTCTGAAGCTAGTGAAATCTTCCAGTATATTCACTAATTTTTATTCAAAATAATATAAAACATGTATTGACTACCATGTTATAAACTGCATGTATTAAGTACATGTATATCAAATAACATGTGTAATTCAGTGTTCATGAAACAATATTTTATGTATTACCAGAGCTGGATCCAGAGTGGCCGTCAGTGGGGGAGCACAGTTAGGGTGGAAAAATGTGGAAAAATTTTGAATTTTTGCATGTCAAAGGTGCAAATCTGAGCACTTATTAACACTCTTTTAAAAGATAAAATGAAGCTAAAACTCAATAAATTATCATTACATTCTAACGAAAAAGTAATTTACATTGTATATGATACCAAATCAGTAAAGAAAAAAAAATACATGTATACTTTAAATATATTACAAGTTATGGTCTGCTGATGATTGAGATAAATACTCATTTGTCTGATGACTGGTTTGAAATAGCTTAGATTTCAGACCCTCTCACTTATACTACAGCCTGAAATTTTTAACCTAATATTGTTATAATTTGGATGTCATTGAAACAAGCATTTTTATCATTATAAGGCCACAACAAGTTGATCATGTGTTCTACAGATTTTTCTGGGGAAAAAATTGGGCGAGCAGACGAAACAAAAAAAATATAAAAAATCTTGTTTCAATTGCTTTATACAGCAGTTTGACCAAATGTTTATGAGCAAGCGAAGAAATAAAATTATAAAAATATTTTTTTTTTGTAAAAACCGTCAAAATTAAGGTGTGAACGAATCCATAGAACATATGATCAACTTGTTGTGGCCTAGTATTACAGTTATACAACATAAAACATCACTTGTGTTTTTATAATATTCACTTCTTTTACTTCAGTTTTACGAAAGAAGTCATATAAAATGTACTGAAATTTAATATGATTGACCTTAATCATATTATATCTATATTATTATTATCTATATTATATGATATATCATATTTACCCCAGTCTCAGGGACACCAGCAGCAGATGACAAACTATCAAATTTGATGATGATCGATTAATCAGGTCAATATTATCAGACTTTACTTGATCACAGTGTTTGTATATTTCTCTTTGAAGTGTAACAATATCATTTCAGGTTTTTATGTTGCATCATCTCGTCCAAACACACATGGTTTCACAGAAGAAAAGTTTGCTAATGGTATGTTCAAAGAAATAACAGAAGGTTTTGGTACAACTGATATTAAAGCTGGTGTTATAGGAGAAATAGGATGTACATGGCCTTTAGAAAGTATGTACCAAATAAGTAGTAACTTTAGTTTTAACTTCACTTTTCTGTCAAGTAGCTTATATTGGGAGTGTGTCTAACACATATCAATCTGGTCAAAACCTGATCTAAAATTTTCTGCTCGCCTACTCGCTAATTTAGATCTGGCCATTTTCTTACGAGGGTCACGTTCAGGTGATCTTTTCTCATTATGATATTCATACAGATTCTTTATGTTTATTAACTTGTTTACATCATCTACTTAACACAATTTGAAATGAGCAGTCCAATCGCAGGCTGTAAATAATACCACTGTCAAATTAGCTTGCAAACCTTGGTCTTAAGATAGAAATTACAAAATAAAAATGCTATAATTAGTGTTTCATCTTGATAAAAGCTACGCATTGATTGGTCAACATAAAGGTCATGTTGACAGGATATCTGTTTACGATGATTGCACTTATTTTAGCTTTGCATCAAGCTTACACTCTTAGTTGTCTCTAACTCATGTTTTTACATGGGGTTTCCCCATGTTTATTAGTGGACTGTGGCAAATCCTCATCAAAATTTGTCGCGGACGATTACATTCAGTTGTGTGCGCGCAAATAAAGGGATAATTACCACTGCAATTAATATAGTTTGCATTATGTGTTATCAAGCAGACAATAAGAAGCACGTGTATATCTTATCTGGTTTATGTAAGGTATAGGTCCCTTAAATCGCTTCCATTGGTTGTATACAGCCATATACTCTACCAAAACCCCATGTCTGACAGCGCTATCGGCGCTTTGATTAAACTTTTGTCTCCAATAAGAAATGCAAGTTGCTGATTTAATTTAACAGAATATAGACCAGTGATTGATCAGTGCTTCTGCTTAGAGTAAAAATTGAATATTTCACCAACAGAAAATAGCAAGTTGACTGCTACATGTACCCTGCTAATAAGCTTTATTACCAACAATGATAATTTGAAACACAACCAAGTATAACCCAAATTTTCATAATTTTTCTGAAGCATATGCATGTTATACCAAACACAATGTTTGATTGTTATGCTACAAAGCATGAAATAGTATGTTATTTTCACCCTTTCCTTTTTTACCAGTAAGAGTTAACCCCCTTTGTTTTATAGATACAGAGAAGACAGTATTGAGAGCTACAGCACAAGTTGAATGTGATACTGGTTGTCCTGTTATAATACATCCTGGAAGAAATCCACAAGCTCCATTTGATATAATGAGAATATATTTAGAAGCTGGTGGACATGCTGATAGAGTTGTCATGTCACATATAGATCGTAAGTACAGTAAAGTTCCGCTATTAAGAGCACTTTTGTTATTTCAAAATCATGCGATTTTTGACAATAATTAAGACCCAAATGCTTAATTTGTGAACAAAAGGGTCTCTATAATAAGACGGATTCGCTATTAAGATCATCTATTTTGCTGGTCTTAATAGCGGAACATTACTGTATTTTACAGTGCATACGTGTTCATTGGAAGTGTATGAAGCTGTATTATTATATGCTTTCCGGTGGAATACAGGGATTTATCAGTGAAATAAAATTGATATTCCACTGTATTGAAACAATGAAAAAAAGTTTATTATCACTGTTAGGGTGCACTGTTTTGAAGCATATTATAAACAGAAAATTTGTTTATTTTGGTGTAAATTTATTTTTTTCACTTATGAGCCAAGGATAACATATTTTCCATCATGGCTTCACCACTTGTGAAAATATTGCATCCTTGGCTCACTTGTAAAAAAAAAATCAATCTTACACTGAAATAAAAAATATCCTCTATTGAATATCATTGAAAATGATGCTTTGAGAAAACAAATGACAGCAATTAGAATTATTTTATTTAACCAGGTATATAAAATGATTTTGTAGATTATGTAGATTGTGTTCTTCCTAACACATAGATCTGAGTATCACTTGTGTGTGAAATATATTCTGACATTTGCAAAGAAAGATCTGGGTTCATATTTAATAAATTTGTATTAACTTCCTCAAATAAACAACTTCTTTTTAAATTAACTTCATTTTTTAAAAGAATTGGTTTTTACTATGAAGTACTTGTCTAAATAATTAAATTCTTTAGTAGTTTACCAAATATATAAATGTTATATATACAAATGTATAATAGTTTTCTTGTACAATAAACTTTATCCAATCTATCAGTTCTGGAGGACCAGGAAACAGGGCAGAATATTATCGAAAATCTTATGATATTTTTTCAATTCAAAGTAGAAGAATTTACGACTAAAATTGCTTGTACAGCGCTTGATAATACAGGCCCCAGACTCATAAATAAGTTATAAACACTTGTTTAATTTAAATTACAAACAAAACTATCAAGTATAGAAGTTTATATTTTAACAGGAACTATACATGACAACAGTCAGCTGTTAGAATTTGCAGAGTTAGGTTGCTATATAGAATATGATTTGTTTGGTATTGAAACATCATATTATCAATTATGGAAAGAAGTTGATATGCCAAGTGATGCAATAAGGATACAAAGAATTAAAACACTTGTAGATAATGGCTTTGAAAATAAAATAACAGTTGGACATGATATTCACACTAAACATCGCTTGGTAAGTAGATAAATACCAGCCATGCTTTTCACAAAATTTCTATGACAAAAATCATTGTAAATCGAAAGCAAGAAACATTATTAATAGGGACTGCAAAATTATGAAGTTGACTTATGATAACTTTTTTCGTAAGAATTTTTTGAGAAAAGGAATACAGTATAGGAAGTTGAATATCTCATCTGAATGATTATCATCAGTGCTTTAATTATCATGCTGTAGTAGAAGAATCCACGAAGATATGAGAACCCAGGTTTGTGGTCCAGTATCATACTGTATGCTACGGAGCAAGATTTTGTGCCTAGTATCCTGGATTCCTGATGTAGTTACTGGTTCAAGCCTAACCCTAGCTGTCTGTACCCTCCCATGAAATTTCAACCCTAATGTGGAATTTTCTTCAATAAAACACATAGAGATGTTTGGATCAGGTCATTAAATATCTGACTTTATGACACTTACATCAGTGCCATCTGAAGATTCTTGTATTGACATCTATGTCAAATTAGGATGTTATTTTTTATTTGGGTAAATGCCCTGGCGACACAAATAATGATCATTTTACGAAGCCAGCTCACCTAACATCCTAGACCTTTGTCTTCATTCTTCTTCTCCAATATTTAAAGCATGGGTCTTATCCCTGGACTACATAACTTAGTATACCTGAACATAACTACATGTATGTTATATCAATATTTCAAGTACAAATATTCACTATTTCAGATGAAGTATGGTGGACATGGATATTCTCACATATTATTACATGTTGTACCTAAGATGTTAGAGAGAGGTTTAACACAATCTCAGATTGATAAACTATTGAAGAATAATCCACAGACATGGCTTACATTCTCCAAATAAATACAATTATACTGGTTGAAATTTAAAACTTATTCCATTCATGGTGCTTATACAATGTGAAGTTTTGTGATCACCGTGGGACATTGGTTTATAGGAAAAATACTTATCAGTCATGTGAAAAGGCAAGATTCTTTTTACTGTTTGAACATTGTTCTTTCAGTTGACTAAGAAAGTATTGATGTTTCCAATAAACCTTCCATATATAAGTTGCTCATTTATAGGAGCCCGCACTCCAAATTTTACCATATAAAATTGTGCAACATTAAGTTTTTACAGAAGTAAAACCAACCTTGAGGATGTGTTTCTTTTAATATTATGTCCCACACTGATCACAAAATGTTACATGGTAGAAGCACCATGCTATTACAATACCAATTATTCAGAACTCAGATTTATGAGTTTCCATCCATTCTTACAAATGTTTTTTATTAAAAGGATAATATCAAAGCATGCATGAAATAACTTTGCTCAGCTAGTGTGCTTTAAGTACAAACTTTGAAGCTGAAATCCCATTAACTTGAGTATTAGGTATAAAAATCCATTTTTTATGTTTTACTGATATTTTTATGTGTTTAGTGATATTGCATTTTCTGTGATGAATACATAGACCAATACAGTGAGCATTCGATACCTGCGGAATCTGAACATCTTCTTTGAAGCGTACAAAATATAAGTTTCCAAAAAGAGGTTCTAGAGGATTTGGGTGCTATCCTTACATTACTGATATTGTATTCAAGATTTTCTCTCAGGGCAGGCCATTTTTTACATTTACCCAAGAATTCTATCTTTAAATTATAATGTAATAAAAACTTATACACAAGTATTTTTTCTCACATGTTAGTTTTTGTTTGTGCACCAAGCATTCTTTGCTTGCCATTTACTATAGACAGGATTCAGGACCTAGATATCAAAGTAGAACCAATTATATGATAGCCTTTCCATGAAATTTTATCTCTTCTGTTCAGCATTGGTTATATTTGCAACATGAAATTTCATTATCATCTCGAGCAGGAATTTTTCTGATATCTGTAGAATAGGTTTCCAAGTAAGCATAAACATATCACATGACCAAATGCAATAAATCAAGCAAAAGTATTGCCTCGATGAATTAAAAAATAACTTCATCATTTGTCATATAACTTAGTTACATAAGTAGTTTTCACACTCGTTCAAACAAACCTTAATTTTCAGTGTGCTGTAGTGCCAAGTATTTTACTATTTCTCCATTGACATGTTACTGGGAGTTAAATGATTGTTTGAACGAATGAGAAAACTATATAACTGGTTGTTCTTTAAAATCTAATGCTTAGTAGGAAACTTACAATTTTCCCTATCAAACCGTGATAAAGATTTAACATACAGATTCTAGTTGTTTTTTAATTCTATATTTTTAAATAATTTTTTATTCTAACAAAATTTCATCAAAACCTTTTTTTCTAGTTTTAGTGTACATTATATGAAATCACACAAACGTCATCATCTAAATAAACTCATTGGATACAAATATCACACCTTCAACAGGTTAACAACACTACTGGATGCTACATGCTCATTTTTGAACAATTTCTTTTTAAATCAGTTAAATAAAAAATTAGCACATCTATTTATTGTGGAGCACTAGTTGACGGAGTAACCTTTCTGTCGGTGAAATAATAATCAGCAAATCTCTTCTCTACTGTAGGTTTTAATGTTTCCTGAAAATATAATATTTACATCAATAATTGATCAATTATCAGGAGCCAGTAGAGTAAGGATATTGCTAGCTAGTGCTTAAATGAGATTTCTTATGCAAACTACAAAGTAGCACTAGCCAACACATTGTTTGCTAACTGAATACTTTTGAAATACACGCTTTGTGTCCCAATACCCTTTTTACACCAAAAGGAATAAGTATGTGATATCAAATTGAGGGTGCCAGGGGGTGAAATGATAAGTAGCAAAGTTTTTATAAGTACTAGGTAGCCACTTCCTTACTCAACTGACTTTAGATCTTATGTATGATGCCACTACCATCAGATGTCAGACTCTGATGTATAAATTTAACCATCAAATCAAAGAGGCATTTTGTTCCTCTGCAAGTGATAAAAGATAACTGAAGCTGATGGTATCAATTTTATCAGCAAATAATCACTTATTAATCCATCTCAGTCAAACAAAAGTAACATGAACATACACCAACACAATATCTTCAAACCACTACAATTTCTTGCTTTGATCATTACTGCTGTTCTAAATATGACTCAATTAAGTTAGCTGTCCTTGAAAAATTAATTTCTTCACTTCAATACGACAAGGCTTCATTCGGTTCCGATTAAAAAACAACAAAAAACATGATCATAGTAATTAGAGTCAGTACCCTACCAAATGAGCTGAGCAGAGGCAAGTATGTAGCAGAGGTATAATACAGCATTTGTACTCCCTTGCCTTCCTGCTACCGTCCATAAGCTTTGGACTCCAAGTGAAGAATCAGCTTACAATTTGAAAGGTTGTGTGTTTCATTCCAGTTCAGAGCATTTTTTTTTTCATTGGTTTACATAAAAATGAAAATAATGTCAACTTACATAATCAGCACGATTTGATGTATATACCTCTACTCCGTGAATTGATTCCCAAGTCTGAAATTGTAAAATTTCCATCAAGACTTGTTGAACAAGTTGTTTTTAATAGTGATATTCCCCAATGAGTTTAGTTAATATCAATCAAGTTACATATCTGATAAGGTACAAAAATAATTCTACCAGTTCATGTATAGAAAAATGACAAGTGGGTCCTATGAAACTTGAATCATACAAAAATTGGATGTTATTATTTGTCCAAAATTTTTCTTTTGAAATTCATTAAAATATCCTCTAAATACCACAAACGGAATACCAAATATCTGAAGTTTAGTCACGGCTTCTCAAGATAAACAAGTAAATCTGTGAGCTTAGCTCACTAGTGATACTAGGGCTGCGTATCGTGGCCAAGGTCGCGATACGATACGTATCGCGATATATGCCTCGCGATTACGATATTAATCGCGATAATATGTAAATTGTAAATTTGGTATGAATGCATAGACAAATTATGATATTTTTATCAAACAATCATAAAATTAAAAAAAGCGATAGTGTGGGTCGCGAAAATGTATGACATAAAGAAATAATGATTGAAGGACTTTTATTTTTACGAAATGGAATACCACATTATAAATAATAAAATACAAATAACTTTATTTGTTGTAAAATAATGACAAAGCTGTTTGTTTCTAGTGGAATTTAACGAATTAGTTCATTAAAAAATCAACTAATTATGTCTACTTAAACTGCCACACAACATGCTAATAATTAATAACAATTATCAGCTTATTGGCAAACATAAAAGAAAGTGTTATCTTCCTCAATCAATGTTCACCAAAGTTTGTCACGTGTTTGTTAATTGCAACCGTTTGATTACGTAATCAATTTTATCGAGCCGTCATATATGTAGCACTATTGATATTTTAGAGGACGCCTTACACATAAGTCATATTGTCTATGATTGTTACAAGCGTGGATAAAAATTTAATGCGTATTGCGGACTCTTGGCTGGATTTTTAGCGTCCAAATAATAATTTGCTTGTAACTGCAATTTTTATGTTCAATTATGAATTTTTAGTAATATTGCTATTGAAATTGCTACCAGACATTCGGTCTTGCGATCCGTATCTTTTTAACAAACCGTCGACGTTTAAGACGGACTCGGTCTTCAGCCCGGTAGCTAGATTCGAAGAGTGTGGTACCCGTTTAAATTAGCAAAATGGATGTAACGAAACCAAATTGCATAGAATATACGAAAAGTTGTCAAATTCGCGATATAGCCATATTTTCGGCAAGTCCGCCCGACGGGCCCAATAGACGATTGATATTGCGCCATTTGCGTTCATAAGGGGCCAATGGCGCGCTCTAGATTGAACACTGATTGAACACTGATGTAAAGATTGCAATTGCAAGTTAAATGCTATAGATACAAATGTATATACATGGGTGAAAGTTGTGAAAACTGAAAATACTGAAGAAAATGCTGGGGGCCAGGGGGCCGCTATGACCCCCGGTGGGTCCAGGGCAACGCCTTGGCGGGGGTTCAGGGGGCCGGAGGCCCCCGAAAGCTGACAGTGTAGAAGCAAAATAAAGCAGTAAAATCAAGCATTCATGGAAGCTAGCAGGAACTTTCAGGACTTCTGAGTAAAATATCTATGTACATATATTAAGCATTTTGGTACTCATGGGTACTTCATAAGTTCTTAACTTGACCCCCTCATCATTCAAATTACAAATTGTATGGTATATAACTATCTTATTTCTTAAACATGCCATCAAATCATTTAAAGTTAGTGTATAAGACCAAGCTGAATGTACACAGAGAATAATTTCAATCCACTTTGCAAGTGAAATTGATAGATAAGTCTTTTTTGGCAGCAGGTATATCTTCATTGAAGAATGATCTAGTTGCTTTCTGATTGCATGTAAAATATTTTTTCACACACCAATGTCATGCTTATTTTGCACTAAGAACAGAACAAGAGCTGTCAGAGACAGCATGCTCGACTTAGTAAGTATTTGTCACAGGAGATGATGTTGATGATAAGGAACATACATATTTTAAAATTTGAAAATATAACCTCAACAAATTTAAAGTAAATAAATAAATAAAAAAAAATAAGTTCTAGCAGCTTCTATTACACTCCTTGTCTGACTTGATATTTTGATTTATCACCAATAACTGCTGTTCAATATATTGCTACAAAATTTTATATCAATGGCAGCTCTTTTGGCAAACAGACCCATGTATTAAGTTACATACACATTGGTATTGTCTATGTTGTTACTCAAATCGTGTTTTACATGCTGTCCAGCTGACAAAATGACACCCGAGTTCCAAGACTCACAATATTAGAAATTTTGAATGTCAACAAATTTGTCTTTTTAATCTATACATATGCTGTTCATACAATATGAACATTCAATTAAAAACTTCCAAGATTACTGTATAAATTTAGAATCAGTTCTGCTAACATCATCATGGACCAAACCTGTTAACTTTGGTGTATAAGTAAAGTCTCAATGTTATTGGGTAAATTATAAAGAGATAGGCTCAACAACATACAACTGCTCAATATAATTAAGTCATCCAAAATGTGTAACAGCATCCCTATACAATAATTATGGACCAGTTCTGTTGATTTTTTTTGGAGTATAAATAAAGTTAAATTATTATTTGTGAAATACGGGATTGACTCAACAAAAAGCAACTACTCGGAGTACCTTAGTCATCATGAATGAGGATTTTATAGTCAGCACCCCTATAAAATAATAACGGACCAAATCTGTTGACTTTTGAGTGCATAAATACTGGCTTGTCATTTGGGCAAATTATGCTATAGACTAAACAAGAAAGAACTACAACATGCTAATATACCTAAGTTATCCAGAAGATTGCAATTAGAATCTGCTCACCCCTTAAACGAAAATGGACTTAACCTTTTGGTGTTATGCAAAATACAGCTTTAATTTAAATGAGACTGTTTGAGTATTTTGGGGTATTAACAGTAGAATGTGAAACCTTCTTTCCTGTCTTAATTACCTGTTTGTCATCAGTAGTAGTGTTAACACAGCAGGGGATCATATGACGTCACGTACACAGAGCTGTGTAGAGTTGATGCAGACACTAAGTCTACGTCACTGTTCAACTGAGTCTGATTTTAAATCAATTTAAGGTGTATCATGTGTTAAACTCGGTGTTTAAGTTAAAGTGCATTGCATTTACGTATTCATTTTGTAATTAAATGTAAACTAGATAGAATTTCTAGGATTAAAAAGAACAAAGGAACAGAGGCGTATGTCTTTATCGTTGCTTATGACGTATGTTAACATGACTGTTTTGTTACAATTTTAGTTAAGTTTTAGTGATAAATATTGATAATTAGACATCAAATTATTGAATTGATAAAACTTCTTGGTCGAGTGCCAAAAAATTGTCTTTGAAAAAATGTTTGTTTATTTCGACGATTATTTTTTCTGTGGCATTTTATTATTTTGTTTACTCTCAAAATAGAGTGTTTCTCAATTTTTTTTTCCATTTTCACGAAATTTACGGTCGCCGGTTTTGTAAACCAATTTATATAAAAGAAGTAGTGGCCTTAATATGTAGTAAACATTACTATATCTGTGTTTCTGCAATCTTTAAAAGCTTAAGAGTCATTTTGACCCCTATTTTTATTTTTTCGAGGGTCATTTGAAGTATTCAAGGGTCAGTGTTATAACTAACTTATATGACTATCTAACCCATTTATATCAAATATAAGCTGCATTATAAAATTGTTGGTTTGTTTTGCACATAGTCATAATTGAACAAAAATCAACTATTTACAAATTTAACATGGCTTTATCCACCACACGATTACTTCAAAAAAAAGATTTTGTACGTAAATTTGCCGATTTTTTTTAAAAAAGTGCACATGGAAACGTGTTGAAAATAGTCGTTTTTAAGAATTAATTCTGCAAATTTACATCAGGGAATCGCTGATTTACAAATATTTTGTGTATTCTAAATGTCTCAGTTCAAGGGTTTGAAATAATTCAATAAAAATCGCAGACATTTCTGAAGAAATCGCCGAGCGTTAAGTTGTATAAAATAACCAATTTAAACTGTTTAAAAGTTAACAATTTAAAGACAGTGCTATTTTAAAAGTAGGTGAATGTAAACAAAGGAACATGCCATCTGCATTTGCCAATATTTGTTTTAATCGATCATTTTCTTTTGATCATTATAATCTAGCGGACAATAAAAAAAACTAGGTCATTCTTGTTTTAAGCATAACTAATTATATAAACAATTAAATCAAACTTAACGCTATGATGACACACTGAGACGTTGCATTTAAGACATTGCTGTGTAATAAAACATCAAAGAGTGTGAAAAAAGCCGACAGGACACACATCTTAACAATTTCAAACATGTGTAAATTTGTAACCAAACAAAAAATTAAATTGAATTCAATCGCTGGTTAATAATGAAATATAAAGACGATTTGAGACAAACAGTAAAGTAATAAGACAAGATCACTATTTTAAATTAATACCTCGTAACCAAATGCCTGCGTCGTATGCAATATAAAAGCCGTATTTAGTGATCTACTGATCACCGAAAAATTGACTTGTAATTCCGTCAAAGTTATTTTAAGCAGCATAATTTTATATTTGTGTACCGTTGTTAAATTAAATTGAAAAAGTTACGTCAAATGACGCATGCTATTAGATACATTTTAACGTGTCAATGGCATTGGTAAATTCTGTATTTCCGTCAAAATTACTTCCCTTTTTCGTGATTACGATTGCCTTACACCGATTTTTACACCCTCACCCCCTACCCCCCCCCCTCAAATTTCTCAACGGATTTACATGAATTGGAAAAATGGCCTTGGCGGCCGTCGAAAATACGGAATTCCGTCAAAATACGGAAAACTTTCACCCATGTATATAGTATATTTTGTTTTAACTGATTTCTTGTAAACAAAAAGGCCCTCTGAATCGCGATTTTTTAGGACGCGATTCAATACACCCGTATCGGACAGTCGCGAATACGATCTCACGATGCATCGGTGAATCATTACAGCCCTAAGTGATACCCCCGCAAAAATCTAGAAATATGCGACAAACCGGAAGTAGATGAGCAAGGAGCATGAAATCGCTTTACACCACATGGGACTATGGGATGAAGCAATATGCAAAGTATTAGGCTGCTGCATGTTACAGTTGCTGAGAAAACTGCGACGGAAATTTTGTAACGGACGGACGCACGGACAAGGGTAAAACAGTATACCCCCCTCTTCTTCGAAGCGGGGGTATAATAAGTATATAACATTCTCTGAAAACTAGTTACCAAGTGTTAATTTTCTGTGTATTGATAATTGAGACTGTTACTTTTTAAGACAAATTCAATGTATTTAAAACACTTGTTGGGACATGTATAAATATTAAAAGGCATCTCATTCCTAAATATTTATTTCATTAACTTGATTATTAAGTATGGAAGCTTAAGTATAGAAAACATTACCCTTGGGTTGTATTTAACATGATAAAATGCAAGCACAATAGCAAGCCAACCAGCTGCCATCTTTGGTACAATTCTTCTAAAACATCTGGTCAATGTTTCATTTCCCTACAATATGAAGGAAAAAATTCAAAATTAGTTGTGTTCTTTAAAGCAGATCAGCATAAAAAGGTTTCTCTCTGCATATATATTGAAGACATTTGCTAAGCAATTACTTAATCAGACATATAATTTAGGGTGTATTGACTATAAGATTAGTGAAACCAAAACATTAATTTCATTTTCAGCAGGTAATATGCTTACAGGCAATGCATAGATTTTATAAGCTACTACATTTTATGCGGGAGCATTCAATAATTTACCAGCCTCATTGGCTGAGACCCACTCTTTGGCATCAATTAAGAGTGGGCTAACCTTTTAAGGGGATACTTTCCCAATTATTCAGTAGCTCCAAATGATTGGGTGAAATAACTTGGTGAATCTTTGCCTTCTTCTTACTTTATTTCTCTTATATGCAATTACGGTACCGTAACTCTAGCCACTGCCAATAAAAAATGTTATACCCTGTTTGCATCTATTTCCGCGTTACTAAGCGCTATAATAAATAGATATAATAGGAAGTCTCTTTAATTTGTTTTCTTTTTTGCTCAGTACATCCACCAATCTTTCATTTATAGAGTAGCAAAAAGAAATTACATCAATTGTTTACATTTTTCCATTTTACCGGCATTATTCAAGTCATGTGACAACCACCATTACGTAAGGGAAGTAAATCTGGATCAGGGGTATAAAAAGTCTATACCATACTGTCCAATTATGTTTAATAATACCAAAAAATTAGCTGTTCAAAATTTTTAACGAATTCATTCAGCACACAATCGTAGCAAAAGTTTTGTAAAAAAAATTAACAATAAGATCATTTACACAAACATTCATACAGGTCTGTTATTTTTGTTTGTATGGCTCGTCTTTTTCGAAATCCGGGCATTTTAAGACAGTTGCCCTCCTGAACAGTTCATTCTACAATATTTGGCGAAAATATCTTTCTATGCGAAAAGTAGGTCACTTTTATTTACGCGTAGGTGTCGCTTCAAGTGAAATTACCGAAAAGTGAAAATAACGCGGAACTGGATTTAACGCGGAAATAGATGCAACGAGTATAAATAACAATCAAAATCTTACAGTCATGTTATACAGAGTCATTGCAGCAATATCTATTGGCATACCAAGCAATCGTCTGGGAGTTGATTTAAAAAATACATCTTTAACATAGACTGGTTCATTCACAAGTTTCTGATCAGCTAACCACTGTTTTCGAAGAAATCTTTCTTCAGCGGTCATAGTTTTCGAGACCCTCTGTCGCTCCCATGGCATTGGTTGAATAGAGAATGGAGGATATCTACTCCCTCTGTTAATCTGAGCTTGCAATATGCGTTCCTTGTACTGCCATACTCGTTCATTTGTATATGGGGCCTCAATATTCGGTATCGGCGGAGTTTTTAGGGTAGATTGGCCGGTAGTTACTTTCGTGTCCGCCATCTTGGCGACCTTGCTCAAGAACCCAACGCACAAAACGAACCCAATTGGAATAACTAAAAACATTCAAACCAGAGTTGTCGTTCTTTGACACAATGTTTTCGATCTTGATAATGTCATTAATTATTAATGAGAATTTTGATATCATATGTAGATGAGTGAGCACATTGCATGTTTATTGTTCACATATTGGATAATTGACCACTTCTTGATTTTTTACTGGATTAACTCATGTTCTTAAATAATTACTACTATAAACATTGTATCAAAACAGTGCTCGTAATATTTTTCATAATTTGCATACATGTATTTTATATTGATTTGCACCATAAAACATGTAGAATATGAATTAAGAACCAGCAATAAATGTTATAAGCGATATTATATACAATTAATCGCGTTTTAAACACAAATGTAACTATAGGCCATTTTTGATGCTCAGTTTCAAGCTTTAATTGCGATTTTTTTCTAGGGGGGGGGGGGGTCCGAACTTTTATTTAGGGGATCCTAACTTTCGAACCACAACCACACTATACACATTTTGCAGAATGCAACATTAATAATAAAAACTACATAATTATGAAATCTATTTTAAGCACTAAGAAAAAATCAGAGAAATAGATAACGTGTACATGTATCTAATTCCCTGGAAAAATTGCTTCATGCTACTTAAAATGACTTACAGTCAAGAAATACACTGATGGACAGGTACATTTTGGAAATTCTAGGGAGGGGGGTCCGGATCCCCTAAACCCACGCTAGATCCGCCTATGGAGACGTGTGAACAATTCAATTTGCAATTTAATATAAAGGTTTACAAGATGCATTTTTGTGGAATTTATCAAGTTAACACGTGGCCTAGTGACTATCTAAACGCCCGACTAGCATGTAGTAGTTCTCAGCCTGCATGGTTAGAGCCCCGATCGTACAATTGAGTTCACTCTAAAGTTTACACTAGATGCACTCGAAAGCTCTATGTTCTAGTTTTGTTTTCTATCAAAACACATTTTATGATGACGATATGTAAACTTAATGATGATGTTACCGAGGAAGATTCATTTTGGTATATAAATCAAGGAATGAGATGCCAGTTTAGGGTTTGTTATTCAAAAAACTTTCTTTTATAAATTCCACCGCTTAGCTATAAATAACATCTTACTACCGCAGTCATCTTGAGTATAGTACATGTAATTAAGATTTTAAAAAAGCCAGGTATTTATAAAACGACAAGATAAAGTTTTTAGTTTGAACTATGTTAAGGGAGTGAATATCAAATAAGCATGCATGTGCAGAGTTTTATAGTCAAGACGGTTGTTTCCCGTTACAAAGAACTAAGATGACATCAAGTGCATGCATGGTTAACAGTATGTTACATAACATCATTAACGTCGCGATTGAGGCTATAGGTTCAATCACAGGTGCCAATCACAAATTTTCCTTATTATAGTTTATATAGAGAATATATACTACAATAAGGAAAATTTGTGACTGACACCTGTGGTTTCAATGGCCCCCACAGTGGATACATAAAGTAGTACATGTAGTAGACTATTATTTGTGCGACTCATCTGAGCTTTTTCCAATTAGACGAGGAAAAAAACTTAACTCTTACATCAAGTAGAGACTTCCTTGTATTAAACCAAGAGCGGAACTAGGGAGGTCGTGCTTTGAAATGCATGACAAAAAAAGATTGAAATGGAACCTCTAAATTGTCCGTACACCGCCCAAGGAAAAACCCCTTCGCCTAAACACCCCTTTCAAGATATGCCTTTAGAACCGCCCCTGAAAAACTCTTCATACTTTTGTTTTCCATCAAGTCAAGTGTCTGCTGATTAAAGTTTAAGAGGATTGTCCTTAAATAACCGATATACGACTTATTATATCTCCATATATATACAATGTTGCATAATTATGACGTTAAAATTGGACTCACTAAATATTTAATTGATAAGATTATTGTAGACTTTCAAACTTTGTATTTAAACAAATCATTATATATGTACATTGTATATATATGAATGGATATATGAATCATAAAAACAAAGCAAAGGTTAGTGATAATTGTGTATGTTTATTTCATTAGTGATACTGTATTACGATAAACGGTCCTTGTACAAGTGTCTCATTAAGTCTATCAACATAGCATAACTTTGATTTTGGATGAACATTTTATTCGCAAGATCGCATCTTCGACTGTTTTAAGTTTACGCTTAAATTGTCAAAATAATTATTTAAGCGTTTAATTGCTATGAATGTGTGAATTTCTCGTTATGGACTCGGCTTAACTTGCTCGTCGTTACTTTGCCAGGGAATGTATTGACAAAAACACAGAACATCTATAAAGGTCGGTATAAATTCATATACGTCATCGCGTTTGGTCGTACTTTTCTACTTCCGATTTCCTTAACTTGATCAGTAAAACAATAATAAAAACAATAATAATACTTTTATTCCTCCACAATATAGGAGAGCAAAGAAACATTACAAGATATAACTACAAAGATAGCAAACAAGAAGTTACATAGTACGAAGACAATTTACAGGTACATGTAAACATAAATAAATGCAAACAACATCATACTACTGTTGTTCACAATCCCTTAAATTCATTTACAGTAATATTTCAGTATATCATCCAGTGTAAAATATTCAGTATATAATATAAATTCATGGTAATTCACCATACATTCAACCATAAAAGATAACAGATTCGACGTGGAATATTACAAAAAGGTCAAACGGTAAATGATACATTAGTTAAAGCTGCATGAATCATAAAATGTACATTTACGAGCAAATAATAATATGCGCTCGCAACATGTTGGTTTATTCCGTTTATTATTGTTGAAGTGATCGTGACTCACGAGGATTACCGAGATTACACGAGTAGCAAACCAAGTATAGTTTATAGAATACATTTGCTCATACTTTTCATACCGTAAAATTTAAATTCATATGTTTTTAACTTGTTACAGAAAACTTTCTCTTTCCATTCATTACACTGTATAATTCTATTTTAAGAATACGCGTCAGTATAATTACCATTTGGACATAAATTTAACATCGTAATTAATGAAAGTATAAACACATTGCCTTATATATGGTATACGTACTATACCAGCAATTACATTTATACAGGTTTAAAGGTACTCGTTCACAGATTTGGTTAAGATTTTTCTATATGTTCAAATTACCATTCAGTGTCTGTAATTGTGTCAAAACAAAACTTCTTATTATTTCAAGACAAACTGACCTACAGATTCCAAGAAATATACTATATAATATAAAAGTCACAAAAATGCACTAAAATTGTCTGTACCGTGACATACGGTGTAGATTTTTACTACTTGAAACACTATCATTTGTACTTGTAAGTCCATTTGCTAAATTTTGATTATCAAAACACTACTTTAATTTCCTGCATCAAAAAATGTTTCCATTATTATCAAAGTAGTGTCAGAAAAAGTTGATACTTAACTTAAAATCTGTGAATAAGTTCCTTTAAGTTTTCATATTACAGAAAGACAAACGCGCGACCTTTTGACTTAATTGTATGGTAAAACAAAGCGTTTCTAAAACGGACATGTTATAGCGCATAGTTTCCAAAATGTTCAAAACTTGATATGTCTCATAAATGACGTGTGACAAATGTGGTACAATGTACTTGCAATTTAAATGTTTCTGTTGAATATGGAGTCAGATCAAACTAAACTCTAGAGAAATGTATAGATTGTTACCATAGGCGGATCCAGGATTTCTAGTTAGAAGGGGCGGGAAATTCTAGTTAGAGGGGGCGTAAAATGAACAAACAGAATGAGGGTTCCAAGGGGCCGCAAGGGCCCTGAATGGTCCAGGGCAAAGCCCTGACCAGTGGCCCAGGTGACCGGCGGCCCCCGTATAGTCCTGAGTTTTCGTTATTAAGGGATTCAGGCACAATATTAGGGCATAAAGTTTCCTTTCACAGGGTATACAAAATAAAGCATCTAGATATATCACATAATTTTCTAACAGCCATTGGAGAAATAATGTTAAAATAATGTTACAATAATGAAAGGAATTATTTTAAATTGTATGGTTGGTCATTGTATTTCTGTACTTCCAGTCTTGTTACTTAATGCACGCGTTGCATGTGAAAATTTCGGACAAATGTATATTTTTTATAAATATTATATTTTATGATAGAAAAAAAACATTGCTTGGGCAATTTTAGGGGGGGGGGCGTACGCCGGGTCTGCCCCACCCCTAGGATCCGCATTTGAGTTACCATTTGACCCTCTCTGATTCATGATACGTGATGCTCAGTTTACCATAATAGAATTAACTTTTCAAGAAAAATTGTTTAATTTGTGAAGTTTAAATACACGTGTGTATTAAATATTATTTATCACGATTTTGGCCTTTGAAATGTTTCCTATCATTATATACGAACAATTTTATCAAGTAAGATATATCATCAGATATAGGTTTTAGGGTCTATGGTTACGTGCTCTTCTACAACAACAAATGAGATAAACAAGAATTTGTCACGTTCTCGTCGATTCCTCTTTCCAAACAAATATTTGAATATCATCAAAATTTAATAGCGCATTAAATAGCTGCTATCTTTCTTTTCACGAAAACTGCAGATTGGTTCAGTGTGATTTGATTGTCAACTCTAAATCCATTGCATAACAACTGAAACTAGGTTTAGTACAAAAATGATTTGTGCAGAGGGTTCATCACTAACAATTAAAAGTCACAGACTTATGTGGGTATATTCGGACAAAGAAATGTTACAGTTATTGACTATTTGAATCTTCTGTCATAAAATACCACATCCTTTAAAATCAGGCGATTTTGACGATGTTTAAGTCCAAATTGCTTATTATAGGAATATAATTCCGCTATTACAACCATTGGTTTTTGGTAATTCTAAAAGTGAAACTTAATCAATTGTACATGTAGTTTCAGTAATCCATGAGATATGATGAGACCACAAGTATTAGAGTACGATCCGTCCTATGTATTATATGGTGGTGCTGTGTCGTTTCTAGTCCATGTGATAGTATTTAAACTAGTGAGTCCAGTTTTAACATCTAAAATACCAGGATATAAAACATTAACTCAAGATGAAAAAGATGAATGGAACGATAGGTAAAGTACGCTCATAGGTTTTGTTTTCTTTAAAGTTGTGAGTATTCTAAAGTGATTATTCATCATCAGTTACGTCGCTTAAGTTAGCAAAAATTTACATAGGCCATGTTTCAGGGCTCGAATCTCGAGTTAAAGCGATTTGGCCGGGTACTGGCGTATACCACGCAAGAGGTCTGATCTATGGCTGTCACGTGGACAAAGTTGTTACCCTGGGAAAATTCCGTGGGCTTGAGCCAAAGACCACTAAATGTCGGTACTTTGCCTAATCCGTATAATATCCGCATTCAGATGGACCATGTTTCAGGGCTCAAATCTCGAGTTAAAGCGATTTGGCCGGGTACTGGCGTATACCACGCGAGAGGTCGGACCTAGGGCTGTCACGTGGACAAAATGGCTATCCTGGGAAAATTCCGTCGGCTTCGACCAGAGACCACTAAATAACGGTACTTTGCCTTTTGCGTTTAAATCAGCACTCAAATGGGTCATGTTTTAGGGCTCGAATCTCGAGTAAATGCGATTTGGCCGGGTACTGGCGTAGGAATTCTAGATAAGGGTGAAAATGATTTTCTTTTTTGTATAGATATATGCACCTCAAACCCTTGGCCAATTCAATTACAAGCGTTCACATGTCAAGAGTGTAATGGATCTAACTTGATTCAATCTGATCAGCATCTATCACTTGAATATCGAAGCGGAGGTTAAAATATCGAAATTGATATTTTAGATTTAAGTAGTTTTGGATCAGTACCAGTAAATATCTTACTGAATCTATAGCTATCTATTCGTGTACATTCGTTTAAGTGTCTTTCTACTTGACTTAGGTCACCGTTTGAAATTAAAGGAAAAGTTAACCGTTTCCAAGAAAAATAATGTCTGTCCTGAAAGGAGTGCATTATAGTAAAGTCGAGGCTGTCACATGTGATCCTCGAACAGACTTGCAAAAATGTCACATGTGAGTCTTTAAATACAGATCCAAAGTTCGAATGGGGTTCAATTAATCGCAGTTACCGATGGCCTTTTTAAATGATATGTCTTCTGCGGTGAGGATCTCCGAAAGTCGCGAATTTCGATAGTCTTTATAAGTACACTCATTCAGAACAGGGATTCTGTATAACAGGGATTTGTAACGAAGTGCTTTTTTGAATTTTCTCGGTTGTCACTGTCTATAACTGGCTGAAGCAGGCTGTACAAACCATTCCAGAGTTTCAAAACTCGATTTATGTTTTTGTACATGTCTTCCATGCAACTTGTGAACGTTTCTGATGTTTTTGACAAAAAATGTTGCAATTAAGACCGAAAATATGACTTTAGGTGATGTAAAATGGGGCTAAAAATGGCAGATCGGCGGGAAAATGCATTATTTTGTGAAACAGTCTGTGGGCGTAATTTACCTCAACATCATCTAGAAACACATTTTCCCCAACATTTATGTCAATTTGAATGGTACTGGTACAAAGTTTCATGTGAATATCTTTATTTAAACTTGTTATACTTGTTTTCCGTATTGGCCGAAATAATAGCGACTACATAGAAATTTTATGAAAATCTATTACATTTACTTATCGTTACAAATCCCTGTTATATAAAATCTCTGTTCAGAATAAAAGTTTCAATCACAACAACTGAACCATTATGATTGCATACAGCTGTTCAATGTGCAATCTGTTCACTCGCTAAAGGATTTTTCTTCAGTTGAAACCCCATTTAATTCTGAAAATGAAAAACAATCCCAATATTTGAGACATAGACGGAAAGCACAGCTACTAGCCAAAACACTATAGACATTTATAGTGAAACTTAAAACTTGTTTTATTTTCTTAAACCCCTATTTCTACGTTAAAGAAACATATTCAACGGCGTTTTACATTTACAAAACATAAATGTTTTTGAAATAAATGAGTTTTCAGTCTTTTTTTTTAAAACATCGATATAGAATTACTTTGTTTCGACTCGAGAGGAAGATCTCTCCAAAGCTGCAGACCTGCTGTTTGAAACCCTCTGTCATTAAATGTTTTTTCTACAATTATAAGGAACCATATAACACATAGTGTTTTGACTCGGAACGGTGCTGCCCGCTAACAGTGATATACAGTAACATTTATTTCGCAGGATTATCAAATTCATCAAATCAAAAAATAGATTCATAATACAAAGTTATTTTTTCTTACAGAAATATATCCAATCTAAATGCGGTTGTATCTGTAGTGTTGTCAGGTTATTGTTTATGGTATGAAGAGGATTTATATGATGATAAAATATGGTATGATAGTTATATAGCAAGACTAGCTTGTGCTCTTGTTATAGGTTACATGATAGCTGGTAAGAATAACATATTTAATGTCACTTTCTATACAAAACAGTCTGAACAAATCTAACATTTGTAAAAAAACTGTTTATATTATGGAGCATTGATTAGATAAAACCTCATCACTATGTATCTTACCCTTGCAACCGCCAATCTCTTAACATAATTGATGTAGACGATTTTATGCGATGGTGAACACTAACATCATGTGGGCATTTGAAGATGTAAATGGATATACTAATTTAATTCAGCCGTTTTGGGGAAAATGGTATCTAATGTTGATATTCACGTCTTACAATTGCCCATACTGTAACTGTCTAAAGGATGTAGTAAGACTGTGGTTAAATTAATATACATGTACATGATCACTGAAAGCCACTATGAGCCATCTTTGCCACCATCTTGGACTCTGGGAGTTGTCCAAGAATGACAATGTAAACACTAATTTGGTGACACTAAGAACATTTCGTGCAAGATCATTCTTGGCGTTCACCGAACTAACGGTGGTCTGTGCAACGCCGTTACTGTCTCATCGTAAGAAAAGTCAACCTATTATATAATTTAATAAAACTGCTACAAAACAATTTAAACATTTTAGACACATTTATACATTGGCGACTTTAAAAAATTGGGGAAGTTGCGGCGTTCCATAAAGGTAGCCATATTTATTCAAACATATTTAAAAGGTCACACGGTTATGGACACATATTATATTGGCGGCTTTCAAACAATAATTAAGACTGTCACGGCGTTCTATATGGATAGCCCAATGTATTGTAACAAAGTTAATGGTGTTGTATGTTGTACTTTCAGATTTAGTATGTATGTTACTATGGTGTAAGCTAAGTCCTGGTACAATATTTGGATACTTGTTCCATCATGCAGCAACCATCTATGCTTACTATTTTATATCGGTATGTTTTTTTTATTCTTTGTTTAGCGACCACTCAAAATTTTCAAACCTACCTACCGGGAAATAAAGAAACAAGAACGCAAGCTTTATTACTGTACAAACCGATTTTGATCGGTTTTGGTCATTATCATGCATCAAGCTTTCATATGGCATAACAAGGACCCTAAAAGTAGGCTATAATGAAGTTTTCAAATGCCTGCTTTTTTTCTCGTTGAAAACTCCAGGTCGATAGATCGAAAAAATACCTTCTGCGAATGCTAGACATGCAATCAATTTGGTACGACCTTACTTAACGTAGTTGGGATTTTATGAATCCTTTATTTACAATACATTCTGGCCTGCTATTATACACGCATTAAGAAAATATCATGTCGTAAAATCACCTTTTGTCATAACAATTTTGGCAGGCTCTGGCGCATTTCGTTGATGAAAATACATGTATATAGATTAAATTGTATTTTGTCTAGATAAAGACTTAGTATGAATATTTTTTAAAGTTAGGCCTTTGAGCGCAAAACTTATTACCTCGACAGTCGTTTCAGACTCGCCAACCGAAGTCGGAGACAAAGTAGTTATGTCGAACTATATTTTTTTAATAAACGTGAATTGTTTATTCAGCCTAATGATCTAAGCTAAAACCACACAAAAGAAATGACGATTTCCTGATAAACTCCACGATACATTTCATGTATGACCCTCTTAACAGGAAAAAAAGGAAATGTGACAAACATTTGTCATTACACTTAGTAAATTATACCATTTTCTGTCTTACTATTATAAGAATTTTGTTGTGAATGAAAACTTTTCTTACAGGCATACGGTGTTCTATGCTATTTTGGAATGTTACGTCTTATAGCTGAAGCCTCAACACCAGCCGTAAATAACAGGTGAACTATGATATGATAAATGATTTTGTTCATGATTGTAAAAGTACTTTTAAATGTATCTTCTATTTGAAATTTATATGTTACTTACTTCCAAAGTTGATATTCCATCTCTTGTAAAAAATAGACGTCGTACAGCAACTGCAAGTGAAACAGTTGAAGCGACAGCTGTGGATATGTACCGTTTGTGTCTGAAATCGTGGGAACGAAATCATGTCTTAGTCATTATTTTAAGCAATATACTTACTATGGTATTTTGCGAGAAAAAAACATTAGCAATTTTTCATTGCATAAGTGTTTTTCAAAATTAGTTCAGTTCCTGGGTGTTCACCTGATGAGTCTGTTGTTTTGCTCTTGAATAACTGCTGTTTGAAATTATGTTTTATGAACGTCAGTGGGCACAGAAAAAAACATGATATTTTTTATGGAATTGGAGCATCTTTTGTGGAAGATATATCCGTGCCTCATACGTCATCGTCTGCAGTGCCAAACGCTGATCTGTATTACATGTGTACACTTTAATCATTTCATGTGGGTTTCTTTCCACTCTTGGGCCGATATTCGAGTAAAAGACCGAGATTCGAACGGTCGAGCGACATCACTTTTCACGTGTAGTTTGTAAAGATTAAAATATTGTAACAATATACCGAAATTGTTTTTTAAGAAGCGGTAGTGTTTATATACATTGGATGTTTCTGTAGACCTTAACATGTAATAATATTTTGGGGGGCCGTACAGAAATGCCATTCAGTAGAAAAACTTAGTATACGTAGTTTATTAGCTTATGAACATTATTTAGATTTCATGTTATGCCATTGAAATAAATGCCCTTATCAATCAATCTAAAACTGTGTTATGTTATACCACATCCCAGTCTGTGTTCTTTAGGTATATTTAGGCAATACATTAAATAATATTTTGTTTTCATTGCAGATGGTTCTTTGATACGTTAAAATTTCCAAGAACTCGAATACCTGTGATATTAAATGGATTCTTTATGCTATTGACATTTTTCATATTTAGAATGGTAACCATGCCAATATACTGGTATCAGATTTGGTTGATTTCCGGTACAGACGAAGTTATGGAATTAGGACATATACAATTGATCATGTACATTCCATGTTTTGTATTAGACGCTCTAAATATATTTTGGTTTTATAAAATGTGTAAAGGATTCATGAAAGCCCTTAAGGGGCTGTTTAGCCAGCCAGTCAACAAAGATGAAAGTAGGAAACACGTGTGATAGAAATAACTATATATGTGAACAATAAGTGCAATATCGGATCAGCACGGACAAAGTTATTGGTGTTTTTCAGTAACGCTTCACTATAACGATCATCGAAAACGATTGTCTTAATAGCGAAATGGTCTCAATATTGAGACCCATTCGGAACTCCTCGGCCATTCGCTACGAATAATGAAAGGTCGAGGTGTTCCGAATGTATTGAGACCTTCTCTTCTCAAATTAAGCATTAAGGACTTAAAAATCTTAAAAAAGACTTAAATATATTGATATATTATATAATTCGTAATGTTACCAATGTTTTAGTCTTCTTCTTCCTCTGGTAAAATAAAATCTCCGTTAACAGATATCCTGTGGAGCGCTGTCGTACAGGATCTCTAAGGTTCGCTAGGAGGGTCACGTCGAGATGACCTTTGCGTCGACCAATCAATACGTAGCTTTCATCTAGACGAAACACCATTAATAGCATTTTGATCGTAATTTCTTTTTTTTACCAAAATTTGCGAGCTAATAAGAGGGTGGTGTTATTTACAGGCTTTGAGTAGACGGCTCATTTCAAATTGCGTGACGTAGACGATGTGAACAAGTTACTAAACATGATGATTGCATCATGAACATTACAACGATAAAAGGTCACCTGTACGTGGCCCTCATAACGAAACAGCCAGATATAATTTAGCAAGCGGAAAATTTTAGATCGAGTTTTAACCAGACTGGGTAAAATACAGTGTCTCTCTGAGACATCAACGCACTTGGGAATAATCAGACAGAAAAATTGAAGGCGTGGCTAGTGCTACAACTATAGTATCATAACATTTTCTTAAGCATAATACATTGTAGATCTTCTTTGTCAAACCCGCCAATAAACTAATATTTGGTACTGTTCTTTAAATTTGATAAGTAAAATGAACAGTATTATCTATGGTTGTATAAGTTCCCGGATTAGAATGATGCCTGAGGTATTACTATTGTTTCAGGAGCCGCCATCAATTGTATTAAACTCTCAAAATGCATGTATACCTTATGTTACATCAGTTATTTGATTTAATTACTGTATGAGTAATACATCATTTTTTAGTATTTTAGATTAACGGTATGTCATAAATATTCATTCTCGTTCCCAGAGTCTAGTAGGATTCTCAATATTAGCTAGTATTGAGAATCCTACCAGACTCTGGGTACGAGAACGTAAATATTATGTACAACCGATATTACAAATCTGCGTTTAAGTACAACATAGTACATATGTTAGTATGTCAGTTTCTGAACCATATTTTGTGACCCTTAAGATAAAAAGTGTTGTCTGTCTGAAACTGATAGTAATTGATCTACTTAGTACATGGACGTATTAAATACGTCTGTCATTATATCAACAAGATGGATAACTCTTGTCTAACTCATTAAAGAACCCAATCTCTCATACAGAGTTGTCGATCCTTATAAAGATCACTGTAAGGATCGACAACTCTGTATGAGAGATAGTAAAGAACCATCATTCTCCATACAGAGTTACTTCCCATCGTACTGCTGTACTAAATATATTTCTTTTTAATACCACTGCCTTTATTAAATGAGTGTATAAACGCCACCTCATTACTTAAGAAATGATATGATGCCATATAGCCTAAGTTATATGCATTACACGTCGACGAGGGGTGATTGTATCAAAATAAAACATCATATAACAGTTCATGAATGATATTAAGAAGATATCGTAAGTACCACTTACATTCGGTGTATCTAAATAATTGTATGTTCGATACAGTTAACAGCGGATATACTTACATGGCAAGGGCCATATACACTGGTGAACTAAAGTATACATTGTTCGCCTCTCATTAATTCTGGTGTTCCGTGCGGACTGGAGAGTGGTTGTGAGAAAATGCTTTTAAACGATTTGATAACAATAGTAAAACAAATATAGTCACATATACAGGACACCGAGGATTTTCGGTCAAGGATATTTTATTATTTTAAATGTAAAGCCTCATACGTCACAAGTTACTTTAATTATTATTTGTGAAGCCTTTTACGTCATTGGTTATTATAATAGCCACTATACTAAAGTAAATATACGTAAACACACGTTCAGTCAGGTTATCAAGTAATTTTGCATTAATTATTTTATTTATATTCAACAAATTTTCACAAAGGTAAGAAAATATTGTTAAGAGTGTCATTTTATAATTATTCAAATTATTTCTATTCTTGGCCGCTAGCCTACCCCTGACTGCGTTAAAGAATGTAACATAAACCCCAATACTGTCACCGATAGTTGACTTTCTGTCATAGATATGTTTTTTATCTATTGTTTTAATTATAGATACTGATTTTAAATATTTGAACAATGTTATTTAATAGGGCTGTGGAGGTATTGAGATCAACATTGATACGGTGTTTACGTAGTTCAGGTAGCTGGTTACGGCACCTAACCGTCTATAGGACACAGTGTACATAATTATAATTCTGAATTAGAAACTTTTCCATTGAAATTGTGTTTTGTTTCACGTAAAAGTACCGTTTCTTAACTCAAAATAAACGATTTGTTATTTAACCACGTAGCTAGTCGTGGTAACTGAGGCCTTGAGTATTTAAAAATAGCCTGATTTAGAAATGAAATGTATTTAAAGGAATGTTTCTACGTGTGACATAATTTTCCGACAAATCAAATAGATCTACTTGTAAACAAATGTTTTTATTAGCCAATCCGTGAATTTTAAACATTCGCTTTTAATAAGAAAATCTATTCTCATTTCGATTCAGTATTCCAAGCAAAATTTAATCACAGAACTATTTTTACTTTAAAAGAAATCTCGAGTTTTAATCTTGTCGAATATACTCTCTTCTATTCTTACGGTACTTTCCAAGAAATAATCTCGTCTGCTATTCAAGTCCGTACACATACAATGGTCCCTTGCTGACAATTGCGTTTTGACCACTGATGTAGTCGTATGTTGCTTATGCATCTGTACCTTACAAAGATTCGACAAGGCTGTTAAAATAAAATTCTTTAGTAGCATAAAGAGACATGGATTTTGATCCTGATTTTTTTTGTGTGCATTAGTTATTTGGTTTGCACGTATAATATATAAACAAATTCATACCCACTTTATGCAACCATAGAGTTTTATTCTTGTCCCTTTTCATTTACAGACGAGAGCCTTTTTCTGATGTTCTTAAATAATTCCGAATGGAAAATTAAATGAACTACCTGTACGACTGAATTCAGTAAAAAGTTCAGACCAGACGCTTAGTTTAGTTGATACAAAATAACACAAGCCTTATATCCTTTCATCAAACCTTCTATCTCTACACTCGGGATGGTAGGCCTAGTATGTATAGAATTCAATTTCTTAAAAAGAACCACTCATTTTTAACAAATATATATTTTTATTTTTGACAAACAAACACATTTTGCACGAACAGTGCTCACATAGTTAACTTGATTAAATACTAGAATGGAACAAGTTTCAACATTTAGATTACCTTAACAAAGAGTGTTCATTATTACAATGCATGCCGTTTTATCGGTAATAGAAGATGGTTGATAAAAATACTGAAAAACTCACGGCAAAATAAATATATACGTTGTACATTAATATTTTAACATAAAAATGAATGTTATTTACAATGTACATTGTAATTACATTGTATATGACTGAATATAAACAAAAAAAATGGAATGATAACAATAAGTTCATTTATTACAAACTACAGTCCAACTTGAGCTAACGGACACCTCTTGACAACGGACACCTGTGGACAACGGACACATCAATTTCCCCCCATCAAAAATGCTCTTAACATTACTTCTAGACAGCGGACACCTGTCGTCTGCGGACAGCGGACACCTGTATTGTCTCCCAAATCCATTATATTACCCCAAACAACGGACACGCGGAAGTTACCAATTAACAAGTGTCACTTTGTATATTAGGCGTCGGTCTATTAAACAGCAGTACACGTTGGCGAACACGTGACTTAAATCATGATAAAGGTTTATACAACGAGGTGATAATCTTATGATTTAATAAATGAAATGTTTATATAGCACTTTAATTACGTGTTAATTTGTTAAAACTGTCTGCATAAGTATTTTGCTCGTCTTAGTTCTCATAATTGGCGTGAAATTTATAGACATTCTAACAAGCAAATATACGGACATTGCAGGATATTTTTACCTGTCAAATTACGATCAAAAGTCAGTATACACAGTCATATCCCTTGTTGTATAAGCTTTCATTTGATGTATAAATTAAAACATTACCAAACATTCTGATTTGCAAATAAAGTTATTTTGTCGTAGGTCTCAAAATTTCAAATAAAAAAGCCGCCATTACGCAATTCATTGTTTACCTTTCAGTAACATCGTCATTTAGCCATTAATATACATTCAAGTGAATGCACTTATAAGGCGCTTTTGGATTTAAATATTATTTATAAATATCGGTTTACCTTATTTTACTCAATTTTAATTTGCATATCTATCAAAGATTTCTTAAATGTTGGTCTAAAAACTTACCTCATAGTACGAATATCGGCGATTTTCGCCAATACACAACTGAGACATTTTTTGTTTATATTTTTCCCCAGGATTACTTTAAATGATATTCATCGGACTAATGATGTTAGTATGAAGCAATTTAATTTTCAAAAGTAATAATAGACCAGCACAATCATTAATTCATTTATTTTTGTCGTCTCACTTTACAAAAGTGAACACATTTTCGGACATGCAAAATTTCGGATACGTGATTTTTTTTAGTTCATGGATAGAATACAACCATTTTATTTAATGTAATTTCACTTGTCTACACTTCTTCAGACTTAGCTCTATTATGAGCTCTAAAAGATTTAACTTTCCCTTGAAATTTTGGTCAAACTAGAGCCCAGATATTCACTTTACAGTCTTTACAGTTTGCAAAAAGAACACACTTATTTGACCTCATAACAAAGGGTTGATTATTTAGATTAGTTGAATGGGTACAAATGTGAGACTATTGCATTAATAACTAAGTACAGTTGTTTATATGTTGGAATTGGTACTGGCTTATGCCCGGGAAGCAATTTCTACATTATATGAGACATGTACATCAGAACCTGTCCATAGAGGACACCTGTCCACAAAGGACACTTTTGGATTTTCCCCTGACTGTCCTTTGTTCACAGGTTAGACTGTATCACCGAAATGCTCAATCAAAACACGAGGAAATTCATCGTAGATTTCAATAAGTAAATGATATTGATTAATAAACTAAACGTTGCAATGCCAAAATAGCTGCAAGAATGTCTATAATAATACAAATTTAATTACAGTGTAGTAACTTAAAATACCGAACATATTAGGCCATATAGCACATGTCAATTATGGCAACATATACAATGTTTTTATTTTTCTACTCTTCTCTCGCTAAGTTCTCGTATACTGTAAGAAGCAAGAAGCATGCAGTGTCGTCATGAAAATCATCTCAGAATGAGAATCGTTAAGTGAATATTTCACTTTGACTGATTTTGTCATTAATATCGAATATGTAAACGCAAAGCTTAACATATTCTTGTTGATCTCTCCACCTCAAATCGTATAATCAAATCCCATAAGGCGATTTATTCTTAAGCCCTGAACATGCCGAAGTTCCATTTTGCCACGGCATCATTGCTGGAGGCTTTGTGGTTTAGTCATAGATGACCAATAGATAGCAGACGCTTTATAAGAGCGTGAGTCGTGTTTAAAGTTCATTTTCCGAACATACGTTTCATAATTCCGTGTTTTTTCTTTCTGAATTTCAATCCAGCTGTCGTCATGACTTCAAACACGTGGTTTACAGTTTCACTGTCATGAGCAGTACATTCTACAAATGTACCAGCGCCAATGTCTTTAGCTAGTTTTTCACCTTCTTTATTTGAAACATGTTCAGCGTTGTCTACGCCGGATGTTCTTAAATCAGTTTGTGTTCCAACGAGTATAATTGGCTTCCGGCGACGAGAACAGCTGTTTACTTCCGGTACCCAGAAATCCTTGATGCTCTCAAACGAGTTCCGGTCCACCACAGAGTAACACAAGACGAGGACTTCGCTGTCTTTATACGAACATGAGCGCATGGTCTCGTAGTCATGTTGACCAGCGTTGTCAAGGATACTTAAATTGTGTTTGTGACCATGAACATCTAAACAACCTGAAGAAAGAATTGATAAAATACAAATAAATGGAAAATTTAATAAATAAATATCAGAATATTGTACAAAACAAGCGACAAATACTCATGATACTTATGATTGCTAAAGATAAGACGATGTCTATTTAGTATTTATTCTGAACTACATGTATTAACAAAATATTTTTGAATTGCTGACATATCAAATAAAATGAAACTTCACGAAAATCTAAAACCATAATCATCTAATTTGGCATTGCAATCTAAATGCTCCATTAATTCAACCAATTTACAATATTAGTTAAAAGAAAAAAAGTTAAAAATAAAAAAGAAACAAATCTGAATTGATTGTTAAAAGAAGAAAAATAAACAAACAATTCTGTAATGATCGTTAACATACCTTCATATGTTTCCAACACCGTAGCAACATAAGGTGTCTGCGGAATATGTTTCTGCATGAAGGATTGTACTAAAGTACTCTTTCCTATCATGGCATCACCAACCAACGTACAATGTACTGGTTTCTCAACTTTTACAACCATTTTCAAGAGTCAAGTTAAAATTTCTTAAAAATTCCTTTAAACTTAATTCTGCGACTGTCAGAAGACTGTATCAGAATGGCAATCTTAACAGTGTTGGAAGGTATTTATACAGATCGCCTCTATGTAGGGAAACTTTATTTCAAAAGAATCGCTAGCATAGACGAGATATTTTTGTAAGATATACTTATACGGTGATTACCCCCTCAAAGAAGGCAGTAGGTTTAAACAACGTGTGTCATTGCACTGGTTTAACTTGGTATTCACTTTCACTTAGCTGATATCGCTCTCTTCTATAGAATTTAAAGCTGATACTTGTAACGAAAAAGTAATTAATTATTGAGGAATTGAGGAACTTGAAAAGAGTTGTTTTTGCTTGTATTTGATATTTTGTACATTGACATTAATAAATTAATGTAAGCAATGCCCATGTTGTCACATATATCTTTTCGAAAGTGGGTGTCAAATTAAAATGACGTTATCTTTTTCTTCCTTAATTGGTGAAGGGATTATCCCCAAAATTTACACTGCAGTAGGAACTATTGACCTTCCGTTCGTTTGCGTCAAATGGGTTGAATAAATTACTTGGAAGATTGGAATTAATGACTAATATTCTTTGAACTGAAGTAATTTATCGTCTTCGTTCTTTCTAAGCATAACAATACTCTCACAAAACGCTCTTGTAACACTTCTAAAAACCTTGTTGAGGGACAGAAAATTGAAAAAGAGTTCTGAATGCATGTAAACTAATTATGTTGGGTATCTGGGTGATTGAGCTGTTCTGTTATAAAGATTCGAAACTCAGATTAAACATTTGACTTATTAAAAAAACCAAACAGAAAGTTCCCCGGCTTTTTTGGTCTGAATTTTGGAAAAAAAAGATTTATATACATGTATTATACACTGCCTTATTTGAATATGGAAGGTATCATTTAATATGGAATTCACTATACTCACTGTACAGTTCATTTTGTTCAACAAAATAGACTGTATGTAGCCTATTCGTATTGTAGTTTTCAAATTTTGTTTATGCCGCGCATGAATAAAATTTCTATTCTAGTTCATTATACAAGTTATTGGTTGATAGAGACTATATAATGGATTTTGTCCATGTGGCGCATGAACTAAATTTGGACTGGATTTTAGTGTTTAATCCTTAGTGAAGATGTCCCACCACATGTGATACATTTAGTCTCATTTTTGAAAAGGGGCTACATGAAGTCTCATGTTTATAAAAGTTAAAGGGGCTACATGTAGTCTCACGTTTATAAATAGTGAATTCCATATTAAATGATACATTCAATATTCAAATAACTTACTGATGCAATAAATGAATGAATGATAATGAATGCAATAAAAATGCACCAGAATGCTCGATTTTAGACCTTCAATTTTCAAAATTTCCGGGGGAGGCCCCCGTACCCCCACTAACGGGAGGGGATACCCGTCCCGTACCCACCCCAAGTTGGGTCTATCAGCCCCTCAGGCAGCCCTATTCTGTATCCGCCCCTGATAAGACAGTGTTAATAATGAAAGTGACATATAAGGGAGACTTTTTTCTCCCCATCGAAAACATGAACAAAGTCGGCTCCTTCTTACGAACCTACTTTACAAGGTTGGCTAAACTTTTATTAATCCAAAACAAATGGATCATGGCTTTGAAAGTTCGGACGAAAATAAGGTCATTTATATAATCTCATACATTCCACTTACCAAGTGGCCATACATTTTACTTGAAGTATAATGTCAAATTCACAGGGTAATTAACCATAGTCTATCGGTCAAGTAAACAACCAAAGTATCATTGAAAGAGTGTCAAAGCACCTGTTGATTAAATTCTATATATTTCTTTACAAATATTGTTAAGATTTATCATGGTTTATTGGCATCGTGTGTGTCAGATTAAATTATTGAACTTTTCGAGTGTTTATTATAAATTTTATCAAGACCCACAAAACGGCGCATGTCAAGTCTATAGTATGTCGGCCCAAGGCTAAAAAAAGTGGTTCGCTGTACTCATCGGTATATCAGCAATATTTTGATGGTTTCTTATAGGAAAAAGTGTGCTCTTTACGAATCTGCCAGGTGATTTTTCATATTTTGGGGCAGGAAGATGCTATTGGCCAAAAACCGATGACGTCACTAATTTCTAAAAAATCGTCTTTAAACTTTAAAAACGCATTGCGTGCTTATTTTTCATGTTTCGAACAAATAATTTTGGTTCTGAATTATGATATGCTGTGACTATAAGATTTTGTAAATGTTTTGAAAATAATCGGGTGCTGGAAGCACTGATCATCAAAACAAGTGATTACGTCACATTTTTACCATTTTCCGAGGTATAAGTTTCAAACGTCATTTATGCTATGTTCTAAATTATTTAAAAAAAAATCAAATGCACGGAAGTTTTGACCATACCATGAAGATAAAAAATATAAATTAGAAAAATACTTGATGATAAAACATAAGCTAATACCAGCTCCCTAACCAACCCTTACTAGTCACAGTTTTGTCTATAGCCCTGCAGTAAAATGCCATTTTCAAGGTAAGCCCTGTACTTGAGTCCCCACAAAGTTATTTTGCAGTGTATATGTCGTTGAACGGTGCTGAATAAGAATCCGAGTAATGACACCCTATATTACTTTAACTATTTGCATAATATGCAAATTAAGTCCGCCATTATCGAAATTCCGTTTTTCCCTAATAACACAATAACCAACTTGGATAGAAATTTAAAATAAGCCTCCATACCCATGTTTTCATGGTCTATCTATCATATGGTATTAATTTCAGCTTGATCAGGTCATTTAAATATGCAAATTTATGCAAATTAGGTATTTTACTGAATACAATATTCGGGTTATCTATACATTAAAAAGTCCTTTGTTTTTGTTTGCATATTTTGAGAAACATTTGGTTATGTTATGATATTTTTGTACGTTTTAGACACAAATTAATCAACTGGAATTATTAAATCAGTAAATGATGATTTTAAGCTATGCAAAATATCTTAATTACACTATACAGTTATATTTGTTGTAGGACTATGCCTTTATACATTTCAAGACTGCACGTACAGTTATGCCATTTTTTTATTCTTTTTTGCCTGGATAATTATATTCAGGTTTTGTATCTTCTAACAATGCTGATTAAGAAACTAAGTGAGGAAATTCTGACATCCTTATGAAAATTTGCATAATATGCAAATCTATCCTCCCCCATCACCAAAATTCCGTTTTTTGATAATAACACAATAACCAATTATTATAAAAAAATAAATTTGTGTCAGTACCCATGTTTGTAAGGTCTAGTTAATATATGATACCACCGTCAGCACCATAAGATGATTTAAATATGCAAATTATGAATTTTAATAATAAGGATGAGGTATGTTTTAATATAAATTAAAGACCTCTATCAGATTACGATTCGCAGCATAAACAGTTTTACGACCATTTACAAATAATTAAAGGCAAAGCATTTAGACAGTGTGTATTTAGTGTCGAAACACTTGAAGTATTTTCATGATATATGCATCTCAATTATCATTTATGACACACATTAACAATATGCATTTTACCTATGCGTCCATTACATGTGTGTGTGATTCGTTTTATGTTGGTGAACCTATATTGATGAGCTAATTTTATCATGACTATCATAGGTGCATGAAGTGGATTGATATCCCTCAACTCCTTATAAGTTAAGTTCTCGTATAGAAAAACAACTTTCTATAAAAGAAACTATGGTCAGGCAATGCCTCTTATGAATACAATACATACATGTTCTTTACTGTAAATAGATTGTCAATTATAGTTTCCGTAATTTCAAAGTTGCCTTAATGTCGCTACTTAAAATAAGTCCCACAAACAACTTTCTGATTTCGCAAGGAAACTAAGGATGCATTTAACTGATTGAAATTACATGCTATGCATAATAGGTATTAGTCAAAATTTAAGTCGCTAATTAAGTCATACAAGGACAAAAAGGTGCAGCAATGAACATGTATAGCATATGTTGACACATGTAGTTTCATGTTTTACATTCCACTTAGTTGAGAGGTCAAATATGCACACAAATATGTAAAACTTTCCAGCCTCTACTATTACAGTAAAACATATCGATCATATTGTGTCAATGACAGGATGTTCTTCATAACGATAAAATGGTTTTGAATTCAGTGGCTTCAATTTTACGAGCAACTGAAGATGTACTGTAAAATTAATTCATATTCTTTCATTACTTGATTTTGGCTTAACGGCTCAGCAAATCAAAATTCATACAATAGTGTGTGCAAACGAAAAATTCTTAGTAAAACTACAACACTATAAACGTGTGTATCATTTGCACATTTAAACATTCATTTAATATTATTTACATTGATTATGATTGGTATATAACTGGTCCCATGATCTATGTGGACATTCCAAACAAAACATTGAAATCCATCTGAGCAAAAATTCAGTCGCAATTGACAGATTGCTCAGTTCAATTTATTCATGAATAATTAGGTGAAATTCACATTGGATCTGTATAATATAATTATACATGATTACATGCAGAAAACATGGTAGCATTTAATAGTAAATTTTGTTTTACAATTCATGGTGGAATAAAAGAGAAAATTTGAGACAATACCTTATTTCTATCAAATTAGAGCATTTATTTATTTTAATTCAATCTATTTACGCGTTGTATCATACAAATGACATGAGTCAACGAGGCAGATTAGCATATAATCATTTGTTTGATAACAATGATACACAAAAATTAAGCATTACAAAATTACTAGTGTATGTTAGGCAAAAAAAACATACGTTGAAGTACTTTAATTTGAATATAAACGTTAACTCAAAAAGCAGTACACTTGAAATAACGTATTTGCATACATTTGCATATTTAAATCATCTGAACATTTTAATTGTGGTATGATATGATAGCTAGACACTAAAACATAGGTGCAGACACATATTTGAAATTTTATCATAATTGGTTATTTTGTTATTAGCGAAAATGGAATTTTAGTATTGGCGAACTAAATTTGCATATTATGCAAATTAATGAAGAATGACATGTTGGCATCACTTATTTTCTTAATCAGCATTGTTTAATGATAAATAAACTGCATCAAAATTATCCAAGCATGAACAGTATGATAGAAAATGGCAAAAATATACGTGACACCATGCAATAGAATAAATAGTGCAAATCCTTTCACTTATAATGTAATTTAAATATTTTGCGTAAAATAAAGTCATCATTTACTGGTTTAATAATTCCATTTGATAAATTTGTGTCTAAAACGTACAAAAATATCATAACATAACCAAATGTTTCTCAAAATATGCAAACAAAAACAAAGGACTTTTTAATGTATAGATAACCCGAATATTGTATTCAGTAAAATACCTAATTTGCATAAATTTGCATATTTAAATGATCTGATCAAGCTGAAATTAGTACCATATGATAGATAGACCATGAAAACATGGGTATGGAGGCTTATTTTAAATTTCTATCCAAGTTGGTTATTGTGTTATTAGGAAAAAACGGAATTTCGATAATGGCGGACTTAATTTGCATATTATGCAAATTGTTCAAGTAATGTAGGGTGTCATTACTCGGATTCTCATTCAGCACCGTTCAACGACAAATAAACTGCAAAATAACTTTGTGGGGACTCAAGTACAGGGTTTACCTCGAATGTGGCATTTTACTGCAGGACTATAGACAAAACTGTGACCAGTAAGGGTTGGTTAGGGAGCTGGTATTAGCTTATGTTTTATCATCAAGTATTTTTCTAATTTATATTTTTTATCTTCATGGTATGGTCAAAACTTCCGTGCATTCGATTTTTTTAAAAATAATTTAGAACATAGAATAAATGACGTTTGAAACTTATATCTCGGAAAATGGTAAAAATGTGACGTAATCACTTGTTTTGATGATCTGTGCTTCCAGCACCCGATTATTTTCAAAACATTTACAAAATCTTATAGTCGAAGCTTATCATAATTCAGAACCAAAATTATTTGTTCGAAACATGAAAAAGAAGCGCGCAATGCGTTTTTAAAGTTTAAAGACGATTTTTTAGAAATTAGTGACGTCATCGGTTTTTTACCAATAGCATCTTCCTGCCCCAAAATTTGAAAAATCACCTGGCAGATTCGTAAAGAGCACACTTTTTCCTATAAAAAAACATCAAAATATTGCTGATATACCTATGAGTACAGCGAACCACTTTTTTAGACGCTTTTCTCAACTGGGCCGACATACTACTACTTTTTAAAACTTCTGTGATATAGCTAAGGACAAAAAATGTCATAATTGACCACTTGAGTTCCTTTAATATAAAATTCATATATGCCAATTGGTCTGCGTCTTTTGTCCTAAAAATACGAAAACAGGTAACTTATGAAAAGCCCTTGGCAAAGCTTTGGCGCTTTAAAATAATTAGTGAATCGTTCACATTATATAGACAGTGCCTCCCGAAGCATCTAATGGAGCAATCGACTTTATGGAGATTAATGGCATCAAAAACAAAGGTGGTTTACATTTTTTAACAAAATAATTTAGGTTGCTATGTCCATAACACGATGGATCCGCGATTTAAGTTTTATTCTTCGGTCTGTGAAACACCGGAAGAATAGTTATACAATAACATTTATGCTCAAATTTACAAATAAAATTGCTAACAAAAGAAAGATAAGATATTGTCAAGAATTAGTTCATGTTTTTTGGACAGCAGTACGATTTTTAAAAGTTTGGTGTTAAAAATACAAGCTTATCACGATTTTAACGGTTTTATGAAGACGAAAATAGTTTTAAAAATCTAAAAGGCGTTTAAACGTTTTGCAAGGAGGTCTGAAATGTGGGACATGTACTATTCATAAGATAGCTGACTTATATTGTCTCTGAGTTAATCCCACTGAGCAATTCATTCCTCACTAAGTCCTGTGTAGCTAACAGACAGCTCTCAAGTTTCAAGTTATCTATATTTACGCTTGTTTTAATCTACATATTGACAGGGGTGACAATGTAACTAATTAGAGTATTATCAGGTTACCCCTTACAGAGGTATTGTTTTAAATAACAATATATAAAGCTTTGACGACGCCTTCTTACTATACCAACGGTGAGTGTCAACCTTTTAGTTCTTACCCCCGTTTAAGTTGAACTGAGTGGAAACTCTCGACATGAACTCACGAATTAAGTCCTAGGGGATGAAAAACGAAGGGTAGAGATCATTATATGTGTTAGTTTAAATCATATAGTTGTGAGTAAACAACACTTCTCACTAAATCGAATCTCACTACATGTAGTTACAAAATGTCAAGAATGTAGAATAGGAATCCAATTGAACCTGTTAATCTGCATTATCTAATCTCTGTGTACCCAACCTTTTGGCCAGTCTCTAATAAATTCAGATTCTTAGTTTTTTCTCAAAATACTTCAAGAATGTCAGTTTGCTGGGTAGTGAGAGAAGTCATTGGTTAGAAATAGTGTAGTATATTCACATGCTATTGCATCCTCCAAGTATGTTTTTCAAATAATAAAGTCTTGATGTAAAGTTACTACCAGTACTGGTTCATGCAACTAACAACTAATCTTTAGGCACAGTAGCTCAAGGAGAGTATACCACAGAGATGTTCCCATTACACCTAAGTAAAGTGATGTAATCACACATGAAATTTCCTACTGAAGAAAAAAGGAGCTCTTTTTGAAAATTCAAGCCAGAGACATCTGGATCTCCAAGCATGTGTCTTACCACTGGACCACCGCTACTAGCAGGTTCATGTATGTTCCTTGGAATGAGTGCATGAGAACACAAAAAAGGAAACAAATAAGTCAAACAACTAAATGCAAATATTTCAGTTTTATTAATTGAACAAAACCAGGTTCATTTCAACAAATATTTACAATTCTAACAAAATAAGTACAATTTAATAAATTAGAACATTATTTCATTAAATGATAAATGTTAATGTAACATCACAATATTCATATCAGCACCATAACATGAACACACTCCTACCTGGGAGTATATATGACATCAAGTTTTACTATGTACATCAGGGAACAAAAAGCTCCCATACACACAAAATGTGTTCGAATTGTGACAAATGCGAAAAACTTTTAAATTAATTGCAAATTTTCGCAAGTTGAAATTGAAAATCAAAATTACTGTCTAAACTAATGAGGCTCAAATCACCATTGAAATGGCCAGATAGATCGATAGTATTAATTAAAGATTCACCCTAAACTAGTCAGTGATTTTTACATTTTGCGTGTTGAAATAAAATCAACTTTGGAGCAGTAGTCCAGTGGTAGGACGCCCGCTTAGGGATCGAGAGGTCCTGGGTTCGAATCCCACTAGGGTCACTGCTAATTTCCTTGAGCAAGAAATTTACCTGCGATTGCTTCACTTCACCCAGGTGTAAATGGGTACCTGCGAGGGTGGTATAATTCCGTTGCGCCAAATTGTCGGCTGCACTAATAAGCGGAGTAAAAGACTCCCCAGGGAGATTGATAGATAGATACCAGTAGCCCAATGACCAGGGGTAATAGCTGTAAAGTCGGTGAACGTGCGTAAGCATGAAACTTAGACTATAAAATGCAATTATTATTATTATTATTATTATTAACTTGCAAAAATTTGTAAGTCCAAATCAAATATGAGCCCTGATGTACATATATCTTTATCACAAGTGATTTACCAATTTTATTTTTATACAGGTAATCATCGCAGCTCTGCTTGTCATTACTTATATACCACTTGAGATTCTACAATGAAGATGACTGTTAGTTGCCAGTCAGAAATACAATAACCATGTAATAACATACCATCTATTATTCCATATATCACAACACTTGCTCTGCCTTCAGCAAAATCAAAATAAAATCAGTAAAACAAAAATCTGCATAACAACTGCTTCAACATTTAAATGGAAAAAAAATCCAAGCCATACTCATATATAAAGGGAAAAATTTCCAATAACTGTGAGTGCAATAAAATATGTCAACTGTCGGTGGCTCATTCAATAACTAAGTATGATATTTAATCTTATCATATAAGTTATTTCCCATCTCTTGCTACTCTTTGTCCCTTGTTAGCGCCATCATTAGCTAGTTTATCAGCTGCTTCGTTACCAGCAATACCTTTATGTCCTCGTACATGTACCTGTCAACAAAGGTTCCAGATGATAATATATAAATATCACATCCTACAGAGAGTGAAAGAACATTACTTCTATCACTCTCTGTAGGATGGGATATTTATCTTATTATACCAAACAACAAAAATCAGAATTTTTTTAACAATTTAATAGGCACAAACCATTTAATTTTATTTGTTTTATTTACTTCAGAACTTGAAAACATTTTTACACCGTTAAAGTTTGTCGTTTAATAAAAAAGCAAGCGACTGTGCAAGGGAGGTTATTCAAATTGAATGCTAAAACTACCGATAATCAGCAAACTCCAACGCAGTGGTCACCCATGGTTTTAAGCGGGCCGATAGGTGATGTCAAGCGGGCTGATAGGTAACGTCAAGGCTATATAGTACATCATGTGAGGCATAATAAAATCAATTCTCAAAGATTACAAAAATTCAGAAAGACTACATCCAGACTTCTTTCTAACAACCATTAATGATTGTTGGAGATAGAATGATGATGTAATATTTAAAAAACAAAACGTTAAAGTAATGTTTTTGAAGTCTACATCTAGTATCACCATTCAGTCAACTCTTGACATTAACTTTTCCAATCATCAAGTCACACACCAACTGTTAACATATGGTGCAGATTGCAGCAACAGCATACAGTGCATGACCCTAACAGGTACCCATTTACACCTGGGTGGAGTGAAGCAATAGCAGGTATATTTCTTGCTTAAGGAAATTAGCAGTGCCTGTAGTGGGATTCGAATCCAGGACCTCTTGATCCCTAGTCGCATGTCCTACCACTGAACTACTTCTACTTATTAATGCAATGCAATTAAAATTTAATTTCAATATTTTAGGTCAAGTAGCGCATTCTATAAAATAAAATATACAATTCTGTAATTTGATACTTATAGAGCATTTCTGTAATGGAATAATTTTACTTTGTTTACATCACACAATAGTAAAACACCACTATTTTGTGCCTATGGTAAATTTCAATTAAATAAGCCATAGTTTATACTAATTAATTTAAGCTCAATTGTGAAACAAGTTGTTACAACTTAGATCAATCACTTTCAAGTCTGCTTCCTGGTCCCCCAGTACTAAGCAAGTAGGATTAAGTTTCTTGCTTAAAGAAATAACGAGGTACGTTTTGGATATTATTTGAATCATCCAAAACTGGCCATCCAATGATTACCTTCAAACATCATAACCACTTGACCATGACCGCTCCTTCTGGCCAGCCAAGCATAATACTAAAAGTAATGTCGGTATGTTATAGGTTCAACTAAACAATCTTCAGGAAAAACTTTCGATCTAATTTTATTTCGCTTACCCAGTTAATTTTAATTCCTTGAGCAGCATCCTCTAAAGCCTCAAAATCCTCTCTATTTATAACTGGTGCACCAGTACTTGTCTTCCAACCATTTCTCTTCCATCCAGGTAACCATTTTGTGAATGCTAATAATACATATACACACATTTATAATATCTAATAAAAGGTATAGTTAAACAGACATTAAGATCCAATTTTACTTAAATTGTTTCATTGATATTTTTTCTCAAATGAAAATTAATTAATTAATTGAATTTATGAGTAATTTACTAAAAGAAGCTCCATATGAGTGGTTTATCAAAAGTGCTCACTATATCTAAGATAACTTTAATATATCTATTATTATGTTGTTGTTATTATCATTATGAATAATATTATTAATATCATCATTATCATTAAACAAATTTCAACCGCCCAGCTAGCTCAGTCCGTAGCACGCAAGTCTTCTGATAAAGGGGTCGTAGGTTCGGTTCCTGGGCATGGCATACTTTCATGAAGATTGGTCATGAAATTATTTCTACGGCCATTCTCCCTCCAACCAATAATTTTTAATTATGTAGGACAGTTGTCAGTCACTGACAAAAGTATGCACTTAGTAGTTGGTTAACAGCTAAATCCAGAGATTTAGCCTTTCCAGGAGCAAGTAGGTTGACTGACCGCCATTATATGACCTATAAAATGTGTTGCTACGGTGTTAAACCCAACAAAAAAACAAATTCAATTTAGATCCATTGTGAAACTAGTTCTGACATCTAATATTTATCAATCTCGGGGCCATTTTCTTCCCCCTCCCCCCAATATCAAGTAGTAAGGATTAAGTTTCTTGCTTAAGGAAGGAATGAGGCGTGTTTTGGATGAGATTTGAACCAACACAGATCTAACTAGCCAATGATTACCAGTCAAACATAGTATCCACATGGCCAAGCCCAAGCCTAAGACAACATAGATATATACAAGATTTTATATCACTGTCAGAACCAATGCCTACTTTACATAACATTAATGGAGAAGTTGTAACTAGTCTACAATATAATCAAATTTTCATACAATTAATTAAGAATTGGCTGTCTGTTTTAATAGTAATTTCTTCTAGACCTTGTTCCTTGGATTGTAGCACAGCTCTCACAACCGCCTGAAACAGAGTAATGTCTTATAATGTAACAATCATTATATCAACATGAAAATAAAAATTGCTGCATCAGTTTCTTTAAAACAATGTATGCAATATTTTGCAAACCTTACAATTTAAGGCATGTGATTTTCAGACATTTTTTAGATAAAAGAAATACCATTAGTCGGCTTGTCCATCAATCTTAAAGGGTATAACAAAATCATGTTTAAAATGTATTAATTAATCTACCATCTACTGGTATATGGTGTAATACATTGTACAGTGAAATTCTTTTACCCAAAGGCTATTGTTCCAAACCATTTGATTTATTTACATCCAATGCAGGAGCAGTGGTCCAGTGGTAGGACGCGCGCTTAGGGATCGAGAGGTCCTGGGTTCGAATCCCACCAGGGGCACTGCTAATTTCCTTGAGCAAGAAATTTACCTGCAATTGCTTCACTCTACCCATGTGTAAATGGGTACCTGCGAGGGTGGTATAATTCCGTTGCGCCAATTTGTCGGCTGCACTAATAAGCGGAGTAAAGACTCCCCAGGGAGATTGATAGATAGATACCAGTAGCCCAATGACCAGGGGTAATAGCTTTAAAGTCGGTGAATGTGCGTAAGCATGAATCTTAGACTATAAAATGCAATTACTTTTTACATACAAGAATTTATTCAGAGTAATTTTTTCATCACAAATATGTTTAAACCCAATAAATCAGAAATCAAGCAGTATAAGTATCAGAAGATAACACAGGTAATATAGTTTTGTCACAATGTAGAATAATGTACAAACCATGATTTCAGCTCTATTATTTGTCTGTCTACCACTAAGCCTTTCACTCACATTTCTGAAGACAGAAGAATCTATAATGAACTAAAACTGGTAGTATACTTATCACAAGTAACTATTACATTATCATTAATAACAAGTTTTGATATAGTCCTGTTATATTAACCTGTCACAACTTGAATAATTACACGGTCACTGAATGTGTTATTATTTAACTTCTTTTAACCATTGAGCCACTGAACCATATCAATTATTGATGATCTAACCATATATGCAGCGATTTTGAATCGGGGAAATAACAAGTTCTAAAGAAATTAAAAATAACAAATTCAGTGACCGTGTAATTATTTAAGTAGTGACAGGTTAATATAACACAACTATACAATTATGTTTAGGTTTAAAGTCTGCTTATACAAATTTAGTTGACTTCATTCATCTATAACCACTGAAATCAAATTAAAGTGGACAACCCATGGATTCAGTACTTATTCACATGTGATAGGGTAAAGCAATCATAGCTAAGTTTCTAGCTCATAGAAATTAACAATGTCCTTGGTAGAATTCTATCCTAAGAGAGTAAAAAGATGGATGAACTCAAAGTAATTCATACTCGAACAGTTGAGATCTCAACCTAGTTGATAAAGTCAAGGTTAGTAAATTTTAAGGTCATAGGCAGTAGTTTAGCTGAGGGGTACAAAAGAATTTTTCAAGCTCTAAAAACTGAAGAAGATAATTATGTTCTATTTATATGACAATTATTGTTCCAGTAAGGATAATGCCATGAATCAAAAGCTCTCAAGCAAGATTTATAGTGGTATCAAAATTCTGCCCATATCTGACATGTATGAACCTATAAATCAACTTACAGTGTGTGTCCAGGTCCCCAATAAACACCAATACCAGCTCTAGCCTGTACAGTACCATTGTTAATACAAGCACCATCAGTGTAGACTACAGGAACAGAATCATCCTCACAATCAGGTTCTGAAATTTAAAAATTTCCTTGCTTCTAATGATGTACACACCTTTTAACATTTTCAGCCATATCCAGTCTTCCTGGCTAACTAAATCGATAGCATGCAAGTCTACTGATCTAGGTTAAGTGAGTTTGATTCCCATGTGGGGCATTCTTTGGTGGAGTTTTGTCATGAAATAATTTCTATGGCCATTCTCCCTCCTACCACTGATTCTTAATCATGAAGGTAAGGAAGTATGCGCCTAGTAACTGGTTAACAGCTATGTCCACAGATTTAGCCTTTCCAGGAACAGTGAGTAGGTTGTCTGAATTCTGTGAAATGACTTACAATGTTTTGCTACGGCATTAAACCCAACCAAAATAAAAGACCCCAGGGAATAAATGAATAAATAAAAAAACAACAAATAGACATCACATTCTTATAACAAACCTGGACTAGTAGATGTATGCAGTTCTCTAATACTGTCAAGATCTAACAATCTTGTTACTCTATTTTGTGACCAGTTAGAACTATTAGCGGTTGATATTGATGATGACGGTAGTGGTGGTGATGACAATATGGAAGATGGAGATTTCTGGTATGGTTTTACTTTGTGTAGTTTTGATCTTGTAGTTGGAGCTTTACCAGTAGCACCTGTAAGACAATATAACCTGGTTCAAACTTAGAAGTGGGAACATCTAAAGTCATCCTTTGAAACCCATGGTACTCATACTTCATGAATATCATGGTCAAGTCAACAGTAAAATCAGCTCTATCAAAAGTTCTGTACATTAAACTTTACTTGTTTGGGGGAAAAGACCCTGGATTACCAAGGTTGATCTACCGTCTGTCATTACTAATTCTCCAATCACATAATTTTTTTACTCAAATAATTATGGCCAAAGGGAGATAATTTGGTGTGAAATAGAGACTTTTAATTAATCTCAATTCTCATTACCTCCCTTTATTAAGTTATACCAGTCATAATGCAGATCATAAAATCATAACATTTTTACCACTGAAAAAAGAAAGATCCAATTTTCTATTGATAAAAGCATATGCCCAAGACTCTTCTCTAAGGAGCAATGATATGTTCTTAATACATCTATCTAGAAAACATAGAAGAGACAGCAACAATCTGATTTAAATCAACTGCTTTGAGATCATAATCTGAAAATCACCATTACCTCTAAAATGAACATGTAAGCATGCTACACATGGCATTACCTCAGAAAGCATTTAAAAGAGTGGGAGATAAACTTAATATATTGTTAGGTATGTTAGAAAATGATTATTATCTAAGGTAGGTTGACTGAAGTGAGATATTGTCATACCACAATGCTGTTTTAATTCTTCAAGATCCCTTTGTGTCTGTAGCACTTCCTTCTCTGCTTCTTTCAACTTCAGTTTAGCTTTCAAACATTCTATTTCCTGTTCTACCAATTTCAGTTTGGCGGACTTATTAAGAACATCTTCATTTTGTTCAGTACTGTTCTCTCGGACTGGACTTGGAGCGGCAAAGCTGGTAGCATGTGTCATTGTGGGGGATTTAGTATATTGCCTTCTAGGTGATTTAGCAGGAGTTTTTGCATATTTTTGATATTTTGTACCTGGAAATGAAATAAGAAACTTAACATACATGAAGAAAAAACAAATGCAAAATTCAATTAATATTATGTAGTTCAAATGAAAAGCAAACTACAGAATAAGGTAAGATAAAAAAATCAATTGCTGAAATATGGACCTTTTGAGAGATTAACATACATTATAACTTCACTATCAAAGAAGCATGCATAATAACATCACTATTAAAGCTAACTTAGAGGCAAGAGTACAAGATGTGATCATGTATACATGCATCATGCTTCTGATGCAATAATAACATGCCATTGTGAATCTATAGGCTTCATATAGGAATGTACATTTACATTATAATAATAACAATAATGACTTTATTTAACAAAACTTCACATTTGGATAAATCCAATCTACCAAATGAACCACTTACATGTTATGATGTATCAGCAACAGTCCTTAAGTTAAAGTAGTAACATTGTAACAGCTGAAAACAGTGATTGGTAAATTCAATATTCCAATTATTTTAGAGAATAAATTTCCAAAAGTTTGCCACTGGATGCCCTACTTTTGCATTATTTCTTCACATAAACTAAAAAGTAGATCAGTTATTATTCTATACAATAATAAGTAGAATAGGATTGATATAACAAAATGATGTTTCTCATCATTGAATATCATACCTTTTACGGGAGAGTCTAAACTATACACAAAGTCCATTGCCTCTTTCTCTGTATCAAACTTTTTATACCGTGCACCTTGAAAGTTGTCAACCTGTACTTTACATTCAGGCCTGAAATATTAGAAACAAATGTTAGCATACTGCTGAATTAAAGCCTTAGTCTTGGGCTAAAACAAGTGAACTCAAATTCATTATATGAGTAAGTATTTGTCAAGAACATTTCGAGTGCTTTTGGTTAATTGTATGAAATTAGGAGGCAATGGTTTCAATTCCTAAAAACAATTAATTTCATTCCCCAGAAGTTCAATATTTTATTTAGCACACTCCGTTTTGCCAATACAATATGTACAGAATTTAATACTTCTTGTGGAAATGTTCCAGTTTAATTTCTTTCGTCTTCAAAAAGGTATTCTGAAATTTGAAAGAAAAAAAAACAAAATATATATTTCATAATTGTATGGCAAAAATTTTCAATAGAATGTAGCATTGGTTCATGATGTAAAGGAAAGGTCCGAAAATGAGGTGGTACGAATAAGTGTTGGTCCGGTTCAACTGGAGGCCGTTAAAAGGCGAAATGTCCCATTATTTACAGATACAGAAAGCTAGCGTACCAAGTTAAATAAATTCCAGGATGGATTCCTCTTCGAACAGCGTAATATGGCATGTTTGTATCAATTGAAACGGCGGTTAGAACCTTCAATGTGGATATAAGTTTTCGGCCTTTAATCATCACGGAAAACCCCGTAATGTACCGAGCGTTCTCATGTTTCTCGCGGAATAAAGCCGAAGAGCATCGAATGAAAAGAAACATGGCAGCCACCATGTAGAACTGTCAAAAAAAGAAAGATATCTTGAACGCATTTTTCCGTTACAATGCTAAAATGTTTCCAACTACAGGCTTATTTAAAGATATTTCATGTCCTTATTTTTTGTTTGGTCTTTGTGAGAGGCCATTCTGTCACTTCAAGCATTCAAGACATGAAGAAGCGAAAGGTAATGTGCTTTATGTTCATTTTTAGGACCCAGACTTGGCAAAAGGCAAGACTAAGAACGGAAATGTCAAAACTTACAATTTCGACATGTTGTGCAATATTTTTTAATTGACCTTTTTAATGACATGAATCATTACAGTTCGACAAATGAGTCATTAGAATGGAATATAATCTTTTATTATTTTATAATAAATATATAATCAACATATTTTAATAATTTTATAATATCTTCTAATTAATGTTATCCTGGTGTGGCCATATTTCGTCACCTTAAGGAAATGAATGATTACAATGTTAAATTTGTAATTTTAAACTGACTTTTTATTTTTCAAATATGTAAATGAATCATAAAGCTTTTATTCCATCAACTTTTCTCGGGTTTATTCTGTCAAATTACGTTAGTAAACACGATCTTTTAAGACTGGGTATGAATGCAGACGACTGTTTGAGCAGGTCCAAAAATCAACACTGCAAAATACAAATAAGTTTTTTCTTCATTTTTGTGAAGCAAATCTCCGTTTATTTATTTATATTAAATAATTAGATCTTTTACCTCCAATATGTGTCGTTTCTTCAACAATTTTATGACAAAAAAAATCGAAATTCCACCATTTTAAATACTGACATGTTTACCTGTAGTGTAAAATCACTATCAGTGCAGGTTTGGCTCCGCCTACAACGTAGCTCCGCCCTACGTTAAGATTTCGAGCTAAAAACGGTAATCTAAGCTTATTTTAGTGAGTTTATAAAAAGATAACTTAAATTTTAGTATTGCTCAATGCTTTAAGTATTTAAGGTGGGGTGACGAAATTAGGTCAGTGACGAAATTAGGACCTCCTACGATATATAAAATTTTACAATGGAAGATGCTCAATTATCATGTGAGTATCCAAACATGGAGCTTTCATGTTGATGATATCTGATGTTAATATCCTTTAAAATCCTGTACAGACATTAACTGTTTAGTCTGTAACACATTAAAACCTAGTGGATCAAATGAAGAAATTGTTATAAAACTAATTGAACTGTTTATTGATATTTCTTATGAAAAAAGATATTATCATAAATATGACTGAATGTTTGTGTCATGTATATAGTTATACTTTTTATAAGGTAAGAATTCACATTTACATTGCAAAAATAAAGATTTTGACTGCAGATAACTTCTTATTATCACACCATTTTACAGAAATGTAAAATAATTTTATGTATTCTAAAGCCCAAGTTTTTTCTTGATCAAGGAAAAATGTTCTTTTCTTTGGTATAATTGTAACAATATTATTATTACCTACCGAACATTTATATAATTGATTTTAATCTCTTTCTGATGTTGAATAAAATGAAAATGAAATATCCCGGATGTCTCTTTATAAAAATTAAAATGGATCATCATAAATGCAAGTTATAGTTAGTTTTATATAATTCTTATAGACCAGTTCATGGATGACGTCACAAGCACCTGCTACCTATATTTTGGCTGATTTACTGGTTGGCAGAAAGAAACCAATGTTTACATACATTTGATAGCAGCAGAATTTTTAAATCATGATAACTTTTTTATTTATTGGCCAATTTTTATGATACTTATATTGATAGAAAGCTTTTGAAATTCATATTTTTAAAATATAAGAAAATTGCCAAAATTCTGATTAAAAAAATATATATGAGGTGATTTAAACCTGTCTTTTGAACTATCTTCTTGTGGGTTTGAAGCACTAGGTTTAAACACTCGCCAATAAAAAACAATTCTTTTTTGACAAATAATTTTTAAATATTCAAAATATGAATTTCAAGACCTTTCTAGTGATATAAAATACTAAATTGTTTGATGAAAAATGACTTAGTAATTGCAATTTTAAAATTACTGTGTTTTCATTGTATTTACTCGCTATCATTTCTTGCCAACCAGCCAACGGTTTAATACCAGTAGTCTTTATCAGCTCCTTGTTACTATTTATAGACATCATAACAATAACAATGAACTGGTCTATAACATATTTTTCAGCCCGTGCAGAGTTAGAAAAGGCTTCTTTGTCTAAGGTAGAAAATGATGATGAATATAAACCACCAACTACTTCCTTGCAGAGAACGTTGCAAGAAATAGAAAATAGTATTCAATCTGAAAAAAGAAAACTAGGTAGCCAAGATGAACCAGAAGAGAAAAGTGTGAAAAAGGGTAGAGATATCATTAAGAACAAACCTACTGGAACACCAGAGTATAATCCCACACCACTGTGTGAATTGAAGAAGAAAAAGAAAAATGAAACATTAGGGAAATCTAAGTATGAATTGGCTTTACTGGATGGACCGGCTTCAGAAGGAGAATATGACCCTGCTAGTAATTTTGCTACTGGTAGTAAGCATTCAGAGGAATATGTACCATCGGAAGTTCAACTAAGTGAATCCATACCTGACTATGCTAATGTGCTTCATGGAGTTAAAAGACCTGCTGGAAGAGATGATGATGATGAAAATAGTCCATTAGCTAAAATTCCTAAGTTTGTCTCAGTGGAATATACACCTACAGTGAATGACTCAGTGGAGTACAGTGATGAAGAGGCTGTTGGTGTGAAGACAGAATGCTTTTCTGAAGAAGAAAGTGACAATGATAGTGACAGTGAGCGATTATCAAAAAAGAAAAGTAGCTCTGAGAAAAATACTAAACTAAAGAAAGATGAGTCTAAAGTGCAGGGTAATAACTCATTTTTACCTATAGAATTTACAGAGGAAGGATTTGTTAAAAATGTTTATGTTGAACAGAAACAGAATGATAAGCCTAACAAAGAAAGTGGTAAAGATAAAACTAAGCCAGCTAAAAAGGAATTAGACTCTAAAGCAAAGAAGAAATTGGAGGCGAATATATTTAGCCTGTTTGAAGAGGAGTTTGACAATGTGTTGGATAAATGTGAATCAAGTAAAGTAAAAAATGGTTCTCACTCTCCCTCTGAAGCTAAGTCAAAGCCTAGCAGCTCCACAAGTAAACGTTCACATTCATCAGACAGTAAATCAAGTGATAATGCCAAAGACAAATCAAGATCTCAACATAAAAGTGACAAACATTCATCATCAAAATCTCATAGTTCATCATCCCATAAATCTAAACATTCGTCTAGTACTGAAAGCAAATCTAATCATGTGTCAGATAGACATAAAAACAAAATCAGTAAAACTTCTTCCAAATCATCGTCATCATCTAAACATTCATCATCTAAACATGGTGACCGATCTGATCGGTCATCTTCATCCTTGGACCACAAGACTAATAAACATGTTGACCATAAGAAAAAATCACATTCAAATAATCATGTCAGTAATGGCAAGTACTCTCATGGTAGTTCTAGTAAGGATAGCAATTCTAGTTCTCATCGCAATGGTTCTGATAATAAATCTAGAAAAGACAAAACAAGTAAAAAGAAAGGTATACTTAGTGTTGATGTAGATTTGTTTAGTTGTGGTGATAGTGATGTTGACGGGGCTGCTAATCACCACGGTGACCTAGACGATGATGAATTAGCTGATTTAGAAAAATATTTTATTGAAGACGATCCTTTTGATGAATGCTTTAAGATATTTAATGAAGAGAATGGTAATAAACCATCAACTAGCAGTGCTGCATCAGAGAAGAAGGTTGGTTGCTTTAACATTATCTGTTTTAAAATTATGATATTTCAATGGAAAGACAACTTGAGCTTATTTAGTAGATAAGACAAACTCAAACACCCATACATGTACTGTTATCTGATTTTTTAAAAGCAAATGTTTCTGTATTTTTCATGATGCCTTGATTTTTTTTGTATCTAATTATTAGAATGGAATATTATGTTGCTTTGCAAAGGAAACATTGAGGAAGGGTAAGTGAATACTGGTTATAGACAAGGGTCCAGGAAAGCCTGGTTAGCTTTGCTGGACGCCGTAAAATATTCTAAAATACTAGTGTTGTCACAGTGTTAAACCCAGTATATAATTGACAGCAAATTTTACTGGTCTAGACAATAAAAAAGGCTTCTATCATGACTTATTTGGGCAACCACTTTCAAACACCATTTTCCTAGACTGAACATTATCTCAACTGATTGCTGTAAGTTACAGTTAAACCTGAAATATTGATGTTTAAGGTATTAACAACCTTAAAGTGATGTTGATATTGAATATGGCTTACTAGTAGTGATTATCACTTTCTATTGGACAAGATGACATTATTGATATTTGAACATTTACTCTATATGTCACTGTATTGACAGTTGAGGTCAAGCTACTAATGAATGTCAGGTCTTTATATTTTACTGTAGAGATTGGTAAAAATGTGTACTTGGTTCATGACAACCCATGAATGTTTACACTATAACTTGTACAATTGACCTGAGACAGCTTTCTACATTACATGTTTCAGTAAATTCTATGTGACTAACTGATTTAATGAATCTAAATGATATACTATTGTATTTCTTGTCTCAGGTCTATTTTTTTCTCATTAATAAAGAGTGGAAATAAACATCCAATTTTATATGCATAAGATAATGTTAATTATCTCTTTTCAAAAATGCCTTCAGCTGACAGTGACATGTGATTGTTTACTCTGAAATATCTGCTTTATTGTCTATGCCTCTGTTTAGTTAACTGCTGCAATCATAATTTCTTATTTTGTGCATAGAATTGGGGACAAACTTTCATATTTCACAGAAACAAGGTGGAAGTTTTGGAAAGAGAAAATTTACAGCTACTTTACAGCTATTACCTCTGGTCATTGGGCTACTGGTATCTATCTATCAATCTCCCTGGGGAGTCTTTTTACTCTGCTTATTAGTGCAGCTAGCAAATTGGCACTATGGAATTATACCACCCTGTCAGGTACCCATTTACACCTGGGTGGAGTGAAGCAATCGCAGGTAAATTTCTTGCTCAAGGAAATTAGCAGTGCCCCAAGTGGGATTCGTACCCAGGACCTTTCGTTCCCTAAGTGCGCATCATACCACTGGACTACTGCTCATGATGTACCTCATGTGTGCTTGTGTAAACAAGTTCAATGTGATCATTAAATAATCCCTCTGGCTCTTTGTAAGGCAATTTACAAGCATGGTTTGAACCAAGTTTAAGTTAGTGTAACTTAACTATGAAGGTGTCATTAAAAGTTTATTGGTTTTTGTGGTGAATCTCCTGTGACTAGTGTGAGACACACTCATATATACAGGTCATTCAAAGTTTGTTATTGTAATGTATCATTAAATTAAGATGAATTCAATTCATGTTTAATTTGTATTATATTGCAGAAACAGAAAAAAATAGATGATGATGTCCCATCGGCTCCCACTGGAAAGAAAAGAGTAGCTTTAAAACAGAGTAGCAATGTGAGTGAAAAGTTGTAAGGCCACAACAAATTGATCATATGTTCTATGGATTCGCTCGCTCCTTAATTTTGACGGTTTTTACAAAAAAATATTTTTATTTCCTCCCTCGCTCATAAAAATTTGGTCAAACTGCTATATACAGCGATCGAATAAAGACGTTAAAAAAAAAAATTTCCCTTGCTCGCCCCATTTTTTTTTCAGAAAAATCCGTAGAACATATGATCAACTTGTTGTGGCCTAAAGGTAGATATAAATATATAGAGATCATAAATTAAGGGCAAGGTGGCTCAAGTTATGAACATTCTAAAAGGAAGGCTGACTTCATTCATACTTATTCTGTAAACTTCATGTTGTCGAACAGCAAACCAATTGATACAGTACAAACTAACTTAACCTTTACCCTGTTTGGACTTGGTCATTTTGACAGGATAGGGAAAATTGAAAATGCTCTTAATCTTAATCCGTCTCTATCCATGTAGAACTTGGTGAGACTGTATCCTGTGCAAATGTCTTTCATACATAGTAATTTGAATCAAAATCACCAAGTGCTTGCACATTTCAAAGTCTTAAAGTTATCTGCCTTATCACGTGTACATGTATAATCTCTCCAGAAAATGGAGGCTAAATAAAAATTTTCAGCATTGACCAAAAAGTCAATTTTTTGGGAAACATTCTGAGTCAATTTGCCAAATCCTGCATAAAACAGTATTTTTATGTCCAAAGATGTCCATTTTGAAAGGGAGATACAACTCGTAAAAAAGTTTTGTTTGTGGTGGTAAACCACTTCTTTTCTATTAAATAATTTCATGATTTAAATGAAAAATAACATAGTACAATGTATTATTGATTGTATACACAAAATGTATTACATGTACAGGTATGAACTATAATTGCTGACTAGGCTGTTGATGAAGTTTTATCTGTGTTTGAACCTGTAACTTGTTTCCATAGACCACAGAAGACCCCACACACAGACACAAATTTAACACTTTGTTCCTTAAGACCGCAGTTGTCCCTTATTTCAACTTATTGCATACATGTTCTTTGTTTTTAATAACTTTACTTAAGGTTTTATTAGATTTCTTTCACTTCACTTTCTTAGTTGCTATGATGTTTCTCACTTTATATAATGGAATACTTTATTGTAGTAATAATATTTTTCTTGTTAGCATACCTGGATATAAATTGCAGGCTTAGTGCAAAACAGTTCTAAATCAATATAAAAAAGAGTAGTTATGACAGTTTAGCAGTAAGCGCATGAAATAAACGATATATTTTAAATATAGGATGATGTAAAAAGAAAAGTAGTTTCTGACAAACCAGCACCACGGCCATCTCCAGCTCAGGTTATGATGAATAGATACAAAATGATGCAAGAAAAAGCTTTGCTAGCTGAACAGGCAGAGAAAGAAAAATTGAAAGAGAAAGTCAGGAAAATGTCCAAGAAAAATTCTGACAAAACTCCAACTGGGGTGAGTAATTTATTTTAGTACAAATCTTTTGTTCTCATTTAAAAAAGTTCACATTTGAAACAGTATTTTCTTTAAATTTGATGGTAACTAGTGAAGTATTCATTAAGGCCATGCCATTACGGAATTTTGTTAAGCATCCCCGTGTGCGTATGTTTTAGAGTCCTCAATCCAAAACAAAAACAAAGTTGTTGGTGAAATTTTCTAAAATAATTCCAATGTTTTCTGATTTGATTACGAAAATTTCATTCTGGGAAAAATGTATACGGCAACAACGTTATTATTAGTAAGCAATTAATCATTAAACTGTAATTATTTTATATTAAACCATATGTTTTAAGTCTGTGCTTAAATTAGCCATTTCATAAGTAATTCAGACCATTTTTTCATATTATGATGATGTTTTCCATCAAAAATATATATATAATGCATTGTTTTTTGTTGTTAAATATTTGTGTTTTTGTTTTCAGTTTCTGTGTTTTTGTGAATAGGTACCTAGGTTTGTCAAACTTGAGTTGACACTTAACAATATTCCAATTTGGTATGGCCTAATGAATTGATACTGTTATCAATTTACCATCATTACTTCACTGCTTTTACTATAACTGTCATTATTTTACTGTCATTATCAAATCGGTAAACAGATATTCAATAGGCTGCTGTCATAGGATCTCCAGGCATCACAACCAGATGAGGCCACAACAAGTTGATGATATGTTCTATGGATTTTTCTAGAAAAAAATGGGGCGAGCGAGCGAAGAAAAAAAATAATTTAAAAATAAAAAAATCTTTATTCAGTTGCTTTATATAGTGGTTTGACCAAATTTTTATGAGCGAGCGAGGAAATAAAAATATTTTTTTTGTAAAAACCGTCAAAATTAAGGTGCGAGCGAATCCATAGAACATATGATCAATTTGTTGTAGCCTGACCTTTTTGTCCACCAATCAGTGTGTAGCTTTAGAATTTCTGTTTTTAAATTAGTTTTATGAGTTATTTGACTGTGCCTGTCATGAATATTATGATATCAAAGGTCACCTGAAAGTGACTTAATCTGCCAACTTGTCCAATGTAAAATAAGAGAGTATGTAAGAGGGGTATTTTAGAATGGGTTTTAGTTAAATTAATATTGAACTGTTATTTTCTTATTATATACAGTACATTTTCTTATTATAGACAGTACAAACAAAACCAAGTTTATCTAGTGCATCAGCAACATTTACTACATATATGGCAAATAAAAACAAGAAGACAACAGCTATTACAGTAACTAAAGGTGGTAAAAGAAAAGCTCATACACCAACTGTTGTAAGTTTATATTACCATTAATTTTGTTTATAATCTGGGGCTCGTATCATTAAGCTTCTTACGAATGAATTTAGCTGTAAATCCTTCTATATTGTACAGTGTATTGTTAAATAACGTAAGATTTTTATTGTGTGCTGCCCTGGTTTGTTTTCTATTTGAGTTAATGTATACATGTATATTTATAAAGTGCTTTTTGTAGCTCTTTCAACAATCATTCAGTACTAATTTTTATGGCAACCAGTCTACCTGTTCACTGTTTGAAATGAGCTTAAATCTTTAGACCATATATATCAATCAGCTGTTAGCAATTATCTTTGCCATTATGAGCAACTGCTCTACATTTATGATTATTTAATAGAAAGCAATTCAGAAGGTGAATGCTATTATGACAATATCGGCTCCTTTGTCAGTATATCATGAAGAGTTATTTCTAATTAGACTGATTTTAAGTATTTTGAACTAGAAGTTATTAACAAAGTAATCTGGAAATAATTGTCTAAAGATTGAAGTCTGAAAAAACACTTAGTACAAAATTTCATAAGCCTCCTAAATTGTTATCTCTTTCAGCCTATAGCAAAGCTAAAACGTCCCACTGTTGAAATAAGTACAAGCTCTAAAGTGGCCGCAAACGTACGACAACGATACTTAAACCTATTTATTGATGAATGTCTTAAAATTTACTCCACTGAAGAGGAAGCTTTTAAAAAGGTAAGAATAAATTGACCTTCTTATCAATGATTATATGAGTATAGAGGATATTTATTTATTTCGGTTTAAGATCAGTTTTTATTTCATGAGTGAGTTCAGGATGCAGTATTTTAACGAGTGGTGTAGCCACGAGTGAAAATATAATATCATTAGCTCACGAGTGAAATAAATAGATCTGACTTTGAAATAATCAAATTTCTGTTTATTATATGCTTCAAGTTGCCTTTTTTAAGTTTAAGTATGATATGTCATCAGAATGGTGCATCCAAACAGTGAAAAATAACAAATTCATTTTCATTGTTTAGAACAGTGGAATTTCGATTTTTATATCACCAAAAAGCCCGGTATTTTACAGAAAAGCATATACATGTAACAAACTCTGATAAATTGACCTTATCAATGATTATATGGGTATACAAATGGTCATCATTGGTAAAACCTATGGAAAAGTTGTGTTTCTAGTCTCTCACTTGTCTAAACTTAATGAAGTCTGGAGATCTTATTTGAGGCTGAATGACTCTTATAAAATTTATGGCTGATGGTTTGTTTGGAAACTGTTAATTAATGTTACATTGTAAGTTGTTTCACATTAAAATGCACTGGGGTTCAAAAGTTTCTTTACACATATAAAATTTTGATGTTTTGAAGTATACTTTGATATACATGTACTTTACATGTAGTTATTAGTTTCACAACTAACATAGAGTTTACATAGGGTGATTTTTTAACTAACTAGTTTAACATGAACCATCAATTATATAAAATTACTTTCGTTATGTATAGTTAATACGAAAAAATAAAAAGATTGAACACAATGTTTCTGCAATAATTCTTCAATATAAAATAAGAGGAAATATGAAAAAATGTGTGTACGGTATAGAAACTTTTGGACCCCTTTGTAGTTGATCTTTAAAGGTGCATACCTATATACTGATGTATTGATCAAGCCCTATATCCAAATTAATTTTTTCTGTTGTTTTCTAACATCAGGGCAAGGAAGAAGAGGAGGCAGTGTATAAACGTTGTTCAAATAAAAATATCTACCTCAATTTTGCTGTAAATACCATAAAGAGACTTCGTACGGCTGCAGAACAAAAAACATCTGGATCAAAGTCAAGTACTCCACAAAAGAAGTTATCACATGCTTCTATGTTAGATGGTGCAGGTGCCACTAAAACAACATATACTCTACATAGATCTGGTGGTGCTGTTAAAATTCAGGAAGAAGATTACGAAGGTATGTTTTCATATCAAATACTCAGTTTTCAAAACTTTCCAAGACGCTAAGAGCATAAAGTCAACCTCTTTTTCCATTTGGCACCTTTGGTCCCAAAAATTTCAAATCTAGTCAAACCTTCTTATTTTTGGATGTATATCATTGTATTATTACGAAAATGCCTGAAAGAGATTTTTGATAACAAATGAGTTACATCAGTGTTGCATTAAGCTGGCAATTTGGGCATTTGTTGAGAAAATGTTCAGTATTTTGGTATAAAGAGTTAACAGTTTTGGTATATGACAGAAATCTATTAATTATCCCCTGCCGATGGAATCGGGAGGGGGATATAGTTTTGGCATTGTCCGTCCGTCCTTCCGTCCGTCCATCCGTCCGTCCGAATTTCGTTTCCGGAGTAGTTCTCTGCAACTACTGGCTGGAATTCAACGAAACTTTATGGGAATCATCAATATCAAGAGGAGATGCGCATGTGGTCAGCTTTTTTCGGATCAGACCCTTTAACTCAGAGTTATGGCCCTTGATTAGTTATGTAGTATGCATATAGAGTAAAAGTCGTTTCCGTAGTAGTTCTCTGCAACTACTGGCTGGAATTCAACGAAACTTTATGGGAATCATCAATATCAAGAGGAGATGTACATGTGGTCAGCTTTTTTCGGATCAGACCCTTTAACTCAGAGTTATGGCCCTTGATTAGTTATGTAGTATGCATATAGAGTAAAAGTCGTTTCCGCTCTACTTCTCTGCAACTAATGGCTGGAATTCAACGAAACTTTATAGGAACCTTCAATACCAAGAGGAGATGCGCATATCGTCAGCTTGTTCCGGTCAGACCCTTTAACTCAGAGTTATGGCCCTTAATTAGTTATGTAGTATGCATTTAGAGTAAAAGTTGTTTCCGCACTACTTCTCTGCAACTACTGGCTGGAATTCAACGAAACTTTATGGGAACCTTCAATACCAAGAGGAGATGCGCATATCGTCAGCTTGTCCCGGTCAGACACTTTAACTCAGAGTTATGGCCCTTGATTAGTTATGCAGTATCGTCGCCTTGTTCTGGTCAGACCTTTCAGCTCAGAGTTATTGCCCTTGATTAATTGTGCAGTGTTCATATAGAGAAATATTGCTATTTCTTTGCAACAGCTGGATTGATTTCAACAAGATTTTATGGAAACCATCAATACAGAAAAGAAATTTGCATCTCATTGGCATGTCCTGATAATTTTTATTAACATGGAGTTATGTATGTTCCCTATTATGGTTTTATGGATTTTTATATTTATTAATAAAGCCTTATGTCTCCAGTTGTTGTGTTAGTAAAAACAAGTACTCGGCGGGGGATATAAATTCAACGAATTTGCTTGTTTACATAATAATGACATCCTCAGAGATTTTTGTCACCTGTGTTTGCAACATTTAGGTGTTACTTGCACTGTTTGTGTCACAGGGTAAGAAAAATATGCAACCTGACTGGGACGCGAACCCAGGACCTCTGGCTTACAGGGCGAGTGCTCTCCTGACTTAACTATCTGGCCGCTTACATATCCTTCTTCCCATTATTGTGAACAGAAAAGTGCCTTGACATACTCGCTCACGAACTGGAAATTCCTCTCGAATTTCAGAATTTCAGGCTGTTTAAGAAGCATTTATTTTGTTACAAGAGTTCTCAACTGACCTAGTAATTGTCACTGTCCCACGTTGGGCGCCAATGTCACAGGGTAAGAAAAATATGCAGCCTGACTGGGACTCGAACCCAGGACCTCTCGCTTACAGGGTGAGTGCTCTCCTGACTGAGCTATCCGGCCGCTTACATATCCTTTCCATAATTGTGAACAGGAAAGTGCCATGACATTTGCATTAGCCCATTTTACTTGTCTAGCATGATTTGTCTCCTTTGCATCTCATTAGTTGGTAAACTTAGTATGAACATGTATTTTTTTTGCAATGACACACAGTGAAAATGTACAAGAATGATCAATCAAGATCATCTCCATTGACTGAATGAATAAATTTTGATATTACAGGAGCAGAGTTATATAAGAGGTTACAGCCGTATGTTTTAACACCTGAACAATTAAAGGAGAATAATTTTCCACACCCAGATCCTGATGTAGGAGGTCAAGCTGTATTCTATGGTGAACAAAGAAATACTAACCAGAAAGGTAGCACAAAAGGTATGTGATGACTTATTAAAGTTAAATTATTAAAGGCAATTATCAGAAAGCTATCCCATGTACACATATTACCTGTAAACTATTTTCTTGCCAATAATATGAGGCTTTTTCTTCTTCTGTTTAGTTTTTAATGGGGTTCATCTAGTTCTAAGGATGCATTATGTGCAGACCTTGGCTTGTACTGAACTTCAAATTTTAAGTTAGGTTTCTTAGAAAGACATATCAAATTTTTATGTAGGTAATTTTTCTTACAAGTGTTCAGAACTGCCTTTGTTTTTATTATTCTTTAGTGTATGATAGTATCTGAATGATGCTGAATTCACTTGAGTTAATTCTTTAACATGAAGTCTTAAACTATCAAAGGGAGAGATTCTTAAAAGTGGCCACTACTTTCTGACTCTCTGAGCAGTGAACATGTTAAACAAGATGAAGAAAATATTGAATTTTTACTGATTTACTTATATGATATTAAATTAAATTTGTTTGTTTTCAGCACTAATTAAATTTTTCAGTTTTCTATGTTACTTAGAAGTAGTACTTTTATAAAAAAGTTTTTACACAATCTAAAAATTGATTACTGTACATGTATTATACGTTGAAGAAATGGACTCAAGTCTTTAAAGTGTACACTTAAATTCCTCTGTTTTCAAAATTATTTTAGTCATACAAACACTCCTTACTTATAAATATTAATTCATGCTAAAAGGCCATTTTGACAACAACAAAAACTGCCTGCTTGGAAGCCTACAGTTGTAATACTCAGCTTTTACAATAGTGGTTTGACTTATTATAGAGGTTATTTACTTTCTCTGAGAAGCAATTACCATGCTTTTTACTAATAACTTTAGAGACTTTTTCAAAAAATACTTGTAAGTCTCATTTTTTATTAATTGAAATGAATTACATGTATCATACAAAATGAAAATAAAATCTCAGAAACAGCTAGTGCTGCAATGATTCACAGGAAAGTCGATTCGATGTGATTCGATACTTTTTCTTTCGATTCGATTTTTTTCGATTCGATTCATTTATTAATATAATTTACTTCAAATATGCATTTATACATTAATTTGAGCTTAAAACTAAATAATATGGACTAACTAAAAGTGCTACTGAAATTTGATAACACGAAACTCGAAAATCTGCTAAATTAATATTTGCTTTTTTCAAGTACGAAATGGTTTGGGTACGAATGTAAAGTTCGCGAAAATGTATTATAATTGTAATTTCGACTAAAAAAGTATAAACAGCATGGAGCATAAATTGTAGAAAGATGCAGTTCTTGATATACTACTGTACATTTAACATAAACCTACGCTTTGTAGGCAAATATATTGAAATTTGAATTAACTAACATCAAAACTTGACCGGTAAAATTCAATCACACCGACCCAATTTGCGTAGCGTTGGGGGCATATACTGTAAATAAATATTTGGAATAGAGTTTCCATGCTACTTAAATCGTGATGGAAACTTTAGAAAAATGTAACAAAGTTAACCCCAGTTTCACTGTCAACGTACTTTGTCTTTTAGGTGAGCCTTTGCTTTTATTGTTATAACTTATGTAAACATGTTCAAAGTCAGTATCGAATCGAAACTCGCGGGTCCCGAATCGAAATCAAATCGGCGCCCTTGCAATCGAGTTTCGAAGTATCGAATCGAATCGTTGCAGCCCTAGAAACAGCTGAATATATAAAATCTTCATTCAAAGGTAAGTGTGTGTTTGGGTGCAAAAATCAATACTGGTTGATGATTATGAAGTTTACCTGAAGTGTATAGCAAAATTTAGAATAACTGTATTGGACAGTTGCAAAAAAATAGCTGTGTTCATTTCCTGCTCTATTCAACAACAGTGATGATTTTCCTGAAAGATCAAGGCCAAATTTGACATGGGTCTATTGTACAATACGAAAAGTATTGTATTGTAACATTTCATAACAGTCTTTGCTGAATTGATGGTTAGTAGCTCCCGTAACCTAAAATCAGCTGCTATTGGCTGTTGCTGTTTTAAGGTATTGAGTGTCAGGCTTTAAGATGATGATAGTGGTAAAAGTAGAGGATTATCAAGAGACAAATTGGAAAGGAAAATGTTAGCAGCTGTTCACACTGTTCAGATAGCACAGTTCTCTTTCTTTTATGATGTATAGACTACTACACTCATTGGCCATACCTGAACATAGCCCAAGAAACTTTTCCAGTGAAAAATAAATAGTAAAGATTTCGTTTCTGAAATGTTTATTACAATTTTTGACATTTTGACGTACGAGTTTAAGATAAGGTTGAGTTATCAATTGGACATGAGTCTGCTAAACTGTTGGATTTGAATCAGAGAAGAAAGATTGGTTCCTTGGCCAAATAAAAAATCAACAGTATTTGATATCATCACAAGAGCAGCCCTAGGTTTGTAAATATTTGTATTCTTCCTGATTTATATATTTGAACTTATTTTGAAAGAAAAACTTTACACTTTTAACTGCTTATTAAGTTTGCTCTCTAATTGAAGATAGGAAAGTTGATTTGAATTTTTTAAAATTTTTTGGTTCATAATTAGAACACCAACAAACTAGCTATGATTTGTATGATCTATTGTACTCTAGATTGTGCAATATGTTTCTTGCCAGTTAACATAGTAGCTTAGCTTTGTGATTTGTTGCTTCCTGTTCTAATGTATTCCTGCTTTCTATAAAATTACATTAATTTTGTGTTTTTATTAGTGTACAAAATGATTGGAAAAACACACTTCTTAGAAAATAAAAAAAATCACATAGTCATTAAATATGTCTTGCCCTATTATTATCTAAGGATTCCAAATGTTCACTAATCACTAGCTAAACCCCAACAAAATGGTCTTCTATTTTATAATTTTCAATAATCTGTCCATTACTAGCAATATATGAGTGATGCCAAATCTCCTTCAAACCAAAATTATTTATAGCAGCCCATACTACCATCTGGTATATCTTGATTATGGAGATATGGTGTTAAAAAATTATCAAGTGTTATAAACTACAATGTCATGTGATGTCAAAATACTGCTTGAAAACAGTACATACAACCAATGGCTGCCATTTTGTAAGGATTGTAAAAGGTGTCAAATCATGACCTTGAAAAGTTAAGCTTTAAATATTTACAAAGAATAACAAAAAACTAAATTTATTGAATGGCTTATTTGATACTAATTCATTTTAGCTTGATTGTGAAACAAGTTCTTACAACTTAGATTAATCACTTCCGAGCCAGCCTCCTGGTCCCATAGTACTGAGCTAGTAGGATAAAGCTTCTTGCCCAAGAAAACAACGGGGTAGGTTTTGGATAGGTAAGAACCAATGCAGAGCTGTATATCCAATGATTACCAGTCCAACATTGTAACAGCATGGCCTGTTTGAAAATATGCTGCGTTCAACTGACAACATTCAGATCTTTCTCAGTAATACAGATAATACATATGAAAAACTAGAAGATGATAATTAAATCTCTTATTAAATCATGAGCTTTGTTGATAAAAAATGGTTTCTCCTAAAGCCAGTACTAATTAATGTTAATAATTTGAAATAAAAGTAGCTGGAACCATTTAACTTTCTTGATTTTATTAATTGTTACAGGTTTGCTATTCGGTGGACCATATCAAATTCTGATACCAGATTTTCTATCTGCACTAAAAGTTCCTACCATTAGTTTAGAAAACAGAAAACGTAAGGACAGTTGTCAAGTAAGCGAAACAGATAAACATCTTTGTGAAGGTGCACTTAAATCTCCTAGGTAATCTTTATAATGCCTTTTTTAGCTTAACTATTAGGAGAATAGCAGGGCTATCCTACTTAATTGTGCGGTTGTGTTGGCATTATGCTTCTTGGTTAGGTTTTTAGGTGCAACATTTTTATATCTTTGAAACTACTGAAGGGATTCACTTTTAACTTCACACATGTCACCATTTAGCGTCAAATACCAAGTTGCATAACTCTAAAGTGTACCTGCATGCCATTTGACTGGATTATGGCCCTTTAATTGTTATGTTTAGACTTAAAATTCCTGGTTCATGTATTGCATGCTAATTCTAGCACTTAAACCAATGAAAATATGCATTATAAAATTATACTCACTCATCTCAAAAGTTTGCAGACCATAATTGCTGCTGTTTACGCGAATACTCTGAATAGTTTACTTAAATATCTTACCATTTATAAACCAATGAAAGATATTCAACTTGTGAAGTTGCAAACTTTATTTGCCAAATTATGAACACTTATTGTTTGTTTGGTTTTTCGCGGTAGCAACACATTATATAGGTCATATAACGGCGGTCAGTCAACCTACTCACCCCTGGAAAGGCTAAATCACTGGATTTAGCTGTTAAGCAACTGCTAAGTCCATACTTTCGTCAGTGACTGACAACTGTCCTACATAATTAAAAATCATTTGGTAGGAGGGAGAATGGCCGTCAAAATAATTTCATGACCAAGCTCCACGAAAGTATGCCCCATCTGAGAATAAAACCCACGACCCCTCGATCAGTAGACTTGTGTGCTACCAACTTAGCTAGCCAGGCCGCTATGAACACTTATTACAATTACTCAAGATGTGTTAAACTAGGTCAATGCTTCATATTTGATATAATTGTATGTGTAAGTTCCTTGTTTCTTTGTTTGGTTTTTGTGTTCTTTTTTAACAGGCAGAGTCATATAAGGCAGACAGTACCCCTATACATCATTTCTTGTATGCACCAGTACTACCCTCCCATTATCAGTAAAACTCTGTAGCTGGACTCAAATCAATCACTCCCCATCAAAATGAGGTTAAAGTGGTTTGAAGTCAGGGTTCTTAACCACTGGACCATGTAATTTTAATGACATAATGTCAATTCTAAGAAGTGAAATGGTAACAATTCTCAATGCTAGCTGCTCATTTAGAAAGTTTATTTGTACATTGTGTTAGGAACTTAATTATATGTTACAATACTTGTGTTTTTTTCAGTCCTCCAGTATTCACTGAGACTATTGCAGATTGTCAATTTGAATGGAGAGAAGGTGTTACATACAAAAGTGGTAAAGCTTCAGATGAAGCGAGTTATTATGCTGAAATTCCTTCAGCAACTCAGAAACCAGTCCAGGAGCACATGAGTAACTTATCAGGGTTTACAAAGATTTTCTGTGATTTAGAGACTACATCGTTAGATAAATTCTGTGACTTGACACAGCTTGCTGCAACATGTGGAGAACAAAGTTTTGACAGATATATTTTACCATCTCAACCTATCTCTCTAGAAGCTTCTATGGTCACAGGACTAACAGTTTGTAATGATATTATGTATTATAAAGGGCAACAAGTAGAAACATCATCTTTGGATGAAACTCTTCGTGATTTTTTGCTTTGGTTAGATCAAATGAAGCCTTGCGTCCTTGTCGGTCACAATTTTAAAAGATTTGATTTTCCAAGACTTGCACGAGCATTTAAGTCATGCAAACTATTAAATTGTTTCAAAACAATAGTTTCTGGAGTAGTTGACACTTTACCGTTGTATAAAAAATTGTATCCTGAATTGCGTTCCCATTCTCAGTTTAGAATTGTAGATTTTGTATTGAAAAAAAATTATAGTGCGCATAATGCGCTAGCAGATGTTAAAATTCTTGAAGAACTTGTTAATGTTAGTACATGTACTATTCCAGATGAATTTTTAATTCAATGTAGCTACTCAATGGAATATTTGGTTCAAAAATATAATTATGATGTTAATTATGATTCATTGAACATTTTAATACAGAAGAAAATATTCAGTTCTTATTTGGGGAAGAGAGTTGCAGAAACTGGTTTGAATTTGGATCATATAAAACTTGCAGTTTCTCATGGGGGTTTAAAAGGCTTGACCCAGCTTTTTAGAGAAAACGTATCAGACAAACCTAGAGTTACTAAAAGCCAGAGTATTATTGAAAAAGTTTATCATTTTGTAATTGAGAGTTACATTTAACTTGTTGTATATCGTTTAATATATTTTTAGACAATATTGTCAATTTCTGTCATAAGCTACTGTTCTGTTTAATTTAGACCTGCATTGTAATGCCATTATCTGATTTTTTGTTGAGTTTAATGCTGTAGCAACAAATCGTTAAGTTATATCAAGGCAGTCTGAGTCAGTCAACCTACTCTCCATTCCTGGAAAGGTTTAATCTCTGGATTAAGCTGTTAACCAGTTACTAGGCGTGTAGATCTGTCAGTGACTGACAACTGCCCACATGATTAAGAATCAATGGTAGGAGGGAGAATGGCCATTGATATAGCTGCTTGACCAAACTCCACAAATGTTTGAGAATTGAACCCATGACTTTTGATCAGTAGACTTGCATGCTACCAAACTGAGCTAGCCAAGTGGACTTCATTATCAATATCATTAATAATTTTAAAAAATCATTTGTGTTGTAAACCTTAGATTACATGATTATAATGAATAAAAACTTTTTTATTTAATTTTAAAATAAAAATTTGTTAAATAGAGCTACATGTACCTGCATATTGTTTACATCTTTAGTCACAAATTCTATTTGTTTTATTTTTTGTTTTTGTTGGGATTAACGCTGTAGCAACACATTGTATAGGTCATATAACGGCGGTCAGTCAACCTACTCACTCCTCCTGGAAAGGCTAAATCTCTGGATTTAGCTGTCAACCAACTATTAAGGGCATACTTTCGTCAGTGACTGACAACTGCCCTACATACCGGTAATTAAAAATCTTTGGTTGGAGATAGAATGGCTGTTGAAATAATTTCATGACCAAGCTCCACGAAAGTATGCCCCGACAAATGGATGGATGATTGCATACTGTAGATAAATTGATTTTTATTGTTTAATCATCATCAAGGACATGTTTGAGTGGAAATATCTGTACCAGTTGTGTTAAATCTCTGTGTGTTTCAAAAATAAAACAATGGGATGCTTTTCTTTATGCTGGCAGTATTAGACACACTACTATGAAGAAATACAATATTGCATTGATTTAAGTGAAAATTGTTCTAGGCGACAAACAGATCACTTTGTTCTTAATTTAGATTTTATTTCATTGTATTTGTTCTTATAAACATGTACATGTATGTTAATTGATTAATTGCAACAAGAAACTAGAATCAACTTTTAAGTTGGACAGAACAGTAACTTGTTTACACAAATGACAGTGACTTAAAAGCTCATTCCGAACTCCTTGGCCATTCGCTACAAATAACCTCTAACGTATTTAGGCGCCATTTTGAAACTGTGGTGTTGAAGTAAACAAATGCACAATCGTTTAGGCGATGAGTGATGTTTTGTTTTTAGTCCTTAAATATGAAATAACACAGTTCAATGATATCGCTTAACAATATTTGGTTCAGCATATAACATAGAAAATGTTTTGACAAAGATATGTGTGTATACTACAAGAACTATTTTGCATAACCTTTACGTGCTTCCCCTGTGCTTTGACTTGCGTAGGTAGTAAAAACCCAAGCCGTCAGGGTAGACCCCCGACGAATACTTCCGAGATTATTCATTCATGAAAGGTCAAGGTGTTCTGAATGTTAAAAGCACTGTTTATTCATAAGAGGGTGAAGTATCTACTGTTCCTTTAAAGACCAGAAATACAGAAAGTTTTGTTAAAGTGTATAACATTTATGTAATCTGGACTAACTTATATCATGTGTAATAAAATAGCAAAGATACTTGACAGTTGTGTTGTTTTATTTATATTGTGTAGTGCTGCATGTTATGGTACATATTGTTGTATTTTTTTAAACATTATTTCCTGTAATCTCAGTTAAACAATATTAGACCCAGTTGTTATTTTAAGAAGGGCACTATTGTCTTTGACAAAAACTGTTACATTGTAGTTTGAATAAAATTGGTATGTATTTATTACCAGTATAAAATCAGTTAATCACAATTCTTTTTTATTTTGGTCATTAGGCTACAACAAATTGATCATATGTTCTATGGATTCGCTCGCACCTTAATTTTGACGGTTTTTACAAAAAAAATATTTTATTTCCTCGCTCGCTCATAAAAATTTGGTCAAACCGCTATATAAAGCAACTGAATAAAGATTTTTTTTTCTTCGCTCACTCGCCCCATTTTTTTTCTAGAAAAATCCATAGAACATATCATCAACTTGTTGTGGCCTTACACAATATTTTGCTTAAAAAATTAATACAACTAAATAAACCTTACAGAAAAACTGTCTGTATTGAACTGGGACCAGTCATTCTTATAAGATTATAGTCTGTAACTGCTACATGTTCCTTTATTTATGTTATTTGTACTGTGCCATCCAAAATTACCTTTACACAAAAGTTGGGTTTCCATTAACAAAATTGGATTATTTTAGATATATTTATGCATGGTAAAGTTATAATAGAGCATAATATAATTTGAAAAAAGAGTAATTATTATTCATACAATTGTAATTGTTATACATGTTTATGTATCTGAATTTAAGTTTTTAACCAATCAGTTAACTAATAATAATAATAATAATAATAATAATAATAATAATAATAAATTAATAATGATAGTAATATTTATTTGGCATAGTGTACACATAGCATAATTACATTAACATATATCACAGCATGTTGTAATTGACCATGACAACACACCAACACCAGGGATAGCACAAAAAAGGGCAAGCCCTTATTTCCATTGTGGTCCCTTGCTAATCAACTTATCAATTATTGGTAAGAATTAAATACAAATCTTACATTTACGAAAGTGTAAAGGTAATTATGGGTGGCACTGTATATCTATAATAATTTCAGGATATGAGAAGTTATGCGTAAGATGTGGCAAAGTATTTGAAGTCTATCCAAATGGTAAATATCCTATAAAAGAAGAATGTGTTTATCATTGGGGAAAAGCTTGGAAAAAGAAAGGTGAGTAAGATTTACGTGCATTTTTTTATCTGTAGTATTATGTGAAATTTGTAAAGAAGCTTGTTGCTGTTGTTGAAACATTGACAAAATATCTCATTTAGTAATTGCAACTTTTGTTGCTTTTAAATATGTTGGTCAATGTCTTAAATTTTCTCTGGCACAATTCTAATGTATTTTTTTTTGCAAATAGCAAAATAATCAACTGGCCAAACGATATGTAATAAGTATTTTTTACTAACCAAAATCAATTTCATTTGTCCTGGAACTCTAGCTATCTCTTTAATGCACTGACTAAAAATGTGGAAGTAAGACTGTGATTGATAAAGTAAATTACTTGCAGAAGATGTTTCAAAGTAGTATACCATCAGATCTAGTGATGACAAATCCCTAAGACATAATTTCAGTCAGATTAAAAAAACCTGTTAATTCCAAAGGTTTGCCGGATAGAACTGTTTACCTGTGACCACTCGTTTATTATTGTTTTCAATAATATTTTTTATCTCTCTCTCTCTTTGTAGTTGCTGGTCAAATAGAAACAAGATATACTTGTTGTTCTGGAGATTTAGCTTCAGAAGGATGCCAGGTTGCCAAGGTAACTATATCATCAGATCCATGGTGTTTTAAAAAATAATTTTTCTACCAAGCTTGAAAAATCTGTTAGGAGCAAAACAAAATCACATTACATGCATAGTATTGCAATGTTGGACCCTAACCCAAACCATTTAAACATCACAGCTTAAGCAGTTTCAATCACCTCAACAGAAACAAAAATGTAGTTTTTTTTTTCATGAAACATACATGATATTTTTTGTTTTGTTTTGGCAAGTTTCTCAATCATTTAGACTAATATTTAACTAACAAGAAATTAAACAATTCCTGGGTCAGTGCAAAACAGTTGTAACTCACTCTTTTCTTATATTGAGTTATGACTGTTTTGCGCTAAACCCGCAAATTCTAAACTGTGTGGTTCCATCGTACAAAATTAAAGTTTGTTGAAATAAATACTGTACCAAATGTATACACTTTTCCATATCGATCTGGTTGATGTACAGCAGTCAAACATTTAAATTTAAGCTTTATTTATCTATAAAATTATATTTCAGTTACATGTTCATGAAACCAATAAAAAAGAGATAATGACAGGATTTATGAAAACAATACCAAGTTCACCACCAATAGATGGAGATTATGGTGTGTATGCTTTAGATTGTGAAATGGTAAGTACAAGTTTCTTGTTGTGGTTACATTTCCTGGGTTTAGCAGAAAATAGTCTTAACTTAATATAAGAAAAGAGTGAGTTACGACAGTTTTGTGCTTAACTAGTGATTTAAAGTCCTACTTTTATAACTTTTTACCTTGATGGGTAAATTGATTTTGTAAAACTGTTGATAAAGCTTAAAGCCCTATTATCAAAAGTAACTCTGTACATGGACTGCAAATGATAGACATTTATCTATTTCAAACATCTCAACAAAAGTTGAATTTGGTTGTCAGTACTTAAAACTATAGTTTTGATTACAGTTAAGTTTTGTGCTAAAAACATATCCCAAATAACATAGTTAAGCTCTTAAACAGTTTAGGATCATAATTATATAGTCAATGATGACAAAAACATGAAAATCTTAACATGTATTGTACCATTTGACCAGTACACTGTAAATGTATGATGACTATTTTACAGGTATACACTACAATGGGAGTTGAACTAGCTAGAGTAACAGTGGTTGGTGCTGATGAGGAACCAGCGTATGAATCTCTTGTTAAACCTGATAATGTTGTCATAGATTGTAATACAAGGTTAGTTTGAAAAATTTCGGCTTAAAGTTTGGCGACACCCAGGCAGGCATCCGGGCGTCTGGTGTTGCTAACAGTTGCGATAAAGTTTTTTTATTTTCCACATATTTCTGCCATTTATGGTCAGATCTTTATGAAACTTTATACAATGATAACATATCATGTGAAATAGAAATAGAAAGTAACCGCAACTCTACCTGGCTTTATTATGGATTACTTCTCTTTGTAATTTTTGCATCATCTGCGGAAAAACCCTGCTTTAGTGTAGTTTTCACATTATATTTCTTGTTCAACATTATATATGGCTGTAGTCATGGTACATAAATCAGGTAACTGAGCTTCAACTCTTATTTCCTACTTATGCTGAACAAATTCTTGTATGATAAGACAGCTTGTGAATTGTGTCATTGTCACTATGTTTTCATATATGACAGGGGCCATTTACAGGCCCCTTCTACGTCTGAAATTTCTTTGAAGTCATGCAGTTTTCCCCAAATTAAGAGAAATAACAAGAATTTTTCCTTGCCATATAAATGAAACCCCAAAGGTTCTATGTTTATTAAGGCCTCTGACCCATTTACCAAGTACTGAGGGAAGCCCCTGTGACACTGTATACTTGTTTGTTACATTGTAGATTTAGTGGTATAACAGATGATGATTTAGAGGATGTACAGACTACATTATTAGATGTACAGGCTGTTTTACTTAGTTTATTTACTGATAAAACTATCCTTATTGGTCATAGTTTAGAAAGTGACTTAGCTGCTTTGAAGGTAGGTGTTTCATCATTGCTTGATATAAACTGGTCACTTACTTCCTAATGGTAACTTATGCTTGGGTGATCATTTTTTTAATAGTCAGTCTGCCATTTACTTGTGTTTCTTCAGCTTACCTGGGACAGAATTGTTTAGCTCGCCTGACCTCTTTCATTTGAAATTCACAATACATGTTCTTTCAGGAAGACAATTTCCGACATTTGTCTTCCTTGTTAAAAATTGGAGGACAGCTTCTTTACTTTGAATATTCTGTGATTTTTATAGAGCAACATTTTATAGACTATTTTCCCACTAAACCTGCTCTCATGTTTGTGTGGCTGGAGTTACTTGCTTCAAACTTAGTAACCTCTCTCTATATTGGATAGTTGGTTTGAGTGAATCTATGAAAAGGTAGAAAAACATGCAAAGATCTTCAGCCACCATTTTGTTGTTGGTCTACAAATGTAAGTTTACTTTCACTTTTAGATAAATGATAAGAACATATACAAAAATTATTTGTAAATTATAATTTCAGTTATTTCATTTTACTGTTGTGGACACGTCTGTTGTGTTTCCTCATAGATTGGGCTATCCTTATAAAAGAGCATTGAAGAATCTCATGGTTGATTATCTCAAGAAAATTATTCAAGATGATGGTGAGTACAAGTATTTATTGTTTACATTAAATCCAGGTGCCATTCTCACTTAAAAAGCTCACGAAAAATCATCCACCTAAGTAAAACTAAGAAAACATATGTAAATTGTTTGTACCAGGCTTAAATTACACAAAATATTACTGGTGTAGATCGATATTTATCTCAAAGAGTGCATTTAGACTGATTGTGTCTGAAAAAGTGTTGGTAATTATAAAAAGCAGGACTGTCTTCATATTGCATCTAATGACCATTGATTATTTAGTACCCTTGTGTTATTAACAGGATGCATTTTGAAGTTGGTAGTCTTATCAGACTGATCATTAGAATGAACTTTACTGTATGTTTTTTTAACATCATATAGTAAACATTTGAATTTTATCTTTAGATCCAAATAAATAAATTTGTAAAATAGACTTATGGTGATTTTTATTGTAAAATTTGTGAAAAGGGCCACTGGTCATTACTATACATGTATATTGATCTTATATTTCTAATCCAGCTAAGAATGGTACCAACTTGTTCTGGGTTGTCAAAAGTATTTGCCTCAACTGAAAAGTCATAATTGGGGTAGATGCTTTTCCATTAGCTGTGAAATTAGGATTTTGTTGAAAACTCTACAATGGTTAATTTTCCTAAAGAATCAGTTAATAACTTGCACCAGTAATGCCTCAGTCCCATAAAATTGTGGCTTGTTGTGGACCCGTACGTGCAGACAGCCATAGGCCATGGGAAGCCTTGCGTATTTAGGTGATGGTACGTACATAGCACAAAACAACAGACCCGTACGGAGCCGGAGCTGGAAGATATGCAAGTTTAATCCATACTCGGCCACGATTTTGTTCACGATTTGACTCTGAAACTGATACATGTTTCCACAGCTCATCTTAAGGACCCTGGTAAAAAGGTAACAGTCTGTACGGGTACGCAAGAGTTCCTACGAGTCCTTGCGGAGCTTGATCACACTGTGCCCGTACGGTGCCCTCACGGCTATTTTTATGTTTATGGGACTGTAGCATAACTTCAAATGTATTCTGTGGTTAATTGATAAAAAGAATGTATTATGTATTTTGGTTGTACTCCTTTTGTGGCTTTTGTCTTAGCTAAATATGAACAAGCTTCATTGGATATTTTTTAGATTCTTAATTGTTAATTGTTATATTTTAGTTGGCGGCCATGACAGTTTAGAGGATGCTCTTGCATGTATGCAGCTAATGCAATATAAACTAAAGGAGGATGCTAAACGAGAAGGTCGAGGTCGAAGATTATCATCCTGATATATAGTGTTCATTTATTACTTCTGTGTGTGTTAGTGACATCTTGTTGATGAACAGTTACCATAATGTATAAATGCATTTATTTATTCATACCCAGCATATATTACATGACTTAATCATAGACTATATCCAGAATTCAAATATTTAGGTTTTTTTACCAAACTTTAACCAGTGCAATGAAAATGTGCTTACAAAGAACAATAGGATTTATTCTGTGTTTTGTGCTTTTCAGCAGTAATATGTTAAAAACTCTGTTTGTACCTGTGCGTAGATGGAAAAATCCATAAATTTGAGTTCCCAATTACGTCTACTCTCACCATGTCATTATATGGGATGTTTGATTGACTTTTTGGAGTGATTTAGTCTGTGATTCAGTTTTATTTAAATAAAGTGTTGTGTGTTTTTTCAAATGTCAAGGTAATTGTATAGATGCATGATTAAGTAAATCAGTAAGCAATTAACACATATTGTGTCTATTTTGTAAGACTTTTTATAATGCAGTGCCAATAAATGTGTAGTGAGTTTTTTATTGTTACATACTTGTATTATATACATGTATTTAAGCTGTTGACGATATTCACAAAAAATTAATAACTATTATGAATAGAGATAAAGTATCCAGATATATATTTGTCAAACTATACGAAGACTTTTGTTTTATTGTCTCTGAATGCTAAAAATCCCACCAGGAAAACACACATTTCTAGTTATACAATCATGTGTTATTGACTCTTTTCTTTTATTGCTAGAAATTTCGTGTGCAAATTAGACTTATAACCTTTTTGTGGTAAAGTCATACTTGTGTAATAATCTAGGTTTATTGCAATAGATCTGAAGAATAACTGAATTTGAGTATTAAAATTGGCTGTGATATATGTTGTAACAATGGCTAGTTAAATAAAAGTAAACAGAAATGATTTGTTTGATCCGTTTCAAGATTTGTCGAGTTTGCTTTAAGGCTTTGTCTTACTCATTTAAGATGTAATAATGCCGTAAGCTGATCTTTGTTACCTAACATGGTTGGTAACACAGCAAAGTCTGGTGCTTATTTCAGTATAGGTTTCTGATGTTTACTTGTTGGTTATTTTTATATGCCCGAAAGAATTTCGGGCATATTATGTTATACCCCCTGGCGTCCGTCTGCCCGTCCCTCCGTCACAAGGTCAAAGGTCAAGGTCGCTATTACCTTAAAACAGTTTCCGGAGCATAACTTAAGTTCCATTTGGTCCAAACAACACTTTCGGGCATATAATGCTCCGCCTAGCGGTGCTCTTGTTTTCATTAAGTTTACTTTATTGTACACCTACATATGTTTTGATACATACCAGTTAAAATGTCTATATAACTAAAATTCAAATATTCATAATGTGAAATGCTTTGAACTATTCTGTTGATTTATAGTTTCAGCCTACTTACAATCTTTGCTCTTGGTATAGCTCAAGAAAATTGATCTAAGACAAAAATTCAGTGTGAATGTCTTTTACATACATTTTCTAAATTATTAGTAGTGTAGTTACCATAGTGTGTAATGCAGTGGTATGGAATTTCAAGTTTTTAGCTCGACTTTACGAAGTAATGTAGAGCTCTCCTACTCGCCCCGGCGTCGGCGTCGGCGTCCGCGTCCACACTTCTGATTAAAGTTTTTGTGCAGTAAAATACTTTCTTCTATATCTTTGTTATTTCTTAAGATATTAACTTCAAACTTTAAATATATGTTCCTTACTATCAACCACATCTCATGTGACAAGGTCCATAACTCCAAACACATTTTTTCAAGAATTATCTCCCCTTGAACTGATTGAAGTTTTTGTGCACAGATTAAAGTTTTTGTGCAGTAAAATACTTTCTTCTGTATCTTTGTTATTTCTTAAGATATTAACTTCAAACTTAAATATATGTTCCTTTCTATCAACCACATCTCAAGTGACATGGTCCATAACTCCGAATGCATTTTTTTCAGAATTATCTCCCCTTGAACTTAGAGTTTTCTTTAAAAAATGTTTGTTTTTACTGCAAGTGTTTTATTTCTTTAGGTATTGATTTCAAACTTTAAATATATGTTCCTTATTATCAACCACATCTCATGTGACAAGGTTCATAACTCCGTATACATTATTTTCAAAGTTATCCCCCTTGAACTTATAGTTTTCTTTAATAAATATTTGTTTTTACTGCAACTGTTTTATTTCTTTAGGTATTGACTTTAAATATATGTTCCTTATTATCAACCACATCTCATGTGACAAGGTTTATAACTCCAAATATATTTTTTTTCAGAATTATCTCCCCTTGAAATTAGAGTTTTCTTTAAAAAATGTTTGTTTTTACTGCAACTGTTTTATTTCTTCAGGTATTGACTTCAAACTTTAGATATATGTTCCATATTATCAACCACATCTCATGTGACAAGATTCATAACTCCTTATACATTTTTTCAGAGTTATCCCCCTTGAACTTATAGTTTTCTATTTATTTCTTTTTTTTTCTTTGAATTTGTTAAGGTTATATTTTCAAATTTTAAAATATGTATGTTCCTTATCATCAACCACATCTCCTGTGACAAACACTTACTAAGTCGAGCATGCTGTCTCCTCTGACAGCTCTTGTTCTTCTTGTTCATGGATAAGTTAAATCTGAAAATTAATTTTCCCAATACTCAAAAAAGAAATATTAAGAACTATGAAAAAATATACACTATAAGTGATAATAAGGATGATGATAAAATAAATCACTGTTGAATATGATAGGAACATTTAAAGTTTACATTATCAAGTATTGCTGTTTTAGTATAGTTATCGCTGAAAAAAACTTGTCCACAGGCAAGTTCGTTGGAAATTTTTGTTGAAAATCTGCAGACATAAAAGTCAGCATAGCATTTCCACACCCCTGGTGTAATGTATTAATCTCTCTCAAATCAATTTGTTCAAACTATATCAAACACTCTTACTGAAGCTGACTTAATAAGTCTTAATAAATAGTAAGTTCTCATACACAAATGTCATAGATCAATGTTTATTGTATTATATACTAGGACGAAAAAGAAACGCCTGGTACACAAAATATGCAACACATGTCCGGCCGTGTTTCTCAAAACAAGAAGGGTCATCGTTAAAAGGGGGTATTTTTTCACATAATCAGCATCGGAAATCGATTGAAACTTCAACAGCTGGTTCCATACAGATGACATTTCATACAAAAATAAATATAATAATCCAATAATACAATTTATCCCTTAAAACAATCATTATAGGTTACCCGGCGTTTCTTTTTCGTCCTAGTATATATCTAGTCTCACAGGTTTCATCATTGTTGGATTATATCCTTAGACTTTTATTTATCAAGGACATATCAGATTTGTATATAGGTGGAAGATTTGTGTTCAAAACCATTGTGACAATTCATAGTAAAATGTGTAAAATGTTTATACTGGATTCTAAATGCTAGTTTTATGTCCAGACAACCCTGTGGAGAACCATGCCAAAGTTGTTAAATAAGCTGTATTTGAAAGCTTACAGTCTTCACCTTAAAGATACTGTCTTAGATGGATTACCAGTATGGAGAATATTTTGGACCTTTTTCTGTTTAGAATCCTGTTGCTATTAACATCTATTTAAGTGATATTTACATATTTATACTTGATTGTTTTTTATTATAATTATGACTGTTATAATATTATTATGTCTTTCTTCTTTTTCACATAGAGATGGTACTATTTATACTTGTTTATATTTATTAACCATACATTTTCACCTGTAGGTCATTTATGATAACTTGATGTAAATCAGGGCTCGAATTTAAGCTCGCATACTCGCAAATTTCGAGAGAATTTTGAAAATTGCGAGTAACTTTAATTATAACTCGCAAACTTTCGCGAGTTGAAATTGGCACAAAAATATTACTGTCTGAACTAATGATGCTCAAATAAGCTTAGAAACGGCCAGATAGATTGACAGTATCAATTAAAGATTTGCCTGAAATACATGTTCGATACTCTCGTCTATCCCACAATAACGCCCTATGTTCCATGCATAGTTAAATATTGCATATATGAATTGTAACGTATTCTGTTAAGATTTTGAGAAAAAATGCGAGTCACCTTTTCATTTGCGAGTTGAAATAAAATCCACTCGCAAAAAATTACAAGTCCAAGTTTGTGTTAAATTCGAGCCCTGTAAATGTGAATGAAATTCTATGTCAGCAATGTCTCATGTTATCCTAAATGAGCTATAGTGATAGTTCTATTCACTGTTTTGATTACATGTTTATATTTATAGATATTACTTTACAATACATGTTGACAGAAAGTGCTGGTAGACTGAGTCTGAATATGATTTGAATGTTGAAGAGACCAGTCTTGGTTTTTTTTAAAAGACTGTTAATCTTATCTATGACTGTTACATTGTATTAATTATCTCCACTCATTCTTGTGTGATATCATTTGTACATAAATTTTACAATGAAAATTTTCTTGTCTAGTCTAGTAAGAAAACTTGTTGATGCAAGAACTGTTAGTAATTACGTTGTGTATCATTGTATTGAATGTTTGCTTGTACATTTGCATTTATTATATACTATCTATATGCCTGGGTCTTGTTTTGACAAATTTCTCAGAGTGAGATTGATCTCATTTGCAGTTTTTAATAGGAAATAGACTAACAGGTGATTACAAAAAACACCAATGAAGTTCACAACTTACAAAAACTGAGATATTAGTATAAAATATTGAACTTCTCCTATTTAACTTTGGTATGGCTTATCAGATAAAGTCACTAAATAAATGAATCTTGGTGTATATTTATTCTGTTTAAATAATAATTATCCAAATTAACAGTGTAGTATATTTCATCTAGATATGTTTGTAATTAAAAAAGTTGGAACTTTTCCAGATACTTTTCTCCTCACGTACATGGGTTACAAAGTTAGCAGAGCGTAGCTTATGGTTGTAAACGAATATGCATCAAGGGCAATTTCCACCATGTGTGTAAATAGCAGTTGGCATGAAGCTTAAGTATTAAATTTAAAATTGATTGGTGACTTGTATTGAATTTATCATTATTCCAAAACATGTACTGAGTACAATCTCAGCTTGAGACAGCTTGTGAAAACAGACCCTTGAAATATGTTGGTATATTTTTGTATACAATCTGAAACAATTGTCAAAGTGATGCATACTGACATTGATTAGTTATCAATATTTGTATGTTTATTTTATGTCACACAAATATTGATATTAAAATTGTCTATTGTGATTTTGTGTACTTTTTCTTTTCAAAATTAATTTGTATAACAGAACTGGTAATTTTTAGTTTATCAGCAAACATTGGTTTTAAGTCAATCAAGACGCTTAACCTAAATTTTTGGTTAAGTTGCTGGTTTCATATCACTAGAACCTCTCAATGATTGTAGGTTTTAAGTTCAATCTATCCTCATATATTTTGTCTTGTATGAATTGTAGCCAAGGAACAAGGGTTAGGTGAATCATCAGCATCGTATGACTCAAAATGTTGAAGTAAATGTAATTTTAGGTAAGTAGCCAGCCAACCACTTGGATGCTTTTAGGAAGGAATTTAAATCTGAAAGCATATGGGTGATTCCAAGACCAGGATTTTAACTAGTGAATAAAGAATATTAAATGAGAAAGCTTGATTGGCAATCAAGGTAAAAGATATTTAAAAATGAACAGGTCAAGAACTGACAGAATTGCTGAAAAGAGGAGAAAGAAGTATGAGCTGTATGCAATATGTAAAGATAGAAATAATTAAAGAGTTGCAATTACCATTCTCCTTAGAGATTTAGGTGTTCCCCAATCCAGTTTGTTTGGCTGTTGCAAGAAATTGTTCCTGCTGACGTGGCTCATATCTGGGCAACTTCTGCAAACAGGATTATGCAAGCACAACATCTAAGAGGTGTCTTACTTAACATCTTCATTTTTCATACTCTCAAAATATGATTTTTCATGAAATGAACCTGGTAATTTCATTTACAATGGAGTAGGGAGTTTTTTAAGAATTGGTTATTTTCTTTATGAAACAGATTCATCCGGTGGGAAAAACATTTGGGGCTCTCAACTGGACAGGGTTAGCGAGTGTCATTCGCATCTCTTTCAAAATTTAATATTTTAATTCTTAATTATGTTGATGAATTTGCTTTATTTATATAAGACCATAGGTATAAACCGCTCTTTTCTCAACTAAAAAAGTAGTGGACACATTGCAGCTTAGTACTTAGGGCGGTGTAAAGGGAGGTAAGCATGCCAATATTTTTTTGTAAACAAAGTTATTATCTCCCCTGAACACTAATGGCGGACGGAGGAAAGTACGTCATAATTGTTTTATACGTTCTTATGTCTTTTTCTTGATTCATATTCTTTTCTGATAGTAGTTACTGTTTAAACTTTATACTTTATATTTATTGCCATTTTCAAATTTCATTTGCTTGTAGTGTGTTTCTAAATTTTGATCTACGACAAACGATTATATAGTTCGGATAGATCAGTTCGGATATTAAAATTTAATTGATTGCACGACAGTAGTTTTAACAATTTTGATGCAATGTCTTCCACTGATACAGAGATATTGTTGGCTCGTAATACTGAAATAAACAAGCAATATAAGTTAACGATGTGAAGCTCCAGTTTATGAAGGTACAAGAGAAATAGTTTTGTGATGGAGTTAACTTGTAGTACTAAACATTTTTAATCAACTTTCAATGGCACATACATTAACCCTGCTGATTAATATACTCAGTACATTGCTTCTGTTCTTACTATCAATGCCAGTAGATATTTATGTTTATTTAATTGGGATTATCGAACAAATATTGAGTATTTTTATCAGTGGAGTTACTAATTGGGTCACTGACATTTGAATAAAATTTAGGCAGTGGCTAGAGTTAAGGTACCGTAACTCTAGACCCAGGTTCTAGAGTTACGGAAGTTCCGTAACTGTAGACAACCCTGCCAGGGTTGTCAAGAGTTACGGAAGTCAAATAACATGCGTATGTTTCAACTTTTTAACATCGAAAACTTGTTTATATTCATTATTACTCGAAATAAACAAATATTTACTGACGTGTCTCATCCAATTGTTATTACACCTGCCATTTTGGATATGACTAATAAACTTACTGGATGTTTAACATACGGCGATATGACGTTGTCGTCTTCAAAGTGTCACACAAAGAGCGATTTGTTATATAGAGTTGGATTATAATTTGGACCGAATATGTCTATTTGGACAGAATTAATATCAGTACCATTATTTTCGAATGCAAAATTGACCATATTTTTGGACAGAATCAAAAGCAAAATGTCTTCAATTTGATAAAAAAATGTTGATAAATGATATATTTTTACATTGTCACGTTTAAAAGCGGTGATCTTTACCTAAATCAATGACCAATTCATTGAATCTAAAAATCTCGGCATTTCTTCCAAGATTTGCATGCTAAAGATCGAATCACGGCGTTTTACTTACATGTATATTGTACGATAAGTATACTGAGACTTTTGGTGGAATTAGCGAATTTAATTGAAAAGATAAAAAAACGCGATTTTTTACTGGATATATGCCGAGTTTTTAGTAAAATTGCTGACTTTTGGTTATGAATATGAATGGGTATTTTTTAACGAGATCGTTTATATTTTCGTTAAAATTTTAAAGATTTGGTGAGGAATGACAAGCTGGATTTTTTACACAAAACATCGACTTTCTAACTATTACTAAGTTACTAATTACTAACCCAAGTACTAAGCTCTTTTTATCAAGCTAAATTCCCATTTTTGTTCACGAAATTTAAGTCAATCTAACGTTCGAAAATCGCCGACTTTCTTACTAGACACTTGCAAATTATTCACAATTAAAATAATTACTCTAAGAATCGACTATTACCTATAAATATTTCCTTTAAATTCCGTACAAAATTATACATATTCAGTCCAAATTATAATCCAACTCTATAACTGATCGCTCAAGTAAATTAACTTATTATGTGACACTTTGAAGACGACAACGACATCGCTGTATATTAAACATCCGGTAAGTTTATAAGTCATATCCAAAATGGCGGGTGTAATAATAATTGAATAAGTCATGTCGGTAAATATTTGTTTATTTTGAGTAATATTGAATATAAACAAGTTTTTCGATGTTGAAAAATTGAAACATATGCATGGTAATTGACTTCCGTAACTCTAGCCAACCCTGGCATGGTTGTCTACAGTTACGGAACTTCCGTAACTCTAGAACCTGGGTCTAGAGTTACGGTACCGTAACTCTAGCCACTGCCTAAAATTTAGCAATACAGCCACTGGAGATCAAGTATTATTATGTTATTTTCAGACAAACTAACAGCAATGATGGTGGGTGGTGGGGTAGTTTTATTTCTGCTGCAAAACAGCAGGTAAGATAAGAATTATAACTCATGTTTTCAAAGTTCACTTTAGTAATTTATATAGAAAAGATAAGTTGTAAGTACTTAAATTCTTCATGACATCACATAATGTTTTGCTGATTAATTTTTGTATACTGACTGCTCTTGAATTTTGCCTGAATTCAAGTAGGTAATTAGTAGCACCAACAGATAAATAATCTTACATGAGTTTGAAATTCAGTAATCTTTAAATTGAATCATGTTTAAATCTTTTAAAATATGAAAGGATTCATTATATTGGCCATTACTTTATTATGGACTCAAAATTCTGTAATAAAAAATCTTGTTTGATTAGGTTTGGTTCTGCTACTTTTAAATATATTAAAACATTTAATATTTTAGACAGAGAAGATGTATGAAATGGTTGGTAGTGATTTAGCTGAATTTACTAATACCATGCAAAATGATACAAAGAAAGTTGTGGAAAAAACAAAAGAAACTCTGCAGGTATGTTATGATGAAATATAGTCTAGTTTTGTGGTAAATATGGACACCAATGAAACTATTATCTATCCACCAATCTGTATGGGAAGTATTTTTACTTTGTGTTTTAGCAGCCAAATATGTCACCTGAGAAGTATGCTGCTCTCACAGGTACCCATTCAAACCTGGGTATTGTGATCCAAATGTATCTTTACCACTTGTTCTACCTCTGGACTACTAACAAACCTGTCTCTGCGATATATACATTATTAAATATCCTTTGAAACTGAAATCATGCTCGAAAGCATACTTTTGTTTTAAAATTGATAAAATCTTTATGCTCTGGTCATATCATTGTAAGACCATTGAAGTTTTATACATTTTAAAATGTGTGTAGTATAATTTGTTAATTCTCTAGCCCTAAGCCCAGGGCAAGTGAAAACTGATTTGGGCTTGTGAAAATTACTTATTTTACATAGTCAGGCTAGATGATAAGTTTGCACTTTACTAAAATACATAAGTCAGGCTAGTGCTTGAAAAAATTTGAGGCAACAACTGTATTATTATAAGAATATTTTTTTGTAAAGTAAACACAGTTAAAGCTTTACATTACATTAACTTCCAGACTCAAGTGGAGAATAAAGAAAACAAGAATGCAACTGACTTAATGAAACAAAGTTTTCATAGTTTAATGCATGGTATAACTAAAGCTCTTACAGTAGAACCTGAAGATACTACACCAAAACAAACAGTCCCTAACCCAACTCATGGAATATTTGACAGAGCTAAAGTAAGTCATTTGTCCTTTCCTGAATGTCGGGCTTATGCCTGATTAAAACTTTTGAATCCAATTGATTGTCTTTTTGTGGATGGTAAAAAAAGGAATACTATGTTACACAATATTGCTGAAAACAGGCGATATACATGTCGTTCAAATCCTATTTTTTATTAAAAACTCCTTATTTCAACCTTATGTTTTGTATGTAATGAATACCCTATTAATGTGAGTTTAAAATATGAACTGTAGTTCGTAATTTTTATTATCTCAAATAGTGAGAATGGGCTAAATAAGACCACATATAGAATAATGTCTTGTTTAGTATTTGGATTAGATAAAGTGACTGTGTATATTAATTTGTTGCTATTTTAGGCCAGATTGAGAGCTATTCAAGTTGATACAGGGACTTATGTAAATGAGCCAACTGGATCACTGGAACTTTATGCTGATTGGTTGAAAACTTTTGACCTTGAGAATCATAAAGGTGACATTTCTGAACTACTTGTCACAATGGTAGAAGTTAGGTCTCTGTATACATCATTGGTGAGTGGAATATTTATCTGTAATATTTGGAGTATGTTTTTTTTGTGTTGTAATCATTAAAGCAGAGATCGGCTGTGGTGTAGCGTTAAGCATGCTCATCTTTGATTTCATGACTTTAAATCCAGGAATAACAGTTTGATTCCTGGCCATGATTGATTGGTCATACACATTTTTAAAATTCTACAAAAATGCTGTTTATACTCTGTAGAAGTCGATGGCTTCTAGTGAAAGGGTAAATGTGAAAAGGAGTGTTTCCAGGAAAGATAGCTAGGTTTGCCAGCCACCATTAACAACTAAACAAAGGAATTTTGATGATCAACATAATTATCAAATAAAAACAATAAATGATGGAATCATTTTGTACATCTATATCAGAGATTTTGAATCTAGTGTCCCAAAAGGGGAACAGGTTAAATCCCACCCGGGGCGATTATACCCTTCCGTGAAATTTGACTCCGTGTGCTGGTTGCCATAAAATCACGTAAATTGTGTTGACACAGGGTTGAACCCAATAAAAAAAGCATGTCTATTAACAGGTGCCATCTGAAGTATCACATCAAGATTTCTGGAGGAGATATTTTTATAAAGTACATCAATTAAATGTAGATGAAGCAAGAAAACAAGCTTTAATGAAAAGAGCAGAGAGAGCTAATACAAGAGAAGATTCTATTGGCTGGGATGAAGGTATTTGTGTTTTTATCAGAGTGTAGCTAGGGCTGTAACGATTCACCGATGCATCGTGAGATCATATTCGCGACTGTCCGATACGGGTGTATCAAATCGCGTCCTAAAAAATCGGATTCAGAAGGCCCTTTACAAGAAATCAGTTAAAAACAAAAAGTACTATATATCTATAGCATTTAACTTGCAATTGCAATCTTTACTCAAATTTACTTCTTATTCTCAATACTCATTAAACAAAGATAACATTTGTTTTGTTGATTTTATTTTGTGCCAAATTAGAGTAATAATTAACTTTTTTAATTTTATGATTGTTTGATAAAAATATCATATCTTGTCAATGCATTCATACCAAATTTACAATTTACATCGTATCGATTAATATCGTAATCGCGAGGCATATATCGTGATACGTATCGTATCGCGACCTTGGCCAAGATACGCAGCCCTAAGTGTAGCTCATTTCTATACATATTAGTGTAACTGGCCTCTATGGTCCAGTGGATAAGGTTCCTGACTCACTGTTACCTTTCTCTTATAGAGTGTAGTGGGTGATGAGCCCAGCTTATAATTATGGCTTTTATGTAAAAAATGGGTAGTTTTGAGATGAGTTATGATGCATCTCATGAATGAGGGGTATTGTGATCTGTTGACTTCATATGTTTCCATCAAAATGGGCTTCTTATAAATTAATCTAAACTCTCTGTCTTTGATGAAGGTTGTAAACAGGGTATTTGTAAACATCAGGAAAACAAATTAACAATGAAAAATTACTTACGATGAAAATTTACTTATGGCATTGCTTTATTCTTGACTAACAATATGATCCACTACACACTGATGAGTATTGTATCATATCAGGAGTCTATTGTACAGTATGTTTGCTGCTATTACTGGTTGATAAATACGGAAGATAGTGGGCTTAAATATTAAAGCACTTAAATTTTCAAGATGACAGGAAGGGTAAATAAAAAGGAGTTTGGAATGAAATCATAGAAAGGAAAGTGGTTGCAGCTACTACACAGTTCTTTTAACATTGTTTGCTTTGTATAGGTGTAAACTACATGTACCATAGCTTACCAATGGGTGTTGTAGAATTTATAGCTGGCTTGACTTACTGTTGTTTTTTTCTCACTATTTTATGCTGTAATCAAATGTTTTTGTATTTCAGAGGAGGAATGGAGTGGTGAAGATAATGATGGTAGCCCTGGAAAGAAATCATTGTCCCCTGATAGTGTAAAGAGAGAAGACCCTAATTCTAGATTACAAACATTGACTGAAGCTACAACAACAACAAATGATGATGCCACATCTGCCAATACTGATAATAAACTTGACAACTCTAAATCTGTTGAACAAAAAAGTGATTCCCAAAATGTTGAAAAAGCTGATATTGTAGAAAAACATTCTGATGGACCGAAAGAAAAAATGAAACCTGTTGGGAATTCTGATGACTCAGATGTACAGAAAAGTGATAAGGATATGATTCAAAATAAAACAGAAATTGATAACAAGGAATCTGTGGTAGCTGAGAAGCAAACAGTAGACAATACTGATGCTGATATTGAAATTGACATTGTTAATACACAAGCTGAAAAGAATGCAACAGCCAAGACAGAGGGAGAGCCAGTTGTAAAGGAAATGAAATCAGAGCCTATACTTGACCAATCCAGTAATGTAAAAGAAAATACTGATGTTAAAATAGAAGAGAAAGAATTAAAGACAAAAGTTAAAGGTGATATGGTTGTTGTTGGTGATAGAATATCACCATCCACTGATTCTACTGGTACTAAAGGTATAAATTTTATGTTTCTATATCCAGGTCTATGACTTACCACCAGCAGCAACAACATTATTAGCTCGACTTTTTTGAAGAAATTGAGAGCTTATATTGCACCTGAGTGTTGGTGTGGGCATTGGTGTTAGCGTTGCAAATCAAGATTTAAGTTTTTACAAATTTAAATAACTTAAATACTATCAAAGATATTCATACTTATTCATCATCACTACTTCCACCTTACTATCAAGGCCCATAACCCTGGTTCCACTGTTTTAGGAGTTTTTCCCCTTGTTTTTCGAAAACATCCAAAATCAAGGTTAAAGTTTTTACAAACTTCAATACTATAAAGATATTTAACTCAACCTTGGAATACTTATTCATCACTTATTCATACTACTTCCTCCTTACTAATAAGGCCCATAACCCTGGCTCCACTGTTTTATGAGTTTTGCCCCTTTTTTACTTAGAAAACATCCAAAACCAAGGTTAAAGTTTTTACAAACTTCATTACTATCGAAACCCATGACACGATTCCTAAGAACTGAGAAAAGTCGAGCGCGCTGTCTTATGGACAGCTCTTGTTGTTTTGTATCAGGCCTCCAGCCCATAACAATTACAACAAGTTACAATATGAATGTTTGTAAATGGTAAACAACATTTACTCAGTAGACCAAGTGCAAGATTTCAAATCTAGTGTCTCTAAGTGATTGCTAATTCAAGTCTCACTTTAGCTGGGTATACATTTCCTTGAAAAATTTATTCCATTTATAAGGTATATAAAAAAGTTGTTGGTGAGTTGATCGCTGTAAAATGACCATAATGTGTGTTGACTAGGTGCTAACACCAAATTTTTGTTTCTCATCTCTTTTCTATAATTATGCACCTATGTAAGTCCCAGACTGGTAAAACTTAATTCAAGAAAAAACTTTCATTATCCTGGTACATGATCAGTTTTTTTCTTCAAAATTTCATTTATTCAAGAAGTTATGAAGAGGACTATAACTTAATGTATCCATGTGTTGAATTGTGGATATTTCTATGGTTAATCTAATTATATTGATATATTTGTAGAATCTGAAGATTGGGAACATGATTTTGATGTAGATATAACAGCAGAAGATATGGCTGCTGCTAGCCAACTTGCACAAAAAATGAATTTATCTGCTACAGAATATAATCAGCTTACAGGTGGAGAGGTAGGTTTTATAAACACTTAACTTTAACCTGGAGCAATAAGTCCAGTGGTAGAACATGTGCTTAGAGATCAAGAATTCCCAACTATGGTACTGCTTATTTCTTTGAGCAAGAAATGTACCAGAGATTGCATCTCTTTTCCCAACTGTAGATGCACCTAGGTGTTATTATTACATTATATCATAATTTAATGTACATGAACAATGTAAAAAACTTCATAAGAAGGAATGGTAGATTTACATCAATTATTAAATGATAAGTGTTATTAGCTGTATAGTTAGTGAGCAAGCTTCAGCATAAAACTTACATTATAAAAATAATAAAATGTAATAAAAGTCGAAACTGCTATTCTTCCGAAGACCAGTTGATTTTAGCACTTATTTTAGCCTCCAATGATCATCTGCTAATAGACTCTGATTACATGTTATTAACATCATTTATCCAAAGTGATATTAGCAGTGTCTTCAAGATGTGTAATATGTATGAAGAAAACTACTTACATTAATTTATATCATTATATCCGTCAGGCCACAACAAATTGATTATATGTTCTATGGATTCGCTCGCACCTTAATTTTGACAATTTTTACAAAAAAAATATTTTTATTCCCTCGCTCGCTCATAAAAATTTGGTCAAACCGCTATAAAAGCAAGTGAATAAAGACTTTTTTTATATTTTTTCTTCGCTCGCTCGTCCCATTTTTTTTCCAGAAAAATCCGTAGAACATATGATCAACTTGTTGTGGCCTCAGCTCATATTAGTATTTTAGCTGCTAGTATATTCCAAGAACTGTTTCGTAAAGAACAAGAAAGGAAAAATGCCAATCTACCTATAAAGTAAACCAGTCTGAATAATGCATGACTTTAGCAGTGCCATCCAAAATTACCTCTACCCTTGAAAAAAAATATTTTAGATGTATTTACACTTTAGGATAGTTATAAAAGATTCTAACATTTAAAAAGAAAATAATTATAATTTATACAATTGTAATTGTTCAAGTACATGTTTTGGTAAAAAATAAAAACAAATCAAACATTTACAAATGTGTAAAGTTAAATAGGTGGTACTGTATATTAAGCAAACTCTATTGTTTACTCTGATTGAACAGCTTTTTTGTCATGTAACTGAAGCATCAGGGTAGAGGTTCTAAACCGCTTAAATTAAACCTACATTTGTGTTGATTGTTGATAGTATAACAGATCTATTTCTTTTCTTATTACAGGAAGATGACTGGGAGAACTGGGAATAGATGTTGACCAGACACATACGTGTACTACATGTATAAAAATGTTATTTAAAATCTTACATAAATTAAATAGAACTTATCAAATTTGATGTGGGAAAATTTATAAATAATACACATTGAAATATCATACTAAGGTAGAGGTCATTGACTCATTGTACTCTTTCAAAACTTTGTTAGTCAGACTAACAAGGTGGTTGGAAATACAAAATATTGTGAACACTAATTGCATGTCTAATCATATATATATAAAAAAAACATTCAAAGTGCTCACTTTTTGACTATACAGTACAACTGCTCTTGAACAACACCCACTTGGAGGGCCTTAAGTGTGTGTTGCTGTTAAGAGGTTGGTGCTATGCATTTTGGAAATTCCAGGGGGGTCTGGACCCCCCCCCCCCTGAACCCCTGCTAGATCCACCTGTGGGATATATCAAATGGTGTTGTTGTGCAGAGATTTGTTCTGTAGAGGGTTGCTCTGCAGAGGTTATACTGTATACTAAGACTAAAACTCAAGTCTAAGAAAAAGTAATTTTGTCTTCTGTTCATGGATATTAAGTTCCTTGCAGCAACATCAATGCTAAGGAAAGAACTTTTGTGTATTTTAATGAGTACCCTCATAGTTGTTGTATAAATCATCATCATAGTATGTGTTTGGTTATTGTGAGGGCTAAGGAAACATTGATGTATGATTTTACGTTGTGTTAAGATTGTTATGATAAATGTTGAGGGTGTATAAGTTATGTTTTATTATCTTGTTAAATCTTGTGATATTCATTGTTTGTATTATAGAATTGTTGAATACTTGTTACTATTTTGACAGTGCTCTATGGTGAAGGACCAATAAGTAGTGTAAATTTCTAGTAATTATTGTATTGGCTTGATTTTCTTGCTGGTTTTGTCACCCTGCTCCTTTTAAAATTCTTAGTTCTTATTGTGGTATTCAGCCAACCCACTCATTTTGTCACTGTCCCTTGATCTGCTTCAAGTCAGTTTGAAGGACATACCTTCGAAAGTGTTTGACAATTGCCTTATTTGATACAGTGGTTGTAGGGAGCATGACCGTAGAATCTATTTCATTACGGAACTTCACAAAGATAACATGCATAATTTGCTTAAGTTAATTGAACCAATGTTATCATGAAGGAAAGTACCACACACTACCCACAACAAAATCTCCTTTACAATATTCCTTGCCTGGTACTATAGTGTGATAGACAGTAATTGGAATTGGAAATTTGCTTGCTTTAAGTTTAAGCATTGATATATTGTGTAATTGTCACATTTGCTTAATGTTGTGAACAATCAATGTTTTAATTGATTTTTAGTAAAGAAATATGTGTATTGACTTCTATTTATATTCATCAAAACTTTTTTGGATATCACTTGGCAAGTTGGTTATCAGCCTTATTAAACTTTTGATATTTCTCTTTGACTGTGGCTTTATGAACATAATCAATGCAATACAGTTAACATGGTGTAAACCTCAACTATAGTGATGAACACCAACTTGTAAACATGATTTCCAGAATTATTTCATACAGCTGTTGTCATTAGGGGAATTCTACTTTATTTTGATATCAATGAGTTTAAACAGACTGTTAATAAGCTGTCACTTGTACAGTTGAGGTGTTGGTATTCATGACTCTTATTACTACATATTTGTAGAATAGCTCAGATTTTGATCTAAAAATGATATTAATACTTTATTTAACTACAATGTACATGTTATTTATTTATAAATATGGAAATAAATCATTTATTACTGGATTAATTGTGTATGTTATGTTATCAACTGCAGCATTGTCAAAAACCCACTGTTCTCATACATTGACGAATAATACCCTGGGTTGCCAAGGATGCAATTGCATTGGGGCATACAATTTTTTTTGTATTGCTTTACTTTTTTTTTATTGAGTAATACAGAGCTAGTTGGGTAAGGATATCCCTACCTTTTGCTATATATCTGTTTCCAATGCAACAGATTGCAACAATACAGTGCTAGCTAACAAAATATTTTTTTAGAAGGTGAATACGTTTGAATGCTTGGTTTGAAATGGTTTGGTTGTCATACACATTCTGTTCTTGCTCAAACCTTTTTGTTTATAAACATAAACCACTCAATAATGGTATGTTTTTACAGTGATTAATGTATGCTTGCATGGGTTACTTTAAAGCAGAAATTTAGAGCGCTGACCATAAGACCTTTCTTTGCAAAACCTCTTGAAAAGCTTACAGTCATGTTCAGTGTAACATAAATTTCAACCCTACGCCTGTGGAAAAAACCTTTTAAGAAAATGACCCAAGGATTTGCAGCATAGCCTCTATTACTATAGTAGAGGTCTCAAATATATTGTCTAGAAGATTTGTGTAGCAGTCATCTTGTCATCGTTGAGATATAACAAGTGGAATGCTGGTTCAGTTCTCACCACACATTGTTTTCTTGAATTACATTGTAATTCTGTTGGTAATTGGAAACCATAGCAAATAGTCTTAGAGTTGTATAATATAAGCTGTACGAGTTCTGTTTCTATCATTTTGTTATAATACTGGTAAACGTGTGTAGAGCTCATCCAGAATTTAAATTTATGGGTTAAATTCCTGCAGTACGTGCAAAGATGTTATAGCAAGTAAAGTAATTGCATTTTATAGTCTTAAGTTTCATGCTTATGCACGTTCACCCACATAACTATTACCCCTGGTCTTTGGGCCACTGGTATCTATCCATCAATCTCCCTGGAGAGTCCTTTGACTTCGCTTAGTGCAGCCGACACTTTGGCGCAACAGAATTAAACCCCCCTTGCAGGTACCCATTTACACATGGGTGAAGTAAAGCAGTCGCAGGTAAACTTCTTGCTCAAGGAAATTAGCACAAGGTGGGGTTCGAACCCAGGACCTCACGATCCCTAAGCGCACATCCTACCACTGGACTACTGCTATTATGACAAGCATTACTTTCTATATTTCATGATTTTTAGAATTATGTACAATAATCGTCTGTACTTCTCAAAGCATGTGATAAGTGGTAAACACCATATCTTGAGTTCTGCAGTGCTTTTCACAAAAATTCTTATGAAAATTTTTTTCGTAAGTCAGTTTCATATAATTAGCATAACTGTGATATGATTATCAAAAAGGTATGTACATGTATACACAAATTTACATAATTAGTATAATATTTAGAATTGATAAGCCAAAAAATGAGCTTATTATTAACTTTTTTTGCTTTTGACTTACAAAGATTTTTTTTCGTAAGAATGTTTGTGAAAAGCACCACTGGACAACATCTATTGATGCAGACAAAGTACTAGACAAATAGAATAACAAAACAAAATAGTAATATATAATATTAATGTTTTAATACAAGAAAATAGTATATCCAATATATAAAATCATTTGATACAAAACAATAGAAAGTAGTTAAAGAGATAAATAATGATAGAGAGTAGATACCTGAGAAAGTTTAGTCAGAAATTGAAAGAATTTAACATAAAAATCTTTGTCCCTATATATGTTTTATAACAATCAAGATTTGGATGAAAAATTGAAACAAAATCTTAAAATTGTAAGAACTTCTCTAAACAATACTGGCTAATGGTGGAATAGTGCTAGTGTTAATTTGCATTAATAAGGGACTTCAGTCAGTTATTTCCCCTTATATACTCTTCAAATAGGTAGGTCCTATTAGTTGGATTACTCGGATTTCACCCTTGCTTTTTAATGTCAATTTGCCAAAATTAATCTTAAATAACTTTTTTTGTAAATCCTTTAATTTGTTTAAAATTCAAGCTTAGTATTTTTAGGGTATAGAACTATCTAACTTTCATCACTTCTGTTAATATCTTAATTAACAAGAAAGATATTAGATGAAATATTTTTTTATCCTTACATACAGGGACCAGGAAATTCGCCGAAGTCAATCGGTCCAAAGCCGTCCGAGTACCGGATACGGGTTTTAACGTGTACCGTATGGACCCGACCGTTTACTGTACTTTATTCACGACCATGTTAGTACTTATTTTTTGCTCCCTTTTATTAGGAAGGCATACGATACATTGGCATTGTTTGTTTAAATATTTACAAAACTTAACTTCTATCTAGCATAAAAACGTGTTTTCCGAAATTACTCCCCGCAATCGTCGATCAGTTCAATAAACAGAACTTGAAAAAGGCTGTTTCATCTAGTTCTAATGTTGTTGGAAAACTCCGTCATGTGGGGAAATTATTATAACTGCGCATGCGCAAAAAACGGGTCCAAAGTAAATGTCTCGCATTTTTAAGCATCGTTTGCAAACATAAAATAATGATAAGCTTTTTTAATTACACACGTAGATTAAAACGTTTCTCATACGAAGTGACGATTTAGCGTGGGTCTCGAAAATGTATGACATCTCATCACAATGGTTCAAGCGGTTTCATTTAACACAAAAGATTATCAAATCGTGCATAGTACACCTATTTATAGATAAATTAATGACAAAACTGTTCGTTTTGAAAATTATTTTCGTTGAAATTGGAATTTAATAGTTTTCTTTATCATTTGTTCATCAAAGAAGAGAGAAGTGAGGTTGAATTTTGATCATCAACAACTGTACCTTCGATTAATAAGAATTTGCGTAGATACATGTCCTAAGATAATTTCTTATTACTCACACCTCAATTTAAGACGTAAAAATAAATCAAGAATCAAGTCAAACAAATTAAAGATTAAACGAATACATCAATCAGGAATTGACAACAAAAGCAATTAAATTGTTTTCTTTAATTATTCATAAAACATTCTTTATAAAACATTATTGTTTTTTACAAGTTTACAGGTTTCAAACAGACCGATTGAAAAACGTAATCGGTTCGATGGACACGATTAAGTAAGAACATATTCTTCTGCTGTTCTACAAATTAATCGAGTGCAAATCAAGAGTACCTTGCTGTGCTCGATCTTAAAAAAATATCACTGCGTCAACCCCCGATGATACACGTAACCATGGATACATATACAGGGTCCTTGATATAACCTGTGGACAATTAAGCAGGATATTACTGCAAAAAACAAGTGGGTTTATTCAACTGATCGATGTATGATAACATTTTATCAATACGTTTTCTTGAAAATTATGAAAATTAAAGGTTTGAGGTCAAATTTTGCGAGTTTTTCCCGGACCGATTTTTTTACGGATTTTGAAATCTCAATCGGTCCAAAATCAAAAAATCGGTCCGAAAACCGAAAAACCGGCGATTTCCTGGTCCCTGCTTACATAGAAATTCAATGATAAAATCCCAGGATTCCAACTGTAAGGACCTACTTACCAATTGGATTGCTTCAGATTTTATCAGGGAAAGATAACTGACTAAAGTCCCTAATTATACAAGATTTATCACTAATTGACAAGACTACCAGTACCTGCATATTGACTATTTTTTTAATTAAAGCAATAATTTAAAACCATATTTATTTAGTTCAATAAGAATAACAAGTAAATCTGTGAGCTAATGCTCACTAGTGATACCCCCGCCAAAATCTAAAAATATGCGACAAACAGGAAGTAGATGAGCAAGGAGCATGAAATCGCTTTACACCACATGGGACTATAGGATGAAGCAATATGCAAAGTTTCAGGCTGCTGCATGGTATAGTTGCTGAGAAAACTGTGACGGAAATTTTGTAACGGACGGACGGACGGACGGACGGACGCACACACGCACGCATGCACGCACGGACAAGGGTAAAACAGTATACCCCCCTCTTCTTCGAAGCGGGGGTATAATTATTATACTTTTTGAACAGAAGAAATCTAAATTTTGATAAGAATAATTTGAAATGTTATGATTACTAGGAGCTAGTAAAATTATAGAACATTGTTAGCATAAAGAAAGACAGCCATTATATAAACATGTTAGCAATTATCAAGGAAAGCCAAACATTTCTTTTGGGCAATCAAACACCTATGAAGAATATTACAGTGTAGGCAATAATAACACAGTTCATTCCAACTATCATTTATATATCTGAATTTCACTAATCCAAACTATGTTCAATAAGGCCATTGAAATATAACTGTTAGATTTTCACTGGATTGTGGAAAAATGGCGCAGGTAGGCACATACATTGTTTTTAGAGCAAAAAGGCTTGTCTTTAACAATATACGATAGAAAGATATCCAAGCTGATTAATACTTTCACATTGTTATGCTTTAATAACCTGTGAGTTTCATATACATAGATGGTTAATTTAAATGTATAAACGTGATTCAGAGTCAAAATATAAAGTAATTGGCAAAGGTTTTTTGAGAAAGGAGTGGGCAGAAATGAGAATGAAAATCTAACAATTAACTTAGTTTGGTCTAATGAATATACTTGTAATAAAAATAAGCTGCCTCTAGAGATAAAACAGACATAATATAATACATTATCTACATTGTAGTACATAGTTAGAACACAATATGGTGGTCAGACAAAACATACATAAAATATAGACAGAAATTAATGGTACATGAAAGTATCCCATTTCAATTGTTGCAGTCATTTAGTAGAAAAATTAATTTACTGTACAAATTCCCCATTCAATTGAATACACCTGTATTCAAGTGTAAATAAGACCTAAAAATGTTGTACAGTCAATACTAACACCTTCGTAACCAAAATGCCAAAAAACTAAATAATTGAATGTTTCCCTCTCTTCACAGTAATATTTTGGATGTAATTCTTAGGAAAGGAAAACATACAATTTTTCAATTATTTTGTTTGATAACTATTCTCTCACTGCTAAGCAGTGTACATTTGTAAATTAAAAATAATCAAATCATTGCACAAAAATATCAAACCTATACTACATCACCAGGGGTGTGAAATTCCAAGTTTTTCTCCACTTGTCCAAGGGCTAGTGAAAGCTAAAAAACGACTTGTCTGGGATCAAAATGCATTTGTTGTGAAGTTCAATACTCATTAAGATAAAGAAATATTGAGAACTATCATAGGCTATGATATAAATATATATACATACTGTAAGTAATGATAAAAAAATTGACAATAAATTTATTCACTATTGATTAAGATCTAAGCATCGAGATATTTACACTATGAATAATTGCTACGTAAATATACACGTTTTTTTAAAGTATAGCTGAAAAATATCACTAGTGCACAGACAAGTGGGATATAAAATTATGATGGCAAGTCCGCAGACATAAATTTACAAATCAGACAAGTCGGCATTTGAATTAAACACCCCTGATCATATTTCTAGCAAACAAAATTACCATTACCATAAAATATATACAAAATATCAAATATATGTAGTTTTAGACAAAGCAAATGTACTATGTCCCATGTGATCTGACACATCAGAGTCACATTGTGAACTCCATGTGCTTGTATTGTTACCATTGGTTCTGTTAGACCGTCCAGTAGACACGCGACGTGGTGTCTTTACACCCCCGAAGGAATCTTCTGAAGTTTTGGAAGTACTTAATTCCTGTCCATTTGATAATTTAGGAGTGCTCATGTAGCGTGCCCGCGAGGACAGTTCAACACCATGAACATTGTCATTTCCATATATGGGTGAGAAAACAGGTGTGTTCTCCAGACTTTTCAATGCTTGTCTAGGGCGGTTTTTAGGGACCGCAAATGCACTGGAGTTAACGCCCATGCTTGAATTGGCCGATTTATTCACTGAATCCTCCCAAGGTATAGAATCAGTGTAGGAATGCTTAGAACTTTGACTGACATTATCACTATTCAACACATTCAAACAACTGGGTGGGGTAATACTCATTCTAAGGTAATTTCTTGGCGTCTGATCCACAGATTCTGATAAGCCTGTCATCATTGATACCCCTGTGCTCTGTATCCATTGGAATGATGAAACATTTTCTGTGTTACCAGAATATTGCAGACTGTCAGAGAAATGACCAGATTTCTCAGGAACAAACACATTTTCTTCATTTCCACTTTCATTTTTAGATGAAACATTTGAATGACAACTTTTATATAAACCACTGTCTTGTGTACTGCTACTGCTATTGGTTATTCTAGAATGATCACTACAACTGGACTGACTGTCAGAACTCCTTCTAGTTTTCACTGGTTTAAAAGCACTATTTACACCAGAAGTGTTAATTGGGGATTTATTTCTGGATAAATCTGGTGATTGTGATTCCATACTATTGCGTGGTGACACTTGATCTAACCTGTTGCGAACTTTCTCTATGATGCTGTATGTCTGGTCACTAGGCCCTTGTTGCCTAGACGACAGATCATCTAGCAAGAGAGCATCAGACAAGCTTTCAGGTGAGGCAATTGGACAGTTACCAATTATTTCAGAGCTTAAAGCATCAATGTTTTCATACAGTCTTGAACCATTTAAACTGAATTCTGTATTAATACTATCAACACTTCCTTTCTTGTCTGCGATAATATTTCTTGCTAGTCCAGATTTTTGCCTTACTTTATATGGTGACCCATCAAAGTCATTTTGTTCAAAGTTTCTGATATTCTCATAATCAGAGGCAGACGTTCTGTTGGCCTTGTTTGATTTTCTGAATTTATAAGGAGAATCTGCATAATCGGAAATTTTCACTGGAGAAAGTTTTTTGGCTACAACACTTTTTGATTGCAGTTGATACAACTTCTTGGGAGCAAGTTTTTCGATATCATTTATAAGACTTTCAGTGGTTTGTCTATCAATACTGTTCCTCCAATTACGAGATTGTTGTTCCTGGCCTTGACCTTTGTTAATTTGACCTTCATCATCAAGGTCACCATTCACACCAATATTCATGTAATCAGAAGCTTGGCTTTTCTCTGCAGATTCTTTCATGCTAGAATATTCATTAAAAAGTTCCTGCATTCTTGTTTTCTCTGGTTCATTAACACACAAGTAATCTGAAACAATTCTTCCACCAGAAACATTCAAACTTGCAGAACTTGACCCACTTCCATTCTGTGATGAATAGTTCTCAATATTTTCATATTCATGTATACTACTCAATGATTTATCCAGACTTTGACGACTGTTAACAATATGTGGCAAACTGGCTGACATGTCATCTGCTGTCAAACATGGACTAAGCTTATTTTGAGGAATGTATGGCAGGCTGGAAGCTCTGTTTTTCTCAAGATCAAAGGAATTTGAATGTCCTGACCTTTTCAAAGAATCAAGGTCCGACTGGGATGATACTGTTTCCGATGAGGTTCTGTTACCACCATTTTTAAAGCTGGACATGTCAGACAGAAGCACTGACAGGCTTGATTGCTCCATGTAAGATGGGGTGTCCACATAAGACGATATATTTGATCTCTCTCTTATGTCCTCATTAGACTTTACATTGCTATGACAACTAGTATCGGTCAAGTCCTCAAAAAATCTTCGCCCAGAATTGGATGATGATGAGCGAGACCAACCAATTGGAGGTAAGGTGGGTGAATCCTTATTACATTCATAGCTATACAAAGATGAAGGAAGTAATTCAGTATCCCTATTCTTCAGCTCACCTCTAACAATTGGAGTGATATCATCAGCATTTATACTTGAAGCTTTGGAGCCTTCAATAATAGGTGTGGAATTCTTGAATGTTTCAGGATCTGCATAAATATCCTGGTCTAAACTAATTCTTTTATTTCTCGTCATACTGGAAGTCACAGGTTGAGAAATTGATGATATCTCATTTTCAACAAGAGGCTTTGATTGTGACTGCTGCTGTTGAAGAAATCTTGAGTAAAACTTATGTTTTGGGCTTGTTACGCTCAAGTTAGACTCTTCACTTTGAAAACCACTAGAAGTCAAGGAACGTTGATGGTACATGTCATTGGTTGAAGCAGAAGAAGACAGAGCATGATCAGAGGATGCTAAACCTCTGTCTGAGAGATAAGATGGTGGAGTGTCAGATGAACATTCTCGACTATTGAAACTATCTATGGATCTAGTTTTGTCTCTCCTATCAAGGGATCTTACACCGTACTCTGAAGACTTTCTACCAAGACGGTCTGAGTAAGAAGCTGAATTGTTAATATTGGACCCATTTTGCATGGAATCTTGATGACTGTTAGATCTGTTCCTGCTACTATTATAGGAGTTATCTGGTAGCTGAAGAGATTCGTCTGAGAATGAGAGAAGTTTGGATTGGCTACGACTGTTACTTCGATCATTCAAAGATTCCACCGACTTATTTACTTCACTGTTTAAAGCACTATTTTCTAACCCAGACTTTTGATCACTATTTAAATCAGAATATGAAAGTGAGAGGTGAGTTATTCCCCTTGATTCATCAGGTGTAATAGTTAACACAGCATTTCTCTCCCTTGACATATTAGGAATTGTGTCAATTTCATTATGGCATAAGTAACTGTTAGGTGATACCATAGATTCAAGTCTTTGTTCCGACTCCTCCCACAATTTGCTTGGATCCAGGGGAGAGAACTTTATTGGTTTGCAATCCCCAAGAGTTACATCTGCACCTGGTGATGACCTGTTTGACATTATTAAAGATTTAGATGAATTATTTGACACTCTAGAATGATTCCAATTTTGTCCTTCCAACGCAGTCAAAGAATTATTTTGTTCAAATCTAGGCAAACCAGATTTGGAATACTGGTTTGGTGTCAAGGAAGTAATTCTATTGTTGCCATCTGTTGATTCCCGTTTCAATGTCTGGTTAAACAGTATTTCACTCATGGATTCATTAGATACAAACGATGGATCTTTACATCTTGAGAACATTTCAACAATGTTGTAATCTGGTAATGAATGTTCCCCTCCTGTCATTTTACTGGCATGGCTAAAATCCAGTCTATCACCTGTCATTTTACTGGCATGGCTAAAATCCAGTCTATCACCTGTCATTTTACTGGCATGGCTAAAATCCAGTCTATCACCTGTCATTTTACTGGCATGGCTAAAATCCAGTCTATCACCTGTCATTTTACTGGCATGGCTAAAATCCAGTCTATCCCCTGTAAGTTTACTGGTACGACTAGAGTCTAACCTATCACTAGTTTTGTTTACATCAGAGTAAGACATCTCCAAGCCACTTGGTCTATCTAAACCTGATGTTTGATGTGACTGACCTGAAATATATTACAAGACTAATTTACAAATTATGATTTCATTGGATATTATCAACTCAAAGACTAAATCACATAAGCTAATAAACCAATGATTGACAAAAACTTCAAAGTGATTTCATTAAAATAGCCCATTTCTAGATTAAGGCGTTTTAGATACAGCAGTTCTTTTCACAAATATTTTAAAGACAAAATCATTGTTGGTCCAAATCATCAAATTGTTGCAGAAAAGATTAACAAAATCCCAAGGACAAGGCCAACAGAATGCATAATGCTGCTTACATTCCGAGAAAACATACAGTAATTTACAGTACAAAACTAACTTCCAACTTTAAAAATAAGCATTTTAGAATACTTCGCATAAGATTTTAACATTTTTGGACAATTGGTCTATTCACTATGAAAAAGACTCAACTTTTTACCAGAACTAAGCAAATAACTCTCATTACCAGAGGCTGACAACATAAAATAAACATGCAACAGGGCTAGAATTTAACAAAAAATTAGACTTGCAAATTTTTGCGAGTTGATTTTATTTTAACTCACAAAATGAAAAAATCACTGGCATTTTTTCTCCAAATTTTAATAGCATACATAATAACTATTCATACATGTATATGCAATATCAAAACAACATAGTATTATATTTAACTGTAGATAGAACAAGGGCGTTATTGAGAGATAAAGACAAAGAATATCAAACATTTTCTTCTAGTGAATCTTTAATTTACTATAGATCTATATGGCCGCTTCAATGCTGATCTGGGCCTCATTAGTTATGACAGTAATGCTTTTCGTCGATTTCAATTCGCGAAAATTTGCGAGTCAAAATAAAAGTTACAAGTTTGCAATTTTCAAAATCAACTCGCATTTTGCGAGTATGCGAGCTTAAATTCGAGCCCTGTGCAAGCATTTCTTCATACAAAAATATAAGAACAGTATGCATGCATAGCTTAACTAATGTATCAAATCCAACAATACTCACCTAGAAGTGGTTTTATTGAGCTGTTATAACTATTGGAACTATTAGGTGACACTACACTGTCTTTTGGTGACCCTACATTTTTCATATGTCTATCATGTGGACTAGATTTATGATGGCCACGCCCACTGAAGGTGTTGTACTGATGACCTATTGGTTGTATTGATGGATCAAGATGACTGTCAGGGTTTTCAACAAGTCCTTCTTTACTTAGATCTAAGGAGGCACTCAACCAGAGGTTGATTCTAGCTGAGGTTGAAGATACATCAAATATTGTAGGATTCTTACTGTTAGGTTTGACATTCTGAAAAATACATAAACAATGTAATAATACAAAATAACATGTATCACACTTGATTACTTTATTGTGGGTTCATGTTTCAGCAATAACTTGCTGTTGTATATTGAGTTATGCACTGACATTGTTGATTATGCAAGGTAGTGTTTAATAAAATTTAGTTCCATTTGTTTAAATCCCTTTTCATATGAGGCAGAGAATTAACAAAACTTATGATCCAAAGATGCACTAGTATAGTCAGACAATATTAACCTGAGCTTGACCTTTATGCAAGAATATATTAAACTCAAATATTTACGGTCTATTATAGTCTTCGTTAGAAAATTGCGCTTTATCGGAAGCTTTCGGCAAATTTAGAAATTTACATGTACAGAACAATTACTTTTGTTTTTATAAGAATAAATACTTTGAAACTGTGTCACAATATTGCGGACTTAAGTGTTTTCACCAGAACGATGTCCAAAATTAAAAGTACAATAACATGCCATGCTTACAATTTATTTTCACATAGGTTGTTATAAACACATGTAAAACCATATACACACAAACAGAAACTCATGATTTAATGTAAGTGAAGTGTGTAATTATTTTAATTAGGTAGTTGAAGCTCAGGGTAATATTGTCGATCTACACTACACTCCTGTCCACAAAATGCATCTTACTACAATCAAATATTAACATCCATGGCTCATAGTTGTGCCAGAACCCGCTCAATGATATATTACAGAGATTAAGTCAGTAAGATATAACCACTAAGCCATAGAGGGTGATGAGTGTTACATAGAACTTACCTGGTAATCTTTGGGTGGTTTCTGTGGCTCTGATTTATGACTTGATGTGTAACCATGGTAACGATTATCTCTAGGTTTAAGAAATCCTTGTTGTTTATGTTGTTTTGGTAGAGGAGCAGGTCCACTAGGATGACAACATCCGTAATATAACAACATAAATAGAGCACCTGAAATAATGCATCAAATAACTGGTCAAAAATTTATTCATATATTAATATACATTTATCTGTAACCTTTTATTAATTATTTTTTTAATAGATGTACTATACAAAGTATTTTAAACCAAAAGTATATTTTATCTTGATAAAGTTAAGCCATGATAGTCAAAGTGACACAATAGATAACTTAAATATATCTAAGATAAGGGTAGTAAACTTCTTAAGAACATAATTTTATTTTGAAATAATATTCAACTGAGTGAATTAAACCAAAATCTAGGAACGTATGTCCAGGACTCAAATCAACCTTTTAATCTTTAAGCAGATGTGATACAAACAGAACTAGCTGTACAGAATAAACATCAATAATCTTTACCAGGGTTTGACACTAACAGTGATCCGGGATTCTGAGGATCGCAAAAACTTGGGAGGAATCCCTGTGATTAAGCTGGGGATTCCGTCAGGATTCCTGAAAAATTGCCCTGTGCTCAACGCAAATTTGAATTTACATGCATTATTTACCCCAATTTGTGACTACGAACCTGTATTCATTTTTTTCATTTATTGGAGGGATCCCTATTGCTAAGTAGGAATCTCTGAATAACTGACTAGGGATTCCTTCAAGGTCCCTGGTAAAAGCAGTTAGTGTCAAACCCTGTTTACCCTAATTTTTAAATATAACAAAAAGTATTTACCAAGTCCAAAGGATCCAAACACAACAGAGAAAGCAGTAACATCAAACCAGATAGGTCCATCAAAGGGTTTAAACATGTACCAAATCACCATAAACACACCTGTCTCAACAAGTGTTAAAATATAAAAGAATGTCATCCTGTATCGTGATGAACCATCTCTCTGTTTGAGGAACAGTAAAATATGTACAACAGATAGTAGAACAGATGACATGTGTCTCTCACAGTAACCAGCTTCATGTTTTGGTTGTATCTTTGTGAACCAGATCATCATTGTGATGAAATGTAAAGCTGAAATAAAATTAAATACATCAATTCTTAACTGCTTTATAAGCCCATATAACAAAGCTGAATTTTTCTTGCTCCCTCATTGAAACAGACTATATTTAATCATTGTATGGTTTGTATTATTTTAACAAAAGTAAATTTGTATTACTAACAGCCAGTTTATGTGTTGATGTTGGTAAAATTGTTCTGGAAACAAGAAATCCTATGTTAAAACTAATATGTAAAGGCATGCTGAGTTTCTATCACTTTAAATAAGTACAATATCAGTCTTTACCAGAGTTAGAATTGTAAAACATCCCATTAAATAAGACATTAATTAGCATAATTTATATTTCCAGAAGGAATCATTCTAAACAATTACAAACTAAATTTTAACATGACAGCTGTAGTTCTGTACACCCCAAAAATTTGATCTCAAGGACCAATCTGGAATAACTCGCCCAATTTTCCTGATTTTTCAAGATGTGATCTAGAGCATTTTGACTTACCTATTGGAATAGCAACATATCCACCAAGAGCAGTAGAGAACAATATGATAGAGACTATTCTAGCAGTTATCATACCAGCTTGCCATATCAGATTAGTAAATAATGTAGTAAAACAACGTTTATAAAACTTCTTAGCAGCTAAATGTAATGTATCCATGTAAGCTACCACTGACCAGGATAATGATATCAATGAAAGAACAGTTGAAAAACCTGAAAAATGAACCACTTTTATATACATTTTTTTATACATATATATAGTTACATACCTTGAAAAGTATACAATTTTTATACACGATATTTTTATACCTTAAAAATTATACCATTTTTATACATTTATAATAATTACATACCTAGAAAAATATACCATTTTTAATTACATTTAATATTTCTATACACTCAAGGAATATTCAAGTAAGACATCTTGTTCATGGTGAATTCAATCTGTGAAATATATACTCACTATAGAGACAGGGAAAACTATTTTCTTGTTTTTTTTCCATTGAAACACAAAATTATACTAATGATATGATTATGTTATCAGGACCAGTTTAGCAGGTCTGTCATAAACACTTCATTTGACTGTATGCACACATAAATTAAAAAATTTCACAGGCACATAAGCTTGAAGACAGTATGAGTATAAGCACATAAGCTAAGAGTTGCAAGAAAGTACATCTTACACATCTAATTGAATTAAAACAAGTTAATGTTTGCTCACCTATAAGAGTGTTAAAATTGTTCAGATTGGAGAGAACAATATAAAGTTGTAAGATCAGTACAGGAAAAGTTTCAAGAAATGCAGCAAACATTCTTAGTAGACTGACATCATTCATTGCTCGGTATACAGCAGCTAGATCCTCAGTACTTCCAGATTTACGTGACTTTCTTCCAAGATGAAATATCTGAAAATACCTGAAAAAATAAATTTGAATTTGTTTTTGGGTAAGCCAGGTAAAAAAAATCCAATAAATTATGATGATTAACAAAAGAGAGGATAGTTATAAATAGGATACCTGATCTTAACCAATAAGAAAATAGTGCTGTCATTCGTATCAATCTTCCTGAGTAAACAAAATTACAGTAAAATAAAATAAAACTCTCTGGAGAATAAGATAAACACTAATTTATGATTTACTCCATAATGACTGATCCCATTGCTCTATGTTATCAAAACACACTTTCATCGATGGTTTAGGCACACTAGTTATCATAAAATAATACTAGGTCCCATAAGGTGTAAACTAAGGATTTATATATCACAAAAGCTTACCGGTAAGTAGGAGCCAAGAAACAGAGGTGAAGGATCAATGAACCACATGAAAGAGTTCTCTCTGTTACTTGCCAATGAAAGCTGAATACCAACATTGTCAAAGCAGCCAATGCCACAAAGCTCATACATAGTGAGCCCCATACTTGATAACCATATGTGAAGAAGTAGAAAATAACAGCAATATCTGAAAGACAAGATGAGAGACAAATAAGTTCATAATAAATATTGACTTTTAATTCAAATGAAACAGAAGATTTAAAGGCTTTAATACTCAGTTTAGAAATTTGGGCTAAAGATAATCACAGCCCTGACTTCACAGTGCAGTGTGATATATTCTTAGTGAATTACAATATGAGAATGTATAAAGACAGGGATTTTATATAACAGGGATGTGCAACCATACTATAGATTTACATCAAATTTCACTGTCATGGCTATCATTTTGGCTCATCCATGGAACAAGTATTACAAGTTTAAATAAAGATATTTACATGAAATTTTGTACCAGTACCTTTCAAATTAACATAAAGGTTAGGATAAATGTGTTTCCAAATGATTTTGAGGAAAATTACGCTCAGACTGTTTCACAAAATTATGCATTTTTCTGCCAATTGGCTATTTTCAATCACCTAAAGTCATACTTTTGGTCTTTATTGCAACAAATTTTTGTCACAAACTTCAGACAAACAATCACCCCTGTATATATCTCATAATTTACATTTTACTAAATTTTTAGCTTTTGTTTGCAAGGTTTGAGTTTAGGGCTTTTTGGTACACATCTCAAACTGGATTTTATGATATACATATTTATAGTGAATAATATTATGATGTATAATTATAAAAAATGTCAAATTGATAAAATAATGCTTTGCCATATGATTTTTTATACAACTTAAAAGCATCAAATTTGCAGCTGCTGCAAAGCCAGTGATTTTCTTGAACATCATAATGCTTGATTTGTGAAAACAATCACTGATTATCGAGGAAAATCATGTTTTGATTATCAAAACAACTTTAAGATCTTATATGACAACAAGTCTTTGAAAAAATTCATAACTGTTGTTACCGGGTTTCAATTTTTTCCAAGGGATTTTGTAACACTCTAAGAGTCTATGGTATTTTGTAACAAGTAGTCCGTCACTAGTACCGCCCCTAGCTCCGCCTTCTTACAAGTACTGGTTGTGTTTAAATGAGTCTTACATTTAAATTAAACATATTGGATGGGACAAGGGGGGTTAAGATAATACGTTCAATTGTATATAATTACTGTAGATCTAAGGTTAAAATTAAATAAAAATCAATGATACAACATTTTGAAACTTTGGCTGATAATGTCTTAGCTAAATATCAGCTAATTGTGAATTATAAAATATTCTTTAATGTACAATGAAATGTGGAACTAAGAATTCTTGACACAATGAAAATATTTTATCAAGACTCTAAGGCCTTTTGTCCCATATCATAATATCGACCTTGACTTTATGTATCCTCTCATCAGTTTTTTTGCGTTGAAAGACCCTGTTCCCATATAGGCCTAAATACGACTCGGGGTTCATTAAGGACATGTTTAATCTTTTAAACAACTGGTATAAATTAGAAAGAAATAACGCTATAACTATAAATTCTATAAACATTATAATATCTGTGTAGTGTCCAAGGCTTATGGTGACAAATCGTAATATCGACCCTGACTTCATGTATACATTCTCACATTATCACACATAAGATTATACGTGCAATAACGGCAATGTATCTGTTAAATGCAAAAAAATAGATGTCATAGATGTATAATAGACACAAATTATAAATTTTCGAACTATAAATATTACATACAAAAATGTATATGTAGAGTCTAAGGCCTTTTGTAACATACGTATTATCGACACCTGACTTCACGTGAACCCATATATAAGGTTATTTGTACAATAAAGACAATTTACTTATTTTTAAAAGCAAACAAATGTCATGGATGTACAATAGCCATAAATATGAAAAAATGGAACTACAAATGTTACATACAAAAATGTATACTTAGAGTCTAAGGTCTTTTGCTACATACCGCACAATTGAACCTGACTTCATGCATACATACTCACATAATTAAGATTCTGGGTACATTTACGTCATTTTTAGTCTTAAGATAGTAGAATATAGTTGTACTGATATGATACAGAACTAATAATGTTAAGAACTATAAACTTGATATGTACAAAGATATATATGTGGAGTCTAACGCCTTTTGTGACGAAACTTAATATCGATCCTGACTTAATGTTTACTCTCATATATAAGATTATGGGTGCGTTTAAGGCAATTTAAATGTTAAATACAAACTAACAGATGTAATGCATGTAAAATAGACAGAAATCATAAATACTGGATCTCAAGAGTCGACATACAAAAGTATATGTAGAGTCTAAGGCTTTTTGTAACATATCGAACTATCGACCCTTACACCACGTACACTTACATATACATAAAAGTCTGGGTTCATTTACCTCACTTTTAATCTGTATATATACTATAATAAGGAAAAATTGAGTCTGTCACCTGTGTGTAAGAGAGTTCATTGATTACTAAAATGTTGATATCCGAAATACAATGTTATATACTTATGATTATTTTACAAAAGTACGCGGTTAGTCTGTATACGCGCCGCAGTCTGAACATCAGAAAAGGCGGGGCCTAGAAAAAAATAGTACGGAAATTATGTCCGTTAGTTTCCTGTATGTAGAGCAAAATAAATAGTTTTTGGTTTCGAAAATGTTAATGTACATAATTGATGTCAACTTAGCTTAAAGCTTTCACAGTAAATCATATTTCCGCGCCTTAATAAAATAGTTGCGTTTTCATGTATTACTACACTATACAAGTACTTGTCAATCAATGTTACAAAATCTCATAGACTCTAAGCGTGTTACAAAAGGCCTTGGAAAAAATTGAAACCCGTTGTTACCACATGAATTTGTTGGGTCGAAAGTTACTAGGACGAATGTAACATTTTTAAATCGATGTTTTTTTTACCTGTGGCAAAATCAGCGATGTAAGTAAACGCTGAAATAAATGTTAAAAAATAATCATAAAAGGTAAAACGATGCATCGTCATAACATCGGGATGTAGGGGTTAAAATCAATAGAACTCTGAGTTTCACATTTTTCTTTCAGTTTTCTCGTTTCAAAATTGGCGGATATCTCGTTTGAAACGTTGTTCACGCGAGAAATTTTAACGCAGTAGGCTCCCTTAATGCAGTGATGAAGTGCAGACATTTTTTATGAGGTTTATGATCTGTATTTGATTTAATCTTGATGACACCAGCTGCTTCTTTTTACAGTGTGTGATAAAGTTTATTTGATGCTTATGTGAACCGCGCTACATCCAAACATAAACCGATTTGTAACAATATCTTATTGTAATATATTTTCGCGACCCCATTAAGTTTGACAGGTGTTGCAATAATGAGGCTTCCACCACTACCTACCATTAGTGACATTGTTCGTCTCTACAGACTTTCGGCTGCTAAACATCTTTCTCAGAACTTCATTTTAGACATGTCATTAAATCATAAAATAGTGAGTTTTGCTGGGAATTTAAAAGACTGCCATGTTTGTGAAGTTGGGCCTGGACCTGGTGGAATAACTCGAGCAATACTGGAAAGAGATGTCAAACATTTACATGTAATAGAAAAAGATAAGAGATTTTTCCCTGGATTACAAGTGAGATTTTTAAAGTTCTTTTTTAATTTTTTTTTGGATAGGATTTGTAAGGATTATCTTGACTTAATTGATTGATCACTATGTCAAACATGTAATCTTGATTGTTTATTTGTGTAATAACATGATAATATTTTATCATAGAGATATTTTTCATGTCATGTTCTATGTCTAATTTCATGAGTGGATCAGATTTTTTTTCATCATTATTAATGCCTGAAAGCGCTGTTGAATAATTGAAAAATCATAATTCCTATTTATTTAAATTTTTACTATATTTTCTACATACTTTATAATCTACTTGTCAGACTTAACTATTTTATTAATAATGTCCCATATTTTCAGATGCTTTCTGATGTATCAGGCAGATTAACAGCTTACCATGGAGATGCTCTGACATTTGACATGAGCAATTTATTTCCTGAAGAATGCATAAAATCTTGGGAGGATGAACCTCCCCCTACTCATATTATTGGAAACCTACCTTTCAGTATTTCAACACCATTAATATTCAAATACATGGAGGCAATATCAACCAGAACTGGTGCATGGCGCTATGGGAGGACTTGTATGACTTTGACATTTCAGAAGGAAGTTGCTGAAAGAATGGTTGCAAAACCTCTCTCCAAGCAACGTTCCAGAGTTTCAATAGATATTCAAAATTATTGTGAAGTTAAATTAAAACACATAATACCAGGTAAGTAACTTGTTTTGTTTTCTAGTTAAAAGAACTAGTGGTACTTAGCTTTTATAATGTCATTTTATGTGTTAATTTCCAGTGTATAAATGATTTACTATGCCCCATAACAGATTCACAGATGGATGTGTTTACAAATATAATGCTGGCCAAAAAGCTTAAGTATGATAATTATAAATGTTGTTATGATATTTCCTTTTTGTTAATGTAATAAAAAAGCTTTGTCTGTGTTGAGCTGTAGATCTAAGCTGTAAACAAAGATGAAAAACAGTAATTTGTCGGTAAAGTTTTTTTATACATTTCTTTGCAATATGAATGATGATCAAAAAATTTCAAGTTATTCTTAGAAATATGAGTTTATTTATTTATTGTACATGTATATTTTATTAGGTAAAGCATTTGTTCCTTCACCTGATGTTGATGTTGGAGTTGTACATCTTATTCCTAGAAAGAAACCTCAAATAGATTTACCGTATAAATTAATAACAAAAGTAAACAGACACTTGTTTCACTATAGACAGAAACAATGCAAGAACTCATTAGCGTAAGTTTAACTACAGTTATAATTATTTTGTTCCAATGAATATATTAATTTTTATATTTGTTTTTTTTTAATTGCTTAGCCTATATAGATTGAAATTAAATGAAAATATGCCATTGCAACCAGTAGCACCTGGTCAAAATTTCTCAAAGCTATACTTGTTTTTAATATTAAAAAAAAAATAATTTAAATTATGGCTATTTGTACCTTGATAGAAAAAGCATACTGTAATTTTGGTCCTGTTATATTTTCAGACTGTTTTAATTGTAAATTTAGTGTAGGTACATCATGTTGTTTGTTTATATTTTAAGGACCTTGTTCCCAGACGATCAAAGAGATTTATTGATGGAATTAATTCATGAATCTGATATTGACTTGACTAAAAGTTCATTTAAATTAACAATAGCAGAAATAGGTCGTATATGTCACGCATATGATAAAATATGTAAACGTTTACCGTATATATTTGATTATGACTATAGAAATGCTACAAGTAAAAAAGCATATAAAAGTATTCGTAAAATTGAACTGGAACACAGTATGTAAACATACTGATTGGTAGACAGATTGTTACAAAAAATATTTTAGTGCTTTTACTTATGCTGTGAATGTTGGAATTGAATCTATAAATGAAAACAACCAGGAAGTGCATTTATGTACACCCAGAAAAGGATAACTCAAGCATGGATTTGTGGTAATTTTGGAATTGCATTCATTACTTGACAATCAAATGATGGATTAGTATTAGTGTTTAAAAATTATGTGCTTTGAACAAAAGTGAAAAGTTGTTGAATTTATTATGTGATATGGAATAAATTAAAAAAATCTAATGTCATGACTATGTTGTCATTATAAATGTTAGCTAAGTATATTCATTTTTTTTGTTTACAACCAATACACAAAATTTCGAAATATGATATGATTTACAGGGTGTTTAATCTCTTAGACTTGGAACTGCGGCTCAGTAGGCTACATGCATGATTTCAAATCTAGTGTCCTGTAATGATTTTTTGTTTGAGCCTTACCAGGGCTGGTTACACCCTTCGATGAAATTAAACAATAATGTTGATTTTTCTGTATTAGTAAGGTATGTGGAGAAACTGTCTGCCTTGTTGTTGGATAGATAGGTACTGGTTATAGACAGTTGTCCAGGAAAGCTTGGTTAGTTGAGCGGCTGTTGTTAGATGCCCATAATTAATTAGGCTTTAAGCATTGAGCATTAAGCCCACTAAAACTTTTTCACAATAATGATTTTGTGGTTGCAAATAACTTTCATATTATACTTTTTGCTCCAATATACATTTGCTTTTGACTCGAGAAACAATGCAATATTTTCAGTTGAAATGACTTTACAAGTTTTTTTTCAGTAGCCATTTGAATTGATAGATAATGAAGCATACATCTGTACTTGCTAAATATTTGAAATTGTTTTGAATTTAATTAGACATGTTCTAGCCGAAAAGTTTCTATGCAATTCAAATGCAATATTTACAGCAAAAAGCAATTATTGTCAAGGGAAACAACTCATGTAAGAAAGAAGCTAATCAACAGTTTCCTCCCTTAGATAAATTTATTTTATCTTCCTTGCATAGATAAAATAACTAGAGGTCATAGTTCATTCATCTAGTGGGTGGATTAATTTGTTTACATTTATTTTCATTTAATAAGGTGAGTTGATACTTTATTATATCTTGAAATCTTCTACTGCTCAATGGATTTGTTTAAAAGGGGCCACAGCAAAAAAGGGCCTTGATGATGATGATTTTGAATTACCTTTTCTTAACATAACGAATTGTACATGACAGTACTTTCATAAGAAACTTTATTTGAATAATTGAAATGTCCCACAAATGAAGTTTTAATGAAATTTTACTCTATTTTATTGTTTTATTCACTGTACACTCTCAATGCTGACGCTGGCACTTAGGTCAATGATTGTTAGGAAAGAACATTCAGTGAATGGTTTTATCAAATTATGATACATCGACCCTGTCTCTCAATATTTCAAATATCTTTAGTTCTTTGTTCACTATTGTGTATGATAAGTGACCTGCATGTGACATTCATCATCATAAAATTAGTGGACTTTCAAACTTTCCAGGAAAATAAATTAATTTAAGTCCATTATTTAGTACACATGAACAAATCTATTGGTTGATTTTTTAACACAATGGATGTAAATGTTTCATACATTTACTTCCTTGCTTTTTTTATCCAAACAATAAGTAAATTGTTTGTAAATACTAATGTATATACATGTAATATTATTAAGAACTTTTTAATCTTAGAATCGGCATAGTAAAGGATATTCTCATATTTACTGGCATAGTCTTCTAAGGTTGATTCAGAATTGATTGTTTAGTGTTCAGGTGATAAATTGTTCTAGCTAAAGATGGTTACCAGAAGTTGCTCCATTTCATTTATATAAATTTTTAGATTCATTAAAAATATTTTGATTTTTTTATGATAAAAAAGTGTTGGTTGTGTTAACTTTTTTTTTTTTGAACATATATTCATGTATTTAACATGATTTGGGATTATTCTAGAGCTCAGAGAAGGGCTGGGAATCAGAAGATACTGACACATCAGAGTTAATGTTTTAAAATAACTATTTCTGCGTAAGGGAGAACAAATGAGGTCAGGGTGGAGTGAAAAAGAAGACAGGGTGTAGCACCCTGCTATCCAGCTTTTGAATAATCCCTTACTTGATATTAATATTTGTAGATTATATGATAAGAAATTATTGTGGGAGCAAAAAAATGTCAGGGTAGAGCCAAATAAGTTTGGGACGCCAAGATTTTCAGCTTTAGAATGAACACTATTAACTTGATATTACTATTTGTAGGTTATAAGACATGAGTGGTGAAAGTTCTCTAACTCCATCTGGTGCTCCATGTGTATCTATATCTGATACACAGACTTGGGAGAAAGAGAAAAAATATGTGGTAAGTTAGCATTTATTTATGTCTTAGTTTTATAATAGTATGGACCATTTCTTTGGAATCTCATTTATTTAGTGTTATAGGTTTTTACTATTTGGACAATTTTGGTGGAAGCTAAAATAAAAGAAAATGAAACACCAGCTATTTGAATGTTTTTGTGGGAAAAATCCTCAAAATGAGCACTGTGTGAAATAAAAAATGGAGTTGTTTCAAGGCAGACTGGTATAATGAAATTTAAAGTTAAAGCAAGGTTTTTGAAGTCAAATTCTAGTATTACTAGTATTCAGTCGACTCTTGACATTAACCTCCTCTATCATTGAGTCACTCACCAACTGTTAACATAATTTCAAGATTGATAATTAATGAATAGTTGATTGAGTTCAATTCTAGCAAAAAAATTAATTTAGTTTTTAAAGTGGCTAATGGCTAACAACTATGTAATAGAGGTTTTACTCCATTATGACACAGTTAATAAAATCATTCTCTCATATTTGTCAAGCATTTATAAAGACTACTTTTTAGGAACTATTTGAACTGAAATGTGCATATTTTATGTACAACTAATAATGCAGACCTAAATATACAACACATTTGATCTGGAAGTTGATGAAAATTGTGCTGAAGCCGTAGGGGTGATAATTTATGTTACTTATCACATTATCACCACTAGGTCTTCGCTTCTACTTTGTATAATTTTTCGTACGAAATGACCATACTTTGATTATAAATTATGATATGACTTGAAATGTCAATTTACTGTTAAATTACTATACCATTAATGGTCAATCATTCACTGAATTTCATGTACTTTTATATCAGTCATAAGTCGTACATCAAAGAAAAAATATAAGAGATTTGAGCACGGAGACAATTTGTAGGTTACATTATCATGGAATCTTATATAATCCCTGTGTATAAGACAGTGATATAAAAAATATCAGTTATTCTATAATGAAAATGTCAGACTGTAGTCTATATTCTATGAACTACTGACATACACTAAAGTTATTGTCTAACACTTTTATCATGATTATGAGGCCATAGTTTTCCTTAGAATCTGACCCAGATTTTTAAAAAATGGGGTGGATGGTCATTTTTATTATTTATTATATTTTAAACACTATATTGGCTTGTATTAAACCATGTGAAATTCCTATGCCAGATTTGTCAACTCAAACATTTATCTCTGTGGACAAGTAAATATTACATCCCCTCTTGGCCATGGTCTAGTAATATTTTTTGTGAACATATTGTATTGCACTTGGAATAAGTTGATTTTCAGATTTCACTTTTCTGTGGACAAGCAAAAAAAACTTGAAATTCCACACCACTGGTTTACAGATTCAAGTTTTAAATATGGCTATTTGATTGATTTATTGTCATGCCATTGATTTGAATGTCAAAATCTTTTGCGAAAGCTTACAAGGTTGAAATGAAGCTTGTAGATGGAGATGTGAGGATATGAGAATCTTACAATGGTTTTTTAAGGCCTTGTACAATATACTCAACTTGTTTAAGTATATTACTACATTGAGAATTGTGATTTAGAATTGTGATTTGTCTGTAGAATGATGAGTTATGATCATATTTAGGTTCCTGTGTGATGTGTATGGTTGAGATATTTACGTGAATATGTGGTGTTATATTGTCTTTGATGATATCTTATTCCACTGTTAACATTTTTATACTGTCTGTTGTACGAACAGCCATCTTTAAAAGTAAAGGAAATTTTGCCGAGTTTCCTCAGAAATGGGAGAAGTTGTTGGCTCCTTGTAGAAGGGTTTGCAAGAACTTGTAATAAAAAATTTCCTGAAGGTTAGCTTGGTGAGTTGGTCACTGTACTTAACCTTTTAAAAATGTTGAAATTATATAAATTTCAAACAGATATATAAAGTATTGAATAACAGAAGTAAATGTAAGGTTTGGCTGGATATGGAAATACGCAAAATGTATATTGTATTGTCTATCTATCAACCTTCACTTCACTTTCAAAATCTATGTATCATACATTTTTAGTTCTTTATCATATTTTTTCAACTTTCTTAAGTCTCAGCTTTAAACTTAAATAGTTTTGTCCACTAACCTTGCTTCAGCAATATTCACAATTTACTAAATATGATAATGATTTTCTAAGGGACATAACAATATATAAAAAATGTTATTATGGTGTAGAGGATTTTTTTCATTTTGGCGTAGGATTAAGTTCACTTTACTTAACTAGCTAACAAAATGAATTTTAAGAGTGGCATTGCCTTCATGTAAGGTATAGCAATCTAGGCTCTAATAACCACTTGTTGTTGGTTTCCTAAACAAGTTTTGTTGTACAAATATTTATTCTGAGAGCCGATTTCCTCTTCCAAGATAAATGGTCATCTGGTGTAAAAAGTTTCTGCACGGAAAAACATTAATTCTAAAAATTGCCTCATTTCATGATCCCGACTGAGTAATAAGCATTATCTATAACTATTATAAATGATTAGTAATAAATTGTATTTGGTTACAGCCAACACAATATTTTTATAACTTTTTTGGCCATTAAGATAATATTCAGGGATTATAGAATGATAAAAAATTAGATAAATTTATCACATTATGTGTATTAAATATCATTTTATGTCGATTATCACTTAGTTATTGGTCTACAAAAAAGTCATGTACTCATTTCAACTTAAAAGGGAAAAGCAATCTGAGTTCATTATAATCCTTGGGAAATTTGAATACATTGTTTTAATGGAAATGTTTTGAGAATTCATGTAATAATCAATGAGCACGTAATGACCTGCCTTCATTGTTGAGTGGTTAAGCTCATTGTCTTCAATTTACTGTATAATCTCTCACTGGTAAAGGGTTGTGGGTTTGAGTACAGGTACTAATTGTGACACATTCTATGAGAAAGTAGAAAGTAGCTTATAAAGCATGGAAGTCTCTGGAACAATATTATGGTAATATATGTTTTTGGATATTATCAACTTAAAACATGCATGTCTGGCTTTTTTGAAAATTATAATGTAAATGCCTCCTTTTCTATTGATTAAAACACAATTAATGTGTCAATAAAATGCTTTTGGGAAGAAGAAATATAGAATCTTTGATAGTTTTTGCTGAGAACTTTCGATAAAAGAGGAATTAAAAGTAGTCAAGAACTTAAGCATAGGTCTAGTGTCTATGATCAGTGCTATTTTATAATTGTATTCCTACTTCTTGTTTTTATTTTTTTGTAAAACGTTACACCATGCTTACAATAAGATGCAAAATACTGATAGCATAGTTTTCATGTTTATATGTTAATAAATGGCAGTGTAGTGGGACCACTCCACATATTTTCCGAACAGCCTTGTGCACCTATTCACAAAATTTCTTACAAAAAAAAGTTACCATAAGTCAATTTCATAAATTTTGCAGTTCTAAGTCTAAGGATAATAAACATAAATATGATATGATATTCAAGATGTATTCAATATTCTTCACAATTCAGTAATATTTGGAATTGATCAGCCAAAAAAATGACCATATTATAAATATTTCTTGCTGTTGACTTACGATGATTTTTATCGTAAGATTTTTGTGAAAAGTTCCACTGGTATATTCATTGTATTGAAAGTGACATTGTATCTTGTATTATTGTTAGCATGTGTTTCAAACCATTAGTGGTCTAGTAAATTTCTATTTTCATGACATTACAACATGCATACTTCTCTGTTTTAGAATTGAAATAATGTAAATTTGTTACAATGGTTTCCTGGATACTTTTTAGTGATCTTAGTTACAATGTTATGTGGTATTTTTAGAAAGTTTTTTATAAGTTGTGGAAATCCTTGAAAAAAATGCATTCTAATAGTGTATTGGAAATTCATTTAAAAGTATCATTAAGATAATTCAAAGATGTACAAATTGATACACTTTATTTTTGTGTTTAATCCAAAAAATGCTCTCTTGGCGGCTCAGTGATGAGTGAAACTTCTGACTGATGCATGGAAGAGTAAACCCAAAACTAGAGTTTTTTTGTTAGTAGTGTGTGATAGAGTGTATGACTGCCAATACAGGGGTGTTGATTTCAAGTACTAGGCATGGTCTAAATACAATGTACATGTACTTAAGTAAAGTTTGGCCATGAATTATTATTTCAAGGCAATTCTCCATCTTGCAGACACAAGTAGGACAGTTGCTAGCCACTGTTAAGGAAATTTAGTGCGCCTGGACCTAGAAGCTTCCTCTGTGTATGTGAGGGGCATGACTTACACAATATTACCAAAATGTTGTCAAAAAGTGGCATTTAGCACCTTAAGAATCAAATGGAAACATATGTTGCTCTACAATTAAGCTAAGGCATGTGACAGTTTGATTGTTTCTGTTTTCTTGGTGACTATGAAGTGTTTTTGCAAGAATGGGACATAACTGAATTGGTGATCAAATTATTTTTAAACAATATTTCTTAAAAAAACACAATGAAATGAATTTTGTTCGGATAAAGTCAATTAGTATTAACCTACCCTTCACCCTTGTTCAGTCAATTAAACGATTATTCTCCGGTTACATGCATTAACTTGACTCTTTGTTCACAGTAAAAGATGGCAGTACATTTAAACTTCATTAAACAATTTGATAAAGGTGAGTTAATTGCCAGGCTTAATGTATCTCCAGGAATCAATGTCTCACGTGTCTTCACTCATGTTCAAATGTACCTGCTGGTATTATCACATGTTTAGACATGAGATGCCTTTGTAGGGTTCATTTATAAGTAGGATTGGGACTGGCTTGATCACGTTATGAAAATCTAGAACAACACATTAGTACTTGTGATTACACGAAGTGCCCGAGGAATCCCACAAGATGAAATGTAGTTTCCTTGTTGAAAAGTTTTTCCTTTAGGTTTTTTTATGATAATGTTAATATATGGATTTGGAAACAGAATCTGATTTACATTTCCTTCTTCAAGCAAAAAAGACACCATACTGTCTTAATACTACAATGTGAATGAAGAAGTTCTTTTTTTTTGTTATTCAGAAATTTCATTGAAGAAAGTTCTTATTAAATTGAGAGAAATTTTCTTATAGATTTATAAAAACAGCTATTCTTTGTGTGTGTTTTGATTTAAGAAGAGTTACCGGTATATATCTTTTTTATAATTATGCTCAAAAGATTGTTTGTTTGTTGGGTTTAACACCGTAGCAACACATTGTACAGGTCATATAACTGCGGTCAGTCAACCTACTCACTCCTCTTGGAAAGGCTAAATCTCTTGATTTAGCTGTTAACCAACTACTAAGCGCATACTTTCGTCAGTGACTGACAACTGCCCTACCTAATTAAAAATCATTGGTAGGAGGGAGAATGGTGTAAAAGTTATTTCATGACCAAGCTCCACAAAAGTATGTCCCGCACGGGAATTGAACCCATGACCCTTCGATCAGTAGACTTGCGTGCAACCAACTGAGCTAGCTGGGCGGCTAGAGACAAAGGATTGTTGCACTTACTGCCTATCCATAGAAATGAATAAATTAATACTTGCCTTGATGTTAGCTTGTAATTTTTTGTAGCAATAGAGTCTCCAAATCAGATGGTTCAAGGGTCATAGATGTCCCCTAATGATCTTGGGCCCAGTGGTAAAAGTCAGGCTAATTGGGACTTTTGTTCATGCAAATGAACCCCTTCAGTAAGCTAGACCGGCAAAAATGTGACCATTTAAGCCTAAGAAACTTATCTACTTGTAGTTGTTAGCATAACTTTACCAAGAAAGCTGCTAGTTATTGCATGCCATTTTTGGCAGAATCTCAAAATCATTAGCTTTCCTTAAACCTAAATTTCATTTATCAACAAAAGCTGATAATTTAGTTGAACATGAACATTATCTATTATGAGTTTTTGTTATGAGTATATGTCGTAATGATTTCATGTTTAGAAAACATTCTAAAATCCATTTTAGAAATTACCATGAATGGATGGATTGTAAAAAATTAAACTGATTTGAAAGATGCCTTTTAAAATTTCATTATGACTGAGAAAGCTGCGTGCATTCAATTGAGAATTGTAATTAGGATGCTTAGACAGTGGTATCTTGGGAAGAAGATTTAGAGCTGTGGGAACTTTTAGGCTTTTGTAGGCGATTGATTAGAGACTGTTTTTGGAAGATAAATTTTTGTAATTCAAATTACTGGAATAGCTGTTTGTATAAGCGATGCTAATGTCCATGAATTATTCATGAAGTGCTTTGACAATTTTTTGTCTAATTGTGAAAATCATGATTGCCTATAGTCTGAGACATTGATGAAAAGGTTCCTTCTTACTCTAGAATTTCATATTTTCTAATGACTTTTATTTGAAATACAACCCACTATTTGTTGACTCAGTAATAGAAAAAATATTGCCTTGTGAATAATGTAATTACATATAGAGCACAAATCTAAGTGCAATGTTTTTTTCATGGAATTTTTTTTTTATACCCTTGGATTGATAAATGGAACAAAAATATTTGTTTAGGTTATTTTGCAATTTGTCAAAATCATTCGTCTCTATGCAATCAATTTTAGAATGAACTCATCTGTTTTGTACAGAGAAGTTTTAAATGATTGAATGCCATAGGATTACCAAATCATGTCTTGAGTGCACTGAATTGTGGAATTTAAATGATTTTGAACTCTGTTAGCATGAGTTGTCGAGGAATTATAGGAGCTGCAGGATAATTTAAGAACCTTGAATATTTGTTCAACTCATTGAATTTTTTAATAAATCAACACATGACCATTTAGCCATGTTTTCTGAAATTGGTGAAAATAAATCTCGGGCAAATGTGTTGTTCTCGAACCATTGAAGTCACCTTATGGTCTCAGGATCCCCGGTTAAAATTTCCTAGGCTTCAGACTACAGTCAAAGGTCCCTTGTTTTAATCCCTGATGTAGACCTACTTACCTTTGTAAAGCTTGGTCAAACTTTTTAAAACTATTTTCCTTCCTAGCAATTTATCAAGTGGGTTTGGAAAAGGTTTGTGCTTAGTACTGGTTGAGGGTCCCCTAAGGGTTGTGACTTGTGAGTAATGTCAACTGCTCTTCACAATATTACTGAAAAATTGTTATAAAATTGTTAACCAGACATTTAATTAATCATAAAAAACAAACCAAATTTTTTATCTTAATCAATCAAGTTTATTACTTTTTGATGTATTATCTATGTGTGCTTCCTTTGCTTTGGGAAACAAAAAAATACAGAGTAATAACCCTACAGTAATAATGCAGTGACTGGGAGAGCTCTAGATGGCTAGAAACTGGTCAGGACATCAACTAAGCAAGTCAAAAAGAAAGTGTTTTTAAAACTTATAAGGAAAATCTGAAAGTACAGAAATTGTTGATAGTTTTAAATCTGGAGTCTGAAATGTTCTTGAAATGATAAAATACTTGTACACTCATGTAGTAGATTGATGATAGTTATACAAACGATACGTCTGTCAATCGTGTCTGGTCATAATCCAATATCTTGAGAAAATGATTAAATTCTTTTTTTGTAGAGATATTTCAGGAAAGGCAAATATCTATAAATATCTCTTACCATGCCTGCTGAGAATTATAGGAAGAAGAAATCAAAAGTGTCAAGTTTTACAAGTTGTCACTCAGAGGAAATATCAACTCATTTTGTTGTGATGATTTTTACAAGCGGCTAAAACAAGGTATTCGGAACCAAAAAGTCCCACTTTTAAAAAAAAATGAACTTCATTTTTAGGTTCAATGATAGCATTTCATTTCAAGCATAGAGTGTCCTGTAGCTAATTAAATGTTTGTTTTCAAAAAATATCGCGGCCAAAAAAAGACACATCACTTTTTATCAGTTGCTGTCATCATGGTTACGGACACTACAGTATTTGCATAACATATCGTAAAAAGTGGTAAATTACTTCAAATTTTTATTTATTAACTTATAAACATCAAGAACATTTTGTAAACTAATGAAACATGTCAAAAACTCCAAGTATTTAACACATTTTATAAAAAAATTAACTTGAGCAAAGAACCTGTATAAGTAGTAATCTAAAGTATGCATCAAACTTTAATTTCAATTATTCAAATCTCAGTTCAGATGCATAATTTTGATTTTATCTTATGCTATAAACAACATGGCTAATGTAAATCCAAGAAAAGCATGACTTGAGCATCAAAATTTGTTAATTGAGGCTTTTTTTTAACAAATGTGATTTGGTTATGGACACTACAACATATATACCATTAAACATTATATTTAAAATCATTTAAACATACATTGTTTCTGTACATAATTACACTCTTATGTACATTTTGACTAGAATTGATAAAAATAATATCATTGACACTTACAAAAAAACTCATAATTATCAATTTTACTACTTTAATGCAAAAAATAGTTAGAACCATGTACAGAACAAACAAGTAATCAAACTCTCATCAAGTAAAGCTTAAAAACTTATTTTTTCTCACAGACAACTATAGTTGTCCTTATCAACCATCTACACTTGCAAAATTTATTTGGAATCTGATGAGAGACTGTCTCATAAAGCTCAGATCATTGGGTTAAAGCTTCTACAATACACATTTCTATTTCTTTATATAGTAATGCTTAGGTTTCATTTCTAGAGCAATCTTAACCTTAAAAGATGAAAACAATTTAATTTTTGAATCTTTATGTATCTAAATTTGATCATTGATTGCTGTTTTTTCTATATTTAGCTCAATTTTAGGAAGTATATGGAGAGCTCTACTACCCACCCTGGCATGGGTTAGGGGTTAGGGTTAGGGTAGACATCCATATTTATGGTTAAAGTTTTTGTGCAATAAAATATTTTTACTTTGACTTTTATTTCTTTAGGTATCAACTTCAAATTTTAAAAGCATGTTCCTTATTATCAACTATATTTCATACATGTGACAAGGTTCATTACTCCAAATACATTTTATTTCTGAATTATCTTCCCTTGAACTTAAAATTTTCTTTAAAAAATATTTTCTTTTAATGCTGCTGTTCAGTGTTAAACTTCTTAAGGTATCAACTTCAAACTTAGATACATTTCCTTATTATCAACAACATCTCATGTTACAAGTTTCATGACTCCAAATGTTTTTTTTCAGAATTGTCTTCCCTTGAACTTAAAATTTTCTTTAAAAAACATTATTGTTTACTTTTGCTTCTTTATTTCTTAAGGTATCAACTTTAAAATTTATATACATGTTCCTCATTACCAACCACATCTCATGTGACAAGGTTCATAACTCTAAATGCAATATTTTAGAATTATCTCCCCTTGAACTTAGAATGTACTTTTAAATAACATTATTTTTGCTGTTACCTCTTTATATCTTAAGGTTTTTCTTAAAACATCAAATATATGTTCCCACAAATATATCACCCACATGATGTATGATAAGATTCATAACTCTAGCACACATTTGTTACAAAATTATTCCCTCTTGCTACTTATAAATGTATGTTATTTAATATATTTTTGTTTACAGTTAAAGCACCCAGAATAGTCAAGTGTGCTGTCTGTGGGCGGCACATGATTAATACATTTAGTGGCTTAAACATTTCATAAGAAGTTTATGCTAGTGTCTGTTATTATTATTATTATCATTATTATCATTATTGTTAATACTATTATTATTATTATTATTATTAAAATAATTATTATTATAATAAATTTGTGTGTTGAACACATTTTAGCCATTTTAAGGTACTGAAGTACTCGTCTTTAAATTGCGTAGTGTCCGTAACCCATATAGATATATATTCAACTTTTCATTTTTAAAGAAACTGTGACAACTTAAGCTAAGATATCACTTCTGTTTTAGCATTAAGGTGTTTATTTTTAAAATGATACAAAATTCAGATTCTTTGAGTTTAGTTTTCAATAGATTTTACTGCCATAATTGATTTAATTCTGATGAAAATCCCGAACACCTATACTAGACATCATTTATAGACATAGAGCAAGATATTTTTGTGCATTCTAACCTAAAATCATTCCCACATTTGCTTTAACAAGAATGTTTAAATTGGTCACTTAAATAACATACTTGAAAATGTTGAAATAGAAATAGAGTAAAATGGTTACGGACACTACTCTGTGTATAGGTTATCATATAAAAGGGCTAAAACATATCTTGATCATCTGGAGACAGTTTTTCTTTCTATTATCTCATAGCTTAGTTATTTAGCTTGGACTTAAATGTTATAATTTAACCATTCTTTGTTTCATGTTGCATTGTTGATAGACTTGCAGGATAGTGAAAAATGCTTGATTTAGGCATGTACATGGGATGATACAATATTTTATCATACTAAAGATTGCAGCATAAATATTGATGTAAATCATTGATTAAATGTCTAATGCAATAAGTCTTCATATTTTCTTGAAATTATCTTTTTATATTTAAAGAACATATGAGATATAAAAATGTGATTGTTTAAATTGCAATTTTTCAAGGGCTTTGTAGTGTCCGTAACCATCTTCAAAACTGTCTAAAACAAAAACATGCTAAGATAAGGGTTTTATATTTTGTACATTAATGAAAGGACTCTATACCAATATAAAAAGGCATGATAATGACTTCTCTCATGAATAGTAACAGTGTGTGCATCCAATGAAGTTTAGGTGGTTACAGACACTACAGATTTTTTTATGAAAAAAATGTTGGGAAAATCTAGTTGCCTGACAAATTCTTAAAACCCTTTTGTAAATTTTAGTGTTTTTCTTGAACATAACTTCATCTTGCATTGAATGATGCATATTTATGATGAATTCAAGTTAATCTTCTTGTTACTTTTGTGATATAACATACCACCTATCTCTCAATTTAAGAACTCAGTGAAATTCCCCTCGATCAGCAAAATAGCTGTTACTCGGTCAAATCTTGGTAGATTTTCGTTCTGTTTTCGCCAAAATTTATGGGAAGGTTGTCATCCAACATGGAAGTTAAAATGTGTGTCAGACAAATATGTGTTAACATTTTATACCATTGTAAAGTTTAGTGTTTTTTAAGTGGGACTGCATAACGCCAAAAAAAGGCCATTTTTGGAGTGCATATTTTAACATTTCTCAGTGATCTGAAAAGATAGACTAATGAAATTTTCTGGACATCAAAACATCTTATATTTTTATACAGAGAACATCTAGTTGGTTTATTGGTGGGTTTACTTTTTCAAAAAATAACATATAACATTAAAAAAGACCCTTGTGCCCGAATACCTTGTTTTAGCCGAAGCAATATGAAAGATTATACCTTAGTATGACATTCCGGTGATAATTAAATTCTAATTACTGTCGTATTATTCTGTTACTATGTTCCCATGCTTAGTAAATTTTATTAGTAATTTTGTCCATTTTGTTCATAACCTTATTTTTTGTTCTTTTGGGGTAACGGAGTTATGAGTTCATGAGTTAACGCCATAGTTGTGGCTCAGTGGTATACCGCAGGATTTTGAATCTAGAGGGTCTGGGGTCCAATTTCTAGCCCTGGTCTCTCGTGAAGAAAATGGAAAAAATATTTTTGTTGCTGTGAGGTAGCTAGGAACGTTGCTTTGCACATTATCAGTAATGGATTTGGCTCAAAACCAATGTAAAAACCTGGCCCATATTATCAATTATCTTACGACAGATTTTAGTGTAAATCCTTCTATATTGTTATGTTAAATTGTCATAAGATTTTTTATAATATACTGCCTCTGCTGGTTGTTTTCTGCATGACTATTGCTCAACTATGAGGCATGTACCGTACTGGACCCTAACTAAAATAAGAAATCCTTTTAGCAACCTCTTTTATAAAGGCAACTTTTTATCCTTTCCGCAGGTTTGATTAATCATGATGCTCCTTATAAAAACCCCTATACAATTTAAAAACTTCTTCTAAATACTTTTTCCCCTGGTATATTAATATATTAAGAAAATGTTATAAGTGTTAGAAAATGAATCATCTCTATGAGCTGAAATCGGAAGTTTATTTGAAAATTTAAATATAGCACAAAAATAATGGCTTTCAATTTTGAATGTTACAATGCTTTATAGAAGGCATTTATCTTTGTTAAAGTTATATTGTCATATTCACAGAGTTCTAGGGATTTCATGAAAAGATGAATGGAACAATTTCTGCAAATTGATTCCATATGTTGAGTGTTTAGTTGCAGACTGTTGTAAACAGTTCTATTTGATACATTAAGTTGTCATCTTCTTGGATCAGGTTGTCTTAAGTTTGCATTTAAATTTATGTTTTGTCATTAGAAATTTTGAAAATCTATTCGAGCTGAGAAAGTTATCAATTTTAACTGCAAGTAGTTCCTGAGCATTATTGATATTGACTTAATTTAACAGATATATTTTAAAGTACATGTTGTGCACAACCATTGTTAAAAAAGTCCTTTTGTAGGGAACATTTTTAACCGGGTTTTCAACAAAAACCAGGTTATTGTAATGCCGAAGTCGGCGGGCGGGCAGCTGGGCTGGCGGGCGTCAACTTTTGGTTTCCGCTCAATAACTTAAGTTTGCTTTGGCCTATTGACACCAAACTTGGTGTATAGGTAGTTGATATCAAGAGACAGCTTGGGATTGCTACCCAGGTTTCTGTGATCAAGGTCAAGGTCACTGTTGCTAAAATAGAAATTCAGTTTCCACGTAATTGCTTCATTTTGCATGTATTGATTTTGTTGCTTTCAAATGAATCATTCCTGTCACATCAAAACTTGGTCGTTGAAAACCTGGTTTCGTCGCATTGCGACGCTTCTTGTGTAATGTTATACTCTATAATTTGATTGTTACCAAGCTAGCTCAGTTGTTAGCACACAAACATACTGATAGAGGGGTTGTAAGTTTGATTCTTGGAGAGCCCATAATTTTGTTGAGTTTGATCATAAAATAATTTCTATGGCACCTCCTACTACTGCTTCTAAATCATGTATTATGCTTACAGTAACTAGTTAACAGCTAAAACCAGAAATTTAGCCTTTTCAGGCATGGTGAGTAGGTTGACTCACCACCATTATATAACCTAAACAATGTGTTACAGTGCTAAACTCTCCAAAAAACCCTCAATATTTATCCCTTGATTGAAAACAACATTTAATATATGTCTGTTATCTAATGACAACATATGGATTATTCATATTTTTTTATGGTTGGGTTAAACGCTGTTGCAACACATTGTATAGGTTATATCACGTCGGTCAGTCCACCTACTCACTGTTCCTGGAAAGGCTAAATCTCTGGATTTAGCTGTTAACCAACTACTAGGCACATACTTCCGTCAGTGACTGACTACTGATATAGAATCAGTGGTAGGAGGGAGAATGGCTGAGAAATTATTTCATGACTAAGCTCCACGAAAGTATGCCCCACCGGGAATGGAACCCACGACCCCTCGATCAGTAGACTTGTGTGCTACCGACTGAGCTAGTCGGGGTTATTCATAAAGCACATTGATAATGTTATATAAGTACGAAGAGCTTCAAGTGTTCAATTGAACCACATCACTGTAAAAAGGGGAGACAGCTTGAACACTAGAGTGACAATGCTTTGGATGAGGAATTTTTAAATATTGTTTTTTACATGGCATCAAATATTAATGAATGCATGTTATGTCAATCTCTGTAAACAGATATCCTCTAGAGCATTGTCATACAGGATCTCTACTATCCCAATGGAGGGTCACGTCGAGATGACATTTATGTCAACTAATCAATGCGTAGCTTTCATCTATACGAAACACTATTAATAACGTTTTGATTTTGTTATTTCTAATTTTAGACCAAGGTTTGCAAGCTAATTTAACAGGGGTATTATTCACAGTCTGTGATTGGACGGCTCATTTCAAATTGCGTGACGTAGACGATGTAAACAAGTTACTTATCATAGCAATTTTGTCATTAATATTATGATGAGAAAAGGTCACCTGAACATGACCCTCGTTTGAAAAAGGCCAGATCTAAATTAGCGAGTAGGCGAGCGGAAAATTTTAGATCGTGTTTTAATCAGATTGATGTTATGTACACGTTACTGTATTTTTTTTTTTCTCATTTTGTAGAGTGAAAACATTTAATTTTAAATCTGCACCAACGGGTCAGTGAAAAAGTACTTTACATCCTCTTCTATATTAACATGTAAATAGACTAATTTAGCGCCAACTTATCTGCATGTTTTCAAGATTTCGGAGAAAAGCAAATAACAGGCCTGAGGCTATATCTTATAAAATTTGCATACAATGACTTTAAATTACATATAAGGATATAGGTAACATTATCCTACTGCATTAAATGTGACAGCACTGGTCCTGTAGTCTGACAGGAACAGACAATTTAATATTGATTTAAAATTTGTCTGGTTTGGTAAATATCTCTAGTGACAGATTAGTATGGTTAAATATAAAATGGTGAAGGCAGGACAAAATCTCACAATGATCATAATATTGTGTGTATGCATGTACGGCTCATTGCTTCAGCATTTGACATTTATTATTTCAAGGGTTGCCGCAAGACTGTTGTTAAAGTGCATTGCGTTAAAGAGTGAGTTACTGCAGTCTTGCCGGCAACCCCAGATTTGCACACTTTAATACTATACTTGTTCTACACCCACACACATTTTGTTTATTATTTGTTCGATTATTTCTCATCTGATATGGAAAATTACCATAGTATCACTTTTTCTCATGGCATTGACCTGCTCGTGCAAAGTAGTATTTTTGGATTCAAGTCAAGCTTGTTACCACTGCATGTCAATGGGACTGTACCTGTTTTAAATGGGAAAATAGATTCAATGGACTGTTTTTAAAGGAAGCAAGATTTTTGTATTGTGACTAGACTTGGTTTGTACTTGAGCATATAATATATTCATTGACCCTAAACTGGTCAATCCCGCATTTTTACATGTCTGGACCCCCTTCAAAATGGCCGCCACAGCCTTGAAATTGGTGTATTTTAACTGGATTTGGTGAATTTTACTTCAGGAAAGTTGTCCCAAAAATGACTTTTTTTGCGTGCTTCAACCATCAAGAGATGTCTCAGGGGGGTTCCCAAGGGGGGATGTGCCCCTCTTTGTCGCTGGGGTTTGAAGGGGGCACAGGGCCCCTCATCACCAGAAAAAATAAGGGTCATTTAGTGCAGAGAAATGGCGCATAATGTTGGTAAGAAAACATGTTTTCAGTATCTGAGAAGAATTGGCACTTTAGACCTCAATTTTGGAAAATATAACTGAAAGAAATGCAAAGTTGGGGTTCAAAAAGAGCGAAAATTGCATTATTTGCCCTTTTTGCTCCGCTTGGGTGTTGCCATGGTAACTGGGATCAGGGCTCAACTTGGTTTTTCTGAAAGGCAGTCACCCAGAGAATAACTTAGCCAAGTTGCATATCTGTCTGTTAATTAGTAATGAAATTAGAAAATCTTGAAATAGCCCTAGCGCGTTAAGGTAAAAAAAGTGGCTACTTTTCTCACATGTCGCAACCAGTAAAGGGTTACCGTAACCTGTCTGTGTTAACACATTGTACATTAAAAAAATAACTCATTGCTTACAAATAGAACAAGCCATTGACTGTGTGGTGAGTGGTGATTGCTTACTTTTTGTTTCAATGAAAGTATTGTGTTTTACAAATACACAAATGTAACTACATATAGGATTAATTAAAATTTATTGTTTTCAGCAAAAAAAAATTTTAAAACATTGTATGAATATACAGGGAAAACTTTTTTGCATCTTTTAGTATATCAGAACTATGAAGTTTCTATTTTCTGAGATATTACTTAAGTAAAAGTATTAGAAAAAGTTAATTCCTGACTTCATGAAATTTTCAGTTTTTTTTTAATGTTCTGCTTTTTTAAGGTTCTATCTTATAAGCCAGTATAATTATTGAAATTCTAAATTTTGCCAAATCTATATTTTTACTTTCTACTTTCACTTGGTCTTGTTTACAAATGATCATTTTACCGATGCAAACCAGACGCAATATAGAATGGAACCATATACATTATCCATATAAACATCGGGCGAGAGAGTGAGAGTGGAGTGCTTCCATTGCATTCTATGTCTATTCCAATGCATTGTATTATATCTGTTAGATTTTAGACTGTATAACTCGAGGAAACGTTGAGAAGTTGAGAACGCTATAATAGGATTTTGGATGCTTATATTGATATAGTTCAGGATAAACATTCCTTACTTGAGTAATCTAGATAGCTTGTGGAAAGTTCCGAGAAAATACGGCTATATTATTTGGCAATATTATACTGCGATATTCATTTGTAGGACAATTTATATTCCTAATAAAGGGACTTGAATGTAATTTTGTTTAAAATTAAATTGTTTCTAGAAGGGAAGGATAGTTTGTTAAGGAATTAAGTATTTCAGTTGAAATTGAAATACAATGTTAACGTTTTTTGAATTTTGTATAATGAGAATGGAATTTGGTAACTCAGTTATTGAGTGACTTTGACATAACAAATGATGAAATTTTATGCAAATAATATAAATAATATGCTTTTATGTGTTTAATAGATTTGGACAGGAATACTTTATTTGACAGTTTTGTAGCAAAATGTTAGATATAGTACATGTGTTTATGACAGACTTTAATTGATTGTAAAAATATGAAAACTTGATATTAGATTTGGTTAAAGTGATTTGATGCAGAGTCAAAACCCATTAAAATATCAAAAATAATTAAGCGAGAAATTCGGGCATTTGAGACCTTCATTTGAGATTGTCTCTATTTGGTCAATATAAACACATTCAAAATACACTGGACACATATTTTGAAAAACAATTTGATAATGTTTCCCTAAGGAGTTATAACCATCAAGCTTATATGACAGTATTATCAGTGCAAAATTCTGCGTGAAAATGAGCGTTGCTAATATTTAGTGGTAATTGGGGAATTACATCTGTCTTTTCTCCTGGACACCTAATGGTTATATACATTGTATAAAGATTTATGGAATTGTCCTATGTGCTTAAATGGAATGATATTACAATATAATTTCCTGCTTTGTCTCCTGTGAGACGATGGTAATGGAAAGATATTGAAAAATCTTGAAGTCGTGTTGGTGGCGGTATTGTGTCAATCTTTAAATACTAATCTTGCTCAGCTGTGAAGTGTACATTGAACAATGTGTTAAACGGAGGATAAAATAGGATTGTGAAAAAGTTTCTCATATTTTAATCAACTGTTGTGAAATGTAACATTGATTTTTTGGAGACATGGTGTTTAGTAAGATTTAACCGACTTTTTGTCAGAGCTCGGCTTCCATGGCTTATAGGAACAATGATTTATGTTTGTGTCCTACTTTTGTGTCATAAAACTTAGTGTAATATAAGTCACAGAAGCATGACACTGTTGCATGTGAAAAATGCTCTCCTTAAATTTGCAGCATTGCCAGAATGAAATGTCATCTTATAACTTATTATTATCCTGATGCATTCTGGGACATATTTTTAAAAGTTTAAATCAAAGTTTAAAAACCCACACATCTTGTTGATGCATAGTGATCTATTGTGATTAAAATATTAGTGAAAAGCTGAAAAAGAGCATCGGTTGATTTCTGTACAAAGTTTAAAAACTCACATGTCTTGTTAATGCAAAGTAATCTGTTGTGATTAAAATATTAGGGAAAAGCCGAAAAATGAGCTGCGATTGATTTCTGTTAGTGTTCAGTAATATTGCTAATATGAAAACTTGCTTAGAGTGATTGTAAGAAATCTGTGGAAGGCTATGTGTGTTTATCTCAGCTAGAAACGTACAGACTAGAAAATGTAATGGAACAAGACATTTGGAGGCTTTCATTTATTTATATATCTATCATAGATTTTTGAAATATACATTCTTTATGATATTCCAGAACTGTAAAATATGGATGGATATTTGATTTATGTTTTCTTTGATGTAGAAATTTTACTTGTGGAATGAATTATAGCATGCCTAACATAATTGAATTTAAAAAATATATTTGAATATTTAAATTTTATTGGAGATTGAAAATTTAGTTTTTTAATTTTGATTTACTTTGTGATGGAAACATATACATATGAGTGCAGTCAATTTGAAATTGAAAATTAGACAAAGTTGTTTTTTGAAGAGGATGAAATTTAATAAAAAGTGCAATTGCATAAAATCTACTTTGAAAAATTATTGAAGAAGTTTATTAATAGTGGTGATTGCATAAAACCTATGTTGAAAAATAAATTGGAGAAGTTAATAAAAAGTGGCAATTGCATAAAATCTTTTTTGAAAAAATCTTAAGAGATTAATGGAAGTTATAATGACATCATGATAGGCATGACTCATAAATATCCCATAACAGCTAGAATAGAAGGAATTACAAAACATGAAGAAAAGTTATTAAAATATTACGGCGGTTCACCATGTCGTAATAAATTATGGAAGTTATTTAAAGGTGGTATCTCTCTTCAGGTATACAAAGTGGTTGTAAACAGTGGTACAAAGTCATGGTTTATATTCAGAAGATACAATGAATTTCATACACTCTTTGAAAAGGTGAGTACATTTTGTACCTTTAAACTATCATGGAATTACCCTATTAAGTGCTAATTTTCCTCTACCCTATAAGCTTAGGCAGAAGCCTGTCAGGCAATGAATGCAGAAATAATGGGTTTGGTTCTCAATGCCTGCAAATCTTTTTGGAGTTTAGCCATGCATACATGTACTGTTCTTTCCTACACATCTTTATTAAGTAGGGCAGTTGTCGGCCACTGGTGAAAGTATGTGCTTAGATCTAAACCATTATAGGGACAGGTAGGAGGTTCACTGTCTGTAACAATTTGGCTGAAAAATAATTGAAAAAGCAGCATAAAAAGCACAATCAAATTGAAACAATCCCATTTTATATTATACGATGTCCTTGACATTATCTTTTTTATCAAAACATATGATAATGCATTGTTCTTTTTTGCTGTACTGTTTTGCACTATCAGTCATATGGTTTATATTGTCAACAAGTGCTTCAAAAATCCTCATTCGTTGAAGTTACCTAGTTTAGTCTTATTAACTTTGTTTATTGTCCTATTAAAAAGCTTAATTTGCTTGTCTTGCACAGTTGCTTCATTAGAAAACTTCATTGAATATCAAACTCAAACTGCAAAAGTTATATTTAAGTTCCAGTGGGTTGCCTTTCACTATAATATCCCAAAACAAGGCTCAACATTAAAATAATGATAACTATGTTGCCCAGTTGGACAACCAGCTATATATTTAACTTTCCCAAATCAAATGTTTACTGGCTGTAAAATGCTGGACCCAAATATAGGCCATCAGTGGAAATCGGACGTGCTTCAATGTCAAGCCCTGCCAAAGGAAAAAATTGCCATTAGATGATTAGAGTATATGAAAGTAGTTAGTGATGAACTAAATTGTGTACGAGGGAGAAACATGTGTACAATAAACTGTAACAGATACTAGATGGGAGCCCGTGCAAGCACGGGCTTTAGGTAATGACAATAAAGGGAAATAACCGCTGCGGGAAGTTTGGTCTATTTTAGTTTTATCTAGAACTATTTTTAGACACAAAAAAACCCACTTTTTTTGTTGATTTTTGGCAGTTTTTGCAAATATTAAGAGGCTTTGTCAAAAAAGAATTGTCAACTTGATATGCCGGTATATATGTGCTCCAGCGACAAACAAAAGATTTATTCAAAGCTGCGCAGTTTCTTCCACAAAACAGGCAACTCGCAAATTTAATAGTATAGATGTTTATATGTTGAAAGAATGTTGCTTATATTTATAATATCTTGTTTGTAAGTTCTGAGAACCTGAACTACAGACAGACACCATTTATATAAACAAATCGTGGGCTTAGTGCAAAACAGCCATAATTCAATTTAAAAAAGAGTGAGTTACCATCCCTTTGCACTATGCCTGCAAAATACTTTTCTTACAGATACCATTTTTACCTTTTATATTGAAGAGGTTCTTCATAAAAGGTTTTCTCCTCCATCTGAAGATCTCTATCAAATTTTGCACAAATTATTTAAACTTCTCTCACCAAATTCAATATAACAAATGATGCAGTTACAAGATTTTTAAGTACTGATTAATTTTTGTTAACTACAACATTCTCTAACATGACCAAATACTGTAATTCCAAATGGAAGTCACTGAAATAAAAAATATCTGTAATAATTAAATTTCTATAAGAATTATTGTGGAGCATGGATTGTCCTCCAAGTAAATTGGTTGTGTTTCTTGAAGCATTGGATTTTTACTACCAGTTGTGAGGAATTCTTAAACATTTGAACCAACCTTAAAACTGCTTGTTCACATTTTTTATGTTCAATATCAACTTTTATTAAACACTCTTAGTTGTAAATGATTTCACCAAAAAGTTAAGTTTGAAAAGGGAATGAATTTGCTTATCCCACTAATGTAAATGTATTTTTTTATCATTATGTTTTGTTATGTGTGTCATTTATAATTATGTATAATGAATGACAAAGTTCATCATACAATTTGATCTTTGTCAAGTTCATTATTCCATGTACCATCAGAACAATATGCGTCAATGGGCATTAAGGTTAACAAGCTGGTTAGATTCCAGCAGTTTTGGATGGAAAATTACTTAGCTCAAATCACACACATCATTGAAATAATAATAAGTTTTTTTTCACATAGTTATATCTTACCCTGCTTTTTTATAGGTTTAGCAATTGGCATTTTTTATTTGTTTTCTTTAGAGTGTCAGGTTCCAAAATTACCTAGAAATTTTCTGTCAAATCAAAATATCAAGCAGCAAGTAATTTGTTTACCATTTATACTGAAGTGTTTATGTTTTCTGAAGTTTCAACCTCCTTTTAAAGAACTTCACTGTCTGAAATTTTTGTTTAGTACATAATTTGGCTGCCAGTTTCAATTTTTTCAATCTTAGAGTTGTTTGTAAGATTGTTTGTGCTGTCAAAATTGAAGAGAGTTAAGAATATTACAAATATAATCAATTGTAGTCTGCTGCCGTCTGCTGCAAGCAAAGAATTCTCTGTTAGGTTTTGTAATTATGTTAGTGGTTTGAGAATGACTGAGTTAAAGTTTATATTGTTTTTTGTAGCTTTTTGTCACGAATGATTTATGTTGATATTGTATTTTCCTCAAAGGCAGCTGTAATGTAAGTTTGAGAAAAAGGTCCAAGAAGGGACCAAGGAAAGCTTCCAAAATGTTTAACATTTAATGACTATAGTAGTGAGATGTAATAAGTCCACTCATAAAACTTGTCAAGTTTAAATCTAGTCATTTATTGGATGATTCTTTCTTATACTTGAGATTGTTTTTTGTCTCGGGGTTTGCCAACAAATGGAACTGTTCATCTTCAACCAGCTTACTTAAAGGCCCGTTACACCAAACTAGTTCCCAGAACGTTCGACCTCGTCCTAAAAATATTGCAAAACTGGTTGTGAACGAGCTTAGGCCATGCCGTTTAAGTCGGAAAATGTCAGCTATACGATCATAGTCCGTTCAGAACCAGTTCCCAACACATGCATTTCGTTTTTATCTGGTCTGTAGTCCGTTTGAATTGGGATCATATCGGGTAAAATTGCTCGTTCTCGTCACGAGACACCGTCTCCAACTAGTCCGCACCGTTCGTAGTCCGTTTTAACCGTTTATAACTAGTTCTTATAAGCTCCTATACTATTGCCCATCCTGTTTAAGACAGTTCAACTCGTTCTAAGAACATTCCCATCTTGTTCTTAGAGCGTTCTGAACGTAATGACGTCACGTTCTGATCTGATTGCTATGAATATCCAGGACATTTCTACCCGTTGGCATTCTCGTTCTGCGGTATAAGCTGTGAGGACACAATTTGTCAAGCATCACTGTGACCACCATGCCTCGAAAAAGAAGCAGAGCCAGACAGGCGGCGCGTGTTAAGACAATCGCTTCCAAAAATCACCTGCTTAGATGAAGCTTTTGAAGACCAGCCTCTAGTTAAGCCTGAGAATTCTGAGCCTCCTGAGCCAGTCAATGAAAATGAGGGTGTTGTATCTCCTGCTTCTTCTAATGACTCAGACAGCCAGGTTTCGGGAGAAGATTTGGGTCAGAGTCAGAAGCCAGAAAAAAGAAGAAAACTAAGACATACACCCATCTCTTGGTGAGAAATGGTCTTTATTTATACCAAACCTTGCCAGATCGTACTGAAGACATTATTGTGTTGTACGAACTGCATACGAACGCAATAAACTTATTAAAAACGAGTAGAATGTACCAAAAACCTACTGCGAACTTTAAGAACTGTGTGTTAACGTGTTGCAAACTGGTTCAGAACTTTATAATTTGTTTTCATACATTTAGACGGGATTACAACGCACTATGGACGTAATCAAGATGAGTTAAGTCTGTGTGCAAACGGAATGAACCGAGTTACAAATGGAACATTTCGGTGTAAACGTACTGCAAATTGATGCCCGATCAAACTACGACAAGTCACGTCCTGAGTACGATGCTAGTACGGCAATTTCGTTCGCAGTACGTCAATTCCGTTGCCAGTACGTTGTTACTCAGTCTAGTTGCAGAACGGGGTGCCCGTAGAAAATTTTTGAGTGGACTCAAAGTTCTGCAACCCCATTCTTGTTCAACACCGTCCGAGCTCGTCCATCACGTTCGTACACAGACTGTAGCAAGTTGCTACTACGTCCATTCTGTTTTCACACAGTTGGAACTCGTTCGGTCCAATTTTTTCAGAACGTAGTGAGAACGAGTTTGGTGTAACAGGGGTATAAAGTAAGATTAGAAGAAAGAAAATTACAAAAAAGTTTCATCAGGTTGGTCATTCAACTCAGGTTGGTCATTCAACTGTCTTGTAATTTAAAGGAGTATCACCTCTCCTCATGTAATAATAATGGTACAATAATACTGGTATCCTGCTAGTGTGAACACAATTAATTGACTTCTAGACAATGTTGACTTCCCCTCTGAAAATAATGTTAGTCCTTTCCATCTTATTAGTAACTACCAGTATAATAGAAAATTGACATCTCAACTGTTGAATCATGACTTTTGTATCTTAAGGATTTTCTTATAGAACTTGAAAGTCAGCAACAAGTATAAGGGATATATCATTCATTTTAGGTAATTTTTGGGAGAATACTGCATAGTTTCTAATGTGTTTAAATGCATATAGGTTAGGATTAGAATTTTGAACAGGTCTCAAAATCTTACTACCCACCCTTGATAGTTAATTTTATTTAAAATTTTGAGCTTAAAGTGATTATTACTCACTGTTTCTATCATTTTATTTCAATTTAAACATCAAGATTGATCAATAAATTTTAATCATGATATGGGTACAAGTAACACTAAGTCTTGATAAAATTGTTACAATTTTAAAGCAGAATAAATATTTTAAATACCTCTGGATTAAAACAATGTCAGTCTAGCATGACATTTATCTTCTTGTCACAGAGAGTTCACTTTGAACTCATTGAGAGCATGTATAGTCGCCTGTGTGTTTATATTAATAGTCTAAATATTTTCTTGTCAAAAAAGCAAGTGATGAAGTTTTGTTTTCAACAAAATGTCATTTCAGAAAGTACTGTGATATTCATAGGCAAAGTATTTGAGTGAATGAAATCGGTCAGACACCAATCAGACATTTGGTCTCTATACTCAGATATTTTGAAACTGGTGCTCCTGTCTGGGAAATAAAGTAATTGCATTTTATAGTCTAAGTTTCATGCATACACACCTTCACCAACTTTACAGCTATGATCCCTGGTCATTGGGCTACTGGTATCTATCTATCAATCTTCCCGGGAAATCTTTTTACTCTGCTAATTAGTGCAGCCGAAAAATTGGTGCAACAAAATTATACCACCCTCGCAGATACCCATTTACACCTGGGTGGAGTGAAGCAATCACAGGTAAATTTCTTGCTCAAGGAAATTAGCAGTGCCCCTAGTGGGAATCGAACCCAGTACCTCCCGATCCCTCAGCATGTCCTACCACTTGACTAGTGCTCCTACAAATATTTCTCCAGTTTAGGTATAATATAATAAGTAATGGATGTTATGATTGACAATATTGCTTTAGTTTGTAACATTGTGCCTTAAAGAAAAAACTAGAATTTATTAGCTGCACTTTGATTGGTCACTGACATTGAGACTACTCAGCTTTGTATTGAGCTGACCAATGAGAACGGATGACGCATATTAAATGTGTATAGTGTCATATTCTTCTTGTGATGTCCTTTTCCATTTGGGAATTAGATAATGGTCCTGTTTGGATATATCTAGATCAAGATTGCTTATAATGATAATGTATTTGTAGGACAATGTATGGAAAATGGACAGAAAAAGTGGCATCCAATCTTGTTGCTTAGGTACCAGAAGAATCTAAATTACTCCATTATTCTGTAATCAAGAAAAGAATCATTTCAGAGAATTGTTTTTTAGGACTGGATGAGCTCATCATTTCTTTTTAAGGATCCTGGAATTGTCCTGGAATGGTCCTGTTTATTGGAGCTTAACAAATAATTTCCCTATGATTCAAAGTTGTTTATTTGTTGTTGCCCTGGAATGGTCCCATTTATTAGACTTTAAAAATATATTTTACCTCGGTGCAAAGCTACTCTCAAATAGACCTGCTTATTGGACTGAAACAAACAATTTTCCTATGGCTAAAAGCAATTTATTTGCAGGCACAGTTTAACTTGAAAAGTGCAAAGTGCATTAAACTGTTTTAAATGCAAACAAAGAAATGGTATTTAGATTTTAACTCTTGCCATTTACTGAATTTTAATGCTGATGCAGGGTGTTTAAGTGTTAGCAAACAATAGTTTAAAGAGCAATTTTAAAATGTTACTGAGTACACAGCGTAGAAAGAGTTTTTTGTCCGATTCAACTTTTATGAATTGTATTGATTTGAATTTCTATTCATCGTTAATCAACATTTTTTGTACTTGTTTATATATGTTTTAGTTACGTCTATATTTGTTGATATAAGCATGAATGCTTTAATGTCCAATTCATGAGCTGAATATAATAGATATGGAAAAAAACTCTTTGTATACCTTTTCTGTGAATATAAATATAAAGTAGATTTTAGTACTTTGAAGTAGGTCTGTCAATCAAAATAAAAACACCATATGCATCCTTAAAGGTGCTGGTTTACAGATTTGGTTAAGATTTGTCAATATTTTCAAAATACCATTCCATTTCTGAAATTGTGTTAAAAAATTAAGTCTTAAATTTTTAGGGCAGACTGATCTAAAGGTTGCAAGAAATATACAATAAAAGTCACAAAAAATGCACTATAACTGTCTATACTGTGTCATACGCAGTAGAGTTTTACTACATTAAACACCATCATTTGTACTTGTATGTCAATTTGCACTAAAATTGTCATTATCAAGTCACTAATTTCCTGCTTAAAAATATTTCCAAACAATTTTGATAGTTTCAGAAAAGGTTAATGTTTAAGTTGAAATCTGTGAATGTGTACCTTTAAAGTCTGCTTACATGTAACACTGAATGCATTTTCATAAAATCACAAGAGTTTGCACAGACTGCCAAAGTTTTTCTGTGTGATTATTTCATCTGTGGTCTGCTTGGGTGTTCACAGCAGTTGTAAGACAATATTGAGACAGTGGCTTGTCTTCTATAAGACTTTTTACTTGTGTTTGTCTTGTGAAAACTACACAGAAATACTAACGCTGTGTGGCTGCTCTGCTGCAATATTATACAGTGTTTGAAAACTGAAATAATTTTCAATAGTCTTAAGCAGTCTACAAAATTAGTGGGCGTCAAGTTGCTCGGAACAACCAATTTCTCGTTTAGGCAACTAAAAATTTCTTTTGGGGGCAACCAAATTTCTACAATCGAGATATAGTGCTAGCTGCTAAAATGGCCTGTTTGGGCAATCACTTTCATATCGTAGACTCGTCTTAAGGCTATACAGGCCCAGGCGAAATGAAAGCTAATATGACCATGGTCAACCATGGTCTACCATGGTAGAACGTGGTCATATGACCATGGTCAGCCATGGTCGACCACGTTTTGTTAAATGGCACCACGGTTTTTGACCATGGTCACAAACTGTTGTCGCCGACCATGGTCGACCATGTTCAATGACCATGGTCGACCATGGCCATTGAACATGGTCGACCATGGTCAATGACCGTGGTGCCATTTAACAAAACGTGGTCAGCAATGGTGTTATAACCATGGTCGACCATGGTCGACCATGTTCATTGACCATGGTCGACCATGTTCACTGACCACACTTACATAGGAGTTGCATGATCATAATGTTCTTATAATAAGCTTAATGTGGATTGATTACTGACAGAAAGACAATTAACAATCAACAATCCCAAATATTGATCCTGGGCATTTTTTCTGGTTGGAAGTAAAAATGGTGACAAAATTTCTATCTGTGAACTATTTATCTACATAATAAAAAAGTCACTTCACAAATATTCACTTAATTCAAGGGTATTATAACTATTTCAGGTCACTGTCTTCCTCCACTTAACTGCAGATTTTCAATTTTTTGTGTAGTTTCAATTTAATTGTCTCAGATTTCCAGTTTGTTCTGATTGATGAGAGGTCTAGGAGCTTCCATATATTTTATTGACCTTTCTAGCCTTGGAACAGTATCAGTTCACCTTCAGTCAAGACTGTTAATAATACATGTTTAAATAGCACTTGGTAAGATATATAGATCCACTCAATACTAAGATCAGAAGTAGCCACTTTATCTGTGGCTTCAGTTTCTGTCAACATTTTTGTTTCTGTTGAGGGCTGTTGAATAACAATAGAACCTTTTCTTCGGTTTCTGTTGACTGTCGTCTCTTAGACTGACTTTTTCTCTCGCCATTTCTTGAACACCATACTTTTCAGTTGAGGACATATGTAACCAATTAAAATTGAAATTGGAATTTAATAAAACTTTCTTTAAGGATCTGCTATTCATCTTCTTGTTAATATATTCATCACTGTAAAACAAAAATAAGCTTAGGTAAGAAAATACATAATGACCTGGAAGTCAAGTGTAGATCTACAAACTGAGCTAATCAGGCAACATGACTGTTCTTTGTAAAGTTTAGTTATATATTGCGAAAACACATATTAATTTGACTAACCTTGACATTGCATCATCAATTAAATAAGAGAAAAAGTTAAGAACCTGAGGCAGGATTCAAACCCATGTCTTCTTGCTTGCTAGCTAGGTGCTCCACCAATGAGCTTATCAAGCAGATGGTGTTTTTAAACTAAATACAACCCTACTGTTTGATTATTACAATATGATTGTTAATTAGGATCGTTGCCTTCAGAAAGCATTATTATCAGAATTCAGATAGATACAAATGATATTATATTTGATATAACTGTTATGATCTTAAATGGAATTATGAAACATTCTACAAATTGTCTACATTAAGATGAACAATGCAAAACAAAAACAAATTCATACCTTCTTCACTGGTTTCAGTTACATTCATCATCAGCTTCTAGATATTTGCATCTAAACATGATTTAATTTGTGTTTTCTGAAATGAAACACAGATATAAATAATAAAAGATATTAATTTTATCCACTATAGCTTTACTGACATACGATGTTTAGTTCATGACAATTTCATTTATATAACAAAGTCAAAATGGCACCAATGTGGACTAATGTCATATTTAAGAAAGCTAAACCTTGATTCATCGATGTCAATAATATTAGCTAATCAACAAGATCAAATAGTGATTTCGCGATGTAGAATTGCTTATACCAGATTAACACAATCACACCTTATCAAAGAGAATAAGTACCTAAATGTATAACATGTGACGAACATTTCAATGTCCAACACATTCTCCTTCACTGTCAGGATAGATTACTTTACAGATAACTTTCATTTAATTTATGTTTTAGTCACGTATGGCTTTTCAAAATGCACAAACATATTCATTATCTTAATAAATGTAGAAAAACTCACCTGATAAGCTTTCTTCTTTATCATAAAGACCGCTAACAGAGCCTACAACATTCCGACATTGCGACCTTTTAGCGGTGCATAAAAACGACCTGCCCGTGACATTTACTAGCATTAATTCAAATGCCTTGATAAATATAATTTCTTGACAAACAAGCTTGATAAACTTTTTATGTATATGAATTAATTATATTTAATTGGTTTGGCAAGTTTTTTTGATGGGTTTAAAATTCGTTGGCCCAGTCCTTATAACTGTTTTCTTATACATAATCTCATGTACTTTTTATGTATGAAGGATGTTAACTAAAACTTGAAAAATAAGAACTTGTAATACATTCAGGTGTTGATATTTTAACTGTTTACGATATTTACACTTTTAGAACTTATGATTATGAATGATAACTGTAATTAGGGCAAATATATACTATGGATATATGTGCATTTGTGTTTCTATAGAAACAGTGGAATCTTTTTTAAGGTAGATTTACATGCTATGTGAATTTGGAAATGAATATTTATATGTAAATGTAATATTTTAATTAAAACTAAAAGTTAAGTTCATATGATACATGTATAAGTACAGCATGTTCAGAAAACCAGAGACCTTGGTCTGTAGAGGTGTGACCATGGTCGAACATGGTCTGTCTGTTTGCAACCATGGTCGACCATGGTCAGTTCCCTCTGATCTTGGTTGACCACAGTCAATCATGGTTGACCACGGTCGACCATGGTTGACCATGGTCAACCATGGTGTGCGTTTTTCTGACCATGGTCGACCATGTTCTGTATCACGTTCGACCACAGTATTTGATGGTTGACCATGTTATAACATGGTCGACCATCAAAAACCGTGGTCACCATGGTCGACCATGGTCGACCACGGTCATCATTTCGCCTGGGTGGAACTGCCCTATCTGTTGCAGCTGTGGTGCTAAATCAGAAAAGCAAATAAAATGTGATGGTCTGGCCAACAAGTCTTTGCAAAGATTGTTTTGTTTGCCTTAAATTGTTGTTGTAAGACAGATGCAATGTTGTGATGCAGCCCTGGTTAAGTAATTATTGTATTTATAGTTGAAATCAAACTAAATTAATTTATGATTAATGCGAAACAAGCAATATAAGATAAGATGAATAGCAAAATTTGTTTTAAAAAATGATTTAAGACTTGATCTTTTGTCCACAGTTGGAAGAATAGGAATTTGAAAAATACTTTTCAGAAAAAATTATGGCAGCAATCTCTGATTGCTAATTTTTAAAAGTTTTAATTTAAAAGCTTAAATTCCTCTTGCACTAATCTCTTGATCTCCTTTAAGGCATTAGCCAGAATGTCTCCTAATTGATTGGTAAGACTGAACTATGGACCTGGGAGTGGTTGAATTAAATATAGAAACTTGCTTTGAATCAAGTTTTAACAAAATTAATGTTTATAATCTGAATTTAGACAAATTCTTTAAGACCACCAAAATATTTTAGCACTTTCAGTCATAGATTTGAATAGATTTGTATTTGTTGTATATTAGATCAACCCCATTTTACAATTAAAACATTTTTTTATACAAAATCCATCTTGTTTCCAAAGCAATGGTTCCAAAAATTGGTAAAAATTTTAAGCCATATTGAAAGTAAGATTCAATGTTACATCTGGAAAAGAAATGTTCTCAATATTGTAATGCACTGAATACGTGAAGCGTCTATAACCAGAATTTATGCCCGACTTGAAGTGAGATTTTAGCAAATTTTCTCAAGGAATATTGTTCGTGTCAGTGTGTTTGTAGCTCTCTGAATTGATATTAGAAAGTTGTCTGATGTTGATGCTATGTCCCATGGCATTAAGCTAATTATCTCACCCACTCACTGTACATGACTATTAGACCAACTTGATTGTTTGTCATTCTCTATTAACTGCTGTATGGAAATTATTCTCTAAATAGAGGTGATTTGTGTAGAGTCGTCTCTTGTTCTAGGCTTCGGTACATACTCAAAATAATATATTCATAATCTGGGTCATGTTTTTTCCTCGTGATTGTATTTCGTTCTGATAATCGCTTTGTTCAAGTAATTCAGTTTGGGGAATTATTAGTCCCAGTGGAGGCAAGGCTTTTAAGGTTTTATCAGCCCACACTGGTACTTAGTCACTCTGAGTACTCATTTGGTTTGTTGATTTCTCCACTTATGTTCTGTTTTTAGCAATTACTCATTACTTGGGATATAACATCATGGCGATATTAGTATAGATGTCATGATGACATTTTATCTAGATCTATAATATAATGATGACTATAACCAGGCACTTTATGAATATTTATATATACATATGTTAGTTCTTTATATTCCCAAATGATAGATCTGGTAATCTGACCATACAATGATCTGGGTATGGTTCAAACATAATGCAATACTATACATAATGTATACAGCTTGTGATGCATTATAGCCAGTACAACAATATTTTACATTTTAGCTCTCCTTGGCTAATATCTTGTGGTTGGTCTTTGTCAATTTATCTGTCTATGTGGACATTTTCTGTACAAATATTTTTGTCAATGTATGACATATACATGTAGTTGTGAGATATTACTCATGGCTTCATTTTAATCCTTTTCAAAGATTTTTCAAACTAGTCAAATGCTCTGTTAGCCAAAGTAGACTCTGCAATGGACTATTTGTTTAACATGGTATTAGATCTATGCTGGGAAAATATAAAAAAATCATTTTCTAAAAATCTCCTAGAACTTTCATAATTAGTATGTAGCACCATCATTAGGTCTTCTACATAGTCTACTAGAATGCTCAGTTCATGCTCTTGTGGTCAAATATGAATATGATCAAGACCAAATGGAACCTTACATGTGTTATATAGCAGGGGTGTAAAATTCCCATGCCCGACTCTGCGGACATTTTAGTCAATATTTCCAGCCCACTTGTCTGTGGACAAGTAATACTGTTGGCTATAAATACACTAACATAGCAATATTTAATGATTTAAATGTTTCAAACATATTCAGCATTGAACTATTTCATTCAATTGATTATTATTACTTATAATATGCATTTTTTATCATAGTTCACTATATTTCTTTTTGAGTACTGAATTTCTGGACAAGTGCATTTTGATCCTGGACTAGTAGAATTTTGAATTCACTTGTCTGGGGACAATGGAAAATAATAAGAATGCCACACCCTTATATAGATTGTGTAAGTAAGACATCAACAATCACCCAGTCTGAATTCAGGTGAACTGTAAGGTTCTCAGGACTCTCTTGTGATTCATCTAAGATATAAATTTCAGGAATCTTATTGTTTTCTTGATACAAAAGATAATGACTTTGTTTTCTGAATAACTTAAGATAATAGAATTTGATATTGATTTGTTTTATTAACTGTAAACATGAAGTTTGCTTGAATGCAAAATTAAGTGAAGACTGTGGCAGCAATTCTATACAATATAAGTTGACCTTACTTGTCTCCCCTAGTATTGATACTGACTATCCTATTTACTGCTTTGTATTAAAGGATAGGAAACTGATTTACTGGTGTATTGTTTCTGTCTTCGTAAATCTTTTTGGTTTGGTTTTACTTCTTATTTTAGCAGAATTCAAGTCAGTTTCTTTTGCTCTGAGATGAATTATACCTACCCAGTTAGCTTCATAGATAGCATGTCTGACTACAATTCCAGGATTTGTGGGTTCAAATCTGCATTGGTACCTACAAACCTAAATGGAGTTCAATCATGATATATTTTCTACATTCATTCATGCTGCCTATCACTGTATCAAGTAGTGCAATTGTCAGCTATTGGTGCGTGGTTGTAGTACCAATCTGGTTAAAACCCGATCTAAAATTTTCCGCTCGCCTACTGGCTAATTTAGATCTGGCCTTTTTCAAACGAAGGTCACGTTCAGGTGACCTTTTTCTCATCATAATATTCATGACGAAATTGTTATGATACGTAACTTGTTTACATCGTCTACGTCAAGCAATTTGAAATGAGCTTTCCAATTGCAGACTGTGAATAATACTGCTGTTAAATTAGCTTGCAAACCTTGGTCTAAAAATAGAAATTACAAAATCAAAATGTTATTGAAAGTGTTTCATCTAGATAAAAGCTACACATTGATTGGTCGACATAAAGGTCATCACGACGTGACCCTCCATTAAGATCTTAGAGATCCTGTACGACAATGCTCTACAGGATATCTGTTTACGGAGATTGGTTATAGTACTAGATTAAAAGCTTGGATCCAAACAAGCTAGGCTTTTCCTGGGGACATAAACAGGACTTTTTTACACCCTAAAATGATTTAAGAAATGTTGACATGCATCATGTAGCATCATACATGACATTTCGCATACTTTGCACTAAATGGTTGTAACTAAAAATTAAAGACAGAGTGAGTTACGACAATTTCACACTAAGCGTGCGATTTGTTGTTGCTCTGAGACGATAAAACTATACTCCTTGTATGTTTTTAATTTACTTCAGTTTAAATTTACCAACTGAAATTGGTGTTTCTTTGTATAAGAAGAATGTCTTCATTCGTAGAATTAAAGATGACTGACCTGAAAGTGTTGTGTAATATTATATAATAAACTGAAAGTTATGTAAAACAGTTGTTTTCTGACATAATGCACATGTTTAGCTAATATATCACCTGGGACATTCATGCTTATTCTGATGAGCATCTGAGGTTATTGCCTGTCAGACAATGCTACATTAGTTATGCTTTGAGAAATATTTTTGGAACGATGAATCTTTTCTAGTTCCAATGGAAACAATAGAATATAAGACCTTGCTCTTGTTATGCTCTGTAAAATTTCAGCAAAGACATAGTAGTATATAGTTCAAGCATATCATTTATAGTTTGTTGAAAAGTGGGGCAAACGGGTGGTCAGGCAGGTGTTTGGTGTTCAAGGTAACAACTACATTAAAGTAACTTATATCTTTGTCTATTGTGGTCTGATCTTAATGAAACTTATACAATCATCATGATAACATATCATGTGATAAACAGAGTTATGAAATCAGTAGTTTAATGTGGAAGAAGATTGGTGATAGCAGCTGAACAAGTTGACCAATCAAAATGCTTGAATTTCAGTTTGACCGGGTGTTTCTCTTAATGACTGAAATTTCTCAGAATGGTGACCAAGATCTGCAGTTTTGATGTTGTTTAATGTATTGGCCAAGTATTTGATGATATAACTTGTCTTATATTGTGTAGGTTATTCATTATAAACAATATTTCCAATATACCCATGTAGGTGACATGGGGCTACCATGCTTCTATTGTTTCTCTTCTAGGTCAGAAAAACTGTCAGAATACATGACGATTGTCATTAAATATTTGCTCTCAGCAGAAAATACAATACTTTTATGCCTTAGAACCTACGTTAACCCTTGTCGTAATTCATTTATGCAAATACAAAGACAATATCATGGAGTGCAAAATATTGTGACAGCAAGTTTTATACTTTGGCCTGTATAAACGTTCATTAATATTCATGCATTAATTAAGATAGTTAATTAGTGTGGGACATAAAGTTATAAATAAATTTATACATCTTACGAGTCATAACTAACACAATCATACGTTGTTCACACTTCCTGTCAAGTTTAGCGCTTGACGTCATTTTAACATCGACCAATCTGAAACATATGTACCAGTACTTGAATCTTGTACGGTTTTGTTATCTGTTTGTATGTACTTGAGGTTATAGTTTACAGCGTGGTATGAAATCACCTTGATAGTGATATAACTATATGAATGCTGCTATTAATGGTTATTCGACTTTTTTATACTGTTTTTTAACCTTCAGTGTTTAACCTAAGTGTTTTAAGTCTGTAAATGATAAGGATTTTTGGTGATAATATCCAATGTTCCTTTAGCGTGTATTCCACATTTTGTTGATAAGTTGGTGTGCTACTTTGGATGTAATATAAGGTAATGTCAGATTGACTTAGGAGTTTTGTTGTTTGTTTTTGTAGAAGAATTATATTTTAAGTGTAGAGAAATTTGGATTTACGGATAAGTGTCTTTTGATCGTTTATAATAATGTATTAGTGTATGAGTAAGCGTCCAGGTGATAGAACTTGTCAACAAACTTAATGCTAAAAATAAATTAGGTTTCATTTTTAACAGAATCCTTTCTATGTATGGAGCTCTATTTTATAGCCTAACACTACTAAAAAAGTATAGAATCACTTCTCTACTACTTTAAACTATCTTAAGTTTCTTGCTATCAAAGAAATGCAGCTTGCAGATGAAGTTTTTAGCATTGAGTTTGTTTTCAAACTGTTTATTTGATGCCAAAAAAAGAATGTGTTATGTTATGTTATGTTATGTTATGTTATGTTATGTTATGTTATGTTATGTTATGTTATGTTATGTTATGTTATGTTATGTTATGTTATGTTATGTTATGTCATGTCATGTCATGTCATGTCATGTCATGTTGACAATTCAAAATTCTACGAAAATAACGAATTTTAGTATGTCAGAATTAACTGTTTGAGGCAGTTTAAGTAAAACTGGTTCAAACGTTACCTGCTGTAAGTGACCAATCTGGACACTTAATGCAGTTTATACTGTATGTAAGCAGACTTTATTGTTTCTGCATATTCAGAAGTAAAATTTTACAAAATGCATATTGGTTTTGGTAATATCTTTATTCATTTGATGATATAGTCTAACGACGGGTCGTAGGTTTGATTACCGGATGGGTGCATTAATATTTAAAAAGTCAGGAAGGAGAAAAAATGTTTAATATAATTATGTTACATCAAATATTCAGTATTACATACAGTTTGTATATGTTGCTAGTATGTGAGTTAAATCCCAAGTTGATGATATATTACACTTTCCAGAAAAGATATTTTACAATTTATAATGATTTAATCAAATTGATGTTAACTTATTCCAAATCGAACCCAGACAGACATGATCATTTAGTGAATGGTGGATTGAAAGTTTTTTCACTTTGACAATTTGTTATTGTTTGTTCTTAAATGAACCTATGTGGGACAAGTGTGAGGTTGGTGAACTGAATATCCTGGTTTAAAGCTCGGGTGTCAATGATACTGCCTCTGTCCATTCCAAGGCAGAAATCCCTTAGGCTCTGGTGTTTTTGTAAATGGTTTGTGACATCCTTTTTATAACAAAATTAATAAAAATCTAAATCTTTGCCTTTTAGCTGTGTGGGAGATCTGTGATTTTTTACTTTGAAAAAAAGTTAAAAAGTGAAAGTGTGGTTTAAAGTCTGCTTCCATATACATGTTCAGCCGACTTTACAATCTTGTGCGATAACTCCTGATCACTGAAATCACTTCAGACAGGCGATCCCTCTCAGTACCCATTTACACCTAGCTAGGTGGAGTGGAACAATTGTTGATTAATTTCTTGCTCAAGGAAATTAGCAGTGCCCTAGTGGGGTTCGAACCCAGGACCTCTCGATCCCTAAGCGTGCGTCCTACCACTGGACCACTGCTCCTTCAATTTGTATCACCATGTTATCTAGCATCATACCGTTGATGTTTCTGATATGTTTTCTGACTCTTTTTTTGTAGATTTTTTCCTTTAAACTTTTCAGTGCTGGATAACATTGTGATACAAATTGCATGTATGTTTTTGTATCTTAGCTCTTGGTAAAAAAACATGACGTCAATGCTAAAAGGTGAAAAGTTGTCATAATTATGTTATGTATCATTGTCTAAAATGTGTTTGTTCTCAGATCTATAGTTCAGGAGTTTGTACCTTCCTTGGCCATGCTTGCACCTTGTTGTATTGTCATGCTGTTTTTATTGAATATTACTTTTTTCAGTTCTGTCAACCCTAGTTTCACGGTTTTTTTTTTTATGTTTTAAACTGGTGTTGTTTGTTCAAACCATAGACGACACTTTACAAGCTGGGTCAGGAGATGAAAGGAGATTTTGTGATATCTAGATGAACATCATAATTGTAGGAAGGCTTGTAATGTCTGTTGTACTACTGTTAATGATGACAGATAATGGTTGACATGAGATGATGTTACCTTGTTATGTTGTTGTACATGAAATTTTAGAAGTATGCTCACAATGCTTCTTAAAGCATTTTACTGTATGATTTCTTTGCAAATTTGTGCTGATTTTCAGTTTCCTAAATAAAAACTGGTTGTCCTAAGGACAATTCTGCATAGAAGCCATTTGCATGTTAAATATTTCTCAAAATGGTACTCTATCTCAAACTGATCCATATGCTATTGGATAGACTGAGTTAGTTAGTTAACATTACCATTATCAAGCAGTCTTGGTAATTTTGTATGATTGTGTCTTAAATCATAGTTTAGCAAATGATGCTAAATGATGCTACACTCTGCTTGCCTTCAGGTTTTTAGTTATATAGCTGAGGTCAGTCAACCTACTTACTGAAGAGGTTAGATCTCTATATATTAAACTGTTTCACTTAGCATGCACTGTTTTAACCCAAAGATCATGATAGTACAGTCTAGCAAGGATTCCAGATACCTTACCGGAAGAAGATCACTAGTCATAACTAAACCAGTACTTTAGCACATTCACCCATAAGAAGCCATTCTTGATTCAGCAGTAAAATGTAAATTGGTGTCAACACAATTTTGGTCATTTTACAGCGTGCAGCCCTCCTATTATAGTAACTTAGCTTTCCTTGACCATTGCCTATAGCCAGTACTCACCTACCCTTCCACAAGGCCATATTATCTTATCAAATCTTATCAATGAAGATAAAATGCTTTATTGTCAAATTTTCATGGAAGGGAATAACCTCCCAGGGTGGGATTCGAACTCGCACACCTTTTGGGACTAGAGATTCCAAATCTAGGCGCTACCAACTGCGCTATCGACCCGGGTTTATTCAACCAAACCCAGCGACCCATTAAACTACCATATATTAAAAGCTTAAAGAGAACATTAGTGTAACACTTAAAATATTTTACAATCATGCAAAATGTAGTTTTAAGAGAATCTTGTATTTTAAAATTATATTATCTTGTAAAACAAAACTTTAGTATAAAATGTTGTAGGATGTACTCTAGACAACCCAGTTTACTGTTCATATATAAACATAGTGATACATCATCTTGTCAAAATTTAGGACAAATATGAATGAAATATACTGTTTTGTAGTCTTTATGAAATAAGATAGTTAAAGGAGGCATCAGTTGCTGAAAATGAACCATTTTTACAGATTTTTATATTTATGAAATAAGATAGTTAATTTGGAGGCATTAGTAGTTGTAAATGATCCTTATTTACAGTTTTTATGATATAAAATGAAATAGTTAAAAAAAGAGGCATCAGTCGCTGAAAATGTAAATGATATATTTATAAACAAAATTACAAGGAGATGAAAGCTGATGTAAAATGATGTACAGTTTTACAATGTTCGAATCAAATTAAATTTAAATTTTCTATGTATTGTTGTGGTATAAAATAGAGGCATTTCTATGGATTTATCAAATGACTGTTGCTATAGGCACAATCTCCGTAAACAGATATCCTGTAGAGCATTGTCGTACAGGATCTCTACTATCTCAATGCAGGGTCACGTCGGGATGACCTTTATGTCGACTAATCAATGTGTAGCTTTCATCTAGACAAAACACTATAAATAACATTTTGATTTTGTAATTTCTATTATTTAGACCAAGGTTTGCAAGATAATTTAACAGCGGTATTATTCACAGTCTGCCATTGGATGGCTCATTTCAAATTACGTGACGTAGACGATGTAAACAAGTTACTTATCATAACAATTTCGTCATTAATATTATGATGAAAAAAGGTCACCTGAACGTGACCCTCGTTTGAAAAAGGCCAGATCATAATTAGTGAGTTGGTGAGCGGAAAAATTTAGATCGGGTTTTAATCAGATTGCTATAGGCAAACATGTTTTAATCTATTTGCATTCAAGTCTTCACAGAACTTGAGCTTTGCATCCAAGCCTGTGGCTTATTTATGCTAAATGTAAACATTTATAAGCTATTTTGTTAAATGTGATTTAAGATTATAAATTATGGTGGTTGTGATTTTGTTATTTAAAATTTCAATTAGCGCCATTAATTCACTTCATTTATTTAAAGATGAGACAAAATTATAAGGCTGGTTATTTCTTAAAAAAGACACACCCTTCCAACAAATGTTCATGTATAAGAATTACATCTTCAAGTAAGCATTTATCTGTTTTTTACAAAGCTTGTTTTAAAGTCAGTTCACATTTTAGTATGTCTGCAAACTTTCTTTCATTTAAGCTTATTAGTTTTTATTCCGAAGTTGCCCTTTAATATAATACTTGTGAGTAGTTTAATAACATTGAAGTTGTCATTTAAGTTAATAAGCCAGTTCTTTTTATTGAATCTCCCTTTAAGAAAGCTGTATATACAGTACCCATCAAAGGTCTGGAGACATTTTCACTTGGTAAGCCTACTGCATAGTTTTATCAAAAATTTGATTACAGTTTTTTTTGAAAGGATTTTTTGTTATGGTAGAATTTATAGTTAAAATAGACTACCAAAGTACAATGTAGCTTCAAATATATGTTATTGTTATAGTAAAACAATACATTAAACAATGTCTTGGAAGCGTTGTGATTTCAGATGCTGAATCTTATAAATGTGATGCATTCAAGAAATTCAATTTTATTTTATCATCAATCATATTTAATGAAATAAGAAATAATGGTTCTACCGAAAACAATCAATGTAATTTAAAAAAAAGGTTCCCTTGTCTCGAAACTTTTGGTGGGTACTGTATTAGACTACTTATATTATGATGGTGAATGTATGTAGATAATGCGATAAATTAGAAGGTAAATATATAATTTTTAAACTGATGTACAAGTTTGTATTCATCTTTTTTTGTTCTACAAATTGTATGCCCTCAGGCTGTGCTCATACAACAAATGTTAGGTCTAGTTTATATACAGTATATGGTGTTATATTGTTACCGTGGTAATTTATCTTTTATTCTGTTGTTGTTGTACATAAGACATTAAAGGAATTGGATTTACTTTTATAATTATATAACATTTTGGATATAAGTTAGTTTAAAGGTATGTGATTTAGTTAAGACCTTGTTAAGGTAATAATAATATGTAGTTGGTGTATGTTGGAATTAAATTTTTCTGAAATTTATCCAGGGCAGATCCAGGATTTTTTTCTAGGGGGGGTCCAAACTTTTCTAGGGGGGGGGGGAGGTCTGAAACTCGAACCACAACCACATTATACACATTTTGCAGAAAAAATGCAACATATTGATAATAAAAAACTACATTACCGTTAAATCTTTGTTAAGCACCGAGAAAAATTGCTTCTTGCTTCTTAAAAATGACTTACAGGCAAGAAATACACTAATGGACATGTACATTTTCCAAATTCTAGGGGAGAGATCTGGACCCCCTGACCCCCTCGCTGGATCTGCCTATGTTATCTGAAAGTTAGGCCATATCTTGTATTAGTTAGTTTTAAGATGTATTAGAACAAAATAAAATCAACCTGTATGAATATTCCAAGAAAGATTATCAAAAGAAAATGGTAGAATATAAAGTTAAAGTGCTGTTCTGTAAGAGATAAGCATATATTTCTGTGTTTAAGTCTTGTTAAGGCATGGCCGCTCAGATTGTAATCATAATTGGTATTTAATTGGTTAAGAAGTGTAGTTTGATAAATTGTTTAGTGTTTGACCTCTGACTGTAGCTGAATGTCATCAAATAGATGACACTTGCATACTGTACCATATGAAGGACGACACTATGTGACATACAAGTATTCGGAGTGTGTCATGGTTATATTCGGAGTATGCACGGTCATAATGCCATAGTATAGCTTACTTTTTTGCTGTTTCTACCATGTATCAAGTGACTAGCTATTATAAAATAAATGGCATATGATATGTGTTGCTTGTAAGTAGATCTCTTCATTACAATGTTTATCACTTCATCACCTGTCATGATACACTTCAAGCTAGTGTTACAAATGACTTCATACTCCTAAAAATGGTTTCCTGCAAAGTTCTCTGTAACCCAAGCACTGATTGGATCATTTGGGACTCTTCTAGCTTTTCAATTGACCATCGATCTGACTGATATCTGATATTACATTTTTAAGAAAACAATTAAAACTTATGCTTTATTATAATATCAGGTGACTAGGTGGGAGCTGGCAGCTTTGTTGCTGTTATTTACTGGACATCCTTAACCTGTTTTGTTCAGCAGTTGAGAAATCTTCAGAGGCTTTTTGGCCCAACTTGGCAAAAGTCAGACGGCTAATCCTATGTTATGGTTTGGAAAGCTTAAACTAGCTTAATATGAAGTTGCTTTTTAAAACACAGACACTCTGTTTTGTTCTATACTTTCCATGTCAATACTCAGTCCAGAGTAGCTGTACTTACATGCTGATTAATCTTGTCAGCATCTAAAAATGAAAACTGTCAATTAGAAGATCTACCTTATGTTCATGAATTTATATTTAGATAATGTTTGAATTTACATCTTATTATTCTTGAATAATATTGTAGCCAATGTCCATTCCAAGACAGAAACGTTTTTGGTTTGTGTTTGGTATTTGTTTATTGGCTTCTTTTCCTTAACAAAAGTTAAAAATCTAAAAACTATACTACTCTTTGCTATTTGGCTCAGAGGAAGGTCTATGTTTTACTGTTCCCAAGATGCTTTCAGGCTCCTTTTGATAGGCTGTCCATAGTTTATAAACAATAGTTAAGAAATCTTGGTGCCTATGTTCTTAAGTATAGTAATGATGATGTGCATTCCGGAGATGTTGATCAAAGATTAAAATAAATCACTATCGGACATGAACACTGTAGATTAATATGACATCATTGTCTGTGAAATTTACATTGAAGTTGTAGAGCTGTCTCAACGTGCCACTTTAACTGACTATTTTATATTGTTCTTTGACCAAGCAGAATTATTGGTTGTCACAATAGAAGATACGTTGTCCATGGCAACTCAAGGCTTACAGCAAAATTTGCAGACTGATATTTAGAGAATTCTGAGTGTTTCAAGATGTCTGTCTGTATTTTAAGTCTTATATTGTTATATTGCACTAGGCTAACCTGTGTTAGAGGCTACAGTTGATCATTTTGAAGTATAAGTATGGCTTATTAAGTCTAGATTAATAATAATATTAAAGTAACCAGACCACTCCATAGAATTTTCTGAAGAAAAACAATTTTGTAAATATTAATCAATACATCAGGATGTAAGGACATAATTGTGAATACAGTAAAGTTCCGCTGTAATGATCACCTTGGTTATTGTAAAATCATGTGATTTTTTTTTATAAATTTTAAGATACATAATTCGAGAAAATAAGGTTCCTATAGGAACCCTTGTAAAGACTGCCTTGGTTTTTGCAAAATCATGTAATTTTAGACAATTTTAATGCTCCAAAGAAATTATTTGAAAAAAGGTTCCTATATTAAGATCATTCCTGTAACCAATCTCCATGAACAGATACCCTGTAGACCGCTGTCGTACAGGATCTCGACTGTCTCCGTGGAAGGTCACGTCGTGATGAACTTTGAGTCGACCAATCAATGCGTAGCTTTCATTTAGACGAAACACTATTAATAACATTTTGATTTCGTAATTTCTATTTTTAGAACAAGGTTTGCAAGATAATTTAACAGCGGTATTATTCACAGTCTGTGATTGGACAGCTCATTTCAAATTGCGTGACGTAGACGATGTAAACAAGTTACGTATCATAACAATTTTGTATTAATATTATGATGAGAAAAGGTCACTTGAACGTGACCCTTGTTTGGAAAAGGCCGGATCTAAATTAGGAAGTAGGCGAGCGAAAAATTTTAGATCGGGTTTTAATCAGTTTGTCCTGTAACAAGACCATCAACTTTGGTGGTCTTAATAGTGGAACTTGACTGTATATATTCACTGTCTGGCTTTATCATTTAAAACATAGTGTTGGTGTAACAACCCTCATAAACCTTGAAACTTAAAATGCAGCATATTGCATATGTTTTCTAAGCATGATAATTAAAAGCACCCATTATGGTGTGGATGACCTGTAAAACAATTGAAACTAACTGAGAATGAATGAACCCTCATAATGAGACGAACTCTTCAATTTTAGTTGATTACTTGATTAATGTATTTTGAATTTGAAAAATTACCGACCATTGTTTGCATTGAACTCCTAGACTATTCAATTATTTTAAGTACTGCATCATTATTGCAAAATGAATTAAGTCAGGTTAAATATATGTATTCTTCATTTTATGAACTCTTCAACTATTCTACTCTCATCTTTAGGATGTTTGTTTTAAAAGCTTTTGAGATGTAATGAAAAAAAATCTTTCCTCTTTTCTTCAGTTTTATGTCTTAGGATTCTGATGGAAACGTGAGAATAATTTACTCAAATACTTGATTTATATCTTCAGAATTGAATCTTCTACATCCCCAAAAACCTATTTCCAATCTGTGAAGAATTCCATGGAGGCATATCCCATTGAAAGCTACCATCTATCTCATTGATAGGTTTTATTTGTTTAATTCCAGAGTTGTCAAATAATCTTTCTTTATTTGGAATGCCTCTTAAGTATCGTAATACATGTAGTGTTATTCTTTACTAGTTGAAACAGACTTGAAATCTGTGGGTCTAATTTTTTTTTATTCTATCACTGCCTTCATGATCAAGTGGTGTAATCACTGTCATATACTTCAAATTATTGTAAATTTTCACTCGCAGAGGCCATGGGATTGAGCCCAGATCCCTACTATTTTATATGCTAGAAAGTAAGTAAGGGCTTATATAAGGATTGGAACCTTGCACTGGTGCATCCCTGAGGTATAAGTGAGAGGTAAACTGTCTGTCTCATACATCACTGTGTCTGTTTTTGAGGGTTTAAGTTCTCTAAGACATCTACCTTTTACCTAAGATTGTCTGAATGGCTAACTTTTTTCATTCCTTCATTTTAAACTCTGCTGTAGTGACCTCCCATTGCCACAGATATCTCATGTGTCAAGAATCCTATTCCCAGATATCTGAACCTTACAATTTGATTATGCTGTCTGCATTCTGTTTGCCTGGGAAATGATTGAAGAGTTACATGCAAAGTAGTCAAAGTAGCTATATTAAGTAACACATTTTGATGCAATTTTAGCATTATTTACTACACTCCTGATCATTATAAATAAATTGGACTTGTCAGTTGCTTACCAGTTTCCAGATTAGGTTTAAATCTCTTTTACATTGATACAGGCTGTCAACCAATTCCTATATTCCTATATTATTCCTATATTTTTGGTTTCATTCCTATATTTTCAAAAGTGTCCTATATTTCCTATATTTATACTATATTTTGTCCATCATTCCTATATTTTTGTAAATCATTCTAATTTGAACATGTCGAGTATGTTTAATTGGTTTTTTTCCATATATATTTGTGTATTTTGTATCTGTTTCCTCTTATACTGCCTATAAGTTGAATATAGTAAGTGCCTATGATGAGTTGATCTGGTAGGTGGCTGTCAAGTGTCAGTATTCAAGTTGCCCTAACCCTTTGCTACTTATGCAACTCTTTTTTAAAAACCTCTCTTGAAAAATTTGGAAGAAATGTTCTTTGTTCAAGTTTTCAAAGTGTTCTATTCAAACTAATTTTATTTTGTAGTCAATGTCACTTATTGCCCATTCACTGCAACCTATAAAATACATTGCTAAATTATACTACAAAGTAAAGCAATTGCAAGGGTATTCCAATACCCTACTCTACTTGTAGTTAATTAATGGTACCACTGGTGTGTTATAGATCTCTAAATCTGTTGGCATGCATCCTTCCACTCATTCATTGTATTTCATCAAAAATATGGTTACATAGTTATTGAAAGGAAATAAACCAATGAACCTGTTTTTAGCTCGACTTTACGAAGTAATGTAGAGCTCTCCTACTCGCCCCGGCGTCGGCGTCCGCGTCCACATTTCTGATTAAAGTTTTTGTGCAGTAAAATACTTTCTTCTATATCTTTGTTATTACTCAAGATATTAACTTCAAACTTTAAATATATGTTCCTTACTATCAACCACATCTCATGTGACAAGGTCCATAACTCCAAACACATTTTTTAAGAATTATCTCCCCTTGAACTGATTGAAGTTTTTGTGCACAGATTAAAGTTTTTGTGCAGTAAAATACTTTCTTCTGTATCTTTGTTATTTCTTAAGATATTAACTTCAAACTTTAAATATATGTTCCTTTCTATCAACCACATCTCATGTAACATGGTCCATAACTCTGAATGCATTTTTTTCAGAATTATCTCCCCTTGAACTTAGAGTTTTCTTTAAAAAATGTTTGTTTTTACTGCAACTGTTTTATTTCTTTAGGTATTGATTTCAAACTTTAAATTTATGTTCCTTATTATCAACCACATCTCATGTGACAAGGTTCATAACTCCGTTTACATTATTTTCAAAGTTATCCCCCTTGAACTTATAGTTTTCTTTAATAAATATTTGTTTTTACTGCAACTGTTTTATTTCTTTAGGTATTGACTTTAAATATATGTTTCTTATTATCAACCACATCTCATGTGACAAGGTTCATAACTCCAAATATATTTTTTCAGAATTATCTTCCCTTGAAATTAGAGTTTTCTTTAAAAAATGTTTATTTTTACTGCAACTGTTTTATTTCTTCAGGTATTGACTTCAAACTTTAGATATATGTTCCTTATTATCAACCACATCTCATGTGACAAGATTCATAACTCCTTATACATTTTTTCAGAGTTATCCCCCTTGAACTTATAGTTTTCTATTTTTTTCTTTTTTTTTCTTTGATTTTGTTAAGGTTATATTTTCAAATTTTAAAATATGTATGTTCCTTATCATCAACCACATCTCCTGTGACAAACACTTACTAAGTCGAGCATGCTGTCTCCTCTGACAGCTCTTGTTTTTACTGACAGTGCTAGAAATTGTATAGTATGTCGGAAAACATTGTCTAGTATTTTTCTTAAATGATTGTGGGTGAAAAATTTTAACCTTAGGTTCAAAACTAGCCCTGTTAGGGTGTATTTTTTTCTCTCAATGTATATAGTACATTGTAGTTATTACTTTAGTAAAACAGTCAAAAATACCTCATGTAACCATTAAGTCAAGAACCTCCATATTTGGCATGCATGGAAAGATCATTTAAGTGACACATTTGATGCCAAAGGTAACCTCTGTTTCGGCGTACTGATTTTCATAAATAATTTTTTATAGAAGTCTTAAAAAATATTTTGTAAGTAAATTATATTTAGAACTTTCATGTTAGGCTTGCATCATCTACAATGTTCAAAAAGTGAGAGCAAAATTGACAGAATTCACAATCTTAACATAGAACAATTGTTTAAATATTTCTGTATGAAACCATGTGCCCAGAGCTAGTAGAGTTTTTATGTAGCATCATCTTGGGGTGTTCTGGACTACACTGATAATTTAAGCATCTTCCCTTTGGAGTCACTGATAAAAAAGTTGTATGAAATAAGAAAATTGGAAGTCCTCATTTAGTTACTTCGATGAGTAACTGGCATGAATCTTTCATTCAGTTTGCTATGATGTATGATGCATTATCAGTTGATACTCTCTTATCATCAGCTCTGTGGATCAGGAAAGGCTACATCAGCTGCTGTAATAAACGGCAGGTTTCTGCTTGTATCAGATCAAATGATGGAAGAATTTATTTTCTCAAGATAGATTTAGAGCCCATATTCCGGGTACCACAATATTTTCATTTATTATACCCAGTTAGTATATATAAAACCTGTCTTTAAACAATGAAGTCATTAACATAGAGGGATTAGAGACAAAGTAAAATTGTCAAACCATTTTCTTTTAAATTTTACCATTTCTTTTAAAGAGTTATTATTTTGTAAAACATGCATTAACTCCAAGATAGTTTGTAGATATTATTTTTTTCATTTAGAGGTACATGTAGTTTGGTCCATGATGCATTTAGTCATTAAAAGTAATACACCGATACTGAAACTTGTATTTATTCAGAACATGTACTTATTCTGTCTTTGTATTTATTCAGTACCTGTACTTATTCAGTCTTTGAGCAATGATAGTATGCATAAAGGGACCTAAATGTATTGGAATAACGCTCAAAAGTTCCTATATTTCTACTTGGTTTTCTCTAAAAGTTCCTATATTTTGAAAATAAAATTCCTATATAAATTCCTATATTTTTATCAGTGGTTGGTTGACAGCCTGTTGATACTTTAATTCACTATAAAATTAGTTCACATTTGTTTATATTTGGTGACACTGCAAGTTGCTGTTAAATCCTAAAGCAGATTTATCATGAAATGCAGAAAATGAATGCAGGAATACCTGTTGTCACTTTACTCTGATAGGCTTTTCTAACAACAAAACTTTTTGAATTCAATTTTCTTGGAAAGTATTCAAGATGTAAAATTATTATGTCAGAGACACTTCTGTGACTTCATTAGAAGTCTTGCATTAGAAGAGTATTTCAGAGTAACAAACATAGGAACAAGGTACAATTCAAGGTGAGAAACCTGATCCCCTTAGGGACTTCTGTAAGTTTAGATTTTTACAGAGTTCCACATCTGTATGGGTTTATTTATGTTCTGATATTCAAAATAAGACGGAGGAAATTGTCAAGAATTCAGCAGATCCCAGATTTCTCTCAGTTTAGATTTCAGCCATTGTACATAGTAAACCAAAATTTTTACAATAAACCTCTTCTGGAATTGGAATTTATGGATTTTCCATTGCATTACATACAAACATGTACTGCTGCTATGACAAATAAGTGTATAAAGAACAGTTGGTATAATTCTAAAATTTTGGGATTTTCAGCAATAATATGAAAAGCTTTATACCTATCTATGTGGAGGAAGTACCGATATTTAAAAAAAAATGTGTTTAACCAATAGAGCAATATTTTAGAGTTTTAGGTTTCATCTATTCTAACCAGTATGACTTAACCTGTGTTTAATTTCACTGTTGTTTTACTCTATTGTAGGTAAAAAGATTGTGTCCTGAAGCTAACTTACGTCTACCTGGGAAGAAAATATTTGGAAATTTAGATCCTGAGTTTATACAACAACGTCGAGAAGGATTGGATGAATTTATTAAAAAATTGATTCTACATCCAAGATTATCACAAAAGTAAGTAAAGTGTTATTACTATTGCACACTTGCAGTTCACAACATATAGGTTTGAAAAGGAGTCGTTTAAGAATACTATTTTGGTTACCTTAGTAAAATTCTAAGGTATCTGATCTTGGTCAGCCATAAAATCACTAATTCAGGTGACAGCTTACCTTTTACATCAAATGGAAGTGTCTTTGGTTATAGTAATGATAACAATAATAAAGACTTTATTTTTAGAGGCTACACATTTGGATAAATTCAATCTTCCATGTTGGCCTCTATCAAACATATTACACAGTATATACAATATTTACGTAACGATGAATGGATTTAAAAGCAATTTAAAATATGAAATGAAAAGTTTGTGCAGTAGACATGAGAAATGCATGTTATTTACATATGAAAATTAAATGAAGAGCAAAGTAACCTGAAGAGAAAAGAACATCAAGGCAAACAGGAGCAGTATGCATGAGATGAGTTTAAAGCAAGCTCTAATTATTCCTTAAAATTCGATTCTCTCTCCAAGGTGTAACACATCTTATTGACTCTGTTTAGGTAGTTATTCAAGACTGTCACTTCTTTTTTGAAAGCATTCTTTGAACTGATGTTACAGTTAGGTTTTTGATTAAACACCCTCATATCTAGACAAATTTACCAGTACTGAGCAATTAGGATAATATCACTTGCTCAAGCAGTCGATGGAATAGGGTTCTTGGAATTTGGAACTAAGCAAAACTGGCTATGAATAGAGAAATATACTGATCAATATCACCGTAAGTAGTAAGCACTCAGTCATGTTCAGTAACAACTACTCTTTATTACATTGCAATATGTATTACTTTATGATATTAAATGCTTGTAGGACATAAAAACCTTTCCAATCAGAATGCGTAAAGTAAAACTATTTTCTGGGTAATGTATTCACTTCTATTATATTACATGTTTGTTCTCATGTACTTGGTTGCTTTTACTGTCTGTTTGGTGGAATAGCTTTATTTCAGATCTAGGGAAAATGACAAATTGCAAATGTTCAAATAGAATGACAAATTGCAAATGTTCAAATAGAATGACAAATTGCAAAATTAGGTTATGAAACTGAGTTAATAATTGTTCTGTCGATATATGAAAGTATGCTACAGTCTACGATATTAAGATAAGTGGTTGCCAAACCAGGTAATTTTAGCAGCTAGCACTATATCTTGTTTGTAGACTTTGGTTGCCAAAATGGAATTTTTGGTTGCCTGAGCTAGACATTGGTTGTCCCAGGCAACTGGACACCCACTTATTTTGTAGACTGATGCTATCTAAACTGTATGAAACTTTTTATTTTAAGAACATGTGTCCCATCTTTATGCCTTTCATGAGCAATGGTTATTGTAAGGCTGGTATAAGCATCATAGGATGACTATTTAAAACTTAACTTGCTTAGAACTGTAACCATTTTATCAAGATGACATTAGTTCAATCATTTTAGACTTTTTATTCTTTACCATATATGTTTACATCACACCAGCATTAAAATAAAACCGCTCATCTCTCTTGGCCCACTTGCTTAAGATGAGTAGGCTAATAAACTAGGCCAGATTTTAACTATAATATAAGTGCATATTATACGTATTCCTATCTCCATATAGAAATTTTATTATGAATATGCTAACACTGTATATATAATAAAAGATATATCATTAGTTGTAGTTAAACTGTCACATATTGTATATTAAATATATAAAATCAGTCTTAAATATATGCATATTTTATACCTGGAGAAATTGATAGTTTTACCTTTGTTTGCTAGGTGTAATGTGTTCTTGGTGTAAAACAATTAAAGTATTATATGGTTTGATTGTTGAAAGTAGTGAGTCTGCTAGAGTTATCTTCCTTTAGCTTGTTAACATTGACTTGAGACATGAAATAATTTCAACATTTAGTTAAAGCTTCTTCACATTGACCTGAGATGTTCGTTGTAATGAGGGACCTTAGTCAGTTATTTCCCCTTGTATACTCTTCAAATAGGTAGGTCCAATTAGTTGTATTACTCGGATTTTAACCCTTACTTTTTAATGTCAATTTGACAAAATTAATCTTAAATAACATTTTTGTAAATAATTTAATTTGTTTGAAAATCAAGTTAAGTATATAGGACTCCGAGGATTCCAACTGTAAGGACCTACTCACCAATTGGATTTCTTTAGATTTTATCATGGAAGATAACTGACAAAAGTCTCTAATTTCAATAACACTTTATTCTGGTAAGCATTTAACTATTGTTTAGTTACTGAAGGGTGTAATGCCGCAATATTTCTACGGTCTTGGTTATCAAGTTGTGAAGTAAAACTGTTTTAAGAGATAAAAAAAATGTAAAAGAACACGAGGAAGAAGATTTTATTTGAATCAATAGGTCAATAGACCCATGTGAACATACAAATGCATTTCTTATAATACATGTATACAATCACCTGACAATGACATAATACATTTTTATGATCAATAGCATACGACTGTGAAAAGAGAGAACATTTAAGAACAACGCAGGGTTTTTCATGATATGTGTACCCATTTCAATATTTTATATCTTATTCATTTGTAAGTTACATTGTATATGTAAAAGTTGGTACATCTCAGATTGTCCTTAAATCCATGTTTTTAATGAGCATAAATAATAATATATAACATGATTTGGTGTTTAAGGATATTATGTAATGTTATTTTGGTATAAATCTGAAATAAAGCTGCTTCTATAATGTTAATTTATAATAATCATGTGTATTGTCTACTATACAGGCTATTAATAATTACTAATTAAAATATTATTATTACTCATGTTTTATGTATATACTAATTATATGTCAGGTGCTTTATGGTACATTTAAACATTTTTCCAGTCATATCACCGTGGTCATTCATCTGACTCATGTTCCCTGGACAATGGCCTCAATCTCTGGACTCTAGCTTTTATCTTTAGTACTAAGCACACACCCTAAAACCTATGGCTGATAACTTCCCTACTTTATACAGAGTTAGGTTGTAGAATGGCTGTAGAAAACACCTTATAAAGGTATGTTAATTTTGTCAAGAAATTGAACCTTAACCATCATCGTCAGACACTATACTGACTGAGAAAATAGCAGGGGATACAAATGTATTTAGTTTATTTACCCAAGATTGATGTACAATGTATATAATGAGGGAGTTAATTTTCATACATGGTTATATTAAAGTTCAATTTTTAACTGCCATTTCCGCTTCTAATTTTTTACTTACAAAATCTGTCTTAAAAAGGCTCACAATAAATATCTTATTATAATGTTAAGTAATAGTTGTTGATTGAAATGCCTGTTAGCTTCAACAATTGACTATCATATTTTAGAGATTGTGGTAAATGTAGTGGAGTTCCAAATGAGACATTACCATATATAGGTGTAGTACCACCGTAGTAGCTACCACACCATTTACATGTTACAACTTTCTTAACTTACAATGTAGGCTACCATTATCAATAGTGAGATGTAATTTGAACACAGCCCAAGTAATTTATATCTTACTAAAAACATGTTAACTTGTAATCAAAATTGTTTTAGTATACTGTTTTCATTAAATTTTGTATTACTTAACTTGATTATTAGTATAATATACTATCAGGCTTTCATGTACAGTGAAACCTCTCATAAGGCCACCTCCAAATAACAACCCCATATATTTCTTTATTGCAAGATTTAAATCGATTTGAACAAGAACCATAACTCTAATATGTGCAGTTAGTAATTATTTCCCTTTGATTTGCTACATCAGTAGCCTGTTCAATTACCTTAAACGTTCTGTTAAGATACATTCGGAACTCCTCGGCCATTCGCTGCGAATAATCTAATCTGATAAACAAATATACGATCATTAAGGCAATGAGTATTGTTTCAAAATTTATGAACTAGAAACGAAACATCACTCATTGCCTAAACGAATGGCAGAGGAGTTCCAAATGTATCGTTACAGAACATTTAGGGTATTTGAACAGGCTACAGGTGACACAATTGTATTCATTGGAGTTCTTGTTGTATATGTGTTGAATACCTGTTGTCAACATTGAAAACAATAGCAGATTGTGTGAATGACGAATGCATTGTGCAATACTCATGTATTTGAAGTACAACTTGTTCAATAAAACAATGCACACTCCAAACAATGTGAATGGTAGCAATTATCTTCTTTAAATGCACATTGTGTCAGAGAAGGCATTTTATGTAAGAGAATCTACAATACCTGTGACTGTCAATGATTTTTAAATTACTAAGTTGTAAGGCTATCATGATTTCTTGAAGTGATCATATTCTTCCATCACAGGTGTTGATCATAAGACAAGACTGGGGGGATCATGCAGGTCCACACCCTCTTCGAATATTGAATTTTGATATACATGTACATGTACCTAGCAAACACTAGCTAGTATTGGATTTGAAAATCATGATACAGTACAACCTCTCTTGAACAACACCCACTGGGAGGGACTAAATTGTGTTGCTGATCAGAGGTTAAATTCAATCAAAATTAAGCCTATGAGAAATATCTTTAGCTGTTGTTGTGCAGAGAATTTGTTCTGTAGAGGGCTGCTCTGCAGAGGTTATACTGTATGTTTTATATAGGCCTCATCTTTGTAAGAAATCCTTGATCCACTCCTGGATTCTCTACCACTTTTCTTTGAGTACCTTGGCTATGTTTACAATGAAAAGGCTTATGTTTATTTTAATAATACATAGCATTTTATAGTTTGATTTATTGATTAAGATATGTGGAGGATTACGTCACATGCCTTATAAGTTAACTGTTATAACATATAGTTAAATTCAGGTAAATAATTTGTATTTAATGTATATTTTATACTTTGTTTTTATTACTTGTAATAATTTTTATATTCAAACATTGGTGATATTATATATGTATATTTTTTAAACATTTTTAACTACATTGTACATGTATATTTTTTAGATAATATTTTATGATAATGTATGTATATTGACTGGTAATTTAGTATAAACTTGATCTGCTTAAAACCCGATCTAAAATTCTCAGCTCGACTACTTGGTTAAAAAAATCCTTTGGCTAAGTACTGGGAGACCAGGAAGTGGACTGGAAAGTGATAAATCTAAGTTGTAAGACTTTGTTTCAAAATGGAGCTAAAATAAATTAGTATAAAAACTACTGTAATTGTTTAGTGCAGTGAACAAGAACTGTAACTCCCATTTTAAGCAGTTTTTTTGGATTTATTCCCCTTTGATTGGTTTTCTAAGAACTTCAGGTAGAGTTTTTGTAATGAGATAGCTCAGATAATTGTTGATTCAAAAATATAAATGTGAAGTCTGAAACTTGTATTGATGTTTTGTAATCTTTATTTTGTTGTTTGTGTCATTAACCTAGCTTGGAGGATTGCTTGTGAAGTATTATGTATTCATTTAAAACCATTAAAAATACACAAGATGGTGGGTTTTAATCTTAGGAGTGATAATTATACAATAATTATTCTAGAAAATTTATGTTAAAGATATCTTTAGATTGTATTAATATTGTGACACTTTAATATTGTATTAATTTTCTCTAGGGGTTTATATTATTTATTTTAACTAATGTATTTCAGCTAAGTTTGTTGTGAAACAATTACTGGCTTTTATTGTGAAGAAATATAAAGCTGTTTAAAGCTATGCTGTTTATTGTTTAAAACTATGAATGGTATAAATTCATTTAAGACTTGTATCACACTTCTTAAAGTGATGATATTGTTAAAAAATAATTTAAATGTCTGTGGCATAGAGCCACAGACATTAACCTGGCTGATTTAGATACTCGCTAAAGTACTTCTGTACTCACTATCGATAAAACTACATATCTGTATTTATGCACTGGGATTTTGAACAAATATTGAAGATTCAAATCAGCTGGGTTAATGTATATGCACCACTGATACTTGAATAATTTATTTTGGTGAACTGCTTTTTTCTTTTTTAAATTAAAAAAAAATTTGGAGTGACATATTTATGAACCCACTGACCCCCCCCCCTCACTATAAATGGACTATAACAAGATATAATCTCAATGTTGGGGTTAATTCTTTCTTTACAAGGTCACTTAGGGTCAATGCCAAATTTCTATGATTAGAAAATAGGATTAGGTTTAAATCTGGTTATTAAAGCACTCCTTCAACTTTCAAAGATCTCTGATTCAATCCTGTAATCTAAACTACTCAAGTGGTGGTCTCAGTCCCGATATAGTCCACAAGGTATTGTGGTATAACATTAACTTAGGCATGTTAATAGTGGCCTGACTGTAGCATGTATATTTCTCATTGATTGGCCATGCAAGTGTTTAGACACTATTGACTGCAGGTCTTAACTTCGCTCTATATTTACGAAAATAACAACAAACAAGTAAATGCAGTACCAGACGTGCAGTTTTTTGACAAATCAGTGAATTCAAGCTAACTATAAATGAAATAAGAATCCATTATTAATAATGTACATAACGTATTTGTCTTCAAACAAAAAAATATTCTCAGACTGCTAAATTTGGAATATGACATGAAAAATATTCTAAAGGAAACTTGGTATGACTGAGCCTGTCTGGTAGAATGACAATTTTCTATGCGCCAAAACCTTTTATACAGACACTCCTACATGAACACGAAAATCTCGTGCAACAACTACAAAATATTTACGATACCGTAAAACCTCTATGTTTTGTGAAGACAAATATTTCACGTTATATTTCAAAACCTGTGAAAAAGATATTCTAACTAGAATGTAAGAAAGTTGAAGTATTTTCAATGGGTCAGTGCAAAACTAGTTTAAGTAAAAATATGATGACTTGTTTTGTGCTGATCCATCAATTGGCTTTAAGGGAAATTGGATTCTAGTTCTTAAATCCACTTCTTATGAATCTTGACTGTTGGTAAAAGGTTTACAAACTTAAAGTAGCAGATTTAAAAGTATTTAAACAAGTGCAGTACCTTGGACAGGGTGCTTAAGTTTTTTAGACGTTTGTTTACACATTCAGTGGTTTCAAAGATATATAACTGTTGCACCTAAAACCTTTACCCAGAAGTGTGGCTCTGATGCCAATGAAAAACTGAGTAGAATATATAGCCCCACTGTTCTCATGAAAGTCCAGCTAAAAATGCATAGTGCCTTGTTTCAACCATAAAAGAAATATAAATTTATAAAATTATGTTCTTAAATTCTTATCTTGAATAGAATATCTGTTCCGTTATATTCTGATCTATACCCAGTAATTAGTCTAATTTTTCTAAATAAGGTAAAATCCTGGTTTTGATGGCTGTACAATTTATCACCCGTGGGATAAAGATTAAATACGAAAATTCTGTGAATAGTTATCATGTTGAAGTTCTGAACTTGTCAGACACACTCCTTTCTTACTGGAAAAAACCCTTAGGTTCTTCGATACAAAAATAACTACAGTGAAACCTCTACTTAAAGACAAGCAGTTGATCCAATCTTTAGATCTTGTTCTTAAATACAACTTTTTAAGACTTTCACCCCATTTGAATGCAGTGTCCTGGCCTATGTCCTTAAACATTTGATTTTTACTCAAAGAAAGTTTTTATTTGCCAATATAAGCTGAGTGGGATGTACTCTTCTTTCTTCCTTGGGATTGAAAAAGATGCTGTTTGCCTTATCACAAGAACAAAATCAGAGTCACTGGGCACTGGAAATTATAGCAAAAAGATGTGATGGCATATAATATTATACTTTAAGGCTTAGAAAAGCACTATTGCTTTTTTGTATCATTCTTGAAAAACAACAGTCTGAAATGTAGTTTGAAGTTGAATATAAAGCAAAAGAAAATAATTACCGCTAAATTGAAAAAGATGATTTCACAAGGTACACTCTGGCCAGGTTTCTTTATGAGGTATTGCTAAGGAAATTGTCCATTATAACAGTACTCCTGTAACCACATTAAGCTGGAAGCAGGTCATTTTTCTGACACGTCCAATTTCTATATTACTGAAAGGTTAATTAGTAAGCTTAAGGATTGTATAAGAAACCAGATATTGTGGGTTTAGCACAAAACAGTCGTAACTCTATATAAAAAAAAGGGTTTAGTTATGAGCGTTTTGCGCTAAACCCGCAATATATTATCATTATTATATCACCATCTAACATATCTCCATGGTTATTGCCAAGAGTATTAAACATAATTATATATAGACACATGGTGTTGAGTTTACTCAAAGACCTTCTGTCAGTAACAATGTGCTGCTAGAAGCCTGCAAGTGATAGCATTGTCAAGACGAAATTATCAATATTTTCTTTCATTGTTACTTCTATACTTTCTTTGATAATGCCTTACAGCTTGTACACGTCCAGTCTGTAAGATTCTATTTCTCTTAGAAGAGAATATAGGCTATTATATACAGGAAGTAAGTGGAGAAAATAGATTATTAATGTCTAGGTTTTGTGTCTGACTGACTGTCAGTCTGTTTGTGAGATATTTTGTATTTATCTTGTCAATTGAGGCTGAGCAGTTTGACATAGTTTGATCAAACTTGGTTAATTGCTCATCTGAGAACAAAGTGATAATGTATTTAGTTTGGTAGGTGGTCAGGCATTCTGAAGTTGTATTTTAGTTGAGTTTTACACCATAGCAACTCATTGCTTCTGTCGTCTTACATTGTCAATATTTCCTTTGTAGCACTTTAAAGGTCACAGTTATGTTCCAATTTTCATCAAACTTGGTTAATTGCTCAAAGTGATGATGTAGAACTATTTAGGTTGGTAGGTTGTCTGGCATCTGTAGTTGTATTTTAGTTGAGTTTTACACCAACACTTTGCATCTTTGTCTTGCATTGTCAATGTTTTCTTGGTAACACTTTTGAGGTCACATTTATCCTTCTATTTTCATTAAAGATGGTCAGAAGTTTCTTGTCAGTAAAATGTTACATAATAAAAAACCAAATTAGTCAACTTTCCCAACAATAAGAATTAAGAAATAAGTAAAATTTCATTGCCATAAATCAATTTCCACCAGTCTTGGACTTAGGGCTTGTGGGTTCCATGTGTCCCAGGCTTCAGGCTTTAGTGGGTTAAGACATTGATTGTATCACATAGGTTTGAATATCTTTAAATCTTAAAATTCAGGCTATTTTATCAGTGTACCAATGTTTTAAGTCTTAAAGCCAGATTAGTGTATTCAATTATTCTTATGTTTTCATCAGAACTCTGACGTTAACAACTTAAGGTGTGAATGTCAGTAAGTGACAGCTTAATAAATCATTGACCAGACACCAACTGACCATTATACCTACTGACCATTAATAAATATATTGACCATTTGGATATTATATAGTTTATGTAGACAAGAAGTTTTTAAGGGGCTTATAACACTATAAGCAGGTTTTCAGGTATACTTATTTTAAGTTGTTATATTAAATCAATGGATTTATTAGTTCATTAATTTTGATCGTTGATCATTTTAAACTAAATCAAAGTGTAATTTAAGTGTGGGTGATTTCTCTTAATATTGCATTGTTTTTTTTTCTAATTATTGGATTGATATTGTTTATGATAATTTTGATGATAATAACCGTAAATTGATGCTACAATAATAAGGTATAATTTGTTTTAGCATGATTTTATTCATTAATATTTGTTATTTAGTATTTCACATGTGAAACTGAAGAGATTATCTGAGTTCAAAACTTTTTTGGCTAAAAAAGTATTTTCATATAAAAATAATTGCCTGCTCTTTGAGTAGGGTGAACCTTTTCTTACTTGGTGTTTACAATAAAATGTGTGTTAATCTATTGAAATAATATATTTGATTGTGCCAAAAGCACTTACAGTTAAGTATCAGTCATTGCCTAAAAACCACTAGCCTGATGTATGAGACTTGTGAAAATCAATTTGGGCTAGTGAGATTTACTTATTACAAATGGTTAGGCTAGTTGTTAATACAATTTTGTCTTTATAAACATAAACTATATATATTATGAAATAATCAATTCTCCCAAGCAAGCAGTTTACCCCAGTCCCAGGCTTAAATGGGTCATTGGGTTAAGGCAAAACTGGGTTATCATGATTTGACAAAGAGTGTCGAAAAAGGCGTCAAACCTTATATTATTCTATCAAAACTATACCACTTTTATTTAAGCCGAGTGAAAAGTACAATAATTCTATATCTAGATCTAACTACCTGTATAATTATATAAGCTCGTAAAACGGATTGATTTTATTGCATATATATATATACTGTAATACATTTATTATTATCACTTTTTATCCCTTTATAACTCTTGTATGACGTCAATGTAACAGTTAATAAAACACAATGTTTTTGTTAGTTGATTCTTGCATTGAAACTTTGTGGTATAGATGCTATTTGGCTACAGAGTTAGGTAACACCTTACAGGTAACATGGTTACAATTGCATGTAACCTGTATATAAGGCCATGGAAATTATTTGTTTGTTTTCTATCCCCTCCTGTCTGCCCCTTTCTCATTAAAAAAGAAAAGTAAAGTAATTGCATTTTATAGTCCAAGTTTCATGCTTATGCACGTTCACAGACTTAACAGCTATTACCCCTGGCCATTGGGCTACTGGTATCTATCTATCAATCAATCTCCCTTGGAAGTCTTTTTACTCCGCTTAGTGCAGCCGACACTTTGGCACAACGGAATAATACCACCCTCGCAGGTACCCATTTACACCTGGGTGAAGTGAACCAATCACAGGTAAATTTCTTGAAATTAGCAGTGCCCATGGTGGGGTCCGAACCCTGGACCTCTCAATCCTTAAGCATGTGTTCCATCACTGGGCTACTGCTCCTATATTACTGTTATTTCAACTCCTGGGAGAAAGCTTTGGTAAAAAAAGATATTGACATTCAAATTACTGTTTTATATTAAACATGATGCTGGCTGGTAGTTGAAACCTGACAGTGTTAAACAGTATATTGGCTCTGTTATTTTTCTCCTATATATAGTTTAATAAAACTCATGATTGTGTTCAAAATAATAGAAAAAGAAAATTACACTCATTGCTTTAACTTTATTTCCCAAAAATGATGATTGATTTAGGATAATGAAAATCGCTTATTCCATATTGTCAGGCAAGTTGATAATTTTGCTTTGTCCTACTGTAAATTGGACTTGTACTGTAGAAAATTTAAAGCCCCATTATTAAAAGAAACACTGTTTTTTTTAGGACTGCCATTAAAATAAACATGTATCTACTTCAAACACCTCTAATGAACAATTTTTTTAATTAAATAGAAATATTGCTGAAATATGTTTATATTATTTATTGCATTTCAAAATGAAGTAGATTGAAACCGAAAGATTAGAATTTGGTTGTCAGTACTTGGAACAATAGTTTTGATCACAGTATGCTCAAGATGAGGTCTTGTTATAAAAAGTAAATGATCCAAATTACATAATTAAGCTCTGAAACTATCTTGGTTCAGGTATATTAAACATTAGCTAATAAATGAATCTAGTGTGCTCTTATAAAGCACCCCACTTTTTTAAGAAATTGACAATTTGTCAAATACAACTTTAGAAAGCAGTATGATTTGAGCAGTTTATTGTGTCCCTAATACATGTTATATTTTGATAACTTTATGTTTTAAAAACAGTTTTCAAGTATACTGTGGATGAATGTATCTTCATATAGTGGCTTTAAGACAAAGGCTGAAATTAAAACTTCCTACACACCTTATACTATTGCAAAATCTATGATAAGTATCTTAACAATAATTTTTCTATGGCCTGACACACGTGTGGCAATTAGGGCTGTCACGATACACCTGTATACCGGTATATTGCAATACGCAACTGGGGCAATATGTTCCGCGGTAGGAATTTAACATACTGGTATTTGGGAATATTTTTTGTTTCAATGAAAAACATTTCCCATCGCAAAATGAAAGTAATGAAATATCAATTTTTCATTGTTCATTCAATTTATGCTTATGTTACAAAAATTTAACCAATGGGGCGCGTTCGATTGGTTGTAGAAAACTTGTGAAAAACATGTTCTTATATCGAATACTTTAGGACAGGAAGTAGTGAAACTACTTGATTGCTAGGACATTCTGCAGCTGAGGGGGTGGTTGTTTCTTTCAACTTAAGCATCTTTTTTATGCAAAAAAGTATCACAGTCCTAAATGACGGTATATACTTAAATACGCTAGATTTTATCAGTAGCTGCATGTAAGATATGCAATGTTTCTTTTAAATACAGCGGATACACAATGACTCTAAAAAACTCACAATATATCATGGTACATATCGCGATACGGTGCTAGTGTATTGCAATATATCGCAATATGCTTCTGGGGTATCGTGACAGCCCTAGTGGCAATATGCATAACAAATCATCGGTTATAATCACAGCAGTAACATGCATCACTGTGAGTATATCAAAACAAAATTGTTAGAAGTTAATTGACATCTATTGCTAATTAGTGTATATATACTAATTTTATAGTTTGTTCGATATCTCACCTGTATAAATATAGACAGCACTACTCACCTACATGATATTGTACATTATTTAGTCTAGAGGTGCATTATATTGACTTTGGCTGATATACTTTATACAGTGTTTGATGTCAAGGAAATATCACATTGCCTTTAATCTAGGTTGGTTGTAGTTTTGTTATTTTGTTTTTGTTATTTGAATATTTTGTTATTTTATTCTTAACTTTCTAATCTATGGAAAAAAACACTTCAAAAGATTTTGTTTCTTTTTGCATATTGTATGTTTGAGGTAATATTGTTGTTTAACTTTCTAATCTATGGAAAAACACTTCAAAAAATTTTGTTTCTTTTTGCATATTGTATGTTTGAGGTAATATTGTTGTTTAACTTTCTAATCTATGGAAAAACACGTCAAAAAATTTTGTTTCTTTTTGCATATTGTATGTTTGAGGTAATATTGTTGTTTAACTTTCTAATCTATGGAAAAAACACGTCAAAAGATTTTTGTTTCTTTTTGCATATTGTATGTTTGAGGTAATATTGTTGTTTAACTTTCTAATCTATGGAAAAACACGTCAAAAGATTTTGTTTCTTTTTGCATATTGTATGTTTGAGGTAATATTGTTGTTTAACTTTCTAATCTATGGAAAAAACACGTCAAAAGATTTTGTTTCTTTTTGCATATTGTATGTTTGAGGTAATATTGTTGTTTAACTTTCTAATCTATGGAAAAACACGTCAAAAGATTTTGTTTCTTTTTGCATATTGTATGTTTGAGGTAATATTGTTGTTTAACTTTCTAATCTATGGAAAAACACGTCAAAAGATTTTGTTTCTTTTTGCATATTGTATGTTTGAGGTAATATTGTTGTTTAACTTTCTAATCTATGGAAAAACACGTCAAAAGATTTTGTTTCTTTTTGCATATTGTATGTTTGAGGTAATATTGTTGTTTAACTTTCTAATCTATGGAAAAAAACACTTCAAAAGATTTTGTTTCTTTTTGAATATTGTATGTTTGAGGTAATATTGTTGTTTAACTTTCTAATCTATGGAAAAAAATACTTCAAAAGATTTTTGTTTCTTTTTGAATATTGTATGTTTGAGGTAATATTGTTTTGTTTTGTGTAAATTTACTTTTCAATGTTAATATTCCAGACGTTTGATTTTTATTGGTAATTGCTTTTCAATGTTGTACCTTTTCAATATTCTATACCGATATATGATTTATATGGATAACTGCAATTATCATTAAAACTTTTATATTGTTTGTGGTTATAGAAATTATTTTTTTTTACAAACCTTGCATCTGAAATCTGCCATACACAATGAGCTGAGATTTATTTAAAAAATATATAGGCAATTGGATTCTATCTACTGACTTTTATTTTTTTATGCTTTGGAAATTGACATTTTTTTATAATAGAAATACCTCAGATAGTTTTGACAATCATAATATTAATATCTCATTTATTAAAAGCAAATTATTGACAGTTGCAATTACTTTTCAATACTGATATTTAATTTGTACAGAATTTCAAGGTTAAATTAAAATTAAATCTGCTATGTGGAGAAAATGATTATATGAACAAATTTGTTACTTATATAGCTTCTGACTTTGATATGATAATTATCTTGATTATCGGCCCAAGTTTAACTAGTTTCAAGCCTTGCAGTTTGCATGTATGCTAATTGCCACATGTTCAGCCACCTTTTGCTAAAGAAGCGTTAACAGAGGTTAGTAAATTGCCTCAAATTAAGTAATCATTAAATTATTTCATTTTAGTATAGCCTGAAAAAAAAAACAGAAACCAGCTACTTCATGTAGGTAGTGTTTTTTTATACAGTGCCATCCATTATAGTTACCTTTACACTTTTGTAAATGTATGATTTGTTTTTAAATTTTTACCAACACTTGATAGATTAAAATCACATTTTCAGATACATGTACATGTATAACAACAGTCATAGAAATTCAGATTAAAATTAGCAAGCAAGTCGGGCTAGTAATTAATGAATTTTTACAAGCCCAAAAATATTTTTACCAGCCCTCAACATATTTTAGTTTTGACACCATAACTGAAAGACAAACATGTTGGTAATTGAAATACACAAGAGGACATCCCTGATTATCATACGCAGTATGTGCATACTGGACAGTGAACTTATTGCACATGAAGCTTGCTCCAAACATAAACTGTCTTCTCAATGAATAGAGCTGCATAGTATTTTATAAGCAAAACAGTAAAGAATGTTTTTTGCAATGTTGATGTGCACAAGCATGTCGGGCTAGTAAAAATGCATTTTTACAAGACCCACTGAAAAACTACTAGTTTTTTGCTGTCGGGCTAGTGCGAATTTCGATCACTGTAACAATTACAGTTGTACGAAGTATTATTACTCTTCTTTCAAATTTTGCAATCTATTTAAACTTAACCAATGCAAAAATACATCTAAAATAAGATTTAATTGTGTTAATGAAAAACCAGCTTTTTTCAAAGTGTAAAGGTAATTTTGGATGGCACTGTATTAATGAGTCCTTAGCTGTCAATGTTTTACAATCATTAGACTGCAAGTGTAATACATATTTATGTGAAAAACATTACTTTGCTAATAGATTTGGTTTAGAACTCAATTGGTGTTCTTTTTCTGCAGAAAAACTTTTGTTACAATGTGGATAAGAAACAGAACAAAATTATCTGATTTTTTCATGAAAATCATGAAAACTTTCCATTATTTTTATGAAAATCATGAAAATGATCTGTTAATTTTATGAAAATCATGAAAATTATCCATTATTTTCATGAAAGTCATGCAATTCAGGTTGATTGTAATTCTGTTTGCACAAAATGTCATTATAAGAGCACTGCTTTACTGATTCCAAAATGCATCTTTACAATCAAGAATTTTTTAAAGGTTGAGAATTATGTATGTTAATGTCGGTGAAAGAACAGCTAACAGAAAAATACAAGGAAAAAAACGAAACTTACAAAATCAAAACCTACAAAATCTACATCCAAAAATGAACTATCAGTATTTGTATGAAATTTTATTTATGACTGTTGTATATAGAATTTCACTCTAATTGCCCATTATGGCAGTAACGGTAGCCTGTCAGAGTAATATTGTTCACTGGGGAACATTCAATCGTTATGGAAACCATTTAGAATATATCAAATGTCATATTTTCATTGCTACATTTCTGGTAAACAAAATTTGTTCAGGGAGCAGAGATGATTGGTTCATACAATTTTATCTTTTCTACTCCATTTGTAGCTCAAAGCTTTTAGTCTAGTAAACAGTGACTTTAAATCTCCTTGAATTAGAAAATTAAATATGCAAAAATAAATGGAAATGGGAGTTGAGGTAATATTGTTTGTGTCCAGACTCTCTTAGGAAACAATATGCTGCCTTGGATCTCCCCTCCCTCTTCTAGAGAAATAATTAATTTTGTCTGCACTCCATTCTGTAGATTAAATCTTTAATCAAAACCCCTTGTTAGAAAACCCTTTTCGCCTGCACTGCGACTCTCCATTATGGATAGAATCCATAGTTTGATAGGCACCTGGCAATTTTGGATCTAAGCCAGCACTCCATTAAATGATTAACAAACTGGATGTTTGACATCATATATAAAGTCATATCATGATCTTTAGTCATATATATAATGTAGGAGTGTTCAGTGCTTACTGAATGTTTACTGATAACTTTGTTACTGTTTTGTGACCTTGTTAGTTGAAATATCTAGGTCATACAAGGTCGACTTTATTGACTTAGTAATTGTCATAAACATTAGACACCTGTCATAATTATATGAAATAATAAAATTGATTTAATATTGCAATGAACTTAGTAAGATCAGGCACTTAAATCAGACAAATTGCGGGCTTAGGGCAATACAGTTGTAACTCACGCTTTATATTTTGAGCTATGAGCGTTTTGTGCTAAGCCTGCGAAATGTTGGATGGGAGAGTGCAGAATCATCCAAATTTGTAGAATTTATGATTGCTGTGAGCCTCTGTTATCACAAGGTTTGATCCTGTCTGTGTACAGGGTGGTAAAGTGAGGCAATTATCACTAGTTTCATTTAGGTACTGGTAGGCATTACTGACATTCATAATTATTCACAAACTTTGTCCAACAAAAATGGTATGAATTTGTTTTTATTTTAGATTTGTATTTTTTTTTGATACATGCATCAATAATTGTAGCCATGCTTTCTAATACCTACTTGTGACTGCTGTTCATTGTCCTATTATTACTGTTTGGTGAAGTTATCAAATAGGTTTTCGGTCTTCAGCTTAAATTTTCTCAAGTACTAGCTGGATTTTTAGCTGGATTTTTCAACTTATTTTTTGGCTTATAGTTTGGCGAAACCTGAGCGGTTGGTGTAATTAACAATTGAGTTAAAGTTTTTTCTTTACCATGCATTTCTGCCATTTATTGTCAGATCTTTATGAAACTTCATACAATGATACATATCATCTGATAAGCAGATTTAGAAAGTAACCACAACTCTACCTGGCTTTATTAAGGATTCTTTCCCTTTGTAATTTTTGCATTAAAGTTTTTAATATGTTGGATATCTTTGTCATTTATGGTCAGATCTTGATGAAAATCTGGTTTTATTGTGGTTTCCACATTACATTTCTTGTCTGTATTATATAGTGAATGGCAAAACTATTAACTAGCCCAACTATTAGAATTAGAAATAAGTAAAATTTCCTAGCCGAAATTTTTATTCACTAGTCCTGGACTTTGGACTAGTGGGTAAAGTTGCTGCCTGGGTTTTTAAGTGTTAATATTGCTGTCTGTATCTCCCCATTTTATTTGAGAAAACCTTTTATCCCCCCCCCCCCTCAGAAAAAAATCTGATTCCAATCCAGAACTTCTCAATGTAACAAACAGGTTTCAAAAACCAATTAAGATAATTGAATTTACTTAGTGTAATTGTTATTTATTACTCCAACAAATATATTGTTTCTCTTATATTGCTTGTATTGTTTTACTCTCAATGTGTTTATTTCATGTTGCTATAAAATAAGGTGTTACAGTAATAGCTAACTCTATTTCTAGCTTGTTTCATTAACTTGTTATTCTATTGTGTTATTTTTATGAGCTTTGTAATTCACCTTAATTCTGTTCTATATAAAGCTCAGCTAAGCTCTATAAAATAAAGTGGTTAATTTCTTGTGATCTAATTTTCTGTTGATCAGGTCTGTTTTTTTTGTTCATTTATTCACAAAGGATATTGCTTTTATCTTGTGATAGATTGAAGCTGTCCCTTCTTAAGGTTGCCAAGAAAAATTTGTGAAGAGTTGTTAGAAAAGTCTTTTTAAACAAACCATTGAGTGGCAACCTCAAACCCTTGGACTCTGGTGGGTAACTCTGGTGGGTAAATCTAGGGTCCCAAAACTCTCTTATACTTATAATTCCTAGAGTGTTTGCCTTATAGCTGGTTTTGTCATTTATGGAAGACAACTCTTGCTAAACCTTAATATAATCATCTGTAGTTGCCTCCCTTAAAACTGATTTATTTCTTTCCATAAAAGTCAACATGCTATCTGCAAAATTGCCTGTTTCACGACATGATTGAGAGTTTCATAAAGAATTACAGATAATAAAAATAAATTTTATTATTATTTTATTTGCCATATTTCTTCTGAGTGACACAGTATTCAGAATTGTATGACACTTTTATTTGATATAACGTAGAATAATATGACTGAGGGTAACAAAATGTATGTATTTAGAAATACAAATATTACCGGTATGCATTCTTGCCAAGTGACAAGTATTTGCAATATACTTGAACTAAAAATTGTAGAACTATATATAATACCATAGATTATTCCATGATTAAAATATAAGCTGTGGTCAAATGATCTATAATGAAACTTGTTTTAATAAAATTTAAATTCATATTTTGGGCGAATTGACTCAGGGGCGAACACTAAAGAGGAGTGCTTTATTCAGTTTTCTTAAGGAAAAGTCTGAGGCATCTGAATAAAGTGTTGATTTATGTCATAAAAATTAAACACTAAATTTAGTAGAAAATGCCCAGAAAAAGCCTTTAAAAGGTCCTAAATTTTTATATGAGAAGTTTGTATAAACCATGTGTTAGAATAAGTTAACAACTGTTTTATTTGTCATAGTTCAAACAATCCTTGTAATTGTTATATATAGGATGAGTCCAAGATAGCAATGTTACCTTACAATAAAACTATGTATCCTGACATAACACTATGTTATCACATTTCTAGGATATGTTGGATTGTACCATCATAACAGAAGGTTATCATGTAGGCTGGTCTGTTTTACTGATTCATCCTGTTGTGTTATTGGTTCAGTTTTTCACTAAAGTCTGTTCGCTCTATATACATATAGATGTATTATGTGCAGACAGTGCAGACCCTGGTTAGAGCTTAAGTATGACTTTGAGGGTTGCCCACAAGACTGTAGTAACTCACTCTTTTATGCAATGCACTTACTGCAGTCTTGTGGGCAACCCTCAACTTATATCAGTGGTCAAAGTTGCAGTTGGACTATGACTCCTCCGACCATATGCTGGAAAATGAAGATGACTTTTTTGTCTAGTAAGTTACAAATCTTGTGAAGATCTTCTGCTGGATACTTAGACTGCAGTGGACACCTTCACCATTTCTCACCCAGGTTATGGTACAGAGTGTGACTGGTTTCTTATGTATCCTCAAAGTCTTTTGTAATTTATCTGTCTGGTTAGTTCGATTTGAAGTGTGTCTAATTGAGAATATTATAGGGGTTGTGGGTTTCATTCTGAGGGGGACTAAATATACCCTCATGGAGTCGGTGGTCTTGAAATACTTTCTGTAGCATTTATCTTGCCCATCACTGTATCATCAGGTAGGGCAGTTGTCAGACTCTGCCTAGTACTAGGTCCAAAGAATGGTCACAGAAAATATTTCATGACCAAATTCCATGAATGTATGTAAATCAAGAAAGAAAATTGAATTCACTATCCCTTAATGTGTGGGCAAATTTGCTACCCAATGAGCCAAGCAAAGAGGGAAAATGTTTTGTAATGTTTTGTTCAAAGATCTTTCTTTTGACTGGTAATATACTTTGACTCTGTTATTTCAGGAAAACTATTTGTCAGGCAAGACTGAGACAATGACATTTATTGCATAGAAAATGTTTTGACGCCTTATTCAGACAGATGAAAATTTTTAAATTTCAAAAATTGGATTAGAATGTTTTTTAAAATATCTTAAATTGCCAGACTGTTTTCACTGTTTGCAAAACAACTTTATTACAAACATTTCAATGTCTTATTTTAAAGGAAAAATAATTTAAAAAATGGGGGGAGGGGGCTTTTTCATGCCGGCAGCCTGTGGTGAGCTAGAAAGCAATTTTTTATATTATTGAATGTACCTTGAACTTAGTTATTGTACCATAGAAGTGCAAACTGTAAAATAACAATTGTTTCTGAGTAAAAAAACAATCCTTGACATTTTTTATTGTAAAGTTGTATTATTGTTTTATGTTTTGATGTAGATACAGGTGACAAGTTCTGGACTTTGGATGATATTTAATAATAATGTAGTTATAATATTGAATTGTATGTAAACAGTCTATGAACCAGCTGTCATTAATATCTAACCCAATTGAGTTAATTAAGGTAAAAGTATCAAATATCTACCCCAATTATGTTAATTAAGGTAAAAGTGATAAATCTACCAAAAAGAGTCACCAGGTGCATATTTTATCTGTACATACTGTATTGTATACCCCCTCTGGCTACTTAGTTAATATCGTATAGCTGTCCAAAATCATTGTCACAATTAACTGTCTGATCTTTATATCACGTAAAGAAATAACCATAGACATTAAATGGCTGGACAGTTGTGACTTTTGTGTTTCGCAATAAAAAAATTTTTATGTGCTGACTTTTGCATCATTTTGTTGCGGTAACTGGTGCAAGGTATTGTCAGAGGTGGTCAATACTTGTTAGATGATATTACTGACCGCTAGTTTTGGTCAATGGATTAGATTATATTGAACTATGGTTATAATAGTCTTGTTTTTGGATGTATGTTTGGTGTGAAGTGATTTTGTATTGTGTATTTGTTTGTTTGCACTGGGTGCACCTATAAATATTTATATGGGATCATCTGATTTAAAATTACATCATATCATTGTTTGCTATTGAATTTTGAATGATAATATTTATCTGTTATTGCTTTTATAAGTGTGAAAAATAACAAAAACTTGGTGCAGATTTACATTAATCTTTTTTTTACATTTCTTTTCTTAAATATTAGAACTCTTTTGTAAAGTATTTAAACTTTTCTGTTTTCAAAAATATATGATTATTATTCATATTTCATGTATATAAGTATTGAATTAGCTGTCAGTGAATTAGAAAAAAATCAATTTTTGGAGCTGTTTACTTATCTTTGTTTTCCTCTTTCTAGCACAAAATTGGTAAATAAAAATGTTTTATGTGTCAGCTTATTGAAATGTAAATATTTTGTCACAAATTTTATTCTTAAAGGATAATCTACCTTTGTTGTTAAAACTGTTGTTTACTGTTTTAATCTATGTCTTGTGGTGTTAACAACAGTCTTTTATTAACTTGACAGAATTTAGATTAAGAATTAACAGAATAAAACACATTTATTTCGCATGAAAACTGGACAGTTGATAGTGCTTTACAATGAAATACATGCTATGAAATTAATGCTGAAACAAGTTCTAACAAATATATAATTTTTACATATTAAAGGAATTAAGGACTAGGATTAGGATAATTTTGTTTAATTGGATAATCTCTGTGTTTGTGTATTTCATACTTAATCATTGGTTTTTTCCTATCACAGGTTTTTACCTTGACAGAAAAACCTTTAAATTTATCAGTAACTAAAATAGTAGCTACTGTAAGTTTAAATGACAACATTTTCTGATTAGATTTCTAGGTTATCTCTTAATTCTGCAGTTAGTTTGCAATTGGACAATATTGTGTTTATCTCCTTTCTGCAGGTTTAGATTAATTTATACCAGTTCTGAAGTTGGTCGGAAAACATTTTGAAATAATTTATTACATTATTGATAAAGAAGTTGAAATTGGGGTCAGTGACACTTAAGATTACCTGAATAACGGTGGTAAATTACAAGAACACTGCATTGTCGAGTTTAAAACTGTCAAGCGGAGAGTCGCAATATGTGAAAGCCTGTGACTGTAAATATGAAAATCCATGACTGTAAATTGAGCTGACTGTAAATTGAGCGTATCTACTTGTATTTACCTACAGTGTTTACATCTGAACTGTTTTGTATAGTGATCTACCGATATACTAGTTCACCAATACAGTGTTTTCTTTCATTCATACTGAAAATTTATATTGTGGTGAAAACATACACTTGGTACATGGATTGTTATGAGTTGTCGTTTGTGGATTTAAATTAATTAACAACACGCAAAACAGGATTTTGATTATATAATAGTGACATATTTTGCGTAGTTTTATTTTGGAAGTTATTTTTGTATGAAAAATGAGATATTTGACTAAACATTCACAAGTAAACCTGAACAGCTGATATATTTTGTGGGTTTTTTGGTATTTTTACATATTTGTCCATTTGATCAGTCTTGATGAAGGAAAAAACAAAAAAGAATAAGCCAAAGGGTGAAAAAGTTATGGGTGAACACGGAACTACAGTATTCAGTAGATGGATGAAAAAATTTATTATAGCGTAAGTAATATTAATCTGATTGTCTTGTTTCCTTCTGAAAAATCTGATGGTTTGAGCTTTTGTATGCAACTAAATTTGAGTTCATTTTTGTATCAAAATGCTTTGGATGTCTTTATTGTTGTGGTCATAGTAAGACCTGGATGTGAACATTGAGACTTGTACTTTATTATTTAAGTTTCAAAATGTTGCGAATCAAATTGTGCTGATAATCAATGCTCCAGCTCTTTTTTTTCAATTTGCAAGAAATTGAAATTTTGATTGAACTGTACGAAGACCTGTTTTGATTCAGTTTTTGATTTCATATATTTTCCAGTTGTTTTTGTCAGGCAATCTTATATGTTGTCGAGCTGTTCTCTTAATCAGATTTCGACATAGTTTTTGTATTTCATCCTGCAAAAGGAAAAAGGGAAAGTTGGGGACCAATATTGCCATTTGTCCACCTGCTTGCTAAGTTAGATGATCTACCATCTTAGCTTAAGATTATCAGGCTGATGAATATCACTGACAATTAAAATTTACAAATGATTTGTACAACCTTCTTGCCATAAAGATAAGATTTTTTAAGATGGAAAATTTAATAAAAGTCATTTAAAGGAAATAACAAGAATGGTTTTAACATACTTCTAGGAATATTTGAATAATTAATGTAAAATATAATATTCACATTCTCATTAAATGAATAATATCATTGAAAATTTGTCACGCCTTAGACTATAATGTTTCAATTGTATTATTATTAACGTCTATAAATTGAACATTGTATTTTCCTTACACTTCATTTCATAGTCTAATTGAGATGTAACAGAAACTCATCTTGGTTCATTTATCATCATTAAAATAATGTAAATATTTCCTATTGTAACCCTAGAGATGTATGATATTGTTTTCTGTTGCTATATAGAGGAAGAGCTAACAAACAATTAAACTGTAGGATGTTTTAATGTATTTGTAGCTATATTAAGGCAAAGCTAACAATGAATGTTTGATAGATTGTGTACAATTATTGTTACATGTTTAAAAAAGACCATATAACTGGGGAACGTTTATTTATCTTTTGTCTCTCTGTTGAAGGCGAGCAATTATTAATTTATTTACATTGGCTGTGGTTTTTATCAATCAATTTGTACGATAGCTGGTTATATAAATATATTTGCCAGTGTGCTAAGCTGGCTGCCATACAGCCATGGTTACCAACTGTTAGATATCCATTTTGTATTTGTTGTCATTTTTTTGCACACCTGAAAGAAACATATTGTATATAAAGTAAGTATTTATTCCTTGAATAGAATCTATTATAATCGAAAACGATTTCCATTACTTAGTTTGACAAAACTGTATGTACCAATGTTTTCAACTTGTCAAACAAAAATGCATCATCATTTGGGCGGAGTTATTACTTAAAAAATTTGTATTCAAAACAGCTCAAGTGATATACTCATCGTTTTGATTGAGAATGTGCTCACGCAATGTTAGTGTATTAGCATATATATATCTATGGTTGTTATTTTTGTCTATGTAAAGTTTAAGGCTCCTGGTGGTACAATTTATGCTTTCATCTTAAACTTCGGTACGCCTTAATTAGTCATTCAGTTTCAATTTATGTATTCATCTATCTGTTGATGCATTAAATGCAATACTTATTTTTTGTATATTTATTCATCACTCTGTCAATCATTTGTGCCTCTATCACAAACTGTGTGTGTGATTTTTAACGAAGTTTGTTAACTTCTGCATTTCATCACCAGGTTTCTTCTATATTGTGTGTTTGATAAAAGCAATTAGGATAATAAAGTGTGATGTAAAGTTGCTTAAGTCATTGTCATCACTCATATTGTTTGTACTGAATCCAACTCTTGCTAAATGAAGTTGACTGTCATGAACAATGCGTGAATATCTCATGACTACAGTTCATTTCCATAATGCAATGAAATTTCGCTTAAATGCCCTAAAGTGCAAATGGGACTCTAATTCTTGAAAAATGATTTTAAAAGTCAACAGACTGACCAAGAGGGCTTAGTTTAAAACGGTCGTAACTCAATTTAAAAAAAGAAGGAATTACAACTGTTTTGCACCAAGTCCACAATATTGAAGGAGAGTATGATTATAACCAAACTAAAACTTAAGCTTACCTAGACAATGATTTTGATACTTTGTATCAAAATTTCTATGTTTTTTGGCATGCATCAAGGGGAACAATCCATAGGGAATGTTAGGATTGATCTCCCTGGAGACAATATCACACTCAGGCTTCAGGTCAGTTCAGAAAAAATGACAAAATTGTTGTAAGAAACTACATGTATAATGAGTCAGTACAAAACTAGTCTAACTACATTTAAACCAAGAAGTGATGTAGACTTAGTCTGTGCAACCGGGTTGGTAGCGCGCTGGGATTTGGAATCTTGTGTCCTGAGGGGGGACAGGTTCGAATCCCGCATGGGAGGTTATACTCTCCCATAAAAAGTTGACAATAATGTCATTTTCCCTTCATTAATAAGGTATATGAATAATACTATATGGAGAAGTTTCCAGCCTTGTGGGAGGGTAGGAGTGTACTTGTTATAGACAAGGGTCTAGGAAAGCTAGGTTAGGTGCGCTGGACACCGTAAAATGACCAAATTGTGTTGACATGGCATTAAACCCAGTTAAATGAAATGAAAATGAACTTAGTCTGCGCCAAGTCATTGACTAGTGTCTAGAATAATGTAATGTATCAAACGATGATATGATAATTGCTTAGTCTGCTGTTTATAACATACTGGTACTATCTAAATGTTAATTATTCAACATTACCATGATATTTGACATCATGATCTTACGGTTGTTAACCTACTTGTTATAGTGTTTTTGATGACCTTGTGGTAGTCGAAAATAAAGGTCCAATAACCATTGTCTTAAACGACCACTTTCTTTCCCTTGAGTAGTCTCTTAACACAAGATCCAATGTAGTTTTAATATAAGTAAAACTCGCGTATAAATTCCCACGTAAAGACCACCTTTGTTAATGCAAAATCAAGCAATTTTTAACAATTTTTAGGTCCCAAGTTGTTAATTTGAGGAGAGATAGGTCTATATATCAAGATCATTTTGCTACTAAGACCCTTAATTATGATGGTCCTAATAGAGAAACTTATATTAAGGAGTATGTCTTGTGTCAGAACTCCTCTAAAAAAATTATGAACATGGGAAAAATCACAATGGGTCAAACAGCCTTAATACTATCCAGAATACATGTCTCTAGGTCTATATGTTTAATTTGGCATTGTTTAAATATTTGACTTCTCCATTTTGTTATTGTCTTTTAGTTCACTTTGGAGTGTTCAAATATTTTAGATTTTCCACAATCTAGATTAATCAAATATTTGGGTTCTCCAATTGAGTGATTTTATGTGAATAATAGGATGCTATTTACTTGTTTAATACACAATGATAAACATGACTACAGAATCATAACAAATAATGATGATAAAATCCAGTTTTAATGAGTGATAAATTAGGTCATTTATGACTAATGTACTTAATGCCTTGCCTTAACTCTCGGCATACATTGATGTTCAAAGAACAAACATTATGTTAAGCGTAATAAACCGTTACTTCAAAGATATAAGCTCCAATATAAAAGGTTGTCCTAACTTTGTAATATTAGTAATTCTGGGTAATTTACATCTTGAAATTAGCTCATTTATGTAGGTATAACACCACTAAAAATTGGTTAGTGACCTTATATTTTGTCATGAATAGGCTAAACACCACTAAGTAATGTCAGAGCCATGGTCTATTACCTTATAATTTTTGTCATGAATTTTTAGCTTAACATCAGTAAAATTGCCAAGATTGTGTCTAAATGTTCTTCATCATTATTTAGGGTAAACACCACTAAAAATTCTAAAGTTGTGGTCTGTGACCTAACATTTGTTATCTTCTTGTACATGAGTACATAAACTAAACAGACATCATTAATTAACCATGACTGCGGGCATGCAATTGTTGGTCTGTGCATTGACAATATACAGTCTGTAAAATACACTATATATAGCATACGTTCAATATCTTGGATGAAAATTTTACCTGAATGAATAAGGGATATGGAAAATTTTGTCCTCTCATTCACAATGGATTAGACCAGGACTAAGACTGATGTTAAACTCAATATTTATGAATATTTATCTGTCTTACAGACCAATTTGTCTTATAAAATGCTAATAAAAAGATTTTTTTAATACTGATATATTTACCTCTAATGTATTGGAGACTATAAGTCTGATAAGTTAAAATCAGGATGCAGACAATTGTCCTTTAAATTTTAATAAAATATTAAAGATTAATATTGTTAAGACCTTAGAAAATTTAGTACTTGTATAGATGACCTAACTGACAAGGTCAGTGAGAAAAGCCTATGATTCGTCCTATCATGCTGACCTTTGTTTGAGCTCAAGGTGATGAATGTAATGTGAAACTGTCATTGTAATGCCATATTCGCACATTTTCAGATGGTTATTTCTGACTGGTAGTTGTGGAGGTTGTCACAATTCTTATAAATTAATGTTTCATTGGTGATAGTGGATTCACCCAATATTGCTTATTTTAACATGTTCAGGCTATTGGGATAGCCGTACAACTGGCGCCAATTTTACTTGTTTTTTACTGACAGTACACATGCAGAACAATATGCGACCATTGTATTATTATAAATGAAAACAATAAACCAAAATATGATAATTTTACCTAAGAACCTTGCATTTATTCATATGGTATTTTCACCCTGGAACATTAAAGTTCTAGATTTCATATTAAGTGCAAGTTTCACATAATTCATAAAAAGATGATTCCCTGTAGACATTTTATCAATGGTCATGATGGTCAGATTAGCTGTCATAAACTTTTATGATTTGTATATCTACAGAATGACCTGTCAACACATCTTATCTATTATGTACAATGAATATTCTATGGCCACAGACAAATTAGTTTGGAGACTCTTTGTGTCTCTATATTGTTTTCTATGACTCAAATCTGTATTGACATAGATGATGTCTGTTGTTGATTTGCTTTCAAGATTTCTATGATTTTTGTTAGTATTTGTTGGTGTGATTTTTGTCGTTTTTTTTTTCTCCTGTTTAATTTGTGGTTGTATATATAGATACAATATAAGAAATAGAACAGTAAATCTTATTACTGAGCGTTTTTACTGTCATGCAGCTATAATTTATACATTAGTTGATTATGGTTAAGAATCTTGGGGTTTTGTTTTGATTCTATGGATTCAATGGGCAATGCATACTAAACATTGTCTTTTTTCTAATCATTTATGCAGTATACTTATTGTTTAGATTTACAGTTAAAATAATTTCCTCATAGACATTGTCATAAGCATGGGCATGGAATAATCTGTGAAAATGACAATTCTTAAGATTATGAAACATGTGTTTCTAGTGTTTTTATCCTCCTATTCCAGAACAACCTTCGTCAGTAATTGAATTATAACAAAAAACGTTATTGTTTCCTTGAGTTGTTTTCTACTGGTATACCCTTTGTTGTAGCACAATCATGGTACTCGCTGTATTTAGAATTACAATCTTGTAAGCCAGTGGTGCTTTTCACAAAAATACTTACAAAAAAATTTTTCGTAAGTCAATTTCATATCATTAGCAGTTCAAAGTCAGATTGATAATAAGCATAACTATGATATGATATTCAAAAGGTATACACTATTCTACTCAATTCTATAATATTTGGAATTGATAAGCCAAAAAGGAGCGTATTATTAATGTTTCTTGCTTTTGACTTACATAGTTTTTTTTCGTAAGAATTTTGTGAAAAGCACCGCAGGTCTACTTTGCTGCACATAATTATCTGAAAATTTTAACTGGAGAAAGCAACAGAGACATGTTGTAAATTATAATATTATTGATGTAATTATCCGTTGTGAGTGTTGTTGTTTTGTTTTGTTGTTTATTACATGTTACACCATTGTAATAGAAAAAAGTAATGAAAAATAAGGATTAGTGATCAATAAAGTGATCATAGTAGTTAAGAAACAAGTGGGTTTTTAATTGTAATAGATACTGAATTGAGTATATAATGGAATATTGTACATACTATAATAATTAACAAATGTTATGTAATATTTGGTTAATCAATGTTTTTTACATCTTGTATTTTCAGTCCTGAAGTAAAGTCTTTCCTGGCGCTAGATAATCCAAGAAATGCTCCTGATTCATCAGATTCAGACTTAAGTATTGAATCAAGTGACAGCATGGTAAGTTTCTTTATTAATAATTCTTTATCAATGTTATTAAAAATAATCAAGGTTGAAATTGCCCTGGATGCATATTAGTTAACAATCGTATGCTTCGCTTGGCTAACTTTTTTAACAATGTACTAAGTAAATTAGCTTAACCACTTGAATATAATATATTACTTCGATTTCTTCATTTGGCAAGTGTATCCGGGAACTGATACGAAAGTTAATTTAGGGCAAGTTTAATATTGTTTACTAGTACATAGTTTGAAACAACTCATTGTGTTTATTTGTAGATTTTATTTTTTATTAATAATTTGAATTCTTGAATATTAACAAGATTTTTTATGTCTTGGCTGCTCATTCCTGATTTGGTTTTAAAATTAGGCATTCATTGTTCTTCTGAACTCTTTCGATTTTTAATTTTTGCAGCATATTTATCAATATTGCTAACCAGGTAATTATAAAGTTTAATTAAAGGTGAACATCAGCTAACTAAAATGTTGTTAAAATGTCTTAATTATTTATGGTTTGGGGCAAAATTGAGTCAAGATCAATTGACCATTGACTGGCTGTAGTAAATATTTCATTAATGATCATGAATTTAGTTATTTCACTGTCATATAATATTACCATAATATAATTTTAAGAGTTCATTCAGTCTATCTCCTATATGCTATTGTTAGTAATTCACATGTACATATATTTTCACACTTGGCCCTAGAGACATATTATAGTTTATTATCAATATTATGTCATTATAATGATGTCATTGTGATGTCATTATTATCAATTGATGATCTAAATAAGACATCAAACAACAACATTTATTGCCTCCACTGTCTGTAGATCTATATCTTTCATTGTTGTTGTTTTGTTTGTTTGTTTGTTTGTTTGTTTGACTTTAAAAGTTAAAGAGCTAATTTAGCTTGATCATTATAATAATAATAAAAAAAAATAATTATAACATAACATAACATTCGGTTATTGCATAAAATAAACAACATTTATTGCAATACAATTAGGGACTTTAGTCAGTTATCTTTCCCTGATAAAATCTGAAGCAATCCAATTGGCAAGTAGGTCCTTACAGTTGGAATCCTCGGATTTTATCATTGAATTCCTATGTAAGGGTGAAAAAATATTTCACCTAATATCTTTCAGGTTAATGAAGATATTAACAGAAGTAATGGAATCTAGATAGTTCTTTAACTTAAAAATAAATAGCTTGAATTTCAAACAAATTAAATGATATACAAAAAAGTTATTCAAGATCAAATTTGGCAAATTAGCATTGAAAAGTAAGGGTAAAATCCGAGTAATCCAACTAATTAGACCTACCTATTTTGAAGAGTATACAAGGGGAAATAACTGACTAAAGTCCCTATAAATATGAATACAATTACATATACTCGTATATAAAGACATGAAATATATTGAACAGTGTATGGTTTTAGTTTAAGGAGTAAAAGATAAATTTTGAACTATTTTTTTTAATGATAATAACAATAATATTAATAATATTTATAAAAATGATAATAATAAAAATGATAGTAATAATAATAATTGTTTAATTTTAATAATAATGATGATAATGATGTTGGTGATGATAAGATGTGTTTTTGACATGGATTGCGTTAGCGTTACTGTTTTTGAAACAGTATCAATGTAGCTTCGCTGATCCTTTGTAATACAGTTTGTTTGTAAATTTTAGAAGAAAAAGATCATTATAGTCCAACCTCTCTATATGTATTTAGATAAATTTTGCCCTGTTTAATCCATGTCTGGACAGCGTCATCGGCGCTTTGATTTTACAGAGGCAACATAGTAAGAGCCAGCCCAATGTTTCCTATGTTTTTCTCTTTCACTTGTTATAATGAAACTGTCATCATTACAGGAACTTCACATTAATATAAAAACACCTCATGTCATAATTTTAACTGATTGGTGTAAAAAACATTGACCTGAACAAATTTAACATTTTTGTTTTGCATTAGAAATCAATTTCCTATTAAATTTAAATAATTGTCTTTACCATGTTTTGGATGTGAAATTGATCAGATTTTGTGATTACTAAATTTTCATGGACAAATTTTCCCTACAATGGTGTACTAATCATAGTCATATATAAAATTAATGATTCTAAATTTTCTATCCAAATTCTTAATGTAATCAAATTAAACCAACCTGAAGTAAATCATGTACCCTTGAGAATATTTTCAGTTAAATTTGTTACTGCCTCGTCTGTTCAGGCACATTTTGTCGTGAATTATTAATGCTTAATGTCTGAGGATGAATTGATGCGTTAGATGCTTTAGGAAGAAAGTTTGGTTGGTAATTGCTTAGAAATGGTTATTGTCAACCTTGATGCATTTTGAGTCTCATGGAATTTCACAGTTTATTTTAATACAAAATGTTCAATGTTTAGTTGTTTTTTTAAATATTTTTTGCAATATCATGAGTTTTTGCTCTTACAATTGCAGAATATTGTTACTTGAAGCATTTGTTCTAAACATGGTAGTTATTGGTGATCTTTGCACTTTTGTGTTCATGGGAAATTTGTCTATTGTTATTATAGGTTTAAGTTGACAATATAATTTGAAACTTTGTTGTGTAACAATTTTGATCATTTGATATTGAAATCAATTTTGAAAAGACATTATTCTGTTATTCTGTATAGTTTTCTTTAAAGTTCAAAACTTAAGCTTAGACAAGTTGCAGTCTGCAATGTGTCAAGCCTAAAATTTGCTTTCAAATGATTTCTCTAAATTTTCTTATTGGCTAAAAGTGCAACCAAAATTGACTATTTAGACTAGTAGTTTTTGTTCATTAATTTCTTGGCCATCTTTATAATGCCTCATGCAAATTGTATACCTGTATGACTGACAGTACGTTACTGTGCATCAATTTTCATCTTGTCTCTGTAAATTAAATGTCTTGCTGTATCTTAAACAAACTATGTAAGAAAATCTACTATAGGCTAGTTGTATGTTGCAACTCTTTATCTTGATTCAATGCACCTTATAATCAAAGTAATAAAACCAAAACTAACTGAACTTCAAAGGTGCTCAACCAAAAACAATATCTCATAAACTGGACTCCAGCCATTTTAGCTTGGCTCAAGGTCAAACCTGTCAACTATAAGCAATCACTTATTGAGTGCATGATTAATATATTCTCATTCTGTCAAGGTCATGTCTCATTTTTGTATCTTTGACCTTTGAATGGTCCATTTACTATGCTAGTAGCCACTGAATCATAAATGTTGAATATTGTGACACTTAGTAGCCTATATTTTACTATTTATGTATACGCCTACAGGTATAATTGGAAATCAACTCGAAATCAGCGAAATCGCCAAAATCTGTTCGGTCACTTCGCAAGATTAATTAAAAAGCTATACATTATAAGATAAGGATTGATATTTTATACTTTGATATTGTATTTATATGTAGATTAATTTATGTATTTATTATAAATCATGAATTAAAACACTTAAAAGGTTAACATTGGTTGATAATGTTCATACTGTAAATGGTTTAAAAGTAACAATTTGTGGGTTTAGTGCAAAACGGTTGTAACTCAATATAAGAAAAGAGGGAGTTATGACCGTTTTGCCCTAAACTCACAAATTGTACTGGTATAAAAAATTTTGTTTTTCTACTTGCTCATGTGATTCAAAACAATATTTTTTGTTGTCTAAAATACGTCAGAAATAATAATTTCTTGTTATTTTATTTATTTATTTTCTTTTGTTTTTTATTGCAGTAAACCACATTGCGTTCATGGTGTTACGTCATTTTGTTTTTAAATAAATATCTTACAAAATGCCCTGTGGTAAAACAGTGACTTAAAAGTTTTATTTTGCGTTGTAATTGTTGTTTTTCGTAGAAAAGAATTGAAAAGATACATATGCTTTTTGATTTTAAACATCACTGAAACTTTTCCTGTTTTAGTATCTCATGATTAAAATTGTCACGTTTTAAAATCCATTTAGAATGAAAGTGACTTAAGTCTATGTATAGATATGGTAATTGTTTGAAACTTTTGTGATATTCTCAGCATTAACGTTTGTACAAAATGAAATATTACAAAACTAGCAGTTTTCTATATAAGGAGATTTCAATATCACGTTTGTATTCCCAATCATACAAAAAGTCTTTTTATGTTGACATAAATGGTTTGTTGCTGCATTGTCTGTGATGTCTGGCTCAAATTTTATGATTTGAGACTGATGGCCATTATATAATAATAGCCTATAGATACAATGTGCTGCTACCACATTAAACCAAACCAAAATGTATTATTTTTTAATTTGTTACGGTAACTTAAAATGTTTGTACAATATTCATACAAGGCATGATGGGTAATTTCTTCCATTATGTAGATGATGATATCCTGTATATTTTATGTTATAGTAAACACAAACACTTATCGATGGGTCAGCACTAGACGTCTAACTTCATTAAAATAAAGAATGATGTAGACTCGTTTTGCACTTAGCCATCAATATGTAAATGTAACCCGATAAAAATCCATGGTCCCAACTGAGATTCGAACCCACAACCTCTCGAGTTGTAAGCAGACACTCAACCATGTCGCCATAAAAGATCTTGCCTTCAAGTAACAGGTTGACACTTTATTAAATGTCGCAAGATCTATCTGTCAAAATTTTTAACGAACAAAACTTTTATGTTATAGTTAAAATACAAATGCATATGTTAAGGACTATCTGTCGAACAAACTAAAACAAGTACTTGGTATCAAGAACAAGTATGTTACAGTACTGATTAAAAAGATATTTTTAGAAGGTTGTTGAGGTGAGTCAGCAGCTGTACATTAACTACAAAGAGTGTTGATTGTATAAAATAAAAAGTTTTATTTTGATTGACGCACTGAATAAGTTTCCCAAGTGGTGAATCTTAACTAAGTGCAAAATGTAATTATACTGAGTGGTTTCAATCATGTTTTCTGTATGTATTAATGTTAACATATTTGGTACTCGTAAGTACCAGAAAGTAAGAGATTGCTGGTACAGAATAATGCAGCATTAATATTTTCCTTTTAATCAGGTAGAATTGTAATGTTGCTGTAGAGGTGTTCACTGTCATGTAACATCTGAAGTCATGACATGACCATTAAAACAAGTGGGTGGCTTAGCATCCCCCTCTATAATTGTGAAAGTTAGTGGGATTTAAATGAAACTATATTTAGAAAATAATTGTTTTCTTTCCCACTTGACTTATCTTCTTTCCATAAATAATTTGGCTTCCCTTCCCACATCTGGAAATGCTTCATATAAGGTCCTGCATGTCTGTGGTTGTGAAGTCATTGAAATGTTGCCTATTTTGATGATGTCACATGACATTTCAAAAAGTTCAGTGAAAAGCAGGGAGAGAACTGTAACCTTTTAGTTCATTCACACTGCTGAGTTTTCTTGACTGTATACAACAGCATTTCATTTATGAGCTACCATAGTTTTTATTTCATCTATTAATGGGAAAATGAACTGTAATATAATTTATAATGATGAATTTGATGACTTCACATTGTCTGTGTTTCTTCCAATTGCTCTATGAGCATCAGAAATAACAATAAATTGTATCAGCAAAATTATATATAATAAATTATGAAGAAAGGTTATACCATACAGTTTTTGCAATAGATTTTATGCTCCTATTATCATATATTAAGTGACTATGCCAAGGATTTATGATTTATATATCTAACTTCCTGTCGTCTGATAGATGATACTCTTCTTTTTGGAGATGATACTCTTTTTTTTGGAGGAGATTTACTAAGAAAGATAATAATAATAATAATAATAATACTTTTATTCCTCCACAATATAGGAGAGCAAAGAAACATTACAAGATATAACTACAAAGATAGTAAACAAAAAGTTACATAGCACATAGACAATTTCCAGGTACATGTAAACATAAATAGATGCAAACAACATCATACTACTATAGTTCAAATTCCCTCAAGTTCATTTACAGTAATATTTAAATATATCATCCAGATTTAAAATATTCAGTATATAAAATACATTCATAGTAAATCACCATACAACGGATTTAGAGATGATGAACACATTTTACAAATGATCTTAGCAAGTTCTAAATATTTGAGACTACCAGTGATTTGACATGTTGTGGTAGCTAGAGACAGCAGTGACTCACAGCGGCGTCTAGGATCACTGAACATGGTGTTCTGCTGGTCTGTAAGTTTGATCAAGTAGGACAACTCCAATTGAAGTAATTAAGTGTCAATCTGATGTTCTTGTTACTGTTGAATGCAAAATGTCACACAAGGATGGCTTTGTTACTTAGAGTGCAAAATTTTACATAACATTATGACTGTAAATGAACTTAACCAGTTTTTGACTGGACATGTACTGGTTGTGTTTAAAGAATATTGTCTGCAGGCATTGATTGGTTATCTTATGTGACCATAATTCCAATATTGATTCAATTTCTTATATCTTGCTATAACATTACAGGCTAATTTACTAACTGACTTAGGTGATTAGTATAATCAATTATTAATACATTGACTATATGCCAATATAATATATTCATACATTATTAATCTAATATGGTGATCTGGGTCATTCACACCAGTGTTATGTCATGAGACATGCAATATGGTCACTATCCATAATATATAAAGCCACCAGGCTAGTTAAGTTGATAGCACCCAAGTCTTAGCTGGTCAAGGGGTTGTGGGTTTGATTCCTGGGTGGGGCATTCTTTCATGGAGCTTGGTTGTGAAATTATTTCTACAGACATTCTTTCTCCTACCAATGATTCTTAATTATGTAGGACAGTTGTCAGTCACTGAAGAAAGTATGTGCTTAGTAGTTGGTTAATAGTTTAATTCAGAGATTTAGCCTTTCCAGGAGGAGTGAGTAGGTTGACTGACTGCCCTTATATGACCTAAACATTGTGTGCAGCTATGGTGTAAAACCCAACATAACAAAACAAACAAACCATAATATATAAATGATATTGGAATAAATTACTGGGTATACTGTTAGTCTGGCATTAAAATGTTATAGCTAACTCCAATGGCCACTTTCTTAAGCATATCACTAGCAAGCACTTTGTCCCCGGTACCCTTGATTTGATATCGCATACTTTTTGGTGTAAGGAGGGTACCAGAAGACAAAGCACTAAGTAGATTTAATATGACTCTATCTTCAGAGCTAACATTAAATGTTGTTTTCCATGTATCATTTTAAGACCATGTTTCCTTATGTCCATGACATCATGAACATCATGTTGTCCTCAGCAAACTAAAACCTTATGTCTAAGTGCCATCTGATAGAACTTTCAGAAGATTTAACATTCTGGCTTTTGTTTGCCATTTTTGATGTATAACTCCTGAAGGTCATGTTATCAAATCTTATGAAAATGTATTAATGTAATATATAAGGATTAAGGGCTGAAAATAGGTTATAAGACCTTCAATAATATGAACCGCTTACTATCGTACAAACACCTGATCTCGTTCCTCACCTGATTTCGGTCCTTTCATAAAAAAGTTGTTTACTTTGCTAAGTTATTGCGTATGACGTCATCAATTCATGTGCACAATGTCAAGTAAACAATCAACGCAACTACAACTGTCAAACGAGAATAATGCGCAAGAAACAGGTTTTTAGAATAAAAATTTTGTGATGGTGAATATTTTTCAGTAAATCCTTATTACCTTTTTCTGCTCTGTCAGTACAATCCATTAAATATTGTTTAAAAGTATGTTATAATAAAAAAGCACATGGCAGGTAGCCCTTGCTCATAAAGTCACGTGACAGTCATGTAGCAGCTAATGATGACGTCACAAAGAGCCAAATACAGTAGAAGTGCTAAATTAGGTCATCTATTTTTAGCCGCCATGACAGTTTTCAGAAAATGGTCGTGTTTTTTTTTGGAAGAATTTGGATTTTTTTTAAATATAAAATATCAGCAAGTATATGATAATCAAATGGAATATAGATCAAAAGGTTCGTTTTTAATGTATTTTTCTGAAAGTATTGTTGCATTAATTAGAAATGGTTCATTGAGTCCTTAGAGGTGCGAGAACCCGTGTGTCCACCATAATACTTGTGGCTGCTGAATATTGAAAAATCTCCATGTGCCAAAATACAAGTAAATCACAGAGTTATTTTGTATATATATCATAAAACTATGACAATTTCTGGAGGTTGAATGTCCTTTCTTCTAGCTTGTTGGTAATAAATATTATCTGTGACTGTAAGTACATTGTGACTGTTACTTATTATTAGTATAGAGAATTTAATGATGTTATAATGACATAGTTTGAGGGCTGAACGAAACATTATTGTAACTTCCTTTATCTTCAAATGGAGTTACAATAGTGTTTCATTCAGCCCTTGATTGTAACATTACTTACATTAATATATACTAGACCATATATTGCATAATAATATATATGTTAATTATATCAAAAAGACACTTTAAATATCTCATTTTCCTAATGTTTTCCATGAACTAGGCCACGGCTGCAAGGTGTGAAAATGTTGTTTTGTGCTTTTTTTTAATATTTTTTTCTTATGTTTTCCATGGAAAAATACATCAACTGCAAAAATCCTTTTTGACATAATTTTCATCTTTTTCTCTTTATATTTACCTTGAAAAAGACATTGACTGAAGCCTGCAAGTTATAAATAATTGTTCTCTGGCAGAATTTTCTACATTTTTTTCATTCATGATGTCTATCATAAATTAATACATAAATAATAAGATCATGCTCACAACCTACAGGTTAATAAATATTTCTTCTGATGACAAATCTTATACATTTATTTCTAATTTTTCATTTCAGAGTAAAGACAGCAACCCTATAAATCTTGGTCCAAGTGAAAAGAAAAGGTAAATGTTTGACACTATTTTGTGCTTACAGTAAGCACATGGGTGAAAGTTTTCAGTATTAATACTGATTTCAGTATTTTCAGAATAAATTATGTAATGTAATGAACTATGTCTATTTCAGTATTTTGAAAGTAGGTTTTAAGTATTTTCTAAACTTTCAACTTTCACCCATGGCTTACCTAATAGCAGGGACCAGGAAATCGCCGGTTTTTCGGTTTTTGGACCGATTTTTTCAATTTGGACCGATTGAGATTTCAAAATCCTTAAAAAAATCGGTCCGGGAAAAATTCGCTAATTTTGACCTCAAACCATTAATTTCCATAATTTTCAAGAAAACGTATCGATAAAATATTATCAAACAACTATCAGTTGCTAAAACCCACTGTTTACTGATGTAATATCCTGCTTAATTGTCCACAGGTTACACATCAAGGACCCTGTATAACGTATCCATGGTTACAGGTATCATATGGGGTTGAGGCAGTGATATTTTCATTCTGTACACAAACGGTCTGAGTGATATCTTCACCGTCTATTTATAGAATGTGATATTATTTTTTTTGATCGAGCACAGCAAGGTACGCTTGATTTGCACTCGATTAATTTGAAGAACAGCAGAAGAATATGTTCTTACTTAATCGTGTCCATCGAACCGATTACGTTTTTTAATTGGTCTTTTAGAAACCTGTAAACTTGTAAAAAACAATAATCTTTTATAAAGAATGTTTTATGAATAATTAAAGAAAACAATTTAACTGCTTTTGTTGTCAATTCCTGGTTGATGTATTCGTTTAATCTTTAATTTGTTTGACTTGATTCATGATTTATTTTTACGTCTTAAATTGAGGTGTGAATAATAAGAAATTATCTTAGGACATGTATCTACGCAAATTCTTATTAATCAAAGGTACAGTTTTTGGTGATCAAAATTCAACCCTCTCTTCTCCCTTCTTTGGTAAACAAAATTAATGATTACTATTAAATTCCAAATTCAACGAAAATAATTTTCAAAACGAACAATTTTGTCATTAAACTATCTATAAATGGTGTACTATGCACGATTTGATAATCTTTTGTGTTAAAAGAAACCGCTTGAACCATTGTGATGAGATGTTATACATTTTCGAGACCCACGCTAGATCGTCACTTCGTATGAGAAACGTTTGAATATACGTGTGTAATTAAAAAAACTTATCATTATTTTACGTTTTCTTTCTTAATTTAGCGAACGACGCTTAAATGCGAGACATTTACTTTGGATCCGTTTTTCTGCGCATGCGCAGTTAAAATAATTTCCCCACATGACGGAGTTTTCCAACAACATTAGAACTAGATGAAACAGCCTTTTTTCAAGTTCTGTTTATTGAACGACCGACGATTGCGGGGAGTAATTTCGGAAACCACGCTTTTATGCTAGATAGAAGTTAAGTTTTGTAAAAAATTAAACAAACAATGCCAATGTATCGTATGCCTTCCTAATAAAAGGGAGCAAAAAATAAGTACTAACATGGTCGTGAATAAAGTACAGTAAACGGTCGGGTCCGTACGGTACACGTTAAAACCCGTATCCGGTACTCGGACGGCTTTGGACCGATTGACTTCGGCGAATTTCCTGGTCCCTGCCTTATAGTATATAAGTTTTATCTTATGTCAACAAAACAAGTACATTAAACTTGGTGACAGCAATGTTCACTAAGTTTTTACCTGATATGACCTGACCGCAGTGGCCTCTAGTGATACTAGATTACCTACATGGTATAAACATGCTGAGAACCATTTTGAAGGACATTTTCAAAGTCAAATTTGTTATGGTTTTATTTTTAAAAAAAATCAATTTGAATGAAGTTGGTGGGGTTGTGTTTTGAATGAAGTTGGCAAGTCAATGTTTTGAATGAAGCGGTACTATATAAGACTTGTCTTTGTTATGATACAAGTTTGTCTTGAAAAGTTGAATATATCTAGGCATGATTTTGGTGCACCTACTAATTCTGATCATTATCAAGATGCACAAGTGTCTTAATATTTCACCAGGTTTGAAGTAACAGTCAACCTATATACTGAATAAAAAGTCAGTATTGTGTATTGCACTATGTATATATATATATTTCTATTCTCTGTTGTGCTTCATTACAAGCAATAATGGTGCAGCATATACATGATCCACTGTTTTGTTTGGAAATTTTTCCATCAGTAATTGGGGCTTCGTTTTTTTAGCACACTTGTGATTTTTGCCACATTAGTTCTATTGATATATGCAATACAACAACCCACGCTTGTCATACTTACCTGGTAAATGAATCAGTACATTAGTACCAGAGTGTATAGACACATGCTATTCATTATTCCTATGTTATACAATAGTATATAATTATGTTTTATAGAACATTAGTCTCTTGTTTGTTTCGGAAAAAGTACCACTATAGTATTGATGATTGCATTCTGTTCTATAAAATACATGTGCCAGAATGGAAGAAAATTCACATTTTTCTTGTTTTGTTTTATTTTAATGAGGTTTCGTCTGCTCCTCAAGGATGCATTATGTGCAGACTCCTTCTTAATGTTTCTCTGATGATTGCCTTTTATAAGTAAGACTGCCAATGTGGAGATTGGGTGGGGGGGGGGGGGGGTCGGACCCATTCCTGAATTAATATAAGACTTTGTACAGAAAGGTAGAAATGTTGGATTCCGTATGACGTGTTTGATGTTGGATTTCCCTCCTGGGTTGATGCTGTGTTTGAATCTTAAGTACTGGAATATATTTCTTGCAACATAGTTAACAACATATAAGACTAATGGGGACCAAATTGTTTAAAATTAACTTGTGCAAAGAAGTTAGATACTGTGAGCTAAACAACAAATTCAATGGAACATGCTGTTCTATGATAACCTGTCTACAGTCACAATGGCTTGATTCTGTCTGCTCTTTTACTAAATTCCTAAACAAAAAACAATTCGGGTAGATCCACAAATTCTGAAATTTGACTAGACCAAATACTACAGCAAGTACATTTGTGAAGACTTCTTGAATATGTGACCAGACCAACAGACTATGGTTAACCTTCTGAACCTTGGCAATATTGTTTATGGAAATATTTCATGACAAACTCTCCTTTATGAACTGATGTATTGGTCTTTTTAACCCAACATATTACTTCTGTAACCCGATAAAAATCCATGGTCTGAACGGAGATTAGAACCCATGACCTCTGGAGTCGTAAGCAAACACTCTACCACGTCATCATAAGAGCTAGCATGAAGGCAAGGGAGTACAAGTGCAGTATCATACCTCTGCTGTATACATCTCTTCCTTATCAGAATTCATCCTTGAAGTCTTGGAGCTTTATTGTCTGTAGGACTATCTAAGGGTACAATCACATTTATAGTGGGTTATTTACGTTGGGCACCAAATGTAACCTGGTAAAAATCCATGGTCAAACCTACGACCTCTCAGGTCATAGGCGGACACTCTACCACGTTGCCATAAAAGCTAGCTTGAAGGCAAGGTAGTACAAGTGCCGTATTATACCTCTGCTACACTTCTATCATATTTGACAATGAAAATGTTGGCAATGTAAATTCTGTATTAAAATAAAAGTTTTCAATATACAGGTTTGATATTTATTTCACAGCCCACACCAGTTTCAGAGAAATTCAGATTAATGATTCCTGTGAGTCTGTAATTTGTTCAGTTGAATTGCGTGGGTGCATACAGTAACAGATTCTCATTTATCAGACAGTAGTTGTGAATATTTAGTAGTTTTAATATCACTAGATATGGAAAACTTAGTAAAGAATTATCGTATTTCCTTGTTTGTCCATAATTTAGTTCTATGTGTTTTGCTGTTTCACCCATAATAATATGTGGGGTTTATTTCATTCAATTATATTTTATTATCTTTATATAGTCTCTTCCATGTTATGAATGGAATTGACTGTACATGCCTTATGAGATTCGTATAAGCAAATTAGTATTGTTTTCTTACACTCTCAAGCAAACCAGAAAAAAAATCTTTAATAAAAAAGGAAAAAACTTAGCAAAAAATCAATGTATAGTAATTTGGTAAAACTTCAAGTTGCTATTAACATGATATTTTAGTTCATTCTGTTCTATTTTGTTGCTTTCCAGATATTTATACCCCCGCTTCGAAGAAGAGGGGGGTATACTGTTTTACCCTTGTCCGTGTGTGCGTGCGTGTGTGCGTCCGTCCGTCTGTCCGTCCGTCCGTTACAAAATTTCCGTCACAGTTTTCTCAGCAACTATACCATGCAGCAGCCTGAAACTTTGCATATTGCTTCATCCTATAGTCCCATGTGGTGTAAAGCGATTTCATGCTCCTCGCTCATCTACTTCCTGTTTGTCGCATATTTTTAGATTTTGGCGGGGGTATCACTAGTGAGCATTAGCTCACAGATTTACTTGTTTTTCATTCTAGTATTTTGTCATTTCAGTGTAAAGCCAAGTGACTTTGAATTCTTGAAAGTAATTGGGAAAGGCAGCTTTGGGAAGGTAAATGTCTTACTTTATTCCTTATGATCTTCCCACTTTGATTGAACTTTAAGTCTTCATTATTTTCATCATGCACTAAATACAAGTTTCGACGTCATTGAAAGTTTTGATCATTTATCATGCATTGTTTTGATGCACATATCGTCAACAAATTTTACGTCATTAAAATTTAATTACCATTTTTTTCCTGCATATAGGTCAATAGATTTGCATATTAGTTGACTGAAAAATTAGTTTGGATGTAAAAACAACCCACAAAAAACCTTGACTTCTTCACATGATACAATATTTCATTTAAAATTTCTTAGCCTCTTTACTGGGCTTTAATCTATATTGTTTTGAAACATTCAGTCACGCAACCACAATGAAAACTCAGATCTTTTTTGTTCTCATTTGGGAATGATTGCATCATATTAAATTGATAAAACGTAAGAAATTCTCTAAATGAAACCCTATAAACCACAGACATATCACTTGGTAAGGTTTAATTGAGTGGTTTTCATATTGCCCATATTTTGTTATGTATAATTTTCAATGTGATTGATGTTTATGTGGTAGATATTTGATGTTTATTTGGTGTAATTTATGAGTGCCTTTAAAGTTTATGAATTCTTGGAACTAATAAAGTAAGGATGCACGTACGTGAATGCATGGTTTATGGCTTTGTAACAAACAGAGCATACATTGTTGATTGAGACAATAGGACGATGACAATCAAGACTTGAATACTAAATATTACCTTTGCATTCTCTTCATTTCTATGAATTCTAATTAAGTTACTGTTAGGTATAGCTTAATAGTCTATAGTTGAGGTGCAAAGGTAGCAATTCTCTCCATCTCTATACATTTAAGTCAACTTACTCTAAGCTATAGCTACATAGCCAGTAGCTGTGAGACAATAGTAATCTAACCAGTCTTGGAATCTGGAAGGACTTGATTCCCAGCATTGGCTGGTCTTACCTTTAAACGAAAGTCAAGCATTAAGATCAATCCTGTGTTTAAGGAGAAGTTGTTAATTTCGTGTAGATAGGTTAGTGAGAAGTGGTATTTGAAAAGTGTTGAAGAAAGCTGGTTACACCACCTCATGCCAAATTTTGACTGTGACTTTATGTATCTAAATGATTCAAAATGTGTGATGAGCAAAATAAGCTATGTATAGATACCTTTTAACTGTATACAACCTTTTTCTGTTATACATGACATTGCTCAAAATATGAACATAGACTAAATTGGGCGGGTTTTGTGCAAAACCATCGTAACTCAATATATTTTTTAAAAAGAGTGAGTTATGACTGTTTTGCGCTAAACCAGCATAGTGTTTTTGTGTCTGTTACATTAATTTTATCTTAATAGACTATATCCGGAATTCAAATATTTGGGTTTTTCCATGTAGGTACAAACAAACTTTCACTGTTACAATGAAAACACGTGTACAAAGAACAATAGGATTTAATCCATATTTCGTGATTTTCAACAATGATGTGTAACAAACTTTGTTTGTACCTACATCGCACGGACGGAAAAACCCACAAATTTGAGTTCCGAATTAAGTCTATTTCAATGATTCATAATGTTCCATTGATTGACTGAAAATTATTGCTTGGCAAAACATTAACCAATAATTTCTGTTCTACCAAATCACAAAACCACCAGATTTAGAATAATCATTAAGGGACATTGACTTTCAAGTTAATTAAAACTTATTCTTTGCCTTGATATGTTTAGTTTCAATCTTGAAAACTAATTTTCAATGTTTTTTCTCTGACGGTTTTTTTAAGTCAAGGAAATATGTATATGTTCTTACTTAATTTGTTGCATGCCAGATTTTCTACATCAGTGAAAAACATGATATGTTTTATCATGCAAATTAAATATCACATGTTTTTAAATGGATGCTGTTTTACATAAAATTGTTGATTTTACTTTACCTGGTCTGGTTTTTTCTATTCACTGACAATAATGGTTGAAAAGAAAGACATATAATTTTTTTAAGTTACGTAAAGGCATAATAAACTTGACCTACTTTACCTGTATAAGAAACTGGTGATTTAGTAATGTTAACAGACAAGTATGTTACTGATTAGGAAATTAGGCCATAGAAAATTAACTGTATATTCTTCTCCTGAGCAATCTCCTTAAAAGGTTTCTCCACATTACTTTTTTCTTTTGATTCTGAAAAAAAAATCTTACGGGGAAAAGTTTTAGACATTGAAATAATTTTTTATGCATTTAACACAGGCAGATGACTGAAATTCTCAAGCATAAATATGTAATAACTGTAGATACATGTATGCTAGCATATCTGCTTAACAACTATAACCTTAAATATCAGTGGTGTTATTCTCAAAAATTCTTACGAAAAAAATCTTCGTAAGTCAATAGCAAGAAACATTAATAATACCCTAATTTTCTTTGGCTTATCAATTCCAAATATGATAGAATCGTGAAGAATATTGTATACCTTTTGAATATCATATCATAGTTGTGCTTATTATCTATCTGACTTTGAACTGCTAATGATATAAAATTGACTTACGATAACTTTTTTCGTAAAAATTTTTGTGAAAAGGAGCACTGGTCTCCTGTAGTCTTCTCCTAAATCTAAATCTTGAACTATCATATCTCTGACTTACTATGACACTATATTATACATTGTAGGTAATTACTATTTGTATAATATAATAGTTTGGTATTTAAATTAGCAAGATAAATTAAAGTGTAGGCCTGTATAAATGTCAAAATCAGGGGAGATAATATAATAGAAATAATTCAGAATTTCTAGTGAATAAAGTAGGATCACCACATCAGCAACAAACTTGAAAACATATATCTTTAAACTTAGCGGCCAATGTCTTAACTTAGCCAACAAATGATCTACCTTTGGACCTGGTCATTTTTTGTTGTGCCTCTTTTATAGTGGTTGTATTGCTTCCCCTAACTTGGCCATCCATAAGTCTATTTAATAAATTGGCAATCCAATGATCAACCTTTGAACCTGGTCATCTATAGTTTAACCTCTTGGCAAATGGTCATTTAGTATTGACAGTTGACTTGGCCATCCATAATTCTATTGTACAGCTTGGCCATCAGTTGTCCTACCATCAATTGCTAATGGTTGTATTTCATTGTTTCTACTGACATGGCCTGATGCAGTATTCTTACTAATGGCTTGGATCTCAATTAAGATTCATGATTTAGCTTCATTACAGAACAGAACCTTGTAATCATTATTTGAACTCAACTCTCTAGTAGCGTCTAATGTACTTATTCAACTAGACAAATATATTGTTTACAATCTACTCCAAGGTTTATCCTTATATAGGCTCATATGTTATCTTTATGTTTATAAAACCTTCATGGTCTTGTTACAGACTTTATCTTTTTATAAGTTCAAGTTCAGGACACATGACAGATTGTCTTAAGTTCATTTACTTATCCTTCAAACTTGTAGTACATTGTGCAGTTACTGTTCTGAATTTTAAAATCTTACAAATTTTATCTCTGTATGACTTGAGGTTAAAGGTCGTTAACTTTTCAGAATTATTTACTTTAAGTCCTGTGGAAATGTTTTTTGTTGATACAAATACAGAATATGTACAAATAAGTTTTGATAATGTATAGTTTATATAGTTTCACTATTGTGAATGATAATCTTATTTATACTAGATTGAAAGAATTTTTTTACGCTTGCTGCCAATTTTAAGTCATTGACTTTCTTTGGATTATTTGGGTTAATTTAAAGTCTTTAGGTTCCACTGTCTCTGACCGGTCAACTCCATGATAAAGTTATTGAAAATATGGTTGATGTGATTACAATTCCAAAATCAGCCTTATCTAAAATATTTACACTAGTTTAAAGAATTTTTGACTTTCTAATAGCTGAATTTTCTCAAAGACCGATTTTTTCTCAAATTCATTTGAAATAAATTTTGGTTTGATAGTTAAACTATTTCAATTATTTCTGACAAATCAATTATTACAATTATACTGATAGTGACACAAATTGTTACTAAGATAAAGTTGATAATAATGATGATAATGGTGATGATGTTGACAATAATGACTATTATGATAATGAAATTGATAATGATGATGATAGTATTGCTGATGATGATTATGATTATGATTATGAATCTAAAAGGCCTAAATCAGGCTGTGCTTATTTTTAGCCGGATTTCTGAACTAAAAAATTCAGCTTATTGTTTGGCAAAACCCGGGTGGGAGGGTATTTACTCTGATATTTGGCAGCTTAAACAATAACAAACATACATTCTGGTCCTTACAAAATTGGCGTCACTATAAGGAGTGTAAGCTACCCTGGGATTAATGATTTATACAAATGAGTAAGGGATTGACTTATATTATAATTATTGCTGCTTTTTCCGACTGTTTTAGTTATAACTTCTATATCAATTAGTATACCATCATAAAACAATTCTAAAAGTGAAAAAACCTCTTAGCATTGTAGAATAGGTGTTTAAATAACACTGAACAACATTAGTGCAAGCTATTTTTAGAAACTGATTTGACAGGTTTTATTTTTGCTTCACAAATTAGGACAACCAGAGAACACTGTTTCAAAACAACTTGTCATGTTTAAAATACTTAGATTTATGTCTATGTTATCTGATTTTTATAGATAATTTATGTCACCTGTATTTATAGAGTGATAAATAATATTGACCAAGTGTGCCTTAAATAGTTGTATTACAGTTTTGTAGACCTAAGTTTAAGTTTGTTTTCTTATTGTTTAACAATCTCAAACCTGAATGACTGATATATCCCAGGTTTAGCGCAAAACAGTCGTAACTCACTCTTTTCTTATATTAAGTTATGACCATTTTGCCCAAAAACCTGCTAATTATGACCATACATTGTATAAGAAATTATTTTTGCAAGTAAAATGGGACCAGAGAAAACAAGGAGCCAGTTACCACTTTTCATTTTCATACTAAACTCCTCTAATTAACATACACAAATACATCTTTATTGGGCAAAAATGGCATTACATTATTTCTTTGGCCATTTACAATATCCTTGGCAAAGACCACACATTCAAGACTAACAGATATATAAAAAAGACAATATTAGATATTACAAAGCAGTTATATCAATATTGTAATAAAACATAATACAATAAATGAAGCAAAAGAAACAATTACAAAATGTTTAAAAACAACAAAAATTCTGATTGCATAGCATGATTGTCATGACACTTTTTGTCAAGTCCTTCAATGTTGATGGTGCTTGTTCTTCAAAGTCCCTCCATAGTAATTCTCCCTGCTACCACTCTGTCAAGTTTCTTCTGTTAAAATTTATACATTCTGTCAGAGTCACATGTTTATGACTTGTTGTGTCAATGATATGGAATCTTGAATGTTTATATGAGAGGAACATTTTATGACTACTTGTTTCTACTTTATAATAAATCAAACCGTTATTTAGAACAGTTTTGTTTTTGTTATTGTTTATACAAGTAAAAGATATACAAAATTCAAGAGAATATATGATGGAACTATGCCTGACTTACGAAGTGGCCCACTTGAACTAAGTTAATGAAGAAAGAGCACTCTGTTTATTCTAGTCCTATATTGAACTCTGTGAGACCTGGTAACAAGGTGATAAAAAGGCTATCCAAACTTCAAAATACCCCATATACCAAAAGGAAAATGAGAATTTTGAAAAACCAGCTTGTGTTTTCTGGGACTTAATATTTCATTAGATTGTCTTGTGGACTTGGTACCAACTTCTGCAATTTGTTCAAATGTCATTGTACAGTGACCATACAATGAATGTGATACAGACATAGACAGCTCCTTCCTATGTTTTCTTTAATACTAGACTTTTGTATAAAAAACATTCCACGCTTATCTCATGAATTCTCCTAACTTTGACCTTGACATTAGTCATGAACGAAACAAATAATGAATGCCATTATTTATTGTTTTCTCACACTTGCCACTGCCAGATACCTGTCTTAAATCTCTGGTCAGTGTTGGTCAGTGGCATGTTAAACCTATTTTTATTGATTCTTTGCCAAAAAGTGTTACACAAAATACAATGTAGATATTGTACTTAACCTGTAATACTATTTTTGCTGACTTTTGACCAGTCATTAACATTACCTGTACAGAATTGTCTCCCTTACCTGTGCTACTATAATTATAAAGATTATCTCCCTTGATTCCTCTCTAGATTAAGTTAAACTTATTGAAATGTTCTAATTGCTCTGTGTGTTATACGACCAATGTCTTTAAAGTCTATTCTGATTAAATTAAATGAGCACCAAAAGCCTTTAATTAAAAATGTGCTTAAGTTTGTCTTTTAAGATTAAAAAAAGGAACACAGCAAAGTTTGTTGGTACCATACTCCATTTTTAAGGAACTTTCATTAAACTCTTTTACCATGTCTGTTAGCCTTATAATGAAGATTTGTTTGCTATAATTTAGAGAACCTTGTATGGAACTTGATTATACAATACAGATAACTAATAATTGTGTTCTTCAAACAACACTTACTATAAATGACTGTAATTAATACTAGTACATACAAGTCTTTAGGATCAATTAATTTTTATAGACTTTTACTTATATCTTATTTAATTAACTTTTTTAGAAATAAATTCTATACACTTTTCATAACTCAATTTAATACTTATAGAAGTTTTCATGGCTAGACATAAAAATAATGGAGGCCCTTAAGTCTTGTTCATATTTTGTGACAACATTCTATAAGTGCACTTAAAACATATGGTTGATACAGATAATGGTAGGCATTTCACAGGTTTAAGGGAAAACAGTTGTAACTCAATATAAGAAAAAAGTGAGGTACGTCTGTTTTGCGCTAAACATGCAATTTGTTATGAGCATTTTATTTCAAGCCTGATAGATCAAGTCTTGGAATTGATTATGGCTTTAAGCTATGGTGGTGAATTTTCATATTATAAATAAAACAGACTCGATGTCTTTGATCATATAATTAAAAGCTTCCATCATAATTATTAACATCTCTGAGGCTATATGATGTTATATATCTGCTTGTTTTGTACCAGGAAGGACATGCCTTTATGTTGGCCCCATAAAATATTATTTGATGAGTCAAAGCCATTGTACTAGTCATTGCTTAACCAACTAGCCTGAAGTCTGGAACTAGTGAACAATGATTCTGGCCAGTGAGAATTACTTATTTCATTATATATTGTCAGGCCAGTTGATAATTTAGCTCAAATCACTGTGCAACATAATCAGGCTAGTGGTCAAGAAAATTTTAAGGTGTCATGACCGTTATACTTGGACACTTCTTCTTGTAAAAGACTTAAAAAAAATCATGTCTGCCTTTTCAACGTAATTATGATTTTTGGCTGCAGAGTTCATTTTCCTTTTATGATATTTTGGAATTTCAGGCTAAAAATAAATGTAAGAATTTCGGTTTTAGGAATTTAGGCATATATTATAATATGACAGGCATTATTTGGGACGAATGAGTTCTACCAAAAAAAATATAGGTATTTTTTAACAGTAAGCTACACTTTAGTAATATTTATAATTTCTATTTTTTCAGGTATTACTAGCTCGACACAAAAATGAGGGTGGAGTTTATGCTGTCAAGGTCCTTCAGAAGCAGGCGATAATGAAACGAAATGAAGTGAAACACATCATGGCAGAAAGAAACGTTTTGCTCAAAAATATAAAACATCCGTTTTTAGTTGGTCTTCACTATTCATTCCAGACTCCAGACAAACTGTATTTTGTTCTTGATTATGTGAACGGTGGAGAGGTAAGGCTTGGAGGAATTTGTCATGTTTTTATGATGTTTTAAACTACAGCTGTGATGTCACTCCATTGTTTGAACTGTGCAGTATGTCTCATAATGCTCAAGCGCCTAAGGAATCTAATGTCTAACATATTGGACAGCTCTAGCAGTATATCTCTTGCATGATAGTGTTGTTCAATGAAAATACATGATTAAAGTATAAAATCTTACATTTTTCACTGTGTTGATAAAATAGTGCCAAATGATGTAAATTTTGAATAAGATTGTTTCTATTCTGAACAGTGTGCCCTGAAAATGCTATTTTTTTCATCGCTGTTCTGCACTCCTTTAAATGTTTCTGGCTTAAATCATTGAATAGCATTTATGCATTTTATAGTTGAATTTTCATGTATTGTTGAATTATCATTGTTGGTCAATGTGTGACATAAAATATTTACAGTAGTAGAATGACATAATTACCTTTACATTGCTGGCAATTACATCAAATTTCTTTCAGAAGCTTAACCTCAATCTGAAAATTTGGTTGTAGAGCCTTGAGACTTCATAGTAATACAGTAGATGAAATTTCATTCTGAAGGTTCAATTTCGCCCAATGTGTAATGTGAACTTTCATTCCATCAGTAAGCCTTGCCTATAATTATGTTTATTTTATTATTTCAGTTATTTTTCCATCTACAAAGAGAACGTTATTTTCCCGAAGTACGTGCTAGATTCTATGCTGCTGAGATGGCCAGTGCAATAGGCTACTTACATTCATTAAATATTATATATCGTGATCTCAAACCAGAAAATATCCTTCTAGATTCAAAGGTAGGTCATAGAGAGATTATATCATATAATATTACCAGCTAAAACTGCCAAGCTGTTGATGCACTATACAGCAGTTAAATTTTCAATAAAAATTCATGGTCTCAGCTGGAGTTTAACAAATCACCTTTTGTAAGCAGACACTCTTCCACATTGCCATAAAAGCAAGCTTGAAGCGAGGCAGTACAAATGCCATATTATATGTCTGCTACACTTCACCAGTGAATGAGTTTTTAACTTATGATTTGTTGATGCAATTTACACTGCTTTCAACTGTGCTTCAGATAAGTAGCAGTTCTGGACTATATTTTAACCAGGTATAATTTTACCTTTTCCAAGAAGCAGAGTGATGTTCTCCAAATATGGAGGGAAACTCTACACTGTTTGCTACCACATAGAGCAGGGTCTGTCATTATTTAGTATCCTGATTTATCATTAACATAATGAAATGCACCCGCTTGGATTATGGTGTAGATGCATTTTAAGCTGAAAGTAAGTGTAAACGCAGGACCAAGTCCAAACCTGGGTAACTTTTAATGTGATCTATAAATTGTAATATGTATGTAGATTATCAAAATGTAATATATAATTATAATTTATTATCTGGGTTCATATTTTATTTATAAAAACATTAATATCTTTCAACTATGTTTTATAGTAATGTATATTACTTTATGTTAATTTATTCATATTGCAACTAGATATTTCCGTTGTTGAGGTCATGATGACAGTGTACTGATAGTTTCATGTTTATATAATTACAAAGTTGCTCTACTTACATTTGGCTTGTGTCACTACATGTAACACTGGAGATGAGATTTTCGTACTTACATGAGGTGAAGGTCAAATTTGGGTCACATCAGAATGTTGACCTCTGTTAAAATTTATCAGTTGAAATTGTGATAAATTAAGTTTTTGAAAATGAACTTAAACACTCATTTGCCTTTGTAAAGGTTTTTTATGTACTTGTTAATGTATACAAGCTGCATGAGTCTTAAGTTTGCAGTACATTGTGTACAGAATGCTGGGAGATCAGTTTAAGGGATGGAAGAGCAAAATATGCTTTTCTGCGCATTAAGGGTTTCTTAAACATACAAAATGCGTTAAAAGTGTTTGGCATTTTCTATCTGAAACATTTTAGTTTGCATTTACTGGTTAAAGTTACTAATTCTACTTTTTTGGTCAAATACATTGTAAAAATACAAACACTGTGGATTTTGAATAAATTTTTGTTAGAATATTTTTGTTACTGTGTAAAACATAGTGAGTCCATATTAGAGGTTTTGCATAAATACCCACCAGTTTAAAAGCTCTGCAATATTTAAGTAATTGTGTCTAACTCTTATTTATTCTTAGACTTTTTGATTCAGTCATGTTTGATAAGAATACCAATTTTGATGGTAGACAATTAATATGTGTATATTCTGCATTTTGTTTACATAAATCCAGTCTAATTCACTTACCTAATTTACAATTTAAATACATGCCAAAACTAGGACAAGGAATAATATTGTTATATAAAATCTTGTATGACCTTGTATAAAATACAGGATGTTCTTTGTGTCTTACAGACAATATACTAGTTCTGTATCATTTGCTGTAACCCATTTTGCAATACTGTCATTGGAGATCTTGTTTTTCATCGTATTGTATTTATATAGTGTTTGATATTATAAATGATACTTGAATGAATGGTGTCTGCTATAAATAAACTTGACCTTACTTTTTCTTTCTGAAAGTCTCTAATTTTGAAGTTTCTGCATGAAGGATTTTTAATTTCTACAGAAGGGTCATACATTTTTCAGATTGTGCTTTTAAGGAAAATTTAAAATTTGAATGAACATGCTTGCTCTGATTCTGTGTTTAATGAACATGCTTGCTCTGATTCTGTGTTGAATGAACATGCTTGCTCTGATTCTGTGTTTAATGAACATGCTTGCTCTGATTCTGTGTTTAATGAACATGCTTGCTCTGATTCTGTGTTTAATGAACATGCTTGCTCTGATTCTGTGTTTAATGAACATGCTTGCTCTGATTCTGTGTTGAATGAACATGCTTGCTCTGATTCTGTGTTTAATGAACATGCTTGCTCTGATTCTGTGTTTAATAAACATGCTTGCTCTGATTCTGTGTTTAATGAACATGCTTGCTCTGATTCTGTGTTGAATGAACATGCTTGCTCTGATTTTGTGTTGAATGAACATGCTTGCTCTGATTCTGTGTTTAATGAACATGCTTGCTCTGATTCTGTGTTGAATGAACATGCTTGCTCTGATTCTGTGTTTAATGAACATGCTTGCTCTGATTCTGTGTTTAATGAACATGCTTGCTCTGATTCTGTGTTTAATGAACATGCTTGCTCTGATTCTGTGTTTAATGAACATGCTTGCTCTGATTCTGTGTTTAATGAACATGCTTGCTCTGATTCTGTGTTTCATGATTGAATTACATTTATGTGATGAGCACATCTCCTGCTAGTGACCCAAGACCAAAAAATATTTAGGTCTATGAAAATTATATAATCTGAGTTTTTGATGGTTTGGCTCATGACTTTGAAACATATTAATAAAGATAGTGCCAAAGTGTTGTGGAGCTGAACAATGACTATAATAACCTAAATAAAAAAGCTGCATTAAATTGTTAAGAATAAAAAAGTAGTAAAAAGTATAATTATTTTTATAGACATGCAAAACAGACAATGCTCAGTGAATGACTAAATACCTTTTACCATCAAAATGTTTTAAATATTGTAGTCTTAAACATTCTTCTGAGTGTTTTGTTCACCCTGTATATTATATACCTAGTATTATAAGTACTTAAAGCTTCAATGATAGTGTTTGTCCCATAAACTGGACATCTTGGGTCAATCACAGTATTGTAGAGAATACATCAACAATTCATTGAATGACAATGAGACTTAATCAACCTTTTATTTTATGTTTATATTTTTATCTATATAGCCCTCAGTGTCAGAATTATTGTCCAAAAGTTTCTAAATTTAGATAGAATGCTTCAGGTCAATGGTTAATGGTATCTGTAGTAATTGTCCCCCTTGTGGTTTCAGTAAGTGGATCAAAGTGGTCATAAATAAGACATGGCTGACTTGTCATCTTTTGCCCTTAGATTCAAGAGTTTCTAGCTGGTTTTAGGTATGTGTTTGACTGACCTATGTCAATGACCTTGATGGTTGACCACTTGAAAAATTTATATAACTAGTCGGAGTCGGTCAAGTGAGAACGTTAAGTATGTCACTAATAGTATCAGTTGTTTGGGATGCTCAAACTGACCACCCTGTATCATTGAAAGGATACAATAACTAAAAGCTAGGGACTTGATAATACTAGACCACAGAGGAGAATGCATTATTGTTTGATGTGCTGAAGATGGTTTGACTCAGGTTTAGATTAAAATTTAATTGCTAAAATAAGCCAATTGGCTGATTGGCTCCATTTTAGCTCAGAGAAAGCAGAGAGTATCAGCTTAACCCCATGACAATTTGTCATTTCGCTGTAAGTCACAATACTTAAGTTAATTTTTTCTTAAATTTATGATTATGGCCAAAGTGTTGTTGATTAGACATATGGCGGCAAAGTGGTTGTCTGGACTTATGGCCAAAATGTTGATGACTTGACTTACGGCCACGATGTGGTTGATTTAAGACTTATTGCTAAAGTGTTGTTGACTGGACATTATAGACCTCTGAAATCTGATGACCTTGGCTTGAACTTTAGACTGTTTAACTATGAACTTATTGCCTGTAGGCTTGTTGACATCTAAGTCATTCAGGACTATTAATTGTCTTAAATATAATTTATAACTAACTCCCACACAAACAAGTTATTATGAATGAAATGAAATTATTAAAATGAAAGGTTGTCATTCATAAATGCCAACAACATGGCAAATTATTTACAATAGAAATATTTTATTGGTCAAATACATTACGATTTATGTCAGTGTAATGACATTTCATTTTTTCAATGTTATCCATTGGTCTTTAAACTTTATAAGAATCTACCGGTAATTTACTGTTGATTATTGTTTATGCCAGATAATTCTATAATTCCTACCTAAATTTGAAGGTATGAGTGATTGGTTAATTATTATCATACATTTTTCTTGTATTACTTAAAATAAGTCAAACTGCATCGTTTTTGAGTGGTTAAGGGGTCTTGCTTCAAATTATTGTAACATCTCACTGACAGAGGGCAGTGGATTCAAGTCCTGTAACCAATCATGTCTCTTATCTCTTCATTTGAGAAAGTATGCATTAAAGCCTATAAAGGATAGACATTCAGTGCTAGAGCATCCCAGACCAATGGTTAGTAGAACTGCCCATCATATGTGACTAGGGCTGTGGATCGTTGAGCAAGTCGTGATCTGATCCGAACCACAATTCATGTGTTGCGAATCACAACTCGAACCACGAATCACTTGTTAATGAAGAAGCATACAGAATTCATGTAATAAAAAGAGTTAGTGAAGAATTACAAGACTTTTTACTATAAGGAAAACCATGTACTCAAAACATGTCTATTACCAGGCATTTTTGTTTAAATGTGTATCAATCGTATTTTGACACAAAATTGTTCGGTCCCTTACATAAATGTAAGTTTACATTAGAGTGTAACTCGTTTTCAGACGATTTTGGACGTGACGAATATTCGTACTCGATTTTCTGGTCGGGATTGCGAATATCTGAGTGCTTGGATACTTGCCACAGCCCTATATGTGACTCTGCTGAATGGGAAACACAAACAAATTAAACATAAAAGCTGAACCAATTTAAAGGTTGTTACCTTTTCATTATTCTTCACTATAAAGTCATTAAGAAGTTTAATTGTTCAAGTGACATTTAACTGTATTCAAAACAAAAACTTTAAGATAATAGTATTCCCAGTCTATAACTTTCTTAGAATTTGTTTGTAAATGGTTCCTTCTATGTTTATTTAGTCAATAATTCCCAATGTTTTTGCTTTGCTATACAATTTTCTCCCATGTCTTGACTTGTTTTATAGAACTACTTCATTAAATTAGTTAGATTAGAACTTGAATCATTTAAGTTTTTATTATTAGGTGATTAGGTCGGCTGCAGATCTTTTCCTTTCAATGTCAGAAATTCTGTGAGAATTATAGAGACTGGAAATTGCTTGGAATCTTAATGCCATCTAATTAATTCAAGCACTAAATCAATCTTGCTAATTGATGTGACCTTTGCATTTTGTCAAGGTCATTCATTCTCACCTTGAGAAGAAATAAAAATTTTGTTGTTGATAAACTTCACCATTTCAATACTTATTGTTGTTAAATAACATTTTAAACATTTCAGAATGTTTATATTCTGTATAATTTGTGTAAAGAATGCTTTCTGTATCTCTCCTTTCTCAATGATTGTACCTTACTCATTCAATCTTGACATTGTGACCTTGACCTTGACTTTGCCTGAATTAAGAAATATTGACTTTTAATTCTAGTGGAGACTTTGAACAACTTAAACCACATTAGAATGAGACCTAACTAATGAATTTTCTTCTTTTACTTTACTCTGAATGGAAACTGAATAAAAGGGGTTATGATTTTGGAAAAGATCAATTTTAAAAATGAGGAATAATGATTAAGATGTCTATGTCTACATAAGATAATATATAACATGAGGATTTTCTTCAATTGTATTGTCATACAGCTATACTTGGATATGATATTCTATAAAAAGCAATTTATATGCTGTCTGTATGCATATATGGTAATGAATATATATCTATATAACTGTTGTAGAAAGATTTTTCAGTCATTGAAGATGATTCAAGGGTTAAGTTAGTCCGACATTGTGAGACCTGTTTTACGACAATATTGAATAATAAAAAGTTATGGTTATTCTGAAGCAAAAACAAATTCAAGGTTACTTATTTAATTAAGCATAAATATCAATAATATTCTGCAATACTATTAAAACTAGATCTTAAGTATGCTACTGCAATTTTATGCATAATCCTTAGCTGAATTTTGTGTTGTTAGCTTAAATTGTACCTATCTGGCTGTTAGAGTCATCAGGATCACCAAAAGCTTGACTGGAATGTATAAATTGATAAGAAATCTGTTTACCCACTCAGCTGGAGGCTTGAAAATTTTGTTGTTGCCATTTAAACTTTGAAAGAAGCCACTGAAGTTAATTTGAACTGTTAAAAGTTTGCATTCGCAACATTAACTCAACATTGAAACAATTTGCTTTGACTAACTAATGTGAAAAGTCTCACACATGGCTTTTTACACTAATAATCCATGATTCAGCAAACTAAACCTTTTATAGGCCATTAGACATCTTTAATTTAAAGTCCTCATATATTTGTTTTTGTCTATTATTGGGTTTGTTAAGTAAAGTTAGCTATGACGTCACATTTCTTAATGATAGATGTTAATTACCTACTAGCAGTAATTAGAATTACTTTGTAACACAAGAAAATAGTTAATTAGATTGTATTTTAATCAAGTTTACATGAATTTAACATCTTAACCAAGTCGTTTGTTCAAAGAATTTGTTTAAAAGCTATAATTGAAAAGTTCTTTGTCTCAGGTGGGTGTAAAACATGAGTATTTTCTTGTACTTTTCAATGTTGTTTTTTGAAATAGATTACAAAGATGTTCAAGGTTGGGTTAGTTGTTGGCCAAGGTTTTTTTACCTTTTAAAGATGTATTATGAGCAGCCCCCTAAAATACATTATGAGCAGCCCCCTAAAATACATTATGAGCAGCCACCTAAAATACATTATGAGCAGCCCCCTAAAATATATTATGAGCAGCCCCCTAAAATACATTATGAGCAGCCCTCTAAAATACATTATGAGCAGGCCCCTAAAATACATTATGAGCAGGCCCCTATAGATGCATTATGAGCAGCCCCCTAAATTACATTATTAGCAGCCACCTAAAATACATTATGAGCAGGCCCCTATAGATGCATTATGAGCAACCCCCTAAAATTACATTATGAGCAGCCACCTAAAATACATTATGAGCAGGCCCCTATAGATGCATTATGAGCAGCCCCCTAAAATACATTATGAGCAGGCCCCTAAAGATGCATTATGAGCAGGCCCCTATAGATGCATTATGAGCATCCCCCTAAAATTACATTATGAGCATCCCCCTAGGAAGAACCTTACAAAAAATTTATATACTAGAATAATGTAGCTGAAACCATCTATGGTACTATAGTTAGAATTGGTGCTTTGGGATAAACGTATGCCTATTTTAAATCTTATAGACCTTCTGATCTTTAGGCAGATGCACTCAATCATATTGTTTCAACAATATTGCCCAACTCCCTTTCTCAACCTAGTTTGGGACTGATTTTTTGGGAATTCAAAACTGTCCATGAATTTTTAGAGCTTTAATTTTGTTGTGTTCTTAATAGGTTTAGTCTTGTTCTGTTTTGATTTGAGCATGTCTCCCAGTGACAAACTTCTAGGATGTAAACAAGTTTATATATGCTAATAGAATTGATTGGTTTGTCTTTTAATGAAGATATAATCCTTGATTAATGTTCATTTGTTATTGTTCCAATGATTTATTATGTCATAATATATAATGTATTGTCTTTGATTTATAAATGATGAAACACAGATGTTAGATTACAATGAATAAGTTATTGTTGTGCCAGATATAGGAAATTTTGCATCATTGGGATTTCCGACTTAGTTTCTATAGGGGAATTGGGACAAGACAAACTTGCATTTTAAATAAGGGATTTCATGTAAAATATATTTTGAAGGGGGGAGACCATAATGCAACACCAAGATCTTTTTTCTTGTATGTTTATGATATTTTGAAAATGCATTGAAAGGGTCCTCTGTGTTGGGCTGTATAATACGTTCATGGGTTAGCCCTAGAAGAGAGTTTTCTTGCATTATGTTTTGTAGAGTTTTATTCTAACCATTAACTGTAATTGTATCTTTCAGGGCCATATAGTATTAACAGATTTTGGTTTATGTAAGGAAGGTATTGAAGGAATGGGGACTACTAACACGTTCTGTGGTACCCCTGAGGTAAGTCATATTATAGTTCTACAGATTTCAATGTCATGGAGATGAGATGGACATAATTACGACATCTATGAACTCTGATGTATGAGTTTTCTTTCAGGCAACATGTGACCTCTGCTTTTAAAAGTTTTTTTTTCAAAGTGAAGAATATTTTGATTAAGTCTTATAAATATTGTCGTTTCAAATTGGATACATAGATTAACTAATAGGGCAATGACCTTCAATAAAGCCATATTTGATTTGTCACAGCTGCTTTGTTGCAAAGGTCAGTGACATATATTTCTGCTCTATTTTGTTGAGAATTTTAATACAATTTAGATTTTTATATAATTGTGCATAATGCAGTAAAAGGTTATTACATCTTGTCATAGTAGTAAAATCTTCTCTGAGGTAATGCCTAAATCAGTTCATTTTCTGCTTACTTAATCTAACAATAAAATTAATGCTAAAAGCTAGTTGAACTTTGATTTCTTTGTTATATTTACCTTGAAATCACTGATGTTTAAAAATGATGTTATGTGGTTGTTTGTGTGGTCAGTGAAGTGACCATAAGTATTTTGTGTGGTCATCTGATCAGCTGACCATCTATAATTTCTATCAAGATTTACATCTTTGCCCATCGTCCAGCAATAAATGGAAGACTTTATCCACATTGTAAATATTATGTGATGGTTGAAATTATCCATGACTCGACCAATAACTCACAAAAAACACTGGGCTTTTTGCTTAGCTCTACATTGATGGTTTGCTAAAAGTATGAAGTAGTATCCTTTGATCTTCGAAAAAAAAACATATAGTCTCCATGTAAAATGAGCATTTTTGTGTGACATTTATAGAACAAAAACAAATTTATAGCATTTTGTCTAATATAAGTGTAAACTTGTGATTGGTCAATTTTTGTGGATCCTAGCTGGCTTGGGTTGTTCTACAGTACATAATGTGCTCTACAAAATGCAAAAGTTCTTGAACAAACAAATTTAGAGAAGAAATAATAATGCCGTCTGCAAGTAATTTTACAATAATTTTTTTATGAAATCTAGTTTGATACATGTTGATAATCTAATAAATGGTGATTTTTAAATTTGCTCAAACAACTCTTTGTTTCTTTTATTCATGGGTAAATGTGAATTGGTTCATCATAAAAACAAGATTTTGTCCAAAAACTTATGGAGGGCACTGTATATTTCAAATCATTTTTTCTCTCTTACTAGTTTCTAAACAAAGCATCATGAATTTCAACTGTACACATAATTGTTTAATTGCCCTGTAAAAATATGCTTAAATTTGTAACATGTGGTTCATGTACAATATGACTCTTGACCTAACATTGGGGAAAATGGGAGGTATTTTTTTCTACACTAATAGTTCATAATAATAGGTGGAACCCAAATGATGTACTAAAACTTGAAATATCACAGCTGAATACTATTTGGTACCAGTGAATTTCTAGTGACAGAAATGTTTCAAAAAATGCAATTCTAACATTTTAGTCAATGATAAAAAATGACAACATATGACATTTTATGTTGTAAGAATGTCAACAGATTCCATTAGGTAAGATTGAGGGAGTTCTTGCTACATTAGATAAAGCCATAGAACTAATTCTGTGATTATGAAGATGTCATAAAACTTTGTGTAAGTTGAATGGCTTCCATTAAAAGGTTTACAAGTTTTAAAAGTGTGTATATACTGTAAATACTGGTCTAGATAAAAGATAGCCTTGTCTTATATTAAAGGTCTTGTATATTTCAGTATTTGGCACCAGAAGTGTTAAGGAAGCAACCATATGATAAAACAGTAGATTGGTGGTGTTTAGGAGCTGTGTTGTATGAAATGATGTATGGCTTGGTAAGTATTGAACATTTTATGACAATAAAAACTTCCATGGGTGAAAGCATGAAATCAAGGAATTGCAAGATTTTGAACATTTCGAACTTTCACTCATAGATGTAACTTTTCTGCTTCAGTATTTTACTCCATTTTCAATAATTATTTTGTCATTTTGTCACTACAATAAGCCTCCAAATTGCCTGGACTTTATTCAGACAATTGCTTATTTTACTCATCCAGGCTTTAAATTTAGCTTGCCTATGAAATGAGTCTTTGAAATTGTTGTCAATTGTCTAAAAGTCTTATCAATTTTCAGATAACTAATTTCAGGGAATAAAATTCTATTGCAGCCACTATTTTACTGCTTGGAATTAATTACATTTGTACTTAGCTTTGTACATTAAAGTTTAAATTGCAAAGTCCCAAAAACAAATTTTAATTACAAAACCTGTTGTTGTTGTTGTTAGTGTTTATTTGTAGCTGTATTCTCTGTGGTTCTGTTTTATTGTTTCTATATTTGGTATCAATTAGTTTATTATTAAATGAAGAGTTATCTGGTTACAAAATAATTGTAATGCTTTTTCTAGCCTTTGTTTTACTTGTAATGTATTTTCTAGCCATTAGCAGTAAGGTAGTTAATTTTTGGTAGTTTTTGAATGTTCATTTCATCAATAAATAAAAACAGAATATTTGATGCTAGTTGAGTTTTGTGGTTAAGCTGTCAGTTCAAAAATCTATGCATGGACCATTGATTTGACAAGATACATGTCTATGTGTATGTGCTAAACTAGTCTACATCAGTCTTTATTTACATGTAGTTAGACTTGTTTTCCTCTTACCCATATAACATCAATTTATTTTTGGTTTGTGATGCTTAATGGTGCAAGGTTATATAATAAGTATTAATGGCTTCTTTATGGTAATTTTTAAATTCATCACAAAAAGAAAATGTCAATAATAACATGGGTTGAATGATTTGTTCAATTTTTATCAGTAACAAACTGCTATGCATTGTTGGTATTGTAAATTTTTTGTTATCCTATGTTACTTTTACATGAAGAATGCCTGTTCTATAAAAGCTTTGAAAATGGTAAAAAGTTATTTTTTATCTAGATACACAAATTATTTAACCCTAAAAATGCAAAATTACTTTATAAATATAAAAACCTGCATCACCTCATTAGAATATCGAAAGTTTGAGTATCAAAGTGTTATCATCAATATTTTATATTTGAAGTGATAATTCTTAAAATGCTGATATGATACTACTGAAGATTGTCACAATGTAATGGGTGGGTGGAATAGAGAGGCAAAGGGAGGGTAAAACTGAATTGGAATGATTTACTTGATGAATAAGTTTTAATGTTTCAATAGTTCTTGGTCTAACAATACTATTACACAGTTTTATTCTAAATTAGTGATATAAATATCGTAACATAAAAGTGATAAATGGAAAGTGAGTTTCAAGGAAGCTATTTCCGTGTAGAGAGAAGCAAAAGTAGCATGGAGGAGAGAATAAGTGCAGGGTGCATCACCCTGCTACTTTCCTAATTATAGCCATTGCTAATGTAGTCAGTTATAACAAAGTACCCCTCCCAACTTGACAACAACTCTTCCAATTTTTGTAAAATATTGACACTTAGTGGCATCTTGATGGAGGTTGTTGAACTATCATATTAGGTGGGTTTTGATTTCCTTACCTCTGCAAAACCACTTAAAACTGTTCTGGTATAGGGATTAGCCAGTTCTAAGTATGTCTCTGCACTCATAATTGTTTTACTTCTGTGCAGTAAAATGAATTTACCAGTAGTTGTTTTTGATCTGATATTGTTTAGGACTAAATATTTGCAGCCATTTTGTTTACAGCTGATTTGAATGCCATTAAGTGACACACAATACAGCATAAATGTGACTGAACCTTTGTTGTTTCTGTGTTTACCACTGTGAAATAACTCTCGTAAAAGTTTTACAGAAACATGCACCCAGTATGCAACTGAGCTGAAGCATATAAATCAAAGATATTAATTTTGACATAAAAGCGTGGTATTCTCTTAGAAATAAAGAACACTGAACTATGCTGGCAGATAATTATCCCTGTGAGGCCTTTGTGACTTTTTTATCTCATAAATTGAAGAATTAATGTTTCTAAGGATGTGTGACAAATTTAAATTCTTTAACTTGACATTATTGTTACACATGAGCTAAATTTACCACCATTATAAAAAAAGATTTAGATGAGTCACATGACCTGAATAAACCAATCAGTAAATGTTATGAAGCTGTGGTAGCCAACTTGTTAATTTTTCCTGGTATCAGGGTTTGATTCCAGGTCATGTCAAGTCATATCTTAGCAGAAAAACTTGGCAATATTGCTATTTTTTCTATACTTGAGAATAATTAAGCTTCTTGTGGAAGAGTACCGAGTACAGATAAATGGCTTTGACGTAAAACTAAGTGTACTTGGCTGCTCAAAATTGTGATTTGCTAAAAAAGGCTGACATTTGTCCTTGTCCAATAAATTCAAATTGTGTTACTGTGAATAATAAATATTAAAATGTTTTGACATTGATTTAGGTTTAATGAATGAAAATTCATGTACAACACTATAAAATTCTAAAATTAGAATTTTGTATAGTGGTTGAAGTTAACTAATTTAGATGTACGCATTATGCCTGTAGGAAAAATTAAAGGAGTGTTTGACGGAAAAAGTCAAAGTGACTTCAGGTTGAGACATCTTTTTTAGTACACTTGACAAATTCATTAAAATTTTGTATGCCACACCTACTGTCTTCATATTTTATGTTTGTTACTGTGAATTTAATTTTAATTACATTAACTACATAATTTAAAATGCAAAAATATGTTTTTGTCCGTATGAATTAGGCTAGGTTATGTAACTGTGATTTTCTTAAACATGTAAACAACACATAGCCTACCGCATACAATTTCCTAGTAGTTTTTATTTTGCTGTTCCAAGAAATAGGACCAAAATTTTGTTGTTTATTTCAAATGGTGGAAAATGACTTAAAATCTGTAGTGAAGAAAATCTGTAAAAAAGAAAGAAAAGTTTAGACAAAAATTTATCTATTCGGAAATTCCACAAATGAACACTAAATGCTTTTGATATTAATGTGATTCTATGTAATTCTATGTGAAGTTCAGTTGCATCGATTTTTGCCCCATAATAGACTTGGTTATAAGTTTGTCTTTCATGATTGTATTCAGCAAGTAATTGACTTTTACAAAATGTAGGATGCATTAATATAGAACGTGCTGACTAATATGTTGTGGTTATTCTGGCTGCAAATATAAAAATGGTTGGTTTTTGTTTACTCCCTTTATGACTGTTACAGTCATATGAGACAGACGGTTCATCTAACCATAGCTACTGAGATGCATCTGTGCTAGACTCGCATCCTCTGTAAACAAGTGCCTACTGTATCACATAATTTGTAGTTTATTTTCATTTGTGGAATAAAGTTTCCTTCCTGGACGTCCTTGCTCTTTGTACAGCTGTTGTTATTGATATAATATAAAACAAAATATTGGAAGAAATTTTCCAGGCAAATTAGAAATGAAAAAAGACAAAATATTGCGTGGCTGAAACATTTTATAATCCATCTCAAAATAATAAAAAAATCCTCTATGTTTAATGTTCTAGAAAAGTTGACAATTTTTCCGTCTCTTGTGTACCATATTATTAAAAGGTTGTTTATTTCTTAAACAAACTTTTAAAGACAAGGCTAAATTTTCATCATTGTTAAATGTGTTTGAAAACTAGCTGAATTTCTGTCCCCCAGTGTATAATAAACATTGAAGTGCCTTATTCTTGAAATTCTGGAAAGTTTATGCAGTTTCCTAAGTGGATAGACTTTGACAGTATTTTAAGTAAAAGCAGACAGTCCAAGGAGTTAGTTATTATAGTTAGACAGCTATAACAGTTGGTTATTATTGTATATTGATACAAGTCTTATTTTGGCACCAGTACTTATATACGGTTCATTGTCTCCATTGATAGATACCGTATACTTAACTCTGATGTTTGTATTGTCAGAGTGACAGACGCCTTGAATGCTTCCTGCCACAAGAAAATAGATAAATAAGTCTCCAGGAAAACTGTGTAAATAACATATCCTTTACAAAAAACTCTCTACGGAAACTCCTATTGAATTGTTTGTATACTTTCTGAAGCTTCCTTTATAGCCTCTTTTGCATGCTTACAACATTTTGGACAAATTTGATTATTTCTGCAGACGTGTATGTCTTCATGATTACTTGTTTGTCCCACATAAATTGACAGGTTGATTGAAAGATAGTTGGGTAATTTTCCTTGAAGAACCAGCTATAATAATGTTATCTACTGGTATCATTGTTGAAATTGTTTGATGTCTCTTGCTTACACTTGCTTACAATTTATTCATTTCTATGTTTGTGATGATGTTGTATTTGAGAGTGATTGGTGCATTTTTTTCACTTTTTGTCTTCTTTGAAATGTGTCTGTTAGTAAATTTTGATGACAGTCTACTTTGCCTCCTATGGACATTTTGGAACTATTTCACAGATTATGTTGGTAAAATTTAATTGTAGAAAATATAAAAAAATCAAATCCTGAAATGCTTCAAAAGCATTGAAACTGAATTGACTCCAGAGTTTCAAAGTCAATGCCAGCCTGCATAAACCCTATATTGTTTATTAGCTACTTTTAGAAAACCTTGTTTCAACTCTTTTGGTATATTATGGCACTTTTACTCACTGACCTTCAAGCTAGCTTCTATGAAAACATGGTTTAGTACCAGCTTAGCACTCAAAAGGTCTTTGGTTTGATCCCAGTTTGGACCATGGATTTTTCAAGATAGTTATATGTTAATACATTTTCTCTTTTCAGCCTCCATTTTACAGTCGAGACACAGCTGAAATGTATGATAACATTTTATATAAACCATTACGTTTACGGACAAATGTTTCAGCTTCTGCAAGGTCATTGTTAGAAGGGGTAAGTTGGTTTTTTTGTTGTAAATATTTATGAATTGTACAAAGAAATTGTTTATGTCATGAAATGGCAAGTCTTAGAAATTATGTTTGTTATAATTGTTGAAAGTGTATCTACATTTGCTGGATGATAAAGACATATTTTGATAAGAAATGTTTTTTAATAATGCTGTATTTTCCCATTTATTACTTTTGTAAAACATTTCTGTTAATTCCAATTAGAGGTGCTAAATACAGAAATTATGAATTTACATGTAGGTACTTAATATTCTGCTGACTAAATGTTGATTAAAACAGAAAATAACAAATAGAGGTTGTCAAAAACCGATCTACATTTTCCAATTTAATTCAGAATTAATCAATAACACAAGATAAAAACACCTCACCAAGTTCAAGTGAAAATGTTCTATGAAACACAATTTGTTCCATTCAATATACATCTCCGATCCTTCCTTGCATACTCTTCTCTTGGGAGTCTATATTGACTGCTACTCTCCTATGGGAGTCTAGAATAGTCGTAAGCCAAGAAAATGTCCTCATTATTCTGATACATACTATCATTAAAAGTCTAAGTTTAGGTGAATAAAGTCATCCACCTAGATATATTCACATTTTCATGCTTCATTCCTACTGAACAAATTACTTTTCTTGCATGAATGGTTTGGCTTTCATCGATTATTCTGACCTTTTGTTGATTGCATCTGATAGCTTTGGCTAATGGTGTCAATATTCTTTGATGCCATTTCTCTTACCATTGACTATATTTTAAGCTTTGTCCATGATCCCATAGATCTGCTACCAGTATTTATGCATACTGATAGTTGACATTTTTACTACAAGTCGGTCAGTATGATATTTGATTGCATTTCAAAAGGTTAAGAGGCAATCTAATAAAGTGATTTTGCATTAATCAATGCTGCAGTTCTAGAGGTAGAGGACTGCTTCTAACAGCTATTATAATTAAAGTTTTTAGAACTTGAGCTTAAAAATGTATCTTGTAATGTTGCTGGGTAAGACAATGTTTTATACCATGAGAAGGAAGTTTTGTGTTTGTCCTACAGTTTAATGTAAATATTGTTCAGACGTTAATGCGATTCCATCTGTTTGGACAATGTTTTGATAATTTTTGTATGCCTGACTAAGACACTACATATATGTAAGATCACCTTTTATAAGTGGATAGGCCATGCCTTTGTCTGGATCATAACTTTGCCTGATGGTGGAATGACTTGAAAATTTGTTTTTAAAAATATTTCATGGATTTTTTACCTCAGTCTTCCTCACCATCTTAGTAGATTAGTCTGTGTGGTGATTATTAACAACTTTACAAGTAAAGCCAGCCATGACTTGCCTATATTGTTAACCAGACAATTGTCTATGTTATATTTCAGTTGTTACAAAAGGAGAAGGAACAACGTATGGGTGCCAAAAAAGATTTCCAAGAAGTTAAAACTCATAATTTCTTTGCTGATATTAACTGGCACGATCTAGATGCCAAAAAAATAGATCCACCCTATAACCCTAATGTGGTATGTATTATTTTCCTTGTTAAAGCAGGCCTATTGGGGCTAGAGGTGTTTATGAGAGTCTGTATTCTTGTTATGCTTTGAATAAACATTAGCAGACAAAAAAAATGGTAAAAAATGGACACACTATGGTGTTAATGGTGTTATTGGTGTAAAGAATTTTCTCCTCCCCTCTGCTGAAAAATCGTTTTCAATGAAACACCAATGACAAAGATATTAAGATGAGCGCGCTAATCATCAATGATAATGATTCATCTTATTTAAATTGCCATTTTTTTGTTATCATTGCTAGTAGGCAAAATAAATTACTTAATAAGTAATGACTTGTAGATTTATAAAAAAAATCTTATGTATTCTTTTGGGTTAATTTTATGTATTTGGGTCATATCAGTATAAAATGTTTTTCATTAACCTTTTCTAGCTTTGATTGAAGTAAAAAGTCTACTTGAAATAAAAAACATCCATCTTAATTCAAAAAGAAAACTTAATGCAAATGTAATGCTGAACAAAATTTGGTATAATTTGTATTACATGTATATGTAAAATACTTTGTATTTTAGGGATTTTTCTTTGTTATGACTTGGCTTCATCTTGATCTTAAAACAACTGCTGCTGGTTTTCCAGCTTCTAGAGAAGGCAGCAGGCAGCTAGAGTGTCTTACTCGTACTCTCCATGCAGCTCTGTTTGTAGGGTCTGTTTTGTCAGGTTGTTGGTTGTTTTGTTATTTATTGAATGCAGAATGTCTTCAAGGACACACATTTTTGAGCAACCTGACAATATATGTTCATACTGTTGTTTTTCCCTTGACCTACTTTATCCACAAAATTTGTCGGCTGGCATGTTCTGAATATTTCTTCTGGCTTTAAAATGTTTATTACAACATGTCTACTACTTGTATGACATTGTCAGTTGGTCTCCCATTGATGTCATTTCTGACATGATTTATTGCCACTTAGCTGACTTATTACTTCTATTTCAGAGTGGACAGTTAGATCTGCGTCATTTTGATCCAGAATTTGTACGGGAGCCAGTTCCAGGTCAGTACCTCCTTTAACTTGATCCATTATGTTAGTGACAGTTATGGGTACATTTCTGAATAAAAGTGAATATTCTAGAACTCAGAAAAGGGCAGGGAGGCAGAAAAAGGGAAAGATGCTTTGAGAGAGGAGCAAAAAGACCAGGATAGAAATAATATTCAGTGTCGAGTTCCCAACTATTCTGCTTTGGAATTAAAACTATGAATAAGCATTTCATATGCCACTTATATTTATCTTCCACGTGAGTCACAGAATAAGAACTTACAAGACATAATAATAAACGACCCTTCTGGAAATGAACTTGACCTGTGGTAAAATATAGCTTTAAATATGAATTTATTTCCTTTCTGTAGTGAGAGTTGATTTCATTAATGAAGAAACCTTTCCAATCTCTGTTTTTTCTACCAAACAATCTGGTGCCATTGAAATAGATAGATATTTGAAGTTTGTTCAAGTCTGCGGAATATTTGCCTTGGAATAATGAAACATGAAAAGAATTAATAATAACTGAATATAGCATCCATTATAAAGTAAAAGCTTAAATATGATTGGATATACTTTCTGAGGCTGGATAAGGTTAAATAATAAAATGTCTGTTGCTCTTTGGATATGTTTACTTATTTTGCCTTAGAATGCCATATTTAGTGATACAGTGTCTGTTGCTTGGCACCATTATTTCTGTTGTTGTTTTAATTATGATACTAAGGTTATCTTAGATTGCCATATTTGGTTTTTGAATATTTAACATTAAACATCATTATTACTTCTGTGGTTAACCACCCACTCAATACTTAAATTCTCTTTCCTTAGTATTAGAACATCTAAAGGGGATTTCTTTTTATTGATAAGATATTTCAAGATTTTATACCCTTGAAGTTATTGGAAATGTCATTCTGTTGGTGAATTGTACTGAATTTAGATTTTTGTCATAAGAAAATTTTAATTAAACTGTCACTCTTTCCTTTTATACTTTAAGCATCAGTTGGAAAATCTCCTGGATTAAACAAAATGGTTAGTGCGAGTGTAATGGAAGCAGACTGTATGTTCCAGGGATTTTCTTACGTTCCTCCAGCAGAAGATGCATTTAGTTGATGAGACTGGTTCTGTGATTTTTGCTGTTAAAAATATGAAAACAATGTGATGAAAGTGTGAACCAGTCAACATTGTTACTATGCAATGCAGATGTTGTTGTTGTTGTTTGATGAGGTTGTGTTTGCTAGACTGCTACTTTGAGTGGTTGGAAAATATTTGAAATTTGCCAAAAATATAAAAATTCGAGCTCAAAGTTGAAAACATTCCTGTTTGGATGAGATTTTTGTTGCCATGACTACGAAATCATATCAAAATATACAAGTTTTTATCATTTCTGAATTCATTCCCTCATATCTTATACTGTGTACATTTGTTTAAGAGATAATTATGAATGACAGACTTATTATAACAGAGTGAAATTATTACATAGCATTTACTTGGTACATTTACAGCAGTGGAATTATAACATGACATTTACCAGGTACATTGTTTGTACCAGGTATACCAAGTCAAGAAACCAGGTACTTTTGCGTGTTTTGAGAAGATCTTGTTAGGTGATAAGAAAATGCTTTTATTTTATGAAGCCCCTATTGTGAATGTGATTGATTGTCAATAGTTGACTTTGCATGCAGAATAAAATAGCTCCAAGTTTTAACTTCTAATTTTTTTTAAATTAGTTGAATGAGATTGAATATTAGATGTATTATTATTATAAAATATGTTATATTACCCTGTTGTTATAATTATACTTCATTGTGACAATAGATTGTACATGTACCAGTATTTTCTAATATCTGTGGATGTATATGTCTGTACATCTTTCATAAAAAATCTTAAGACGAAAATCATCGTAAGTTTTTATCCAGAAACAGATGAACCGCAAAATTAAAATATAAATATAAAAATAGCAGACGGCACTAGGCGATATCCACAATGTTGGTCACTTTTTGCTTGTCTTATTGTAAAATTGCATTTGCCCTTAGGACATCCTTGCCTTTTGTGGATAATATTTTTAAATGGACTTTAGATTATTTTATTCTTGAGATTTTTATGAAAAAAATCACAGATGAAAGTATACAATGTATAAAAGGATGAGTCTGTAATTAGTCTGTACAGTCTTTCAAAGATCAGTGATATAAATACTACCATAATGTACACAAAGTCACTAGTTTATTTCATTTTTTCATAGAATTTATCATTACATTGTATGATCACAATATAACTTGCCTTTATACATGGTACAAATTCTATATTCCAGTACAAATAAACACAAGTTGATCAGGGTAAGATGGATTCTGTCTGTTTTCGACCATAATTATACTGTTCAACAAAGTTTAACATGTCGTCAAAATGATTAATATGTGACTTCTTTTCAAGATTTAGAGTGACTATTTTCAACAATGTATGCAGACCAAGTATGAATAATCATATAATTACAAGATAGAATTCCCATGATGCATTTCAATGAGTGTTTTGTAGTATGATGTCATCATAATATGTGTAATACTGTGATGTCATCATAATATGTGTAATACAGTGATGTCATCATAATTTGTGTAATACTTCATCAGATTTGGGATAAAACCTTTATTTTCTAAAATGGACGTCGTGACACTGCAAACATTGTTGTCTGGTGTTGTTGGCCATTAAACATGATTGGATTTCTACCTTTAATGACATATCATATTTATCATAAATAAAAAAACAACATTTGTCTTCCAAGTAATAGCATTAGATTTCGTATTCAGTAGTTAGAGATAATTTTATCATTATGAGTCGTAATGATCTATTCACTCTGTAGATTTGTCTCCTCATTTCTTTAATCCTTTACATGTAAAATCATATTTTTCATGGAAAATGCGTATCAAGTTATTCAATAGATATTGTAAGATCGTTAAAGAAGTATGAATAAAAGTTGTATCTAGCAGTCATGACAAAGTTGCTTAAAGGATTAGAATAGAGGCAAGTTATGTGCTACATATTAACTTTTAAAGGATGCAGTTCACTTCAAAATTCAAATACAACCTTAAAGTTGGACACTGAATTGTCTTCCTTTTATAATTATTGTCTTTATGGGATTTTATGTTTTATGAAAAACTTGGCCTTATTTAACTTCAGTCACAATATCAAGTACATCTCTCTCAAAAACTTTTAACACTTATATTGTTTTTGCTTGGTATTCTGTGAACTCCTCTTAATCTTTCTTATTAAATATATTTTGTTACTAGCTGATCAAAGTCTGTGCCTTATGAAAAAAGTGAAGTCATTAGAACTCTTGTTTAACTCATGTAATTATAGCATTTTATAATAAAGGCATAATAAAGTGAAGTCTGGCATTATTGGCCTGATACAACTGATATTTTAAAGAAATAATCTGTCTATTTAATTACGGATATACTTGAGTAGATCAGCCTTTGTGTTAAATTTTAGCTAGCGCTTGTTCTATTTATCATATTATTTAAAGTAATGGGTAAAATAATAGTGCAGTCCTGGCCAAGTCATTTTTGTAGCTATCATTTTGTATCTGGGTTAAATTATCCAAAAAAATACTTTCAAAAACTTAAATCAGTTTTGGCATGATATTGATTTAAGGGCTTGAAATACTACAGCATGCTGATGTTAATGAACTATAAATCTGGTTGAACTATTCCTTTGGCAGAGTTACTGAGATATAAGAAAATAAAAGATACTGTTTTGATAACAAAATATTCTTGACAATTGAGTATTAATGCCAGTACCCCCCAGCAATAACTCTTCATCAATTTTACAAAACTCAAACTATTTATAAAATATCAGGAAAGTATCAGGTCAGTATACTGTCAGACTAATATAAGTATATTGCGGGCTTAATGCAAAACGGTCGTAACTCACTCTTTTTTTTAATTGAGTTATGATCATTTTGCATTAAGCCCACAATATAAGTACATGTATTAGGTAATATTGTTAATACTTTCAAAGAAACTTATACGTAAAATGTACTTATTGCTATTATATCTACATTTGTTGGTATTTTTGTCGTTTCATTATAAGTTTCACGTACATTTTATCATTGATTTTTACTCATATATTTTTACTGTGATTTTTTTTGTAAATACTTGTAGAATGTGTATCTTATACCACATTGTCGGTAACCAATGTCTGACCCGTTACTTTTTTCTCTATACTAGTGTTTTGTTACGGGTATTTTTGTATATTGCGAGCTCAGTGCAAAGGGGGTGTAACTCGAGTTAAAAAAAGAGTGTGTTACGACCCTTTTGGGCGAAGCCTGTGATATGTATTCAAAGTCTCACTAGTGATTCCTATGCAGTTGACCTTGGAAGAATTGGTAAATATTCAATGTGAAGATTATTTATTTTTGAACCAAGATGGATTAATACCCTTTATTCTTTAGTAGTTACTAAGTGACTAACTGATTTACTAATTGTAAATGATATTAGAATTGTGTACCTTTATCTCATGTCTGCATGGCAACCTGCTCGAACTTAGATGATTTCTTTTTTAATTGCTTTTGATTGGTAAAAGGGAAATAAAAAAAAATATTTCTGCACTCAAGGTTTATAAATTTTGTGACCTGAGAAAGATAAAAACTGCTGAATCATGAAAATTAAAATTTTGTAAATTTTGATTTTGAAATGGCATGTTGTTTGAACTTGATATTTTTTATTGTATTTTTTTTTTGCTTGGATTAAATGACATGTTACCACAGAATGGTTAAATCATATGGAAAATAACATGGCAATTTATCTAGTATAATTGTGAAAAGTGATATGGTTAGACATGTGGGTTGTCCGATAATGACAGAAATCTTTGTAGTTATTATAAAAATCTATAAATATAGAGAATTGTTGTTGATATAGTATAAAAATGTCATTTTATTGTTGAAAATGATTTATATATAAAACATGTTAAGTAGATTTTATTATTGAACAAACAAAACCTTCTCTGACTGTGTCGGACAAAGGATATTGTTATATGCTAGACTAAAAATAAAAATTACAAAATTATTGATATACACTGTTCTTGTTATTTTATACAACATTATATCATTATATCCCATAGAGAGTATTCGCAGTATTACCCACCAGAGACACTGTATATAGTGCAGTACAGTCAGATCTCGATACAATGACATCCGTTACAAAGACATCCTCGTTATACTGACATATTTTATGGTAACCAATACCAACATGTACATGGTCGGAAGAATTCATTACACTGACATATGCGTTATAAAGACACTTTTCCTGGAAACAAACGATGTCGTTGTATCGAGACCTGACTGTATAGTACAATGTATATTTTTATCTAGTGTACAGATAGTATACTATATAACCCATGTGACCATGTCGATAGGGCAGTTGGTAGCGCACCGGGATTTGGAATCTCCTGTCCCAAAGGGGGTACGGGTTTGAATCCCACCCGGGGAGGTTATACCCTTCCATGAAAATTTTACATTAATGATAAGTTTCCTCTATTGATTAGATAATATGGAGAAGTTTCCAGCCTTGTGGAAGGGTAGGTGAGTACTGGTTATTGACAAGGGTCCAGGAAAGCCAGGTTAGGTGTGCTGGACGCCGTAAAATGACAGAAATTGTGTTGACACAGCGTTAAACCCAGTAAAAAAAAGTATACAATATAATTATACTCGGCGTCAATGAAAGCTTACCACCATACTAACCCTCGCTTTATGATAATAGCATTGAAGTGCAGTAAACACTTTACATTGACACATTTTTGGCATACGCATGTAGTCATTGCTGCCAAAAGAATCTAAAATCGATTTACGATGTTCAAGTCCCGGACGGCACGTGCAAAATAAGATTTTTTTGTAAGGACGACATGTATCCAGTGGTTTGTGTAAATCATTTGTCTCTAATGAGAGTAAGTCGACTGGTCAAGAAAAAACCTTTGTATTTTCAACTATAACTATTCAATTGCCACGTTTAGGAGACACTCAACGTCATGAAGTTCTCGGCATTGCTGACACCGGGATTTCATTTCGTGAGATTATCGTCGCATGGGCTGCTCGCATCAGACAATCATGAATCTGGTAAGGAGACATGAACAGACAGGTTCAGTGAGAAGTAAATCACACCTAGGTCGTAAAAGGTGACGTCAGGACGTAGCGATCATCAAAATATCCTGCTGCACGCTGCCATGCTGATAGTGTCATGGTATGGGAAGTCATTTCTTGTAGGCACAAGACCCCACTTATTGTATTGTCTGGAACACTTACTGCTCATCGGTACATTGCTAATGTGCTGAGGCCAGTAGTTCAATCTTTTATTCAGACTGACACTGACGTCAACCTTCTCCGGCAAGACAATGTACAGCCCAACTCGGCTCGCGTTACGCAAGATTTCCTGCAGGATAATATAATCCACACATCGCCATGATCGGCATTCAGTCCCTATAAAGCATCTTTTGGACCAACTTGACTGAGAGGTTTATGACGGCAGACGTCAATAATTTGCAGCAACATATACTTGTAAGCACTGACTGGGGAGTGGGGTGCAAAACCCAAGTACAGAATCCTGCGTCTGATACGGAGTATGAGACGTAGATGTCAAGCTGAGCTTGGTGCAGAGGGAGGACATACCCGCAACTGAGTTCCGTAACTTTCATTTTCAAGGTGGTCGTCTTGGTTTGCGGAATTGATCCGTTTATGCTTAGATTCCCTACTTGCAAAGAAAAATCCTATTTTCTAATATAATATTTAAAATCATGTAAAATTTTCATATTTGTAAGTGTTTCCATTTTTTTTTATCAATTAGGTTCATGTAAGTGGTAAGTTTTCATTGACGCCTAGTATATTATAATGTCTTTGGTTGATCAGGCTTATGCCACCTGCCTTTGTTAGATTCTATTCCAATTCTAAACCTGCCAAATTAGCTTAGTTGGAGTGCATCGGACAAAAAAATCCAGAGGTTGTGGCTTTGATTTCCAGACTCAAATTCATTTCTTAGTCAAGTTTAGCCATGAAATATTTTCTACAACCATTCTGTCAGCCTCTGTATGAAGCAAGGCAAGAGTCAACATTGGTTTAAACCTGTGCTTAGTACCGCTTATAAGCTATAGTCTGTAGACCATGGCCTGTCCAGCAACAGAAAGTAGGATTACAACATGTACTAACCTATGTAATGTGACTGAAAATGTAGAAAAAGTGGAGTAATGTAATATAAATCTAAATCTGTTAACACAATATTATGATTTTAAATCAATCTTAAAATGTTAATGTTGTTGTAAACCAAATATCTGATGTAGACAGGTGGATGTCATTTCCAGTTTCCATACAAACAAGGTGGCACCCCCTTTAAGGTACTATTTTTTTATTTTAACTTATGAAGCATTTTACAATAAATCCAGGGGTACATTCCATAATGGACACTTACCAAAGTTACATGTCCTATCATGTTTACATAGCAGAAGTATACTGAACAGGCCATTATCCAGTCATAAGCTACCATTTGCCAACAGAATTCAGAGTGCATCTGGATTCAAAAATGTAGCCATGGTAATCATAAAGGAGCTAGAAAATGATTCTATATAAAGGAGCTCCCACATCAATTCCTTTACTAATTGTGAAAGTTTCTATAACCTCCCGCTAGAAATTTTAAAAAGTTACCTAATTAAACAGGCATACAATGTCCCAATGGCTTCATCTTACATCTGGTTCTATTTGAAGTTGTGTAGAATTCCTTTAATCAGGACACAGCTATAATCACTAAATATTTTTTTTTATTTCTCACTCTACAAATCAAAGGCTAGATTAAATGTTGTCTTAGTTTTCCGATAATTTATATTATTTGATGCAACTCATATAGTAACCATGCAATTAACCTAGATTCATTTCTTGTCTATGCAGAATCATTATGATTAGAAAGATGTTAAACTGCTATTCTGATTACCATCTGCTTTAAATTGGGTAGAACCCATACAAAAACCACTTAGGATTTAAGAGCAGGGGACTTGAGACTAAATGCTGTGCATGTAAGTATAAAGAGCAGTCGTAAGTTGGACCAAATTTTTGCCATTTTTTAGTCAGTCAGTGAGGCAGAAACTGAACATCTTTCCTGGTTGACACTTAATCACATTAAGCTACTGAATTTGTTTCTTATGTTTTTTAATCTATGGCTCTCTATTGATAGCAAGAGATCGAACAGGTTTCAAAGAAGCGAACCTTAACCTTAACCACTCAACCACAAGGGCAAGTCCTTTAATAATTTGGTACACACGTATATATAGGTGTATAATCTATAGATTTGTCATGCTACTCATAACAGTTCTAGCCTCGAATCATAATAAAAGCCGATAATAACCAAGAATTAAGCATACAAGTTGAGCTATAACACAAAAACTCAATTATTCTTAAAGTTAGTATAGTCCAACAGAATTAACCTGAGCTAGACCTTATGCAAGAATATATTAAACTCAATATTTACAGTCTAGTTTTGACTTCATTTGTAAATCGCGCTTTATTGGAAGCTTTCGGAAAAATACACATACTGAACCATTAATGTTGTTTTCATAGGAATAAATACTTTGAAACTGTGCAATAATATTGCTGACTTGTTTTCCCCAAAAACTAATGTGTCCAAATTAAAAGTACAATAACATGCCACTTTTAATAAATTGATTTATAGTCACATTGGTTGTTATAAACACATGTATAACCGTATACAAGTAAATGAAGTGTGTAAATATTATAACTAGGTAGTTCAAGCTCAGGTTAATTCTGTTGGACTATAACAACTAGGGGTGTAACGGTTAACCGATATACCGGTTAATATTGCAATACGACTTCTGACGGTTTTTAACCAGTTCGTTTTTCCTTGAACCGGTTTTTGTAGTTAAGTGTCATACTGCTTGTTTTTATCAGAATCTGATAGTTAAATGTTTAAACAAATGTTAAAATGAATTGAATACTTGAAATACTCTTACTGTGCTTTTAAAGGTTAAAAATTTAGTCAATTGCAAGAAAAATATCTTCAAGAGTCTGTTTCAAACCACGCATTTTTATAACATATAGACCATTTTACATTTGTAATTCAATCATTTTAATAAGATATCATTTGAAAATACCCATATGCGTGCTATGCTGATCCAATTAGAACGAGGTACATGCATTAATTAATGCTTTGCATGTCTAAGAGAAAAACCGGTACGTATTGCAATATATTGCAATACGGGTTCTGCATATTGCAATATATTGCAATACGGGTTTTACCGTATTGTTACACCCCTAATAACAACCAATACTCTAGTAAGCTAAAAACAACTACAAATAGCATATATTTTATATTTTAATAAATACTTTTTCTGATATTACTTCATTAACAAGTTGATAATAATTCAGTAAATCAATTTAAAGGTAAGACATACATCTAACAGACTTTTTAAAATTCTCTTTTAACAACATTTATCAAGTAAGATCTGTAGGAAGGGAGATAACTTAATGTAAAATTACATTTTGTATAGGAAGTTGAATTTTTATGATGGACCAAGAACAGAACTGATGTTGCTGCTACTTCATTTCTGTTGTTTGCCAACAGTAATTAGCAGCATTGCTTTCATCATTAAAATGAACCAGGTTTTATCACCAGATACAGTATCAAATTGATGTAGAAGTTAAAAATTTAAATATGTTACTGAAAACAAATTAATTAACTAACTAGCCTTATTATGTCACAGGTCATTGTTGTATTTGACCAATGCAAAGTACTTAACAATTAGGGACTTTAGTCAGTTATCTTTCCCTGATAAAATCTGAAGCAATCCAATTGGTAAGTAGGTCCTTACAGTTGGAATCCTCAGATTTTATCATTGAATTCCTAAGGAAGGAGAACAAAATATTTCATCTAATATCTTTCTTGTTAATGAAGATATTTACAGAAGTGATAAAATTTAGACAGTTCTTTATCCTAAAAATACTTAGCTTGGATTTCAAACAAATTAAACAATTTACAAAAAAGTTATTTAAGATTAATTTTGGCAAATTGACATTGAAAAGTAAGGGTAAAATCCGAGTAATCCAACTAATTAGACCTATCTATTTGAAGAGTATACAAGGGGAAATAACTGACTAAGTTCCCTTATTCAATATGTTTAAAGTAAAGGAATCACCTGATTTGTAAGTAACATGAAAACAACAGCAAATGGTACATTTAAAAGTTTGGACTATTCCTGTACAGTAACATAGTGCTATTAAGACCAGCTTAGTTATTGCAAAATCATGCCATTTTTTGTTTTAAGTTTCAAATGCTTTATCTAATAAGAATAATATCCCTAAAACAAGACCATTATGCTTATAAGAACATTGATTTTGATGGTCCTTAAACTGAAACCTCATACTACAAAACATATATATCCATTATTAAATAAATGATCTCCTAACATGAAATATTTTCATATCTGATAAAAGCTCTAAGACAATGAATTCACCAACACTTTACTGAGATTTTACATGGACTGTAATAAAAATGCAGGGCTCGAATTTAACAAAAAATTGGACTTGCAAATTTTGGCGAGTTCATTTTATTTCAACTCGCAAAATGCAAAAATCACTTGCATTGTTTTCTCAAAATTTTAGTAGCATACATAATTTCTATTCTTATATGCAGTAAATTTTGTTTGTTTGTTTGGATTTTACGGCGCACCAACACAGAAAGGTCATATCGCGCCTTATATGCAGTAAAAAAAACACGACATAGTAACATATTTAACTGTAAAAAGAACAAGGGTGTTTTTGTGGGATAGGCAATGAATATCGATCATTTTATGGTGAATGTTTAATCAATAATACCGATTTATCTGGCCGTTTCAATGCTGATTAGAGCCTCATTAGTTTAGACAGTAATATTTTGCGTCGATTTCAACTCGCGAAAATTTGCGAGTTGAAATAAAAGTTACTCGCAATTTTCAAAATCCACTCGCATTTTGCGAGTATGCGAGCTTAAATTCGAGCCCTGAAAAATGTAGGAAAAAATCTACATATTGTTTGTACAAAAATATGAAATTAACATTATTTTTACCATAGCTTTTTATCACACAATTATTTTTGAATTAATGACTTGAATGTAACTAAAGGTATCCCTACATAAATACAGTATTTTCCAGAGTGTAAGTTGAGGATTTCATCATTTATAGATTAAAATTAAACGTCCTGAGGCGCGTTTCACAAAAAAATTTTATGATTAATATCATCGTAAGTCAAAAACAGGAAACAATATGGTCATTTCTTGGCCAATCAATTCCAAATATTACTGAATTATGTAGAATTTTGTATTCCTTTTAAATATCATATCACAATTATATTTATTACCCTTCTGACTTTGAAATGCAAAATTTATGAAATTGACTTAGGATAACTTTTTTCGTAAGATTTTTTTGTGAAAAAGTGCTCTGACTTATATCCAGGTCATTACTCAAATAATATTTCCAGACATTTTTGATAACAGAGAAATACCAAAACTATGGCCACTGCTGATGTAAACTTACAAAACAAATTAATAAAAATTCTATTGATCAAACTTATAATAAAATTAGAATCATTATTACATGTACAAATGTATATAATATTTTCAACATGAAAATATTGGCCATTAAAGGCATGCATATAAAAATATATTATTTGTATTTAAAAATTTGATCAAAAACATTACTTTATTCCAACAATTCATAAATGTATAGTAGAACACAAGTTTAAAGCCTTTTAATATATTACTATATGAAATAACAAGTTACAAGAACACATCAATGATGAAAAGATGTAAAAAAAATGCTCAAATGAACATACCAAACCTTATCAATTTTTGTACAAGTATTTTAATTTTATAAATACCATCAATTTATTATTAAAATAATTATAAAATATTCTGAAGATTTAATAAATAATCTAATATTTAAGAGATGTTCAAAAAGGTTTTGAAACAATTTTAACATATTTCTATGAGTATTTGAACATATAATACAGAGAAAGTACCAATTAAAATGAAAGTCAATTGATACTTGCTAAAGGACATGTTGAGACAAATTGATATTGACAATAGTTCAATCTTATATATTGCTAATATAGGTATGAATAACAGGGTTTGACACTAACAGTGTCCCGGGATTCTGAGGATCCCAAAAACTTTGGAGGAATCAGTGATTCTCAGCAAGGGATTCTGTGAGAACCCCTTAAATTTTGCATGAATAGTATATTACAATTAGTGACAGCAAATCTGAATCCAAAATTTTTGTCTTTTATTAGAGGAATCCCTAATGTTAAGGTGAAATCCCCGAGTAACTGACTAGGGATTCCTTTTTTGGATCCCTCTTAAAAACAGTAAGTGTCAAACCCTGTATAATTATTCATACATGTACATATAAGTGAGATATTAACATACTAGCACCAGTATCAGAGAGACAGAAAAAATATCATGTTTCTGTATGTTACTACATTCCCTTTGTACACAAAATAGACAAAATACTTGATGGAACTGCATGAAATAAAGATTTAGCCTTGGAATTAGCAGACCTTTAACATCAACATTTGAATGAGAATTTGTAAAAGATGCCAATTTGAATTATAAGGATTACTTCAGCTTTTTTACAAATGAAAAGGTAATTTTGGGTGGCACTGTACAAGACTAAATGAAATTCTGCTAAGTATGTCAAATTTGTTCCCCAAGGTGTTATGACTGTTGTTGATAAGTGACATGTTGCACAGGTGTCACAGCCTGTGCTAATGTAACAACATTCTTAATATCCTGTGATGTAAGAGTCCCATGAGGATGCTGTATAGTGATTAAACCTTTAGCCAAGTCAGCTTGATTTATATTCAGTATATTACCACCACTGACTGTGTTATATGCTGCAGGGATCAACTGAGTTTGTTGACCCTGGGATAAATCTACATTTAAAGTTTGTAACTGCTGCAGAGGTATAGTGTTACTATTGTTTGTAGGTAAATGATCCAAGAATCTAAGAGTTTCCATGTATCCAAGAATAGTAGAGTAAGCCTGTGGGTGATTGTTTTGACGATTATCTACAGAGCTAGTCATTAATACAGGTGTTCTTTGACCTTGATCAGAGGAAGACACTATGGTAGGTGCAAGCGAAGAATGTGCCATAGCAAACTGATACTCAGGGGGTTGCTGCAAGCCAGTAGCTAGTCCATTAGCACGAGTTAACTCAATAGTTTGTGGCTCAAGTTTTCCAGCAGTCAGGAGTGCCTGTTGTTGCTGTTGTTGTTGAGGCTGTGGTGTTGGTTGTTGTTGTAATTGTATTTGTTGAACTTGTGTCTGACTATGATGTTGTAAGTTAGAAGCATTGCTCACAGTGATATACATGTTACCATTCAAATGTTGCGTAATTTGCTTATAGTCTATATTAGGCGACACTTGAACAGGACGGACCACAGTCTGTTCTTGCTGTGGTGGATTTAACAAATAACCTTTCTCTATTTGATATTGCACTGGAAGACTATTGTGTATTGATGGCAAACCTGTGGTTTGTTGTAAAGTATTCAATGAAGCAGCAGCTAGGTCATTTTGTTGCACTTGTTGTTGTTGTTGTTCCTGTTGTTGCTGCGCACTGGCGGCAGCTGCTGCCTCATACAATGCAGCAGGAATTTGAATATCTCTAGCTGTTACATGATGACCTGGTATCTGGCTTACAGCATATTGAAGATTGTGTAATAACGTGGCTTGGGAACCAGCTAGACTTCCACCTTGGGATGGCACAGCCACTTGCCCAATTAATTGTTCTTGAATATCTTCAGGTTGCATATTAGGTATAGCCATTTGAAGTGGAACCATTGTAGGCTCAATCTGGGCATAAGTTGGTCTTTCACGTTTTGGTTTTATAGGTGAGGAACCGGCTGAACTATCACCAGTATTTCTCCTTACACGAGGCACATTATTAGCATTGTCACCAGTATGTGTGGTACGTAGATGCCTCGTAAGATGATCTTTACGACCAAATCTTTGAGGGCAAAATTGGCACAAGAAATCCTTTCTCTTTGTGTGAGTTATCATGTGTCTTTTCACATCCTTTCTAGTAAAGAATTTCTTAGAACATTCAAAACATTGATGTACTTTTTCGTTAGAATTTTTTGCCGCTCTAGCACCAGTGTGAATTTTTAAATGAAATAATAATTGCTCCTTACTTTCACAAACTTTTTTACATATACCACAAGCCAGTGTTTCTTCACGGTCAGCCGCATGGAAAGCCATATGAGTCCTGTATGAGAAACTGTATGAATATTTCTTACCACAGATCTCACACTTCCATATTTTCTTGTTAGGATCGTGGGTAATCATATGATTCTTCAAATGATCTTTACGATTAAAACTTTTATCACAGTACATACATTTATGGTGTCTCGGACTAGTATGAATCAACCTATGTCGTTCAAGTTTAAATTTGGACAAAAATCCACGCTCACAACCAGGGACTTCACACACAAATGGTTTAATACCAGTGTGTGAATATACATGAAGATAATACGAAGCTTCTGCTAAGAATGATTCATGACAATGAGGACAAACAAGTGGTGACTTGGTGGATTTAGGACCCCGTTTTTTTCTTGGTTTGTCCTCAGTTGTTATGATCAATTTCTTTTCTTCAAACAATGTATCTTTCTTATCAAAACTATCTTCTAGTGTGTCATCAGGTTCTTCTTCCACAGTGATATCAATCACATTTTCAGCTGGTACATCAAATGATAAATTCGGAGTTGGTTCAGTCATAGAATTATCAGGCAATGGTTGAACTGGTGTAAACTGCACTTGAACTGGGTCCGGAATTATAAGAGTGTCATTTTTAACCGATGTATGTCTAGTTCTAGGCCGACCACGGCCTCGTTTGACTGGGGATGGCGTATTCTCATCTGAAAATTTAGAATCCAAATTTTTCTTAGCAGCTACATCCTGAGATTCTTTCATTCTAGTCTTTTCAAGTTTAGCTCTCCATGTTTTTGTTGGTTTAACATATTTTCTTGGCCTTCCCTTTCTTCTACCTTTCATTTTGTTAATACATAAATGTGTCTCCATTTCATCATTGTCTGAAAACTTTGTCTCACACATCAAGCACTGTAATTTGTTGTCATCAACTGAAATGGAACACACAATTTAAATGTATATAAGGAGTAACTAAAAGAATTCGAGACAATTTATTTAACCCTACACACTGTTAGTATATAGGTTTAACACTGAAGCAAAACACAGGTCATATTACAACCCCCCTGTCAATTGACTTGTGTTATACTAACTGAACTAGCTGTGAGGGCTTATTAATAACATTTATCTATATTAACTTGATATGAAAATCTTCATACAATATTAAGAATGCTTATACCAGGAGGATGTGGAATGGCTTTCAGACTTAAATAAACTTCAAGCTTTATCTGGTATTACATTATACACACTTTTATTATCTTCAGTTTTGAAGAGCTACATATGTTATATTGATACTTAGCAGAAATGCATTCAATAAATACTAAACTGTCTATCCTTATTGGTAAGTCTAATGCACCAAACATGTGACTCATTCTTAATTCAACTTGAACAGTAATGTTAGCCCTTACAATCATTAGAAATATGATAGTCAAATAAATTTTAGTCAAACAAAAAATAATATTCTCTGCTAGATTGACACTTTATTGGATCAGTATACTTGAGCATTGAGAACATGCATAATTATATAATAATAAAAGTGGATAATAAAGATTTAAACAAATGATATTGGTACTCTTTTTTAATTCACAAAATTATTTTTTGCCAATTCAAACACCGAAATCGATTTGATAATCACACTCCAAATTCTTGACATTTTCCAACAGATAATTTTTTTGTTAAATGTGTAAAAATACAATACATGCAGCTTTTGTGTACAGTTGATAGTATCATATCAAATAATCATAAAAAGATGTATCATTTGTGTCAAGCATACGCAGACTCTAGTCACATTTCAGACAAAACAAACAAATAAAATAAATATAAACAGTGGTATACCTTGTCTCCCGTGAATTTCGGCAGCTAGCATTCCTTTGTGTAAAGATTTAGCATAATCTTTACAATACCATATTTTAAGTTCTGTATTTGTAGTGATAGGCTGAAACACAAGAAATAAGTCTTATAACAAAATTCTTACAACAAAAAACAAGTGTATATGAATCACATACAAAATAAACAAAGTATGTTTTAAATAGAAAATCAACATACTGATAGACTAATACATAACAGATGTTCCTTTATCCAACCTTCTATTTGAATAACAAACCATTTGGCTACAAACATTACAGTGCCTGGTTTTGTTAACAACTTGTTGATGGGACAAAATGCATTTGTAAACCTTTGTTTAATACACAACTAGCCTCTAAGAAGCAGCCATGGAACCCTGCATTTATAACAGCCGGTATCATAATATTCTTTCAAATATAGTTATATACAATACATGTAAAAATATTCTTCTGAACAGATTTTTTGCTTTCAAAATTAATAATGAAAATCCTAGTTATGTGAGCATAAATAATATGAGAATGACCAGTTGTCCTTAAGACTGAAACAACTATATTTTAAGCAGACAACAAAATAATTTGCAAAGGCAAACAAAAAATAGTTTAAGAGATAAAAATGTACTACACAGACGAAAAAATATAAACCAACCAATCATGAATTGATCAATTTAAACCAAAACAGACAACATTAAGTTGCTTAGTAACATACACTCAGTATGTGAATATACATGTAACAAACAGGACAAAAATACATTTGTATACCTTTAAGGAAACAAAATATATTTGTCCATCTTCTTGGTAAGCTATTAAGTTTTGTTCTCTCACATTAGTAGCAGGTCTAACAAATATCATCCAATTAGAATGATCTTCATCAGTTGTATCTAATACTTCAACAAAACCATCATCTGTTACAACCTGAATAGAATCATAGATATAAATATACATTTAATAGTAATACAGCAAAATTGAAACAAGAGATTTATAATTACCTCCCTTTGAGATGATATTTATTTTCAATTAATGTAACATTCTTGTTTTTATTTTTATGAAAGTGGCAAGATTTTCAGGTATCATGATAATTATGAACAAAAGGTGAGTTACTAAACACATTTTTCAGTTTCTTCTAGACTTGGACTCTCATAAACTTAATACTAGACCACCAATGTTTTACCTTTGTTTGCATACGTTAATAAATGTTTGGTCAGAAATAATAGAAATCTTAAAATGCAATGAACAATGCAGTGGCGAAAGTTAAAAATTTTCAAAATCCTGAATATTATGCTTTCAACAACTTGTAATAGAAATTTTAGGAAAAAATCCTTTTTTTTCAGGTCCTAAAATCCTTAGCTTCATAAACTGTCCTGAAAACTTTTACCCACAATATTGTTGTGAATTACCAATGTAAACTATATCCTTCCAGGAATTGAGTCAAATGGTAATAAATTTACCTACAAAGGAAATTTCAATAACTTGCCAAGTTTGTATAACATTAAAAGGTAATAAGAAGCTAAGAGAACCTACCTTCAGTTCAAATGACATATCTTGATCAATACTTTCATCAAGTTCATTATCAGATGTAGCATCAGTAGCTGTACTGTCACTAGCATTCATGTTAGATGTATCAACAACACCAGAATCATCTCCTGGGTTGTGACCTTCTTGAACTAAAGGCGTCATCAGTAAACTTGTTGCTGATTGGTCAGTTCCCATTGGTTGATGCATTTGTGGATGAGTTACAAAGTCTGTTAGGTTGACATTCTGGTGGACAGAAGACAGGTCAGACCCATATGTATTGTGATAATGATGTGCTAAAGTTTGTAAGCTTTCTTGAGTAAATTGAAGGCCACCTGGTGTGCAAGTATTTGGGAAACTAATGGGAGGTAAATCCTGTAAGCTTTGTTGTAGTTGATTAAGATTAGTATGGTTGTTTACTGGACTTGATTGCATGGGAATCTGATTTAAACCAGGTTGTAAAAGCAATAAGCCATCTCCTAATCCTTGATTATTGATTGTCTGACTGGTTATTGACATTAATTGCTGTTGTATACTTGATATTGCATTCTCTGCTCCAATTGAGTTGTTCACCTTTGGTTGTAAGTTTCTATTTGGTATTACAGGAGAATGAGCATCATTTCCAGATTGATTTAGATCTGATGTTTCAATGTTATGTGTCGAGTTTTCCATAGCTTTCTGCATAGCATTTTTCTTTTTCCATACTGTTGGTTCTCTTTTTGTCTTTGCTTCATGTTTTACTCTAGAAACTACGGGAGCATCTAATGGACCAAATCTAGATCTGACTGGAATTGTACGCTTAGAAAATACACCAGTATCTGAAATAAATTTATTTTGGAAATTTAAGCAGAAATACTTTATGTTTACACTAAAAGTTATTTTGCACTTGTAAGCAATGACATTCTAGCCAATTTCAGTATTAATATTTAGCTACATCTTAAAATGCCACAAAAATGTATTGTCACAGTAAGTAAAATCTAACAGTGGATCTAATTTTCAAGAAAATAAAACAATTTTTTATTTTTCAAATGATCCACATCGTTATGATTGTATGATCTAGAATTCTATTATATGAGACCAGTTTCAAACACCACTGGGTAGCCCTTAATTGCATTTTTATCTCAAACTTAGAAACAAAAATCTAGATACTTGAGTTTAATAAACAGATAGAAGAGCACTATCTATTTATAGTGCAAAGTTACAACAACACAACAAGGCTATGTATTACTAGTGTTTTATTGTCTCTCATGAAAAGGATTTTTTGTTGCAATTAAACACTACAGACTTAAAGTTTCACTTACAAACTTGTCCATTTTCCTTGATAGTTTTCAGTGTCAATGATGAAGGCAAAGTTAGTCTAGCTCTTGAAGGTATGACAGCATCCTGAACAGTATGTAGTATTCCATGCTTCTTACACATCCCTTCATGACTTTTACCACAGTCTTCACACCCTAAATAAAGTAATAGAACATTTCATTGAACATATAAATAATATTCGAGCTAAACAAAGTTCTACAAAATAAATTATAAGAACTTCAATTAAGGTTCTGGAACTGTAATTAACTTCGGTAAACTTCGACACTCGGTACAATCCGGTTTTTTCCCGAATACCTATCTTCGGCAAGTTTCGTAATTGCTATTTTTAGTAATTTTAACCACGTGACCTGGGTTTTTCCAGAAGTCATAGGGTAACACATTTTCTGAAAATGGCGAAACCAGACGCTCTACAGCGTGATCGTAGAGTTATTTATCGTAAAAATAATGGTTTACTGACATAAAAACAATGTGTTGATTCTGTGTGTACAGGTGTAAAATGCACTGTTTTCATCCTGATTTTGCGATGTAAATTGGGTATGTCTAAAACACGCAATGGAGATTTTGAGGCGAAATGGACGAAATGGAGAATTTGGGGCGAAATGGAGTTTTAATTGTTTAATAACTCTTTTTCTCCAATGATAATATTTATTTTGTTTACTGAAAATGAACATAGGTATAATATACTACACAAATATCGATAAAAATTTAAAACATATTTAACTTAGATTGATTTATTGCCGAAATTATCGTACCAAAGTCAGCATATGAAGACAAAATCATTGTACATTTTCTGTTTTTAATATCATCATTATCTAATTATAAAATAAACAATACAATAACAACCATATTTGAAAGCTAAGGCACATGATATGCCAACATTACTAACTCTGGTGTCAAACTGTTAGTGCAAAAAACGACAACAGCAGAAAACATAGCTGGTACAGGTTTAATGCCCAAACAGTTTCCTCAAACTAGCCAAAATCAATGAATTAAAGGTTTTTATATGATAATGCAGAGTCCAACATACATTTTTTCATCTCCAATACCAATTTTAGATGATATATTTATTTGTATAAAGTAGTATTACCTGTGATTGACCATTTTGACGTTATTTTTCTCTATAAAATCTCTTGCAGTTTCAGTATAGTAATCTCATACTAATTCTTATAAAAAATTTCGAAACGGTAAAATTTCTTAAAATTTACAAATAACAATTTTAAGTATATATATTATCAATAATTGCCTTTAAATGCTCGTGCAGTTATATAAACTTGTTTATCGATATTTCGCGGAGATACCGTTATGTAAACAACATGGCGGCGATTGAAAATTTCTTACTCTGCATACGATTCGCGGGACCTCTCGCTATTTGAACCAAAATGCGAAGCATGTTTTTTCAAGCGATTTTAATAATTTATACATCAAATTAAAGGTGGTGAAATAAGGAATACGATGATACATGCCGCCTTTCAATATTTTGATGCATCTGGGCACCATTGATCCTTAACTTTGACCAATTATTACGGAATTATTTTTTTTTGTACAGTAAGGCGGCATGCACCGTTAGAAAGCTCATTCTTTTCTCTGATTGATGCATTCATTTCCATTTGCATAAATTCAAAATCGGCGTGTGCATTTTAATTAGAAAACATGACCCAAAAAAATGGCGTCCGTCTACTTAACCCGTCAATTTTACCGAAAATTTCGATCAACCTCGAATTAATCGCTCATCAAATAAAATCAATATTTTGTAAAATCATAATTTTTACATCATTTGAAAGATAATTTTATAAGCTTTAAAAATATATTTGGTTTATTTAGATCATAGTGACATAATTTACTTTAATTTGCAAAAAAACACAACTACCCAAGAAAATTGGTAAAATTCCAATAGGCTTATCAGCATATTCTGGGGTTGCTACTTAAATATTTCATATTGTGAGCAGTTAATACTACAGAATTTTTTAAAACTACAGTTAATCTTGCATAAGCGACCACGTCTCCTAAGCAACCATTTGCACTAAGCGACCACTCTGAGTTCCCACGGACCATTTTGACTCTTTAAATCTTTGCCTTAAGCGACTTTTGTCTAACGCGACCAGCGACCACTGGTTTTGGCCGAAACTGACTGACTTATTTGTGTTAAACGACCGGCTCAAATAAATCGAATTTGGCGAAAATCGATAAAAATCGGTAATTAGAAATATACACCGGGAGTACGTCGTCTCAATGTCTATCACCTGAAGTCGTATGTCAGGCTCTAAAAATCAATAATTGACAGTCATAAATACTGTAAGATAAAGGGGTAAGTGGGAACAATCAACAAAGTGACACTAATATGATAATACACATTGGACAATTAGCCCCATATCGGGGTCAATTAAAACATCTGTTCTTACAATTCAATCACCGTGGAGAGTTATTGTTTTCTAAAACATTTCAAGTCTGCAAATTTGACTTATATACGTGCATAGAACGTGTAAACTGTAAAATAATATCCATTAAAAATTACGTAAACAGAAACAATTTTTATATTTAAACAAAGAAAGGTCAGTATTGAGGACATTATAGACACGTTTTCCGAAAATAGCGTCACGTTCTAATATCAAACGAGGTCAACATTTTTACGCATGTAGTTTGCAGCGCTCGTTAGAACAAAGAATTAGCTGGCGTGTTGGACAATTATCACAATTAATTCTTATAAATTGTGTAAATTTCACAGTTTTAACTGTAACAGCCTTTACTCTGATGACCTAAATATTGATTGTTTTTATGGCGAAAATGTCCGGGAATAACGGATTTTAACATGTACGTAAACAAAAACGGCCGTTTCGCAATCGTTATTTAAACCTAAGTTTCACGTAATTGAAATAAATTATTGCAATTTGAAGCTGTATTTAGGATGTTTTGAAAAAAGAAAAATCGATTTGCCCATAATTTGTATGCATTTGACGACATTTAAATTAAAGCCCATCATGCAGTTAAAATCGTACCGTTGACAGATAAATGTTCTACGAAAATGACGAATTTTAGAATGTCAGAACGGCTTCAAGGTCGGTAATCAACATTTGTCTTAAGAGACCATTGTCTTAAACGACCACTTTTTGTCTCTCCCTTGGATGGTCGCTTAACACAAGATCTACTGTAGTTGCATGTGTCTAACTAACTTTAAACTTGAGATATTTGCTTTTAAAGATAGAGTAAATTTTTTAACATTCTCAAAAACTCGGATTTTTGCTTGGGGGTACATGTATGTAAAGCTCTGTATTTTTATAAGTATTTGTCCAAAGTGTAATCTGATTGCTCTGATTTATTCTGACATGATTGTGTAACAGGAAAAGTGATTAATATTTGGAAATAAAACAGCAGAATTTGAAAAAAAGTTTTTTCACTTTTTGTCCCAGCACTATTTACTGTCTTTTTGAAAATCAAGTGTCACATTTTAAAAATGCACATAACTTATGTAACAAACGGTAAATTTCTTTAAAAATTCACCATTCAATGTCTTTAATAGTATAGATTCAAGAAACAATATCACTATAAGAATTGTGGAAGGTCACCATTACAGTTCCAGAACCTTAAAAGAATTTCCAACTGAATAAATTTACGTCAAAGTTGATTCAAAGCGTTATTATCTATCACTCACACTCATATTTAAGCATTATGGCAGGCAGTAAAGGGTTGCACTGAACTAGATCAATTAGGGTGAACTGAGAAGTTAGGTTTAAAGTGATAAATTTACTATTTAACGTTTAATATTACAGTATATTCATATGATTTATCTCTAGATAGCATTTCAATATAACTAACAAACCCAGAAAATAAGTTTCTTGATTATTTGAATAAACGCCACAGAAGTAAATGAGCCATAATACATTCATTTTCAATAAGCGGGTGCAAGTGGTGTCGCCGGTCTATTCTCTCTGTCCCTTACGATATAAAGTTGGGATAATCAACCTAAAATATGCTATAGCAGTAGACCTTCAACTGCATGGTTTATAAAAAGTATTATGTCATCAAATTTGCGAAAATTTTTATGATTAAAGTTGATTTTTGACATGTTCGTTACTGTCGCCGATCATTACGCTGTGTCTTTAAACATGCGTAGAAATTAAACAAAGCAATTTAGTTCAATTTTGTTAAGGTTATTTAGTAACTGAAAGCTTATAGTCATAACCAAATGTATTTCCCAACAACTTTCGATTGTTAATTGACTTTCAACCTCATTCAAAGTCTGGTTTTTAGAAATCAAATTTTCCGGAAATGTACGTTACTAAGTTTTTACATGGAAGCATTTCAAAGAAAAACACATCAAATTGTATCGGTTTCGTTATTTTCATAGACGTTAGTCTTATAATATTACATAATGCTTCAATTCTTGTTAAGAATTTAAGTATTTTAGACAATATACAAGTTTAAAGTTATTACTCACCCTAAACTGACATTTAATTGACATGTTCGTTACCTTAAGTTTCTAAAATACCATACTATTAGAAAGACATCAACTTACCTTGAAATTAGTAATGCTGCGTATTATCTCAAAAGAACATGTTAACTTTATATTCTTTTGAAATTACTGAAGGATAATCAAGTAAAAGCTCCTAATTTGAAGTGTCCGTTACTGACATGTTCGTGACTGAAATTTACATACAGCGTATTTTTGGCAGTTTAAGTTCAGTTTTTAAATCTCTTTGTACATGATTTCATTAAACTTGACGATATCACTCCCGATAAAGCTTACAGAGAAGGTCAACTGCCGCTTTATAGAAATTAAAAGGAGATCTCGCAATACGGCAGTAAGGTTATTTTCTTTGAGCCACAAATTTGCTTAAATTGATTTTCTCGTATTTTATTTTGCTAAATAATTTGTTATTGGAGTGAAATTTGAATATATAGTATGTTTTATTGGATGCATTGTAAAGGTTCAAAATATAAGCCATGACAAAAGTATGACATGTTCGTTACGACAATGTAACGAACATGTCGGCAGCATTAACGATTCACCGTACCAGTCTAACATACAATTAAGTTGTTTCTTCAATTTAAGTATATAATTCATTCCTTATTTTCACTTTTTACCAATATCTAAAGTAAGCTTAAGCATGTTTTCTTTTGAAATCGTATTTATTATACGACACCTTCATTTCGTTATATATTTTTGTAAGCCCAACCAATTAAATTGTATCATCCTGTCTTTAGTCAGTTTCAGAAAAATGTATCGGAGAGTAAAACTGGAAGGGAAATAATTACACGTCTTAGCAGAGTACAAATCCTATGCATGGCAGTATTCTATTTGCAGTGATACACCAATGAATGATTAGTAACGAACATGTCAAGATTAGTAACGGACATTTCATGTTGTTTTTTTCTTTTCTTGTGAAATGAAGGGCAGGAATTCAGAGGTATAAATCGTCGGTGGCTTAAACAGAGCAAAAGCAATGTGAACTTATATATAGAAAGATTGAGAAAACAAGTTACATACTTTTGGTAACGAACATTTCGGCGACATTTTGGTAGCATTTTTGAAAAAAATCTTGTGAAAAATCCCATATAAGAGTAATTCTTCAATCACACACTATCCTTTTAAGGTTCCAGTGTAATATTTAAATGGAATTATAAACGTGGGATATCCAGACATAAAATTATGATTTATTATACTCATATCGATTTCAATTTTCTTTGAACCAGATTGTACTGAGTTTGATCAAGCATATGGCAATTGAATATTATTAGTCAGTACGAATATCTTTCTTAATTTTCTGAAGATTGACACTTTGTTTGTATTAGGGAAAATTCTTAAATGTGTAATATACCAACTATTTTTGGTAAGCGACCATTGAGAGTTAGCATAACGAACATTTCATGGCAAAATTTGTACCCCTGACAGTCGTACTTCAAATAAGCATATGACAACAATTACTGATGTCATGATCAAAATATTTCAGAAAGTTGTAGTTTACAGGTTATATTCTTCGATTAAAATGCTAAATAAAGAATTCTAGAACACTGATTTTCTTGTCTTTCATACATCCAAAATGCACCCGCTTATTGAAAATGATACAATAAGTTAATCATGCAGATCTGATTCTAAGTAGGGTAAAGGGGAACTTTTTAGATTCAGGACAATGGACCTAAAAAAGTGAGTTTGACCCCTTGAACAAGGTCTTAATTAAGTGGCATTCACTTACACAAATCATCAAATGCACTCATTCTGTAATATCAAGTCTCTAGTTGCAAAACCAGCAAATCTTGCAGAAAGATCACCATCAAATGCATTCTGGAAATAAATTGAATATTCATTGCACAATGTGTAGAGAATAATAATTTTCATTGATGCTACATTGTAGATTGTTCATAGGTAACTCATGTTTGTCATAAGCATATTTAAATCCTCGTTGTTTACATCTAAACCATGTGTACAAACATGGCTGGGCAAAATATGGGGCTTAAAAAGGCGACCCTAGGCACAATCACAAACAAATTATTGTTTAGACCATGAACGCTGGTATAAATGAATCAGTCATAATGAATATGTATGAAAGTGGGTTATTTTTATGGTATTGGCAAGAAATATATGCATTTAAGACTAAATGACGAGTTCATAGATTCGCCAATTAAGAAGCTGGCCCCCCTGATCAACTGCCATACGACGAGGTACGCGAGGGGTCGAGGTCAAACCTAGCGAAAAGTAATTTCAAAATACTGTCAGTGTTACACGCATTAAAAGTTGGTTTTAATCGCTATATCAAAAAGCAAAACAATAGGTGATTATTTTTAACACGTTAACTAGACATAACAATGAGAAAATGGACGAAAAACAAATCGCATAACTTACAGGATGGACTTTTTGTCCCGCAGGTAGCCATTTTCGCGCTGAATCTTGGGAACGGGGTTTCCTATCAATTTGAATGACGTCACTCGGAAGAATTCCTTGCTTAACAAAACACGGGCTGTCTAAATCGCAAGATTTGAGAGAATACCACGCCCCAATACTTGAGCGAGATACGCCTCCTACATAAGAGGCGGAGTTTACAAAAACTAACTTTTAGTTTAACACTAAATTCTAAGTGAAATTATGCCTATAATTCTTGATTTATGTTATAATTTATTTAAAGAACGTGATTGATATTTGGAATCATTCTAGTGTAAGAGTCAAAAGTTACAGTGCTTTGATTGTATACGTTAGTTTCCGAGGCGTAGTGCCGAACTGGCCGGTCAAATTTCGTAATAATAGAAACTTTGTAAAATAAATTGCATATTTGAGGTTTGGAATATTAACTGTTACTATATTTGAAGTCTCAACTGCTAATGTTGCGTTTAAATTATTAGGTTTAACTGATTTCAAGTATATTGCCCGAGGTATATAGCGAATGTAGCCTAATTTCTCAGGAGCTAGCTAGGCCAGAATTCACGAGTATTCACGCACCACAAACCTGAACATACTACCATTTTAAATGATATTGTTCGTTTTTTCTTAACTGTCAAAACATGAATAATTTCACGGTGAATATATTTGTTAAAATATCTTGACAACCAAACTACACAAAAATCACAGGTGCGCAACGAGGTGCGCCATGGCTACACAGCCGCAAAGTATACCGTGCAATATGGCTATATAGGGCTTTAGAACAGCAAAAATAGGCCCCTCATCCTGGTGTCGGGAGGTTTGCACGGGTTTTTTGGTACCTGAATGTAGTGTGTTACTTGTTTAAACACATTTTCCCGATGCCCTACGTAGTTAGCAACCTATTTGCACAAAAATCATTCCTGCGCACTGAGATGCGCGTAGGCTACGGAGCCCCAAAGTCGCCCGTCATGCTGGTTTCGGGAGATTTGCACGGGTTTCTCGTTACCTGAACGTGGTATGTTTGGTGTTTAAACACGTTTTTAAGGTGCCCTAGATAGTTAGCAACCACACTACACAAAAAACAGGTGCGCAACGAGGTGCGCCATGGCAACAGAGCCGCAAAGTATACCGTGCAATATGGCTATATAGGGCTATAGAAGAGCAAAAATAGGCCCCTCATCCTGGTGTCGAGAGGTTTGCATGGGTGTTTTGGTATCTGAATGTAGTGTGTTACTTGTTTAAACACATTTTCCCGATTTCCTACGTAGTTAGCAACCTATTTGCACAAAAATCATACCTGCGCACTGAGATGCGCGTGGGCTACGGAGCCCCAAAATCGCCCCTCATCCTGGTGTCGGGAGATTATCACGGGGTTTCTCGGTACCTGAACGTGTTATGTTTGGTGTTTAAACACGTTTTTCAGGTGCCCTAGATAGTTAGCAACCAAAATACACAAAAATCACAGGTGCTCAACGAGGTGCGCCATGGCAACAGAGCCGCAAAGTATACCGTGCAATATGGCTATATATGGCTATAGAAGAGCAAAAATAGGCCCCACATCCTCGTGTCGGGAGGTTTGCGCGGGTTTTTTGGTACCTGAATGTAGCGTGTTACTTGTTTAAACACATTTTCCCGATGCCCTACGTAGTTACCAACCTATTTGCACAAAAATCATAACTGCACACTGAGATGCGCTTGGGCTACGGAGCCCCAAAGTCGCCCCTCATCCTGGAGTAGGGAGATTTGCACGGGGTTTCTCGGTACCTGAACGTGGTATGTTTGGTGTTTAAACACGTTTTTCAGGTGCCCTAGATGGTTAGCAACAAAACAACACAAAAATCACAGGTGCGCAACGAGTTGCGCCATGGCAACAGAATCGCAAAGTATTCCGTGCAATATGGCTATATTTGGCTATAGAAGAGCAAAAATAGGCCCCTCATCCTGGTGTCGGGAGGTTTGCACGGGGTTTTTGGTACCTGAATGTAGTGTGTTACTTGTTTAAACACATTTTCCCGATGCCCTATGTAGTTAGCAACCTATTTGCACAAAATCATACCTGTGCACTGAGATGCGCGTGGGCTACGGAGCCCCCAAATCGCCCCTCATCCTGGTGTCGGGAGATTTTCACGGGTTTCTCGGTACATGAACGTGGTATGTTTGGTGTTTAAACACGTTTTTCAGGTGCCCTAGATGGTTAGCAACCACACTACAATTTATTCTTATTCTTATACACCAGGATGAGGGACCTATAATTGTTGTTCTATAACCATATATAGCCATATTTCACCCAATCTCCGTAAACAGAGATCCTGTTCTACTCGCGTTGTCGTACTGGATCTCTACTTAGTCAATGCAAGGTCACGTCGAGATGAACTTTGTGTCGACCTATCAATGCGTAGCTTTCATTTAGACCAAGGTTTGCCTGCAAATTTAACAGCGGTATTATTCACAGTTCGCGATTGGGTGGCTCATTTCAAATTGCGTGACGTAGACGATGTAAACAAGTTACGTATCATTACAATTTTGTCATGGATATTATGATGAGAAAAGGTCACCTGAACGTGACATTCGTTTGGAAAAGGCCAGATCTATATTAGCGAATATTCGAGCGGTTAAATTTTAGATCGGGTTTTAATCAGATTGTATTTCACCGTATAATTTGCGACTTTGTTGCCATGGCGCACCTCGTTGGGCAACTGTGATTTTTGTGTAATTAGGTTGCTAACCATCTAGGGCCCAAGAAAAACGTGTTCAAACGCCAAACCCACCACGTTCAGGTACCGAGAATACCCGTGCAAATCTTGCGACACCAGGATGAGGGGCGATTTTGGGGCTCCGTAGCCACTGCGCATCTCAGTGCGCAGGTATGATTTTTGTGTAAATAGGTCGCTAACTACGTAGGGCATCGGGAAAATGTGTTTAAACAAGTAACACACTACATTCAGATACCAAAAATCCCGTGCAAACCTTGCAAAACCAGGATGAGGGGCCTATTTTTGCTGATCTATAGCCATATAGAGCCATATTGCACCGTATACTTTGCTGTTCTGTTGCCATGTCGCACCTGGTTGGGCACCTGTGATTTTTGTGTAATTAGGTTGCTTACCATGTAGGGCACCTGAAAAACGTGTTCAAACGCCAAACCCACCAATTTCAGACCCGAGAATACCCGTGCAAATCTTGCGACACCAGGATGAGGGGCGACTTTGGGGCTCCGTAGCCCACGCGCATCTCACTGCGCAGGTATGATTTTTTGAGTAAATAGGTCGCTAACAACGTAGGGCATCGGGAAAATGTGTTTAAACAAGTAAAACACTACATTCAGGCACCAAAAAACCCGTGCAAACCTTGCGACACCAGGATGAGGGGCCTATTTTTGCTCTTCTATAGCCATTTAGAGCCATATAGCACCGTATACTTTGCGGCTCTGTTGCCATGGCGCACCTCGTTGGGCACCTGTGATTTTTGTGTAATTAGGTTGCTAACCATGTAGGGCACCTGAAAAACGTGTTCAAACACCAAACCCACCACGTTAAGGTACTGAGAATACCCGTGCAAATCTTGCGACACCAGGATGAGGGGCGATTTGGGGCTCCGTAGCCCACGCGCATCTCACTGCGCAGGTATTATTTTTGTGTAACTAGGTAGCTAACTACGTAGGGCATCGGGAAAATGTGTTTAAACAAGTAACACAATACATTAAGGTACCAAAAAACCCCTACAAACCTTGCGACACCAGGATGAGGGGCCTATTTTTGCTGTTCTATAACCATATAGAGCCATATTGCACCGTATACTTTGCGGCTCAGTTGCCATGGCGCACCTCGTTGGGCACCTGTGATTTTTAGGTAATTAGATTGCTAACCATCTAGGGCACCTGAAAAACGAGTTCAAACGCCAAACCCACCACGTAAAGGTACCGAGAATACCCGTGCAAATCTTGCGACACCAGGATGGGGGGCGATTTTGAGGCTCCGTAGCATACGCGCATCTCACTGCGCAGGTATGATTTTTCTGTAAATAGGTCGCTAACTACGTAGGGCATCGGGAAGATGTGTTTAAGCAAGTAACACACTACATTCAGGTACCAAAAAAACCGTGCAAGCCTTGCGACACCAGGATGAGCGGCCTATTTTTGCTGTTCTATAGCCAAATATAGCCATATTGCAAGGTATACTTTGCGGCTCTGTTGCCATGGCGCACCTCGTTGCGCACCTGTTTTTTGTGTAGTGTGGTTGCTAACTATCTAGGGCACCTTAAAACGTGTTTAAACACCAAACATACCACGTTCAGGTACCGAGAAACCCGTGCAAATCTCCCGAAACCAGCATGACGGGCGACTTTGGGGCTCCGTAGCCCACGCGCATCTCAGTGCGCAGGAATGATTTTTGTGCAAATAGGTTGGTAACTACGTAGGGCATCGGGAAAATGTGTTTAAACAAGTAACACGCTACATTCAAGTAGCAAAAAACGCGTGCAAACCTTGCGACACAAGGATAAGGCGGCCATTTTTGCCGTTCTATAACCCTATATAGCCATATTGCACGGTATACTTTGCGGCTCTGTTGCCATGGCGAAACTCGGTGTGCGACTGTGATTTTTTGCAGTTAGGTTGCTAACCATCTAGGGCACCTGAAAAACGAGTTTAAACACCAAACCCACCACGTTCAGGTACCGAGAAAACCCGTGCAAATTTTGCTACACCAGGATGAGGGGCGATTTTGGGGCCCTGTAGCCACTGCGCATCTCAGTGCGCAGGTATGATTTTTGTGCAAATTGGTTGCTAACTACGTAGGGCATCAGGAAAATGTGTTTAAACAAGTAACTAACTACATTAAGGTAGCAAAAAACGCGTGCAAACCTTGCGACACCAGGATGAGGCTGCCATTTTTGCTGTTCTATAGCCCTATATAGCCATATTGCACGGTATACTTTGCGGCTCTGTTGCCATGGCGAAACTCGGTGTTCGACTGTGATTTTTTGCAGTTAGGTTGCTAACCATCTAGGGCACCTGAAAAACGTGTTTAAACACCAAACCCATCATGTTCAGGTACCGAGAAAACCCGTGCAAATTTTGCGACACCAGGATGAGGGGCGACTTTGGAGCCCTGTAGCCACTGCGCATCAAAGTGCGCAGGTATGATTTTTGTGCAAATGGGTTGCTAACTACGTAGGGCATCAGGAAAATGAATTTAAACAAGTAACTAACTACATTAAGGTAGCAAAAAACGCGTACAAACCTTGCGACACCAGGATGAGGCTGCCATTTGTGCTGTTCTATAGCCCTATATAGCCATATTGCACGGTATACTTTGCGGCTCTGTTGCCATGGCGAAACTCGGTGTGCGACTGTGATTTTATGTAGTTAGGTTGCTAACCATCTGGGGCACCTGAAAAACGTGTTTAAACACCAAACCCACCACGTTCAGGTACCGAGAAAACCCGTGCAAATTTTGCGACACCAGGATGAGGGGCGACTTTGGGGCCCTGTAGCCACTGCGCATCTCACTGCGCAGGTATGATTTTTGTGCAAATGGGTTGCTAACGACGTAGGGCATTAGGAAAATGTGTTTAAACAAGTAACTAACTACATTAAGGTAGCAAAAAACGCGTGCAAACCTTGCGACACCAGGATGAGGCGGCCATTTTTGATGTTCTATAGCCCAATATAGCCATATTGCACGGTATACTTTGCGGCTCTGTTGCCATCTCGAAACTCGGTGTGCGACTGTGATTTTTTGCAGTTAGGTTGCTAACAATCTAGGGCACCTGAAAAACGTGTTTAAACGCCAAACCCATCATGTTCAGGTACCGAGAAAACCCGTGCAAATTTTGCGACACCAGGATGTGGGGCGACTTTGGAGCCCTGTAGCCACTGCACATCAAAGTGCGCAGGTATGATTTTTGTGCAAATGGGTTGCTAACTACGTAGGGCATCAGGAAAATGTGTTTAAACAAGTTACTAACTACATTAAGGTAGCAAAAAACGCGTACAAACCTTGCGACACCAGGATGACGCGGCCATTTTTGCTGTTCTATAGCCCTATATAGCCATATTGGACGGTATAATTTGCGGCTCTGTTGCCATGGCGAAACTCGGTGTGCGACTGTGATTTTTTGTAGTTAGGTTGTTAACCATCTGGAGCACCAGAAAAACGTGTTTAAACACCAAACCCACCACGTTCATGTACCGAGAAAACCCGTGCAACTTTTGCGACACCAGGATGAGGGCCGACTTTGGGGCCCTGTAGCCACTGCGAATCTCACTGCGCAGGTATGATTTTTGTGCAAATGGGTTGCTAACTACGTAGGGCAACAGGAAAATGTGTTTAAACAAGTAACTAACTACATTAAGGTAGCAAAAAACGCGTGCAAACCTTGCGACACCAGGATGAGGCGGCCATTTTTGCTGTTCTATAGCCCTATATAGCCATATTGCACGGTATACTTTGCGGCTCTGTTGCCATGGCGAAACTTGGTGTGCGACTGTGATTTTTTGCAGTTAGGTTGCTAACCATCTAGGGCACCTGAAAAACGTGTTTAAACACCAAACCCACCACGTTCAGGTACCGAGAAAACCCGTGCAAATTTTGCGACACCAGGATGAGGGGCGACTTTGGGGCCCTGTAGCCACTGCGCATCTCACTGCGCAGGTATGATTTTTGTGCAAATTGGTTGCTAACTACGTAGGGCATCAGGAAAATGTGTTTAAACAAGTAACTAACTACATTAAGGTAGCAAAAAACGCGTGCAAACCTTGCGACAGCAGGATGAGGCGGCCATTTTTGCTGTTCTATAGCCCTATATAGCCATATTGCACGGTATACTTTGCGGCTCTGTTGCCATGGCGAAACTCGGTGTGCGACTGTGATTTTTTGCAGTTAGGTTGCTAACCATCTAGGGCACCTGAAAAACGTGTTTAAACACCAAACCCATCATGTTCAGGTACCGAGAAAACCCGTGCAAATTTTGCGACACCAGGATCAGGGGCGACTTTGGAGCCCTGTAGCCACTGCGCATCAAAGTGCGCAGGTATGATTTTTGTGCAAATGGGTTGCTAACTACGTAGGGCATCAGGAAAATGTGTTTAAACAAGTAACTAACTACATTCAGGTACCAAAAAACGCGTGCAAACCTTGCGACACCAGGATGAGGTGGCCACTTTTTGCTGTTCTATAGCCCTATATAGCCATATTGCACGGTATTATTTGCGGCTCTGTTGCCATGGCGAAACTCGTTGTTGGACTGTGATTTTTTGCAGTTAGGTTGCTAACCATCTAGGGCACCTGAAAAACGTGTTTAAACACCAAACCCACCACGTTCAGGTACCGAGAAAATCCGTGCAAATTTTGCGATACCAGGATGAGGGGCGACTTTGGGACCCATTAGCCACTGCGCATCTCAATGTGCAGGTATGATTTTTGTGCAAATGGGTTGCTAACTACGTAGGGCATCAGGAAAATGTGTTTAAACAAGTAACTAACTAAATTAAGGTAGCAAAATACGCGTGCAAACCTTGCGACACCAGATGAGGCGGCCATTTTTGCTGTTCTATAGCCCTATATAGCCATATTGCACGGTATAATTTGCGGCTCTGTTGCCATGGCGAAACTCGGTGTGCGACTGTGATTTTTTGCAGTTAGGTTGCTAACCATCTAGGGCACCTGAAAAACGTGTTTAAACGCAAAACCCAACACGTTCAGGTACCGAGAAAACCCGTGCAAATTTTGCGACACCAGGATGAGGGGCGACTTTGGGGCCCTGTAGCCACTGCGCATCCCACTGCGCAGGTACGATTTTTGTGCAAATGGGTTGCTAACAATGTAGAGCATCTGGAAAATGTGTTTAAACAAGTAACTAACTACATTAAGGTAGCAAAAAACGCGTGCAAACTTTGCGACACCAGGATGAGGCGTCCATTTTTGCTGTAATATAGCCCTATATAGCCATATTGCACGGTATATTTTGCGGCTCTGTTGCCATGGCGAAACTCGGTGTTCGACTGTGATTTTTTTTAGTTAGGTTGCTAACCATCTAGGGCACCTGAAAAACGTGTTTAAACACCAAACCCACCACGTTCATGTACCGAGAAAACCCGTGCAAATTTTGCGACACCAGGATGAGGGGCGACTTTGGGGCCCTGTAGCCACTGCGCATCTCACTGCGCAGGTATGATTTTTGTGCAAATGTGTTGCTAACTACGTAGGGCATCAGGAAAATGTGTTTAAACAAGTAACTAAATACATTAAGGTAGCAAACAACGCGTGCAAACCTTGCGACACCAGGATGAGGCGGCCATTTTTGCTGTTCTATAGCCCTATATAGCCATATTGCACGGTATACTTTGCGGCTCTGTTGCCATGGCGAAACTCGGTGTGCGACTGTGATTTTTTTTAGTTAGGTTGCTAACCATCTATGGCACCTGAAAAACGTGTTTAAACACCAAACCCACCACGTTTAGGTACCGAGAAAACCCGTGCAAATTTTGCGACACCAGGATGAGGGGCGACTTTGGAGCCCTGTAGCCACTGCGCATCTCACTGCGCAGGTATGATTTTTGTGCAAATGTGTTGCTAACTACGTAGAGCATCAGGAAAATGTGTTTAAACAAGTAACTAACTTCATTAAGGTAGCAAAAAACGCGTGCAATCTTTGCGACACCAGGATGAGGCGGCCATTTTTGCTGTTCTATAGCCCTATATAGCCATATTGCATGGTATAGTTTGCGGCTCTGTTGCCATGGCGAAACTCGTTGTGCGACTGTGATTTTTTGCAGTTAGATTGCTAACCATCTAGGGCACCTGAAAAACGTGTTTAAACACCAAACCCACCACGTTCAGGTACCGAGAAAACCCGTGCAACTTTTGCGACACCAGGATGAGGGGCGATTTTGGGGCCCTGTAGCCACTGCGCATCTCACTGCGCAGGTATGATTTTTATGCAAATGGGTTGCTAACTACGTAGGGCATCAGGAAAATGTGTTAAAACAAGTAACTAACTACATTAAGGTTGCAAAAAACGCGTGCAAACCTTGCGACACCAGGATGACGCGGCCATTTTTGCTGTTCTATAGCCCTATATTGCCATATTGGACGGTATAATTTGCGGCTCTGTTGCCATGGCGAAACTCGGTGTGCGACTGTGATTTTTTGCAGTTAGGTTGCTAACCATCTAGGGTACCTGAAAAACGTGTTTAAACACCAAACCCACCACGTTCAGGTACCGAAAAAACCCGTGCAAATTTTGCGACACCAGGATGAGGGGCGAATTTGGGGCCCTGTAGCCACTGCGCATCTCACTGCGCAGGTATGATTTATGTGCAAATGGGTTGCTCACTACGTAGGGCATCAGGAAAATGTGTTTAAACAAGTAACTAACTACATTAAGGTAGCAAAAAACGCGTGCAAACTTTGCGACACCAGGATGAGGCGGCCATTTTTTGCTGTTCTATAGCCCTATATAGCCATATTGGACGGTATATTTTGCGGCTCTGTTGCCATAGCGAAATTCGGTGTGCGACTGTGATTTTTTGCAGTTAGGTTGCTAACCATCTGGGGCACCTGAAAAACGTGTTTAAACACCAAACCCACCACGTTCAGGTACCGAGAAAACCCGTGCAAATTTTGCGACACCAGGATGAGGGGCGACTTTGGAGCCCTGTAGCCACTGCACATCAAAGTGCGCAGGTATGATTTTTGTGCAAATGGGTTGCTAACTACGTAGGGCATCAAGAAAATGTGTTTAAAAAAGTAACTAACTACATTAAGGTAGCAAAAAACACGTGCAAACCTTGCGACACCAGGATGACGCGGCCATTTTTGCTGTTCTATAGCCCTATATTGCCATATTGCACGGTATAATTTGCGGCTCTGTTGCCATGGCGAAACTCGGTGTGCGACTGTGATTTTTTGTAGTTAGGTTGTTAACCATCTGGGGCACCTGAAAAACGTGTTTAAACACCAAACCCACCACGTTCATGTACCGAGAAAACCCGTGCAAAATTTGCGACACCAGGATGAGGGGCGAGTTTGGAGCCCTGTAGCCACTGCGCATCAAAGTGCGCAGGTATGATTTTTGTGCAAATGGGTTGCTAACTACGTAGGGCATCAGGAAAATGTGTTTAAACAAGTAACTAACTACATTAAGGTAGCAAAAAACGCGCGCAAACCTTGCGACACCAGGATGAGGCGGCCATTTTTGCTGTTCTATAGCCCTATATAGCCCTATTGCACAGTATACTTTGCGGCTCTGTTGCCATGGCGAAAGTCGGTGTGCGACTGTGAATTTTTGCAGTTAGGTTGCTAACCATCTAGGGCACCTGAAAAACGTGTTTAAACACCAAACCCACAACGTTCAGGTACCGAGAAAACCCGTGCAAATTTTGCGACACCAGGATGAGGGGCGACTTTGAGGCCCTGTAGCCACTGCGCATCTCACTGCGCAGGTATGATTTTTGTGCAAATGGGTTGCTAACTACGTAGGGCATCAGGAAAATGTGTTTAAACAAGTAACTAACTACATTCAGGCAGCAAAAAACGCGTGCAAACCTTGCGACACCAGGATGAGGTGGCCACTTTTTGCTGTTCTATAGCCCTATATAGCCATATTGCACGGTATATTTTGCGGCTCTGTTGCCATGGCGAAACTCGGTGTTCGACTGTGATTTTTTGCAGTTAGGTTGCTAACCATCTAGGGCACCTGAAAAACGTGTTTAAACACCAAACCCACCACGTTCAGGTACCGAGAAAACCCGTGCAAATTTTGCGACACCAGGATGAGGGGCGACTTTGGGGCCCTGTAGCCACTGCGCATCTCACTGCGCAGGTATGATTTTTGTGCAAATGGGTTGCTAACTACGTAGGGCATCAGGAAAATGTGTTTAAACAAGTAACTAACTACATTAAGGTAGCAAAAAACGCGTGCAAACCTTGCGACACCAGGATGAGGCTGCCATTTGTGCTGTTCTATAGCCCTATATAGCCATATTGCACGGTATACTTTGCGGCTCTGTTGCCATGGCGAAACTCGGTGTGCGACTGTGATTTTTTGCAGTTAGGTTGCTAACCATCTAGGGCACCGGAAAAACGTGTTTAAACACCAAACCCACCACGTTCAGGTACCGAGAAAACCCGTGCATATTTTGCGACACCAGAATGAGGGGCGACTTTGGGAACAATTACTCATTGCGCATCTCACTGTGCAGGTATGATTTTTGTGCAAATGGGTTGCTAACTACGTAGGGCATCAGGAAAATGTGTTTAAACAAGTAACTAACTACATTAAGGTAGCAAAAAACGCGTGCAAACCTTGCGACACCAGGATGAGGCGGCCATTTTTGCTGTTCTATAGCCCTATATTGCCATATTGGACGGTATAATTTGCGGCTCTGTTGCCATGGCGAAACTCGGTGTGCGACTGTGATTTTTTGTAGTTAGGTTGCTAACCATCTGGGGCACCTGAAAAACGTGTTTAAACACCAAACCCACCACGTTCATGTACCGAGAAAACCCGTGCAAATTTTGCGACACAAGGATGAGGGGCGTTTTTGGGGCCCTGTAGCCACTGCGCATCTCACTGCGCAGGTATGATTTTTGTGCAAATGGGTTGCTAACTACGTAGGGCATCAGGAAAATGTGTTTAAACAAGTAACTAACTACATTAAGGTAGCAAAAAACGCGTGCAAACCTTGCGACACCAGGATGAGGCGGCCATTTTTGCTGTTCTATAGCCCTATATAGCCATATTGCACGGTATAATTTGCGGCTCTGTTGCCATGGCGAAACTCGGTGTGCGACTGTGATTTTTTGCAGTTAGGTTGCTAACCATCTAGGGCACCTGAAAAACGTGTTTAAACACCAAACCCACCACGTTCAGGTACCGAGAAAACCCGTGCAACTTTTGCGACACCAGGATGAGGGGCGAATTTGGGGCCCTGTAGCCACTGCGCATCTCACTGCGCATGTATGATTTTTATGCAAATGGGTTGCTAACTACGTAAGGCATCAGGAAAATGTGTTTAAACAAGTAACTAACTACATTTAGGTAGCAAAAAACGCGTGCAAACCTTGCGACACCAGGATGAGGCGGCCATTTTTACTGTTCTATAGCCCTATATAGCCATATTGCACGGTATACTTTGCGGCTCTGTTGCCATGGCGAAACTCGGTGTGCGACTGTGATTTTTTGCAGTTAGGTTGATAACCATCTAGGGCACCTGAAAAACGTGTTTAAACACCAAACCCACCACGTTCAGGTACCGAGAAAACCCGTGCAAATTTTGCGACACCAGGATGTGTGGCGACTTTGGAGCCCTGTAGCCACTGCGCATCTCACTGCGCAGGTATGATTTTTGTGCAAATGGGTTGCTAACTACGTAGGGCATCAGGAAAACGTGTTTAAACAAGTAACTAACTACATTCAGGTACCAAAAAACGCGTGCAAACCTTGCGACACCAGGATGAGACGGCCATTTTTGCTGTTCTATAGCCCTATATAGCCCTATTGCACAGTATACTTTGCGGCTCTGTTGCCATGGCGAAACTCGATGTGCGACTGTGAATTTTTGCAGTTAGGTTGCTAACCATCTAGGGCACCTGAAAAACGTGTTTAAACACCAAACCCACAACGTTCAGGTACCGAGAAAACCCGTGCAAATTTTGCGACACCAGGATGAGGGGCGACTTTGAGGCCCTGTAGCCACTGCGCATCTCCCTGCGCAGGTATGATTTTTGTGCAAATGGGTTGCTAACTACGTAGGGCATCAGGAAAATGTGTTAAACAAGTAACTAACTACATTCAGGTACCAAACAACGCGTGCAAACCTTGCGACAGCAGGATGAGATGGCCACTTTTTGCTGTTCTATAGCCCTATATAGCCATATTGCACGGTATACTTTGCGGCTCTGTTGCCATGGCGAAACTCGGTGTTCGACTGTGATTTTTTGCAGTTAGGTTGCTAACCATCTAGGGCACCTGAAAAAAACGTGTTTAAACACCAAACCCACCACGTTCAGGTACCGAGAAAACCCGTGCAAATTTTGCGACACCAGGATGAGGGGCGACTTTGGGGCCTTGAAGCCACTGCGCATCTCACTGCGCAGGTATGATTATTGTGCAAATGGGTTGCTAACTACGTACGGCATCAGGAAAATGTGTTTAAACAAGTAACTAACTACATTAAGGTAGCAAAAAACGCGTGCAAACCTTGCGACACCAGGAAGAGGCTGCCATTTGTGCTGTTCTATAGCCCTATATAGCCATATTGCACGGTATACTTTGCGGCTCTGTTGCCATGGCGAAACTCGGTGTGCGACTGTGATTTTTTGCAGTTAGGTTGCTTACTATCTAGGGCACCTGAAAAACGTGTTTAAACACCAAACCCACCACGTTCAGGTACCGAGAAAATCCGTGCAAATTTTGCGACACCAGGATGAGGGGCGATTTTGGGACCCGTTAGCCACTGCGCATCTCACTGTGCAGGTATGATTTTTGTGCAAATGGGTTGCTAACTACGTAGGGCATCAGGAAAATGTGTTTAAACAAGTAACTAACTACATTAAGGTAGCAAAAAACGCGTGCAAACCTTGCGACACCAGGATGAGGCGGCCATTTTTGCTGTTCTATAGCCCTATAAAGCCATATTGCACGGTATACTTTGCAGCTCTGATGCCATGGCGAAACTCGGTGTGCGACTGTGATTTTTTGCAGTTAGGTTGCTAACCATCTAGGGCACCTGAAAAACGTGTTTAAACACCAAACCCACCACGTTCAGGTACTGAGAAAACCCGTGCAATTTATGCGACACCAGGATGAGGGGCGAATTTGGGGCCCTGTAGCCACTGCGCATCTCACTGCGCAGGTATGAATTTTGTGCAAATGGGTTGCTTACTACGTAGGGCATCAGGAAAATGTGTTTAAACAAGTAACTAACTACATTAAGGTAGCAAAAAACGCGTGCAAAACTTGCGACACCAGGATGAGGCGGCCATCTTTGCTGTTCTATAGCCCTATATAGCCATATTGCACGGTATATTTTGCGGCTCTGTTGCCATGGCGAAACTCGGTGTGCGACTGTGATTTTTTACAGAAAGGTTGCTAACCATCTAGGGCACCTGAAAATGTGTTTAAACACCAAACCCACCTCGTTCAGGTACCGAGAAAACCCGTGCAAATTTTGCGACACCAGGATGAGGGGCGATATTGGGGCCCTGTAGCCACTGCGCATCTCACTGTGCAGGTATGATTTTTATGCAAATGGGTTGCTAAATATGTAGGGCATAAGGAAAAAGTGTTTAAACAAGTAACTAACTACATTAAGGTAGCAAAAAACGCGTGCAAACCTTGCGACTCCAGGATGAGGCGGCCATTTTTGCTGTTCTATAGCCCTATATAGCCATATTGCACGGTATACTTTGCGGCTCTGTTGCCATGGCGAAACTGTGTGTGCGACTGTGATTTTTTGCAATTAGTTAGCTAACCATCTAGGGCACCTGAAAAACGTGTTTAAACACCAAACCCACCACGATCACGTACCGAGAAAACCCGTGCTAATTTTGCGACACCAGGATGAGGGGCGATTTTGGGGCCCTGTAGCCACTGCGCATCTCACTGCGCAGGTATGATTTTTGTGCAAATGGGTTGCTAACTACGTAGGGCATAAGGAAAATGTATTTAAACAAGTAACTATCTACATTAAGGTAGCAAAAAACGCGTGCAAATCTAGCGACACCAGGATGAGACGGCCATTTTTGCTGTTCTATAGCCCTATATAGCCATATTGCACCGTATACTTTGCGGCTCTGTTGCCATGGCGAAACATGGTGTACGACAGTGATTTTTTGCAGTTAGGTTGCTAACCATCTAGGGCACGTTAAGAATGTGTTTAAACACCAAACCCACCACGTTCAGGTACCGAGAAAACCCGTGCAAATTTTGCGACACCAGGATGAGGGACGTCTTTTGGCCCTGTAGCCACTGCGCATCTCACTGCGCAGGTATGATTTTTGTGCAAATGGGTTGCTAACTACGTAGGGCACCAGGAAAATGTGTATAAACAAGTAACTAACTACATTAAGGTAGCAAAAAACGCGTGCAATCCTCGCGACACCAGGATGAGGCGGCCATTTTTGCTGTTCTATAGCCCTATATAGCCATATTGAACGGTATATTTTGCGGCTCTGTTGCCATGGCGAAACTCGGTGTGCGACTGTGATTTTTTGCAGTTTGGTTGCTAACCATATAGGGCACCTGAAAAACGTGTTTAAACACCAAACCCGCCACGTTCAGGTACCGAGAAAACCAGTGCAAACTTTGCGACACCAGGATGAGGGGCGACTTTGGGGCCCTGTAGCCACTGCGCATCTCACTGCGCAGGTATGATTATTGTGCAAATGGATTGATAACTAAGTAGGGCATCAGGAAAATGTGTTTAAACAAGTAACTAACTACATTTAGGTAGCAAAACACGCGTGCAAACCTTGCGACACCAGGATGAGGCGGCCATTTTTGCTGTTCTATTGCCCTATATAGCCATATTCCACGGTAAACGTTGCGGCTCTGTTGCCATGGCGAAACTCGGTGTGCGACTGTGATCTTTTTTAGTTAGGTTGCTAACCATCTAGGGCACCTGAAAAACGTGTTTAAACACCAAACCAATTTCGTTCAGGTACCGAGAAAACCCGTGCAAATTTTGCGACACCAGGATGAGGGGCGACTTTGGGGCCCTGTAGCAACTGCGCATCTCACTGCGCAGGTATGATTTTTGTGCAAATGGGTTGCTAATTACGTAGGACATCAGGAAAATGTGTATAAACAAGTAACTAACTACATTAAGGTAGCAAAAAACGCGTGCAAACCTTGCGACACCAGGATAAGGCGGCCATTTTTTGTTCTATAGCCCTATATAGCCATATTGCACGGTATATTTTGCGGTTCTGTTGCCATGGCGAAACTCGGTGTGCGACTGTGATTTTTTGCAGTTAGGTTGCTAACCATCTAGGGCACCTGAAAAACGTGTTTAAACACCAAACCCACCACGTTCAGGTACCGAGAAAACCCGTGCAAATTTTGCGACACTAGGATGAGGGGCGAGTTTGGGGCTTTGTAGCCACTGCGCATCTCACTGCGCAGGTATGAATTTAGTGCAAATGGGTTGCTAACTACGTAGGACATCAGGAAAATGTGTTTAAACAAGTAACTAACTACATTAAGGTAGCAAAAAAGCGTGCAAACCTTGCGACACCAGGATGAGGAGGCCATTTTTGCTGTTCTATAGCCCTATATAGCCATATTGCATGGTATACTTTGCGGCTCTGTTTCCATGGCGAAACTCGGTGTGCGACTGTGATTTTTTTGCAGTTAGGTTGCTAACCATCTAGGGCACCTGAAAAATGTGTTTAAACACCAAACCCACCACATTCAGGTACCGAGAAAACCCGTGCAAATCTCGGGACACCATGATGAGGGGCGATTTGGGGGCCCTGTAGCCACTGCGCATCTCAATGCGCAGGTATGATTTTTGTGAAAATTGGTTGCTACCTATGTAGGGCATCAGGAAAATGTGTTTAAACAAGTAACGAACTACATAAAGGCAGCAAAAAACCCGTGCATACCTCGGGACACCAGGATGAGGGGCCGATTTTTACTGTTCTATAGCCATATATAGCCATATTGCACGGTATATTTGCTGCTCTGTTGACATGGCGCAACTCGGTGTGCGAATGTGATATTTTGCAGTTAGGTTGCTAACCATCTAGGGCACCTGAAAAACGCTTTTAAACACCAAACCAACCACGTTCAGGTACCGAAAACCCCGTGCAATTTTCGGGACACCAGGATGAGAGGCGAATTTGGGGTCCTGTAGCCACTGCGCATCTCACTGCGCAGGTATGATTTTTGTGAAAATGGGTTGCTAACTACGTAGGGCATCAGGAAAATGTGTTTAAACAAGTAACTTACTACATTAAGGTAGCAAGATACGCGTGCAAACCACGGGACAACAGGATGAGGGGTCGTTTTTTACTTTTCTATAGCCATATATAGCCATATTGCACAGTATAATTTGCGGCTCTGTTGCCATGGCGCAACTCGGTGTGCGACTGTGATTTTTTGCAGTTAGGTTGCTAACCATATAGGGCACCTGAAAAACGTGTTCAAACACCAATCCCACTACGTTCAGGTACCGAGAAACCCCGTGCAAATCTCGGGACACAAGGATGAGGGGCGACTTTGGGGCCCTGTAGCCACTGCGTATCTCAGTGTGCAGGTATGATTTTGTGCAAATGGGTTGCTAACTACGTAGGGCATCAGGAAAATGTGTTTAAACAAGTAACCAACTACATTAAGGTAGCAAAGATCGCGTGCAAACCTCGAGACACCAGGATGAGGGGCCGATTTTTACTGTTCTATAGCCATATATAGCCATATTGCACGGTATAATTTGCGGCTCTGTTGCCATGGCGCAACTCGGTGTGCGAATGTGATTTTTTGCAGTTAGGTTGCTAACCATCTAGGGCACCTGAAAAACGTGTTTAAACACCAAATTAACCACGTTCAGGTACCGAGAAACCCCGTGCAAATCTCCCGACACTATGAGGAGACGCGATTTTAGGGCTCTTTAGCCACTGCGCATCTCACTGCGCAGGTATGATTTTGTGTAAAGGGTTGTCAACTACGTAGGGCATCGGGAAAAAGTGTTTAAACAAGTAACTAACTACATTCAGGTACCAAAATACGCGTGCAAACCTCCCGACACCAGGAGGCGACGCCTATTTTTGCTGTTCTAAAGCCCTATATAGCCATATCGCACGGTATACTTTGCGGCTCGGTTGCTATGGCGCACCTCGGTGTGCGAATGTGATTTTTTGCAGTTAGGTTGCTAACCATATAGGGCACCTGAAAAACGTGTTCAAACACCAATCCCACTACGTTCAGGTACCGAGAAACCCCGTGCAAATCTCGGGACACAAGGATGAGGGGCGACTTTGGGGCCCTGTAGCCACTGCGTATCTCAGTGTGCAGGTATGATTTTGTGCAAATGGGTTGCTAACTACGTAGGGCATCAGGAAAATGTGTTTAAACAAGTAACCAACTACATTAAGGTAGCAAAGATCGCGTGCAAACCTCGAGACACCAGGATGAGGGGCCGATTTTTACTGTTCTATAGCCATATATAGCCATATTGCACGGTATAATTTGCGGCTCTGTTGCCATGGCGCAACTCGGTGTGCGAATGTGATTTTTTGCAGTTAGGTTGCTAACCATCTAGGGCACCTGAAAAACGTGTTTAAACACCAAATTAACCACCTTCAGGTACGGAGAAACCCCGTGCAAATCTCCCGACACTATGAGGAGACGCGATTTTAGGGCTCTTTAGCCACTGCGCATCTTACTGCGCAGGTATGATTTTTGTGTAAAGGGTTGTCAACTACGTAGGGCATCGGGAAAAAGTGTTTAAACAAGTAACTAACTACATTCAGGTACCAAAATACGCGTGCAAACCTCCCGACACCAGGAGGCGACGCCTATTTTTGCTGTTCTAAAGCCCTATATAGCCATATCGCACGGTATACTTTGCGGCTCGGTTGCTATGGCGCACCTCGGTGTGCGAATGTGATTTTTTGCAGTTAGGTTGCTAACCATCTACGGAACCTGAAAAACGTGTTTAAACACCAAACCCACGACGTTCAGGTACCGAGAAACCCCGTTCAAATCTCCCTACACTAGGAGGAGACGCGACTTTGGGGCTCTGTAGCCACTGCGCATCTCACACATTAAACACATTTTTCCGATGCCCTACGTAGTTAGCAACCCATTTACACAAAAATCATACCTGCGCAGTTAGATGCGCGTTGGCTACAGGGCCCCAAAATCGCGTCTCCTCCTAGTGTCGGGAGATTTTCACGGGGTTTCTCGGTACCTGAACGTTGTGGATTTGGTGTTTAAACACGTTTTTCAGGTGCCCTAGATGGTTCGCAACATAACTGCAAAAAATCACATTCGCACACCGAGGTGCGCCATGGCAACAGAGCCGCAAATTATACCGTGCAATATGACTATATAGGGCTTTAGAACAGCAAAAATAGGCGTCGCCTCCAGGTGTCGGGAGGTTTGCACGGGTTTTTTGGTACCTGAATGTAGTTACTTACTTGTTTAAACACATTTTCCCGATGCCCTACGTAGTTAGCAACCCATTTACAAAAAATTCATACCTGCGCATTGAGATGCGCGTTAGCTACAGAGCCCCAAATTCGCGTCACCTCCTAGTGTCGGGAGATTTGCACGGGGTTTCTCGGTACCTGAACGTGGTGGGTTTGGTGTTTAAACACGTTTCTCAGGTGCCCTATATGGTTAGCAACCTAACTGCAAAAAATCACATTCGCACACCGAGGTGCGCCATGGCAACAGAGCCGCATAGCATACCGTGCAATATAGCTATATAGGGCTTTAGAACAACAAAAATAGGCGTCGCCTCCTGGTGTCGGGAGGTTTGCACGGGTTTTTTGGTACTTGAATGTAGTTACTTACTTTTTTAAACACATTGTCCCGATGCCCTACGTAGTTAGCAACCCATTTACACAAAAATCATACCTGCGCAGTGAGATGCGCAGTGGCTACAGAGCCCCAAAGTCGCATCTCCTCTAAATGTCGGGAGATTTGCACGGGGTTTCTCGGTACCTGAACGTGGTGGGTTTGGTGTTTAAACACGTTTTTCAGGTGCCCTAGTTGGTTAGCAACCAAACTGCAAAAAAATCACATTCGCACACCGAGGTGCGCCATGGCAACAGAGCCGCAAAATATACCGTGCAATATGGCTATATAGGGCTTTAGAACAGCAAAAATAGGCGTCGCCTCCTGGTGTCGGGAGGTTTGCACGGGTTTTTTGGTACCTGAGTGTAGTTACTTACTTGTTTAAACTTATTTTCCCGATGCCCTACGTAGTTAGCAAACCTATTTTCACATTTTCGCTCTTTCGCCTTCCGCTCACACATGCGTACATCTTCAATAGTCTTCTGCGCATGTGTGAGCGGAAGGCGAAAGAGCGAAAATACAATAATACGACAGATCTAATCTGTCGTATCTTTGTCCCGCGAGGCGCCACACGAAAACACAATCATACGACAAATGTCTGTTTGTCGTATCATCGTCCCGCGGGTTGTGAGACGAAAACACAAAGATACGACAAAATAAAGGCAATAACACGACACGAAAATGTGTCGTATCTTTGTAAAAGTTTTGTCGTAAAAATACATTGTTACATTGTGCTTTCACAGGCGAAAACACGACAAATGATTAAAATGTCGTATGATTGTGTTTTTGCATGGCGCCTCGCGGGACGATGATACGACAAAAAGACCATTTTATCGTACTTTCGTGTTTTCGTGTGGCGCCCCGCGGGACAACAATGCGACATGACATAAATCAGCCACCATAGTTAACAGAGATTGATGTTTTATGAAATATTCCATGTTCAAATGATATAGTGTTTTGTGCAGTTGCAGACATTGTTTTATCTTTATAGATCGTCAAACTAGAGACAGATTTGCACGATGCATTTGTTCTCAAGCTCCACCCGCGACATTCGTGCCGCCAGGACCTCTCATGCAATGTGCTACCTTTGGAAGGACAAATTTACTTCGAAGAGTACGTTTCAATTCCGAATAAATTAAATGACTAACATTTAAGACGTGTCGTTGTCCTCTAAAATCAAGACCTTAAAGTCGAGTTTTGTTAATTTTTAGTTTTGTGGAAAAAATCTGGATTATTCATCTTAAACGAGAAATGTTTGTATTTATGTCGATGGAGCCCATTCTTGTAACCCGAGGTTATCAAGGTACTCGATCTAACTAGTATCGAAAATCTTGATAGACTCTGTGTACGAGAATGATGGAGTCTAGTGAAACTTGACTGTTTCTATTGTAATTTCTGTATACATGTATATACAATGACAGACACATTGCGTAATTAAAATCTATTACATATATTAATAAATTTTGCTTTCGTTGCTCCTTCTTCTTTTACATTCCTCTTTTCAATATCTAGAGTCACTTGATTTGATCTTTATTTATCTAACTATTTATTATTAGCTCACCTGAGCTGACTCAGGGTGAGCTATTAGGATCGATGAACGTCCGTCATCTGTAGTCCGATCACACTTAGTTCGTTAACACTCTAGATATATAGTGGTCACATTTTGCTCCGTTTGTCACAAAACTTGGTCAGGACGTACTTCCCAGATTCTTGAATTGGCTGTAACTTCACAATGAATGGAGTGATTTTAAAATAACTTGACATAAGGGGGTGTGCCACGTACAATACCCATGCTTGTAGTTCCTTGACCTTGGTCTGTAACAACTTTTTAAAACGCAGTTGTACTCAGGTGAGCGATATTTAGGGCCATCATGGCCATCTTGTTCTTATAATACACCTGTATTAGACCCATTCCGTGTAAATTAAGTATCACAATACAGTATAGATTGGTCACTGAAAACACTGCGTGTCCAAGCCAGCTTTCAAAACTAGTTGCTCTATACCGTCTTACTTTAGATATTCGTTACATAAGTTTAATGTAAAAGAAAACTCAAGTTCTCAATGTTACCTCTTGAAAAAATTGAATATAAAGTGAGTATACGATATGTATAAAACACAAAACTTCAAGTTTATACAAAATAAAAAGTTAAAGCTATGCTAGGTTTGAACCAGCGCACGACATATTTACTTGTTTCACCTGCCTGCCTTTCTCTACACGTACAAGACAAGACAAGACAAATTTTATTAAAGAAAATTAAGACCATCGACCCAAAATACAGCAATACAATAGAGTTGGATAAAATATGGAATTACTGATCTACATGTAATTCATAATAATTATTAATGAAAATTAGGGCAACTGGCCAAAAGTACAACATTACAGTATACAAATTTGTGTGGTTATGCTGATTTAAAGTTTAAAAATGAGACAAAAAATAAATTATTAAACTACTTAATAATACTTATATAAGAAAACTAAGGCCAATTGCCCAAAATACAACATTACACTATACAAAATTGTGTGGCTATGTTGATTTCTAGTTATAAGTTGAGACAACAATATATAATTATAAACAAATTATTAATACTTATTTATTAAAGAAAATTAAGGCCACCAGCCCAAAATACAATACTCTATGCAAAATTATGTGGTTATATTAGTCTATGTAGTAAGGTGAGACTATATAGAATAACTAAACTAACTATCAATACTGTTCATAAGTACCCTCCTACCTATCCTACTGCGCTGTATGATATCAGTTAACCACGCTGCAACATAAAATAACATCTGGACGGGACATATGGCATGACCGGTGTTTTCTATGCAAACTGGTTTTGCCGTTCAATTTTACCCTAAATATTTGGGTGGTCTTCTGGAGCCAAAATCTCAAGTCAATGCCGAATCCAAGCTTAGAACTGTTAAAACAAATAGTTTGCTTGTGTATCATGTGTCATGATTTAAGAAATTAAGGTTTGTTCTGTTCTGTCCTGTCCTGTCCTGTTCTGTTCTGTTCTGTTCTGTTCTGTTCTGTTCTGTTCTGTTCTGTTCTGTTCTGTTCTGTTCTGTTCTGTTCTGACTGTAGAACGTAGAACTAGCTACCTTACTCATCCTAGCATTTAATATTCATACTTGGTGTAACATAATTGTATGAATATGTCATCTTGTTGTGCTGTCTGGAACTTGTTGCGTTATAAATATACGACCAGGGTTTACAGTGTGTGCAACGACTATGTCACAATACTTGTGCTGTTTTAAACATTCGGTGTTATAAATATACGACCAGCCCAGGGGTGGATTCAGGATTTTTCTAGGGCGGGGGTCCGAACTTTTCTAGGGGGGGGGCGAACTTTTCTAGGGGGGGTCCGAACCTCGAACCACAACCCCATTATACACATTACACAAAACTCCCTGACCCCCCCGCTGGATCCGCCTATGCCGGGTATACAGTGTGTGCAACGACTATGCCACAATATGTAGTTTAATAACTGGAATTAATTATTTATCACTATTATGTAATTATACTATTTACTCATTATATTAACTATAAGGTTAATTTATTTATTATGTAAATATAATGTATTTATGTATAATGTGTATTATTATAAAATTATGAAAGCTGGAAAAAGGTCAAATTCTCATAGTACGTTTGTTTGCAAACCATTTACTAGTTTGTTATATTTATTATATCAAATTATTGAACGTTCACTTCAGTATTGTATTATAAACACTTAGAGGAAAATATCTTTGCATTTCTACATAGATCAATTATGTTAGTTTAAATCTAGAATTATACTAAATAGGTTGAAATCATGTCATGATTCATTATAATGCCGCGACTTTAGCGAATCTAATTTCTAATCTGGAAGTCCCGGGATTCCAGGTCAAGGCTGGATAAGTTTTTTCATGAAAATTTGACATCTGAGACCGAATTTTCTACGTAGTCGGTCTAGTGAAAAGATGTCTTCTAGTAAAAGAAGTAAGATGGTCGCCATGCATTACCCACTAAAGAGTGCTAATAAACGGTCTTAGATATATAAAAAAATCAAAAAGCATAATTTTATTGGCATAATACTTGTTCTAAATAGTATTTAAATAAAAACAGCAAGCTAAATGCCATTCTCGTACCACGATGTTATCAAGATTCTAGACCTAAAATCTTGATAAGCTCTGGGTACGAGAATGGCTAAATGCACGTTATTTAGGTTTGAAATGTTTACGTATGTCTATAGTTAATCTGTTTTATTCTGCCAGTTATAACTTAATACACTTTATTGTCCCCGGGAAAGCACCATTAAGTTAACAACAACATCACTAGTACAATATATTGACTTTATTTCATCTGCTTAGAGATATAACTGAGTATAAATATAAAATACAAAATGTACAAAACTTTTAACAACGGTAAATAGTCGTCATTCGGAACAACCTAGGCGATCATCTACGAAGATATATCTGCATAGGAGATTGCCGAGGTAGTTCCGAATAAATATTCGTATGCAAACTCCCCGCAACGGTTTCCTTCATTGAAACTATAAAATGGCGACGCGTGACATAACCGATGTGTCTTTATTAATAAATTAGTAAATAGAAGAGTACTAAATTGTCTACATTGAAAATGTTTTTACCAGTGGGCAATGGGAAAAGTTAATACTCGCCAAAAGCCATCATGGCAGAAACAATAGCCAGCCAGCCACCGATGTGAGTGAAACTTGCCATTAAAACAACAAGGAGCGACAAATGGAAACGAAACAACCAAGCAAAGAATGGTGTAAGGAATCACTCGTTTAACAACTGGTTAAAGTACTGGTGTAGTGAATCAGGGATCAGGAAGCGGACTCTATCTAGAGTGATCGATCAATCGAACTGTTTAGTTGCAATAACTCGTCCCTCTATTGAGCAACAAATTGTAATATGTTAATAAAAAATAATTATACTCCAAAAATTAAAACAAGAGCTACTTATCACAATATAAAAAGTGAACATTTGCCTCGAATGAAATCGAAAAATATCTGTAATTGTTTATTTTTTATCAATGGATCAAAGATGAACAGATAAGACAATTGTAGTTTTTCCACGGGCCCGCCTTGAAGAATTTTACCACTGTAGCATGGCATTGTTTTGACAACAATATCGTTATTTATAACATATGGTATCTATTTTTCCTTGTTTATTATTATCGAACTACTGTGAGACATACAGTCTGTACACAAAACTAAAGCCCTGTCTATATGTAAGGCCATGCCAAATTGGAATTCTGTTAATCGTCAACTCATGATTCACAAAACACACAAACCGAAAACAAAAACGCAAATATTTTACATATTTAATATTTCAGTCTCTTTCGATTCTCAAAAAGCGTTCATGACTCTGGTCGTTCCAAAACATCACGCCAATCCTTTTTCATACAGAGAAGGGAAACATCGTGCGACCTCATGCACGACTCATGCAGGTTGTTCGTCCTCTCACGAAGACAAACGAAAAACAACAGCGTAAGCACAACCCCCAGCAAAACATCGACAGCTCTGGTAACCATGCCTTATTTCCCTTCTCTATATGAGCAAGGATTGGCGTGGTGTTTTGGAACGACCTGAGCCATAAAATGCTTCGCAAAAGATGGCAAACGCTTGGTAATGTGTATGACTGAACGTCACTAGTACAATCCTTCATTGCGTAGTGTCATCTTTTGTATTACAGATTAAAAACTATTCAACGGTTTACGAACTTTTTAGATTACCATGTCTATTAAATCCAATTTGACTTTAATACAGGTAATTTTAAGATGGTATGTTCAGTGTTAATAATTTAACAAGTCACACAATTTTTATGTCAATTAAGGACTTAAATAACTCATTAGATCATTATTTCAAAATTAATATACACTTTAAAATTATTTACTTCTTCCCTCTTATATCTTATGCAGTATATTTAAAAGATATTATATTTATGCCCTTGGGGCATTCAATTGAAATGTATACAAAAGAGTATCTACTAGTATAAATATATGAAAGGGAGACAATCTAGTCTAGGATACAAAACACCATGTTGCTTCCCCTGGCATTTGAATCAGGTTATAATGTATATAATAAGGCCATGCCAAATTGGAATTTTGTTACGGGTCAACTCCAGTTTGACAAACCTAGATACCTATTCACAAAAACAAACAAATTGAAAACGAAAACACACGTCCATTCTAGCCAGTATTCACACAAATAAGTACTTGGTAGTACATGAATATGTAGACGTTAATGTGAGATGAAAGTAATTCTATAAATAAATATATACAACAGATACATGAACATTTTCATTTTTCAATTACACAGAAACAATGAACTGGCAGTATTTCCAGAGAAAGATCAGTTATCGAATCCCGGAACAACATAATTATGTAAGAAAAAATCACCAACAATTTTCTGTTGTTTTTTTTTTTAGATTGAGGACTCTAAAACCTACGCGGACGCTTAACAAAAATCCGGAATGGCATGGCCTAAACAATTCGATGAACTTATCCACGATTGGGAATGCTCAGGATGACAATAAAGTATTATATAGTACTAATTTGAATATGTTTTAATGAGTGTCTTGTAATGGTAAAGCATTCTACTATTACAATCATGATTGGCTAAGAGGGTGGTGGTTTATTTTTGTTAAAAGATCTTTATTTTCAATACTTTAGAATGGATTGGTTTATTTTATTGTTTACACAAACACATAATGTTATTATGTACGAACTATAGTACATGTATGTATCAAGATGAGGAAATCAACAATTTCAGAAAATGAATGCACTGACTTAAGGAAATTACTTTCTTTTTACAACAGTCCTTTTTCTTCTGCTAGTCGGTCTTTTTTGTTTTGTATTCTGACGCGGATTTTGTTCGTTTTCAGCGTCTGACGTCTGCGGAGAAATTTCTGTTTCTGATAACATATCAGACAAAACTCTCTCAAAAGTTGGTGAACATGAAGGCATCTTTTCTCGATGTATCCAATCTAAAGGAGAATGACTTCTGCTACGCTTATCGTCCTTGGATTTGCTGGATTGACAGTTTTTGTTTGGTACTTCTAGCAGACATGGTTGTCTCCCCTTTGCACTGTTAGTACGTCTAGGTGATACTGAGCGATCTCGAGCGTTCAAATCATGTCCTAAAAAGTTGTTGTTTCTTGAACCAGACGAACTGTTCCTACTTTCAGCGCTGTGTGTTCTATCTGAAAAAATAAAAAAAGTAAAAGATTTGTAATAACCCTTTTATCAAAATTCTTTGCCAAAATCGCAATTTTAATTACATTGTACATGTATTAATATTATATATAGAGGAAGAAATTTGTTTATTTCGTTGTAAGATCGATTTCAAGTATACGAGTGAGCTAAGGATGTAATAATTTCACGAATGGCGTAGCCACAAGTGAAAATATAATACCTTTGGCTCACAAGTGAAATAAGTAGATATTAAATCGAAATAAACAATTTTTCTGTTTATTATATGCTTCCAACTGGCGCTATTCATGGTTAAAGTCTGATATGCCTTAAAAATGTCACACCCAACAGTGAAAAAAAATATTTTAATTGTTTCAAAATGGTGGAATCTCGCTTTTTTCGTCGATAAATCCCGATATTCCAATGGGAAGCATATAATAAAAATCTATATCTGGTCAAAATTGAGACAAATACAATTTAATAAACATAGTGTTCTACGTCACTCTATACATAGCAAAATATCTATTGACCAACTATTTACTATTTTGCCACGATTAACATTAACATACGATTAACAAAGTCTATTACATCATAAAACATAAGTTTACACCATAGTCATTGAATTGTGAGACCAGTAAAGATTAAAGTACATATTTTTAAGATTTATGTGACATAATTTACAAGATTAACACCCTTTAAACAAAGTGGCTATTCGTATTAAATATTTAAAAAGGGCGAATACTAGCTTTAGCTGAAAAAAAACCCAACAGAACAGAATTTTATTTAGAAAAGTACAAAGTACATATTCATAGGCCTTGGCCTACTTGACTTCTAACCTTAAAATATAAAATTTATGTATACCTTTCTCGACAAGAAGTTATCTCATTTTGATAATAAAAAGGACTAGAATCAACAAACAACATGATTTTGAATTGAAAATGGTCATTTTTTATTAAATGACATAAAACAAATATATACATAATATATACATATAATCAAAACCATGAATCATGAATAAAATTATCCAAACATGAAACTGTTTTTTTAATATCAAAGATAGAGGGGTATAACCTGACGCCACAAAATTGTGGACACTAATAGTGTAAACACAATTAAAATATAGTATTTAAGGCAAAAACTGACTTCTCGATCAATTGACAAAATAAAACTTGTTCATAATGTTTAACTTGAGGAGTAAAACTTAATCTAGATGCCACAACAAAGGGGTTATGGAATGTATTCTACATGACATTATAACCAAATGATTGTTTTACACTTTACAGTAATTTTCACAGAATATTTTACAGCACTACATTGATGTATTTGTTTTAGAAATGGACAAATGGTATAATCTACTCCGCGGTTATATCAAACAAACAATTCCCAAAAGCCCTAATCAATTGTAACAAGTCCTGTGCTTATCATGCTGGTGGATTTTAACGATGACTGTAAAATATAGCTGTTTGTTATATGCTTAAATGGATATTAGATTTGAAACTTAAAGCCCCATTATCAAAAGTAACACTGTTTTTTGGATGCAAAGAAAATAGACATTTATCTATTTCAAACACCTCTAATGAACAAAATTTTTAATTAAATGTAAATATTGCTTAAATATGTTATTAAATGTTATTTATTGCAAACCAAAGTGAAAGAAGATCGAAACCGAAAGTTGAATTTGGGTGGCAATACTTAAAATAATAGTTTTTATCACATGATCTGTAAGATGAAGTCTTGTTATAGAAAAGATTTTACTCCAAATTAAATATTTTAGCGCTGAAACTATTTTGGATCAGGTAATTTGAACATTAGCATATAAAATGAATATTGTGTGCTCTTATAAAAGTTACCCACTTTTTAAAGAAATGAACACTTTGTCAAATTTAGAAAGCAGAATGGTTTGAACTGTTTATTGTGTCTCTAATGCATTTTATATTTTGATGACTTCATGTTCATAAAACTGTTTTTAAGTCTAATGTTGATGAAAATATCTTCACGGAGTGGCTTTAAATATGAAGTGAAATACATGTGTGTAAATGTTATGCCTCAGTCCCATAAAATCGTTGCTTGTTACGGACCCGTACGTGCAGACAGACGTAGGCCGTAGGACGGTACGCGCATGGTACAAAACAACACACCCGTACAGAGCCATAGCTGGAAGATATGCATGTTTAATCCATACTTAGCCACTTTTTTGTTCACGATTTGACTCTGAAACTGACACGTGTATCCTGGGCTCATCTCACCGACCCTGGTAACAACGTAACAGTACGTACGGGTACGCAAGAGTTCGTATGGGTCCTTGCGGAGTTTGATCGCACGGCGCCCGTACGGTGCCCTCGCGACTATTTTTATGTTTATGGGACTGTAGCTTTAAGAGACGAAATTATTACAAATCATTTCAATTTATATCGAGGTGGTTTGTTTACTTTTTCTTCGTGGATTTGTGGAACTAGGTCACACGATATGTCAACTATGTGACTTATCTGGCTGAAATTGACATTTTTGTTTAATATTAATAATTTCAAACAGTCGTGGTTTCCGTTATATACGATCCTGTATATTCAGTGATATTGATATAACCAATGAAATAATTTCAGGACAGTGTACTTGAACTACAGACTGAATAGTTTACAGACGATTGGTACTTTGCTATTCAAAGCGGTCGTTGTTATATATCATGAAATGTCGTGCAAACCTAGTCCAATTGCTTTACCGGCAACCTCGAGTACCATTAAGTAGGGCAGCAACGATTCGATAAGATACACCGGAAATCGATTGCAAGGGCGCCGATTCGATTTCGATTCGGGAAACGCGATTTCCGATTCGATACAGGCCGCCTTTAAACGTGTCTGTAAACTACCCATTATAAAGATTAAAAGTAAAACATAGTCTCTTTGAAGACTTTTAGTCACAATGATAAACTAATGATGAATAATCAGAACAAAAATTTATTTTCTTTGAACATTGATCTTGTTCTAAAATGAATGTTGAAAAATACAGTAACAATTCTATCTTATCAATATTAGTTAGTTTTTAGCTCAAATAAATGTATTGATGTATATTTTTATACTATATTAACTAACTATACTATTCAAAGAATCGAATCGAAAGAAAAATAATCGAATCGCATCGAATCGCCTTTCCAGCCTTCGACGTTGCAGCCCTACCAATATGTCATGTTTGCAATTCACTGTAATTATGCAGAACAACTTTATCAATCATACTTTTTTCCCTTTGCTCTCTACACGAAATTTGAATAATTATAAAGAAATGTATGGTGACATATTCTTGCCACAAGATAACCACATAAATAATAAGTTAATTAAAAAACTCTTTACTTTAAACTATGATGGTGGCGTAAGGCGGACACACACGATATTAAAATTCAAAGTTGCGAACATCATGCCATGACTTGAAATCTGTTACAAATGCATGAAATACATTCTAAAAGATTTACAATGGTTGTCAACAAGTTAAATAAAACCAGCCAATGATATTATATATGGACATTTTTAATCATCAATGCATCGTAGAAATATTACCCGAAAAATCAGCGTGAGTTCGAAAAGTTGTTAAGTATATTTCTTTTAAAGTAAGCATACATTTCCATCTTTTAAGCAAGCATATATTTCCATCTTTTAAAGCAAGCACACATTTCCATTTTTATAAGCAAGCACACATTTCCATTTTGATAAGCAAGCACACATTTCCATCTTTTTAAGTAAGCATATATTTCCATCTTTTAAGCAAGCATACATTTCTTTCTTTTAAAGCAAGCACACATTTCCATTTTTATAAGCAAGCACACCTTTCCATCTTTTCAAGCAAACATACATTTCCATCTTTTAAGCAAGCAAACATTTCCATCTTTTTAGCAAGCATACATTTCTTTCTTTTAAAGCAAGCACACAAGCCCATCTTTTTGAAAAAGCATATGGCATATTTACAGAACTCATTTTAAGTAGTAATTTGTTAAAATTAGGAAAATGTTTAACAGTTTAACAGAAAACATTTAATAACAGCATTTAACGACTAAGCAAAAATGCGAAAATATTAATGATAAAATAGTTGTATACTATACTTACTTAATGTATTTTGACACAATCTAACACCCGGACTTCTGGGTCTTGTAATGGTCACCGACACTGGACTATGTAAATCACGTAATATCTGTGCCATTAGTTTACAAACGCATTCACTAAAATCCCACGACGTAATTTAATAAGTCCTTTTCAAAAAGTGAACAGAATTCTCTTGACTTTTGACACCAACTTTAATAAGATGTCCCTAAATATTATCTTCAAAATTTATTACCGCCGTATTTCACAATATGATAATCAGCGAATTCGATTTTTGTGATTAGCGCGGTCTTTATTGAAGTCCTTTATATTGGCACTCAAATATTGACATAGTATAAGGTTAGTGTTGATTTTTTACTTAAATATATTGAGCTAATATGGAATTAAACCATTTCTGCACTAACTGCTATACAGGTAGTATAATCTAGGTCATGCGTATGTATGTACTTTTTATTATGGACTTGCCCACTGTTTAGGGGAATATAAGTTGATGCGCGTACCTCATTTTACTGATTTAAACAATACCTTTTTTGACATTCAGTATTTATTATAAACTGTGCGTGTTCATTGTAAATAGCAGATAATGTTCTGTTCTGTTCTGATATGTCAATTAAATATGTTTACAGTAACTAAACTGTTAAATTGATAAAACCTTTTACCCCCCCCCCCCTCAAAAATGTTTTGAATGGAACTGGTCATGTTTAAAAACACATTGTTAACACAAACAAACTGCAGTTTAAATCATAGATATCAGAAGAAGAAAGATGAACATAACCTGAAGATAAACAGTGATGTACCACTCGTATATTTGTTTGTTGTATAAATGACATGACAATATGTAATAAGTCAAAATTACAAGTCATGTTGATTTTCAACTTTTATCAATTTAACGAGACCATTTTATTTGTACAGAGGTATAGTAAATTCAAAATGACTCGCTATACGGCACCATGCAAGAACTACGAATCGTTACGGAATAAGGACTGCTGTCGGCTGCCATAAGCAACATTGACATTGACCGATTTGGAAGGTGGTGCGCGTAAAAACTGAAGATGGCGGTATCGGTCTAAAAAGAGGAGATCTGTATGACATTTTACGGAGGAAAAAAGTTTATTTTCTTTAATTTCTTCGTGTACGATGTGAACTATCATAACTTAACGCCGGGCATTGTTGATCAATATCTGCCTTTGTACTACTTTGCCTTAAAGTCAGCTATTATGGCGACATGGTAAAGAAACCCATATAATACCTCTTAACATTGTAAAGGACTGATGACATATTACAATGCACATAAAAATGTTTGAAATAACATTATATAACAGTTTTATCATGATTTTAATATAAAACATAAATACAAACAAAGCATTTTAGAAACAGAATTATTTAATAAATGATATAATATTGTTGTTATTATATTTAATCATGTATTATATAAATGTTTATATCCATAAGTATACCATGTACTGATATGCTAGTTAAATAAACTATATAATCTATGGGTAGCACAATTCTTTATTGACATTTGAATGATCATTAGTAAGCAAATTTATATTGTGTTAAAATATTAGGTATTTTTATTGCAATAAGCGTATGATTGCGTACATTATTAATTGTAAAATGTCAGGTCGTTCTCGAACTGTGACCAGAGGTTATCTAAGTACCTAGTACAACTTTCATATTGTCTGATGTAAGGGAATGGCATTTAGTTTTTTACATGGATTGTGTACAAGATTCAGTACAACGGTGTGTACATGTAGTTAGGTTAACCCAACGCGTGAATAAATAGTCCCCTTGTTAACAATATATGACAGTATCAAGCAGTCTAGTTGTCAACACACACTACATGAAAATATCAATGTTAATTCCGTTTTAACATTTTCGATTAAGAACCGCCATTCATCTGCTAAAATATAGATTACAAGTTATGTAACCTCTGATCCGTTTCTGTTCTTTTCGTACATTCAACTGGATCCCCGATGTGCTAAAATAAACACGCCTGCAATTTTCCACAGTCTAAAATAGATCATATACCTGTGGTGTAGGAAATCGTGAACGGGTTATTCGCATTTTTCTGCGGGCGGTATTAGCGCCATGATTCTTCGCTGTAGGCCTACAGTGTTTGTGAATTTTTTACCCCGCAAGTCCTCTTTCTAATGACACCACCAAATTTTGCCCTGTTAAATCCATGTCCGGTCAGCGCTATCGACGCTTTGATTTTTATGTTTTTATTATTGGTAACAATGTCAATACATTCGAAATAATACATGTAAATACAGTCATAAATGATTGTCAAGGAAAACAAATAGATGACCAATGATGACTCCTAAAAGGTATCATATAGTCTCTTTTTCCGATGTTTGAATAATTAAACGACGACGTATAATACGTTCTCTTGCATAAATAGGAATATCTGTATTCAAGGATTTCTTTCATGATTTTGATAATATTTTTATTTATCATTTATGCTGCGGTGAATTATCATAATTTCATGAACTTGATGTCAATAGCCTAAAATATCTTTACTCAATGTCATTAAAATTATAAAATATACATGTATAACAGTTAGACAACTGTTAATTATGATGTTTTGCGATAAAATATTGAATATTAAATACAGGCATATTCCTTAGTCTGGATGACTCTATTTTACATGTCACACGCATGTACGAAATGAAAATAGACTAATAAACCAAACAAATCAGTTAAGATAACAACTGACCAAATATAATGGACAATGTTACTGGGTCCACGCCTATTTAATGTTAATAAAACGTATACTTAAGGCATTTTAGTCCCTACCCTACCAGTAGCGTGTTCAATTATACAAAACGTTACAGAACGTTACATAACGATACATTCGGAACTCCTCGGCCATTCGCTGCGAATTATCTAATCTAATACACAAATATGCGATCGTTAAGGCAATGAGTGATGTTTCAAAATTTACGGACTAAAAACGAAACATCGCTTAATGCCTAAACGACCATATATTTGTTTACTTCAACACCGGTAGTTTCAAAATAGCGTCTAAATTTGTCCAGTAATTTGACATTAGACGATTTTCATAATCACTTTAAAACTATGTTTTCTGATCCAAATGTCTTTTCTGATCATGACGTCGAAAATGTAATTGACGAAACCATTGCACCCAACCATGTCGAAATTTTAGATAATGATTTTACTGTTAATGATGTTTTAAAAGCAATAGATCAGCTTAAGCGTGATAAAAGCCCTGGGGTCGATCTTATATTAGCTGAAATTTTTATTGATGCTAAATTTCTTCTTGCCCCCATATTATGTAAATTGTTTAACCATGTATATAATACTGGAATCTATCCCGAAGAATGGACTAAGGGTGTGCTGGTCCCCGTCCCTAAAAAGGGAGACCCTAATAATGTGGATAATTTCAGAGGGATAATGCTTACTAGTATATTTTCAAAACTATTTTCTATACTGTTGGACGTAAGAGCCCGTTTATTTGTTGAAAACAATAATATTTTAACTATCAGTTTGGATTCCGCCATAACCGCAGTACTGTAGACTGTATTTTTGTTTTACAATCTATTATTAATCGTATAACACATCATGAAAGAAAAAGCCTCTATTGCGCTTTCGTCGACTTTAAAAAAGCTTTTGACATGGTATACAGAAATGGTATATGGTTTAAACTAATGAATTATAACACGTCCACTAAGTTTTTAACTATGTTACGTAGTATGTATCAATCTGTAAAAATATGCGTTAAACTTAACAATAACTTAACTGAATACTTTGATAGTTATATGGGGGTTAAACAGGGTGAGACATTGTCACCTCTTCTTTTTTTACTTTTTATAAATGACATGGAGTCTTGTCTTTTCGATAATGATGCAGACTTAGTCAGTTTAGACCAATTACAAATATTTATACTGCTTTTTGCTGATGATACCGTCCTTTTTTCATATTCTCTCACGGGCTTACAGTTACTGTCGAATAATTTGCACACTTATTGTTCTAAGTGGAATATTATTGTTAATACATCAAAAACTGTTGTGATGTGTTGCAAATTGGGCAATAAACGCAAAAACTTTGATATCTATTATGGAAATATCAAATTGAATATTGTTGATAAATTTTGTTACTTAGGTGTTGTACTAATCATCAAATGGTAAATTTTACAATACACAGAAATCATTATCTGAACAAGCATTGCGTTCTATATTTTGTATTAAATCAATTTTTCAGGTTGTCTCCCTTGGTGTACTTGAAAAAATTAAACTATTTGATAGTATGGTATTACCAATTCTTAACTACGGTTGTGAAATTTGGGGGTTTCATAAAAGTCCTGACATTGAAAAAGTATATATCAAATTTTTAAAATATGTATTAAATGTGAGATACCAGACAACTAATGTTACTGTATTTGGCGAACTTGATAAAGTACCCTTAGATATTGTAAGGAAAGAACGTATTTTAAAGTATTTTTTTAAAATAGTAAATGCCAAGAACTCACTTATGTATAAAACATTCATGTATGATAAAGCAAATAATGTTACAAATTCTTGGGCAGGCGATGTTAAGAACTTGTTGAACGATCTAGGATACTCATACATATGGGATACCATGGATTTTTCACGTTCCCAGTTGAACAATATTATACAATGTTTATACAGTCAATATTATCAACTATTTTTCTCCTTTTTAGACAACATGCCTAAATTGAATACCTACAAACTATTTAAAAATAATTTTGAATCTGAAAAATATTTATCTTGTATCAAAAATGATAATCATAGAATTGCTTTAACTCGTATTCGTTGCTCTGCTCATAAACTTGCCGTAGAAGAAGGGCGTTATAGAAATATTTACAGAGCCGATAGAAAATGCATTTTTTGTGATATGAACGTAATTGAAGATGAATATCATTTTATTTTAATCTGTCCTATGTACCGTAATATTCGCAAAGAATGCCTACCCAATTATTATAACCATTGGCCAACTATTCAAAAATTACGAAATTTAATGTCCTCAACAAGTACCAGTCTAATTTGTAAATTAGCAAAATATATATATCTTGCTAATAAAAAACGATCTTCTTTACTAAACCAAGTGAATACATAATAAGTTTACAATTTAATTTTGTTGATATCTTGTTTTGCTTGGAGTTTTTTTGTCTACCTTTTTGTCTAACTTTCTAACGATTCTTTGTTTTTTCAATTAAAAGTACTGCTTTAAGATTCACATTCTGTACTCATACTCTTCTCAGTGATGTATCATTATTCAAATATTACTTTATTCTTATACATGTTTGTTCATATATATTCCTTATGATGTATTGTCATAAATATTAATTTACATATATGTATGTATGGTGTTGCCGCCAACTGACGGCAGAAAAGCACGTATGTGCTTAATTGCTGAAATAAATATATTTGTATTTGTATTTGTATTGTCCGAGATTATTTGCAGCATATGGCCGAGGAGTTCCGAATGTATCGTTACGGAACGTTTTGTAACGTTCGCGGTAACTGAACTCCCTACTGTGCTCGAAGGTATGCTCCGATTTGTCGGGAGGGATTTTATGTTTGAACTTACGCACGACTAGCCTGGTTCCCGACGTTTACTCAAGATAACCACTGTTAGATCCAGTAAGGGGCAGGTAATCCAGACTAACGCACGACATGAGTACAATCGGAACACCTCGACCATTCATTGAATGAATAATACATGTATTAGTTGTAGTGAATGGCCGAGGAGTTCCGAATGCACATAAATATTGGAGTGTACAAAGTTACGACCATTGATCTATCATAAGTTACGACACTGACTAGTCTACCTTCAATGCATTCGGAACTCCTCGGTCATTCACTACGACTAACATTATTCATTCATTAAATGTATGGTCGAGGTGTTCCAAATGCCTTCAATCTACAAGCCCTCTTCAATACAAGTAATGTCCTTAATTCTGATCTTAGAATGTAATTATGTTTATTTGTTAAATGATTACAAATGATTGAACTTGAATTGATTTATCTAAGTTTATCACAAACTCGTAAATCTGTTGTATTTACGTTAGTAATTTTGTTGAAGTGTTTTTAAAGTGTTAGATAAGATACTTAGTGATTCTCTGAAGTGTTCAATCACTCTTAAAGTCTTAACTTGTGCCAACGATAATAAATCCTGTAATCGTGAAAGATAGATCGAGACAAGTACAAATAAAATGACTAAAATAATTGTATCTTCAGGGGTTCTTCAAGGGAGTCTATGTGACAAATCAGACTACAATACACAAAATCTCCATAATATAAATAAGTTACAATCTAACTGTTGCGATAAATTCAGAGGAGTTTCAAATGATATCGCATTAAGGAAAGTGGAACCTGCGGCAGCTATAAGTTAAGATGCCAGGTATCGTGTGGTTAAGACTGCGCATAAACCCAGTGCATATTTTCACCAAAAAAATACGAAAAAGGTTGTCAATTTTTCATAAATTTTGCAATTCAAAGTTAAAAGGATAATAAACTTATAAATTATATAATATTCAAAAACTTTGCAATATTATACATAATTCAATAATATTTGGAAATTATTGGCCAAAAAATGACCGTATTATCAATGTTTCTTGCTGTCGACTTGCAATGATTTTTATTGTAAGATTTTTTGTGTGAAAAACACTGCAGGTCTGTAACGAGTTGATAGCGCGCTGGATTTTGAATCTATTTTCCCGAAGGGGGTACGAGTTCGAATACCACCCGGATGGACTGTACCCTTCCATGAAAATTTGACAATAATGTCAATTTCATCTATAAATAATGTATATGGAGGTGTTGCCGGCCTCTAGAATGGTAGGTGAGTACTAGTTATAGACAATGATTAATAGAAAGCAAGGTTATGAGCGCTGGCCGCCGTAAAACAATCTAAATTGTGTTGACACGGTGTTAAATCCAGTAAAAGACTGCATTTTACTTTGTTAATCACTGATTATCAAAATTATCAAAACATCAGTCAAGTCATCGTTGGTTGGCAAACTTACGTACACCGTATTTCAAAATGATATTCTGAGTTAAAAAGTAGGTATTTAAAATGAAACACAATACGCACTCAAACAAGGGAAGTTAAACTAAATAATCCATAACGCATCAGCAGTAGGCTTGGTGTGTTTAAATAACAGTGTCCAAGGAAATACCAAATGTGTGAAAATTAATAGCTATATTAAATAATCACTTGAGACAATATGGAGACATTGGACAACTTCTACAAAAAATCATAATATTTACATCATACAATTAAGTAATACGTTAAGTAAGTAAAACGAAGATTTAACAGAAACTTGAGGAGTAACACTGCCAATATTTACTCTCTGAGAGTATTTAAAGTTGGTATTTCAAAAGCAATCCCAACACTAGTTGTAATATTTGTATACAGAAACGTAGCTAGAAATGAAATATTTTGTTAAAAATTGTCACTTTTTCTCGATGGTTTGAGCCATAGTAGGAAGTAAAACAAGAAATTGTTTTCTTGAAATGTCTCGGTGCGTTTTTGGACAAAGTCTGAGCGTGATGCCATGTGATAGCTGTCGTTTTGATTGTTGATACTTTTATAAGGGGAACGTGCATTCTTTGTAATGCTACTCATCAAATTTGCCTCATAAGTTAAATTCGTTTTTACACGTTAGTTCATGACGATTAGCACTATTTTGTTTGATTCGACAAAAACATCGAATTTCCTCTGCTGTGGGAAAAGAGGGCTGTTAACAGAAATTTGCTCAGAAAAAAACTGTCGCTGTATATAACATATTTTAAAACGTGTACATGTACTGATAAAACGCATAAAAATTGTATAAAATATAGTTTTAGCATTTACATTTCAAATTGTATAAAGCCGCGTATCTCAGAATGTCTTAGTGTAGCTACGCCATTGGTATAAGTTTAGTAGCTTGGAGTGTTTACTTAAAACACTGTACGTGGTAGAAGCGAGACGACATTTCTCAAATAATCGCTCCTATCTTATTATTATTGTCTGCAACAAAAGAAATACGCAATTCTGGTCCAATTAGTTGTTGTTTACTTATATATCAATTGTTTCTGTACAAATATATGACGATATACCAATCAAAAATACTACTGGTATATAAACCATTATCACTGGTCATAAAATCATTAATACCAAAGGAAACGGTACCACTTACATTGCTCCGAGTCTTGTTTATTGAACTAGTAGAAATTGGACAGTTTCTTTTTTATAATAAATCATTTTATAAAACGTTTTTCGTATAATTTAAGATGCCACTAGTGAATAGAATGAACAAAATGGCTGGAATGTACTCAAAACGAAGAGTTTGTAGAAAAAAACACCACAAAGCTGAAAGTGGTGCGATAGAAACGCGTAGTGTTGAACTTGAGTTTGTGTCTTCACGCAAATACTCAGTGACTATTGATAGTGAACGTAGAGTTGTTCGATTTAAAAGTACTACTGATGAATATATATTTGACATTGAAGTTTACGATCATACAGAAATTGCAAAAGCATCAGATACGTTTCGGAAAATCCTTGAAGATATGCGAAAATACGGTGATAGCGGTTTAGAAATCAATGATGATAATGATGATGATGAATTTGATGGTGTGTTTACAGCAGAAACAGATGAAAACAAGAGTATATCTGAACAGACAATGCAGGCAATGCCTGTGAAGTCAATTTTAAAGAGAGGACGACGTACGTCCGGAAGATGATTTCAGTAGATCAGTCACTACATCATCTTCAAAATGGGACAAGTCGCTAATTGTCACACAACATGGTTAAAAAGGACCAACGACCACCAAAAGGCTATCGAACAAGTATTGTGTTCATTGATTTTTTCAAGACTTGTTGAAAATTAGCCAATATCGATGGACTTATTAGTTTGGGCAAAGTTAGTGATAAGAGCACAAAAAATGAAACCGAACTCTAATTTGAAACGTTGCCTGAATCGCGGCAATTTAGAAGGAAAAAACTGGTGGAGGAAACCTTAGAATATGGGAATTTTTGTTCTATGTACTTAATCATTATGCCTACATTTATACTGTGCAGTTTGAGCATTGCTTGTTTGCTTTGGCGGAACGATGTTGAAAAGGGTATATTATGAGCTGAGAATAGAACTTCAATAATGAAAATTGTATATAATGGTATAGTCATATTTCATGAGTGTTTCACAAGTGTTTCTTGTTTGCGACTATATGGCTCTATTAATTTGATTGTTTCATGACTATTGGTGTTGTTTTGGGCTTGTTTTTGTGTTCGTGTATGTAAATCAATTGTTTATATTTTTCATATTATATCATTTTTAAACAGAAAATGCCTTTGTTTTAACAGTTGTGCTGTATATTTATTACACGCCGTGAGAATGGAAATTCATAACATATTTGTTTCATGCAACATTGCAAAAGCATTGTCCTTTTTGTAATAAACATACGGCATGAGGACACGTTGTGTGTGATTGGTCCCCATAATGTTTAGTTATACCAATACATGATTAGAACAAAGATGGACATGTCTCCTGACCATATGCAACAAATCCTAGTCGAAAAAGTAAACAAATCACTTCAGCTGAAATCGAAAATAGCTGTAATTATTTTTGTTAATTAATTTTCGTTCAATTTTTTAAAACTGTTCTTCAAAGAAAACTGATTGCTTTACAAGACGAAACATTTAATCTTTACCACCAGCTATAATTTTGCAAATAATTCGACAAACATATACAATGTATTTACACGTATTTTATCAATGGTCTAGCATGTAAGAGACTTTTGTCATAAAGCTTGAGATATTATACATTTGGTAGTGCAGATGTAATATTCATGGAATTTTCTCTTTTATGTTTCATGAACAGAAGGAAATAATGAATTTTTTCTCAATTTAAGTAGAGGCGAGGTGTTTACATGTTTTTACTTTGATTTGTTGCAAAGGTCATGTGATATGTTCACCATGTAAACAACAACAAAAAATGATATATTTGCAAGTAGTTTATTTGCTAAAATATTGAGTATATTATAAAAGACATGACGTATTTTTAATTCAAAGTGTTCATGTACCAGTCTCTTAGGTCATAGAACTTAATAACGAGCTCAATGCTAAAATCTCTGTCAATTTCTGACACAGTATTTTTAATTGCATAAAACTATTTATTAAATTCAGAGCAGTCTGGAAATGTAATTAAAACATGCGTCTAAACGTTCATGCATTTTATGTTTTTAAATCTGCATGTAATTCTTTAATTACAGAAAAAAATCACTAAGAACAACGTAACTTTTGAGCATAGGTTTTTTGCATATAACTTCGAGCCGAGAAAAGTGATGTTAATCATTCCATCCGTTAAACAGTTCTGTCATCTGAAACAAAAGGAAAGTGTTTTATCAGCAAGTTAGATTTGATGGATTTGAATACATTGTAATGCAAAAGCAAATAAATAACTAGGTTAATATCTAAGTTTTGGAGGAAAATTGGGCGCGGGGTTGATTTTATGGGTTTTTTCCAAGCTCAGACTGGAGAACATCAATACATCAGACTAAAGGTTTGTTTTTTTTGTTGGGTTTAACGCTGTAGCTATACATTGTATAGGTCATATAACGGCAGTCAGTCAACCTACTCACTCTTCCTGGAAAGGCTAAATCTCTGGATTTAGCTGTTAACCAACTACTAAGCATACTTTCGTCAGTGTGGACTTGCGTCCTACCAACTGAGCAAGCCGGGGGGGGCTTCACACTTTAGTGATTGATTCATAGTTGTAATGTAAGCCCTGTTAACCAGTTACTATGCTAAATGATTTAGAATCAGTAGTAAGAGGGAAAATGATCAAAGAAATTACACGCTCGGTGAGAAGGTAGAGAGAAAACAACACAAGTGGCATTGAAGTTATAACTGACAGAACATACCGTCATCATTGGAATCCATCATCAAGGGATGTAATACTTAACAAGTACTACAGAACTTCTCACAGTTTGGTATCATCCAAGCTTTATTCATTGAGCATTGTTTACATCCATACCTAGAACAATCAGGGCTTACATCCACCAATTCTTCTTGATCTACAAGCAAAGAAGTACAAGCCAACCATTAAAGTAAAACAGTATGGTTTTATACGTCACAGTTCATCATTTTGTTCAATCATATCGCGGCGGTCAATTGTTCTACATACACTTACTGGAGAGGCCTATGTCTCTGGACTCAAATTGTTTACATAGTTCTACATGTAAGCACATAACTTCGTCAATTGCTAACACTGATACGCCCTAACCCGGGTCGATAGCGCAGTCGGTAGCGCCGGGATTCGGAATCTCGTGTCCCGAAGGGGGTACGGGTTCCTATCCCACCTTGGGAGGTTTTACCCTTCCATGAAAATTTGACAATAATGTCAATATTCCTCCATTGATTAGATAATATGGAGATGCTTCCGGCCTTGTGGAAGGGTAGGTGAGTACTGGTTATAGACAAGGGTCTAGGAAAGCTAGGTTAGGTGCGCTGGACGCCGTAAAATGACCTAAATTGAGTTGAAACGGCGTTAAATCCAATAAAAAAAATACGCCCCTTAATACAGAGATTCTGAGAGGGAATCGAATTCACGAGCCCATCGAATCATAGTAAGACGTGCTACGAATTAAGCGTAAAAGGATAAAAATGCTATTCAAGCAAATTACTAACAATATCCAGGCTAATCTGGATTATTTCTCGTAGAATATTGTAACAGTTAAAGTCTAAGACGATAGAAAATGCCAAGGTAAAAAAAAAAAATGTTCATTAAAAAATCAACTTTTCCTGTCATGCGCGAAAGTTGTGTTTTATGTGGATAAAACGACTAAGTATCTATTAACAAAATATTAAAAATATGCCAACGAAATAAATATACGATCGAAAATTATTTGGATACATTACATCCTTATACATGCCACTATGCGCAATGTGGACTAAATACTGTAAAGTTCAACTATTTGGGTCATCAGATTAATTGGTCTTAATAGGGGAAGTGTCTTAATAAAAGGACTAAAGTATTGCCAAACAACGCATGATTTTGCAATAACCAATGTGGTCCATATAGCGGAACATTCATGTGGAACTTTCCTGACCATGCAGTGAACGTGGAAATAAGGGGCGACAATGCAAATAATCTTATTATACATAAAACTATCAGGGTTAATGTTAACTTATAAATGACTGTATAAAATATTTTATAGATGACTTTTTTCTCCAATGTTTTCGTATCAAGTTTAATCCTTTGTAACGATATATCATTGTTAGTACAATGTATATATAATGTTTTATACATACCTTCTCCCTCTTCAGCTGAAATACACGAAAATATTTTTTAGAAATACTTCTTGGTTTTTTTCTCTATGCTTTGCTGAGACAATTAGTGGCAGAAGAGAACAGAACATATATTTTAGCTACGATTTTAGTCACTGTCGGTTTGTCACGGCAATGAAAATAATACTATACAAATAACTTTAAAATTAAGCAAAAGCTTTAGTTACACGAGTAAATTCAGGCGAGCGTGGTATTGGTTTTCAGAGTAAAACAATGCATGACAAGTTATATGTAAAGCACCATTTGCATACAAGATGAGCTCTTGGCGATGCGGAATTTGGCAATAACAAATGTTGAAGACATCTTATTATTTCCTATATCGATCTTATTGAAATGGTTGTAAAGCACGTTAGAGCAGGTGTTCCGAAGCATAACCTTGGGTGATGGCGATCCCACTACACAACATCGCTATTAAACCACTTGACCATTATACCCTTAGATGAAAAATGTTTACAAAAAATATTATAACAGTAATATTAAATAAGATAAGTCATGGCACATAAGTTCGAAATACGCGTATTCTTCCTGTATTTTGGCCCATTAAACATGGCTGCTGCAAGTGTGCTGTCTTAAGTCAGCGAATAGAAATGTCCTTTCCAATCGACTAATGAAATAGATGAATGAATCGAACTTGGCTCATTGAAATCAGTTCATATGAGCGCAACCACTGCAGCGGTAAATTAGCGGAGTGTTAACAAGTGAAAATTTAATAAGATGGTAACTTACGGACACATAGTTTACATGATTTACGACAGTTCAATTCCATGTAGTCTTTGTTTGATGAACATTGGTTACTTAGTGACCACATCTTACAGTCCTTCTGTAAATCCTCACATTTCTCCACCCCATAACCTGTAAACACATTTATAATTTCACATACAGAAACAAATAAAAATAGGGAAAAGTATGATAATAAACAATACAGCCTTCGGTCCCAATATATGGCAATACAATTGATGGCTAGTTTTGCTGGATTGTGAAACAAGCTCTAGAATAAATTACTTTTGAGTCCGCTAGTTATAGAATCGGCCAATGAGAGCAAGCCTGATCAACACATAATCATGGCACACTCTAGTTACCCACAGGAGTAAATTCAAAGTTGTATTCTTGCATTTATAGAGATAAGATATAAGATGTATGATGCCTTAAATGCTACTAAGTTAAAAATGTTGAAGAGATATTTGATAAACCAGAACGATGGATAAGTTTCTATGCATCCATTCATTGGATAGAAGTGTGACACATTGCAAACACTTCGCAGCGATTACGTCAAGCGTTGCTGCTATATTGATTCAGCAAACGGAAATAACTGATGAAAGGTGCTTGGATCATTGGCGCAATTTGAACAATCGTCATGCATCGCGTATTTCCGTATTCATTGTAACATTCGAAACTCATCGGCCATTTGATAGCCTTGGACATATTTAGACGCCATTTCGGAACTACCTTTGCGCCGCAGGCCCAAACAAAATGGTGTAACCGGTATTGAAGTATACAAATCCATGATTGTTAAGCGATGATTAGTGTTCCTTTTAGTCCATAAATTTGAAATACACCATTCAGCGATATTGATGAATAATATTAAGTCACATACAAGTACATAAACATACAAAATACTTGTACAAAACATCGAACGTTTACGACAAGAACTAGTTTGCATAGCCTTTAGTTCTTCGCCTCGCGTATGAAGCAAAAACCCAACATTTTTGGTGACCCGCGCACAAATCCTTCCAAGATTATGCATTCAATGAACGGTTGTGGTGTCCGAATGTCATCGTAAATGTAGTAAAGGGAATCGATAATTACCGGTACATAATCCATTTTGACATGTTTGACCCTTCCAACAATCAGCACATTCTGATTTTCCACCACCAGCTTTGGTGAAGGGAAATTGCCCCATATAGTTTCCACTGAAACGGTAAAGGCAAGTAAATTTTTGTGCATTTCTTAAATAAGCGTCGTCCATGTTTAAGAATCGCCTCATATGCCTCATTAGCGCATACATGAATTATTTACAAATGCATTGTTGACTATGGTACTAAATTTGATATATACTTAAATGCAAGATTTGGAACGGTATTTCAATGTGTATGCTTCTTCAAATATAAGGTTCTTTGATATACAAAATATATTGCCGTCCTCAGGTGCGGTGAAGAATTTTGATGATTGAGGCTTTCTCACACACAAATAGTGTTAAATTATATAAAACCTATAAGCCTTTTCTTACCGTGACCATGAAAAATAGATATAATTACAAGTTAACAAATTTTAATTGATTTTTTATCTTTTGAGACAAAATTATGTAATGAAGTTACGATGGTTATTTTCGTAAGACTGTTAGTTATTTCTATTGGTACCTGCGAAAGTCGTGTACAGTTCATGAACCTACCGAGAACCCGGGTCGGTAGCGCAGTTGGTAGCGCACCGGGATTTGGAACCTCGTGTCCTGAAGGGGATACGGGTTCGAATTCCATCCGGGAAGGTTATACCTTTTCATGAAAATAATGACAATGACAATAATGTCATATGTTCTTCATTAATTAGGTATATGAAGAAGTTTTGTAAGTAAGTTAGTAAGTAAGTAAAGTCTTTATTTATAGTGGATAACACATTTAAGTTTCCGGCCTTGTTGAAGGGTATGTTAGTAGTGCTTATAGAAATGCGTTCAGGAAAGGTAGGTTAGATGCGCTGGACGCCGTAAAATAAACAAAATGTGTTGACATGGCGTTAAATCATGTCAAATATCTAAAAAAATTATAAAAAAAACTTACCGAGGCGAATACCAACAGGCAAAGTACATGCCGTCGACACTACTACCCCCTAAATATAAATTAGAACAGTGGGTAACAGCACATCCAACCTGTGTGGTCTTAGCCCAGACTAACTATAAAACAAGAAACAACTTGCTATAAGGTTTTAGAGAACACAAAACTTGAAAACTAATTACGTATTTGTTAGACATAGTACAAGTATAAAGCTTGATATCACTTTGAAAATCTGTTGAAGTTATGTGAAATCAGTTCACTTGATAATGAGTAAAAACTTAGTACTCGAATTTTTTTAATACTGCACTTTCATATAGATAATAAAAGGTAGCGGTATATTTTTTAAGTAATCTTTTTACTGTGGATGATACAAGGTCGACTTATCCGCTATTAACTTAAGACCACCGCGATAATAAGTCCATTTTTGAATGACCGGTTGGTGGTCTTAATTGAGGGATTCCACTGTATTTCATATTTACAATTGCAATAACGCTATTGTAAATTATAAAGTGTATGAATGTTTCTTTCAACGTTTATTACATTATGCTAAGAAACCCAATAGACATAACTGGATCATAAAACTTCACACACCTATGAGTATGCTTGTAAAATAATGATACTTAGAAGAAATAATAATGAAATCACTTCGTGTTACTTCTTTCGCACCATTATCTTAAGTTTCAAAGTTTATCTTAATAAATACCAGAAGGCCGTAAGGCCAAGTGGCAAATACAATGCACAAATGGGCAAGTCTCAAATAATAATATGCATGGTCAAAAAAAAAACTTTTATCAATATGCATGGTAAAAACAACCAAAAACACAATAGTGAATGCATATGTTTAAATTTGGATATTGCGAAGCCAGACCAACATCCAGTATCTAACATGACCAATGAGTTTCAAAACCCAAACTTCCCGCAGCGGTTATTTCCCTTTATTATAGTAGCAAAGTGTGACGTAAGCACTGTAAGGAGTTTGGTAAAAACCCGGTCAAGTCCGGAGTTGCGAAAAGAATATTATTGAATAAAAATTGACCAATCGTTACCTGTGTATAATGTGTGCAGACTCCTCTACAACTTTTCGTGCTGTAAGTGTAATCATTAATCTCATTGTACCAATCTTCAAACCCTACTTTGATTACAGTCGTAGGATCTTTCTGAGTATTAAAAGCTAGATTCTCACCAAATCCCTTCAATTCATGTTCAAATCTACATTGTCGTGTCCATCTATCAGCAATCTCTGCCAACGTATCATTCCATACCTAAAACATTAATGTATACGCCATAATCAAAGGGTATAAAACCACCCAGCTACATTATTTGGCTGTGCACATATCTACTGATCAAGGTGTCGTGGGTTTAATATTTACGAGCGGGTCATACTTTCAAAGAGCTTGGTCATGAAATAATTTCTACAACCATTCTCCTATCACTGATTATTAGCCTTCCATGATCGGTGAGAAGGTTGACTGACCGCCGTAATATGGTTTATTACATATAATTTCTTAGGCTGATAAGCCCAAATATGACATTCAATGGGTTGCTGCGACGTTAGACCCAACGAAAAATCAAAGCGTTTTAAGAAGTACATGTATATGACGAATTTATGCCGTACGCAAACTGTTAGGCTTTATGCCAGGTTTGGGATTCATGCATCAGAAACGTCAGGTTGTTTTTGTTGCGGTCATTTTGTTCTTTACGCTGATTTTCGACATCGCAGCATTGGTGATCCAGCGGTATTGCCATCGCTAGTATGGTAGGCTAATAGATAAATATAAATGACATTGATATAATATAAAATTGTGATAAACGTATATTATACATAAAATATTATAGAATATTTACCAAAGCTTGCATGTCCGTTGCCTTTTGTAAGCTTCTAAGTTCATTGTGCTTATTGATAATAAGTTCTTTGAACTGAGTGGCTACTTCAGCATACGTGTGGATTACACACATGCAAAGTAATGCTGCGACAATTTTCATTTTGTCTAAAAAAACACATATGGCATGAAATTATACCTTTAACATACCTTAAAGCAAAAGCGCCATTACAATATTTGTAGAAACAAGCATGGCACAAAGACAATAAAAATCAAAGCGCTGAAAATGACTTAAATGTTATGTATTGCATTACTCCGAAGTCGACGGTTTTTAAAATAATCAATATCCGTGATATCTTAATGTTTTGTACACACAGCCCAGGCTAACTATAAAACCATAAATAACTGGATATGTTTTAGAAAATTCAAAACTTGAAAACTTTTAATACATAGTATAAATTTGCCTGATTTATTTGGAACCTTTACTCCGATAGCTGAACTAAAATGCAATATTGAAATAAAGATATCTTACATCCTATACAACATTTTTCTGCTATTACAAGTTTTATCTACTGTTTCAATAGAACAATAACAGTCACACAATAAAGATAAACATTTATTCTTTGACAATTAAGAACACTGCGCGATAGCAACTTAAACCAAAACAAATCATATAAAGTCAAAGAGTCGAAGTATGCAAACTATAAAAAAACTTACCAAGTAGTGTACTGTTGCTTTTTAGAACGTGTTTAACTTTTTAAGGAGTTGCCACTTATATATATGCGCCACGATGCTTAAGTAATTCATGCATACATGCCGTCATTTTGCACAAAGTCTTAATTTTATTCATGGATGACGATTAACCAATTAACCGTATTTATCAAAAAATTGACACTAATTGAGACATTGTATGTTAATTTCAATAAACTTGCGTTTGAAGCATAGTCTCGTATACACATCAATGGAATATCTCTCTCTTGCAAAAATGTCAGGGTTCATTCTTCTACAGGAACTGTACCATTATCGTACTTAGTAGAGTAACATTCCCATAGTTAAGCGGGACAAAACGAGCACCGTTGTTGATTAAGTCAAGGATTATTGTCACCTTCGTTGAACTAAGATTGTATTAACAGCTAACGTTTAACACATGATTGAGCATCTCTTTTTTTCTCATGGCATACTTATTACTAACTAGTAAAACTAGTTGGATACAAAAATTCCCATAGGAGTTTGACATTTCAACAGTCTGGTCTACTTCTATACATGTACAAGTAAATGATGACTGTGTTCATTAGGTATGCAATAAAATAGTTTTACTAATTGTTTATTAATTATTACTAATAACGTACATAGACAGCAATATGCTAGTGCAGTACATTTAGTTCAATTAGGTTTTGGAACATGTGTGACACAGTGCCTATGACGTTGAACTTTGTAACTATTTGTAAAGTCATTCAAGTATTGACACAAGTCACATGTGTATTCACTCGCGCGTTTTATCTTTAAGTAAGAAACATTATGCGTATTACTTATAAATGCTTTATTAAGGACATAGTCTAAGCTGATTTATCTAAGTTCTAAATATTTGTTTCACAATCAAGTTGAAATATGCTGGAAATACTGCATGAGTAACGCAATAATTAGCTATAGAACATTTTAACTAATGTCTCACAAATGTAGAAAGAAACACAATGTCTTATTTGGCAATGTGTTGTAAGACTGGTTGCTTATCTGATTTAATATGATAGTTATAACTGTTGCAATTCTGCCCACATACATACTCAGTTTACCAAAAAATCGTTTCTGCTCGAGATCATAAATTTATTTCAATATTTCGATTTTCATGATTGCACTAAAGAAAGAATATAATTTATATTTTTGAAACGTCATTTTATTTAGATTTTTAAATCGCATTTATCGGATAGTTAATTTCAATTAAATCCTTTAAAGTTTATATATTTAATTGGCTCTAAGACAAAACAGTATTCCGTAATTTGTACCTTTTCTCGCATACCCACATTACCACTGTTGTGCATTATTGGATGTCGGTTATTTTGTATTTTTAAATTATGCAATAACTCAACTTTGAAACAAAGATAAACTCTTTAAACATTGCTCTGTGATAGGCGACTTCATTGGTCGTAGTTCACAAATGATGTTGATTACAAGCAGACAATTATGTTTTGTAATGTTTGGTTAACTGTAAGCATTGTGTTTTAATCTGTGTCCGTTGTGCAGTACGCTACGTGCAGAATTTCGATTCTTGTAATCCTTATGGGTTGCTGGTTCTATCCCAACTCACATTCGACTTAACTCTTCTATGAAAATTCGACATCAATGTCGATTTTCCTCTTATAATAAGGTATATGGAGGAGTGTTCGGTCTTGTGAAAGGTACAGTAACTGGTTGTAGACAAAGTATCAGAGAAGCTTGTATAGGTTGGCTTGACCTATATGTAATATAACATCGTTTGTGTTGACTTGGCGTTTTACTCAATATCATTAGAAAAATTACCTTGAATTGTTCGATGAAAACAATTAAACGTTATGAATTCCATGTTTTACCACATTGTGAAAATTTGTGAAGTTATACTTAGGTCTGAAGCATCAATATAGATTGGTTACACATGTAATAAGCCTACATATTTTTTTATTTATGTAGGGCAGTTGTCAGTCACTGACGAAAGTATGTGCTTAGTAGTTGGTTAACAGCTAAATCCAGAGATCCAGCCTTTCAAGGAGGAGTAAGTAAGTTGACTGACCGCCGTTATATGACTATACAATGTGTTGCTACGGCGTTAAACCCAACAAAAACAAAAACAAACAAACACATATAATATGTATGGAAACTACCTCACTTGTGTACTATTGACCCATTTTACTGATGACATACTTTTTTTAGATTAATAAGTCACAACATCAGTTTTTGTAGCCCTTGAAATAATCTCTTATATGTTTTCTCAAATATAAAAATGCATGTGCACAGCTCATGACAGGTACATGTACACTTATACTGATTTACGTAGACATGTGTCATGATTCAGTCAAGATTACATTTAGTTTAAGATTCAGCAATGTGAAATATTGTATCATTTGCAAATGAAATGGTATCTAAAGAAGAAATACACTGTAATACTGGATATAACATCAATTATGCAAGCGTTCTACTTGTTAGAGAAACAAAATAAACGGTCCACACAAAGAGAGCTACCTCTTTTACGATGAAAATGTTAAGCATAGGAATATAAAACAAATCAAGCATACATTTGCATCAATTTGCATATTTATTAGATGATTATGTATATTAAACAAGAAAATGTTAATTGACTATATTCCGTTGCATGTCTTTCTACGTTTCCATGTGTCCTGAAAACATAAAAGGAAATATTATACAACAAAAATGTCACTAATAAATGCGGTTAAGTCATTAAGTGGGTATTACATTATTCAAGATAAAACACCAAACAAATAAGTGGTGCTTGTATTTGATATATTAAATAAAAATGCATCGCATAATTGCCTTGTAACCGACTGATATTTATGGAAAACACTTTAATGAGAAAATTGTTAGTTTTTGTCTGGTACAAAAGTATGGTTAAGTCCTTTCTGAAGTTTATACAAATAATATTTAGTATATTAATTCAAACACGAGTGGAAATAATTATAAATAAAGTTGCAAAGAGAAATATTTGTTCATGTATACTCTACGCCACGAGGAATAGATGCAGGCGTGGCCGAGCGTTACGGCGTTGGACTGGTATAGCCAGCCCCGCGTTGGTTCGAACCCCATCCAAAAGCTACCCCTTGTTTCCTTGAGCAAGAAACTTCATCCTACTAGTTTAGTACTGCGGGACCAAGAAACGGACTCGAAAGTGATTAATCTAGATTGTAATAACTTGTTTTACAATCGAGCTAAAATAAATTAGTATAAAATCAATTAGTAGGTATACAAGGAATATAAAAATGTTTGCTCTTAGACCAAAGACATAACTATTAGAAACAAAATGAGCTGACTTACCAATTTTCACTACTTTCAACAGAAGTTGCACATTTGTCTGCAGTTTCTTCTAGCCCAGTATGGCTTGTTAAAGCAGACCTGGGAACCAAACTGTTCACATTCACTGCTTTCATTGGTACATTCTTCATTGTTGAACTCATTATTATAATAGTTACTGTTATAATATTCAGTCCAACCATTACGGTTGTTGAAGTATTCATTCCAGTTATCAAAATTATTGTAGTTCTGGAAGTAGTTTTGGTACCCTACAATAAATGAATTAAAAATTGAAACAGAGCAACAGTTTTAGGTAGGACAGGGGATAGTGCATGGCAATTATAATTATGAAGTTTGTGTCAACTATTGTGTGAATTGTTTCTTCTTTTACACGATTAGAGTCCACATTTTCTGGACCATGTGGAATAAATTGCTTGAAAGATTTGGATATCGTAAATTTTGCTTTTATACTGGTACAATTTTTATAATTATATGGTTTTGATTTGGATAAAAAAAATACTAAACAAAAAAATGCACATGTACCTGTATAATAAAAAAAAATTAATGGTACCAAATCATACTGGTTAACAAAGCTGCTTGGTTTAAATTTTTTGCTATGGCTTGACGTTTTGAATTATGAAATAAAATCGAACTTAACTTACATCCACAGTAGTTGCAAGATTGTGGGCAATATTTCATCATGTAGTAATTGTTAGATTCACATTGTCCCTGGGAGCTCCACATCATACAGTATGGTCTCATATCTTGACATCTGTAGTTAGCAAAGTTGTTCCAGTTGCTATTGAAGTTCCAGTAACCATAGTCATTATTCTGGTTGTACCAGTTGTTCCAGTTACTGAAGCCATTGTTGTTCCAGTTACTCATACCATTGTTATTGTTAAATCCATTGTTGTACCAGTTATTATAACCATTGTTATTCCATTGGTTGTTGTTCCAATCATTGCCGTACCAGTTATTCCAGTTGCTGAAACCATTGTTGAAATTCATGTTGTTGTTCCATTCACCATTGGAATTCCAGTTGCTGTAATCGTAGTCGCTGTTCCAGTTATTGAAGTTCCAGTTGCTGTTTTCATTGTTGTTCCATTCGTTGTTTTGGTTCCAGTTATTCCAGTTGCTGAACCCATTGTTGTTGAAGTTCCAGTTACCGTTACCATTACCATTGAACCAGTTATTCCATTCTGAGTTGTATTCTCCTGCAATGCATGTTAAGGCAATACTTTAGAATAGAGTTTAAAAAGGAATCTGAAAAAATATCTGGAACAACTACAGCAAGAAAACGCAGTCCTTCCGCACAGCTAAAATGCATTGAGGGAGAGGAGATGTTTTTAGATTTAATAAAAAAACAGGTTCCATATAAATATTTTCATTCTACTTTTTAAGCTCACTCGTTTATCTTGTTCATCGTAATTGTGGCTTATTAACATCTACATGAAAGTATATCAATTATAACCTTAAATTTTCTGGAGCACTGGGCTACTAGATTCAATGGTAAACTTATCAACTGGTCCTAATTAATGAAATACGAAATAAATTTCTCTTGCTCGAATCACTTTTTACTAGACACATGGTATGAGCTTTTGTTTTGAGGAGATGACTGTAAAGTTAATTAATGATAGAAAATGTTTATTGTAAAATAAGTAAAAAGATGCATATCTCTAACATACGTGTCGTAAAAAGCAAGGAAATTCTTATGTGCAATATGGAATGAATAAAAGAATGTATATATCTCGCCTATGTTAAGAAATAAAAGCAAGGAAAACCTTACCAACACATAGACCATCTTCACATTCATTACAATATTGACATGCTTGTCCTCTCATGAAGGGATAGAAAGATTGGTAACCATTCATATTCATGCTGTTCATGCTGTTCATGTTGTTCATGTTCATTTCTCCATTGTTATAAAAGTCGTTGTACATATTACCTCTGAAACGTAAATAAGTAAAATATACAGTATGATTGGTTGATTTTATAATGGAAATTTTAATTTAAAATGAGAGGATCAGAATCAACTTATCAAGTAAATTTTCACCATTGCAATTTGTACGATTTATTGAATTTGTAATCGCTTAATGAACTTAGCAGTCGATGTACCTTAAAATTACATACGTGCATTTTCTAAGTAATAGACTGAAATTCATTTAATACATTTGTATGAAAATGGTAAGTTTATGGCTAAAAATGTGTGATTCGTCCTTCTTAAAGTTAACGTAAGTAATATCATTGTTCACATAAAAGGAAATGAACAATACAATGCTAACAAGAGACGTTATAAAATTGTCCGAATCATTAACCGCCTCCAGGGTATGTTTTATATTGATAAATTAAACATTAAGTTTTACAAACCTTGGTGAATAGGAGCAAGCCATGTACCAAGCATTTTCATAAACTGTATCATATACAGTTAAGCTTGGACATCTTCTTACGGAACAACCAATTTCTCTAGTATTGTACCATACCATCTGAAGCAAGAACAATTGATGTTAACAAGTACAAGTTTAATGTTTATAATGCATGGTTTTATTGTGCTTTACGCCGTTGTTTGACATTCGTTCAGGGTCTATGTCACGTGATCTTCAGAATATAAACACCATTTCCTTAAAACCTTTGAGCATGAAGAAAACATGACCTTAAGTCAAGTCATTGTGAAAAAAATAATCGCAATTATTTCAGATTACGCATGTTTTTAATTAAAAAAATAAAGAAATAGCCTTTTTGGTCCAAATGGCAAGTGCAATGAATTTGGTGAAAGAAATAGTGACTTCAAGGAATTCACGTAAAAGAAGTGGGTGGTACAAAAATTGAAAATACTAGTAATGAAAAGATGGGAGCAAGAAATTTAAAAAATAAGTCTGAAAGCATATCAGGAACATGAACAGTAAAACATTATAGACTTTCATCACTGTCAAAAGCAAAGAGAGAGAGATGGTTTTAAAACTTATATTATAAAACGGACGCCACAAATAAATAACCAAAAAAGAGATAGTAAAAGATTTCTGCCATGGAATGAACAGTGGAAAAATAATTGATACTGGGATGGGTAAACCAGGTTCTGGGATAATAATAGTGTGAGCAATACAATGGAGAAAAGAATGGAGGATGCATGAAATAGGGAAACATTAAACAGATGGTACCTGTGAGTATCTACAGCTGTTTCCACAACCACTTCCAGAGAAATCGTATTCTTCTCTCTCACCAGCCCATTCTTGGAATACTTTTCTCATATTTTCCATATTGTTCTCGCCAGTATAATAGGCAAAGTTCATACCATTATTATAATATCCATTAAATTCACATTTTGACACCCATTCATCGGCTTGTTGAGCTAAACTCTCACTCCATTGCTGTAAAGAAGAAACAATATTTTTTGTAAAATGGTTGTTCATGCTATATAAACATTTTCTTTCAGTATATTTGTAATAATTCGACTGCTGGTGCTGTCATATTGACACAGATTTTCATTTCTCTTTCTCTTTCTGCTTTCAGATTAAATTCAACTAAGATTTCACGTATAAAAATTACAAGATTTTATCATGCAAGTAGTGTACTGTTTTATTTCAAAATTCAATTCGGTACCAGTTCGACAAGAATACTTTATTTATACATTGGGAGTATTTAAACCTGCACGTTCGCAGGTTTGATAAATAATTTGATATTTTATTAGTCAGTGTCTGTAATTGTATTAGGAAATTATGATTTCCTAATATTTTTAAGCGAATGAACTTATAAATTGTGGAGAACTTACAAGAAAAGTTACAGAAAGCAATAAGTCTATTATACCGTTTCTAATGAGGTAAGCGTTTTATTCATAAAATCACCATATTTTACTTCTGTATTTTAATTTACACTAAAATTGCCATTATATTGTTTGTAATAAGTTCTATACAATTTTGAGAGTTTTAGAAATCTTAAAAAGGCAACTTTCAATGAAAGCATTTTCGTCTGTTTAGGCCACAACAAATTGATCATATGTTCTATGGATTCGCTCGCACCTTAATTTTGACAGTTTTTTACAAAAAAAATATTTTTATTTCCTCGCTCGCTCATAAAAATTTGGTCAAACCGCTATATAAAGCAACTGAATTAAGATTTTTTTTCTTCGCTCGCTCGCCCCATTTTTATTCTAGAAAAATCCATAGAACATATCATCAACTTGTTGTGTCCTTATTTCACTCAGTGTTTTTGCCACGCATTTAGCTTAGAACAAATTACTTTATAACTTGACTTTTTGATGAAAATGTTTATAAAGTACCATGCTCATATGGTGCAATTGGCAAAATGACACGGCGCGAAAAAAAATGCTACACTTAATGCCCAACAATGTTATAAATTAAAAGATCTCTTACCATTCTACACATATTTGATGCTCCTTGGTTTCTTCTAAATTCATTGTGCCAATCTACAAAATATTGTCTCCATTGACGTGGGAATTCACCCATGGCAACAGCTGCCAAGCAACATACCAATAAAATAGTCTTCATTTTAAATCTGAAAGGTATAAGCATTAAGTTTGAGAAATGAGCACTCATAAGTTTTTTTAACTAAGGAAAGAATTTAGAATGAATTAGTACTGAAAAATATGTTCAAAGATTCTGTATAATAAAGAAATACTTTTTTGTATTTCATCATTTCCTAAAACTTTGAAATATAAATTATTCCATGTTTCATCAATTAATTCCATCTGACGTAGCTATCAGAAATAAAATCGACAAAAGCAGATTCAAGCTTGATAATTGCATAAATACAATATAATTATGTTAAAAATTCATGAATTGTATAAAATCTTGACATGTGCTTGTATATAGAATTGTTCAACTAAATAGAAATCTGTTATTCTAAAATAAAGTATCGCTGAGAAATATACTTGAAAAATATGTTCTTAATCTTCAGACAAATAATACCTAAACCTAGCATGCGTTAGATCTACTTACTAATTTGTCTGTACAGCAGACCCCAACACTCTCCAGTTCTGCCAAGGAAGTGAGTGACGACGGTAGCTGTTGCCTGGGTATTTATACCATAAGCTGGTCAGAGGTTCAAACAACACGTGTCTTTGAAGTCTCTATATGCTTAATAAGTGTTTTTTCAAGAAAGAGTAGAAAGAAAATGTCAGGGTGTTATAATAAATAATGAATATTCAAATTCAGTTTGTAAATGTATTACGTATGTTAATTTATTCTGTAATTGCCTTATATTGTAGTCTTTAATGTTATAAGAAAAAGGGTAAGAAAGTCGTTTGCAATTCTTAAGAGCTGTTCATAAAAAAGAGCACAGTATATATTGCTTTACTTTTCTTTTTGCTGACCATGTACATGCTTGTTAATACATCTTTGATATTCAGTAATTGATGTTTTAAAGAACAATGTATTTTATACTTAAATGTTGCGAGTTGTGTTTTAAACATTGAAATAATGCTTAGATTTGCATAAGAGTGCGATTGTTCATACTTGGTATTCTACAGAAACTAATAGAATACTTCATTTTTCATCAAGTAACATAATACTATTCCCTTGCTTATGGTCAATAGCTTGGGTATTGAGTGCGACTTTACCAGTCAAATGGCATCGTGTTGGCACATTTCCTGCAAATTTCGCAGATGAGATATTTCAGAAAATGGGTGATATAAAGTTGGAGACTTACACTAGTATCCCGGTGACATTAGTTTCAGCGTAATAGTATATTAAACGTTTGTATCTGAAGAAAAAGCCTACAATGCCGCTTTAATGTCGGCCATTGCCCTGAAATCGACTGTAATGCAAGATTAAGATTTTGTTACGTTCATTTGCCAGACCCAATTTCCTATTTGTTCCCCAGGCTCCACCTTCTCACGAAGACAAACGAAAACGTCAGCGAAAGCTCAACTCCCAGCAAAACATCAACAGCCCTGGTAACATGCCTTATTTCCCTTTTCTACGTGAAAAAGGATTGGCTTGGCGTTTTGGAACGACCGGAGCCATATGATATTTTACCAAAAGATGGCAAACGCTTGGCAATGTGTATGACTTTTCGTCAATATCACCATTCTTCAAAAGTCTCACCTTTTGTACAACAAATAAATGACAAGTCACCGGTTTACGAACTTTTCTAATTACCATGTCTATTAAATTCAATTTGATTTTAAAGCATTAAAATTAAAGAGGGCTTGAGTTTTCTGAAAGACTTAATAAAAATACAAGTTTACATAAACATTCGCCAAGAACAAAATTTTATGTTTGTTCCGACCAGGGTCTATGGTTCCTGGTATCCTCGATAAATAGACCCATGGGTAAAATTTACTGTCTTTATGATATATGCATGTGGATATTGGATCATTAAAAACAACAACAAAGTTTTGTATTATTGAAATGTCCAAAGTCTGAAATACATACATGTATAGTACAGTTTTAAATATCAAATATATTTGAAAGTTTAAAACAAATGAATGATCGTCAATCCACTAAAATTTGTTTAAACATTCGTAACCGACATAAGGCATACAGTTTGCTAAAGGGTGGTTTTACTGCGAAAGCGCATTTTAATCACACGCCTGTCACATGAATTTTAACAATAGATTTGTATACTATTTATGAATGAAAGCTATACATGATAGATAATTGCAAAAGCTCGACACGCAAATATATTGAAGTGTTTTGCGTTAAAAATGCGTAATAACGCGCTATCAAAATAAACAGGAATATTTTTACCCACGTCATACCACGTCTTGCTATTCGTCTTTCAACAGTGACTTAGAAATGTCTTAGAAACCGCACAAATTTATTCTTCGCTTTCGCTCGCTTCTCAAAATTCAAAATATGGAAAAAGAATTTAATTGCTCTTTAGCTAAATTCTTTAGAACAAAATACATAGAACATGTGATCAATTTGTTGTGACCTTAACTCAATGGCAACAAATTGTTTAGGTTACATCGTGACCAGCAATCCACCTGTTCCTGAAAAGACTCAATCTCTGGATTACTACTAGATGCAATTCAGTGACTGAACACTGCCGTATTAAAATGATTTAGAATCAGTGGTAGGAGGGAGAATGACCGTAGAAATTATTTCGTGGCATAGCTCCACGAAAGTATGCCCTGTCCATGAATCAAAACATACAACTTCTCGATCAGTAGCATAATATGCATGTAAAATGAAATATGAAACACATTCGATTATGAATGATAGAGATATGATGATGGATATCGAAATAGTAACTTTGGACTCCTAAAATCGTTCAAAAATTCCTTCCAACAGTACTTTCAGTACTTTGATTAATTTTATCTGGATGATTCGTACACCCTTACGAAAGGTTAGAGGCTGTCGTAATTAAAGCAAGTATTTACGAAAACCTTAAGTTCAGAAAACTTTGATAAAACGCAGTACTGTTAAGGTAGGTGGAAACAATGTTTCATAAAAATCAAAAGTCAGTCAAATTTCACGAAAGTCGGTGTACATGTAGAGTCACAATTTTATTTTATAAATATGACAATTATTTTCATTTTCATCGCGACTTCACCATGGCAACGACGTGTAATCGTCACACGTATAAAACACGTGTAGAAAACGTCGCGCTTGTTAAAACGACGTTTTAATGTATTAACAAGCTTGAAACTTCTTTTAAAAATACATCATTGTATGCACAGAGAATTTTGCTTACATTTGATATCAGGCTTGCTAGAGAGCTACTTAACGATGACGTAACGTTTAGAAAACAATAAAAATCGTCGTAAAATTTAATGTCGCTTTATGTCTACACGCCGTCGTATTTTTTAGCTCACCGTAAAAATTAAGCCAGTGACATATATTTTTTATTTGAAAAATATATTTTGTATGTATGTATGTATCAATGTTTATATGTAAAACAATCAGGGGGTCGATCGTGAACAAATTGTCGAAATTTTAAGTTGAAAATCAAGTTATTGATTTTTTTCTAACGTTGACGTATAATGACATTACGATTCTTTATTCGCTCCCGGGCTTATATCTTGGCAACAAATGATTTATATATGGAATATCCGAGTTGTTATGAATTCAATAAAAGTATTTTCTTTGTTATGCATTACGTAAGTCTAAAAGTTGTCGTTATTTTAAAAAAATAGCACTTTTGATTTAGTTGCTTATATATTTAAAGATCTATACAAAACGATATTTTTAACGTGTAAAAGATAGAATAATAATCACAATTATGTTGTAACGAGCGCTAATGGCTCTATGGATCTATATACAAAATATTAATTACAAGGTTTTTAGTTTAATCATACCGCTGTACATAATTTATTAGTATGTCAAAAAAATCGTACATGGGATCATTTTACTTGAAATTTCATAACTAGCATTAATACGTTTTTAACAAACCATAATTTAATTGCTTTATTTTAATTGATTGTGCAGTTTATTTGTATTTGATAACAACTCACGATATTTAGGATTCATCTTCCAAAATTATCTTCCCCATATTTAATGTCCTTTTTACAGTATTTAACTATTGTTACATGCTCTATCGTTTAGGACCCAAATAGCGCAGTCGGCTAAGGGGAAGGAACAGAAATAAAGATATGAAGAGTTCGATAGGTCACTGGTTCCAAACCTAGCAATGCCTAAATTTTTATTTTTTTATTTTATTTTTTTATATATCTATATTTTATATTATATATATTTACATATTATAAGGTAACATTGACATATTGAGATATATAATCTTATGAATATTTTAAAATGAATAGTGTTGTGTTTACGTTTATCATGGTTACTTTAAGCTGTACATGTATTAGTTTTATACAATTACACAATCATGTATCATTATTTGAATTATTGAAATATAAAATAAATATTTCAAAATGCATTTGTTTTATTCATTTTTTAAATAGATAATTTATAATATTAGTCCAGTAACATGATATGTGTGTCTTAGTATCATCATTTACATCAGATGTATTTCAAAACAATGCTTTACCATAATGATTACGCTGTTAGACATTGTAACATAACGTTTCAAACTGACGTCGACGTAAGAAAAATATCAATTACTTGATTTTCAACTTAAATTTTCGACAATATTTTCATGATCGACCCCCTGATTTTTTTACATATAAACATTGATACATACATACAAAATTTTTTTTTTCAAATAAAAAATATATGTCACCGGCTTACATTTCACGATAAGCTAAAAAGTATGACGGCGTGTATAACATAAAACGACGTTAAATTTTACGACGATTTTTTATTGTTTTCTAAATGTTACGTCGTCGTTAAGTAGCTCTCTAGCAAACCTGATATCAATTGTGAGCAAAATTCTCTGTGTATACAATGATGTATTTTTTAAAAGAAGTTTCGAGCTTGTAAACACATTAAAACGTCATTTTAACTAGCGCGACGTTTTCTACACGTGTTTTATACGTGTGATGATTACACGTCGTTGCCATGGTGACGTCGCGATAAAAATGAACATAATTGTCATATTTATAAAATGCAATTGTGACTCTACATGTACAACACCGACTTTTGTGAAGTTTGACTGACTTTTGATTTCTATGAAACATTGTATCCACCTACCTTAAGTCGGAGTTTGAACAACACAATTTCATCGGCTGAATATTAAATTGTTAATGTCGTTGTTATGAAGGTATTTTTACTTTAAACGCTTATATTGTGAGACACTGAGAACGTTCACTCTCTTTTTTTATTTCATCAAAATGACACAAAAAGTGTGTACTTTTCAAAAATCGCGATAAGAATCTGACCACCGTTAATATAAAAATAAACGTTATAACTTGGCAATTGGTGAAACCTTTTAGACGTGAAAACCATGAATTCAGTGATGAAATGTACAATCTTTACCACTGACCTGATATTTAGATAATCGAAACAAATTAACTGTATGCAACAACATTTCAGAAACATTTTGGTATAATTATCATTGGCCTCGGACATTCAATACTTTAAATATGTAGGTTTAATGCACTTGCATGCCTGTTTATAGCGCGAACCATTGTGACGTCGTGAAAAAAAAAACCCGACAACGTCGCTAAGGTTACCAGAAAAACAAACAAGAAGCTGCTTTGCATGAAAGTATCTACCTGCCAACTTTTATTATAATCGGTGAACATTTTCTCTTTTTTCTCTGAGTAAGATACCAACCCACCTTAAGTCGGAGTCGACACTTCTTAATACCCCCGTTACACCAAACTCGTTCTCACTACGTTCTGGAAAAATTGGACCGAACGAGTTCCAACTGTGTGAAAACGGAATGGACGTAGTAGCAACTTGCTACAGTCTGTGTACGATCGTGATGAACGAGCTCGGACGGGGTTGAACGAGAATGAGGTTTCAGAACTTTGAGTCGACTCAAAAATTTTCTGCGGCCACCCCGTTCTGCAACTAGACTGAGTAACAACGTACGTACTGGCAACGGAATGGACGTACTGCGAACGAAATTGCCGTACTAGCATCGTACTCTGGACGTGACTTGTCGTAGTTCGATCGGGCATCAATTTGCAGTACGTTTACACACCGACCTGTTCCATTTGTAACTCGGTTCATTCCGTTTGCACACAGACTTAACTCGTTTTTATTCCGTCCATAGTGCGTTGTTATCCCGTCTAAATGTATGAAAACAAATTATAAAGTTCTGAACCAGTTTGCAACACGTTAACACGCAGTTCTTAAAGTTCGCAGTAGGTTTTTGGTACGTTCTACTCGTTCTTAATAAGTTTATTGCGTTCGTATGCAGTTCGTACAACACAGTAACGTCTACAGTACGATCTGGCAAGGTTTGGTATGAATACAGACCATTTCTCACAAAGAGATGGGTGTATGTCTTAGTTTTCTTCTTTTTTTTTCTGGCTTCTGACTCTGCCCCAAATCTTCTCCCGAAACCTGGCTGTCTGAGTCATTAGAAAAAGCAGGAGATACAACACCCTCATTTTCATTGACTGGCTCAGGAGGCTCAGAATTCTTAGGCTTAACTAGAGGCTGGTCTTCAAAAGCTTCATCTAAGCAGGTGATTTTTGGAAGCGATTGTCTTAACATGCGCCGCCTGTCTGGCTCTGCTCTTTTTTGGAAGCATGGTGGTCACAGTGATGCTTGACAAATTGTGTCCTCACAGCTTATACCGTGGAACGAGAATGCCAACGGGTAGACACGTCCTGGATATTCATAGCAATCGGACTAGAACGTGATGTCATTACGTTCAGAACGCTCTTAGAACGAGATGGGAACGTTCTAAGAACGAGTTGAACTGTCTTAAGCGGGATGGTCAATAGTAAAGGAGCTTAGAAGAACTAGTTATGAACGGGTTAAAACGGACTACGAACGGTTCGGACTAGATGGAGACTGTGTCTCGAGACGAGAACGAGCAATTTTACCCGATCTGATCCCGATACAAACGGACTACAGACGGGATAAAAACGAAATGCTCGTATTGGGAACTGGTTCTGAACGAACTATGATCGTAAAGCTGACATTTTCCGACTTAAACGGCACGTCCTAGCTCGTTCAAAACCAGTTTCGCGATATTTTTAGGACGGGGTCGAACATTCTGGGAACTAGTTTGGTGTAACGGGGCCCTAAGTTACAAAAACGTTGATGAAACAACACACTGGGCCTTGTACAATTAAATTTAAGAATCATCTGTGAATCTATTAGGTAACATTATCGTGCCAACTGGTTATCGAAAGTTATGATTAACTATAGGTGTGGAAAAGTTGGTCTTAATACAAAAATAAAAACAGCAAGAAAAATGTCTTCAAATAATTCTCGTACTCAGAAGTTTTCATTATTCTCTATAGAACTTCTTCATAATAAAAATAAAAATAGAAAATAGCCCATGCGTATCATGTAAAACCATGCATGGTTTGTATTGGGCATTAACAAATTTTCAGTGAAAATCGTTTTACAAAGATAAATTGGTGATTCCGATGCTTATATCCGTCCATATCTTAATTACTGCTGTATCGTAAAGCAGTAGGAGCAGTAGTCCTGTGGCAGGACGCGCTTATGGATTGAGGGGTCTTTGGTTGGAATACCAGTAGAAGCACTGAAAATTTCCTTGAGCATGTTTACCTACGATTGCCTCATCTCCACACAGTTGTAGATGAGTATCTGCTAAGGTGGTATAAATCCGTTGCGCCTTTTGTTGACTGCACTAAGCTGGGTAAAGTACTCACAAGGGAGATTTTGCTAGATAGATACCAGTAGACCGACGGTCAATGGTAATCGCTGAAAAGTCGTTGAACGTACATGAGCAATAAGCAAGGAACTTATATTATAAAATGCTATCACTTTACTCTGTAAAAAGCAACTGCTACATTATACAACGGAAATTAACAATAAAACGCTATACAAGTGTACTCACAGCTCTAAGTTCGAAGTACTGCAGTGCGCACATCGTAACCTACTCGAGTGTTTGTTTTCTTTTTCAGGAATCAGATAAATGTATAATTCCGCGACTTTATCATACTTTTTTGTGTGAGGGGAGCGGGTCGTGGGGTTACGCCGAATATCAACACTTGTCTTATTACTTGTTTACTTATGACAATTAGCTATATAAATATTAAAGAAATCAAAACAATGGGAGGTAACTCATTCAAAATGTTTAAATCTATTCAGTACGAGTTTGTTCCCTTTATAGAGATGCCCGGGTCAAAAGTGCGTCGGTTGAACGGGAATTTATACTTACCTTCATCCAACGCACATGCGTTATGTTTACTTCCGTTTATCAAGTTGCTACTCGAAATAATAATAAACTTATGAATTAAAGGACTTATATTCACAAGGTACTGAAACTTTGCTTTTGGCAATGAATTGAAAATAAAACTAGCTTTATGATGTATCCGTTATGTACAGTTTTATGATCAGACTATTGACAAGCAAATAATTTGACGTGTTGCTAACTGACTCAGTGATTCGTCCTCAAAATTATTCGTACTATTTTGTGTTATTGTTTTCTTGAAATGACTATGAAATATCTTGTTTTGATCAAAATCTGGGTTTACATGTTATTGACAGTTCATTTTCCATTTCACTATACTTCTGGCTTATTCCTTCAACTTTCGTTTCACAATATGGGTTAACTTGTTTTAGTTTAATATCATATAACTTATTTATTTCTGCCCATCATTGACGATTTGTGGCTTATGTTACTTGTCGATAGCGCAGTTGGTAGCGTGGCGGAATTTGGAATCTCCTGCCCGAGGGGGTGCGGGTTCGAATCCCACCCGGGGAGGTTATACCCTTCCATGAAAATTTGACAATAATGTTGATTTTCCTACATTGATTAGATAATATAGAGAAGTTTCCTGCCTTGTGGAAGGGTAGATGAGTACTGGTTATAGACAATGGTCCAGGAAAGCTAGGTTATGTGTGCTGGAAGCTGTGAAATGACCTAAATTGTGTTGATACGGCATTACCTCCAATAAATAAATAGAATACTTGTTTTACCTAATACTGATAAATTGTCATCAGTTCACATATTGTTGAAATTACTTTTGGATCAACCCACTATGAGAGGGTGAAGGGGTAGTTGTGCTGTAGATTACCCACATCATAATGAAAATTATTATCACTGAAATTGTGTGATGTGAGTTGATTAAACTTTGGACTCATTATAGTTATTTTACAGGCAGTGGGTAGAGTTTCAATACCCTAACTGTTGCCTCAGAGTCTAGAGTCACAGTTTTGGTAATCCTAGACTAATAAGCTAGAGTTACTGAAGTTTTATAATATTGATATGTTTCAATTTTTAAACATTAATGAACATGTTAGTTTTCATTGTAAATCATGGCTTAACCAACTGTCAATAAACATAACATTAATATTAATGATGAATAGGCCAGCTCCCACTGTACGGGGATAGGTATAAAGTTGTCATCATCCAATTTCAATTTAATTTGATGATAATTGATGACAATAATTATACATAAAGTTTGATTATTCGTTCCTTAGATGATTTTAACTTTTTTTCTGGTTTCAGAGAAATGGGAACACTAGTCGATGCCGACATTGACAGTTTTATAAGAGGACATAAAGCAAAACTTCAAAATGAAAGAGCTCAAATAAATCAGTACACAGTATGTCTTATAAAATTTATAATTTATTACTTATTAAGTTATTTATTTATTACTTATCTATTTATTGATATTGACTTGCAATATATTTATTGTCAACATAGTATTTTCTTATTTCAATTGCCAAATGAGCTTTTGTTTATCTACATTGATTGAAATCAGAGTGATGAAACGCTTTGTCCAATATTCTATTTTACTCTGTTTATATGGATTACGTACAATGTAACTTTTAAAATGATAATTAATGTCATTTATTAAAGAATGGAGATTTTTCATCAAGCTAAGGAAATAATATTTAGAAGCTCCTTGCTGTTATTTAGGATAACTTATTTCCTCCAACCCATGAAAAAAGTCCTGTATGTGTATAAAAGATTATTTTATTAGTAAATTAAACAAGTCCTTTCAGGTTCATTATGTAAGCTCAGTATTATATAGTATGTAAAGTGCTTCAATATTATTTAAATCATCAACTTTGGTTATATGGTTGCATGCTCTACTTTTTGGAAAGGTTTGAGCTTCAAATAGCATAAAAATTAGATATATTCTTGTTATATGTTTGTCATTGTAAATTGTCTTAAATTCTATAAGTTATGATCTGATACTTTTTTCTTGAATAAAGCAGACAATAAGGTTCCTGTAATGGTAGGCATTATTTCAGTTCAGAATTTATAAGTTATACTAAATACATATTAAATTTATTGTTTACTGTTAAACTTGTTGTAATTTATTATTATATTCAGTGTTCTGTAAATTAAATTTTACAAAACTAATGTTACATGAATATTGTTACATGAAAACAAGTTTTACTTAACAATGAATAATCAATTCATTTTTTTTCATTGTCTTAAAAACTCACAATAAATAACAATTTTTATTTCCATGAGGTTTTATCAGAATTTTAATTCTACTTTTCAGTAAAAGATATTGCCTGCTTATTTGTTTCACTTGGCTTTAAGCAATGATTAAATTTATAAACATGAGAGGTATTAATTATCTCTACAGTACTTAATGTCAATTTAGTTAAATGTATTGTTTTTGTGTGCAGATTAAGTTTTAGTTTCATATGATCATACTTTAACACCTCAATATGCATGAGTGAAAGTTTTCTACACCAATCCTTAAGTTCTTTTTTTAGTTTTCAGTTCTTTTTCTTTGCAAGCTGTTGAAATCATCGAATTTTTTTTTGAAAATTTAAACTTTCACCCATGTACATGTATCACATATCTATTCACATACATATTCACATATTCATGTATGCTTTGGTATGGTGTTGCATGCTTGCATGATGTATGTTATAATAAGAATATTTTACTAGGATCAACCTAGACAAGGCCAAGGAAGACAAGCACCTTCACCATCAAATCGTAAACAATGGGATAGAGGACAGAGGGCACAGCCAGCTGTTGAGGTAATTTATCTCCAGAGTTATGGCCCTTGAAATATCCAAATTCCTTAAAGTAGTCATAAGCTTTTTAGTGACATTAAAGTGTCTTGCTTTTTCTTATCATCATAATCTGAATCAGTACAAACATAGATGATGCTATATGACCGATAGATAAATAACTAAAGTCAGAAATTGTGTATATACTGCATGGATAGACGTTTTCTGTACTAGTTTTTGGTTTATTTTTTGGACCTGAGAAAAAAATTATCCTATGTAATGAAAAGCAAAAATTTGAACTTTCACCACTGGTATTGAGTTAAAAGTTTAATATTTTTTTCTTTAACCTTGAGACACAGTAAATTTTGCATCATGGCTGGGGATAAATTATTTTGACTGATAAATACTAGATTTTTTATAACAGCTCTTGGTCTTCTGTATTGAGTTAGTTCTTTTTTACATTAGATTTTAAGTCAAATATATGTTTATAAATTAGGTTAGACAGCAGGCCCAACCAGAAGAAACAGGTTTAAAATTTGGTGATGGTGAACAAGACAGAAGAAAACAACAGTTACATAATGAAAGACAACAAGAATACAATGATTTGTTAAAGGTATGAACCGTATGATATAGCTCTTCGTATTCATGAAGCAGTGATACTATTACTGCTGTATAAATATCTCTGTTGGTGCCGTGTTTGAGTTTCTTGGTCTGATTCTAAGATTCTCGTTAGTTTTGATTTCCATGGTGAGATTTGTTAGATTCAGAGTACATTCTCTTCTATTATTGGTAGAATTTTTTATCTTGAAATTTAGAGACATCTCATCACCAGTCTGACATGTGTTCAAAAGTCCTTCAGCTGTAGAGTGTGTCAGGATATTTTTTTTTTTTTTTTAACATAACATAAATTTTATTTTAGTCTTAAGCCTTGAAGCCCATCGCCATGAACATAATTATATACATTTACATAATATCATAGTACATATTTAATTACAATTGTAATATAAACATACATTTAATCAATACATATAATAAATTTTAATTATTAATATTTATGAATAAAAAATTTAACAATTATATTAAGTGTAAAATGAAAATATATTTAGTTATTCATTTACACGAGATAAATGAATGCATGTGGTAATATTAATATCTCTAATATGTGAGAACATTGTATATACGGTAACATTGTGAATTTTATAATAAATATACATGTATAATAGATCTTGATATCATTACTCCTGTTCGTCTCTTATTTTAAAAGCTTTGATACAGAAAATACATAGTTTATTCAGTACTGATCGTTTAGATTCGTTCAGCAGTAAAATTAATTTGTGCATATTTGGTCTAGATCTATAAAACCTGGGTATGTAGGCTCAAAATTTCAACGTAAATAAGTTTTCACTCTGTGTAAAACAAAATTATCTCCCTGAACAGTCCAGAGAAATCTCTTTGGACTTGATAGATGTTTGTTCTTTTATGAGATACTTAACATCTGTGAGAAAAAATATTACATATTCACCCTTTTCAATATTTTTTCAATTTGTTTGAAAATATGTAAAATGATGTTTTAAAAGATTGAAATTGTTTCTTACTTAGATTTTTGGTAAACTTTGTATGATTTTTGGACCTAAAACTTCGTAGTATTAAATGTTATGATGAAGTGTAGTAAATTCTTTCTATCATAAATAAAAGTGTGCTGGTATGGAGCAGTACCCATGGTATTTTCAAGGTTTTTCTCAAATATTTAAAAAAAATGAATGATATTTCCAAATCAGAGTTAATAATAACAAACCTGGGTTCAAAACAAATCGGTCCGTCTAAAAATTGTGTCATGACGTCATTCATAATGTAAATATGGGGGGCTCAAAAGGGGTCAACTAATGATGAGAATATTCATGGTTAGGCTAGAAGTAGCCGTGTTTTTCTGTATTTTTTTTACATATATTATTCATCAATTGAAAATTACCTTGTTTTTTTATAGTTTTGGTTAGTAATTTTTTACTGTGATCATTTTTGTTTGAATCCACTATATATGTATTCAGGGCCGTCATGGACCTAACAGAAGGGGTCCTCGAACTCCCTCTCAGGAGGGTCTACCCCTGGGTCAATATGAACAAAAACGTAAAGCTTTAGACAAGGAAAGACAACTTGAAATGCAGAAAGTATTGGAAGCTAAGGTTTGCATATAGCAAAAATAAAACACATCATTTTGCTTGAAGCACTTGTATATTGATTGGCACTTTTCTTGTCTTTATGTTGAGTTTTGTATGTAGCGTCTTTTCTTTATTGAATTTTTTCAACCGGTTGTCTGTATTGAGAACTAACGCTTTTTGTAGATAATTTGTGAAAATTCTGTGAAATCTGTAAATTGCTGAAACTGCCTTAACATTATATTTTTTTGCCATTAATATCTATGTATAATGTATTTGTTGTTCAGCACTGAATAATAACCATGCACAGGTTTACTCTATGACTGTAATATCAAATATGATAAGTAGTTCTATTATACATACAGGGTTTGACACTAACTGTTTTTACCAGTGATCCCAAAGTAATCCCAGTTACTCAGGGATTCCTTCATATTGTATATAATAATGGATTCCTCCAATTAAAGACAACAATTTGGATACAGATTTGCTGTCACCAACAGTACTGTTATAAACAATTCATGGTAATTTTCAGAGATCCTGACAGGATTCTTAGCTGAGAATCACCAGGAATTATCCCAAGTTTTGTGATCCTCCGTATCCCGGGACATTGTTAGTGTCGAACCTTGCACATATATTATTGATTAAACAGAAATTACTTATAACAGAATTTTATACTTTCTACAGTTTACATTAATTATGAAAAATATAAACAAATCTTTGTCAACTGCATTATATTATTATCAGGCAAGTGGAAAGCCACCAAAACCTAAAATATTTGACTATGCAGAGGCTGAAAAAGCTCACATGGCAGAAAAACGACAAGAATATAACGAGTATCTAGAAAAGGTACCTGTATATATATATATGTCACTGTATGTGTGCCATGCTAGAATAAATGAAAATATGATTTCTTAATTGTTGAACTAGCGAAGAATGTTTTAGCATTTCAACATCATGAATACCAGAAACTATGAGCTTTGAAGTTTTAACAAGTCTGTGATTCAGGTTGAGTTCATTGACGTGCTCAGTCATTAAACTTTCATAACTTTAACCAATCATGTAAATCTAGCAAAATCAATTTCTGTGACACGGCTTTTGATGTATTATTACAAAGAAGAAAAAAATATGCTACTATTTTTCGTATAGGTGTGGTTGTGATGGAGTTATAAAATAGAATCTTGCAGTTTCTTAATTTAAAGTTAAATAATATGAATTCATGAAGTTGAAAATGTTGCACTTTCATAGCAGTCATAGAGAATTTTTGTTTATTTATAAATTATTCATTTAAATGTATTAATTTTAGTGCTGTGTTGAGTTATATATGCTAGTTAATAGAGCTTATTTGCTATAAGTCAGACTTTATGAAAGTTGTTACATTCTTGACCAAACCTGGTCAAAATATTTGTCACCGGCATAGCTCAAATAAGTGTCTAACTCAGGAAGTTCAGAGTTATTGCCCTTTAACAATACATTAGGCTTATTTTGTTGCATTTCAACACTCTGGTCTTTTATAAGGTCTGGATGCAACTGTTGCTTGCATTTTATTTGTAACTATTTTTTTTAAAGAAATAATGTACATTTTTCTTTGTTTTTTTTTCATTGAATAAATGTAGGCACAAGTTTGGATGCCTGTCATTAAATCAAGACTGTGCAGTGATTAACTAAGCATGTCCAAATGAGTGCTTATATTTTATTGAACAGTGAAACATAGATAAATGTATGTTATATCCATAAATACATAGCCAAAGTATACCATTTGAAGTTAGCCCATGTATTTATTGTAGAACAGGGTATGATATAGGTCGTTTAGGATAACTTGAGACAAACAACTAGGTTTGTTTACATATTTTGGACTCAGGTGTTGTTCATTTTTTCTCAACTGTCAAAACATGAATAATTTCATGGTGAATGCATTTGTTAAAATTATTGTTGTAATACACCCATGAGTTTCCGAAAGTGTGTATTATGATTGATTAAAGCTTCTTATGCCGTATGATATGTTTTAGTCGAGATATTTTTAATAACAATTAGGCTGCCAGTTGAAAAACAATGCTTTCAGTCACCGTGAAATTATTCAAATTTTGACAGTTGAGAAAAAAACAGACAATATTACATAAAATAGGGAGGTCAGTTGATTTTGTTTAATGAAAGTATTAACGATGTCTTAAATGTGTGGAAAGCATGTTCTCCTCGATAATTATGTGTACTATACATAGATCCACCTATGTGTAAAAATGATATTGTTGTTTTTTGTCTCAAGTTTTCCTAAACAAGCTATAGTGATTTTTGTTATGTCCAGAAAAATTGTCATGTGTATTTGTTTTTTAAAAGGTCACTTTGTGTTTAACCTTACCCAAACATGCTAGTGATAGTTTATGTATTTCAAACTTTTCCATTGATAATTTTTAATGTAAATTGTATCTCAAAATAATATTATTAATTTAACCATTCATGTTTTTAAAAGAAAATTCAATAGTTTGAATAGAGTTAAGTATTGTAAATTAAATCTTTACGGATTATATCTTCCTTTGGTACATTTCTATTTATAATACAGTAAATATTTTGAATTACTATGTCTCTCTAAAAGAATATTTAAGAAAAAAGGTCAATGAAGGAATAACTTATTTTCTGATTTATTTACCTTTGGTTTATCATTGTAACTTAAACTCTAAAACTGACAGATTAGCTTAAAGTGACTAAAATTCTGAAACTTGTTTTATTTCAATTTACTCTAAAGAAATGTAACCACATGAAACACTGTCTTACTGTATATACAAAGTGTCTATTAGTTAGTTGTAAGCTAGCTTAATTGAATTCATGGGTTCAGAATCCAAATCAAATAGGCGTCCCTCACTATTGGTAAATGATAAGTCTGACTGAATCATTGATGTCCATATAATATGCAGTAGAATCAAGAGTGCATAGTTTTAGTTTATGCTTTTCACTAGCTTATATAGACTTTGAAATAACACTTGAATCGTAGATATTATCATAAACATGTATTTTATCATCATACAATATATTCATATAGCTTTCATACTTTCACTTTTCCTTTAGTACCTCAGGATTGACTCATGAATGTTTGGTAAATCTTAGTATTGTTCATTGTTGAGCACATTATGATGTAAAATGTTCGTGTTGTCTGAATAGATATAGGCTCGAAAAAAACGAGACATGCCTAAAAATTACTTAAAACTATGCATTTTCTTTCTAATGACTCTTAATGTAGTGCACAAAAACGGTATACCCCATTTGTGAGGTTTTGATTGAATAATTCCATTTTTTAATTGATATTCATGTACTTGTACAATAATGTATTTTATGAATTTAAGACTTAGACATTCATCTGCACCAAATATTCATGAGTTTCTTATCTATAAGGTTTCATTCACTTTTTATGTATATAAGTTTAATAGAAGGCACTGCTCTCTAATTTAATGTAATGAAATGTATAAGATTTTTTTCATATGTATTTATTAATAGGCTACAAATTTAGCTTTATAATTAAAGATTATAACCATGTGTAAGGTAGAATTCCCTTAGAATTCCTGGCTCAACATATCAAGGGCTGAACGAAACACTATTGTAACTCTCACCATTTTCATATGTAGTTACAATAGTGTTTTGATCAGCTCTCGATATGACATTGTCTTATACCATGTACCAGACTCCTGTAATGTTGTATAAAATTAATCTAAAAACCGGCTAAATTTCAACTTGTTTGCAACTAAGTCGGAGAACAGTGTATATATATTACATTATGCAAAATGTATTTTTAGAATTCTACCTTAATCCATTGGCTGCTGGCGTCCCCACAAAAAAATTATACTCATGTTTTTTTGTGTATATTTTTTTGTGGCAATGCTGGCAGCCTGTGCCTTAATCCAGTTTAGTTAGTCACTATTGTCAATGATTTTTGTATTATTTAGTATTCAAATTATTTACATGCTTTTTATTTTTAATATATAAAGAAAAAAATCATTTATATATAGATATTACTAGTATGAAAATGTAATAACTTCATGGTTATCAATGAGTATGTCATTATTTGATAAATTTCTTCATATTGTTGATTTGATTCTTTCAAAATATTATCTGGATATTTCAATGTATAATCGTTTTATTATGATACTATATTGTTGTAGCTATATAATTCATGTTTTCTAAATGCCTTAATATAGAAAAAGCGTGAATCTAAAAGACATATCATCACGCCGGAAGATGGAATGTTTGTTGGCCCTGACCAATCAGAGAGAGATAAACAAATACGAGAGAAAAGTAAAGCCAATCGTCTGGCACTTGAACAGGTACCTATCATATAAGTTGTACTTTGTAAAGAGTCTGATATATAGTTTTATCATTAAACTTTGTTTGCTTCTTGAAGGGATTGATTTGCATTTTTGTGTTTTACTTACTTTGCAAACTAAGTTCACGAAAAGCTTTGTTGAAAACAGCTTATTTTGTAATATTTTAGCTGATTGTTTAGTTGAAAACACGTTTATTTGTAACTTATTATTTTTTAGTCCCATGAACATAAATTTAGCATTAATTAAGGTCACAGGTGTATAGGCACCGTCAGATCAAGTTCTGCATTGATGTATCTAATGCATACACAAATTAAGCAAGATTTAGATAAAGAAAAAGGAATACAATTCATGTTTATCAGATTTTTGTCAATTTTTTAGTAGATTTTTTTACCATAGTGAAATTGTGTTATGGTAATTTTCTTTTCACATAGCAACAAAGGGAACAACTTCTCTTCAAAGCTAGACAAATGGGACACATTCCACCCCATGCACCAAGAAATCAAGTTTTACCAAGAAATGCCGAGCATGGCAGGGGAGCTGTTGATAAACTTGATTTGAGCCCCAGACAGGGATATGATGGCCCTGATGCCAGGAGACAAGGCAATACACAATTTGATCAACATAATGATAGTAGTCCAAGACAGTTACCGCTTTATCTTGAAAATGGAACTGATCAACCAATCAAAGACGAGAGAGATAACCTCTATGCAGGTCAAGGTCAAAATGAGCGTGGTCGTGCTCGTGATCGTGGTGACAGAGGTGACAATAGACGTCATAAATCACATGATCGTCAATATGACAAATATGACAGAAAATTATCCCCGCCTCTTGAAGTGAGAAGGTCAAGGTCATTGTCTCCTCCCAAGTCACCAACACCTGCTCTTAGAGATTTGTCTCCTCCAGATAGGAGAGCTCTTGGAAATGAACCGGATAAATTGCTTCGTGAACAAAGGAAGATGTTAGAAGATTTGAAAAAGGTATCTTAAAAGTAGATGCTATGTTGAAGAGTTAAGCTTTCACTGTTGTAGCTTTTTTATGTATCCATGTATTAGACACATGCTAGATTATTTATGTGTATATGTTTCCCTAACAAATGAACATAGCTGATTACAGAACATGTATTTTCTCTGTATGACTTACTTTTAGGGCTTTTACAATTAAACTGTTAAAAGACTCCAGTTTGATGACTTAGTGAAATTTAGTTCATTATCCAGAAATTTAGTTCTTTTTATATTATTACCAGTTAAAGCATATATGTCAGACACAATTGTTCCATTCTCATTTATCATCTATAAAAAAGAATAAATTCTGTCTAAAATTTCTGATTTTGTACATGGTATAATACAGACATAAAACATCCTGCCAGAAAGTATTTTTGATTTCAAAGCCAGGAATTAGATAATATTGCAAATTATTTGATCTGGCTGATTAGTCTGATTTCTTGGATTATCATAAGTGTGAATCAAATTAATTAACAATTAGAATTAATTATTATACAAATGATCAATCAATATTGAGCAATGTTCTTGTTAAAGTTCTATAGGGGAATATATACTGTTTGCCTTTAGCAATAAAGATATAGCTTTAGTTAATGTTTTAGTGTTTCTTTAATTATTATGTTAATACATTGTACTGTGTGCAGCTTATTATTTATTGTTTGTAGTGTGACCTCTGTATTTTTGTTTTAATGAGTTAAAGTTTTGTTTTTACCTAAGATGAACATAGCATAGAACTTAGATTATCGTTTTTGAGAAATTTAGGTTTTTCAGAACTCTAGATTTACACATATTTTCTGATTTTAGTCCGAGGTTTATATAGTGATTTAGGGTGATCATCATTCATGTTTTAGAGTCAGCATAGTAATTTCAATTACTATTTGTGTCCAATAATTCTACAGTTGTAACTCAATATAAGAAAAGAGCGAGTTACGTCCGTTTTGGGCAAAAAAATGTGATTTCTGAAATAAAGGAATTAAAGGTGGTTGTTTGTAAATAGTTACCTTAGCTGTAATTTTCTGTAATATTTTGTTGTCCAAACTAAAAAGAGGTTGTCCCAGATAACTTGACTACTGCTTATTTTATAGACTTACAGAACTGACAAATTGTTTAATTTGAAGTAAGGTTTCATCTTAATTTACTCAGAATAAGATGTGCAAAGGTTGGTTCAAATCTTGAGGAACTTGGTTGTTTTCAATTCTTGTTATGTTGATTAAGTGTATGATTGTTTGTAACTGATGTGTTTGTTTGTTTGTAACTTATGTAGTCAACTTCTTATATGTTTTGATGGGAGGAGTGTTTTGATTTTCTGTTGTTCTTAGTTTATTATGTATGCTCATTGTTTCTTGAATTTTTTACTTGTTATTTTGAACTTAGATAAGGAGTAGGATCTTAGTGCTAGATTTCTGTCCTCTAGAATTAGAATAGCACCATTGTTTCTTTCCTAAAATGTATTAAAACATGCATGGACAGTGGTAGTTTGTACAAACCCTGTAAAGCAGGACAATTTATGCTTTTATCAATTAGTCTTGTTATTATTTCCTACAGAAACAAGATATGGTTTATAATTATGATTTGTATTTAAAAAGACATTATGTGTTAGTACTAGTACATTAGTGTGATGTCCTTTTCGCTAAAAGTACTTATATTCTTGCAAATATTGCAGTTTAGCGCAAAAAGGTCATAACTTACTCTTAAATTGAGTTATGACTGTTTTGCGCTAAACCCACAAATTATTATGATAGTGGTGCATCTCTATGGCTTGGTTCTTACCATTACATTGTTCATAAGTTAAAAATTTATTGCAGTGATTATTATCAAATAATGATTTATGTATTTTACAAATCAGGACCAAGCTAAACCTAGGGGATCTTGGGATAGATCTACTAGGGCCCCAGTAAGGGAGCAGTATGAATATAAACAAAAGCAACAAGAAATAGCACAGAGAATGTATGATGAACAAATGGCCGAGGTATCCTCAATGTTTTCTGGTTGTACCCTACAATAAAACATGTTCCTGTTATCTAATACATTAATATCTTGTTAAAAATAACATCGTTTATTTGTTGGATACCAATGATTCACTTAACACCCACATATTCATAATTCCTCTTGTTGGTTGGAACTATTTGTTATTAATTTTTGTTTGACATTGTTATGTTCTGCAATGTTTGAACATACTTCAGAATGTGATTTATTTTATTAATTATATTATCGGCTTCTTTGGTCATGTCATTAATTCTTTTATATACAACAATGCTTTTTACACATTTTACTCCCTTCAAAATGGATGCCCAAGGACAAAAATGGCCCATTTTTGACTGAATTAATATGTGGATTTCACATAAGGGATGCTGCTTATTATGATTTTTCCCCTGCATATTTTCTATCTAAAATATATTTCTGGGGTCTCAGATGGGAGTTTTCCCCTTTTGTTGCTTAGGTTTGAAGGGGATACAACATCCCTGATCACCAGAAAAAAATATCACAGTCACTAGATGTAGACAAAAGGTTATAGGGTGATTTGATTCAGCATTCCTTATGACTTTGAATAGTTCGAGTACATTTGACTTTATTTTGGGGAAAACAAAACTGTCTGTAGTCAAAATTAAAGGTTAATAAAGGAGCAGTTTTTCGTGTATGAGACTGACATTGAGTGGGTGAAGGATTACATATTTGATTGTGGTTTGAAATTTTGTTAATATCTGTCCAGTTTGTGTGAACTGATTTGATATTGTGAAATTTATCTAAATTTGTTTGCCTAAGAACTTGAAATGGCATCTAATAACTTCTTAAAGGCTGTGACATATTTTATAATGCTTTAGACTTTAGAATTTCTTTTGGAAGAGAATGCTTTCATAGGGTCTGATATTCTTGTTAGCCTTGTTAAAAGTATAAAAAAAGAATTTGATTTAGTTACATGAGAGTGGTAGATATTTTAGTTGTAGGTGCTTTGATGTTTTATCTGATCTGTGATACTTGTATTTTGTACCCCTTTTTAAAAGACTTCACCTCTGCACAGATTGTCACTTTTATTTGTAGTTTAAGCATGAACACCTTTTAGCACCAGACAAGCTCACATTGTTTTTATATTAATTTACTCAAACGAAAAAGAAACGCAGGGTAAACTTCAGTGGTGATTTATGGTGAATTATAAGAATGATATTAAAATTGGGATATTGATTTATCAAGAACTATCTTTCGTGAACTAAATTTGGAAATTTTCGTTGGATTTTGACCTTTACTTTTTGTGTTATTCCCGAGGGGAATGTGCCGCTAACCAAGTCATTTGACGTGCGCGACGTGGAGGAGTAAGATGCAAACCAATGCATGGACGTCTACAACGAATTCCCGCCTCACTTTATCGGTTCCTTACAGTTTGGGAGTGAATACGACGGTTATGATTGCCTACTGTATTGTTAGCAGTTTCAGTGGCAGTAACGTAACGATTACGCAGGTGTGCGAGACGTATAGCCCTGTCCTGACGTCGTGTCGTGACGCGCGGACGCCCTGTCCGAGGCCGGTCGGCAAGCCTTTCAGTTTCCCTAAGTCGACGAACAAGTCGCACTATGGTCGAAACATTCACGCCAAACTGCATAGCCACTTGCTGTTGCGTTTGACCTTGCATTAGCAACGTAATGGCCTGACCTCTCTGAACGTCAGTAAGCCTTGCCATTAACGTAGAAAGTTAAAACAGAGTTTTAATACGGAAAACAGTGTATAAATGTCTAGAGTATTGGATGATATGAAAAGATGTGTTGAAGAAATTATCAAATTTATTCTGCACGAAATTTTCGCATTTCTTCGCTTGTATTACGTGACACTGAACGTTTCATGCTTCAGTAACTTTTCATTATGTGTTGAGTAAATAGATGCCTTGATAATAATCTGACCAATTTTCATCATCTTACACAAAGGCGATAAAAGGTTATTCCATATCATTTTACCCTGCGTTTCTTTTTCGTTTGGGTATATTTGCAGATTTTAATTAATACAATTGAAGTTACATTGAATGAACGTGTCTGTTTCCTTGACAATGTTTTTAGATATATTTTGTAATGTATGGTACATTATGTACATTAATTAATCATATGTGTTGAATGTTTATTGTATATTAAATATTACATGTACTTATGTTTTTTGGTAGTTTCAGCTACATTATTTAGACCTTTTTGTACACCTGTTGAACACCTTAAAAAATTTTGATGATTTTTTTTACATTTTAACATGCCTGTCTGATGGCATGGGCGACTTGTAGGCTAACTTGGCTGCGTGAGTCTGCTCTCTAACTAAAACATTTTCATACAATCTCTACTAAAACCTTTTTTTTTATCCATCTTCACCATGGCAATCCCTGTAAGTATACTTTTCCATAAGATAGTTCAGATAAGTTTGACAACCATCTAAGGACTCTGAGACCTTTTTCACTGGCATATTTTGTGACATTTTATTTTCAGATAATATTCATATTCATGATTAATAATTAACTTTCTTTGACAATATTTACAGCTAAGATCATTCATTATTATTTGAATTTAGAAAAATGACATCACTCTGATTATCAGTATTATATTTTCTTGTAGCGCCAACAAATTCTAGCCGAGGAATACCGTCGGGAGGTTGCTGAAGAACAAAGAATAGCAACTGAAAGAGATGGACAAGGTATTCAATTTCATGAATCTAACAGACAGAAACTTGGTGAGGAACGAAAGAAGGAATATCAGGAATATTTAGCCCAGGTTAGTTTTATAGGATTGTATGAGATTATAATTGATGTACAAAATAGTGTATAAAGCTATATATGATTCTATATTAATTGAAAGAAAAACTTGTTTAGTAATGAAAATTAGTTCAAATGAGCTAATTTGAGACATAAACTGTCAGTTATACAGTTATTATGCCCTAAAATTTACAATACAAACATATCTGGTTTTAACCCAGTTTTCATAATCATATGTGATAATATTAAATATAAAGTGAATAATTATGAAAATTGGGTTAAAACCAGACATTTTTGTATTGTAAAATTTAGGGCATAATGCAGTCTATAAAATTAGTTGGTGTCCAGTTGCCGAGGACAACTACCTTTTGAGTTCAGGCAACCAAAATTTCTTTTTGACAACCAAAAACCTACAAACAAGATATAGTGCTTGCTACTAAAATGACCTGTGCGGACAACCACTTTTATTACATGGGGTTTCCCCATGTTTAGTAGTGGACTGTGGCTAATCAACATCAAAATTTGTCGCGGACGATTACATTCGGTTGTGTGGGCGCAAATAAAGGGATAATTACCACTGCAATTAATATAGTCTGCATTATGCATTAACAAGCAGGCGATAAGAAGCACGTGTATATCATATCTAGTTTATGTAAGGTAAAGGTCCCTTGTATCGCCTCCATGAGTTGTATACAGCCATATACTCAACCAAAACGTCTGACAGCGCTATCGGCGCTTTGATATCCTAATTTTGTAGACTGGGTTATAGATTTATACACTTTAAATTGTTCATTGTCTGTACTTCTTTTTTATGTTGTGAGGTTTACATTTTGTAGGTAATCGAAGGAATTGTTTTTTGTTTTGCTTTAAAACACATTCTTTTTTTGTGTAAATGTTTGTCTACTCCAATTAGAATTTTTTATCATAGAATGGTCCTTTTATTAAAATAGCCAAAATATCTTTCAAAACTAAATTTATATAAATTTTTAAAGTAACTTATTACTGATATGTAAAGATTGGATTTTCAAGTATTAAACAGGTTGGGAAAATAGGAATAATGTATTGTAAACTGAAAAATTCTGGGTAAAAAATAGGAAAAACATATGGGTTCAGTTACTATTAAATCTAAGAAGTTGCTGGAATTATTTTTCCATTCATGTACTTAGAGTGAAATAACTTGTATAAATGAACTACTTTAATTTTGTGATGAATTTAGAAAACACCAAGAAGTTTAAGGGAGAAGGAACCTACTCCCGAGGATCTACGTAAGGGTCTGCCCCTTGATCAAAGAAAATATGATCAGAAAAAACGTCAATTAGAAACTGAAAGACAAAGAGAATACAATGAGTTATTAAAACAGGTAGAATGAAGCAAGCTGTACAAGCTCTTGGTGATCAGTTTCTTTAAAACACAACTCTTCTCAGTCTATACTTGTTCCTTGTCACTTAGAATATCTTCTAAACTTCATCTTTTACTGGCGATGTTTCAGTCAACATAAGCTTTGATTTAACTTTCAGTCTTCAATAATACATATTCAATTTACAGTCTGTGAATTTTTAAATATTTGAGATTGTTTTCTCAAAACTTTTTTCAAGCTTTCTGGCTTATGATTTGATTGCAGAGTTAAGGTTGCACATGCAGATTGCCAAGTTTCCAAATGCCAAATTTTCTAAACTCAAACATGATTGATTCTGGAATTAGAAAAATTGCTAATTTCACCGACTGAATCTACAATCTTTTCAAGCTTTTAACAAACACGATGATAACCTTTGTTTAGGTCAAATTAAAGTAGAAGCTATGTATTATTAGCCTGGTAGATTTAGTTTATAATAATTTATTTTAGCTCCATTGTGAAACAAGTTATTACAACTTAGGTTAATCACTTTGGAATCTACTTCCTCGTCCCCAGTACTGAGCTAGTAGAATGAAGTTTCTTGCTCAAGGAAACATCGGGGTAGGAATAGATGGGATTCAAACTAATGCTGAGCTAGCTATCCAATGATTACCAGTCCAATGTCATAACCGCTTAGCCATGTCCGCCTGGTAGAATCCACTAACATAGATCAATATACAAACCATCCATCCTCATGTAGTATCATTGAAGTATTTATTCTCCCATTCTCATAGACAACATTTTTATTCATCTCTGCTGGTCCATAATTGGTGGAAGTTATCTTATACCCATGAAAATAATTAACAATATCAATAGTTTAACAACCCTAGGATCTAATGACATTTTGACTAGAAATTTGAAGTGAAGGTTCTCAATAAATAAATTTATGACACTGTTCTATATAGATGGAATAGCGGTGATAATAATTTATTACTTTATAGCTGTTTACCCAGCACAGATATTTTTAAGAACTATCTTAATATGGGATAAGTCATGATAAAATATTTGGTGATTATTTTGAAGGTGTGGTAAAACCACTATCCAGATTCATCAATTATGTTATTGTATACATGTAACACAATGTGAAAAGACGAACTGAGGTTCACATAACTATTCATGTGTGTTTGATGATGAAATTATGTTTTTTTTGGATGGTTAAAATATGCAGTGTTTTGTCATTTTGTTTAGTTTTCATTGTTCTGAAATTGTTATCATCATTATTTCTAAGTTGTTATTATCATCAGTTTCATAATCACTAAGCTGTCATTATTAGCATCATGATCACTAAGCTGTCATTATTAGCATCATGATCACTAAGCTGTCATTATTAGCATCACAATCACTTAGCTGTTGTTATTATCATCATCAGCAGCAATATGAGCAACAAAAACAACAACAACAAAGGTATCAACAACAAAGTCGTAGTCAAGGTAACACTAGAGAGGTGATGTCAGCACCACAGACTGGTCAATATGACGATGCTGATGAATCACAGCAATATCATCATTATCAATATGATAATAATTATTATAATGAGGTAGAAACCACAGTGTAATGTCACCATGCATTCATAATATCACAGGCACTTTATTATTATAGCAACTGCTCGTTTACCTATAATTAATAAAATATACTTGTATGTTGTCCCCCCTCCCACTCACAAATAAACTAATAGTCACCTTTCATTTTCCTTGTTAATATGTCAGTTTTACTCATCCAAATAATATGTGAAATTGTTGAGGAGAGATCATGACAATTTAATTATTCAGCATTGCTAATTTTGTTTCATTCCCATCCATGCTGTTAACATTTAACATGTCAATTTTAATAATTACTATATTGATTTGTCACACTCTTGTGGAATTTTTGTTAAGCAATTTATTTTGGAACCTTGTCACTTTTAACATGTGAAAATTGTTTTTGTAAATCAACTTTATAAATTTTTGTTTGGTTTATTTTATTGTGTAGTATATGCATTATCTTAACTACGAGACAAATAAAATGCTAGACTGCAATAAGTCTATCCATAGTTGTCTGTCGTAACTTTTTTGACTGAATGACAATGAAAGCCCCTTGTATTGAGCTGCAATTCTGCTTTTTTGTCTACACTTTCAGATTGTCATACATAAATACCATTCAGCTTCAATACTTCATTATTTTTATTTAGAGCTAATAATTATTCATGTATTTTAATACCAATGCTTTAAGTTTTCCTAATAATGATTTAATAATAATAATAAAGGTAACATAATTTATTTATTGTAAATAAGTTATTTGATGAGAGTCGATATACATGATGGTCCACAAGCTCACAGTGAATATTGGGCTTTGCCAAACTGTGTTGTCTCTAATCTATAAATATAGTCTTCATTATTATTATTGTTATTACTATTGAATTGTGTATTTGGAGAAAACTACAAGAAGCATTATGCATATAGCTATACATTGTATTATTAATAGTTGCCCAGAAAAAGGAAAACAATCTTAAAGGCTGGAGATTCATTTGTTATGATATTTCATCCTTTATTCCTACAGAAGGGGTCACAGGGTGGAAGAAGACAAGCTGAAGTATTACAGGGATCAGGGGCCACACTTCCTGTTGGTGAATATGATGATCATAGAAAACAACAACTTATAGATGAGAGACATAGAGAATATAATGAACAACAACAACAACAAGAGCAGGTATAAGCTGGCCCCTAAACTGGTCCCTAAAATGAACAGTCTTATGTCTGACTTTAAAATTAGTTTCTTTACTTCTTTGTGTATTAGTGAAATTAACCATTTTTTCGGATTTAAAAGTGTAAAACCAGTGTATTGTAGTAAATTACTGGTCTGTAAATGAAATACAGCAAGGAAACTAAATTTTGCTTTATACTTGAGTTTGTTGTAATATGCTTATCATACTACATGCATGTGAAATTAGATATGTACAGCTGGTGTGGGAAGCTGGTCGTTACAAATAAGTTTACTGTCCTGATGAAGTATTGATATATACATATTGATACAAAAATAAACAGACAGCATGAACACAAGATTTACGAAAGCCTTTTTTATATAAAGTTAATTTCCTTACTCACATAAATGAAAATTGTCTGTATGTAGACACTTCATGTATTTAGTTTTTTCAATCTTGACTAGGGCTTCTTTCAACTCTCTGATATTGGTTGAAGTTTTTGGGGGGAGTTGAATGTAGGGCATTAAATTCATATTAATATTAAATGTTAAACAGGATCTGTTTTATTTCATTTTGAATTTCTAATGCTAACAGATATCTTTAAGGTTTGTTGAAGTCTGTATTTTGTCATGATATTTTTGATGCTGCATGATGGATAACTATGAAATAATATATATTATTCAATATATTCATGCATGACAGAATGTTGCACTTTATACAATATTGATTAAATTTATTTATCTGCTTTGTTAAATACAAAATTTGATTATCAATATTTATTTTCTTTATCAATATTATTGCACTTCTATATGAAATTAATCATGCATTATACCCAGTATATAGGTATAATTTGGAACTCAATATTATGGGTTTTCCATCCACTACAAAACTTTTCTCCATGATATGAACAAAGTTTTTGCACCAGGCAGAAACTAAGTATTTACAAATACATGTAATTAATTTATGAAAAGCATGCAAAACATAATCTTATTTTTCCTTGTAAACATACTTTCATTGTCACAGAAAAGTATTCTTGGTACTTGATGGAAAATCCATATATTTGAGTTCTGAATATATTCTATTGTGGTTGGGTTTTATTTACAACTTTTAGTTAACAATTATTTTGCTTAGAAACTGCATGTGCTCACTATGTATGCTCTATTTATTTTTACTACCAAAGAATCTGAAAGGACTTTGATTTATATACATGATTATCATTCCTTATAATAATTTTGTAAGGTCAAAGCAGTCTTATAATTTCTCATCCAAATTAATATCTGAATTGGCCTGATTTGGAAAATTAAATTGATTATGAGTGGAAAAGTTTTTTTGGGGTTTGTATACTTTTGGGTTACTTTGCAATCTGTAGAACCAAATAGACTTTAGTGGAAATCTCTGCCTAATGGAACATAAATCTTTAAGAATTTAAGAAACATTCAGCTTATTTTGCTTTGCTTTTTGTAGAAATTTTCAAGTAGACAAAAGGGCCTACCCCCAAAGCCACCGACCCCTAATCATTTCTTCAAGAATATAGGTCAACATGACCGTACAGCACAGATGTTAAATGAAGAAAGAAAGAAAGAATATAATCAGAAACTACAAGAGGTACACTTTGTTTGCATTTGTTCTCATCCCTCTGAATGCTGCTTTCAACAAACTCAGTGGAATTTAATAATTTTGTTTGCTTGATAGCTTTGCCTGTTAGCTCAGTTGGTAGAAGGTCTAGCTGCAACTATTTTAGCTTATTGGTAAGCCACCAGGCTTAAATACATACCCAAGGCCATTTTGTGTACTATAGCTGTATTGAATCGGACTGAGCGAGACTAATTGTTGGATAGCTTGTGCAATTTAGCCTAAGAAATAAATTTAAAGATAGCCACAGTGTATGTCAATATGAACAAGCTATGATTTTTTTTTAATTTTTTACAGTGAGAAACAATTGCACTAACTACTGTAAATCTTTAGTAAAAAATTCCACTATTAGGACCATTAAAATCGGTGGTCATAATAGTAGACTGGTCTTAATAAAGGAACTTGTTTTTCTCAAAGTAAACATTTTGGGACTTAAAAAATGTTAATAAATTTTGCAATAATTGGCTTTTACGGTGGAACATTACCGTACTACAGTAAATAATGAAAACTGTAAGTACAATATATATATGTTTTTATTACAATCCAGGATCGCCGTAGAACTGGTACGAGAGGACCCGATTATGGTGAAAATAATGCTGGAGGTTTACCATTAAAGAGTACAGATTCTGCTGAGGTAAGTCATCATATATCTGCTAAACTTTGTATCATCTGATGTATATATGGGCTGTGTTCAATTGAATTGGTTGCTTACTCCAAATCATTTTAATGCCAAAAGAATGTAGTCAGTGCATTCTGAATTGTGTGGTTGCTGTTATCACATCTTTATACAGTGTAATTTTGAACTTCTTTATCTTTTTTTTACTTCTGCCATGTTGAGTCTTTACTCACAATTCCTGTCACATTTGCCTGCCAATAGTGGCAGCTGACAGTCTGTTTTGATATTGTTAGTATGGTTGATATTTTGTGTAGTTTTCCACTGGTCATAGTTGAACACAGCCATAAAGTTATCTCACACCCTCACTGGTTTGTCAATATGCCCAAACACTTCACACTTAATCTATAATACTGGTTTCTATTGATACTTACACACACTAGGATGTTAGGAATTGCACATTTCCTGATTGAAAAGTTGTTGTTTTCGTACACACACTATGATGTTAGGAATTGCACATTTCCTGATTGAAAAGTTGTTGTTTTCGTAAGCTGTAAATTTGGTATTTTTGACTGAAATATTTTGATAATCTTGTGTAATAGTTCAATCTGACTTATAATTCACTTTAGCTATTGCATGCCACCAAATTTTTGCATGTTTTTGAAGCTGTGTTATGGAATATTTATTTTAAGATTTCAGTTAATTTTCTTCTACTCAGAGCTAAATTTTATTTACTTTGCAAGTTCAGGTGACATCCTTTTCTTCAGCTGACTGTCAGATTTTAATTACATGACCAGTAAAGGGTCACATGAAATAAAGAGACTGTTGTAAACCACAGTATAGTACACAAATGGTAGCTCCAGTCTGTTGTGCCTGTTCAGAGATGGCTTGCATGTAATTTCTTCTTTTTTTCTAGTTCACACTTTTTGTATATTTTAAAATATACTCTCCAGATTATATGTTTGCCTTTTGTAACTATAGATGTTTTGAACAATTGTAATGATAAAATGGAACTGGATTTTAGATTATTTGTAAGTCAAAGTGTGTGAAAGATGCATATAATTCTTGAACAGAAATTTGAGATTCGTTTAAGAAAGAGTGTAAAAGAAGTCTCTGTTTTTCCTTTAACATTACTTTCATAACTCTTAAGCTCATTTTAATATACCCCCAAAATTATGTTTAGGGGTATATTATATGTAGGAGTCAGCTTGCCAGTCAATGGGTTGGTCTGTAGCTTTTACCTGTCCCCTCAATTTCTCAGCACCGATTGTACAGATTTGATTCAAACTTCACTCATAGACTGGGTATCAACCAAGCATGTGCATATCCCATTTTTGTTATGGTCCATTTGGGTTTTTTTCTGAGTTATGGCCCTTTGATGAAAAATCTTGTTCACTTATTTTCTTAGCAACTATATGTATTGTGCAGATTTGATTCAAATTTCTTGACAAAGACCAGTTGGGGGTATTCATCACGTTCAGTGTTAGGTCTCGTTTGAAACTCATCTTGCTTATTATAATATAACTGAGGAATATAAATATTTGACATTCATTCCCTATGAAAATTAATGTCTGTAGTAGATTTTAGTAGAACTTTTGGTTTTGTACTCTACCTTTGTGTAACTTGGTTTAAGGTATCTGCTGAAATGGACTTCATCAGGAACTCAAATTTATTGGGTTTCAAGCTTGTACAAACAAACTTTTATTGCCCAAATGAAAGTAGGCTTATAGGAAACAATAGTTTGTTTGTTTGCATCCCAACCATTGCCTTAGCCCTTGAGCCCAAATCCTTTGACTAGTGAAAATTTAAGTAGGGCTGCAACGATTCGATACGATACATCGAACTCTACAGCGAGGGACCCACAAATTTCGATTCGATACTGACCTTTAAAGGTATCTACATACGTTATAAGCATAAAAGCAAAGGTGCACCTAAAAGGCACTAACTCCCCGCAGCGGTTATTTCCCTTTATAAAATCAACTTGCAAGGCGTTATCTGCAGTATATTTGGAGTAAATTATACTAATAAATGAATCGAATTGAAAAAAATCGAATCGAAAGAAAAAATATTGAATCAAATCGACTTTCCGGTGAATCGTTGTAGTTCTAAAAGTTAGTGAGTTTTTATATAGTTAGGCTAGCTGACGTTCACCATCATTTTGACAAAATACAATTTCAAATGAAGAAGTTTACATTGGGCAATATGAAATTAAAATTGTAGGCAATGATTGGTGTGGTTACAAAAACCAATAAATTTGAGTTCCAGATAATATAGATTTATTGAAATGGTCCATGATCATCTATAGTAATTAATTTCATTCTTCCACTTATGACACCTTCACTAATTAAAAATGCTTTAACTAATTTTTGGATGTATGTTTATCATACATAGGTTAAATTAGGAAGGGAATACGCTACGTTGCCTGGCCTTCATTATACTAATTCTCCAGAAGTAAGTTTTCTTTCTATTTGATATAGTTATAGTTTCAAGTTTGCTTCATTTTCATTGTTTGGACATTTCACATAGTCCTTGTTGATTTTACTCCATACTCCTGGATGAAGTCAATGTGGCAAATGTTGTGAAAAGATATGTATTGTTTGAAAGCATAAGAATTATGGTAGTTCTTTATTTTTTATGGCTATTATGTCTATTTGGTATATATAAAAGTTAGAAATTCAAAAATTGACCTAATTTCTTGTGACTCAGCAACTTATGGACAAACGAGTCATTTGATTATAAAGAAAGAGTTCACAAATAAGGTAGTTGAAACTGAGAATTTTGTTAGTGTTAACATAGGACACAGATTGTGATTGGTTAATTTCTGTGATTAATCATATGTAAACCAATGATATTTCTGTTTATAAATTGACCGAGATTGAGATTTCATCTATTGTTGTCTTGTCCCTAATTGCTTACTAACTCTAGCCACATTACTATAAGATCTTAACAAATGGGACATATCATCTAGCTCAATTACCAGCTCATATACATGAATTCAGACATTTTTACCTTCATCTATCAGTTTTAACTAATCCTACATTTTGTGCTAGTGTGTAAGGGGAAGACAGATGGTATGGAGCGTTATGGGGTTAAATGAACAAGGTTTAATGTTCAAGTGTCCAGTGGTTACGCAAGCTTGCGATGACTCATGTTTTTTTATACGGAACTTCATAAATTTTAACTTTACGTCAGTAGCTTATGTTTTTTGTTCTGCTTTGTTTATTGTTTTGCTGTGCAATAGAATAAACCATGAAGGAACTAGGTAGAATTCTATTATTCTTTACTGTTAAATTTTGTGCATATAGTATAAGGAAATTGGTTTGATAAAAATAGACAGATAGGGTTGTACATGTAGTTCTTTCATTTAGTATTAAAAAAAATAATTTTTCATCAATGTGATGACCACTTTTTTTCTTTTGGCTTTATACAGAAGAAGAAAACTACATTTATTATGAGGCTTCCCCTGATAAAAAATTATAACATTGTTATAATAACGGAATTAATTATAACAAAAATGTTCAGCAAATTCTTTCAGGGTTTTCAGCTCTTTGATTACTCGAAAGAAATTGTGTATATAAAAATTTTATTGCAAATTCCAGTGAAATGACTGATAATGACAGTCTCTAATTCTTTAGAAGAATCTACATCATATTTGAGCTTACTAAATTATATCATTTTGCATATAATCATGATAAGTAGGAACCTAATACTTGCTTCTTTTTTGGTTGTCATAAAAATGTAATATTTTTTTGTTTAAAATTTTTTATTTTTTTTTTAAATTTAGATGTGTATGTATTATCATACATTCAGTAGTATAGATTTTTTAGCTCGACTTTACGAAGTAATGTAGAGCTCTCCTACTCGCCCCGGCGTCGGCGTCCGCGTCCGCGTCCGCGTCCACACTTCTGATTAAAGTTTTTGTGCAGTAAAATACTTTCTTCTATATCTTTGTTATTTCTTAAGATATTAACTTCAAACTTTAAATATATGTTCCTTACTATCAACCACATCTCATGTGACAAGGTCCATAACTCCAAACACATTTTTTCAAGAATTATCTCCCCTTGAACTGATTGAAGTTTTTGTGCACAGATTAAAGTTTTTGTGCAGTAAAATACTTTCTTCTGTATCTTTGTTATTTCTTAAGATATTAACTTCAAACTTTAAATATATGTTCCTTTCTATCAACCACATCTCATGTGACATGGTTCATAACTCCGAATGCATTTTTTTCAGAATTATCTCCCCTTGAACTTAGAGTTTTCTTTAAAAAATGTTTGTTTTTACTGCAACTGTTTTATTTCTGTAGGTATTGATTTCAAACTTTAAATATATGTTCCTTATTATCAACCACATCTCATGTGACAAGGTTCATAACTCCGTATACATTATTTTCAAAGTTATCCCCCTTGAACTTATAGTTTTCTTTAATAAATATTTGTTTTTACTGCAACTGTTTTATTTCTTTAGGTATTGACTTTAAATATATGTTCCTTATTATCAACCACATCCCATGTGACAAGGTTCATAACTCCAAATATATTTTTTTCAGAATTATCTCCCCTTGAAATTAGAGTTTTCTTTAAAAAATGTTTGTTTTTACTGCAACTGTTTTATTTCTTCAGGTATTGTCTTCAAACTTTAGATATATGTTCCTTATTATCAACCACATCTCATGTGACAAGATTCATAACTCCTTATACATTTTTTCAGAGTTATCCCCCTTGAACTTATAGTTTTCTATTTATTTCTTTTTTTTTCTTTGAATTTGTTAAGTTTATATTTTCAAATTTTAAAATATGTATGTTCCTTATCATCAACCACATCTCCTGTGACAAACACTTACTAAGTCGAGCATGCTGTCTCCTCTGACAGCTCTTGTTTGTTTTGTTGTTGCTTATTTTCATTTCAAATAAATCTGTTTTTTGTTTTTACATTTTAATTCACAGGTTGAGGTAAACATTGTATTTTGTTAAATGTTGATTTGATTTTAGTTTTTATTTAGTTATTTTTGACTAGTCAATTTTTAACCCCATTTCTATGTCCCTCAAAGATCAGTGGCATTATGTGGCCTGCCATAGTGGCCATTAGATGGGAAAGGTGGGTGTCAGGTGTTTCTTATCTCTAAGTAAAAAAGTTTTTGTTTTCGTTCTTTTTATCATACCTAATAAGAATGTTTGTCACCAGGATGGCTCTGATGTGTTTATCAATAAAGCCAATCTTCTAAAGTTATGGCCCTTGAAATACATGACAGGTGTATTTTTGATACCTTATCAATCACTGGCCCAGAAAATGAAGCTTGTCAATAGTTGTCATTTACATTATGGCAAAGATTCAATGTTTTGCAGCAAGTTGTAATTTGATAATTAAAGTGTCTTATATCTAGACTAACAAGGTTGTATAAGCCCCTTAGTCTACCTCATATTGAAAGACAATTTTTTACTTAGTTGTTCTTTATTTATTTAATTTCTGTTGTTCTTGTTTTGCTAGATTATAAAGAAGGATCAAATTAGTGCACTGGGTGTTTGCTATCTGTATATTAGTATCTATATATACATTAAACATTAACATTGTTCAGTTTTATTCAATTGTCAGTAGCACTTATATTAACCCGCTGATTAAAATACTCACTACAGTACTTTTTTATTTACAAGGGATTTAAATCAACTAGTTTAATGTATGTGCCACTGTCTATTGAATAAAATGTTACTATTCAATCTCATTAAATGTTAATCAAGTTGTTTAGCTTAAAAGGTATAAACCTATCATACATTCCATATTTTCAGAAACACTTTAACCCTTGTTTTATCTCAGGACATACTACTTCCACTATTTCCATATTGCAGCAATGCAATACTATCATTTTGTTTAGAAAATGTAAAGCAGTTTTGTATGTTAAACTTTTATTTTGTTTTTTTTTTACTGTAAAAAGCTTAGAGTTTTGTATTGCCAAGATTTAATTTGATTTTTGTAAGGGGAGCTAAATAGCGCCCAGAATAACTGTTAATTAAAATCTCAAGGCCTAAAAGAGGCCTAATCCAACTATATTGATCATGTATAGAATATTTTTAAGTTAGCTCCCCTGTATATATAGTTATAGTAAACAATTGTTATTGTTGTACATAACGATTGTTGTATGTTTGTAGGTAAGAAAAATAAAAACAAGAAATGCAGAATATAATGAATTTTTAAAAGAGAAACAATATAAAGATGCTCATAGATTTGATAACAAGAAACCAGTCAATGGGGTAAGTAATTTTAACAATTTGTACTGAAATATACTCTGATAAAATTAATCTGTTCATGAAGCTGATCATTATTGTAATAATTACATATGATTGCATGCAAGCAGTTTAGAGGTCATTTTAATGATTAGATAAACAGCTGAAATGAGTATGTAAGGTTTTTTATAAAAACAAAATTATGTCTGACATGGCTTGTTATGATATAATTTATTATTTCATGTAGTTAGTCACTTAGTGCTAACTTGATTGGACTACTATTCTTACTCTGAGTTGTTTTCTGTTCAAAATTGAATAAAATGTAGCAGTTTACAGTTATTTCTTATGTGATGTGGGAACAGTCAAACTGTTGGCCCGATGTGGAGGGAATAGTTTTTTGAACTGTTTCCCGAGGTCGTAGGCTGAGGGAAACAGTTAAAAACACTTTTCTGACACCGAGGGACAACAGTTTGACTGTTCCCAAATCACACATGAAATAATTGTTTTATTACCTGATCAATTATTACTATTTTAACAGTACTTCGTCAGACACTTCCAAAAATCGTTTTTCCTCCCTTGTTGACATGTTTACGTCTGATAAATCAAGATTGATGTATGCTTGATGCATTTGAAAGCATCTGGTAAAGCTTAAAATCCCTGTAGCAGTTACTTCCCCTTATATACTGTACAGTAACAGTTTGAATAACATTGCGTGGCGTCAGAGCATGTGCAGAAAACAGTCAAAACTATTGACCAGTCAACAGTTCACCCAGAAAACAGTTAAAAATATTGAATTACACTTATATAAGCAATCAGGTAATAAAATGAAATTTGTGAGTACACTCCCAACTATGTACCTGAACAGGCTGTGAACTGTGAAGTGTGATGTACATGGTTTTCGATAAAGTAAAGCTTCTGTAATTCTTAACTAATTTTTGTTATAGCATGATTTCTGTATGCTTCTCTATTATCAAGTGATTTGTGGTTTGATTCGTGAATCACTACACATGAATCGTGGTTTGGATCAGATCTCCACTCACTCAACGATCCACAGCCCTATCCATGATGTCAGTAGTTTCAATGTTTCCAATTTTACACACCACTTTAAGCACCTATGATTACATTATCTTATGAATTCATTATCGTTTATCATTACAGAGACATAGTGAACCAACATCACCAAGGGTAAGATACAAGTCTTAATTATAACTTATATCATCTATTAGATATTTACATATACATCTCTCTATTTTTTGTAGAAGGTTGCTAGTTAGTATACTTGTTTTATATAGATTTGTTTTGGTACTTTAAAGTTGCTGTTACTCAAAACCTAAATTATTGATTGTAAAAAGTGCTTCACAATAATGATATTGTTATCATCTCATTTAATGTTGGATGAATATGCTTGATTTTTAACCAGAATTTTCTACAACAAAATTTTGGCTTATAGTTTGGTGAAATCCGGGGGGCAGGTGGTTGGGTGAGTGGGCTTTCAGGTGTCCGGTGTCTTAAACAATCGCGTTAAAGATTTTAATTTGCCATATATTTCTGTCATTTATTGTCAAATCTTTATGAAACATTATACAATGATGACATAACATGTGATGAACAGAATTAGAAAGTAACTGCAACCCTACCTGGCTTAATTATGGATTATTTCCCTTTGTAATTTTTGCGTTTAAGTTTTTAATATGTTGGATATCTCTGCCACTTAGGGTCAGACCTTTAAAAACCAGTTTTAATGTGGTTACCACATTACATTTCTTGTCTTAAATTTAGACAATATAAACAGGGAGTCTTCTAATCCAGCAGAAAATTAGATGACATCATATCAAATACATTATGCCTCAGTCCCATAAAATCGTGGCTTGTTACAGACCCGTACATGCAGACAGTCGTAGGCTGTGGGAAGCCTTGCCTATGAAGGTGACGGTACACACATGGTACAAAACAACACACCCGTACGGAGCCGTAGCTGGAAGATACACATGTTTAATCCATACTTAGACACAACTTTGTTCATGATTTGACTCTGAAACTGATATGTGTATCCTGTAGTCTGTACGGGTACGCAAGAGTTCTTACGGGTCCTTGCGGATCTTAATCGCACGGCACCCATACGGTGCCCTCACGGCTATTTTTATGTTTATGGGACTGTAGCTTTAGTGGAATCCTACCTAAAATAGTTGTTACTTTTGTACTTGGTGCTTTAATAAAAGGAAATTTACACATTTTGCAAGTTTGTTATGTAATATTTAAGACAGGGAAAAATCAAACACAAATTTCTAATGACTGATTTGTGCCTTTTGTATCTTAGATAATTAGTTTGTAGAGCAGGTTGCCGATTAGCATCATGCTTCCTCTTTGTAGCAGGTATATAATTCTTGGTTCATTGAAAAAAATCGTCAATCGCCATGAGTTAAAAACAAAATATTGGAACAGGTTAAGTCTTTGAGAATATAAAATGATTTCAATTGTTGGCTTACTGTAGATTAACTTTATACGTCTATTGTGTAAATGATATTGTATTTAGATGATGCCATTTGTAACATTTTAGGATAAAAACAAAGATGTATATGGGACTTTACCTGGTTTACATTACTCAGATTCTGCTGAAGTAAGTCTATGACTTTTATTATTGAAAATAAATTGTCATTGAACTTTTTATTTTAAATGAGGATCTTGATTACATTAATTTTGAATATATAAGTAAAAATTGCAAACTAAATTGAGAACCAGTTTGTATTTTTAATGAATTCTAGTGTAATTATTTAATTGGGCTATGGCCACACTGTATTGTTAAAAAGTGTGTGCTTTCGATAGTTTTATTATGATTTCTTTTGAAGCTTAAGAAATTGTCAATTAAGTTATATTTTTGATAATAATGAACTTTTTTGATGTCAGTGTTTAATATTTTTGTCATGAATCCATTTGTTTGGTTAATTTTAAATGATACATTAAATTCCATTGGTTATTAAAGTAATGGTTTTAATTCCTATAATTGGTTAAATAAATCAATGTTACATTCATTTTTATTGGTTAATGCAATATTCTTCAGAAAAGAAAAATACAGGCAAGAAATAAGGAATACAATGAATACATGAAACAAAAAGTGAGTTTGTTGTCACTTCACATTTGTGCATGTTTTATCACTATCTTTTGACTACTAACAAGTTAATTTTGTTTTTTCTTAAATATCATTAACAAATAATGATACATGTCTTCTTCCCCTATTACTTACTTTAATTTCTATCTATAGTTAAAAAAATGAAAAACAAACAAACTTGGAATTCTTACAAATAAAATCTGAACTTCGTATTTGGTCCAGCAGACTAAAGGAGAGGATTTCAAATAATGATTTTTTTATACAATCTCTTCAATAATTCTTATCAAAACATGCTTCCAGCAATCTTGTGCTTGTATCCTTATACACTTTTTAGCTTTAGTTTCTGGTTAGAATTTCTTATTATAATCAGATATTCTTTAATACATGCTAAGACAGTATGGCTTACTGGACATGTGGGCTTTGATGTTTATTATTACAGTTAGCTCTACAAGACTAACTGTTTTCATTCAATCTTCACCAAACTTGGTTGAATGGGATGAAAAGCTTGGTGAAGTTTGGCTACATGCACCAGGCCAATCTGCCTAGGGGCAATAATGTTATGGTTCTTGAATTGGGAAATGAACCTGTTTTAGTAACGTTACATTCCAAATTGTTATGTTAATATTTCATTGTATGGTGATGGTTAGAACAAAATATAAATATATGATAGATCTATATCTTATATATTTTGTGTTTTATTGTGTACATTGTAGTATATGTAAATGTTTGTGTTACTTACTGTAGATTTAATTGTATTACTTTTGTTCATATATTGAATACTTTGTTTTGTGAAAGTTGTTATAACTCAATTTACTATTTGTATATTATACTTACCATTCTGTAAAGAGAGGTGTTAATTTAAGCCTTAAAGGTTTTCAACTTGCAATTTAATTCATTCACAATGTCTGATTTTGTCTTGATTGTTAAATGTTTATTTGGTATGACTTGTTGTATCATTCTCTATGTATCATACTCAAGCTGTGATCGTTATAATAAAACATATAAAACAATTAAGAATAAGAAGACAAACAAAAATCAATACATAGTACAATATTACATAATTTTAAAAAAATCACTCGGCATAAAACCATAATGTCTTAAATGTTTGCTTACAAATAATGAATGAACTATTAATTAAAGTATGCCTCTGGACAGGGATTTTATATAACAGGGATTTGTATCAATAAGTAAATGTAATAGATTTTCATCAAATTTCACTGTTGTCCTTATTATCTCGGCCCATACGGAAAACAAGTGTAATAAGTTTAAATAAAGATATTCACATAAAATTTTGTACCAGTACCATTCAAATTGACATAAATGATAAGAAAAACGCATTTCTTGATAATTTTGAGGTGAATAACGCTCGCAGACTGTTTCACAAAATAATGCATTTTCCCGCCGATCTGCCATTTTTAGCCCCATTTTACATCACCTAAAGTCATATTTTCGGTCTTAATTGCACAATTTTTTGTCAAAAACTTCAGAAACATTCACTAGTTGCATGGAAGACATGTACGGAAACATAAATCAAGTTTTTAAACTCTGGAATAGTTTGTACAGCCTGCTTCAGCCAGTTGTAAACAGTGACGACCGTGAAAATTCAAAAAAGCACTTCTTTACAAATCCCTTGTTATATAGAATCCCTGCTCTGGATCACTTAAATATGATATTGATGAAACTAAAACTTGTATATCATTGTTTACAGGAAGGTAGACCAAGGAAAGGTTGGTCAACACCAACATATGAAGAAATATTAGAACAGAAACGTAGAGAAGAGGCTTTAAGAAGGTTTGGTTTTTGTTGTTGTTTTTTGTTGGGTTTAAGTCATAGCATCACATTGTGTAGGTCATATCACAGCAGTCATTGAACCTACTCTGGACTTAGCTATTGACGAGTTACCTGGCACATACTTCCATCTGTGATTGACAACTGCCCTACATAATTTAGAATCAGTGTAGGAGGTAGAATAGCCATAGAAATTATTTCGTGATCAGTAGACGTGTGTGCTACTAACTTAGCTAGCCGGATGAGCTAAGATGGCATGTCTCCCAATAATCGATTCCTTTGCTTGGTTCAGCACCTCACCTTTGAGGTTTTCATGGAACATGTCACAAAAGTTTTTTCCTTCTATTCAAAAGTTTCATCTGACAAGTTTTTAAAAATTATTTAAAGTGGTACAATTCATTTCATGTACACTAACATTAATTATACTAAGTGTGCAATCATTAAATCAGCTAAAACATTAATGATTTTCAATATTTCAGACAAGAAGATGAATATGCCTCAACTAATTTAAGAAGACATGCTAGTGAAGGTGCTATCAATAATTTACAGGTAATGTTTACAAAGTTTATTTGTTATAGTGTAATAATGATTTGTAGAGATTATTATTTATGAGTAAACTCCGTATTTACGAGGTTCAAAACCAATCAAAATGTCTGAATCTCATAATAGCCGAGGTATTTCATACAGGCTGTGTTTTTCCCATAATGGCCGAGTATATGGTTAAAATGCCGTAGTGAACACCATATCAGTCCTAAATTTGAAGTCCACTATCCTACAGTTAATTAATGATATTAATGGATTTCAAAACCTAGGATTCCTGGTGAGAGACTGAGAATAGTGTATTTATGGTTTATAGTAGTTCTGGTTTCCAAAAGTTTATAAGCCATTTTATTTTAAATTGTGATTTTAATCTGATGACACATTACATGTGTACACTGACGACATTACGATAGGGTTATAGTGAAGGGGTATGTGTGCTCTAATGAAATATGCTAGAAAGCTTGCTAATTTTTAAGTGAGTCAGAGTCATTTATAATCAAATAAATGGTTGGAATTTTTAGTTGTAAAATAAAATAAATGTTTTGCATAGTGAGATTAATTTTGCATTATTTCACAATGACTATGTTTTTCAATGTTTTGTTTCTATTTAGATTAGCAACTTATTTTCATAAAATGGTCTATTTCAGAATGATTATAGAGCTCATGAGTTAGATACAGAATTTGACACAAGGTACGTTTTATAACACAGCGTGTTAGGGTGGGGTCTAAAGTCATTGTTATTGTCCCTGTAGTTGGAGACTAGTTTTTTGATGTGGGGAACTTGATTCAATTTTATGTGGCTGCAGGTTTTACCTCATCATGAAAATTTTATATAAAACTGTGATTTTCTTTCATTGTTTAAAAGTTGTTGGCTGAGAAAGAATGCAATACTGTGAATAGGCTAACAATGCAGACAATTGAAAACAGTCTTGTGATATGAAAAAAATGTGTGATGCTAAATGTGATGTGTTCATTTCTATCATAAGTTAAACTTTAAGATTTTTCTTCTAATGATCTTTTTCTTGAACAAGTGTCTTTACTGGTGATACATATTGCGGGTTTAGTGCAAAATGGTCGTAACTCACTCATTTATGCAATTGAGTTACAACCGTTTAGTGCTAAACCCACAATATATATGAATTTGTTACCTTTTTACTACATATTTGTGTTCAAGTGAATGATTTATTGACTTTAATAATGACAAATGGGTAGTATATCTAAATTATGTGTATGGTTTGCATGAAAGTATATGTTAATGATATGTATTTAAATTAATGGTAAGATGAAGAGGTATGTGATCATTGTAAGTTCAGTATGAGCAGTCTAAAATACAGTGTACAGTATAATACTATGTATGGTTCTGTGACCATTGTTTCCGTAATTTAAGCATGCTATCTAGAATGTGATTTATATTATGACTGTATTGTAGTATCACATGTCAAGGGGTGAAATCATTAATATGGTTTTTTTCTATATTATGATAGAGATAGGCTTGCCAATACAAAACATACTCTGCTAGTAGTCATGAACAATGATATGGAATAATAGACCATTTATACCATGCCTCTGAAGGATGGCATGTGGTACACTGTTTATCTCTTTGTCCATTTTGTTTAATGTCTTAGCCGCCTCGCTAGCTCAGTTAGTAGCATGCAAGTCTACTGATCGAGGGGTCATGGGTTCGATTCCCGGGCGGGGCATTCTTTCAAGCTTGGTCATGAAATTATTTCTAAGGCCATTCTCCCTCCTACCAATGATTTTTAATTATGTAGGGCAGTTGTCAGTCACTGATGAAAGTATGCGCTTAGTAGTTGGTTAACAGCTAAATCCAGAGATTTAGCCTTTCCAGGAGGAGTGAGTAGGTTGACTGACCGCCGTCATATGACCTATAAAATGTGTTACTACGGCGTTAAACCCAACAAAAAAAAGATTGATGTCTTGATCATGATTATTGAAAGAAATGCTTTGACAAAAATATTATTCAGTACAAAAGGATGCAAAACTCTGACCCTTAGCATATAGATTAAGATTGTATTCCAAGTTGATTCATTCAAACCGGTTACTTAACAACATTTAGGAGTTGAGGTTATGTCTAAGTCCTTAACAGATCTTTTTATTTTAACTGTTTAAAGATGGTAGATAAAATTACTTTAATATTTCAGAAGTGAAAGATATCATACCTATGTAATTCAAAAGGCAAATTTATGCAAGGAAGTGAGAAAAAATGATTTTGAAAAAAAAGAGAACCCTTTATGATTTCACCCCTTGATGTCCAAGGTCTTGCAATGTACTTTGTATATGATATGCATGTAATTCATCACTATTTATGTAAACCTTTAGGAATGAAGATATTGGTCGGTCAACATTCAGACTGGAAAAATCACTTTCTGACACAGATTTTGTGGAGCGTCGTCAGAAGTTGCTTACTTTGAGCCAAGATTTTGAATCTGTAATATATTAATAGTGTATTGTACTTTGTCGCACCATGTATTGTTTACTTGTGACATTGTCGTCTGCTTGTTTGCTTTTATTGTCTGCCCTTGATTATTATCATTATTGACTTAGAAATTTAAAATTCTGTTAGAAATGGGTATAAAGCTTCTGTTATAGCCATAACTACCCTTCCTTTTAACAGGATGTTTCAAATTTTTAAGCACATACAGTCTACAAAATTAGGATATGAAAGTGGTTGTCCAAACAGATCCTTTTAAGAGTGTGCACTATAGCTCATTTGCAGAGTTTTAGCTGCCCAAAGGAAATTTGATTGCCTGAACTAATAAGTGTTTTTCTGGGGCAACTGGACACCTACTAATTTCGTAGACATATGTTTTGTCCTTGAATGCCATTTGTCTACGTATTTTCATTTAAACTAAATGCTAAACCTTATGTTTGACATTTATTGGTATTATAATTTGGTTATGTTTGCATCATTCAGCCCTGAAGAAATTGGGTTGTTTTTCAACTGTTAAATATATAATATCAGAATGACTTTTGGCTTTTCATTTGAGCATTATGATACTCTCATGTCATGATCAATGGTGTGTATTAAATCACAGAAATATTATTACATAATTTGACTCTATGTCCTGTCAGTTATAGTTTTATTCATTTTAATGCTGGGACGCAATGACAAAATGGTTCATAACTCTTTTTGATATGTTACAGTAGACAAATGGTGTGTTATTCCATGCACATTTTGTAATATGTTGTATTTTATTGTACCCAATGTTTGTATATATTGTATTATATATTTTATTCATCTTTTTTGTCTAGCTTTCAGATCAGATGCTTTATTCCTAGAGATTTTTTTACCTTTTTACCATTTTATCTTCCTTGTTAAATGTATGATGATCAGAGTGTATTTAAAACAATGCACAAAATTTATCTAGTACTGTAAACTCAGTTGTCTATGTTGGCAGAATATCTGTAAGAACATTGAGTAAAATGCTGATTTATTTTGAACATGATGCAAAAATGCAGACTCTTGCTTTTTGGTTTGAATATTTCATGAAATTAATGCAAAAATAAAGACTCTTGCTTTTTGGTTTGAATATTTCATGAAATTGATGCAAAAGTGAAGACTCTTGCTTTTTGGTTTGAATATTTCAATACACTCTGATTGTCACATTTTTGCACATTAAACCTTCCTGCACTTATTGCTTATCAGGAATTTCCTAAGTTCTTTAAACTTTTCTCAAATGGGAAAATTTGTTATTCTTCTTTCTAAATTAATGTAGAAACTCTCAGTTTTAGCATATAAAAAATGAATTTTAAGGGACAAGGAAATGCCTATTTACCATGTATGTTTTGTGTTGTGTTTACAATATCATTAAAATCAAATATCAACTTCTCATTTACTCTATGGTATGTTGCTCTTCAAATCTACTGTGGCGTAAATTCAGTGGAGCACCTGATTTTAATGAGATTGTTGAGCTTTATTTTGTGCACCTTTTTTTATTTCTTCTATCGTCATCTTAACGTTATAGGAAAGTACATTTTGATGATGAGCGTCAGCTACAAGGTGGTATCCTTGAGGACGAAAACTGGTTACAACCTGAACGACGTGAGGAAAAATATCAACAATTGGTAAAACCTTATTTATTTCTTACACAGTTGTCTCCCTTTAATTGGAGAAATGCTTATATAATGACAATGATTCTATACTTATATTCATTATGATATTATGCTCTATATTTATTCTACAGTCAAAATTGAGTCAAACAATTATTTCTTTTGTAATTGGAAATACTCAATTATACAGTAATGTTCCTTTACTTGGACCATTAGAATTAAAAGTCCTAACAGCAGAATGTTCTTTATGTAGGGACCTTATTCTTCTTAAATCATACCTTTGGGACTTGAAAAAACTCTTTTTTATGCATAAAAACTGCTTAGTAATCAGGGCTGTCACAATACGCTAGAAGCGTATCGCGGTATATTGCAATACGCTAGCACTGTACTGCGATACATACCATGATATATTTTGGGTTTTTAGATTGATTGTGCCTCGGCTGTATTTAACAGAAACATTGCATAACTTACCTGCAGCTACTGATAGAATCTAGCCTATAAGTCAATTCGGTCATTTAGGACTGTGATACATTTTTTGCATAAAAAGGATGATTAAGTTGAAAGAAAAAAACACACCCTTAGCAGCAGAACATCCTAGGAAGCAAGCTCTTGGATGCCATGCTAGTTTCACAACTTTCTGCCCTGAAGTACTCCATTTAAGAACATGTTTTGCACAACCGCTCGACCGCGCCCCATCCGTTAAATTCTTGTAAAATAAGCTTAAATTGAATGAATAATGGAAAAGATGTTTCGCTATTTTCATTTTGCTAAGGGAAATATTTTCCATTGAAATAAAAAATATCGCCAAATACCGGTATGTTAAATTCGTACCGCGGTACGTATTGCTGCAGCTGCGTATTGCAATATACCGGTATACTGGTATATCGTGACAGCCCTATTAGTAATGAATTCAGGATTTTGAAAATTTTAAACTTTCTTTCTTGGAAATACATGTAAATGATGTACAAATTTGACTGTATGTTTTAATAATTATGTATTCAAAGCTAACAATATATTTTTCTGTACATACAATGGCTTATCCTATAGCTTATCACAAAACAAATGTACTCTGCTACCCTGTATTACTAAAATTGCACAAATATATTTGTAAAATTTGTGTAATTTTTGTTTTGTTTACCTATTACTTTGGGTTAATAAAATTAACATTTTTTCTCATGATGCCGTCTAGCTTTACTGAAGCAGGTCATTTCATTGAGTTAAATTTGGGATTACCATTCTTGGAATAGTTAATGAGTAATTCTGAGCCCATCTTGACTTTCTTGAGCAAGAAAATTAAGCCTGCTTGCCTCTTACAGTGAAACAAAACTGGAAGCTAGTTTAATTATGATTCATAAAATGAAACAAAATCAGTCATCACCTTATCCCACTTAAGCCCCAAGTGAGGCCATCATTCCGTCTGATGATTACTTATTTCATGTAGTCAGGCTAAAGAGAAATTTTGCTCTTTAAAACATAAAACTAGGCTAGTTCTCGAGCAATTTAAGATCTTGACAGAAAGTTAAGACAGACTTGTTTCTCCATGTTTCAACTGAAAAGCCAATGACCTAAAGAGATTTCATGTTGATAAACCACTGATTTTGTCTTTTAAATGGTGCATGAATATTTTATGAATTTTAAAGGTTAAGAAATCAATAATTTAAATGTTCTTGTCTAAAGTATATGTGGAATTTTTAATAGCTTGCCTGGGCAAGAACAAAAAAGAGAAAGGTAAAACTAACTTCTGTCAAACAAAATACATTGGCAGTGAATCGGTCATTCTTAGTACAGATAATATTTTTAGTTGTATATTGTTTTTCTGTATTTCTGGCACTTTCATATATAGTATTTATGTTGTTGCAAGAATTAAGAAACATGCCTGAAAATCAAGTTTTTAGTACTTCCAAAATCTCAGCTTTCTTTGCATAATTATTATCCTATTAAAAGCACAATTTTCTTATTTTCGTTTTATTTTCTTCTTTTACTCTATGTATAATGATAAGGGACCTAACTCTGTATAGAACATTATTTAATTCAGTGCACTTGGTCATACTGAGTTACCTCCCTTTGTTGTAATGTACCAAGGTTGTGTTCAATAAGGGCTCACAGTAGGCTATGGTAGCCATTTCACTGCACATATGGTAAAAAGAAATATTTTAAATGAACAGTAATTGCTTCTACTTTCCTTTGTAATGCATCTATTCAGAAGTTCACAATTACTGAAACCATCTTCAAGTTGTACCTTAACACTTTCAAAACGTGTTGGATTATAGTGGCTTATAGTATTGACTAAAAGACTGTTCAGTAACTCATGTTATGAAATGTTATAAACCTAATAATACAATAGGTGCTCTGTCATACTGTGAACCATTGTTGAATGCATCCCTTGTAGTTGCTTGTACTAGGTTTTCATTTATTTTATGTTGTCATATATATATATGATATTAGGTTGCTAAAGTAAAAGAGGTAAGGGGTTTATAATAAGCATTTAAATTGTTGTGTTTCTTTCATGAGTAATATTTTGAAATAGCTTAAAATCAAGGGAGTGAACTTGGTAAAATATTTGTATGATATTGACTGTGATACATTATACTGTATCAGGTTATCTCCCTTTGACATAATAGGTGCCATTCTGGTTGTATTCTGATAATGTTTTCTGAATGTTTTAAGGCAGGCTAACCTATTGATTGTGAAAAAATACTTAATGAAGATTGCAAAAAAGCACTAAAATTATCTATACTGTTGCTAACTGGGTATGTTTTATACATTTAGTCTGCAGCTTTTGCATTTGTATTACAGATTGCACTAAACTTGTCATTATCAAAACACTGCTTTAATATTGCTTTTAAAATGTTTCCCCACAGTTTGAGAGTTTGAAAGTTGATATTTAAGTTGAAGCCTGTAAACAAGAATCAAAATTTTATTAAAATTTTATAGAACCAGGCATCAGTTACTGTAATTATGCACAAAAACAGGTGTCTTACAATATCATGATTAGAGGCCATACGCAACAGGCTGCTTAGGGCATCATTATTAAATACTATATGATGTATAAAAAAGACTAGAGCATGATAACTATGTTACAGTCACCTTAAGTTCTAGGTATATTTTGGGGTTTAGTGCAAAACAGATGTAACTCAATACAAGAAAAGAGTGAGTTATGACTGTTTTTGCGCTGAGCCCATGATATGTTATAACCAGAATGGCCCCTTTTATCCTTTATTTTGCCAGTTAGATCTGGTTTTAATCATCACTATATTGATGTATTTATTATGACACATTGATAATTTTCACTATATTCAATGTTTTAGTGACCAATCAAATCACTGTGTTTAGATAATACATGTTTGTTACCATGGTAACACAGTATAATAATATTCACTGTAATAATGTTTCTATTTTAGATTATGTTGTAGCTGTTGTTATAATTAAATAAATTCTATCATTATGTTTTATATATATTTCTGTAGAAATAGTCTACAATATTAGGATATATAAGTAGTTGTTGTCCAAACAGGTCAAATAAGCAGCATTGATCACTGTTTATGTTGGTAGATTTTTGGTTGAAAAAAGAACTATTTGGTTATCTGGACTAAAATGTGGTTGTTGAGATTCAGACACCTATCAATTTTGTAGACTGTAGAGACCTTATTATATAGAGGATAAAATTTCTTGACTTAAAAGCATTACGTCTATTATGATTAGGCTTATTTTGAGAAAAGTGTAATTTAATGGGAAGAATTTACTTAAGTATTACACATGTTGTGTAATTATTTCCTTCAATAAAAAGATAGTTGCAGGGACACAATTGAATAGCAGGTCTGGCTGAGGGGTAACTAGCTGGACTGGTAATCATTGGATAGCCAGCTCAATGTAGGTTCAAATCCCATCAAAAACTTACCCTGTCGTTTCCTTGGACAAGAAACTTTAATCCTACTAGCTCAGTACTGGGGGACCAGGAAGCGGACTAATAACAAGTGATTAATATAAGTTGCAAGAACTTGTTTCACAATTGAGCTAAAATAATTTAGTATTAACTAATATAATTAGATAGCACTAAAAGGTGTCTATTAAGTTATATGTAAACTTTATGTCATGATCAATTGTATGTACTAACTAGGTAGATAATATAATTTAACAAAGTTTTTTTTAGCTTTTAAGACATATATATGAAATCCTTAAATGTAATAATAAATTATGTGCAAGTAAATAAAAGACTTAAAAAGAATCAGTATAGATTATTTATTTAGGTTAAGTCTACTTTACCTATTTAAACATTATATACATATATTATTGCTTGGTCAAACAGTATGTATATATAGTATATTTTGTAATAATACTGAAATATGACCTGTAAACTGAAAATATGTTTCAAGTCTTTACATTGACATGTATTTTATAAGTTTTGGCAATTTGATCATACACTTAATGCTTTTAAAGCTTTTTATAACCTTCTATATTGTCTTGGTGAATTGGAGAATGATTCTTCACATTGTAAATAACGGTCATCTAGCTGCTCGTTTAATTGAAAGATATTGTGTTCTAATGAGTGCTACAAATTCTGCTTTTTGTCCTCCGCACAAATCTTTTTTTTGGAAGAGAAAATTCTCCATGACAAAGTACTTCATGAGTACTTCTGAACTTTGATTCATCATTTTTATGTCTTAAATCATTTTATTGATAAAATATTTCATTATTATGACAGAAGATTCAACTACTCATGTCTTATTCCTAGTTTGTTTAAATAAAATTGCTGTTTCTTTAAACAATTTAAATATAATATATTAAGTCGACAAATGTTTAATCATTTTTCATTCAAAGGTTTGTGCATGCCATTTATCATTAAGATGAACAATTTGTATTGTATTTGTTGAATGCGTAAAAATAAACAAAAAATAATCAATATTCTATTGAATGTAAACATTAAAATGTTTGGCCAATAATCTTATCTATGTACTTATGTAGCCAACATGAGGTTCATAATCACGAGCTCAGCGCAAAACAGTTGCAACTCTAGTTAAAAAAGAGTGAGTTATGACCGTTTTGCCCTAAACCCATGTAACGTACCTTAACCTATTGAGGGTCTGATATATGACTATACTTAGTACATGTATACCATACATAATCTAAGACTATATACCGATATACCATACCCTTATAAAGACTAGCTATTTTACATAGTCCTAGCTAAACCAATATTGGTAACTGTTATTTACCTAGTAGTGAATAAACAGATCTAAACATATGTAGTAGATATACGAACTCCTAATGATCAGGTGTGCGGAAACTTCTACATGCATTATTCAAAACATATTGATTGATTTTTTTCTACCGTTCGTTCTGTCTGAATAGTTCAGATCAGTTAAGACCTTATAGGTGTACGTCATAGATTGACGGGATATTCTGAAAATTTGGCAACCTTTGGGGTAGTTCTTTTTGTTAAATAGAAAAACTTTTCTCTATACGAATGTTCAATGATTTAACATAACAGCATTGAGTGCCAGTATTCATTTAAGAAAGGATTGGATATTTACTGAATCGGCTTTAAATTAAGTCTTTATTTGGTATGATTATTTACATACAGAAAGTGTGAAAGTGTAAAATTAATGAAATTTTTATGAACGATCAAAGTGAATTTTAATATACTATCAATTTGTCTGTATAGATATTGATTTTATTAGATGTAAGTCGCTTCATTTTCCAAGTTTTCTTAAAATTTGTGAAAATTAAAGTGTATGGGTACTGTTTACATAAATTTCATGGATTTGTATAGTAAACTTAATACTTTAATTCTATTTTTAAGGGAATTCAAAAGATAATAAATAAGTGTTTTGAATTAAAGATTTCAATTTGGCTGATAATCCCATTGTTGTTCATTGGTTTTAATGTTTTTAACACTTAAATGATTGAACAAAAAGTGTAAAAAATATTTTGTGATGGATATTATTTAGCAATTTTTATTATGTTGTAATATGTGAAAAATAGTGGATATGATAAACAAGGAAATATTTTAAAAGAGTTTAAAGTTATAAAGTGTTTAAAAATGACAACATACAATTTAAGTCTTAACTGTTGAAAATATTGTGTAAAAAAAAATATGTAGTGAAATTTTCGTGTGAAAATTTGTGAAAATCTAATTTATTTGTGATTCTATATTTTTGTCTAACTAGTGTATATCAAAACTTATTCTATAAGTTTTTTGAGTTTCTATTTTGGATTATATTATTTATTATTATTCACTTGATAGATTGAAGCTCCAAAACAGGAGATAAGAGAAGACATGGCAGTCAGAGTACAACCTTTAGCAAGTCTTCCTCTTGGTATGTATATATTTTATCATTTTCTTGTTATATTTGTGTCTGAACCCTTTTTTTGACGTGAAAATCCAATCAACTAATTGAGTGAAGAACTTGATTTGTGCAGAGTTTTAAAGAAACATGTTTTTGTGAGTTTGAAAAACATTATATTGAAGTGAAGAATGGCATTTTTTTCTTCATTTTACATCATGGGTAGAAACATTGTTTTTTATCCAGCTAAACATTTGTTTTTGTAATTTTACTATTTCTATAAAAGCTATGAAATATTTGATCTCAAATGATATCCTATCTTAACAAATCAAGTTGTATTATCCAGTCTTATAGTTCTTGTTAGTGAGGGGCCTTGTTGTTCATTTTGAAATGATAAAAAATATCCTAATTTGGCATAAAATATAATGGTTTTATTACCAGTTATTTATTAAACCTGTTTTGCAGTGAGAAACTTGTTACAAATAACTCACAATCTGACTTAATTTTTTAGTTCTTTGGTAATTTGAATGCTTGGTAATAATTTATTATGGTAGATTTTATTAAATTGTGCATGTGTTTGTCAATGATGTGTCTGATGTCCAAATTAATGTTTTGATATTATCAAATGATTTCATGTTCTGTTCTGTTTTGTAATTATCATTATAAAAATACCTTCCACTTTCATGCATTAAAGTTTGATTATAGATATTAATAGTCTCATTTAAACCATATTCTCTAAAATAATAATTTCATATTATATAAGCTTTTATTATAATAGTACATGTAATAACAACTCTTTAATGTGGATAACATATTTGTCTTAAAAACCAATTTTCAATATGGTCCAATATGTAATGTTAATTCTCCCCAAAGTTTTAATTAATGTACTAAAATACAAAATTTAATAGTTTCCCATATTCCTTATACCATAAAGGCCTTACAATCTTAGCCATCTATCTTCCTGGGAGATAGAACTGAATGTATTTTAAATGAATATCTAAGTGCTTTAATCAAACATAAAGACCTTGATTGACCCCTTAATGTATTTACAATGTTGTCATTTCTTTCCTATAATCAATATTCTCAAGTGTGGAACTACTTCTCTGTTTTAAAGATTCAAAACTTGATCAAATTTTTTATCTACTTGTGTCTATAATAAAATCTAGGCTATAGTTTGTAAGATATATTTTTGTTGTTTATTGGAATTTAAAAGATCTTACATTCTTCTTGATTAAGACATACAAAGTCTTCTGTCACTGCCCTAACCCACTGTCCAGAAGCCTGGGATAGTTAAAATTTCAGGCTGGTGAAAATTACTTATATTATATAGCCAGGCTAGTTAATTATTATTAAAAATTCATGTTGTCTTAATAATGTAATAAATTGGACTATTGTTCTAGGAATGACTTGGCATTCAGAATTGTTCATGTAAGGAATTGTCAGTTAAGGGACCAACTGGCTGTATATGCAGACGTATGGTAGGTTTACTCTCTATGTCAAAGAGTAATTTCACATTATCATATAAATTTGATTCCAAGTTGGTCAGAATGTCTGTTGCCATTGATGATTTCTTGGATGATTTTGATAGCTTTTTTCCAGGGCACATCTTACTGTTAACCAAGGACTGGCAGGTGGGTTTGATTTCTGGAAGAGACATACATTCCTTTACTGGTTTTTGGTCATGTTATAATTACTACAGACCAATGTTTATCATGCAGCCTTTGCAAAAAGGGTTGTGCTAAAGACTACTCGTAAAAAAACGTAGGTTCTGAGTAGTTCTAGGAAATGTGAGTAGGTTGACTGACTGTCTCAACATAAATTGCTTCAAGTGGGATAAACACGATATAAACCTTCCATTTATATCGAGTATATTTTACAACATGTTTAAGCTATGGAGATAGAAGTACATCATTATTATTCAGTATGTATGTATGTACCTTAAGTGCCCTAATCTTCCAATTCTTAAAATGTACGATATACATGAATAAATTTCAATGTACGCCACCCACCTTAAATATTATGTGATAACTTTAAAGGGTGCGAAGGAATTGATTTTTAAAGTAAACAAATTAAAATATATAGAATTAAGAATATTCATGAAGTTACTTGTAGTGTAGGTAAATAAATATATATAATGATAAGATGTTGATCTCCTATACTAAAATCAATAAAACGTTTGAGTACATCAATATTTTCATTGATGAAATAAATAATACTGTATCTACAATCTTTGAATACATTTAAACATGATTTAGTTTCATCATTAAAATGGCGTCATTATAAGTTGTCATAAACTATTGTCGTGTCTCCCTCCAACGTCATAATTATATGTATAATTGAAAACTGTTTCATAGTAACTATTATAAAACAAGCATTCAAATTACCAATCAGTCCCTGTAACCCAGAAAATTATGCTCATGAAATTTGGACCCTACTTTATAAAAATCCCTATTATATATTAAAATGTTAGATTATTTTAAAATCTGAAGTATTTTCATAGTCTGGGGTTCCCTTTTCATGTTTACATCCTTTACGCCAATGCTAACTGTATCCCTATACTTATAACATACAAACTCTTTTACATCTGCACATATCTCTTAGCTGTAATAGTATGAATTTGTAAAGTATGCATAGAATATGTATGTTAATTTGTTCTTGTATGATTGGTCGACATACAATGTAAAACAAAAGAAATTGTGATGTATTACTAACTTGTTCATTTTGAACTGCAAGCTTTGTCATACAATGTTTTTGTTCTTTTGAATTTTATAATGTTGATATCATATCATTGATTAAATTTTTCACAGGAGCTTGAAATTCATTAGTGTGACACCATATCTTAAACTTTTAAGATTTTGTGCGAAGATTAGGCTCATTTTATGTCTTGTAAATAAATTTCAAGCTCCTTTGAATATTATGTGCCATGGTTTCTACTTCAATTGTCTATACCAACATTTGTTGAATTTGTTGTTTAGTTTTATAAAAAACAACAACATTTGTTGGTGTGACATTTATATAGTGGTAACCATGGATACACAATATCATTACTATGGTAACAAGTAGATCTCTCTCACCAGGTGGCGCCCCAGGAGTTAGTACTGGTAGGTTTATACATATATAAATATATATATATTTGTTGTAGATGTTTTAATGTTAATTGTTGTTAATAATTGTTTAATATTGACAAATGAGGGTTTTCGGGGTTTTAGACAAGGGTCTAGTTTACTGGGGGTTTCATATTAGGGTCTTGTTTTCTAGGGGGGTTAGACCAGCATCTAGTTTACTGAGGGTAAAAACAATCCCTGTCCGATTGCTAAACATTATCATGGTTGGCCCTTAATTCTTAAACTGGAGTGAAAGATGATGCCTTGACAAGAAGATGACCAATTTTGGTCACAATGGAAATTTTGTAACAGGTAGGAGACAAATTCAGCTGTTGAATAAAACAACATGAGTTTAAAAGTTTAATGTAGCATTATATGCCCTGTAAAAGATTTTTAAACTTTAAGTTAAGCTTTAAATTATAGCCCTTTCAATAAATTATAAACAACTTAATGGTAATTTTTGGTCTGTGCCTATTTCTATCTCTCTTTGATCGTTGTGCATTTCAAAGAAAACAAATATCTCCAGGCCATATAGCTTCAAAGGTTACATATATTCCATGGGTTAACTTTTGTCTTCTACAAAATTAATGCCTTGAAGTTAATCAACAAAGGCTATTAATTTTGTGCTTCCATTTTAACTTTTTGTTTTTTTATGTTGTACTCATCATCACACATGTTACAAACTCACAGTAGTTTAACTATTGTCAATATTTTTAATCATTTTTCATATTTTCTCTGTTTTTCTTACATTGTTCTTTCCACTGACTTAACTAAACTTATCGACTCTTTTTTATTTTTCATTTCTGAATGAAAACTATTGAATTTGTTGCATTTTGCAAAGTGGCTTTTGCTGATTTGACTCTTATTTGACACACTGGTATTTTCCGACAATTATTTGTACTGGCGTCAACCATTATTATCATAAATGGTTATGGTAATAATGGTTTAGTATTTATGTTCACTTGTACAACTTGTGTATTAGTTGCACAATGTGTGATTTTGCTATGAATTTAAAATGACTTGAGTGGTAAAGAAATACTCACAGTCTGTACATGTTAGTGTTTGGCCAGTTTTGGAGTATATTGTTAAGTTTTTTACTCTAATGAATATAATTATGAACTTATAAAGTAGTTACAGTGCTGTAACTCCACAGATTCTAAACATGAATATGGAAACTTGACTTGTCATGAAATGAAAGATTTCAAGCTCAAATTGCAACTTGTTACTAAATTAATGCTTCAACTTAATCTTATTAATATTTTTTCTCTAAATTTTTACATTTTTTGATTATTCTTATTCATTTTTTTATTTCCTTATCTAGGGCTCAACTCAAAACTTACCTTGATCTAGGGCTCAGCCCAAAACTTTTCTTGATCTGGGACACAATCCAGAACTTTTCTTGATCTAGGGCTCAATTGAAAACTTTTGTATGTTGGTTTGCTATAGCAATAGATGGATATATTTGGATTAAATTGCGTTTTATTGTCTGATACATATTGGTAAAATAATGCTTAAGTAAACCAATATTTTGCCTGTCCTACTAATTAGGGACTTTCAAAAGTCAGTTATCTTTCCCTGATAAAATCTGAAGCAATCCAATTGGTAAGAAGGTCCTTACAGTTGGAATCCTCAGATTTTATCATTGAAGTCCTATTTTGTAAGGATAACAAATTATTTTATCAAATATCTTTCTTGTTAATTAAGATATTAACAGAAGTGATGCAATTTATATAGTTCTTTATCCTTGAATTCAAAAGTTATGTATAATATTGAGTCTAAGTTTATTGAGTTGAGCCCTCGTCTTTTATCAGTATTTATTATCTTTCTTCATTGCTTGTATTTAAACACCATTGTAACATGTAGATAATATAGCCTACAGATGATAAACTGACTGATGGTTTACATCCAAGTACGGTGCCCACATAAAGTTCTTAGACGGTGAAAGTTTGGAGGGCACTGTATCATTATTGGTTGGATGATGTTGTTTGAATCTTTGGTTATCAGTTGATTCTCCACTCATCTTTATTTGGTTGCCCACTCACAAAATTCGAAATCTAAATTCAAGTTTTGTTATTGAACTTTGTATATAAACATCAGTCAAAAATCATCCGTAGACTATGATAGATGTTGTTGTTGTTGTTGTCAAGTTTGTGTTGTTTCTATGTATCATCTCACCAACATTATATAAATTACTTGATGCTTTCAAAGACTGTCTATCATTCATGCATGATATATAAGGTCTTCTCTCAATACATATTTTATTACAAGAATATTTACATTCCTTGCTATATGCTCCATGCATGACATGACATTTTAGCATTAAACATTCTAAGTCTTCACATCTCATACATATTACATAATTATTTTATAATATTGATATTCTATCAATGCCTAGTTTTCATATTTCTCTTGTAATTCTATTATTTCCAGCTTTTTTCATTTTTGCTCTATTCTCCTTCTGAATTCTACAATTTTCTATATATTTCTATTCTGTTCTATTTCTTTTCTCATCTGAACTTTATATTTCTTCCTCTGCAGTTTTCTTTTGTGTAACTTTTCTAGTCTGCTCTTATTGTCCTTTCCTCAATTCTACTTTATTCTGTTCTATTCTATTCTGTTCTGTTCTATACTTTGTTGTTCTGTTCTAGTTTCTATATCATTCTTTTCTGCCCCATTCCATTCTATTTAAATGACATAAACATCATTACTCTTCATTGATTATTGATAAAACAATGCTATAAAGACCTGAGCAGATATCATGACAGTGTATTATGTTCAGTGCCCGTGTCACTTTGTTTAAGTCCCAGGCTATATTTAATTATTGGTATAACCTTGTTAATTGAACATAGACAATTACTCAGGCATACACAAAATCATCATTCATACCATGTATCAATATCTATTGAAAACTGTCAACATATTAAATATTCATGTTGCCGTTCAATATTTTGTCATGCATTGGTTTTGTTGTTATGGTAAATTTCCGCTGATGCATTTGATGATACTCTGTCCAATGTCATGTAAGAAAAGGCTGTTTTCTTTATAGAATAGATTTTAAGGTCCCTTTAAAAATTTCTTTGAAATCATATAGTCTCTCCCTTATCTGAAATTTACTTTTAATTTGTCTCCCCCCCCCCCTTTCAATCAAATTGTTATATAACTCTAAATACTGTAAGACCCTTTAAGTTAGCCTCTTCCCCAAGTACTGAAATAAGCCCTGTCAGAAGACTCTATGATTGAAACATCATGCTGATATACTGAAGTAAATAACATTTCAAATTCCTACAATGCTTTGCATGGTTTCTCAAACATTTTATACATCACGGAAAATATATAGCCTTATTGAGACAAAGTCACCAGCACTGAATTATACCAAATGCATTATTCTGATTTAAGTTATTATTCCATATCAGTAATTATGTAAAATGTGAAAGCACCATGCAGTTATTACACTGTGTTAGACTAAATACAATAGGGTTTTACATGTGTTTCTTAATTATATAGATTTAATGTAATATTTAATTCCATATGATATTGTTAGTAATTCATTAAATAGTATACCTTAATTATACAGATGTAATATGTTATATGCAATCCTACATAAAATGGCTGATAATTAATTAAATTGGGCACAGTTCATAACAGTCATACTGTACAGGAATTAATATTATAGATGCCACACTTGTCAGATTGGGTTATATGGATTTGTATGTTTGATATTAATTAAGTAATGAAAGTTAGGTGTCTCCCATTGGGTTTTGATGAAATAATTACTTTAATAATTAAAAAAACTATTTTTGTTTACCTGACTTTACTTAGAAATTAATATTACAATTGACCTTCCTCTCAGGAATGAATTTTATATATCAGTAAATTCTTTAACTATACTGCTAATCACTGCAATATTGCGGAGCCTTAGTTTTTCACTTGTTTTGGTGTTTGATATACATAATTAACCGTATCAATATGTGTGTGTGCTCAGTGCTTTGTCTCTTCTGCTTTAATATGTGATACAATTCAATGGGTCAGTGCAAAACTAGCCTATATCCTTCTTTATCTACATGTATTTAGGCTAGTTTATCACTGACCCATCAGTATTGCTGTATAATCTTGTTGGCTTTTAAATTATGAAATATTTCTAAACCTACATATTTGCTTCCAGAATTGCAATACCAGTATTTTATCTCCTGCTTGTCTCTAGCATAATTTTTTCACTTTAAAGTCTTATGACTTAAAACTTGGCATGCATGTTCCTTACTAGTTACAATGCAAAAGAACTGTATCTCCATGTTGTGTGTTATTTTCCTTCCAAAGATGATCATGTAACATTTGCATCTTGCAAAAGTCTTGCTTACTTTTAATCTTGTTAAAATTCATTGTAATATAATTCTTGGCTTGCTTATTTTGCATTGGAAAAGCTAGCAGAATAGTTTATATAGATCATGTTCAACTGACCTTTGCTTTTATAATACTCATGATGCAAGTTGCAACAAACTGTCCAATTACAGTAAGGCTAGCAAATTGGCTTTGGCTTTACAACCATATGTGAAATATACCCATCATTTTAATAGCTTGTAAGCTCTAATTTAAAAGTGGAATTTTCAATATTCAGATGCTATTGATTGTGTTTCTTCTGGATAAAAGCTATGCACTGACTAGTTAGCACAAAGGTCATCTGGTTGTGACCCCATGAGAGATGTAGGGAGATCCTATAATATTGTCTATAGAATATCTGTAAATAGGGATTGGTTTACTCAAGAAAGGATATTCATTCTCTCATCTTTATTTAGGATTCATTGGTATTTTATTCTACAGTCTTAGAGAACTCAACTTGTCTTGATCTCCTCAAATATAACTGCACATGTGTAAAAATATAATTTAAAACTAGTATTTATAACTAAATCACTAAGGGCAAGTTAAATTCTGTAGGACTGTAAAAACTTGCATGTCATTGCTGTGGTATCTTCTTTTCATTTATTGATGTCTGAGCCCATTTTAATTGCGCCTTCATTTGATCATTGATAAATAAAAAGCCTTTTTAAGAGCCAAGAATAAGGTAATGTCTGCTTACATGTAATGTTATGTTATAAAATATATTGCTATGTAAAATATATACATAGATTTATGCAAAGCTTGTTCATTTTAACCTGTGACTAGAAAGACAATTTCAATATCACTTGCAATTTATTTAATCAGTTAGCCCCAGTTTAGTTATTAAAGGTTTAGTAATGCATGTAATGGCTATGTTTTAGTTAATCTAAGTTACCTTGGCATGTATTATGTTTTTTTACCTCAGGTCAACATGAACGAGCTTTAATTCATCATTAGATTTTTTGAAACAATGTTTATTATACAGAGTATTTTGTATTTTTTTTTTACTTAGGTCAAAATGAGACGGGTAGTGCACATAAAAGACGTCAGTCAGATTATAGGAGGGAGCTGGAGTTACAAATGGAAGAAAACAGAGCTAGAAAACAAAGGTATTCCTTTTTTATATTAGTTTAATGCCATGTCAACACAATTTAGGTTATTTTAGGGAAATAGAATATAAGAATTCCAAATCCTGAAGATTTCTATAGCATTAGTGTTTTAAGTAATTGTCCATCAATTAGTAGTACTTCCAATTACAAATCGAGGCTTGTAGGTTTGATATCTGACAAGAATTTCATACCTTTGCCAAGTTTGATTTTGAAATACGCACTATGGCTATTGTCCCTCCTACCCTTGTATCATGTATTGTATGTATAGTTTGTCACTGATAAAGGCATGTCCTTAGAACTAGTTAAAACCAGGGTCAATAGCGAAGTTGGTTGCGCGCTGGGATTTGGAAACTCGTGCCCGAGGGGGTGCGGGTTCGTATCCCACCTGGGGAGGTTATACCCTTCCATGAAAGTTTGACAATAATGTCGATTTTCCTCCATTGATCAGATAATATGGAGAAGTTTCCGGCCTTGTGGAAGGGTAGGTGAGTACTGGTTATAGACAATGGTCCAGGAAAACTAGGTTAGGTGCGCTGGACGCCGTAAAATGACCTACAATTGTGTTGACACAGCGTTAACTCCAATAAATAAATAGAACTAGTTAAAATCTTAGACCTAGAGATCATAGTCTATTCAAGTACTGTAAGTTGATAAACTGACTTTCAAGATAAGACTGAAAAATTGTCAAAAAGACTTTGAAAATTGTCCCTATAAACATGTTCAGTATTTCTATACTATTATAGTTCTGTTACATTAACCTGTCACAACTTAAATAATTACACGGTCACTGAATTTGTTATTTTTAACTTCTTACGAACTTGTTATTTCAACAATATTCAAAATCGCTACATATATAGTTAGATCATCAATAATTAATATGGATCGATGGCTCAATGGTTAAAAGAAGATAAATACTAACACATTCAGTGACGGTGTAATTATTCAAGTTGTGACAGGTTAATATAACAGAACTATACAATAGTACATCAATATATTTGTTGGTTACTTTACAGAGAAAAGAAACAAGATTTAAAAGTGAATGCCTCAGGTTTATTAGATCCTGAAAAGTCATGGAAAAGAGTTCAACCATTTGATGGTCCAGCTAAACCAAGTCCTAGAAGAGAATACAAAGCTAACAGTGTACAGCCATATCATACAAAGTTCTTGCTAGATGACAGGTAAGGTCTCTTATATAGTTTACTTGAATGGAGAATAAAACATATTAGAATACCTCACATGATTTGTGTACTATAAAGCCTAATGTGACGTCACCAGGTGACAATCCCTAATGACACCCTCCTAACATTACCTATCGGCCCGCTTGACGTCACCTATTGGCCCACTTGATGACGGGTATTAAGGTCTTATATAGTTTACTTGTGTTGGGAATATAACATACTGCCATAAGTAAATATTCCATACCTCACTGTAAGGCACATAGGTTGATGTACAAAACATTAATGTTAAATTCAAATGAAATGATATTTGTATTATATATTTTATAATTTATTGTTGATTTAACAATACTTAGTTATTTAGGTCTTTGCCTTTGACCTGAAAACAATATTCTTTTGCACAAAAACCCAGCTGTGTAAATCTACACATGAAAACTATTATTTCTCAAATATATGAAAGTAATTTTAATAAAAATTGTATTTCTTTTCTCATGTATCAGTAAAAAGAATGATTTGAGGTAAAAGAAATTGTTGTCAATTATTTCATGTTGTTGATAAAGGGAGCTAACCCACCATTTATTTATTGCACTGAATACTCCTTTCAGAGTTAGCCCCCTTTGAGTATATTTCTTTTTGTATTTTGTGTATTTTGTTTAGTGTTGTTATCAGACTTGTGTTGTTTTTACACAGTTAATTTTATATAATAGTTTTTACCCTTTCATTGTTCATTACTTAAGGTTTTTGTTTAAAAAATGAGTTTTTTTTAAATGTGTCACATAGCTTAAATATTGATATGTTAGCTTGATTGATCATCTTGTTTTATAGTCATATTTTTTAAATTTAATTGTCCTCCTCTGGTTAATTTTTTTAGCATTCAGATTGACTTAAAACTTTTTTTTAGAAAATAAATAAACATGGTTCATTGGAATTAAAGTGTTCAATAGTTTATTGCTAATTTTAAACTGGTAGCTCAGCACTGCATTAGTCGACATTCTTTTTTATTTACAAATAGTTCAACAAGTTTTGCAATGGCCTAGCCAAATGTTTTTTTACTGAATTTTTTTTTTAATTTTATTCATTTTACTATTGTTGAATCATGTTTTTGTCATTGTTAAGTGTATTTTCTTTTTCTTTTGTCATGTTTTTAGTTCTATTGCTTCAAATCAAAATGATGTTTCAGCTCATTTTAGTTTTTTTTCTCTTTAATGATATTCTTGTTTTAAAACTACTTTGCAGATATCGGGTTATGTTTTCTGATTTCAATTCATTTTTTCCTGTGAAAGGATAGAAAAATAAAGATCTAAGGGTATCTTTGCTCTCAGGGCTTGACACTAATTTTAAGCTTGGTTGCTCGAATGGACAGCCAGCTATATTTTTAACATGCTTGAACCAAATCTTTAATAGCAGTAAAAGGTTGCCAAAACCTAAATGTAGGTGGTCAGGAGCGAAGGATGGCCTTTGATGTCGAGCTATGTAGAGCACATACATGAAACACTAATTGGTATTGGTAAATCTGTCAGAACCTCATTAAATTTTGGTATTAAAATAAATAGCAGAAATAGATCTACATATCTATGACTGACTGTTATAATAATTCAACTATAAAGTTGTTTACCTGCTTACAGTGATGACCATGATGCTCTTGGTAGAGGGGGCAGAGATCAGAGAGATAATTATACTCGTACAGCCCCTGAAGGTGGTGGGGGTCGTGTAGCTAGAGCACAAGATTTTGGTGTAGGCAATCTGAGTTCTCTTGGTCTTGGAAGGTACATTGTTGATTAGAATGTATAGCTTGATGGTATATAATCATCTATGTATAGCTGGAATCATTATTACTAACATTGTTGTATAGTACTGTAGATGTTGTTGTAATCATATTCAGTCTACAAAATTAGTGGGTGTCTGGTTGCCCGGGACAACTACCATTTAGTATGGGCAACTAAAAATTTCTTTTGGGCAACCAAAAATCTACAAACAAGATAAAGTGCTTGCTACTAAAATGACCTGTTCGGACAACCACTGTCATATCCTAATTTTGTTGACTGCTGATTGTATATTTATGATTGAGTGAGTAGTACAGAAGGTATGAATATTATGAAAATGGCAAATCAAGTCTGAGAGCATGCAGGGTGTGTGTGGGGGACGGCTGAGGAACAGAACAGATAAATTATTAATGATTTGTACAGTCATAGTACATCATTCATTTACAAATGAAATTATTACAATACAAATAATGTCACCCACATAATCAAAATTATATCAAGGATAATAACTATTCATTTTGGAGTCATTGGTGCTCTGACTTGTTAAGAATTTTATAAAAATCTTCTTTTTTGAGAAAATATGAAAACTAATGTTTAAATGGTCTGGCTTTAGTTGATATTTATCAATAATTATCACTGACAATGTTTTGTATTTAATCTTGGCATCATAGAAATGTGCTTAAGTTAAATAGTGAGGATTTTAATGTTCATGTATAAGACAAAATCTGTTGTAACTGTGCTTGTGTTGTTCTGATTTTCATAACAACAACACCAACAAGCTCTCTCATATTTGTCAGTTTATATAATTTATGTACTACTAAATGACATAATACATGTAGATGAATTTGAACAATACTTTTTGTGTTCATTATATATATGATGTCCTAGACACTGGTATAGATTCTTGGTTGCCTCTCCCCCCCCCCCCCCTGCAATTAATCTGAATATGCCACTGTATTATGTCAGTTGTAATGATATGTAAATAGTAATTTATATATTTTCACAATACATGTATATTATCACATAAATATATTGCTTGCTTAGATTGTTAGATTACAGTAACTTTCAAAGGTCTTTGGATAAAATGAAAATCTTGTCATAGATTAAAAATGTGACAAAAAAGGAAAATCTTTTCATAAATTAAAAATGTAACAAAAAAGGAAATCTTGTTATTGATTAGGGATACATGTTTGGCAGCCCAACAAAGAATTATCTTAGGAATTGTTTTGATATTTATTTTCTGGAATAGGAGTCAAACTGGAGGTTTATTTCAGTATATGTTTAAAGAATCAATAAGTTTTATTCATTAGTCTGCATTTACTCCTCAAAGTTTCATATTTTGTCCAAGAACTTTTGGATGGCACTGTATTTTCAGATTTAGTTATCACTTGTTTATTATGATATAATCATATATTGTATTGTTATCACTTTGTAGTCAGACATTAATGTCATTATGTTCATTTGCTATTCTTCACCATTCTACTCTGAAGTCTGGACTTCTGGAGGTTTGAAATATTGAAGAAAAACTCTATCCTCAAAACATTTTACCTGTATGCTGCTTTCAATAGTTCCTTTGTAGTTTAAAGCATGTTATTATTTGTTTTTATGCCATTTACAGCAGTGAACAGGATGAGCCTATTAATCATCCAAGTACTGTTCCAACGCTTAAGGGTATACTTAGTCGAGGAGATGTTGGTCTCTCCAGGTAGAAATATCTACATTACTTTGCATAACCAGTGTCTATTGAAGTGATAATGTGGCTTTGATGATGATTAAATAACAAAACCATTGGTGAAAGTTATCAGGGCCAGGGCTAAAGTTAAGGAATTTTGGAACATGATCAAGAGTAGTTCCTTCCAATAAATTTTTGATATCATGAAATTCTGTGGTTTGAACATTTTAAATTTTCACCTATGGTTGACTTTTGAGCATGTTTTTAGCTTCTCATCAGTGTGTTTGCTGCTATTTTAATATTAAAAAAAAAACTTGCTTTTGAATTTTTCTTAGCACTTGAATCTATTGATGCTCATAAAATTATACTGATGTCTTTTAAATTTTAAGGACCACAAAATATTAGCTTTCTATATTATTTAATAATTGCTGCTTCTTTTAAAAGTATACTTAATTGTCTAGCTTAGTTATATCCTAGTAATAATTTAATTGTTTGATTTAAAAAAGTGAAAACCATATTATTCTTATAACATTATATCAAAGGGGAAGTAACTATTGGTTTTATTTGACTTTTTTATATCAAAGGGAAGTTACTATTGGTTTTATTTGACTTTAATATCAAAGGGAAGTAACTAGTAGTTTTATTTGACTTTTATATCAAAGGGAAGTAACTAGTAGTTTCATTTGACTTTTATATCAAAGGGAAGTAACTAGTAGTTTTATTTGACTTTTATATTAAAGGGAAATAACTATTGATATTTGACTTTCTTTCTAGATATTTAACCCCATCACCACTTATTTACTCTGACTAGTGAGTATGAGCATGTAAAGGGTGTTGGTTGAAATCACCCAGAAAATAAATATACTCCTATTTTATATTCCCATATAGGCTAGAGTATGCCAATACCTGTCATTATTTATTTCTTATATGAAGAGTGAGGCTAGCTAAATCTTTTCAGGGATTCAGATTTGCCAATTCTGATCAGGGTTCCATTTGACCCTTTGATTAGCAGATTTTAGGGACCTAGTCATATTGTGAAATAATGAGTGAGAATTTGTATCCCTGCTATATAGTGTATTAAACTTTTAATTTTATCCACTGAAAGGTAAAAGAAATTTTGTTAGAATTACTTTCTGGCAGGCTTAGCTTAGATTTGAAACTGATTACTTTGGGAGTGGGAGGCTCACTGAATGTGATTGATATTCAATATATGCATGGAGATTAATGTTATGGGCTCTGGGAGCATTGGGATTTGGAATGTTCCAAAGATTGCTTGATTTATTTGACCATTTGGTTTGGCTTACACCCTGGTCTGGTTAATTTTTCATACTTATTTAATTTATATATAGCATGTATCAGTGGTTTCAGCACAAAACTAGTCTAACCACATTCAGATAGATAAGAGGGATATAATACTAGTTTTTTTGTGCTGAGCCATTGGTATACAATCATTATCATTATCTTTGACATCCCTGCTCTCTCGAAGTACACCCTGCCTATCTCAGAGTATTGTTGATAATTGGACCCTGTAACTATGAGAACTCTACCATACATGATCTACTATACATGAAGTTCTTTTTGTTGCCTTTGAATATTGATTCTGGTATAGAACTATAATATAAAATATTGATTTTAGATGAACCTACATGTATATGTCACAATATTGTATAGAATATTACAGTCACTGTATTTATAATTGTAGTATAATCACTGGCATCACTATTATAAGTCTTGTATTATACATTACCTAGTGATCATAAATTATGTTTGTTTTAACTGTGTTAGGATGAGAGATACAACTATCATAATTATAATTATCTAACAAAGTGGAATTGTACCTTGAATTATAATAATAAAAACTTTAATTAAATAAGGTTACACATTTGGATCAATTCAATCTTCCATGTGGATCTATGAATGATTTTCATTTTTTTGTAAAATACTACGTTAATTAAAATCTAGATATGATTCAAGAGGGCGTTTCATAACTGGACAAAAATGGTGTTGTTTTTTTTAAACTTCATTTCATGACATCTGTCATTTAAATGCAAGTACTACATTATTAGTGAGCAGTTCTTGTAGGACAGTTAAGTACAGCCATCTTGGATTTTTATACAAAGAGCTAACTATACATGTATAATATAAACATACATTTTAGATATTTATTTTCTGTTCTTATGAAAGTTTTATGTAACATACTTATGTAGTAATATTCTAGAAATTTTAAAACTAAGAGATAATACATTGCATTTTCATTAAAATCAGACTTCTTAACACCACTACATAAATTCCCCTACTGTAGATCTGATGATTTTGTCACTTACTGCATATGAAGTCAACTCACTTAATTGCCTAGAAAATTTACCATGACATGAATATCAAATCCTTTAGTGGTAGTGTTCATTATATCTGATTTTGATGTGAATGGTTACGTTGGTTTTGCTAGGAAATAAAAATTGACTCATATAAAGATTATGATTTGTATAGTTAAAGTTATATGCATGCAGTTTACAATGTTTGCTGTGAACATTATATAACTTTGATTTGCTTGTGTGACAACAGAATTTGTTACCTTTTTATGTTTAAATTTGTTCATTTTTTATCATATTAAAATTTTGTCTCAATCAGTACAGTAATTTTTTAACCCTATGCTTGTCCTACTTAACATCTTTTTGTAATATTTATTTTATGTTTTAGATATATACATAGTATTTTTGTTTTGCAATTTTTTTTTCTCATATAATTCTTAAAATTAGATTGGTTTTAGTCATATTTTTAGAAAATTTTATATTTCAAATATTTTTTTGTTGTATTAAATTATGTTTTTTTATCTGATTGTGATAATAATGTAGTTCTAATTGATAGAAATAGAATTTGACATTTCTCCAACGTAAAACTGAAAATTAATTTAGTTTGAGAATGTTAGGAAAATATTTGAATTTTTATATAATCAATACTTCATTTTATTGCAGTGGTGATGATCTACGTCTAGATTTAGGAGGTGGTGGCATCGGCGGTGGTAGAGATCGCGGCAGACGTCGTGAACGTGACACAGCGTTATTAGATCCAGGTTTTAGTGGACTTCTAGAATCTAGACGAAATGTTGGTATAGCTAACCCTCCACCAGGACTTATGTATCAGCCCTCGTATGTATTCGGTTTTTATTCTGATATCTTCTAGATGTAAATTGTTTTGTGGTTGTCATATTTCAGTATAGTCTATTTTTCTCAACTGTCAAAGTTTTGAATAATTTTATGGTGACTGAATATGCTCTCTTATATTAACTCGAAAACATTGGCTCAGCAAACGTGCATTAAATATTTTAGTTATTCATTTGATTTTTCTAATCTTAAAACACACTATTGAAATTTCAAGATTGTTGGATGACGAACATTAAGAAGTCACCATGAAATTAATGCTTTGACAGTAACTGTTGAGAAAAAATGAAAAAGATCCTTGTTAAAATTTGAATAAACGCTGCTCATCTGGGATTTGGTTAAAAAATGTGTTATAAATCGCACATGTTTGTAATTGCACGCTAGGAAATAACATTCTAAAATCACAGTCTATTAGTGGTTAGGTCAAAGTACATTTTTTCATACTTTGTAGTTATGGCACTCTGATTATTAACATTTTAACTGAAGTACTAATTAAATTTGTAGTGAATGGTGACAATCATGTGAGATAGTAAATTATGTGCCTGATAAACTAGAATACGTTAAAATTGTGCATGGCATTGTTACTCGTTATTTTCATGATTTTAGACAGTTTTTATAAATAGTTGTTGCATAGTACATTCATTTGATTTGATGTAATAACATTAGTTTTCCCTGTATAGGGCATGCAATCCTTTGTCAAATCAAGCCTAATCAAGTACATGCATGCTGCCTATTTTCATGAGACCATTTCACACTTATAACACATATTTGGTGCTATATCTACAGTTAATATTTAGATTTAGCAAATTCTGGAGATATGATAAAAATAAAGAAATTTCTAAGGAATAGGAGGAATGTGAGCCATGAATTTAGTGAATGAGTAAAACTTTTACTTAAGATGTGTTATAAAGTTTTATAATGACACATGGTTTTGCGCATACAAAAGTAGGGCTGTGGATCGTTGAGAAAGTGGCCATCTGATCCGAACCACGATTTAAGTGTAGCGATTCACAAATCGAACCACGAATCACATGTTAATGGAAAAGCATGCAGAAATTCATGTAATAACAAAATACGTGAAAAGTTTCACTATATAATTATGTACTCCAAACATTACTATCAGACGTGTTATGGGCATTTTCAGTGATAACATTTTCGTTTGAATGTGTATCAATTGAAATTTTGACACTGGATAATTCAGTCCCTACATAAATTAAAGTTTTCATTAGTCTTGCAACTCGTTTTTAGTGGTAATTAAGCTGAAAATGTTCTTTAATTATACCCCCGCTTCGAGGAAAGAGGGGGGTATACTGTTTTACCCTTGTCCGTGCGTGCGTCCGTCCATCCGTCCGTCCGTTACAAAATTTCCGTCGCAGTTTTCTCAGCAACTATAACATGCAGCAGCCTAATACTTTGCATATTGCTTCATCCCATAGTCCCATGTGGTGTAAAGCGATTTCATGCTCCTTGCTCATCTACTTTCTGTTTGTCACATATTTTTAGATTTTGGCGGGGGTATCACTAGTGAGCATTAGCTCACAGATTTACTTGTTTTTTTTCAAAACTAGTTTGCGATCCAACGATTTCAGACATGACAAATATTTGTACTCGATTTTCCGTTTGAGATCGCAAATATCCGAGTACTCGGATACTCGCCGCAGCCCTATACAAAAGTATAAGTCAGTAGATAATCAAACATTACTGTTTTGCAAGCATTATGTTTTTGGAAAGTGCACATTTATAAGGCATTAAAATTGACTGCTCTTAGGAGGTGATTGTTATTTAAAGGATAAATGTTGTGAGGTAGCTGATAATGGAGATTGTACTGATGTGTATCTTAAATACAGTGGAGTCTTCAAATATAGTTACATAAAACTAACAATTGTTTCAACAGCCTTTCATCACTAACTGTCATGCTATATAGTGTCCCAGTTCATTACAAATTATAACTGAATATTCTTACAATATGTGGTACTTACCAAAAACATGGGTCCATAAGCTCAACACAAATGTAATTTTTTTAAGTTCAAGCCTTACCGAAAAGTAAAATTTTATGTATAATAATTCTTATTTATATTTCTTGAAAATTTTCAACTTTTTTATGCTTTCAATTTTTATTGTCCTGGACTGGTAAATTTCTTGAAATCTTTCAATTTTTTAATGTATTCAATTTGTATTGTACTGGACTGGTATACAAACATTCTAGTTCTTGCCTTCAGATTTACAAACACAGATACAGATAGACGGTAAACCATACAAAGACTTCTTACCCATAACTCACTTGTTTACTTAGATGACATCCTTTCACTTAGCATTTTATACTTCTCTTTTTTGGGATTTTCTAACCAGATAATCATTTTTCATTGTTTGTGCAGTGTTTGACAAAGGGAGTTAATCCTGTTTTGAATTGTGTATTATATACTTGATTCAGTCATGAGTTACCTCCCTTTGGCCTCACTTTAAAAAGATGTATAAAAATTGCATGTTTTTTATATATAATTATGAATGAATGTTGTGGTATCATTTTAACTGCTTGTATGTTTTGTATTGGTGTATTGAACATAATTATATATTTTATAGAAATCAATGCTCCAGCTTCTTAATGTTGAAAGTGCTTTAGTTAATTCTTACAGCATTTTACTGGAGTGTTGAAATAGTATTTTTTAATGGACACTTTTTTATTTTTTTATGTTTTGTTGATGTATGTTTGTATTGTCTATTTTTAATGTTTATTTGTTATTTTATCAACATATTATCCCTAGGCAGTATATTCAAAACTTCATCTGCATGCCTCATACATATTTCTCATGCATGATAGAACAATTCCCTGCAAATTGATGCTCATGAAAATACCATTGTCATGAACTTTTAAAGCCATTTATGAACTGTTCATAAGCAGTACTTAAAAAGTTCTTTATAAAAGTTCTTGAACTTAAATTCATGACCAATCATATTCTCTGATTTTGAATCAGTTATCAGCCTTTGGGATATGAACGATTTAAGAAGCATATGATATGCAGATTTGTTTATTTATTCTAGAACAATTTCATTCATTTTGCAATAAGACATATTTATCAAAGTAATCCAGAAAAAAAACCAAGTACTATTGTAAGATGTTCTTATAATTATCATAATTGTTTATAAAATCAGCTTAGTCAGAAGAGTAAGGCCATGCCAAATTGGAACTTTGTTAAGCGTCAACTCAAGTTTGACAAACCTAGATACCTTTTCTCAAAAACTCACAAATTGATAACGAAAACACGTGTTCATCCTAGCTAGTATTCAAATCCAGTAAGTACTTGGTAGTACATGAATGTTTATGACATTAATCTGAGATTAAAGTAATTCTATAAAAAGGAACATAAAGCATACACATTTACATTTTCATTAATCAAATACACAGAAACAAAGAACTTTCAGCATTTCCTGAGAAAAATCAGTTATCAAATCCTGGAACATCAGAATTATTTAAGAAAATTTCACCATGGATTGAGGACTCTTAAAGCTACTCATATGCGGACGCTTAACAAAATTCCGATATGGTATGGCCTAATTGACTGCAAATCCTGGAGTCATAGGTCTGTGGAGTTTTTCTTTCTTTGGCTAATGTGCTACATACTAACGTATCAAGTTGGGCAAATGTCATCATCCACTGACATGGTGTGCATAGAATCTAAGGTAGAACAACTATTTGCTGTGATATGACTGTGAATTGTTGAATGAAGCATGAAGTTTCTGGTTCATTACATTACCTTGTCTATTAGTTCTTGCATGATAATTTTTTACTTCAGATTTGGAGAAATTTTAGATGTACCATCAGCCAACCCATTGTCTGGGTAACAATTGTTTTACTATAGTGGCTCGCTCTAATTGTTTCATTAATTAACATCTAAAATTGACATCTTGGTTAAGGGTAGAATATTATGGTTTTATGGGCTTATCTCTCATAGTAAACTCTGTAGTCTGGTCATTTTAACCTGGAAATAAACACTACTGTTTTATGAGAATAAGGAGTGCTATGTTACCACTGGCATGCTGAAATACTAGACCGTGCAAAGTGGTCTAAGATTTTTTTTATATATTAAAGTTTGAACAGAGACATAATTCTTGGAGACTAACAAATTGTACAGAAACTCTTTTACTAAAATAATAACTTTTTACCCTTTAAAGTCTATATCTGAATTGAACCTTTCAGAATTATATAGTGGACATGTAATTGTTTATGTATATAACCTTAGAAAACAAAACTGAGAGTTCTTTTTACTGACAAGACTTGGTGATTTGGTTAAAGTATTAATATGTAGTATATCATTATTTTCTAACTTATATTCTGTGTCTTCGTTTTCATCTTTATTTGTGAATGCATAAGTCCAAGTGTTATAAGGTTGTCTGCTTTTTCATGATAATGTGCCATTGTGCCACTGTCCATTTGGAATTTATTTGTTTGTAATATTGTAACAAGTCTTTGCTCAGAGTCTCTCAGGATAGATAGAAGACCACTCAGATTTTGACAAATTCTAATTATGTTAATTTAAAAGCCTGTCTCCCAATGCTATTAAAAAATACAGTATTTCTTGCAAATATCCCAGACCATGAGTTGTCTAATACTTAATTGATCAAAACACTTAAACATGAATGAAAAAGAATTGTTTGACAATGTTTGCTAGATGTGTAAAGACTGTGATGTGGCTTCATATTTATACTGTTATTTGTGCTAGTTGTTATAATGCATAAGTTGTTGTTTATGTCAACTAAGTCAGTTAAATGAATTAAACAATGGCTTGATATTTTCATGCAGTATCAATTATTTGCAAGGAAATTGGAATATTGTAGCTATTTTGGCTATAATTTTGCCTTTCTATTGTAATCAGTTTGATGCTAGGACTTCTTGTTTATCTAAGACAGAAATTCTGGAATTTCCTATGAACTTTTCTTGTTCAAGTGCAGAAAAGCTTAAGTACCCTTGTCTGAATGGATCATTATAAATAAGCTGTGATCAGCTGGCTAACAGTTTATGACTCAAACCCTTGGTATGACCATAGAAATGTTTAGGTTACTGTTTGCTATAACTGTTAATATAATCTTAGTGCTCCTGTGATCTTTAACTTGGCTTTAAAACATTAGGTAGTCAGAGTTAAGATAAATAGAAATTAGCAATGTTTTTTTACGAGCTATCTGTTTCACAGAATTAATGCAAAATTCCATTTGAAAGTTTGTAATATTCCTTATTGTAATGTAACTGTATATTTTTATACTTGTGTACTGCATGTACTGTTCATTAACTATAATTAATAATCGACATGATTGAAGTAATGAGGTGATTAGCTTATATAATGAACTGCCATTGCTTGTGATGTGAGTGACTATTTTTACAGTGTTAACTTATGTAAACTACATGTACTGTTGCTTTGAAGTTAAGAAATAACATTCATTTATTGTTTTGTCATTGAGCCTGAGTTTGGATAAACATAATTATGTTAGGACTTAAATAATAAGTGCATTATTTATTATCATTCATGCATTGATTTATTTTTTATTATTATATCGCAGCTTAGCGCAAAATGGTTGTAACTCAAGTTAAAAAAGGGCGAGTTACGACCGTTTTGCCCAAACCTGTGATATGCATCCACATAAGAAGTTGTAAGGAAAGATTTGCTATTGCCTAAATACATTGCATGTATAAATAAAGTCTTTAATATACATAGAATTAATAATATTGCATTTTTTCATAATTCTTAATTATATTTTAATTTAGTCTTTACCACTTTTATGCATGGTAAATGTTCACTTATGTAATATTCGTTTTCCTATTTTTGCATACTTTAATGAATTTGTTCATTTAATGAATTGTTCAATACAAAAACATTGATACAACTTGTGTTGAGAGATTATATTCATTTCTGATATGGTCTTGAAGTTTGATGTAGCATATCTGATAATATTTTATTAATAAATGATACTGGCAGAATACTATTTTGTCTAACATTAAGTTATAGCTTAGAGTGTGCTATTTGAGTTACTATGGGTTCCTTCAGTCCTACCAAAGATGGTGAGTTTAAGTACGAGCTTTTAGATCTTGGGATAAATCAAGTGATGTTTTAATTAAGTATAAAGAGAAGATGCTCATGTCAGGTTTTTTTGTTGAAACTGTGAGAAATTCATATTGAAGCTGTGTACATTACATAGGTAAAAGTAAAAAGGTTAAACAACATCAACTCTTACTGTTTTACAAAATACATTTCATACAAAAATAGCATTTCCTACTTGAGACTTTAATTATTCATTATATAAGATGTACCTGTATAAAGTAGATATTTTCTGTACTGTAGTTATAGTATGTATCTGCTCTCTCAAGAATTTTATTTCTAAGAAAATGGTATTTAATTTTCTGCAATAGATTCTAATATCATTTTAGTTTAATGATCCCCTACCCCCTTCTTAAGAGGTTCAGATATAAATATTTTCTGTGTATTAAAATTTTCATCTTTCCCGCCTGGCTAGCTCTGTCGGTAGCGCACAAGTCTACTGATTGAGGGGCTGTAGGTTCGATTCCAGGGCAGGACATACTTTCTTGGAGCTTAGTCATGAAATAATTTTCTTTGGCCATTCTCTCTCCTACCACTGATTCTAATTGAGTATGCACAGAAGTATGCACCTAGAAGTTGGTTGACAGCTAAATCCAGAGATTTGGCTTTTCCAGAAACAGTGAGTTGGTGGACCGACGGCCATGATATAACCTATACAATGTGTTGCTACAGTGTTAAGCCCAAAAATTCTTTCTGGACATCATAGTTACTAAGACTTAATTTCAAGTAGATTCATCTGGCTCTTGTTAGAATTCCTTAATATCTATTAGAGTTGTTTGGTATTATGATACTGTGTAAGATTATTTTTTAGTTTATTCAATATATAGAAGATATTATTATGTTTATTTCAGTGTAAGATTGATTTTTATTTCACAAGTGAGTTAAGAATGCAACATTTTTCATGAGAAAATATAATATCCTTAAGATAGGCTTTGGTCATTTTGTAACTACGAAATACAATTACTAACAACATCAGGATAAATATTTGTTGCATTCTGTCGGCAAAAATGTTAAAAGAAACTTTGTATGTACTGGTTAGAAAACCTCATAAACCTTAGTTTTAGATAACATTTTGACTATAATTGTGTAGTTTGTGTATTTTCCTGCATGCAAGCCTGCTCTATGCAGAACTTTTAGATTAAAACTTTATATATGTTGATATTTAGACTTAATTGTGAGATTGACGTATATGCAGGTAAAATTCTGTAAGTGAAATGATATAATGGTTTATTGTTTCATGTTATATTTGCTGGTTTACAATTATGTTTTTTGTACCTTTGAAATTTTTTTGCCTATTATTAATAATTATTCACTAAGAATCTTATGCACAAAGTTATCGTAAGTCAATTTCATAAATTTTGCAGTTCAAAGTCAGAAGGATAATAAACTTAAGTATGTTCTGATGTTTAAAATGTATGCAATGTTTTACCAAATTCAATAATATTTGAAATTGATTGGTGAAAGACTGTGTTTAATGTTTCTTGCTTTTGACTTGCGATGATTTTTATCGTAAGATTTGTTGTGAAAAAATATACCAGTACTGGGCAGCATATACATGTATATTTATTACCATTGGTCAACAATACAATATAATGTGATACATGGTGAAAAAATCAGTCATAAGATGTTTGATTATGCAAGTTTGAAATATATATTATTGTTGTATATATTATACAGGTCTCTAATGTATAATATTTTTGTTATATATATTATAGGACATATGTTACTGGGGGAGCAGGAGGTCTTGCTGGTCCTTATAGTTCTATTGATGAAGCTTATCATTACTATGGTATGAAAAATCCATTAGATGTTGAAAATGGAAATGGTAAGCAGTTGTTTTACAGTTTGTTCTTATTGTTATTGTGGGACATAATAAGGGTCTTTGAATTTGATGGTCAAATAACTTGGATCTGTGATCCTTTAACTTGTGTTTATAAAGGTGATGATCCTATTTACTTATGTGTTTTATGATGATGACATCTTCACTTTTTCTGGGATTCCAATTGCTAGTTTTACATCATATGACTTGAAACTGCATAAATGGTAAATGTATTGACTTAAAGTGTGGCTTGATACAATTTTCGTGTGAAATATTTGGAGTCATAACAATAAAAAAGGAAAGGTTCAATTGGTGTTTTTCAGGGAAAGACAGGTAGTATTTATTTTATGTGCTATTTGATGTCATTCAATGATTTATCTGAAAAGAGAAACCAGCAGGGAAAAAGAACATTGGTTTACCTCATTAGTTGTTATTGTAGATCATTTGACTACTGACCCTGTTAATCGCCAATGTTGTTTATACAGTATGACTTCTGCAGAGCAGCCTTCTACAGAGCAAATTCTCCGCTCTGCAACAGCCTTTGATACTCCCCTTTGGTGTAATTGTGATTGTATTTAACCTTTGCTAAACAAAAACCTTTGAACAGTAACACAATTTAGTCCCTACCTGTAGGTGTTGCTCAAGAGAGGTTGCACTATATATGGAAACATAGCATGTTAATATAACATGTTAATATAATCTTGTAGTGATATAAGGTATAACTGGTATATTCTATATGTACAGGTGGAGGAGGAGGTGCTGGTGCTGGGTTACCTAGCCTAAATCTAGGATATAATGATTATGATAGACCACAAGTGAGAGGTTCACCTACACCTAGAGTTACATTTGCTGATGATCCTCCTACTGCGTAAGTTTTATGTTTTTGTATTTTAAGCAGGACTTTTCAATGAAAAAGTATGGCTTATAGTTTGGTGACACCCAAGTGGGTGGTCGGGCGATAGGGCGTCCGGTGTCGTTAACAATTGCATTAAAGTTTTTTGTTAACCATATATTTCTGCCATTTATTGTCAGATGGAAACAAGGAAATTCATATTTCCTTTTTTGTGCTATTCTTGATAGATGAAAAGATGTCCTAGTACAATGAATGTACTATAATACAGTATTATTTATATTCTTTGTTTTTACTGTTTTAATCATTCTTGTGCTATGAATGTTATTTTCATTTATTGAATAAACTCTATCTATCTAAGATCTTTATGAAACTTTATACAATGATAACTATCCATGTAATGTACAGAATAAGAAAGTAACCGCAACTCTACCTGGCTTTATTATGGATTATTTCCCTTAGTATTTTTTTCGTTAAAGTTTTTGATATGTTGGATATCTCTGTTATTTAATCTTGATGAAAATCGGCTTAAATAGGGTTTCCACATTATATTTCTTGTATTATTCTGTACAGGAGAAGACGAGACAGAAGTAAAGAACGTATATCACCATATCAGTTTCCTAGCGACGAAGATAATAGGTCAAGGTCAAGAACTGATACACAGAGCTATGGTGCAGAACTAGAACGTCAAGTGAGACTTTAAACTATTGTCCTTATAGTAGTATCTGCTTGGTGCATGTTTTGTTTTGGCCCCCCCGGCTAGCTCAGTTGGCAGCACCCAAGTCTACTGATCTTGGGGTCGTGTTTGTTTTTGGGGGGCATTCTTTCGTAGAACTTGGTCATAAAATTATTTCTATGGCCATTCTCTCTCCTACCAATAATTAATAACTATGTAGAGCAGTTGTCAGTCACTGATGAAAGTATGCGCTCAGTAGTTGGTTAACAGCTAAATCTAGACATTTAGCCTTTAGCCTTTCCAGGAACAGTGAGTAGGTTGACTTACCATGGTTTTATGACCTATGCTATGTGTTGCTACGAGGTTCAACCCAACAAAAACAATAACAAAGTTTGTTGTGGTGTCAACCAATGTTGTCTGCATTGGAAGACTTAGTATGCAATTTTATTCCAGTTTTTATGGATTTAGCTTTTCACAAATCTTCGAAATTTCAATGGGCATTATAATGATGTCTAAAAGATTAATGTTAATATTTTCTCATTGTAAAAATCCCAAATTTAATTACATATTAAGTTTAGTTAGTTTTTAGAACATATTTTTGGTATGTAGAAATCTATGTTAGTGATATAAGTTTGTTAACTAGTTATAATTTACTTACACTTATAATTAATATTATAGATACAAGAAAAAAGAATGCAGAAGATGAGAGAAAAAGAGGAACAAGATAGGTAAGTTTATATTGATAATGATGATGATGATGTTGATGATGATGATAATGATTATATGAATGACATTGTTGAAAAAGTTCTTGTTTATGATTATGATGAACAACAACAATTATGATGATGATGATGATAATGAAGATGGTATGGTGTTCAGCAGTGTTGATGATGATGTCAATGATGACCTTATTGTTGGTGTGTGTTATGACCATTATCATTATAAAACTCTTATTACTGATGTAATGATAAATTCCTCCCTATAGCCTAACTTTATTGAATTTTCAACATGATAGTAAAGATTTGTAAAATTTTAATCGTCACAAAAGTTACATGCTGTCAGATGACATGAATTCTCTTTTGTCATCATACAATATAATATTATACTAACATGTTATGTAAATGTACTAGAGGAGAAAATATTCATGACTGTATATCATAATTTCTACAACAGATATGAAAGAAAACTAGAAGAAGATATAAAGAATTATAATCCGTTTGGACGTGGAGGTGGTGGAGCTCCTATCAAAGATGAAGGTGGAAATGCCATAGGTAAATTGATTTATCTTGATGTTTAAGGTATTATGATATCAATGCCAAGATTATGTATTTAAAATATTATAGGTTCAATCATTGTTGCAATTGAATAGTTTAACTAACAACAAACAAGTGGGAGTATGCAGTAGGGCTGCAACGATTCGATTCGATACATCAAAACTCGATTGCAAGGGTGCCGATTCGATTTCGATTCGGGACCCGTGAGTTTCGATTCGATACTGACTTTTAAAAGTGTCTACATAGGTTATAACGATAAAAGCAAAGGCGCGCCTAAAAGTCAAAGTATACGTTGACAGTGAAACTGGGTTTCACTTTGTTACATTTCTGTTAAATTTCCATTACGATTTTATGTAGCATGATTGGAAACTATGTTCCAAATATACATTCTATTGTATATGCCACGATCCTCCACCAATTGGGTTGGTGTGATTGAATTTTACCTGTTCTGACAAACTGGAAGATTTTAGGCTCCGCATGAGGCTCCATGAGCAAGCCAAGTTTTGTTGTTAGTTTATTCAAATTTAAATAGTTTTGCATGTACAGTGTATGTTTAACTAATATGTACAATAGTATACCAAGAACTGCATCTTTCTACAATTTCTGATCCATGCTGTCTTTACGTTTTAAGTCGATATTACATTAATAATACATTTTCGCGACCTTTACATTCGTACCCAATCCATTTCGTACTTGAATAAAGCAAATATTAATTATCAGATTTTCGAGTTTTGTGTTATCCAATTTTAGTAACAATTTTATTTAATTAATATTATTTAGTTTTAAGCTCAAATATATGTATAAATGCATATTTGTAGTAAATTGTATTAATAAAAGAATTAAATCGAAAAAAATCGAATAAAAAAAAAATAATCGAATCGACTTTCCGGTGAATCGTTGCAGCACTAGTATGCAGTTAATTCTTCATTACTGTCTGTCTGTCACAGGTCTGTCCAATCTGTCATAGTTAAATTGTTATTGTCATTTTCACAGATAATTTTTAAAATATCACAATAATTTAACCAAATCTGTGAGAAACTTTGGAAACAAAAAAGAATGCATTGATGTTTATACTTAGCTGATTTAAGACATTTTTTTATTTAGATAATCAAATTTTACAGCTGATTTGAGATCTTTACAATGATTATACTGTATATTTACAGCTGATTTGAGATCATTTTAATATACCGGTATATTATCAGCTGATTTGAGATAATTTTAATATACATTTACAGCTGATTTGAGATCATTTTAATACATGTATACTTTTACTGCTGATTTGAGATCATTTTAATATACATTTACAGCTGATTTGAGATCATTTTAATATACATTTACAGCTGATTTGAGATTATTTTAATAAACATTTACAGCTGATTTGAGATCATTTTAATATACATTTACAGCTGATTTGAGATCATTTTAATGCATGTATACTTTTACTGCTGATTTGAGATCATTTTAATATACATTTACAGCTGATTTGAGATTATTTTAATAAACATTAACAGCTGATTTGAGATCATTTTAATATACATTTACAGCTGATTTAAGATCATTTTAATATACAATTACAGCTGATTTGAGATCATTTTAATAAATTATATATTTACAGCCGATTTGAGGTCCTTACAAAGAGGAAATTATCAATCACCAAGGCAACAACAACAGCAACAATTATCACATAGAAGACAATTATCTCCAGACTATTCACCCAGACCATCATCACCTAGAGATGATAAGATAGGACCTCCTCCTATACAGCAAACAGCTCTAGGTGACCCTACACATGCTCGTGGTGGACATGGCATATTTGGTCAACCAAAGGTAATTTTCAGTATTTTACATATCCTCCGAGGTCCTTTTTTTCGTCCCTGTCCTAATTTCGCCACCATTTTTGTTTTGGTTGAGACACCACGAGATTTCAACTGGTGCGCTTGAGTTGCTGTGGGAAAAATGATACTATGCATAGTAATTAACACTCGAGTGATTTCAAGTGCAAATAAGCAGTTGCAATTATCTATTCCTCATGTTTTTACTTATTTCTTTTTAAATCCTTAGGGTGACGAAATATTGACACTGGAGTATATTGTATTTATAATATAATTGTTTTTTACTCTTGTTAACAAGGAAAGTCATGAACTAAACTATGTTTTCAAGCAGAAACAATTTTGAAGACAATGCGTCATTGTATTCTTATCTGTCAGTAGCATCAGAATACATAGGTAAAAACTTTCAGGACTGGTCCTTAATTTAAGCTTGTTGGGACTTCGTTAAATGATATTTTCCTTTGTAAAATCATAGATGGAACATTTAGGATGTTGCAAGTGTTTGAACCTTAACCCATATAGTATAGATAACATGAATTGGGAGAATACTGGGATTTTTTTTTCAATCTTTATCATTTAGTTTCCATTGTTTTTCTGTCATGTTTGATAATAAGATTGTATTATACTTAATGGAATATCTTTTTTTTAAATAAAATTTGGAGAGTCATCAATTATATAAGCACTAAAATAACTCACTCTTAGCTTGTCATACTGTATAGTAGTTAACTAGCAATATTATATATGCAAATCTGCTTCTAAGACTTTAAAGTACTAAATTACAAAAACTTCTATATGCCACACTTATATTTCAATATATGGTAGTTAGTTAAAGCTTAATTTCCTTAACTGTAGAAATCTAATTTTCTACTGTAGTACATATATGTATATACATGTAGCTTCAGAGGTGGATCTAGATAAATGGGATTTCAAAAATGTTATCCAAAGGTAAAGATAAAAAGTGCTTCTTGAGGCCTGTTTTTCAAATTAGTGTAAGTTAGCCATAATACACTTCTGAATCCTGTGACTTATAAAAATTAATTCTGGCTTGTAAAAATTGTACAGTAAAGTTCTGCTATTAAGACCAGCAAAATCGATGGTCTTAATAGCAAAACTGTCTTATTATAGAGACCCTTTTGTTCACAAATTAAGCATTTGGGTCTTAATAATTGTCAAAAAATGCATGGTTTTGAAATAACAAAAGTGGTCTTAATAGCGAAACTTTACTGTATATTGGATTTGTTCATTTAGGTTGAACAAAGCAATATAATTATAAAAGATAATAAATAAGTTTAGTGTAGATAGAAGGGTGGATGTTATGGGAGGGTGAGTTGGTAGGGGAGGAATAGGATGAAGTAAATAAGTAAGGAAAAGGGGGAATGATACGGAGCCCCTAAAAGGACATTTTGAAATACTTTTTTTATTTTCACAACTATTTCGTTATAACGTAATATTATTTCGTTTAAATGAAATATTATTTCGTTTATTTGAAATATTATTTCGATTAAATGAAATAATATTACGTTTAAACAAAATAATTATTTCGTTTTTTCGAAATAATATTATTTCGTTTTTTCGAAATAATTATTTCGTTTTTTTCGAAATAATTATTTCGTTTTTTCGAAATATTATTTCGTTTAAACGTAATATTATTTCGTTTTAACGAAATATTATTTCGTTTAATCGAAATAATTATTTCGTTTTTTCGAAATAATTATTTCGTTTTTTCGAAATAATATTATTACGTTTTTTCGAAATAATTATTTCGTTTTTTCGAAATATTATTTCGATTTAACGAAATAATATTTCGTTTTTTCGAAATAATTTATTCGAAAAAACGTAATAATTATTTCGATTTAACGAAATAATTATTTCGATTTAACGAAATAATATTACATTTAAACGAAATAATATTTCGTATAAACGAAATATTATTTCGTTTTTTCGAAATAATTATTTCGTTTTTTCGAAATAATTATTTCGAAAAAACGAAATATTATTTCGAAAAAACGAAATAATTATTTCGATTAAACGAAATAATATTTCGTTTAAACGAAATAATATTACGTTTAAACGAAATAATATTTCGAAAAAACGAAATAATTATTTCGAAAAAACGAAATAATTATTTAGAAAAAACGAAATAATATTATTTCGAAAAAACGAAATAATTATTTCGTTTAAACGTAATATTATTTCGTTTAATCGAAATAATATTTCGAATAAACGAAATAATATTTCGTTAAAACGAAATAATATTACGTTTAAACGAAATAGTTGTGAAAATAAAAAAAGTATTTCAAAATGTCCTTTTAGGGGCTCCGTAGAATGAGGAGTAAAGGGTCATACTCTATGTCTCCATTACTAGATCTGCCCATAAATATCACATATAGAACTAGAAAAGCTTATTTGTTATTACAGACAGAGGCAGAGAAAGATCAATCAGATAAATATAAAGATGAACTCAGACAGCAGGTAGGTTTTATAGATTTTATATTTTTAGTAAAATTTGTGTACTGAAAAGGCTGCAGCTGTGGTGCAGTCATACAACCAAGAATAGTAAGCCTGGAGGTCTAAGCCTGGTTACTGACTATAGCTCTTTATTTAAAAGTAGACAATTGCTTACAAAAAGATGGAATTACATATTGGTACACCCCAGGACCAATGGTTAGAAAAACTGTCTAAATCATAATTATAATTCTGGCATTTGATAAATTTTACTCAAATTGTTTTAATTTTAAAGTTGGTGACAATCTTATTTGAATTGTTATTGCTGGATATGCTTCATGTAAGAAATAAATGTATGCTTGTCAAGAATGCAAATTTTATTATTTTTTTCCAAAAAATATGCCGATGAAATTTCATGAAGAAAGATTGGTCAAATTTGTCAGAATGTACATGTATATGAAAAACAAATTGAATAAAGTAATTGATGGTGCTTTTCATTGTATTTTGACTAACCATTTTTACTTACCATTCCACTGACTGAGCCAACCTGGTTAATTCAAAAAACAAACTAGAAAGCGATTGATGCCAGTACAAAAAGCTTAAATCTAAATTGAGATTCTTGATGCAATTTAAAGAAAGTTGTGTCTCAAATGAGTAAAATATATTTGTATACAATGTTGGTACAAGTATTTTATTTGGTTGTTTATAGATAGCAGAGAAACGTCGTAGAGCTGAGATGGAGAAAGAAAGAGAACGTATGGAGGAACAGAAAGAAGAGAGAAGATTAGAAGAACAAAGAATTAGAATGCAGAGTGAATATGAAGAAGAACAGAAGAAGATACGAGCCAGAGAAGAAGAAGTGCGTAGACTATATCTATTTTTTTTAATATTATTAGATATATAGAGTCCCCTCAAAAAAATATTTTGACAAATGAAATTTTGAGATCATGAAATTTGATCTAACAATTCATAAAGTAATTTCACTTTCATTAAACTTTTTTCATGTAACATGGTTTAAATCATATGTCGATGAATTAAATAATGCCGATTTTTGTTATTGACATGGAGAACTCTATGCTTTTTTAAATAGTAATTGTGACAATGTATTGTTTTAGGCTCGAAGAAAGAATGAAGAATTAAAGAAACAAGCTGAGGAAAGAAAGAAAGAAGCAGAAAGAAAGAGACGTGAAGCAGACGATGCAAGAATGAGAGAACAACAAGAACAAATGGAACGTGAAAAACGTGAACAACAACAGGTAAATATATCATGTGACACAACATAGGTCATGTGACACAACATTAAGGTCATGTGACACAACATTTAGGTCATGTGGCACAAATCTAGGTAATGCATGAGACCACAATATCCATGTCACGTGACACTATATCTGGGTTGTGTGACACAATATCTAGGTTGTGTGACACCACATCTAGATTGTGTGACGCCATATCTAGATTGTGTGACACCATATCTAGGTTGTGTGACACCATATCTAGGTTGTGTGACATGATATCTGGGTTGTGTGATACAATATCTAGGTTGTGTGACACCATATCTAGATTGTGTGACACCATATCTAGATTGTGTGACACCATATCATGGTTATGTGACACAATATCTAGGTTGTGTGACACCATATCTAGGTTGTGTGACATGATATCTGGGTTGTGTGATACAATATCTATGTTGTGTGACACCATATCTTGGTTGTGTGACACAATATCTAGGTAATATGATGCAATATCTAGGTCCTGTGACACTATATCTTGGCCATTTGACAATAATTATGTGGCATATGATGTAATGTTGAATTAGTTACCCAAAACAAGATTGCAATATGTGTGTGTAGGTGTGAAGTGTTTTCTGTTCAATATTTTGTGTTTTATTTTTTAGTAAAAAGTTTAGTGTTAATGTGTCAAGCTAGAATTGTGCTCCTTTAAATTTTCTGGATTTGTTTGTTATGCTCCTAAAATAAGTTTCTGATTATATAGATTTATATTTTCAGTTATTTTAAACATCTTATAAATTTTGTTTTATTTTTTATTGGGATGGCTTTTTTGCCTGCTGCTTGAAATTCTTACTTTATTTGATGGTTGTGAGACTGCACGTCTTTTACTTTATTTCTAGAAATGATAACAGACTTTACAAAAGGCTTAAATCACATCTGATAGAACTTATATCAATTAGGTGCAAAATACATGTTTTTGTCTGGAATTTACCATGTACTCCATGTATTCATAACAAAATACAAATGACCTGTTTGCATGATTTTTATTGATTGAATAATCTAGCGTAAAAGGGTAAATGTCTATTGGGGATCAAGATTATTTCAGAGAGGTGTCTGCTAGTCTAGACAACAAAATATCATTTGAAATCCTATATATGTGTACATCAATTTGTTAACTAGTTATTTTAGAATCCACAGGACATAGCCCAAAGGGTCCACAGTTTTTCTGGATAAAATTGATAGGCACATTCTTGCTTTAACTCTAAAGGGCCGGTCACATAGGCCAAAATGCATAAATCACACAAAAATCACGCACAAAACTCGAGTCTTACGTGATACATCCGTGATATTCGCGTTTTATCAGCGTTTCTGACGCGGAGCATTCATAGTTGTGAGTGGAACTGCGCCGTATCAGCGTTATGCGCGATTCCAGGTTTTGAACAGTTCAATATTTATCTTCGCGTAAGAGTTTACGCAGTTTTGCGTTGGTTTACGTATTCTTTGCGCAGTTTGCGTAGTTCTTACGCGGAATATGGGCGAATCATGCGTGGAACATCAGCGATCATGCGTCGAAACAGGAATGACTCGTCCTGAAGCCCGTATCCGTTTATATATGCGGAACGGTGTCGAAAGGACGCGACTCAGACACACATTATGCGTAGTTCATGCAGGAATCATGCGCCAATCATACGCAGTTTATCAGTGATAATTCGCAGAATATGCGTGGTTTTCCGCAAAGCTTTCGTTGGGCTCATTCAATTCTGTGCCCCTTTTTGGGCTTATGCATGGTTTATAAGTGCTTTGTCAGTGATTTTTGCGTGATTGATACGTAATTCTTGCGCAATGTATCGGTGATTTTTCATCGCGTAAATCGTAGAAAATGATTAAATCCTCGACAGACAAGCACGCACAACCAAAATTTATGCGTGATTCATGCGTTTTGGCCTATGTGACCGGCCCTTAAGGGGATGTTGCATACTTAATCATATATGCTGGAGATGTTCTGTTTTTTGTAAAGTCTGAAGTCTGTGATAGTTTTGAATGTTAGAATTATTAGAACGTGTTAGATTGTACCATTGATATTATGAATTACAGAGAGAAGAAAGGGATAGAGTTAAATCTCCACCTGTACCTGCAATCAAAGCACAGGTAGATTACATGTGTTGTCATGGATATTTTTACTATTTGGATAACCTCTGTGTTCTTCCTTATACTTATTATACTCACATTTAACCAGAGTTAATAATATTGTTGTTTTTTTTCTAATTGATGTTTTATACTAAGATTAACAGAGTTTGTTAGACATGTTCTCAATTAGTATACTTATTGTAGTTTCTATGTAGTGACTTACAATGCTCTACTATAAAGAAGTCTCTATCCGTGTGGCTTCTACGTTGAAGTTCTTTCAAAAGTAACTTGAAGTTTTTTCTAAGATTTGATTTTAAATTACTCTGACTTAGTCTTTTTCAATTTTCTTTCCTTCTGGTTTATCTTTGCTTAAAGACTTTTGCTTTTGTGTCTTGGTATCATTTATAAGATTTTTCAAACTTTACTAAACTTTATGAAAGATTTAAAGATTTTTTGTCTTGTGTGTCTTAATGGTTTGAATAGCTAATGTCTAATGACCATATAAAGAACATGTATTAGATTTATGACTGCATGGACAGGAAATTTTAAGGGTTTTATCCTTTAGCTAAAGTAACTTACTCCTTTTCTTCTAAGTCTAAACTCAACTGTTTAAAAATTTAACCATTAATAGACAGCAATTCCTTTTCACACATTGAACCATCCTCCTTCAAAATGGTCGTGTAAAGGTATATTCGTTTCATGCACCTCCCCATGGAAGATATTTTAGAGGGGGTACCGTATGGTGATTAGATAGCATATTGTAAGACTTTGAAAAGTTTAAGCACATTTAACTTAATTTTGGGGAATTGTTTGGCCTAGTCAAAACTAGTAATGGGTCAACTCAATGAACGAAAAATGGCTGTTAATTCCATTTTGCATACAATGTCTGATAGACAAAATTGTTAGTTTCCTGTGATACCAAATCGCGGGTTTAGCTCAAGACAGTTGTAACTCCCTATTTATTATATTGAGTTACGACCGTTATCTGCTAAACCTGGAATATATTGAATTTTGTAGAAATAAAATTTGATTAACCACAATTAAGTTAGTGCAGACACATTGAGCTAGAGTAAGAAATTGAATGTTTGTGAAACTAAATACTAGAGTTTTAAGATTAGATGATTCTAACTTTATCAATGTTCTAATTACCCTAACTTTCAGTATTATGAGTACATAGTTTTGTAGAATAGTAGATTATGACTCTGTTATAACTTCTACTTTATAACAACACTTATATAAAACACTAACACACATCTGATTCTCCAAATATTAACTTTTACTGTTGTTTCTTTTTGTTGTCTGTATTTCTGTTGTTTTTGTTGTACTTGTGTTTTAATACCTACGAGAGGGAAGGGGGGGGGGTAAAATTTAAGTCAAGAAAATGAGTGTACTACACTTAGGTGAAAGTTATCAAAATTTAACATGCTGTAAAATAATTTAAGGAACAGTTTTAGCTATAAACTTAAAGTGCCGAAATGATAAAGTTCAGCTATTTTCACTCTTAATTTATGCAATTGAAGAAAATGATGCTTTATTTAGCAGATAGAACCATCATGGCCTTATAAGACCTTTTACTGTATTGTTGTTTGTTTGTATTAATGTTTGTGCCTTGTTTTTTCCCATAACAACAATAAAATTGTTACCTGTATACAATCAATACCAAACCAAATACATGTGATATCAGATGACGCATTGTTGTTGTTATATAATGTGATGTTGTTTTGTATTGTGTTGTGTTGTATGTTATTATATGACATGGCAACATTGAACATGCCTCAATTTTCATGTGAAATCAGTTTGTTCAAACCACAAACGGCCCCCACCACCCAACATTATATATAAACCAGTATATATGCATCTGTATATATAAAATATGTTTTGTATAATAGTATATATGTGTATACAATCAAAATATTTTTTGGGGAGGGAGGGGTGCTCTTAAATGCCTGGTAGCCTGTGGTTTGATCTGTAAGACCTTCAAGAGAGGAAATTTTAATGTTGCCATGGTATATTTGTGTTATGTCTTGTATTAATATATGTTGTGTATGTCTAAATATGTGTTTTCAGTATGGACAATCTAGTAGTTATAATTTAACTGTCTATCAGGTAAAAATATAAGGAAATAGTTCTCATGCATTTTCTATGCTTTTAGTATTAACAGTTTGTGTTGTATGTTTTTTTTAAACTTTCAAAGTTCGAATGATTTCGCAATTACTGACTATGTCCTCTAATTTAAAAATGAAAGCAATGTTTACTCTGCAAGCATAAAACCTATGTATAGGCATTATATGCCTGTTATCCAATCCAATTTATAGAATAAAACATGTATTAAATTAAATTAAATTAAGCATAGAACCCCTCAGCTATTTGTCTGCTCTGTTTTATCTTTAAACACACTATCAGCATCTTTCAATGATTATTTCAACACAAGAAGTCACTTCGAAATTATTCATGTTCTGAAAGTTTAGAAAAATAATATTTCACGAATTTTTTATATATATTTATGTTGGTAAGTTGAATTCTGTTGAAAATTTAATAACTCATTTTGCACAAAAAATGTACAATATCATGGGTGCAAGTTTCAAGCATATGCCTGAAGTTCATTTTTTTCACAACAAATTAGACAATGTTTTGCTATTAAATTATGAAGAAAAATGTTTTCAAATTACAGTTTTCAGGTTTTTCAAAATTTTCTTCTTGCACCCATGCAACATGTCAAATATAATTTGCTAAAGTGCACACTATGTATGTTCTGTTCTGTTCTATTAAATTTTGTGTATTTGGTTTAATTGCACAATAAATTTACAAAATAATGTTTAATTTGCTTAATTGCACGATATAATTACATGTATATCAAATTTTGTATTAATTGCACATTTATGATCAATATAATTTGTAATCATCTAAATTGCACATCATATTTATAAATTTTTGTATATATTTTGTCTATACACATGTATATATTCACATTGCCTATTTCTAGAACTAACTATAGCCTAACTCTATATATCACTCTTCAGACCTCAGATGATCGTGGTGTTTTATCACCGCCCCTCCCAGCACAACGTCGTGGTAGAGATTCACCGTCAGCTGTATCAGTGAAATCACATAGATCACAGGTAGATTAATGTTAGATTCTAATATATTACTAGGATTTTTTTTCTTATATATTTTAATGGCAGATTACAGCTCCTTCTAAAATGTCCTTGGAGTCATGCATTTTTACCCAAATTTGGACTTAATTTGCATTATTCTTCCCGTAGGTATCTATGAAATTGTATAAATTTTCCCATTTTTTCTAAATAAAGTAAGGCCCCCTCACCCTTTCCTCAAACTAAATAAAGTAAGGCCCCTCACCCTTTACTCAAATAATGAAAAAGCCCTAACTCGCTTAATTTTATAGCTGCGGATATAATGACTTCACTTTGGAGGACTGTTTTACTGTTAGTAAAGCCATCTGTTGCAGACAACATCATCACCACTAAGTTGACAAGTCATGGTCCAGTTTATAGAACATTGAATTTAAAGGTCAAGTTTTGAGTGTAGCTGCTTAGCTAGCTTAGCCGTGAGTGCACAAGTCTACTGATCGTGTGGGGGGTAGGGTGATTCCCAGGAAGGCATATTTTTAGTGTGCTATTCATACACTTGATGTGTGTCTAAACTCATTATATTCACTATAACATGTATTTAAAAAGCTTGCTTCCGTACACTTGCTTACATATAATCATAGTATGATGTCATTGAGTATTTATCTTAGATTACTTGTTTCAAGAATTGTATTTTACTTGTAAAAATGTAGTTATATTTACTCACATGTACAAATGTACAAGTGATACAATCAGGGTTGGTAGCACAATTTGTAGAGTGCTTAGATTTCAAATCTAGTGTCCCCAAAGGGGGGAAGTTATACCCTTCCATGAAAATTTGACAATAATGTTAATTTTCATCCATTAATTAGATATATAGAAAGTTTCCAGCCTAATTACAGGGTAGGTGAGTACTGGTTATGAACAAGGGTCCAGGAAAGCTAGTTAGGTGAGCTGTACGCTGTAAAATGATCTAAAATATTGTGTTGACACAGTGTTAAACCCAGTATAAATAGATTAACAAGTGATACAAGAACCAAATTTGATGTATATTATTTACACTCTTAAACACTTATACAAAGCTTGATTTCCACCTTCACAAGGCAACCAGTGATTTAATAACTAGTCTATCATGATAGGTTTAATATTATTTCCATTTGTACACTAAAATTGCTCTTAGAATAGGATTGTAAAATTATTATGGTATGACATTACTGTGATTAAAGTCATTCACTGCAATATGTTTGTTTTTCTATATGGATGAAATTGCAGATAGTGTGAAATGCTCATTACTTACATATCTTATTGTTACAGCCTACCCCAGCTCCAGAGCCATCTTCATCCAACAGACCTAACAGTAAGTATTTGTGTGCCAATGTTGCAGTCTATATTTCTCCTATCAATCTTTCCTTAGAGAAAAAAAGACCCAGTATTTATTTGCTAAATGTTGGTAGAGGCTTACTTTACTTTACTGTCTTTGCCTTTTACCAAATACATTCTTGTTACCTGTTTAAAAAGCCTACTAATCTTAGGTTATTATACATTTAACTGTAAAATACCAAAATATATTTGGATGAGTACACAGCTTTTTGAGTCCAAATATATAGTCCCGTATTGTACAGTAAAATGTATAATAACGATTCTATTATATATCCTTTGTTTACTTTGAAATAATCATCATCACCATCATCCCCAACAAAGCGATCACAGCCATTTGTCTGTCGACATTTTGACATCTCGGCGAAATCAAAACACTTCCTGGTCAGCAAGACGCTTTACCAGCAATTGTAAACAAGTATCTTTATGCAGGAAAAGTTCCTGGTCTTCAACAAACCAGACTAGCATCGTTTAGTGCCCACTTACCCAACCGTCCAATACGAAATAATATATATTTTTTGAATCCAATACAGAAATATATTGGATGGTCATGTGGTACAAATGCAGATTGTCGATTGGTTAGATTTATTAGATATATTATAAAAGAAAGTATTACAAAGAAAGTTTTAAAATGATAGGTTGCATGATGTAGATGGGTGTATGATATAAAAATAATATGTATGATTCTCTTCTTAAGATTTGAATTTGTGTCATGTCCAATGTACAGCCATCTACACAGCCATGTACAGAAATCTTTGACAGTTAACTTGACATTTATACTTTCTGTAGAACAGCTATATCAAATCCCTATGCTGCAGACTATGAAATTACAAGCTAGTTATTCAACATGCGAGTTTTTACCTTATATGCAACAAGTGTAAGAGATGTGTTTTTGGAGGAAGTGTTCTTTGTTTAAGAAACTCTTTATGTATATTTTAGGTTCTGATGTACTTACACAGTTAGCTTCAATGAGAAAACAATTACAAAGTGAAAGAAAGAGAGTGGAAAATGCTCTAGAAAATAGTAAAGTAAGTAAATAATTTAACATACAATGTTCATAGTGGCTGCCCTGTTCTTACAAGCTACCCACACTATCTCAATGGCTGATGTTGCCCTGTTCTTACTAGCTACCAAATATGTCACCAGTGCCTGCACTATGCAGTATGTGCATACTGGACAGTGGACTTATTGCACATGAAGCATGCTCAAAAAGCCAAATAACATAAGCATTCTACTCAATGCATAGAGCTGCATAGTGTTTTATAAACAAAACAGTAAAGAATGTTTTGGTGGGCTAGTAAAACTGGATTTTTTACAAGTCCTACTGAAAAACTACTAATTTTTTGTTGTCGGGCTAGTGCAAATTTCGATCACTGGCTCAGAATGAGACTTCAGTGTGAAACTTTCCCTCGGACACGTTTAACTTCAGGAATTATTTTGTGGTCATTTTTTTTGAAAAAATACATGACTGAATGATCTGTAATTATTGATAAAATTTAAGACATTGGAAATCATGCATTGAACATGAACATTGACTGTCCCAACTCAGGGCTGTCTTAATTAAAGGATCTTCAAACTCTAAATAGAAAACTCTACTTTATCTTTTAAATTTTTATACACTTTTTTGGAATCATCTGTATTGATATGATTCATACATTTTACCATGTTATTATTATTTCAGAATGAACCTGATGTGTTTGATCCAAGAACAATTCAAAGACCTCCACCGTTAGTATATATATATATTTTTTTTTACAATACATAGTCGGGTATCCTCCCAAATTGTGTTATCATGTAACTGATACACACTGTTTTAGTGATAAAGTAATGCCAAGTTTCGAAGTTTATTTGGATACACTCATGTTAATTTGCCCGCAAATGAACATTATTGAATACACTGCTTTACTGGTTTTAAAATGTTTCTTTACAATTTAAAAGGTTTTAGAAAAGTTTATATTTAAGATGAAACAATTCGAAATAAAAAGAAAGTTTGTCCTTCAATAAATTATATATACTCAATAAGTATTATAGCTTGTTAAGGATAACATGAGACATTATTTAAATAGATTATTGTTTAGTTTTGTCTCAAATTATCCTTAACAATCTGTAGAAATCCCTATACCATATATTACATTTATCATTATTGTTATTATACCCCCGCTTCGAAGAAGAGGGGGGTATACTGTTTTACCCTTGTCCGTGCGTGTGTTCGTCCGTGAGTTCGTCCGTTACAAAATTTTCGTCGCAGTTTTCTCAGCAACTATAACATGCAGCAGCCTAATACTTTGCATATTGCTTCATCCCATAGTCCCATGTGGTGTAAAGTAATTTCATGCTCCTTGCTCATCTACTTCCTGTTTGTCGCATATTTTTAGATTTTGGCGGGGGTATCACTAGTGAGCATTAGCTCACAGATTTACTTGTTATTGTTTTTATTATTTTATTATAATTTTATTATGACTTCCAGGGATGTAATAGCCAGGTAAACTTACTCTAAATAAAGCAAACAACCACTGTAGCATGAACTATTGATCTGTTTTAGTATTACATACAATAATTTATGTTTTATTTTTTTGTACATTTATTTTCTGGCTAGGACTTGCTCTATTTTCTCCTTTTTATAGGATTTATATTTCATGAATAACATTAAAATTAATAGAATGGTAATTCTTAGCCAACCCCGATTGCTTAGTCCATTTAAAGGCCATTCTTTTACTTATGCCTGAGTCCCATAAAATCATGGCTTGTTACAGACCCGTATGTGCAGACAGTCATAGGCCATCGGAAGCCTTGCGTATCAAGGTGACGGTACGCACATGGTACAAAACAACACACCCGTACGGAGCCGTAGCTGGAAGATATGCAAGTTTAATCCATACTCGGTCACAATTTTGTTCACGATTCGACTTTTAAACTGATACGTGTATCCTGGGCTCACCTCATGGACCCTGGTAAAAACGTAGAAGTCCTTACGGGTTTGCAAGAGTTCGTACGGGTCCTTGCAGCTTTTTTTATGTTTATGGGACTGTAGCTTTAGTCTGATAGTCTATTGATAATGAATTGCTTGCAAAGCTGATTTGTAAGGCTCAACCCGATGGCTTATTGGTCACATTTCTTAAACTTACCGTTTTGATAACATATTCAGTATTCTATCCAAAAAAAAACAACAATATTTTACTATTTTTATCATGCCTGTTATTGCTCATTTTAAATAAACTTTTCTGCCCATGAGAAATTTCATATCTCTTAATGTATGAAAAAAATCATTGTTATGGTCCATGGTCCCCTAAGCTTTTTTTATGAAGCAGATTATTATGTGTGAACAAAATTTTAATAAAAATAGACTGTTATGATGTCCCAGCATGCTGTTGCAGTTGTTGTTGTTGTCAGTAGAAAGAGAGTCTATATTTCCAAGTGAATGCTTGATAACATGTTATTGTTCACTTAGACTAGGGTAACAGAATGTTTGCATGAATATGAATCCCTTACATGAAAACTATTGTTTGTATTCCTCACAATTAATGTATTAATGCATGCATAAATCATGAAATAAAAACATTCTGAAATTATTTGTAAACATACTTGATTATTTTTATACAAAGTAATTATATTTCAGTTTACCTGATGATTATTGTAAAAGCTGATTATTTTAACTTACTTTGTTATTATTCCATTTTTTTCTATATTTTTAAAAAAAAAAAACTTGAAGTCTAACCCTGAATAAAAGTTGTTGCTTTGTATTACAGCTCTCATCTTGAATGTAATATGTTTAATTAATTGGAAATTTGAACTCACTGCCTGTGTATTGATTATTATTTTTGAAAATTTGAACTCTCAACTTGAATTTAAGATGTTTTTTTTTTAACTTTGAGCTCACACATATAAGACACAAGGAAGTGTCAGAGTAGACAGTGTATAACAACATAACAACAAATTATATGATTGAGATTGTCTAAAAGTTGTCTAAACTGTTGCCTAGTTGATACTATATTTAGATACGGAGTGATGGTTGGCTAGTACATGTATTAACTATTTATTATAGCATACCTTGTTAAATAGCAAGTTTCTTGGTGGGTTTTTTTGTCCCTTTGTATTGGCAGGAGACTGTTTAATTTTTTGTCATTGGTCAATCTACACATTCATGCATATGTTTCCAGGTATGTGACATGATAAGTCCTAGAAAAAAAAATATGATAATTAACATTAATTTCTGAATTTATAACTTGACATCAACTTATTAATTTATAACTTATTACTGAATTCTTTAATATGAACAGCTCTTTGAAACTTCTGTAATTTTTTTATGTATTGTAGATTTTTAGGGATTTTTATTTTTTCAGTTATTTTTAGATTTCAACCATTATCTTTCAATTACTGTAATTGATTTTTCCTTGTGAAATTTAATTGATTTTTTCTCTCTATGTATTGTATTTTTTTTTTACTACATTCATTCTTATGTTTCTTTTGACATTTTTAGCCGGATTTTTCAACGAAATTTTTCAGGCGGGCGGGCGTCCATGTCGTTAACAATTGCGTTAAAGTTTTTAATGTACCATGTATTTCTGCCATTTAAAGTCAGATCTCTACGAAACTTTATACAATGATAACATACCGTGTGATGAACAGAATTAGACAGTAACCGCAACTCTACCTTGCTTAATTATGGATTATTGCCCTTTGTAATTTCGGGTGTCTGGTGTCGTTAACAATTGCGTTAAAGTTTTTAATTTAGCATATATTTCTGCCATTTATTGTCAGATTTTTATGAAACTTCATACAATGATAACATACCATGTGATGAACAGATTAAGACAGTAACCACAACTCTACCTGGCTTAAAAATGGATTATTTCCCTTTGTTTTTTTGCGTTAAAGTTTTCAAATTGTTGGATATCTCTGCCATTTATGGTTTGATGTTTACGAAGTTTCATACAATGATTACATATCATCTGTTGAAAAGAATTAGACAGTAACCGCAACTCTACCTGGCTTAATAATGGATTATTTCCCTTTGTTATTTTTGTGTTAAAGTTTTCAAATTGTTGGATATCTCTGCCATTTATGGTTAGATGTTTATGAAATTTCATGCAATGATTACGTATGATCTGTTGAAAAGAATTAGACAGTAACAACAACTCTACCTGACTTAATAATGGATTATTTCCCTTTGATTTTTTGCGTTAAATTTTTCAAATTGTTGGATATCTCTGCCATTTATGGTTAGATGTTTATGAAATTTCATACAATGATTACATACCATCTGTTGAAAATAATTAGACAGTAACAGCAACTCCACCTGGCTTAATAATGGATTATTTCCCTTTTGTTTTTTGTGTTAAATTTTTCAAATTGTTGGATATCTCTGCCATTTATGGTTTGATGTTTAAGAAGTTTCATACAATGATTACATATCATCTGTTGAAAAGAATTAGACAGTAACAACAACTCTACCTGGCTTAAAAATGGATTATTTCCCTTTGTATTTTTTATGTTAAAGTTTTCAGTATGTTGGATCTCTCCAATAGCAAGTATTCTGGCATTTTCCAGTCATATTTTCCTGCCATTTTGTTTCAACAATTTCACCATTTGCCATACAAGGTTTTTTTAACAAAATTCTCTCGCTAATTTCATATCATTAGCTTTGCATTATTTTCATCCATAGTTTTCATGTCTTATGCCATCTTAGTCAAATACCAACAAAATACTCAGAAAAGATACAATAGGACATATATAATATAGTTAATGAAACTCTTTATTCCTTTAAGATTAATTATTGCCCTTTGCATTCCTTCTAATAAGCAATATATCAAATGACTTTCTTTTGTAACAACGTAAACTTTTTCTCAATGTTCCCATATGCAGAAAAATCCGGCTTTAATGTGGCTCCCACATTATCTTTCTTGTTATTCAATTTACTTAGCTGATCCGAAAACATTAAATATGTTTTTGAAAGAAATCAATTTTTATGAATGAATCAAATTTTTGCACATAATATACCAGAATTTGCCAAGAATCTTTTTGTGTTCAGTATATCTTAAATCAAAAACATACAGAGACCCTTAGCAAATATGGAGTTGTAAAGTATTTAATTTTTAGTTTTTGGCATTCTTTTAGCACATTCTGCTTTAAGATGTATTGTACATTTCTTAAAAATTACATGTTTTTATTGGCATTATGAGTAAAAGCATTCTACTTTTAGACCGAGGTTTGGAGCTAATTTGACAGTTGTCTTATTTTACAGGCTGGGATTGTACAGCGCTTTTCAAATTGCATGACATAGACAATGTTAACAAGTTACTAAACATAATGATTGCATCATGAATATTATACATATAATGAGAAAATGTCATCTGAGTGTGACCCTCATAACAAAACAGCCAGATCTTTAATGAGCGAGTAGGCAGATTGGGTTTTTATCAGACTGGTACACATCATAATAAAAGTGTTAACCAAGGTATATAATCCAAATTCAGAAAGACAGTCAAAGCTGTGTCAACATATCTCAGATTAATATCATATTTTCTAATGGTCATCTTTTTTAAGTACAATATTTTAACTCTGGTACATTAATTCTTTCATTCTCTCTATACAGAAACAGGTTGATATTTGAGAATGCTGTAAACAAGAATGCATCATTACCTCCACAGAGAGCACAGACCACTGATATGGCTAATGCTAGAAATATACAACAATTTAATGAACTGAAAAATAAAAGTAAGTTTTTCTTCCTTGTATAATGAGTGATGGGTGATGAGTATAGCTGTTCTGTTCTATTCAATATCTGTTGTGTTAGTGAAAGCTTTAAAGGCTGATTGGGGACTTAAGAATTTTCAGGACCCAATAAAGCAATTTTTTCTTGTATGAAAAAAATGTTGAAATTCAGAATTTTGAACATTTTGAACTTGCGCCCATATTGTTGTAGTTTTTGTGCTTATACTGATCTAGGGGTAGCAACAAATAGCAAAAATGTATGGAAAAGTCTTTGGTCTCTTTGACCCACAGTCACCGACTCACCGACCCCTTTTTTACATGGCTGCTACATGTTTGTGAGAAACTTTGCGTAATTGCAGGTTGTATTTTTTTTGTAATTTTGAAGCTAGATTAGATTTACATTTTTGCATCTTAACTGCTGCTATTGATGTTGTTTGACCATTTAGATGATTTTATATATACCTGTGTGCGTTTGTGCATTTTTTGTTACATATACTTAGAAATAATTTATTCTGTCTTTCTCAATTTTGATGCATGAACAGATGTATATAAAATCCCCCAAGGTGATGTGTCACCTAAATTGACTCTATTTCTCCATCCTGTTTGTGAAAACAAAGTTTAATACTGAATTGTCCCTTGTGTTTGATCCTTAATACATAATTTATTAAACCTTGACCTGTTTTCTAAACCATAGTTACCATAGATGAACCAGGTAACAATTCTTGCTAATCTGATAATTTGCTTATAACTTTTTTAAAAGCTCCTTTTACATTTAGTAGACTGTAGATCATTATTTGTTAGATTATCATATGGAATTTGCAAAAAAGGGATGAATGGGCACTTTGGTGTTTGAAAGTGAATGCAATATATACATATATATATAAGAGAATGTATCTTAGGTGTCAACATAAAAGGTTGTCCTATTGCCCATAGCAACCTATATTTTGGTTTGGGCAACTTTTCACTGCTAGTAAACATTTGGTTTGGGCAAGTAAAATATATAGCTGGGCAACCTACTGTTAAAGTTATTGTCCAACCCTGTGTCTTAGTAAATTGTACCTTTTTTTAGTCTGATATGTTTCATTTCATGTTTGGAAAGGGTAATTTTTAAGTTTAAGAAAATATGCTCGAATCAAAAGAACTATGGCAGCGATGTGACAGGGATGGATGAAAATCTAACAATTAATTTTCTCAGGCTTTATTAGTAGAATTTTCCATCATCTATGATATCATTTTGTTTTGTTTGGTTTCTGACTTATTTGTTTATGTTATGTTGTTAGCTGACACTGACTCACGGAGAGCTTTCCGTAGTATGTTCCCTGATGCTCCAGTCACTAATACAACATTAGAAACCCAGCAAGATGCCATGATTCGTCAACAGGAGGAACAACTTCGGTCATTGAGGGAGAGAAGTAGGTTTTCATTGTGTTTAAACTCTGAAATTTTTAGTTCTTAGGACTTTGCAAACAGGCCAAAATAGCTGTCTACCTGTCAGAGGTCAGTTAGATCTTGATCAGTGCTCCTTTTCACAAAAATTCTTACGAAAAAAGTTATCATAAGTCAGTTTTATATTATTAGCTGTTCAAATTCAGATTGATAATAAGCATAACTATGATATGATATTCAAAAGGTATACACTATTGTACATAATTCTTTAAAATTTGGTATTCATTAGCCATAAAATAAGCGTATTATTAATGTTTCTTGCTTTTGTCTTACGAAGATTATTTTCGTAAGAATTTTTGTGAACAGCACCACTGATTAGCTGAAAAGAAAAGATATTATTGGCATGGTAATTTTGTACTCTTGCATATGAGCTTGACTTTTGAGGAAGAAATGAAAACTAACGCATGAGTGGAAGTTAATAAGAATTTTGAGACCTGAGGAAGGTTTATTTTCCTATATCAAAACTGCTGAATCTTGGCATTCATGATTTTAAAAGTTTGGAATGTTTGATACCTTAATTGAAACTTGCATAATATATTAATGGATTAATATTACATTAAAATACTTTAAAGGGCTATAATCCTTGATGTGTATTTTTTTTAGTTATACCTCTTTTTCTTCCTGGAAAAGATACCTTCAAAGTTCTTTTCAAAGTGAGAGAATATACTTTTTTGACTTGATTCTACTGTCTGTAGACAAGATACTGAGCAGTCAAGCGTGCTGTCACTAAAGTTTAAGTTAAACAGCTCTAGTCTATCAAGTAGAGACACATTCTATATTGGACATGTCAGACAGCTTTTGGTCTTTAGTAAAGTCCTTTTATTGTAGTTAAAGGAATGATTTCTGTGTGCTTTGAACCAATTTTCCCTTTAGTATCCCATGTACAATGTATATGTCATTTTAAATTTTCTTTATTGTAGCACAATTTTTTATTGCGAATGTGAGAATGCTGTGTATTTGTGTTACTTTGATTAAGCAATGTTGATTTATTCAGTCAGTCAGCATATTCAACATTCTTTGCTGAAGATAGCTAAATTAACTTCTTGTAATTGCCATTCTTAGTAAACATTAGTGACTGCAAATTTAAGTTTATTCAAACTTTATGTTTTAATTTTATAAGGATATCAATGTCTTTCTATAAACTACTTGTGAGTAGTCTCACACTGATCAAAGAGTATAATGAAGCCTTTCCAATAAATTAAACTTCACAATTGCATTGGCTTCTCATCATATAAGTTACTCAATATATGACAATAAGTATAAATTGTACAGTTTATTGTTAGCTGTAGTGACTAGTAGTTTGCTTTAAACTAAATATGGTGACCAGGGTTTGATTCCCTGGTGCAGCAGGTCATTGTCAGTTTTCTTATATATTGGAAATATTGTCAGCAAATACTGGTATAAGGAAATGGTTAGTTGCATCCACTGCCTAATAAGAAGTCAAAAGTGTGGATAAACTGTATACTTGTATTATGAAATGAAAAGCTATGTACAGTTTAAGGACATTAGAAATTTATTTATACAGGATTTCGTCCTACCAGTGCACCTATAAATGCTTTAAGTATGTGAAAAATAGTTAGGATGTGTTTGCTGATATATACATAAAGAATATAGAATAATGCTTTAAATCACAAGATACGGTGTCTGTGACAACCACACATACTAATCTTAATTAACTGGAATTTTCAGCTTTTTTCACAAGACTACTTACTATAATTCTATATGGTTCAGATATGCTTGTACTATAATCAGCTTGTATCACATTCTCTGGGTGGCTTTCTATGTTCTATATACATTATATGTCTGTGTTATGTTATCATATATGGATGTACTGGGGTATATTGGGCTTATCAGGTGTAATGACATTTCTACATGATAATGAAATTTGTAATGTATGTTTGGTTGGTGCTGGTAAGGACAAAAGCATTCTTATTTATTTTGAATGCAATATTATAGGAGAATATTCTAAAATTATTAACTCTAACTACGATTAGCTCTTTGAAACTTATACTTTAAATTTAACATGTTTTGGACTCTTTCTGATCAATGCATGTAACTGAACTCCTACAAGGCCACAGATGAAGCTTTTTTAAAGTTGTTTCATTTACAGCAATGTAATAAATGTTGCACGAGAAGTGAGAATTAAGGCAGAATTCCCATAATAGCTGCTGTCAAACTTCGGGCGATGTCGGGTCATGTCGACAAATTACGTAAGCGGTTTTCGTCGGTGTCGTTATCAATCGATAAAGATCGGATGAACTTTTTTATTGTGTAAATGCCTCATTTTTCAAATATTATTATTATTATTATTGTATTACCTCACAAGAATATTAATTCCCTCAATTATTTGAGAAAATAGGTAGAATTCGTGTAAAAAGTTTAAACCGGAAATTTAAAAATCCAATTCAAATAATGGACGAAAAGATTTGTCCCCTAACAGATTCGTCCCAGAACAAATTCGTAATCAATAAGTTGTTGATGATTAATGCAGTTAGACCGTAAAATACCATTATTTTATCTTTAAATTGTCAATAATGGCGTTTAAAAGTAAAATATATACTGTAAAGATGTGTTTACTTCATATTATGATGGTCACTAGAGTTTTGACATTTTTTCAAAAAGGGGGTTGATGTATTAAAATGGCATTTTGTTTAGTTATCTGTGGTAAAAGTTTTTGTTCTTTGTTTTATTCATTGCCATATGGTTTAAGGTAAATTATTAAATGTGTAACTAGGAGTGCAGAAACTGTTTTCATAGTCAAAAAATAAGGATACGGACTTGTAGTTTTTATAGCTGGTGAAAATCGTCACATTTTCTGTTGGGTCTCCCTATTATTAACTTGGTATGTGTGTAAAAATACCAAGGTAAAGTTATTAAAGTTGATGTATTTGCATTCATTAAAGTATTGTGAATTTTATCAAACAAAATTTATGAAAATAATTAGATTATTTAATTCAATTTTACATTTTAAAGACATATACCCCTTCAAATTTATAGTGTGATTCTTACTTATAACTCAATTTTCAAAAAAATGTTATAAAAAATTTATTTGACGGTAAAAATTTTAAATATTTTGCCAGTGAATCTAGGTTGTGATCCTGATTATAAAGAAAGTAGCAAAAATCTTATTCCTTGATATGTGTATTATGGGTATTCTACCTTAAGGTTTAGGTCCATATTTTTCAGCATAAAATTGCAAATGACCAAACAAAGCAAAAAAACTTCTGTAGAACTTGAAATTTTAACAGCAATTAAAAAACTTATCCCTCTATGTTTTGATGATATAGCGTTGCATCAAAACCCCTTCAAATCTGAATTAGGGACCAGGATAGGGGTCATGTTTCTGGTACGGTTATAATGATGTTAAGTTGACAAAAGAGGAAGAGATTTAAACTACTTACCTTTTGACACATTTGCAATGAACTCCGAGCAATGAAACAACGAAAATCAGCATCCTTCATAGATTCCACAACATTTCACTTTCGCTTATTTTTGTTCATGGAGTTTGACATTTTTAGGGTTAATGTATTTACCAGAAAACCCGAATATTCATGAAAAATCTCGAAAGACACTCATTGGAGTTGTATCTTGGGCTAATAAATCACGTTTTACTTAAAAATACGTGTTTAAATGTTTTAAAATACGTGTTTAAATGTTTTAAAATACTTGTTGCCAATGACATTTGAACAATTTTGATGTGTTAGTATCAATATTAAATAGAAATTCAATTATTAAGACGCGACAAACAATCGTTGTAAGTACAATAAAATGATTTCGTTTGTTAATAAATGTCTTACTAAAATTGTATCAAACAAATGTCAGTAATAATTATTAGTCAAACTATTTTTCCTGCATACACGGGAAATATAAGTCATAATTGATACGAGAGGTTATCGTTTCTTCGATAGCGAACAGTATCCGACCAGGTTTTTCTAGATTATGAAAAAGCTTTATGCTACTGTATACGTCTTTATATTGGCGGGTGCAAATATTGGCGTTTTTTTATGTTTTTATATTGGCGGGGTCAATATTTGGCTGTTGAAGGCTGACCGCCAATATTAACCCATGCTAGTTGTGTGAACCGCCAAAATTAACCCATGCTCGTTGTCTTAGCCGCCAAAATTAAAACGCGAAAATTATTTGTTTTGAAAGGGAGGTTACTCCGAGCATCATTTTCTCGTGATATGGAATTATTGATACTGATTGATGCTTTTAAATCAAGAATGTATAAAATATAATTAAAGACTATCTCATAAATGAATATTAATAACTAAACGTTGTTATTGTTGTTTTCTTAAAACGTTATTTTCTATTAATTGTTTGAATAAGAATCAATTCGGATAAAACGGGCGTTAACCTTGTACTTTGTATGAATGTTTTGGGACATATCAATTAAGGTTTTTCGCCTGTGAAATTCACCCTTTGAGGCTCAAGAATGACATGTAAAATGTTATGAGCGGTTTAAAACCAATAAAATAAAATCTAGTTAAGTAACATCCAAGGTCAGACGTTTAACTTATAAATGTATTTCACATTAAAACTCGCGTTAAAAGTTTTTCTAAACAGGCAGAGTTGAGAGCAATGTCATCATTTTACTTATTATGTCCAACATATTTCACGATGCTTATTACACATTATTTGCAAAATCCAGGAGAAAAAATTGATAAAATTAAGTTCAGCATAAGGTAAGACCGTAACGTAATAGGGAGTTCGTTAACATTCCCTTCAAAATGTCAAAGAATGTGGACATAACAACTCTTTCGAAAGCCAATAATGAAGAATTGAAATGTAAGTCGATGTTTTTTTCATAGGCCTACCGGCGGTAATGCCTCCAATCATAGTTTCTTCAAATAAACATATATTTATGGGTAAAACTTTTTTATATATAGGTTTAATTACATAACACGTTTACGATGCACACCAATTTGATATCTGAAAACTGGTTTAGTAATTAAACATAGAGAATCAAGAAATGCTGTAAATTGTAATGATTGAACATAATTATCATTGGGGCATTACAAATCTACACAGGTGTTTTTAACAGTCGTATAAATCATATCAGTTAATGAAAAATAGCCTGAATTTAATTTAGTCTAGGTCCAAAGAGCGTTGTTGTTTAACAAATAGGTAACTTATTTTAACACACGCAGTACATACACAAGCATAATCTTAGTTCACACATGGTGTGTATTCAGCGAGCAATCTGGATTTGCTTTTATTTTACAATCAAAACGCCTCTAAAACTCTCTATACAATCATACAACATAAAAAATGACATATCCGAAAAATTCATATTCTGTCAAAAACCTGGTCGATTACTGTTCGTTATCGGAGTAACAATTAACCCTTATTAATTATGACTTATACTTATGTGTATACAGGAAAAATAGTTAAACTGATTATTATTACTGACATTTGTTTGAAACAGTTTTATTAAGACAATTATTAACAAACGAAATCATTCTATTGTACTTACAACGATTGTTTGTCGCATCTTAATAATTGAATTTCTATTTAATATTGATACAAACACATCAAAATTGTTCAAATGTCATTGGCAACAAGTATTTTAAAACATTTAAACACATATTTTTAAAGTTAAACGTGATTTATTAGCTCAAGATTCAACTCCAATGAGTGTCTTTCGGGTTTTTCATGAATATTCGGGTTTTTCGGTACATACATTAACCCTAAAAATGTCAAACTCCATGAACAAAAATAAGCAAAAGTGAATTATTGTGAAATCTATGAAGGATGTTGATTTTCGCTGATTCATTGCTCGGAGTTCATTGCAAATGTGTCAAAAGGTAAGCAGTTTAAATCTCTTCCTCTATTGTCAACTTAACATCATTACAGCCGTACCAGAAACTTGACCCCTATCCTGGTCCCTAATTCAGAGTTGAAGGGGTTTTGATGCAATGCTATATCATCAAAGCATAGAGGGATAAGTTCTTTAATTGCTGTTACAATTTCAAGTTCTACAGAAGTTTCTTTGCTTTGTTTGGTCATTTGCAATTTTATGCAGAAAAATATGGACCTAAACGTTAATTCAGCTTTATGCATTTTTTTGCATCAAACATGGTTGATGTACAATATATTGTATTGATGTAAATTCCAAAGAGCTAATTAAAATTAAATCCAAATAGGACTTTATAATGATTATAGATACAGTTATGATATGTCAATCTTGAATTAGGGTTTTCATTTGAAATTGAATTAGCATTTCCTTGTTTTAACATTGAATGAAGTTTAAAATCATAGATCTATGTACAATGGTTAGTTTCAGCTGGAACCCCAGATAGATCTAGGAGTAGACTTAGTGGTATGTTATCTTGCACTGGGTGTAACCCTAATGGTATGTCTGCAGGAAGTTCAGGCTGTTTCATTATATTGTTACATGTTCAAACTATTTTGTTTACCATGTTTATATTTACACTGTGTGTAACTGATACAGTATGTCTGCAGGAAGTTTAGGATATTTCATTATTCTTTTACATATTTGTTCACATGTTTTTATTTGTTATATGTATGTTTATGTTACATTGTTTTCTTGTTTCTTTCCCATATCACTATGTTTTCTGATAATTTATTAGACGTCTTGAGTTCTTTATTGAAAACCCAGGTCGATAGCGCAGTTGGTAGCGCGCCGGGATTTGGAATCTCGTGCCCGAGGAGGTGCGGATTCGACCCAGGGAGGTTATACCCTTCCATAAAAATTTGACAATAATGTCGATTTTCCTCCATTGATTAGATAATATGGAGAAGTTTCTGGCCTTGTGGAAGGGTAGGTGAGTACTGGTTATAGACAATGGTCTAGGAAAGCTTAGGTGCTCTGGACGACGTAAAATGACCTAAATAGTGTTGACATGGCGTTAACTCCAAATAAATAAATCTTTATTGAAACTGTTCAAAAAATAGAAAATTGTCAAATTTTACAAACCACTGTAATAGCATTGATACAATATTCAATGAAAGATACTTCATAATACTCACTGAGTAAATGACATTCATGCTCTGAAAGTAAAGTAAAAATTTATCAGTAAGTTGTAGATTTTATTGGAGATTCAATTTATTCTAAAGGAATTCAAGAATAGAATTTTTTATTTGTTCTTTAGTGTCACACTATATTTAGAACATCTTTATTCACATATATTAATACAAAATGTAATCATTTTTGAATTGTATATTTATTATTCTGTAAGTCTTTAGTTACTACTTCATCTGAGCTTTGGCATTAAGATGTTAACTGTGCTCAAACTTTCATCAAAACTCTGTGCACTCATGTGAGCAGTAAAAAACCATTTTTGCTCCTTTGTATTATTGTAGTTACTATTGCTATGGTTTGAAGATTTGTGGTAAATCTATGAATATATGCAACAGTCTATTGTAAAATTAATTGCATTAGAATATAAATATGTTTCTTGAGATATAGGCCATCAGCTATAGCCACATGTATCAATTACATTTATGGTTATTTAGAAGTAAATTCACAGCATATATGATATTTATATATTTATTCACACACTGTTCAGTATTGGACTGGAAATCTTTAGCTTGGTTATAGTGCACTGCTTTTATCTCGTATACAGCTGATTACGGGAAATATGTATTCAATAAATGGACGATAAATTACTGTATTTGCAGGGTCCCCAATTGAGTCACATAAAAATTACAATGATAAGTGAACATTTTCAGAACTGGTCCTGAAGTTTCAGATTTTTGAAAGTGGACAAGAGTTGAAAGTATCTTATAAATGACCATATTTGGGACCCTGTGATATTTTCACATTTAAGTATTGTAAGACTAACCATAAACTAACTTATAAGAATTATTTTTACCCTAAATACAATATATACCTAATTAATCTGAACCTGAAGTTATAAATGTAACTATTGAAACCTCCACAGAAAACAGTCAGTGCTTGCATTATACTGTTCAAAGATCTTTAGTAAAATTAGATCAAGTATACTGCTCCCAGAGCAAAATTGCACTCAACTCAAATGAGTTTTTGAGCTCTAAGTTGCTTCTCAATTATCAAGTTTGAACCTAAGTAGTTTCATAACTTCAAGTCCTTGGCTCCTTATTATTTATGGTTGTACAACAATGTATTGCCATACGTATAAATATATCTATATATACTTAAGACAAAATTTGGTTGTGGGACATTTATAATACTGGTCCTTAAGTGTATTAATTAGGTATTTTTTGTATTTTAATATTGTGGTATATCTTGCCTATTACTTTATGATTATATTTTAGATATAAGTTTTAATATATATTTAAATCTTGAGTTATTTGGTTATCCAATCAGCTGTGTACTATTACTAACCATGCACTCTTTCTTATTTTACATCAGATGTATATGACCCAGCACCATCAAATATGAGTTATGGGCGTCGCCCGGGTAACATCAGTGCTAGATCACAACTAGCATCCAACAGTGCATTTATAGGTTTGTTTCTATATGTGTGTATTGTGTGTCTTGTCTTAGTTCCCTTACCTCTGTGTTGTCTTGTTTAGTATCCTTATTTCTTGTGTTCTTGCTGTGTTTTAGCAATTTGTAGGCATGGCTTAATTTCTAAAAGTGGGTGTGGTTTAATTTGTGATTTTTTAGAAGGAGTGGCTTAACATTTTTTCTGCATGACTTGAGTTTGATTTATTTATAAGTACTACATGTTTTGCTTTGTTTTATGTTTAAATATTGCTAACAATATTATTTAGCATGTCATGGATGTTTTGTTTAATGGTCAAAGATAATACTTGTGTCAGAATTAAACTTTGGTGATATAATAAAGTGAAGCTGTGTTCAATAATATTAAACATATACCAATAACTATACCATATTAGTGTGTCAAAGTATTGATATACAATATGTAACCAGTACAAATTCATTGCTTGTATGTATAAGTACCAGCTCCGCAGAAAAATGTTGCTGGATGACATGGAAACTACAAGTACTATGCTTCAATATGTAAAAACTGACTCTTGGGAAAGCACAAAAGTCTAGTATTTTTTTGGTGCTAATACCAACATGCATTTTATTAAAGCCTTCAAAATTCCTATGTTGGAAATGAAAGCATTGGATACTGATGTAATATATCACACCATTAAGAGCTTAGTTTTGTGTCTATAAATCACAGAGACCAGATATGTGGTGGGTGATACTGTTGAGCTTAAGATAAATTAAGAACCAAGAGATTGATGTTGAGAACTTATGAACATTAACTGTCTGAATGTGTTTTCTGCCCATCCATCCTCTGTCACCTCCTTCCAAAAATAGCTTAGTATGACCATATCATAGACTCAGCGCAAAACGGTCCTAACTGACTTTTTTAACTTGATTTACGATCGTTTTGTGCTAAGCCTGTGATATATAAACAAAATATCAATGATGGTAGATAAAAAACCTATGTTTGTGGCAAGACAGTTTTAAATATTCATTAAAAATGGCCATTGTATGTTGAAGAGAAATACTTAAGCATTCAATCATCTAACATTCAGAAATATTTTGTTTACTTGAAAAAAAAAAGCTTAGCAATACTTGCTTTTATATCAAGTTAAAGTGGCTGAATGTTTTCTGGACTAGTTCTGAAGTTAAGGCCTATAAAAGCATTGCAAATGTCACAAAATTTAGGAATATAGGACTTTGATAATTTTGAGTTTTCACCCATGCAAGTACTTCTTCAATCTCTGCTTGCCTTACAACTTTTATTATGCATGCTTATGCTGCTCACTTTAATATGGTCATTCTAATATGGATTGTGAGAATTAAGTGTGTTTTTACTAATATTTTCCTGCATTTTAGTGTGTTTTTCCTTTCTTTTCTGCATTATAGTTTTGCATGTTTTCTTATATTTCTTTAATATTTTCATTAAAATGATAATGAATAATTTTTAATTTATATGTTTTATTTTGTTTGAAGTAGAATTGCATGTATGAAAGGTATACTTCTCCTTAGTTCACAATAAGTTCATTTTATGATGAAAGTCAGAGGTCGTGGAATCTATCATTCTGAGACCAAAAAGTTGCCATCATGATGCATAATGAAAAAACTGCATGGTTCAGAAGCCCAATTATTGTAGTTCTTCATTTAAATATTCTTACAAAATTATAGTCCGGCCAACACCAAGGATGACCTTGCACGAGATGATGTAGAAAATGTTATTCAATTTATTGGTAGACATGGTCTTACTGATTCCAAATCCGATTGATGCCACTTTGTCATCCTTGGGCAACTCCCAGAATCCAAGATGGTGACCAAGATGGCGGCTAGAGGCTAAATTATACATGCAAAATGTATTTTTACACATTATGGTCTTAAAATGAACGCCAAAAGTGATTTCAACATTTACAGATCGAGTTGGTTAAACTTTGTTATTCTTATACAAACTTTTAAATTCAAAATGGCGGACAAAATGGCGGCAAAAATGGCGGATAAAGGCTATTTTCCCAGTATCTAAAGAACAAACTGGCAGAAAGAGACTGAGTGCTTTAGAAATTTATTTACTTATAGAATAGTTCATGTTATTAAAGAAACCGATTGATTTCACTTAGTAATAACTTATTATTAACAATTATAAATCCAAAATGGCGGCTAAAATGGCCGATATAATCTAATAGTTCAGTATATAATATACGAGTACATAAATGGACGGAAACAAACACATTTGGGTTTAAGTTTCAATGTTTGTTATATGATTTTTTGAATCTTTATAAACTCTCAAGTTTGTAAAACTAGTTAATCCCACCTGATAATCTAGCAACTCAAGATTCAAGGTGGGGTCAAAGATTACGATTACAAAGCAAATTCAACCAGTTTTATTTTTTTAGCAATAATGTATTGTAAATAATGAAGTGTTTTCATAATGGCTTAGTTATTGGGCTGAAAACAGTCATATTAGCCTTCGCCTGTGGCCTCGGTTAATAATGACTGTCTTCAGCCGAATACAGGCCGTTATGGAAACACTTAATTCACAATTGTCGCAGATAGGGTCCCAATAAAAAACGCTCAGATTGTACCAACATTCAAAATGGCGGCATTTTTGTGGAAGAAAAAAAGACGGCCTTCATGAGAAAACTCGGTCACTATGAGATTCGGAAGCAATCAAAATGCCTGAATCTCATAAAAGCCGAGGTTTAAATGAAATGAAAATTTTATAAATAATTCGAGGGTTGCCCGCAAGATACTAGGTCTTCAACGCAATGTACTTATTACAGTCTTGCTGGCAACCCTCGAATAGTGATGGACAAACTAATTTAATTTCCAAAATATAAGCCATTTAAATAAAGAAAAAACGGGAAAATAAAATTGGGTTAATATACAATTTACAGTAGACAATTTAATTTAGGATTATTATAAAGTGCTATCGTTTTGTTTAAGATTGCAATATGTGTGGATATTTGAAAAGCTTATAATCCTTTTAGTTGAAATATTTCGATGCAGTGAAAATGAACTGAAACTGTCAATAGCTAAGTAAACATGTGCCAAAAAAACGAGGAAGAAACTAATTGACTAAGCTCTATCAATATCATTACACAAACAACGATACAGTCTGACTTGACTAAACTTGACTTAATTAGAATATGTGCATAAATGTTTAAGTTTGCATCTGTCTAATAATATTACATGACGATAGCACAATTTCTCTGGTCGTTTTGTATGGTGATTACAACATGTTCAAGTGACGACACAAATTATTGTTGACAGAGTATTTTGAACTCAACACTCTAAGCATATGCAATGGTAAACTAAACATATTAATGATTATTACCTTTAGAAAGTATCCAAGAGGGTACTAGCTAATGGCCAATAGATATCATAAATGTCTTCACTTTTGATGTAGGATATGTGAACTAGCTTTAAAAGCATATTTTACACCCATGCTAATAGTGTACCTTCTTTACATTGCCAAAACCTGACTGACTTGTAACATTACATTTTTGACGAATGTCAGTTGACCGCATTGTTATAGTGTCACTCCAAAAAAATAGATATCTCAAAAGAGTATCAGCACACCAATATCGTCAGATATTTTTGGTGCTCAGCAAATTGCAGCATAAATGATCATTTGTTGAACAATTTTGTTGTCTGTGCTTCTCGTACTAAGTCTTAAAGGTTTATGCGATTAAACATATATGTAATGTTACCAAAAAATGAAGAATCACAATATATTACAATGCATCGTCTATAATGTTTGGAGTGGAACATATTTAAATATTACATACGAGATCGACAAGTTGTCTCAACGTACCATCCTTCTTTGGGGGAGTCTTTGCAGTTGATAGTGAATATACTCCAAATGTGTTTAGTAATCAGACATGTTTAAACTTTTGGCACTTATGCATCAGATCTGTTATGTGTTCTTTCAAGATATTTAGTGTTAAGTGAAACAATACATTTTTAAATTTTCTACTTTGCCATGTTTTGTAATTAATGAATCCCTTAAAACCACCATCTTGCACAGTGTAACACTATTTGCTAAATCATGAGCTAGACACTGGGTTCAAATAGCAGTGTATACGCTTATAATAAGAATTGGCATCTACGCCACGTAATTTCTCTCAATCCTTGTAAATAAAATCAAATTCTACTACACACTTTTGATGGAAATGTGCTTTTGTTATTTCTCCATTTTTTATCAATGGCCAGAGTAATTTACAATGAAATAAAGAACATTCAGTTGTGATATCTGATGTCTAGATCGGACTTGAAATGATCCTATTGCAATTTCTTTTATTTACTATCAAAATGTGTAACAATGTCAACAGAATTTCTATCAATTGCTTTGGCATTAATATACTCTTGAAAGATAATAGAACATGCACACAATACTTACAATGTCATTAGTTCTTTTTCTTTTTTATAACCTCCTTTAAATACATATTGATTATTATTGAAGTGGCAAACATATTGGGAAAGCGGTCGCTATTCTAAGGATATCACAACATTTGTTGTTCAATGAATTAAATATTATCAGAATAGTGTCTCTAAATTGCCATCTTAGAAACAATTTGCTTCCAGAGTCAACTGACAAGCTAACAAGTATCAACGGTTTGATATTCGCAAGACCAAGAGATATAAAAATCTAAACATAATGTTGTATACCCATTCGTTAGGAGTTATGTCTTTCAATTTGAATTGAAATTAATTTTAAACTCTAATCATTCATTTTGACTACCATCTTAAATTCTTGAAGTTATCCAAGAATACCAATATGGCATCAATCGGTTACATAAACAAAAAAGGATTAACTACGAAATAAAATGTATGGAAATCATTTTGTATACCCCAGTCTATGACTTAGCTCATTGTGGTTGATATATACCCGACAGCTAGTTATTTACGCCATTATAGCCGCCATCTTGGAGTTTGGAAATTGCCCAATGATGCCAGTGTGGCATCAACCAGTTTTATAAACTAAACTCAAGAGTATTTCTTACAAAAATGCATTAAAACTTTTTTGAAATGCCTTTATGTACGATCCTGCTCATTGTGGTTGATATTCCCGACAAATGTAGCTTTTATCCGCCTTTTTGTCCGCCATCTTGGATTGGATGATAAACGAGGGGTACCAAAATTGCAAAAAAAAAATAAAATTGCAGATTATGTTAGACTAATTTCAGCAATTTAAAATTAGACTGTGATAAGGATGGATTTATTATACATTAATCAGCTTTCATCCGCCATTTTGTCCACCATCTTGAATTTTGTGAGTTGCCTTAGAGTGCCGAAGTGACATCATCCAGTTTCGTAAACTACGATGTTTTAGCTTCAGGAAAATGCAATAACATTTTTTACATCCTTCCATGCACGGTTCAATTGATTTGTGTAGTTCATATACCGGACTAATATATACCCGACAGTTAGTTATTTACGCCATTCTAGCCGCCATCTTGGATTTTGGAAATTGCCCAATGATGCCAGTGTGGCATCAACCAGTTTTATAAACTAAACTCAAGAGTTATTACTTCAAAAAATGCGTTAAAACTTTTTTTGAAATGCATCTATGTACGATTCTGCTCATTAGGGTTGATATTCCCGACAAATGTAGCTTTTATCCGCCATTTTGTTCGCCATCTTGGATTGGATAATAAACGAGGGATATAAAAATTGCATGAATTAAAATAGCAGATAATGTTAGACTAATTTCAGCTATTTAAATGATCAGACTGTGGTAAAGATGGATTTATTATACAATAATCAGCTTTCATCCGCCATTTTGTCCGCCATCTTGAATTTTGGGAGTTGCCCAAGAGTGCCGAAGTGGCATCATCCAGTTTCGTAAACTACAATGTCTTAGCTTCAAGAAAATGCAAAAACATTTTCTACATCATTTCATGCACGGTTCAGTCGATTTTTGTAGTTTATATACCGGACTATTATGGCATCCAAGGTTCTCAGCCAATGCTCTTGCCAAGATGTTTTGTCATTTATTTAAACTGGCACTGACCTGCATTAGATGTAGGTCCATGATTAGTAAATTACTTCATTTGATGTATTTTGTCAGTCGCGAGCACTGTTATAACTGCACTAGAAATCTTAGAAATAAATGCTACATAATTTATAAATTTGCTTTATTTAATATCAAAGCTTAAGTATTAAATATTGGAACTCTGTATAATGATTTATTGTTCACCAAGTGTGATCTGAATTTTAAAATATATATTTGTAAGTATGCTTTTTAATGGAGTTTTGTAAGTTCCAAATCAAATCTATTGGCCAACATAAGTGTAATGTTATAATGTATTATGTTCATATTTTGGCTATAAACAATATATATATTTTTCTTTACAGATGTTGAAGGTATAAATCATTTCCCTGAAGACTTTGAAGATATGGCTGGTGCTAGAAATGATTCGGCCAGAGCAAGACGTAGAGCTGGTTACAGTCCTAGGGTAAGTGGGGCTGAGAGTACTGAAGTTCTTAGTTGCTTGCAAATTCTAGTGATAGCGCCAAACTAGCTCAGTTGATAGCACCCAAGTCTACTAATGGAGGGGTCGTGGGTTTGATTCCGGGGCATGGCATACTTTCGAGGAGCAAGTTGAAATAAAGTCAACTCACAAAATTTTACATGTCTAATTTTTTGTTAAATTCGAGCCCTGGTAAAGTATGTTTTTATATTTCTTACTACTGAATTAGTAAGGGTCATACAGTAGTTTCACTATGAAGTAATTTTGTTTACCAGTACTATTCTTGGTGTATAAATGTATGTTGATTTTGTGACTTAAATATCAACAAAGTCTGTGCTGATTGTAGTGGTTGAAGTTGACCATTTCAGTATCAAGACCATCAAATTTGTTGAAATTCTAATGAAGTATTCATGTATACCATAATTCATTAAACATGTATATACATATATTACAGGTTCCAAGTGGTATGGGTTCTCAAGCCAGTCTTGATGTTGATCGTATACAAAGAAAAAATGAAGAGAGATTGAGAAGACTGAATCAGATGTCTAGTATGTACATTGTTTATATAATAACCTTAAACTGGTCTATCTTGTGTTTAAAGTGTTATACCCCTTTCTCTACAAAATGGCCACCACTGCATATGAAACTAGTGTTTTAATAAGATAAAATGAGTTTCACTGTTTGTCTTAGTATGATACCATTTGGGTTATTGGGTTTGAAGGGGGCATTGTGCCCCCTCGTCACAATAAAAAATGATTTGCCAATTTTTTAACATAGCCTAGATATTTTGTTTTATAGTAATTGACAAAATGATCAAGTAGTCTGACTTTATGAAATGAGTAATTTTCATCAGTCCAAATTTAAAAGTAAAACATTTGTCATTGAACTGTCTAACATGCCCTGTCACAAATTTCAGTCGGCATGAGCTCCGTGCTTGTGAAATGAGACAATGATTGTAGTACATGATTGTGTAAAATGGATCTAAAATGATTAAATATGATAATATATATACTTTCAGCTGGTGATGATGTATCTATGGGAGATCCAGATGATATATTGGATAGATTTATGGCTAAACAAAGATATAACAGGTATAGTAAAATATGGGATAGTTAGTTACATAGTGAAACCCTCTCTTTCTGTCAACAGTCTTATCAGCAATAGGTTGTTAAACTGAGACAAGAAATACAAATATTCTTTTAGCTTGTTCGCATTGACTTAAGATATAACATACAATTCTTCATATTATTGTATTCCTAAATAGACTATATCCGGAATTCAAATATTTGGGTTTTCCCGTCCGGTACAAACAAACTTTCCCTGTTACAATGAAAACATGTGTACAAAGAACAATAGGATTTAAACCATAGTTCGTGCTATTAAGCAATAATGTGTAGACAACTTTGTTTGTACCGCTTGTGCACGCACGAAAAAACCCATAAATTTGAATTCCAGATTAGGTTTATTGAGTCGACATTATTGACCCTATAAATAGAAGTGCATTGAAAGCAAAAATAAAACACTCTGACTGTACGTTATTTGCCTCCATAGGAGTTCTGCTGCAGTATAATCTTCAAACCTTGAAGTTTTTTTTGTAGAGGGTTCACTTTGGTGTAAAATTAATTTCTTTTAGGTCAACATGAACAAGCTATACATATTTTTACTTCTGTAAACTGAAAGGGTGGCTGCTGATATGTTATTTCCTATCTTTGGGTTGGATTCTGTTCTTTTTGCTTATGATAGAGCTTTTTGTTGATTTTTATCGATTTGAAGGAAAAAAATGACATGATTTATCTACTTAAGTATACTGTCCATGTATTTTGCTTTAACAGACTTTTAAACTTGTTTGTCTCTAATAAGTATTATTTCCCTTTAATGCTTTGTATTGAAAACTTTTTAACTGTTTCGAAATAATGACCACAACTATATCTAATTCTAAAAGTATTAATGGGTTAATTCAAAACTAGTCTAACTACTTCTAAATAAAGAAAGAATGTACTATAGTTTTGAACTGATTCATCAGAAAGTTTAAGTCAGTTGTACTTTGTGCCTGATAAATGCTCAAAACATCAGTTTGTCTTATATTGATTAAGGCTAGGATGTTTTGTAGACAGGTCTTTAAGCTCAACTTTTCATCATCACTTCTTCTACCTTACTATCAAGGCCCATAATGCCTCACTATAATATTTATATGACTATTAAAACTCATTACACTGATTCCTAAGAACTGAGAAAAGTCCAGTGCGCTGTCTTACGGACAGCTCTTGTTTATTACAGCTGATTCTTTCTCATTTAAAATCAATGGTATTATTAAACTACTATTCTTTAAAGTTGCATATTTATAAAAATAGGTTTTACATAAATTAATAGTGTTAATTAATTAATAAAGCTGTATCACATATTATTAGATTGAAAGGTTATACTAATTAATAAATAAAAATAAGACAATTAAATATTTTGAGTTCATTCAATGTTATTCACATTTTTATGGTATACTATATATAGGGGTATATACAGCAGGTATAATTTATTATATTTATTTTATATATTCTTTATAAAAGCTCAACTTGGAATGTGTTCTGATACTTTTATTAGTCTTGTCTTTAGATGTTTGATTGCTAGTTTTATACCCCCATAAATAAGTTTAAGGGGTGTCTAGGGGCTGAGATTTTTGTGAGCTGGGGGATTCTTATTGAAATCTCTTTAAAAAAGCATTATATTAAAGTATATGTGGTTAACATTGTAAAATGTTAATCAAATTTGAAATAAGACCACACTGGGGTCTATTATTTGTGGGGGTATATACAGTACTCTTCAAAAGTTGTTAGACTATTGAAATTTCTATCAATAACTTCACTATAAATAAATTTACTCATGTAACATAGTTTCAATCATATGTTGATATTTTTATTAATGATAATTTTGGAATTAGCTCAAATGACTCTTTTGTTTCTTTTTTCATGGATAAAAGTGAATTGGCTTATCTTAAAAACATAATTTTGTCCAAGAACTTTTGGAGGGCACTGTAAATCACCTTTAATGATAACTACACTGGAATCTCAACTTGAACTACCCTTTTTCTTAGACTAACCTGCTAGTATGATCAATATTTTGTTATATATTCTATGGTCTTTCACCCTGAACAGATGACCAAGAACAAAGTCTCAATATACATGTAGAATAAAATCTGTTCTGCAAGTGACCTAACTTGTCCGCTATTGAGACCATCTAGCTAATAATACCACTTTTTGAAAAACTTTTGGTCGACTAAATAGAGGGGTTCCAGTGAAGTTTATTAAAGATGTTCTTATATCTCAGAACTTTCAGAATTAGGATATTTACAGAACTATAAATTTTCAAGTCTTTTTACTTGTTTTTCTAAAATGTATCGGTATGTGTATACATAATTACATGGGTGAAAGTTTTCATGATTGGTGTAGATATTTAAGAATTTTTGGTACTTTTACTGTGTAAAAGTTGCTGGAATCATAAAAAAGATGAATTTCAGGATTTTGAAAATTTCATACTTTCATCCATGTTATTGCAATACTGAGATGGTCTCTGAGTCTTATTCTTCCTATACTAACATGAAAATTTTACTCATGTTTGGCCTTTAGTATTGAGAATAGATAACAGTTGCATCAAGTACCTGATAAAATGTGAACCACCATACCAGGGTTTGGCACTAACTGTATTTACCAGGGATCCAAAAGGAATCCCTAGTCAGTTAATCGGGGATTCCTCCATAACATAAGGGATTCCTCCAATAAGAGAAAAAAGGATACAGATTTTCAGTTACTATGGCAACTGGTATCCCCTCATAATCCCAGGACACTGTGAGTGTTGATCCCTGCACCATACTGGTTAGGCCTGTCTCTATTGCTATTTCCTAAATGGTTGATACTCTCCTTGAGCAAAGTTGTGGCAGTGTTAACCTCGAGCTGTAGTTTCTAATGTTACATAAATAGATTGTACAAGATTCTCAAAAGCTCTCCCTCATCATAATCTAAAATTCAGTAGGTTACATCTGCTATAAATATTTTTTTTTAAAACTGCAAAAAATATGTGATACGCCAAGCGTTGTTATACACAGAGCACTGGTCTGGTTGCTCTATATCATAATTGGTTACAAAACAGTGAAGTTGTTATGATAACTAACTAAGCAACAAATTGGTGTTATGTGTGTTAGTTTCTCCCTTATTCTTGTCTTGACATATCTCTGTCATCTTTACTTCAAAATTTACTGAAATGAAATGTAGTATGCATGTTTTTAAACAGTTTGTCTAAAAAATAGCACATTCTTATCCTCTAAGTGTAATCAGAAATCACCAGAGAGTATTTGTATACCCATAGATGAAAATGCAGTGAATAAAAACTGGATTCAAATTTTGAGTTCCAATTCTTGAGTTTTCTTTGATGTTTTGCAGTATGGCGGTAGTATGTTTATGTAACTTGTATCATATTTGATAACTTTAGGAAATCAATAGATGTCTGCTCCATTTGTTCACCAACAAATAAAAAGTCTATCTCTTACGATGTGATACATGAATACCCCAGTATGGAAGGGTAAGAATGTAAGGAATATCCTTGCACTATTCAACTAAAAATATTATACTGGTCTAACACACACGAAATAGCTTAGTGCCAAGCACATGATACCGCTTTTGGCACTATTCAGTAAAAAATTGGCTTTTTCAAACAAATTAAATGTACAATATTATGATAATTTTGCTTAATTAATTTCTGCTGGCCTTTTAACATTTATATTTCTTTTATTCAAATAGTCATTATAGAGCAGACACCTTTTCCCTTTAAGAAATTAACCTTCAAACTACACATTTAACAAGAAGCTATTTTTTTAATACTTTCATACTTTGGTATAATCAAGTATCATGTAGAACAGAGAATTTTGTTTTAGTATAGATACATTCTAGTCATTCTAACATATAAAAATCTTCTATCAAAAGCACAGTGGTCCAGTGGTAGGACGCGCGCTTAGGGATCGAGAAGTGCCGGGTTCGATCCCCTATAGGGCACTAATTTCCTTGAGCAAGAAATTTACCTAGAATTGTTCCACTCCACCCAGGTGTAAATGGGTACTGTGAGGGATCCCCTACCTGAGGGGATTTCTATGATCAGGAGTTATTGTACAAGATTGTGAAGTTGTCTGAACATGTATATGGAAGCAGACTTTAAACCACACTTTAACTAACTTTAAGGTTATCAGAATGAAAGAGTCCCCAATTAAAATGATACAATTTTTTACTAGATATATGATTAAATCAAAGTGGGTGGACTCAATAATGCTGGAAGATTGTGGTCAGAAATGAAAAGGCTAATTGCTCTAGTAGCTTTTGATTAGAACATTGAACTATGATTTGCTTCTAGTGGAAGGATAGGCATATAATGATAAAGAAAAGTCCAGATAATCTCGTTAGTTAGGACAGTGACAGAATAAAAAAATCAATCAATCAATCAAATCTGGGTTTATTTATCATCTGCTGCCAGTATCCAAGGAACTGGGGTAGGCAGCAGGCGGCTAGATCTTCTGCTTAAAAATGATTTTGAGTAATTATGTGTAAAAAGGTTGTTTGTCTCTTGTCAGTGCCGGTAGAAAAAACAAAATATGTTGCGTCACAGAATAATTTTTTGTTTGTTGGTACATTGTAAGGTCATTTCGACTTGCAGTAGTTTCACTTATAATATTACAAATATATTAGGGTACTAAAGTAATCAACCATTCCAGGTTGGGCTATGTTTATTGAAGTGAGATATGTCCGTATATAGATTGTTTGGCTATATATAGAACTTGTATGATATGTACTATGTAGGTTGTAATGACATTTTAGTAAAGCTAGTATGAATGGTGTGAATTGATATACAAAACATTATTATAATTTAAGAGGGCTTATTCAGGGACCCATTGTTACTCAATTTTTGTCAAAAATTTTTTTTCATTTTATACTTGGCACAGGATATACCATTTTTGTAATCACACAATCTATGACAAATCCAAATATTGTAAAAATATTTATAACGTGAAGGTTTGTGTATAGTATATATGTAATTCAGAGATAAATTGAAAACTTGTAAACTATAATCATCGTCGACAACCACGGTACTTTCTTCCGTTACACTATATAGATACTGTGGGCTTTTTGAATGGCGAAATCTCGTTTTCATGAATATACATAAGGCAGGGGAGACCAATCTTCTTCCTATGTAATCGCATGATACAATTTACTCTTCAATAACAATGATGTCATACTGGGATTTTCTTCACCCGCTTTATAAAAATCACTCATGGAGGCCACCATTTTGAATGGTTAACCAAATCTAAGATATAAAATGTAATTTCATTGGCTAGTTTTCCACCGTGGTTTTCTTGCGGAACTAATGATGCTGCCTTATTAATTATTTATGATTACGAGATTTTCCTAACCAAATGACCTACGGTACATAACGCAGCATAGCCGAGTAATGTATCATGGGATAACCAACAATGAACCATAATATAATATTGTATATATATTTGTATTTCAGACCACCATCAGGACAGACATTACAAGATGACTCATGGTTACGTCCAGGAAGTAAAGTTGTATGATCATCTACCGTCCAACATAGAGATCTCTGATATAATACATGTATAGTGGTAGTTAGTGGAGAATACTATCTGAGATATATATTTATATATGATCTATCATTGGAGGATTTGATCTGAGGAACCTCTCTGTCTCTCAACTCTTAAAGTGACCTTTTTTTGTACATCGTCTGTGTATCGTCATATCGTAGTTTAGTGTTTAAACATTTTGTTGAAAATTGACATACAACTGTAGATGATGGTGATTCTATGTGAAAAACATCATACTATGTTAGTATTGATGTATGTAATAAGTTGGAGAACATAATATAAAGGGAGTTTATGCCAATTAGTATGGCTTTGTTTCTTTGTTAGAATTCTAAGACACTACCATAGTGAAAAGAATATAGATGTTATTGTTGATACAATGTATATTTATATGTACATTGCTCTCCAAAAGTTCATGAACATATGAAATTTTGAGAAAAACTGGTCATGTATACTGCTGTTTTTAAAAGATTTTTATGTAACATAGTTAAAATCATAAGTTGATAGACTAATTATACCCCCGCTTCGAAGAAGAGGGGGGTATACTGTTTTACCCTTGTCCGTCCGTCTGTCCGTCCGTTACAAAATTTCCGTCGCAGTTTTCTCAGCAACTATATCATGCAGCAGCCTAATACTTTGCATATTGCTTCATCCCATAGTCCCATGTGGTTTAAAGCGATTTCGTGCTCCTTGCTCATCTACTTCATGTTTGTCGCATATTTTAGATTTTGGCGGGGGTATCACTAGTGAGCATTAGCTCACAGATTTACTTGTTTATTCTGAATTTAGAATTTGATCAGATGACTTCATTAGAAAGTGTGAATTGGTTAACACTTGAACAGGATTTTTATTCAAGAACTTTTGGTTGGCACTGTATAAATAATCTTGAAGATATAACAAAATTAAGAAATGAAGTTTTCTTGATTGCCTTAATGACTTATGTATTGTTATGTAGATATTTATTTATAGTGCTGAAAATTGTATTATATGAAAAGCATATAAGATTTTTTATCATTTTAAATTCACTCGAGGTGATAACATAATACACAGATAATATTACTTTATTTTCCTTTATATTGCAAATCTCTGTATTTTTCCTGCATTTACACTTACACATAAGATCTGAAAACTTAGAATCTTTGAATATTATATATAGATTCAATTATTCAATAGTGCTATGTTGATTTTATCCAATCAGTTTCTTGTCTTAATTCACAGCAATAATTGTGACTCATGTACATTTCAATATGTTGTGTAACCAGCTCCATTTTATGAGAATTATAAATTTGCAACTGTCAAAAAATGGTTTTAACTACCCATTAAAATGCTGTTTTGTGCATAGAATTAAACATATTCCTTAAAAACACTATGTCTTTTTTAACAAAATTATTGTAAGCAGTTTTTACTTTCAATTTCGTTTTGGCACTTTGTGTACAAAGTTTAACAAGGCTTACATTTGGGTATCCAATTATAAATTGATATTTTTCAGGTATGCAATTTGTTAGACTTAAGTTTTATTTATAGCACTGAAGTCCATAAGTCTAACATTACCTAGTTATTGTACATGTAGTTGTAATAACTTGAATCAGCTTTTTGTGTCAAGTGCATCTTTGAGTTCATTTCTTTTATTTGAGTTCAATTTGGCACACTTCAAAATTTTAGATAAATGACAGGAACCTTATATTGAGATGCTTAATTCATCAGAAAAAGTTAGGTTTTGTTTCCTGGCAATAAAATGCATTGTCTTGATAATTATTCATTTATTTAAATGGTGTTAGTGTTTAATTCTTTCTGTTACTGGTTGTAAGTATTTTGTGTTGATAGCATGATTCATGTTTTTGGAGTGAAAATTACGAAGATCAAGTAAGAGCTGAATTATTTTATGACTTCAGTTTAAAATATTTTTATTTATGTAAAAATGTATAATATATTATATACTATGTTATGTATGTATGTAAATAGTTAATTTTATTTATCAAAGGTCTGTGATTTCTATTTTTTGGCATTTTGTTTTTTGTTGCTCTTTACTATAACATGCTATTTTCTACTTACAAATAGTGAAAATTAAGTATGTTCCAGTAAAGTGTATTTTATTGATTTATGTTGCTCCGTCCATTGTTTTTTAATATTGCCTGACTTGCATGCATTCATATACATGTCTGTCGATTGTGTATTATTTTTCACTTATGTTTAATTACTTATTATTTATTGTAGCGTATTTGTAATTATTTGAATGCAGTTTGGTTCAAACCAATTTTGAGAATTAAACTTTCATCAACTTATTGTGTCAATAGCATCTTTCAGTTAAATTCATTTCTTTGAGTTAATTACATTTGGCACATTCCAATTATATTGAGAAGTATTGACTATTTTTGAAAACTAATTTGATTCATATAGATAAAATTCTTTTGTATTTATGTGTCCTGACAGCGCATCAGAAAGTCTAAGCAGAAACTTTTAGTTGGAAATTTTTATGTAAAATTAATGACTTAAATGTGCCTTGTGCTTTTCATTTTAAAAATTACTCAGTTGATAATATACTGTGCAAAAGCATTGCAAGTACATAATAATTTCTGCCTTAATCTACATTTTATATCAATAGCCTGTCTTGCTGCTGTTTTCATTATATTAAGAATTTAAGTCATCCACCATTACTTTATATTGATATTTCATGTAGAAATTTTCATTTCATTACTTAAAGTTTATATTCTATACTTTAGGTTCATTTATTGTTAGTTGTGTTCATATAGTTGTCTTTTTGTTACACTATTTAAATGTAAATATGTTCTGTGTCAGACGGGACCAGTAAAGAAAATAATGTGATATAATATGAGTATTTGTATTGATGATAAAATGCATTGTTTTTGTTATGTATATATGATAACTTAAATAATATTATATATGAAATAAAACTCTATCATTCTAATATGTATTCTGACTTTAATTATATCTATTTGGTTTGCTTTGCTAAGTCATGTTAGACATACAGTTCACCCAACCACCATTTGTGGGAAAAATCATTTCTTGGTTCCAAGCTTCATTCAGTAGATATTGTGCGTAAAGTTTCACCCCGATCTGACCTTTCACATATGCATCTAATAATTATCTTACACATATCCCGACGAAAATCAGTACTACACTTATTCTACACTTCGGTAGCGATCGTAAAATTAAATAAGTATGTATGTGTTAAATTTCAACACATAATCCTCATGGCCATGGTGTAATTGAGCATTAATACTATTCCTATTCAATGTAATGAATATTCTTGCATAAAGGTCAGGTCGGGGTCAAACTTTATGCACAATACCTATTTTCTATTATAAAAAAGATATGATCATCTAGACATTAATCAACTATTAATGAAGGGTTACAGTATTTTGAAGTCGGATACCTTCCCAGGCAAAATGTTTTCCTGGATCACCCTAGTATTTCATGAATTTTCATTGGTAAACATGATTTTTCATGATTGTCAATGAAAACCCATCAAATACCATGACTAGAACATGATAAGAATGATAAATAGACCATGGTAAAACATGGTAATTCCCTGAAACCACAAGATACCATGGGAAACCATGGTCAACTGTGTAGCATAACTGAAGACCATGTTCAGAAGTTACAGTCATCACTCATCAGTGGTCTATGTGTATTATATCCACACAGCCCCAAAGGTATACTAATGGTGTAATGAGGGTTTCATTTACTGAAAAAATAGCACTATCATATTCTAGTGATGATGGGTGACTGTCATGTCTCAGGATCAACTTCTGTTTTTGAATCTGTAGAAAAAGTAGTTATATCAAAAATACTGCCTGGAAGACTTAGTTCTATGCATTAATTTTTTGTTTTATGAAAAATACAATGGGGGTTACTCGCCACTATAGAAGTGTTTAATATTATCAGTTGAATATGACGTCAGAGGGTCACTATCATATCAGCTGGCTCTATCACATTATAACAGCCCGCTATTTTTTATATACTTCAAAAACAAGCAATTTTATGTAAGGTATAATATAGAATATCATTTACACCTATCTTGTACAATTTGGGCCTCATCTCCCTAACATTGCTAGCTTTTAGTACAAACATGTACATTGGAAGTCTCACATTTGAACACTCTCAAGCTAAAATAAATTTTACACATGTAGGAAAACTCCAAACATTTAATGTAGTGACTGTTCAACAGTTGTTGTATCCAAATCGTTGTCTAGATTTCTTCTTTCAGCACATTTTGAAGTTATATTATATATGAGATCAAGTCATTGATGCTGTTGTTCCAATTTGTAAAGCAGTAATCTAAATGTGGTAATACAATGAGTATACATTAAAATTAGCCTTGCTTGTAAGTTCTGGATATTGTTAAAATCTGTATTTTAATTCATTTTAGCTTTATTGTGAACTTAGATTTATCACTTTCGAGTCTGCTTCCTGGTCCCTCAGTACTGAGCTAGTAGGATAAAGTTTCTTGCTCAAGGAAACAATGGGGAAGGTTTTTGATGGGATTCATACCAACGCTTAGCTGGCTATCCAATGATTAGCAGTCCAACTTCGTAACTGCTCAGCCATGCCCACTCCATAAAATCTTAAAATCTGTATAGAGGATGTGACTGCGAGTTGTATTTTTGAAAACTGATCTAAATGAGTTTTCTGTCAACATACACACCAAGTAACAAATCTGTTTTGAGCATCAAGAAAGCTTACTAGTCTTAATGTACTTATGTACCTACATTGGTTTACATGTAACCACTGGAGCTTGACATTTTGTATTGTCTGTTTTTTCTAAACTGTCAAAGCTTGAATAATTTCACAGTGACTGAATGCATTGTTTTTGTACTGGCGGCCTAATTGTTATTGAAAATATCTTGACTAAAACATATCATACGGCTAAAGAAGCTTTACTCAATCATAAAACACGCTTTCGGAAGCTCATGGGTGTATTACGTCAATAATTTTAACAAACGCATTCACCGTGACTTATTCATGTTTGATAATTGAGAAAAAACGAACAATATCATAGTTTGAAAAAAACTATTTATTTACCTTGAAAAGGCTTCCATCAGCCAAAACATTGGATAAATAAATATGATATGTTTGTACGTGTTATTGTTGTGACTATTATTCTGAATCATAGTTTGAAAATTCCCTCCTTAAAATAAAACCTATTATTTATTATAAGAAGGAGGGAATTTTCAAACTATGATACACATTGTCAAGCTCCTATGCTGTCTGCAATGGTTGAAAAGAATATAAATCAACAACAAATCAAGTTGTAGAAAAATTGGAATGTTTATTTGTATAGCACATAATACATATAATTCAGAACAACAAAACAAAACAGAACAATTTATTTAACTCCACTATATTTTAGCTACCTTCATAACAGTATTAGTACTTAGGCCAGACCTTTTATATTTTTCGTCTTACAAAAATCCTGACAATTTTTTTCAGAAATTGAATAAAAATAAAATCATGATTATTGATTTTTTATTACACACCAAATTAAATTTGAACCAAAAAAGAAATATACCAAACCCATCCCAGTAAGAATAAACTCAATGTATCAGTTATCACACAGTTAAAGAAAATGTCAGTGAATGATACATATCAATTTCACTCAGAGCTTGTACAAAATGAGTTTGAAAGTCGATTGTAATTGACATCTCATATCTTATTTTTACTCCGACCTATCATACTCATTTTTTTCAAGAAAGTTCTTGTAAGACTAAAAATATAAAAAGTGTGGCCTTAAGAAGATTGCTAAGATGGACAAAATCATGACTTTCACCAAACACATGTCTAGTGAAATATATTCAAATTATACTCTAACAATGAATATATAAATGTAATATTAAGATCCAAGTGTTGTAAATTCATGTATCTTTCAGAAATCTAACCGAAAAAAAACGAAATGCTAGACTTTCTTGACATGAATAAAAATTAATATGAACATAGAAGTACTATACATAACTGCTTATAAATTGTCTTCAGGCAATAAATTGACTGATGGTTATAATCATAGAATAACAAATGGGAAATTAAGATAAAACATTCACCCCGTAATAACATGGACATATAAATGAAGTTAAATGAAAGGTTAAAACTGTAGATACTGAGCATAGTTAAATAACCAGTGGTGGTTTTTCACAAAAATTCTTACAATAAAAGTTATCGTAAGTCAATTTCATAAATTTTGCAGTTCAAAGTCAAAGGGAAAATAAACATACTATGAAATGTTATTCAAAATGTATGAAATATTTTACAATATTTGGAATGAATTGGCCAAAAAATAACTGTAGTATGAATGTTTCTTACTTTTTCATCATTTTTTCTCATTCTCATTTATTGTTACTGTTTAATGATACAATGTATTTTTTATGCAGAAAGTTTCAAAAATGACTGTCCAAATTTCTGTAACCATATTTAAACTTGAATATATTTCTTTCTCAATTTTTATGGAACAATAATTTCATAAACAGTAAACTTCATTTTCTTGTACAACAATTTAATTCAATTACAGTTTTAACACCATGAGAGTTTTCCTATACAGTCTTTTTACATATGAACACAGTTAATGTAAACTCATAGAAATTGTCAATCACAAGACAGTACAATGTATATTATAACATATCTATCACTGGCAATGGGCAGACCATGAGAATGTATTAGCAACATTTTGTCCATTAGAACCCTGAATCTGCTGAAAACCAGGAGTCTGACTCTGTTGAAAACTTGATGTTCCACCATACTTCATCACATTAGGGTAAGAATAAAAACTGGATGCAATGTTGTAGTTACTGCTCCATAGATGCATAGGATAAGGTGGTGGAGAAATGGTACGATAAGCTGGAGATTGTACTCTCTCTGATGCATTTTGGGTAATATTACAATCTGGTGACGTAGACATCATGAGATGTGGGAAGTGTTGTTGTTGTTGTTGCTGTTGGATGGATGAATCGGGTGAACTACCACTCTCAATACTAGACTGTGACATATCATGAACTGAGAGAGGAGATAGGGGTTCTTCATACTTTAATTGTGGTACAATATGATCTTGTTCTGTCTTTATATGTTGTAGTTGTTGTTCTTGCTGCTGTTGTTGCTGCTGCTGCTGCTGTTGATGATGATGATGAAACATTTGTTGTTGTTGTTGTAGTTGTTCTGTAAGCTGGTTATGAGCATGTTGTTGATAAGAGAACATACCATTGTTCATGAACATATTCCAAGCGATATTCTCGTCTGCTACTGGAGATTTCAAAGTATTTTTCTGACTGTTAGTATGTATTGATGTCATATAGCCACTCTTTTGTAAAACATTTTGAACATCATTCATTTTTGTACCATAGACATGTGGATGATTATCTAAAACACTACCAAATCCAAAATGAGGGTTTCCAACTTGATCAGACGGCATTTTGGAATCACCACGTTTTTTCATACCGTTCTTGAAGCGATAACGACGACGTAGAAAACTTCCATGATCAAACATATCTTCATAGTCAGGGTCAATAGCCCAATCATGACCTTTCATCCCTGGTTTTCTGTCAAGTTTCATGAAACAATCATTTAAAGCCAAGTTGTGACGAATTGAACCTTTCCATCCTTTCTGGTTACTGTGATTGGCGTAGTAAGGAAAACGATCTGAAAGATAGAAATACAAGAGTTGTTAAAACATTCAATATAGGTACATGAATTCTGTATACTGGGAGGCTATTTTTTTAACTAATGCTATTTTTCCATCTATTTTTGTGGATATTTATGGCATTAACATAGGTGACTATCACACTCTGATACTCTGAGGAGACTTTATTAACATATCGTAAATGTAGTGGCTTTGGTTGATAGAGTTTGTGCCAGCGGTCTGTGACCAATTGGTTTGTCTATGTCACTTTTCACGAATTGTTTACCTGTACTAAATCATTCATAATAAAACTAATGGTCGTTCTTTAATATTATATGTATATTAAATTGTCATGGTGACCAGTGGCTTTTCGAAATCAAACTAATGTTTTACAAATTTAAATTGATCTACTTCAAGAGAGGCTGATATGAAGAAATGATATGATTCAAAAAGGTTGTGTTGGCTGAGGATCCAAAGTTGACAATTATTCAAACATAACTAAAATATTTTAATTCTGTAGATGAGGACCATCATGAATTCTTTCTTACCAATGCTTCATATCCATCAGTACTATTTAGGCTTGCAAGAACAAATGGTGGCTTTTTGATTACAGAAGATAATGTATCAGAGACGTATTAGATCTATGTCTCTGATAATGTTGAAAAATCATTATAGTGAACAAATACTAATATTAAACAGCAAATTCAAAAGCATGAAAAACCTGAAATCTGTATATTGATAGAATTTAAGTCAATTAGTCATTTTGAAATATTGTAGATAGTCAACATTCCATACGTAAATGTCCCACCTCTCATTCTGAGCTCATATTACTTAAAGCAATGACAGATGGCAAGATTCTAATCCCCTAAAGACTGCAAAAATATATGGTGCCATTGGTGGATTGAGACAATGGTGTGGTCAACTTCGACCTTAACTTCCATAAGATTAGATAAAAGTAATATAACTTACCAGTTATAAACTTATAAATCTGATTCAATGTTGTTTTTCTATCAGGTGAGTTAGCAATAGCCATACTTATAAGAGCTATATAGCTATATGGTGGTTTTCCTGTAGGAATAGGTCTCTTACGTTTACGTGATTTAGGTTGTTCATCATTGGTCACATCACCTTCTAGGTTGTTGTTGTTGTTGTTAGAATCTAAACCATTTAATGATTCACCTGATATATCTGGAATAGAAATTAATGCATTTGTTTTAACAAAAATATGATTTTTTTTCTTGGTGAGGCTTAAGGCTGTAACAACAAAAAATACTTTGTATAAGTCATGTTATGGTGGTCAGTCAATTCACCATTACTGGAAAGTGTTAATTTCTAGATTTAGCTGTTGACCAGTTATTAGGAGTATGTACGTCTTTGTCAGTGACTGACAACTGTCCTACATGATTTAATATCAGTGGTAGGTGTGAGAATTGCTATGATAATGATTTTATGACTAAACTCCACAAAAGTATATGCCCCGTCCAGGAATCAAACTCACGACTTCTTAATCAATAGACTTGCATACTTCTGTCTGAGCTAGTTGGATGGTAAAACATCTGATTATATTCATCTTCATAGAAATGCTATTTAATACATATTGGGCTTGCTCCGCATGGCAAGCGCTTTGTATTGCTGCCTAGCGATTTCCTACAGGACAGTGACTGTTACTTTCAAGCAAATTGAATCGCTATGCAGTAATAAATAGCAAGTTTTTTTCTTGAATCGCTATGCAGTAATAAATAGCAAGTTTTTTTCTTGAACAAATTTCTTTTTCAAGAATTCTGGTATATATATCTTATTTAATGCATATATTTCGTCAAAGAAGTTAAATAGTATAATTATGGTGATAAATGATTAGAAAATTTTTCATTTGTAACAATTCTGAAATTTTTGGTTTGAGAAAGTCGCCATCTTGGAATTGCTAGCTGGAAACAACCTGTTCTGTAGACCTCTTATGCAACAAAAAGCACTTTCAAAAAGTGCTAGCTAACTATCACCTTGTGAAACGTACCCAATGAAATCTTTTTATGGTATACTACCCTTCTACAGCTATCACAGTTCACTAAATGGGATAGCAACATGCTACGATTCTACACAATTTATATAATAAAATGAGTGTATTATAATTGTATCTTGCTTATAACTTATGAAGATTTTTTTCGTAAGAATATTTGTGAAAAGCACCACAGGTGTATAAATCAAGATTTCAAAGGGGGATGGATTAGAAAAAATGACAGAGTCAATTAGAAAACAAGTGTAGTCTAAAAGATATCAAGATTTCAAAGGGGGATAATTCAGAAAACAAGACAGCGCGCTCGACTTTTCGGGTGTTTTGTTCATAGCAATGCTTATCTTTAAACAAAAAAATTTCAAGACAAAACTTTATTTTTGAAAGGAAATTAATCAGTCAAACAATAATTACCAATTCATATTTGTAAAATATAAAAGGGGCATAACTGCTAAAACATTCATCCATAGTAATGTCCCTTCAAAGTTAAGTAGACATAGTATCAGTGAATATGCATACCTACTTTCATTTAAATATCTTTATAAGGAACTAATAATATTTCAATTTAAACAAATTTCAACATTTAAGTCAAGGGAATAAGTCCAAAAATAATCAAGAGTGATGTCCCTTTGTAGTTGTGTAGATGTAGTACTGTAGCGTATTCAGTTACCATGAATGTTACAGAACGTTACATAAAGATACATTCGAAACTCCTCGGCCATTCGCTGCGAATAATCTCGGACATATTTAGACACTATTTTGAAACTACCGGTGTTGAAGTAAACAAATATAATTATGATTGTGTAGGCATTGAGTGATGTTCCGTTAATTTTGAAACATCACTCATTGCCTTAACGATCACATATTTGTGTATTAGATTAGATTATTCGCAGCGAATGGCCGAGGAGTTCTGAATGTATCGATATGTAACGTTCTGTAACATTCGCGGTAACTGAACACGCTACTGATGAATAAGCATACTAACTGTCATTTAAATATCTTGATGAGTATTGAAAATATTTCAGTTTAAAGTATTTTAACCCTAATTTAAAAGTTGAAAAGGGGCACAACTCCAAAAATAATTCATCAAGAGTTACATCCCTTTGTAGTCGAGTAGATGTAGTAATGATGAAAAAGCATACTAACTTTCTATCAAACAAAATATTTTCAGTCTGAGCAAACTCTAATCTTAAATATTAAAGTATAAAGGGAAATTACTCAGAAAGTAAATTATCCAGAGTTATGTCCCTTTATGGTCTGATAGATGAAGAACTGATGAAAAACATTCCAACTTTCATTCAAATATATTTGAAAGTACTAAAAATATCACTAAAAAAAAGTTCAAGTATAAAAGTGCAATTACTCCAAAAATAAATCATACACAGTTACGTCCCTTCATAGTCGTGTAGATATCGTACCGACAAATAAGTATACAAACTTTAAGTAAAAAATCTTGATTAGTTTTAAAGATATTCAATAAAGGAACAATTTTAACCTTATTTTTGCAATTTTATAAGTGTAAAAGGGCAATAACTCAAATTCATCCAGAGTTTTCCCTTTCACAGTATGGTTAATATAATCCCACTTAATAGGTATACCAACTTTCAATAGAATAACTTGGATAGTGTTGAAGATATAAGAGTTTCAAAAAAACTTTAACCTGAAAACTAACGCCGACGCAAAGTGATAGCAAAAGCTCTCATTTTCTTCGAAAATTCGAGCTAAAATTGACAGAGTCAATTAGAAAACAAGAGCACTCTAAAAGATATCATGATTTCAAAGGGGATAGTTCAGAAAAATGGCAGTCAATAAGTAAGTGCAGTCCAAAAGCATTAATATTTCAAAGGGGAATAATTCAGAAAAAATGACAGTCAACTAGGAAAATGAGTGTAGTCTAAAAGATTTTCAAGGGGGATAATTCAGAAAAAAATGTCAGTAAAAGAGGAAAAGTCTGACAGATTTTCAAGATTTCAAAGGGGAATAATTTAGAAAAAAAGACAGAGTCAACAATAAGAAAACAAATTCAGTCTAAAAGATATCAAGATTTCAAAGGGGGATTATTCAGAAACAATAATAGTCAACTAGAAAACAAGTGTAGTCTTAAAGATGTCAAGATTTCAAAGGGGGATAATTCAGAAACAATAATAGTCAACTAGAAAACAAGTGTAGTCTTAAAGATATCAAGATTTCAAAGGGGGATTATTCAGAAACAATAATAGTCAACTAGAAAACAAGTGTAGTCTAAAAGATGTCATGATTTCAAAGGGGAATAATTCAGAAAAAAATGACATTCGTCTAAAACAATTGTAGTCTAAAATATGTCAAGATTTCAAAGGGGGATAATTCAGAAAAAAATGACATTCGTCTAAAACAATTGTAGTCTAAAATATGTCAAGATTTCAAAGGGGGATAATTCAGAGAAAAAACATTAGAATAACAGGTTTGTATGTATCTCAAATATATCTGTATAATTTAATCAAATACATCATGTACAATGTATCTTGATTAGGTTACTTCAGAGATTAAGGAAGAATTTCCCTCATGCAAATTTACAGTTATTAACATACTTGAAAACAATGACAAATGATGACCTAACATAATATTTTTCATTTACTGCTTCATGTTGATTATTTGCAAGGATCAGATTTATATATCAATATCTTGTTGTAAAATAATTTATGAAAAAAGTGAGTTATAATCTCCCTTTGATATGAAAATGGTATAATTTTCTATTTCCCATAAAATAATAGCTAATAAAATTAACAGGCATGATAAAAAATTTTGCAATACAATTAGATTCCCTTTTGCTGAGAATTTTAATGAGACATTCTCTGTGGTAGTTAACATATTGGAGTATTTATAGGTGAATTTTAAGACAGGATCATCAGTCTTATGTACTTGTTCTGTTCTGTTTCTGCATTCATCAAAATTTGCAAAATTCTTAAATAGAACAGGGCAGGATCCAGAGGGGTAGTTGGTGGGGGGACAGCTGGGGTGGGTAACCCCTCCCAAACATGTGCATTTTTTTGAATATTTGCAAGTCAAAGGTACAAATCTGAGCACTTTTAAATACTCTATAAAAGGATAAATGAAGCTTAAACTCAGTAAATTATCATTTCAGTCTAACAAAAAAGTCAATGCCTGTCCGAATAAAACTATTATGTAAATCCGAGTTTTGGCTTCCAGTAATAAATTAATGTAAAAACAACATTATAATAAGGAATGCTGTACTTTTTCCATTATTTTTCATAACATGTTATACATTACATATACAATCTATCAAAAAGTTAAATTTCTCGGGTTCAGATGTTGAGGAACCCACGTGACTTCATGCAAATATATGCGTGACTACAATTGGAAATTTTATATGATTACTCGAGTATTTTATATCATTATATGATCACCAAAGACATCAGCAGCGAGATAATTCTCACATAAAAATTCATAAAAAGCCTATAGCCGTTACGTATTATAATAATATAAGTATTAATAAAAAATATGTTCTGTTCTTTCCTGTCCATGAAGTATTTTGATATTAGAAATAGATAAATTAATCTATGATTCCACATAACATTGTACGAGTGACTAATTAGTAATTTACTAATATTAGTAAACACATATATTTGACTAAACTTATTACTATTGTAAGTACAAAGTATATTGAGAAATATATATATACAAAAAGAAAAAAATCATAATTACCAGGCGAGGCAATCTCTGTATACTCATAATTAGATGGACTTGTTACGTTGTCACAATAATTTACATCTTGACATCTGGAATTCCCTGACGACAAATCCATATTCATAAACAAAAAAACTAATCTAAACAAAATTGTCTCTAACATAAACAAAACTTGATGCTGTAAACACTTTCAAAGTTTATAAAACCAACAATTGAAACAATGTGTATTCAATGAATTCTAAATTAAGAATGTTTGTAGAAGAGTTTCAATGCGTTGTTTTTTCGCGCATGGCTTTCACGTGCGAGTCAATGGACCGTTACACATTCCTTCTCCATTGTGTAGACGTGTACAGAAATTGTAGGTAATTATCTTCTCGTTAAAAAAATGAGTAATACATGAATGGGTGTTGTTAAAAGGTGCAAATTCTTGACAAAAGAGCGGCAGGTCTCAAACGCAACGAGTAATTAGGTGTAAAACAGGTTTAATCCGTTTTGCATTGTTTGAGGGATTAAGAATCGGGAAGCCATTAGGGGCATGGAAATAAGTAAGCCACTGTTTTCATACTAAGGTGTGACAATGAAAGGAAAACAATGGTTTGACGAGTGTCGGCGTTATTACTCAATATTTTAGAGTAAATTGGTGGCGGCATGCAGGTGCATTGCCTCTGCCAAACTTTTAATCCTAATTAAAAAAGAATTCCTCTTTAATTTTCGAAAAAATAGAACTGTTTCAATGATTAGAACATATTTATTCAATAATTTATTATATATAACAAACAAATAAATGAACTTTCAGTGAATTCCTATTTCTGTAATACAATATGTTTCATTGTTACATTGATTAAATCAAATTATAGCAATATATTCTTACAGAAAGGGAATAAAAAAGAACTTAATTCGACTGGTTTGTACATTATGTATGTGTAACATATATAGATAAGATAAAAGATGCTGACCTTTGACTGTGTAACTATTATATTCATTGAAACTGATATTTATTATTAGAATATTCTATGATTTTTGTCAGACAAAGATTTATCAATGTCACTTCTACATTTGTACTTTAAAATTTTCAAAGATGACTTAAACAGATGTATACCCTATCAAACTCAGAAACATAGATAGGCCCCTAACTGATAATAGACGTTCTTTGGCCAAACTACCCATGAGCAAGTACTTAAATGTGTCATTGAAATCATGAGACGTAAAGTTTTTTTATTTTCCAAGGAAAGAAACAGAAAATGCAATTACACACAAAACCTCATACAAAATTCAGGGCCCATATTCACTATCGCTTTTTGAGTCTAAAACTTTGATGCGAAGCTGCGTTGTGAACGAATTAAATAACTTACATTTAGCCAGGCTCTTTTTTTACAAGAGTTACATCCCTTTTATAAATTACGCCATTTGCACAACAATGAAATTGTAACGTTCTCATGTCGTATTTTTATGCGTTTAAAATAAAAAACCCTTGGTTTGTATATATTCAATCCGATTTGATGAGAAATTTTACTAGTAAAACAATGTCTTAACTGTGTTGTTTAAACTTTGAATGTTATAAAATTGTAATTGTTAGTTAAAAGTTGTTATACATCCACAAAATAAAATAATTATTTCAATATTTGTCAGTATGAGTGTTGTGTGATGTGTTTTCATTATATGATATTTTAGAATGATAAATATATGTAAGTTATACCTCCTTTTGATATGATCAAAGCTCAAATGATGCATATAGATATTTTATAGTTATAAACAAAAATAAATGAAAAATGCTGAGAATTTCATAAAAATACACATGTATGATAACTTATAAAAAATCCCTGAAATAAATTAGAAAATTTGTTTATTTTGCATTGTAAATTTGCCGAATTTAAAATGTACTTTTATTAAATTTTCTTTAATTATCTTTCACAACCACTTTTCAACTGTTATTCACACCTCCTTAGTTTGCACCTCTCCAAACGATTTACTTTATAAAATCAATTTACCAACATAACCATTTACCGATGTCTCCAGATTCCATATAGTCAATGGTATCTTATTTACTACAGCATAAAAGCTAATGCTAAGTGTTTAGAAAATAATAATAACCTGATGTTTAAATACCGGTTATTATATATTATACAAATTTTCTTGGCTTATAGTCTAATCAAATTGTAAAATGCTCATTTATTTCAGGAATATAACTCTATGGTTGGTTTGAATTAACTTTTAAAATGACAATATTCAGCCGTGTTCCAGTCATTGATGTCCACAGTGACAATTTGGGTGAAGTATGGCCATCCATGATACTTGCATTATCAAATGCTTCTTTCATAGGAATTGATACTGTAAGTATGATAATACAGGTTTCATATACTCATTGATTAAAGCTACATGTATAAATTATTGATAATGCATCATAAATTTAAAAATGTGTAAACAGTTAAAAATTTAATGGTCTCACATTGCAACAATTTTAGAATATAGAACTAGAACTCACAAGTCTTTCTTGGTGAGTTAGTGCACAAATTTGAACCAGTAAAGAAAATAATGTGATATAATATGAGTATTTGTATTGATGATAAAATGCATTGTTTTTGTTATGTATATATGATAACTTAAATAATATTATATATGAAATAAAACTCTATCATTCTAATATGTATTCTGACTTTAATTATATCTATTTGGTTTGCTTTGCTAAGTCATGTTAGACATACAGTTCACCCAACCACCATTTGTGGGAAAAATCATTTCTTGGTTCCAAGCTTCATTCAGTAGATATTGTGCGTAAAGTTTCACCCCGATCTGACCTTTCACATATGCATCTAATAATTATCTTACACATATCCCGACGAAAATCAGTACTACACTTATTCTACACTTCGGTAGCGATCGTAAAATTAAATAAGTATGTATGTGTTAAATTTCAACACATAATCCTCATGGCCATGGTGTAATTGAGCATTAATACTATTCCTATTCAATGTAATGAATATTCTTGCATAAAGGTCAGGTCGGGGTCAAACTTTATGCACAATACCTATTTTCTATTATAAAAAAGATATGATCATCTAGACATTAATCAACTATTAATGAAGGGTTACAGTATTTTGAAGTCGGATACCTTCCCAGGCAAAATGTTTTCCTGGATCACCCTAGTATTTCATGAATTTTCATTGGTAAACATGATTTTTCATGATTGTCAATGAAAACCCATCAAATACCATGACTAGAACATGATAAGAATGATAAATAGACCATGGTAAAACATGGTAATTCCCTGAAACCACAAGATACCATGGGAAACCATGGTCAACTGTGTAGCATAACTGAAGACCATGTTCAGAAGTTACAGTCATCACTCATCAGTGGTCTATGTGTATTATATCCACACAGCCCCAAAGGTATACTAATGGTGTAATGAGGGTTTCATTTACTGAAAAAATAGCACTATCATATTCTAGTGATGATGGGTGACTGTCATGTCTCAGGATCAACTTCTGTTTTTGAATCTGTAGAAAAAGTAGTTATATCAAAAATACTGCCTGGAAGACTTAGTTCTATGCATTAATTTTTTGTTTTATGAAAAATACAATGGGGGTTACTCGCCACTATAGAAGTGTTTAATATTATCAGTTGAATATGACGTCAGAGGGTCACTATCATATCAGCTGGCTCTATCACATTATAACAGCCCGCTATTTTTTATATACTTCAAAAACAAGCAATTTTATGTAAGGTATAATATAGAATATCATTTACACCTATCTTGTACAATTTGGGCCTCATCTCCCTAACATTGCTAGCTTTTAGTACAAACATGTACATTGGAAGTCTCACATTTGAACACTCTCAAGCTAAAATAAATTTTACACATGTAGGAAAACTCCAAACATTTAATGTAGTGACTGTTCAACAGTTGTTGTATCCAAATCGTTGTCTAGATTTCTTCTTTCAGCACATTTTGAAGTTATATTATATATGAGATCAAGTCATTGATGCTGTTGTTCCAATTTGTAAAGCAGTAATCTAAATGTGGTAATACAATGAGTATACATTAAAATTAGCCTTGCTTGTAAGTTCTGGATATTGTTAAAATCTGTATTTTAATTCATTTTAGCTTTATTGTGAACTTAGATTTATCACTTTCGAGTCTGCTTCCTGGTCCCTCAGTACTGAGCTAGTAGGATAAAGTTTCTTGCTCAAGGAAACAATGGGGAAGGTTTTTGATGGGATTCATACCAACGCTTAGCTGGCTATCCAATGATTAGCAGTCCAACTTCGTAACTGCTCAGCCATGCCCACTCCATAAAATCTTAAAATCTGTATAGAGGATGTGACTGCGAGTTGTATTTTTGAAAACTGATCTAAATGAGTTTTCTGTCAACATACACACCAAGTAACAAATCTGTTTTGAGCATCAAGAAAGCTTACTAGTCTTAATGTACTTATGTACCTACATTGGTTTACATGTAACCACTGGAGCTTGACATTTTGTATTGTCTGTTTTTTCTAAACTGTCAAAGCTTGAATAATTTCACAGTGACTGAATGCATTGTTTTTGTACTGGCGGCCTAATTGTTATTGAAAATATCTTGACTAAAACATATCATACGGCTAAAGAAGCTTTACTCAATCATAAAACACGCTTTCGGAAGCTCATGGGTGTATTACGTCAATAATTTTAACAAACGCATTCACCGTGACTTATTCATGTTTGATAATTGAGAAAAAACGAACAATATCATAGTTTGAAAAAAACTATTTATTTACCTTGAAAAGGCTTCCATCAGCCAAAACATTGGATAAATAAATATGATATGTTTGTACGTGTTATTGTTGTGACTATTATTCTGAATCATAGTTTGAAAATTCCCTCCTTAAAATAAAACCTATTATTTATTATAAGAAGGAGGGAATTTTCAAACTATGATACACATTGTCAAGCTCCTATGCTGTCTGCAATGGTTGAAAAGAATATAAATCAACAACAAATCAAGTTGTAGAAAAATTGGAATGTTTATTTGTATAGCACATAATACATATAATTCAGAACAACAAAACAAAACAGAACAATTTATTTAACTCCACTATATTTTAGCTACCTTCATAACAGTATTAGTACTTAGGCCAGACCTTTTATATTTTTCGTCTTACAAAAATCCTGACAATTTTTTTCAGAAATTGAATAAAAATAAAATCATGATTATTGATTTTTTATTACACACCAAATTAAATTTGAACCAAAAAAGAAATATACCAAACCCATCCCAGTAAGAATAAACTCAATGTATCAGTTATCACACAGTTAAAGAAAATGTCAGTGAATGATACATATCAATTTCACTCAGAGCTTGTACAAAATGAGTTTGAAAGTCGATTGTAATTGACATCTCATATCTTATTTTTACTCCGACCTATCATACTCATTTTTTTCAAGAAAGTTCTTGTAAGACTAAAAATATAAAAAGTGTGGCCTTAAGAAGATTGCTAAGATGGACAAAATCATGACTTTCACCAAACACATGTCTAGTGAAATATATTCAAATTATACTCTAACAATGAATATATAAATGTAATATTAAGATCCAAGTGTTGTAAATTCATGTATCTTTCAGAAATCTAACCGAAAAAAAACGAAATGCTAGACTTTCTTGACATGAATAAAAATTAATATGAACATAGAAGTACTATACATAACTGCTTATAAATTGTCTTCAGGCAATAAATTGACTGATGGTTATAATCATAGAATAACAAATGGGAAATTAAGATAAAACATTCACCCCGTAATAACATGGACATATAAATGAAGTTAAATGAAAGGTTAAAACTGTAGATACTGAGCATAGTTAAATAACCAGTGGTGGTTTTTCACAAAAATTCTTACAATAAAAGTTATCGTAAGTCAATTTCATAAATTTTGCAGTTCAAAGTCAAAGGGAAAATAAACATACTATGAAATGTTATTCAAAATGTATGAAATATTTTACAATATTTGGAATGAATTGGCCAAAAAATAACTGTAGTATGAATGTTTCTTACTTTTTCATCATTTTTTCTCATTCTCATTTATTGTTACTGTTTAATGATACAATGTATTTTTTATGCAGAAAGTTTCAAAAATGACTGTCCAAATTTCTGTAACCATATTTAAACTTGAATATATTTCTTTCTCAATTTTTATGGAACAATAATTTCATAAACAGTAAACTTCATTTTCTTGTACAACAATTTAATTCAATTACAGTTTTAACACCATGAGAGTTTTCCTATACAGTCTTTTTACATATGAACACAGTTAATGTAAACTCATAGAAATTGTCAATCACAAGACAGTACAATGTATATTATAACATATCTATCACTGGCAATGGGCAGACCATGAGAATGTATTAGCAACATTTTGTCCATTAGAACCCTGAATCTGCTGAAAACCAGGAGTCTGACTCTGTTGAAAACTTGATGTTCCACCATACTTCATCACATTAGGGTAAGAATAAAAACTGGATGCAATGTTGTAGTTACTGCTCCATAGATGCATAGGATAAGGTGGTGGAGAAATGGTACGATAAGCTGGAGATTGTACTCTCTCTGATGCATTTTGGGTAATATTACAATCTGGTGACGTAGACATCATGAGATGTGGGAAGTGTTGTTGTTGTTGTTGCTGTTGGATGGATGAATCGGGTGAACTACCACTCTCAATACTAGACTGTGACATATCATGAACTGAGAGAGGAGATAGGGGTTCTTCATACTTTAATTGTGGTACAATATGATCTTGTTCTGTCTTTATATGTTGTAGTTGTTGTTCTTGCTGCTGTTGTTGCTGCTGCTGCTGCTGTTGATGATGATGATGAAACATTTGTTGTTGTTGTTGTAGTTGTTCTGTAAGCTGGTTATGAGCATGTTGTTGATAAGAGAACATACCATTGTTCATGAACATATTCCAAGCGATATTCTCGTCTGCTACTGGAGATTTCAAAGTATTTTTCTGACTGTTAGTATGTATTGATGTCATATAGCCACTCTTTTGTAAAACATTTTGAACATCATTCATTTTTGTACCATAGACATGTGGATGATTATCTAAAACACTACCAAATCCAAAATGAGGGTTTCCAACTTGATCAGACGGCATTTTGGAATCACCACGTTTTTTCATACCGTTCTTGAAGCGATAACGACGACGTAGAAAACTTCCATGATCAAACATATCTTCATAGTCAGGGTCAATAGCCCAATCATGACCTTTCATCCCTGGTTTTCTGTCAAGTTTCATGAAACAATCATTTAAAGCCAAGTTGTGACGAATTGAACCTTTCCATCCTTTCTGGTTACTGTGATTGGCGTAGTAAGGAAAACGATCTGAAAGATAGAAATACAAGAGTTGTTAAAACATTCAATATAGGTACATGAATTCTGTATACTGGGAGGCTATTTTTTTAACTAATGCTATTTTTCCATCTATTTTTGTGGATATTTATGGCATTAACATAGGTGACTATCACACTCTGATACTCTGAGGAGACTTTATTAACATATCGTAAATGTAGTGGCTTTGGTTGATAGAGTTTGTGCCAGCGGTCTGTGACCAATTGGTTTGTCTATGTCACTTTTCACGAATTGTTTACCTGTACTAAATCATTCATAATAAAACTAATGGTCGTTCTTTAATATTATATGTATATTAAATTGTCATGGTGACCAGTGGCTTTTCGAAATCAAACTAATGTTTTACAAATTTAAATTGATCTACTTCAAGAGAGGCTGATATGAAGAAATGATATGATTCAAAAAGGTTGTGTTGGCTGAGGATCCAAAGTTGACAATTATTCAAACATAACTAAAATATTTTAATTCTGTAGATGAGGACCATCATGAATTCTTTCTTACCAATGCTTCATATCCATCAGTACTATTTAGGCTTGCAAGAACAAATGGTGGCTTTTTGATTACAGAAGATAATGTATCAGAGACGTATTAGATCTATGTCTCTGATAATGTTGAAAAATCATTATAGTGAACAAATACTAATATTAAACAGCAAATTCAAAAGCATGAAAAACCTGAAATCTGTATATTGATAGAATTTAAGTCAATTAGTCATTTTGAAATATTGTAGATAGTCAACATTCCATACGTAAATGTCCCACCTCTCATTCTGAGCTCATATTACTTAAAGCAATGACAGATGGCAAGATTCTAATCCCCTAAAGACTGCAAAAATATATGGTGCCATTGGTGGATTGAGACAATGGTGTGGTCAACTTCGACCTTAACTTCCATAAGATTAGATAAAAGTAATATAACTTACCAGTTATAAACTTATAAATCTGATTCAATGTTGTTTTTCTATCAGGTGAGTTAGCAATAGCCATACTTATAAGAGCTATATAGCTATATGGTGGTTTTCCTGTAGGAATAGGTCTCTTACGTTTACGTGATTTAGGTTGTTCATCATTGGTCACATCACCTTCTAGGTTGTTGTTGTTGTTGTTAGAATCTAAACCATTTAATGATTCACCTGATATATCTGGAATAGAAATTAATGCATTTGTTTTAACAAAAATATGATTTTTTTTCTTGGTGAGGCTTAAGGCTGTAACAACAAAAAATACTTTGTATAAGTCATGTTATGGTGGTCAGTCAATTCACCATTACTGGAAAGTGTTAATTTCTAGATTTAGCTGTTGACCAGTTATTAGGAGTATGTACGTCTTTGTCAGTGACTGACAACTGTCCTACATGATTTAATATCAGTGGTAGGTGTGAGAATTGCTATGATAATGATTTTATGACTAAACTCCACAAAAGTATATGCCCCGTCCAGGAATCAAACTCACGACTTCTTAATCAATAGACTTGCATACTTCTGTCTGAGCTAGTTGGATGGTAAAACATCTGATTATATTCATCTTCATAGAAATGCTATTTAATACATATTGGGCTTGCTCCGCATGGCAAGCGCTTTGTATTGCTGCCTAGCGATTTCCTACAGGACAGTGACTGTTACTTTCAAGCAAATTGAATCGCTATGCAGTAATAAATAGCAAGTTTTTTTCTTGAACAAATTTCTTTTTCAAGAATTCTGGTATATATATCTTATTTAATGCATATATTTCGTCAAAGAAGTTAAATAGTATAATTATGGTGATAAATGATTAGAAAATTTTTCATTTGTAACAATTCTGAAATTTTTGGTTTGAGAAAGTCGCCATCTTGGAATTGCTAGCTGGAAACAACCTGTTCTGTAGACCTCTTATGCAACAAAAAGCACTTTCAAAAAGTGCTAGCTAACTATCACCTTGTGAAACGTACCCAATGAAATCTTTTTATGGTATACTACCCTTCTACAGCTATCACAGTTCACTAAATGGGATAGCAACATGCTACGATTCTACACAATTTATATAATAAAATGAGTGTATTATAATTGTATCTTGCTTATAACTTATGAAGATTTTTTTCGTAAGAATATTTGTGAAAAGCACCACAGGTGTATAAATCAAGATTTCAAAGGGGGATGGATTAGAAAAAATGACAGAGTCAATTAGAAAACAAGTGTAGTCTAAAAGATATCAAGATTTCAAAGGGGGATAATTCAGAAAACAAGACAGCGCGCTCGACTTTTCGGGTGTTTTGTTCATAGCAATGCTTATCTTTAAACAAAAAAATTTCAAGACAAAACTTTATTTTTGAAAGGAAATTAATCAGTCAAACAATAATTACCAATTCATATTTGTAAAATATAAAAGGGGCATAACTGCTAAAACATTCATCCATAGTAATGTCCCTTCAAAGTTAAGTAGACATAGTATCAGTGAATATGCATACCTACTTTCATTTAAATATCTTTATAAGGAACTAATAATATTTCAATTTAAACAAATTTCAACATTTAAGTCAAGGGAATAAGTCCAAAAATAATCAAGAGTGATGTCCCTTTGTAGTTGTGTAGATGTAGTACTGTAGCGTATTCAGTTACCATGAATGTTACAGAACGTTACATAAAGATACATTCGAAACTCCTCGGCCATTCGCTGCGAATAATCTCGGACATATTTAGACACTATTTTGAAACTACCGGTGTTGAAGTAAACAAATATAATTATGATTGTGTAGGCATTGAGTGATGTTCCGTTAATTTTGAAACATCACTCATTGCCTTAACGATCACATATTTGTGTATTAGATTAGATTATTCGCAGCGAATGGCCGAGGAGTTCTGAATGTATCGATATGTAACGTTCTGTAACATTCGCGGTAACTGAACACGCTACTGATGAATAAGCATACTAACTGTCATTTAAATATCTTGATGAGTATTGAAAATATTTCAGTTTAAAGTATTTTAACCCTAATTTAAAAGTTGAAAAGGGGCACAACTCCAAAAATAATTCATCAAGAGTTACATCCCTTTGTAGTCGAGTAGATGTAGTAATGATGAAAAAGCATACTAACTTTCTATCAAACAAAATATTTTCAGTCTGAGCAAACTCTAATCTTAAATATTAAAGTATAAAGGGAAATTACTCAGAAAGTAAATTATCCAGAGTTATGTCCCTTTATGGTCTGATAGATGAAGAACTGATGAAAAACATTCCAACTTTCATTCAAATATATTTGAAAGTACTAAAAATATCACTAAAAAAAAGTTCAAGTATAAAAGTGCAATTACTCCAAAAATAAATCATACACAGTTACGTCCCTTCATAGTCGTGTAGATATCGTACCGACAAATAAGTATACAAACTTTAAGTAAAAAATCTTGATTAGTTTTAAAGATATTCAATAAAGGAACAATTTTAACCTTATTTTTGCAATTTTATAAGTGTAAAAGGGCAATAACTCAAATTCATCCAGAGTTTTCCCTTTCACAGTATGGTTAATATAATCCCACTTAATAGGTATACCAACTTTCAATAGAATAACTTGGATAGTGTTGAAGATATAAGAGTTTCAAAAAAACTTTAACCTGAAAACTAACGCCGACGCAAAGTGATAGCAAAAGCTCTCATTTTCTTCGAAAATTCGAGCTAAAATTGACAGAGTCAATTAGAAAACAAGAGCACTCTAAAAGATATCATGATTTCAAAGGGGATAGTTCAGAAAAATGGCAGTCAATAAGTAAGTGCAGTCCAAAAGCATTAATATTTCAAAGGGGAATAATTCAGAAAAAATGACAGTCAACTAGGAAAATGAGTGTAGTCTAAAAGATTTTCAAGGGGGATAATTCAGAAAAAAATGTCAGTAAAAGAGGAAAAGTCTGACAGATTTTCAAGATTTCAAAGGGGAATAATTTAGAAAAAAAGACAGAGTCAACAATAAGAAAACAAATTCAGTCTAAAAGATATCAAGATTTCAAAGGGGGATTATTCAGAAACAATAATAGTCAACTAGAAAACAAGTGTAGTCTTAAAGATGTCAAGATTTCAAAGGGGGATAATTCAGAAACAATAATAGTCAACTAGAAAACAAGTGTAGTCTTAAAGATATCAAGATTTCAAAGGGGGATTATTCAGAAACAATAATAGTCAACTAGAAAACAAGTGTAGTCTAAAAGATGTCATGATTTCAAAGGGGAATAATTCAGAAAAAAATGACATTCGTCTAAAACAATTGTAGTCTAAAATATGTCAAGATTTCAAAGGGGGATAATTCAGAAAAAAATGACATTCGTCTAAAACAATTGTAGTCTAAAATATGTCAAGATTTCAAAGGGGGATAATTCAGAGAAAAAACATTAGAATAACAGGTTTGTATGTATCTCAAATATATCTGTATAATTTAATCAAATACATCATGTACAATGTATCTTGATTAGGTTACTTCAGAGATTAAGGAAGAATTTCCCTCATGCAAATTTACAGTTATTAACATACTTGAAAACAATGACAAATGATGACCTAACATAATATTTTTCATTTACTGCTTCATGTTGATTATTTGCAAGGATCAGATTTATATATCAATATCTTGTTGTAAAATAATTTATGAAAAAAGTGAGTTATAATCTCCCTTTGATATGAAAATGGTATAATTTTCTATTTCCCATAAAATAATAGCTAATAAAATTAACAGGCATGATAAAAAATTTTGCAATACAATTAGATTCCCTTTTGCTGAGAATTTTAATGAGACATTCTCTGTGGTAGTTAACATATTGGAGTATTTATAGGTGAATTTTAAGACAGGATCATCAGTCTTATGTACTTGTTCTGTTCTGTTTCTGCATTCATCAAAATTTGCAAAATTCTTAAATAGAACAGGGCAGGATCCAGAGGGGTAGTTGGTGGGGGGACAGCTGGGGTGGGTAACCCCTCCCAAACATGTGCATTTTTTTGAATATTTGCAAGTCAAAGGTACAAATCTGAGCACTTTTAAATACTCTATAAAAGGATAAATGAAGCTTAAACTCAGTAAATTATCATTTCAGTCTAACAAAAAAGTCAATGCCTGTCCGAATAAAACTATTATGTAAATCCGAGTTTTGGCTTCCAGTAATAAATTAATGTAAAAACAACATTATAATAAGGAATGCTGTACTTTTTCCATTATTTTTCATAACATGTTATACATTACATATACAATCTATCAAAAAGTTAAATTTCTCGGGTTCAGATGTTGAGGAACCCACGTGACTTCATGCAAATATATGCGTGACTACAATTGGAAATTTTATATGATTACTCGAGTATTTTATATCATTATATGATCACCAAAGACATCAGCAGCGAGATAATTCTCACATAAAAATTCATAAAAAGCCTATAGCCGTTACGTATTATAATAATATAAGTATTAATAAAAAATATGTTCTGTTCTTTCCTGTCCATGAAGTATTTTGATATTAGAAATAGATAAATTAATCTATGATTCCACATAACATTGTACGAGTGACTAATTAGTAATTTACTAATATTAGTAAACACATATATTTGACTAAACTTATTACTATTGTAAGTACAAAGTATATTGAGAAATATATATATACAAAAAGAAAAAAATCATAATTACCAGGCGAGGCAATCTCTGTATACTCATAATTAGATGGACTTGTTACGTTGTCACAATAATTTACATCTTGACATCTGGAATTCCCTGACGACAAATCCATATTCATAAACAAAAAAACTAATCTAAACAAAATTGTCTCTAACATAAACAAAACTTGATGCTGTAAACACTTTCAAAGTTTATAAAACCAACAATTGAAACAATGTGTATTCAATGAATTCTAAATTAAGAATGTTTGTAGAAGAGTTTCAATGCGTTGTTTTTTCGCGCATGGCTTTCACGTGCGAGTCAATGGACCGTTACACATTCCTTCTCCATTGTGTAGACGTGTACAGAAATTGTAGGTAATTATCTTCTCGTTAAAAAAATGAGTAATACATGAATGGGTGTTGTTAAAAGGTGCAAATTCTTGACAAAAGAGCGGCAGGTCTCAAACGCAACGAGTAATTAGGTGTAAAACAGGTTTAATCCGTTTTGCATTGTTTGAGGGATTAAGAATCGGGAAGCCATTAGGGGCATGGAAATAAGTAAGCCACTGTTTTCATACTAAGGTGTGACAATGAAAGGAAAACAATGGTTTGACGAGTGTCGGCGTTATTACTCAATATTTTAGAGTAAATTGGTGGCGGCATGCAGGTGCATTGCCTCTGCCAAACTTTTAATCCTAATTAAAAAAGAATTCCTCTTTAATTTTCGAAAAAATAGAACTGTTTCAATGATTAGAACATATTTATTCAATAATTTATTATATATAACAAACAAATAAATGAACTTTCAGTGAATTCCTATTTCTGTAATACAATATGTTTCATTGTTACATTGATTAAATCAAATTATAGCAATATATTCTTACAGAAAGGGAATAAAAAAGAACTTAATTCGACTGGTTTGTACATTATGTATGTGTAACATATATAGATAAGATAAAAGATGCTGACCTTTGACTGTGTAACTATTATATTCATTGAAACTGATATTTATTATTAGAATATTCTATGATTTTTGTCAGACAAAGATTTATCAATGTCACTTCTACATTTGTACTTTAAAATTTTCAAAGATGACTTAAACAGATGTATACCCTATCAAACTCAGAAACATAGATAGGCCCCTAACTGATAATAGACGTTCTTTGGCCAAACTACCCATGAGCAAGTACTTAAATGTGTCATTGAAATCATGAGACGTAAAGTTTTTTTATTTTCCAAGGAAAGAAACAGAAAATGCAATTACACACAAAACCTCATACAAAATTCAGGGCCCATATTCACTATCGCTTTTTGAGTCTAAAACTTTGATGCGAAGCTGCGTTGTGAACGAATTAAATAACTTACATTTAGCCAGGCTCTTTTTTTACAAGAGTTACATCCCTTTTATAAATTACGCCATTTGCACAACAATGAAATTGTAACGTTCTCATGTCGTATTTTTATGCGTTTAAAATAAAAAACCCTTGGTTTGTATATATTCAATCCGATTTGATGAGAAATTTTACTAGTAAAACAATGTCTTAACTGTGTTGTTTAAACTTTGAATGTTATAAAATTGTAATTGTTAGTTAAAAGTTGTTATACATCCACAAAATAAAATAATTATTTCAATATTTGTCAGTATGAGTGTTGTGTGATGTGTTTTCATTATATGATATTTTAGAATGATAAATATATGTAAGTTATACCTCCTTTTGATATGATCAAAGCTCAAATGATGCATATAGATATTTTATAGTTATAAACAAAAATAAATGAAAAATGCTGAGAATTTCATAAAAATACACATGTATGATAACTTATAAAAAATCCCTGAAATAAATTAGAAAATTTGTTTATTTTGCATTGTAAATTTGCCGAATTTAAAATGTACTTTTATTAAATTTTCTTTAATTATCTTTCACAACCACTTTTCAACTGTTATTCACACCTCCTTAGTTTGCACCTCTCCAAACGATTTACTTTATAAAATCAATTTACCAACATAACCATTTACCGATGTCTCCAGATTCCATATAGTCAATGGTATCTTATTTACTACAGCATAAAAGCTAATGCTAAGTGTTTAGAAAATAATAATAACCTGATGTTTAAATACCGGTTATTATATATTATACAAATTTTCTTGGCTTATAGTCTAATCAAATTGTAAAATGCTCATTTATTTCAGGAATATAACTCTATGGTTGGTTTGAATTAACTTTTAAAATGACAATATTCAGCCGTGTTCCAGTCATTGATGTCCACAGTGACAATTTGGGTGAAGTATGGCCATCCATGATACTTGCATTATCAAATGCTTCTTTCATAGGAATTGATACTGTAAGTATGATAATACAGGTTTCATATACTCATTGATTAAAGCTACATGTATAAATTATTGATAATGCATCATAAATTTAAAAATGTGTAAACAGTTAAAAATTTAATGGTCTCACATTGCAACAATTTTAGAATATAGAACTAGAACTCACAAGTCTTTCTTGGTGAGTTAGTGCACAAATTTGATTATGACTCTTAGTAGAATACTATTTCATAGAAAATTGTGACTTATTATCAGCTGTGCCCGCTTGATGATCATTAGCAGAATGCTTTTTTTTTTTTAGATAAAATCCTACAAGTTAAAATGTTTTTGGAAAAGAGTCTTGTTGTAATCCAAATGTCATTAGTTGTAGGTAAATAGAATATTTTGTATCATGTAATTTAATTATTTTATATTAAAATATTTTCAGGAACTCAGTGGTCTGGGACACAGGAAAAAACTTGGTGCCAAGTAGGTTATATTAAATGTTTTTTTTAATTGAAGTATTTCATGTAAATACATGTTTAGTTCCACTGAAAATATGTAGATACATGTTTAGTTCCACTGAAAATATGTAGATACATGTTTAGTTCCACTGAAAATATGTAGATACATGTTTAGTTCCACTGAAAATATATGCTTTGGTGTTTAATAGGTTGGTCAGTGTCAGATTTTGGAACTATTAATTAGCACTGCAGAGATATTCTGAGGAATGTTTGTTATGTTTCATAATAGCAAGCAAATTTAAAATAAAGATTAAGTTTGGAAACATCAAGGACTTAAGTTTTTGTCGTAATGTTCAATTTCTGTCTTTGGATGTGTATTTTATCTGCAGAGCTGACTTTCATGCACTGTAGATATTGCAGAGTATGTTTACACTATTTGTTTATACATTGCACTACTTTTCTATGCTGACTTATATATATAAGTAACTAGCTCAGGTTGATCTTAAGTCTGCTAGTGACATTAGTCAATCTTGACTAGTTTAATTTAGTTTATGAGTAATTGAACACTACAGCACCACAATTTATGAGAAAATACCAGTAAACACTATCCTTAGCAGGATCATCAATTTTTACTATTTTTATTTGAAACATAATACAGTCATTTCTCGTTATCTTGACTTTGTTGGGACTGTTGAAAAATAGTCAAGATAACGAATAGTGGAGATAAACAAAATTTATGAAGGGAGGTAGGTTTGAGGTCTTCATTTGCACTTTTTAACTGTTCAGAGCGTGTAGTTTAAAACAATTGCTTTATTTCAACTGTAAATAGTTTTTTTTTATTTATATCACAAATGTATTCCAAGTTGTTGTGTTGTACGCTCACACTGACGCTGTTTCCTCTTGACAAGTTATAAAAACAATTCGCATATTTTCTGAAAATCTACTTTTGATTTCTAATTTTACACAGACTATGTCTCGATGAAGCAAACGTATCGAGCGTTTATTTTTTGACAATTTGTAGCCAGTCAACAATTTCATATTAAATATTTAAGCCTGGGTGTGTGTATGCGTGTTGTGATGGCATAGTCGAGATAATGCGAATTGACTGTATTATGAAATTGTTTGTATACTTCAGATCAGTTGAAGATAGGTATATGAACATTTGTGAAACAGCAAAATCTAGATCAATACTTTCCCTTGGTCTGTCATGTTTTCAGAAGATAGGAGGAACTTTGCATGATGTAGGCAAGGGTGATAACTTGGAGAAAAACTTCAGTTTTATAGTTCAAACTTTTAACATCCTACTTTTATGTGAAGACGATTTTGTTGTGGAGCCTTTATCATTAAAGTTTCTTGTACAACATGGCTTTGATTTCAACAAACAATATGAGAAAGGTTTACCTTATTACAGAGGTCCTGACAAAGTATGTTGTACTTTGAAGTTAATTATTTCGAGAACCCTTCTTGATCGTTAAAGGATTTAGGTTGCTCCCTTATACAATTACTCATTTAATATATATAGATAAATTAATAACTCAGTCCATTAATCAATTCATTTATCCATTCATTGATTTATAGAATGATTCGTCTTTCCCTCTATCCATCATCTATCCATTTTAACACTCACACCGACACATCTACTAGCCCATACATCAATTTGTTGTTACATTAACTTGTTAACTTAGGTTTATGACCTCTGAAAAGTTAACAAAAAAACTGGTTTCTAATTGTACGAGGGGTGTCCCAGTAAATCGTGGACTCAGTTTGTGGCAAAAAAAGTACACGCAACTTTAGCTCCAACTTTTAACTGCCATTAAATGCATGTGTTGTGAGTAAGTATGCTTAATTGTTAGACGGTTAATTAATAAATAAAGGTTTTGCTTCAATTTATAAGACACTAGGTATGAAAACGCGGCGCAAGTCAACATCATATTTCGACGTCGGGTCTATGAAATCATTTTTATTCACTCTCAAAGTTCGCCTTGTTGTGAACAGTGACATAAGAAACGATGTATTATGATGTATTTACTTCATATTTACTTTAAAAATTTGTTTTTGTCTTACTTTTGATACAAAATTGTTACATCAGTCTCAAAATATTAGTATGGTCAGTTATATTATGGCCCACGGGTTAAGTTTCCAACTTAATTTTGAATAACACTTTCAGTAGTTTTTAATACGATAAATTCAGTGGATATATTTCACTATGAATAACTTCTCTACCATATGTAGTATGCACAAGGCATACTTAATGATTTCTTTCATCAGTCTATGTGTTTGAATTCAAATTTATACCCATCCATGTTGTGCCAGGCTGATTATGAAACTGAGTTGCAATTACAAAGACTCAATCTTGTCCTGACGTCATCTTATCTTGTTGATGTCACATTTTTGTGTTTCAGTTCAAATGCGTATTGCACTCAAGTGTATATATTTCATGATATGAGATTTGGTGTGATAATATATTTATAATTTCTGCGAATGTCTATGTAAAAATAAAATGTAATTAAAAAGTAAGTAAATGTGTAAATTTTGCTGTTCACTTGAACTTAGTATGAACGAATATACAAGAGTAAAAGCAGTTGCGCCGCATGCACATACCTGGTATTAGTTAAACATTAAAATGACGCCTTTAATGCAAGTTCTTATTGGTCAAATGCCTAATTTGTATAAATATATGACTAACAAACAGTCTTGTAAATTATGATCATCATTTGATGTAAGGAAAGAAAGTTATGGACAAAGTACACGATTTACTGGGACACCCCTCGTACATTGTAATAGTTATGATTTCTTCAACCCGGGTCGGTAGCCCAGTTGGTAGTGCCCCTGGATTTCGAATCTAGTGTCAATTTTCATCCATTAAGGTATATGGAGAAGTTTTCGGCCTTGTGGAAATGTAAGTGAAAACTGGTTATAGACAAGGATCCAGTAAAGCCAGGTTCGGTGCACTGGACGCCATAAAATAACCTAAACAATTGTGTTGACTCAGTGTCAAACACAGTATAAGCATAAATAAATAAATATGATTTCTCTATGTCAAAGAAATAGAAAATTATTTCATTTAAACGTTATGATTTTTGCATCAAAATGTTGTTCTATGATTCTAATCAATGCGAAGTAAGATGGTATATTGAAGGAAAAATACATGTATTGGGATGAATCATTTATCAATGTTTTTCAAGTGTTTTAATGGCTGTTAATTGACATTAGGGAAATTCTTAAATAACTTCAATGTATGTGTTATTTATAATAAGTACATATAGTTTTGTATAATTATACCCCCGCTTCGAAGAAGAGGGGGGTATACTGTTTTACCCTTGTCCGTGCGTGCGTCCGTCCGTCCATCCGTCCGTCTGTCCGTCCGTCCGTCCGTTACAAAATTTCCGTCGCAGTTTTCTCAGCAACTATAACATGCAGCAGCCTAATACTTTGCATATTGCTTCATCCCATAGTCCCATGTGGTGTAAAGCGATTTCATCCTCCTTGCTCATCTACTTCCTGTTTGTCACATATTTTTAGATTTTTGCGGGGGTATCACTAGTGAGCATTAGCTCACAGATTTACTTGTTGTGCTTAGTTTGACCTCAAGAATCTTTTTTCTATTTTCAGAACGAAGTCTCACCTATCCAGTCTGTACGTCATTTATTTTCAGAAATAATTTCAATGAAGAAACCACTTGTACTTCATAATGGACTGGTTGACTTGATGTTTTTGTATGAAAATTTGTACACCAGTCTACCCTCGTCATCAGCAACATTTCTGACTGATTTAGTTGATATGTTTCCTGGTGGAATAATAGATACCAAATATATTACTGAATTTGAACATTTAATGACTGCTTCATATTTGGAATATGTATTTAGAAAATGGTAATTATTTTTGAACTCGTCAAACCTCAGTAGTTTTGCTATTTTCTAATCTTTCTAAGAAAGTAAAAAAAAATACTTATTTGTTGTACATCTTTTATGTAATCTTGAAATTAAACAGGTTTTTAAATGGCATTGAGGATATGAAAATTAAAATTGAAATTTTTCATAAAGTCAATATTTATATGACAAGTGATATCAGGTTGTATAATATAATAATAATAATAATAAAGACTTTATTTATAGAGGCAACACAGTTAGGCAGAGCCCAATCTTCCCTGTGTTGTGTGCGTTTCTTATATGCTTCATGATTCGAATAACTTGAAACAGTAAAATTTCTGTTCCTAAAACACTGAATACATGAAAAACTGGCTTACTGAACAGGCTGGGTTTTAGCAAACTATGTGTATGTTCTACATGATTTTAGCAAGTCTTTAGTATATTGTAAAATATTGTGGTGCAAGCTCTGCAATAAAGAACAGTTCAAGTTATAATCTATTGTTTCAAGTATGTTTTGTTTACTGATTGGTCAAAGTACACAATGTCATGTAGGCCCCCTACACTACCTTCCAAAGTCATTTTATGATATCTAAGTCAATTGATGTTTGTTTGTTTTGTTTGGGTTAACGCCATTGCAACACATTGTATAGGTCATATAACGGCGGTCAGTCAACCTACTCACTCCTTCTGGAAAGGCTAAATCTCTGGATTTAGCTGTTAACCATCTACTAAGCACATACTTTTGTCAGTGACTGACAACTGCCCTACTTGATAAAAATCATTGGTAGGAGGGAGAATGGCTGTAGAAATAATTTCATGACCAAGCTCCACGAAAGTATGCCCCGCCCGGGAATCGAACCCACGACCCCTCGATCAGTAGACTTGTGTGCTACCAAGCAAGTTATTTAGAAATTTCAGGATTATGTAAATATTGAACTTTGTCCTATTATGTATAATTATTGTATTTTAGTCAGAAAGATAATGTTATGAAGAGAAATCCGTGTAAGATACATTTTCCTCATTATCCTGCTACCTATCAACATGTGACATACAGAAATTGTAATGTAAAACCAACTTATAATGTTAGTGAAAGTCCTGATGCTTATAAAGATGCCCTCTGTGTTTCATACTCGGTAAGTATTTTATTATAATAGAGTTACAGTTCTCGCCTTACATTTTCAAGAGCATTAGCCTTATTTTATGTTTTAAAGAAATCGTGGGTTTAGCTCAAAACGGTCATAACTCAATATAAGAAAAGAGTGAATTATGATTGTTTTGCGCTAAACCCAAGCAATGGGTGAAATGATCTACTGGCATGACTATATGGAATCGGTTATTTTCATTTGCAAGAATCAATTTTACGTAGACCTTTGTTTCAGATTTGTGGGTTAGGTGATAATTGGAGTTAATGAACCATTTTGATTCTGTGAAAGAATTGTTGAATTCATTGTTCGAAATATAATTTTTTTGTTCAGATTTTATTTTGAATACCAAATTAGGTCATTATTTTGATTTTTGTTGTATTGAAGTAAAATAGATTACTGCTTTCAAATATACAAGTTCTGCTTTCAAGTTCATACATATTTTTAGACAAGTTTAATCTGATACCCTCTCCATGTTACTATATCCTTGTTTATTCCAATTACATGGGTATTTTTACTGGCTATCTTTATGATCCCTAAGAATCAAAATTTTTATTAAAATTGAAGTCCTCATTTTGTCATCAACATTTTTATACCATTGGTGGTGTAGTTTCTTTAAGTTGTTACTGGTTAGACTTCTAAGTTGTAACTGGTTAGACTTCTAAGTTGGTACTGGTTAGACTTCTAAGTTGTAACTGGTTAGACTTCTAAGTTGTAACTGGTTAGACTTCTATGTTGTTACTTGTTAGACTTCTAAGTTGTTACTGGTTAGACTTCTAAGTTGTAACTGGTTAGACTTCTAAGTTGTAACTGGTTAGACTTCTATGTTGTAACTGGTTAGACTTCTATGTTGTTACTTGTTAGACTTCTAAGTTGTTACTGGTTAGACTTCTATGTTGTTACTTGTTAGACTTCTAAGTTGTTACTGGTTAGACTTCTATGTTGTTACTTGTTAGACTTCTATGTTGTTACTTGTTAGACTTCTAAATTGTAACTGGTTAGACTTCTATGTTGTAACTGGTTAGACTTCTAAGTTGTTACTTGTTAGACTTCTAAGTTGTAACTGGTTAGACTTCTATGTTGTTACTTGTTAGACTTCTAAGTTGTTACTGGTTAGACTTCTAAGTTGTTACTTGTTAGACTTCTATGTTGTTACTGGTTAGACTTCTAAGTTGTTACTGGTTAGACTTCTAAGTTGTTACTTGTTAGACTTCTATGTTGTTACTGGTTAGACTTCTAAGTTGTTACTTGTTAGACCTCTCATATTTATAGCTGGTTTTTCTACATCCACTTTAATATTTTACTAACACAAGTTGACAATATACACTACTTTATTTCAAGTCTTTTTTTGTATTAACACAGAAATAAATTCAACAAACAAAATATCCACATAACATCTTAAGCCAAAATTTGTCTAACTTGTTTAACCCTGTTAACACAGGTTACCGATATATACTCTGTGGGATCTGGCAGATCCTATTCCACTGGATTCTATTTCACCGGATTGGGATCTGGTGAACTCTTTGGCCTTGAATCCGGTTTTACCAGACTTAACCAATATTTGCTCTCTGTGACACCATTCATTTTTTTTCTCGCACAGTTTCATGATTATTACATTTTGCAATATTTCACAGGGACATGGTTGGTGTTCTAAACAGAGTTACTGCCCTTTATCACATGACATAGATTTGATCATAGATGTGGACACTTTTATGGATGGACGTAAAGGTAGAAAACGAAAGCGTAGGAGACAAAACAAAGATACAAATGATATTTCCATGTCTGATAGTGTTGAAAATAACAAGAACGGTAGTGATAGCATAGCTAATGGCAACAATGGATTGAAAGAAAATTCAGAAGAAAGTTGTATGTTAAATGATCAGCCAGAAGTGAACTCGGCTGAAATTTTGAAGAGATTGAAATCTGAAAGTGATTATACACATGTGAATGGAGGACATAGGGCAGGCTATGATGCTTTTATGACTGGTTTTATATATGCTGTATACCAGACAGCAGACGACACTTGGGTTGATAAAACTGATGAATGGAAAAATAAACTTTATCTTGGAGGGAAAGATTATCCTCTATCTGTTTGTAAAAGTTCATTTAGTAAATGTTCCAAGCTTCATTTGGAAAAAATCAACAAAATAAGAAATAAGGTTGATTAAAATGTTGCTTGATTTGATTATTAGATATTTTGGGTAGCAAGTAATTTTGAATGATAGAAAATGTTTACCTGAACGAATAAAAAAAATATAGTATTGCTATAGTATGTAGTATTATATTAATTTTTTGCAGTAAAATGAAGTGTTATTAAATGAAAATATCTAACTATGAAAATTTGTGAACTATAAAAAATATACAGGTTTCTAATATGCTTTATGGTGAAAGTCGCATTATTCGATGAAAATATACGATGAAATTATAAATTGTATATTTTCAATGTAGTAAAAATATAATTCGATATTTTCATCATCAATGACATCATTTTAGACGATAAATGACATCATCTTGAAGAAGAAATGGCATCACATTCTAATTTGTGTAAAACACATATAATGAAACACAAAACTAAGCATAAAAGAAACAGAATATTCGTCAACTTTGAGGTAAGATCTTTTTTTATTTCAACTTGTGAACTCAGAAAATGACATTTTCACTTGTGGCAATCTGATTAAAACCCGATCTAAAATTTTACTGCTCGCATACTCGCTAATTTAGATCTGGCCTTTTCCAAATGAAGGTCACGTTCAGGTGACCTTTTCTCATCATAATATTCATGACGAAATTGTTATGATACGTAACTTGTTTACATCGTCTACGTCACGCAATTTGAAATGAGCCACCCAATAGCAGACTGTGAATAATACCGCTGTTAAATCTGCAGGCAAACCTAGGTCTAAAAATAGAAATTACGAAATCAAAATGTGATTAATAGTGTTTTTGTCTAGATGAAAGCTAAGCATTGATTGGTCGACACAAAGTTCATCTCGACGTGACCTTGCATTGACTAAGTAGAGATCCAGTACGACAACGCGAGTAGAACAGGATCTCTGTTTACGGAGATTGCACTTGTGGCTATTGCACTCGTGAAAATATGTTTTCTGAGCTCACTCGGTGAAGTAAAAATCGATCTTACACCAGAGTTGACGAATATCCTCTATATATATTTTGACTACGATGAAAATATAAAACTGACTGACTACTTGTATCCCTCTGCATTAGGAAACTGCACAATTGATGTGTTTAAATATGTTTTCAGATATATTTGTTAGACTTACACTAATATTGAATAATAAAAGGAAATCAATATTGTCTTATTCAAATGACTCTGTTACAGTAAACTAGTTAAACTTGCTCTTTGTTGTACATGTAGTTCTTTAACATACATAATAAGATACTTGGACTATTAATAAAAATGAGCTCTTTCACATAAGTGTGCAATGGAATAAACAAGGGTATACCTTGCATTACAATTCACATAAAAAGCATGAAAGCATGGGTGAAAGTTTTCAGGACTGATCCTGAAGTTCAGGATTTTTGGAACAGAGAAAGGGTTCTTTCTATATGATAATGTGACCTTAAAAACATGAAATTTGGAAATTTCAGGATTTTGAAAATGTTGAACTTTCACCCATGTGAAAGAAACAAAAAATGGTGTTTAATAACCATGGTGATAATCTATTTGAATATTTTTCATTTGTAACTTTTCCTTATGAAATCGCTACTTAGCACTTTTTGAATGAGATTCTTTGAAAAACAATTTTAATTGCTTCAAGCTAACAAATCCAAAATGGCGACTTCCTCAAACAAAAGTTCAGAATTGTAACAAATGAAAAATATTCAAAACGATTATCACCATGATTATTATACATGTTCCCAAGGGAGCTGCCATTTTGAAAAGTAAGGGTGTTTCAAATGATTCTGTGAGCAAGAAAAAAAATGCTATGTATCGCTACGTAGCAATTCAATTTACTAGTTTGTAGCAGACTGTCCCATTGAAAATTGCTACATACCTATACATAATGCTTGCCTTGTGGAACTGGCTCTAAGTTTGCGTAACAAAGTCAAAGTACATAGAGTGTATTAAATTATATTTATGTTTATTTGGCAATTTGAAATATTTCTTATCATTGTTTGAATTATAATTATTTTGGCAAATATCCTCAGGTATTGATTCACTACTTATAAAAGTTGTGAGGACATGCAAATACATCAAAGAAAAGGACCATTTATAGTCATAACTATTTAGTTAAACGAGTCATTCCTCTTTGACATTTTAAAAAAATGACCTTCGTATGTGTATTATATAAATATGGTTTAATTCACTTTTGGATATAGGAACCATTATCACCTGTCTCTTTGTAGAAAATATTATAAAGGTTGTTAAAAATCCATGACCTAACATGTATATCTTTATGATATATATAGCATTGGGAGCAGAGGTCCAGTGGTTGGATGTGCACTTAGGGATCGAGAGGTCCTGGGTTCAAACCCCACTAGGGGCACTGCTAATTTCCTTGAGCAAGAAATTTACCTGCGGTTGCTTCACTCCACCCAGGTGTAAATGAGTACCTGTAAGGGTCATGCACTGTATGCTGTGGCTGCAATCTGCGCCGTATGTTAACAGTGGGTGTGTGACTCGATGATCGGGGAAGTTAATGTCAAGAGTCAACCCTGTCTATAACCCTCAATTGAGCGGTTGACAGTATTAACGAGATAGATGGATAGAATAGTGATACTAATTGTAGACTTCAAAAACCCTTGCTTTAACTTTTTGCTTTATTGAAAATCTCTGCATTCAGAAATGGTTGCTGACATTTAGAACTACCTCGGCAATCTTGCTGATTGTCATTATGACTAACCATACTAGAATGTTTTCTCCTAAAATGGTGAGTAGTAAGCCCAGTATGATAGCTCTACAGTACCCTGTAAATTGAGACTCTTTTGAACAGTGATCACCTATTACTGGTTTATTAGCAGTTACTAAACAGAATCAAATATACATTCAAAACTTTGGTGGATAAACTACCTGAGATTAGTTAAATTGTTTTGAATTTTTAGTCAAGTTGGAGCTACTTGAGTGCTTGGAAGGAGACCACTGTGTGAAGTTTACCCCAGATGTCAGCAATTAAATGCCTTCATGCTTTGATGTAAAGGATATTGTGCAAGTAAGTTTCAATTGAAAACAGTAATTAATTTGCAAAAATTGATAAAAAATGAAGGCTTTGGAAAACTGGTACATTGACTGCTTCAATTCTGGGTTGTCCAAATTTTAGGATCTCTAAACAGTAAGCAGTATTGTTACATATAATACTACTTATACAGTAGGTATCAATAGTTGTGGGCATGGCCAAGTGGTATCGATGTTGGACTAATAATTATTGGATCATCAGCTCTTGGTTGGTTAGAATCCCATCCAAAACCTACCCAGTTGTTTCCTTGAGCAAGAAACTTATATCCTACTAGCTCATTACCAGGGTACCAGGAAGCAGACTCAAAAGGGATATCAGATAAATCTTAGTTGTAAGAACTTGTTTCACAATTAAGCTAAAATAAATTAGTATAATCAGAAGGTATCAAGTTTGAATCTCTAATCTCTGTTCAGATGTTTCAATGATACTTTTCCAGTGATCACCTACCTCACTTCACTACCAAGCCTACTACATGTAGTGTGTTGTGAATGTCAATATTGATGAATAAGCCATGTATTTAACACCAGACATGATATACTACTAGAAGATCTTGTTGAATAGAGAACAGAAAATAATGCCCTTATTTTCTTTGTCATTCTTGTATGTAAACTCTACTGCGGTCAAATGGTGTAGATTAATGGCCTCAAACAATGCACTTGTAAACTCTAACGGTTGTTGGTTTGAGCAGGGCTCGAATTTAAGCTCGCATACTTGCAAAATGTGAGTGGCTTTTGAAAATTGTAAGTAACTTTTATTTTAACTTGCAAATTTTCCCAAGTTGAAATCACCGCAAAAGTATAACTGTCTTACCTAATAAGGCTGTAATCAGCATTGAAACAGCCAGATAGATCAATGGTATAATATATAATTAAAGATTCACCATAAAAACATATTTGAAATTCTTGGCTTATTCAACGGTAACGCACTTGTTCTATATGTAATTAAGTATGGTACCAAGTTGCTTTCATATTGCATATACAAATAGTTACTATGTATGCTATCAAAATTTGGAGATAAAATGCGAGTGATTTTTTTTCATTTTGCGAGTTGAAGTAAAATCAACTCGCAAAATTTTGCGAGTCCAAATTTTTGTTAAATTTGAGCCCTGGGTTTGAGTCTGAGTTCAGAGTCTGCTTTCATATACATGATCAGCCAACTACATCTTTAGTATGATAACTCATGATCATTGAAATCACCTTCAGACAGGTGTCCCTTCATAGTACCCATTTACACTGCTGTGTGGAGTGGAACAACTGCAGGTAAACTTCTTGCTCAAGGAAATTATCAGTGCCACTAGTGCGGTTCAACCTTGGACCTCTCAATTCCATGAAGCATGCTTCCTACCACTGGACCATGGCTTCTTAAACATTTGTATGTTTGAATAAACTATGACCTCTGATTACAGAGTATACTAGTAAATAGAACAATGAAATAAAACAAAGCTAACAAATTTATTTTTTACTATTTATTCAATATTGTTTGGTATTTAAAAAAAACAATCAACATCCATTCTTTTGTTAACATTTTGCATATATTTAGCGATATATGTAACTAAACTATCCAGTGTAACATTAGAAAAAAAAACATGATACACACATTTATATACATGTATATAGAGACCTGATTTATCTTGGATACACAAACATGGATTCTATATATTAAAATAAGTCCATACACAGTGAAACCTCTCTACAACAGTCAGTGAGAGAATTTTGCTTAATTGGCCGTTTTCCAGAGGTGACCCCTGTAAGGAGAAACATTTTCATTAAAAAGCATCACTATGGTATCTTAGGGTGACTAATGCTGAGAAGCGACCATTATTAAAATATCTCTGACTGAGTGGATGTTAAGGAGAGGTCATAGATGAAATGGTCCTTGCTAGGATGTAACTGTTAAAGAGAGGTCTCGGAATGGCTATAATAGTCAGGACTGGTGACCATTATGTTGCACCTGGAGTGACTTTTGCTGGGAGGTTACTGTTAAAGAGAGGTGACTGTTAAGAGAAGTTTCACTGTACATTAAGTATAACTCTATATATTTTAACTTTTCAGCTTGCACATTGTTACAAACTAGAATGACTAAGATAAATTGAACATTTGATAAAAAAGTTGCTCATCAAGTGGCAAGTACAAGAATTCTAAACCAGAACATTTTCTGGTCAATATCAGTAAAAATAACTTAACATCTTAACCATTTAGACACATGTATATTGATTACAAATATCTTGTATTGCCCCAGACTTGGAGTAACAAAATGGGAAAAGAAATATTTTACCAAGATGCAAGTCAATCATAACACATCATATTTGTGTATAATGTTTTGCATGTCAAAAATACATAATTTTACAGAAAATTTACACTTAAAATTAATATTCGACCTGCGATTAGTATCAGTGTAAAAATGGTAAAATTATGTTTTCATTGACAAGTTAAACAAATGGACAATAATGTTTCAACTTGTTTATTACAATAATAGTCCAATGCCATTCTTTCCCCAAAAATATAACAATCCATTAAATCATCTACGATGATGTAAATAATAAAAATGGGAGTAAATGTGTACCCATAAATATTCCGAACATGAATTATGTCAGAAATATTCTAATATACAAGCAATGTTAAAATGTACAATTTACAAAAAGGTAAAAATTTTACATACTCGGGACAAACTCTCTAGACTAAAAATGTTCTCAGTGAAATTCATATATAACATGAATAACATGGCTTGCGTTTCTACTATCAAAATATACTACAATTACAATCAATTACAATTGGCAAGTATTTGTATTCTTAAATCAATAGATCTAAGGCTAATGTACATATATAATGATACAAATTATTATCAGCTGAACAGGAATAGATACTATTGGTACAGAAATACAGAATTTTCCTAAGAAAATTCCAAACTTTTATATTAGGAAGTGAAGAGACACAATGCAATTCTTTCATCATACAAATTTTTATACTATAGTGTACATGCCTTTTTCATCTAGGAAGAATTTCAATTAGTAGCCACATGTACAATTGTTAAACGTGATTCTTTTAAAATTAACTTCAGCTGACATTTTTGAACATAAAAAACTAAAATAATGAGAAACAAACCCATATGTTCTTGACTACAATCTATATAATATGAGGCAAACCTTGTATTTTGAAATTGATAGCAAAAATGAACTAACATAGTTCAAGGGTGATCAATGTGTCTGACTTTATGCAACAATTATGAGAATGGATAAAAACAATGCAATATGCATGAACATGTAAAGTCCATAGATGGTATTTTGACTGATTTTAATTAATAAAATTCATCAGCAAAACAAGCATTAAGATTGAACAAGTGTCTCAATACCATCTGATATAAGTAAAGATGATACTAATCAACTCAAATAAAGGTATTCAACAAATAACAACCATATTTGCATCATGATAATCAGTCAATATTTAAACCATGGACTTTATCACATAAAAGAAATGAATGTTTGCATTGACCAAAACTATGGTAATTAATCATTCAGTATTTTATTGACAAAACTATGTAGTTCTATTACAATTCAGTATCTCATTGCTCAAAACTGTGTAGATCTACTATAATTCAGCATCCTAATGTCCAAATCTATGTAGAACTAAAAATATCTGGAAACAGTCATCGCGAAACATGGCCAACCTATGGACAAATCCTGTAAAAAAATAGAAGGTCCATCTACAGGACCGACTGTCCAGCAAAAATTTTGATCTTATCCACACAGTTTCCAATTTGTCAAAATATGTAAAATGCCTCCAGTCCTGTAAAACTTGGTTTGGTCCAGTAAAATTTTGATCTTCACAGGACCTACTGTCCAGTAATAAAATGTTGATTTTTGCAATGACTGGTAATATTATTGCAATAAAATATTTGAATAATGAATTAAGTATCCTATGTTTATATAATACAAGTAAACTACAGTCTTGATCAAGCAACAGATGAGTTTTCAAATGTTGATCAACCATGTAAACAATTGTGTAAGCATATTTGTCTCCCTTTGTTTTTAACACATATAAACACACTAGAGTGATTTCCCTTTGTTCAATAACAAAAATTGTACACTAACTATAGAGGAACAATGGAATCACTCAGCAACAAATAGTTCATAAACTTCTAAAGGGTAACAATTACAATAATAACAATACAATTACAATATATGGGGGATGGATTTCTTCCCGAAAAACAAAACAAAAAAACCCTGTATCAGAGTAGGAAAATATTTACAATGAAAAAAATAGCTAAATGGTGCAGAGAAAAAATAATGTATTTACAAAATGGAACAGGAACTGCGCAGAGAGAGAATATATATATAAAAGGATTAGCAGAAAAATGAAGACTTCAAGCAGTATATAAATTAAAAAATGGCACTTCGGGCAATTAGCAGCTACCAGCTTCAATCTCAACAAAAAAATCTGATCTTGTTATGGAAATAAACAAACTTGTAAACAATCAAACATAACCATAACAAATAAAAAATCGTACCCAGAAACTTTCTAAAATCAGGCTATAAATAATCATGTATGTTTTAATAATTTTTATGTATCATTATAGTTTTTATAGTTAAATACGATAGTGCTGTACTCTTGTTACATAAATAGTATAAATATTTAACATAATTATAACATATATGATACATTGTTCAGTTATAAAACATACAAAAATGGTATACATATCTTCAATAACTACCCAAATAAATGCCTCAGTCTATAACACAGAAATAAATCTGTCTCAACCAATCAAAAACCTCCAAAATTGAGGAGCCATCAGCAAAATTTCAAAATGACTTTCCACTGCAGACAAATGACTTTTTCAGACAAATGTGCCTAATGAGTTAGACACCAAATTGTGAACCGGATTTTAGCCGGGGCTGGCTTCAAACCAATACACTTTCCTGTTCCATGGCCGTAGCAGACGCAGTTGAAAAAGAGGCGTCTGATGTAGAATGTGTTTCTTTGGTAACATCACGTTCTACCAGAGGAGATTCATACTTTATATGAGATGGTACATGATGCTGGGCAGACGACACTCGACTTGATGTCCATTGATACGGTGCTCTAAGTCCTCGTTTTTCTTGACGTCTGCGTTTTCGTTCTTGCATCATTTTTTGTAATGTTTGTACTTTTCCTCTCAGGGCTTCATCTTGATTTGTTGTATAAATATTTTCTGTCTGTTTCACATTTTGACCTGAATAAAATAGAAAATAACATTTTTCTTTATTGAATATGAAATACTATAAATTTGTATTTATGTAACTGATGAAATCTGAAACTTAAGTGTTAAGGTTTTCTTCCTGGTACAAACTCAAAAGCTTACACATAATGAAAACTTATATTGTCCTCTTAAACATATGCTCAATGCAACAGTAAAAACATGTTTAATGTCATGTACACAGACATTTAATGCAACAGTTTGTACCAAGTATTTAAAACCTGTAAATCTGAGTTTATCATATACTTTATAATTTTCAATTTATATAAAAAAACTTTTCCATTAATGAATCATTTCATGCATCATATCTTTTATATATATTTTTCTAATGATAACATATACAATGACATATTCAATAGGTGAACCAAATATGGCAGGGAATCTAAAACCCCTGTCCCCGCCTCTCACCAAACATCAAAATATATCATTTTTAATGATGTTTTGGTTTAAGACGTAAGAAAAAATTCTTTATTTGTATTGTACGTTCTCAACCCCCATAATGTACCCACCCCCTTAAAACCCATCAATCAATAACAATTTTTTCATTGAAACGCAAATTGATGATATAAACCCATATTTATACACTTTCATCTTTTTAAATCCCACACAATATGTTTAACATCGTGATAAACATACACTCAGTGACCTTGAATTACATCAAATTTGATAAATCTATATGTATACCTATTGACTTTTCCAAGCATGAGTAATCTTAATAAGGATGAAAATATATATTAAACTAATCATTGAAGTTTCATATCGTGACAATTATATTATGAATTAAACTTAATTCCCCCAAGTCATTGACACGCCAGAGCAAGTGGTCATTAACTACGTTGGTCAATACATTAGTATTTCCACTTAATAAATATTGCAGGTTTAGCGGAAAACGGTCATAACTCACTCTTTTCTTATATTGAGTTACAACCGTTTTCCGCTAAATCTGTGATATTATGTTTCTATTAATATGCTATATGTTTAGCCGTAAGTATATGTACTGAAATGTTAGTTAAATAAACTGTAAACATCATTTACAGAATTTTCTAACTCTCTACTTACTGTTATGTTCAAATATTAAGACACATATTGTGGGTTTAGCACAAAACAGACGTAACTCACTCTTTTCTTATGTTGAGTTATGAACATTTTGCACTAAACCAGTGATATTGCAATTTTTCTTCCTATGATCTACAGCTTGAATCAGTATTGCCCAGGTTATATAAATTACTGCTTAAGTCAGAGCACCACGCATCCAACAAGTACATGAACAGGTAATTGTGGGAAAAGTGTTGGCATTAAGGAATCAATTAGGAGCATGTTAAATGTCAAGAGTCTTTGTTAACCTATGATAAAAGTTAAATTAGCTAGCAGTCCTTTGGTATCTAGTGAAAATTGAAGGAGAGTCAGATTGTTTACTTTGGAGTCCATTGGCAACCAATGTGAAAAAGTCAAGAGTCCTTAGTAACCTTTGAAAAATTCCAAATTAGGAGTCCATTAGTATCTTTTGTAAAATGTCAGAAGTCATTGTTTGTCTTTGAAATAAAAAGTAAGAAAGGGTTAGTAACTTACAAAAACGGTTAAATTAAAAATATAAGGTCCTCAGAGGTCCAATATTTGTAATGCCATTTACCTGTAAAAGAAGTACTATTCTGGGAGAGTTGATCTTCTTTGTTAGTTCTTATATGAGTGGCAGACTGTCGTAATTGAGGCGTTGCTACAAGCAAATCATTTAAAATCTGTAAAATTGTACTGATGTCACGTTTTGGACGACCGGTAGAATCCTGTACTGATGGATCTAGAGTACCTGGAAAAAAAACATAACATTGTTTTTACATTATATTGTTGTTTTAACGTACAATTATGTTAATATTGCCAATAAAATGCCTCCCTGCACATGATAGATTTTAAATTACCATCATTAACTCATGCATGAATAATTCATTATCTAAAATGCATCAAATTTAAAAGAATGTAAATGTTAAATCATTGACATCAAATGAGTTTTCTTGTCTTCTTGAACATCTTGAATAACTATAGTTGAGACCTCAATGAATCATCATACTGCCCGACTAGCATAGTCAGCAACACACACGTGTACTGAATGAAGGGACATTGATTCGATTCCTGGGAGGGGCATTCTTTCTTGGAGCTTGGCCATGAAATATCTAAGGCTATTCTCCCTCCTACCAATAATCATAAATTGTGTAGCACAGTTTTCAGTCACTGCTGGAAATGTGCACCTGGTAAATAGTTAACAGCTAAATCAAGAGATTTAGCCTTTCCAGGAATGGTGAGTAGGTTGCCTGACCGCTGTGATATTACCTATACAATTTGTTACTAAGACGTTGACTCAACTAAAAAGATAAAATAAATTATAATACAATGTAAAACTTACCGGAAAATGTACCAGAATAAACCCCTTGTCCAAGATGATTCACACTATCAATGACAGCCCCTGGATTTGTACCTTGAGTACCATTAGGGGCAGCTGGATTAAATGAACTCTTTGGATTCTGAAATATAAAGGTTGAATAAATTGTTATATAATTTTATACCAAGTAACATATGTATGAACCTATAAGCAGATTGACAAGCCTAGTAAATAAACAATGAATGATAGGATAAGTGATTGAGATTAACTCATGATTAAGATATGTTCATTTCTTTTTATCAGGCAGTGAGCTCGAGATTATACTGCAATCTTCATTACTTGACAATGGCTTATAACATTACATGGCATGTACCATTGCACACTGTATCCTTACACATGTTAACTAAATGGTCTGTTGAAAACAGCCAAGATAGACATGAGGGCATTATACTTGTAATACATCTTGGTATTTCAATTTGGATCAGGCCATTATATATTTCTCATAGATTTGTTTACATTAAAGCAGACTTTAAATATAATTAAATTCTATTTAACTGTCAGTGGCATATACACTTACCCCGCTGATTTAAATACAAACATCAGTACTGTACTTCGGTATTGTCCATTTTTTTCTCAACTGTCAAAGTTGGAATAATTTCACAGTGGATGATTACACTCTATCTCAATATCACGAGTGTTAGACAATGAGTACGAAGTCATCGTGAAATTATTCATATTTTGACAGTTGAGAAAAAACGAACTATACTCACTATAAATAAAAATCTTTACCTGTGTAATTAGAATAACGTGCAAATATCAAGTATTTAAATCACCGAATTCATAAATGTGACGCTGACGGTCAAACTGACATGTAAGTTTAACAAGACAATAGCAGGGGCGGATCCAGGATTTTTTCTAGGGGGGTCGGAACTTTTTCCGCCCATGAATAGCAGGGTGAGCCACTAAAGTTAGTCATGAGACCTTTGATAATATGAATTCAATAACACTTATTAATTTATTTATAATCTTACCTCTTTAGACATAGAATTATTTAAATGATTACATCGGCCAGTATTAGCTCCAAGTAGAGTACGTCTACGTGCAGCACTACAAGACGATGTTGATAATTGTAACTGCACGAACATCATATGTTCTCCTAACTTCATTGCTAACAATAACGGTGCCCGACCTGTCAGGAAATCATTTACCTGAAAGTATAGAAAAATAGAATATAAGATATTTTATTGTCATTTCATTAATACACACACTCCCCTAAAGCCCAGGACTAGTGAAAATGGATAGGGGCTAGTGAAAACTTGTAATTTCATGAAGTCAGGCTAGTTGGTATTATTGCCCTTACTGTATTGTTCGTTTTTTCTCAACTGTCAAAACATGAATAATTTCACGGTGAATGCGTTTGTTAAAATTATTGTCCTAATACACCCATGAGTTTCCGAAAGTGTGTACTATGATTGATAAAGCTTCTTATGCCGTATGATAAGTTTTAGTCAAGATACTTTTTAATAAAAATTAGGCAACCAGTACAAAAACAATGCATTCAGTCACCGTGAAATTATTCAAGCTTTGACAGTTGAGAAAAAACGGACAATATAACATAATAAATCAGGCTAATCCAAGAAAATAAGCCATGAGTTTGTCAATTCCAAAGAGAACTGTTTGAGAATTAATTAATTTGCTTTTGTCTAATCAAATCATCTAAGATAGGTTATAGCAGTCAAACATACTCTAATTTTATGTACAATGTATAATTCTAACCATTTCTACTTAATTGACTTTTCCCCAATCATATGTGTGGGATGTAAGATACCATACCCCCTCAATAAATAAACAGATGTACAAGTTAACACATTATATTAATCTAAGTGAAAGGTTATTGCGAAAGGTTATTTACAGAAAAAAATTGCTGACTCAAAAAAAATTGCAAAAAAATGCTGATATAAAGGTCAGAAATCTGGCTACATAATTTATCTTATGAAAAATAAACAACCCTTCTGTACTATACAAGTCTCTCTCTATCTCGCCTACATACATATTTACCTGATAGTATTTTCAACCCACTCAGTATACATGTATATATCATATACATACATTTAACCTCATTTTAATACTTAGTTCAATACATACAACTTCAGTTAACAGCTACAGTACATGTATACTTAAGGTTTAAGGAAAAACTGACCTACTTCAATTTTATAATTTTTCAGTGGATCTTAAAGACTGTTTACTTCTTAATTACTAATTATACTATACATTTTGTATGGTGTAGTTCTATATACATGCATTTTTGTAAGATTTTGATAGTATTTGGTAGATTTTATGTATAAGATAATTTGAAAGACAATTAAAAACATATCAGAATTTAATTGGCGCCCTCGCAATCAATTTTCAATGTATTGAATCAGTTGCATCCCTAGTACAGACAATCAATGTTAAATAGTTTAAGGAAAGAAGGATATCTATATATAAGAAGTACTCCACTTCAGCAGGAAATTGTAATAAAACTTTATACATTAGAAATAGATCTAATTTCTCCTCACTTGAAAAGTACTTGGTCAAAATTCAGGACAGGCTTTTAAAGTTGTGAATAATAAGTCACTTATCATCAAAAAAACCGACCAAGGTCAAAATATAGGTCAGTTTAAATTATAGGTCATTTTTAAGTTATAGATTACTTTATATGACATGTCCCTTAATTGCAATAAACTTCAGATTCGGTAATTTTTTACTAGTAAACAAAAACATGGATTTAAGGACTATAAATTCAAGTAAAATGGACCTGGTCAATCAGGCTGATGATAGTAAACTGACCAGAAAGAAGCTAGTTCAAAATTTGTGCATCCTTCAGGACAGAATTATTGTGACATAACAGGTTTGAATCTGATACTGACATAACAGGTTTGAAGCTGATACTGACATAACAGGTTTGAATCTGATACTGACATAACAGGTTTGAATCTGATACTGACGTAACAGGTTTGAATCTGATACTGACGTAACAGGTTTGAATCTGATACTGACGTAACAGGTTTGAATCTGATACTGACGTAACAGGTTTGAATCTGATACTGACGTAACAGGTTTGAATCTGATACTGACGTAACAGGTTTGAATCTGATACTGACATAATAGAAGCATTTTGACTGAATGCATTTGTCACAAATTGTGTCACATGATATCAAAACAGTTTACTGTATTACTATGGTTATAGCATGGAGAGTCATCAGGTCAGTATGCTTGACATCTGTCACAAATAGCCAAATGCTCATTATATGTCTACTGCTTCATATTAATTTATGGACTAAATAGATGATGTCACAATAAAAATAGAGGAAGTTATGCAAATGCCGCAAACTATTAAAAATGATGTAGCATTAAGCATGAAGATATATAAATGTAGTTATACATAGGTTGTCAAATAAACAGCAAGCAAGCAGTACATGTTGGTGTCAACCAGTCATAATCATCAAATCTTTGTTTCCCCACCTACATGTATGAAATAATACATACATGAATGCACTAGATAAGTTCTACTTCAAACACTAAACAAACATCAATGGAGCAGGCAGATGAAACAGATGAACCTATGTGCCACACCCACAACCATATTAGGACGAAATAGATAACTTTGCCCCAATTTATAGCAAGAATACTCAGTATAATATTACGTGTACCCACAAACTGAAAGTACATTGTTTAGCAAACTGAAAGTACTTTTTTTTCATGAGTGCTACTCACATGATTAAATGAGTAATAACGCGATAAAGAACATAAGGAACATGTCCCTGACCTTGTATTAAAAATACCCATAATTCATCATTGAAATTTCGAGCATTTAGAGATAAGCGTTTTATCAAAATATATTATATTTGCACATCGTGACTCTAACTTAAACACACTTGAAATCTTAAACCTTATACATACAAGCAGATCAATATTCCACAGAACCAGGAAGCTAACTTGATTTAAAGGGGTTGACACTTGATATAAGGGGTAGACACTATCATATAATGATTTATTGAAACTTTAAGTGTTTTTCAATCGAGCAGAAAAAATCCATTATACTGTACCAAGGTATGATATTTTCAATGATTGCATGTCCCATTTTTTATTATAGATAAATATATATTACAATAAAAAATTGGTCAATAGAATGTTGATAATGCATGCCTGACGCTGTTCAATACCAAATAAGGCAATTTTATTACAAACTATTTAATATTGAGGGTTTCCCACAAGACTGTAGTAACTCGCTTTTTAACGCTATGCGCTTACTACAGTCTTGCCGGCAACCCTCGATATGTATTGTAATAATTGTCTTACTACAAGTTTGAACAGCTTTTGTGTGAATCTTTGATATACGATATATTAGAGAAATTATAGCTTGCTCAGCCAGTCATTTTGAAATATGAAAAAATTCAACAGTATGCATTATAATTTACAAAATCTATTATGTACTTTTTGTAGTTCAATTTTTTAATGAACTCAAAACAAACTCTGATTTCTATCTAAATGTAGGAGATGTTAAGCAAGGTATTGCAAATTAATAATAAAACAATTTCATACTTAATGATTACACAAAATCTCTTTTTACTTCTTGCCATAGCGATTTTCATACTTCATGTAAAAAGCTCTCCCTAGATATTGGACAAACCAGCAAACATTGTCTTCATACTTAAGATAAATTGGATCATTTATCATTTTTAGAAACCTATGTAGATGATTATCAATAATATAAAATTACCTGTGATTCTGAGAGATTTTCTAAAGCTTGAAGCACACGGCAGTTGGTACTTGAACCCTGAAAGAAGTGAAAGAAAAATGTTATACAATATTTAAAACCCCTATGCCACAATATATCCATTTACAGCATTTTAGCATAACTTTTTTCAAAAGCAAGAAAGTTTATACAAAAATATACTTAACAAGTCGAACCATTTCGCCACACTGTTTTTATGTCATTCAAATTCTACTTTTGATTTCAATCTACTTTCACTTTGAAAAACACACAATAAAGTAGTTTTACTTTCAACAAAATCATTTGAAACTATATACGACATGCATATTATATTATTTTAAAATGCATACATTAAGTGATATATATTCTGCATTTTGCAGTTAGCAGGTTGCAGTCGAGTCAGTCTATATGAGGGGGCTTTAAATGGAATACAAGAATGTTTATTGATTCCTATTTGTCACATGGTTTACCTGGTCAATATAGATGAATCATAATAATCATATGACTGTTTGAATAGATGGAAATACTTATGTGGGCGTTTCTAATAGGGAAAAAATCTTTGAACAATTTTTACTACCTGGTCTTATTATATAATTTCAATAGATATATATTTTATCAGTGACAGTATTTTATTAGTGACTAAGTCATGTCATAACTTAAAATTCAATGATCAATTATTTTAGAAAACTTCAGCAACTTCGTGAGAAATATTAATCATATTTTGAAATTTGATAAGGATAAAAAATATAAAGTCGTCTAGATCAAGGCTGTGTTGAACAATTCCTTAACGTAAGACAGACTACATACGGTATACAGAACTTAACTGAACAGCCTGTTAGCTGCCATTATAAGCTTAACGTAAAAACTTAAAATGGTCCTTGTGGTAAATATAGTGGGGTTAGGAATATATTAACCTTTCAGTAAGGAGTAGTTAAATTGATTGTTACTGTATACTTAAATTTATTTTAAATTGTGTAATATGTCAAAATAAAACTTTGATACTTCATCTGTCTACTGTAGACATAATGTCAGACATTTCATTATATATCTCACTCCTCTTGGAGTAAAATTACTGGTACGATAGGTCAGTAAAGTATTTTAGGCAGACAACTAGCCGAGTGACCTTTAAAACTCATGTACCATATAGTATAACTAAGTAAGTTCTTCACAACAAATATTGTTAAACACTGGATGATATTTCACCAACTGGCTCCAGGCCTGTCAGACATGATATCAACCTTTTATAGTAAATATCATTACATAGCATGCACCATCACACCACAATCGTTTTAAGGTACATGTGACTTAGGTCACCAATAAGGTCAGTGATGACATACTGTCAAACATAGTATAAACATGTCTCCAATTTAAAGATCTACCAGTATATTATATAGTGTCCAAAACCTAGGGCTTGGAAGGTCTGCCAAGTTGAGATAATTTGTTTGTTTGTTTGGGTTTTACGGCGCGCCAACACAAAAAAGGCAGATCGCGCCGAAAGCAATCAATGATACTATTAATAAGTTGAGATAATATTGTACTTTAAGAATAGCGATATTTGCATGTGATCATAATTCACTTCCAAGGCAAGCACTACTAAATGCAACCACTTGCATTTAGAAAAAGATTCCAAGATGGCCTTCTTTTCTATAGAGCATTGAAAGGTGTTCCAAATGTAATTCCAAGTGAGGTTTTGACTAGAAAGAAAATTGATTGCAAGATAGTGCCACAAGTGATTTAAAACTATAGCTTGAGGCAATTTATGGGTATTGCATCATTTATGCAATGAACAATGTCTGTTTAGTTTAGTTGCTGCAGTTTTTGCCTCTTTAATTGGCTGTGCCAAGGTTGGATGCCAGTCTTACTTCATGGACAATTAAGTCAATTAAGTCATAAAAGTTTTGCTGATATACAAAAAACAAACCAATTTCCAATTCTAAATTAAACTTCCAATTCAATATCCAGAATTTTTGATAGTTGACATTTTGAAATGTTAAAAATTTAACCTAAATAAATGATAACTATTAACCCAAAGATTGTATAATTTATAAAAAAGGTTATAACACACTGAAGAACAAAGGTGAACTTCTATATGATATAGATGTAGTAATCAGTCATTATCAATTACCAACATATCTCATATCCTTTGCAAATATAATAACAACATGTCGTCAACATGATACATAACAACCAAATGATATATTATGAGGACATGACGACATGACGACATGATACTCCATAATTATGATTCAACGCTCATTGATCATTTAATGATTTAATACAGGATCCACAGTACAATACTGCCATTATAACCACTTTGGTTTGCAAAATCATGATTTATAAAAAAAGTCAAAAATTCTTAATTTTAAAAAAATAATTTTTAAAAAGAAAAAAGGTTCCAATACTAAGATGTGATGTCTAGTATTAAGACCATCAATTTAGATGACCCTGATAGAGGAACTTTACCGTATATACAGTAAAACCTGCTTTAGTGACCCTCAGGGTTTCAGTCACTTCAAGTGTAAAACTACCAAAATTGATTTAACTTTTCTTTGAGTTTTGTATGTATTAACAATGATGACAGACACAGTCAGGAACCATATACCAAAGACACTAATGACCAACTGAATAAATAGAGTCTTTGGTAGGATTCCCAATTGTGTAAGCTGAGCTTTTGCATATAAAAAAACCTAATATTTCAACACCCTCAGTCGATTAAGACTTTTTTCCATAATATCCACCAATAGTCTTTAAAAACAGGTACAGTAACTCCATAATCATACATTTTTGGTAACTAAACAGATGGTCTTTAAATACAGGTAATACTTCCTTTCACACAACTCGATTTTTGTAAGCAATTAAATAGTAATTATAACTATAAGTTGATTGCTGTCATCTGAAATGACATATTTACTTCTATCTCTCTAGACACTCCCATTAATTAAATATTACATATTAACGAATAATACTCAAGAGTTTTGATTGGTTGACCATTTTGACAACTCTGCGACACTTGGTGACGTACGTTGTTAAGTCTTTAATCACGAATATTACGGTATATAATAGGTTATAAATAGAAAGGTTTTAGATTAATTATAATACACATATAATTAATTATACATGTACATGTAAAAAGGATTATTATAAAATTAATACGATGCTAAAGTATGATTAATTTACGGAGTCACTTGGTGTAATCTTTTAAAGACTCAGAAATTGCTGTACACACAATTGGGCACAATTGTGAACAAAAAAATGAAATTCAAAGAAGCGTACATACAGAACACTCCAAAAAGGAATGCCAATGCATTATGAAGATATTGGTGTTCAGTTACTTTAAAGTCTTGTCAATAAAAACAATTCAAATTTTTACTGTTTTAATTTTTTTCATTTGTTTACTGTTTGAACGTATATTCATGGGAAAGACAAGCAAATAAAACAATATAATTCATAGTAAGCAGACTTCAGAATTAAAACCAAAGCCTAAGCAAGAAATCATAACAAATTTCATTGTTCAAGTAAAACAGATCCACAAAAATAGGAGTTCACAAAATATAGAGAAGAAATGTACTCTTAGGGTTTTCTAATTAGATTATTTTAGGAGAAAGTTTCATTTATAATTCAATAATACAGTGACATCGTGGGTTTTTTCTTTAGGTAAAAAATTAACAACAGCGAGTTATCATACAAAATTTTGTTAATTCAATTGACTACATGAAACAATTTGCGAGACTCAAGTCTTCCTCTATCTATAAAAGTCAATATGTTTGGTTCCATACCAAGGAGAAAACTTGACTAAGATCTATATTTGAACCAAGACAAATTTAAACATTCATTATTTCTAAGACAATAACAAGTCAGTTTTGTGAGAAAATAGGGATGGTTTAAATGTAAACATGGTATAAGGCAATAAAAACACTCAATAACTCAGAGTCTGAACTGACTCAAACCTATCCCACTGGAAGAATTTGAACCCTAATATGTAAAACCCATAAGCCTAGCCCTTCAATCAAAGTCCTTAATATCTAATCTATCCTTAAACCGAGCCTCAAGATCACAAATCAATCAAAAGGAGAATATTAACAACAAATTGAAGCATATTGTCTTTTCTGAACAATTTTACTCTAGTTTTTGATAGTATTGCATCATCATTTACGATTTTTAATTGATAAAAATAGACATACTGATTTACATCTGATATACTAAGGTAAGGCTTCTAAGTTACTCACATTACAAAGATTACAATTTTATGTGAAATTGAAGTCTTAAATACTTACTGTAAAACATATGAGTTTTCAGTTAAAAAACAATGACTTGAGTGTCATTTTTATAGCTTTATCAAACTTAACTTGGAGACATTTTTGCAGCCAAAAAAGGAACTAAAGAGTTATAATTATTTTGTGTTTGAGTACGTTAAAAAGAAAGTTCATTAAATGATGTATTTTTTTCAACTTAATTATAGTAAGATGTAAAAATTAACAATAGTCAACTGATCATGATAATAAAGTGACCAATTAATATCAACATCAATACACAGTTGTTTTTTATATAGCAGACCAGTTGTTGTTATTTTACATATAACCATATAAGGAAATGACCAAATGATTAAAAAACACATGTTTTATCTAAATTAAAGTTTTTTATAAAAAAAAAATGTTTTTAAACAAAGTTCAATTAATTGACCCATGTACTAGACTTATTACATAACTTAATCAATTAAATAAAACAACAACAAACAACATTATAATTATTAACATAATTACATCAGATAACAATATAATAAATGTCAACATTTTGAATAACAATAAAAAATTAAACCTTGAAATAGATTATTTTAATTAAAAAAAAGTTATATTTTATAAATCATATTTACCAGTATACTATTCATTCTTGTTGTAGTTGAACACAGTTGATGTTAAAAAATATCCAAATATATTAGCTTCTTAAAGCTTTGACGTAAAAAAAAACTTGATGTAAAAATACAAAGTCCAAACAAACTCAAGTCCAAATAAACTTGTTACTATCTCAAACAGTGTTTAAACACTCTTTGAATGTATTATAAAACTATAGAAGTATACTATAAATGAAAGCTCAGATAAATCAATGTATTACAGCCTGTTAACCGAAGTCTTACTGTAGTATACAATACCATACACCAGTGGTTTACTTTCATATATATTCACTATGTGAAATATCTGCTTATAGTAAACCAGCCATGAAATACAGATTGTATATTAGTCTACGCCAAGGTATGACGTCATTATATTCGTTACACTATACTTGAAATACCGATATTACGACTAGAGGCAACCAATCCAATAAGACGTTGTTATAGCCTCATACATATTTATGAGTGTTTTCACTACGTTGTTCATTATCTAGTGTATAAACGTGAAACATTCTTTCATCGCTCATCATGAGGTATATAGAGCATAACATAATGAAATAAAGGTAATAGAGGAAATTTCAAAATAATTACTTTCGTAATGGTATGATTTTAATGGGTATTATTAATGTAGCCTAGATTCAGGTCAATGAAATATGTATCAGTAAAGAAAGGACAGTAGGTGGATGGATCATGGGTATATATATGTGGGATGGGACCATAGTACTTATTTTATAGGTCATGGTATTTGACTCACGTTTACTTTTATTATCATGCAGGTTTGTAGTAATAATAATAACAGTTATAATGATGAATTATGAATATGAAATAGGAGATACACTTAGTAACTTGCGGGTATAGGCTTGGTTACATAACTTAACAACCAAACCTAGTTTTGGTTACGGAACTTTGTCAAAGAACTTACCCTTCTTACTGAACATCGAAGGTGTCCCCTAAGAAATTAAGGAGTTGCTAATAGGCGTCTTAAAATATATAAGAATTGAGTTTTGCATGAACAGTGTTAACTGGGGCATACAACATATTGTTGTTGTCGAGTCAAAACCTCGCAACTTCAATTTTAAAAATTTACAAGGATTTGACTTGACAGCAATCTCCGTTAACAGATATCCTGTAGAACGTTGTCGTACAGGATCTCTACTTTCTCTGTGGAAGGTCACGGCAAGATGAACTTTATGTCGAACAATCAATGCGTAGCTTTCATCTAGACGAAAACAATATTAATCACATTTTGATTTGGTAATTTCTATTTTTAGACCAAGTTTTGCATGCTAATTTAACAGCGGTATTATTCACAGTCTGCAATTGGGCCGTTCATTTCAAATTGTGTGACGTAGACGATGTAAACAAGTTACGTATCATAATAATTTCGTCATGAATATTATGATGAGAAAAGGTCGCCTGAACATGACCTTCATTTGAAAAAGGCCAGATCTAAATTAGAGAGTATGCGAGCCGAAAATTTTAGATCAGGTTTTAATCAGATTGACTTGACAGCAACAATATATCACTCAGTTTCTCAGTCTTACAACTTGTGTGGTATATTTTTTGTTACATGAAATTAATCAGTAAAACTAAACAATGAAAAGAACCATATGTTTAGAATTTCCCACATACTGTATTATATTATTTTTATCATTAATTTTCAGTTTTATCAATTTAATTAAAACAATGAAAAAATCTTTTTAACAGTTGATAAGAAAAACAACCACGACGGAGAAAGTATCAACTAAGCTGTCTTATCTATAAATGACAAACTCTTTAAAAAAATATATAACTAATATAATAATTTCAGACAGCTGATGTCAAAAGGTATACTTTTATTACGACTGTCAAAATATGACCTAAATATAAGAGAAGTTACGTAAAATTGTAATTAAACCATATAAGGCAATGTTTAACATGCGACCACATGGTATAAAGGTACCTTCACATTGAAGAGCATAAATATTGACATTAAAATGAAGAGTAGATCAAATAGTAGATATCGCATTAACAAATGTTTGTAAGTACATTGGTATTATGTTGATGTGTTGACTTATCTTCAGTGATAAACCCGTTAGTGCGACACATCACGATATGACCATATAAGGCAACGCTTGACATTGATATCAACAAAGAATTTTGTGAATGACTTTCGAGAGTAGTATATAGAAACGGTATATTGTATTCTTTAAGTTAATGATACATTGACTTTGATAGAGGTGAATTATAGACATGGTGACACGGCTCTACGTCAAGCCCCTTTAAAGATGGGTACGGGGCAACATCGTGTATAAACTCTATTGATGTAAAATATTCAAGGCTTAGTTTTTGTTTTTATTGAGATATTTTGAAGGGGCAAAAACCATTCACAATACGTCATAAGACATTATATTTAGCATTTTATAAGCCTACATAAATGATATATTTACATATTAATACACACCTTGGGAAAGCTTATCATGTCCTAGGTTATCAACCATCAGAGGGCGTCAAAAGAATTTGCCCTTGGTCATAAACATGACCAAAGCAATAGGTCATCACCAAATAAAGGACATAAAATGACAACTGTCCTAACCAAAATTAGTACAAAAAATCTAGTTTTTATTTCTATGAACCAAATTTTCTCCTTGAAATGTTAATATGTTTTTTTTACATACAAATAGAATGTATATATATGTATATTAATGTTCTCATAAATTCGTACAAAAACTACAACAACTACAAAAAAAAACGAGAACAAAACGTTTAAATAAATTAAGTTCGCTCAATCAAGAAATGTTGTATGTACATTAAGAAACTTAAGTATGTCTATACAGACAATTAACAAGGACAAAAATCAGTACAAACATGCCAGTATTGTGTCAGGTATAAAAAATGACGAAATTTTCAAGCAGCAAAAAAAAAGGTGTTAGCGTACATTAACATAAAAGCAAAAAATGTTTGACATATCCGTACAAATCAAGTGAACATTATTCCTCAGCTTCCCATTTTAAAGAGGATTACAAAAATATTTCCACCTTTTTTTGTCTTCTCTCACATTTCTTTATCAATTTTCACACAAAAAGGATTTTCTTTCAAGTATCAAAGTATGCAAAAAATTAAATATGATTAAGAGAAATGTCTGTTTAAAGGTTTTTACATAATTCGTGAAAAGGAAAATTATGATTTTTTTATCTAGAAAAAATTTCATCTTTTTCCAGTGATTACAGAATGAGTCTTCAAAACTAGACAAAGAACAGTACAGAAGAAATTATGCCCTTTAAATAATATTCAAATATAGAACTGGAAGAATCTATCATTATCTCTCCCACGCTTCTTTTAGCTTCCTCATAAATATCAGCATATTATAGAATAAAATTTCCCCTTAGGCAGCAGAAACAAAATCATTACAAGAACATTTAAAAAAGTTCAAATTTACCAAAGTACAACTGTCAACAGTTTTAGTATTATTTGAATTTAAATGGAGGACTTTAAATAAGACAACCTAATAGAGTAAAAAATCTTTCAAAGAGGGACTTATTAAATTTAAAGTCTGCTAATAGAAAGAAATGGAACTTTAAGTTGCATTAAATTACACGTGCTTGTTTTTAAAAAAATACATCCAACTTAATTTTAAAGACAAAGCAATGTTGACCGCCTCTGCATTATTTCAATACAAATTTAAACTTAACAATTCCCTCATCTTACTTGAAAAAAGAAAACAAACAGATCATAAATAACAACACGCACGCTAACAAAATCCAATGAAATTATAGAAATTGCTGTATCAGCAAATTTCAAAATGTTCCAGTATAGACCACCTACACTTGTTCAATTTGTATTGAAATCTTTTAGTGTCATGTATCCCTAGACAGTGTATTGAATACCACCATATATTTTTGTCACAAGTGTTTATTGCTTATCAATTTTTCCAACTAATAATAACACAATTTCTTCAACAACTTCCGACTATATTAAATTCATTTTTTATGTGAATTTTAAAGGAAACTAATTTTTTATACTGGGTTAAATGCTGTATCAACACATTTTTTTTGGTTATTTTACAGCATCCAGCACAACTAACCTAGCTTCCCTGGACCCTTGTCTATAACCAGTACTCACCTACCCTTCTGCAAGGCCAGAAACTTCTTTATACACCAAATTATGGAGGAAAAATATTATCAACAGTTGAGGAAATGCTCCAGCTTAGAATAGATTTAACAATTGGACATTTAATTGTACCATTATAGCAAAACAGTCAGAATTTTATTGTTAATCAAACCTGTAAGAACAGTGGGATCACATCCCTAATAATTTTGAAAGTATTTGTGAATTACCTTAAAACTTAAAATAAACACCCAGGTCTACAGAACAGCATGTAGTTGCCCCCTTCTGTTAAAATTTCACAGTAATGTCAATTTTCCTTCATAAATATGGCATATGGAGAAGTTACCAGCCACGAAGAAGGGTAATTTAGTACTTGTTGTAGGCAAGGGTCCAGGAAAGCTAGGTTAAGCGGCTGGCTGATGTAAAATGACCTTAATTTGCATTGACATGCCTTTAAACCCAGTAAAAGTGAAATAAAATTGAACTTCATAATTTCCTGTCAACAATAAAAAGCGAAGGCGTAGGAAATTATTGTAGAGCCTGACACTACAAAACCAAATTTGAATAAACAATAAATTCATTTTCCAAGGCATGCTAAAACATAATTGTGTCTTATTCAGTCAAATTCCACTTTTGATACCAAGTTACAAAAATTTTCAAGTGCAACAACAGATTTTATTGTGTTGTTGTTTGTTTCCTCAGAATAAGTTCAGTAAACCATACCAAACAAATAAGGCTGTTTATTCAACAGTATAACTGTGTAGGCGGAATGAATCAATGAACACAAGAGAAAATACTCAACTTTCTGTGACCTCAACATTCTTCCAATACTAAGATACTCTTCTGCTTAGAGGAAGAAAATATGAATTTTCCAGTGAAGGAGGTAACATTAGTGTTATAATGGAGAATAAAGAAGATCTATATTAATTGTAACTCCAGCATTAGAGAGGAACATTCTACTGCTTCTATCTCTCCAATCAATCATTAATTTAATGTTGCTACAGGCACTCTCAGAATTAAAACTATTATATTAATTTGCTTCCATACTGAATAAATCTGCTGATTCATAATGGTGTTTCATGTGAATGAGTACAGGTTATGACTATGAGTGCACAATGACATCACAATATCATCTAAGGACATAACAATAAATCTTCCATTCAAACACCCGCATAACAACATTGAAGAATACTTTGGGCTTGACACCATCTTGTTCAACCTACGAAGTCTAGTCATAATTATGTACTCACTTTTACCAATGGTTCTATGTTATATTATGGTTTCTTTGTTACAATACTATGACAGCATTGTTCTGTTGTTTACAATACGACAGGCTTGCCTTACTTTAGCTAACTTAAACCTTGTACAAGAATCAAACAACTTGAGTCAGATGACAACACAGAAGCTCTGAGTTCATTAAATAGGTTTTTTTCCTGAAAACTATACATAATCTGAAACAAACTTGTAACACAAAATTCGCTCAAAACAAAACTGAAGCAAGTAAGAACTTGTTTGATCCCTCTAGAGGAGACAGTGGCCGATTTAAAATACCGCTTTGCCTAGTAGGTTACCAGTAAATATAATTTTGATGCATATACAGAATTAATAGCTGTAACTATGATCCTGTGGAATACAGGATTTAAAGAAGTTGGGCCCTGCTTCTAGAAGAAAGCTTGAGCATGAAATATCCATTATAAGCTTTACCTTGAAAGCAACAGTCATGTACTTAACAAACAGTAAATAGAACATAAACATTGGCATTTTTAGTTTTCTTTTATATTAGCATATCTTTAAATTAGAGCAGAAAAGAAATAGCTACCAAAATAAAACCCATTGCAATAAAACAAGTTGAGGGGAAGATGCCTCTTAACTTCAAGCAAGTAAAACTTATTCACAAACTTGTATAGTCTCAATGATGCATTGAGAGATCCCATGAAAATATATATATTAAAGGAGCTTCCTCAAGATTGAGGACTGCTAGCAAGAAAAAGCTTGAAACAAAGTCATCTTCACTTTAAGAGGTATGCCAGAAAGACAACAAATAATGCTTTAAATTCTGGACAAAAAGGTATCATCCTCGTCAGTTTCAAGAAGATTTTGACTATGTGTAGGACTATGTATAGAATTTTATGTAATAGAAACCTCATAGAAAATACAATGTATTTTTAAGGAAGGAGTTCTATACATTTAGAACAATAATAACTCATTCTGATCCAGAACATAATTGAGAACATTATTCTCTGTAAAAAAATAGCTGGACTATCATATGAGATATCATTGATAAAACTCTCCCACACAACTTCAGCAATGCAAGTCACTTTACTTCGCTTTTTTTCTAGTTCTGACACGAATAAATAAAATGCTGTTAACAATGGAGTCACTGAATCTTTTCTCGGAACTATCTTTTTAACCGCACATTGTAACAGTCTACATCATCAACTTGTGTATAAAATTCAGGAAAAATAAATTCCCGGAAAAATAAACAGATTTAGACGAAACCAGATTTCCCAATGGGTTATCATTGAATAAACTCCCCAGCTCATCACAACGGCAACTTTTAATAGCTTTTCTGGTTTACCGCAAAATGCCAAATTAAGAAACCATCAAAGAAAAAAGAGAAAAGAGTAGAAAAGGTTAAAGTATGATGTAATCAGAAGATAACTTAAGGTTTTCTATTAAATAAGGAAATGTCAAAGCCTGGAAATAATTAACATCTGACTGACTGTATCAAAATTGTAAAACAAATATCCATAGATTTAATCAGCAATCAGTTTGCTAGTCAAATGTTAAAGGGTAGAAAAAACACAAGAGCTATAAAACATTTCTGGTTATTCTTAGAGAAAACCATGAATTCTATTAAACTATGGCATTTGATTCCTGTTCATCATTTAGCAGCATGCCTTCAAATTATTACATCTTAAAAGTTCTTGATTTTGAAATCCAGGAAACTTGCAGACTTGTTTCAACTCATGGAGTGAACTATAAAATCATTGGTGTTAAAGTAGACAGGATAAAATTTGAACTGTATTTTTCTCAAAACATAAAACTTTAAAACATTTACAGCAGGGATTTTTTCTTAAGTAACAGGGGCTGTTTATAAGGCCTCTAACCCTTTTAATATTTTTTGGAAATCATGCAGTACATTTTCCCCTAAGCTGGAGTTTACCTTTTAAAATTCCATTAATTAGGGTACTTTGTATAATAAGGCAGCTAAGGTCCTTTTACCGGATACTGGTTAAAAGCCCTTACCATAACAGTAAGCAGTTTGCCAGAGGTTTTCGAAGAGCTTGCAGGAAAATTTAACAGAATTGGCATCAGAGAAGAAAAGTTTTTATATCTGCTAATCTAAAATGTTTGTAATTAATTAAGCTGAAGCTAAATTAATCAGATCTCTAATTGATGATACAAGTTTGGAACAAAGCAAAAAATACTTTGATAAATAGAATAGAATACAAATTCTAGAAACTTGAAATGATAGTTTGTTCATGTAAGGCTGAATATTATAAAACCTTAAAGATTGATCATTAAGCAAATTTTAAATTTGTTTAGGTATTTTTGCAATAAGGTGCCATTGGTAGAAAATGATTATATTAGAATTTTGCCATGTACAATAATATTTCAAGAAGCAATTTTTAAGAGAAATGTGGTTTCAGAAATGCAAGTTAGCATGCAGGGTATTTAACTAAAACTTTTACCACTTGATTTTTTTCATGCAGTATAATTTATGCCAAGTAGAGACCGGCAATGTCTTGTGAGCTAATGCTGGAGACCCAGCACAGGTAAATGGTACAAAACTTTAGTTTTTTGCACTGAATGCACCACAAACACAAACAATAGCAGAAGCAGTAACTGTAAGAAATTGAGATCCCAAGCATAGAATTACATCCCCCCATAAAAATATGATCGAACTCCATCGGCAGACGTCAAACACGAGGTATCAGATGTTACCCATGGTGATCAATGATCACATGATATATTAATCTTAAACTACTTACGGTTGTTCCAGTTTCCATATTAGGTACTAGTGTCAGCTGACAACCGTCTGTTACTTCGTTTTCAAGTAAATTTCCTCGTATAAGTAATCTGAAAATACATAAATCATTGTTTATTATATTTACATAATATGAAATACATTAACTTTTACATAAAATCTGACAATGAGAAACCTACAGCTGGTTCCCTGGGCTGAAACTCTATAGCTTGTTCACAATGACCATAAAAGCTTATTAGTTACGCAGCTGGTTTCTGGTAAGCTGAAACTTAAACAAAATATATAAATAAAGTAAAGCTTGTTCATAATTATTGACCTACCATTTTAGAGCTGGTTCCCTAAGCTCAAAGGAACAAAATATAAAAATATAGTTTGTTCAAGCATAGTGTGTTCACATTCACCTAACATTGGAAATTAGGAGCATAGATAGTATTTCTTGGAATGCTGGGGACTCTACTTAAAATATGGTATATTCTTCATCTTTAACATTGAAATTGACCCCTCGCTGAGACTCCACTGACATATGGAAGAGTATGTGGCTTCATTAATATTTTCTTAATTCAGGAATGTTTTCAACTCCACCCAAACAATTAAATCTGCCTACTGACAGGTTACAATTTTTTAACTTCAAAACTTATTGTAAGCATGTATATATACAGAGAAATCAAATCACTTTTAAATCATAGAATTAAAAAGGTCACATTTGTAGTTGGCAACATGAAATACATATAATAACTTTTACCATCATTTCAAACAAAGACGATCAAAAGAAAATATGATACATAATCAACATTCAAAATACATTAAGTTGCAAAACCACAAAATACCACTCATTGGCAGTTAACATAATTATCATCTGAAAACACGTACTAAACCACAAAGTTAAACATATTAAAATTTTGTATTACATCACATAAAGTTCAAGTGCACTAACATTCAAATTTAAGTCAGATGATTTTTTTCATGAATTTATTATACAATTGACGTAACTAGAGACAAATTTACCTTTTTTTAATCATACATAACTAATTTTAGAGGTCTATATTTCTTATGAATTAACGTCATTGAATACATATTATTATTACGCAAATATATTTATAGAAAATATACCCATAAATAAACTCTGTCATCATGGATGAATAACGCCAAATAAATCATTGTATGAGTATTACGTATATATTTTCAAAAAGAAAATTCGGTTTCATCAAGTTTTTGTACAATTTTGACGTCTTTCAGCTATAAATAACCTTTTGCTTGACATATTTATACACCTCATGCGAAATTAAAAGACACTTAACAAATTATATTTCCTCAAAAAGTAGTTAAAGATCGTAATATTAGGGCACATGTGACTGTCATCCAGTTTTCCTCTCATTTATCATGCTTTAACACTATTTTTACATCACAGAATAATAACTTAAACAAGAAATAGGCTATAACAGAGAAACTTAAGTTTTTTTAAGAGTTATGGGAGTGCAAGGGTTAAAAACCTGAAGTTCAGAAAATATGTGTTGCAAATCAGAATCAAAGTACTGAAAGGACTGTGAACAATTTACCTGAAAGTTAACACTTTTAACTTTAAAGGGGTATATTTTTTAAATTAAAACTTTCAATTGGTGTGGAAGCACCAGGGGAGGGGGGGATGCACACATCAGGACAATAGTTGTCAATGATATAATAACAGCTGCTACTTTTCTTTGAAAATATCCAACTTATAAAAAATGCACCAAATGAAAGACAATGCATACAACATGATATAATGCATACACCTATAAACAGTGACATTTATTGGACATGACGTAAGAATACAATATAATTTATTACCTAAGCTGTGAGCTATGTTGTATTACTATACTACTGTTCTCATTACAGTACAGTAAGTGTAAACTAAGTGCAATATAATGGCAGTTTTTTAAGTAGGAGGATATTATCTCATTATGCCGACGGCCCAGGAATCATTTTGTAACTGATGCGCTTTGAATCACAAGAATAATAAAATAAGAGATTGATGCCATTAGCTGAGGGTGTTAGGTACAAATTTATGATGAAAAAACATTAATATGTGGTCAACATTTTTATCTTATATATTATACTACTGTAGTAGTATTATCATTGTGAGTACAGAAGAAATGTAGTGAATATTTAAATCAGTAGAGTTAATGTACGGGACAATGATAGTTGAATAAAACTGAGCAATGAACAGTATCTGTATATTGTTCAATTTTATTCAACTGTCAGTGGCTCATACATTAATTCCACAGATCTAAATATTCACTACAAAAAAATAGTTCATCAGTTCATGAACATTTTATGAACATTCATGAACAATTTGAAAACCTTTTTTTGTTCTTCCAGTGACTTCTATCATTCATGATAAAGTAGATATGTCATAGCATTAGATGTATCCATTCATAAACTATTATGATTTAAAGAAGTCCATGAACTATGAATCTGTTCATGAGCTGCAGGATTTCATGAAGTTCATGAACTATGCATAATTCATAAATTGTATGATTAAATAAAATTCAAAGGTTAATAGGTTGAACTCCCCTCTCCTCTTCCTCAAAATCAATCTTCTGGCCTTTTGCCCTACCCATATACTAATGTTCCTTTCATATCTAAAAGGTTAATTTAAGCCATAATAATAAAATAAATAAAACAGGTGTTGAATATTGTAACCACAAATAACATTAGTAACCATATTTAAAACTGTCACTTGACATGATTGTATTAGAAAATCTGTCAACACAAACGTAAAACCACATTAACCACAATATTACAATCAATATTTCATTATTACTGTCTATATTACCTCAAACAAGTCAATGTCTATCATAGGGGAATACTTCCTCTCTTCTAGAGAAATGATCAATTTCTACATTATGTAGGGCAACATTGACAAACATGCAAGCAGTCAGAAATAGTGCTGCAACGATTCACCGGAAAGTCCATTCGATGCGATACTTTTTTTTTCGATTCGATTTTTTTCGATTCGATTCTTTTATTAATACAATTTACTACAAATATACATATATTTGAGCTTAAAACTAAATAATATTAATTAAATGAAAGTGTTACTAAAATTGGATAACACGAAATCGCAAATCTGATAGTTAATATTTGCTTTATTCAAGTACGAAATGGATTGGGTACGAATGTAAAGGTCGCGAAAATGTATTATTTATGTAATATCAACTTCAAACGTAAAGACAGCATGGATCATAAATTGTAGAAAGATGCAGTTCTTGGTATACTATTGTACATATTAGTTAAACATTCACTGTGCATGCGAAACTATTTAAATTTGAATAAACTAACAACGAAACTTGGCTTGCTCATGCGGAGTCTAAAATCTTCCAGTTTGTCAGAACACTGGTAAAATTCAATCACACCGACCCAATTGGCGGAGGATCGGGGCATATATACTATAGAATGTATATTTGGAACAGAGTTTCCAATCAAGCTACATAAAATCGTAATGGAAATTTAACAGAAATGTAACAAAGTGAAACTCAGTTTCACTGTCAATGTATACTTTGACTTTTAGGCGCGCCTTTGCTTTTATCGTTTTAACTTATGTAGACACTTTTAACAGTCAGTATCGAATCGAAACTCGCGGGTCCCGAATCGAAATCGAATCGGCGACCTTGCAATCGAGTTTCGATGTATCGAATCGAATCGTTGCACCCCTAGTCAGAAAGTCAGGAAATATGCTGCCAAAAAGGCTATATAAAGAACTGCCCTACTATCTATAACTCTGGTAGACAGTCAGGAAAAATGCAGTCAAAAAAGCTACAAGAACTGCCCTACTATCGATAACTCTGGTAGACAGTCAGGAAAAATGCAGTCAAAAAAGCTACAAGAACTGCCCTACTATCTATAACTCTGGTAGACAGTCGCAAGGATGAGGAAATAGAGTTGGTGGAGGAGAGGTGAGGGAAGATTGGCATAGATTGCATGATATGAATTATTTTAGTAGCTAACATTCTGACCCAGTTTGGTGAACATCAAAATAGATGAAAACAGTATTGACTTGAAACAGAGCTTATTGAGGTTGAGAGAAATCCATTACATTTATTGCTGTACAATGAACTTGGAGCACTAGAAAATCATGAAACTTTGGTATCGGCATGATAAGATAATTTAGAGAATCCAGTAGATAATTTTTACTACATGTGAGTGTAAGATATCACACTTCTACACTAACAAAGCTAATAACAAAGCTAATAATCTCTTTACATTGGATAACATGATATGGAAAATGTAAAAAAATGAACTAAAAGACTTCCCTAACTCCGCATTGTTTTTATTGTCCCCCTCTCCCCCCCTCCCCCCCAGCCATGGTTTTTCAGCCATGAAGACATTTTAAGAAACTTAAAAGATGTTACGATATACATTAATATAATTATCTTGTTTATCTCCCCAGTTGTTTTGCTATAACTGTTCAAAATAACTTAAAACAGAACTATTGATTAACTTACATATATATCAGCTCCCAGACAATGTGTTGTGAGAAAAATTAAATTTAGCACTTTTAAGTACACCTATTTTCTTCAACCCCCTTCCATACTTATAATCTTCTACCCCGGGAATTTAATCATTCCCCATAATCATGCAGGTTCCCCACCCCAATGTAATTGATTAATTGTGTGTCAAAGTGTCATAAATCCGGACCATTCAGGTAAACTGACCCTGTGGGACAGTAATACAAATAAAGTAATGTATTAGTATAATAGAAAATTAATTGATAATATCAGAACATTGACAGGTAACCCTAGATGTTATAACTCACAGAACCCATTCTACAACTGTAATACAAGACTACAAGAGAATTCTGAAAATTTATTCTAAAATTAAAGACAAAGGAAATTATTCTGGCTTACTACATTGGAAATTTCTTCCTGTTACGTGCCATAAATGGGACATTATGTCCAGACCTAAAGTATGTGGGCGGCCATACAGAATAGATCTTGGCGTAGATTTTTGAAAGATAGAGAATCTTAACATAGCTACTTAGCTAACTAAACTACTTAATGCATGTTATCTAGTAGATCTATGTTATAAACAAGTTGATACAATGAATCAAACATATCAGTTTTTTGAAGTCTTATCTAAGGCTTTTGTTGAACAAAAAATGTTGTTTAATGTTTTAGATACTCAACAATGAACTACAATAGAAAATAACACTGTAACTATCATGTCTTTGATGTTGCTTGAAGGAAGTTACAATTAAAACATGATTTTTTTTTGTTATAGACATGGTTATCATGATGCTGAGGGGAGATTTTAACATCATGAATATTATTACTTGGTAGTGCGACAATGCTAATTTTGGTTTAAAAAACCCATAAATTGCTGAGTCATAAAATCTAAACCACGAATTTTAAAGCTTGGAATACAATAATTCATAAATGTAATACTTTTACATGATTATTTATCAACCAATTCTGTACATAGCAAACAAATCGTAAACCATAAAATGCATACTCAAATCATGCATTATTATATTCAAATTACATATTTATCTTAAAAATAATTGCACAAACTTTGGTACAGTAGTCTGACTGCACGAAATCATGACTTCCCAAATATAATTTCCTTAAGTTCACTGAAGCTTTACCTTGTGAACAAAGCACAAAGCAAAAAAAAAAAATACCGTTCTACATGAACATATTTATGCACACCTACACAGACTATAGTTACTGATCATTAATGACTTGACTTTTTTCTCGGCAGGTAAATTATTTGCCGAACACTAAAACCCACACAAAATCTTTGAATCGTTAACAATTTGGAAAATTATCAAAGATTGGTTATGGCCCTTAATTTGATTGATGTAACAACATAACTTTACTATAAAACCACAAATTACAATCATTCGTTTGTATTTAAAGTGCATACAGGTGAATTATGTTAAATAACGACTAATCCGTTCCTTTACATACAGTTTTGTGATATATTTATATATTATGAACAAAAAAATTTGCATTTAAAACGACAAACCAGTCCGCTAGTTACGGAAGTAATTTTTCAATGCGCTCAGACTTGCCCAGTCCTATCTCAGCCCCTTCCAATTCTAACAAAATAAAACTCAGGAATGGAGCATAAAATAACTTAAGGAATTGCTCACTTTGTGGTAGCACCAGACATGATCTAAAACAATACCTTTCGAAACAGTCATTATAAATTTATATAAACTTTTTCTAACGCATGATTTAATTTTTTGTACAATACATCATTTTTAAACAGCTCAAAAGAGAACATTTTTGTGAATGATATAAAGTCTTCATAAAATTTGTTGAAGTGCAGCAAAATAAAAATTTTCCAGCCAAAAAAAACGGTAAATCAAAGAAAGCCATGTTAGAAATATTTAGTGAACATCTGTGGCAGCTCTCACAACTTTAAAGGTACTGGTTCACAGATTTGGTTTATTTTTTCTATAATTTCAAAATACCCTTCAGTGGCTGTAATTGTGTCAAAAAAATTAATTCTTATTATTTTAACACAAACGGACCTATATGTTGCAAGAAATATACAATAAAAAGTCACAAAAATGCACTAAAAGTGTCTATACTGTGACATATGGGGTAGATATTTACTACATAAAACACCATCATTTGTAGTTGTATGTCAATTTGCACAAAAACTTTCATTTTCAGAACACTTACTTTCCTGCTTCCAAAAATATTTCCATACAATTTTGATAGTTCTAGAAAGAGTTGATATTTAAGTTGAAATCTGTGAATGAGTACCTTTAATGTAACATAAAACACTCTATATAAATACTTGTGGTTACAAGGGTAACAAGTTCAAAACTATAATTTATTACACTGTTGAGATTATAAAGCAAGCAAATAGAGGTAATGTTACAGTGCTTACACCAGGAAAGAAAATATTGAAACTGAAAGCGTCAGGGTAGAAGAAATAAACATTATTTTAGTAAAGGGTTATTTAACTTAAAATTTATATGTGGGTTGGTGATTGTTGATCAATTCGGTTAGTTCTGTGAAGTAGTTAATGCATAAAATTTGTAGACTTAAGTCTTCACAATGCTTTTAAACCTTACATTATAGGCAATTCTTCAGTCTATTGTTTAACAAAGAAAAGCCAAGCTGCATCATGCATGTAGGATCAATGCAGTCTTTAACCACATCTGTGGTGTGGGAAGTATGCATTCTGCATACACAAAGCATTATTTTATATGAAAACCAAAAATGCATAAAAAAAACAACAAAAGCCAGCATGATGATGGAATATGAGCAAAACAAAATATTTTTGAAGGCGATAATTTTTGAGGAGGCGGAATTCAAGTAAAAGGTTGGTTAACTCTTAACAAACAATATTTTTAATCCCTGCCAGATCTGCTCTCAAACATAAGGTCAATAAACTGCTGAAAATATTCTGTAAACATTTTCTCTCCCTTTTCAATAGTTTGCTAGGTTGTTTATGTTTGGGTTCCTTTTGCACACTTGGGTTTTAATTTTTTTGCATTGCTTCATACATGTAAGTTGGTAAATACTTTTCTTATTAGTTTAACAATTTATAAAATTATGTCCTTATTTTTTTTAATTTCAATTACTTTTTTAATTTCAATTACTTTAAATGAATAATTCCTGAATGCATTTGACATCTGGGATGAGTATTTATTAAATAAAGTTAAAAATACAATATAGACCATTACTAACACAATTCATCAGTTTAATTATTGCTATGGTAATTCAACCTAATATGAAAAAACATCCATTTTGAAGTTCTTTCATTTGTTTACTTTTTATTATTCGAAAAAAAATCAATCTATGTGATGCATATTGAAATTTATAGAATATTTATCAGAATACAGCAAAAACCATGGAATCTATTAGCAGGAATCCACTTTGACATTTCTATTTCAATTGTTTTCCTCAGTTTTACATCATTATACCGTGAATAATGGATTTCATGAAAAGTTGCACCAAAAACGACATTACAATTACAGCAATCAAATGTCTTCATAACATTTAGTAACTTAGCTTAACTAGAAAAACAAATTCAAAGAAAAGGAACTTTATTAGACTAGACATTAGATTTGTTCTTTACATGCCGAGATTTGTAAATACCCTGCTACTAATTTCTGGAAATATTGGTAACACGTAGGCAGAGTAAAAATTAGAAATGGAATTTAGTAACAGTTTTGTTTCTTTAAAAGGCATTACAACTAAATACAAATGAGAATTATGAACTTTGCACAAAGATTTCGCAAGTTGAGTGTGTCCTCTGATAATTACTTAAAGGGAGATAATTCCAAAACCACACATAATGGAGTTATGGTTCTTATGTAATGCAAGTAACAATGTAAGCTAAGTCTGAGTCAGCAGTTCATGAATTGATCTCAATATTAACAAGTAAATTAATGTGACTAATATGATATCACATTAAATTTCAGTAAACAATAATGAAGTGTACATTTTATTGAACCCAAGCTGTCAGTCTGAAAGAGTCCAGCCTACAATTTTTTAATATTATACATGTTATGTGAATATATTTTTGAGGGGGGGGGGGGGAGACCCTTTCATGCTGGCAATCTAAATGAGCTGAACAACGGTATGCAACAAATAGTCCCTGCTTTCAAATAATAATAATAACATTATTTTACTTATTGATTTAAGGAAGCATTCATACTGTACAAAAATAAAATATTAGGCTTGTTACTAAGCAAATGAAATAACCTCTCTTTAATACTGCAAACAAATCTAAAATTATAATAATCCAAAGATTTCTTGATTATTGACTTCCTTGTAATCACAAAATTATTATCATGAAACTAATACTCAGTGATAGCACTATCATCTACAAACATAAAACCCTAGATAGCAAGGTCATTGTTTAATGTTGTAGGCGTTAATTATCAGTTCATGATCAGCTGTGTGGAATAGTAAACACTTGATAACATAATAACGGCAAACCTGTCAAAACTGACTTGATTTCTCTTTATTTGTTTCTTGGGGAAATTAAATAACACCAACCAATATCCTTTCATTATCCGAGTTCAAACAAATTCTTTCTTTTTTCCGATGGAACTAAAATGTCAGATGATTTCTGGTTTGTATTATTTACCAGACAGCCTATAGCTCACCGAGATCTCCAGTGGAGAAATTTATTGAAACGTACAAACACTTTATGAAAATACTTAAAGGTCAAAATTGATCTTGTATTCAATTTTTGAAGGTCAAAGTACTATACCAGACAGATGTATTTAATTATGAAAATTCTAAGGAAACACGTCACATTTCTATGCCAACAAAACATTCTTGAGGTTGACCTTTGAAACGCCTATCCAACCAACAATGTCAAATGAACAATGAAGCAGAGAATCAATTATTTTTAATTATTGAAACACATATAAAAGATCTGCTGAAATAATGCTATTAACATTTTACTTACTGAAGTTAGTCTTAAATAATTAATAAATTTTAAATTAAAACTTAATAAATTTTACCATGTGTATGAAGTTGAGTTGCGACTAAGATGAACTTTTACCCTTTTAATAATTATGTTCTTCAAAGAAAAAATATAAAAGATACATTTTTTATCCAATTAGTTTTCTTTTAAATGTCAAAGTGCAAATATTAGTGAACTAGAAACATTTCCTGTTTTTCAATCATTTTACTTCACTGAAACTGTGAAACATTTCGTAATTTTCAGATTTCCGATATGTCTTGCTATAGAATTTCAGTTAATTCACATTTACTTGAAAAATTTCAAATTATCTCACTGTGTTCAGAATGTGCAAGTTGTCAGACAAAGAAAATGACTTACGCAAGATAATTGCGATACTACTAAATTTTATTCAACTGTCAGTGGCGCATACATTAACCTCGCTGATTTAAATACTCACTACAGTACTTCTGTACTCACTTTTGATAAAAATAGTAATCCTATTCATACAGGGTGATTATTAAATAAATATTGAGTATTTAAATTAGTGGGGGTTAAATGTATTGTTTAGGTTAAAAACTTGGGTCCAGAGATCAATACCCCTGTCTAGATTAAGAAAGTTTGACAACTGACCACCACTGAGTATAATTTGCTTGAACAACATTGGTTGAAATGTGGCAATATCCTAAAGTTAGTACCATACATCTCACATTTATTTGTGAATCACAACTAATGTAATATCATGGTGTTTTATAGTCTAAGTTTCATGTTATGCACATTCACCGCCTTTACAGCTATTACCCCTAGTCATACGGCTACTCTGGGTATCTATCTATCAATCTCTTTGAGAGTCTGCAAATCCTACTACTGGACTACTGCTCCTATTAGTGGTTTCATTGTATTTACATATGCTATAACCTCTGTAGAGCGGCCCTCTGCAGAACAAATCCTCTGCACAGCAACAGCTTTTGATATTTTCTAAGGTGAGTTATTATTGTATTCAACCTCTGCAGAGCAACAACCTCTCAACAAGCAACACAATATAGTCCCTCCCAGTGGGTGTTGTTCAAGAGAGGTTGTACTGTACTACATGCCCACAGTTTTACAATACTTTAATAATAATTTACATTGTTCAATAAGTAGGTTGTTGCTATGGCATAATAAAGATTTTTGAAAGATTAAACTTTAAACAATCAAGTTAATGTATTTTACAAGCTTGATACACTGATATAAGATATCCATTATTTTCCTTACATTATTTTTACAGATTATTAACCTTTTGTCCAGTGTGTAGGTGGAGGCCATTGTTCTCTAATAAATCCACTTCAACAAAACTTAATGGCACATTGCCATAAAATCATGTACCATTCCCCACCCACTAAATTTGTATTGTAAATTATGTATAGTTTGTGCAAATTGACCAGAGACCATTAATATATTTCAAACTTAAGTAATTACACATTGTTTAACTGATTTAATGAATGCAAGTCTATATTACTTAAATTGTTTTTGTTTCAATTTAATTTGTTGGTCAATATACTTTATCCAGAATTTGAATATTTGAGTTTTCCCCTGCAGTAAGAACAAATTTTCATTGTTACAAATTGAAAATAAAAGCACTAAGACCAATAGGATATAATTTCGTGTTTTTCAGCAATAATGTGTAACAAGCTTTGTCTGTACCACCTGGGTATGGATGGAGAAACCCACAAATTTGAGTTCACTGTATTCCCTAGCCTTAAATAATGCTTCCTTACCTGAACTAACAGGGTACATTGTAGTACAAATCATGTATCAATATGTAAATAAGGTTAATAGCTTGTATGTATAGACTGCTCAATGACCTTATGATCCCACACAAAAAATAAACCATATTTTTTATAGTAAAGTATCAAGATCATTGAAAGTTCAACAAACTTCAATAAAAACTAACTGAAGTAAAAAGTCATTGCCCTATCGGGTGTAATATGAGGAAAGGATGAGTATGTGAAATACCTGGATTGAACCCACAACCTCCTGCTTGCAAGTCAAATACTCAATCAAATGAATAAATTGGGCTTATAAATATTATAGACAAATAAACATAATATTATACATTGTACATATAGCCCTGTCATATATATCTGTCCTTTTCAATAATTGAAATAATGCAACAATACTTGGTTATATTTTAACTTGCCTTTGCTACCCACATGCTCTATAATTTCAAGTATAAAGTATGGTGCATGGCACTAACATGTTATAAGTTGAATTAGTTAAGATACTATAGCTTTACCTTTTAATTAATGAATTAATTATTAATTGAAATTTGCTGTATTCCCAGAACTCCCCTTGCAATAATGCCTTAAACTGTATTCCATCTCTGACTTAATGTTTGGGAAAGACAGCAAGTCTTGTGTTTGGAGTGTAACAAATTTTTAAAAGAAGGCTTTAATTTTGAGTTGAATGTATTATTCATATGTTGAACAAATGATGACCTATCGTAAATTATACCAACATACTTCTTACCTACACATTTATACACTTAATTTAACAAAATTTAAAAGCAACCATGCAGGATATGTAAAGAACTATTATTTCTTTACCTTTTATAATGACAAGTCATTAATTTTGGATATTCTCATAATGTACATGGCCCTGTACCCCATGTTCAGTAACTACCGTTAGCTAACGTTACGGGTACGGGAGAACTCAATCCGAAGATCACTCAACCCGTGCAATACTCAACCCAAAGTTGGGACAACTCAATCTGTTAGTAGGAGATTATTTTGTCTCAGGTTGAGTTGTCTATGGGTTGAGTTGTTCCAACACTTCCATTACGGAACGTTTTGGAACGTTCAAGGTAACTGAACACGCTGCTGATGTTTGGCTCTAACATAAAAAATTCACCCATATGAACTTACAAAATAATGTTTTTATATAAACCCTTGGTAACTTGTAACACGCCTACAGGTTTAGAAGCATTAATCAATTATTTAACAGAAAGTGTCTACCAACAACATGATTAAATTACTCAATTAATTTTGTGAATAAATAAAACTTAAAACCAGTTGAAATTTAGTATATCATGCCACTTAGTGCTTTGATGAAATATTAAATTACTAATTAGTAACTTGAAACTGTGTCTAGCATATTATTAAATTTTGCATTATAACGAAATGAAATAAGTGCATTCTGACTTAAAGGTTAGGTTGATAGGTGTAAGAATTTACTTCATGTGATTAAAGCCAATGTTATCTCATGATATAGTTATATTGGACAAAAAATAATGAAAAGAGTAATTTCAAAAGGCCTTTAAATTATAATTAAAATAATAACTTTATTTTATGAGGAAACCTAAATTTTGTGCAAGTGCAATCTTTCCTAAGAGACAAATGTAAGCTTAGTACACTGCAATCTACTTTGACAGTTTAACCATACAAAAGCAATAAAAATGTAGCATATTAAATTTGTCATTCAATACATAGGTCAAGTTTCTGTCACGCAGTACTATACGAGTTTCATAAGTATTTGAAAATCACACTTTTCTGGCACGTTACTTTCTTAATACAAGTTCTGTGCAACATAACTTAAAAGTTATACAATGATATCATTATGTGCAGTACACTAAGTCTCTTTGTACCTTCAAATAGCAGAACTTCAAAATAAAAACTAGCAAAATTTATCTTCCGCATTGTGAAATTGGATCATTGGATTTTTTTAACCAATGATACTCATATGCTATGAATATTTTTATTGACGAATAATTACTTGGGTTACCAATGTTGAATAATTTCAATTTTTCATGCAATAGCCATGCAGTGCTAACTCCTGCTATTTGTCAAAAAATGTTTAAGTGAGGAAACCACAAGACATATGTATAAACAGAGGTAAATTCCAATTGTTTCTCCTTGACATTCATAACAATGTAACGAAAAGTACACAAAACTGAACTAAAACTTATTAAATACTGCCCTTTTAAATCATAATTAAAACATTTTCAGTCTACAAATTCTAATTTACTAGTAATACCTTCTTAAAGTATTACCAGGTCGTTACCAAAGGAAAATATGAAGAATTTACAATACATGTTTAACTTTCTCCAAGTGGAAATCCGGCTTAATTCAACTGAACAATTCCAAGAACTGATTTAGCAAACCACATGAGTATTAGTCATTATTACATTGTTATAAGACTAAATACAGACTCTTAGGTTGTCAAACCAGTTAATAAATACATCTTAAGATTGAATTATAAGTCTTAAGATGGATTAATTTTTAAAATATAAACTAACTTTTTGTTAGACATGGTGACAGCACCTGCTAACCTTAGCAGCTACTTAGAGAAAGTGCTTGTGGAAAAAGAAAATAATTGAAATCGTGATGGAATAAAAAAGGAAAGAATTTTCAGGGGCAGATCCAGGATTTTTTTCTAGTATGTGGGTCCAAACTTTCCAACCACAACCACATTATACACTGTTAGCAGTATTATAACGCAACATAACACACTAAAAACTAATTTGTAACCATTAGATCTATGTTAAGGCGAGCGAAGTGAGATCGAGAAAAATTGCTTCTTGTGACTTAAAAATGTCTTACAGTTAAAAAAACATTCATGGACAGGTATGTTTTGGAAATTTCAGGGGGGGGGGGGTCTAGCCGCCCGGCTAGCTCAGTTGGTAGCATGCAAGTCTACTGATCAAGAGGTTGTGTGTTCGATTCCCAGGCAGGGCATACTTTCGTGGAGCGTGGTCATTAAATTATTTCTACTGCCATTCTTTCTCCTACCAATGATTCCTAATTATGTAAGGCAGCGGTCAGTCAATGATTAAAGTATGCACCGGTAGTTGGTCAACAGTTAAATCCAGAGATTTAGCCTTTCAAGGAACAGTGAGTAGGTTGACTGACCACTGTTATATGACCTATACAATGTGTTGCTCAAGCAACTGGATAGATTTCTTGTTTTAGGAAACTAAGCAGTGTCCCTAGTGTGATTTGAACCTGGGAACTCAATGGCTAAGAAAATGTCCTACCACTGATCTTGCTGCACTGTTTTTGTGACAAAGAAAGAAAAGTATTGCTGTGATATAAATTACCTTTAGATAATGAAATGCCATAATTACATCATGTAAACCATTTGATGTCAGGGTACTCTCTCATAAACAGTTCATTGTATATTTTCTATTTTCCTTTTCTAAGAATGTTAGGATGAGAAAAAATCTAATTATAGAGCTTAAGTCATGAAATTGTTCAAATGCAAGATTATTTACCATTCAGCCAGTCTTATCCTCCTATGACCTTAATCATAATGTAAAGAGTGCTACCACAGACTCTAAACATTTTATCCTTCAAACGCAAGACAATGCTATGCATGCATTTAATCTCTTAACAGTGATATATGATTCACAATTAAATCACAATGCATAGAAATTTAAAATTTCAATACAACTTTTTAAAAATTACTAAGTCTATACGACACAGATATTTTTGTATTTTTTTAGCCCAGAAATTGTTATTAAAGGTTATAGTAATACAAACTATATAAGAGCATTTATTATTGAAACGACTCGGCCTTCTCAAGTTACTTTTAAGTTTTACAAATTTGATATTTCAATAATAATTATACACACAATCACATAGCAAATAAACTGCGCACTTCAAACCGGTATGAAATAGATAATGGACACAAAAGTCGACACATAATACCCACACAAATATTTCAAAATAAGTTCATTTTTCTATCAGTTTAATCTAAACGTAGTTAAAACGACTAAATAGAAACTAGAGCAATTTTAAAGGGCACCTATAAACTGTTTTCAAAATATTGTGAAATCTATCATCTCGTTACTATCATTTAGATTTTGAAACATAACAGAAATTAAGCTGAAATATTTCACAATATTTCATTACAATGTCAATATCTGTACTATTAATAATGATGATTATTGAGTGAGGGAACAAGTAGCAAAACTTTATACAGGAAGTAAAGGTTAGAAACTATCACATAAAGTAATATGAACAAAACACTTCAGGTACAATCTGATTAAAACCTTATCTAAAATCTTGCTCCACTACCCGCTTATTAGATTTGACCATTTTCTTACCAGGGTCATGTACAGGTGACCTTTTCTCATTATAATATTCATGACGAAATCTTTGTTTAGTAACTTGTTTACATTGTCTAATTGTCATGCAATTTTAAATGTCAGCTGTCCAATCGCAGACTGTGAATAAAACCCCTGTCAAATTAGCTCTCAAACCTTGCTCTAAAAATAGAAAGTACAAAATCAAAATGCTATTAACAGTGTTTCGTCTAGATGAAAGCTAAGCATTGATTGGTCTACATGAGGTCATCTCGACGTGACCCCCCTCCTATGCAAACCTTAGAGATCCTGTATGACAACACTACAGGATATCTGTTTACGGAGATTGCAAAACTTTATACAGGAAGTAAAGGTTAGAAACTATCACATAAAGTAGTATGTATTAAACACTTCTAGAACAATCTGATTCAAACCTGATCTAAATCTTGCTCGTCTACTGGATTATTTAGATCTGACCGTTTTCTTACCAGGGTCACATACAGGTGACCTCTACTCATTATGTTATTCATGACGAAATCGTTATGTTTAGTAACTTGTTTACATAGACTACATCACACAGTTTCACACAGCCATCTAATCACAGACTGTGAATAATACCGGTGTCAAATTAGCTCGCAAACCTTGGTCTAAAAATTGAAATTAAGAAATCAAAATGCTATTTATAGTGCTTCGTCTAGATGAAAGCTACAGATTGATTGGTTGACATAAAGGTCATCTCAATGTGACCCCCCATGCAAATCTTAGAGAAGCTGTACAACAACGCTCTAGGATATTTGTTTACGGAGATTGTATCTGGTATAAACTATCTAAAGCCCCAACTGGTTCTCAGTTAAGTAGAGTTAAAATCAACTCTATTAGAAGTCATTGCCTTTAATTTTCTAAAAGCTCAAGCCCGATTTATTATGGAGTAAAGCATAGGGTAAAATTATTATTTTAGCTCAAACATGCAACCAATCTCCGTAAACAGATATCCTGTGTTATAGAGCGTTGTCGTACAGGATCTCTACTTTCTTCGTGGAAGGTCACGTCGAGATGAACTTTGTGTCGACCAATCAATGCGTAGCTTTCATCTAGACAAAACACTATTAATAACATTTTGATTTCGTAATTTCTATTTTTAGACCAAGGCTTGCAAGCTAATTTAACAGCGGTATTATTCACAGTCTGCCATTGGACGGCTCATTTCAAATTGCGTGACGTAGACGATGTAAACAAGTTACGTATCATAACAATTTCGTCATTAATATTATGATGAGAAAAGGTCACCTGAACGTGACCCTCGTTTGAAAAAGGCCAGATCTAAATTAGCGAGTAGGCGAGTGGAATATTTTAGATCAGGTTTTAATCAGATTGCCATGCGACATATAAGCAATTTCACCATCAAGAATCAATCCAATTTTAATAGCTCAGGCTTTTTACTATATCTAAACAAGTGCTTGTGAAAATTTAATACAATGACTGCAGTTTTAACATGCCCAATCTCTCTATATCTAAGTATTACGTAATATATATAATGCATTATGTAACACACAAGAGACCAGTACAATCTAACAGTAACTTTGTTCATGACAGTTTAAAACCTGAATTAGTATCTCTAAAATCTTAAGTAAAATAATGTAAATATATCGTGACTCAAAGTCAGGAGTTTTATTTGATACAGTTCAGCTTAACAAGTTACAAAATGAAAAAAGCTTCAGCTAAATTAACTGTAAAATCTTTATAATGAAAATATATTATCATATATAATTGAATTGATTCACTCCCAAATATTAGTTTTAATGAAACCAGCAATGTTTACAAACACATTGTTTACACAAATGTCATCTGTACAAATTGTTAAGGACACAAGGTAATGTTTTATCACGTTTTATTTTTTTTTAAAACATGGTTGATAAAATCCTTATTCAATGAAATCATACTCAAATTACATTTCATCCAACCAAATAGTTCACACCATTTCATTGGTTGCTTTATTTCGAATGGTGTAAATTTCTGGGTAAAATGGATAAATTACAAGTAATAAAATATTGAAGAATTCCAAGAAACTCTTGAACAAGGAACTAACCCAACCCACTTCCAAGTCCTAAGCTATGTTAGAAAACAATGTTACAATACATATAGACAAGTACAAGTACTTGACTTGACAAAGTATGATCACATGAAATAATCTAATACTTTTAAAACAATAACAAATCACTTAGACAAAGCTCAAGATTATTTTCTTTGAAATGGTAACTAAAACATATTAATTTATAGACATGTACATGTTTCAAACAGAGTTATTCCCCTTGACATATAAGTAATGCCTCAGTCCCATAAAATCATGGCCCATGGGTGCAGCCAGCCATAGGCTGTAGGAAGCCTTGAGTATTAAGGTGATGGTATGCACATGGCACAAAACAACACACCCACATGAAGCCGTAGCTAGAAGATATGCAAGTTTAATCCATACTCCGCCACAATTTTGATCACGATTTGTCTTTGAAACTGATAAGTGTGTCCACGGCTCATCTCCTGAACCCTCATAAAAACGTAACAGTCCGTACGGGTACCCAAGAGTTTAAAAGTATGGATCCTTGCGGAGTTTGATTGCATGGCCCTGTAAGGTGCCCTCACTGCTATTTTTTATGTTTGTGGCCTGTAGCATTAGATAGACAAACCATAGTTTGAATGTTCAGTGATTAATAGCTAACAATGCATTTTTAAAATAATTTCCATAACACACAGATGACTTGTACAACTATTTAATTTTTTTTGAAAAAAAAACAAAAAACATACTCTTAAGTCTCTAAAGGTTCTGTTTAATTAAGAACTGCATAGGCCTGTAAACTTACCCTATACAACTACAAGCCAATTATAGATGCTGAAAGTTTTTTTGTTTTTAACAGACTGTACATCAAACTACAACTTTTAAGATTAAATATAAGTAAGAAAAAAATGGCAACAGATTGACAGCACATTGATAAAACATTTATACAAATTTGTTGATTCAGCAAAATTCTGACAATAAAGATATGAAATAACATACACAGATAATTTAAACGCAAAAAAAAAAACAATGTTTGTTGTAGTTCTACAATTTTTCATCATTCTATTGTCTATTGTCTCCAATCAATAAAATAGTTAGTGTATAAGCAGAACAGAAAGCAAATGAGAAATAAGTATTCCCCAATAGATTATAGATTTCACAATTCTAGAATAACAAAACATTAATCAATTTAGTCTAACAGTCAGAAATTAGGACATTGTGAGAGGACGACAATAAACAAATGACATTTGATAAGCTGATACAATACAATACAAGAAGTTACATCACTACAATAGGTGGGAGAAAACAGATTGACATACATTGTTACTGATTGAAAATGTTATGAGAACAAAAATGCTAAATCAACATTTCAAAAATTCTGAAATTCCAGAGTTCTAAACTTTTAGCAGGTATTACGAAGAAAAAAGAAACAGTCTTCCTCTGGTTCCAAATATCCTGATTTTCAGAACCAGACCTGAACACTCTTTCCCATTTAGGTAACTTGGGGCATTTAACTTAATCCTGAAATAATAGTAATTTGTGTTTTTGTTAGCAAAATACAAAGCATAATATGAAATTTGAAAACCTCCAGATGGTTTGTACTAGTGATAAACAAGTTGAGTGCCCATCACTATAAATAGCAAGTTGGTTTGATGGTAACTTATTATGAAACTGCTATGATCAACAATGATTTCAAATTGAGTGCCAATCACTATAAATAGCAAGTTGGTTTGATGGTAACTTATTATGAAACTGCTATGATCAACAATGATTTCAAATTGAGTGCCCATCACTATAAATAGCAAGTTGGTTTGATGGTAAGATTATGGAACTGACTGCCCATCACAGATTCACTATAAATAGCAAGTTTGTTTGATGGCGTGATTATGAAACTGATGCAGCCCATCATGTAGTCAACTTGTAACCATTAGCCCTATATCTTATATTGATATTTACTCTGCGCTTATATATATCTATTATGATAATAAAAGGATAGTTCAGTTTTCTTGACTTTAAAGACATAACTGTATAAACTGTTAATATAGTCCATAAAAACTGCTAACTAAGATATGAATGTCAATAGCCTGTTCCATAAAAAGATGCAAAAACTGCGAAAAAAGCGTAGGATCAATGTACCTAGACAACTTATATACCAATCCCAGGTGGCAACCGAACCTTAGATTTTCCTGTGCAGCCATACAGGAGTGGATTTTATGTGCAGCCAAGACATAAGGTAACGAATAAATATGAAAAACGAAATTATGAGGGCTAGAACTGTGAAGGCTATCCTTTTAACTCTTAAATACTGGTATAAGCATGTTTGTAACAAGCAGGTTAAAACTAGTAAATTTTTATCTCTGGGTGATTTCAGAATATTCGAATGTTAGATCTGCTATGTGTGCAGCAAGTTCACTTCCTGTATGGTTTACCTAGTTGCTGTTGATACTCCAAACCTGTGTTATAATCTGTGGAGTTCCAAGTATTTTCAACTTGTTCATGAACAAGTGAAACTGAAAATCAACTTGTGAGTGATCAAAATACACTAGTCCAGAAGTTCAATACTCAAAAAAATATAGTGAACTATGATATAAAATGCATATTATTACTGGTAATAAAAAATAATAGAATGAAAAAGTTCAATGCTGAATATTATTGAAACATTGAGACATTTACATTTTGTTTAGTATTGCTATGTTAAGAGTATTTTTCTGATAAAATATAATACTTGTCCACCGACAAGTGGGCTGGAAGTATTCGCTTGTCCAGGCACATAAATGTACAAGTCTGACAAGTTGGGCATAGGAATTTTAAACCTCTGGGCGGCACTTTGAGATAGGGGTACATACAACCAGTAATTGTATGACACCCAGATATTCTATTTAAAAAATAATCACTACATATTATATGTCAATATGTCCATGTTAAGACTGTACAATGCAGATGAATTATAGATAACCATTAAGTACCATGGGCATTATAAAAAACAAACAAACAAACGTATCGTATTTCTTCTCACACTTCCTCCTTCAAGCTATAGTGACCTAGCAGTGATAAAATCCTAGTTGTTTTAAAAACTCTGATATTACAAACCAGGAAACCAGACAGAATAATATTTCTTATTTATTAACAGAACAATAAATGCCTCATGTTGTATTTGATTCCTGGCAATTAGTGTCCATAGAATCAGGAAAACATTGATTGCGTGATCAAATAAACACTACGTCACAATACATCGAGTCCTAGCTTTCAGCTTCTCTCTATCTTCTCTCTCGATATTCAGCTACAGCGATTGGAATTACTAGAAACTTTACCATACAGAGCCATACAGAAACAAACTCCCCCACCATTCAATATTGGCATATTACCTGAACACAGAGATTGCTAAATACAGTCAATTTATAGCCTTTGTTACCTGGCAGTGGGTAGCAAATAACAACAGTACGTAGTGTTATTGTTGATACTGTTTGTGTTGTCGTGGAGATAAGGCACTGATTAATAATTAAAAAAACTTCCACATTTCACACAAGTTTTGAATGGGTAAATATTTACTATGTCATAAGATTTTAGCAAGTCTATATATGTCCATGAAATTACAGTAAAACCCAATATCCTGAGTCACTAATAAAAATTCACCAGGTAAGAGTATTGCACATAAAATGGCATGAATCTGGCCATATACAGTTAAACTTCAAAGTTCAGATCACTTAGGGACCTATTTAAACATGCATTTCATTAGATGGACTAAGTGATGTCACAAAATTTTCAGAATGATATAATACAGTCAAATATCAAATATAAGGACAACAATATAATCTTATATGTTCACTTATTTTCAAAAATTTAGTTTTCTTAATTGAGGTTGGAAGCAATTTTATTATATAACTTAAACAAATAAGAATTATTGATTGGCTAGGGTTAGAAAGTATATTGATGTAGGTGAGGGATCTATAGGTCAGGTTCAACTGTACTTGAATAGTAAAGCAACATAAGATTTTTGCATCACAAAAATACTATATCAATTCACAACATGTAGTCACAAATTTAATTAACTTTTTGTAATGACAAAATAATCAAAATGACAGTTTTTCATGAAATTAGTCTAAAAACAAGTACATATATGTAGGTACTGAAATCTTAGTAAATGCATAACTATTGTTAACAAATATTACAACAAAATTATGTTATTTCAATATTTTATAAAAAAAGTTGCATAAACATAGCCTAGTTGATCTTCACACAAAATCACCAAAAAAGAGGTGAAACCTATTTTGTGTGTAAATAATGTTATAACTTAGAACACAGTCCTCTTTATATAGATTATGTTAACAATGCAACTCATTCTTTGAACTCTAACAGAAATTGCAGCACTAAAAAGTAAAATCAGTTATTATTACTATCAACAATTTTACGATGATAAAGTAATAAATAATTACAGTAGGCCTATTTACGACGAAAATCGGTCGTAACTTGACGTAAGACGCTGAAAATACGAAACCAAGTCATGACCAGGGTGTGACCTAATCGTGACAAGTAAATCAACCAAAACCCTTGCACCACAAAGAAAAGCTTAAAATTACAATGAGTAATACTAATAGAAAGAAACTTACCTATCCTTGTAAAGTAAACTCATACGTTCAGCTTGCAGATGAAGTTTCCTAGCAATCGTGCTTTTAATTCCAGTAACAGACTCGAGCTGTGAAACTGAAAGTTGAAGCTGACCTCCGGTTGTTGAACGTATAATTAAACTTATAGGATGCACGGTAGCGTTTGTCTTTACAAAGCTATTCCTGTTTTTTCCTTTGTTCATGATTAAGTATTTTTATTTCACTTAAAATTAAATCCTTAAAATTTGCAACAAGTTTAGTGTTCGTTTTTCAGTTTATTTGTTTCCAACACGCTATTAAAATTTACGTTCAGTGTTCAATTCAGCGTGCGTACGCTATATTCTCCGAGTTTGACAGTACGATTGTATACCGTTCACTTCGCAGCCAATGAAATTACGTGAAAATAGACTCGTCTGCTTTAGGTTAGTTAGAGAATGTTTACGTTTACAAAATAGGCTCATAAATCGCATAAATCGGTTAAAAATCTTCAAACTTCATTAAATTGCTTAATTGGAATTTAATTCAATAAAAATTTGTTAATTTGAAACTCCTTAGAGAAAAGAATCTTGCGTGACACACTTTTCTCTAAAGAATGCTTCCCTATAGATTTCATTGTTAGGTAGTGCGAATCAAAGGCCACCATTGACGTCAATGGAAGATCACGTGACATTGTTTTCATCAATGAAAATCGGTGGTAAGGCGGTATTGAATGATATTAAAGATGCGCTTGTGGCTATGTAGTTATTTCATAACTTAAGACGTTTCGTTTTGAAATATTTTTGATAAAATCTTACTATTCAAGTCCCTGAGTCAGTAAAAGATGATTTCGGATTTCCGATGTATGTATTGATTGAAAAGTTGTACGTATTGACACCAGACGACAGTGGTTGAGTATAGATACTCACGTATAACTGTCTGGCGATCGTTGCTTTGTCTTTTCATTTGACTCACTAAAGATCATAACTTTTCATTATGTTTGCGGTTTAAGTATAATGAACTGGAAGCTATTGTTCGTTAATAACAAACTTTGCTCTTTGTCAAAATATGGAATAAACGGCATGATTTCTGCAAAAAAGCGTTGGATAACCGACTTCATTAGACGGTTCTAGTACCCCACATTGGAAATCCTTCAAAACATTAGACAATGCCATGAATGCTAAGTTATTTTAATGAGAATTTTATTTGGATGCCATTGAACAATGTGTGATTTTGTAAAAACGAATCGGTCGATATACATGCAGTTTTTCATATATTCCTGGGGGCTATCAAATATGCAGGCTTACAAGCTATCGTTGCTGATTGCTATTGAAAAACCTGAAATCTAATTCTGTGACAATTAAGCCACATTTTAAAGGGTTCCAAAATCCTTTCTACCATAGCAACTATCACGAAGAGAGCGACCTAGATCTACATTTTGTAGTTGGCCTACATATCACGTGTTTCCCAATTCGTGAATTTAGTCATAGGTGTAACAGAGTTGTTCCCCTTTAATAGAATTTCAGTTGCACTGTGCCAAGAATGTGGGTGTCAGTTTTTTTGTAAAAAATAGATAATCATGTTCACAAACGTGATATGTTTATGGGAAATATAGATGTTAGGTTCTATTTACATTGCAACAGCAACATTTTTAAATGTTATTTTGATGGTGATAATTTTCAGGGATTTTATAACAAGTAATAAAAACTCCCTATATTTTTCTAGCTTCATTTCACCATATCGCTACTATATATGGAGTTGATCTAGAACATGGACATGGACATTCTCATATAGCTGCGTAGTTTGGCATGTTTTTGTGGAACCAGTGGGGATTAGGAGATCAAGCCCACTTGCTTGGAATTAAACACAACTTGCCCCAATGTTGTTAAGTGTTGCATTGAGTTTGAGAACTTGTATTGATAAGAGTACACTCAGATAATTTACGATATTTTTTCATTTATGCACATAGGTAGGAATGTGAAAGGAACAGTTATTTGCAAAACTCTGCATGCCTAGTGACAAATGTAGAAACAAATCACACGGTTCAAACATTTAGTAGAAGGGCAATCAAACACGCCTACACTCTTGTTAAACGTTTTTTAAAGTATTTTCAATGTAAATTCTCAGTAGCCTAGATACTCAAAGTTTCCTACCACATTCTATAGATATACCTGTAGATTCGTATAAATTCTTACTTGATAAAAACTGTTTTAACGATGCAGTGAATTTGTTTTAATTGATTCCAAATTTTGTTAAAAAATTACGTTTATTTTCAAGTAGGCCTACCAATATACACATGTATTTGTTTCTTCAACATTATATTAAGTCGCTTTAAAAATATGCCCTTTTTCTACAGCATGCAAGCTTTTTCATTGATATTCAATTCCAGCTGATGATAAAAGTATGGTGCTTCAAATAGTTTTATTGTTATTTGCACACGACACTGCCATTTATGCATTTTCTAAATGCGAGTTACAATCAGAGTGCTGAAGGCACTGAATTTGTTCGGATTTGAAAAGTGGAATTAGATTTCCGGCTCCAACAAAACATTCGTTCACAAAGAACAGTTCAGTGATATTAGTTTGATAGGTAGTCCAGCCCTGTTCCGACTCAAAACACTTTATACAATCGACCTATAAATACAACAGGTAAACCGGACAGGCGAACACACAACTGATTTTTTTCACACAATCACCACAAGTCAAAGGGGTCATTCTTGAAACAATTCAATAACTGCCGCTTAAAAGTTATTATTCATGCACATTTATTCTACTGCATCTGTATGTAAAATAAATGAAGTCCACTATTCAGACATCTTTCAAAGTCATTTACTACGATCATTTACGAAACTTTTCTTATAGAACCATTCTATTACATAAGATGATGTAACATCTCTTCTGACAACTGACACAAACGACGGGTCGTCACTGAATCGTTGCATATATCTTTTTATCGTCGTAACCCGGCCTTCAAAATTATAGAGGATCGTTTACTATGAAATAAAATCTACGATATCATCATCTTCGGATTTTTTATTAGAGTGCAGGTGTGGGGGCATTATCCACGTCAGTGGGCCCCCTTCCAGGTAACTGGCTAGCTGCACGCCTGCGGTTTCTCACACCTGCTTTCTAGGCGTCTCTTTCTTGAGGGTTGATCGCAGAGAGGTTCCATTCTCTGCGATCCCTCTGTTAACTGCTTCCATGTCAACTTGGGCCTTCCAGGTTTGCGTGTCCCTGTGACCTGCATGGTACTGGCTGCCTTGATGCCACCATTTGACCTTTCTACGTGGCCGTACCATTTTAGTCTCCTTTCTCTCAATATGTTTTTTTTAATCTTAACTTGTATAATCTACAACTACCATTACTACATTCCAATATTTTATGTATCTGTGGAAACTGTTATGGAACCATTGCCTAGCAACAACAGACCGTAAGGTTTGCAACTTTGCACCTTGGCCGCGCTATTTACTATAGCGCCCATAGTAACGGGAATATACTAATTGTAAGTTACAAAACACGTTTGATTGCACAAGACACATTAGTTTTAAGAGTTAAGAAGATGATTAGGGACTTTAGTCAGTTATCTTTTCCTGACAAATCTTAAGCAATCCAATTGGTAGGTAGGTCCTTACAGTTGGAATCCTCGGGTTTTATCATTGAATTCCTATGTTAGGATTACAAAATAATTATTTCATCTAATATCTTTCTTGTTAATGAAGATATTTACAGAAGTGATGAAATTTTGATAGTTCTTTACCCTAAAAATACTTAGCTTGAATTTCGAACAAATTAATAATTTTACAAAAAAGTTATTTAAGATTAATTTTGGCAAATTGACATTGAAAAGTAAGGGTAAAATCGAAGTAATCCAACTAATTGGACCTACCTATTTAAAGAGTATACAAGAGGAAATAACTGACTAAGGTCCCTTATTTAAAAAAAAACAAGAATTTTATCAGATAATTGTTGTAAATATCAGATAAGATATTCTGTACCCCTATCTCATATACGAGGGTGCCAATGCCATAATTCAATACTTATAGGCACTGAAATGCAGTTATTATATACGATACGTACACTTCAGATTATTGAATTAAATAATCATACAGTATAACCTCTGCAAAGCAGCCCTCTACAGAACAAACACTCTGCACAAAACATCTTTTGATATTTCCCTTAGGCGTAATGTTAATTTAATTTAACCTCTGCAGAGCAACAACCTCTAAACAGCAACACACTTTAGTCCCTCCCAGTGGGTGTTGCTCAAAAGAGGTTGTACTGTATTTGCAAAAGAATGTCAAACATGTTGCCCATGGTAACAGTTTCTTTGGGGGGAAATGTAATTTACTGATTTTTGTTGCATTGCTTTAATTTTCTTTGAGCTTTTAATTGAGTAGAACTGAATATAATATTATGTTTGTAACGTAGAATAATCTTGATGGTGTGTAATTCTAATAAATAAAACATTTCATTTTCAGTGCTGTATTAAATTTTTGTCCTCGACGACTCAGGGGTATGAGTTTTAACAGCCATTGTTTGTTCAAAATCAGTTTATATGACTTCATAAATGGCGTATATTTGACACATAGTAGAAATTTTGTAGTTTTATATTGAATATATTCTAAGAGTTGCATTATATTTTGAATGACCCTCGAATATCTATACATGTGAATTGTGCATAGAATCTGACCTCGCTGCTTTTTTCAATCTTAATGCGCCTTTTAGTTGACTGATTTGTACGCAAGTTTTGTAGTGTAAGATATTTTAATCTCCTATGGCAATTTTCGTTCACGAAGAGGCGAGAAAGTCATATAGTCTGTACTCTGTACTATTCATAAATTTACACCAAATACCTTAATGGTATCAGGTTATATGGAAATAAAATTATTATTCTAACACTCATCACTTATTTCTGGCTACAGGTGAATCTTTTTTTTATGAGGACAAAAACTCATATTTCGTACCCACTGACTGACGTAGGTTATATTCCATTTATAGCTGAATAAATGTCATATTAACCAGTGTCTGGTTCATTAACCATAAAGGTAACACCTCTATCACGTGATATCTAATCAAGTGTCAATTAGGTACATGTTCACGATGCCAGAATGCTAAAGAATATGATTTCATATTCAAGGCAATATCGCTAGTAACATAAAGATGTAGTTTTTGTATATTATATGTATAAAGCATATACTTTCGCTCAGAAGAGGTTCGAGGTTGCTGGTTCTAGCCTCAGTCGGACTGGTTACATCCTGCAATGAAAATTCGACAATGATGTCGATTTTCATCCATTAATAAGGTAAATAAAGAAGTAGACAACCTTGTTAGATTTTGGACAAGTTAAGGTCCATGGGCCACTTTCACGAAAAAAAAACGACAACGTCGCTAAGGTTAACAGAAAAACAAACAAGAAGCATGAAGATATCTGCCTGCCAACTTTTATCATAATTGGTGAACAAAATTTTTTTTTTCGTTTTCTTCTCCGAGTATGGTACCGACCCACCTTAAAGATATTTCTTGTTCAAAGTATCTTCAATGATCTTATAAATGCGAATAAGTGAATGACCATAGTAAGAACCACCATCTAGATTAACTGTTTATTTGTGCTTATAAGTTTAGAGCCTTTTTATCAGTTTGGACTTCAACACACCACGGCACCAAATGCATCATAACTCTGTAAGTATCAAGAATATATTACTCGTATAGCTTTTGTTGTATGCTAGTAAATAGTTTATTCCTTTTCATGCACATATTGAGAGTGTTTATAAAACATCGTAAGAATTGCTTGAATAATCATAAGATGTGAATTTAATTATGTTTAATACGAATGGAAGAAAGAAAAACATGTGTGTGCTCTTACTTAGAAACGATCGTCTTACACAAAACAACTTCCGATGAAACGGATTCTAGTTTGAAAGTGTCCAGTTTCTATCGATGACGTCGCTATTGCATGCTGCTTGTATTTCTGATTTCCGCACTTATCACCAATCCTTAAAACACTTAGCTCTTAAGTGACCTTTACCACTGAACTATCAAAATGCCCACAGACATACTATTTGTACTATATTATGTAGAATTTTTATGCCTTTTAGTTACGTCTTAGTACCAATAATGCAAATTTATCAATGGATGATATGCCTATATGATTCATGTCTAGATTTTCATAAGATGATTTGGTAATCTTTAGCCTGTCATTGTGGGAGTTATTGTCGAGTTCCATATATTATAATGCTCATAATTGTTTTCATAATGGCCTTGTTATTTGGCTAAAGATAGTCATATTAGCCTGAGGTTGCAGGCCGAAGGCTAATTTGACTGTCTGAAGCCAAAAAAACCAAGGCCATTATGGAAACACTAAATTATTGACAATTTTATCAATTAACTTCACAATTTGATTCTTGAAAATAGTACAATAGAAAAAGGATATCATAAAAGGGTTAAAAATTTAATGAACCAATAGAAAAATCTTGAAGTCGTCGCAGATAGGGTCCCTTTCAAAAACAATCAGATTGTACCAACATTCAATTTTTTTTGAAAACGAAAAATACGACCTTTATGAGAAAACTCGGCCATTATGAGATTCGGAACCAATCAAAATGCCTGAATCTCATTATACCCAAGGTATTTCATACTGACTCGTAATGGCCGAGTGTTTTGGTTATAATGCCGTATAGAGAACGTCATATCAGTCCTAAATTTGAAGTTCAATTTTGTACAGTTAATTATTAAAATGTATTAATGACATTTCGCTATGTACGGTAACCTGATACTGTGACATCTTCTGCTCAGTTAGTCACATTTTCCACACCTTAAACCATTTACAGAAATGATGGTCTTTAAAGGATATTTGCGAGTTTGTTTTACTTAGAACTCCCACATTGTTTGCCTGTGGTGGTCTTGTTTATCCTTTGCGTGAGCAAAAGGTAAGTGCGTAGTTTTTTCTTTGTTCAACTTCAGAAGGAAAGATAACGCAAGTCTTGAAAGAAACAATGGATAGTGAATCAAGTACGAGTGAGTCAGTAAATTATCAGGAACTTTAAGGATGAGTTCATCTGCAACAGAATAAAAAGGATATTTTAATGAAGTCAAAAAGTTGCATTGACTATTGCAACTTCAGTTGATAAAAATGACAAACATATTATTTTAATTGTATAGTTCGTTTTTCTCAACTGTCCAACCATGAATAATTTCAGTGTTTTCGTGCTCTTTGTCTTACACTCGTGATATTGAGAAAGTGAGTAATCATCCACCATGAAAATATTCAAACTTTGACTGTTGAGAAATGGACTATATTGTTATTACAAAGTGTATCAGGATTGTTATGACGTTAACCGTTATTTGCAAAGACCTAACTAGACAATGTCTTGGGATAACTTGACCCAGATTCCATGTAATTTATCAACGAGATTTGCTTGCTACTTCTTGCGTCTGAGCTAAGTGAATATATATTCAATACATTACTTATTTGACAATATAATCCAAATAATTGATGACGTCAAACCTGTCTCTGACCATAGTGATCCGGTAAAAATAGACAAACGTGCTAAGATATTCTCTTTCTCTTTTTTGCTGCAAGTTTTTTTTCTATATTGGAATTGGCAGACGATCTCCTATCTGAGCGAGTTATTAATGCACACTGTTTGAAGATAGTATGAAACACTTCAGCAAATAAAGTATTCTGCTTTGAATGCAATTTGTTGGCATTTAAAACCAATACGTTAGTCTTACTGGTACGATGGATACTTAAGATTTAAATTAAAACAACTTGTTTCGATATTGTTAGCATGTTATGTCAATGCTGTTTGTTTGTTAGATTTTCATTGTTACCGATTCCTTGTCCAAAAAACTTAACAACGAATAATATACCATATTATGTTGCTAAATTATTTTCAAAAGTGTCATAATATTAAAACTTTCATTCAAAATTCCACATAACTTTTAAATCATAATTATTTTATAGGGTAAAATAGAACAAACTATATTTTTATAATTATACTATTGAAAATACAATACACGTATCAACAAATCTAACCACTGCAACTTGTATCATGCGGTTATTTATGGCAGCACACTTCAAAACCTGATTATCTTTCTCTTAATATATTTTTCAAGTGGTTTTGGCACAAGTATAATGTTTCATTTTGTAATATCATTACTTTTGAAAGTGAAGTTGTAAGTGTGGGAGTTCGATCTTTTGTTTATTTGAGTAGGAATTATTTATAGCTGAACTATGAGTTCTCAATCGTTGATAGCGTGTTGCTTCCGTCTTCGTTCTTTTGACGTCAATTCTAACGGCTTAAACCCATGTTGCTTCATGCTTTCATGTTATTATTCAACTACAGTCCTTGTTTGTTTGCTGATTGTTTAGTGAAAATCATACTTATTCACTTTAGTTCGACTATGAAACAAGTTCTATTATCTTAGCTTAATCAGTTTGAAGTGCACGTCCTGGTGCCCCAGTACTGATTTGATAGGTTAAAGTTTCTCGCTCAAGGAAACTACGGGATAGGATTTGGATAACCAACACGGTTGGTGAGTGAGCTAAGTCCAAAGGCGAAGAGCACATCTTTTACAACAGATATGACCTCAGAAAACATCGTGGTTTATTTGAATGGACTTAAAAATAATATCATTGACATCAAAGATCCAATTACTTAATTCATCCTGTATGTGTACGATTAGCAACAGATCTCGCTCTTTTATCTTTTGTATCAACATTTTCTGCTTACTTGTATTGTTCTCAGGTATCATCATAGATATGGTTCAAACTGACCTTCTGAATCGTCTAGTTTCATCGTTTACAAAGATCAAATGCCAATGTCCAATTGTCCATTGTTGTTGATCCATCCATTTCAGTTTCCACAACAAACAGTTCAAATAGTATATAACATTATTATAGTGTGTCAACGTCTTCATTACTCATTACATTATACTTAATACCTAACAAATACCAGCTGGATTTCCGTAATGTTATCATGTAAGTCAATTTCTTGTTAGAATAATATTCTTCCACCACTACAGAAAATAACTTCCTGAAAATGTTTTCTTTAGTTATGCGGGGAAAGTAATCGCGTAGGAGGATTTTATTTTCCATTTGCATGATCGCTGTCTGGAGGGAACATGTTTCAGAGCATCAAGTTTATACATAATGTCAAGAAATTTCAAGATTTTATGGTTAACAAGAAAACAAGTACAATGTATACGTAGAGTAGAGATTGTCATAATATATCCTAGCTAGGACTTCTTAACAGAAATGTCCTAAGTAGCACAAACATTGTTTTATAATAAAATAATAATTTTTCAACAATGTATTATAATAGAAATGCCAAATCAACCCTGTCAAGTTGAAAAAAAAAGTATGCAAGGTAAAATTCCACCGTGTCTTGCTTTCTATGTCATAATAATGTCATAATTGTGTGATTTTAACATTGTCTTGCTCTTTTTAGTATTTAGCTGTTTCATTGCCACCAAAACGATTGTAATAAATAGACATATACGTTGTATCTTGTTGTATTTGAAATTGTCCTGTCCTATCAAAGTCAAGGCTCACAGTGAATTTTGCCTTTTTGTTATATTAGAAATCGTATCTGTAGCAAGACGCATTTAGTTTATTTATTTAGTTACCAATCGTATTGAAGTCATTGTCTTATGCAAGCGTTGCTCGTAATAATTTATTAATCTGATACCCGTTCTTGAAATACGGTAGTGACCTTAAAGAATTATTTCCGCTCATGTATCATTTATCATGATTTGAGGAATAAAGGTTCTGTTCTGTTCTGTTCTGTTCCGCTAAAGGTACCAACTGTTACATTTGCATAACTTATACTTAACCTCAGTATATATCCTTTATACACATGATGTCAACTCAGATGAGATATTTCAAGAACACATGAGATTATAAGTAAAGTTTATGTAATCCTTCATTAGTAATAGATAAGGATTGATTCCAACTATGGCTACATAATTTATTGTAGATTTCGCCATAAGAAAAACACAAAGACGTCATAATGTTATATGTAGTCGACTTCGTGAGCTTTAAATTAATCTTATGGGCTTAATTTTGTAAAAAAAACAACACTTTTTTATGTTTTCAAGGACAAATATAGTAATGATATAAGATGTCTCAGTCAACGCGAGAAATGTTAAGGAATCTTTATGAGATTTTTTTTCTTAATCCTATATAATGACGTGTTCTAACTTAAGACATAAGCTATCTTAAATCTACACCTCTATAGTTGTACCTACACGATGCTGCAATAGGATCTCAAAGGTTTTCATTTACGGGTATACATGTATGTTGTACAAATATAGAATTAATGGTTATTTTTGCCATTTGTTGTCATGATTAGACATATCGTGATTAAATTTTAGAGGTACATGTATATATAACAGCCAATATTTGTACACACCTAAAGTTGGAAAGAGAAATGTCATTATGCTATACAATTACAATACATAAAGTAATAAGATTTGTTAAGTATATTAGATAATCATTATATCTCATGGAGACTTATTAAGTGATATATCCCATTAGTTAGACCATCATAGTGACCCGGATCGGTAGCGCAGTGGGTAGCGCACTGGGGTTTCGAAACCAGTGTCCCGATGGGGAGGGGGGACGGGTTCGAATCCTACCCGGGGAGGTTATACCCTTCCATAAAAATTTTACAATAATGTCATTTTTCCTCCATTAATAAGGTATATGGAGAAGTGTCCGGCCTTGTGGAAGGGTAGGTGAGTACTGGTTATAGACAAGGGTCAAGGAATGCTACATTGCTAGGTTAGGTCAGGGATTCTATACACATGTAATAGGATTTGTAACGATACGTAAATGTAATAGATTCTCATCAAATTTCACTGTCGTCGCTTTTATTTCGGCCCATACGGAAAACAAGTATAACAAGTTTAAATAAAGATATTCACATGAAATTTTGTACCAGTACCATTCAAATTGACATAAATGTTAGGAAAAATGTGTTTCTAGATGATTTTGAGGTAAATTACGCCCACAGATTGTTTCACAAAATAATGCATTTTCCCGCCGATCTGCCATTTTAGTCCCATTTTACATATATTCGGTCATAATTGCAACAACTTCTGTCAAAAACTTCAGAAACATTCACAAGTTGCACGAAAGACATGTACAAAAACATAAATCAAGTTTTTAACTCTGGAATAGTTTGTGCAGCCTGCTTCAGCCAGTTTTAGACAGTGACGAACGTGAAAATTCAAAAAAGCACTTCGTTACAAATCCCCGTCATATAGAACCACTGGTTAGGTGCACTGGACGCCGTTATATGACATATACAATGTTTTGCTACGGCGTTAAACCCAACAAAATAAATAAAATAAGTACGACCATCATAGCACTCTATTGTCATGCCAGCGCGATTTTCTGTATGAAAATGGTCAATTCATGATCTAATGTAAGAAGACCAATTATCTTGGTGTCAGTAAAGTCATTAGTCAATACTGTCAATAAATAGATAAAAATATGTAACAGTTAAGCTACAGTCCCATAAACATAAAAATAGCCGTGAGGGCACCGTACTGGCGCCGTACGATCAAGCTCCGCAAGAACCCGTACGAACTCTTGCGTACCCGTACAGACTGTTACGTTTTTACCAGGGTAAAGAGAAGAGCCCTGGATACACGTATGAGTTTCAGAGTCAGATCGTGAACAAAATCGTGGCCGAGTATGGGTTAAACGGCTCCTTACGGGTGTGTAGTTTTTTATACCATATATGCGTACCGTCACCTTGATACGCAAGGCTTCTCACGGCCTACGACTGTCTGCACGTACGGGTCCGTAACAAGCCACGATTTTATGGGGCTGAGGCTTTAAGCATTGATGATAAAATCTTAGTAATTAAATAGTTAACCAAAGCTGTAGTATAGTACTTAAAGAGAGCTACTGTAGGTATTTGTTTGTTTGAAGCAATAGTATCTACAGTCTAATTTGTGGCTTGTAGGAAGTCACATTTTTGTTTCACTTATTCAAATCATTGTATTATTGTGTCATTGTACATCAAATACGTGATATTTTAACTTAATAACTTGTCTAATGTCACTTTACCTGAATCTTGGATTATTAATTTTTGAAGCTATACTTTTTTGTGAAATGTTGTTATTACCGAGTATGAATAATGAAAACCAAGAATAATTCATAGTGTAAATCGTTTTATCAATTAAAAATAGCATTCGTCTAGTACTATGGCTATCAATTTGATATGTTGGTTTTTACAAATAATACAAACGTATAGTTCTTAATATAGCCTTTTATAACTGTCAATACGTTTATGTATAACCATGAGAATAAAACATTAATATTGAAGACCTTAAATAGACAATGAGTATCTCAAAATAGTTTAGTATAACCATATACATTGTAGACAAAATAGATATTAAAAGCATATATGTATTGAATATTTTCTAATTATACATTAGTTATAGTATGTGTTTGACATATTTTGTTGCCAACCCTTTTCTTTGATAAAAATAGCTTCGTATTATGAATTAATGTATAAATAATTGTATACTGGTTTAATTATGGTTCCAAGTACCTTCTTAGAGCCCTAAAGTCCCCATGTGGAGTTTGAGAAAAAGCTGTAAAATGGACTACACCAGGTATACAATGTGACAATTGTTCTGTATGGTATCACCAGAAATGTTCTGGGATGACTGATGAAATGTACCTAGCAATGAACAACATATCTTGGGAATGTATTAAATGTGGTCTTCCAAATTTCTCATCAAGCCTGTTCGACCTCACTATGTTTGAAACCACTAATCAGTATGAAACGTTGCTGTCAAACCCCAGTTCAGGTAACACATCTACAGCCTTTAACTTCAGTTTAGATCAACCAAGGGCTACATCGTCTCCTAATATCCCCAGCAAGGTACCAAATCACAGACATCATAGCTCTCGTCTTGACTCATCAACCCAGGAGGAACACTATACACATCCTAGCTTTCTTTCTTCATATAAAGACAATCCAGTCATGTAGGTATAAAAACTTCACAGCAGAAAACTTCATCTTTAAAAGTTGTTACAGTCAACTGTCAATCTATTGTCAACAAAAACACAACATTTGACACACTATGTCAGTCAGTTGATGCTGATGTTATACTTGGTACAGAATCTTGGCTTACCACTGATCAGACAGACTGAAATCTTTCCCCCAACTACAACATATTTAGGAAGGACCGAAAAAACATTAAAGGAAGAGGAGTTTTCATTATGGTTAAAAAACAGTTGCAGGTCATGGTACCAGATGACTTGACTAGCCCTGAACACTGCGAGATGCTATGGGTACAGTTGAGCATGAAAGGAACATCTAACATATACATTGGCTGCATCTATAGACCACCTAACATGGACGACCTAGATTATCTAGCACACCTGCAGTCTTGCCTTAGCAAAATTCCCAAATCTGCTCACATTTGGCTAGGAGGAGATCTCAATCTTCCTGGTATCAACTGGCTACAAAACAACGTTGGCAGCTCCAAGAAAACAGCTATATCTAACCAACTATATCTAACCAACTTATACATATAACTAATGACCACTTCCTAGAACAACTTGTTCGAGAGCCAACCCGCATAACAGAGGATACAAGTAATTTATTAGATCTTTTTTCACCAACAATCCAGGACTTTTCAATGAAAAAAAAATCAGCTTATAGTTTGGCGAAACCCGGGCGGTCGGGCGGGAGTCCAGTGTCGTTAACAATTGCGTTAAAGTTTTTTCTTTACCATATATTTCTGCCATTTATTGTCAGATCTTTATGAAAACTTCATACAATGATGACATACCATGTGACGAACAGAATTAGAAAGTAACTACAACTCTACCTGGCTTTATTATAGGTTATTTCCATTTGTAATTTTTGCGTTTAAGTTTTAATATGTTGGATATCTTTGTCATTTATGGACAAATCTTGATGAAAATCCGAATTTAATGTGGTTTCCACATTGAATTTATTGTTAATGAGTTGTTTGAACCTTATTTGCTAAAACTATGAAAGTAATGACGAGGTTCAATATCAGCACCTTCAGTCTTCGATATAGCTTTATAGCATGTGTTTGGTTTTTTGTTTTGTTTGGTTTAACGCCGTAGCAACACATTTTATATGTCATATATCGGCGGTCAGTCAACCTACTCACTGTTCGTGGAAAGGCTAAATCTCTGGATTTAGTTGTTAACCAACTACTAAGCACATACCTTCGTCAGTGACCGACAACTGCCCTTCATAATTAAAAATCATTGGTAGGAGGGAGAATGGCCGTAGAAATAATTTCATGACCAAACTCCACGAAAGTATGCCCCGCCCGGGAATCGAACCCACGACCCCTCGATCAGTAGACTTGCGTGCTACCAACTGAGCTAGCAGGGCGGCTTTTATAGCATAAGTAACTGAAATTAAATAATATAATAAGTTATTTGAAGTGTTAAATAAGTATGTATGTGGCCGCTGCAGAATCAATAACAAATGTGCTTGGAACGCATGTTTAACAGCGTGTCAACGTTTTAGTCATTCATTGTGTTTTACTTGATATCTAACAACATTTCTGAGGTTTCCGTGACGTATAATATAGACAGCCAATTTCTTGTAAGAATAATTTTCTTCTACTGGTGAAGAAAACTTCCTGAAAATGTTTTCTTCTGTTATGTGGGGAAACTAATCGCGTAGGAGGATTTAATTTTCCATTTGCATGATCGCTGTCTGGAGGGAACATGTTTCAGAGCATCAAGTTTATACATAATGTCAAGAAATTTTAAGATTTTATGGTTAACAAGAAAACAAGTAGAGTAAAGGTTGCCATGATATATACTAGGAAATCCAAATATAAAAATAATAATGTAATAATGATTTGTTTTGTGCCTACCTCGCAAGTCGTTATGACAGTGAAATACTTTTTCATTTGTCCGAGTCGGACTATACCCTATTTCTGTCCGAAAACAGTAAACTGTTACTCTCCATATTTTGGTGAAAGTCTTTCACAATATTATAATAATTGATCGCATGATTGTCCTCAATACAAATATTCATTTCTTTATCTTGATTGTGTATTCACGTTGATATTTTTTCTCTCAATTGTCTTGTTAATGCTTGATTTGCTCTTGATACATGTGCATGTTTTTTCTCTCCAGAAAATGGAGGTCAAACAAATTATATATAAACTGAAAACCGCTGTATTAGTTTTAAAGGTACTAGTTCACAGATTTGGTTAAAAATTTTCTACATTTTATAATACCATTCAGTGCCTGTAATTGTGTGAAAACAAAAGTTTTTATCATTTCTAGACAAACTTACCTATATATTTCAAGAAATATACAATAAAAGTCACAAAAAAGCACTAAAATTGTCTATACCGTGACATACGGGTAGATGTTTACTACTTGAAACACCATCATTTGTAGTTGTATGTCTATTTGCACCGAAATTGTCATTATCAAAACACTAATTTCCTGCATAAAAAAGTGTTTGCATAGAATCTAGGTAGTTTCAGAAAAGTTGATATTTAAGCTGAAATATGTGAATGTACATTTTGTTGGTAGACTCAAATAACTTAACATCTTACTCAAGTCAAGATTTATTCTTAATTTAGTTTAAAACTTCCACAAATACTATTGTCATGTTGTAATCATTTTTAGACCTTTCAGAATTTCATGTGTATATGCATGTGTAGTTACATTACAACCTACTCAATATATAGCGCAATACAAATATTATAATGAAAAAGTTTAAAATCAATTATGTCAAATTTAATACCGAAAACCGCCGTTTTATTTCTTTTTCATATACAGTTTAAATATTAATTCATTTTTTTATTATTATCTCTGCAGGTATTCATTGCGTATTCTATCGTAAAGCTACAAATTGTTTGTTAGACTCAAATTACTTAAATTCTCACTTAAATCTAGATATATTCTTAAAATAGTTTTAAAATAAAACTCCCACAAACATCATTATCATGCTGAGATCCAGTTTTAAACCAATAAGTATTTTTCATGTTGTATGCACGTGTTGTTTTTATGTAAAATTGATGTCACTGACTTATCCACACGTATTGCCTTTAAAGATTTTTACATAAATTAGCCGATTTCTTTTTTGTATAACGTCGCATTCAACACATGTATAGCTCATATAGACGACGGCCAGCTCTTCCTACTATAGGTTTCCTGGACACTTTTTCTATCACCAGTATTAACTTACCCTCCCACGAGGCCGACAACTCATGTGTAGGGTATGACTTGCCGCGACCAGGCTCGAACCCGCGATCTCCGGATTCGAAATCAGACATGCTAACCACTACGCCACGACCGCGGCTTAGCCGATTTCTAATGAAAGTAATTTTACAAATACTTTTCGCTAATGGTACCAACTGCTACATTAGCATAGCTCACACTTAACCTCAAACTTAATTCTTTGTGCACATGATGTCAATTTAAATAATGTATTTCAGGAAAAACAAAAGAATTTACTGTATACAATCCTTTTATTCATAGATATTGGCCGGGTGATCCTGATGTTGTCTTCATAATTTTTATAGACTTTGTCTTAAGCTTAACACAATGACGCCATCTACGACTTCGTGACTATTAATTGTTGTTTTTCAATTTTACTATCTATATTATGTGAAACTACATGTAGTTGTTTTTTATGTTTGAAGGACAAATGTCGTGGTGGTATAAAATTTAAAGTTATATTAAAAGTATGTGAACACTTCCTACATATTGTTAAAAGATAATATTATTTCTATAAGTCTTACATTATCATATGTTCTAGTATCACGATTTATTTGTCTGACGTATCGTACCAATATAACTTTTAAATTTTTTATCTTCTATGATATCTGATTTGGGAAATTTTAAGATAAACCAGGACAATGTTTAGTTGCTAGTTGGTAATTTACATTTGACGACTTACGAGATGATTGTATTCATAGCTTGTGAAAAAACTCATGACAAGGCTAGATGTCGAGCTTATTGAAAATTATAAGACTTCATTGTCAAATAATTCAAAGCATGGTAAGAAGCCGACATTGTGGTAGGTAAATATAAGACTTCATTGTCAAATAATTCAAAACATGGCTAGAGGCCGACCTTGTGGTAGAAAAATATAAGACTTCATTGTCAAATAATTCAAAGCATGGTTAGAGGCCGACCTTGTGGCGGGCAAATATAAGACTTCATTGTCAAATAATTCAAAACATGGTAAGATGTCGACCTTGTGGCGGGCAAATATAAGACTTCATTGTCAAATAATTCAAAACATGGTTAGAGGCCGACCTTGTGGCGGGCAAATATAAGACTTCAATGTCAAATCATTAAAACCATAGTAAGATGCAGAGCTTGTTGTCAAATGTAAGACTTCTATGGCAAACCATTCATTGAAATGTTATAAGCAGAGCTTGTTGGCCAATATAAGACTTCTATGGCAAACCTTTTAAGACAATGTTAGAGACAGAGCTTATTGGCCAATATAAGATTTCAATGGCAAACCATTCAAGGCAATGTTAGAGGCAGAGCTTGTTGGCCAATTTAAGATTTCAATGGCAAACCATTCAAGGCAATGTTAGAGACAGAGCTTGTTGGCCAATTTAAGATTTCAATGGCAAACCATTCAAGACAATGTTAGAGGCAGAGGTTGTTGGCCAATATAAGACTTCAATGGCAACCCATTCAAGACAAGGTTAGAGGCAGAGGTTGTTGGCCAATATAAGATTTCAATGGCAAACCATTCAAGACAATGTTAGAGGCAGAGCTTGTTGGCCAATATAAGATTTCAATGGCAACCCATTCAAGACAATGTTAGAGGCAGAGCTTGTTGGCCAATATAAGATTTCGATGGCAACCCATTCAAGACAAGGTTAGAGGCAGAGCTTGTTGGCCAATATAATTCTTCACTATCAAATTCGCCGAACACTTCCTATGAATTCTGGAACTTGTCTTTAATGTCCTGCCTTATATCGTAACTGTAGTTTTATCGGAGTCGTTGGACTTGGAAAGTACGTTTTAATTTGATACCTTATAAATGCTAGTATTTACTAATGCAGTTATAATGTTATCTGAAAGTAATTTTAAAACAAAATTAACGTTATGTACTTGTATATTACGCTGTACTTTATAATACAAAGTAACCTTATCGCCTTCTACAGTGTCGGTTTTTAACATTGATGCTTCATTACACACGAATAATTCTGAATCTATTGTTGTTCGTTTATTTATAAACTCCAAGAATGTTTTACACTTGTATAGTTTTATCAATTAAAGATTGACCATTCGTCTATTACCACGACGAAAATATTACAACAAACAATCAGATACTTTGGTTTTAGTTTTAGTTCCCATTATAGAATTTATAATTACCAATATGCTATGTAGAGCTAGGAAGGTAAAACATTATTATTAAAATACAGAAATAGACAATATCTCAAAATAGATTACTATTTCTATTTTCATGGTAGGCAAAATATATTTTGAAGTTAATTATATTAGTATTTTTACTAATTTTACTTTGGATACGAAACATTTTTATGGTATTATGAAACCAAGTTAGCTATAAAGATGGTGTCTTATTAAAAATAAAAACCAGTAACTGAAAAATGATTTTATGGAGTACATATCTTCTTAGAATTATGTTTTGTGTCAGTCTGTTTCTTTGGCTTAGATAAAACGCAACTTTAATTTACGGCTTTAGAATTGGATTTGGTCGGAATATTCTAGCTTTTGATTTACGCCTTACATTTTCAACAAAGTATAGTCTAACGAGGCTGAAATTTCATCTTATCATCACTTTTTTGGCATATCATTTCAAATATCACTCTCTGTAAGTATCTGCCTTCTTTATTACTGAATGAATTATGGTACATGGCTTGAGGTTTCGTCAAAGTATGAGTGAGAGGTTTAGTCACTCAATCACGACTGTAAGCCTTTCTAGTGAAGAAGGTGATACATAGTTGGTTCAGATTACAACAGGTAAATGACAAGTGATGTAGACTTTGAATGGCACTTAAGTACTTTCGCATTTCTCGTTAAGCCGCCCGGCTAGCTCAGTTGGTAGCACGCAAGTCTACTGATCGAGGGGTCGTGGGTTCGATTCCCGGGCGGGGCATACTTTCGTGGAGCTTGGTCATGAAATTATTTCTACGGCCATTCTCCCTCCTTCAAGTGATTTTTAATTATGTAGGGCAGTTGTCAGACACTGACGAAAGTATGCGCTTAGTAGTTGGTTAACAGCTAAATCCAGAGATTTATCCTTTCCAGGAGGAGTGAGTAGGTTGACTGACCGCCGTTATATGACATATAAAATGTGTTGCTACGGCGTTAAACCCAACAAAAACAAAAAAACAAAGCATTTCTCGTTGGTCTTTTTGATGGCGTTTTAAATGATTCATTTAATGGAACAATCTGCATATATTATATCGCCTTGTGAAAGACACATTTGACAGGATCAATTGCTGAATCGGAGTGGTTTGGTTGGTTGTCATTCATGTCAATATACGATTGCTCTTTTTGGGTTTTCTAAATATGCATTTCTACGACAATCCCAAAGTCTTAGACGTTTTTGTATCGGTTAATAGTCTCGCTCGATTGTCACGATTGACAGAGTGAGTAGAGATCGTTGTCTGATGAAGCATGACTTATAATTACGTATTAATTAGGCACCTTATGACAAATTGCCATCTGTACTAATTACTTTGCTCTAATTGGCTACAAACAGTCAATCATTGTTCGTGTTATTTTAAGATTTAAAATGCTCGTCAGCAGAATACGATTTACGATACAAAAGAAGAATTTACATATTTATAAATAAAGATATTTAAATATCTGCTGTCGTCATCATTTTAGTAAAAAACAACGATTAAATATTCAAGTATAGAGATTGTCTCTATAATGGTCCTGATATGTCTTTTTGATGTATGACATAATTTGCATAATTGTATTAACTATGTCGCTCATAAGCTGTTGTCTTGAATTTACAAACGATGTAGTAAGTGTGTCATTAATCTTGTTTTGATTGGTTGATAAGCAAGATTGCATCACAGAAAATACATAAAACACACGGAATGTTACGTACGCACGCTTGAAGCAAATTAGTGTACGTTCATTCAAAAGTTTAATCAAATGTGCAACGACGTGTTTAGCGGACATATTTCCTTTCTTGCCTTCCTTATGAACGTCACAACTTTTAAGTACGTCGTGTAGCTGTTCTCTTTGACCTGTGATATAGAGTACAACTTTAACAACATTGTATAGGTCAAAACAACTAGACAAAGTGTATATGCTGAAACTTAAAATTAAATTGGGGGAATTTATTGGGGGGGGGGGGTTATACCAGCCAATGTTAGACCTGAAACAACTGAAATCGCTATAAATTTAAAATGAGATGATTTTTTTTGTTTTAACTTGTGTGCCAAATTATGTTGTTTTCTTATTAAACTTGAACTGAAATCAATGTCCAGATAAAACGTGAAGTATTTTTTTGCTGGCTGATAAATTGGCTGGTATTAATAATGTGTCTACAAGTTTGGATTATAACAACTATTGGCACATTTGATTAAAATATTTTCGAACAATTTATATTTGATGGACACGCTGTCTATTTTTTAAATGAAAGTTATGTGTATACATTGTATTTGAAACAACTATCTGTGAACATGTTATCAAACGCTTAATATTGTTTTGTCTTGATGGGGTTTGCCCTTTTGTGTATCCTGCATTATTGGCTTTACTTGCCAGAGTTCAATGTCTAATCGAAGCTTTTATATCATTTAGGTTGGGAGTTTTTACATATTTTTAAGAACTTATAATTATATAAGCTCAAAATTGATGTATTGATGTACTGTATCATTCTTCTTATGTTTATTTAAATCATAAAGCCATTTGATGTAACTGGAGTTTTCTGCCATAATTGACTGCACTTGGAAAGGTGACATTGAATTCAAGCTTGTTACTAACCTTACCTACCTAGGGTGAGCAATCGATACCAACTGTTCTATATGCCATAGAGTATTCGTTTGTTAGTGTTATCGAATGAAACTAGCCTAGTGTGCCTTCATAAAATATAGCCAACATGCTCAATTCTGTATTGTCGGCAAGGAAACTGCCAATCTCTCATACAGAGTTGTCGATCCTTACAGTGATCTTTATCTCTGTTAACGTCTCGAAAGTAGTCCCTAACACGTGATCGTTTAAAACGATCATGTGACAATTTTTGAATTTTTTCCAAACGTAACAGACACAGATCACCTTTCTTGTCTTGTAGATGTTCAAAGGCTTGTCGTTGACAGTCCCTTAGCACTAAATTATTGTCATAATTTTTAGCAATATCATCTTTTGTTGACATTTTTAGCGGATGAGTAAAAAAGCCAAATTACTCAAAATAGGAAAACGTTTCACAAGAAAATAGTTCTTGTAAATATAACTCTTTTAAAATTGGATTTCGCCTATAATTAAATTCTATTTCACGTAAAACTTTAAGATAATATATATAAAAGACGAATTACGCTTTTGATACAAAATCTAAATTATATTACTATTTTACAAGAATCTTGTAAAACCCGAGACGTTTACAGAGATATAGATCACTGTAAGGATCGACAACTCTGTATGAGAGATTGGGAAACTGCGTCCTTCAGTTGCACTTTATAGAGACGGTATAACCAAGCTTTGCATTGATCTCAAATGTTGATCTACATGTAGCAAGTGTTTTTAAACGCATGTTTATTTTGCACTGTTGTTTTTTTTTGTTTATCTATAAAAGCAGGCATGCTTGATGCTTGCCAAAACAAACATTTTAACCTTTGCACCCGCCAGCGCAGGGTAATTTTTGACATTCTAGTTGTAAATATTTTGAGTTTTATAATGCTTCGAAATTATAAATATTGTATGAAATTTTGTCTATTTAGAATCTGCTCTTTTAGAATATTTTCTTGCTATTGGCATTTAAATGTTTGCAATTGTTGTTTGCATGCAAAAAAAGTTTGAATACTCTAAACCAGAGTATGGCAAAATTTGGCAAGATTTTAATTGATATATTGTTTATAAATATTTCATAACATTTTTTGATATTTGAAAATAAATATGTGTTCATGCGTAGTTAGTCTGGTTCCCGACGTACTTGTGGAGCAACACGGTCTAACTTTACCGAAGATTACAAGTAAATTTGGGCAGCATTTGAAATAATGGATAGTAAAACCAATGACATCTTCGAATGCTCCATTCATTAAGTATCGCATCTTTGTAATTTTAAGTCTGGTTGCAGCCCTTACATGGGCGGATCCAGCGGGGGGGGGGGTTTCAGGGGGTCCAGACCCCCCTAGAATTTTGAAAATGTACTTGTCCAATAGTGTTTTTCTTGCTTGTAAGTCATTTTTAATTAATATGAAGCAAATTTTCTCGGTGCTTAACATAGATTTAATGGTTATGTAGTTTTTGTAATCAATATGTTGCATTTTTTCTGCAAAATGTGTATAATGTGGTGGTGGTTCGAGGTTCGGACCCCCATAGAAAAGTTCGGACCCCCCCTAGAAAAGTTCGGACCCCACCTAGAAATAAATCCTGGATCCGCCCCTGCCTTAATTATATCATTTAGTTTTATTATATTATTCATATCTATGTGTAATAGTGTTATTATTAGTTACATATTGGATAGCACTCTGGCAGACAAGCCTTGTGCTTTTTGGAGTGTTTCTTTAAATAAAGATAATACTATCATATTTATTTTTTGTTGGATTTTAATGCCGTAGCAACTTATTGTATAGGTCATATAACGGCGGTCAGTCAACCTACTCACTGTTCTTGGAAAGGCTAAATCTCTGGATTTTGCTGTTAACCAAAACGCATACATTCGTCAGTGACTGACAACTGCCCTACATGATTAAGAATCATTGGTAGGAGGGAGAATGACCGTAGAAATAATTTCATAACAAAGCTCGACGAAAGTATGCACAGCCCGGGAATCGAACCCACGACCCCTTGCGTGGTACTATTTGAGCTAACCGGGCGGCTTAACATTATTTTTTTTTATTTAAACGTCACACAAAACATATTACTGGTACATGAAAGTACGACAAACGTGTATGATTGTGTTTTTACATGGCGCCCTGCGGGACAACGATACGACAAAAAGACCTTTTTGTTGCACTTTCGTGTTTTTATGTGGCGCCCCGCGGGACGACAATGCGACATGCGTATTTTAGCCACCACAATATGGCTGTTATGGTGAACAACAGTGACTGTAGAGCCGACCGATTATGACTCTTTATTTTTTATTATGAAACCAGCCATCTTTTTATTGCGCATATAACTATGTATAGAGAGCTTATTTAGTTTCATATTTTATTTGAGGTAAGACAAAAGACTATACATGTAGTTTTGTTTTGTTTTAAAATAAATTGATTTTATTGTTCTTTAAGTATTTACTGTGCGTCACTATATTGTGATTTTTCACACTAAATTATTACACGATGTTGGTATACGTTGTTATAAGAAAACGTATTATGATTATTTCATTGCAATCTGACCTGGTGACGTCATATTCTTCACTTTTTATTATTCTATCATCACTTCCAGTGAAATATAAAACCTAATATTTCTCATAACTTTTCTCATTATCCTTTACTGCCTGCAGTCATACACTTTCAGACGTACGAACTATGTCTCTACGTCACACAGAGTTCTTTAACACGAGACTCTGCCTGTTGATCTATGAGTTGGTTGTATTTATCACTATGACGTCACTCTGAGAGAATATTAAGATACGTTTTACCTATAATTATACAAGTAATCTTTTTTAAATCTTCTGATAATAAACTCTAGATATCTTTTACAGATAGTCATAATGGAAACGAAATTAGCTCTCTACAAGTGAAATAACAGTATCGTAAACGTGGAATACTACGTATATAGCTAACTTATTTTATGAGTATAATTATAATTGTAGATCTAATTAAAATAAAATGAGAAATTTCTCAAAGTGATCATGTCGACTTTTCCCATTATAATTTTAATAAAGTTGAAACTCAATACGCCTTATTAAAACGTTTAAGCTATAACTACATGCCCCTGACTGATAATGGTGCATCGATTTCAAAATGTAAATCAAAACGTGTTTTCGTTTCGCACTCTTATGTACGTACGTACAGGTCGTATTCTAGGCCATGCGTGTTTTTGTACTTTAAACAATGGACTTGTCCATTAAATAGGTGAATAAGCTTATGCATAAACAGTATTTTAATGATTTAAACATACCACTTTGATATTTAACATTTATTTTAAATAATATATATGCACTTAATAAAGTTTATATATAGATGTGTTTATAAAATATGAGTAAACTAACTAAACTATAAATTTGTCAAATTAAATCGCCCCTAAATACAAGTGTGTAATGAAAGCGGCAATGTTTGTATACGCAATGTTTAAGTGGACGACCTTTTGTAACTGTATTTAAAGTTGTAATGTTCATTGTAATAATGAAAACAAGATTACTTTCTGTGTGCTTATCGCAAGTAAATTATATGTTCCGTTCTGTTCTGTTTTGTCATGTTCCGATCCATTCTGTTCTGTTCTGTTTGGTTTCGTTCTGTTTTGGTCCGTTCCATTTTGTTACGTTCCGATAAAAATAATTTTGTTCTGTTCAGTTCTGATCTGATGGCATCAGCGTAAACTACGATATCTGCAAAAAGTATATGTCCCTGTGAACAGTCTATATATCAAGAAGTGCTTAAATATGCAAGCCTGTAACTCATAGTAAACTATTGTGCAGTATCCAAAATATTCCAGTCTAAATGACCCACAGGCTTCGAACTGATTATGTTGTACGATTATCTCATTAAGCGACTCCGCACGATGACAGAAATACATTTTTCTAAATAATGCATTTAGAAAGTTGTGGTAGAATTGCATAAAAACCGTATTTGTAAAAGTGGCACAGATTCCTTTGATGTAATGCAAACTTGTAAGTTTGTTCATTTGTTCATATTAACCCGATCAAGTGCAGTGAAAATATTGGCGCAACGGAATTATACCACATTCGAAGATACCCATGTACACCTACCTTGAGTGAAGCAATCGTAATTTGATTCCTTGCACAAGGATAGTAGCAGTGTCCCTAAAAGGAGCAAGCCTGTGACCTCTTGATCCCTAAATGCGCGTCTATATATAATGGACTATACTGCTCAGTGCTCACAAGTACATGTATTAATTTAATTAATACCAAAATTATTTGAGAAAAAGTACTATTCCAGATTGTTTGTGTAGGTTTGCCAGCCGTTCGGGATTACATTACAGTCTTAGATCTTTACCAAACTTTAGAAAAAAGTCGTACAGAAGAATAAACATAAAAAAACAGTATTGACAAAAAAGCTACTCTATTGTTTCAAAAGAGTTTTCGTAGCCTATAGTTTTAAAGCATCCATCATCTTTAATAAAAATTATTAGACATTGGTTATTTGATACAACAAAAGTCGAGCTTTTGGGATCTATGGGGTTTTATAAGTCGATTTCGATAGTTACTTTTTTTTTAGTCCCAAATGCTTAATTAGAGTTGTAAAGCAGGGCTCGACATTAATTCTTAAAGTTGTTTGCCCAGTTGGACTACCAGCGATATGATTGTTTACTTGTCATAACCAAACTCTTATTAGCAAGGACAAGTTGCCCAATCCCAAATGTATAGTGTAAGGGGCAATAGGACGACCTTTAATGTCAAGATTTTAAAAGGTCTATATATTAAGACCAATCCGCTATTAAGACCATTGTTTTGCAATCAGATTAAAACCCGATCTAAAATTTTCCGCTCGCCTACTTGCTATTTTACGACAATGCTCTACAGGATATCTGTTTATTGAGACCATTGTTTTGATGATACTCATTGAGGAACTTAATGGAAATAAAATGTAGTTTTATATTGTGTTATTAACTGTAATGTACAATTATATAAAGGTATTTTTAATATTTCAAACACTTATGATACACATTGGTAGTCGACCTTACAAGTTGCTTTCAATGCTGAAACACTTAAATAAAGTACATGTATTCTGCCTATTTTTCCTTTCTTTATTATTATTAATTTACATACTTAAAGCGTAAACTACAATATTATGGTTCGAATCCCACCCGGGAAGGTTATACCCTTTCATGAATACTTGACAGTAATGTCAATTTTCCTCTAATAATACAGTATATATAGAAGTTTCTGGCCTTGTGGATGAGTAGGTGAGTACTGGTTATAGACAAGGGTCCAGGAAGGCTAGGTTAGGTGCGCCGGACGCCGTAAAATAACCCAAATGTGTTGACTTGTCGTTAAACCCAGTAAAAAACTATATTATGAAAGGAAATTCCTACGTAACATTGTATTTAAAATCTATTTATTTTTTGTAATAGTTTATGCCGATAGTCATCTGAGTATACCTCATAAAGACTGTTCTTTTTGTGAATTACTGTCCAAGTGTTTGTCAATGGAATTAACTATCAATGACGACATGTTAGATACACATAATTATATAGTTGAAATAAAAATGTCAGACATAATGCGTCAACAAATTCAACAATGACGTCACACTGATATTTTACAGACTCCAAAATATTGAAACTTGTGTCGATAATTGGGTAATACTTGTACAATAAATAGTACTTCGTGCACTGAATTTGCATACGATTGTAATTAGCTCTATGACGTTGAAGTTTTGGGCACATTTTTCAGAGCTATTGTCACTTGTAATGTAAGTTACGTCGTTGTTAAAAGTTGCGCTTGAATTCTCTCTAGAGAGACTGTTCCCAACCCGAGTTGATAGCGCAGTTGGTAGCGCGCCGGGATTTGGAATCTCGTGCCCGAGGGGGTGCGGGTTCGAATCCAACCCGGGGAGATTATACCCTTCCATGAAAAATTGACAATAACGTCGATTTTCCTCCATTGATTATTTAATATGGAGAAGTTTCCGGCCTTGTGGAAGGGTAGGTGAGTACTGGTTATAGACAATGGTCCAGGAAAGCTAGGTTTGGTGCGCTGGACGCCGTAAAATGACCTAAATTGTGTTGACACGGCGTTAAATCTAGTAAAATAAAATGAATAAATAAGAGACTGTTCCAGTTCACTGACTGCAAAAAGCTGCATTAAACGAGTTTATAAGCACAAGCTTGTTACGATCGAGTCTTGTTGAAGCATCTTACAGTTGACACTTGAAAGTTTAAAGTTAAAAAGTGAAATTTTGATTGTGAAAGTGGTTACCAGTTCTCAGATTGACACTTGCAACAAGGGCATCGAATGAATCACATGTGTGAAAAGGGTACCAGGTTCCAAATTATTAACATTTTACTATATGGGTTCATGTAGTCGCAGTCATGGTGCAGTGATTAGTGAATATTCGGTGAACCAGGTTCGATTGAGTCCAACCCTTCTTTTTGTTATATTGTTGGTAAGCATTAGTAAATTATACGCAAAGTTCTGGTTGTTTTTTTGTGGGCCGGCTACCAAAAAAACCAACTACGTTAAATAACAAGAGGGCAATAATGGCCCTTTATCGCTGACCTGGGTACCATTGATATATATATACATGAATCAGAGTAAAATTTAAAAAAAACACTTTTAAACCAATTTGACACTAGTGTTCACAAGGTTTTTTCCAATTTTGGGCTGTGTGACCTAGTTTTTGACCAAAATGACCCATTTTTGAACTTGACCAAGACAAACATCCTAGCCAAGTTTGATGACGATTTTGGCAAAAATGTGACCACTAGAGTGTTCACAAGATTTTGTTTCCATATTTTGGCTGTGTGGCATAGTTTTTAATCCCAGGGGACCAATGTTCGAATTCATCCGAGCAATTATCTAGACAAACATCCTGACCAAGTTTGGTGACAATTAAGTGAAAAATGTGACCGCCAGAGTGTCCACAAATAAATGTTGACGGACGGACGGCGGACAAGAAGCGATCACAAAAGCTAACTCTGTCACTACGTGACAGGTAACCTAAAAAAGAACCATACAAATCGAAGGCTTCACGTGTTTAATATAACTACCCAGGCAAGCTGTGTCTGTCTTGTGGTTCAAATTGTTATAACAGAAAAGGTTTGATGATTAAGTTTGTGGTTTGATATTTTGTGATTTGTCTTACGTTTTGTATTACGTTTCTTCAAGAGTTGGCAAAGCGTCACGAATGTTGATTTAATTTCAATAAAAGCAAACTATAACCTTTAGTTTGTAAATGTGATTCTTAAGACATGTCTCTAATTAATGTTCTACAATTTATGACATTGCATTCTACGGTTTCCAATGGCAACTGGAGAAATAAAACTTATTTAACGCTCATAAAATGATAGTGTATGTGGTCGCCTTTCAACAAATGGTTCTGATAATATCCCTTTCGATCACCGATGTAACAAAAACTGAAAGTGATTAGTCGCACAGAACTGCCATATTTAGTATGTTAAAAAGCATCGTCGCCAACAACAGTACTTTATTCCGTTACACTCCATACGTACATGTACCGTGGGCATTTTGACTGGCAAAATCTCGTTTTCACGAATATGCATGAGGCAGGGGAGACCAATCTTCTTCCAATGAAATTGCCTGTTGCAATTAAATACTCTTCAATAACAATGACGTCATATTGGGTTTTTCTTACTTGAAGAAGAAACCAACGCGCACTTAAAAATGGTTGCGTTTTTTCATTGGCTAGTTTTCCGCAGTGGTCTCTTTGCGGAACCAATGAAACTGCCTTATTATTATTCATGATTACGAGAGTTTTTCTAACCAATTGGCCCACAGTCCATAACGCAGCATAGCGGAGTAATGTATCGTGGGATAACCGACGATGGTTAAAAAGTAAAAGTGCGGTTTAAAGTCTGCTCCCATATAATGTTCAGCCGTCTTTACATTTTTGGAAGGTAACCCCTGGTCATTAAAATCGCCTTCAGACATGATACCTCTCAGTACACGTTTACACATGGGTTGAGTGGAACAAATGCTGGCAAATTTCTTGCTTAAGGAAATTTGCAGTGCCCTAGCTCGAATCCAGAACCTCTCCATCTTTAAGCGCGTGTCCTACCACTGGAACGCTGATCATACTGTTACATCACTTGGTGGTCCTTCTCGCTTAAATTATTTCTTTAAGGGTCAAAATTCTTCTTATCACTTGCCATGGGTCAACAGTTTTACATTGCTTTGTAAATTTATATCTATAAAATTTCATGTCTGAAATCATAAGGCATTAAACAACCGTATTTAGGTATGAATATCAATCTTGCAATCATGTCTCAAGATCGTTCTGATACTGGTATAACTAGGGTTTGAAATTGGGAGACTAGGGTTAACCGCATTTGCTTGATGTTAGCATGGAATAATATTCTACATGGTTAACCGCATTTGCTTGGTGTTAGCATGGAATATATTCTACAATTCTTAGTAACTCGTTCATAATAGAATTACCTTATTTGGTATATACGAGGGTAGATCCAAAAGTTCGTATAATCAACCAATAACTTCCATACAAGAATTACGTTTATTCTATATTTTACGAGAAATAAAGTTAAAAACATACAACGTTCATTGCAGTTGTTATTTTTACCATGATATACATGACGGTCACACAGGACGTTGCCATGTATATTCATCCAGTGATCTTGACTCTAATTAAATAAACATGTATGTGTTATATATATATATGTATGATATTATAACTATGCACTACGTTCACGTTTAATAAAGTTCAGTGGCGCTTTTAAAAAAATCTTAAGATGAAAATAATCGTAAGTCAAAAGCAAGAAGCATTAAAATACCGCCATTGTTTTACCTATCGATTTCAAGTATTTTTGAATTATGTAGAATATTGTATACCTTTTGAATATCATATCATAATTATGTTTATTATTTTTCTTACTTCGAACTGCAAAAAAATATGAATTTGACATACGAAGACTTTTTTTCACGAGCAAGTTTGTAAATAAGGTGCGCTGTTCTTATGTTCTGTTCTGTTCTGTTCTGTTCTGTTCTGATCTGTTCTGTTCTGTTCTGTTCTGTTAAGTGGCAAACCTTGGACAGTGTACACATACAAGTTTACAAGTCCATTCATGTTAGTTCAGGATGGTCTTTGACCGTATTGAGGCTTTGGTCTACGACCATTCTAAGTTTGAATAGACTTGTAGATACATATGTATGTATAAATTTATATATACGAATTAGTATACGGTTAATTGTGAGCGCTCTCCATTCTTCATTACTGAATGTTCCTTTGTAGAAGCCAGTCCGGCTAGCTCAGTTGGTAGCGCACAAGTCTACAGATCGAGGGGTCGTAGGTTCGATTCTCGAGCGGGGCATACTTTCGTAGCGCTTGGTCATGAACCAATTTCTACGGTCATTCTCCTTCTTATCACTGATTCTATATCATGTAGGGCAGTGGTCAGTCACTGTCGAAAGTATGCGCCAAGTTGTTTGTTAACAGCTGAATCCAGATATTTAGCCTTTTTAGGAACAGTGAGTAGGTGGACTGACCGCCGTGATATGACCTATACAATGTGATGAAAAATGGCGTGAAACCAAAAAAAAAGAAACAAAACAAATTCTTTGTAGAAGCCATAAAACCTCGACTATTGTGGGCTTTTCTTTTTATGAATATACATGTACATATTTTTATTTGATTATCACATCGATCACGATATTAGTAAAGAAGTCTAAAACATTTACGTAGACTGCAGAGTCTTGTGAATGAATATTTATTAATACCATACATTAACATACCATGGCATCAATATATTAACACATAGGTTTGCCACAGTCATTATCACGTCTTTAGTGAACGTTCGCCACGATATTCTTCGTTGGCGTTTCATTAACAAACAATGGATAGGATGGTTGTCTTACGCACCTAGTGTTAACTGGTGAAATCAATTCCAGTGTGCTTTGATTTGTTGGTTATTTATACCTACCTCTCTGACTCCTACTCAATTTCAAGTGGACATTCGTCAGCTCAAATCATACTCCGAGAACTGAATAGGATGGTGCCAAACACTCAACTTCCTTCATAGTCTGGATTACTTTTACCTGCCAAAGTACGACTGGGAACCAGACAACTTCCTTCATTAGTTTGTAATGAACATTTGAATTAAGCTGTAAAATACACGTTCTAACAACTACTATTGTCGGGTTTTCACCACAAGATTTTGACATTGTTGTTTCATAAACCGGTTGGACCAGGTTTGAGATAAGTGTACCCAGAACCTGGTATAACACCCCAGTTAGCCGCGGTCGTGGCGTAGTGGTTAGCATGTCTGACTTTATATCCGGAGATCGCGGGTTCGAGCCCGGTCGCGGTAGGTCATACCCTATACATGAGCTGTCGGCCTTGTGGTAGGGTAAGTTAGTACTGGTTATAGAAAAAGTGTCCAGGAAACCTATAGTAGAAAGAGCTGGTTGTCGTATATATGACCTAAATATGTGATGAATACGACGTTAAAAAAACAACAACAAAAACAACAACAAAAACAGTTTAAATTATTTTTCACTTTTATTTCCAATACGTACACCCCTTGGGTTCTTGTTTTCGTAATTTATTTGTGGTGTCCTTTTTATAAAACATCCCATTTTGTCCTTTAGCCGTGTGGAATGTATATGGGTGCTATTTTTATTTTTGCTGTTTCAGACTTATTTATATTCACGAAGAACGTTACTATCTGCTCAATACTAAAGTTTGGTATCTAAATAAAAATGGATTTAAATAAACGTTTAAGACAACCCGTTTCATGCACCGATTCATGTGGATAATTTGTCTTTCTATATCAGAGAGACTTCCTTAGAAAAAAAGCCATTTGAACGTTTGTTGCTAGGTACAGCAGATGGCATTTGACATCTTTTAAGGCTACTTATTCGGTTACTTCTGAAATACGAGTTGTTCTAGTCAGGAACATTCTCGTTCCAAGAGTCTAGTAGGATTCTCAGTACTAGCTAGTATTGATAATCCTACTAGACTCTGGGAACGAGAATGAGTCAGGAATAGTTGGGCACTGATTTTGGAACCATTTGGGGTTCAAACTAATGTCATATCATTGATATTATTTATATTGGGAGTAGCTTTGTTCTTTATCATAGGTCATTTCAAATTGTCTCTAGAGCTGTCTGGTTTAATTCAAAGGTATAGCGGAAAGTTTAGAAAAAATGAACTAAAACACATAGAAACTTTTGTTTAACATTTTGATTGGTTCAATTTTTGTAACTGTGATATCATTTTATATAGAATTATCATTTTTTTCAATTTTTGCTTAAAACAACAAAATAGAATATGATTAATCAACAAACGAGATTTCAGCTGACTGACGCGTGATGTTACGAGATTTGAAAAGGTTTCAAAAGCTGGTTATTAAAGGTCTATGATTCTAGACAAAGTTAATACCTCCTTCTTTATATTTTGACAGGTTTCATCAATCTTGGTATAAACGTCATTCAGTTATACAACAGTTACAAATATCTGGCTTCATACAATCATTGTACGTTTGTGACTTGTTCTATAAAAACATCACTTCATTATTAGAGCTTTACATTCATTACCATGGTAATTGTCAACATATCATAAGAAATTGTCGTAGGAAGACATTTAACAATTACATGGTTTCTCTCAATAAACAATCATAACTAAATATTTCAGTTTTTTGTGTGCAAGATCTCTTTGTGGCATTTACATAGAACAAAGACGATGGTAAAATAGTGTTGTTGTTGTTGTTTTTAAACAAACTTGCAGACAAACATTTAAACTCACGTAGTGACCAGGTATTCTACCTTTGTCTTTGTTTTAAAGCAAATCGATCATATAATAGGAGCAGTGGTCCAGTGGTAGGACGCGCGCTTAGGGATCGAGAGGTCCTGGGTTAGTATCCCACTAGGGGCACTGCTAATTTCCTTGAGCAAGAAATTTACCTGCGATTGCTTCACTCCACCCAGGTGTAAATGGGTACCTGCGAGGGTGGTATAATTCCGTTGCGCCTATTAGTCGGCTGCACTAATAAGCGGAGTAAAAATCCTCCCCAGGGAGATTGATAGATAGATACCAGTAGCCCAGTGACCAGAAGTAATTGCTGTAAAGTCGGTGAACGTGCGTAAGCATGAAACTTAGACTATAAAATGCAATTACATTTTTATATTAGATTTTAATGTAATATTAGAAATACCCGTCACTGTCTGGAGTTGAGTTAAGAAAATGAATTTATAATATATTGATAACATTTATATTTTTACGAATATGTAACAAGAAATGTCTTTTAAAAAATCGGCGCTGTGCAGGGTTCATTTTGTTTGCCAGCTAATATGACTTTAAACTCCTTCAAAGTCTCAACTTTTTCCAGACCTGCATGTTATAAACCGTGTACTTAACTTTATCGAAACCCGCACAATGAATAATTTGGACCGTATACGAAACGGTTTTTTCGAGACCCTCATATTAAAAATATCGGACTGCATACTAAACCTTTTTCGGGATCTGCATATTGAACATTTTGGACCGTACGCTTAATTTTTTTTGCGGACCCGCATGTTGAAAATATAGGCCATATACTAAAAATGTTAACGGGACTCGCAATTTAAAAATTTGGGACAGTATACAAAACATTATTTCGGGACAACCGATGGTCTCATATTTTTAACCATTTCTCAATACTGAAAGAGAATTTCATTGGGCAATCAGGAATGGTAGAGCAAGATGTATTGGTTAAAAATATAGGTCAAAATTTGGCTTCGACAGCTGCGCCGAATTACAAAACACACTACACTCGTCTATACTGCTACTTACGAAAAGGGTTTCAGGGGCGGATCCAGGATTTTTTTCTAGGGGGGGGGTCCGAACTTTTCTAGGGGGGAGGGGGGTCCGAACTTATCCAGGGGGGGGGGCTAACCTCGAACCACAACCACATTATACACATTTTGCAGAAAAAATGCAACATATTGATAATAAAAACTACATAACCACTAAATCTATGTTATGCACCGAGAAAAATTGCTTCATACTACTTAAAAATGACTTACAAGCAAGAAATACATTAATGAACATGTACATTTTCCAAATTCTAGGGGGGTCCGGACCCCCGCTGGATCCGCCGATGGGTTTCATACTAAAAATCATCATCTTTTTCAATTGTATTCCAGTTTGCACTAAATGTGTCATTATCCGGATAAGACCATTCTCTTTCACAGAGTCTAGTAGGATTCTCAGTACTAGTTAGTATTGAGAATCCTACTAGACTCTGGGAACGAGAATGGATACGACAAGTATGCTTGCAAAATATTTCTTTACATTTTTGCGAGATATAGAAAGTTGATATTTTAGTTGAAAAATGAGCGAGAAGCTTTAATTTCCCTCTTTATTGGACAAGTCACTGTCCTCATAAAAGTATCATTTGTCAGTTGTTCCTGATATGCTATCTGACTCCTTCTCAATTAAAAAAATATTTCCACCAAATTAACCTGTTTTTCCACAATTTCAGATTTTATTATTGTGTGTACGTGACATTGTTTCCTCATGTTTTCAAAGATGACAAACAAGTCCATTGGTGTTTACCAACTAATCAAAATAATAATACATACATTTGTAATTGTATTGGTGCTTCAAAGTCTTCTCAAACAACGAGATAAAGAAGTTATTTACTTGATAATTTACCTATGCTGAGTTCAGCAATGGTTAATGCACCGTGGCGTGAGTGAGTTCATTCAACATTCTGTAAGCCGATACCATCAGTTTCTTTGTTCCGAATGATTTTTTAAACTAGAACTTTATTTACAAATCGGCAAATACTTGCCTTTTGTACACAAAACAGAGAACAGAGCAAACATGACATAAATATTAGTAAACACAATACAGCACAGCACAGCACAGCATAGCCCAGCACAGCACAGCACAACACAACACAATACAATACAATACAATACAATACAATACAATACAATACAATACAATACAATACAATACAATACAATACAATACAATACAATACAATACAATACAATACAATACAATACAATACAATACAATACAATACAATACAATACAATACAATACAATACAATACAATACAATACAATACAATACAATACAATACAATACAATACAATACAATACAATACAATACAATACAATACAATACAATACAATACAATACAATACAATACAATACAATACAATACACACAGAGTAAATGATTTCTAAATAAGTAAAAACTACTGTTTTAAGGGAGTTTATACAGTATGTTTTTATATTTTGTGCTGTTATAGTTCTATTACATTAACCTGTCACAACTTAAATAATTACACGTTCACTGAATCTATTATTTTAACCCCTTTTCGAACTTGTTATTTCCCCGATATTCAAAATCGTCGCATATATAGATAGATCATCAATAATTAAAATGGTTTGGTGGCTCAATGGTTAAAAATATGTTAAATAATAACACATTCAGTGACCGTGTAATTATTCAAGTTGTGACAGGTTAATGTAATAGAACTATAACAAATAGTTGAATTTATTTAAAGAAGGCCAGGTGTCTTTATCCATGTATTTTTTCTGATGTCAGAATATATTGGACAACATAAAAGGAAGTGAAATTCAGTTTCAATTTGCTGGGAAGAACATAATTTACATAATCTATAATCGCGTGTGCAATATTGTTTGATCTACTTGTTTCCATGTATAATTTATGCAAAGAAAGAGCAATTTTACGAGCAATTTTATATATTCGGCAATTTTCGTAACCTTAAATGGACTAAATGATATTCTAAACAATAACACATTTTCAAGGAAGGGTTTTACCTTACTTAAGTCGGCAATCGAAACCGAAATTCTGCACTCGGAACATTAAGGCAATCGACCACGAAGATAAATGTGTACATTTGCGTAGAAAATCGCCGATGAATTCGAATGGAAATTCTGCTATCCACCACAACGCCACGGTCGCGGTTCTTATTTGCGTAGAGTAACTTAAACATACGGACGTTGACCTTTTACAGGTTGAAGAAAATCTCTGTATTGTTATGAAGGCTGATAAGATTATTGATGTTGTGTACGATTATAGAGACATTCAGTTTGACCTTGAGATCTGCTGGAAGACTTCTGAAGGATAATAAACAATTATATAAAGATTACTAGCTGTGAATCCTGTCATACAATGTTAAAACACGGTTGTTTGAACTTGTTTTCTTTACAATTTTGTTTAAGGTTTATAATGTTATTAATTCCTTTGATAATTCCTTGAGTAAACGTTTAACCTTTTTACAAACTAAGAGGAAATGGATGCACCGATGTGAACTATACGTTAAGAAGATTACTGGGCAAAAAAGGTTCTTTGACCGAAGGGTTTATTTACTGAGTTGTTGTTGGTTTGTATTTCAAACCACGATGCTAATGTTTGTTTGGAAAAAAATATCAGGTAAAGTTAGGTAAAACTCGGAGATTTCAGGCTAATATTGGTAGAATGTGCTGTCGTAAAGGCAAACAAGTATGTAACATTATGGTTATACCATACCCGTGTCACATATTTTGTGGTAAAAAAATTAAAACTTTGCAAATGTTAACCCCGCTGCTTTAAATATTCACTACGGTACTTTTGTACTTATAATCGATTTAAATCAGCAGGGTTAATGTATGCACCATTGACAGTAGAATACGATTTAACTATAGAAATGGGGTAACTTTATAATTTGTGTCTGCGTTCACAGAAACAACCTTTCAATTCAATGCAGTGTCAATCTCCGTAAACAGATAGCCTGTATTGTCGTACAGGATCTCTACTGTCTCCGTGGAAGGTCACGTCGAGATGAACTTTGTGTCGACCAATCAATGCGTAGCTTTCATCTAGACGAAAACACTATTAATCACATTTTAATTTCGTAATTTCTATTTATAGACCAAGGTTTGCATGCTAATTTAACAGCGGTTTTATTCACAGTCTGTGATTGGGTGGCTCATTTCAAATTGCGTGACATAGACGATGTAAACAAGTTACGTATCATAACAATTTCGTCATGAATATTATGATGAGAAAAGGTCACCTGAACGTGACCTTCGTTTGAAAAAGGCCAGATCTAAATTAGCGAGTAGACGGGCGGAATTTTTAGATCGGGTTTTAATCAGATTTGTGCAGTGTAAATCTGAATTAATCCGGTAGACAATGGACCTAGTCAACAAAAATTGCGTTCGGTCCAGTGACCATTAGAATGTGAGTTGTCCGACGGCCACCAACATTTTGCGGCTACCATTTTCCGATTTCAATAAAAAATATTAGAAATTTCACATATGAATAAAAAACACATTGTAATATTTTGTTAAAGTAGTTTACTTAAGATTGTATATACATTGTTTATTCAATTTTATGGTATATTTATGATTAATCATTACCTTGGACGGAATGCTAAAATTGAGCTTTTTTCGGTCCAGTCAATTTTTATTTGGTCCAACATAGAATTCCATTTTTCTAGACCGAATTTCCAGTTCTATTGAAAGTTTGTCGTAAAAACTGCAGAGATCCAATTTCTAGTGATATGGAGATGGACTTATTTAGGACTCATCCGAGACAGACAATGGTTCTCTAATTGATGTTGACAAAATTCATTTCGTCAAGATAGTAGATCGTTGTAATTGAAAAAGCCTCAACTTTAAATACCAACCAACTTGGAGAAGCCTGCAAGGGGATTGGATGACATTTAAGTAAAAGTGTGCATAACGTTAACATTTTGTCTAAAATCTAATTTGTCAAATATCCTTAAAGGTTATGTGTCTTGGAATATTTCCTTGCGTTAAAAATGGGATAATTTTGGAAAGACTAGAATTCTCAATATTACAGAAGCGATGGGAAAAGTTTACTAGGGCTTTGTAGTAATTTTCTATGGGAGAAAAATAAACAAGTTTGGGATAAATGACATTTGTCTTCGGTATCGGACGGGTTTGTTTTGTCTTGATTATTGCGTCAATTGTTACGTTTTAACCTTTACTATGGTGGAACACTAACAAAATATCGGCGTCTCCGTTTGCCACGAGGGATCTATAAACGTGGCACAAAATGGAAATTCCTGGTACAAAAATAAAGATTATTTTATTTTAATCGCTTATTTTTCAGTTAACGCTCCTGTTTATTTTCAATTTAGATTTTGATGAGAGTCTGGTTTAGAATAAAATTCGTGTATTTATAGAATGACTCAATACTTTGAATTATCAAAACATCCCATCAAGTCTAAATACATCAGTCAAACCCTATTTTAAGATTGCGTTATCGCATGATGTTAGACCTTTAATATTTGAACATTCTATTAAGTATCAACACATCTGTCAAGCCATATTTTAAGTTTCTATGAATGCTGTGATAGTCAATAATAATATGGACTAGCAACAACAACAACAACAACAACAACAACAACAACAACAACAACAACAGCAGCAGCAACAACAACAGCAACAACAACAGCAACAACAACAGCAACAACAACAACAACAGCAGCAACAACAACAACAGCAGCAACAACAACAACAACAACAACAACAACAACAACAACAACAACTTTTATTAGGTGATTTAGGCCTCCAATCCATTACATTTCCATTTATTATGTTTTAAACTAATAATAAAATGTATACGGTTCACCAAAATAATTACAATTTATAAATTTTAATATTTAGAGAATAAGTGATTAAGATGTTGTATCATTTTTTTTATTAAGAGGGTGATTTATAAATGTAGAACATTTCAATTGTTGCAATATTTTTTGTCAGAACACATTATACTTTATAAATTTAAACAAGCTGGACGTCATATAGGGCCCAATTACAAACGCCGTAAGTCTCTGTTGAGAATGTCACTGAAGACGAAAATATGGAAATTATTTTAAACATGCACAAAACAAACATTGATAATCGTGTTCTCACTATATGGCTAGGAAAAGAACACCCTAGGGACGCCTTAGACGTTGAAGCATCCCCATCAGCACACGAAGCGCTTATATATTATTACAAACGCACTGTAGTCACTGCAAATTCGCCTTTAAACGTAGGAATTGTTTTGGTATATAATTGATGCTTCTATGATGGCACTATGGTGTTTGTAAACTAACATTCTGGTAGTTCTTTGCATGACTATGGCGTTTCCAAGACATCTATAATGTGTTCCTTTATGAGAATGGTCGCCATGAACCCCCGTAGTGCCATTATAAAGTCCCAGTCCGCACCCTTGGAACACGCTGTATTCCTTAAAAGGTTGTCATTAGTGCGTCTTCTGGTCGTTGATTAGTCGCCAGAGTTGTAATAGGACCTAAAATCTACTGACATATTCTACGTAACCTCGATGTAATAGCAGTCAGTCGAACACAAATCAGGTTTTCTAGTAAAATGGTTTTCATCTGTTAAGTCGCCTAAGTTTTTCTGAACAATTATTGCGAACGTTATTTAACCCTAGAAATGAATTGGCATAATTTTCTAGACGTTTCAATAATGGTCACTAATCCAGTGTCTAGCTAATAAAGCCTAAATCAACCTACATAGCATTTCTTTCAAAAGTATGTTTACGTCTATTATGTTTTCATTAGGGCTGTCACGATACGCCAGAAGCAATTGCGTACCACGATATATTGCGGGCTTTTAAATTCGTGGTTCGTCCGCTGTATTTAACAGAAAAATTGCAAATCTTGTATGCAGCAACTAATAAAATCTAGCCTCTTTATGTATTTACGGTCATTTAGGACTGTCCCAATCGCTTAAATTCTTGCAACTTCAGGTTAGATGGAATGAACAATGGAAAAACTGACGTTTCGCAACTTTTGTTTCGCGAAAGGAAGAATTTTCCAATGAAATAAAAAATATCGCCAAATACCAGTACATTAAAATCGTACCGCGGTACGTACTGCTGCAGCTGCGTATTGCAATATACCGGTATACTGGTACATCGTGACAGCCCTAGTTTTCATACTTCTTATCCTTAAGTAGTGTACTAAATGTGATGCCATCATTAACTGGTTCTTGCAAACTCTACCACATTCTCGTACCCAGATGTTATTAAGATTCTCCATGAAGAATGGAGATGTTCTGGATTCGAGAATGACTCTACAAATACATTTGGATAGTTCTTGTATGCTTTTGTTTATATTCGCCCTGCACTATTAGGTGAGAAAACACTATGCTCTATACACCCTGTGCTCTTGTATGTATGTTACAGACTAGCTAATCCGATAGCATACATTTAAGGCTGAAAATTGCACTTATGTACATCTGATTCTGATCAACTCATTTTTGACTAGGGTTGCTTGCAACACAGGCCTTAGAAACCACAGCTTTTGAAAGGTTCACAAAAAATGTCGCGGACAATTATATTCGGTCAGATTATGTGCAACGACATGAAGTTAGGTTAACACCTACGCGTGAAAAAAATAGTATCATTGTTAATAAGGTCGGATAATATTAAGTAGTCCTGTCTTGCTCTGTTTGTCCGGGCTGCGTTATTAGCGCTTAGAGACTATTTGGTTCGGTGAAAAGTCATTTAAGATGATAAAGAATAAGTGTTTTTAAAATAGTGGTAATTAATGCATTGTGCTTACGACGCTTTTCTATAAAATTTTAGACTTACGTATCGCGATTATAAATCGACCAACTCACTGTCGCAGTTTTCTAAGAGGTTTAGATCTATGGATATCAGTCATACGTTCTAACCACAGATGACAGACTCAATTTTTCCTTATTGTAGTATATATAATAAGGAAAAATTGTGTCTGTCACCTGTGGTTCTAATAGCTATAACTAAGAACATAATTATTTTAACCACTGCCTGACAACTGTCCTATTTCAGCGTTAAGCCTAGTTCACATCAGCCGTACGATTTTTTTTGTCGTACGAATTTTCCTGCGAACGAAATCGCAGACGAATCGCAGCCGCCGTAGATACTTCAAACTTTCCGTGCAATCGTCGTACGGCGGTCGTACGACGCTCCCACGAACCGTACGTTGTTCGCTCGTTCATCGCACGACAACACACGCCCTAGTTTTCGTACGACTGCCGTGCGATGATCGCAAGGCTGCCGTACAACACTCACGTCAGTCGTAAGACCGTCGTTAGATTTCGAAAAGTTTCGTACGTCACCCGTACGTCAATCGCACGACAAACGCAAACTTGTACGACAGTCGTACGATGTTCATGCGATCGAAAGAATGGGTTATCTCCTCTTGTTTAATTTTGGTATAAATACTGGGTCTGCAGGGGAAAGGATTCATTTCACAGTTGGTCTTGACAGAGTCATGACTAACTTGGCAAGTAAATTGCACATTGCAGCACTTACTGCTGAAGAACAGGAAGACAAAATTGTAATTCTTCTGATCCACAGACACCTTCAAGAAAGATCCAGACAAAGACGTAGGTGGGTGAAACCATGGCTCGAGCGACGTCGTTTATTCGGCCAATATTACACGCTCTTTCAAGAGTTGGAAAGAGAATTTCATGGTGATTACGTCGGATACATCCGAATGTGTTCGAACATGTTTGCTGAGCTACTTCTTCGTGTTGGTCCTCGTATTACAAAATCTTATTTATTAATACCTTCCTCTTCGTAATCAAAAGACTGAATGACGTTTTTGGCGCGAACAATACGAATGCTATTTATAGACTCGACAGGGTTGGTTCTTACTTTTCGCAAGGTAGCCGTGAGACTGTCGTACGTTGTTCTTACGTTCTTCGTACGTTTCGCAGCCGACTCACGACAAACCTTGACCAAAATGAGGGCGTCGCAAGACAGTCGCAAGATGCCCGTACGGCTGTCGCACGATCTTAGCAAGACAAATGAACGAAAAAGATACTATAACTGACGTGCGACTGTCTCAAGAATGACGTACGACTGTCGTACGGCAGCCACACGACTGTCTTGCGGGGTCCAAAAATCGCATAGAGATCGCAAGAAAAAAGAACATGTTAAAAAATTTGACTTGCGACGTCTACGACGATGCGATCACCTGAAAAAACGCACGACTGTCTTGCGGCGTTCGTACGAAGTTCTGCGATTTTTCAGAAAATGTTGTCGTACGGCTGCCGCAAGCGTGATGTGAAATAGGCTTTACAAAGATACTGGCATACAAACCGTTGTTTGTGTTTCGCAACCGTTTATTCCTTTGTTGATAGAATTGCATTTTGTACTGGATAGAATTGTCATAAAAATAAAATACCATGGGCGGAATGTTTTGTTTATCATTTGTTGAGGTGTTATAACAATCAACCACTGTGAATAATACTCCTGCTAGAAATCTAATATACAAGTGGTTTACACAAAGTAAGTCATTGTAATTATGGTGATAACTTTTCTTTCCACTGATTGCTTGTGTTATAGTTGACATTTATTTTACGACATTGACTTTTGGCGTTAGTTTACGTATTTTTGTCGTTGATTATTTGCCCACGACAATATCTGAATACTTCTCCATTATTTCTTACAATGTTTATGAGGTTCATTATGGACATGTTCATCAATTAATTGGAAAGCTTTGTACAGGAGTTGTTGGCATTTACTTTGAAGATAATTGCTGAATCATAATTCACATTAGTGATAGGATTTTACCATATATGTTATCATCGGTGATAGCGTTGGCATTTCAAAGCGAATGTCAATGTGCGTGTTATTTTCTCTAGAAGAATAATGTTGATAAAATAGCGCTTTTGGAGATCATAGATTATTGTTAACGAGTTAAACAAGATGGTATTTATGAAATGTGTCAAAAGTTCAATAAATCTATGGTTCTAAATTGCAAAGGAGAGTTTGTCTAAGGTACATCGAAAGTATAGCGGTGAAAAACTACTAAAAGCGGCCGGTTGGAACTGTCCAAATCACCAAATACATTGATACATGGTAAAAGATTGAATACTACGGTATTTGAATATAGGATACAATAATGTAATAATAATAATATTGACTTCACTTTACTGACATTACAAAAGGTTTTTTCGGAACAGCTGTCTGTATTTTAACCTATACAATTTGCTCTACCTCAGCTCTGGATTTAGCTGTCAACCAACTATTAAGCGCATACTTGCGTCAGTGACTGACAACCCTCCTACATAATTAAAACTCATTGGTAGGAGGGAGAATGGCCGTAGAAATATTTTCATGACCAAGCTCCACGAAAGTATGCCCCGCCCGAGAATCAAACCCACGACCCATCGATCAGTAGACTTACGTGCTACCAACTAAGCTAGCCGGGCGGCTACTTAAAAATGTAGTCTTAACGTATTCCCAGAATTGCTTTTTCATCCAGTGACGTACACTGTAATTCGCCTTGTGTGTACAATACATGTATAGGCTACTTATCTTGTTGCTCATAAACGGGAAATTAATAACACGTAACATTCTCAGAAGCTGCCAATTAACATTTTAAAAAGACAATTTTAGAAAAAAAAATATTGTCATGTTAATTCTGCGTAAATGTCAAAACATTTCATGCCGTAGTCATTAAAAACATTACGATGCTCGGGTATAAACGTGAGTCTTTAATTATGATTCTTTCATAACCCTACCTTTGTATCACCTTTAAATGCCATCATATTTCATAACTTTCAATTATAAGCAACTATAGGTCTTCTATGATGCCAGCACATGCGTCAAATATCTCAAATACTTTTTATTGGACTTTTTTTTGTTTCTATATAATTAGCCTTACATAATTACGGTTTGAGAAATCGGGTACGAATTTTTCAAGTTTTGTTTTTGAAAATCGGAAAACTGGATTACTTTTAAAAGTGTATAGCCGCCCGGCAAGCTCAGCCAGTAGTGTACAAGTCTACTAATCGAGGGATTATTTCCCGGGCGGGGCACACTTTCGTGGTCTTTTGGTCATGAAATAATTTTAATGGTCATTCTCAAATCATTGATTCTGAATTAATTAGGGCAGTTGTAAGTCAAATCACTGATAGAAGTATGTGCCTAACTGATTAACAGCTAAATTCAGATATTAAGCTTACCAAGAATGTTGAAAGGTTGACTGACTGCCGATACACAACCTATATATACAATGTGTTGCTACGGCCTTAAATCCAACCCCCGCACCCAAAAAATGAGGAAATTATATTTTTTTCAAACATTAACTGCTTTTAATAAATGTGTGGCATATTTTCAATGCAGTCATTACAAAAATGTATTTTTGCCTCGGTGAGAAGATTCGCTTACGATTCACCATCAAAGGTTGTGCTGATCGTATTTTTAAGTCCTAACTGACTAATTTTCTAAAGAGCGTTCGAAATGCAGCGGATCGTTTATGCATGTATTTAAGTTATACAAAGCATACTGTTATTTGTATTTACATGAAAAACATAAGAAATTTGGACAGAAAAAAATCATTTGGCAATAAAAGGTTTCCGTATATTATTCAGATAGAACTGTAAATAGCTTCTGTTAACTGGTAGTCAATGTTTGACCTTTAAAACTGTTATCGATGTAAGACAAAGAAAATTGATGCTCGGAATAACAATAACAGATTTCATTTGAGAGTACGATAATTATTGTTAGCAGATCCCTCTGTGGTTAATATTTGTCATGTTGGTGGATATATCACTTAATAAGGGACTTTTGTCAGTTATTTCCCTTGTATACTCTTCAAATAGGTAGGTTCAATTAGTTGGATTACTCGGATTTCACCCTTACTTTTCAATGTAAATTTACCAAAATTAATCTTTAATAACTTTTTTGTAAATCATTTAATGTGTTTGAAATTCAAGCTAAGTATTTTTAAGGTAAAGACGTATCTAAAATTAATCATTTCTGTCAGTATCTTAATTAACAAGAAAGATATTAGATGAAGTATATTGTTATCCTTACATAGGAATTCAAAGATAAAATCCGAGGATTCCATCGGTAAGGACCTACTTACCAATTGGATTGCTTCAGATTTTATCAGGGTAAGATAACTGACTAAAGTCCCTGGTTAAATGCTACAATTCTAAGTAAAATAATCGTAAAGTCGAATCTCTATCAGAAGAAAATAGTTTAAATGAGTTTATGCTTTGGATACATTTTCGATTCTGATTCAATATACCTTAAGTTGATTTTTTTCCCTTGTATCAAGTTTATTTTGTTTGGTTGCTTCTCGTCTACAGAACAGTGATTTTTAGAATTTTCATTATTTTGCTAATTGGTTTAAACCGTAAACCAAAAATATATATTTAGCGTTAATAATGCATCCAATATGACGTTTCAAGCTGTGTACTCGTCCAAATATATTCCCGTATTGTACAGTAAAATGTATAATAACCTATAAGTATTGATCTGTTTTGTTCTGTTAAGCATCCTCCATTAAGCTATTATTTGCTTGGTTGTTTTAATGAATGTAATTGATATTTTAAAAAGTTATTTCGTAGTTATTGTCTCCGACTTGTAATTAGTACAAACAAAGTACTAACTTGCGCAAGGTCACGTTCATTAAGGGCATTCTTTATCATTTCTAAATACCAAACACCTCGTCTATCATAATAATGTTCAGATTACTAAGAAGGTACTGAACTTTTTCTTGGACAATCTATCATTATCAATGACCATGACTTTGATTAAGCTCTGTTATCTTAAAAAGTGGATAGAAGCGGTTGGGTACATTTGTCTTTGTATCGAGATACGTGCTATTTGGCAAACATTATTATAGTTTCTAATATTTTATTACAAAAACATCTAGTTTTTTCTAGTTTTTAAACTTCTTTGTTGTTGAGCTTTTCTAGCCACCAACGGTTAATACCTCTGTTTATCGATTTGATATATTTTGTAATAAGGACACTAGCGACACAGACAAAATACGATATGCAGAACCGTTGTTTACGTCCTCTTACGTGCATAGTTTGTATTGACAATTATACACTGTGGAGATCTTGTTATAAGGGCAAGTTCACAGAAAATGTTTATTATCACAGCGTGCTATTACCACGCTTATTTGATCAAAACAATTTATTCTATAAAAGCATTTATCTAGGTTTTCAGAAACTAATACTTCAGCGACTAGAGCATTGTTTTTAAATCTCGGCTAATTGATGAAATATGTTGTTTTTTCACAGGGTCACCAACGACTTTCCATATTGTTTTTGATAGATATAGCTCTTGCAATACGAGTAACAAATAACTCACAATTGTTACGATTTACTACTTGCTAGTTTTCATTCGGATTACTTCGGAAATAGCCGCGCTAGTTAACAGAATCACCAAAAAAGGGTTTTCCGAATGCCTGGTTTCTTTTCAAATCAGGGGAAGAAGCCGCTGCTGGAAGTTTGCTCTAACAGGTAATCCCCACCCCCTATCTTCTTAACGGCTTTATTGCTTACCACCCGGTATTTGAAAATGAATCCCAGTTTTTAATTAAAGATCAAATAAATTTATGAAATGTTCGTGCTTGAGACTAGAGTACACAACTGTGTAATTAAACACAAAATAAATTACTTCTAAAGATAATTTATTTTTTTGTTGAGTCAAAATATGCATGCAAACTTACAATATGTATTACACTTTATGTATTAATCACGTGATAAATTCATTTCCAGGTTAAACTATTTCTCAAATCACTCGTCTCATACACATTCTTACAATTTAGTATTTTCAAATTAATTTTAATTGAGAGCGTCTGTTTTAAGCCATAAACAATATCTGTTTACAGCCAAACTACGAACAGCTTATAACTTCATTTACCAACCATCCCATGCAATATCATATTTTCAAGTGTCTTCAATGTTGCCAGAAATGTTAGTTGCTGATTGAAGCATTTTTGAAAGATGGATTACTATGGTGGCATATTTCTGCCACCAGATAACCACATAACTAACACGTTATTTAAATGGTTGACTAGTTACGTAACTAGTTAACCACTTAATTAACTAGTTAATAAAGTGATTATCTAGTTAACGTAACTAGATAACCACTTACCTCTTACCTATAAATAGATATTGCATAGTGTGACTGCGTATCAATACAATGGAGCAAAACAATGCTTTTTATGATAGGAACAGGTTAACTAGTTACGGTAACTAGATAATCACTTAATTAACTAGTTAATGAAGTGGTTAACTAGTTACGCAACTAGTTAACCACTTACCACTTATCTTTAATAGCTAACTGGTAAGTGGTTAACTAGTTACGTAACTAGTTAACCACTTTACATTAAATTGGTAAAATAATACACAATGACAGTTGTAAGCACTTACATTTGTACTTGCATTTTTTTCCTGTCATGATTTTTTTTCCTGAAAAAAAAAATAGTTACGTAACTAGTTAATTACTTAATTAACTAGTTAATTATATGGTTAACTAATTACATAACTAGTTAACCACATAATTAACATGTTCGTTATGTGGTTATCTGGTGGCAGAAATATGCCACCATAGATTACCTTGCATATATTAGACGAGTTGACTTTTTTTCTTATGAATATGAAATGTGGAGTTCATGTTCATTTTTTTTCTCGGTGAACGCTGATCGAAGCTGTCAATAGCCTATTGATTTTGATCAGTGCAAGTCTTAGCCCGACTTAGCGAGGTATAAGAAAACAGTCTCAATATTGCGTGGGTACGAAATCCTATGACGTCATTGGATCTTGTTTATGAATGAAAATACGTCCCGAGTTGGGATATTGCCAGAAATGTTTACCATAAATATAGAATACTACGTTGAAATACTATGTTATCGCTATTGATAGCCTCCGTGCATGAAACAAAACATAACAGAAAAACAATATTCATTGGATAATGGTTGCAGACGACGTAGAAATTGTGTTCTTATTTTCAGTGAAAAAATAACCTTTTGACTGTTTTTTTGTTGGAATATTTCAGGACTACGTCATACCAGGAAATAATATTGTCGATAAATCATTAGGTTGTTTTTGTCTACAAATATTGTACAGTGTATAGCCTACTGAACTGACGTAGGCTAAATTATTGTTCTTTTAAAAACATAGTGCTCAGCAATCCTTGCAGTCAGGAAATAATGATGAAACATAATTATTTTACTACCTCTATTTACAAATTACAATTTACATATATATTTCAATAGCACAGGTAATTCAGATTAATTGTGCCAGCTCTAGCTAGAATCTCTGCGAGTCCTGATCACAGTTAGCTTCCTAGTATAGTGTATATGGATAGTGATTATTCCAGAACTCAGAAAAGGGTAGGGAGGCAGAAAAAAGGGCCAGGGCATAAAAAGGGTAAATGATTTAAATGAACTAATAGTGCATAGAAAAGACAAAAAGGACAGGGAGGAGTGAAACTGGCAGGGTGCAGCGCTCTGCTATTCTGCTTTGGAAAAATCACTAAAGGTGTATTATGTTGGCTCATTTATCAAAATGAAAAAGTGGGGATCTTGTTTTCAACTTTAAAACTTGATTGGAATCGAATTACCTGCTACCAATATCTTCGCCTTAACCTACTAGCCTGAAACCCGAGACATTTGAACATAGATTCCGGCTAGCTAAAATACTAACTAACTCAAGTTAGGCTAGTTAATAGTTTTACTTCATAAAAAAATTAATCCGCGGACTATAACTCGAGAGAAGACGAGGACTGTACAAATCAAGCTTCGTTATTAGCTGCTATTTCTTCATTATACACGCTCGCTTAGGCCACAACAAGTTGATCATATGTTCTACGAATTTTTTTTGAAAAAAAATGGGGCGAGCGAGCAAAGAAAAAAATAAAAAAGTCTTTATTCACTTGCTTTATATAGCGGTTTGACCAAATTTTTATGGGCGAGCGAGGAAATAAAAATATTTTTTTTTGTAAAAACCGTCAAAATTAAGGTGGAGCGAATCCATAGAACATATGATTAATTTGTTGTGGCCTTATTCTAAAATGAGAAATTTGTTTACAATAAGCAGACTAAATATCTGGAATTGAGTTTTATATTGTGATGGCTTAACATATAGAGAACAAAAAAAAACCAAGAAAGAACCTATATACTATCCGAGTACTAAACATACAAATATTATAAGTATTATTGAGACCTTGGATCCAGATGAAAGGGGTCATCCTCAAATACTTAGCATTGTCAAAATACTTGGATTGAATTGAAAATTCCAACCTAATAAAATCTGGACCTTATAAAACAATGCAGTCCTTGCTGTATCAAAAACCTCAAGTCCTCGGGGAGCTGTGAGTGAGTACTACAAACTAGTACTCGGGGACCTAGTTGTATATTTGTTAAAAGGAGTGTGAACCAGCTCGTGCTCACCTCTGTATTCTTGAAGTTAATGTTAATAGACAATAGTACGTTCACCTATACAACTCAGCACTCCTGGTGTTTTATGTACATTCCCTTCATCATAAAAATATATCAAAGTCAAAAATAACTACAAAAATAACAAAGGTTCACAGAAAGTAAGTCAAAACAAACTGAAATAGTTTACTTCATACGAACCACTGTATTGCATTGTACATGCGAATGGTAAACATTTTCAAGTTGAAGGGATAGGATAGGTACAGGGATAGGATTCCCGTGTGGCAATTAAGTGCATCGATTTGTCTTACACGTCAAAACAAAACCCAGCTGACATTTAAAACATTTTCACTGTCAAAATTATTAGAAGGGGTATCCCCATTAGTCAAACCCTCCGTTCCTACGGACCTACACATAGCACTACCTAATTACTAGTATTTTCGAGAGAGCGAAGTCCCTAAAACCCTACACCTCCTCTCTCTTTGTTCCCACAGGCCTACAACAATTGAGTCCCATCCGTATATATGCCCGTCCCTTCTGTTACTACAAACCGATATTAAGTCTTAACAAAATATAAATAACTTTTTTGCATGCCCTTTCCTGTAAATATGGTCAGACTGATAATTTTAAGAACGCCCACGCATCTGTACGTGATGATACCGATAACTGTTCAACTTTAACTAATACACCAGTTTTTACCCCCAACATAATTATACAGAAAATGCTATCAAAATAATTAAGCCACAGCAGTTCTATATTTATACAATTTGAACTCCATTAATTTGTTAAATGTTATTCGTCACAGACTCATCTGACGGTGTCTGTTGAAACAGTATGCAGTAAATGTCACGGTATACTATAAGAAAACTGTAAAAAAACCAATCATCTATAGCAGCCAAGAGGTTGATGTTTTTTGTAAGGCAGCCTGCAACTGTGAACAAAAGAATGTTAAGCAGCAGTGATTCTAAGCTACTTGTAGAAATCCCCTCTCGTATTTATTTAAAACATGTGTCTTTAAACTGTGCATGCAATTTATGCATGCGCGTCTTTGTTATTATACCGGGTCGATAGCGCAGTTGGTAGCGCGCCGGGATTTGGAATCTCGTGCCCGAGGGGGTGCGGGTTCGAATCCCACCCGGGGGGTTATACCCTTCCATGAAAATTTGACAATAATGTCGATTGTCCGCCATTGATTAGATAATATGGAGAAGTTTCCGGCCTTGTGGAAGGGTAGGTGAGTACTGGTTATAGACAATGGTCCAGGAAAGCTAGGTTAGGTGCGCTGGACGCCGTAAAACGACCTAAATTGTGTTGGCACGGCGTTAACTCCAATAAATAAATATACTTCAATTGATTATCATTTAGTTGATAAAACTACTCCTAGTTTCGGTATAAGCATAAAGATTCTCATTCGGAACTCCTCGGGCATTCGCTACAAATAACATCGGACATATTTAGACGCCATTTTGGAACAACCTTTTCGTCACATTCCCAACGTATCAGTGTGCACACGTTAAAATATTCATTCAAAGCCATTGATCATAGATTCTTTGAGATGAAACCAATAAAGCCACGGACTTAAGAACAATTTTCAGGGAAGGTCATTGAAGCTTTCACTTACGACCTATTCGGCCATGTTTTACCCCCATGTGACCTTTTATTGCAAAACATTACAGACATTTGTTTTAATTCATCTATGGTCATATGTTTCAATCTTTCTTGGATAACGTGTGTATATGTTAGCAGGGTTTTAGAAGGAATGGGTGTCGGTTCCAACTGATTTACTCTTAGTTCTTGAACTTAATTGCCTTCAACCGTGACAAATACTTTCTTAATGTTTTACATATAGTTCACTGAAGTAACTGTTAGCCATGACCTTATGCTTCCATTGGTTAGCGGATTTGGCAGGTAATGCACATAATGATTAAAGGTAGCGATAAATATAGAGGAGTTAGTATATTAAATTTTGTTAAGAAAATAAATAGTAGCTACCAGATATATGTAGCATAAATATCTATGGATACTCCATATAAATAAACTTTATATCTTTATTTATGGAAAATTACAAAATAAGTTGAAAGTTTTTTAATCATGAGCCTACTGTTATTCCAACTACAGTGTAACTTTAATCTGGTCCAAGAATAACAGTGCACATCAGGTCTATAAGTACGTATGTTATATAATGTAGTATTAAGATTGTAATCTTCTTAAAAACATATTAAGTTTAAATCTCGACTTATTTACGGACCAACTGTCACCATATAGATGGTGCTTATATACATTGCATCACTCTAAACTCGATAACTCCAGTTCACTGTTAACAATCTTGCATAAATACTTAAAAAAGTAATAAGGAATTAAAATATTAAGTTTCTTGAAAGTATTTTACAATCGCCTCCCATCATACAATCATCGCCGCATGTTTATTTCACATATTGCGTTCAATAACGAATCAAGCTGAGGTTATTAAAAAACACAAGCAAGTGTTTTAAATCATTCAACAGTGGCATGACGATAGAAAAAACGCTGTTCACTTCTGTAAATCTAGCTTCCAATTATCCAAGCAGGTCTCCGAGTAATTTCCAAGGTCGTATTGAAAATGCCAATCACAGAATTACCATCTTGGCACTTAGCTGTACGAAAACGCCTGCACACAGATAATTCTATTCAATACTGACTACAGCAGACGAGAAATAAGTTCACGATTGACGTCATTCTGACGTCAGAGTCCAATATCAAAAAACTTCGCTGAAAAGTCAAAATGCTTCACAGAAGTACATTGACTGTGTCTTGATTCGTGTAATAAAGGTCAAATCCCAGGAAAATTTCAAGAGAACTGACAAGAGACGAGGCAAATTGCCAAAGAAATGTGAAATTTCTTCGATCTTATTGTTTTTTCTATCCAAAAATATCCTTTTTGTTGCAGCTAACCAATCCATGCTATTTGTTTGTGTGAAATGTATTTATGAATGAATTTGTACTGTCTAATGTATGTATGTGTAGGTTTGTTGCATAGAAATAGTTTTGCAGACTGAAGAAAGCACACCAGGGTAAAAATGTATAACAAAAATTGAAGAAACAATGCACATTCTGCTCTTTTTATGAAAATAACGAGTTTTATTGGGTAATTAAATCATTATATATAACACGTAAAACAATATACGAATAATCTGTGCGTCTGCATAAATAAGAAATCACATTATTCATCATGTAAAGGGAAACAACTTGCAAAACTCTCTATGCACAAAGGTAGCAGAGTTGTCTTTCTTAGATAAATTCGCTTCAGCAGCCTTCTCGTTCTCAGAAGCTATCAAGATTCTCGACAGTTAAATTGAGAATCTTGATAACCTCAGGGTACGAGAATGCAATACAATACGCGTACGTTACAAAATTCGGAAGTATGCGATACATGCAGTTTTTAATTATTATGTCATTTAGATATTTTCTCATACTCCGTTACTCAGTAGATATATTTATTGACTAACAAAAAGAATTTGCATTTTAATTGTTCATATTGCCAATACTCTGCATGATCATTGAATTGCCTTTTGGAAGCAGAGCTGGTCTGCACGGTCCTATACCAAAGACTTGTTGACTATATACATGTACAATGTAAACATGACACCTCTATGGATTAGAGCCAAACCGACCACCTTTGTTTCTTTTATAACAAAAAATTATAAAATTCAAATAAATCTCCCTCTTTGCTTTGTGGCCGTAGACTAGGTTCGTGTTTTTTACTGCTGTTCTTCCCAATATGTTTGCTTACACCTTTTTATAATTATCATATTGTTGATTCTTACTCAGTAGGCGAGCGGAAAATTTTAGATCGGGTTTTAATCAGATTGATTCTTACTATGTCATGTTCGTTTTAATATTAAACTATACGATGTATTCATTATTTTTAGAAAATGATTATTAAATGTTAATTTTTTTTGTTAGAGTAAAAAATCTTACATTTATCATAGACCCTATGCAGAGGATCCTTGCATTTATCAATGTTTTTTCCCCAAAGAATTAAAAGACACTCGCTTTGGTTTAAGTATTACATCATTATTATGCTACACGTGTATTAAATTCCATATGCTTCACACTTGTGATTTAATTACAAAATATTGTATTTTGATTTCTGAGCCTCAACAAAATCATGACCTGTACAAAATTACCATGAGTGTCATTACCTCAGAAACAAACACATTTTTTCCTATTTCCTTCTGACCTTTAATGCATCCTACCTTTCTATATATATTTTTATATTGATTTTTGTCATATTGTATGGAAAACAATTATCAGTTGATCAATTACTGGTGATAATTTCATGTGAATGGCCATTAATGACTTCATAAATTCATATAGATTCATGTACCTTAGCAACTAGTCATTCTTAACTACAGTAAAACTGTCCCTTTATGGTTACCTACCAGTAATGATCACCTCTAACCAACAGGTAATTTTCCTACACTATGTTTCTTTCAATTTGTGTATTCCGTTTAATTAGTAACCTCTCTATTCGAACCAATGTGACTTTTTTATTTGAATACCAATAACATAGAGCTCTCAATGATTGGGCTCGAAGTGTATCAACGATATCGATATATCGAGAAATGAATATCGACGATACACCGATATATATATCAATGCATTCACTGCAGTACTACAGGTCGTCCATGTAAACATGGTGTATATAAACATAGCCAGTTTCATTACGCACCAATATTTAGGGATTTTTGTGGTCTTACACTCAATAGTAAATTCATGGAAAGGTCGATTAAGCATAGAGTCTTGATACAGGCATTCTCGTTCCCAGAGTCAAGTAGGAATCCTACTAGTCTCTGGTAACGAGAATGGATACAGGTTGTTTTAGAGGGTTTCACTGTACAGCATTCATTTGCATTACTACATTTATAGAACATCAACCTTTATTGAACAGCCTTCCTGATATTCAGTTGATATCTATTGACTTGTAAATTTCACAGGTAAATTATACTATCTAAGAATATTAATGGACATTATAAAATGATCACACAATCAAAGAATATTAATGAACAATATTGAATAATCATAATGGTTATCAGTTATACAAACTGTATATTATTTCTACATTTGACGCTACACAATATTCATACCATGTAGACATCTGAATTTCTTGATTGCTTAATGATGGACAATTTAATGACGTTTTAATGATCAGCTAACATTTGAATTGCTATATGAATTTCAAAGTTAAAGACCATTTATGGTTGAGTAGTGATTTAACAAAGCTGATACCAAATAGCTAAAATTCCAGGGACAGGGAGTTGTAACATTTAACTGTTAGTTAATTCAGCTTTTTCTGTTCATTGTTTAGTCTTAATTGGAACATGGTTCGTACACAGGTTCTGGGGGAAAATTTAAGGGTTTTTCAAGGGCATTTTAAGGGCTGCAAGTAAAAAATTAAGGACTGGGGTAAATCACATGTAGTACAAATTGATTACCATATTAAGGTAGTAGAGGCAAATAAACCACTTCTGTCTAAATAAATCTTCAAAGCAATGTAACATAATCTATCAAACATTTTGACTTGACTCTCTCACGCTGAGAGGCTAAAAAGTAAATGGCATCGTGACACTTTTGTCTCATTAATTTTGTACCCGGAGGCGATCGTAATATTTTGTGTGGGTGTGTGTTTGTTAAAAAATTGTTTGTTGGGTTTAATGCCATAAAATGGTCATTTTGAATTAAAGGGCCATTTATAACCCGAAGACTTCATTTTTAAGGGCTTTTTAAGGGTTTTTAAGGCTAAATGTCATTTTCAAGGGTTTTTCAAGACAGACACCATTTTCAAGGGCTTTTCAAGACCTGTGCGAACCATGTGGAATATGTCGGCTCTTTTAAGGGTGCATTATGTGCAGATCCAGGTTAGAACTTAAATTCAAACTGATAGTTAAGTGCGTAGAAAAGACATATTCGTCCAAATATTTCTTTTTTTTTTGGTCTTTGATAAGTTTCCAGTCAGTGTTGCCCAAACCATTTCACAACCATGCTTGCAACCAGCTGGTTTAATGTACTTACAAATCTCATTGACCAAGTACAAACAACTTTTTGTTGAAAATCATGAATTAAAATAATAATCTTATTACTTGTTCTTGTAACAGAGCATGTTTGTTAGTACCACAGGTAAAACCAATAAATTTAAATTCCTGAGGAAGTAAGCCTGCCCGGCTAGCTCAGTCGGTCGCTCACAAGTTTACTGATAGAGGGGTTGTAGGTTCAATTTCCGAGCTGGGCATACTTTCGTGGAGCTTGGTCATGCAAAAATTTTCTAAGGCCATTCTCCCTCCTACCACCAATTCTAAATCATGTAAGACAGTAGTCAGTCACTGACTGAAGTATTTGCCTAGTAGTTGGTTAACAGCTAAATCCAGTGGTAGCCTTTCCAAAAACAGTGAGTCAGTAGGCTGACCACCATGGTATAACCTATACAATGTGTTGTTATGGCACCAAACCCAACAACAAACAAACAAACCAACCTGATGAATATTATCAAAATTTCATAATAAGGTATGATCCAAACACTAACGGCCCAAATCTGATCAACTGTATGTTAACACATGTCAAGAGATATGGTGGGTCAGCATCATGCTGGTCGACTGTGGCATGAAAACATCACACCTGACCTGGACCAGAATATTTTGAAGACCAGTGTACTGACAACTGGATCATGGCAGTAATAACATAAATAAACAACACATAACAAAATACAACATGTACTCATATTTTAAGTTTTAATACTGATGTTAAAAAGATATGAAATACAAACAAAAATTGTGACAAGAAAGTATTTAACAAGTCATTGTTTGACTCAAAATCATCTAACAAACTTTTCTTACATAAAATAACAAACATAGATATTTCAAACATAGTTGGCACACAATATGATGGCCGAGCTTTTAACGAGTTAACATACTCTCAATTGTTTCCAATTTTAGTTCCTCAAACTCGGATATAATATTGGGTGAAAACTATATCCACGATAACTTCTTAGATCAATACAAAAAAACAAAACAAATCAAAGACAATGAAAATTGTCCCACACTTTATGGTTAAAATATCTTTTATTTCTTAAACTGCTAGTAAAGTTACTTTAAAAATCTTATCTAAGCAAGGCTAAAAACATTTATCAAATTGGTGCCCTTGAAAATAATTCTCAGATCCAAAATGAGAATTCCAAAACACAAAAGAATGCAATAGAAAATATTCAAGGCTTCTCAACTAAAATCTTCCCAATCTGATTTGAAGCATTACTAAAAAAAAATTCATGTTTAAAATGGTCATTAGGTTAAAAAATATGAATCCTCAAACAGAAAAATGGACCACATATAGGTGATACTACCCTGTGCTTGAAAAAAGAGAAGTTTACATTAGAAAACTTTGGATAAATTAAAGCAAAGACTTCCTGTAATCTTTAATTTAAAGAAGTCAATGGTCCATTACATAAGAAAATAAACCTTCATCAGCTCAATAGTTCCTAAACTAAACTAAAACTGTCACCCAAGTTTATTTCAAGTCAATCAATTATGTAGTACATACATGGTAACAGGTTAATAAAGTTGGGCAATATCAGTTTATAGTATTTAGCCAATGCCTAAAGATGACTTCTAGCCAATGGATATCTCAGAGTCAAAGCTAAACAACTAAAATCCAGACTTCTTTGAATCCAATGGCCAGTTTTCCTAAGGATATTACTACCTAGAACTTTGTCCCCTGGTACCCTTCCTACAACAAAAGAAAAAAGTATGTAATATTAAATCAAGGGTACCAGGGATGTAGTGTGCTGCGCTAGCTAGCAATATGCTTAGGAAACTGACCACAAATTACATACAAGATAAATACAAGCACCATAGCTGCACTATTTAGCACAAGACAACACAACAATTTACACCCCAGTTACACATACTGTCTGACTTAAATTGGTCCTCAATTGGTTAATTATTTCTCTTATCTGATTGGTTGTCATCGTTAACTGCATTTCAGACTTTATGCATAACTGGGGATCGATGATAGTTTTTATCTCCAGTTTAGCATAGAACCTACAAACACGGATTTAGCACCAACGTCTCCGATTAGCTACCGATTTATCCCTTATCACAAGCTATTTGGGAAAAGATGAGTTTCATCAGTGAAAACTAACCGTCTTTCCCATCAGTGATTCATATTTGTTTATTGGTGACTTATCAGAGGCATATTGATGATATCAATCATAGACAGCTTGTCAATCGGTAATTCTTTTAAATTTTCACTGATCAAGAAATTTTAAACATCTCGATCGGTTAGTTTTTACCGATTAATCTCATCTTTTCCCAATAGCTTGTAATAAGTGATAAATTGGCGGCTAATCAAAGACCTCAATGCTAAATGGGTGTTCATCAGTTCCTTTCTTTACAGGAAAAACTAACATGCAATCTATCACCGATAACCATGCGTAACTGGGCCCTTAGATCTATTAGTATTATTAGTAATAGTATTTTGTCTGAGATCTTTTATGTGATGGTAGCAAGTATAAAATACTATTAATTATTATTACAAAAAAAAAATTAACACAAAAACAACAATGAAAAAAAAAATGTGGCTTAGCACAAAACGGTTGTAACTCAATATAAAAAAAGAGTGAGTAACAACCATTTTGCACTAAGCCAACGATAAGTAATAAGATAAAAAGCACCACAAGAATATAAAAAATATACAAACAAAACCTTTTTTGTCTATTATGAATTCTCCTCTCAGACTTTGAGTAACTTTCTGAAATCTTAAGACAGACTTATATAATTATTTTAATAAAATTCAATGGTTCGTGATATTTAAAAGGTTTTTTATAATTTGAAGTGTAAATAAGTACATTTTTGACTGTGTACTACTTAGCAAAATAATCAGTGAGTCAATAAAATCATTCCAGCAAGTTATTTTCAATTCACAAAACAATTTTGCATCAGTTTTAAAGACGTTATACTAATAAAAGTTTTGTATATCTTTTGAATATTATATTGACTCATCTGTAAGTCATAGATTCATACACTTCAAACACAGCACCTCACACGTTTATGTCGCGGGTTTATCACAAAACAGTCATAACTCACTCTTTTCTTATATTGAGTTAAGACTGTTTTGGGCTAAACCCACAATTTGTCTGATCAAAATTTACTATGATTGACATTATCAGACAAAAGGGTAATAAAATTGAAACAGTATTTATTTGTTTAGTCCAACTAACTTCAAGTCAACAATACTTTCAAGATTTTGTCAAGCTATGCATTTTTTAAATTGGTCAGCACACTGAACTAAATTTTAGCCTGTAACTTTAGGTTACAATTCATGATACAAGCAGAATAGCAAAAAAAAAAACAAAAAGAAAACAGCAAAAAAAACTACACAGCAAACATAAAACTCATCATAAATAAACATCAAAAGTAGCTACTAAATGTAAAACCATTTAGTACTGACTCTAAATTAATAGCTTAATATCAATGTCATATGCTCCAAGCATTATCATTGATGACATGCATTAGTGGTACTTTATAAGCAATAAATGAATCTACTTAATCATTCAAACTCTGGCACTATTTAGAAAACAACTCAATTGAATTGAGATGAAGTTATTATACAGAAATACTAAGAAAAATTCTAAAGTCATCTATTAAATCAATAAAAAATTCAATTTTAATGGGTTATCCACCCAATAATTAAAACAGTGGTACACAAAAGCACTGCCATTTTAGCTAAAAAGAAAGCACTAATGGATATGAACCCCCCTTTTCCCAGTCACCTAGCTAAGTACATTCAATTGAATGTACTCAAATGTAGACCAAAATAAAATCATTGGAATAGGTTAATAATGTTCAGTATAGAACATTATTATACCTAATACAAAAATTTTGACTGTATAGTTGAATGCATCAAAGAACATTTTCACACTAACAGTATAAGAGAGACAAAAAATTAGTTTAAAATACAAACATAAAAAATTATAAATTAAGAAAAGATTTTTTTTTAATTACAGTGCATCACTATACTGCCATTGCAGTGAAATAATTTAAACCTGACAGAGCAAGTCAAAAGACCAGTTTAGTTTGGTTTTGAATCATGCTTTTCACTGCTGGTCTGACAATTTGTTCAACCAAGTAACTAGTACTGGAATCAGTTGATCTAATTAATGTCACTGGAGAAGCTTAGATAAATGTCAAGACTAAACCATTTAACAAGTACTAAAAGACACACTTACATAGTTAAATTTTTCAAAAACTTGGAATTATTTCTGAATTTTATGATTTTGGTGAACTTAACTTTGGAAACAAAGACTTCCCCAGGCCACAAAAGTACTTAAATCTTGCACCAATGTCATATCATTCTTGATACAGTGGTAGAAAGAGAATTGATTTCATGGGCATAATAAGTTTCATGATCCAAATGCACTAAGCTACATAGGCCTGACAAGACAATTTTCCCAAAGAGCTAACCATGCAGTAGTATAAAACAGTACAAAGAGTAAAAGCTTACATTATAAATATGAAGGCGATTTGTTCAGAAAGAATTTGTCAATTAAAATGGATGCACACAAAGGTCATTGCAATGCTTATTGTTTACATTTAGATTGTTAGAATTAAGCCTTAATTGACTAATGCACCAATTATGTATATAATCATTTGCTGAATGACATTCAGGCAGTTAGAGCAATATTTAGTGATTGTCCGAGAACTCAGAAAAAGAGACAGAAACAGAACAGAATGCATAGAAGTCTTCCAATTTCAATGAAACTTTTTTCTGCACAAGAAGAAGCAAACAGGGCAGGGAATAGAGACAAGGGGTGCAAAATGGCAGGATTAAAAGAGACAAATAAACAGGTGGCATAAGTGTGATAGATCTATGCATGTTGAATATAACAATTTCTGTAAAAAAAGAAGAGGAACATGAGGTAGGGTTCTACATGCAGCCATTCTGCTTCAGAACAAGCACTATAATCATAAACTCGTCAGTTTTCACGACATCAATGTAAATATAAGCCAACATTGTCAATTTCCTAGTGTAAACAAACCAATCACATCAAGTGTTTTATTTGCAACATACAATATCCCTGTAAATCTATAAACCAATTAACTAATCAGCGCTCAATGAGATGAAAGGTACAGACATTATAAGCAATTTAAATCTAAATTTAAACCAGACAATATTTTCGGAGAGGACATCAGGTTGTGATAGTCTATGAATCAAATACCAATCAGCTTGGTATAGTGCAACAATATTAACCTGAGCTTGAACTACCTGATTATAATAATTACACACTTCACTCACAATAAATCGAGAGTTTTCGTATGCGTGTATACAGTTTTACATGTGTACATAACAACCTATGTGACTATAAATTAATTTTGTAAACAAGGCATGTTTTAGACACATTAGTTTTGAGTAAAACACACAAGTCCGCAATATTGTGGCACAGTTTCAAGGTATTTATTCTTCTGAAAACAAAATCAATTGTTCAGTACGTGTATTTTGCGGAAAGTTTCCAATAAAGCGCGATTTACAAACGAAGACAAAAATAGACTTAAAATACTGAGTTTAATTTATTCTTGCATAAAGGTCAAGCTCAAGTTAATTTTGTCAGGCTATACAATATTTTCTGGTCTACAAACAATGTACCCTAGCTTGACATAATTTTTAAAGTAGGTTGCCCAGTTGGACTGCCTGCTATATATTTCACTTGCCTGAACCAAATGTTAACTGGCGGTAACAAGTAACAAGAACTCAAATTTTATATAGGTTTACCGGAGCAATGGGACAACCGTTAACGTCCTAATTTGTAAAAATATCAAGTTAATGAACTTATGTCCACTTAAATTTCCAGTTTTCAACAATTTTATCTTTGAATCTAGCTAAACTGTAAACATCATTAGACTGCATAAAAAAGTATTTAAAAAAATCAAAAGAGAGAAAAACGACAATACTTGGTAATGCTTCTTAATAATCAGCAACATAAAAGTACAAACATCAACTTCTACCTTCATAAACATAATAAACATAAGGCCATACCGTACCGGAATTTTGTTAAGCGTCCGCGTAGGTTTTAAGTCCTCAATCTGAAACAAGACAAAATTGTTGGTGAAATTTTCTTAAATAATTCTGTTGTTCTGGGATTCGATAACTTATTTATCTCAGGAACTACTGATAGTTCCGTGCTTCTGTGTATTTGATTAATGAAAATGTACATGTGTATGTTGTATATACTTTTTTTATAGAATTACTTTAATCTCACATTAATGTCATAATCATTTATTTACTACCGAGTACTTATTTGTGTGAATACTAGCTTGAAAGACATGTGTTTAAATCATTTTCAGTTTGTGTGTTTTTGTGAATAGGTACGTAAGTTTGTCAAACTTGAGCTGATGCTTAACAAAATTCCAATTTGGCATGGCCTAAAGGGGTAGCAGCAGTAGTAGTAGTTTACATATTAACTGTTACACAACCATGAAATCCTCTGGCTTCTAGCAGGGATTTCTCAACTGTCCAGGTATTTGTTTCGGGATCAAAACATTCAACGATTCTGCTAGCATGAGAATCTAACGGGACACTACGAATGTTCTCGGACATTCCACCAATCACGTAAATCTTGTCTCTTATCACCGTAGCACCACTGTTTTTATGACTGTAATGTAAGTCAGGTAATCTTTGGAATGTACGTTTCTCCGGATCCAATGTAATCACTTTCTTAGTATCCTCCCATATGATGTAAAAGACACTTCTGAGCACCACTATTTGAGCAAATTCAATTGCTTCTGGCAAGATAAAATGTTCCCTTAAAGGTTTAATAGCTGAGCTATCAACTGACTCCTCATAGCACTCCATTGTATTTACATGGGCCCCACCTTGTAGGCCCCCAACTTCAACTAGTAAATTACCAAATGGAACTATCTTTGATAGTGTTCTGGGGCAAGGTGAATGACCAACAATTGTCCACACATTCTTTGACGGATCAAAGCACTCAATGTGCCCATGGTCCACAACTTCAAAATTAGCAGTATATGTCACGCCTCCAAATAGATACAGTTTGTCATGGAGAACCGCAGAAGCGTGTTTAGCTCTAGGTTTGCTCATTCGTGTGATCTCATGCCATTCTCGACCTCCCGTGTCAAACTTCCATACATTATCAATAATTCTACCATCTAAGGTTCCGCCAGCTACGATGATACTGTTTACAACAGCCGATACACTAAACCATGTAACTTGTTTAGGAAACTCAGACAGAGATGTCCATGAGTCTTTCTGAGGGTCAAACATCTCAACCGTCCTTGTTACAAATCCATTTAAACCACCGATGACAACGATAACTTCTTTCGCAATTGTTGATGGCCTAGGATGGAATTGTGTGTCTTGCATACTCCGCCGTCTTCGACCGTATTGGTCATGAATTGTCTCATGTTTTATTCGGGCTTCATTGACTAGATCTAAACATTGATCACAGTTTTTTATCAGAGGCTCTAACTCCATACTTCTTAAATTGTTTATATTGATCACAGGTAATCGTATTTCTTGCAATAATTGAAGGAGGTATTTTTTTCTGTCCTCAACATCATATTTGATCCATCTTATCACAGCATTATAAACAGTCTCCTCATTTCTGACCTCAATCAGATCGCTTGATACAAACCAAAGTAACTTTTCAAAATTGATCTCAAGAAATTCATCATACTGTACTAAAGAAGTGAAATTTTCAAAGGCATATTTTCGAGCATTATCCACTAATGTATGGCAGGAATGAATTTCAGCGAAGCATTGAATGCCTAAACAATTGGATGGATGTAGGTGCTGTTGTAAAAAGTCACAACAAGCATCAACAATGGCTGGATACTGAAATCGACATCCAGCAGTGAGCATTTCTTGAGCATTATCTGTGGAGATCTCTAAACGTCCTGTATAAACATAATCTATGATTCTTTTAAATGTCCAGGGAGATATATCCTCCAGGTTTAGTCTATTGTCTCTGTTCTCCTGTACATCATTGGTAAACATAGCATGAAAATATGGACTACTTGCAGATAATATGTTCTTATGACATGGAAATTCTTCCTGTCCAAGACACAGAACTGTATCTGTGAACAATCTTTTTGTTCTCATCTCATTTAGCTGTTTTAAGAGAATCATGCCATAATTTCCATCCATAACCAGTAATTTATCATCCTCTGGGTTGTCTCCACCCATCTCGGCCATGTTTAGGCAAGAATTTGCAACAGATTTTATCTTCAAGCTCGATCAAATATCCAGCTGAAAGAGAAAAAAATAGATTGAAAAACAAAGCAGTAAATAGAAATGGGTAATCTTTTTCATACCAGGCAGATTTAAAAGTAGTTGGGTGGTTGACACTTGGCATATAAATAACAAATGTAAACATTCTAATACTTAAATACAATGTAGCTAGAGTCCAGCTTGGCATTCAAAAATCAAAATTATTTCAATAAGTATACGGTTTAGCAAGAAATTATAGCACTTTCACAGAACAGTTGCTTTCCACAACTGTAGGCTAATGTTGACCGACACATTTTTGAACAAGTTTTAGTTAAAAAGATGGTACATCCAACCGTTGGCTACAATCGCCTTACACCTTAGGAGGGTAATGTAGGTCTTCCCAAAAATCTGTTAAAACAAGTCGTTTAACTTAAACTGTTGAGTATGCATACAGTTTAGGTATACAATTTTTGACATCTAACAAATCCCAGATCAAATGATTCTTTAACACCAACAAAGTAAAAACTGACTGAGAATATGGAAACTTATGCGAAACTTCAACTTTGTAAACAAGCACTTGCTGCGGCAAGAATGTTATTCATCTCTGATTGGCACAACACAATGTTACATTTACATGAGGTCACTAGGACAAAACATTTCTGAACAGAGATGACATTTCATGTAGGTTGTGAAATAATACATGAACTGTATATGATGAAATGACTCACGAAATCACAGGAATGCACAGAACCACCATTCGTCCACATTTATATCGTTCGGCAGAGTTCATGATGTTAAAAATGTTTAAATTTTACATTTTAACTCAAGTTTGGAAAAAAGATCGTAAATGACTAATCTGGTAGTCGAGGTTATTTCAACACCGCTCATGTCACTGCCACTGGTGACAGTCGCGTCGTTGTGATTTGACATCTGACGAAACGATCAAATTATCAAACCGATAAAATGGTGCGAATGAGTTTGTTAAATTACAACGTTAAATTTATCAAATATATATATTTTAAAGACACACAAACTAGATAGCCTGGTACGTACCTTTGCTTCACTTGCACGGCAACCAATAAAATTCTACTGTCAAGTTACAACTGTCGCCATTACTTGCCTACATGTACACTGTTTGACGTCATTCCGTTGCAAGTGTTGTTGTGATTGGTCCATAGTAAAATGAGGCCCGTCGCCTAAAAACACTAAGAATATATATAAATTTAGGTATTAGCTTTCCAAAAAATGCTTGAAATCGCCGTTTAGCCACGTGTGACATCTTCTTTGAGCAAAAACATTCAAGCACTATATGTGTAAGCGCTTTAGACTGTCCCATGTTTATTATGTCAGGCGATCCGTCCCCAGTCACATTCGGCCTTGGACGATCCGTCCTCAAATTGGGGACGGATCGTCTAAACAAAGTTTGGACGATTTGTCCCCTTTTGTGTGTAGCCTATTTACCGCTCTAAATAGAACAAATTTAAGATACTTTAATATAATTATATTGCTACTGGAATGAAAAATTCAATCTATGTATGTAATGTGTTTATATGGAGTGAAGGTTTTTAATGAATTTAAAACAGCATCTACATTACATTAACTAAAGAGTTAGAAAAATGAATATCAGAATATAAATTTTGGTCGAAAATCTATTCCCCTATACACTTTTATATGGTCTGGTACCCACTAAGTTTCAGAGTTAACGCTATAGTATTAGCACATTTTGTTATTATTCAATCTCAAACAGAAAAATTTCTGAGTCTATCGAAAAAAAACGTTTTTCACTGCTATTCGACAATTTTCGTAACCATGCACGTGTCTAGACCCCTTTCAAAATGTCCGCGATACATAGCCCCCTATATAGGCATTGAAATTGATGTTTTACTGGATTTAGTCAATATATACAGGGTCCTAATTGATTTAATGAATTTCGCATTATGAAAGTTGTCCACCAAACTACTTTTCAGCCCCCATCAACAGACGTTTCAGGAAGGTGGTCCCAAAGGGAATGTGCCCTCTTTTGTCGCCGTGGTTTATAGGGGACACAGCACCCCTCATATCCCGAAAAAATATTGGTTTATAATGGCACATAAAGTATCTGAAAAGTACGGGCACATAATTTAAACTTATTTTGGAAAAAATATAACTAAATCAAATGCAATTTTTGGTTGACCGCCCCAGGTTTGCCATGGTCACATGATGGTGACTAGGATTGGGACTCAACTTATAGATAGACGGTAAAGACCGTTTGTGTACAAAACGAGACTCTATTGGCTCTTTCTGAAAGTCAATCACCTAGGGAAAAAATGGCCAGAATTGCCTCTTTAATTAGTAATGAAATAATATCATCTTGAAAAAGCCCTATATATTTCGCGTTCGGGTGAAAAATGGCAACTTTTCACCATGTCGCGATTAGTGAAGGGTTTATTAATTTTCTTTGGCTTTCACAGTTGTTCAATTTGGGTAATAAAACTAGGGCCTATATATACATGTACGATATATAGATATATGAACTTCAATTGCGAAAAACGGGAGGTCATAACCCAGCCAAAGCCAGAAAAATCGTCTGGTCGAACCCCTGTACCCCCATCTAGAAATCATAGATCCATCCCTATCGTTTCAGATTTATACAGGTTTCACCATAGACATGACCATGGCTTAGACAGCTACACCGACAAAGTACCAGCGGATTTGCGGGAAGGGCCTCAATAGGAATTTACGTCAACGATTTCTATTGGATAATAATGAATTGAGACATGTATAATAACCATTCGTTCCGTACTGAGCGCTCTGTGAAATCAAACTCCCCGCAGCGGTTATTTCCCTTTATTAAATCAATAATTATAGTTAAGTGTGAAATAGGCGCTGTTAGAAATTGCTTATTCATTTCATCGCATGAACATAAAGTTGGCAGACTCAGCAGACACGGTCGAAGGAACGATCCTTCTGCTGTTAATAAAAACATATTTTTTGTTAAAATGGACTACAAAACTTTTATTTTCAATACTGCCTACCTCTGGAATGGATATTATGAATATTTCTTTTGAAAACGAGTTTTCCCAGAATAACGACCCATGTTGTCAGAAACGAAATTACTATAGCAACACATTCCTGACCTTCTTTTCTTAGGTCTACGCCCTTGGACCGGTAACAGCCAGCGAAACTGAGGTTCGAGTCTATTTGATAGAAATATTGGCATATTAGGATGAATAATTGTCTTTGTAACGAGTTTTCCCAGAATGACGACCCATGTTGCCAGAAAGAGAATAACTATAGATACACATTCGTGAATTTTTCTCTTAGGTCTACGCCCTAAGGCCGGGTAACAGTTAGCCGAAACAGGGGTTCGAGTTCATTTGAATGAAATATTGGCATATTTGAATGAATATTTCTTTTGAAATCGAGTTTTCCCAGAATAACGACCCATGTTGCCAGTAAAGGAATAACTATAGATACACAATCGTGAACTTTGCTTTTTAGGTCTACGCCCTTGGACTGGGTAATAGCCAGCCGAAATAGAGGTTCGAGTCTATTTGATAGAAATTTTGGCATATTTAGATGAATATTTCTCTTGACAACGAGTTTTCTCAGAATGACGACCCATATTACCAGAAAGGGAATAACTGTAGCAACACATTCGTGAACTTCGCTTTTGAGGTCTACGCCCTTAGGCGGGGTAACAGTTAGCCGAAAAAGAGGTTCGAGTCTATTTGATATAAATAGTGGCATATTTAGATGAATATTTCTACTGGAAACGAGTTTTCCCACAATTACGACCTATACTACCAGAAAGGGAATAACGATAACTACAATCGTGAACTTTGCTTCTTAGGTCTACGCCCTTGGGCCGGGTAACAGCCAGCCGAAACAGAGGTTCGAGGCTATTTGATAGAAATGTTGGCATATTTGGATGAATATTTCTTTTGAAAACGAGTTTTCCCAGAATAACGACCCTTGTTGTCAAAAACGAAATAACTGTAGCATCACATTCGTGAACTTGTCTTCTGAGGTCTACGCCCTTGGGCCGGTAACAGCCAGCGAAATTGAGGTTCGAGTCTTTTTGATCAAAATATGAATATTTCTTTTGAAAAGAGTTTTCCCAGAATGACGACCCATGTTGCCAGAAAAGGAATAATTATAAATACACATTCGTGAACTCCGCTTTTTAGGTCTACGCACTTGGGCCGGGTAACAGTTAGCCGAAACAGAGGTTCGTTTCTATTTGATAGATATATAGGCATATTTTAATGAATTATTCTCTTAAAAACAAGTTTTCGAAGAATGACGATCCATTTTGTCAGAAAAGGAATAATTTTAACACCTTTTATGTGTATTTATCTTTATGTGACACCGCCCGTGTCAGAAAAAGAGGTTCAAGTATACATTTGTTTTTTTTAATTTGATCTTTCACCAAATTTTCTGATACGAATGAACGTTTTATAAATAACCACTGGCAAACAAAATGTAGTATATAAACATACATGCAATATATCTTTTAATCACCCTTCGAATTAGGGCCAGTGAATCATGGATCGAGTTTTTATTTAATAAAAATCATATAATTGATCAGAAATTTTACAATATGAACAAAAACGCCGTAATAATTATGTTTACTTCAGATATTTTCCAAATTTATAAATCACTGTTCTGTTTCTTCAATTTTACGATATATTTTGCCAAATCAATAAAATAGACAGCTTATTCTAACAAATAACGAAGATTTTTTCGGTCCAGTAAATTTTCACTCAGTCCATGGAAGTAAAAACCACGGGATGCCAACCGGAATCCGGATATATCAAAATGAATTCGGATGTCAGATCCGTATATTAGGAAAGAGAATTGAGGCTCGGTTGCCATCCCTAGAAAACGCCATTTTGCTACACCGAATGTCCATGGAGTGCTAATGAAAGTTAATTTTTAGGACTGCTGTCAATGCATATGTTGTGAAATAGTATGGTTATTATGAGCTAGGTAAGTTTATACGATGCCCAGAAACCTATCTAACCAAATAGAAGGACAAGGAAGCCTCTCCCCACAAAGAAAAAAGTACATTTTTTTCACAACTTTAGGAATATCACCCATACTCTTAAAATTTGGAGTTTTATTGGCATTTTGATTATTTTGTGATGAAATGTCATGCAAATTTAATAACAATAGCAGATTTTACCAAGTTTTTAGTTTCATTTTACATTAAATGAGTTAGTTAATTACCAAGAAAGGTTACTGGGTTGTATAATTTTAAGTTGAAACAATCTTACAGTTGTCTTTTTTCTAAAATCTTTTTTTTTCAAATTAATTTTGGTTTGAAATTTGAGGAAAAGGTGGGGAATATTGCCCACAAACGGCTTTAAAATTTGACTCAAAATAAACTCCGACGAACTGCTATTACATTCGTCAAACAAGGCTAATGCAATGTCAGGTGTAATATTTGTTTTGACTCACAAATCGGTAGAAAATGACAAAAATCACCTCTGCAAAATTTAATATGGATCCATTGGCCCGTCATAAAATAATCAAAATTTGAAAAGTGATCGGTTAGAACTTTTGTTAAGTGTATATCTAATCACAATGAATACCCCAGTATTTCCAGTGCTTTCTCCTATTGTTTAATCATTCGGAACTACCTCGGATATTACTGCGAAACAATGTTGATAGTGTACGTAATCACCCGAGCGGTTTTCCGAATGTTGTTTAATATTTAACGAGCCTGATATAGTTTGGACTTTTATGTATTTTACTCTTAAGTAACAGACTTCATTCAATTTTTGATGGGTTGAAACTGTATTAAAGCAAAGATACGTCAAGGGTCCAATATACGATAAAAAGTCGATCTTTTCCGAGTGCTAGATGCATGGTCTTACTTGACTGATTTCCTGTTATTATATGTGTAAAGTTTTTCTCCATTGATTTCCGCACAAAACCCGTGTTTTACACACCTGAGTATTCACGTGGTTCATAGGATTTAACCTGATTGGCTGTTTTTTTTTGTCGCTCAATAAACATAGCCCGAGGTGTTGATTGCATGGATAAGGCAGTAGCGTGGTCGATTCAACTTTTAAGTTCTTAAAATGTTGTTGTGCTTGGATAAATTGGATTTTTGGTAAGTTTTTTTATCGTTTCTTCCAATTTTTATCTCCATATTTATCTGTAAATTTGCATTTTAAAATACCATTCTGTGTAATCTCACCTTCCCATAAATGCTATTGATATAAAGATTCATCAATGTTGAAATTGACAATAACTATCAAGTGGGTGGGGTAACTAAATATATTATGAATATCCGTAAGGCATGGGCGGATCCAGCGGGGGTCAGGGAGGTCAGGACCATGTTCATTAGTGTATTTTTTGCTTGTAAGTCATTTTTAAGTAGTATGAAGCAGTTTTTCTTACTGTGAAAGGGAATCACTGTGGCGCATACTTTCACCAGTGACTGTCTGACTGACAACTGCCCTACATGATTGAGAACCATTGGTAGAAGGGAGAATGGCAGAAGAAATAATTTCATGACCAAGCTCCACAAAAGTATGCCCTGTCTTGGAATCTAACCCATGCCCCCTAAATATTGCCCTTTTATAAACAAAAACAAAAATATAAGGTTAAAGTTTTTCCTGTGTAGAATGTCTTCAATACTTAACCAAGATATTTGATTTACATTTTGTAGACTTGTTTTTACTTAAACTACATGAATCTAAAAGGATTTAGCTCTAAGATATATTAATTTGGAGTTATGCCCGTATTAAAGTAAATGTTAAACTATTACCACTGTTATACAGAGAAAAGAATGACTGTGCTTTTTTCATTTCCAATATGCAAGTCCAATTTTTTGTTAAATTATAGCCCTGATTAAAATATTTTTTATATTCTTATCAAGAAATTTGAATGGTATAAGTAGTTGGTGTGGAACCTGGACCCTTACAATCTGATTAAAACCCAATCTAAAATTTCACCGCTCGCATACTCGCTAATATAGATCTGGCCTTTTCAAAACCAAGGTCACGTTCATGTGACCTTTTCTCATCATAATATTAATGACGAAATTGTTATGATACGTAACTTGTTTACATCGTCTACATAATGCAATTTGAAATAAGCCACCCAATCCCAGACTGTGAATAATATTGCTGTTAAATTTGCATGCAAACCTTGGTCTAAAAATAGAAATTACGAAATCAAAACGTGATTAATAGTGTTTTCGTCTAGATGAAAGCTACGCATTGATTGGTTGACACAAAGTTCATCTCGACGTGACCTTGCATTGACTAAGTAAAGATCCAGTATGGCAATGCGAGTAGAACAGGATCTCTGTTAATGGAGATTGAGCTACGCATTGATTGGTCGATACAAAGGTCATCTCGACGTGACCTTGCATTGACTAAGTAGAGATCCAGTACAACAACGCGAGTAGAACAGGATTTTTGTTTATGGAGATTGAGCTAGGCATTGATTCGTCCATACAAAGGTCATCTTGACATGACCTTGCATTGACTAAGTAGAGATCCAGTAAAACAACGCGAGTAGAACAGGATCTCTGTTTACAGAGATTGGGACCCATATAAACCACAAATTATTATAAAACCACTGCACTGATTTTGCTAAGATTTTGCTCTCAATCTCATTTCAACTTTTCCTTCTGGGATTATGATTTTTCGCTTGACTTTACAAAGTAAATGGAGAGCTCTCCTACTCCCCTAGTGTCGGTGTCTGCGTCCATATTTCTGATTTAAGTTTTGTGCAGTAAAATATTGTTTACTATAGGGCCACAACATATTGATCATATGTTCTATGGATTCGCTTTGCACCTTAATTTGGACGGTTTTTACAAAAAAATATTTTATTTCTTAGCTCGCTCATAAAAATTTGGTCAAACCGCTATATAAACCAAGTGAATAAAGACTTTTTAAAAAATATTTCTTCGCTTGCTTGCCCCATTTTTTTTTCTAGAAAATCCGTAGAACACATGATCAACTGGTTGTGGCCTTAAAGTTAAACTATTTTATTTCTTTCGATATTGACTTCAAACTTTAAATATATCCATTCCTTATTATCAACATCATCTCATGTGACAAGGTTTATAACTCCTTATTCAATTTATTTCAGAAATATCCCCCTTTGAACATTGAGTTTTCTTTAAAAAAATTGTTTTTACTGCAACTGTTTTTATTTCATTAGGTATTGACATCAAACTTTAAATATATGTTCCTTATTATCAATCACATCTCATGTGACAAGGTTTATAACTCCAAATACATTTTGTTTTCAAAATTGTCTCCATGAACTTTTTTTTCTTTTTTTTCTTTTTGATTTGTTAAGGTTATATTTTCAAATTTTAAAATATGTATGTTCCTAATATCATCAACTACATCTCATGTGACAATTACTTACATGCTGTCTCCTCTGACAGCTCTTGTGAGAATGTTTAACAGATAAATAAAAAAACTTGTCCACAGTACGTTATGTAAAATATATGGAATTATTTATCAAAAATCCAATGGAAGGGAAAATAGGCTGTTCTGAATTAAAAGAACATACTTACTTAAGTTTTTGTACAAAATTGTGTAAGCCACCTCAGTTGGTAGCACTCAAGTCTACTGAATTATCAATGGAGGAAAATTGACATTATAGTCTAATTTTCATGGAAGGGTATAACCACCCCGGGTGGAATTCGAACCCGTACCCCCTTAGGGACACATGATCCAAATCCCGACGCGCTACCAACTGCACTATTAACCGGACCCCTGTGAAATGTTAACCATGAATCAAGTTTGACCATGGTTGACCATGGTCAAAACATGGTTGACTATGTTGTTTGCTCAGACTTTGACTCTGGTCAATTATGACCATGATTGACTATGATTTGACTTTGGTCTGACTGTGTTAAAATATCATGTTTTCTAGACCATGAAACACTGTCAATCATACAACTTCTAACTCATTTGATGATGAACATTGCATTGTAACACTAGTGTATGTCTCTTACTTTAAATGCAATAATTTAGATTTCTATGCAGTTTAGCATGCGATTGTGTACACTTTATGTATTGTTCATGACTGACAATGATTCATGGTCATGTGTCTTTGTCAGACCATGATTCAAGGTCAACAGTTATTTCTAGACAATAAGTCACTGTCGACTATAAATATTTCACATATTTGACATAAAACAATTTACAGTTTTTCACTTCAAAACAGATAATAAATACATAAAATTTGGTGAAGCTAGGTTCAGTAATTCTAGGTTCAGTAATTCTGGAGTTATTGTTTGGACAAGGTTTTCATATTTCAAGTCCCAGTGACCTTGACCTTTGACCCTGGGGTCTCAAAATCAATAGTGAAGCCCCTCTACCCAAGGGCTATCCAAATATAAAATTTTAGGAACCTAGGTACATCCTATCTTGAGTTATCATCGGGAGGCCTAAAGTTTCGTTATTCCTAAATTCAGGGGAGACTATTGTGTATTAACTTAATGAATATACCAGGTACTGGTTTTTAAACTAAACTTGTGAATTCAAAGATGGCTGAAAAGTGCTTTACCGCCAATTTCAAAAAAGAAGATTTTTACTAAAAGTTGAGTTGTTATTTAGGCATCTATTGTCATAATCAACTTATAAAAGATGCAAAGACAATATGGAAATCTTATATTTGATTTAGAAAATCTGCAGCATGACAAAAATGATGAAAACAAGTAAGCATAAGTGTACATATTTTCGGATAACAATTTTTGGATAACCATATTGCTTTAATGTATAAACTGTTCTTATGACTCTGTATGTGTTTTAAATTTTCAATAGTTACAGTGTTTGCTTTTATATTTTTATTTTGCATTACTTGCCAGGGCCGGATACAGAGGGCCGTTAGTGAGGGGCATGGTTGGGGAAGTATTATGTCTACTACTTGATCTAGATCTTGTAAAGGAGGATCAGACAATGGTCTCTGCCCAGCCGTTGTTTGTTGGTTTATGTCCTACTTTACTTGATTTTAGATGTGTTACTTAAGCTCATTTGTGTCAAAAGCCAGAGGCTTATAGAGATGAGTCCAAAAAATTTCCTGGGTATAACCAGTACTGTGAAACTAGTCCTAAATATAAGACCCTACGTAACTTTTTTATCATTTTGACATTTCTCTGTTACGTAGGGTCTTAACGGATAGCTTCAAAAACGCATAGCAAAAATTTTAGTGCACAGACATCGAATCAGGTCTGAACGTTCTACTCGTTTTAATTCGAAAAATTTGCAATAAAACGATACACCAATAGAAAGATAAACGAAAAATACACATGATGAAAGTAAAATAATTTCAAATGCTAACCTTAGACAGTCGAAAAATCCATTCAAAATCCTTTATTAACGAGTACTTTCAGTTTGTCACAATAATCGTGCAATAATAGCCAAAGCAATCCGAATTTAAATTTGGTCACGCCATTTGTAAGAAATGATTTTGAACGAATATATTAGGTACAGTATAAAAGCCAGTATCCGGACCGTTCCGTGCATACTTGTGACTGTTGACAGTAAGAACGACTACTCTTGAGAGATTAAAATTCGTTTAAGTAAACTGTAAGCGATTCGAAACTTTATTTACCAACACGAATTCAGTTCAAAATGGAGGCAAGCGGCGACAATCCTGGATAGCAGGAAAAGTAATTGGTGTTTTCATATGGGAAAAAACTGATTTTTATCTTTTGCTTTATGGAAAGAATAAAAGTAAACTTTTATCTATCGATTGGTGCTAATTTGACCCACATTCATTTACTTTTTGAAAAAAAAATTTTGCTATGCGTTTTTGAAGCAATCCGTTAAGACCCTGCATAACAGAAGAACGTCCTTATGATAAAATAGTTATGAAGGGTCTTATATTTAGGACTACTGTGAAACATGGTTGACCATGGTGGACCATGTTCACAAGGCTGGCAATAACCCATGTAGAAAATGAAACATGGTCGACCATGGTAATTTTCAGGAATTAAAGAACATGGTCAAACCATGGTTGACCATGTTACTAGGGCGGCAATAAACCACGTGGACGATGAAACATGGTTGACCATGGTCATTTTACAAGACCATGAAACAAGTTTAACCATGGTCTATAAAAGAACATGGTCGACCATGGTCACCAGGGCGGCAATAAACAACGGCATGAAACATAGTTGACCATGGATTATTCATGGTCAAAACATGGTCAACCATGTATTAAAAACATGGTTGACCATGTTTAAAACCACAGGTGCCCATCGCATCTCAAAACTCCAAATAATTGTTAATTTTTACTTAAACATGCTCTAATTATCATAAAAACATCAAATACAAAAGTTCCAACCAAAAGCCAAAATTTTGTTTTGTAAAAAAATATAAGGTATCCAACTCGATGAAATCGTTCTGAAATTTACTCGGAAGAGATGTGACAGGTCAGCTTTCCCAGACTAAACACCTCTTTTCCAATGGCTTAGCGCTTAAATCGAATACGGACGTGTTAGATAACTTAAAAATTGACTTCCATCATCAATATCAAGTTTCTCGCTCCCTTGCTAAGATTGTACCAATCATTTTACTTGAATTGGTTTTGTTTATCTCCCGAGTCGACCATTTTATTGAATGAGGATGCGTGCGCATCACATTTGACCTTAATTTGGTTACGAGTCATTTGATTGGACAGAATTAAAATACCGTCCAATGAAATGACTCGTAACAAACATGATGCGCGCGCATCACCATTCACAAAATGGTTGAGCCGGCAGATAAACAATAGCGATGCGAGTAAACTGATCGAAATACAGTCTTGCGGATCATGGCCAGAAGTTTGATATTAACCCTAGTAATACATTTTTTGTTTGTCTAACACGTCCTTATTAGTATTTAGCGCTTAATCGTTCGGGAGTGAGTGTTTAGTATTGAAAAGCAGACCTGTCACATCTCTTCCGAGTAAAATTCTGAAGGATTTCATCGAGTTGGATACCTTATATTTTTTAATAAACAAACTTTTGGATTTCCGACGCGACAGAAACCTGTGTTTAAAACATGGTCAACCATGTTTTGACAATGGTCATTTCACAGGGGGTACTGTTAAACATTGTTTAAATTGTGATATTTTCACTTGTTACAAACATACATGTATTTGCAAGCTTAGTCTTCAGCTCTACATCCATCTAACTATAAAGGGACATTACTCTGGATCAATTTGATTTTATGAAGTTATGCTACTTTATACTTTCACAGTGAATGTTAAAGTTTGTTCAAACTGAATGGGTTTTTTTAATAATCAAGATATTTGATTGTAAGTTGAAAGGCTTATTTGACAGTACCACATCTTCACTTCTGCCAAGGGATATAATTCTGGATGAATTATTCTCAGAGTTATGCTCCCTTTTAACTAAAGTAAGGTTAAAGTACTTCAAAGAGATTTTTTTTCAATTTTCATCAAGGTAATTAAGTGAAAGTTGTAATGCTTATTGACCAGTACTATGTCATCACAACTATAAAGGACATAGCTCTTGACTAATTATTATGGGAGTTATGCCCATTAAACTGAAATATTTAATATTAAAATTTGTTCCAATTGAAATATCTTTATTACTTACAAAGAAATTTAAATGGTATGCTTATTCATTGATACTACATCTAAACAACTATGAATGAACAGTACTTGAGATGTATGTTTTGGAGTTATGCCCTTTTCATATTTTACAAAATTTATGACTGTAACTATTGTTTGACTGATTTTTAATTTCCTAAGGAAAGCTAAATCTTGTCTTGATAGCACTTTTGTTGAAAGATAAGCCTTGCCATGAATAAAACATTAGAAAAGTCAAGAAAGCTGTCATTTGACTGCTCTTGTTTTACTATTTTTCTTGAGAGTAGCGTCATGATCAGCTTTTTAAAATTTCATTAACACTGCACTATCAGTTCTTCGATTTACTATTTCAGATAATACAACTGTGTGGAATATTGTTTTAGATGGTAGTGAACAGTAGATGAATGGTCATTTGAAAAAAAAGATAAGTGCAGTTATTTTTATCTTTTTAAGCAGGATTTTTCAACGAGAATATTTGGCTAATAGTTAAGTGAAACATGGGCAGGGTTAGGGTTAGGGTGTTGTTAACAATTGTGTTAAAGTTTTTCTTTTCCATATATTTTTGGCATTTATAGTCAGATCCTAATGAAACTTCATACAATAATAACATACCATGTGAGGAACAGAATAAAAAAGTAACCAAAACTCCACCTGCCTTTATTATGGATTATTTACCTTTGTAATTTTGGTGTTAACAATTGCGTTGAAGTTTTTATTGTTTCATATATTTCTGCCATTTATAGTCAGATCTCTACAAAACTTCATACAATGATAACATACCCTGTGATGTAAAGAATTAGAAAGTAACTACAACTCTTCCTGGCTTAATTATGGATTATTTCCCTTGTAATTTTTGCGTTAAAGATTTCAATTTGTTGCATATCTCTGCCATTTATCGTCAGATTCTGAAGAAATTGCAAACAATGATTCCATAAGTTATGTGATAAACTGAATTAGAAAGTAACCACAACTCTACCTGGCTCAATTATGGATTTTACCTTTGCTTTTTTGTGTTAAAGTTTTCAATTTGTTGGATATCTCTGCCAATTAGTGTCAGATCCATACAATAATAACATACCATGTGTTGAACAGAATTAGAAAGTATACTTTATTCTTCCTGGCTTTATTCTTCCTGTCGCTTTATGACACATAAAAACTCTGTAAGCATTCTATACAGCAAACGTAGTATAACTGTTTCGATCATTTCTTTTTTTGTCTCTGTATGACACATAAAAACTCTGTAGGCATTTTAATTAAGTAAACATAGCATCACTATTTTGATGGTTGTACTTTCTTTGTTGCTGTATGACACATAATAATTCTGAAAATATTTTATACAGCAAACAAAGCATAACTGTTTTGATCATTTCTTTCTTTGTCGCTGTATGACACATAATAACTCCATAAGCATTTTATAAAGCAAACATAGCATAACTGTTTTGATCATTTCTTTCTTTGTCGCTGTATGACACATAATAACTCCATAAGCATTTTATAAAGCAAACAAAGCATAACTGTTTTGATCATTTCTTTCTTTGTCGCTGTATGACACATAAAAACTCTGTAAGCATTTTATACAGCAAACATAGCATAACTATTTTTATATTTTCTTTCTTTGTCGCTGTAGGACACAAAAAAACTCTCTTTGTGCCTGAATGACACATGACAACTCCGTAAGCATTTTAATAGAGTAAACATAGCATTACTGTTTTGAGCGTTATACTTTCTTTGTTGCTGTATGACACATAATAATTCTGAAAATATTTTATGCAGCAAACATAGCATGGCTGTTTTGATCATTTCTTTCTTTGTCGCTGTATGACACATAATAGATCCATAAGCATTTTATAAAGCAAACATAGCATCACTGTTTTGATCAGTTCTTTCTTTGTAGCTGTATGACAGATAATAACTCAGTAAGCTTTTATTAAGCGAACATAGCATTACTGTTTTGATATTTTTTTCTTTGTTGCTGTATGACACATGATAACTCTGTAAGCATTAAAAAAGCAAACACAGCATAACTGTTTTTATCATTTTGCATTCTCAGCCCAAAACGTTTTTACAACATCTAATTTATTGTATGAAACTATTTTTAATTATTGTTTATATTCCATTTCAAAGTTGTTATTGACAATCGAAAATGTTCAAACAGAGATAATAATAATGGTGTGGTCGCTTTATTTTTCAGTATTGATAAGGAGTATGTGATGTGCCTGCACAATTTTTGAATTTTACATATATATTTTACCATTCTATTTTTGTAATATTTTTAATAACATTTGCTAGTAGGTAATTTTTTGCTGTTGATGTAGGTTATTTTTACAATTTAAGGTTTATCATGCCATAAACACTAGATACTATGTGGAGTTCATGATGTGTTTGCATTTTTTTTTTCCATTTTTTACTTTGATTTTGTCATTTTTGTTTCCTTTTTTTACATTTTTTTTGCTAGTAGGTTTATTTTACCAATCTTAGAATTTTGCTTGTTGGTTATTTTTTGCATTTGATGTAGTTTTTTTACAATTTAAGCTTTATCATGCCACAGACACTAGACACTGGTCAAATGGAGATGGTCGATATGACTTGGTCACGGAGTCTTACCTCTCCAGTTGATATAAACAGAGTTCATGATGTGTTAGCAAAGTTTTTTCTGTTTTTTTGTTTTACTTTGATTTTGTCATTTTTGTTTTCTTTTTTTACATTTTTAATATGCCCGAAAGAATTTTGGGCATATTATGTTATACCCCCTGGCGTCTGTTTGTTCGTCCCTCTGTTAGCAATACGGTTTCCGGAGCTTAACTTAAGTTCCATTTGGCCCACAAGATTCAAACTTCATACCATGATTGTCAATATCGGGTTGAAGACCCCTATTGATTTTAGGGTCACGAGGTCAAAGGTCTTAAAACTGAAAACAGTTTCCAGAGCATTACTTAAGTTCCATTTGGCCCACAATATTTAAACCTCATATGATGATTGTCCATATTGGTTAGAAGACCCCTATTGATTTTTGGGTCTCAAGGTCAAAGGTCAAGGTCACTATTACCTTTAAACTGAAAACAGTTTCCGGAGCATAACTTAAGTTTCATTTGACCCACAATATTTAATTTTCATATGATGATTGTCCATATTAGGTAGAAGACCCCTATTGATTTTGGGGTCACAAGGTCAAAGGTCAAGGTCACTATTACCTTAAAACTGAAAACAGTTTCCAAAGCATAACTAAAGTTTCATTTGGCCCACAATATTTAAACCTCATATGATGATTGTCCATATCAGGTAGAAGAACCCTATTGATTTTGGGGTCACAAGGTCAAAGGTCAAGGTCACTATTACCTTAAAACTGAAAACAGTTTCCGGAGCATAACTAAAGTTTCATTTGGCCCACAGTATTCAAACTTCATGGAAGGATTGTCCATATCGGGTAAAAGACCCCTATTGATTTTGGGGTCACAAGGTCAAAGGTCAAGGTCACTATTACTTTAAAACTGAAAACAGTTTCCAGAGCATTTCTTAAGTTCCATTTGGTCCACAATATTCAAACTTAAGAAACAACACTTTCTGGCATATAATGCTCCACCTAGCAGTGCTCTTGTTTTGCTAGTAGTTTTTTTTTACCAATTTATTTGAAGGTTTATCATGCCACAGACACTAGACACTGGTCAAATGGAGATGGTCGATATGACTTGGTCACGGAGTCTTACCTCTGCAATTGATATAAACAGAGTTCATGATGTGTTAGCATAGTTTTTTTCTGTGAGTTTTTTTTTACTTTGATTTTGTCATTTTTGTTTTCTTTTTTTTACATTTTTTTGCTAGTAGGTTTTTTTTACCAATCTTAGAATTTTGCTTGTAGGTTATTTTTTGCAGTTGATGTAGGTTTTTTTGACAATTTAAGGTTTTACATGCGATAGATACTAGGCTCTGGTCAAATGGAGATTGGTCGATATGACTCACTGAGTCTTACCTCTCCAATTGATGTTAACAGAGTCTGTGATGTATTTGCATGTTTTTTTTTCTATTTTTACTTAATTTTGTATTTTTCTTTTCATTTTATCTATTAATTTGCTTGTAGGTTATTTTTCCATCATTAGTTTTGCTAGTAGGTTATTTTTCAATCTTCAATTTTTGCTGTAGGTTTTTTTTACAGTTGATGTAGGTTATTTTTTACAATTTAAGGTTTTACATGCGATAGTCACTAGGCACTGGTCAAATGGAGATTGGTCGATATGACTTGGTCACGGAGTCTTACCTCTCCAATTGATGTTAACAGAGTCTGTGATGTATTTGCATGTTTTTTTTCTGTGTTTACTTAATTTTGTATTTTTCTTTTCTTTTTTATCAATTATTTTGCTTGTAGGTTATTTTTCATCAATAATTTTGTTAGTAGGTTATTTTTCCATCAATAATTTTGCTATTAGGTTATTTTTTCAGTTATTTTTTCAATAATAATTTTGCTAGTAGGTTATTTCTTCAATCTTATATTTTTGCTGTAGGTTTTTTACAGTTGATGTAGGTTTTTCTTTTTACAATTTAAGGTTTTACATGCGATAGTCACTAGGCACTGGTCAAATGGAGATTGGTCGATATGACTTGGTCACGGAGTCTTACCTCTCCAATTGATGTTAACAGAGTCTGTGATGTATTTGCATGTTTTTTTTTCTGTGTTTACTTAATTTTGTATTTTTCTTTTCATTTTATCTATTTATTTGCTTGTAGGTTATTTTTCCATCATTAGTTTTGCTAGTATGTTATTTTTTCAATCTTAATTTTTTGCTGTAGGTTTTTTTTACAGTTGATGTAGGTTATTTTTTACAATTTAATGTTTAACATGCGATAGTCACTAGGCACTGGTCAAATGGAGATTGGTCGATATGACTTGGTCACGGAGTCTTACCTCTCCAATTGATGTTAACAGAGTCTGTGATGTATTTGCATGTTTTTTTTTCTGTGTTTACTGAATTTTGTATTTTTCTTTTCTTTTTTATCAATTATTTTGCTTGTAGGTCATTTTTCATCAATAATTTTGTTAGTAGGTTATTTTTCCATCAATAATTTTGCTATTAGGTTATTTTTTCATTTTTTTTTTCAATAATAATTTTGCTAGTAGTTTTATTCTTCAATCTTAAATTTTTGCTGTAGGTTTTTTACAGTTGATGTAGGTTATTTTTTACAATTTAAGGTTTTACATGCAATAGTCACTAGGCACTGGTCAAATGGAGATTGGTCGATATGACTTGGTCACGGAGTCTTACCTCTCCAATTGATGTTAACAGAGTCTGTGATGTATTTGCATGTTTTTTTTTCTATTTTTACTTAATTTTGTATTTTTCTTTTCATTTTATCTATTAATTTGCTTGTAGGTTATTTTTCCATCATAAGTTTTGCTAGTATGTTATTTTTTCAATCTTTAATTTTTGCTGTAGGTTTTTTTACAGTTGATGTAGGTTATTTTTTACAATTTAAGGTTTTACATGCGAAAGTCACTAGGCACTGGTCAAATGGAGATTGGTCGATATGACTTGGTCACGGAGTCTTACCTCTCCAATTGATGTTAACAGAGTCTGTGATGTATTTGCATGTTTTTTTTCTGTGTTTACTTAATTTTGTATTTTTCTTTTCTTTTTTATCAATTATTTTGCTTGTAGGTTATTTTTCATCAATAATTTTGTTAGTAGGTTATTTTTCCATCAATAATTTTGCTATTAGGTTATTTTTTTAAGTTATTTTTTCAATAATAATTTTGCTAGTAGTTTATTTCTTCAATCTTAAATATTTGCTGTAGGTTTTTTTCAGTTGATGTAGGTTTTTTTACAATTTAAGGTTTTACATGCGATAGTCACTAGGCACTGGTCAAATGGAGATTGGTCGATATGACTTGGTCACGGAGTCTTACCTCTCCAATTGATGTTAACAGAGTCTGTGATGTATTTGCATGGTTTTTTTTTCTATTTTTACTTAATTTTGTATTTTTCTTTTCATTTTATCTATTAATTTGCTTGTAGGTTATTTTTCCATCATTAGTTTTGCTAGTATGTTATTTTTTCAATCTTTAATTTTTGCTGTAGGTTTTTTTTACAGTTGATGTAGGTTATTTTTTACAATTTAAGGTTTTACATGCGATAGTCACTAGGCACTGGTCAAATGGAGATTGGTCGATATGACTTGGTCACGGAGTCTTACCTCTCCAATTGATGTTAACAGAGTCTGTGATGTATTTGCATGTTTTTTTTCTGTGTTTACTTAATTTTGTATTTTTCTTTTCTTTTTTATCAATTATTTTGCTTGTAGGTTATTTTTCATCAATAATTTTGTTAGTAGGTTATTTTTCCATCAATAATTTTGCTATTAGGTTATTTTTTTAAGTTATTTTTTCAATAATAATTTTGCTAGTAGGTTATTTCTTCAATCTTATATTTTTGCTGTAGGTTTTTTACAGTTGATGTAGGTTTTTTTTTTTACAATTTAAGGTTTTACATGCGATAGTCACTAGGCACTGGTCAAATGGAGATTGGTCGATATGACTTGGTCACGGAGTCTTACCTCTCCAATTGATGTTAACAGAGTCTGTGATGTATTTGCATGTTTTTTTTCTATTTTTACTTAATTTTGTATTTTTCTTTTCATTTTATCTATTAATTTGCTTGTAGGTTATTTTTCCATCATTAGTTTTGCTAGTATGTTATTTTTTCAATCTTAATTTTTTGCTGTAGGTTTTTTTTACAGTTGATGTAGGTTATTTTTTACAATTTAATGTTTAACATGCGATAGTCACTAGGCACTGGTCAAATGGAGATTGGTCGATATGACTTGGTCACGGAGTCTTACCTCTCCAATTGATGTTAACAGAGTCTGTGATGTATTTGCATGGTTTTTTTTCTGTGTTTACTTAATTTTGTATTTTTCTTTTCTTTTTTATCAATTTTTTTGCTTGTAGGTTATTTTTCATCAATAATTTTGTTAGTAGGTTATTTTTCCATCAATAATTTTGCTATTAGGTTATTTTTTCAGTTATTTTTTCAATAATAATTTTGCTAGTACAAATGTAGTTTATTTCTTCAATCTTAAATTTTTGCTGTAGGTTTTTTACAGTTGATGTAGGTTTTTTTTTACAATTTAAGGTTTTACATGCGATAGTCACTAGGCACTGGTCAAATGGAGATTGGTCGATATGACTTGGTCACGGAGTCTTACCTCTCCAATTGATGTTAACAGAGTCTGTGATGTATTTGCATGGTTTTTTTTCTATTTTTACTTAATTTTGTATTTTTCTTTTCATTTTATCTATTAATTTGCTTGTAGGTTATTTTTCCATCATTAGTTTTGCTAGTATGTTATTTTTTCAATCTTTAATTTTTGCTGTAGGTTTTTTTTACAGTTGATGTAGGTTATTTTTTACAATTTAAGGTTTTACATGCGATAGTCACTAGACACTGGTCAAATGGAGATTGGTCGATATGACTTGGTCACGGAGTCTTACCTCTCCAATTGATGTTAACGGAGTCGGTGATGTGTTTGCATGTCTTTTTTCTATTTTTACTTTTCCTTTGGTTTTTTTCTCATCTTTTTTCATCATCAATTTTGCTAGTAGGTTATTTTTTTAATCTTAAATTTTTGCTGTAGGTTATTTTTTTTGGTAATTTTCTTTTCTTTTTTCATCATTATTTTTGCTAGTAGATTATTTTTTTAATCTTAAATTTTTGCTGAAGGTTATTTTTTTCTAGTTGATGTAGGTTTTTTTATAATTTAAGGTTTATCATGCGACAGACACTAGACACTGGTCAAATGGAGATGGTTGATATGACTTGGTTACGGAGTCTTACCTCTCCAATTGATATAAACAGAGTTCATGATGTGTTTGCATGTTTTTTCTCCTTTTTTTTACTTTGAATTTGTCATTTTTTTTACTTTATTTTTGCTAGTAGGTTATTTTTCAATCTAAGATTTTTTTCTGGTGAGTTAATTCTTTCAAATGATGTAGGTTATTTTTTGTACAGTAAAGTTATTTTTTATACTATATTTCAGTGTATTTACTGTTTTATGATAAATGATGATATTGTTATTTAATAAACTAATGTTTTCTGTAATGGACAGATTTGTGAGTGAACGACATTGCACGGACAAGTTGACACATTGCGGCGAGGAAAACACCTGTCATTGTTCTGGTCACAGCCAGTCAATGACTAAGACAGTACTCGTTACTGAACAGTACATTTAGATACTGTACAGTAGGTTGACATGTCCTGTCAATCACTTACACAGTCATTTTGTTTTTGTTTTGGGCATTCTTTAAAGTTCTTTAATGTTTAATCATTGTTTTAATCGCACATGAATTCTACTTATTTTTATTGTTGGAAAAAGCAAGTTATATATTTAGCCTTTACAAGTATATTTCTTTTTTATTTTTAGTTTTATTTAAGTGTAGTTATTATTTTTTATGTTTTAAAAACTCATAATTTGTAGGTTTTTTCATTAAAATTTGTCAATAGTTTAAAATCAATGTGTTATTCATTAAGACTTGGCAATCAGCACATTCACTACTACTTATAGTCTTGTATTTTTGAATTGATTGATAATATTTCCTGGAATATTATTTCAATGCATTCTATATTTATTTATTAAGATAGAATCAATTTATGTATCATTGGATTTATATTTTATAGGTTTATTTTGATTCAATTTTATTTTGAAAAATATGTCAATATAAAATTCAAAGGTTTTTATGGGCGATTACTTTTAGGGTTTAAAATTTGTCCACTTTCTTCAATACCTATTCCCTTCAAAATGCAAGGTCAGCAGTTTTTGTTATAACATCAGTAACCTAATCTATTGTTTAAACTGATGTGAGCCATGAAGAGCCAACATGGATCTCTTATCAAATGTTCTAATTCAGCATGAAGACGGCACAACCAACAAAGCTAGCAACAAATCCGTTCATTTGTCCACAAAGTGTTTATGTTTTTTTTTTGAATTCTCTTTTTTATCTTGATAATTGTATTGAAAATTAACCCAAACTCCTGGTTTACGCCATCTGGTTTACTATACATTATTCACATTTTACCTTGCCCATTACATGCCTTTGTTGCTTTGCCTAATGAATATATGTCAGATTTCATTCATTGTGATTAATACAAACTTGTTTTTAATCTTAGGGAAACAAATATCTTTACATGGAAGTATATGTCCCCCCTTCACTGACATGTGTGACTGGTGTACAAATTAATTATTATGAACAAATACAACAATTTTTCCTTTAACCATACCAATTAGCTTTTTTGCTCACACACGCTACATGTACCAAGTCATGCCCTACCTTACCCTACATCATGAAAAACTATTATGTCAAGCATACTTGCCTACTTGACTTACACAGCAAAAACACATGTATACACACTTAGAAAAATACTCTTCATAATAATTGCAGGCACAATAAAATCATTTTACTTGTACAAAAACATACCAGTATAACAAACAAAATCTACATGTGATGTATTTACTGACTCACTGCATTAAGTCAATCAGTAGAATATCTTAGATAGATAGATTAACACGGGTCGATAGCGCAGTTTGTAGTGCTCTGGGATTTGGAATCTCGTGCCCGAGGGTTTCGGTTTTGAATCCCACCGGGGAGGTTATACCCTTCCATGAAAATTTGACAATAATGTTGATTTTCCTCCATTGATTAGATAATAAGGAGAAGTTTCCGGCCTTGTGGAAGGGTAGGTGAGTACTGGTTATAGACAATGGTCCTGGAAAGCTAGGTTAGGTGTGCTGGATGCTGCAAAATGACCTAAAATTGTATTGACATGGCGTTAAACTCTAGCAAAAAAAGATAGATAGATTAATTTCTGCATAGTATATATACAATTTTACTAGAAATTAAAATGTTTATGTACAGTAAAAATGTCATAAAGTAAAATTTTTGTCCATGATATGCACTCCAAGGCCAGAGTGCTCAATTGTAAATGCATTTTTGTTGTTTTGTGTATTTTATATCATCAAAATTCATGTCACGAACTTCTGGCACAAAAATATGTGTGTTTCTGGTTCTATCTCCCCCTAAAATTGCATTCAGTAGGTATGCAATCATTTTGTTTTTATCTTAACTAGAAACAGTTCTTTCCAGTTTCTCCTCTCTGATTTTATCTATTTCAGATTGAAGATATTACTATATGGGAGAAACCAATCTTCATGGAAAGAAGACGATTTGGAAAACTGTCTACAGTCCATAGGACAAAAACTCAGTAACAGTAAGATTGATCATATTGCTGTAGTTTTCATCTTACTGCTTGCATTACAGGAGTCAGGTTATACTTACTGCTGTTACTGCTAACTTCACATCCATACCATAACAATTCTTTCTAATTAAGACCCTATAGAGGCAAAAATGTTGACATGCTTCATAAACATAAGGGATGAGATGGTATGGCCATATTTATCGATTCAATATTGATACATCAGTCTATGGTATACATATCATAACCCAGCACGATATATCGTGATACGACTCACTGTATGACATTCATAACCGTGGGAAGTCCCTGTATTTTCAGTTATCACAGGGTTGCCTTTCTTGCTCAAGAATTATGATCCCTGTGTCTGTTTGTAAAAAGGGTTCGGTACTACTTAACCCGTGGACAACCCAACCCGAGGTTGTCTCAACCCTGAGTTTGAACAACGTAACCCATAGTTAGAGACAACTCAACCCTTAGACAACCCATGATCATAAATAAGGGAATGTGAATGCTTGTAAATTTACAATAGCTACCTGTAACGTATATACAAATGTAGTTATATTGTCTCCTTTCTTATCGATACGATCCATAAGAAAATATACTGGTTTAATATTTTTGCAAAATTAAAAAAAAAACAATAACTGCTTTTACAATATTGCGTAAATGTAATTGTAAATGTGTGAAGGAACTTTTGGGGGGCAGTGCACATGCCAAATCATCTATATGAGCCAAAGTAGTCTCTTGGTGCAATATGAATAAAGCCCGATATCAAATTTTCCTCTCACAAAAATCAATTGTTTTACCTATGTATAGGATATCTGTTTACTGAGATTGCCTCTTGGGGTGATTTTATGTGAAACAGGTTTTAAAAATGAAATTGTTTGATTACCCCTGAAAACCTGCTAGAAAATACATGTATTTGATTTGGGCATGTAAAACATATAGCTGGTTGTCCAAATGTCCAACCTACTTTAAAAATGAATGTTTAGTCCTGACAAAAGATCATTGAATTTGAAAGAAACTGTTGATCATTAATTCAAAGATTTTTTTCAGATTTGAAACATTTTAACCAAGATGAGTTCATTGATCTGCTGTAAATATATGTTTATCCAAAATAAATGGTAGATGTTACTATTGTTGGTTTCTGTACTGGTTTACATGCAAGACAGTCTTAGTTGACATTGTGTTGACATGGCGTTAACTCCAATGAATAAATATGAATTAGGTAAATGGTGACATCACAGAGTTGGTGTACCATTGGAACTACTCTGATTGTAAAAGTCATTGGACCAAGGGGGATTTTGTTGGACTCAGTCCAATGTCCACTTGCTAAATTCTATGACTGCATACATCTATTAGTATTCACCTTTTCCAGTTTTTGATGAAGATAAAGTGAGATTGATTATAAAAGTGTCTTCTAATGGTGACCTAGTGTTTGACATCTAGATATTATATATTATCAGCGATACTCAAGAATTTCTACTGTGATCCTGTACAAGGCAAGAAAATAGTAAGCAGTTTTTTTGTATTCATTTTTTTTAAAGTTAAATTTAAATTGATTTGCGAAGTTTGGCTTTTGCATACTGAGGATAATAATAATAATAATAATATTTATTTGGCATAGTGTACACATCGTAAAAACATACAAACACAAATATCACAGACATCATGATGTAGTAAATATGTATTGCACACCAACACCAGGGATAACACAAAAAAGGGCAAGCCCTTATTTCCATTGTGGTCCCTGATGCCATTCCAGTACTGGTTTTTCTCAGGAAATGCTGCAGGGAGATAACTCACTGTAAAATATATGGTACAATACAGTAACCTTACAGTATTAGCTCCCTTGAACATCAGATATGAAATCACTGCTTTGGATCATTTATACTTTCTCTATTCTGAATAAGAATGAACTGTTTCACAATTGAATGCTTTTTAATGTTTGTATAATTATGTCTCCTTTGTATTTCAGAATTTTACTGACACCAAATTAGGAATTCAAGAGATAGCCATAGCTCTTCGTACCAAACGCCTGAGGTCGTTTGGTCATGCTTCTTGTAACAATTGTACCAACACCATTATGAACATGGATATTCCAAGGGCCCGTGTGCGTGGAAGACCTAGAAAATCTTGGTCTGATTGCATCAAGACCGATTTAAGTGTATGTGGTATGGGCAATATTAGTCCACACAATAGGAACGGCTGGAGAGCTGGTGTTAGACGTTCTAGCCGCCTGCTGCCTACCTCAGTATCTGGGACACCCGCAGCAGATGACAAATAAACTCAGGATATGATGATGATGATGATGATGATGTGATAACATTTACTCTTTGGTTGTAAACAAGTGATGTAAGTGTTACAGCTAAGTACTATCTGTTTTTAATTTGGCTTAATGCAATGATGTTCCTACGCATTTTGTTTTATGAATTAATCTTTATGCAAAAGTAAAAATAGTTTAGATAGATTTGAAATTGTAAAGATGAAAGGGATTTATCGGAATATTGGTCTATCTGAAAAAGACATATCTCATTCTGGTTTAATTTTACATTTTAGGTCACTTAAAAAGTTTTGATAACAGAGTTAGTTCTATGTTTCACTAAGCCATTGGTTTGTCTACCTTCTTATTGAATTTCTTTTTACTTATTTGTACATTGAAACTATCGCACGGTACCCATCAAAAGTTAGGAGGCAAAAATAATTTTGCTACTATTCTTGAATTTGGATTATTATTTTTATAAAATCATTATTTTTAATATAATTAAATATTGTTTGTGATAAAATGAAAACAAACTATGAATGCAACACATTATTAAGATTCAGCATTTGACCTCCTTAAGCCTCCAAAACCATGTTTTCTGTAATTATTTTCTATAGCATAGCTTATATTAGGGCTGTGGATCGTTGGAACAAGTGGAGATCCAATCCAAACCATGATCTATGTGTAGCGATTCTTCAATCAAACCAAGAGTCACTTGTTAATAAAAAAGCAAACTGGAATTCATATATACAACACACATAATATATATATATGTGTGTTGTATATATGAATTCCTGTATGCTTTTTTATTAACGAGTGATTCTTGTTAAATTCATATGTATATACACACACAAATATACATATGAATTTAACAAAAATAAGTGAAGAACTAAAGAAGCTTTTATTACATGGAAAATCATGTCAGAGATTTCGAAAGTGCCAAACATTTGTACTCGATTTTCTTGTCTATATAAATATTGAGTACTTGGTTACTCGCAACAGTCCTAGATTTGATGCTACCTTTGAAGTCTCAATTATTATCATAAGGAAACCAAAACATAAAGCAAAACTAAAGAGCCTTTCTGAGAAAAAAGTTATCAAACTTTAGATAATAGCTATTCAGTAAGCCTTTTAAGTAGAAAACGTCTCCAAACTTTTGGTGGATACTGTATATATGCCATCAAAGACTTTATAATGTACTGTACCAATTTTAGACTTTTTGAAGGATTGAATGAACACTGAACATATATAGTATTAAGGCACAAAACTTGTTTATTAGCCATAATGGAACAAAAAATAACTAATCACTAATTTTATTGACTGCTCAGATTCAAATATCAAGCTCTAAAGTGTGTTCTTTTTCTTATAATAAGTTCTGACTTACCTTTGGTAAAGAAGCAGATATCTTCCCTTTATGCTAATGGAAAAATCAATATCCTTAACTAATCTTCCAATAAATTTGTTGTTGTTTTCAGATCATTCATTTCTATGATCCTGATGTTGCCTACCATCAATGAGTTAAATACTTGAAGCAACATGATAGTCACCTAATAGGATGTTTGTGCAAATAGTTCAATGTTTTAACTAATTTCTGGTAAGTGTATCAAATTATATTATTTTATTTAACTTGTCTATTTGCTGTTGTTCCTTTTGCTCATTTTTGGTTGGGTTAAACAGAGTAGCAACACATTGTATAGGTCACTTTACAAGGGTCAATTAACTTATAGTCTGACAGAATTAACCTGAGCTTGACCTTTATTCAAGAATATATTTAACTCAGTTTATAGCCTATTTTAGTCTTTGTACGTTAATCACACTTTTTCAGAAGCTTTCGACAAAATACACACATCTGAACAACTAATATTGTAGTGTCACAACATCGCGGACTTACGTGTTCCCCATAAAGGAATGAGTTCAAAATTTAAAGTACAATAACATGCCATGTTTGCAAAATTTATTTATATTCACATAGATTGTTATTTACATGTGTATAATCTTATACACACATATTGGAAACTCACGATTCAATGTAAGTGAAGCCTGTAATTATTATAATAAGGTAGTTCAAGCTCAGATTAATATTGTTGGACTATACCTACCTGGAAAGCCTAAGCTTTAATTCTTTCATCAGATACTGACAATTGCCCTACATGATTTAGAGTCAGTGGTAGGAGAGAGAATGGCCATAGGGAATATTTCATATGTCCAAACTCTGCAGAAATTGGTAATCACACTTACCAATAAATAAATCAAAATGAACAATTTATTTTACTTCAACTTACTTGTGATGGCTTCAAACTTAACCGCTAGTATTTACAAGACATAGTCTGTATACCTTAGCTGTATGAGATACAATACCTGCCTAAAGTTTGGAAACAATAGAAATTTACTGCAATTATTAAATTTTGATGATATTTTTTGTAGAATCATTATTTTTGATATAATTATGTAAGTATAGTTTGTGATAGCATTAAAACAAATTTCATGAATGCAACACTTCTATAAGATTTAGCATCTGATATTCTAAAGCCTTCAAAACCATGTTTATTGTAATTATTTTGCATAACACAGCTTTTATGCTATTTTTGTAGTCTCAGTTACAATTATGTCTTGGTACCCAAAAACAAAGCAAAACGAAAAAGCATTTCAAAATAAACATATATCAATATTTTGATAAAAGTTTTTCAGTAGGTTTGCAGAGTGAAACTGTTTCCAAACTTTTGGTGGGTACTGTATAATTATGAAGTATACCTTAGCCCTATGAATAGGGATAGATACCATTAGAGATGAAACGATATGGGTACCAAGGAAACAATACGGTATTTTAAACAATACTAATGCAAATATATAACAATAGTACAAATTGCAATGTTTAAATGCAAATAACAAATCAATGGTCACATTCCACAAGGCTATCGCTAGCTAGCGCTTTTTTGTAAGCGATTTTTGTAGCAAATAATCACTAGCTATGTGAAACGTGCCCAATAAAAACAAACACTTTAGGACAGCATATTTTTAATGATTTTATGTTCCATAAGATGTATTTTGGTCTATTATTTCGTAAAAGAGAGACAATTCGTACATACTATGATGGCAAACTTAGTGGTTGTGGTAAAATAGAGTTCAACTGAACTACTTTATATATGACCTGTGTCGGCCGAACCTGAAACGGCTGTCGAGATGCTGGTAATAAGTTTAGCGCTTCAAATCGCTTCACTTAAAAATAGCAAAAAATGACTAATAATACTTGTATATCGATGTAAGCTTTTTATTGTTTTTTTTTTGTAAGAATATTAGCATATCAGCTTTCTCAATGGACTGTTTCATTGTGTTTTTATTGTGTTACTGGTACCAGCCTGTGAAAACACATTTTCACTGGGTGTATTTTGTACCCGAAATATTTTAATGCAAGCTCTGAAATATATCTTATTATCGCGCTATTCTAATTGCCAAATGTTAAGTAAAAAGAAATACTTATGAATATGTAAGAGCTAGATATAAAAAAAATACCCCACATGTGACATTTGTACTGAATATTTTCATACCAAAATAATCTCAATAAAATATTGTGTTGCAAGTATTTTTGTAAACCAGTAGACTGTATTTAGTGTTATGGTGTTCATTTACAAACAAAATATATCGGAGTGTATCCAATTATGTATTTTTTAAACAAATAAACATAGACGTTTGTCGGTAAGAACTTTCTTATTGAGGAATATGAGCCAGTCTATAAATCGAAAACGCAATGTAGAAGTTACAGTGCACACATGCTGTGACAAAATAACAACAATATAACTGATATATTAGTAGAATTTACTATTGAAAGTCAATATTTCAGAACTTCATATTTTATTTGGGAAGTTTATTTAATATAATCATGTGACGTACATGGGTAATATTTTTGCGAGACCATTCAGACACAGACATCGTTGACAACTAGCCTATATTATAATTTTGTGGTATAAGAAGCATGCTAATTTCCTGCAACATTACATTAACTGTCATTTGTAACAATTATCAATATAGATTACATTCTGATTAAAATTTTCCGCTCGCATACTCGCTAATTTAGATCTGGCCTTTTCCAAAAGGAGGTCACGTTCAGGCGACCGTTTCTCATCATAATATTCATGACGAAATTGTTATGATACTTAACTTGTTTACATCGTCTACGTCACGCAATTTGAAATGAGCCGACCAATCGCAGACTGTGAATATTACTCCGGATAAATTAGCAAGCAAAACTTGGTCTAACAATAGAAATTACGAAATCAAATGTGATTAAAAGTGTTTTCGTCTAGATGAAAGCTACGCATTGATTGGTCGACACAAAGTTCATTTCGACGTGACCCTGCATTGAGAAAGTAGAGATCCTGTACGACAATGCTCTACAGGATATCTGTTTACGGAGATTGTATAGATTAGGGCTGTGGATCTTTGAGCAAGTGGCGATCCGATTCCAACTACGACTCATGTGTAGCGAATCTCAAGTTAAACCACGAATCACTTTTTAGTGGAGAATCATACAGGAATTCATGTAATAACAAAAATAAGTGAAACATTACAGAAACTTAAATTGTATTGAACTTCATGGGAATCCATGTACCCCAAACATTTCTTTTACTAGACATTTTATGGACATTTTCAGTAATAACATTTTTGTTTAAATGTTTATCAATCAAAATTTTGACACAAGATAATTTGTTCCTGCATAAATCAAAGTTTTCATTAGTAGTGTGGCTCGTTTACAGTGATAATTAAGCTGAAAATGTTCTTTCAATTTTTCTAAAACTAGATGGCGATATGACAATTTCGGACGTAATGAATATTTGTACTCAATTTTCTGGTCGAGATCACGAATATCCAAGTACTTGGATAAATCACTTATCAATAAGATAAATACTCAAAAGTTTGGAGATTAAAGCATTCATATTTTTATTCTGAATCTGCACTATATTGTTCAAAGTACCAATTTAAGTACTGGTACCAAAACAAAATGGTATTTAGCGGAAACTTTCGAAACAATACCGATACTGGTAAGGGTACCTCGTACCTGTAGACATCCCTGCCTATGAATACCAGTATTCTTATTGAAGAATTAACATTGGGAGGACCATAACTCAATCTGATGTAAACCCGATCTAAAAGTTTCTGCTCCCATATTTGCTAATTTTGATCTGGCCTTTTCCAAACGCGGGTCGCGTTCAGGTGACTTTTTCTCATCATAATATTCATGTCGAATTTGTTATGATACGTAACTTGTTTACATCGTCTACGTCACGCAATTTGAAAAGAGCCGCCCAATCGCATACTGTGAATGATACCGCTGTTAAATTAGCATGCAAACCTTGGTCTAAAAATAGAAATTACGAAATCAAAATGTAAATAATAATGTTTTTGTCTAGATGAAAGCTATGCATTGATTGGTCGACACAAAGTTCAACTCGACGTGACCTTCCACGGAGACAGTAGAGATCTTGTACGACAACGCTCTACATGATATCTGTTTACGGAGATTGACCATAACAAAGTATGGGAATTGTGTTCCGACTCATTTGTCATTGTTATTATCATGTACATATCTAATAACAAAACTCTAAATACAGAAAAAAAATAATTTTGCAATCAGATGAAGGATGAATAATTCTATTAGATTTATTATTAATAATTTTGATGTTTTCAGGATGTCACCAATATGATGTCATTTCAAGCAGTGTACAATATTTTGAAGGAATATAATCCATTCATTATATGACTTGAAAGAAGGAATTGGGAGACCAGTTTGCTTGGACCAGCACGATTACAGAGAAGTAAACATGGTAAGACTTTTACATTTACTTCTATTAATATTTGCCAAATCAATGGTGTCTTTAATATGGTGATATCTTTTCCCGCATTTATAATTATTTATCAATTATAGTATTTGATTACGAATTTCGACCTAACACTTGTGTTATTTGTGAATCATCTACAAACCTCTTGAAAGAGATGGATCTGGTTTGTTAATGCCATAGCAACACATTGTTTAGGTCCTGAAAAGGTTTAATCTCTGGAATTGGTTTTCAGGTACAAGTTTAAGAAAATAAACAGTTTCTGGCTGCAGTGTATAAATCTATTATGTCTGAAAGAGAATTACCTAAGATAATCAAAATTTGTATGATAACTTTTTTTTTTCGTAAGAGTGTTAATTTTGTGAAAAGGTGTGCAGACATTTTACAAACATTTTACAATTCAATCCATTACAAAAAATGTATTAAATAGTCTAAGTTGAGGGTAATAATTTAATCCAGTGAACGGATAGATTAAACAGAACAAATGGTTAACGTTTGTCAGATTTATGTTTGGCTGTAGAGTCCCTATAGGTGATGTGAATTCCGATGAAGGGACACCTACTGTGATATAGAAAGTATGTCAGAAAATAAAATATATCAGAGTTTCAGATATTCATCCTCTACGGTCCATTTCATTTCGTTGAACTTATTCTGTCCCTCATCTAAAATACCGAGTATGACCATTCCTGCACAACTTTAAGTGTTGATGACATCAATTTCTATATAATTATGTACAAATTTCGTATAAACAATTAAGATAAAACTGACATACATGTATTAAAACAGAATAAACAAACAGTACATATATTGTCATTCTGTTAAGGTTTTAGAGGAGACAGTCATCCCAACAGAAACATTATATAAATTGATGTCCGATAATGGATCTTTTTCCACGTAAGGTCAGGAGTCTTCATAGACTGTAATTATGACCTAACATGGGGGATGAGACAGTCATCCTGTTACCAATTTTAAAATATAAAATGCTTCATATGGAGCTTGTATTTATGTACAGGGTTAAAACTATTTACAGGGCACAATTGACTAGGCTGTTATAGAGGGTGAGGCTCTAAGCTGAGTTAGATAAAAACAATTGAAAATAATATTTCCATTAATCATAAAGGAGTAGGTGCGATTCGGCCCTGTAAAATTGCCGATTTTTTAATTTACGATTTCGTTCATAATATTTCTCAGGCAAATAGATCTATCTTTTAGCTTCTAGAAAATGTAAATTATGTAAATGTTCGAGTTCATTTGACTGCAAACAGGGTCCTTGATTAGGGTCAGGTACAGCGAATTTCGCCAATTTTGACTGATTTTGACCTCTTCTTCTGTAATTTTCAATACGAGTGCAGCATTGCGAAGATATGAAATTTTCAGGAAAGGTGTATTTCATCATATTAAAAAGCTGAACAAAATATAAAATCTTCGTCTTCTTGCACTCATATTCAATTTTTAAAAAAAGTCTTTAAAAATAGTCATCTGAAATCCAAGGGACGCAACTTCGACTTGTTTGCACTGGCGTCCATAACAACGGTTTAATATGTGCGTTTACGAGCGTTAGTTTAGAGCTTAGGTTTATACATACACTTCTCTATGCATTTACTATTCACATTCACAACTATAAGGGGAAATCACTGGTTATCAGCAATCAATTCAATTTAATATCTTGGGCTAAAAATAGCACATTAACCTGAATGCATAAACCAAGATGGCAGCCTCCATGAATATGTCAGCAAAGTTAAATTACTGAATTTTTTTGGAAAAATACGAAGTAAAGAGAGAATACTATAGTTGGAGATTTTATGGACTAGCTATTTTATCAAAATTTTGTTTTAGTCTGTGGAGTAAGTCACGAAGCCAACATAAAAGGAGTGAATGACGTCAACACACAAGTTCAATGGCGACTTTGAACTTGGTTCAACATGAAATTATGATTACACTGTCTATTTACGTTATGCAGATTGGCTGTATGATTGACTAGTCTCTCTGTATATAAAGTAAATGGTGTTTGTCACATCATCTTAGACCAATTGAACAAGTGGGTCCAATGATTTTGCATGCTTTGGAACTTGATCTGAATTTAACTTCTACTTTCGGTTTCAAATCTGCAGAGACATAAAATTCCCTGACATCAGGTAGAGAATTTAATATTTTCACACAATTTGCATTAGTGCTATACTATTGATATTACTTGGCATTGAAGGTAATTCCTGTTGTTCTGTCATACATGTATAGGCCTATAAAAGGACAAAAACAATGTTTGTGTTTAATATAAATTACATTATAATTGACTTGATTTCCCTAATTTCTTAACTATTTAATTTACAGCTCATTCAGTTTGTGAAAGGATTTTTAGAACATACATTTGTAATCACACTACTAAAGCATGTCAAATTGTCTATATATGCTGCATGTTGCCATCTTATCATAGACATAGACCCATATACAAGTTACACTAAACAACTGCCTGCAACAATTTACTGGAACTTGCTTATACCCCACAGGGTTTTGAGGTCCATGATGTGAAATAAAAATATGCAATAGGAAGAAAAGTTGCTTATGAATATACACAATTTATCACACAAAAACTCTTAACATATACTACATGTACAGCCCTGCAAGTCTGCAAATCTGCTGCAATATTTGCTTGAATTTGAAGCCATTGTGATCTGTCAGTTTGTTCTATTGTCATCAGATTTCACCAGTTTGTTCAATCAAGCTTTTAAATAATGCACTAGTCATATCTATATCAAGTACATAAATTGCCAAAAATTAGTGGAAAGAAAATGTTTGCTTTTGTTGGGCAAAATAAATGAGTCAAGTTAGTCAAAACTCTACAAAACAATATGATAAAATCTGGTACTTACAATGAGTATTTGTAGACTAATGATGCTATGCTCAAGATTCAGATAAAACTCTGCCTTCTGAGTTTAAGAGTAAAAATATAGAAGAATTTTGTTATGATTTGTACATCATGAGGTACAGTTTCACTAAATATCACTGTGTACTTCATATTCTTTCCATTTGTATATGCATTTTACTATATTTTATCCATGATTTGGTTACTTTCAATAATATGAATTAGAAGACAAAACTATGGCTGATATACCTTCTTTATTTCACATTTTTACATGTCTAAAGCTATATGACTGACTGTATTTTGCAAATAATCAAATGTAAAGTCTATCTGGGCTCTCTTAAAAGTCATATGAAGTTATATGTCTTAACACATGACTGCAGCTTGATAATTGCCTCATGAAAGTGTGAACTCTAGCATGGACTTCCTGCATGTGTTTGATTTTTTATTTCACTTGGTAAAATATAATTACTATTTTCACTTGATATTTTGTATATAACATTGGTGTGACAATTAAAATGATTATGCTTCTTTTGACCCTGTACCAGGAATAACATTATATAGATTTCCAAACAGGCCTGGGTTCATTCAGGATTTTCATAAAAGATGACATTTGTGAGGATTCTTTGTGATGATTAAACTTTATTTTTGTTCATTTTTGTACAATAGTTGAGCACAATGTGAGCTAGGTGATTCTATATCCAATTTTTTTTTAACCATTAAAATGAAATAATTATATTTTCTTGTATCAAATTCTGAATTTAGTATGATAATGACATTTTAACTGTCATAACTAAGAAAAAGTAACAGAAATACTATATATCTTTCCTGTTTTATATCAGTTTTTACTTTATTCCAACATGTTCATATTAAGTCATTCATTTCTCACAAAATGCAATTTGTAGAAAATCTTGTTAAAATCTTGTTATACTATTAATAAGAGTTAACCTTACACCCAGTGGTGTCCTCCTATTTGAAAGCTTGGAATCTTAATCTCTTACCTGGTATGCAGTTTTTCTGAACTGTATTGTATCTTGTTCACCTCTTCATGCACATTTTGGAACATTTTCATTTTAGATATTTAAAGAACTTATAAAAAATCAGATTTTATAATCTTGATGGATGTATTTCAAATTATTATATTTTCATTTTCTGTTACCATAGCAACCAAAGCTTCCAATACAAAAGAATAGCATTTGATTATGGTCTTCATACTGTGCACATCTTGTACATCAAATTTCATTAACTTGGCTTATGCAGTATTGTAGCAATGTCTGAATCTCATTCTTAGGACTATATTTACAAATTCTGTTGTCATGGCAACCACTCATCAAAATAAAATGATATAATTAATGTGATGTAATGTTTGCATACTGATATTATATAATTATTAAGCACTTTGTAAATCAATACTCTCTTTTATTTTGGCTCTTTTGCATAATGCATCCTCCTATGACAGATATAAGTAACATGTTCGTAATTCTTAAGAACTGGGATATTTGTTGCCTTAGAAACGAATTATGCAACAATTAAGTAACCTTGTCAGTGCCAATGTATTATTTTTGCTGTTTCAATTCCATTAAATGGTAAATGTGATAAAATTTATAATCAAATTAATGTTAAAACTAGGTATGTTCGAATATCATAATTTTTGTAAAAATGATAAAGTTTCCATGGCAACTAGAACCTATGTACTAAAACTTTATTTCTTTATCTGACTTTTTTCAATTATGAATTGGATAACCAGAAAACTAAGTTTTAGACATGCATTTTGAATTTTAACTTCAACTTCAAACTTCACAATTCTTAACGAAAATATGCCATGCATTCTATTGTAAACATGTTATTTCTGAGTAAAGAATACGTTTTTTTTGTTTCCATGGTAATAAATAATACAATATATGAGTTCAGAGTGTTATGTTGTTAAATTTTATATAATTTCATCAACATATTGTTTGAATAGGCTTTCTTTTTATGCAAAAGGACTTGTTTTACAGAAAATAAAAGATTTTCAATTTCTGAATTTGGTTACCATGGCAACCAAATTCTAAGTACTCAAAAAGAAAGTGCTTCTATCATGTGACAATATGTGACTATAAAACTATCAATTTTGAAACTCAGTTTGCAGGGAGATCAATATTTTCAAATTTAGTAATTTATTTTGTTCTGTTGCCATGGTAACAGACTTCACAGAATTCACTTAAAAATGTTATTTCTGGGTAACTTATTCATTTCCCTATCATATGACATAATTTGAACCACTTTGGCAACAGGGCCAAATTTGGGGGTAAACGCACCTACTCCTTTGATATGATACAAATTGCGTCGAAGTGGAACGTTTTATTATCATTTTTATTGTAATATAACAAATTACAATCAAGCATTTAGTTAATTTATTCATTGTTCCCTAAATATAAATATATGTAAACAACAAAAAATGAATTTCATTACCTTATTTGCTCAAATATTTACATGTATATATAGCATTTATTGTAAGGGAGGCATGATGTATTTAGTATGTTAAATACATTCATAATGTCTTTACTCAGAACTCATAGCGTGTAGATTTTGTTAACAAAAAGTGTAATATACCCAAACGAAAAAGAAACGCAGGGTAAAATGATATGGAATAACTTTTTATCGCCTTTGTGTAAGATGATGAAAATTGGTCAGATTATTATCAAGGCATCTATTTACTCAACACATAATGCAAAGTTACTGAAGCATGAAACGTTCAGTGTCACGTGATACAAGCGAAGAAATGCAAAAATTTCGTGCAGAATAAATTTGATAATTTCTTCAACACATCTTTTCATATCATCCAATACTCTAGACATCTATACACTGTTTTCCGCATTAAAACTCTGTTTTAACTTTCTACGTTAATGGCAAGGCTTACTGACGTTCAGCGGGGTCAGGTCATTACGTTGCTAATGCAAGGTCAAACGCAACAGCAGGTGGCTATGCAGTTTGGCGTGAATGTTTCGACCATAGTGCGACTTGTTCATCGACTTAGGGAAACTGGAAAGCTTGCCGACCGGCCTCGGACAGGGCGTCCGCGCGTCACGACACGACGTCAGGACAGGGCTATACGTCTCGCACACCTGCGTAATCGTTACGTTACTGCCACTGAAACTGCTAACAATACAGTAGGCAATCATAACCGTCGTATTCACTCCCAAACTGTAAGGAACCGATTACGTGAGGCGGGTCTTCGTTGTAGACGTCCATGCATTGGTTTGCCTCTTACTCCTCCACGTCGGGCGCGTCGAATGACTTGGTTAGCGGCACATTCCCCTCGAGAATAACACAAAAAGTAAAGGTCAAAATCCAACGAAAATTTCCAAATTTAGTTCACGAAAGATAGTTCTTGATAAATCAATATCCCAATTTTAATATCATTCTTATAATTCACCATAAATCACCACTGAAGTTTACCCTGCGTTTCTTTTTCGTTTGAGTATATAAATGGTTTACTATCTTCAGATGTAAGTAATGAAACTCAACTACTCTAAAAAGTTACTATTCAAAGTGTCTAACCACCATCCTCTTGCATGGCATGAGGTAACGCTACGAAGCAAAATACTAGGAAACGGCTTGCTACAAGATATGGCTTCAGTTTGCTACGTAGCGAAAGCTGGCAAAAAAATTCTTCACTACCCGAAAGCTCTTTAACAAATCAAAATGGCTGCCTCCGCAATAATGTGACTTCCTGTTTGCTGACAATTTGGTTTTTATGTTTGACTGCCTATAGATGAATTGAAATTAATTGATATTTGTATATTATAAACATATGTTTTTGCAGTGATTTTATACTTGTTAAAGCCTTATTTAGTTTGAAATCGCCCAGAAAACATGCAATTGCAATAAGCCCAAAAGTTTTACTCGGCAAAGGCCGCCATCTTGGTTTGTGACGTAAATAGCTAGCCGTTTCGTAAGATGAATCACTACAAGAAAGCACTTTTTCATAGCGATACGTAGCGAAAATCGTTAGGCAACACGCCCACTGTTCATGCAATCAGTAAATGTTGAACCTTTTGAAAGACAGTTAGATAAATTCAATTGGAAGCATACAGTGAAACAGATAAGCGATTTTCAAACCCCTTCAATATAGAAATTGTCGACACCCTACCAAACAGACAATGACTGACCCACCCGTACACTACAACTCAAGCAGTGATATTGTGTCACTGAAGTAACTGCTACATTTTCCCACATTTAGTCAGATTGTGAACCAAATATTTTTGCAAAGGGGACTGTTATCACATACATTTAAGATTTCGTTTGACACCCCTAAGCCAAACCCTGCTGTCCACCTGCATATATTTACTTATCATTTTTTACAGAATCATTGTGTATGCACAATGGTGTTATTTCGGAAAATATTCTTAAAACTCTACCTAGATAGTATCTTGGAAACAAAAGTAAGATAATATTATGCATAAAAAAGTTGAAAAATTGATTGATGAAAATAAAAAAGAATTGACTTCAAAAGTTAAAAAATTAAGTAACTGTCAAGATTTGAATGTAAGTCAAATAAAACATGAGATTTCAAACCCAACAACTTAACTGCGTACACTATAGAGACTGCCAATATTGTATGTGGGATGTTTAACACTACACAGTAAATGTGTTGGTTTAAGTTTGGGTCGCTTATATTGTAGCGCTCTGGCTGTTGAACTACACGTGGTTCACTGGGTGGTACTCTGGGTGGTTTACTGAGTGGTTCACAAATAAAACTTATGATAATCAACAAACGACTCTTTGTTTCGAATGTTATGATTTTTATTACATACAAAAAATAAATATAGATCTAGCAACAATTTAATTTTATTCTACAAAGAAATAATTTGTGCTAAAGGTAAAACAGCTTAATTCAACAAATAATCCCCTTTTGTTCCAGTTTAAAAAGACTATTAAACTGATATCAATGACTGAGATCAGAAATTATCACATGAAAATTACTGATATGGCACCTTTAAAATTACTAAAATCTTATAAAATGTAAAAAACGTTATTTAATATTTATGAATGAAGCCTACTAAAAGTAACAATATCAATAAGTTCTAAAACCTAACCATCTAGAATGAAATTTCAAAAGATCTTAAGTTTAAATTTTAACGTGTCAGCCAGGCAGCCAAAATGAATGTGAACCCTGCTCAAAGGTTCTCTGGCCTATTTATACTCACAGACATTCTCACGGTCACCCATGTGAGAATGTGAATTCACAGAAATAATGGTGCTCACACCTAACAGTGTGAGCTGTGAGCTCGCAAAAATAACGTTACGCTCACATTAAACGTTGTGCAAGTAGTGCATACAAATTCACGTCAGCGCCAAATAGTGCCTTTAAAGAAAGTTAAAAAGTTGAATGAAAATAGGTTTTATCAGTGATGAAAATGATCTTAAATGATCATTTAATGATTAATTAAACTGGTAGTAACCTCAAACGGCCTTTTAAACGTGTTTCTTTGGAGAGACATAGAAAAGTTTTCTTCATACAAGCAGTTGACATTTAAGTAAACAAAAGTTCTAAGCGGTCGCTAAGCAACCATGTCCCATCATGCAATTTCGGGAACAGGTCGTTTCTCCACTAAGTCATTTCTCCCCTGGTCATTTCTCCACTTTTTAGTAGTCATTTCTCCACTTTTTAGTAGTCATTTCTCCACTTTTATATATAATAGGGTTATATAAGATAGAGGCATGTTATTGAATTATGTACATGTTAATTTTGTAAATAATATTCATTTTTGAACTAAAATAGCATAATTTAGAATGTTTATTTAGTATATTATGATAAATAAATTGTATTATTTTGATGAAATTAATTAAAATTGAAGTGCAAATTAAAATATAATTTAGTATGTTATTTAGTATATTTCTTACGATATAATTTAGTAACTGACAAAAAATTAAATATTAAAAAATATAAAAAGGAATGATAATTATGCTTGTAAATAAAATAAAATGAAATAAATCTATTCGTTCATTGTCTTTTTAACCACATAGTTTTGATAAAAGGTTATAGTATCAATGCTTGGAAATAATTGTATAAATCACTACATATGAAATTGCTGGAGTTATTTCAAGGAAAATTAATTTATTATATAAATTAAGAAAATTGTATTAATTACCACTGTTTATTGAAAAAAATGATGAAAAAAAAAATAATTTTGTACTGAACAAGTGCAAAAAAGAGCAACCATTTTCACTTAGAATTGATTTGATTAAACACATCACATTCAATGACACTTCATAAACCAATAAAATATTTGCATAAAAACATGCTTAGATAATATCAGTTAGTACTTTTAATTGATATAATGTTTCAATATAACAATCCAATAATAAGGGTAATTATCACCTTACAAAATAAACCTATTATAACCCTATTATATATAAAAGTGGAGAAATGACTACTAAAAAGTGGAGAAATGACTACTAAAAAGTGGAGAAATGACCAGGGGAGAAATGACTTAGTGGAGAAACGACCGTAAGCCTGCAATTTCCAACGTGGCTGCCGGAAAAATGTGACAGTCAGTATGAAATGAAAGTGAAGTAAAATGAGGCCTTAAACACTACTGCTAAAAGGTAAAACTGACTTAAACTGATTAATTAACATGTATAAATATGATTTCAACCAGTAATCTTGCATGTCATTGCGTAACGGAGCCAAAATTCCAAGTAGAGTCGAAACTAGGTCATAACCCCCGAAAATAAACAAAGTCCGTACTGTCGGTATAGAGCCGGATTGTTATAGTAAATAAATATTAACCTGACGTTAACCTTTATGCAGAATAAAATTAAATCGAGATGACGTGGTATAAATCAATAATCGGCCACCAAACGAGAAATGACGGACTGACTCGATAATCTCCGTTATTTCTGATACAGTTGAACGAGTCGCGAGTTAAAAAATGAAGTGAGTAAAGAGCAATACATCGTACCGTTTAAAGTATACATACATCCGACTATTTTCTCGTGCATTGTGTTTTATTTAAAATATGAGCTGGCGACACGACTCATCTGATTGCAGCGAAGATGATAATTGATATTTATTGTATTTCTGTATTGTGTCGTGCAATTGATGTAATAAATCAAATGTGATTAGATCTAATTACAAAATAATAAAACTTAAATTATAGATGAATAAAAATACAAAAAATAAAAGAGTGTATGAAATAACACATTTTTGGACAATTTTAACAATATTTTGTTTGTACAAATATTAAAAAAATGAAAAAAATATGTGCATGATTGGGCTCGAACCAACACCTACTTAACTACAGTAGTTCACAGTCCATCTCAATACCATCGGGGCTATAGAGTCATTCTTTATAACTTACAAACAATTACATACTTATATGAAGTACATGATCAGTTAACACGTGCTTCTTCGTATGAATGATACGCGGAATCTACCGAAGGTATAAATAGACAGACAATTAAGCGTGAAATTATTACAATGAGGGTACCAACGTCAGGTTAATATTTATTTACTATACAATATCATCTCAAAATTCATACTTAACTAAGAAAGGCTTCATGAAATCGACTTTAATTGTTTTATAAGATACTCACAGTTAAGTTCAGAATAGTTTAAACAAACTTAAATCAATTTAAGTTATGAGAGTGTTAGTGAAATGGGGCCCAGGAATTCAAATGGGGTATTTGGGTTTTCCTCTGCAGTAACAAACAAACTTTCACCATCACAAAAAAACCCCATAAATTTGAGTTCCTTATTTGGTCATTAGGTTAACCGAAAGTAAAGTGCTGTGAAAAGGGTATGAAAATTTAAACATAAACATCTCTTCCAAAAAATTACCTTGTCTTGTAAAGTTTAAGTAACATTTTGATTGTATTACAAACAATGCTTATACTACAAATTTTATATCATTTCGGTGGTTACTGTTTAGCAGTACCTCAGTTGAAGTCATGAAAGAGGATTTGCAATGCATTTGAATTATATAATTATCATCTTTCATGATGTTTAATCTGAGTAATTAAGCCAACTACCAGCCTTTTGAATACAAATTCATCATTATGTAATAGACAGTATTCGACTTGGATATTTTTTTTTATTAGTTAGCATTTATTGACACTACCCTCCAAAAGTTTCTTCACAGTACAAATGCCAAGTTCAAGATTGCAGAATTATTATATCATTGTCTATTTAGTTCATAATTCATACCATGGAAAACAATATTTCTATGGGTACATTTCATTTCCGAGTTGCAGCAAAAGTTATTTATCAGCCTCCAAAACTATGGTCTACGTACCACAATAAACCAATATTAAGTTTGAGCTATTTTTTTGTATTTCACATTTAAAACTAAAGTGTATTAATTTCGAAAGCAAAATGAAAATCCATTTATCATTGATTTGCTTTTACAACTTTTTAAAACTCCACAGAGTACAATGTAAATTGTGAATGTGTGAAGGAACTTTTGGAGGGCAGTGTATTATTCATCATGATACAAATGTATCTTGTTAGTTGAAGAGAAAAAATAGGTACTTTTTTTAGTCTCTCGTTGTGTTCGTTCAAAGAGGTTTCGTTGTGTTGTTTGAACTTGCATAAATCTTGTGTTGATCAACTTATTATTAAAGCTAGTTGGTTTCCTTGTTATGCATTATCAGAAAAAAGCTTTAAGACAGTATTTTTTTAAGGATAGATTTCAAAACAAAATTTTGTTGGTACAATTAATGACCATTAGGAGGGAATGGGGTGAACAATAACAATAAGTACTACCCCAAAATATTTTGTGCAGCCGCCCGGCTAGCTCAGTTGGTAGCACGCAAGTCTACTGATTGAGGGGTCGTGGGTTCGATTCCCGGGCGGGGCATACTTTCGTGGAGTTTGGTCATGAAATTATTATATGACCTATAAAATGTGTTGCTACGGCGTTAAACCCAACAAAACAAACAAAATATTTTGTCTGCAAAACTTATTTTAATTCTATTTGAGGGATGTGTAGGGCTCTAGCTGGCTCACTGTCAAAGTATACTAGTTGTATTTCAATCTTATTGAAATCGGATAAAATATATGATAGAATCTCACTGATTGCAGCATGTGTTGTATGATGGTTGCAACTGCCAAAGCATATCTGCTTTGTTATAGCATGACTTTGATGTTGTCATTTGAAATATTTTGGCCTTGACTGAAATTGTACCAATTGATTCTTTAAATTATTTTGCTGTTCATAAATAGTGTAATTTTCATATAGATTATGGGCCTTCACTATGTATGGATGTGCTGCCGAATTGTCAGTATGCCGACTATCACCAATGTGTTCAGCCAAAAAATGTTCTGATATTTTCCGTTCTATAATTACTATATACGTAAAATAGCTAAAGTTCTAGTTGACAGCATGTTCTATGTATATGTAACTGGCAATTCGTAAATTTAGGCAATTTGTAAAATGCCTGAAATTTTTAGGCATTTTGTAAATTGCCTGGCCATTTTAGGCATTTTGTAAAATGACTAAAATTTCTAGGCAATTTACGAAATGCCTGAAAAATAGCTCAATATTTTACACATTGCCTAAATGTAGTTTATGGTCATGAGGTTTGAGGATATCATTCCTTTTTATCCAAATAGTATTTGAATACTCCATAGGGTAATTTCTTCCTTTGTTGACCACAAAAGGTTGTCTACTGTAATCTGAATCACATTCAGCAGCCATTGAACAAGTTATCAAAAGCGAAAAAATCATCAAATAAGAATTTTAACTTGCAAAATGTTGTATTTTTACGTTCACAGCACGTTGTAGCTCCTTCTGATTCAAAATTGTAGACTTGACATAACGTTTTGCGATTTTGTAGCAATTTAACTGTGTATTGTGTCTACTAATTCCAAGAAATAGTTATGTTATCAATGTATCATATAGCCGCGGCCGTGGTGTAGTGGTTAGCATGTCTGACTTGGAATCCGAAGATTGCGGGTTTGAAACTGGTCGCGGCAGGTCATACCCTGTACATGAGTTGTTGGCCTCGTAGTAGGGTAAGCTAGTACTGGTGATAGAAAAAGTATCCAGGAAACCTATAGTGGAAAGAGCTGGCCGTCGTGTATATGACCTATATATGTGTTGAATGGGACGTTAAAAAAATAAGACAAGATAATATATCATATAAGATTTATAATGTTCAACAGTAACAGTGTTAGGCTGAAAGGTTTTGTACCTACGTAAGAGCTTAGGACTAGGTTAATCTGCATCTGATGAAGACAGTTTCATATTTATGCTAAATAAAACTACTCTTTCTTTGAACTTATACAATTTATAAGAAAATACGGTTGATGATAATTAATTTTTTTCATCAAAACAGAACAATACATCATATAGACTGCCTGTAATATCAGAAAAGAAGTTGTTGTTAGACTTGATCGTGAACGTTTCCAATACTAGCCATTATTATTTGGATGAAAATAATGTTTAACCCTTTATATGCATCAAAATTTATATATATTTATATATCATTTCAAATATATTTCCCTGACACTTTCAGGCAATTTGTAAAAAAATCCCTTGAAATTTCAGTCAAATTGTAAAATGCCTAGATATTTTGAGGCATTTTACAAAATGCCTGACTCATTTAGGCAATTTACATAATGCCTGAATTTTTAGGCATTTTACAAATTGCCTTAATTTACAAATTGCCTGTAACATACTCATTGTTGTTAGGTGATACATTACTAATAATTGACCTTATTTATTTTTTCAGTATGAAACAAGTGTAACCTGATTATCACAACAGTTTGAAATCATCACTGTATCAATGTAAGTAAGTTATCATTTTATTTATTTTTTCTAAACAAGGTTGAAACTCCCCTATATGCATATTTGTTTGTGATTGTTTGCAATGCTCGGCTAGCTTCGTGAACCATACACTAAGTTTATTATTTAAACCCAATAAATATATACTGAGATTCGTTTGTTTGCCAAGTTCAATTATTGTTTAGTAATACTCGTAGTTTGTCTAATGCAAATTTTGACTCTATGAATTATCTCCTTTTAGTATAGCTATACAGTACTACTATAAAGGTAAAAAGCTGTGTGTAACTATTTACCAAAAAAAAGGGAACATTTTTATCCACATTTCTGTATTAATTAACAAATGTATCTGGTTGGGAATTACATTTTTTACTGTTTATGTAATAGCTTCAATAACAATCAATATTGTGCGTAAAGTTTGACCCCGGTCTGATGATTCATTACATTGACTACGAATGTAGTATTATTATGCTCGATACTGATTTGAGTATATCGTCAAAACTCAAATGTAATTATTACACAGGGATTAATTTTTATATGCCCATTTTGAGAAAATAGACGTATTATGTTATGATGATGTCTGTCTGTCTGTCCGTGGACAATTGCTTGTCCAAATGATAACTCAAGAAAGGATGTACCTAGGTTCCTCAAATTTTATGTGTGGATAGCCCTTGGGTAGAGGAGGTTCCCTTTTGATTTTGAGACCCCAGGGTCAAAGGTCAAGGTCACTGGGACTTAAAATATGAAAACCTTGTCAGTACAATAACTCAACAATGACTGTACCTAGATTCACCAAATTTTATGTAAGAGTAGCCCATGTGTCAAGGATGTTCCCTTTTGGTTTTGGGGCCCCTAGACTTTTTAACGAAAAAATTTCACTAAAAGATTGGCGAAACACGGGTAGGCGGTCGAGTGGGCGTCTGGTTTTGTTAACATATGCTTAAAAGTTTTCAATTTAGCATATATTTCTGCCATTTATTGTCACATCTTGACGAAACTTCATACAATGACATCATACTATGTGATAAACAGAATTAGAATTAGAAAGTAAACAAAACTCTATCTGGCTTTAATATAATAATAATAATAATAATAATAATAATAATAAAGACTTTATTTTAAGAGGCTACACATTTGGATAAATCCAATCTTCCATGTGGGCCTCTATCAAACATATTACACAGTATATACAATATTTACATAATGATGAATGCATATTAGACTTGAGAAAAACATGTTATATACATAAGAAAATCAAAATTAAGAGCAAAGTAACCTGAAAAAAAGGAACAATAGGCATGAGATGAGTTTAAGGTGGACAAAGAACATTTCAATCTTTTTGCATTTTCCATTTAATGTACTGCTTTTTGAATGAGCTAAGGCTGTTAGCAAGACGGATGTTTAGGGGTATTTCATTCCAAATGACTGGTCCTGAGTATGTTATAGATTTTCTAAAGAAAATGGATTATTTCCCTTTGAAATGTTTGTGTAAAATTTTTTAATCCGGCTTTAATGTGGTTTCCACATTACATTTCTTGTTGATATATAGATTGAGTTGTACACAGGTTAGTTGTCTCTTGCAGATTATAGAGTTGTCTTAACTTTGGGTCCAGTTGTCCATGGGTTGAGTTAGGTTGTGTTCATAATGGGTTGTCAATATAGAAGAGACTTATGTAAAATATTGTAAAACATGTCAAAATCAACATTTTTATGGTTTCTGCATGGATTTAAGTTTAGTTTTATGTTAGTGGAATCAATTTTCATTCTAAGAAATATTCTATAAGCAAATTGTAGTAATTGCATTAAAGAGGGAGTTACTACTGTCTTGGGTAAATTCAAAATTATAAAACAAGTGTGCGCCACATTTTGTGGCTCATAGACTTGCAAGCTGGTTTTTTACGTTGTAGTATTTAATTAAAATGTTTAAAACTGTGACTAAACAGCAAATATGACTATTTGTGAATTTGAGATTCAGTAAGCCAATAATAATGTTTCAAATGAATCTCTATGTCTGAGGTCATGTATTTTAATTCCTATTGTTAAATTTACCTTCCTAAAAAATTGATATACATTTGATGTACATATACCTGCAGTTAGAAATATTGATATTGTTTTTTTAATGTAATATTTGCTAAGAAATGTTGCTTATAACAACACAAATATGAATATGTTTTGGTTGATTTTTGCTTAGTTTATGCTAATTATATCACATATATTTTTTTCGCACATAAAGATTTTTATAAACAATTTTTTTTTCCAACACAAATATTTTTATCAAACATATTAATTTATTATCCAATCAAATATTTTTTTGTAACATACATTTTTTTGTTTAGAATATTGCAACGTTAGCCATAGGCTAACATTGTAAAATTATATCTATGGTAGATAGCTGATGCAAATATAACTTTAGTTTATATACGTCATAATTATACTATTAAATTTACAGTACCCACCAAAAGTTTGGAGACAAAAGAAAATAAGCAAATTTCTTTATTATCAAAGATTGTTTTTGGTAGAACCATTATTTTTTATATATTCAATATGGTTGGTAATGAAATGAAAACAGATTTGGTAAATGCATCATATTATATACATGTAAGATTCAGCATCTGTTATCACATACGAGGGATGATCCAAAATAACGTGGACTTTTAATACTGCTCTTACAATTTTAACAATATTTTTTAAAAACTTATATGGTTGTAAATCGGAACATTAAATGAATCAAACAAAGCAATAAAATTACAAATATTTATAATCATAAGACCGCACCATGCGTTTTCTTAACCAAGGTAACGCCGATGCGGCGCGCGCCGTAATAATCACTAAATTTGAGAAACATATTGTATTGTTTCTCAGAAAATAATGTAGCAAACAGCGCGAAACTTAAGCAACTGACCTGTTGGTGTATACATAACGTCATGTCCAAATTTGACTTCATATGATCAAGGCGTTATGGAGAAAACAACATTCATAACACGATCTCACCAACGCAACGAACGTTAAAATATTGTCACCTGACCGGATGGAAGTATGTTGCATCATAAAATTTTGTCATAATCTCATACAAAATGCCAACCAAGACGCTTAAGTTGATTGAAAACTCTAAACAAAAAATCCAGTCAGTAGAAGTTTAGCTTTTTTAGTGACACGAAAAGTTTGGGAAGGGTACAGTAAGCTTTCAAGAAAGACAGGGTTATTGAAGAAACGGAAAAAACGAAGCGACGGCAGAGAAATCAATTTGGGAAGCACTGAATACGGACCGAGGACTAACCATTCGCGATTTGGCAGATAAGCTAGAAATGGGTTACGGCACAATCAAGCGCATTTTTACAAGCAACCTGCGTATGTCAAATGTGAATCGATTTTCAAATCTATTTGCTGTTATTTGACATTGAGTACTATGCTGTGTGAGTGACGATGCCATAAATGTTACAAAGACGTCGTTGACGCGCGCCGGGTCACTGATAGTGATAGTTTTCTAATGATCATTACTTTTTACTGAGTCAGTATTTTTCTCTGATATTTTGTACGAATATGCAGGACATATTCTTATTTATGTTGATGTACTTTGTTTTCTGATTGTACCTAACAAACGTTAACTGTAGCAAAAGTCCACGTTATTTTGGATCATCCCTCGTAGTCTCCAAAACCATCATCAATGTAAGTCTTTCTATAACTTAGTTTGTAAGCTTCTCAAGTAGTCTCAACTACAAATAGTACCATAACAAAATAAATATGCTAAACTATAGAGCATTTAAAAATAAATTATTATCAATTTTTTATAACACCTATGTAGTATGCTTTTGAAATGAAAATGTCTCCAAACTTTTGGTCGGTACTGTAGATAGTAAATAAAAAAAAAATATTATTCTCACTAAAAATAGTATTCTCAAATTGAATCCTCTGGTTATTGAAAATGATGGCTCATAATAATCATAGTACTGAAAGTGCTGTTGGAAGGAATTTTGTGAACAAAGCAATTCTAATGTATACGTATACCATTCTTTCCTAAAGGAGGACTGATGAAAGTTTGTGAAAAAATGATCATTGATTTCTATGATGCAAGTTCAAGCTAAATATGATTTATGTATTTTTATTAAATAGTTCTTATTAGAAGGTTTTTTAAACACATGAACAATAAAAACAAGAATTCTTATTTATAATAACAACAAGTATGTGGTAGTGTATAAGTTGGCAGTAGTGTGTTTGTTTGCAGAAAATTGTGTGGCAGATACTAATGTGTAATAATACAAAAAAAATCTTCATACTCAGTTGAAATAATGTTTGATGGATGTAAACTAACATTAAATATCATAATTTAAAGTATTTGCTTAAATTAGATTTTTTTTTCATATCATCTTCCTTTTAAAGTATATATATTTATCTGTTGCACTATTTTCTTGGTCGCATTAACTACATGTACTTGTTTTCTATTGAGTTAAAACCGAACTTTATTAGATGTTGTTCGTTCTTTTCAATATTGGCAGACCGTTCTTATATTAGGGATTTTTTTATAGTAAATCCTTCCAATAAGTCCACAAATTTGAGTTAATGGTGGTTTAATGGTGAAATGGCTGTTAGATAATCATAGATTATGTAGTAATGACAAGTATGATATTCATTTCTTGGCTTATGATAAGATATTTTTTATCTGTCAATGAATAAGCTGATTTTTAGAAAACATATGCAAATATGACTTTGGGTAAGACATTAATTACAAATTAAAATAAATTAATACCTAGTGATGTAAGAATATTTAGCTAGCTGGGAAGCCGCCCAGCTAGCTCAACTGATCAAAGGGTCGTGCGTTGGATTCCCGGGCGGGGCATACTTTCGTGGAGCTTGGTCTTGAAATTATTTTCTACAGCCATTCTCCCTCCTAACCAATGATTTTTAATTATATAGGGCAGTTGTCAGTCACTGACGAAAGTATGTGCTTAGTTGTTGGTTAACAGCTTAATCCAGAGATTTAGCCTTTCCAGGAGAACTGAGTAGGTTGACTGACCACAGTTATATGACCTATTCAATGTGTTGCTACAGCATTAAACCCAACAAACAAACAAACAAGCTAGCAGGAAATCTTTTTTTAATAGTAAAACATGATACAAGATGAAATATATATTCAAGGAATTTAACTTTCAGTTTGTAAAAATTGTAAAAATACTACAGTACTGTTGTAGATCTATTATTTTGTATTTTATATAACATTATAAAGTCAATATATTTGGATATGTTGTATTTTAAGAAACAGAACAAATGGAACATGAAAATAATTAAATTCGTATGAAGTCATTATTCAAGACTCTAGTCATATTCATAGTATTGAACATTGCTGTCCACGCTTGATATAAGAAACTGTGAAAATATGAGATTTTCTGACTTGTGTCTAAAGATAATATATCATACAAGTCATGTGAGGTCTACATAAACATTATAATAGCCAAGGTCTTGGATGTTTTTGCTTACTTGCACATCGTTCAGTTGAATTTCAAAAATATAAAATATAGTGATTTTATATTATTATACCCCCGCTTCGAAGAAGAGGGGGGTATACTGTTTTACCCTTGTCCGTGCGTGCGTGTGTGTGTCCGTCCGTCCGTCCGTTACAAAATTTCCGTCACAGTTTTCTCAGCAACTATACCATGCAGCAGCCTGAAACTTTGCATATTGCTTCATCCTATAGTCCCATGTGGTGTAAAGCGATTTCATGCTCCTTACTCATCTACTTCCTTTTTGTCGCATATTTTTAGATTTTGGCGGGGGTATCACTAGTGAGCATTAGCTCACAGATTTACTTGTGTTTTTAAGTTATTTTCATGGAAATCTGGTATTTTTAGAAACGGGTTCAATATGATTAGGGTTATAACTAACTAAAGAGATAGAATAATTTAAATCTATAATGAGTGGCATTTTATATTAAAATTACATTTTGGGGTTTAAATAAATACTTTATCAACATTATGTTAAATTCTTTTAAATCTTTGATTGTAATTCATATATTCTTAGTCATATTTCCATATCGATAATCATATTCATTATGTAACCAACACTGTCCAAATATGACCTCGGCAAGAATGAAATTCCTTTCTTTAAAAAAATAATTATTTCATAAAGAGTAGATATAAGATATATATAAATATTTTTTTCTAGTTATTAAGACATAAAATATGAAATGATATTCATGGATATACTGTTAATTTTAGAAGACTGAGCAAATATGAATTAGGGCATTTTCATACACAGAGGCTATCAGAATTCTCAATACTTAGTTTGACTTAAGGTTGATACTGTAAAATATAATACATATATGTTAAGCCACATTTTTATTTTACTTTGAAACAGTTTCTATTACACCTGGGTTGATAGCGCAGTTGGTAGCGCGCCGGGATTTGGATACTCATGCCCGAGGGGGTGCGGGTTTGAATCCCACCTGGGGAGGTTATACCCTTCCATGAAAATTTGACAATAATGTCGATTTTCCTCCATTGGTTAGATAATATGGAGAAGTTTCCGGCCTTGTGGATGGGTAGGTGAGTACTCGTTATAGACAATGGTCCAGGAAAGTCAGGTTATGTGCGCTGGACGCCATGAAATGACCTAAATTGTGTTGATACAGCGTTAACTCCAATAAATAAATAAATTTCTATTACAAAGATACTTCTGAATTAGATAATTACAGTCAAAACTATCAAATTGTTGTTTTATCTTTCACTGCTGCAAAAAAGTCATATTTATTTTGCATAGAGAAAGTCATTTTCGTTATGTAGAAGAACGCTGCACAAATCTATTGTAGAAACTGAGAGATAATGAGATTTTTTTTACTTAAATTTCTTAACTTGTAATACAGTCTAACCTGTGAACAAAGGAAAGTCATGGGAAAATCCAAAAGTGTCCTTTGTGGACAGGTGTCTTCTATGGACAGGTTCTGATGAACATGCCTCATAAAATGTAGAAATTGCTTCCCGGTCATAAGCCAGTACTGTTTGTAGTTATTAATCAGCTGTGCAATTGTCTCCCATTTATACCTAATCAACTAATCTAATTAATCAAACCTTTGTTATGATGACAAAATAAGTGTGCTCTTTTGACATTTTGACGAACTCTTTAAGACTGTATAGTGAATATCAGGACTCTAAGTTCGACCAAAATTTCAAGGGGAAGTCAAATCTTTTAGAGCTCAAACAAGCATGGTTACTGATTGAATATTCTAGCACATGTACATTTTTTAATAATAAAAAATTCAACTTGAACATATATTAAATGAATCAACATATTCATACTAGTAATTAAGGCCATTCATATTTTCTTGGGTATTTTTTTACACAATTATCTTTAAAAAGTTTGAAGTCATAATATTTTGTTGAAACGACAAGCATACTTAGCATTGTTTGAAAAATAATAGTCATATTCTCTCTCAGAATCTCATATTCACGAATAGGAGTCACATATGTGCTGTTAAGTCACACCCCTCAATTAGTTGTGTGTCTTGTTTCTAAGTTTTAAGCAGTTGTTTGTAGGAATGTTTTATACATCAACCTTTGGTCAAATGAAGTTAAATATGTTTTGGAATTCATTTATTATAAAATGTTTTAACAGAACCCTAAAAACAATGTAAGGTCACAACAAGTTGATCATGTGTTCTAGGGATTTTTCTGAAAAAAAATGGGGCGAGCGAGCGAAGAAAAAAAATTAAAAAAGTCTTCATTCACTTGTTTTATACAGCGGTTTGACCAAATTTTTATGAGCGAGTGAGGAAATAAAAATATTTTTTTTTTTAAAAATCCATCAAAATTAAGGTGCGAGCGAATCCATAGAACATATGATCAATTTGTTGTGGCCTAAAAATCACAATATGAAATAATCAAAGGGAAACTACTCTTACATACCTGAGTCTTGTTATGATTTGAAATGTTGTACTTTTTCCTTCAAAATAAAGTCAGCATTACCATTCTTTGGAACCTTTTGAATTTATAATCTTAAAAGACTTATGTGTATCTTTGATGTTTTAGGTACTACAGTGACATAGACAAACAAGTTTTTTCCAAATTGATTATAAAACCATGTTTGATGCTGAACTGTCTTTGATAGTATGGTTGCCATAGAATAATAGCTGATGTACTACTGTCACTTATGTGTTGGACAACTTAGTCTATGGAATCTCCTTCAGGTATAAACCATGTTTATTGTGTATTATTATTCCTCTTAAAACCCATGGTGAGTCATTGGCTCATTGTTAAAATTTTGGACCCAACAGGCAAACTCCTCACAGTGAATGCGTCATGCTTTGCTACTTCATCACTGCCAACACGAAAATCACATGATGCTAGTAATACCATCTATTCATAGAATGCCCAAACTTCTCATAGTGCTTACGTCAAGCTTGTTATTTTTACAAATTATTGATCACACTTTTTTATCTTTATGTACTTTGAACATCATAATTTACTACAAAGAGACTCAATTTGTAGAAAAAATTGATGTGTAACAGAAAAGATCAACAAAAAATATTCGGCTCTCTGAGGGACAAATTTACTTGTGGTGGCAGTGGTTATTAATTTAATAAAGGGAAATAACCGCTGCGAGGAGTTTGCCCAACAGGCTGTAAGCTTGCCCATCCCTAAACAATCATGCAAGATTGTTGAAATGGTACCGTGTAAAATGCCTAGTGCTTGTGCTATTACTTCCTCTATCTAAGTATACCAGGTTCCTGACTTTATGTCATAGGCTGGTTATTTATTAACTTGACCTCACACCTTATAAGTTGTCATTGTATATTATGTGACTATACACCTTGCGTTACATACATGTATAAAAGGTTTTAATTGGTTACAAACCACATAAATTCATTAACCACTTCAAACAGCATAGTATAAGGATGTATACAGTGCACTGCCAATCTATGTTTGGAGACAAAGAAAATTTACTAAAATTCTTAAATTGTCAATGCTTGTATGTGTAGGACCACTGTTAATAATATATTTAGTATGATTGGTGATGAAAACAAATAACCCAGGTCGATAGCGCAGTTGGTAGTGAGTACTGGTTATAGACAATGGTCCAGGAAAGCTAGGTTAGGTGCGCTGGATGCCGTAAAATGACCTAAAATTGTGTTGCCAGGGCGCTAACTCCAATAAATAAATAATAACAAATATTTTGAATGATCACATTTATAAGATTTGGTAGTTGACATTCAAAAACCTCCAAAACCATGTTCGTGGTAATTCTTTCCCATAGCATGCTTTAAAACAACATAGATAGTCTCAACTATTAAAGAAAGAACCAACTTAGAAAAAAAGAGCAAAACAGATTTACAATGCACATGGTTTCAGAGGCTTTGGGATGTGAGATGCTGAATTTCATAAACATGATGAATTCACAGGGGTGGATCCAGGATTTTTTTATTTTTTTTTGGGGGGGGGGTCTGAACTTTTGAACCTAAACCACATTAAAGGTCTATCATTGCAGTCCTAATTATGACTGTGTTTTGTATTGAGGGCTGAACAAAACACTATTGTAACTCCCTTTATTTTCAAATGGAGTTACAATAGGGTTGGGCCAATCTGATTTTTTTTCTAAATAGTATTTTTTCTATTGCCATTTAGTGCATTGAGAACAAATTCGGTAAAAATTTCAAAAATATTTTTTGATTTCGGTTGGAACAGTCCATTTTTTTCAAAATGGCCGACAAAAAAGGATAAAAAAATGACATATGTCATTATAGTAGTAAAATTCTTCAAACAGAGTGTAGATTTATATGCATTTATTGATTTTACAAATACAAAGGGCATATTTGAAACATATTTTAGTGCTTTTTATTTAGTTCAGATGTGTCATTTAACTTTACTGGTTGCGACATGTGTGAAAAGAAGCCATTTTTTCACCATTACACGCAAGGGCTATTTCAAGATGCTCTAGTTTAATTACTAATATTCATACAGATATGCAACTTGGCCAAGTTATTACCTGGGTGAATGTCTTTCAGAAAAAACAAGTTGAGTCCCAATCCCCATTACCATGGCAATGCTGGGGTGGAGCAAAAACGGCAAAAAATGCAACAGTCTAAAATGATGCTACTGTTTACCGGACTTGTCCTGAACAGTGTAACATAAAATCACTGTTAACTAAACATTTCCCTAAGGTGTTGAAACATTACCTTTAAAGAGATCCATTATTTTAAGCAGTAGTGCTTAAACACATTCAAAGTAGGTGATAATTTGACACTATCTGGCAGCTTACTCCACAGCATGGGGCACACTGTACTAAAACTTCTGTCACTTTAAAAGTTTGTTTTTTTATTTAGTAGGACCACACAATTCAGGTCTTTGGATTTTGCAGATCTAAGACCAGATCTCCTTAGTACAGGCTTTTGAAGAATTTCAATTGGATATGCAGGTGCGATTCCAGTAAAACAGTTGTACATGAAAATACATATTTTAAAGTTGATTCTAGCTTTGACTGATAGTCCGTGCAGTGAGTACAGAGTTTCTTTTGAACTGTCTGATTTTTAAGAAAAAGATAGGACTAGTGTTTCTGTTGCATCTTTATCCAAATATTTTATTATAATTATGATACGTAAATAAGGGAACATGGCAGTTCTACTTTTTGTTTTGACATAATTTTGGAAGTCGCAAGTTTCACCCAGAAAGGCCCCTAAAGAGCGAATAGTCTTTACAGATTTTATAGTTACAACAGCAATAATGATTGACTGGGTTAAACATTTTTTCAACTGTGCTTTGCTTCCAAACATGAAAAACTCAATCTTTGAGTTGTTCATTTTTAATTTATTTTCATTCATCCATGAATTTATCATTATAACACACTCCTCTAGATCAAAAATGGCATTTGCTTCTTCATTCTAATTGTTCAGAACAGAATCTTTTATTGGCAGTGTTGTCATCTGCAAAACCATGTACTGATATATCAGATGGAATGACATCAAATAAGGTTCCTGCATGAGTAAGATAAAACCACGGACCCTGACAACTACCTTGTAGAACACTGCAATCTAATGGACGAACAGTTGATAAACTAGTATTAACATTGATCGACATGCACGTGGACGAAGACATGAGTCAATTCAGTGAAATGTACTACTACCTATGCCATGTTAATTATTAAGTACTTCCAATAAAATCTCATGATCATCAGTGTCAAATGCAGCAGTCAGATCAATAGGTTTAAATGCTGTTACTTCAAGTTTCTCTACACCACCCAGTATGTCATTAACTAATTTAAGAAGACTCACATTCATGAGTGAAAAGGTCTACATGCAGATACATATTTGGGTAGAAGATTATTTTAATCAACATGAGAATTCAATCTATTCAAAGCGTCCTTTTCAATTACTTTAGATACGAAGGACAGATAGCTAGTCAGTCTATAGTCAGCATATCCCACATCCAGACCCACCATCTTGCAAGGAGGCTTAACAATTGCCTTTTTTCAATTGTATGGAAATACACAATGTTTCATTAATATATTCATTAAATGAGTAATCAGAAGAAATAATTCTTGTAGATAACATTTAAGCTATTTTGATGGCAATATGTGTAGCTCAGATGATTTGGCATTTAAAGCACATATAAGATCTCTGACCTCTTCCGTTCACTACGGTAAAATCCTTAAAATGGTCAAGACAAGGTACATCCTTGGGGTGATTAAGTTGGAAACTGCAGCAAGGATTCTCTAATTTTTTAAATGTTTAAGAAAAAGTCAGCAAAATTCTCTACTTGTTTTCGGTAAAAATGGTGATTTTCTAGTATTTTGGGAGATATTTTAATTAACCCTTAACCGCTCAATCCCGCATTTTTACGTGTCTAGATCCCCCCTCCAAAATGGCTGCCACAGCCTTGAAAATGGTGTTTTTAACTGGAATAAGTTAATTTGTCTTAAGGATAGTTGTCCCCAAAAAATGAGCTTTTTTTCACGTACATCCCCCACAAAAATATGTCTCAGGGGGGTTCTGAAAAGGGGATGTGCCCCCTTTGTTGCTGGGGTTTAAAGGGGGCATAGCCCCCATCATCGCCAGGAAAAAAATCGGGGTCATTGAGTGCAGAGAAAGGACGCCAAATGCTAATAAGAAAACATGTTTTCAGTATCTGAAAAGACCTGGCACTTTAGACCTCAATTTTGGAAAATATTACCATTTGAAGTGCAAATGTGGGGTGGAAAAAGAGCGAAAATTGCATTTTTTGCCGTTTTTGCTCTGACCCAGTGTTGCCATGGTAACGGGGATCATGGCTCAACTTGGTTTTTCTGAAAGACATTTACCCAGGTAATAACTTGGCCAAGTTACATATCTGTATGAATATTAGTAATGAAACTAGAGCATCTTGAAATAGCCCTATGCGCGTAATGGTGAAAAAATGACTACTTTTCACACATGTTGCAACCAGTAAAGGGTTAAATGACACATCTGAACTAAATAAAAAGCACTAAAATGTTTCAAATATGCCCTTTGTATTTGTAAAATCAATTAATGCATATAAATCTATATTCTGTTTGAAGAATTTTACTATTATATTGACATGTGTCATTTTTTTCTTCTTTTTTGGCAGCCATTTTGAAAAAAGTGGACTGTTCCAACCGAAATACTTATTTTGAATTCCTGATCTTACCATATTTAATCAATATGAAACTATTGGCAATAGAAAAAATACTATTTACAATGATTTTTAAAAAAAAGTATATATTGGCCAACCCCTAGTTACAATAGTGTTTTGTTCAGCCCTGTGTATTGTGAACACTCAAGTGAAAATGCAGGCATTTCAAATTTTGCACATTGTCTTTTTGACTGTATGGCTATTACAGGGTATATACAGGGCTTGAATTTTAGCTTGCATACTTGCTAAATACACGCGGATTTTGAAAATTATGAGTAACTTTTATCTAAACTCACAAATTTTGGCGAGTTGATATCTTGGCAGAAATATTATGGTCTGAACTAATTTGGATAAAATCAGCATTGGAACTGCCAGACAAATAGATAGTGCGATCTTCTGCTCTACTTGCCTGTATAGCTATATTTCACAATGAGTGTCGGAAAAATACTATTCGCCGAGGTTAAAAGTTTGCAAGTTTTTTATTACTAAATGAGTAAGGAGAATTTAAAATCTGACATTGTTTCTGGAGTATAAAACTTAGCAAAAAAGTGAGTGCTTTTTTAATCTTGCGAGTTAAAAAACATCAACTTGCATAAATTTGCTTGTGCTATTTTTGTTAAATTTGAGCCCTGGTAGTCATGTAATTAGAAAGATTCAAATAATAATAATAATTATAATAATAACGACTTTATTTATTGTGGATAACATATTTGGTGTAAACTAATTTTCAATATGGTCCACGCAGATATTTACAATGTACATACATAATAACAATAACAAAGAGAAACAAATTTTGGTGAATAATATACGTTCTGAAATTAACAAGCAAATTAAGAGTTTAAATATATAAACATACAAGAAAGGTTATTTAGTGTCATATCAGGAGAAATTTCATGAAATATGTGCATTTATAAAAGTTCTTACTTGAAAATTGATATAAACCAATGTGGTGCACAAGTTTAGCATGGAGTAAAATTTACAGTAGGGGTGTAACGGTTAACCGATATACCGGTTAATATTGCAATACGACTTCTTACGGTTTTTAACCGGTTCTTTTTTCTCTTAACCTGTTTTTCTAGTTATGTTCCATACTGATTGTTTTTATCAGAGTCTGAAATTTAAATGTTTGAATCAGTGTTAAAATGTGTTCAGAAACTTGAAATATTTTTCGTAAACTGAGAGAATAAATATCTTTTTTTCTAACTTATAAACAAACAAATAGTGGATGATGTGTCTATATACTCTGTATTTGTGCATATAAAAGTGGTTTCTTGGTTTACTGTGATTTTAAAGCCACAGATATGTGACAACTAAGGCATTTATCACTTCTATAGATGTTTTATATACATGTACATCATTGTATTTTAGGTACTACAGTGGAACACACAGCAAGCTTTCACATAATTTATTATACTAGCATAAATGGTTGCTATGACGTCCTGTATAGTATGGTTACAATGGAACATAACTTTGTTGATGTGTTACTGGTTTATGTTGTGGACAATTTAATTGTTGAAATCTCTACTTAAGTACATTCAGGTATTAACCATTATTTTGTGTTTTAATTATGCAGGCTTTTTTATAGAGGTTCTTAAGTAAATTTATCATAATTGAAATTTGTGATTTCTATGAGTTTTACAAAAGATACTTACCGGTAAATGAACTCCTTGAAGTGTCAATTGTGCAGACTTATAACAATAATCATAAATCATCTGATTTTGAAATGAAAAATGTATGTTTTATACAGTAGTCTTGGTAAGCCCCTTAAAATCTATTGTATGATCATAAAGAATGAAGGAATAAGTTGATAACTGAACAAAACAGAACATTTATTTTGTTTTGTCACAGTTTACACAGTCAAACATGTGAAATAAAGAGTAAGGAATTCAACGTGGCATTAAATTTTTGAGCCTATGTGTTGACTCAGACTTCGTGCTCAAAACATCTTCAAATCCTTTCGGAAATCAGATTAACTTTCGGTTGGCAAACCATAAATAAGTAAATGATTATCAATCATTTGTATTACTTCATAAAAAGTATTTTACTCATTTTCTTTGTGGTTCCGTCATTTGGATGCATGACAAACAAATAATTCTTTTGGAGTTTATGTGGATTTATCTGTGAGTTATAGACGTTTGCCCATTTGAGTGCAAAGACCTTAGTTTAGTGATGACCATTCTTAAGCTAAAAAGGACTTGTAAATAATAACAAAACATCATGGCTGCTGCATTAGTTACTAGGGTGGTGGATCAAGGAGCATATGACGATTCATGTAGAACAATTTACGAATCGAACCACAAAACATCGGTTAATGAAAAAGCTTACAGGAATCCATATATACAACACTTATATGTATGAATAGAAATATAAATTAATATAACAAAAATAAGTGAAGAATTACATAAGCTTTTATTGCATTTTTATACGCCTGTTTTGAAAAAACGGTCGTATTATGTTATGATGTTGTCCGTCTGTCCGTCTGTCTGTCCGTCCGTCCGTCCGTCTGTCCGTCCGTCTGTCCGTCAGTGGACAATTGCTTGTCCGGATGATAACTCAAGAAAGGATATAGCTAGGTTCCTAAAATTTTATGTGTGGATAGCCCTTGGGTGGAGGAGATTCCCTATTGATTTTGAGACCCCAGGGTTAAAGGTCAAGGTCACTGGGACTTAAAATAGGTAAAACTTGTCCGGACAATAACTGAACCACCAATGTACCTAAGTTCACCAAATTTAATGTAAGAGTAGCCCATGTGTCAAAGATGTTCCCTATTGGTTTTGGGGCCCCTGCATGAAAGGTCAAGGTCACAGTGGCATCATATGGGGAAAAAACTTGTCCTGACAATAACTTAACAACCAATCTACCTAGGTTCACCAAATTTTATGTGAGAGAAGCCCATGTATTAAGGATGTTCCCAATCGGTTTTGGGGCCCCTGGATCAAAGGTCAAGGTCACTGGGACATCTAATTGAAAAACCTTGTCCGGACCATAACTCAACAATGCCTGTACCTAGGTTCACAAAATTTTATGTAAGAGTAGCCCATGTGTCAAAGATGTGCCCTATAGGTTTATGGGGCCCTAGGTTCAAAGGTCAAGGTCACAGGGGCATTATATGGAAAAACTTTGTCCAGACAATAACTGAAACACCAATGTACCTAGGTTCACCAAATTTTATGTAAGAGTACCCCATGTGTCAAGAATATGCCCTATTGATTTTGGGGCCCCTAGGTCAAAGTTCAAGGTCACAGTGGCATCATATTGAAAAACGTCCGGGTAATAACTCAACAATGACTGTTCCTAGGTTCACCAAATTTCATTTGAGAGTAGCCCATGTGTCAAGGATGTACCTTATCAGTTTTGGGAAAACAGGGTTAAGTTTAAATCTTAAACCAGAAGATATCAAATTACCAAGCTGTGACTTCAAATGTTCTATAAATATGTCTAAAAGTCAAAACGGCAAACAATGAAACACTAGTCCAGACAATAACTGAACCACCAATGTACCTAGGTTCTCCAAATTTTATGTGAGGGTAGCCCTTGGGTAAAGGTTATGCCCTATTGGTTTTGGGGCTCCTGCGTCAAAGGTCAAGGTCACAGGGGCATCATATTGAAAAACCTTGTTTGGACAATAACTCATCAACTACTGTACCTAGATCACCAAATTTTATGTTTCAATACTCTTTGGGTCAAGGGCGAGAACTTTTGGTTCTGAGGCCCCAGGGTCAAGGTCACTGGAAGTTTGTATGGGAAAACTTTGTGTCAGTGATAAATCAACCATGGCTGTACCTAGGTTCTCAAAATCTTTGCTTTGGATAGCCCTCCTGTTAAGAATGGGACCTATTCTGAGATCCTGGGGTCATTGGTCAAGGTCACAGGGACTTTATATGAGATAGAACACAGCATGGACTGCACACGGGCGTATAATGCCCCGCACAGCGGAGCTCTTGGTAACATAACCGTCTGCAGCGTCATGATAGAGATTCAAAGGAGGGGTTTCCCGTGTGCTGAAAATGCGCAGTGCCCAAAACACATTTATGTTTTCATGCATAGTGTATCTCATTTTCGATGGTAATTTAGCTGAAAAGTGTTTCCATTTTTTGTAACAATAGATTGCGATCCGACAATTTTTGGAAGTGCCGAATATTTGTACTCGGTTTTCTAGTTGAGTTGCAAATATCCGATTACTTAGATACTCGCAGCAGCCTTATTTGTTACTATGTTTGATGAAAGAAAAAACTGATAGAACCATTGTTAGTGACTCAACTTGGTCTGAGATATCTCAAGTGTTTTAAAGATTTTATCTAACAATATTGTTTAAACTTAAAGAGTTATTTTGCTAAACTGTGCCACTTAAAGGTACGTATATGTCTATAACTCACTGGTTAAATCACATAAATTCAAAAATATAATTATTTATTGTTGATGCATTTAAACACAGACACATTTTAAGAATAAATGTTTGTTTGTTTGTTTTCTATTTGTCCAGTTTTACGCTGTAGCAACACATTGTATAGGCCATATAACAGTGATCAGTCAACCTACTCACTTCACCTGGAAAGGCTAAATCTCTAACTACTAGGCACATACTTTGTTCAGTGACTGACAACTGTCCTACATAATTAAAATCATTGGTAGGCAGGAGAATGGCCATTAATATATTTTCATTACCAAGCTTCACGAAAGTATGCCCCAGCCAGGAATTGAACCTTGAACCCCTCGATCAGTAGACTAGTGTTCTACCAAATGTTTGTAATTTAATACAAATATATTGTGTTTGATCTTTGTATCCTTACTTATAATTGCCCAACCGAAAAGTAGTGATTGTTAATTCTTCATGTTTTCTAAGTTGCTTATAAGTACAACTATATAAAACTAAAATATTTTTGATTTTAGAATTAGATAATTTAGGTAAATTCTAACTAAAATATTGATTAAGATCTGCATTATTGATTTGATCAAATAATAAGAACATATAAACAGATTCTCATATTGGCACACATTAATGTGAATCATGTTTTGTTTGTGAAACACTTACAAAAATCTTCTTAAGAATCTTTGTGAAAAGAGCGTAAGAACAAATGTGTGCAGTTTGAACTATTGTGACCAGGGCTCGAATTTAAACTCGCATACTCGCAAAATGCGAGTGGATTTTTAAAATTGCGAGTGACTTTTATTTTAAATCGCAAATTTTCGCGAGTTGAAATCACTGCAAAATATAACTGTATAAACTAATGAGGCTAATATCAGCATTGAAAATACCAGATAGGTCGATGGTATAATACAATTAAATATGCACTGTAAAACAAGTTTAATATTCTTTGCCTATCCCACAATAACTCAATTGTCTATATTGCATATACAAATAGTCTCTATGTATGCTACTAAAATATATTGAAAAAGGCGAGTGATGTTTTCATTTTGCGAGTTAAAATAAAATCAACTTGCAACAATTTGCAAGTCCAAGTTTTTGTAAAATTCGAGCCCTGATTGTGACAGTCTTAGTCTGTACCACTTGACCTGCCAGTATCTTCATTTTTTGTCTGCAAAATGCCAGTGCTTACGCTTAGCATGCATAACCATATAGGTTGCAAAAAATAACTTGAGACAAAACACAACATGGAGCATATTTGTTAACTATGGTGTAAGATCAATTATTATTTCACTGAGAGAGCTCTAAAAAGCATATTTTTACTAGTAACATAGCAGCATGTAAAAATACTGCATTCTGAGTTGATGAATTGAAATTAAAAAGATTTTGCACCCAAGTTGACTAGATATTCTGTTTCTCATGATTAGATCTGTGTATTGTTGGACATATTTTACACAAATTATAACATCATTACATGACATAATTTCATCTCCTATATGATTATATAGTCTTCTCTGTCAGTTCTACATATCTTTAGTGAGTTAAATTATATGTGACATTTAATTGTCTCTTTTAAGTGGGTATTGATTTTGTTTAGAACAGAAGTTGTTAGCTATTGTTCAACAGAATTGACCTGAGCTTGAACTACCTAATTATAATAATTACACACTTCACTTACATTAAATCGTGAGTTTCCGTATGTGTGTATACGGTAATACACGTGTTTATAACAACGATGTGACTATTAATCAATTTATTAAAAGTGGCATGTTATTGTACGTTGAATTTTTGACACATTAGTTTTTGGGGAAACAAGTATGTCAGTAATATTATGGCACAATTTCAAAGTATTTATTCTTATGAAAACAATATTAATTGTTCAGTACCTGTATTTTGCCGAAAGCTTCTGCTAAAACGCGATTTACAAATGAAGACAAAAATAGACTGTAAATACTGAGTTTAATATATTCTTGCATAAAGGTCAAGCTCAGGTTAATTCTGTTGCACTATACCAAGACCAAGATATGTTCTAAGTACAATACTGGTTAACTGCTTGGGTCTAGAGATCTGAGCCTCTCCAGGCATTGTCATGTAAGGTGACTATCTGCAATAAGGGAACCCAGGTCTATAGCGCAGTTGGTAGCGCGTCGGGATTTGGATACTAGTGCCCGAGGGGGTGCGGGTTCAAATCCCACCCGGGGAGGTTATACCCTTCCATGAAAATTTGACAATAATGTCGATTTTCCTCCATTGATTAGATAATATTGTAGCGCTCTGGCTGTGGAACTTCACGTGGTTCACTGGGTGGTACTCTGGGTGGTTCACTGGGTGGTTCACTGGGTGGTTCACAAATTTTACTAATGATAATCAACAAACGACTTTTTGTTTCGAATGTTATGATTTTTATTGCATACAGAAAATGAATATAGATCTAGCAACAATTTAATTTTATGATACAAAGAAATAATTTGTGCTAAAGGTAAAACAGCTTAATTTAACAAATAATCCCCTTTTGTTCCGGTTTAACAAGACTATTAAACTGTTATCAATGACTGAGATCAGAAGTTATCCATACATGAAAAATTACTGATATGGTACCTTTAAAATAACTAAAATATTATAAAATGTAAAAAAACATTACTTAATATTTATGAATAAAGCCTACTAAAAGTAACAATATCAATAAGTTCTAAAACCTAACCATTTAGAATGAAATTTCAAAAGATCTTAAGTTTAAATTTTAACGTGTCAGCCAGGCAGCCAAAATGAATGTGAACTTTGCTCAAAGGTTCTCTGGCCTATTTATACTCACGGACATTCTCACAGCCACCCATGTGAGAATGTAAATTTACAGAAGTAATGGTGCTCACACCTAACAGTAGGGTACGTCCGAGGACAACTGTGAAAATTTATCAGACGTATGAATTAGCGAGGCAGATTGAAAATAAAGATGCTTCATTTTGGTAATAGTCAAATTACGCAAAAATCAATGTATTGAAATATAATTCGTAATTAAATTACTTTTCCAACGTTTATTTGGAATGTTTTTATGCATTTCGGCAATTATTCTCCTTTGGCGTCGAAATAACACGTGACCGGATCCGCGCATGCGTGAATTACGTAAATAAACCGGAAATTCATAGTTCGACGAAATCAGATCCTCGTCGAAAACAGAACTTTTGTTTACTATTTACTACACAGATCACGTGATAAATGAAACATGTGGTATACTGCACAACTATTTAAACGTGACTAAGTTTCATCGGTTCCTTATGCTCAATGGGTCAGATGCCTTAGACAAAAAGTGTATTTATTGCACCAATTTCACCTCAACAAACATTCACTAGAAACCGTATTTGTATATATTTAATTGAGGCAAATGTATCAGGTGTATTAGGCTGGTCCATTTATTATTTTTCACAAGAATGAAAGTGCTACGAAGGGGTTATAACTTTTTGTGCCATGAGTGCAATAGTTGTTTGTCTTCGACTCTTCAAATAAAATTACCGTGAAATTTCACGAGATATACGGTTGTTTAAATGATTGAAATTTGTCAAAAACTGCTTAAACTCCCGAATAAATGTTAAGTTAAACGTTTAGTCCACCGATGATAGCTTGTCGCGTTTTTAATTTTGTGCAGTGTGACTTTTTAGACAAAGGACTACAGTTCGGCGAAATCAGATGACGCAATGCCGAACTAACGATTTTCAAGGGAAGTTACTCTTATGTAATAAATGACGCCATAAACGGAGGGAATTAATGTTTACGTTGTTTGTTGGGCTAATTATTACTTGATCAAAGGATTAACAAGTAAATCAATTTGATATTTTGTTTCATTTATTCATATTGGCCGACTTTTCCTTACATCGTCGAAAACCGATGCCACGGGGATATACTAAGTCCGTACTGTTCGGTATAGAGCCGGATTGTTACATTATGGAGGAGTTTCTGGCCTTGTGGAAGGGTAGGTGAGTACTGGTTATAGACTATGGTCCAGGAAAGCTAGGTTAGGTGCGCTGGACGCCGTGAAATGACCTAAATTGTGTTGATACGGCGTAACTCTAATAAATAAATAAACTATCTGCAATAAATATGCCAAAAGAATTTCCCAAAGGTAGGGTATTAAAAGGTCATTTTACTTTCATGCTTTATGGTAAAATGTGGTATTATTTGATGAAAATATTTAATGAAAGTATGAATTTTATATTTCATCGTCAAAGACACCATTTTAAAAGATAAATGATGCCATCTTGGAAAAGAAATGATGTCACGTTTTAATCTGTGTAAAATACCTCTAACAAAACATGAAACTTAGCAAAGAATGAAACAGAACATTCATCCACTCTGGTGTAAGATTTTTTATTTCAACTTGTGAACTCAGAAAACCGAGTTCATTTGTGGCAATGCTACTTGTACTTGTGAAAATATGTTTTCTGAGCTCCCTCGGTGCTATAAAAATTGATTTTACTCCAAAGCATTCGGAACTACCTCGGCGATCTTCTACACAGATAAACCTCGGATATCATAAGCTGAAAAAGTAGATCTAAAGGAATTTGGTTTCTGTGGTAATATAGTCCGAACTACACAGAAATACGACGTGTGAAACATTGTACTGATGAAATGATCTGATAGAGCTTGTAACAATGTTATTATTGAATGTTGAAATAAAGGTTACAGTTGCCGGACCTAATAACCTAGTTGTATTCCTACTACGTCTGATTTCCAAGGTATATCTTCGTAGATGATCACCGAGGCTGTTCCGAATGACTCCAAAGTTGACAAATATCCTGTATATTTTAGCATAACCTGCTCTTTGTCGTTGTTCTCCATCCGATAGGATTAAAACACTATCTAAAACTTTCTTCTTGCATAACTTATTTATTTTAATTCTGACAAGCTCTCACAATCTATGTCTAGATTAGCTGGCCCTTGTTGTATTATAATATTTGTTGATTGGTCAGCACAAAGGTCATTTGAATGTGACCCCATGTGTACTGTTTAGAGATCCTATGATAGGGGTCTGCATGTACAGTACCCACCAAAAGTTTAGAGACAAAAGAAATTCAATAAAAAAATCAGTTTTATCAATTGGTTTCAGTGGAACCATTATTTTAACTATATTTAAAATAGTTGATGATTAAATGAAAACAAATTTCTTGAATGCATCACATTTATAGGATTCAGCATCTGATATCCAAAAACCTCTAAAACCAATTCAATGTAATTCTTTTCTATAACATAAATTTTGTCTCAACTACAAAAAGTACCATCACAAAAAATTAGTAAAACTAGAAAGCGTTTCAAATAAATGGTATTCCAAGTTTTGATAAAAGCTATGTAGTAGGCTTACAAAGTGAAAATGGCTCTAAAACTTTTGGTGGGTACTGTATTATATCTGTTTAAGGAGATAATTATACCCATTGTGTCATTTACTATTACGTTTTATTTGAACTTTTCAGGAAATTTTACCTGTGATTCTAATGGTTGTTGGTGAAGATAATATTATAATTATTATTTGATATGATGATGGTGAATGACTTGTAGACAGTACTGTAACTCAGATATATCATGGTAGGTGGACATTTATTGTATGAAGTCTCTCTCAATAGACTATTTCAGGAAATCAAATATTTGGGTTTTCCCATGCAGTACAAACAAACTTTCACCTTCACAATGAAAACATGTGTACAAAGAACAATTGAATTTAATCCGTATTCTGTGCTTTTCAGCAATAATGTGTTATAAACTTATTTACATGTGCATGGTGGAAAAACCCAACAATTTGAGTTCAGAATTAGGTCTATTTCAGTCATCACTTTAAATTTCTATTGATCCTGTGAGTTTTGATTGTTTGGTTCAAATCCTCTGTGTAAAAACTGAATCAAGTTGTAAAGTAGGTCTTGAGCAAACATATTTGAGAAGTTATTTCTGCCACACACAGGCTAATGTAGGCATTTTTGGACAAAGAAATGTATAATAGCTATATTTGCACTATTTGAATCTCTCTTTTTTTTTGACTTTGGTAAGAATTTGCAGAAAAACAAGTGTTTGTTTGTGTTTGTGACTTGCCAAACTCCCCGCAGCAGTTATTTCCCTTGATTAAATCAATAACCACTAGGGATTCAACAATGGTCTTTTATAATTGATAATCAATCATTTCATTAGATGTGGGAGACAATTGATTATGAAGATTAAACTCGATTATCGCTAATATTAGTTATTAATTTTTTTGACAATAAGACTATCAAGTTTTAATATATTAATATTACTAGAGAATAGATATTTCATGGGAATAAAACTTATCATTTAAAACATGATGATTAATAATAATAATAATAATAATAATGATAATACATTTTTTTAATTTATTTATTATTTTTTATATTTTTGTATTTTTTACTACACCATACTTTGTTATAATTATAAATCATTGAGATCATTGTTGATATTTTTGGTTGACGACATGGAATTCGCCATTACTGGACAATATATAGTCCTTTTCTATACTGTATAGGAACTGAAAATGTCTGATTATTTCAAATGATAGATTATTATTTTTGAAACCAAAAAAAACACTGCCACTACGAGTAAATTTGTCCCTCAGAGAGCTGAATATTTTTTTTCATCTTTTCTGTTACAATTTAATATTTTCTATAAATTGAGTCTTCTTGCATTAAATTATAATGTTCAAAGTACATAAAAATAAAAAATAGTTTTAATTAATAATTTGTCAAAATAGCAAAGCGTGACAAAGCACTGTTAGGAGTTTGGGCATTCTATAAATATATGGTATTACTAGCGTCACATGATTTACATGTTGGCAGTGGCTAAGTAGCAAAGCATGATGTAAGCACTGTGAGGAGTTTGATGACTTACCAGGTATAAATCAATTATGTAAACATGGTGTGTTACTGTACTTTTACTTTTGGATTTGTCTTTTTATGAGAGAAACCAATAAGTCCAAAATATTAAGGTACAGTTTTAAAGTATTTCATTCTTATGAAAGTAAATTTAATTGATCTGTAATATACATTGCTATAAATCAAATAATTTATGAAAACATGTTTTTAAATCTATGATCAGGGCGGATCCAGAATTTTTTCCTGGGGGGGGTCAAGACTTTTTCTAGGGGAGGGGGGGGTCCAAACTTTTTCTAGGGGGGGGGGGGGTTTCAACCACAACCACATTATACACTTTTAGCCGAATTATGCAATATATTAATTATTAAACTACATAACCATTAAATCTGTGTTAAGCACCGAGAAAATTTGCTTCATGCTACTTAAAAATGACCTACAGTCAAGAAATACACTAATGGACAGGTACATTTTTGAAATTTCAGGGGTGGTCATGACCCCTTGAACCCCCCACCACCACGCTGGATCCACCTATGTTTGATTGTAGACTTGGAACATTAAAAAAATCTGATTACATATAGTCAATTGATCTTCAGAATGTAAACTGCTGTTATTTTGTCAAAATCTTGCTGTAGCCAAAACATAGAAATATTCAAATAGTGCATAAGATAACTTGTGCATGGAATTTCATTGCCTACAAATCTCCCTTTATATTTGCTAATTGTAATTGTTTATTTGAATCCTCTGCACAAATATTTTTTTGCAGATCTCCTAGATTACCTTTAGACTCAATTTTTGTGCCAAGGAATTGCAATTACGTGCAATGATCATTTTGAAATGAAAAAAACGATCAATATTGAAAGAACCAATTGAGAAATTTAGGGGAAAGGAAGATGGTTGTTATTTTATACACTACATCATGTCATTTAATTATTTAAGTAGTGAGAGAAATCTGTGTATAACATGTGCTTATTTACTTTATCATTAACTGTTATAGAACACATGACTAAAGTAGGGCTGCGGCATTTTGATTCGATACATCGATACATAGAGGGCGCAGATTTGTTTTCGATTTCAGGCACAGTGTTTTTTTATTCAATACCAACATTTAAACTTGTCTATAAGGATTTAACACTTAAGTTCTACAGATGAACTATTGATACTATTGATCAATCAGTATGAAATTATATTTGCTTTCAAATAAATGTTGAAAATTTAAATCACAATTTTAACAACATTAGTTAGTTTTAAGCTCAATGAATGATTTGATGCGCATTTGTAATGAACTATACTATTTAATAAATCAAGTTGTATCAAATCAACTTTTCAGTGAATCATTGCAGCCCTACACAATAGACCTTGTAAAAATGATGAAATTTGTCTGAACATATTTGTATATTATTACAAAGAGTCTGTGGTGTTTTGACCATGACTAGGTACTATATAGTTAAATGTATTCTAGCTTAAGGTTTGTAGTCATGTGATCTACAATAACTAACAAGGTTAACAAAAATAAGTTTTTCTTTCATTATTCTTTACAGACAAATAATTGAATGACATTAAATAGTACATACCATAACAACTATCTTTTTTACAGGAGCTGGCATTGCCAAGTGGTTACAACGTTTGACTGGTAATAATTGGATAGCCAGCTCCGATTTGGTTGGAATCCCATCCAAAACCTACCCTGTTGTTTCACTTGAGCAAGAAACTTTATCCTACTATCTCAGTACTGGGAGACCAGGAAGCAGACTTGAAAGTGATTTACCTAAGTTATAAGAACATGTTTCAACTGAGCTAAAATGAATAAGTAAAAAAATTACTATCTATTTATCTTAAAATTTCAGTTGATCCTGTGAGTATTGATTGTTGGCTCAAGAGCTCTGCACAAAACTGAATAAAGCTGTAAAGAATGTCACATGCATAAAGTTTTTAGAAAATTACTCACCCTAAAAAATTCCAATACACAAGCTAATGTAGGCATTTTGTACAAAAGAAAATATAATAGCTATTTTTGCACTATCAGTACTTTTTCATTTTTTTTATTGTTTTTGACAAAAACAAGTGCTTGTTACATGTAACATTCTGCAGACCATGTGACTGAACGGGGTACATAATTGCTTGATCTTCATAATGTTAACAAACTTTTGTTTTTTTATCAAAATCTTGCAGTAGTCAAAAAACAGAAGTGATTCAAATAGTGCTTAAACTAACTATCAGATTTTATGTCAGAAAATGTTAGTCTGAATTGTGATTGTTTTCTCACAAATAAATTTTACTGATGACCCTGTCTACTGTTAGATTCATTTTTTTGTGCAGCAGATTTTTAGCATACAATCAAGTTTTACAGAACCAACTGGGTACCATATTTTTTAGGGGAGATAAAGTTAGTAATCATGGGCAGATCCAGTGGGGGATTCAAGTGGGTCCAGACCCCCCTAGAATTTGGAAAATGTTTATGACCATTAGTGTATTTCTTGCTTGTAAGTAATTTTTAAGTAGTATGAAGCAACTTTTCTCGGTGCTTAACATAGATTAAATGGTTATGTAGTTTTAATATCAATATGTTGCATTTTTCTGCAAAATGTGTATAATGTGGTTGTGGTTTGAGGTTCGGACCCCACCCACCCCTGGAAAAGTTTGGACCCCCCTAAAAAAATCCTGGATCTGCCCCTGGTAATTATTTTAAGCTCTTTATGATGTCATTTAATTATTTGTCTAATAAAAAAAATCGATGAACATGTATAGTATAGGACTACAGTTGAATTACAATTTTTCTAAGTGGCATCTTACTTGTAAAACATTTCGGCAAAATACACATACTGAACAATTAATTTTTTTTTCATAAGAATAAATACTTGAAACTGTGCCACAATATGATAGACTTCTGTGTTTCTCCCAAAACTCATGTGTCCAAAATTATACACTTTTACAAAATTGATTTATTATAAGTCACATAGGATGTTACAATGTATAAAAACATGTATAACCGTATAGATGCATTCCAAAACTAACAATTTAATGTAAGTGAAGTATGTAATTATTATAACTATGTAGTTCAAGCTCAGGTTAATATTGTCGCACTAAACTAACTTAGTATACAGTACACACCAAAAGTCTGGAGACATTTTCAGATTGTAGGCCTATTGAATAGTATACTTAAAGAAACTTCTAAGTACTCCGATTTCAATATGGCAGGAAGTCTTATTTTTCAACATTATTGTCCGATCGCTGATGAAAACGTGTTTTGGACCATACTGACCTTTGCTTTTATGGCTTTCATGCTACTTTATCGATGCAAAACCATTTTTGTCGCGCAAGCGTTTATATGATAAGATTTTCGAATTGTTTTGATTGAACAGAAAATTAGCAATTGGAAGACTTATTCTGCAGGTCTTGTGTAAGACCTATGGCAATTTCTCAGTCTTGAAGCGACATTCGAGCCATTTCTTGATTATTCGTTGTGCGTATCAACATACTAATGATTTTCACTAAAACTGACCGCGTGAAATTTTTGCACGATAAGCACGTGCGCATTTCCGCTTTTCTGCTTGTGCACGACAAAACCAATTTTGCATCTATTTAGAAGCATGAAATCCATGCAGGCTGACGACAGTATAGTCCTGTATACATTTCCATTTACGATCAGACATAAATATTGAAAAATGAAAATTTCTGACAACATTGAAATCAGAGTACTTAGAAGTTTTGTTTAGTATATTTATCTAAAATTTGGTAACTGTTTATTTATAAATGCTTTGTAGTTATGCATTAATTTTTGGTTATCATTGTAATTATAACCGAGACTACTAAAATAGTTTAAAAGCTATGTTAAGGAAATAAAATATGGTTTTGGAGGCTTTAGTTTGTCAGATGCTGAATCTTATAAATGTGTTGAACTTATGAAATATGTTTTTATTCTATCACAAACCATACTTTAATAAACTAAAAATAATGATTCAGAAAAAGAAAAATTCAAGAATTGTAGTAAATTTCTTATGACTCCAAATTTTTGGTGGGTACTGGAGTTAAAGCTTATTCAACTGTCACTGGCGCTAACAATAACCCCTTGTATTTATAAACCCACTATAGTACTTCTGTACTTACGATTGATAAAATAGTTATCCATACCTGTGTAAATTAGCAGGGTTAGTGTGTACTCCACTGACAGTTAAATAAAGATTTAACTATTGGTGCAAATATGTTAGACAAGAAAGTGAATCAATGAAGTTTTTTACCAATTTGTTTGTCTTTTTCACAGGATCATCCTTGGAGGTCTGCTGTGTATAGGATATCACTCAGCTTAGACCATGATCAAACTTGAGACCGAAAAATTCTACATCATATGTGTGTCATTTAGGGACAAGATAGAAAGACAAGTAAAGGTATATTTTGGTTATTGTAGCTGTTTTAACTGATAGATCATGAAACATTAGATTCTCAGCTGTTCTGGAACAACTCAACACATGGACAACTCACCTTGAAGTAAGGACAAAATTTGTAGGATCAATGCCTTAAGTGTTTTAAAAAAGCATAATTAATTATTAAACATGAAATAATTTATGACAAGGGAGACAATATAGACAATGTAGTAATATGTATCAAAAACTAACTTAAACAAGACAATCAGAATGATCTCCCTTCTAAAACAAAACTATTGAATAGATTTTGGCTCTGTTACAATATTTTATTAGTAAATTAAGTTATTGCAATCATCTTATAGTTTTCAATATATTCAGGGCATGAATTTAACAATAACTTGGACTTGCAAATTTTTGTGAGTTGCTTTTATTTCAACTTGCAAATTGAAAAATGATTTGCATTTTTTCCAAATTTTAATAGCATACAAAGTAACTATTCGTATATGCAATATAAAAGCAACTTAGTACTATACTTACTAAAGATAGAACATGTGCGTTCTAGTGAGATAGACAAAGTTATCAAACATGTTTTTACTTTGAGTCTTTAAATATATCATATCATCGATCTATCTGGTCATTCAAATGCTGACTTTAGCCTCATTAGTTAAGACAGTAATATTTTGCGTTGATTTAAACTCGCAAAAATTTGCTAGTTATAATAAAAATAACTCACAATTTTCAAATTCTACTCGCATTTTGGGAGTATGCGAGCTTAAACTCTTTCCCTGATATATTCTAAAAGTGTAAGTTGTGAAAATATTTATAAAATAAAAAACAATGATAATTAGCAATTTAGAATATAAAATAAGAAAGATTTAAAAATGGAAAGATTTGAAATATGATGATTGCATATAAATGTGTCAAAGATATTTTAGTTTTTGCAGATTGAAAATGTATTGTTTTATAGTAAGATTAAATTAAATAACCATTTTATGATAATTGTAAGTTTAATGTTAATGTTTAATTTTTACTCTTTTGGAAATTTATCGATTTGAAAAACCTAATAGATACATTGTAGAATGTTTTTATCAAAGTAAATATATGTTAAAATCTAATTTTAGATAATATTCTACAATGTATTTATATTAAGTTAGACAACTGTCACCAATAAGGTTCTTGCTGTTATATTGTTGATTTGAGTTTCAAGTTTTTATTCATTTTAAATAAGATAAAACCCGGGCTGATAGCGCAGTTGGAAGCGCGCCGGGATTTGGATACTCATGCCCGAGGGGTGCGGGTTCGAATCCCACCCGGGGAGGTTATAACCTTCCATGAAAATTTGACAATAATGTCGATTTTCCTCCATTGATTAGATAATATGGAGAAATTTCCGGCGTTGTGGAAGGGTAGGCGAGTACTGGTTATAGACAATAGACCAGGAAAGCTAGGTTAGGTGCGCTGGACGCCGTGAAATGACCTAAATTGTGTTGATATGGCTTAACTCCATTAAATAAATATAAATAAAATTAAATAAGATTAAATAAATTTAATTGAATTTATTGCGAAACTTCAAAGATAACTTGGAATAAAATGTGATAGTAAAGGTAGAATTCTACTTTTAATACAAAACTATTATTGTATAGTCCGACAGAATTAACCTGAGCTTGACCTTTATGCAAGAATATAATAAACTCAGTTTTTATAGTCTATTTTAGTCTTTGTGTGTAAATCGCACTTTATCGGAAGCTTTCGGCATAATATTCGTATCTGAACAACTAATTGTGTTTTCATATGAATAAATAGTTTAAAACAGTGTCACAACATCGTGGACTTTCGTGTTCCCCATAAACGAATGAGTCCAAAGTATAAAGTACAATAACAAATTCCATGTTTTCAAGATTGATTTATATTCACATAGGTTGTAATTAAACATGTGTATAATCGTTCACACACATATGGAAACTCACAATTTAATGTAAGTAATAGGGGTGTAACGGTTAACCGATATACCGGTTAATATTGCAATACGACTTCTGACGGTTTTTAATCGGTTCGTTTTTCTCTGAACCGGTTTTTCTAGTTATGTTCCATACTGATTGTTTTCACCAGAGTCTAAAATTTAAATGTTTGAATTAATGTTAAAATGTGTTTGGAAACTTGAAATACTTTTCGTAAAGTGAGAGAATAATTATCTTTGAAAGTCCACTCAAAACCTTTTTTCTAACTAATTCAAACATTATAAATTTTGCGTAATTCGTGTAGATCATTTGAAAATACAAATATCTATGTACAATGTTGATAAAATTAAGACGATGCACGTGCATTAATTTATGCTATGCATGTATGCGCAAAGAACAATATGTATTGCAATATATTGCAATATATTGCAATACGGATATTGTGTATTGCAATATATTGCAATACGGTTTTTACCATATTGTTACACCCCTAGTAAGTAAAGCCTGTAATTATTATTGTAATAAGGTAGTTCAAGCTCAGATTAATATTGTTGGACTATCTATAGTAAATTTTTCACAAAATTTGTATCTAATTGTGTGTTCTCCTTGTCATTTACTTAAATTTTATCAACCATCATTAAAAAAATTTGAGGGTTGCCGCAAGACTGTTGTAAGTGTATTGATTATCATTTAAAGAACAAGTTACTACAGTCTTGGGGGCAATCCACATTTTGTACGTAGAGAAATTAAAAACTTACACTATTTTCATATCAAAGGGAGATAACTAATTATCAACATTTTTCATTTTGTTTCTGAGTACTGTTTTATTAATCTAATCCATGCATGATATTAATATGATGTAAGGACTTGAAATTATTATGATATGGGAACATTTATGATAGCTTTCAAGTATAATGACTGTAAGTTGGTATTATGGGAAGTCTACCTTTATTATCCAGGGTTAACCAAACAATTGTGTTTTAAATCATAGATATAGAATAATAGAGGCATTAGATTTATTGTTATTATTGTAAAATATTATTATTATGATTATGATTATGATAATGATAATGATAATAAAAATGATAATAATTTATAATAATAATAATAATAATAATAATAATAATAATAATAATAATGATAATATTTTATAATAATAATATCTACACAACATGATAACCTTACATTTAATAAAAAAATTAGTATAAAAGATGGTTTTTAACTTTAATAACTAATAATACCGGTATATGATCCTTGTTGAGTGTCTAGGTTTAGTTGTTCACAGGTTGGGTTTTTTGTTCACAAGTGTTGAGTTGCCTTTGGGTCGAGTTTGTCTGACCCTTCTCATCTCAGATCATAAGTTCAATGTTTGCAGATCTCAGATGCAGACAAGCAGAGAAAGATATATTTTATGGTGACAATACCATTCGACTATGATGTCACAAATGTTACATTTACAAGAGAAAAAAAGTCAAGAATCCGCCCCAACTGAGAGACTTAAAGAGTTATAAGTATGTTTAATGTTGTCAGATTTCCATGATACCTAGGAAACCTACTACGATTTTCAAATGCTAACTATTTAAAGAAAAGGGAGAAGACTTGTAACTGAAGCAAGCTGAAAATAAAGGTTGAAGATGTGATGTACAGGAAATAGTACACACTTCTAAGCTTAGTCTTGCATAGGTATCATGGAAATGTGACAAAAATTAAAATATTTACAGCTCTTTAAATGTCTGAGTCGAGAAATTACTTTATTTTATTCTTCTTGAAACCATAGCATTTGTGACGTCATTGTCATGTGGTATTGTGACTCTGTATACACATTCGGAACATCCTCGGCCATTCGCTACAAATAACCTCGAAATATTTAGGCGCCATTTTGAAACTATGTAAACAATTACACGATCGGTTAGGCGATGACTGAAGTTTCGTTTTTAGTCTGTAAATTTAAAATAAGACCCCCCCACGAATCCTTCCGAGATTATTCATTCATGAAAGGTGGAGGGTGTTCCGAATGCCTGTATACATTGCCATCTAAAAGTACCTTTACGCTTTGCTACTTTAACCACAAACTCCTCACAGTGGTTAACGTCACGCTTTGCTATTGATTTAATAAAGGGAAATAACTGCTGCGGGGAGTTTGGAATGTATTTAGTTAAGTTATGAATGGTTATCTCCTTTTCTTTTTTCAGAACTAGAATGTATTTTGTTATGTTATGAATGGTTATGATGACAATGAAAATAAGGATCTCTGCTCTACAGACCTCCATCACCAGAACTTTCAACTATACAGAGCAGGTACTTTTATTCCTTGATTTAAATTAAATGGAATAAGTGTTATGTAAAGGTCTGGTACAACTCCACCCATGGAAAACTCAACCCGAAGTAGAGATTGCTTAACATGTAGACAACTCATCCTATATCATATGTTATTTTTAGACTTATCGTGTATGAAAGATATTGCGGAATAAAATGAATGATTATTTCATATCTATATAGTTATAAAAAAGTGAGAATAGCATTTAAATTATCATTTTTAATTTAAAATTATTTTTTTTTAATCATATAAGATACATGTTGAGTTGTTCTGGGGTTGTATTGTCTTCAGGTTGAGTTGTGGCATGAGTTGTCTTAAGTTGCTTCGTGTTGAGTTGTCCTGATCTAGTATCGTACATATACATTGGACTAAACAAAATCAACGTTGATTGTAAAGATTGTAAAGAAAATGTGTATAATGTTTTGATACAGTAATCTGTGCTTAAAAAAAATAAAAATATTTAGTATAGTCCGTCAAAATATCACACTTCAGTTAATGTTTCTTGTTCGTTTTTTTTCAGATTGTTATAAACAGAAGTTCTTATCAAGAATGTCAAGATGATGAATGTAAAACTATTGATCTCTGCAGTAGAAGAATCCACCCAATGAGTTTTATGTACAATCGGTCCAATTTTTTCGAACAAGTCGTCTCGGACTTTTTGTCCTTGAGATGCTTGTTGGCCCTTTACGCGTGTCCTGCTGAAATTTAACAAGTCATCTCGGACTTTTTGTCCTAGAGATGTTTGTTGTCCATATACGCGTGTCCTGCTGAAATTTAACAAGTCATCTCGGACTTTTTGCCCTTGAGATGTTTGTTGTCCAATTTCATGTACTTGATATACTTTGGTCTGGTTGTTTAACAAGTCATCTCGGACCGTTTGTCCTTGAGATGTTTGTTGTCCAAGTAAATTCATTAAATTGTGTTGTTTTATTATTCATAAAATAAATCAAACAGGATTCGTTCAATAACAATTTCGAACTCAACATTTTTCCTGTTACGAAAATATTATTGACAAATCTTTGTTCACCACATGAATCATCCCTGAATCATTTCGAATCCAACTTTTTTCGTCCGTAAAAAAAGTTTGGGTCAAAATGGTCTGGGGACGCATCAAAATGTAAACAAAATTCGTCGCCAAATATTTTCGTACCCAGAAAAGTTGGGGTCGAATGAGATCAAGGACGAATCAAAATGTTAACAAAATTCGTCCCCAAATATTTTCGTACTCAGAAAAGTTGGGGTCGAAATGGTATGTGGACGAATCAAAATGAAAACAAGATTCGTTCCCAAATATATTCGTACCCAAATAAGTTAGGGTCGAATACGTTCGGGGACGAATCAAAATGTAAACAAGATTCGTCCCCAAATATTTTCGTAACCACAAAAAGTTGGGGTCGAATAAGTTCGGGGACGAATCAAAATGAAAACAAGATTCGTCCCCAAATAATTTCGTACTCAAAAAAAGTTGGGGTCGAAATGGTTTGGGGACGAATCAAAATGAAAACAAAATTCGTCCCCGAATATTTTCATACCCAAATAAATTTGGGGTCGAATAAGTTCGGGAACGAATCAAAATGTAAACAAGATTCGTCCCCAAATATTTTCGTACCCAAAAAAATTTGGGGTCTAATAAGTTCGGGGACGAATCAAAATGAAAACGATTCGTCCCCAAATAATTTCGTACTCAAAAAAAGTTGGGGTCGAAATGGTTTGGGGACGAATCAAAATGAAAACAAAATTCGTCCCCAAATATTTTCGTACCCAAAAAAAGTTGGGGTCGAATAAGTTCGGGGACGAATCAAAATGAAAACAAGATTCGTCCCCAAATATTTTCGTACCCAAAAAAAGTTGGGGTCGAATAAGTTCGGGGACGAATCAAAATGAAAACAAGATTCGTCCCCAAATATTTTCGTACCCAAAAAAAGTTGGGGTCGAATAAGTTCGGGGACGAATCAAAATGAAAACAAGATTCGTCCCCAAATATTTTCGTACCCAAAAAAAGTTGGGGTCGAATAAGTTCGGGGACGAATCAAAATGAAAACAAGATTCGTCCCCAAATAATTTCGTACTCAAAAAGGTTGAGGTCGAAATGGTTTGGGGACGAATCAAAGTGAAAACAAGATTCGTCCCCAAATATTTTCGTACCCAAAAAAAGTTGGGGTCGAATAAGTTCGGGGACGAATCAAAATGAAAACAAGATTCGTCCACAAATATTTTCGTACCCAAAAAGGTTGAGGTCGAAATGGTTTGGGGACGAATCAAAGTGAAAACAAGATTCGTCCCCAAATATTTTCGTACCCAAAAAAATTTGGGGTCGAATAAGTTCGGGGACGAATCAAAATGAAAACAAGATTCGTCCCCAAATAATTTCGTACTCAAAAAGGTTGAGGTCGAAATGGTTTGGGGACGAATCAAAGTGAAAACAAGATTCGTCCCCAAATATTTTCGTACCCAAAAAAATTTGGGGTCGAATAAGTTCGGGGACGAATCAAAATGAAAACAAGATTCGTCCACAAATATTTTCGTACCCAAAAAAGTTGAGGTCGAAATGGTTTGGGGACGAATCAAAGTGAAAACAAGATTCGTCCCCAAATATTTTCGTACCCAAAAAAAGTTGGGGTCGAATAAGTTCGGGGACGAATCAAAATAAAAACGATTCGTCCCCAAATAATTTCGTACTCAAAAAAGTTGAGGTCGAAATGGTTTGGGGACGAATCAAAGTGAAAACAAGATTCGTCCCCAAATAAGGTCGAATAAGAAATTCGTCCCCAAATATTTTCGTACCCAAAAAAATTTGGGGTCGAATAAGTTCGGGGACGAATCAAAATGAAAACAAGATTCGTCCCCAAATATTTTCGTACCCAAAAAAGTAGAGGTCGAAATGGTTTGGGGACGAATCAAAGTGAAAACAAGATTCGTCCCCAAATATTTTCGTACCCAAAAAAAGTTGGGGTCGAATAAGTCCGGGGACGAATCAAAATGAAAACAAGATTCGTCCACAAATATTTTCGTACCCAAAAAAGTTGAGGTCGAAATGGTTTGGGGACGAATCAAAGTGAAAACAAGATTCGTCCCCAAATATTTTCGTACCCATAAAAATTTGGGGTCGAATAAGTTCGGGGACAATTCAAAATGAACACAAGATTCGTCCCCAAATATTTTCGTACCCATAAAAAGTTGGGGTCGAATAAGTTCGGGGACGAATCAAAATGAAAACAAGATTCGTCCACAAATATTTTCGTACCCAAAAAAGTTGAGGTCGAAATGGTTTGGGGACGAATCAAAGTGAAAACAAGATTCGTCCCCAAATATTTTCGTACCCAAAAAATTTGGGGTCGAATAAGTTCGGGGACGAATCAAAGTGAAAACAAGATTCGTCCCCAAATATTTTCGTACCCATAAAAAGTTGGGGTCGAAATGGTTTGGGGACGAATCAAAATGAAATCAAAATTCTTTCCCAAATATTTTCGTACCCAAAAAAATTTGGGGTCGAATAAGTTCGGGGACGAATCAAAATGAAAACAAGATTCGTCCCCAAATATTTTCTTACCCATAAAAAGTTGGGGTCGAATAAGTTCGGGGACGAATCAAAATGAAAACAAGATTCGTCCCCAAATATTTTCGTACCCATAAAAAGTTGGGGTTGAATAAGTTCGGGGACGAATCAAAATGTAAACAAGATTCGTCCCCAAATATTTTCGTACCCAAAAAAAGTTGGGGTCGAATAAGTTCGGGGACGAATCAAAATGTAATCAAGAAAATGTCCATCATCATCCCAAAAACATTTAAAATATCCACTGAAAAAAAAATTGATACCAGCATAGGATTTGAACCACCGAACACTGTGTCAAAAACGGGCTATTGGTACTTTGCGAAACGGAACGAAACGGAACGGAACGGAACGAGAGGCACCACACAGGGGAAATTAGGAAATGAAATGTACATTCTTAAAATCAATTTACAGTAATCATAATAGTAAATTATACGAACTCTGTATAATCTTAGTCTTGACTACTATGTTAACTTTGCGCTGTTGTTGTCATTATACCAATTAAGCCCACACTCTCTCGTTTCGTTCCGTTTCGCAAAGTACCAATAACCACACAGGTATTGGTACTTTGCGAAACGGAACGGAACGAGACTAAATATATTTATATCAATACATGTATCTTCATAAATAAGCTCGACATGGAATTTTGCCGGGTATATCAAATAATCATTTATGGCTTTATAGATGTACATGTATATATATGTAGTTATAATTGCCGACCCAGGATCTACAAGTCGCCTTTTTACATGTATGTTTTAAGATTGTAGGACAATTTGTATGTTTGTAAAGGGAAGGCTTGTTGCATATTTTCTTGTATGTGCACGCGTGATAATTGTTCAAACTTGACTACTATGTTAATTTTGCGCTGTTGTTGTCATTATACCAAGTAAGCCCACTCTCTCTCGTTTCGTTCCGTTTCGCAAAGTACCAATACCCACACAGGTATTGGTACTTTGCGAAACGGAACGGAACGAGAAAAAATATATTCATATCATTACATGTACATGTACATGTATCTTCATAAATAACCTCGACATGGAATTTTACCGGGTATATCAAATAATCATTTATGGCTTTATATATGTAGTTAAAATTGCCGACCCAGGATCTTCACGTCGCCTTTTTTGCATGTATGTTATAGGATTATTGGACAATTTGTATGTTTGTTAAGGGAAGGCTTTTTGCATATTTCCTTGTATGTGCACGCATGGTTATTCTTCAAACTACTATGTTTGCGCTGTTGTTGTCATTATGCCAATTTAGCCCATTCTCTCTCGTTTCGTTCCGTTTCGTAAAGTACCAATACCCGCACAGGTATTGGTACTTTGCGAAACAGAACGGAACGAGAAAAAATACATATTAATATCATTACATGTATCTTCATAAATAACCTCGACATGGAATTTTATCGGGTATATCAAATAATCATTTATGGCTTTATATATGTAGTTATAATTGCCCACCCAGGATCTACACGTCGCCTTTTTTACATGTATGTTATAAGATTATTGGACAATTTGTATGTTTGTAAAGGGAAACTGTTTTTATCTCTTTTTTCTCATTTGAATCATGGGCGGATTGCGTAAAACACATTGCCCCTCCCCGTACATCATAAATCTTGAAGAAGCCTTTGTTATAAATTTGGAGGCATCTCTTTAAGTGATGATGACAGTAGCAGAACCGACACAGTCAGTAAAATTGAGTGTTTTTACATGATTGTTTGTTTTTAAATGTTTTATTTCTATGTCCAAAAATTACTGAATCAAATAGATGTACAACAAAAAAATACAAAAAAAAACCAACAAAAATTAAAAAAAAATGCATATTTAGCTTCAGACCCGCACTTCTTTCAAAAATAGATGTTTTGTAGCATTGCACTTTAACCGTACGACCATTCAGCCAGATGAGATATGTACACTAAATTAACCTACACAAGGTAATTTTACTGCGAATTTCTATATATAGAACGCGAAAAATAATATATACAGTGTGCAATTACCGTGTAATTATGCAATCGGACAGTTCAATATAATCGTACAATACCAATGTTAATGTTTCTTATTGTATCGTTTCAGAATGTAAGGGACAGTAGTACTGATAAAGAAATATTCAACTATTGAAAACTATCTACAGTATATTATGGAAGAATCAACACTATGAGTTCTATGTAAATGTTATCTTTTGGCCTGTCTTTTCAAACAAGTCGTCTCGGACATTTTGTCCTTGAGATGTTTGTTGTCCAAGTAAAAATACGAAATTGTTTTGTTGTTTTATTACTACAATGCTCTTCACAAAAATAACAATGGTGTCTACATCGTTGTTGCTGTTAATATATAATGATGCCGACGGTTTTATTCCTTGTTTCTGTTAATATATAATGATGCCGACGGTTTTATTCCTTGTTCCTGTTATATATAATGATGATGACGGTTTAAATTCGTTGTTGCTGTTATATATAATGATGATGACGGATTTAATTCGTTGTTGCTGTTATATATAATGTAGATGACGGTTTTAATTCGTTGTTGCTGTTATATATAATGTAATATATAATGATGATGACAAATTTAATTCGATGTTGCTGTTATATATAATGATGGTGACGGTTTTAATTCGTTGTTGCTGTTATATATAATGTAATATATAATGATGACGACGGTTTTAATTCGATGTTGCTGTTATACATAATGATGATGACGGTTTAAATTCGTTGTTGCTGTTATATATAATGATGATGACGGTTTGAATTCGTTGTTGCTTCTATATATAACGATGATGACGGTTTTAATACGTTGTTGCTGTTATATATAATGTAATATATAATGATGACGACGGTTTTAATTCGATGTTGCTGTTATACATAATGATGATGACGGATTTAATTCGTTGTTGCTGTTATATATAATGATGATGACGGTTTTAATACGTTGTAGCTGTTATATATAATGATGTTGACGGTTTTAATTCGTTGTTGCTGTTATATATAATGATGACGACGGTTTCATTCCTTGTTTCTGTTATATATAATAATGACGACGGTTTTAATTCGATGTTGATGTTATATATAAAAATGATGACGACGGTTTTATTCCTTGTTTCTGTTAATATATAATGATGATGACGGTTTTATTCCTTGTTTCTGTTATATATAATGATGATGATGGTTTTAATTCGTTGTTGCTGTTATATATAATGATGATGACGGTTTTAATACGTTGTTGCTGTTATATATAATGATGATGACGGTTTTTATTCGTTATTGCTGTTATATATAATGATGATGACGGTTTTAATTTTTTGTTGTTGTTATATATAACGATGATGACGGTTTTATTCCTTGGTTCTGTTATATATAATGATGATGACGGTTTTAATTCGTTGTTGCTGTTATATATAATGATGATGACGGAATTAATTCGTTGTTGCTGTTATATATAACGATGATGACGGTTTTAATACGTTGTTGCTGTTATATATAATGATGATGACGGATTTAATTCGTTGTTGCTGTTATATATAACGATGATGACGGTTTAAATTCGTTGTTGCTGTTATATATAACGATGATGACGGTTTTAATACGTTGTTGCTGTTATATATAATGATGATGACGGATTTAATTCGTTGTTGCTGTTATATATAACGATGATGACGGTTTTAATTCGTTGTTGCTGTTATATATAATGATGATGAAGGATTTAATTCGTTGTTGCTGTTATATATAACGATGATGACGGTTTTAATTCGTTGTTTCAGTTTTATATAATGATGATGACGGTTTTTGAATTCGTTGTTGCTGTTATATATAACGATGATGACGGTTTTAATTCGTTGTTGCTGTTATATATAATGATGATGGCCGTTTTGATTCGTTGTTGCTTCTATATATAACGATGATGACGGTTTTAATACGTTGTTGCTGTTATATATCATGATGATGACGGTTTTTATTCGTTATTGCTGTTATATATAATGATGATGACGGTTTTAATACGTTGTTGCTGTTATATATAATGATGTTGACGGTTTTAATTCGTTGTTGCTGTTATATATAATGATGATGACGCTTTTAATTCGTTGTTGCTGTTATATATAATGATGATGACGGTTTTAATACGTTGTTGCTGTTACTTGTAATAATGATGTTGACGGTTTTAATTCGTTGTTGCTGTTATATATAATGATGATGACGGTTTTAATACGATGTTGCTGTTACTTGTAATAACGATGATGACGGTTTTAATACGTTGTTGCTGTTACTTGAAATAATGATGACGACGGTTTTAATTCAATGTTGCTGTTATATAATGATGTTGACGGTTTTAATTCGTTGATGCTGTTATATATAATGATGATGACGGTTTTAATACGTTGTTGGGTAATTGTTTAGGGTAATTGAACAGACTATTGGTGTATTACAAGGGAGGAACACAAATGACAATTTAATTAAACATAGTCATCAACAGGTTGACAAAAAAGATTATATCTGCAACTCAAAACATTGGAGTTTTCCATCCATACTGATGGGGTACTAAAATATTTCATTGTCACGTTATTGCTGAAATCATAAAGTGTAATCCTGTTGTTCTCTTCATTGTCACCATGCATATTTGTATGTGCCGCATGTAAAACCCCATAATTTGTATTCCAGACGAAATCTACTGTCAATATTGCAGTAAACCACCATAAAATTTGAGTTCAGACTTAGAGCAGTCTACGTTCAAAGAGAATTCTCTGCTCTGGATCGTTCATTGAGTTAATTTTCTTCAACTCAGAGCAAATATTTATTTACATTCAAATTTTCGGCGACATCACGTCACCTTTTCAGCTGACTGATTTTCAGCATTAGAGCAGTCTGTTCTGATTTTTTTACAGGAGTAAGATCATTGATCCTGATCTTGACCCTGAACAGCATAATTATCAAAAATCTTACAATAATTTAACAATACATTATAGAAGGATTTACGACTTAAATAGATCGTAAGACGCTTGAATACATTATGAGTATAATAAATCGCTTATTATTATTTTATAACCTAGATTTATTGTTTGCGATATATTGATGTAGTAATTGAGCTGTATGGATAGCTGTACCCCAAGATAGTCCTATACCTTGATGACCATGTCCATAATTATGTAGTACCTAAAATGAAACAAACACAACACGAACGTTTGCAAGACTTAAAGTTCAGAAATTTTTAACTTTGTTATTTGATTTTTATTATAAAATTTTGCAAAGTTTACAATATGTATAGTACAAACATTATGTTCATTATTATGCTAGCTTGAAGATTTTTAAGTGGATATTTACATTACACGAAATTCATAAGCCAAAGCGTTTGATAATGTTATTCCAACATAAGCAGCCTGAAAATGCTCTACTCTGTTTATGAAACAGGTTCATTTTTAAAGTAATGCTTGTAACATGATTAAACATAACTTACAGGTACATGTCTGTTTCCAGATGGAATAGTTTCTATGTCACAACGTAAAGTTTCTCTTCCTGGTCGTATACCAATCCAATTATGACCAAACTTCGCACCCTGTAATTAAACACAAGTGCATAGAGCAAAGACAGAGTTTATAATACCATATCCACCTAAGATACTGTATATACTTATAAAGATGTTGTGTCATTGGTGGAACAATACTGTCAATAAAAGACATACAGGATATTTGTTTATTTCGGTGTAAGGTCGATTTTTATTTCACGAGTGTGCTAAGGATGCACTATTTTCGTTAGCTCATGAGTGAAATAAATAGATCTTACACCGAAATAAACTAACTTTCTGTTAAATATATGCTTCAAACTGGCTTTTTTAAGTTTAAGTATGGTATGTCATCAGAACGGCGCATCCAAACAGTGAAAAATAACAAATTTATTTTCATTGTTTCAAAACAGTGGAATATCGATTTTTATTTCACCGATAAATCCTGGTATTCGAATGGGAAGCATATAATAAAAATGCATATTTATTGCATGAAGCATAGACCAGTTCCTACTCACCTAAGACACTGATGTACTTATATTTATGTTGCAGTGTCATTGGTGGACCAGGACTGTGTCAGCGGGCTTTACATAGTATGAAGTAATAAGTATCGAAAAGACTACATCAAATTGGTATATCTGAGAAGACAAATGTAATACAGGGGCGGATCCAGGATTTTTTCTAGGGGGGAGGGAGGCTCCGAACTTTTTCTAGGCGGGGGGGGGGTCCAAACTTTTGAACCACAACCACATTATTCACATTTTGCAGAATAATGCAAAATATCAATGATAAATGTACATAACCATTACTACAAAACAGAAACTATTATGAAAGAAAAAAAATGTAAATAAAATGGAGAGGCAGGAAAAAGGATATTAGTAGGATGTTGGCTTCAGTGTAACTATTTCTCTACGGGAAGTCAGAGGAGATAATAAAGGGATTGGGTGCAGCTTATCAGCTTTAGAACTATCCCTAGTACGATTTGTTTGATATTGTTAATCAAAGTATTAAAATACAAAAATACTTTCGTGCAAATTGAAACCTAACGAATCCATACTAATGATTACTCCTTACACAAATAGATAGATTCAAGTACGAACCGAGCAGGGCAAAAGTGTTTATTCTATCCTGTATAACTGGCAATACTACTGTTTAGTGTATTAACGAGATTTGACTCCACCCATTCTCACGCTTATCAATATAAGTAAATACCTGTCACTGACTCTGAAACAAAGAGGCGTCAGTTGATTGACGGAAGTACTTTTATCGCCTAGAAACAAGCTGCGAAGTAAATCAGAGACACATGTATCACTCCGCAGGTTAAACTGGTCAGGCATTTGAATCGTCGATAGTTTTCGACTTGTGGTATAACTTAAGCCTTTCGGCGAAATCGCCGAAAGTCTAAAAAGACTAAAAGTGGCTGGCATGGTCACAATCCACCTGACAGTGCCTTAGGTGGATTGGAACTGTACTAGCCACCTTTAAACAAGATCACCAGGTCTAAATTCATGATTGTGATTTTTATAAGATAGGAAAAATACAGTGTTAGTAGACGATGGTGTAACTGACCTTTATGTATGGACATAGTTGTTCACATTGTTGAATTATTTGTGTTGTTTGTTGAGGATATATTGTAAGATCTGTATTGTTGGATTTATTGTGTACTCCAAGATTTACAACATCTATCCTGAAAATATGTACAAATTGCATTACTGAGCTCTGTTCTTAATGCAGAGGTTGAACTCCCAAGTTAAAACTATGAATTTAGGATAGATTTTCAGCCATTACTTTTCATACCTTTGTTTATTTTTTCCAAATGAGAAAGTCATTGGCTTCTTGTAGAATTGTAAGCTAGTACTGCTTAAACAATTGAGTCCAATGACAGGGATTCACAAATTTACCACCATCAGCCATGGACCACCTGGGTCCCAACAGGTTGATTTTAGGGGACAATCTTTGAAGTTAAGAGCCCAAATTGAACTTTACCACAAGTGTACAGCATAATCCACCTGTAGAACTGGCTTCAAATCGCTATAAACCCTTGAGTATCCTCAGGGCAGGGCTGCTGTTTTCAAATATTATTTAAAACTGTTGGGGGAATCTACTGGCACTGGGTAAATGGGCAAGTGGGAATTTGTATCTATGCAATAAGTCTTGTCAAGTGGGAAACTGCATTTAGTGTGAACAATAAAGAATATACATGTAGTTTTATTCATTGTTGTCTTAATTCAAAACTAGATCAATTTTGATCCAAGATTGATTAATACTTTTCATACTTTAGAAACTACAGTCTGGCTAAATTAATTGAAGAATGTAATTAATACATTGTAGCACATTTTGTATCTTTTATACTGCATCCCGTAATTATCAATGATTTATTTACCCTGGTATAATGTAAGAGTTCCTTGTTGTCACAATAAAATGTTTTATCCAAGGGGCTTGGACCTGGAAACAGAAATACATGTACCAACTAATATACTTCATAAATATTTGAAAACAAGTAAGAAGTAGTTATAGTCTTATGTTTCACGCAGATGTGCATTCACTGACTGTACAGCTTTTACCCCTGGTCACCGGTCTACTTGTATCTATAATCAATCTCCATGGGGAGTCTTCTACTTTGCTTATGTTCAGTCGGCATTCTGGTGCAATGAAATTATACCACGCTTGCATGTACCCATCTATTACCCCTTGGTGAAATGAAATGTAATCTCAAGGTAAGTTTCATCCCAAAGGAATTAGCCAGAATCAGGACCTACCGTTCACCTTTGTTTAAAAATCTCACCCCGATCGAGGATATCAAGGTTCTCGATCTAAAGGCTATGAATGGTTAAAAAGCTGCTAAACAATCAAGACCATTGTCTTAAATTTCACCCCAAGAAGAACCAGTCAAACCAAGCATATATATGTATTACAACCGGAGTATCTGCCAGTATTTGTCAAAGGGAGGTAATACAGTGAACTTGAAGTACATAAGTAACATATAACATACTAATACCTATGGATTTATCTCCCTTTAATATACTAACCTTCACTATATGTCCACTTACTGGTACCGCTTTAGAGTCTCCTGTTAAAGTTGAAGTACCATGTCCACTACAGTTAACTATGACATCATAATCACCAGTTAACTAAAATAGAAGCATTGTACAAGTTCAAGCTAGTCTGTGTTCTTTATGTATATTTGGGCAAAACATAAAATAAAAGAATCCATACAAGCAAAGATTCAGAGATAATTGTCCCAGATTGAAAAAATACTCTATGACTAGAATGAAGGCATTGAGAGGAAGCAATCTTGAAATATGAATCTGTTAACGTTACCATACCAATTTAACTAAACAAGTAAAAGTGTTGAATTATTGATAAAAAGATGAACACTATATAAGATAGAGTATTATAGGAGCTGTAGTCCAGTGGTAGGACGCGCGATTAGGGATAGAGAGGCCCCAGGTTCAATCTCCACTAGGAACACTGTTAATTTCCTTGAGCAAGAAACTAACCTTCAGTTGTTCCACTCCACCCAAATGAAAATGAGTAATGTGAGGGATCGCATGCCTGAAGGTGATTTCAATGATCAGAAGTTATCGTACAAGATTGTAAAGTTGGCTAAACGTGTATAAGGAGGAAGCAGACTTTAAACCGCACTTTAACTATTAGGATAAAATGACTGGCTGACTTAAATACTGCTTATACATAAACAAGATCATCGTCGGCAACCACAGTACTTTCTTCCGTTACACTCCATACATACCGTGGGCAATTTGACTGGCAAAATCTCGTTTTTATGAATACGCATGAGGCAGGGGAGACCAACCTTCTTCCATTGAAATCGCATGTTACAATTACATACTCTTCAATAACAATGACGTCATATCGGGATTTTCTTACTTAAAATAGAAACCAACGAACATGTTTATTTTCTCAAACAGTTGCCTAATTTCATTGGTTAGTTTTCCGCAGTGGTTTCCTTGCGGAACCAATGAAACTGCCTCACTAATTATTCATGATTACGAGATTTTCCTAATTAAATGGCTTACGGTACATAACGAAGCATAGCAGAGTAATGTATCGTGGGATAACCAACGATGAAACAAGATCAATCACTACAGAATATTTGCCTGGTATTGGCTTTGTTCTAACCTCTTGTAAACTGTTTACATGGCGATGAATTATTTTGCCGCCTTTTTCTTCAAACCTAAAAAAGAGGGTAGATTCTTTAATTCTTAATATATATTATAATTTACCGACAATTATATGGAAGGTGCGGGTGTGGCCGAGCGGTTACGACGTTGGACTGGTAAACATTGGATAGTCAGTTCAACGTTTGTTCGAATGCCATCAAAAACCTATCCCTATGTTTCCTTACACAAGAAATTTTATAACATTAGCTTAGTACTGGGGGACCAAGAAGCGGACTCAAAAGTGATTAATCGAACTTGTTAGATATTGTTTCACAAAAGAGCTAGAATAAGTATGTATAAATAACAACTATATCTTAACACTATTTTGAAACTACATGTAGTCTATTCAGCTTACATGTACATTAATTAATCCATCAGTGCACCAAGCAGAGATGAACTTGCATCAAGGATATTTTCTAGGGGATTTAGGAAGCATAACCTTGGATATACATCGTATTATTAGATATGTTCACATTATGTTCAGTTTCTGGTCAAATTTACATCGACATAAGTGCCTACATGCATTTGTTTTTCACAAGGAAACAACATTGTGGGTTTGGATTGGTTTTTAACCAATAAGGAAGTTTACTATTTAGAAAGTATAATCTCACACAATGATGACGATAACTGCCGTTCTTACGTCATAAGGCCACAACAAATTGATCATATGTTCTATGGATTCGCTCGCACCTTAATTTTGACGGTTTTTTTACAAAAAAAAAATTTTTTTGTCCTCGCTCGCTCATAAAAATTTGGTCAAACCGCTATATAAAGCAACTGAATCGCCCCATTTTTTCTAGAAAAATCCGTAAAACATATCATCAACTTGTTGTGGCCTAACCTACATTGTATTCACCACGTCAACACAGAGCACTTGTATAAAATAATACAATGTGAGCATTATTTGTCACTTGATTTTTTTTTATTACAAGATAAAATAGTCACCTTTTTATAAATGTAACCATGTGACAAAAGATAAATTAATAATGCATTTATCATTGAAAAAAAGATTATTTATCTGGACAAAAATAACCCTTATTCATTATTGGCAATAGACTAGGGGTTGAGCTTGAGACATTTTAAATTACGTACATCCATTACTTACATGTAAGCGTGAAAAACGGAAGTTCACATTTTAAATACAGGAAGTCGAAAATTATCGTTTCTTAGACATAATGTCACCGTTTTCTTACAGAAATAACCAGCATTCATGTTCAATGCGTTTATAAGCTGAAGCTTCTTTTATTTATTATCGCCGTTCTTGAACAGCGATATATACAGTTACCAAGATTTGAGCATTTTGTATTCGATACCGGTTGCCTTAAGCCAATCAAAACGATGCATTTGAGGTCATTTGATGAAAAAATGGACGACAAGTAGTCAAATTGGGGGTGCGCGAATAAACTCGTCGTTACCTGTTTGTATCACCAGAAAATACCATTATCAATATATGAACGAGTACCAGTTTCAAGAAAGCTGCAATATGAGACCAGGAAAAATGCAAAACTAATTGTAACATTTTTTTTTAAACTTATCTTCCCTACTTTCGGGCGAATCTATCAATACATATCGGTGAACCTTTGATTAGCTAGAATTTGTGCAGAACATGTTCTTGGATCGAATACTTCTGTGTGCTAATAAATTTATTATAGTTTCTAAGTGATCAAATAGACATAAAAAAGGCTAAATTCTAAATACTATAAAAAAGCTATTTTACGTGCACAGATGGAAAATGTCCAGGACAGCGATTGTTCATTCGTTGTATTTTTATCTGCCCAGAAGGTTCCGCACAATGAATCAAACGCGCCCAAATGTTTACATATCCTTAACAGAGCACGCCAATATATAATACGAAAAGTATAGGTGAGTACGGCTAAATTCAAGGCATTCTATAAACACATGTAACGTTCTAGAACGCTGACACATATTGTTTGAATGTTTTCCTAAAGGAAAAGATGTCATACACGGCTAAACAGCGATTTCAAGCATTTTTGGAAATGCTAATACTTATATTTATAATTCTTATATTCTTTTTTTTTGGGGGGGGGGGGGTATTTTCAATCTTAGAGTATAAGAGTATACAAAGCTACGCCTCTGGAGACATAACAATGTTAATTATCTTATCTTTTTGACATTCATGCCTATGCATACAGTCATTTTGTATACATGTAAGTAGTCAACGTTTACATGTACATGTATACTTGAACAAGATACAAGATACGCAGTAATAATTAAATAGATTAAATTCTCATCTAATTTGATAACCGTTTAGATACTTGTTTATACAATTAATTGGTTAAATCTTTCACATTTATAATTGACTAGACTATCATACTAGTCTTATTTTAAATTATGTACAAATTCAATCAAGCCTGCTAGTCTTTCAGCTTTTATACCATTTAATTTATTCTTTATCCAAGTTCGATACTTTAACCTATTACTATAATTTAACTATTGTTCTCATGTTTGTGATGTCATGTATTACGTCACTTATAATATGCAGTACGTCGGTCAAAAGCTATACATAGCTTATGTTTGAAATGTGATCTATTTTTAGCAGTCATATTCCTAACTTTAAAACAATGACATTTGTATTCCTTTATTGTTAATATTTCCTGACTTGCACAGAACGTGTTTTTTACTGTGTTTCTGTTTGAAAAAGACGCTTGTATATACATGTCGAGGGATGCCCGCAAGACTGTAGTAACTCGCTCTTTAAAGCAATGCACTTGCTACAGTTTTGCGGTCAACCCTCGATGTGTACATGTACCTAATTGTTCTGGCAGTGCTCATCCAATTGTTTGTAAACTTTCTTACACTATTTGTTCTTATTCAAATTATGACAACCTTATTGTGCTGATGAACGCAGCTTGTAACAATCAATTGGGAGGAGAAAAACGGTTACTAATGACAAAGGCAAAGTATGCCGAGGGTGATTGACATTCCCCTTTTCAGGCTTAGAAGGGAGCATAGTTTCAATACTAAGTATATCGTGGTTAAAAAAACGTCTCGTCAATTTTAATTGATGGCCAATTGACACATGTATACAATAAGAAAGATCCCACGGAATAGTGTTTTACAATATAGCGTTACAATGCATAACAATATAGATATGATATACCCATACAAATTTGTATGAGGTACTACTTCCTAGTTGAGATTTAAGACTATCTTATCATTCTGTTAATCAAATGACTATTGTCAAAGAAGTAGACATTATCTTAGACTTTGGTCGAGTTTTGCAAGGGTATACAAACCTGTGTTTTAACCATTGTAAATGTCTAGACATCTGTAAGACGATCGTTGTAACTTTGAACCCATATCTGAAAATATGAAAACTGCCTTTACAATTATTAATGTATATGTAACATGAGTATACTAATGACGTATCCTTTGTACAGTTCACATGTTTACCAATATCAAGTTTGAAAACAATTTTCAATATTCTTTATGTAGGCCGGTTTGGAAAATTCCTGCACGCTAGAACTACGAAACACATGGAACAGTTCGTGTCATAGTTATTGAATCGTTTCATAGTGGCTAGCAAATCAGGTTTGAAAAATCAATAAAAAAATTTATTCAATAAAATGCGTTCGTTGTTGCGTGTCAGAATTTGACAAAACGAGTTTTTTAATTAATTTAATGGGGGGACATACGTGTACAAGTATACATGTATACTGTGCATGTACGATACGTCCCCGTTTTACCTACTTGTAATCTTGGAATCCGAAAGTTTCTTTCTCACTATTTGTCATTTCTTCACAATTTAAGACAACATCTTTGTAAAATGGATCCTAAAACAGAATAACACTAATACAATAAATATCATACTTAAAGATATAAGTTATGGAAAATGACGATTGTAAGCATAACATTGGAATTTTATTCTTGTACACGTCGAAAACAATCTGAAATGCGTGGTTTCTTGGCCACCTCCTTTTGGATCCATTTCTGCATAGGAAATTTATAATAAAAAATTCAAATCCATTAGGAGCTTATATTTGTTGTAATAGCATATTTTCCAATTGTTTGTACGTTAAAACTCAGTAAACTAAAATTCTATATAAAGCTATCAAGAACAACGGGAACAGTTTCAACAGCAGAAAGATAAATCTTGCTGTTGTTCCAGCAATTATTTCGAAAAAAACTTAACACCATTTTTTATTCAATTGATAATACTGCTGTTTCTGCTTTTTATATATTAAACTAGACCAAATGTTTCAACGCAAGGAAATATGTACAGTACAGCATAATATTGAACAACACCCCATGGGAGAGACTAAAGTGTTGCTGTTAAAGTCGACTGAACATGTATATGGAAGCAGACTTAAAACCGCACATTAGCTTTTAACTTTTTAAGGGAAATATCAAAAGCTGATGTTGTTTAGAGGATTTCTTTAGTAGACGGCAGCTCTGCAGAGGTTATATTGTATATGCCAATGGAATATTTTTACTTGACTGGACATGAAATAATATAAATTTAAAACAATGACTGATCTAAAACCTCTGGTACAAGTTTATCCATTAGTTCATATCCACTTATAAATATTGCTCCACTGTTAGCACTCTCGCCGCTACTTGCCAACTTGAAATAAAAGTTCCAAGAATCTGTGATCCATCGTCTGCAAGAAAATTACAAAAATGTCACGTGACTTAAGTATGTCACGTTTTAGACATCAAGGATAGTTTGTAGTCTAGATTGCCTGTCCCTTACCACTATCTTTATCGGGTCAGGCAAACCATAATAATGGCCGCCCTCTCAGTTTTTATTCAGGTATACGTTTTCTTAATATTGCATGATCATTTACTGACGATAGTAACTCTAATAGGAGTTCGGTACTAAATAGGTTATTCATCTGATTTTTCTGATAACATTTATATTTAGCAAACGATTAACAAAAACATGCCTCGAAGTGAACACAATTTGAACGTGGATTAGTCTCGTTAGAATTTCGGATACTTTATTTAGCATAAATATAACCGATAGGGACGAAAAGTAAAAGTTGCAGTCGTTCATTGTTTTTATTTGTTTGTATTAAGTTAGGGGAATAGTATAATAATCCCATCAGTTTTCAAAGTTTCAAAGTTTTATTTCAACCTAGGCATGTAATATGCATCAGATTATAACAAGAACAAATTAACAAAACAAACAAACATGGCAACACTGAATGTGAAAATTCAAGATGATCCAACCATCACTGTGTATCACTAACTGCCAAAATTATAAACTAAGTAAGTTCTTAACAAAATAATGTCAATGAATTAATGGAGAAAAAAATATCAGTAATATTCCAAGGGAGACTACTTGTGATGCGGACCTTGTCGACGTCACTAGACGTTACGACAGGTCTATGCGTTTACGATTGCTTGCCGTGATCCGGAAGTGGTGGACGTAACAGATATATCTGTATAATCACATTATAAAACTCTTTTCCTAAGTTAATACGAAGAAAAACAAAGAACGTCCGCAACTTTTACTTTTCGTTCCTCTATCTTTAAACGTTAATTATGCCTAAGATATTAATTGAAATTTAATGAAATTTACATAGATATGTGACAAATATGATTTGCTCAAGAATGATACCAAACATACCTACATTGAATTTAACTTTGTATGGGAAATTTGTCTTTTACTGATGCCTAGGTCACATTTAACCCGGCGTTAAGGCCGGCGTTCCCGATTTTTAGGAATCGGCCGGCATGATGAGATCGGAATCAGATCGGCCGGCAAAATTAAATCCTTCATACTAAAAAGGTGCCCGTAATATGCCCGTTTGGGATCCGGAAGATGGCCGCACGGCCATCGTCCGATTTCGTGATTTTCTAACCCCGATTTTCTAACAGATGCCCGTCCGATATCTGCACAATGTTCTTATGACGCCCGTGCGATACTCGCCCGGGTATCGCCCGATTCTTCCAAGTCGCACGGTGTCCGGACGGGCATCGAGGTAGCGCCGGTAGACTACATTACGAACATCGGCCGATGTACGCCCGGCGTGTGTCTATGAGTGAGTTGGATAAATATTGTATATATTGAGATTTGTCCATGATATTCTGCATTCAGTTTCTAAGAATGGTATGCCCGCGATCAACCTCAGAATAGCACTTTTGATGGCAAGAGTAGCTTTGCACGCTATAGATTCATCATCGTCATTGTGGAAGTAGGCTAATACTTGTGTAATTTTCTACGATAAAACAGCATCGCACCAGGGACGGCAGCATGCGCGCAAATTACCCAATGCCGACACAGCGAGGTAGTGACGAAAATAACTATACGGAACCCTTTCGAGGCCTCGTAAATGGAATATGTACATCCTAAATCCTTTAACCAGGATCTATTGGAGGGCAAGTCTAGTGCCAGCAGCCGCGGTGATTCCAGCTCTAATAGTGTATATTAAAGTTGCTGCACTTAAAAAGTCGTACGGTAGTTGGATCTCGGGTGCAGGCGGGTGGTACGCCTACAGCGGCGCTCGCTGCCCATCCTGCCCACCACGCTGGTACACCGTTCCCTGGTGCTCTTGACCGAGTATCTCGGCCGGCCAGAATGTTTACTTTGAAGAAATTAGAGTGCTCAAAGCAGGCCTAAACTACGCCTGGATAATGTTGCATGGTATTCATGTAATGGAATAGGACGGGGGCATTTGTATTGCAAAGCTGAAACTTAAAGGAATTGACGGAAGGGCGCTTGTGGCTTAATTTGACTCAACACGGGAAACCTCACCCGGTCCGGACAACGTTTATGATTATTCAAGAAGTGAAGTGTTTTTCTTTGACTTATTTTTGTAATCTGCTGATGTCATGTCGTAGAACATTGGATGATCCTCGAAAAATTAGGCTATCTCCTCTACTTGGGGGTCAGATAATTTAGATTTTAACTAACCACATTGACGACTGGAACAATTCTCTCTTCTTGAGCAGTCATATCTTGCTCTTGTTGGGTGGTGCTCTGTCCTTTCCCCTTATAGACCTTTTTACATTTTACGTCTGCACGGCGCCAAGCCGGCGTCCGGTCAATATATGGATACACAGAGCGGCCTATATTTCTTCCTAACCCGGACGATGTGTCCGATGCTCGGTCGATGCCCGGTCGGATATCGGCCGGACGTCAGCCGATTCGTTTCAGATGACTTTCAGATGCCCGACGTCGGGAGTGATTTTAACTGCGAGTTAAAATGAACCCGGCGCCCGGCCGACGTCTAAAAATGTCAAATTTTTCTCCGGAGCCCGGCAAATGTCCGGCCGGTGCCCGGCCGATATTGTCTTCAAACACGTCGGAAACTAATCGGAAACACCTCGGGGCTTAATTGTGACTGGGGTATGAGTGTATTTTTTGCGTGTCAGTACATTTAATGTGTTATATAACATTGTTTATTATCTATTATCTCATTTCACATGTTGTTAAATTTGCAAACTGTAATAGCTGGATTCCCCTGTACAAAAATACGTTCATTTACATAAGATAAGAAATGACATCACGTCCTTAAAGTAAAAACATAAGTTAAATGCACATTTCCGACTCAATATCCTCGTCAAGTGCTTGCCTTGATCAAAATTTATAAACATGTATTTAGTTGTAAATATTGTATTATTTAAGCTAAACAAACATTTTCTTATATAGGAGGGATATTTTATAATACACGTTAAAGGTACTAGTTCACAGATTTGGGCAATTTTTGTTGTAATTTCAGAATATCATTAAGTGTCTGTATTTTTGTCAAAATATTAATTCTTAGTATTTTAGGACAAACTGACCTATAGATTGCAAGAAATATTCAACAAAAGTCACAAAAATGCACTAAAATTGTCTAAATCGTTACATACGGGGTATATTTTCACTACATGAAACACAATTATTTGTAGTTTTAATGTCAATTTGCACTAAAATTGTCACTATTAAAACGCTATACAATTTTGATAAAATTTTGAGAAAAAGGGTTGATATTTAAGTTGAAATCTGTGAATGAGTACCTTTAAGATACACGTTACTTTGTTTAGGACATATAGAGGCTATATGTATACTCACATGATCTTAAATAACTGCTTGAACTTTGATAATGTAACTTAGAGGATGTTTAATCCATGACAAGATACTATCTTATCAACTTTCAGATAAATCAGATCCTTTCCGCAACAAGCCTCAAATTCTACTTTCAGTTTCGATCTACTTTCATTTAAGAATGCAAACAACAATATTTTTGTGCTTTGACGATTTCAGTATATTCATTTGGATTGATAATACATGTATACATCTTTACTACGGATGAGACGATATGGCAATACAAGTATATCGATACAATATCGATACGTCGGACCACGCCCTGCACGAAATATTGCGATACGACCTTGACATTCATGTGTTTTTAGTATTCAACAAGTTTGTCGTATTCGTTCAGGAAATATAATCTCTGTGACAGTTTGTACCGGACGTACAACTCAACCCGTGGACAACTCAACTCGTGGACGTCTCAATCCGAAGTTTGAACAACTCAACTAACAGGTAGAGACAACTCAACCCTTGGACAACACGTGATCATAAATAAAAGATTGTGAATGGTTGTTATTTTACAATAACTACCTGTATATTATTGTTTCGTAAATAATCATATCGTCTCTTTTCGTATCGATACGTATCGTATCGTGTGATGACTGTATCGTCTCATCCCTAATCTCTACCAGTTAATGTTTCGATTTATTCTGCAGTTCATGAATAAGGTTAAGGCATGAACTAAGACATTTTAAAACTACGATACAAATACACTTTAAGAATATACTTACTTCAATAATGTAAGATCATTGCGAGGCAATCCCTGGGAGAATGATGGAATAAACAGAGCACCTGATCCAAAACTTGTCGTAGATTCATAAAAACGATCAGCTACTAAGGTAACACTAACATCCGGTACTAGTTCTTGTATGTTAACAGCAGTGGAAAGTCCAACCACTCCGGCCCCTATCACTACAACTTTAACCACCATTTTAAGTCTAAACCAAGTGACACGACATTAAACAAATATAAAATTATAAATATACATACGTATAATATATACAATATTAAAGTTTCACGCTCACAGATCAGATTACTTTTGATAGTTTTAAAATAACATGTTTGTATCTGTAATTGTGGTAAGAAAATGAATTCTTAATTAGTTAAGGCAAAATCTCTTATATAGAGCGCGAGAAATATCGATTTAAATTTAAATTCACAAAAACACTCAAATTACCAATACCATTAATAATAGAGTAATTTCAAATGCGTAGAATCACTATTTTTACAGATTTTTAGTCATTTTACACTAACACTGCCATTATCAGAACACTGCTTTACTCCTTCCAAATTGTTCTTAAAAGAGTTGACATTTGAGTTGAAATATGTAAACCTTTAAATACTCGTATTGCCTCGTAATTTTAGAATTTAAATGAAGTAGAACGCAAGCAACGTACCATGAAGTTAATATATCTATAACATTATACAATGTACATGTATTTATTCAATATCACGTTAGTTGAGTTAAAGGCGTATTCACCATCTCTGTCTATTTTATAGTCACAACCGAGTCATAAAATATTTACAACTTGAATAAATACCTTGATGCATCTCATAGCCTTACACAATAAAACATCGACACTAACTTTAAGATATTCAATATTGCTGTTCTTGGTTTTCCATCGATCCTATGTATATGCACGGTTCTTCGGTCTAAATGTAAGACTCAGAACCGTGCCGACTGCATAGGTATTTAAACCCCTATACGAAGATGTAAATCAATTTACCAAGGACATGAAAACAGTCTTACAATCACCAAATATAAAAACTAAACTAAAAGGACCCACTGTTTTGTAATATATATAACTCATTGTTCAGTTTAAAAGCTTATTTTTTTATTTGTTCGGGACGTCAGTCCTGAACAGATATATATACCGTATTTCAGACCCTTTCCCACTTTGAAAATTTACCGAATCCAGAAGTAGTCCCTCAGTATATAAGTATAGAGCATTTCAAAATGGTCGTCTGCTATATGACATGCGCAATAATTCCTGAAATACACATGTTAATCGGTTCAAACTGAAGCGCATGTATTATAGCTTATGGGTTAAGCGTCTCATCTGAGCTCTTTACGTCGTATTATGTAATAGAATGGTATCAACTATTAAGTCACGACCCGTCGTTTGTGTCAGTTGTCAGTAGAGATGTTACATCATCTTATGTAATAGAATGGTTCTATAGAAAAAGTTTTAAGATCGTAGAAAATGACTTTGAAAGATGTCTGAATAGTGGATTTCATTTATTTTGCATATACTGTAGATGCAGTAGGATAAATGTGCATGAATGATAACTTATATGCGGCAGTTATTGAATTGTTTTAAGAATGACCCCTTTGACTTGTGGTGATTGTGTGAAAAAAATCAGTAGTGTGTTCGCCTGTCCAGTTTACCTGTTGTATTTATAGGTCGATTGTATAAAGTGTTTTGAACTGGAACAGTGCTGGTCTACCTATCAAACTAATATCACTGAACTGTTCTTTGTGAACGAATATTTTGTTTGAGCCGGAAATTGAATTCCACTTTTTAAACCCGAACAAACTCAGTGCCTTCAGCGCTTTGATTCAAAAGTTTTGTTATACTCTAAATATACGTCTAGCTTTACATATAGTATATCTTATTACCATGATACGTTTTATTTACATCAGAACAATCATAGTACCGTATTCAAAGAACTGTATACATACTCTTTCCACTGTAGAAGCGGTTTTATTGTAATATGAAATATTGTGTGTAGGTTCGTCTTGAATAACAAATCTTTAATTAATTTTCAGTCTAGACCTTATACAATTACAGTAAAGTTTCGCTATTAAGACCATTTTTTTATTTCAAAATCATGCGTTTTTTGACAATTATTCAGACCCAAATGCTTAATTTGTGAACAAAGGGTCTCTATAATATGGCCGTTTTGCTATTAAGACCATCGATTTTGATGGTCTTAAAAGCGGAACTTTACTGTATATTACATGAATGCGCCATCGCCGGATACCTACGTCGATATGCTAAAATATTACTCAAGTTATATCAATTGGAACAGAAAAATCTTTGTAAATGCCAACGATGGAATAACATTCATGGTTAGTTGTAAATTATGAAACCAATCCCTCACTACACAAAATTTTACGATGTTATACAATGCAATACAATACAATATAATGTAATTACAAAACCATCTTTTTATTTCCCTATCACAGTACAACCTGATAATCTGACTCATGTCAGCGTACCCGTCCATTCGCCGAGTCGCTTATTCCTGGATAAATGTGACTTTAGAAGTGCCGAAGTTGTTTCTATCTGGTAGCTGAAGGCGTCTATTTTGTATGTGGCTCTATATAAGGATGTTCCGAGTGATGTCACTTTGCAAGTGACTCAATGATGTCATTACTTATGTGACTTCGTATTAGAATATTTACATGTAATGTCACTTTATATACGACTCCAAATAAGTAGTTCATATTCATTTGAGTCATCGATGCTTGTAAAGAAAATGTAACTGAACAGGACTCACAAATAAAATCAACTTAAGAGGGAAAGATAAAGAGAGTTAAAATACCTTTTATAATTATATTTGATGGCAATATTTATTTCTTTGCTTGAGTCGTTTTAATTCGGCAAACATAGATGACAGAAAACAATATGACAAAACAATGACACGTATTAATACACTTAACAACTTTTCTAAGTATACACATTTCCCCTGCAGATAATTTCAACGGATGTCAAAATATTTAAACGAAATTTAGTGAGTCAATTATGGGATACTATATCTTTTATCATTCGGAACACCTCAACCTTTCATGTATGAATAATTTATTTATTCGTAGCGAATGGCCGAGGAGTTCCGAATGTATCTTTTATGTGACACTAAAAACGTCAATATCCACCGTGTAGTAACCGACTTCCAAGTTGCACGTGCATTTCGTGCTTTTACTAATATGAGCCAAATGGTTTACATTTTTACGTTTATTTTGTACATGTCGATATCTATAGCAATTTACACTTAGAAAGAACATATAAACTTTCACTTGTAGTTAGTATGAAATGATTTAGCTTGAAATGAAGAGGCCAGGCTATCGAAATGATACATGTTGGCTCATCAGTACGAGAGGTAAATTGAATTGCTATATTATGTCTTGTTCGCATCATATTCATCACTGAGATATTCTAAGGATAGCTGCAATGCAGAAACCTTCAACAATCGTGACAAAGTGAACCCATTTTTCAGCTTGCCCATACTTTCTAGTGCTGCAACGATTCACCGGAAAGTCGATTCGATGCGATTCGATACTTTTTTTTTTGATTCGATTTTTTTCGATTCGATTCTTTTATAAATATAATTTACTACAAATATGCATTTATACACATATTTGAGCTTAAAACTAAATAATATTATTTAAATTAAAGTGTTGCTAAAATTGGATAACACGAAACTCGAAAATCTGATTTTTTTATTTGCTTTATTCAAGTACGAAATGGGTTGGGTACGAATGTAAAGGTCGCGAAAATGTATTATTAATGTAATATCGAACAGAGTTTCTATTCATGCTACATAAAATCGTAATAGAAGTTTAACAGAAATGTAACAAAGTGAAACCTAGTTTCACTGTCAACGTATAGTTTGACTTTTAGGCGCGCCTTTATTTTTATCGTTTTAACTTATGTAGACACTTTTAAAAGTCAGTATCGAATCGAAACTCGCGGGTCCCGAATCGAAATCGAATCGGCACCCTTGCAATCGAGTTTCGATGTATCGAATCGAATCGTTGCAGCCCTAATACTTTCAAGCGTAACCCTTTGACTGTGATGAAATTTTAAGAAAATTTGAGCAAACCAGAAGTGTTAAAGACCTGCCAAGCTAGAGAAGACGTCACGTTTGACGACAAGACGGCAAGAATGGGCTATGATTAGTGCTGCAACGATTCACCGGAAAGTCGATTCGATGCGATCCGATACTTTTTTTTTCGATTCGATTTTTTTCGATTCGATTCTTTTATAAATATAATTTACTACAAATATGCATTTATACACATATTTGAGCTTAAAACTAAATAATATTATTTAAATTAAAGTGTTGCTAAAACTGGATAACACGAAACTCGAAAATCTGATATTTTTTTTATTTGCTTTATTCAAGCACGAAATGGGTTGGGTACGAATGTAAAGGTCGTGAAAATGTATTATTAATGTAATATCGAACAGAGTTTCTATTCATGCTACATAAAATCGTAATAGAAGTTTAACAGAAATGTAACAAAGTAACCAGTTTCACTGTCAACGTATAGTTAGACTTTTAGGCGCGCCTTTATTTTTATCGTTTTAACTTATGTAGACACTTTTAAAAGTCAGTATCGAATCGAAACTCGCGGGTCCCGAATCGAAATCGAATCGGCACCCTTGCAATCGAGTTTCGATGTATCGAATCGAATCGTTGCAGCCCTAGCTATGATACCCAGGGATATCATTCAGAACTACATAATCTCATTGCAAGCTAGGTGTTTTGCAGTTATACAAACTGAAGGTGGCCATACTCGTTATTGATGTGAATTTGTACTCTGTTGGTACCAGTATTGTTACTGCTTATAAGAGGTCAGTTATTTTTCAATTTAATCTTCGTTTTGCTAAAAAATGAAATACTATTTGATGAATATTTTCTACAAATATAATATCAATAGCATACGCATCAACCCAGTTATGACCAAATATATAAGTGTATACTTAGAAAAGTTGTTAAGTGTATATACAACTACAAACACAAGACCACATCAATCATCAATACCACATGTATGTACATGTATGTATGACTCAGTAATATTTCTGCGCAGTCTATCAATTATTGCATGGCTGGTTTTCCCATGTATTTATTAGAATATAGAAACAAAATAGATATGTTCAATAGATGTAGTGAAGTGTGTTTTATAGCTCAAGTAAACCACTTTATATTAAAATACAGCTATATCAGAGAAGTTTTATGATTCCTGAAAGTGATTTGTATGTTATCTATTTACTTATTTTATTTATCCCTCAAAATTCTTGTGTAGAGCTCATCCGTCATATTATTATACTTACTTACTTTCACAAAATCCCCTATTAGCAGTACGAGGCAACATACCTATTCTTCACTGTTGACAGCTTTCGGTACAATCAAAAATTATAATTTACGAATGAAACCGTTCAAACCATTGTTTCGTAGTTTAAATGTTTAAATGTTTAAAATATCACATGATAGAACATATTAAGTAAAATAGTAAAACAACAAGAAATTCAAATTGTTTATTGTACAACTAAGTACATGTAACATTTTTATAAAATCATTCCGACTAGATGTTGGCATGAACTAGTTTGCAAATTTCATGCGATTGGTGAATATCATATGGTTTCGGAGAAATTCTTTTAAACACATTTCCAAGTATAGATTTACTTGTTTTAGCTTGTTCTATTTCATTTAGTAACTAAAATCATGATTGAAATTACTAAAGACACTGGCCGTTCATTTAGGTTTTATATTTAACAAATTTTTGAGATCTGCGAATGTTTCGTCGTTGTGTTGCTGAATTCTGATCTATTTGATGTCATGCTATCGTCTGTTTCCGGTCACGTACAAACTGGATTTTATCGGATCGGAAGTTCAACAGCTATTTCCGTCATACCAATTGAATCAAGAACTTGCACAAGGTCTTTTATCGTAGCACAACCTGCACTATGTCTTTGCCATTTCAACAATGTCTGATAAGCCATTTCATATTGACCTTCAATCCTAAAATCACTTTCAATAGCCTCAATTTGACCACGACTTAAACCCAGCGCAGAAGCGAGACTCTTCCAGTGCCAACCAATGTGATTGCTGACGTAATTCAAATCTGATCTTGATGGCGGGTCATTCGAATCTTGATTAAAAATATAAAAAAAATCATTAAGTATAGCAATTGCTTGATAATTATACCCAGTCCTGTATGAAAAGCAAAATGGTGTTTTGACAAATCAGTAAACTGGATATTGGTACATACAGGTTTCACCGTCATTTCTCCTGTGAATTAAGCTCTCTACGAGCAATAGATTGGAACTAGGACGGAAGCATAACTTTTGTATAGGATGTACCTCGAGAGTTTATTGTCTGTTTTAAACATCGTTCGGGTGCTGAGTGCTGACCGATGTCATTTTAGAACGTTTGACCACATTTTTTGCGCATTTTGTGCTGACTAGACAAAATCTGCGTGGGTCGTGGTTCTTTAAGTGGGCCTATAGATTTATTATTCGGCGTTTGCAAAGGATGTTATTGTCATTCGAATAATATACCCTATGATTATGTATATATAGTATTTTTCACAGAACCGTACCGGCTGACTATGTCTATGGTAAAAATTTGCTGTGAAAAAAACCCTAGAAGTTGACCCATGTGACGTCATCCTGGCATCTAGGTTGGATCCAAATCGTGCTAATGAAAACTGCGTTCAAAAGAATCGTGTTTCTGCATACATTTGCTTTTAAAAACGAACGTATCACTTGTACACTGTAGATTCTGAATCACATACTTACTATAATTGTAAAATCCAAATTATCCTTTCAAGCCTCGTTCTGCAGGCGCGAAGCTACCATTACGCCGAGTACGCAGCAGAAAATCGGAAAAATACAAACGCTGGTTGGAAAAGAATGATAAATGGTGCGAATGTTGTCAACCTGTTTTAGTGCCCGGAATGAATTATACAGTATTATACAAACTCTTTGAATAGTTGCCAAAACGCTTCTGAGATGATCTACAGAAAAACAAATAAGGGGGCATGCCTCGACCCCCTAGAATTAAGACATTAAAAAGCCTTTGCTACGCCCCTGTTCTGGAAGCAACCTCGTTTTGAATAACAGTATGGTCGTTTAAATATTGCATTGTGGGCGCAGACGAAAACTGTTATTTTATTTTTAATGCAAGGTTCTTTATCAAGACAGTAGCCGTCTTGAAAACGCACATGCAAATTTTCATTCTGCTTGTAGAATCTTGATTAAAACCAGGAATTTTTGACAATATCTATATAATCATAAAGTTAAACCTACCCGACAGTTCTTTTCTTCCTATGCTATACTCCGACACTTTTGAAGGCTCACCATAATGTGCGAAACCATGGGAACTGGATGGACTATCGTGGTTATGTTTTGTTGAATATGTATTATGTGACTTTCTATGACCTTTTAAAACACGGGTACGACCATTTCCAATCTGTATACCACCGAAGTTGATAACTCCACCTCCTTAAAATGTAATAGTGTTACATTTAACAGTTTTATTCAACTGTTAGTGGCGCATACAATAACTCCGCTGATTTAAATGTTTTTATCGATCATGAGTATAGAACAAATAATGTAAATATTTAAATCAGCGGAACTTATGTTTTCATCACTGACAGTCAAATAAGGTTCAGCAATAATATAGAGCTAATTTCTGACATCGTAATAAATTTCCTTTTTCGTACATGTACGAGTATAAGTTTAAGTAAAATCTGCAATAACTTCCGCGAAAAGATAATAATTAACGAATGGAAACTTTGGTTCATTATCCTTATAGACATGACCGTCGTGTCGTTGAGGTTTGCCTCAAGGGCTAGATCGAATTCGGAACTGGTATCCACCCAGAATTTCGAACGTCATTTATCACAATAAAGCTGTCTGATAAACTTACTGCAAATTTGTTAAACTTACACTAAACAAGGAAGGTCAGTACTGAAGTTTGCAAAAACGAAAGTATTTAAAATGTTTACATGCAGATAATCAATATATCCAGGCAAGCCAGCTAACATACTGAGAAAACTTCAAATTATCAGAAATGGGCTGTCGGTTTGAAATCAAAGTGAGATCATTGGTTAAAGCTAAACCAGCTGGCTATCAAATTTACAAACGTTTTGTGTTGTTAAAACATTAACTTGTTTTATTCTATGTTAGGTCAAACCAAGGACCCTTTGTTATATAGGGTGCTAGGTCAAACACATTTATGACTGCAGTTGTTCCTATTATTGCACAATACGCAGTCATAAAAGTCACAATTTTAAGAAAATATGAAACATTAATGCAGTCTAGAATTAATGTTGATAGGCCTAACTGATAATAATCACACACAAAATGAGGAATCAACTTCAGTCGATTAAACCATGTACTTATAAGTAAAAAATTGGAAAATAAACATAATGCAATCATCGACATCAATTATTAGATACTAGATAATAGAATCGAAGGTGCTCTCAGTAATGTCAGTGACAATGCAAAAATAGAATAAACAAAACTCACCTCTGATCACATGAGTTTTACCGTTTGCTGTAATAACAGTACATTCATCCCCTGAACTGGAAAAATCGGAATCTGACACAGATTTTGAATAATACATTTCAAATTAAATAAGCTGCAATAGATAGAAAATTCAAATTAAATTATAAACTTGTTAATAGACAAATCGTCGTCTCTATGGTTTAAAATTTTGCTACAGGAAATTACGAATGCTTTATAAAAAGAAAACTAGAACAGGAAACTTGGGTTTATCAATAGTTATTTTTAGCCTATGCGTAGAACATACCCAACTTTTAGACCCATCAAGATTTTTGCTTTATGATACAGCCATTTAGCTCTGATCGTAGATACGTCTGTTTTGCGATGATATAATCTACAAGTCGTGACCCCATGTTGTGATCGATGAGATAAGATAAGGATCATATAGGTCACGATTTCAAGTCATATCAGGGGATTAATTAAATCCGTTGTAGACAAATGTTTTATATTGTCCATTGTGCAACAAGTGTAAATTAACAGATGAATGTTTCACAACTTTTAAGGTGACATTTTGTATACAATACAGTCAGATAAAACAAAAATGATGATTGAAATAACTTTTCGATGGTCAAATTATGTTAGAAATGATAATTATTACTCATCTACCATTTGAATTTATTAATTTCCCATCCGTTAATTTAGATATGCTTTATATTTATTGTTATAAAAGCTTTAAATTTAATTGAATAGTTCTAAAACAATATTCAAACATCATCGTTATCGTTAAGCCGCTTTATTTTACTTGGACTAAAATGCCCATGCGTTAATTTGTATAACTGTATTATTTATTTATCTTAATATTTCACCTTTTTAATACAATCGTTATACAATTATTTGTAAACTAGTAAATACAAAGTTTTCAATGTATTAACGTTTTAATTGATATAATTGTAGAGGTAAACTAAAAACAATTGGTGTCTATCATTTATCCTTATGCCGCAAGAACAAACAAAGTAATATGTTTATTATACTATTTTCAGTAAAACGTATAGTCGAGTAAATCTTCCCGAACAAAAATTCTATTAATGAATAGATAAATTACATTTATGTATTTTCTAACCTGCCTAGAATCTTAACACTTTCAATATAATTATTTCAGAAAAAAAATATTACAAAATCATTTGACAGATACAACTACATGTATATATACAAATACACGTAGTTATCAATAAAACAGAGACAGGAAGGTAATCCTGTCATAAAAGTGTACCCGCTGTGCCTTGCTATGCGCAGTGTATATACAATCACACCAGGGGTCCATAAATCCGATAGCGCACACTATAAATTTAAGAAAAAAATACTTTAAAAATGCAAAACTTTTGGAAAAAAGTGCAAATGGGACCAAAACTTCGTTAAGTTATTTTAAATTTAAAAAGTGCTCCGAAAACTAGAAACATACGGCCTTTTCATGTCATTTGCACAAATTTGATCAAAGAACCAGAAATACTTTATTTTTCAACTTATATCAGTATGGGTACTTATTTCCCTTCTTTGTTTATAGTAACGTGAGTAATCAAATAAAACCTTAAATGGGACCAAAACTTTACAATTTTACAAAAAATTAAAAACAATCAAATGAAAGAAGACAGTTTAAACTTTGTTGCATCATTTGCACAAAATTGATATCTTTAAAAATAAAAGAGTTATGACCGTTCAAAGAATTTTCCCCTATACTTTTCTATTGAAAATCTAATATCGACTTGGGATTATGTATGGGCCTAAAAGTTGGACATGAACCTTTAATTTTTGTTTTATTGGGAAATTTACAATTTCCGATGAAGTATAGTCTGATTAGTCTCAGTCGCATTGTTAAATGTACATTTCATCATAAAATACCATGATTAACAGAGATTTTCATGAATTTGGAATATGAAAAAATGTAAAACTTAAAACCGAAAGTAGAATTATTAGTGCGTGACTGCTTATAAATAATTTATAACTTGCTCAAGTTGCTGTAATTTTAGACAAACATACAAATGTAGCAATAAGTGTCTGTGTGTATAAATGTTAAACTTGTATATATTGATTTAAGTTTATTATAAGTTTTTGTGATTAATAAAATGTTCCTCAATAACGAGGTCAAATAATCTTGCGTCAATATTATAAACATGTTTAAAACTTTATCGAAGAGAGATAATTCATGCAAACTAAGACATAATGAATACACTCTTACTTCCCTTACATTCGAATCTCGATTAAAGACAAAATAAAACCCAACCAGATATGATAAGTAGAAGTCTGATCAAGTTCAACCTTATCTAAATTTACCAGTATGAAGGGATTATTAGAAGATTATAGAGACCATAGAGCTACATCATTCACTTAAAAAACACACAGTGTTAGATTCTAATTCGTTCGGACACAAAAAAGCGTACGGAATTAGTCCACGTGCGTACTCAGGAATGAACATGACACAAGTGCTAATCAATTGCAAGTCCGTGTTTCTCATGCATAATGACCACCTACGTGCGAGTCTAATTGTGTATTAGAGTAGTCCAGTAGATCCCTAAAGATCGAGAGGTTTCAAACCCCGACCGGGGCACTGCTAATTTCCTTGATCAAGAATTTACCTGCGATTGCTTCACTTCACCCAGATGTAAATGGGTACCTGCTAGGGTGGGATAATTTCTATGCATCGATATGTTGGCTGCAAAAAGAGATGTTAAAGACTCCCCAGGGGAAATTGATAGAAAGATACTCATAGCCGATGACCAGGGATAATAGCTGAAAAGTTTGTGAATGTGCATCAGCTTGAAACTCAGACTATAGAATGCAAATACTTCTTTACTTTTTTATAGGAACTGTCTGTTTTATATGATTCTGACCATTGATTATAAATCTATTAAAAGATGTGTTAGTTACTAACCATAAAGTATTTTTATTATTTATAAGCTTTGTAGAAGAAGAAAAATCATTGTATTCTTACATTCTTATATATTCAGTATGCCTTACTTAAAAAAAGTCTGAAAATATTTCAAATTGCCTTTGTTCATTTCAAATGGTATAGCCCCATTAAATCTTACCTTGTCGATCAATTTTCTAAATAGATGATTAAAATTGTCTCTCATAACTAATACATGACTTCGTCCATCATTGTGTATTTTGTGTCACCATTCAGTATGCATTATAATTTACTTAATTGGTGATGGATGATAGACTCCTGGGTTACTTTATACACTATTTTCTTTGGTCCCATCCTTCAGGCCAAATAAAAATAAAATTATAACACCATTTATTGATTGCCTTAATTGACAATTGGTTCTTGTAACTTTGTACATGTATACATTTCTGTTGGTTCCATCCTTAAGGTCAAACTAATATAATATTTATATAATTTCTTCACGTCAAGTGAGACAGGAGTTCACTGTATGTGTTTAATTATACAATTTTCTCAGCTGTAAATAAATGAATGCCTTTGTCATAATTATAGTCTCTGGGTATATTTGAATGATAACATCATCTCATAACCTCTGCCAGTGTTCTATCATTTCTGGCAATGAAACAATCAATATTAACTTCTAAGAGAACAGAATGGTCTATGAGTGTCTTGAGTTTCAGCTTGACTTATTTGGAAAAAAGTGGGGTTAAATGGTTCTTAAGCATTTAAACAATACATCTTGGTATTTCTGTTTGTTTTTAGGTGCAACATTTTATCTTTACAACTACTGAAGGTATTTAAAACCTTAAAGCCTTACACATGTAGACAGGTCACTATTGAATGTCTATTATCAAGTTCCATAACTGTAGGATGAGTTATGTCCCATTTAAATTCCAAAATAAATAAAAAAATTAATTTTGTGTGAAATGTTTTATCTTTGAGACTACTGCAAGAATTCAATCACATAAAACTTCACATTAGTAAGCAGAATTAGCATTGGATGTCTAATAATAAGTTTCACTACTCTGGTATAAATTCCTTTTTGAATTACGCCCCTTTTTTAAGTACAAAAGTTCTTATAGATTAGTTTATGTTGTTATCGTTTCAAACTAAGAAGTTTGAAAGGGGTCGTAAGTAGAAAAGAAATTTAAAACAGGACATATAGATCTACAAATGTACATGTATTTAGAATCCAATTCTTCATCTTGAAATACAAGTACTACCAGGTAAAGGTTACATACACTCAATACATGATCAATGTAGGTGTACTATCAAAGGAAAATGTTAAATCTTACGTCGATGATCAAGGTGTTCCGAATAATTGTTCTGTATTAAGGATATTCTACCTTACAAACATTTCCAAATAAAAGACATACAATGCTTGTCATAGAAATCTATTTTTGACATGCAAATTTAATTTTTAGAAAGTGCCAAGGTATTTTATGGTACATGCAAGGAAGAGGCTCAAGTTCTAGAGCTAAAGAAACGTAATGGATCGAATCTAAGCAAAGTATTTTTTTCTTCTCAAACATTGTTGATCTATTGTGTTTCAAAATTTTCTCTTGAGGCTATAAGCTATAAAATGTATCAAAGTACTTCTCTGTTGCATTATTAAATACAAGAGTCTGCAAATCATGAAAACTAGGTATAGTAGACCCTAGGGGACTAACTTGTTTCACACAATATAATAGAATGAAATCAATAAACATCATGTTCATGTAATTATGTCAGTGAGCCACATGTGTCCTTTGTTATTGCTTCACTTTATCATAGAACCTAATATTGCTTATGGCATCATTGACAGAATAAGTTCAGAAAGTGTTGGCTGTCATGGAATTTGAAGTAGAATGAACATACGGTGTTAACTGATAAATCTAACCTTAAGAAATCTAATTTTTAGGGTTCTGGAATTCTCTTATTTCTTGTTGCCCCGTGTTCAGTAACTACTGTTGGCTAACGTTACGGATACGGGAGAACTCAATCCGAAGACAACTCAACCCGTGCAATACTCAACTCAAACTTGGAACAACTCAATCCGTTAGTAGGAGATTGAGTTGTCTCTGAGGGAATTTATTTATAGATGTGTTATTTGTTACACTTCTTGGCGTGAGACAGTTCCATTAATCCATTTTTTGTCCTTTTATCATGCTGAGACAGTTTGGATATATTTGTTGTTGTTTTGTTTTGTTGTTGTTTTTTTGTTAATCATTTTTATGTTGTACAACAGTAAACACTTGTAGCTACATATCAGTAAACGCTTATTTTAACACATAATCTATTTTAGCTAATCTGATCAACAGGGGTCAAGTTAGAAAACACCCTAAGTATAAAAAATATAGAAATATCTTATAAAGCAATGTAATAGTGTGTCTGTTACAACTACAATTATTATAATAAAATGTAAAACCAGGAAAATTAGAACTGAAAATTTTGACTTCTCAATTCGCTTTAAAGAGGTAAATGATTGGCAGAATTCATCACAAAGTGTTTAATAAACAATTTAAATATCAGCAATCTAGCTTGATGTCTGACATTGTGTTTGATGTCACTAATATCACTTACAAACATTGATTTTATACTTTTTGTTTTGATTTTCTTGCATGCTAAATCAAAATATTTATATGAGTTATAGGTGTTACTAATGGCTTGTAAAAGAGACAAGTTCAAATGTTCAAACAATATATTACGACAATTCTCTAGTGATCGATTCCAGGTTTTACAGTTTTTCATTGAATGCATTTTATATTCTATTGAAAATACCTTTATAGAATTTATATTCAATGGTTTATTATTGTATCTGAAAGGAAATGCACTGATACATTGTTCTTTCTAAAGAGTCATTCCAGACTTCGGTTTAATACATTTGTTGTAATGCCACATTTATATTGAACCTGATGACATCAGATTACAACCATGGAACTTATGATTTTCAATTGATATATTTTTGCACTGGCGTCCTTATATCGATAAAATATTCATATTTATGCATAAAACACATTATTGACGAAACATAGAAAAAACGTCCCCCCCCAAAAAAAATCGTATTCGAGTCGTGCCCCGTCTTATTATAATATATACGGGGCACGACTCAAATACGATACTTTCGAGGGGACCGTTTTTTTCTATGTTTCGTCAATAATGTATTTTTAACCATAAATATGAATATTTTATCAAATATAAGGACTCCAGTGACCGTGATTTTTTTGTTGGGTTTAATGCTGTGTCAACGCAAATTATAGAAAATTTGTGTTAACCAGCTCACCTAACCCAGAACTTCTGGACCTTTGTCTATAACCATGTCTATCATGCTCTTTCTCATGGACGGCAACTTCTCCATACGCTTTATTAATGGAGGAAAATTGATATTATTGTTAAATTTTTATGGAAGGGTATAACCAGCCTGGGTCAAACCAGCAATACTTTCAAATGCTAGATTTGAAATCTTGTGATTAGCCTTCTGCTCCATAGATTCAGGTTTTTTAATATGACTTAAAATAAATATTAAAACAAGAGCAGCCAACTGTATGCGTTTACATATTTCTCATTCCAAACTCAATGGCTGACAAGGACTTGATTGGCTAGTTTTTTGTTGTTCAAAATGATCAGGATGTGCTGTCTCTGCTGCATTGTGTTGATAGTGTTGCAGTAACCCTTATTGTTACATTTACTATTATGGTCACTGCATGAAGTCAAATGTCTAACAATGGTGATATTTTAAAGTAATAGAAAGTTCTAACACTTTGGGCATCATATTGGGAAAGTACACCTGTTGTTAGAGGCTGCAAAAGAGCAAACATTGATTTTTTGTCCCTTTTCGCTCTGCTCCAGCATAACCCTAGTAACCAAATATGTTTTGCTCAAAATACTTTTTTCTACCACTGTGTGCCGAGAAAATACTCTGGCCAAGTTATATCTTTGACACACTTGTATAGATGAAATAAGAGCCAGTCAATTTGCCGGATTGTTTTATGTTGGAAAAAATGTCATATCTCGGCCAAGTCAATACTAGTGATGGGTTAAGCGATACATGTAGCGCACTGTGTGCATGCTTATCAAATTTTCTTGACATCTGAAATTGTTGACATCATTTCTGTATGACAGAATGATTTATTATCATTTATTTAAATGGTATATTCCCAAGTACATGTTGTTATGAAAATGGTGATTGAAAACCGATATCTGTTGTCACACACGTGTAGAAAAAATGGACACATTCTTTTCCAAGAAAATATTCTATGATGTTTTAAGTAGGCTCTATGTTTTACTTAAATTTGTTAGAGTATAATGTGTAAGAGGATGGCCTTTTATAATATAATGTTAGGTTTCCTCAAATTATGTAAAATATATATTTTCTGTTGGTTGTTTTTTCTACCCAAGGCATGTTGTTGCCGATCTACAAATAGTGGGCTTTGTGCAAAACAGTCGTAACTCTAGTTTAAAAAAGAGTGAGTTACGACCATTTGGACTAAGCCTGCGGAATACAGTTCTATAATCATAATAAAATCTGTCAACTTTTCCCTGGAGAGGCTAAGATCTCTAGACCTAATCTTCTTTTCCAGTACTGTGCATATACTTTTGACAGTTGCAGACAATTGATCCACTTAAGATATAAGTAAGAATGGTTCACGAAATTTCTTCAAGACGAAACTTCACAAAGGTATTTAAAGGTACTCGTTCACAGATTTCAAATTAAATATCATCTTTTTCTGAAAACTTGTATGGAGACATTTTTTGAAGCAGGATTTTAGTGCTTCGATAATGACAATTTAGAGCAAATTGACAAACAACTACAAATTATGGTGTTTCAAGTAGTAAAAATCTACCCCATAATTCACGGTATTGACACTTTCATTGCATTTTGTGACTTTTATTGTTACAGTATATTTCTTGGAACCTATTGGTCAGTTTGTCCAGGAATAATAAGTATTATTTTTTGACACAATTACAGACACTGAATGGTATTTTAAGAATATAGAAAAATCTTAACCAAATATGTGAACTAGTACCTTTAAGTCCCACCTGGATATTGGACTATGGATTATTTCTAGAAAGACATTCAGGCATGATTCCTACTGTGCTTCAAACAGGAGAAGTACAAAGCCATGAGATCATGAACACTTTACAGTCTAAAAGTTCTAGTAGTGATGGTAAAACTAAGAGTAAGTACATGTTATTGTATTTTTTAGTCTAGGGTTTTTATGCTTCCTCTCCAACTTTCCAGCTAAAATGTTTGGTTTGGTATATATAATAAGGACAAGCATCATTGACGTCGCGACGTCGTTTGGCGTTGTAACGTTACAACGCCAAACGACGTCGCGACGTCAATGACGACGTTATGTAATTATTAAATAAACAATATGGCGTCTATGTTCAAATTGTAATGTGATTCATGAAATAATTTCTTGATAAAGGCTTCGACCGAAATATTGAAAACAGAGTTTGCTATTTTTTATAAAAAAGGTTACTGTAAGGTTTGTCTGCTTGAGGTTGATTTTAATGGAGAGGGGCTTAACATTCAAGATTGTAAAATCAACTGAACTTGTATTCCGAAGGCAACTTCAACCAAAGCATTACCTTTTAGTTAAATTTCACATGAAATAAGGTAACATATATTGAAACAAACAAAATACTTCCTCTTCAATATTTTGCAGACTGGTTGTCAATCAAATTCCATATTTCCCCCCTTTGTTATATATGAGTATAAAACTAGTCTGTAATTTCTGTACATAGCACAAAACCTAGCCTTAGTCTACCATTTAAAGGACATATTATGTCAATAAACATTTTATTGTGAAGATTGAAGTTTCTCAATTGTTGACATCTGCAGTCTGTGTGTGTTCCCTTAGTAGATTTAGTGTTTCTTTACTATGATGAAGATTCCAACTTTAATCACAAACTATTATATTTACAAGGTCATTTTTGTAAAGATATAGCTTTCTAAGCTATCTTTTGAGAGATCTGCCAAATAAATATGAAGCTGTCATAATTCTCCCCCTCCCCAAATTAGTCTTTTTTTCTTAATGCGTTATTTAAACTAGGATATTATTTAAATGCATAATGTTTCTGTACGAAATTGTCAAAAATGTGAATTGTGCATCATCAGCAAAGTTAAGAACTGCATTTAAACGGTAGCTATATTAAATTTGTTTTGAATCACTTTTCTGTCTATGACTCTATTATGTTGATGTCCATGACTTTACATCTTTGAAACTTAACTCTGTGATAGATGGTTGTATATAGAGATCTCACCGTACAACTATTGTACAGACATTGACTCTACATAAAACAGTGGATATGGACAGTTGCTTATAGTAGATGGAAGTCTAGCCCTGGTACTTCACTGGAGTGATGGTTAGTGCAGCTGTCCACCTTTTAATTTCTTTTGAAAAAGGTGCATGAAATAATAAAACCTAAATACAAAATTACAAACATAAAATACTGGCACCAGAGTTCTTTGCATTTAGTGCCCTTACATTGCATGAGACTCGGTGTTCATCCAAATATTGACTTAAACAAGTCAACAATTTGTTTGCATTCATGCATGTATGATTAAAAAAATCTATGAACAAAAATTTTCAGAGCTTGCAGAAAGTTTGTGATTAAAGTTGAGTCGGAAATTGTCAATATAAAAAGATGTCAGTCTAACAAGTTGGTCAACAATGTGTTTGGTATTGTATTGATCTGTTCTAGATATTACTGTAGCACAAAAAATTCTCTGTCAGAAATTTCATGATTAAATCATGCAATATTCATTATGTGGCAATTTCTGTAACAAGTAGGTTATACAATATATGTAGGCTGGTGCTGTAATACCTTAGGCTTTTTTTGTTGTGAAATTATACAATTTCCCTGTAAAGTGGTATGAAAATGGACTAATTGTTTCAAATTCCCCAGAGGGCACATTTCCATCAACTACAATTTTCTGTTCTATTCTGATGAGAGTTATTATATTGCTTATTGAAGTGACTTGGAGTGATTATGATATTGTATATAAAAGAATAATCATTATTCTTGTAGGCTGACTTTTCTCTATGTATGTACAATGCTAGGATAAATGACTTTGAAGTAAACAATGGTTAATGGCTGTATACATGTAGCTGACAATCATAAATAACTTAATTGGAATATAGCTTTTATGGGAAATTGTTAACAAAAGTGAATTTAAATGGTATTGTTTTTCAATCTGTATTTTTCAATACTATGACAAATGATAATATTGTTGTTTTATGGCAATGCTTTGGACATATGACTATAATATAGTTTATGTATAGTTATCAAAGAAAATGATTTGGAATGACTAATCTATAGGAGCAATCCTAGGAAAAAATTATTTTTAAACCAAAGTTTAACTAGTTTGACTTCTAAATGTACAATGCTAAATACTAATTACTTTGAGATAAACAATGGTTAATTAATATGTAATAATTAGAACAATTAATGTAGGATGACTTTTCAGTAAGAGTACAAAATACTAAATTATTAACAATTATTTATTCATGAGGTATGACTTGTCTCTATGTACAAAGCTTGAACAATTGACTTTACAGCTAAAATATATTTAAATTGTAATGACTTTTCTGTATGTGCAATGCTAGCTACAAAAAGGATCATAGTTGACAATTGATAATTAATATAAATTGACTTTTCAATAAGTTTTTACTAATTTATTTTTGCTTGATAGTGAAACATTAAGTTCTTTTAACTTAGATTTATCACTTTCGAGTCTGCTTCCTGTAGCTAGTAGGATGAAGTTTCTTGCCCAAGGAAACTACAGGGTAGGTTTTGGAATGAATTACACCATAATTTTATAAAAATACCGGCACCAGTCTGTGAGAGTTCTATGCATTTAGTGCCCTACATTGCCAATCTGATTAAAATTAAAAAGAGTTAAACATAATTACCGTGTTTGGTGATTTATTTAACATTATACCATAATTTTATGACTTTTCCATACTTACAATGCTAGCTACAAATGACTACACAGTTTACAATTACTTATGTATTAATGTTGTCAAGTTTTATTGTATTTAAACATTGGAATCTCTTTTAGATCATGTTTCTCAATGATGGGTTGAATATTGTTATTCAATGGTATTGTTGCCCCTTATTGATAAACCGATGTGTGTGAATACTGTGTCCTTATTGATATCATAGCTTTCAGGAATTAACTGCGGCTTTATTGGTAGATTCAATATCTAGTGAAAGCTTGAAACACGGAATCAGGTGGAATCCGTATCCAATGGAAGCTTGAATCGAGATAGAGAAATATTGTAGGCACAGAGAGCATCATCTGAAACTTGTCATCATATGTTTTGCCTATCTGTGTAACATGTGAACTAGTGTTTGTATTTAAAAGGGAAGTATATAAAAGATATCTTCACTTTGTAGCTATGTCATAGCATTAAATTGTGGATTTAGTTATTTTTACATAAACTGCTGTGAAATCATTTCTGTGTACACGTTTTTCAGTTGAAGATATATCAAAGACAATGATCATTGTGTTTTGTTGAATAAATAAAAAAAATGGCTTTAGTGTTGCATTTAAAATATGCTGAGAAACTCCTAGGACGAGCAGACCGACTGGCTAAAGTTTCATTCAGAGGTAAGATTTTTATTTAGAGTTGAATGGAAGCAGGTATTTAAAATAGATAAAGCTGTAACTGACAGATTATACCACAGAAGTATCAAAATGCATAAAACTTTATTGGTTTTGTATTCTTATGTTTGTTGCTTAAAGAATTTTTGTTTAAACATTTCCCTGCAGTTTAATGCACACAGTTGATCATAGCTTAAAAATGAAATAATTTGCTCAACAGGAACATGACTATGTATAGAATGACATAAAATAAGCTACTTGTTTGAAATGTCTGTGGAATAAAACTGGAGTTCATAGTGTGTATTGAATGAACATCTTAAGATATTTTTTTATAATTTTATATGTAACCAGGTTCCAATGATCTTTGGAATTGTTTTAAATGAGATAAGTAGGTCTTGTGTTAAAATTAATGTTTCTGGAAATTGGGGATTTGTTGGGATAGGGGATTGGGGTGCGGGTCACAAATTACTGATGCAGAACAGAACATACACTGTATTTAACCCAGGTTATGTACAGCATGGGATTATTTACAAAACATTATGATAAGCACTGATAATAGTATACAGAAAATACATGATGAATATAGTATGAAATTCAAAGGCTACTTGACTTGATATTTGTTTGATAATGGCTTTGCATTATTTTATAATGAGATTAAATAGAAGAGGAAATTGTTTTCTTTATGTGACAGGTCATTCATCTTTTATCACTTTATGTCACCATTGATGTTACAATATTGCCCATTAAATATTAATTGAATGTTTTCTGATTTTATTGAAATGATCAATCGATGTCAGACAATTTTTCTGAGAACTATTATTTCATTATTTCATTTAAGTAGAACTTAATGTTGTTTGAAATCACAAACAAACTTACCTTTTAAGACTAAAGCATGTTTTTTTCTAATTTTTTTCTTAACATTTTTATATATCCGGGTTTGGTCATAAATTGCTTTTTATGGCACTTCTGCCACCTACCATTGTATCAAAAATGTCAGTTACTGGCAATGACATGTGCTTAAATTAGTACAAGTTAGTAACTTCCAGAAATATTAAACCATTCATAGAAATAAGTAGACCAACAAGCAGTCACAAAATCTTCAGATAATGTAGAAATATTATAAAAATATTTACTTTTTTTAATCATTTATTTAAGCTTGATTGTGAAATTAGTTCTTAGCCGCCTGGCTTAAAGCTCAGATGGTAGCACACAAGTCAACTGATCGAGGGGTCATGCGATCGATTCCCTGGTTGGGCATACTTTCGTGGAGCTTGGTCATGAAATTATTTCTACCGCATTCTCCCTCCTACCAATGATTTTTAATTATGTAGGGCAGTTATCAGTCACTGACGAAAGTATGCGCTTAGTAGTTGGTTAACAGCTGAATCCAGAGATTTAGCCTTTCCAGGAGGAGTGAGTAGGTTGACTGACCGCAGTTATATGACCAATATAATGTGTTGCTACTAACAAAAAACCTAACAAAAAAAAGTTCTTACAACTTATACTAATCACTTTGACTACCGGTAGTTTAACTAGTTTGGTGCGGACCTTTTGGCACACACCAACATTGTTTTAAAGAAGGAACTTAAAATACATCATAATTATATACTATATTCAGTATTTACAAGACTTTTCTATCATTTTAAATGTTTTATATAATATGACATGTATTAATAATCATACGCATGTATAATATTGTATAAGTGTATCCAAGTATCACGTTACAATTTCAGTCAATAATTATCAACTATATTATAGAATCTACTTGAATGTACTTTCTATATGTTGTCATGGATGTGTGGGTTCTCATGTTTTATAAATGATATCATATATACTATGTTATATTTTGTTATTTATTATTTATAATAAACAGAACACTACAATGAGTTGGTCGATCCAGTAGTGAGGAAATTATAGTGTCCCATGTATGTTTGTTTTGCTGTTATGCAAAACATATTCTGCTTTTTTATTCTGTTCCGTTGCTTCAAAGATCTTGGTAAAATAGACAAACCATCCAAATGCTTCAGTTATGAACTTTTTAGTTAGGTGATGGAAACTTTAATGTGTACTGTTCATACAGTAAAGGATTTTGATTTCTAAGACAATATGACCCATCTAATTATGTTATTGTTCATTCTTAATTGAAGCACCTGTTATTTCCAATTAATGCTCCTTTTTAAATATGTATTATGTATCAAAAATACACATCATCACAAAAAATACATATCATCACATTAGTCAAATTGAGATGAGACCAGTTGTCCAACCTGTAAAATTGACATGGAACCTTTTGTCCACCCCTGTCAAACTGAGATAGGACCTTTGGTCCAGGGTGGCAAAACTACATGGGACCTTTTGTCCACCCCTGTCAAAAATGACATGGACCTTTTGTCCATGAGACCTTTTGTCCTACAATCATTAAAATGGCTTTAAATGGTTTGGGGGAGTAGTGTTCTAAGAGAATTGTTCATTTTTAACAAAGGAAATATGAATAATCTCAAGATGTGCTAAAATTTCATTTTTTCATGCCAAGGCATCATTTCTCTTAACAATTCTTAAAAACACAAACATTTTGATCAATTTATGGAATGTGTCTTTGTCTTCAATTAAGTTGTGTTTGCTGCAGAGCGAGGTCTGGTGACCAAGTCTCTACATGTGAATTGAATATAAGATATAATTTTTTATGTATAATATAGCCATGGTGATGTCATTTTCCCTCTTTTCTTGTTGTTATATTGCTGTCTAAAACCTTTAAGAATTCAGAGACAAGTGTCTTGTTTTTAGCCGAAAAAAGTACTTAAGTGAGCTCCATGTTTCAGGACTGCAGACTTGTATTTTAATTGGCTTAATGTTTCAATTATTTTTCATTCACTGTGACTAAAGACCAGCTGCTGGCAAAACTAGATATAGATATTGATTATATACTGGTAACATATTATCATAGTTATGGTCCATAGACAATAAAGTGACTGATTATTATAACCAATACATTGTTTATAAAATAGGAAACTCTATCATTGATATTTTGGTCAAAGCCTTTATCAAGAAATTATATTCATTATATTTTAAATTATTTTCAATACTTTTTAGGTGTATAATATTCCTTTGAAATTATATTGAACATAACATTGTTTTACTGATGTTTAATAGGGCTGTCACCATACGCCAGAAGTGTATTGCAATACACTGCAATACGCTGGCATCATAACGCGATATGTACCATGATATATTGTGGGCTTTTAGATTCTTTGTGCTTAGGCTGTTTTTAACAGAAACATTGCAAATCTTGCATGAAGCTACTAATAGAATCTAGCCTCTTTAAGTTTATACGGCCATTTAAGACTGTAAAGCGCCCCAAATCGGTTAAATTCTTGTAACTTAAGGTTATTGAATGAACAATAGAAAAACTTATGTTACGCTACTTTTATTTCGCAAAAGGAAGAATTTTCCAAAGAGATAAAAAATATCACAAAATACTAGTACATTAAAATCGTACCACGGTACGTATTGCCGCAGCTGCGTATTGCTATATACCAGTATACCTCTATGTCGTGACAGCCCAAATATTTAAGATTTTTAATGAGTTATCTCTCATATATTGTCTCAACTCTCTAGGTAGCAAATATATATGTATACTTTTCTAATCAATATATACAAGCGTATATACATGTAACTCAGTTTCAAAGTTAAGAAATGAAGGACAAAAGCCCCTGAGACAAAAAGAGAAAATAAGGAAAGTCACCGATAGCGAAATGTATTTGAGAAAATTGTTAATTATACTCTAGATCTGTTGAAAATCTTTTAAACAAAGTGTAAGCTATGGATAAATAATAAATATTCACAATCATCTTACATGTATTATGAATTAATAATTACAAAAAATAATATCAATATTTTTCAAACTACAGGACACAGTACAAGCTTATTCCTTTAATGTATTGCAAAGGGTATATCAGTTTTAACATTAAAACAGCTAAGGTTTATGGGGTAACCTTGGAAGGAAGCATAAGGTACAAGTTACTCCATGTCTATGCTTAATTACCTCATCCAATTGTAGTACAACATAAGAAGTATCTGTGTTTGCAATAATATTTTGAACTAAAAGTACCAAACCCAAAACCTACCAAATCTCAAAGCTGAATGTGAAGATACCTCATAAGTCATTGCATTTAGTATACATATTTATTTATTTATTTTATATGATTTAACCACGATGTCAACACAATAATGATTATTTCATCATGATCAATACACCTAACCTAGTGTTTTTGGACCCTTAGTGTAAACTCTACCAACTGCTCTTTAGACCTGGTTGACATTATAATAATGCAAAAGACAAGAGGCATTTACCAAGTAGTTTTCTACAGAATTCTACCCTTAACTCTAAAGAGTCATACGTTTCACAACAGATTGATTATAGTAGATATTATTGACTGATGCTGGAGTTTATCTCATTAATATTCATGATAAACCATAATATTCATATAAAATTGAATGAGAAATTCTAGCTTATAGATTATGTGGGTTGATAATTTATTATATTAATAATACATGTACTACAATAGAGAGTGAGTCAGTATGATATTGTGGTCATCATTTTGTAAACAATTTTATTGTTCCCATAACGATTAATTAAACTGTTTTTATGATCCCAATTGTATGGAGGGTGAATGGTCATTCTGGGATTATTGATTGCACATGTATCTAGCTATTATACAGTGCTCTCTAAAGTTCTTGAACAAATAAAAATTGATCAAAGAAACCACAAATAAATTTACTATCAGTGAAACTAATATTCACATAAAATAGTTTGAATCACGTGTTGACTAATTAGTATTAATTTTGAAATTTGTTTAGATGGCTGTAGCTCAGGTTTCTATTTACATTTATACCTGAAAATTGGTTCATTAAAAAAAACAGGATTTTGTCAAAGGTCTTCTGGAAGGCACTGTAGTGTTTCTAGGTTTTTGTATTACTGGTAATATCCTGCAACTCTCTACCATGACAGACTTTAGTGGTCAGTTCAACTGATAGGAATGTCCTTTGTGGAACATAAACGACTTTCATTATGCTGAAATTGTTTGTATCCTATTATTGAATATAATAATTATGAAACTAATTTAGGTTAAATTAATGATTTACACATGTGTAGCATATTGTCATTCTCTACCTTTCCCATATTGAAAATTGGTTTTAGCCAAATATGTTAATATCCACATTAAATAAAGTCCTAATCATTAATGTAATAATTACTTCTTTAACACATGCAATTTGTGTTAAGCTGTCATTACATTCATTGTCATAATCATCAGCATTGCTGTCATTATCATCAGCATTGCAGTCATAATCATCAGCATTGCTGTCATAGTCATCAGCATTGCAGTCATAATCATCAGCATTGCAGTCATAATCATCAGCATTGCTGTCATAATCATCAGCATTGCTGTCATAATTATCAGCATTAATGTCATAATCATCAGCATTTCTGTCATTACCATCAGCATTGCTGTCATATTTATCTCAGCATTATTGTCATAATCATCAGCATTTCTGTCATTATCATCAGCATTACTGTCATTATTGGTAATATTGAAATGATCTTTCCCTTTGACACAAATGACTTTAATTGTTGCAATAATAATGTTTTATTGTACAATTTGTGGTTATTAAAACATTGTACCACCTGAAGTATTCTGTAACAAAATGGTCAGATTACAGTATGATTGTCTTTTGACACTTAGTCTGTTCTATTGTTCCTCTTTTAATCATAAACTTTTGTTATCAAATATTTTCAAAATACATTCAGAGCAGTATCATTTGTCAGCACCTTGCAAAAATATCAGCTAATAGTGTTAGTTAAAATCTTAGTCCAGCAATATAGGCCTATCTGTGACTGACTTCCAAAATATCACTGAAAACAATGCTGAAAATGCATGGTATATTAATTCTTATGGCAAAACAATAAAGGTAGAATTCCAACATGAACTTGATGTGATAGAATCTAGTCCAATATGTCATTAAATTATAAAGAATCTGTGCTTAAAGTCAGTCATGTAAATTATAGAAATCAGCATGCCATTTTGTCGAAAATGCTACTATACTTCAGTTTTCAATGCAGAGAGATTTACAAGCAATATTTGTAGTAAGACTTATGTTAATACTTAGCCCTGAAGTATATGGATCAGAATTCTACTTGGTTTTGTAGGGTGACTGAGCTGACATCCCAGGATGCTACATTATGTAAAAAAAAATCATTACAGGAATTTTACATTAAATTTTCACTGTCAGTTCATTCTACATCTCCAAGTGATACAAAATCACTTTTTTCATAATTTATAAGCCTAAACCCGTTGATGAATGACTGTGTTTGATGTGGATCTTGTAAGCTGAAATTTTTATCATTGGTTAGCTGTACAGCATTTTCATCATATTGAAGAAGTTTTTATTTGTGATTTTTTGCTTCATACCATTGGCCAATGTTCATGAATGCTTGTGTTGTTGCAAGGTAATAAATCTTTGATTTAGTGAAACTTTAACAAAAGTTTATAGTAGAATGACAATAGACTGAAATTTAGGAAGCAGTTGTCTATAATTTCAGAACACAGGTTTTATATGCACCAAAGAATAAGTAAATGTCTCAAGCATGTTACATGTGATGTGGACCTAGAAATCCAAGATAGCATGCAAGATGGCGTCCAAAATTTCATAAAAGTTTATTAGGTTATTTTTTTTACCTTTTATTATTGACACTATTTTGTAAAGTCTCTGAATATTAAAAATAAAATGTCTAATATGGTACACTCTCAATTCTATATAAACTGTGAGTTGGTGACTTTATCAATAATACTAAGTTCTCTAGCACTTAAAACATTCCTTATAGAACATTCCCAGTCCTTTTGTAAAACTACCTGCAAAAACTAGATACAAACAAAGTTTTTGCACATTATTTATGAAAATCTCAAATTTCATGATCAAATTTATTATTTTCAATGAAAATATTTTTCATTGTAATTATTATAGTACAAAAAGTCCATGCACTCTTTAATCGTACAATATTATAACCCAAATTTTGTAAACTTATTCAAACTTACATACATTATGCAGTATGTGTGTTTCTATAATGCACATATTTCTCGTATCACTATCAATATGGATGTGAAAAACATGCAAATGGAATCAATTTATTAGATGAGATGTTGTATGTTAAGAAAAATAGATAGACTTGGGAATAGTGATACCTATCAGTTGACATTTACATGTAAAACTAGCCTATAATGTTAAAGCAGGGCTCGAATTTAATGAAAAAATGGACTTGCAATTTTTTGCGAGTTGATTTTATTTCAACTTGCAAAAATGAAAAAAAAATTGCTTCTCCAAAATTGAATTCAATATAAAAACAACATAATACTAAAATTACTACAGATAGAAAATTTAGGCGTTATTGTGGGATAGACAAAGAATATCCAGCATCTTTGTATTGTGAATCTTCTAATAATGTTATCGATCTATTTGACTGTTTCAATGCTGATTTGATCGGAATGAGTTTGGACAGAAATATTTTTGCAGCAATTTCAACTTGCAAAATTTTGCGAGTTAAAGTTACTCGCAATTTTCAAAATCCACTTGCATTTTGAGAGTATGCGAGCTTAAATTCGAGCCCTGGTTAAAGTATCAGTTTTCTTCCCATTTCTAACTCTAATAAGTAGGGGTGTAACAGTTAACCAATATACTGGTTAATATTGCAATACAAATTTTGGCAGGTTTTAACTGGTTCGTTTTTATATGAACCGGTTTTTGTAGTTATGTGCCTTACTGATTGTTTTTTATCAGAATCTGACATTCAAATGTGTGAATAAATGTTAAAATGTGTTGAAAACTTGAAATAATCATACTGTGCTTTAAAATGTTAAACATTTGGTCAAATGAGAGTCTAGTTCTCTTCGAAATTCCGAAATGCTGTTTACAAATATGCATTTTTCTAACATACAGTAAATTTACTCTAGTCATTCAAATATTCAGAAAAGAGATCAGTTGAAAATACACATATGCATGTAACGAATCCAATTCACATGCATTAATTCATGCTTTGCATGTCTACTAAAAAATCAGTTTGTATTGAAATATATTGCAATACGGGTTTTGCATATTGCAATATATTGCAATACGGTTTTTACTCTGTTACACTCCTACTTATAAGGTTCTTAAACTATCCTCTATCGTAGCTACCTTATGCTTGCTGTTAACTCTCCTATAATACTCGTAGCTACTTAATATATGATGTCAAACAACAATTACTGTAGCTATCAACAAACTAACAACAACTTTAACATGCTCTGATCTAATGTCAAATCTCAATTTGTCTTCTATTATCTGTTGAACAAATCTTCTATTTGCATTTTTAATTGTTATAGGTTGCAGATTTCATGTTATTTCCATTTTTCATCTGATATTACAAGATTTGCAATGGCACTGTTAATTGGTTCCACACATCTAAGCTGTTTTTGGTGTTGTCAAGCTTTAATTCGTTATTTTATTGGAATCAAATATTTCGTTATTTGCATGAATGCAACATTTAGATGTGATTTTGTCTGATTTATTTTCTGATGTTATTGCATTGTTTAGAAAAAATGATTCCATAATTTAGAAGATGCAGGTTTGAATTAAAATAAACTGCAAGGTTAGTTATGTATTTTCAATTATCCAGATTCTCTACTACCTAGTTTCCGTTATGTGGCCTTAACCAACGATATACAATTTTTTTGACAGTCAAGGGTTGCCTGCATGACTGTTGTAAGTGCATTGCGTTAAAGAGCAAATTACAACAATCTTGCGGGCAACCCTGGATGTATATGATTATGGAGTGTTACATGTGCACCTTGATCAAGTGGGACTAGTGTTACCTTAAATCTATGAAATAGTGTTTATAAGTTAAAAACATTCATTTCAAAATAATATACCTAGCCGACTATCCTCATCCAAGATGTTGTAAAATTCTATTTGTATTCTATAAACCAGGGAATTAGATTATCTATGTCTCTGCCATAAACCCCCTTCACAATCTCTCTAGCAAGCTCAAATCTTCAAATCCAACATTTTTGTTTAAAAATGATGATAGAAGCATTTGTATTCTTCTCACTAAAAGTGACTACTTCGACTTGTTTCAAATGTATTGTACAATAATAACCTTAACTCCCATTGGAATAATACTTCACTTTGTTTTTCATTGATTTTCATCATAATGTTTGCTTTTATACATAGTTTCTCGACTTAATTGTGAGAACTAGTGCAATTTAACGTCTGAATACAATGGTCTAATGTTCGGACACGACTTAAGTAAATAAATGACCATAATAATATGTCCTGTCATTATTTGAAATGCTATTTGAACCTTTAATTGAAGAGTGTTATTTGTTTTGTGATTTTAATATAATATTTGAACAAAGCAAGTCTACTTCCTGTTGCAGGATAGCTACTAATGGATGTTTAATAATTCTACCATTTACTGTTCAACATATTTGTTCTATTCATTGTGAAAAAAATCTGATTTTTGCTGGAAATGGAAGATTAATTTTTTTTTAAAGCATGTATATAGGTTGTTAAATTTGCTTTCAAGTATTGCTTGTTTTACTTTTATAATCATTTCTGAAACACACTGTCCAAGTAGTTGTAGCTAAGTTCATATATACTGGAGACATTTTAATGCATGTACATGCTGCAGTACCTACAATGTGGTTAACTGATTAAATATAAGTAAATGATATTGAAAGTTTTGCCTTAATGGCTTCATCCAATGTGAAGTCATATGCTACTGTAAATATTCTATTTTCTACAATTGTAGGTAAAAAAAAATATAATTCAGTGACATATAAACCATTTTCAACTGGAATCAATTTCTTGTACAGGAAGTTTTATAACTTTGCTCTGCAAAGAAATTGTCAGGTGGGATGAAATTAATGTCTTAATTACTTTGAATTCTTTTGAAATAATTTATCAAATAACTCATCTCAGCAGTGTTCAAACCAGGATGAATTAAGAAAAAAAGAAAACCAATTAAATTTAAACAGCAAAAGTCTACATGTAATACCTAAGCTTAAATTCCAAATTCCTTCATTATGGAAATTAAAATGGGTATTACAGAACACTGAGCAACACAAATGAATAATGGTACATTCCAGGACAATGAACTTAATCCTAATATGTCTTTTTTTTACTTCTAAAGCAATCATTATGACATCACTGGTAGAGCTAGTCTCAATCAAAAGAGAAACAATCAACAGAAAATGTAATTTTAATGAACAAATTGTATGAAGAAGGAAGTAAGTTTTGTGCATTATAAGGTTTGTGCTGACTAAATAGCATAAATCAGTGTAAAGCAGCGCAATGTAAAAACGTTATATAGTTTTTATTTATAATGTAAAATGTTATGGTGTAATGCAATGAGATATAGTGTAATTTAGTGTAATATTACAGTAAAATAACCTAAATTGTGTTGACATGCCATTTAACCCAATATATAAAAGATCCACAAATTTCTCTGTATGATTTATATGGAAAATAATCTCAGAAAAAGATGGAACTGTATAAATCATCAATAATTGACTTATATCAGATACAGTTAATCTGTTAAAGAGATAGTTAAATGAAGATGGCACATTGTTTAAGGAAATGGTACCACATGTATAGTGAGGAACTTGGTGTTGTTACTATTGATTTTCTCTGTAGTAATATTTTTAAAGAGAAGTTGATAATTAGATCAGTTGGTTCTTTATAGTGAAAGTCTTGAAACAATGTTCTAACTCTCTAAGCTAACACCTCCTGTTACATGTAGAATTAAGTAAATATATCAAGTCTTTTACTTACATGTAGACCTACTTGTTTTAAATCTCTACTTGAAAGTTAAGTCTCTTTTGTTGGAATTGTTTTCAGTTTTTAGGAAACTTGAGCTTTTTATACACAGTAATGATATTTATTTGGATCATTATAATGAATGGTCTTAACAGCAGAATAAGGAACTTTAGTCAGTTTTTTTCCCTTGTATACTCTTCAAATGGGTAGGTCCATTTTGTTGGATTACTCGAATTTTACCCTTACTTTTCAATGTCAATTTGCAAAAATTGATCTTTAATAACTTTTTTTGTAAATTATTTGATTTGTTTGAAATTCAAGCTAAGTATTTTTAGGGGTAAAGAACTATCTAAATTTCACCACTTCTTTAATATCTTCATTAAGAAGGAAGATATTAGATGAAATATTTTGTGATCCTCACATAGACCTTCAATGATAAAATCCGAGAATTCCAACTGTAAGGACCTACTTACCAACTGGATTGCTTCAGATTTTATCAGGGAAAGATAACTGACTAAAGTCCCTAATAGTCTTTATATAAGAACCCATTGCCTAATAAATTAAACTTTTGGAACTTAAAAATCATCAAACAAAGCATGATTTTGCAGGAACCAAGTTTGTCTTTATTATAAGCAGAACTTTTCTGCCATGACCTTTAGTACATATTGAGGATTACTTACTACAGTTTAAAAGATTGGGGGAAATAAAATTCATGGGTTAACTCCAGGTTTTGGGGAAAATTGAATGACTTTTAGGAACTTTTAAGATAGAGCTTTTAAATGGCCCCTGTTATGTGAGAAAAAGTTTCTATATGTACTAGCCTTAAATGTCAGCATGAAATTTTCTAGGTTATGTGATGCTTATTGTAAAAACTTACTCTAGTAATGATATTTGATCGCCCACACAGTTTGTGTGAATTATCTTCTTTAGGCTGGTTGACAATTTTCCAATTCATTTAATCTAATAAATTAAATTCTCTTACTTCTCTAGGCTGTCATTGAAAGTTTGTAATACTTTGTATGCCCTAAACTAAAATCTATAACATAAAATTCAGTGGTGTTTTTCACAAAAATTCTTACAAAAACATCTTCATAAGTCAGTTTCATATAATTAGCACTTCACAGTCAGACGGATAATAAGCATAACTATGATATGATATTCAAAAGATATACACTATACTACATAATTCTATAATATTTATAATTGATAAGCCAAATAATGAGCATATTATTAATGTTTCTTGCTTTTGACTTACGAAGATGTTTTTCGTAAGAATTTTTGTGAAAAGCACCACTGATTGTCTGTGGCAACAAGCGATGTTTTGTTTTAAGAAATTCCATTACATCATATATTGTGCTATAATGATAAGCACAATGCTTAAAATCCATAGTATGTTGGTCTTTGTAGTACAGCATATTTATCTGTTTATATGCTGTCTCATGAAAACAGGATTAGCAGGAACCATCTACCTGTATGGTATCATAACCAAAACTGAACAACTATGGATTAACATCATAAGGCATTTCATAGATCTTATTGAAATATTGTTAGATTTTATTTAAGTGTCAGTGTTCTATACATTAAACCCACTGATCTAAATACTCAGTAACTGTACTTCTGTACACTTTATCAATAAGAATAAACATTTGTATTTATGTACAGGAGTTTTGAACAAAACTTAATAAGCATTTAAGTCAGCAGAGTTAATATATGCACCCGTCACAGCTGAATAAAATTCAACATTAGCTTGTATTGAAATAGTTTGTTTGTATTTTATTAACTTATTATACCCCCGCTTCGAAGAAGAGGGGGGTATACTGTTTTACCCTTGTCCGTGCGTCCGTGCGTCCGTCCGTCCGTTACGAAATTTCAGTCGCAGTTTTCTCAGCAACTATACCATGCAGCAGCCTAATACTTTGCATATTGCTTCATCCCATAGTCCCATATGGTGTAAAGCGATTTCATGCTCCTTGCTCATCTACTTCCTGTTTGTCGCATATTTTTAGATTTTGGCGGGGGTATCACTAGTGAGCATTAGCTCACAGATTTACTTGTTTTTACTAGTTAATATTTCTCAGAAATTGGGAAAGCTAATCTCGTTCCCAAGGGCTATCAATATTCTCGATACTAGCTAGATCGAGAATCTTGATAACCTCTGTGTACGAGAATGTTGGAATGTCAGCAAGTACCAGTTGTCTCTAAGTAATTTACACTCGTTAATTGGTAGAGATAATTGGATTTGTGCAAATAAAGAATTCCAAACCACAATTTACTGAAAAAATCAGACACATAATGACAGTGTTTTCATCTACTTAACACATTGTAATCACCTCTGATGATTTGCCTGGGATTGATATAATGAAATAAGCCAATTTATTACTTTCATTAAGAGAATAAACACAATAACCAACTTGTAATTGTCACAGAAATCAATATGTGCAAAGCTTTGCTTGGTTTCACATTCTAATGGTCAAAGCATAACGATTTTTTGTTAAAAATCTGTTACTGCAATTAATTCACACAATTGAACATAATATGTATTAAATTTTCATTATTAATAAATCGCTTTGTAGAATATAGCACAATTAACCACTTGCTTTACTTCACTAGAGTTTAGCTACAATCTACCAAACAGAATCCTTGATTGCAATTTTGTTTTTCTTGCTAGGACTGTATAATACTAGCTAGTTCAGCCATTCAAAATGAATGTCACCATTTTTTTAGGGTTCCTTTAAAGATGAATGTACTGAAAATGACTACAAATCCCCTATTAAAAGATATAGTCTTAGACTTATGTTTCATTAAGAGCTTAAAGTTACACACAATGTACAAGACATTGTGACAACTCTGTAAGCTGACCACTAAGTTTAAGAAATAAGCATTAATTAGATAAATGGTAATGTATGAGACATTTTGAGTTGTCTCTGTTAATGTCTTGGAACATTGGGATTATATTCTAGCTCTCTTAGTGTGTTCATGAAAGTTACTTTGACTTAACACTTCATTGTCTTTGTGTCTGACAGTCTTAGACATTGAACAGTGACATTAAAATATTGTATTATTAGTAGTTCATTTGTATTAATGCACATTGTAACATACGTTTATTAGCTCATGGTGACTTTTCGTTTTTTGTGTAGATAAAGGAAGGGGGGGGGTCTGTCAAAAATGGGTCAATTCTTGCACACAAAATCATTTTAAATTCCATGCTCCACTTATTATAATCTTTTTAAATTTGATTCTTAACACATTTGGTAATAACGTGTTTTCTAAAATTTATCCAAGAGTCTATACAAATTGTACTTTAATGACTCATACATTAACACATTCCATTTGCTTTGTCTTCCTTTTTACAGAAGATATGTTCAAGCGTCTATATTCAATTACCAGTGTCTGATACAAAACATGTTCTATCACAGGCTGCAGACGTGACATTGATCCATCTAAAACAATAGAGTCATTTGTGGAGCATGACCATGCTGACTGCCTATGCATTCATATTATCTTTACTTAATTTATCATTAATAATGATTACTTTTAAGTCTTAAGCTACATTGACTAATGACTAGGTGTTAAATATACTTAAAGAAACTTCTATGTACTTCAATTTCCATATCGTAGAAAAAATTTATTTCTCAACATTTTTGTCGGATCGATAATAGAAATGTGTATAAGACCATATACTGCCGTCAGCTTGCATGGTTTTGGAAGCCAGACCTAATGTTGTATCAGTGCTAAAATTTATAATGATTTACATAATAGCAACTTTATGTAGCTCTTCAATTCTTCAGCCTTGTTGCTACTTTTATATTATCTCAAATTCATGATTTAAAAAATTGTCAAAAAATCTTCAGAACATCAGACAGTCATTATTTGATATGCAGTTCCAGTTTATTTGAACTTTCTGGTGCTTTGAAAACATTGCCTGATGCAAGAAAAATGGCATTTTGATGAATTCCTGGTTTTTATTATCATTATATTTCATGATGATGAGTGTTCATGCCAGATACAAAGAAAAGAGCATTGATTTGCAGAATTCCATTCATATCAGTTTGTTGTATTTTCATTGATAGTTAATGGTGCCTTGAAAGCATTGATGAAGCTGGAGTCATATGAAAGTTTGTTCTGTTTTGTGTACCATTAAAAGGCAAGCATTTTCCAATTTGTAAAACGAGTTCTGAAAGTTCTATGAAAGTAATGTATGGCTATCATTTATTGTAATGGTGTAAACAGGGTTCTCTTCTAGATGACTTTTAAAACTTACATTTCGAAACTTCTTTGTCACCCTATAAGCAAAATGGTCTTATTTTGTTGTTTTATTTTTCAATGCCTTTTTGAACATAAAACTTTTAATTTGCTTTCATGTTTGATAGATGCAAGTCCGAAAGTGTGCTAAGTTTTGCCACTGGTAGTTTTAACCATATACATGTATGTTCCTTTAGATTACATAGTTATTCGGAGTACCACTTACTTGTAATTAAAAACTCTTACTGTCTTCATGGAATATTTATGCTCACAAACATCTGTACAATAGTAGCTTATAGAAGCAGCTATCTGACCAAGATTGTAATTGTTGCAAACAGTCCAGATGTGTCTTAAATATTGACATTAATATCCATGCTTCTGAATTGATGTATCAGTATATGGATCAACATCAGAGATGATGGTGTTCAGCAACATGACAAAAACTGCTTCATTGATCCTGCATCATCACACTTACAGCTTGGAAAAATATTTATTCTTATATGTAAATTTTAAAATCAAGCTAACATGAAAGTTAATGCAATGAAAAATATCAGCTTAGTTAGCACGAACATATCAAGAGTTGCCCGCAAGACTGTAGTAACTTGCTCTTTTACTAAATGCACTTATTTATACTACAGTCTTGCCAGCAACCCTCGATATACATGTATGTCAGTGGCATAGGCTGAGCCTTTTGAAAGTCAAGCATTTCTTTTCAAGCTTTTAGTATTGTATTTTCAAGGGATAAGGGTCTCCTCCCAGAAAAAAGGAAATTTTAGTGAAAGAAATCTTTTCCATGTTATTTTGTTACAGTTTTTGTAAACAACACATATAACACAATAAACGTTCTTCTAATATCTACAGCATATTATTCAAAATTGTCAATTGTAAGATTTTTATGACTTTAAGCCCCTACCAACCTTCATGGTTTAATTTTTAATGTATTTTTCAAAGCTTTTTTTGATATTTCATTTTTTATCTCGCACATGGGAATATATAGGAGTATGTGTAGTTATGCCATGCTACGCTTCCAATAGTCATAAATATATGATTTAAATGAGATAATGTTCAAGATATAAAATGTAATTGTTTTACTTTAGCGTGCTTAGTAAAGATTTCTTTATGAAAGTGTAACTATTCTTATTCTCCTTGGAAAAAATATTACATACATGTCTATATATATATCATTGTGTAAGAATGCCAGTAATCATATCTCATCCCATTTGTTTTTGTTCATAAATTTTAAATGTTATCCTCCTGGGTAACTTGTTCACTATAGTATGCTCGGGGCTGTTTCATTTCTTTCCAAATATATTCACTCTTGAGGCTCTGAGTACATCTGTCTGCAGCTGAGGAAAACTAGTCAAACATGTTTTTTTTTAATTTTAATTCTAGAAGAAAAGTATCAAGTTAGACTGTTGGAATTAATATTGACTTGTCTTACAGTATGTGTGTAGGTGTAACTCATTTTACATACAATTGTGGTTCATTTTACATATATTAGTTTTGCTTACATTTTAGCAATCTCATTTCATCATCAAGCTACATAATTTTATACTTAATCAGACTTAACTTTAAATTTTCTCCAGCACTAGCCAGATTTATCATGTTATGATTATAATGAAAAACAAAATTATCAGTTAGCTTAACTATATATGAAATAAATAATTTTTACTAGCTCTAATAAATCCCACTAGTCGCAGGGTGCAAATCAGAGTTCAGAGATGACTGCATGCTTCTTAACACTTCACTAGTATACTCTCTTCATTACTTTTGATCATTCGTCTGATGGATTTTGTTAAATGGTAATGAACAGCTTAATTTTTATTTTATTGCAGTGATGTCACAATTTTATGTTCTATATGAGTTAACTCTGATTGTGACTTCACATATCATTTCCTTACTTGGAAGGTCATCTTAAAGTGCAGGCTTTGAGAGAAAACAGTTTCTATATTTGAGAACTGACTTACAGTCGGATGTAAAAAACAACAATTACTGCTAATTGTTCAGGTAAATATTATGCAGGCATGAAAGTTCATGCCAGCTAAAGACTGTTAGATTTTACCATAGTTTAGCATTCACCTACTACCTAAATGTTAACTATCCAAATGCAAGTCAAAGCACAACAAAAAGAAAACAGAACATTTTAATGAATTATAATTTATTTTCTTGTTGTTGCATGACATGTTTCATGACAAACAAAATTGTGTAGACAAGAAAAAATATCATACTATTTGTGCATGAAAAAAATATAAGAAGTGCTAACTGTAAACAAATCAAGAGTATGAATATTTGATAATTTCATAGAGTTAATGGTTTTCTGTTAGAGTCAATAAATTAATCATAGTATTAATGCTTGTTGTGAGTTATAGATGCCAATACTTGCAGGAATGTTAAACACACTGTCTACAGACTACAACAGTCTGTCAGATTGTATCAACATCACATGGCTTGCTATGGAAGACATTAACTTTTTCTTCCTTTTTTTTCTGGATATTACTTAAGCTTAATAGACTTTTTGCAATAAATGGTTCCAGGAGCCGCCTATATTACTTCTTTTTATTGGTTTCTTAGATTCAATTCCTATAAGTCTTAGAAGATTTGGTCACCTGATAATCCCTCAATATTAGATGACCAATAAAAGAACTTAATGCAAAGTAAATCAACTTGTTAACTGTCAATGATGAAGATCATTTGCTTTTGTGTAAACACATAGCTCTTATATAAAGTACATGGTCTCCTTTCATGTAAACACATAGCTCTTATATAAAGAACATTGTCTCCTTTTATGTTAACACATGGCTCTTATATAAAGTGCATTGTTTCATTTTATGTAAACTCATTGCTCTTATATAAAGAACATTGTCTCCTTTTATGAAAAAGTATGGCTCTTATATAAAGTACTTTTATGTAAAAGAATTGGTCTTGTTAAAAGAACTTTGTTTTTAGACTTTCGGTGATTTCGGCTTATACCACAAGTCGAAAACTATTAACAATTCAAATGCCTGACCATTTTAACCTGCGCAGTGATACATGTGTCTCTGATTTACAACGCAGTTTATTTCTAGGCAAAAAGTAGTTCCGTCAATCAACTGACACGTCTTTGTTTCAGTGTCGGTGACAGGTATTTTACTTATATTGATAAGGGTGTGAATGGGCATAGTCAAATCTTGTAAATACACTGTGACTAAACAGTTCTATTTGCCAGTTATATGTAGGCTAGAATAAACACTTCCCCAGAATTTTTGCCCTGCTCGTTTCGTTATGTGTAAGGAGTAATCATTAGTATGGATTCTTTTGGTTTCAATGTGCACGAAAGTATTTCTGTATTTCAATAAAAGTATGGCCTTAACTTTGAGTACCCAGTACATGTACCTTTGGTTTATTATAGCTGGTATTTCTCACTGATAATAGTCGCTGATATGGACTTCATGTTTCGGATACTGATCTTTACAGAAAATGCTAGTGCATTAGAAAGTAATGGTTTGTTGTAAAATGAGTTCTTGGTAAACTTCAGACATACAGCCTATTTATTATAATAAAATCCTCTGAGAGAGATTATTATTTCAATCTAGTAATGATAGGATGCTGAGTTGTTTTGGTCATTCCTTTAAGTTAGATGATACCTTCAGTGATAGTTTATACAATACACTTGGGAAAACATTTAAATACAAAATATTATCAGCCAAGATAGGATAGTGGTAAAGAAACAATGTTCTTTTGGGGGGGATGGACAAGGACAAAAATTAGTTTTTCTCTGATTTTTCTTTCCAGACGTATTGATAATTAAAATTGACATCAAAAGGCACATAAACAACTGCTTTTTTTCTTTCTCTTAAAAGTTGCTATTGATCTTGTGTGTTGTATAGTTAGCTCTTAATCGGCTGCACAAAAATGAGTTCTGTTATAAACTATGTACTATTGTATGATATAAATACATTGATCATTCTAGACAACTAGATTGTAACATAGCCAAATATTATCATCAAAAACTACTTAAGATTTGTATAGTTAGATCAACTATGTATGGATATAATACTCTATAACACATCTATTGTCTGCCTGGATAAACTCACATATGATTGTATTAGTAAATGTCTGTGTAGTGGTGCTGAATATTGCTGATCTATTTTCTTTCTTTTTCTCTCTTTTCTTTCTTCAGTTTTATCCAGATGTTGATTTTAGTTAATAATAATATTGTAAGAGCAGTGGAGTAGTAGTGGGATTTGTGCTTAGGGATTGAAAAGTACAATTTGGCCCATTTATAATTACCTATGGTCTTGTGCTCTTTTTGTATGAAAACTCCTCCACATATTTGTATTAATTTGTTTATTATTTTAACATTTTTGATAATATGCTGCCCAGATGCCAATCGTATCAGAGCCAAAGCCAATTTCCTTGAACAAAAGTAAGATATTTGCATGAAAGAGCAGTGTTGGTAAGCTTGAATTTTATTGTCTTAAGTATGGTTATGTAATTGTTGCTGAATAAATCCACGTATTTGCCTGTATGTTTGTAAAATAAATACATATAAAGTAGGAGCAGTAGTCCAGTTGAAGAATGCATGCTTAAAGATCAAGAGGTCTTTGGTTCAAACCCCACCAGGAGTACAGCTATTTTCTTTGGGCGGTAAACTTGTTTGCTTCACTCCACCCAGGTGTAATTGGGTACATGTTTAGGTGGTATAAGTCTGTTGTTCAAATATGTCAGCTGCATATATGAGGAGTAAAAGACCACTCAGGAAGATTGATGGATACATGCAAGTAGCTCAATGAACATGTGTTATTATAGCTGTAAAGACAGTGCATGGCGTCAGCATGAAACTTAGATTATTAAATGCATTTGATGTATCATAATCATTTAGCAAACTTAGATTTTTAAATGTTTGATGTATCATAATCATTTAGCAAACTTAGATTATTAAATGCATTTGATGTATCATAATGGTTTAGCCTGCCTTGAAAGTTGTATATGGCTTGAAATTTGCTTTACCATGCCCACACCCAGTTGTTTCATCTCCTGCCATGACTTCATGACATACGTTATCTCCCCCAAATTTTTACTCTTAAATTTTCTGTTATTTCCCTATATATTCATATGACATTTAAAATGTTCATAAATAGATAAAAAAACAAATGCATTAAGTCTTTTGATGGCAAAACATATTTTATTCATATTTTATGTAATCCCATGATTGCATTCATACATTCAATCTTCAATACAGCGCAATTCTTTTTAAAGAATGATGTCATGTTTTAGTTATAGTGTTTCAATGGAATGGTAACTGTTTCCCTTATGAAAGCTACGTTTATCACAGCAGAAAAAAATCCAAGAGTGGTGGTTTTCTGCTTGTTTGCCATTGTATCTCTAAACTTTTAAGTAACTTAAGTTTATGTCAACCTTTATTTCTTACAGAAAAATTAATACACCGCATGTATTTAAAATCTAAGGGTCCGGTAATAACTGACCCTCAGTAGAAGTTTTCATAACTAGAAAGTACATTTTGCAAGGGCTTTTTGTTTTATGAATGTAATCCATGCAAAATGATAAAGATAGTGTAATAATTGTTATAAATACAAAAAGATGTTTTTAAACATTTATCATGGTTTCTAAAACTCATTTCTCACTGTGATTGGCATCAGGGGAACTCTGCTTATAGGTTTTGACAGCAATATGGTGAACTTTATGGAAAGATAATTGAAAAGCAGATTTTTTTATATGGAAACGCATGACATATAAAAGGTTATTGTTAACATTGTTCAGAATTTTGATTTAACTCTACTTAAATATTTGCCAAGTTCAATTTTATATAAAGGATTAGAGCCTGTAATATATCAGTCAGTGACTTAAGGTAGAATTCCCCTAATGGCAAGCATAGTTTAATAGAGATACTTTTTAAAACCGTGAGTTTTTCCATTTATTAGGTATATCAATTTGCATGTAGTAGATTAATAAAGCAACCTGACTTTGTAAAATTATTAATACTTAGTTTTAGGTATTGGTTAATTTTATTCAACAGTCAGTAACACAGACCTTTACCCTGCTGATTTAAATACTCACTGCAGCACTTCAGTACTTATTTTACTATCAACAAAATAAATTTCTGTATTTATGTAATGAGTATTTAAATTATATTAAATATATTTTTAACTGTGTAATGGCCCTTTGATAAAAAAATTTGGTCTGCTCATTTTCTCATCACCAAATTTCTTGACAAAGACCTGTTGGGGGTATTTAATCACATTCAGGGATAAGTTTAGTTCTCACATAGAGTTACAATAGTGTTTCGGTAAGCCTTAGATTGGACATGAGGCTGGATAGAACATTCATTGTACTTATCAAAGTGGCACAGTTCTGTGACCTAATTATGTAATCTAAAAGTCATACAAATCTAGAATAATTAACATCAGACAAGAACTAATTCCTAGATCAATATTTCTACTACAAAATCTGTTGGATTTTGTTGCCTTCATGTTAATTAAGATAATCAATTTTTACATCATGGTAAGCAGTAGCAATGCTTTAATTCAACATTGAGTTTTTGTCTGAATTTTTTATGAATTGTTTTTTTTAAGTTTTTCTCAGTCATGAATGACTTAAATATTTGTTTGTCTGTTGTTTAATGGTCCATTTAGCTAGTACAGTGATCTCACACCTATATCTGGAAATGATGGTATAGTTGTAAGTCTGAAGGTGTCAACTTTTTTTGGTTTCTGATAACTTTTTGAATTTGTGGAAAATACACATTCAGTTGCAAGAGAACATAATTGTTTTTGGTATCAACACATTGTATTGGTCATATATCATGGCAACTGGGTTAACCCACTTGCTATTCCTTGAGAGGCTATACATATATACCTAAATTTTACTGGTTAAGACCAAGCATGAATAAATTTGTTGATCTTATCAATTCAGATAACAAAAAAATTATTAGAAATCTTGGCATTTTTATTAGTAAAGCTTTTGAGGAACGTGATAAGATTTTGTTTAGAAACTAGAATATTTTGTATCAAACGTTTGTTCAAATAATGTCATGGATGTATTACGCTGTATTTTTGTTCTATACAACTGTATCTAACTTTATATGTGTCATTGTGACCTTCTCCTATCCTATCCTTCTCTTTCCTTCTTACATTCTTTCTTTCTGTCTTTATTATAATAGACATAGTTATATATATTCCTGTTAGTATTTTGGTTACATTTCATTTGATTTGTGTAAATTATTTATGTTCATTATGCGCATAACATGCTATGTATTGTCCTCATGCATTTTATATGTATTGGAAAATAAACTATATCTCTCTCTCTCTCATATTTATAGTTGAAGCTATATTTGCTGTCATTGTTTATGAAAAGCAAATGTAATGACTGTCAAATCTCATTTCTTTAAGTTAACTATGTATGACAGTATGACCAAATATTTGTATCTATATGCTGTCTGAAATCTGTTTCATACAGTATATTGACAAAATGCATCATATAGGTTGTCACTGTAATTTCATTGTTTTAATTGAGCATTGTAGTATATATTGTATTTCCTGGTTAATTTGAATAAGACAAGTGATTGGCTAATCTAATACTATTAACAGGTCTTTTATTTCAATGTGGCTTGGGGATGGTAGCTCCTAATATAGCTGATAAGTAGATTAACCTGGCACTCAATGCCTAATTTGAAGGTTTAGATCTAAAAACGATGCTCGCTTTTTAAATTGTGTAAATATCTTGGTCATTTCATATCAGCTAGAGTTCAATACCATCAATACCCATTCAGCAACACCAAAACAATATGATGTTAGGCCATAACACAAATATAAGTGATTATTCTAAAGTTGAATATCAAGGCCCTGTTTCCTGACCTTTATTCTCTTTCCAGCTCTGTTTTACTGCTTCCTTTGCAGAAATAGTAACTTTGAAATATCAACCATGTGATGTGCCCTGCTCTATCATCTGCCTCTTTGTCCTTTTGTGAGTTCTAGAATGGTCTCTTCAAATATGTTATTAAAAACTAATGTTATACTCTATGTTCATTCTTTTTCTATCTACAACATACTTTATTATGAAAGGCAATAATTTATTGTATGTCATGCAGAGGAAGGTAGGTGCTTGGTACTGCATAGTACAAAAACTCCAAAGTCATACGATCCAATTTAGTAGATTGATAGACCACCACAATAGGCTGAAATAAAAATGCTGAGCAGTGAACTAATATTAGCATCATAAAAAATACAAACAGATCTTAACTGAAATGTTTGTTGCTCATCATTATTGACATTACAGTCTGAAGTATCATCAATGTTGCTCTAGAGATCATAGATGTATATTTTGAAGTGTTTATTAGCTGATTTAGATGTCTACCATGTCTGTATTAAAGTATGCTTTTATACATTGTAGTTTCCTTAAACCAATAATGTATACTTGATTATTCTGTCAGAATTCTGTTGGTGACTGGAATCTTAATTAGAAAACTACTTGGTTATAATATGTCCTGAAATAAATCGAGGGTTGCCAACAAGACTGTAGTAAGTTCATTGTGTTAAATAGCAAGTTACTACAGTCTTGTGGGCAACCATCAATTTAATATACATCGCTACAATGTTCCTGTCAGATGTTCCTCTTGTAGGAGAAGCATTGCCAATGGGTTAAAAAGAGGTTTATAATTACTTGTGTCTTGTACCATTCATTCAATGACACTGTATCACAATTATGTCTATATGTTTCTTGCCTACAGTTAAATGGTTCTTACAGGCATTCATTTATATGTATATATGGAATGTCCAGAGAAATTGTTATAATGACATGACCCTGTGTCAATTTGCACCAAAATGATGGATTAAGCATCACTGGTCATTAGGCTACTGGAACCGTTATATCTATTAATTCCTCTTTAAGTTTTAGTCATTTTATTGTGCAGCTGATCACCGTACACTGTGAATCTATTGACCACCATCTAATGATCCCATTTACACTGTGGGTGAAGTGAAGCTTAGTGGCAAGTACACATAAATTGTGCAATGAATTTATCATCCAGTCTTTCTGAGTGGGTCTGAACCTCATACCTATTGTTTTCTAAGCCCTACTGGCTCCTATCACCAAATCATAAATGCTATTTGCAGTAACTCTTTGAATAAGAAATTTGTTTACCAGAATTTTCTCTTAGTTGCCATTGGTGCAAAGTTGCCTTCTAGTGACAATAAACTATGCAGCAAATTACCAGTAAATACGTCATTGTGCATTGTACTGTAAAACTAGAATGTCCTATAGTCTGTAAATTAATCCCTAAAATAGTTTGGTCAATTGGTCTAGAGATTTTTTGCTATGACATTTTATAGAAATGAGGCAGTAGATTATTCTACCATTAACTTAATAAACTTCTATTGATCATACTGTTCATATTGTAACCATAGTACTGTAGAGTCTATAGAATCATAGTACAGACTTATATGATAGAAACAATAGTGTATTACCTTACCGCTCAAGTCGGTTCTCATTGTTTTCTATGAGGTAGATGCACAAATACATGTTATAGTTTCAGAAAGATCTGAAATGGTGACCTGGAAACCCTTGGTTGATTTGTGAAAAGGTGAAGGTCATTCTCATTTTTCTGTTTAATTATATCAACAATTATTACATACTGTCTTGTTGAAAATACACTTTTTAGATATCAAAGAGAGATAATATTACTCACTTCCTTTTTTCTTCTTTTGTTTGGTTTAATTCAAGCTATAGCAAAAGATCTCAAATCACGGTCCTCATAAGTAGAACATTTAGCAACAACCCTATCTTTGATGAATTTCTCAAAGAATTTAACAACAGCTAATGATATCTACAAAACAATGCATTATAGATGAGCAAAAAAATGACTAGCTACAAGATTTTGTTTATATGGGGAAGTTTAGTAGATTTTTATAGTAGTAGAGTGATGAAAGTGTCTAATTAATTCTGCACTAATTAAGATTTAAGACTACTCTGTAGAAGTCTATATATCGAGTAACTGGTGAAGAGAAATGAAAACTTTCTGGTAAGAACAATTTTTGCCAAGTACAGACACTAATATATTTGTAAACTATGATAAACATTTTCTTTCATTCATTACATCATGTTATCCATTTTAAGAAGATTAGATATACTCATATCATAATACATCATTCTGTTGAAAGTCACTGATGAACCTTTTTAATGAAAGTTAAAGACACCCGGCTAGATCAGTTGGTAGCACGCAAGTCTATTGATCGAGGGGTCTTGGGTTTGATTCCCGGGCGGGGCATACTTTCGTGGAGCTTGGACATGTAATTATTTCTACAGCCAATTTCCCTCCTACCAATGATTTTTAATTATATAGGGCAGTTGTCAGTCATTGACGAAAGTATGCGCTTAGTAGTTGGTTAACAGCTAAATCCAGAGATTTAGCCTTTAGTGAGTATGTTGACTTACCGCCATTATATGACCTTTACAATATGTTGGTACGGCGTTTAACCCAACAAAAACAAACAAAACAAACTAACACTTTTTCCCACATTCGACAATTTACAATGAGTTGTACTTCCTTAAATGTGTTTGAAACCATGATACATCTCATCTAATGTACACAGTCATTGTAGAAGTTGCTGAATAATGGTGACAGGATATTAGGTTTAGAATTGTAAAACATGACATTGTTCAATTATTCTTTAATTACTAAACTTTAAGCATTAATGAATGTTATTTTATATTGTTAATTAACGTTAATTAATTATTAATGGAATTATATCTCAATTGGAAGATTTTTGTTATTGATAATCTAGTAGACAATGTCGACTATTTTATGCATCATGGAGAATTCAATACCAATAACTAATATTGAGGTCAGGTTTAGAGATCAAGTTTTTGTTGGCTTTATTACATTTTAATTAGAAAACCGCATTGATTTGGCATAAAGTTTGAAAATAACATTTCAATTCCCGGAAAAAACAGAAATCTAATTACAAAGTGTTTTATTGTTGGTTTTTGGACAAGTTTTATAGGGTTTGGCTGTTTTGTAATCGGCCACATGCCATTTTAAAGGCTGATCAAGTTCTGAGTTATTATGATTGGGGATTTCTGAACTTGATTGAATGTTATCAATAAATTGTTAGGAGTCTGACAATGTAATCAAAAGTTTAACATGTTGTTGTTTCTTGGATTGATATCACTTTATTGCCAGCCTCTCTGTCTGTCCACTTAAACTAGTTGGTAATATTTTGTCATTTAATTGACAGATTTTTGGAAATGTGTGTCAGAAATGTTCCAACAGACATGCCTTTGTAAAATAGATTAATAAAACATTTGGCATTCTTGCAGTATGGGAGTCTGGTGGCTGTAAATGTTCTAGAACAGTCTTGTGTCTTTGATGCAATTGGCACTGAATTTTAAAAGTTTGAAAGATTCAAATAAGGGCTGTTCTGACATTTTTCTTTTAGGAAACTTTAACTTTCATTTTTATGACTGTTACTATAGGAAGAAAGTATGAAGTTTACATATTAAAATAATTTTATAATAGCTCAATTGAAAATCAAGTTGGACTTACAACTTGAATAAATCACTCTTGTGTCAGCTTCTCTGGCCCCCTGATCTCCCCAGCACTGAGCAGTAACAAATAAAGTTTCTTGCTTAAAGAAATATCAATATGAGTTGCAAAAAGTCTGGGTATTTGATTACTGTATTTTCTAAGATGTTCAAAGAAACAATTAGTGCTTAGAAATTGTTAAATTTGCAAAAAGCTAAATTATACAATTATGCTTTTCTTAATATGCAGTTTTGAGGAGAATGGTTAGCTTGAAGTCTCAGCATGGTCTATATCTAGGATATACATTCTCTTTGCTTTTTCTGGCTGTCGTCTTGGTGGCTGTTAGATCTTTATGAAGCTTCATACAATGATAACATACTATGTGATGAACAGAATTAGAAAGTAATCACAACTCTACCTGGCTTTATTATAGATTATTTCCCTTTGTAATTTTTGTGTTAAAGTTTCTTTTGTAAGAACATAAACTTGATCTAAATTGTTCCCATCTATAGAAAATTCTGGCTTTAATTTGGTTTCCACATTATATTTCTTGTTTATATAAATGACCTAGCTTCTAGTACTATATGCAGGGGGGGATCCAGGGGTGTCCGAACTTTTTCTAGGGGTGTCCAAACTTTCCAACCTCAACCGTATTATACACATTTTGCAGAATAATGCAACATATTAATAATAAAAACTAACATGAACAATAAATATATGTTTGGCACCAATAAAAATTGCTTCATGCTACTTAAAAATTACTTACTGCCAAGAAATACTCTAATGGAAAGGTACAATTTAAAAATTCTAGGGGGGGTCCGGACCTCCCTGACCCCCCCCCCGCCCCCCCCCCCCGATCTGCCCATGATTGATGATGATGGGGAAATATTACAACATGTAATTTTCTTCTCTGTCATAACTTTTGAACTTTATTCAAAATTGCCAATTTAGACTTAACATTTATAACACAGCATGGCATAGCTTTTATATAAGCTTAGTTTAAATCTTGACAAAGAAATACTTTACTAACATTGTACGGCTCTACATCTGTATATGTTCAAATCATTAAAGTAAAAAAAGTATTGAAAAAGTTTGTACAATAACGTAAACTTTTTATTTGTATAAGAGGACATTTGAATACACTATTGTTAATCTATTGTACCAATAATGTATAAAATTATTGATAGTCACTTAATTTATAATAGAACATGACTACATAGTTGATGGAAGTATTCAGATATATCATACGGAATTTTACCTAGTCTTATTTACCTATTTAAGTACATAATTATGTTCATGATTTAGGATAACAATTTAAGTAGTGTTATTTTAGGTGTGTTACAATAAAATTAAGTTTTTTTTTCTTTAATTTCAATTTAGCATAAGAGAATAATGATTAAGAAATTTGTTAGTTTTTAACTTCATTGCATAGATATAAGGATAGACTTAGTACTGAATTTTTACACTTACACTTTATTCATACATTTTATTCATCTTGAATGTATTTTTTATCATTGTTAAATTTCATTCAACTGTCAGTGGTGCATACATTCACCTTGCTGATTTAAATGCTTACTATAGTACTTTTGTACTTATGATTAATAAAAAAGATATCCATTTGTAATTGTTTGTTTGTTTGTTTGGGTTTTACAGCGCACCAACACAAAAAGGTCATATTGCGCCGAATTTGTAATTGTAAGGAGATTATTGAATAAATTTAGAGTATATATGCATCCCTGACCGATGAATACTTTTTGCAATAACTTATAGCAAAAAAGGTAACAAAGATAAATATATTATAATAATTATGGGTGTTGACTAACCTGGACCATCCAACCAACATTAAACTTGTTGTCCAGAGACAATAGCTGAATATTCATGAAAATATAAGCACAATTATAACACATAGTCAAATCTTATTGCTCTATGTTTTTACCCAGTTTTAATAAATTGGATTAACCATTTAAGGCCCTGAAATCCTGGGGTTTTGGGACTATATGAATGAATATTTTCTTTCATGTTATAGTGATAATATTCAAACAGCAGAATAGCAGGGTGCTGCACCATGGCCCTTTCTTCTTTCTTGTCTGCACTTTTTCTCCTCCTTGGTTTTTTTCTGATTTCTTGAATAATCACTATAAATTTTCATGAAAGCTTCTGAAAGCATGAAATTCCTAAAATCACCAATTTTGAAAATTTTAACTTTCACCCATTTAATAATAAATATATGTAACCTAGTTATGTAATTAAGTTAGCCAAGTAATGCACTATTTAATTCATGCTGAGGTTTATTTAAATTGAACTTTTCAAAATTTGAATAATACAGTAGGTACATAATGTATACATAGATCATACTATAGATGTTTAGAAAAGACGTAGTAAATTTTCAAATGAAAAGTTTTGTAAATTTTGAATCATTCTACATACATGAATATTTTACAATCATTAGGTGTCAAATAACTGTTGGATTATAACATCTATTTTGATCATATGCTATTATTTTAGAAGAAAAGAAATCGATTTCTTTAATGTCTTAAACCTATTTTTAGTTATAATGAAATCATTGTCAGATTCATTTATTGTGATTTTGTTCCTGTCTGGCTTTTAAGCTTTACACCTACAGTTTAATAAACATTTTATGTATTAATATAATCTTAATTTAGTGAATGTTCTATGGTGATTGTCTGTGTTTAGGAGATTAGTGCAAGTTTTTTTTTTTGTAAATTGGTAAGATTTAAAATTTTAAAAAGGTGATAAACTGTTTTATTACTCAGTTTTGATAATGGATTTAAATTTCTTTAGTGATTTGAACTAAGCTTTGAGGATTGTGCATAGAGAGGAGACAATATTAGGTTGAAAGAATGGTCTTCAGTAGACATGAAGTTTTTGTATGTTAAATAATGCTTTGAACTCTATATAAGGAATGTACATCGATGGGTCAGGGCTAAGACTAGTCTACAACTTTCCTTATTTACTTGTTATTGAAGTAGTTTTGTACTAACCCATCAGTATATGTTTGAGGTGTTTTGATAATGCCAACTAATGAGGAAGGGATATTACTCATGACATAATTGTTTATTAACATGAGAGAAAAATGTGTTCTTTTGCATTTAATTTGTGTTTTTAACTAAAACAAAAGACATGAGTAAAATAGAAACCAAGTTAAAAAGTTTGGTTTTACATTTAAAATATGCTGAACATGTATCCAAGAAGAAGTTCTATCTTTCAAAATGTACATTTAGAGGTGAGCATTTCTGTTTTACTTCATTTACATTACATTATTTATTTTCATTATACAGCTTTTAAAGCTTATTTTAGGAGCAAGATTGTTATGACATCTGATCGGCACTTATTGGATAGACACGTAGAGGTTGGTCCAAAACATACCTTGTTTTCTTTCCTTGAGCATGAAACTTCATGGTCAGAAGAACTTCTCACTGTCACAGGAGAGACAGTAATATGCTTTTAATAAGTCCAAAGCCCATACATACTATCACCAGTGGATGATAGCTGCCTTATTTGAAACACAGGCGTGGTTCATGGTTGGGACATTTGTGTTTGACTGGTCGAGCTAAATTTATGAATGTAAAAAAATATTCTGGTTATTTCTGGATATATTAACACTAAACCTTGTTAAGGAACCATGACAGGCCTATGTACATGTATGATATAACACCACAGGCCTGTCATTCATAATACTGTCTGAAATACAACTTGCTTAATGTACCAAACATAGGCAACTGGCACAGTTCTGAGTCAAAAACACTGTATATACACCCATGGTTCCAAACATATAATATACTGATACAAATTTGAACATGTTCTTCAAATGTTGAATTTTTCAGGTTGTAAATCAAATTGTTCTTGGTTCAAGCGCTTACGGAGAAATTTCCAGAAAATTCAATTTCTTTTACAAAATTCACCTGAGTCATATAATTGTATAATTATATTAAAGTTTCTTGACTAATTGTACCCATGAAAATGTCAAAGAATTCTTATACTAGGTTTATATGTAATGATAGTGTGGAAATATCTTAGATAATGTGGTGATATAGACAAATTGAACATTTTCTTTGAAATGTCACGAGGTTCCTTGACATCATTACTCATGATCGCTGTCTAATGTAATTAGCTGTGTATATTTGAGTTGTGACTAAAACACTTAAGGTAGAATACACTTAATGCCTTTGCTTTGAGTGAATAGGCTGCAGTTCAGTGCAACTTTCAGGGCTTATCAAAATTGGTCCTATTAATACCTGAACAGTCTCAATGTAGCAAACGTTTTCTTCTCAAATTAAGCAAGGAGTTAGAAACTATCCAAAAGTGCTTGATTTTGGGATAACCAATTGGTCGTTGTAGTGGAATATAACTCAACATAAATTTTGCAATTATTATTATGAAATAATTTTTCATGATTACAGTAATTTCAATGTCCTAAATTAAGACATATTTTACTTAATGCATAAAGAAGTTTCAGAGAATAAACATGTCCTGACTGAAAATTGAACCTGTGGCGCTTTTCACAAAAGTTCATAAGAAAAAATCTTCGTAAGTCAGTTTCATATAATAACCACTCTCGGGTGGTAAACGAGACACTCAACTGCCTTGTTAAAGGGTTACTCCAATAACAAGGATGTTGGAACTGACTATATATAGCCATATAGAATAATATAGCCAATTGTGTGCTGATATACTTTAAGTGCCTATATAGAGAGTCATGTGTTATCTCAGCTACAATCTGATTAAGATCCAATCTCCGTAAACAGATATCCTGTAGAGCATTGTTGTACAGGATCTCTACTGTCTCTGTGGAAGGTCACGTCGAGATGAACTTTGTGTCGACCAATCAATGCATAGCTTTCATCTACACAAAACACTGTTAATACCTTTACATTTTGATTTCGTAATTTCTATTTTTAGACCAAGGTTTGCGAGCTAATTTAACAGCCGTATATTTCACAGTCTGCGATTGGACAGCTCATTTCAAATTGCGTGACATAGAAAAATTGTAAACATTGTTACGTATCATAACAATTTCGTCATGAATATTATGATGAGAAAAAGTCACCTGAACATGACCTATGTTTGGAAAAGGCCAGATCTAAATTAGCGAGTAGGCGAGCGGAAAATTTTAGATCGGGTTTTATTCAGATTGATTAAGATCCAATCTAAAATTATACCCTTACGCCATTGCTTATTTCAGATCTGGCTACTACATATTACTGGTCATGTTCAGCTGACCTACAGTTCTATAATATAATCATTGTGCTCAATGACTTGCTAACATCGTCTATGTGACATAATTTGCGAAGATCTGTCCAATCACAAACTGTGAATAATACTATTGTCAAATTAGCTCACTCAATTGGTCCAAAAATAGAAATTAGCAATTCACAATCATATTAATAGTGTTTTGTCTAGATGAAAGCTATGCATTGATTGGTTGACACAAGGGTCATCTTGATGTGACCCCCTGTGTAATGCCAGGAGATCCTATATGACAGCAGTTAATAGGATATCTGTTTATGGAGATTAAAATGTCTCAGTTATTGTTTAATATTGGATGACATCAAGTCAAATTAAGAAGAGAGTCCTACCTTAAAGTTTTTTTCATTACTTACTGTTCAGTTATCTTTGTTGCCTGTCAGTATATGTGAAGTAATATATTTGTCTTAATGTCTTTTCTTGCATCAGGTTTTAACAGCACCATTGATCACTTGGTAATCTTATTATACAGTGAAGAATGATTGCTTGCAGATCTGTATTGTGTACAAGTATATGTATGGAGTTGTTTTATCATTCATGTGAATACTCTCACATTGTCTTGAGTTATACTAGCATGATGAATGGAAATTGGTTTGTTCATTCAGCTTTAAGGTTTCTGAACATAATCAAAGACTTTGCCATTATGCTGCAATGTTTTTTGTTTGTTTTACTTTGTCACTTGAAAGTGTATTTGTTGTATGTTGCTGCTTGATTGCCTATATATGATATGCCTCAATAAAGTGTTAGTTTTTAATTTGCAACCTTATTATCTACATGAAGACTCTAGAAGACTAGGTATTTCTTTTATGTTGCAGCATGATTGCCCATACATGTATATGGCCAATGCTTTTAACTGAATGTTAGACATTTATATTTATCATGCAGTCTACGAAATTAGGATATGAAAGTGGCTGCCCGAACCGAATCATTTTTAAGTAGCTAGCACTATATCTTGTTTGTAGAAATTTAGTTGCCCAAAAGAAAGTTTTGGTTGCCCCAACTAGAAATTGGTTGTCCCAGGCAACCGGACACCCACTTATTTCGTAGACTAATCATGTATAATTAATATTGATGTCAGCAAATAAAGTGTATGGTATGTCAGTTCTGTTATTGATTGTTAATAACTGCTTTGTGAATGACCTATTCTTGGTATAAGTTAATTAGCATCATTATAATAGATTGACAATCATCACAGCATTATCATCTTTAACTACTTGTGACGCTTACCTTTGGTTAAATTTCACACTTTTTTCACTTCACCATATGTTTCCCTGTCCAGTAAAGTCAAATATGAAAATAATGATATGGTACTTATGCACTAATATTGTCATTAGTGCTTAGCTTAAAGGCACGTCTATGCAATTTTATCAAATTATCACATTAGTTTCTATTCAAGTTTTGACAATGGTCAGTAATATATAGTTAAGCTTGAAAATGTAAATAGTTGAAATTTAAGTCATCAGATAGCGTTGTGAAATATTTATTGTGATATCAGATAATAGCTAAAATAAAGTAGTATACACTAAATCATAATAATTAAACTTTAAACAGTTATACCTGCTTTTATATTATTTATTGAAATATATTTATTTATAGGCTGCTTATTAATTCTGCCTAGCCTCATACAGGTATCATTGAAATCTAACAAGAATAAAAAACTTACATCTCTTTAAAACTTTGAGTCAAGGCTGAGTTTTCACTGTGTTCTTCTTTAAACCATAGTATTTGTGATGTCATAGTCACATGGTATTCGTGGCCTCCATGAACATGATGATACTGAAGAACAGATAAGAGAACCTAAATAGAAACAATTGTAAATTGTGTTCTTGGACTAAACACCAAACATTTTGAACATGTTAACATTTTATCTTATATTTGAAATGGTTTATTCAATTATAGCTTGTTAACATTTTATGCAAACATCTTATGTTATAAAGAGAGATTTTATTAATGTTTTTTGGGCAAAATGCCCATTTACATTTTAATTTGGTCATTTCATAATGAATAGAATATGATTGATGAAGGGGACATAATCAACAAATACTAGCAAGTGTAGTGTTCTTATGTCATATGTCATGATCAACTATAAGTATTTAATCACAGAATCATTTTTATGACATTTCTTATCACCATGGTAATTAGAATATGAGGTCTGACTAAAAAATTATTCATTTTGGAATGTATGTGGCATAATTAGATATTTATAGCTGTATAGACATTGAAGACAAACACTTATACATGTACATCATGTATGTGTTCAAATAATAATAATAATGATGATAATAAAAACAATAATGGTGATGATGATAATGGTTATAATAATAATGATGATGATGATGATGATGATAATGATAATGATGTTGTTGATGATGATGATGGTAATAAAAATAATGATGATAATAAAAACAATAATGGTGATGATGATAATGGTTATAATAATAATGATGATGATGATGATGATAATGATAATGATGTTGTTGATGATGATGATGGTAATAAAAATAATGAGAATAATAAAAACATTAATGGTGATGATGATAATGGTTATAATAATAATGATGATGATGATAATGATAATGATAATGATGTTGATGATGATGATGATGGAAATAATTATAATAGAAATATCTACTTAAATTAACAAGACTACACATTTGGATATATCCAATCTTCCTTGTTGATCTGTGGTTCTAAAATCAATATATTTCTATATATGTTATGTTATTCATTAAGGGGTAACCAAGTGCATTTCACGGTACATGGTATTACCACCTGAAATAATTATATTGAATAGTTTTTTTATTTCATGGCAACCATCATTTATAAAAACCCATAGAAACAATTTTAAAGCACCTGCCTATTTGTATGCTAGAAAAGATTTATTGTCTCAAAGAAGTATCATATATTTTTTTGTAGACTCATAACTCAAGTCTACCCCCTGTGTGATATTATATAGTACATGTAACATTCATAGATGATAAAACTTGACACCTATTATAAGATGTCAGCTGCTGTACATTGTTACAAGCTAATGTGAAGTCTACATTTGAAAACACTGGTTAATAAGTCGGAATGTGTATAAAGCTGTTTCTGATGTGGGTTTTGTTTGTTACAAAAATTTCAAAATGTTAAAATCATAACTGGTTTCATATTTTTTATTGTTGCAGCATAGGAAAAGTATATAAAATAATTATCTCTTTAATTTAATGCCCACAGGTGATGATAACAAAAATACTGCTTTGTATGTATTAAATATGATATTTTCTACATGGTTTCAATGCTTGGGAAATCTAAATCTCTGGATTTAGCAACAGTTAACCAACTTCTAAACGCATACTTTCATCAGTGACTGACAACTGCCCTACATAATTAAAAATCATTGGTAGGAGAAGGAATGGCAGTAGAAATAATTTCATGACCAAGCTCTATGAAAGTATGTCCCGCCCGGGAATTGAACCCATGACCCCTCAATCAGTAGACTTGCATGCTACCAACTGAGCTAGCCAGGCGGCTTTTAAATGCTTGTGCCACAGGGATGAGTTCACAGTGTTTATTGCATTGTCTTTGTTTCGATTAAGGACTAATCAAAACTGATCTCAATTGTTTAACAAATAGTAAATTGTTTTGTCAAATAAAATGTTATTAGATTTACCTGTATGACCATAGAAATTATTTCTCAATTGAGCTAGCTCCCTCTAAGTATGCACTGCCCAGGTATCAAACCTACGATCCCTTTATTGGTCAGTAGCATTGTGGGCTACCAACCGAGCTTACACTTCAACATTTTAGAATGGAAATCAAGAAAACTATATTATATAACAGTGACTTTTCTGAAAGCAAAAAAACTGTTATGTATTCAATCTAATAATAAAAAACCTCCCTTATGTACTACCACAGCATGTTTTTGTACAAATGTAAAACTCATTCTGTTGAAAGCTTCATTCTTCACTTAAATGGCCTATATTCAAGTTGAAGGAAACAAATTTTAATTAAATTGCAAGTTTCCAGATTTTAATACATTTCACTTGTCACATATATTTAGTGAAATTATTCTGAAATTTTGTTCTTTATTTGAGACAAAGGTGAAGTACAACACAAATGTATAAGATTTCAGGACAAAGGTTGTAGTATAGGACTGTCTCTGATATTTGTTGATATATAGAGTCCAATCTGATAATCTCTTAAACTTAAGTATATAGCATCAAGTCTGATTATTTGTGGTAAATCTAGATACTAGTCTGTTCATCTAAAGCATTTAAATTAAGATACTACATTATTTGGCAGTGAAAAAACCTTTTTCTTTTATTTATTTATTAGAGTTAACGCCGTGTCAACACAATTTTAGGTCATTTTACGGCGTCCAGCGGACCTAACCTAGCTTTCCTGGACCATTGTCTATAACCAGTACTCACCTACCCTTCCACAAGGACACATTATTGTCAAATTTTCATGGAAGGGTATAATACCTCCCCGGGTGGGATTTGAACCCGCATCCCCTCGGGCACGAGTATCCAAACCTTTTTCAGATCAATCATACATAATCTATTTTATAGGATTTTTGACACCAACAAGATAGCTGCATATTGGCAATTCTTGCAAAACTGTTTCATACCAGTTTAAAACTTCAATAAAGCAACTATTAAAAAACCTTTGTTTTCTTGGATGCTGTTTGGCCGCAATGTGATAGTCATAATGACGCCATAAGATTTTGGTATGATAATCCTATGTTTTTCCTTAAAGGAAGACCTAACACAAGAGAGCTGTTTAAAATTGTGCTTTTACAGTCATTTGAAATGCAGATGTAAAATTGAAACATTTGTTTTATGATTGATGTTTAACTGCCATGTTTTTGTGGGGTGCAAAAGAGTCTCTCTGACATTGCATGGAAAATAATCAATTAAAACACCAGGTAGCAAAATATGCATATCTACAGCATCTACTTTGTATGACTGTCTTGCTAAATGCTTTTACCCCCAGCAATTTGTCAAAAATGCTTTTGTATGGCATGAACGTTGGAATTATGTGAAACAGGCTTTACTGCCTGTTCATTTATTGTAAAGCCTTTATAATATGATTGATCACTAATATTACATTGTGTTGGTGAACAATTCTTCAGATTGTCTGTTTTGTTTGTTTGTGTTCTTTGTTTTGTTTGTTTGTGTTCTTAGGCAAACCATCTCAGAATGGTTATATTGTGCTTATTCGTATGAATAGAAATTTACAATATCTGTCTTTTTTCAATTCTCAAATGTAGGAAAGGTCTAGAATTCCAAGCATATGGTGGCAAGTTGGACCACCGAGACTCACCACTGATACCTACATAATGTTAAGAAAATCATTGGAAATACTTACTGTTTGTGTCCATGTTGAACTTTAGACACAGCCAAGACCAAAGTCAAGTATGAAAAGCCTTGCTTAACATAATCAATAGTATTTAAATTACTTTGATCTCCACACTGTCATTCATTTATTGTTAGGCCATGATGTGTTGAAAATCAGTTTTTAAATAAAATAAAAGCATCAAGAATAAAATTATTCAAATAAAAAACAAGTTGATTTTAGCTTCATTATAGACTAGTTAGGATATAAAATACTTCTACCTTCCATTATTTTAATACATTTTCGAAATAATCTACTAATATTAATTAAAAGCATAAGACTGCTTTTAAGCTAACAAAATGTTAAAATAATTATACTGCAATTTTGATTAAATTTTCTAAGAAATACTCTAGATAATGCACTTTGTTTGATCAAATGTTTTAAACTAATGAATCAAAGAGTAATTGTATATCTAAAGACAAATATTACCAATCTGATGAAGTGATTTGTTCACATAATTCTTTGATGAAAGACAAGCAATTTTGTTAAAAGAATCGCAACCTTTGAATAGTGTGTCTGCCCGAGGTGGGTTTAATTTCAGTTTAATGTATGTTTTTGTATGAATTTAACACTAATAGTGTTAACTTTCAGGAAATAACATGACCTATTAGCCTGATTAGAAAATCATTGTGGCTTCATTTTATGTTCATTTGATCTGGTCCTATTGGACTTCCAGAGGCTGTTCTTGTATTATTGATTCAGAGAACCTATTCAGGTCATGTTATGTTTTATGTATCAATAATACTCACCAGTTTCATAATGAACTCTGGTAACTTTATTATCATCATTAATTATCAACATCACTGTAACTCTCAACATTTTCACCTCTTGCATAAAAATAGTCTTGCATCATAATTATATTGTTATCTTATCTTATCATCATTGTTGCTTCTATCAGAATCACCATTTAAATAAGTATCATCATTACAATCAAAATTAGTATAATCAATGCCGTTCTCATCATTATCAACGTTTTGTTTATCATCATCATCATTGCTCTGATCAATATCTTCAGTTATATAATGATAATATTTATCATCATCATTGCTTTTCTGATCATATTACTATTGACATCAAAATCATTGTCATCAGTTTTACTGCTCTTGGCTTGATAATCGTCATCATAATAATTATCGTTATCTTTATCAATAGCATCATCATTATCATCTTTTTGATCGCCACACACTGAGTATTTGAGTCGGACCTTTCAGGTTAGAAACATAATTGAAAAAGTAAAAGTTAATTTACTTTAGTCTTAACCCCACTTCCCCTATTGTTTCATGAGATGTTGAGCAAGAGTTCTTAATCATCATATTGCATGTGATATGTCAGTGAAACTATATGATAGTACAAGTATTTGTTTACCTTCTGTAACATCGATCTCCTTGATGAAAGAATGTCCTGATATATAATTCATAACATAGCTAAAGCCATTAAGCCTGTTGACACATTGAATACTTGTATTTCTTTACTGATTTAATTTCATACTGATCATGAATCATTTATTGTCTTTTGTTTGGTTTCTTCTTTATGTTCAGAGCTTAATCAAACTTTATCTTACTGTCTACATATGTACAGTAAAACCTTGATTTGTTGGATGAATAACATCTTTAATGGCCATGAACTGAGCTGCAATTGAAGCGTAACCTATTATTAGATATCACTAAGTATTTCTTATTATTATTTTCAATCCATCTTGGAAGAGTTGTGGATGCATTACTATGTTAATGTCTGGTCGTCAAATCCTATTCTTGGTAAACACCCTCTGTTGCTGTCTGAGCATACAAACTCTTTATCTTAAGTTAGTCTAAGACAATTGCATTCTTCTGGCTTTCTGTGGTGCTTGGAACTCTAATATTTGTGTCTTTGCTTGATAACTTGATAATTAACATATACAATAATTTCTTCAAAAAACGTATTAAGCGAAATGTTGAGGACATCAAATTTCACTTACTCTCATGCAGATACTAAACATTAGATGATCTTCTGTATTTAGCTGGTCATTTTATACAGTTGATGTTCTTTTGTGAATGTTGCAGTCATTCAGAAATTACGATAGATCAGCATTGCATAGATTGAATGAAAATAACACATAATGACTCTGACTTGTCGGCGAAAATACAATTGTTATGCTGATGCAAATGCTAATTAGTCTCTGCATAAACAAATAGTTTAATGAGATTTATTTCCATGAAGTTATCTAAAAACGATACAGGATACTTCCCATGTGGCTAATTGATCAAGACTTTTTTAGAAAGATAAATTGCTGAATTGTCAGTGTTTGGATAGACTGTTTTAACACATATTATGGACCGATTTTTATATTTAAGAAATTGAACATGTCACAGAAATTCTGTAATAAACATTCATTTCCTAATTGGTATAGAACTTGTATATTAATGTATTGGACATAAAATGTCATATATTCACAGAAACAACCCAATGTATTTATACACTTATTGTTCAATAGTATGGATATTGTATCATTTTGACATTTGATATAATATATTTTTAATTGGAAATGTTGCTGTCATGCAGAAATTTTGCCAATCAGCAATTATCCCAGTAAAACACACAATAACACTGTGTGGGAGAAAAAATAAACATGAGACGGAAATGTTGATGAAAATACTAATTGGTCTCTGACTGAAAACAATTGGCTTAATAAGAAATTATTTCCTTGAAATTATCTGTTAAGAGAAAACATCCACATGGCTAACTGTCTCGGACTTTGTTGAATGATCTTTCCAAGAGACAGCATTGCTAACTGCTCAATGCTTAGGACTATTGACTGCACATAAATTAATTAAAAAAATAATTTTGCCTTGAAACTGAGCCTGTGACATGAAAAACTGGCGACTGTGGTTTGTTCATAATGCCTAAGACATTTCTCTAGGATTGTAATGACATTTAACATGATAGTTATGTACTTGTTTACATCGTAATTATCAATATGTAACCACAAGGCATAGAGAATCTATATTGTTGGTTTTTTCCCTGATATTAGGATGTACTAATTATGGTCAATGCAACTTCTAGTTGAAGTTATGACTTTTGTCTATATTGTTTAGGTTATATGCTCTCAACACTATTATTCTTGTGTATAAATCCAGGAATTTGGGTATCTGAGAAGTTGAATAAACAAGCATTTCCCTAATGGAAATCGAATTTAATAGGGTGTATATTTATAAAGCAAAATGGCAATAACTTGAAGAAAATTTACTTCTAGTTAGAAAAAAAGTTACCTGGAAAAATGGGTGTTGATGATTAAGATTTAAAGGATCAGTAACCAACTTAACATTTGATGGAATGACTGTTACATTGTTAATGTAGCAGTCAAACAGAAATGGCAGCCAATAAGTAACATTTCCATAAAAACATATAATGACATTAAGAAAATCATGTGAAACAAAATGTTGAAAATGCTAATTAGTCTCTGAATGAAAACAATTGGCCTAATGAGATTTTACTTCCTTGAAATTATCTGTAAAGAGAAAACTTTCTTCTTAACTAACTGTTTATTAAATCTTCGTTAAATGATCCTTTCAAGAGAGAGAGAGTATTGTCAACTGTTCAATGCTTAGAATTGACTGCACATATTTGATAAGAATATCTTATATAACTTATACGGAATATTGACTCACATAAACTGATAATGATCGAGACGTAGGAACTATTTTGATTAACAAATCATAAAATCGAAAACATTTCTCTGGGTATGTGCTGCAATTTAATATGAAAGTTATGTACTTGTTTACATCACCTAATTATATATTGACATGTAACCAACATGAAAGTATACTCAATAACGTTATCTTGCTGATGTTGGATGATTATAGTCAATTCTTCCGTCTAGTGGGAGTTGTGAATTTATTCTATATTGCTGAGGTGAATGAAATGGAAATATATTCTTTCTGTGCCTGAATCTATTGATTTGGTATCTGAGATAGAAGTTTAATGAGCTAACATTACTTAAATGAAAATATAAGTCGAAGTGCAAACTTTATCCTATGGAATTCGATAGCAAAGCTGGCGATCGTTTCAACTATTAACAAAAACTTATGTCTGAAACAAATCTTGTTTAATAACAGCACTACAATGTTTATTTACACCTATCCAAAAGGCACAAAAGCTATATTATCCGCTGATATCGGCACAAACTTGTGTGATTCTGATTAATTTTTTCTAGAAAAAGTAATTACAAGCCCGTATAAACAAATTGCAAAAAAAATTTATTTTAAAGAACTGAAAGTTGTTATTAAAAATATTGAAGATAAACTCCTTAGAAAACGCTAGATATTTTGTTGGCTGCTGTTTATAAGTATGGTTTCACTGAGTTTATCTTGCCGTAAGTTAGAAATGCTGTTGTGTTGATGTCATTTAGAAATTGTCAATCGACATATACACCATGACATACATAAGGGCATAAAGAAAAATTACTATGATTAAAATGCAGATCAAATTGTTATTCAGTCTGTGCCTCAACGATTGCGATTATTTTCTTCAAGTTTATCTGTAAATATAAAACATTCCATGTGATAATTTGATTAGGTCTTGATTGAGTGGTACTAGTTCTTTTGGCTGAAAACGAACATGATAATCTAAAAGTGAATGTATTTAATCTTCCTGAGGTTGAGTCTTGTTTAATTGAGACATAGGCAACCATTTTTTTATAACAAATTAGATTGTCTGAAACATTTCTCTGAGCTTGTTTTGTTCTGAGCAACAAGAAACAATGTATTATTATGTACCCACAAGGCATATGTAAACGCAGTGCATAATTCTTGTTGTTGCCAAGTACTTGGGTAATTCTGATAAATAATGAATGCACGAGTTACTGCATCGGCTATGTTGTAATGGTAACAATACTTGACTGACCTATAAAAATGATCATGATAGAAAGGACAAGACTACTACCTCTTTTTCTGGAGATTTTATATTTACAAAACTGTAAAACAATAAAAAAGTTTTAATGAGCTCTTCATAGTGTAAAATGCATTTTGATGTCACAATCTGTACTTAGATCTTGTTTATCTATACGGATATTTAAAACCATTAACTCATCAGGACTAGTATTGATTTATATTGCATCTTCTCTTTAAGTCTGTGAAAATTACATTATTGTTATAAATTTAGTATAAATCTTTTTATCAATGTCACTGACCAAGTAACATAATGTGTATTTAGATTAAGATAAAGGTAATGTTCTTTGTTGAAGAACAGGGCGTTGAATTTGAAGCTAAGAAACCCAAAGACTTACTAATTTAATTCTACGAAGGGATGTCAATCATCATACCATGTAAGTGAAAACCCCCGTCTTTTTTTTAGATAATTAGATCATAGCTGATTAGAGATTATTAGAACACAACTTTCAAGTCAATTAGCTGTTACAATGTTGCGTTTTAGACATCTAATTAATCCTTTATTATTTTGACCTTTTCAAATGTGTTAGGTAACGTCCATTATTGATGAGCGACATCATGTCTGCTGTCTTTACAAAATATGTCTTAGAAATAAGAGGACTTAGTGGAAATGTTTTTATAGATGTTATGTATAATGTACCTCGTAAATCACTACCCATGTGGTATATGATATATTCTCTAACAGTTTTGTAGAAGAAGTAGTCTTATAAAACTCAATAATTTTGTTTTTCCCTCGGCTTTTATGAATGAAGGTTGTTTAGAGCCAGTCTGTAAAATTTCGTATTATATTTTAGGATGATTTATATTAATTGTAGCAGGCAGGATGGTTCATTGTTTTTAGACTGAAAGTGTTGTTGATATTTTATTAGAAAAGAAGCAGATCTCTTCAGGGAGTATGTGTCTATCGTTTTATTGCATTTTTAGTGAAAATTATCATTTACTACATACATATTCATAGAGATCACACTGAAGAATACTCATAGTTTTATAGGATGTTTCAACAAATATATTTTTGTACAACTGTTTGTCTATCCATTGGTCATTCAACATCAATTTTATCGTTACCATAAAACTTCCAAATATTTTTTTTACTTTTGCCTGTTGATCAGTTATTAAATTTTGACGTGTAAACCTATGTGTAGCTTAAATATGAAAAAGGCATTAATTCCAGAATCTGAACGTTTGACACCATGCCTACTTGTTTTGTTAAGAAATTGTGGCATGTTGCGTTTATTTCAAACACCGTTGTACTTGTATCTCCCAGACTATAGGCTTGTTGTATTGCTTGGATGAAATCCAATTAATGGGAAGTACCAGACTCATTCAATTTCCGAGTTTGTCATTTTCACCACATTATTAAGTTTCAGCAGAGATGTAAGTATGAAATAGTTGCATGACTTGTCAACATGTTAGACATTTTCAACGATCTCTTAACTTACAGTTTAATGGTATATCTTACGTTTTCTGACTTTTCTCATCCCTTAGACATTTATTCATTTGACATTTGAAAAAAATATTGTAGACAATAGCTAAGAGGATTGAAATATGTATTATAAACACAAATTAGCAAGTACGTATTTTGCCTGTGATCTTTCTCTGGCAAATAACATATAAATGAACTGGTCAATATTCTTATGCATACATTTTGTGTATGACTGCATTTAATCTGATCTTTCTTACCTAATGCATATTTATTATCTTTATTTGAATATCAATTACCGTCGAATTTTATCACATATATTTGCATATTTACCAGCAAAATATTTAAGAATACAGACTATGACTACTTTGCATTTTTTACAGTTTAGAAGTTTTGATTTTTTTTCTGTTTTCATTTTAAATTGTGTATATTTATGCACATTGTTCATGTACACGTACACGTTGCAAAACAAATTATACATATAATAATGGCAAACTTGATTCTAAATTAATTGTTGTTTTGTTTTGTTTATAACATGAAGAATTTGTTTTGCTTAAAGTGTTGGAAACTTATTTATTTGACAAATTGATAGTAAATGAACACCGTGCTCCTCTTTAGTTTTCATTTTTCGTGAAAATTTCCCACTTGCGTTTTTTGCCATTTATTCTTGATGAAGTTACAGACCATTTATGATGTATTTTTCTCTAGAGATTTGTTGATGTGTAAAATATTATTTTGTGTGTCGTAATATTTGACATGTGCACTTTTTGAATACGGAATAGAATAGAAAAGACATGATATTCAAGTTCGAATGCTTTTTGAATTTAATGTACAATTTACCAATTCGCTTGTTTGTGTTTAAGTGCGTAAACTTAACTATCTTCTGAAACAGTATGTTTAGTTATATCAAGCCGACCAATGTATTGACTGAACATGTTGATCCTTTACATCAAATCAGCATATAACAATAAACGTTATCATGAAAGTTTACTGCTATACTTTCATATTGTGTTCGTTTGTATTACTTTAGAGTTTTCTCCGATCTTAAGTTCTCTTAGTATTGCCTAATCTATCAGTCAACTTGTTTAATTACAAATGTTTTTTACTACGTTCTGAGTGTAAATGTGACTGTTTTAGGCTCGATTTTATTGCTTATTTAGTCATATAATTGAAGTTTGGTTTAATCAATCTTAAGTAAAGATATTGTTATTTAATTTACTTTATGCTCAAGTGATCATGTGTTTTACTGAACATTTAATCATTCGCTGCTGCGAGTGTAATGACCTGTTCGGTTATAAAACAACCTAAAGCTATCAGAAACGTTTCATGGCTAGATCATTTATCATTTTAATGCAATTTCTTAATGTTGGTGTTTTTTACATTGTATGGGGATTCAGTTAAATTCAAATGCTTTATTTCTCTTTTAAATATCTGGCTTTTTTGAAATTAGGATAAAGAACAAACACTTAATTCTTACTTTATCAATATAATTTTATGTCAAAATGTTAAAATTTAGATTGGCTAGTGGCTTTAACTTTTGTACTAAATGTCGAATAGACAAGTTTTCATTTTGAAAACAACAAACGTGCAATGTTTGGTAAACTTGTTTAAAAATCACTGCCCAGTTCGTTTAATGCTTCAGTATTGAAAGCTAACTTGGCATATATTGTTCACTTATTGGAACACCATCACTCATTGTGTTATCGGTTCTTTTGACATAGCTTTTAGTGTTTTTTCATAGATACTGGAGAAAAATAACATGGGATTAAAAGTGTTTTTACGATTTCACTCAAGAGAATTTTTGTATTGTCAAACACTTTTCTCATGCCATAAAACTTGATTTTTTGTCACCATTATCAAACATTATTTGAATTACATAAGCACATGCATTATGCATAGTTTGGTTTACATGGGCCAAATATTTGGAAACAATCGTTCCATGTCCAATTTTTGTATAATTTTGTAGTTTGACGTTTGAAGAAATGCTTAGTAAGAAATACTATAAAACATCATCTTCTTCTTAGCTCTTAGGCAAGGAGTACACTTTTTACGTTGGTTTCTGAGACATTCAAGTCTGTTGGGATATGATAAAATCTATCATTCGAAAATATTTTTCTTTGACATTTTGAGTGAAGATGCGACTCAATTGTTTCAATATATCATTCTTGCCTTTGCAATAAAGTTTGAAACGAACAAAATGTTTCAAATTATTATTATAAGTATTATTTTTCTTTGAATATCATAAATAAACTGGGGAGTGTTTAACAAACTTCTAGGAGCATAACATTTATGTATTTGCCTTATTCTTCTATACAAAGCGCTTGTGTCTTTCATTTTGTTAACTTCATAGTCTTAAACTAAGACCAACATGATACACGGAATGTGTTATAACGTATTAGGTTGTATTACAGCATACATATTTGGTTGTCTGTACAATACTCCTTTTATCATTGGTGTCTGGTCTATAATGTCAACTTCACCACTTCTGTATGAAACAAGAGTTGGTTAATCATTTCGCCTACACGGTGTCAAATCCATGGAGAATTAAACATAATTTTAGAATAATTGGCAATACATAAGAAAGAATTATTTAGGTATAAGTGCGCCCTTTCCAAATTCACAAATATTAATGAGAAGATTTAATGTAATTCTTGCTTACATTATTTTGTTTTAATACATTCATTACCACAATTTGCCAGTTATTGTTCCTTCGTGTGGCATAATTCATTATGTCCTAATTCTAGGACTTAAATTACTCTGAAGGCTTATTATTTTTCTGTCATAGATAATTCCTAGTTGTGTCAAAGGGATAAGAAATGAATGGTATCAGCAGTGACCTTCTTTCATGTACTTAAACTGGCGACCAACTAAGTATTAGTGATTTGTCATAGAGTGAAATCTTTAAAATCCAAGCTGCCCGGCTAGCTCAGTCGGTAGCACGCAAGTCTATTGATCGAGGGGTCGTGGGTTCGATTTCCAGTCGGGGCATACTTTCGTGGATCTTGGTCAATAATTATTTCTACGACCATCGTCCAACGATTTTTATTATGTAGGGCAGTTTTCAGTTACTAACGAAAGTATGCGCTTTGTAGTTGGTTAATGGTTAAATCCAGAGATTTAGCTCTAGGAGGAGTGAGTAGGTTGACTGACCGTCGTTATATGACCTACACATTGTGTTGCTGCGGCGTTAAACTCAATAAACAAACAAACTTTAAAAAACAGTAAATAATTTTATGGATCTGTGTTTAAAATTAATAATACAACTACTCTGGTATGCTACTGGTGATGTTGTGTTGTGTTGCAAGTAAATGTTTCAAGTGTACAAGAACATAATTAAAATACTGATATCTTTGATCAAGTACTTAAAGGTCTTGGCAAAGATTAAATCCTCATTGGTTGACAAAACTAGATGATGTTGTTGCTGCTCATATTTTATTGGTTTACAATTAATTCTACCTTAAACTCATAATCTGATGTTTGATAAGTATGTACAAATGGTGACAATGTTATCAATAAATAATTGAGCTATATGTCCATCTTTACATTTTGATTCCAATCATGTACTCATTGGACATGAAAAATAATTATTTTTAGTGTTACTTATATAATTTTCAGTGAAGTGCATTTACTTATAAAAATGCTTGCTATATTATTACTCAAAGTCAGATGATGTCCAAGCCAGTGATATAGATAAAGAGTATGTTGCCAGTCAGATTTCTAAATCTCTCTCGCTTTCTTCCTCTCCGATCTCATAACATCTAGTGTAGAATATATTGTTTATTATTTGCATCGACTGGTTCATAAATATCAGGATTGACAGGTTAAGTTGTAATATGTCAGGAACAGATGAATTGAATAAAATATAAACGTAGACACCATGCTATGATATTTACTTAACATGCTATTACATGGCTACTTATTGACTAATTTACTGTTACCAGCAATGTGCAATGAGTTCTTTATGGTTAAGTAAAATATAAAGTCTGATTTCAAAATGCACGTACTTAAATGTTTGAATTCGAAGATGGTATAATTTTGTTTTTAAAAGTTGCAGCATATTTATTGCTGTTCTCTGTGTACTTTCCCTTCAAGTCTCTTGTTTGCCATAATTTTCCACATATTTAACGACCATTCAATTTTACAGACTATGGGAACTCCCAAGGTGTATTAATTTCATATCTAAATGTTAATTTGCTTTGAAATTTCTCTTTTCTCAAAGTGGTTTTCTCATGTGATACATTAGAATTCTTAAAAAACTCAGCTAGAAAATTCATAGACCATAAAACATTGCAGATGTCTTTTACGTATTCTCTACTAATGGAATCATAATTGTGTAACAAAATTTGCTGGCAAAAGAATGCATGAAACGAGAGCTAAGATGTTATTTAACTTATTGGATTGCATTAATGTACAACCTCGTTGATATGTTGTCGTTGGCTAATATGCTTTCTCAAGGCAATCGGACCTCAGACATTAATTTACTTTTAAGCTTCATTGCAACATATGATGTTTTTGTACATATTCAGATAGGTTATGAAAAGAGGACTGTAAGTGAGAAATGGATTAAAAATTGGACAACTCTGAAAAAAACCTTTTTGCTGTATTTCATTGTCCACTACTGCAGTATTTAGTATGCTGTCTCTATTTGTTTGCCTAGAAATACAGAACCAAAAGTAACGGAAATGTCTAATCAAATGTTTTACACTTGTTTTACCAAGATAAATTTTAATTGAATATTGTCAATGTAAGTATAGTACTTTCATAAGCAAAATGAATATTTTTATTTGTAGAATATAAAGCGCTGTCTATTATGAATTGAAAAAAAAACTTATTGTAATTTAGACATCACATTTTTTTGTTCAAATGAAAATAACTAACCTCTAAGTGCGACGATATTATTGAGATCTGTTGGATAAAAAGTCTCCAGAAAATCATTAAACTTTTGTTGAAGACATTTTATAGCTTTCCATTTGATGCATATTGTTCTTTTACCCTTTGTGAAGCTAGGTGGGTGTTTAATTTAGAAAATTGTGTACTTATTTATATATTCGAGAAAAACTAGTCTGGTATGTAATTCGACTGTGTTACTGAGAACAATGTTGTAATTATTTACATGCTTGATTTAGTATCCATTAACATCCTTGTGTCGAATGTCTCATAGAAATATAATAATTTGACTTTTTACTTCAGACAAGACATAATGCATTGATCACCATGTATAGGTCAGGAATTTATCTGCTATCACTTGCACAAATTATTTTTAATCTAGATTATAACTCTGAACATAAATTAAAACTATTTTGCGTTTTAATGTACAGCTTATGTAAAGCTGATAAACATTATGTGTGTATATGTATGACAAAGTAGTTAAAAACCACCCTTTTAGAAAGTATATATTTTACAACGTACTTTTATTTATGAAGTTTTATGCTATACATTATAAATAAAGTGTGTTGATATTTCTTGATGATGCAAATTAAATCCAGAAGCCTTATACTAAGGCACCAGTGCCTTCTTAATTCTTTAATAATTTATGCACACATAAGGAGAGTAGACTCTAAATTTATCATTTCGTTCTGAACTAGGCTAGCACATACTTCAAAAATTTGTAAGGAGTCTTAAGCACATGCCATGGGTGACATTTTGCTGACAAAATATTATGAAAACATGCTCTACTTTATGAACAGCAATATAAACACATGTGTAATTTACATCAAACCTGTTATCGATTTTTTATTGAACGTCATAACTTTTTTGTTTTATACAATATTAAAAATGAGCACAGTTTGAACATTTCAAACATTGTTGTTAAAACTGTAAAAATCCATGAAAATTAAAACAGCATTCTATGCCGCCTTTTTTGGTTAAAATATGTATAATACGTGACAGATAGAATGCTGCTCAAAGATTGTTCTCTCTGAGTCGTCTACTGGCTAAATTTTAAGGTCTATAACAAGCTTACAGAATTAATAGATGATCCTGTTTAGACAAATTGATGTCTTTAATGTACTTAAAGATTATTTTGTTGACGCAGAAGGATTGCATGTTTAAAGTCTATGTCACAAACTAAAGCCATATATCTGACATGTTTAATTATTGTTGACTTTAAAACGAGATCATTAATTCACCATCTAAAGTGTCGTTGTACTGCCAATGAAGGTTTAACATGTGGTTTTATGGGAAAATATATCCCCGGGTAATCATAGAAGCTTAAAATAGTCTTGATTTAATTAAATTAAGATGATTATCAGGAAAATTGAGGTGAAAGCACCGACATCCCATAAAATAAATGTTGTTTTTTCCTACTCTGATGATGTCTGGATTTTAATGTTGGATTTTATTAAGAGTGGATTTTTGCAAAGATGTCATATTTAAATGTGTCTGCTGTTTGAACTGTTCTTAATTTATGTTAACTGTTTGTGAATACAGCTTCGGTTTATAAGGTATATCTTCAAAAATCAAAAATTTTCTTTTGAAGAAAACCCTGTTTCTTTGGAGAATGATTTTTGTGAAAGTTTTTGTTTATTTGTTTAAAAAATAAACAATAAGTTACAATTGTTATTATTATCTATATGGTAAGACTCAACCCAGATTGCTATAGGAGCAACACGCTCTAAGTAATCCTAGCGATATATAGTGTTGTTTTCATAGTTATATGCTTTCTAGAATTTACTGACAGTATGTCTGATTGCAAGTTTTGATATTTAATTAAATTAGGAACATCTTTGTATACTGTCTTCTGACGCTATTTCATAAAGTGTAAATAGTTCTACAGCGACATTTTACAATTATAGAAATAAATACTTGATGTAACGTTAGCTGATATTTTTGGCTAGCACAAAAACTAGAATATTTGTATTTTCCAACACTTTATATTTTGTCCAGAACTTATATTTATGTTTCAAACATTGTATGATAAATATATGATGTAGTCAGTTATTTTCCTTCACTTCATATACCGGGTACTTGAAAAGTTTTTTATCATCCATTTCAAATAATTTATGATGACCAGCTCAATGTTCTCTCGTAAGACTTTAGAACTGTTTCGTAGCTAACTAGTACTTGCTTAATAACACCACAAGCAACAAACAGAGTCGCAGAATTTGAAGTAAAATCATTTGTAAAGACAGCATAATGAATTTTCAGATAACTAGGATGGAGAACATGATTAAGATTATGCTTGAAGTCAGTCTTTCCTTTTTATTACGTATCACATAATGTTTTTTCACCCACTGTGACAGTAGACAGTGTTTAATTAATCTGAAAAGGAAACTAAACAGAAATATATATAATGTACGTACGTCGGAAGAATCAGTCTTGTGTGTAAATTGTCTGTATTTGTTGTTACATGCAATTGTTGCTTTAATGCTAGATCAAATATCCATTTATGTTTTCTCCTTTGTATGCTTTGTCTAGTATTCTTAGCCATAATCAGGAATCGTGCTATTGAATAAGATATAAAAAACTGTTACATAGTACAGAAGCACTTTATTATGGGATCTTGACATGGCAAAACATGACAAAAATAAGTTTTCTTTCTACAAAATATTTCCTTGAAAAATGAATGAGCACTCTTAAATAATGTATTCTTTAACTTCGCCACATGTGTGCAGATTGACAACATCCTACTTTACTTAGATTCCTAAAGGGTGTATTACATTTAGAACTAATTAAAAGAGTCTTGGTGGAAGCAAATAGAATGTTTTGTTTAAAATTTTGAGGCCTAAAGTCATGCCCATTAAATTGTAACTCGCAGAGCCTTACAATTCATAATTGACCACTGTGTGACTACCACCTTTTGATATAAACTATATGCAGATAAGAAAGCTAGTACCTGAAGATATCATTGTGCATAAATACTATGATAGTCGCCCGGCAAGCTCAGTTGGTTACACGCAAGTCTACTGATCGAGGGGTCGTGGGTTCGATTCTCGGGCGGGGCATACTTTCGTGGAGCTTGGTCATGAAATTATTTCTACGGTCATTCTCCCTCCTATCAATGACTCTTAATTATGTAAGGCAGTTGTCATTCACCGACGAAAGTATGCACTGAGTATTATGTTAACAGCTAAATCCAGAGATTTAGCCTTTCCAGGAGGAGTGAGTAGGTTGACTGACCACCGTTATATGACTTATACAATGTGTTCCTACGGCATTAAACAAAACAAACAAATAAATGCCATGATCTATAAAGATATTGCAGACGACAAAAACAAAATACATGTTTAGACAGATAGAATACTTGAATGTACATTAAGATTATTATATTGACACAAGAAGATATTTTTCTCTATGTGTAAAGCCAATGTCTCTAAAACAACAACTTACATCTGACAAGTTTAATCAGTACTGACTTAAAGCAAGTCCATTATTTCACAAGCAAATGAAGTTACATGAACTTTTATGGAAATCTATTTCTTTTCATGCAGACTTCTAGAAGCTGTAAACAGCTCTCTGATTGAATTAAATTAAGATGGTTATCAGAGGAAGAGGCAACACGGCCTGACATATCGTAAAGTAGATGTTGTTTTCTGTAATCAGATGACATTCGTGGTAGTTACGTCTGATATTTTTGTACATTATGTGAGTGCATTATAGACAAAAAGAGGTGTTGTGTCTGTTTTTGTAGTTTAAAATACATGTACTAGTAGTTGTTTTGTTCAAAAAGATGTTGTCCATTAAGTGGTTGTATGGAATTCTACTGATATTTAGCATTAAAGAAATACCATGTTAACAAGTAAAACTATTGATACGGAAACCGTATTTTGTATAAACATATATATACCAGTAATATAATTATTATGCATTCCCTCAGAAATAGGATGGTATTATTATTTACATATTTATCTTTATTTGACAAAAGTATAATGATCGTCTCAAATCTCAAATGTAAAAATTAGCTTTACCAAAGCTTCCTTTATTATTGTGTCATACATTTCTACCTTCGAGACTTTTTAATGTTTTCTCAATTCTTTCTCCTGTGTTTTATATATAATATTTTTATTCTTTCAACAACTCGATCCGAACTATAAGGTTTATCTTAAATTCCGTAATAGACAATGCCTATCCCAAAAAAGAATATTATGATGATGCTGAACAAATGGCGTTGCATTACAAATTACTGAGAAACAAGTTTTTTTAAATCACAATTTTTGCCGGGGAAACAAGTTGAGGATGAAACAAAAATGTCTTTCAGAATAATGCCTAGTCATGTTTGATGACATTGGTAGTAACTTGAACATAAAATGATTGTTATAAGATTAAACTTCCTGAAATATCAATGTTTAATGATTCTTAAAATGTTTTAGACAATGGTTATGCATCTAATTATACTTAATGAGTATTGAAAGTTCTGATTCGAATCTGGTTTAACTAAATTGATACATGGAGCCCATCAGGTCGCGCTAGTTGATTTGGAATTTAAGCTGCGTCATCAATATTTTAGTATCTTTCCACAATTACCTGCCCAACTTACACTCTCTGATTGAGTCTTTTTGTGCAAGTGTTTACTTAACTTCATTTCCACATGTAGCTATAAAACACTTTACAGTGATAACATTTCTTATTCTTCTCATTGTGGCATTTAAGTGCTCTGTCGAATTCCTCTTGCTCAAAACTATGTGTAGAATGTCATGAAGATCATGATTGTCAGTTCCTATTTCTTATAGTTCATTTTCCCAACAAAGCCAACAGTTTTTAAATGATTATGTATGTATGTATTCAAGATAAATTCAGTCTGTTATGTAAATTTATGGTGAAATTGTTGTAATTGTTTACATGCTTGGTATAATATCCATTTGTAATTAAATCTTGGTGTCGTTTGCTTTTTTCTGTTATATAAAGCATTATATACTAAGTGATGAATTCTTATAATGTTAGGCTTCTTACATTTGTTGCCAAACATTTTCAGTGAAACCTTTGTTTTTATTTATATTTACTTATCTATAATGTTTCTATGGATCACAAATTTTCTTAGACAATATTCCTCTGCAATACTGCAATATATTTGCTATTTATTTCTCGTCCTATTTTCTATTCAAAATGCTCTCGTAAAATTGGGCTTTCAGATATTAAGTTTTACTATGTCATAGAGTGCACTTAATGCTTTTAATCCCAGAATAAGCTGTATAGAGAGATTTATACACAATGTGATGTTATAGTGTCATGCCTTGAAAACTCAGTATGACAGAAATCATGTTCTACTTAGTCCAGGCTTTGAGATACTATGTCAATTCTTGTGAAAAACGATGAACATGTATGACGGAATTAAATGTTGGAGCGACAACTCATTCTAAAGGCATTGAGAATGCCAAAAAATGTCTCTCTGTTTGATACATGAAAAGCTGATTTTATCACTAGGTTAGTTTTGGTATATTTTTATAGACTCGTTGCTTTCTATGGGATGTATTTTTACATATAAATGTTGCAAACATTGATAACGAGTCTCCAATGATACAACAACTTGGGTGCAAGAAATAGTTCAAAAACTTTATTATGTATTTTCCTTTTTTGTTTTTCTTCTTTATCAAATCAGTGGTTTCAAATTGCTTACGAATATGTAGTCCTTTTCTTTATTGAAATCGTCTTGATTAAACTAATACCTAGACACGTCCCCGTACCTTGTTAGGCTATACCTAATTGATGTACAGGACACCCCTAATCAAATAGTATAAATAGCTAAAGAATAAGGACCTTACCTTTCTCATGTATACCGGTACTGTATGTCATTTACCTTCGTGAACTAACTATGTTGTAGACTCTTTTTGAATACTATACTTAATGAGCTATAAATATAGGCATATAACTTCGAGATAATTCTTAACAATTCTTCCTCACATCAAGTTCGCGATTATTTGTCTTAATGTTTCTCAATTTTATACTGTATTTAATCAAACGTGGTACTAATCTACAGTTTGACTTCTGCATTAGACAAATCTCTGATTGCAGGCCCTAAGTTAGCTCTGTCAATTTATCTCCACTCCTCTTTTCAAACATTCTTACATTTTATAAGAAGAAAATCTTCTAACAACACATGAGTTAGCTAAAAATTAAGGCGTTATGAAGCATTCAAAGGTATACATAATGCATTGTTTATATAAATACCATGTTCTTTAGATTAGTGTAATTATACATTCAATAGTATATGAATATTTACTATTGAATAATGTAATGATTAATATTTTCCCTTTTATTCTTCTGTAGTTGTATGTTAGAATGTATGTGTATGAATTGTTCTTATAAATAAAATTAGTAATAAAAATGTTGACTTTGTCCGTCAGACAAAAAATAGAGGTAAGACATAATCTCACAAGGTGTGATACAAAGGGTCATTAAACTTCCTACTGGAAGACACAATTTAAGACGTCATATTCTCTACAGACATAAACGTGGTAGCAAATGACACAGTCGTATCGTTAAAATGTCAGGCTTTCCTAGTTACCTTTTTTAATCAGCATTTGTGAAAGTCTCTGTAGATAAGATGATATAATTATTACAAGAGAACTGTGAATTGATGTAATTAGATATTATTTACGTTGTCATTGGCCATGTTGCTCTAGTTTTCTCTCCTCTGCACTGACGAGTGACAACAAAATGTATCTTTTCTGAACGGGCTATAAAGGACAATTGTAAACAACTTGATGAAAGATTTTATTGGTTTTGTTTCTGTATATTGGGTTATTGTTTTCTTGTGGCATTGTTGGGTGATGTTTTGTTATTATTTCACAAAAATTTCGATTTCCTACAATCAATGAAGAATATGTCGGATTCTTATAGAGGAATGGGCAGCAAAGATGTAAAGTTGTAAAAGAAAATTGTTCTTGCAGACTGGTAAAGTAACATTAACTTTAAATTATTGGAAATGTGTTTGCGAAAATATGCTCTGTATTTACTTACTTATAAATCGAAGTCTGTCCAGGAAAATATATTGCAGATATGTCTATTTTTGTATAATAATTCCGTCTTTTTATTTGATTACACTGGTATTTGTCGTATTAAATACTATTGATATTGTTTTTGTCATTAAGTGATACTATAAAGAATATTATTTTAAATCCTTTTGTAATTATTATCAAGAAAACTGATGTAAAATGCAGACATTTTACTTTAATTTGATTTATTTGTAGAAATGCACTGAACCAAATATATAAAATATTGGTGTTATCAAAACAAGACTTCTGAATGAAAAAAAAATGAACATGCGCGTATAACTGCTCGTAACATAGTCAAATTTATAGCTTGATTAAATGTTTTTGCACTAGCTTATTATTTCTTAGAATACGTCTGTTTCTTGATGTTATGTTACGTTTATTAATTGTACTTCAAGTTTTAAATTTCCAATCAGACTGACAATGATAAACAAAACTTAGATGTTATATGGAATGTATGTATGCCATGGGCGATGTAATACGCTAGCACTTGAATTGTAGTTCTTCTTATTTGAAGAAAATAAGAGTGCCAGCGTGTGAATTTCTATGAATATTTTATGAATTGATTATCCCAAAGAGTTTGTTCTAATTTGAATTTATTGTTTCTAGTTTTTGTTCCGCTAGGTGTTTGTTGAGTTATGTTCTAACTTTGTATCCACAACTAAAAAATAAAACACAAATCAGATAGTATTAGTGTAATTAATATTACCTATTGTGAAGAAGAGAATGCATAATTAATTGATGTATATATACTTCTAAACTCTTTTCTCGAATCTAAACAAGACATTTTACTTGACGCCTAGGTAAAGAAGTTTACTGATGTGTCAGGAGCAGTAACTTTGTAACAATTAAATTACATTAGCAAGAAAATGTCTGCAAGCTTTCGCTCTCAAAAATGACGTACACATAGATTGATCTATTTCAAAGTAGCGTATATTCTATAACTAGTAATTCAAGTGTTTAGTCGGTTTGTACGTATGCCGTAGGCGATGTAATACGTCAGCACTTGAAATGTCGCTCCTCTAATTTAAGATAATATGAGTGTCAGCATGTGAATTTCTATGAATAAGATATGAATTAGTTATCGCAAAGACTTTGTTTTAATTTAATTTGATTGATATTTGTTATCATTTACTAGGTGTTTGTTGAGGTAATAAATTTTGTATTCAAAATGCTAAAGGAAAACATAATTAAATAGTATTATCGTCATAGTAATTAACTATTGTGAAAAAGATAATACCCAAACATTGAATAACAAAAACTTTTCATATCTTTCCTAAAAAAGAAAATATATTGAACGCAAAGGCAAAGAAATTCATTATTTTTCGTTGAATTTCAATAAATTATTATGTTAAGTTAGTCATGTTCGTCATTGGAAAAAAACAACCTCTTTTCTTATAAGTAAGGTAAGTTCGATATTGATCTCGAAAAACGACATTGTTTTGTTGTTATGATATAATAATCAGTCATAATATACACGCAGTCTGGTAAATTATTATTGTTTCATATCCTTCGAGTTCAATATTGAGATCCATTGGTTTCCAGTCATGTACATCCAGTTTACTCTTGTCTATGGCATGTGGCATTGTCTTGTGTCAGTAACACATAGACTGATAAAAGTGTTACGTTTATGTCAACAATACGTTATAATTTACGTTTTATAATTGACTTCTTAAACGTGGCGATATTACCAGTTAAGAGCCTTATACATGTCTGATAAGAGCTTAGTAGAATTGGCCTAAAATTTATAATTGAAGATTTTGTAAGAAGGTTATTTGGAAAAATTAATGATTTTGTCGTAAAAGTTTGCTTTGTGAATGTGGAGAAAATGTAAATTATATAGAATGTAAAACTACTTTGTGACATTGTTATATTGTGCTGTTGTTCTTCATGCGCATTTCATTTTTAGTCATTACACATAACTAAATTTTATCCTTTCTAAAGTTTCTAAATAAATAGTATTTTCTGATTTAACTGATAATTAGATGTCTCAATGAGATACATCTGAGACTTACAACTCTTGTTAACTAATTATAAGTATTATTTCACTCAAAAGGTTAGCCCTACATTTTAGTGTCAATTATTATTCATCTAATTACTTATATTTTGATCTACGCCAAGGTCTCAGTGGCAAATCTATCTTGAGATAAGAGACAATGAGATTACAAACTTTTGATTAATTGTTAATAGAATTTGTCACCAGATACATATTACGATAAATGTATTATAGAAGTGTTATTTGATTACGTTAACTGACTGATTGCACTTACAATGCGGTATTGTTAACGGTTAACGTCTTAACGACATTGCTGCAGGTTTAATTATGCCGTAGGGAAATTATCGTCTATATTCCTTATATAAATTTGTTACCATTGCCTTCGTATAATCAAATTTATAATATTAGAATGCATCTCAATAAAAGAATCCATAAAGTCTTGCAAATACAATAGTACACGATAGGGGAAATATACTACACTTCAGGTCATTGGTATTTTACTGCCAAATTAGTTTTTTCTTTTTATCTCGACTTCAGATACGTCAATAGACTGACATACTTATTGTACCTTTTAAAGTTGTTCATGTCCCGTATTAAGCTGTTCGTTACATTTAAAGAAATGGTTTCCGAACAAAACGACACGAAGTAAAATGATTGTGCGTAAAAAAATGTTTATTGAAATAATTTCCGCATTAGGTTAATTACAATTGCCTTTCAAAGGGAAACTCAATTATATCGAGCTGTTATGGTTTGGTTTTTTCTCGTTAGAATTAAGTTGAGTTGAACTTATAGTAATGGTTTTTTAAATATTTGACAAATCAGCTCGATGTCATAAAAATTTATTTTAATATTATTTATATTAATGTATTGTATTAACTCAAAGCATTAACAGCCATTTGGAAATACTACATACACTGAATAAGATACCAAATTGATTTATTTAACACTTGTAATTCCTAGATACCTATTAGTTTCAATTTGTGTGACAGTTACATGATAGGAAATGAGAAAAGATTCGTAGTTGTATTGATTATGATTTATGTTTGTAACGGTTGAAAACCTAATACGGGCACCATAATGTTGTTTGTTGTATATATGTTTATATGTGATATGATCAAACAAAAGAACTATTGTAATCTAGTTACAAAATAATACAGCTTTGTAATTCATTACTACTAAATTTCACTTTGAAACAATGATTGTAGTAGTAAAGATTAAACAGTAAGATGCAACGGAAAGTATATATACTCTGGGTCTCTGACCACCGTCATCTATAACAACACACATGGGATTTATTGCAGTTAATAATACTTGTTGTGACATTGACGTCATTAAAATAGTAAATAATTACTTTCTGGTTATGACCGAAAAATACCATAAAATGAGATTAACTAATTTGTGTGGGTGTCTAATTGGAACGTTGTTTTATTAATACCTAAGGTATTGTTTCATCCGACATTAGCATAATTCATTATCTAGCTGAAAAACAGGAGCTTTTGTAAGATTTTGACAAGTCCACTAAGTGTAAGTATTCAATGAGCCATCTGCAAAAAGCTCCTTATTGCAAGCAATAACGGTTTTATTTTCTATTACAAACGTGTTTTATAAGACTAGTGAATATCTTATCAAATTATCCAGAAGAGAAATGTAAAAAGTGAATATCAAATGCATATTTCTGACGTTATTTGTCAAACAACCTGAATTACATTGTTTTATCTTGTTCTCCATTGATGGCAACTGTTAAAAGCATTATATTCATTGTTTATCCAAATTCTATTGAGGATTCGTGTTTATTTGTTACCTACTCCTTTTAAGCTTCAGACCTCATGAAATATCCTCATTTATCATTTGTTTATTTATTGTTTGCATGATAACATAAATGACGCGTTTTATTGATGTTTCATTATCGGCTCCCAGGTAGCACATCAATGTTACAAATCACGTTATAAAGTAGTTTGATCTGAAGAGCTGTAGTTGACTTGACATATAAATTCAACAGACTGTGAGTGATAGCTTCAATTTGGTTGGCAGTTTTATGAAACCAACTCTGATTAACCAATATTTTTAGTTTAATATTGTTCTAAAATATACTATAACTTATGTCACAATGAAATATTACTGTTCTTTTGAGTATAGCAACTTAATTACACAGGTAAATGTCTTTGTGTGAAATTTGTGATTTCGGTAAGAGAAATGATCTGTAAACAAGAGGTTTATGTTCAGCACACACAATCTCTAAAGACTTAGTTTATATTGTTTGGCAACATTATCTACAATTTTCTAGATAACTACTTATACTAAACCTAGTAATCTGTGATGACATTACTAGAATGGAAAAAAACACAGTTCACAATATTTTTAGCAAACATTACAACAGGATATTCCAGTAATGAAATTAAACATTTGAAAAAAATACCGGATGACAAATTAATCCATCAACGCCCAGGCGTAGTTATAATAAAGTTGCAAAACATTTTTTTGTATTTAAGAATCTGATGTACTTTATTTGGCTTCAACATTTAAATTCAATAATTTCCATTACGTTTAGTGCTTGTACATTGAAATGTTCGATTATTCAAATAGTTTGATTGAACTTACTCCTGATACTTGAAGTACATAATTGTACTTTTTAAGCTATAGGCATAGAAGTATGCCACTTCGTTAAAATGTTCAAATTTAATACTCTCGTATATTTTCTGAATGGATTTTTATGTCAGTATCTGGTGATAACAGTGGTTATACAATGCTTAAATGATGTAGGACATGATATTTAATTTTGGTATTACACATTTATTGCATAGTAAAATTTGTGTTGTTAGTTTTTATGCCTACTCAAACAGCAAATATTTCTGCGTCTTAGCTTGCTGTTATCATAATGGTGATCAGCATTTAGTGTTTATATTCTTAAATGTGATTGTTTGGATAAAATGCCATATCATGTCGAGTTGATTAGTCTCTATATAATATAATCAGTGTGTACTATGCTTTCTCTGACTGTAAACTATTTGCATGCTTTATTTTTGTGGAAAATGCATGATCTCAGCAATTTTGCTTTTAAATGAAATCTCGTCTGCTATATATTGATAAGGTGATTTGATAAATGACATTAGAATTATTTGTTCTGTTAAGTTTGCATTGAATTATCCTCCCACAAGATATTAAAATACATTTTGTCAAGAAAATTTTGACATATTAAATATTATCTTTAGGAAGAAGATTCATGACGAAACCTCTAAAATATTCATAGTTGTCAGGAAACACATTAAACTACAGTGGAACTTAGAAATGAATGATCGAACTTATTAATGACTATAATAGGTTAATATTTGGTAGTGATAATCTGATATATAAAAGCTTTTTGACTTGGTGTTTGTAATTTAATTAATCATCGTTACAACGATTCGAATAACAATGGTTTGCAATATGTATTCACGTATATAATGGAAAACATTGATGGTTTGATATCAAGTTCCATGTTGATGACGTAGTTGTAATCATTATTCCTTATAGTTCTGTTATTCTTCCACTACAAATGAAATTCACTGATAATAGATGTGAATAATTCATCATACAAGTTCATACAATCGAGATAAAACCAGACCTAGCATCTAGATGAGCATATATCAGACAACAATATTTTTTTCTCTATCTAACTCCCACTAAGAGAATATAAGAGATCAGGACAGAATTCTGTTTTGATCATTTGGTATGTTATTTCGTTTGGGTTTAAGTTTGTTTTCTGAATTAGCATAAACAGCTTGGAAATGTTGGCGCCATTCTTAGCAAAGACGGTGATTTTCTTAAACATTAATAATTGCGAATGAGCGTCATAATGATGTTTTCTTTCTCGACCTAATCAAATTATACGCCTCTTTTTCTTAGATATTAACAGCGTATAGTTTTAGTCGTTTGCTTATTAAATGATACACTTAAATATTCGCGTGTTACGTTTGTCTTGCATTTGTAATAAGTAAGGTATTGCAGTCTTACCTATTTAATTATTGTTGTTAAACATTACCTGTAAAACTAGTAAACGTGTGTACTTGAATATTGACTTTTTATTGTTGATGTTATAAATATGTAGGTTCCGATTCATTTTTCACCACAATGTCACGAATCATTTTGCACATTAGAAAACAACATGACTTATTCTAATGTTTCATACCACATAATTCTTTTGTATAACTATTATTAAAAAAAAACATGTTTTTATTGAAAGAAAAATAGTAGTAATCAATTAATGCATATACTATAAAGTTTTGTTTTACTTTAATATTTGTATAGAAGTCGAACTAGAAATGTATCATAATGCAATTGTAAGATAGAATTTTATGTATTCTTAATAGAATTTGTCTCCAGATACATGAGAGTAAAGATGTATTATAGAATTGTTATCTGATTATTTGTTTATGTGAATGATTGCACTATCTATTTTGCTTGGTAACTGTTAGCGTAGAGCTTATTTTATCTGGGGAAATATATTAGTATTACTATTGCTCAATTTCTGCATAATTTGCAAAAACACTTTGATGATTTTTTAGGATGTTTAAATGTATTCGATCTTTGTTTCAAAAGGATTATCAATGAATTCATATTTGGTTACAATGTCATTTTAAGTGTTTGATGTATTATTTATTGACGTCAGCAATACTGTTTTTGTCTCTTCGTTCTTTTTAGCCTTAAAGTTAATTTGCAAAGCTTAAGCGTTATACATTCTATTTTTTTTATTTCATTTTTGTTGTAACCCACGCTTATGTTTTGCTTAATTTCATCAAATAATTGCTAATATTTAAGTGAATAATTCAACCAAATTACTTGATGCTATTTTTCTTATACTTACCATTTGACGAAGAATCGTATGGGATAATTTGGTAAACTCTAAAAGGCATCTTTTTTTAAAATGAATTAGATTCTGGTCATCTATCCTAACATACTATGAATGTAATTATTGTGTTACGTACGTCTTCATTGTAATAATGTACCTTGATTGTCATCATTTTGTAATTGACATATTCATTGTACCAATGTCAAATACTCCTTTTTGATTTGTATTAACCCTTCTAATTAACATTGAACTAGTAACGTTGATTAGATGTCTTATTAGATCAGTGCTTTACTAATACCAAAGGATTTCTATCATCCTACGCTAATTAGAAATGTTTTCTAATTAATGAAGGGATAAACAAAAATCTTTATATTTCTCTTGGATAGCATTGACCATAACTGAGTTGGCGAAAATATACTCATAATCTATAATGTGTTTTGTGGTAATATTAATTTTTGTTACTGAACTATACTGGTGACCTAAGTCAATCAAAAGCTTGATAAATTCAAGGATGTGTGAATGGAACATGCACACGACTGGTCGTTACGTACATACATGTAAAATATCATATTTTCTAAGCCAGAGATGTACTCGTAGTCCAACAATCTTAGTCCGGTATATAAACTACAAAAATCGACGGAACCGTGCATGGAATGATGTAGAAAATGTTTTTGCATTTTCTTGAAGCTAAGACATTGTAGTTTACGAAACTGGATGATGCCACTTCGGCACTCTTGGGCAACTCCCAAAATTCAAGATGGCGGACAAAATGGCGGATGAAAGCTGATTAATGTATAAAAAATCCATCTTTACCACAGTCTGATCATTTAAATAGCTGAAATTAGTCCAATATTATCTGCAATTTTATTTCATGCAATTTTGGCATCCCTCGTTTTTTATCCAATCAATGATGGCGGACAAAATGGCGGATAAAAGCAACACTTGTCGGGAATATCAATCCTAATGAGCAGAATCGTACATAGAGGCATTTCAAAAAAGTTTTAATGCATTTTGAAGTAATGACTCTTGCGTTTAGTTTATAAAACTGGTTGATACCACACTGGCATCATTGGGCAATTTCCAAAATCCAAGATGGCGGCTAGAATGGCATAAATAACTAACTGTCGGGTATATATTAGTCTGATAATAAACTACACTAATCAATTGAACCGTGCATGGAATGATATAGAAAATGTTTTTGCATTTTCGTGAAGCTAAGACATCGTAGTTTAGGAAACTGGATGATGTCACTTTGACACTCTAAGGCAACTCCCAAATTTCAAGATGGCGGACAAAAAGGAGGATGAAAGCTGATTAATGTATGATAAATCCATCTTTACCACAGATCATTTAAATAGCTTAAATTAGTCTAACATTATCTGCAATTTTATTTCATGCAATTTTGGTACCCCTCGTTTATTATCCAACCAAAGATGGTGGACAAAATGGCGAATAAAAACTACACTTGTCGGGTATATCAACCACAATGAGCAGAATCGTACATAGAGGCATTTCAAAAAAGTTTAATGCATTTTTGCAGGAATTACTCTTTAGTTTTGTTCATAAAACTGGTTGATGCCACACTGGCATCATTGGGCAATTTCCAAAATCCAAGATGGCGGCTATAATGGCGTACATAACTAGCTGTCGGGTATATATCAACTGCAATGCGCTAAGTCATAGACTGGGGTATACAAAATAATTTCAATGCATTTTATTTCGTAGTAAATCCTTTTTTGTTTTGTGACCGATGAAGACATACATGTAACTCCTTACTAATTGGTATACAGCATTATGTTTAGGTTTTTATATCTCTTGGTCTTGCGAATATCATATCGTTGATACGTGTTAGCTTGTCAGTTGACTCTGGAAGCAACTGGTTTCTAAGATGGCAATTTAGAGACACTATTCTGATAATATTTAATTCATTGCACAACATATGTTGTGATATCCTTAGAATAGCGACCACTTTCCAAAAATGTTTGCCACTTCAGTATTTAAAGGAAGTTATAAAAAAGAGAAAAACACTAATGATATTGTAAGTTTTGTGTGCATGTTCTATTATCTTTCAAGAGTATATTTATGCCAAAGCAATTGATATAAATTCTGTTGACATGACAGTGTAACACATTTTGATAGTAAATAAAAGAAATTGCAATATGATCATTTAAATTCCGATCTAGACATCAGATATCACAACTGAATAATGAATGTTCTTCATTTTATTGTAAATGACTCTGGCCATTGATAAAAAAATGGAGAAATAACAAAAGCCCATTTCCATCAAATGATTGTAGTAGAATTTGGTTTTATGTACAAGGATAGAGAGAAATTCTTATTATAAGCGTATACACTGCTATTTGAACCCAGTGTCTAGCTCATGATTTAGCAAATAGTGTTACCCTGTGCAAGATGGTGGTTTAAGGGATTCATTAATTACAAAACATGGCCAAGTAGGTAGAAAATTTAAAAATGTATTGTTTCACATAAGACTAAATATCTTGAAAGAACACATAACAGATCTGATGCATCAGTGCAAGAAGTTTAAACATGTCTGATTACTAAACACATTTGGATAATATTCACTATCAACTGCAAAAACTCCCCAAAGAAGGATGGTACGCTTAGACAAGTTGTCGATCTCGTATGTAATATTTAAACATGTTCCAATCCAAACATTGTAGACGATGCATTGCAAGTACGGTGATTCTTCATTTTTTCGGTAACATTACATATATGTTTAATCGCATAAACCTTTAAGACTTGGTACGAGAAACACAGACAACAAAATTGTATAACAAATGATCAGTTTTGCTGCAATTTGCTGAGTACCAAAAATATCTGACGACATTGGTGTGCTGATACTCTTTTGATATATCTATCTTGTAGGAGTGACACTATAACAATGGGGTCAACTGACATTCGTTCAAAATGTAATATTACAAGTCAATCAGTTTTTGACAATCTACAGAAGGTACACTGTAAGCATGGGTGTAAAATATGCTTTTAAAGCTAGTTCATCTATTCCACCTCAAAAGTGAAGACATTTATGATACCTGTTGGCTATATGCTAGTACCCGCTTGGATACTTTCTAAAGATAATAATCATTAATATGTTTAGTTTACCATTGCATATGTTTAGGCTGTTGAGTGCAAAATACTCTGTCAACAATAATTTGTGTCGTCACTTGAAAATGTTGTTATCAACATACAAAACGACAAGAGAAATTGTGCTATCGTCATGTGATATTATTAGACAGAAGCAAACTTAAACATTTAAGTACATATTCTAATTGAGTCAAGTTTAGTCAAGTCAGACTGTATCATTGTTTGTGTAATGATATTGATATAACTCAGTCAATTAGTTTCTTCCTCATTTTTTGGCACATGCTTATTTGCTATTGACATGTTTCAGTTTATTTTCACTGCATCGAAATATTTCTACTAAAAGGATTATAAGCTTTACAAATATCCACACATATTTGCAATCTTAAACAAAATGATAGCACTTCATCATAATCCTAAATTAAATTGTCTACTGTAAACTGTATATTAACCCAAATTTATTTTTCCGTTTTTCTTTATTTAAATGGTTCACATTTTGGAAATTAAATTTGTTTGTCTATCACAATTCGAGGGTTGCCAGCAAGACTGTATAAGTACATTGCGTTGAAGAGCGAGTATCTTGCGGGCAACTCTCAAAATATTTATCCAATTTTCATTTCATTTAAACCTCGGCTTATATGAGATTCGGGCATTTTGATTGCTTCCGAATCTCATAGTGACCGAGTTTTCTAATGAAGGCCGTGTTTTTTTCTTTCACAAAAATGCCGCCTTTTTGAATGTTGGTACAATCTGAGCGTTTTTTGTTGGGGCCCTATCTGCGACAATGGTGAATTAAGTGTTTTCATAACGGCCTGTATTTGGATGTAGACAGTCATTATAGCCCGAGGCCACAGGCGAAGGCTAATATGACTGTTTGCAGCCAAATAACTAGGCCATTATGATAACATTTCATTATTTACAATACATTATTGCTAAAAAATAGAACTGATTGAATTTGCTTCGTAATCGTTATCTTGGACTCCACCTTAAATCTTGAGTTGCTAGTAGATGATCAGGTGGGATTAACTAGTTTTACAAACTTGAGAGTTTATGAAGATTCAAAAATCATATAACAAACATTGAAACTTAATCCCAAATGTGTTTGTTTCCGTCGCTGTATGTAATTGTATGTTATATACTGAACTATTAGATCATATCGGCCATTTCAACCGCCATTTTGGATTTATAATTGTTAATAATAAATTATAACTTAGTTAATCGGTTTCTTTTATAACATGAACTATTCTAGAAGACATTAAATTTCTACACCACTCAGTCTCTTTTTGCCAGTTTGTTCTATAGATACTGGACTAATAGCTTTTACCCGCCATTTTGACCGCCATTTTGAATTTTAAAGTTTGTATAAGAATAACAAAATTTAACCAACTCGATCTGTAAATGTCGAAATCACTTTTGTACTTCATTTTAAGACCATAATGTGTAAAAATACATTTTGCATGTATAATTTAGCCTCTAGCCGCCATCTTGGTCGCCATCGTGGTTTCTGTGAGTTGCCCAAGGATGACAAAGTGGCATCAATCGGATTTGGAATCAGTTGGACCATGTCTACCAATAAATTGAATAACATTTTCTACATCATTTCGTGCAAGGTCATCCTTGGTGTTGGCCGGACTATCTTTAACTTTGTCTAATACAAGAATCTGTTATATGCCATCACAGAATTTCTGAAACCCATACTGATGGTATATAATTTATAATGTATGAATTGTCAAGTCACACACATTTACTGCGTTAAGGTTCTTAATTTTCGTTAGATAATTGAATTGTTATAGGCATGCTTTTATTTCATGTGGTAAAATGTTAGTGACTCTAATCTATGCATGTTATTATCATTAATACTGTTATATTTTTTCAGGTGTCTCTCATTACACTAAAATCATAGAAACAACAGATGAAAATGTATGGTTTGATGAAACATTTCAATGGCCAGTGGCTAGACCTATTGAAAAGGATGAATATATTGACATACAACTTTATAATTATAACAAATACCTCAGCAATAGGTAAGTATTGTAATACAATCAGAGATCCAGAGTTTGTGTTAAGTTTGTATATATATGTGTGTTTACAGGTCAATGTCGCTGTACGTTCTCTACGGAATGTTGTTAATAAGCAAATCCATATCAATCAGTCCGGGCAATATATGATTTTATATAAATGCAGTTTTAATAAGATTTTAAGCAAATTACTTTTCATTATCAGTACTGTAATGCGTCACTATTTTTGTTTTTCTTTAATTAGTACACTACTATCAAAGGCGTGAGCTAAATCACCCCTTTCAAAATTTAGACTTGGGCAAAAGTTATTATCATAAAACGATAATGATTATATTCTTTATTTGAGAGACATCACAGTTTAACAAAGCACTTCCTTTCCAGTGAGCCTCTTCTAGAAACAGTTTAATGTATTATCATTAATTTTATAACATGGTAAATGCAGCCATTTGAATAAAAAAGAACCCAATACCAACTTTATCTTGGTTGTACAAGGTTTCGTTTAAAATGAGAATATATTATTTGATCTCCATTATGTTTAGTAATATTTTCATAAGTCTTTATTTGTTCTGGTTTACCAATTAGGTGAAAAACAAAATATTGTCAAATTTAGTCATAATTAATATTGTCTCTGTATGAAGTACCTTCAATAAAGACATCTCCAATGTGTCATCAACGTGACTTATATTATTTTGGAAAATGAAAATGTGTCTGAAATAAATTAAGAATTTAGATAAAGAGAAGTGGATGTCTGTGAAATAATAAGTTTTTCAATTCCCATTCGCAGTCACGAGCAATTCGTAGTGTGATGTTGACGTCATTATCTTGGTCCGCTTATAGCTTAAGACCAACCCACAAATGTGTAAAAAATAATTTTCTGTACTTTGATTTCATTAGAAACAAATCAAACTCCCAAGTCAACAGACATATATAGAAAGGTTATGCAATAACTCCTTGATAGCCCAGTAATAAGTATTTCTGATTTCTGGACTGGACCTTCATGCGATTAAATATTTTTTCATGAAAATTCTCACGTCCACAAAGTGGGCAGTTGTCAGCCAATAGCGATAATGTTTGCTTTTTACTAGGTTAAAATCATAGGTCCAGTGATGAAGGGATCGAGAGAAGGACGACTGATCGCAATATGACTGTTAAGATTGTTATAATGCTGCATGATAAATACATAATAATACTTTGAATAGTATCTTGGTGTATTTTAAACTTAACTTTTTCTATTTTTACACTTTATTAGTTTGAAAGTCTCTCTGTTCTGGAAGTATTAATTACCACAGATAACGTTTGATCCGAATATTTGAGAAACAATCGGTACATCCAATAGATTAAAATGTTTTGCTGATATTCTTCCAACTTCTGTTGTTTCATTTTCAAGAAACCATTTAAATGGAAATATTTCACTACCTAAGCATTAATTTGGCGTGTTTATATTATACTTATCCCTTTGAGGCAATAATTATTGCCTTACAATTTAGATCCGGAGTTTAAATGTTGATATACTTGTTTACTTAATTCCAGTATGATTGGCGTCATTGCGTTGCTTTGGGAGAAAGGAATACAATAAATGTATTACTGTTATATGCATGTCATATATAACGTATTCCATTGATACAGATGGAATTTAATCTATAATATCCGTTGGTATTCTAGTTAAAAGTTTGGAAATTGCATAAATGGATGCAGAATGCTTCTTTGTTTATTTGATAAATGAAGAATAAGTTGTATCACATTTACGCTAAATACCATCAAGATTATTTAATTGTTAGAGATTTTCAGTATTGGATGTGAAATTTAGAAACTTTTCTAAAGCCACTTATTTAGAAGCTATGTCTAATCAACTGGCATGAAAGCATTTAATAAGAAGTAACAATCTTAAAATTCTTTAAAATAACAATTTTTATTTTTTTAATTTTCAATTATGAGATCAACAGACTGGCATTTTTTGAACATTGATGGGTACTTAATAAGCTAAATGTTTTCATTGGTTTGTTTACGTTAAAAATAAAAATTCTTCTTTAATTACTTGAGCAATCTAATCTGAAAGTTAGATTATTTATTACAAGACTCTAACCTAATTAGTTAATGTTCAAATTAATAAGTTTTGTAGTAATGGCCTTTAAATAACATTTTCGTTTTTGTTCTTTTTTCAATGCAGGGAATAACGTGTTTAGATAATAATGACTTTTGAAAAGTCGTTTCCGTAATGTCTTTCACTACATATAAATACGTCTTTATCTGTTCAGTAATTTTGTTTATTTTGTGATCCATGAGCAGTGCTTGCCTTGACTTAAAGGTGCGGGCGTAGCCAAATGGTAACGACGTTGGACTTGTAATCATTAGATAGCCAGCTCCGCGTTGGTTCTAATCCCATCTAAAACATAATCTGTTGCTTCCTTAAGCCAGAACATTTATTCTTATAAGCTTAGTACTTGGGGGCCCGGAAGCGGACTTGAAATTGATTTATCCAAGTTGTAAGAACTTGTTTCACAACTAGCTGAAATTTATTATTATTAACATCAACAAAAAAGAACATGTAAACTTTAATAATAACCGTTATGCTTCGTGGGTTTTGTTGTTATGTTTATTCTAACACAAACGGGCGAATATTCTTTTTTATCTTTGTAATCTTTCTCTTATTTCCTCTGTTATTTGTTTATAGTTCATAATATTATTATACAATACAAATATCCATATCATAAAATCATTTTAGTCTCCGAATGATCTATTATCATATATAAAACCTTGGTCCTAACGGATACATATTTACATAGTTATTACAATGTCTGGATTTTTTTCTCATTTATATAATAGACTTAATGTCCGGAAAATGATAATATCATATTCGCAAATGATTCGTATAAAGTATTTGGCGCTATCGTAAGAATAAATGTAACCTTATGGTAGATTATTTATAAAATGAAAGACTGTCTCATTGTGTGAAACAACTAACAGCTATTTCTTTATTAATGTGATGTCAATAAGTAATGAGTATCAAAATAGAGAACCAAATTATCACAAACTGTGTGACAATATTTTTTAATCTGTAAAGTGTTTAGTAAGTCATTACCCCGTTGATACTTTGTCATGTAATCTTAAAATCGACTCATTTGTAAATGATATCAGCCAAGTTAAGTTTAATCGCTTGAAACATTTGTACATGTACTATGGTTTTAGAAAAACGACTGGCTTATCCAACATCTATAAAAATCTCTTGCGATGTTAATGTCAATCAAATCACCACCATTAAATGTGACAACATGGTGCTGAGAATACTATTTCTGTATGATGTAATTACAGACGGGTTTATTCCCTCATAAGTTAAAATGAAGATACGTAATGGTTTGTGATTGTTACTGATACATGGGGTTATAATTAAAAAATAGGAATGTTCATAAATGATTAAAGTTTGTTTGAACTATATAGTGTTTATGAAAATGTTCTTTAGTAGGGGAAATGTATTGATTTTTGCTCGGCTGTCATAAACAGTATTAAGTAAAGATACGCATTGCAAGAACAGAAAAAGGCTCAATTATAAATAGTTCATGGCTTCATGCTTTTTATTGCTTTACTATATCTATTTGTATGTTTTATCAAAAATTCCAAACTGCCTATAATGATTGAAAAGGTTTGTTTGCCAATCACTTTTTAAAGAGCTCTTTATTTAGTGAACTAGATATTGGTATAGACATCAATCAGTTGATATTCTTAATATCCTCGATTGCAAAAATAAAACATGACTTCCTCGGCATGTATGTGAATACTTCAGCGTTAATGTAATTGGAAGTTGTGTTCCACATATTTCGTCTTTTATGCCTGTTTAATCCGGATACAAATTCAATCTGTCATAAATTGAAGCTACCAGAGAATTGACATTTTTAGACTTTTTTTTAAATACAAAAAGATAATTTTGAAGTATGGGCTCATGTCATATCTGTTAAATAAAGTCCGCTGTCTAATTGCGTAGCAGACTTACATTTTGCAAACATTTTGTCTGACTATGTTAAATCTGGCCTAGCTTAACCTTAGAGAATGTGTAGGCGTAAATGATTGTCTACAAGTGATAGACTTAATATTGCACGACATTTTTATTTTTGTAGGATATAGCTCTATCTGATGTCAATTACGTTTGAAAGTATATTGCACACTATTGTTAAGATTGGCGATTGTAAGGTCTCATCAATGAATTATTCTTTTTTTGTATTTAATCGTCGTTCCTTGAAAGATCAAACTATTTTAGTAAAGCCTTTTTAGTATTTGATTAGGTTTATCTGAATGATGCATTCTATTATAACAAAGAGAAATTATAACTTCAAGTTTTGCTTTAAACAAAATCCTTACATCGTTTGATGCGATTTCCAAGTTAAAATTACTGTACAAAAACATGGTACATTAATCCATAATTGTTTTTCAATCTGAGTGATTGATTGGTGACCAGTACATCTATTGTAGATAATTCTGTTTTACAGGTTGCACTGGCGCGCATTGCTAAGATTTTACTTTTACTTGGATTCGCTGACGTGCACTGGTCAGCTGATTTTCTTTTGATAAGGATTTTCAAATTGGTTTATTTACGATTAAATCTACGCTTTGTGTTATCTATTGAATCCTGAACATATGCTTGGCGATACAAAGAAACTAAAGAAGTGGGAAACGTATCGGAAAGCTCTAACGTTTTATAATCATATCCGAATAATACAACAAATACAGTCCTTTAAGATATGCTTCATCTTCATTTCCTTTGAATCAAGTATATGATTTGATTAACGTGTATTTGTTTACCATAATGCAGAAAAAGATGCTTTTAAAGTGACTGAAGCATACTGATCTTGCAACCGTGCATTAACTTAACAGATTGAACGGCTTAAAATCCAAAAAAGTAAAGAGTATAACTTGATGTTATATCTCTTTTTTTTGTTAACGCTCTCTGATAGTGTATTTTAGCCATGATGATAATGGAATATTCATACACTCATTGAATAAACATTTCTTAGAATTTTATCAATAATCAAACTTCATTTATTCTGACGTTCAGGTCTCTTTTGACCATGAAAACATGATCATGATATTTCCATTCGTAGTTTTCTTTGGGTATTGAAAAAAAGATGATATTTTTAATACAATTTACTTGCTTTAATATTCTAACTTAATATTCTATTCACCATTCCTTATATATTTCCTGATAAAGCAATAAAAATGTATTTAAGCTTGAAATGATATTTGTTTTATAACTAGCCTACATATTGCATATAATTCATCAATTTTACCAATCACTTATTGTAACTAACATATTTAAGAGTCTTTGTGTTGTTGTTCGTAACTAAAATCAAGATTTATTAAGACAATTACAAATGTCAAATATGTTAAAATTGCTAGTAGGGGATACATACTTGAATCAATTGACAATTTATTTTGGGGTTTTACTTCATAGTCTGAAAGTGTATTTGTGTCTATATTGCGATATCTGCACCGTATTGTGTATGTTTATATTGTACAGAAGGGAATAGTTGATTTTATCATAAATGCTTAGTCTAGGTTTTGTCGTGTTGATGGCTAAAAGCCACATGCAACATTACAGTTTATCGAGTATTCTAAGTATAAGAATTGACTTAGTTATGTGAATGCAACATGTCTTAAGAGTAAGGCATTAGTTTCGTCATAGTCGCAAATTGTTTTTCTTTTTTATTAATATCATCATAGTATTCAAAAAACAACTGCAGTTTGGTGTTGTAAGAATTTAGTCTGATCAGTCGAACATTGACAAGGATCATTTTCCATATTGAACATTTTCCAGTTACAATGGTCATTTACTTCGAGAAAAAAGAACCACAAAATTAATGATGCTCTTTTTTTCCTTTGAAGACGATGCATTTTAAATTGGCAGAAACACGTAAAATTCGATACTTAAATCCATTAGAATTGAAAACACGATTAATCAAGTTGGATTGTGTTGAGTAAAATAGCTTTGTAACAAATATTATTCTTTGTCAAATTTGATATGATTGCTAGAAACATTCTAACTCGGATGCAAGTCAATAAATCTTTTGCATATTATGGAAATATAGTTTGAAGCTATTATTTCCAACGAGATACTAAAAACTTGTGCTTGAAAGAAATAATAAATTCTTTAGCGATATTTTAAGTACATTGTATTACTTTGACACAATTAGAAAGCATAAAATAGTAAAAGCGAATCACGTCCAAATTCTTCCAATAATAAGACTTCATGAAGTCATTTGTATAGTGAAATCTGCATTAAGGCGTCGGAGTCCGAATTACATTAAGATAAAATGCTTCGCAAGTATTATTTGAAGAATTTTGGCGATGAATTTTAAATTATGTGTCGAATGAAGCACAACAAAAAGAGTCCATTGTAGCTTAGTGCCTTCTTGTCTGTTATTTTATCATGAAAAAAAAACCAAGCACAATTCATACGTAAACAAATACGATGTTAAGTATAATTTAAATTCATATATTTTCATGTCCATTTATTGTATGTCGCCGTTTTGAATACACCAATATTTACCTTTTGGTTTCCAATAAAGTTATTTATATGCTAATTTCTCTTTAATTGCATAACAGAATAATACTGAATCTTACTAGACGGATTCTCTTTCAGCAAATATGTATAAATAAATACACTGATAGTAATGATGGGACGGTGATACTTAAATAGTAGAAAAACTGATCTTGTTGCTAATAATAAGAAATGTTAGATATTGATACCAATAAAATCTTCTTTTATATCTTTACCTATATTGTTGTCCTATTATTGTGTAGTAAGTTCAAATGTGCATTTTGGACAATACTAGATGCCTATGAACAACGCGTTAACTTTGATAACATAGAACAAACTCTGTATTGGTTTCGACACAATGTCATCAAACATTTGATTTACTGAGACCAAAATAAGATCGTACTTTATTTTCCTGGACTGTTACTGTATTATTCTTGAACGGAGTTTTTGATTGGAGTGTTTACCATCCCACATAAAAGCCTCGTTATATAGTAAAACTGACTCATGTCCAAGTTTAACTGCTTTCTTTTTTTACTTCAGTGGAATGAAGTTAATAGCGTTTGAGTTTTATGTATAATGATATCCTGTGACTTCTTTATTTCCAATGTTCGGTGATTAGCTGATATAGACTGTAAAATATAACTAAATATTTGAGTTATGATCTTTACAATAAAAAGCATAATTTTGAAATACAGATTACATTGTGTACTCAATTTTATTTCTGATTCACATTGCTTGTTGCAGACTTACAATAACTTCTTTTGTATTTGCTATGGCTATTTTTATCTATATATGAAATTATTTTGTGTGGATGTTGTGTAAATATGAATAATTCAGTGTCTGTCACGTGGCATTTGTCTTGTGATTATTACATTGCCTGACGACTGTGTAGGGAATTAAACCATTTTCTGTTGATGCCAGGAAGCTGGGTTTTTATGAAATGTTATGTGTCTATTTTTGGGTGCATTCATGTTTAATGCTAAACGAATATGCACGGTATGAGGTCGTCAGAATATATTAGAAACTGGAAAAAAAACTTGACGCCAAATTTAACAGAGCCGGTATAAATAACAGAACCTTCAATGTTTTGTATTTTGTATAGGAAATAAGGATATCGTCTCATGAAGTCCAAATTTTATGCTTTATAATGCTTCACATATTCATTGAACTAAAGTACACAACATAGTCTTATCAAAGGTTCAACTTAAAAGCTGAACTATTGGATGTTTTGTTAGTAACAGAGCTGCTTAATATTCTAGTTTAATTTAATATGACACAAATATAATCCAATATTCATTAATCTTATTAAGGATCTCTTTTGCTTATTTTCCATAATGTGCCATATTAGGATATTTTATGTGCAATTAAAGGAAAACATTGCTCTCACTTAATAGGCTATGTTTTTTTGCTCTAATTTTGTTTAAACCTTACCAGACGCTTCATGCAAGTAAACAGTAGGATGTGATCAAATTAATGTGATTTATTAATAAAAGAAACACAAATTGTAAATCCAAGCCTAGAAAAAAAACTGTCAAAACCTGTCATGCGGCATTCTTACAATAAATCTTTAATGAGGTAGGCTATAAAGCTTGATCTATGCCCTCTTGTAACACATTGTTTTGATAAAGCTTTTTAATACATCATTGCAATATTTCCCCATGTGTACTGTATGTAGCCAAATTGGACTATTGATCAGAGATTTTTAGACACTGATCAACATCATTTATTTCATCGTTGGCGTTTAGTTGCTCATCAGAAATGGCATTGTATTTAATCGGTTTGTAGATTATCGCAGACTAGAAGATATAAGTGTTTCTTGTTTAAAACGTAACTTGATACTGTCTACAAATCTTATCAAATACATCATGTGTTTTTGGCATTGGTTTTACCGCAAACTTTTTTCGCTGATAAGACAGTTGTAAGCCACAGGAAAGAGTTTAGTGTTTAGTACTGGAATAAACTTTTTTGCTCAGCCGGAGACCATGAATAAAACGACAGACCACTGTAAAATGATTGTGATAAGAATATTTTAATTGGCTTCATCCGTTTGTTTCATCTGACATTTGTCGATGCTTGTTTTGATGACGAAAATATGTTTGAGAAAAACATGCAGAGGATAAAAGTAATACTTTTACAATATCAAGCTATTTGGAGATGAATTTAATGAGTTAGTGATTATATGTTGATAAAGTCATTCATTACCTAATTGACAAAAACACATATCCAGATTGAATCAACTTTGAAACTTGTACCATATGCATTGATGAATAATACGTGAGTGAACAAAATAGATTGTAACACGTGATGTAATTGCATTTAAAAATATAAAAACTGGAGAAGATTAAATTGAAATAATGTTAGTTTTTTTATATTTACTTCATAAGAGGATATTCAGATGTTAAAATTTAAAATACATTTGCATCAACAACACCGACGTTCGTGCGCTTACATCTTAGCACTACTTAGTTTTATTGTTCAATTTTGTTTAATTGGTTTTGCGTACATCTTATGATTTGACATGAAGTTTTATTTTAGTGTCAATCGCTCCCAAAATCGTTCTAAAATGATAGAAGGACGATGATCAAAACATTACGTTTTTTGAATGAATATATATTCACATGACATTAAGTTCTCAAATTTCTGCCACCTTTGTACAACCAAATAGAAAAAATCAACCTTAGAATGGCCAATCACCAAGCCCGCAGAAAGTTATAGAATTTCCGACTGATACCGGTAACCTTTCTTTAAACTTACAAATCTTCGAAAATCAAATCTTTCTAAAACACTGGTCGAGAAATATCGTTTTGGCAGACGTTATTTTAACCTGCAGTAATACCATTGACTCAAAGGCAAAAGAGCTAGCAAAATAGTTTGTTGGGCATATTTTACCGATACAAAGTTATACACTCATTAAAAGTTTGAACATTTCTCAACCTCTTGAAAAGATGACAAAATTATAAAAGCTATTATATGTTGGACGCGGACATCATTTAAAAAAGAAAAAATATCAATATTAAACATCATCTCTTTCATTTTGTTAAATGCTGATGTAAAAGGCTATATTACCGTCATCTTGGTGTTTGAAAGAAAGAGACATCATAAACAACATCAGTAGAAAATTTGCCAGTTGTTTCAGAAACTTTTTTGAAAGTGGCTTTGAATGAAGCTTTTCAGTGATGGCTTTAAAAATAATGTTAATCTCATTACTTCATGTTTACATAGCTTGATGTAGACACACAACAAATCCCTTGTTGTTTTACCAAGCTGATTTATGTCTATGTAGATTTTAATAAGTCAGTGTCAGACACATTTAACATGGTTTATGTTAATTAGAAGATTTCCTTTATACTATATAGGGATATTTCTAATTTTCGGTATTTGACAGCAAGTCAGGGTTGGAACATTAGGGACTTTAGTCAGTTATTTCTCCTTGTATACTCTTCAAATATGTCCTATTAGTTGGATCACGCGGATTTAACTCTTACTTTTCAATGCTAATTTGCCAAAATTAAATAACTTTTTGTAAATCATTTAATTTGAAATTCAAGCTCAGTGTTTATTGGGCACATAACTATCTACATTTTTACCTATCACTTCTATTAATATCGTCATTAACAAGAAAGATATTTGTTGAAATATGTTGTTAACCTTACATAGGAATCCAAGATAAAATTCGAGGAATCCAACTGTGAGGACCTACTTACCAATTGGATTGCCTCATATTTTATCAGGGAAAGAGAACTGTCAAAAGTCCCTAATTGTTAATATAATTGTGATCAGACTTTCTTTTTTTCTTTTTGTTGATTTGCACAAATAAAATAAATGAAAATATTAAATTGGTGACATAAAAACTGGCTGGCTGTCAAACACACCAATAACGGTATTTTAGGAAGGAGAAAAGTAATAAAGAGTATTAAAGATTTTTTCTTATTTCTCTTTATGACAACAATATAAAGTAAGGTTTTTGTTAAGTACAAACATGAGTAGTTATTTTATTTAGAATGAAATAATAGGCATCTAAGTGTTCGCAAGAGGCACATTCTAGAATTTATCGATGTATACAATTTTATCTCTACTTTTGGATCATTTAAATTATATACCTAGTTTTATAATATATGCAATTAAAACTTTTCCATTTATTCATCGTCGTTCATGTTTGAATAAGTGTTTGTTTTTTACTGATTCGGAAGGTTTTGTATAAATTCATTTGGTTAAATTTCATATTTAATTAGTTAGAATTGCTGGTTTGATAAATTGTTAGTTCCAATTTAATATTGATGGTTTTGTTAGTGATTTTCTACTTGAATAGAAAATTGATATCAATGGTTGTAAAATAACATTTGACATAACTGTATAATATTTTGGTGATGCGTATTACACGGACATATTAATTGCATAATTCTCCATTGTGAAATAAAAGATAATTTTATTTTCCCTACATCAGCTTGAAATGTCCTAATTCTGGAAGGTGGACAATTGAGAGATTTCTTAACAGATTAGTTGACGTTTCGACAATATTCGACAAATCTAAACAGTAACATATACCCAATAACTTTTTTCATTGTTCATATTCCGTAAAACAAGAAGAAATTTTCTTATGCGAAAGCCAATCGAGGAACAGGCCTTGAAATATTTTTCAAAGATTATAAAAAGAAAAAGTAAAGGAGTTATTGATAAAAATAAACATGATTTGATATTATCTCGGTTCATTGGTAGCCATGGGAATTAAGAAAAAGATATGCTAACTATATTATCTTCTTAAAAAGACTATCTCTTTGCTCTCTATCAACCTTCCCTGAATATATTTCCTGTTTTGGCTATTGCTCAAGTTTCTTTGTACTGGAAAACTCATTTTCGCTATTTGATATTACTTGCTTGGATACCGCATGGAATACGCCAATTATTTGAGCCATTTATTCTCTCGTCGCAATTTCATTTGATCTAGAAGAGTATACATTCCTAAAGACGCCAGGGGAAGCTGAGTAGATGAAATGTTAGAACTATGTTTTTTATTCGACTTCATTAAATAAATGTCTGACTTTGTATGAATGACATTTGATGACATATTGAATGACGCAATTCCTTCAATATACCATTATGACAAACAGTATGACTAAAGTATAGCTATTCACAATTTTTGAATACTGTTTTTCATCTGTTGCTAGCTTTTTACCTGGTTGATAAGATATGATTTGATATGATGTGTAAAGAATTTTTTGGATAAACCATCCAATGAAAATAGTTCCATCTAACTTGAACTGAAATAATGTCTTTATTTGCTATCCTTAAACGTTCAGATTCATATGAGGATTGTTCACGTTTCCTACAAGAAGGAATTTAAACACTTGTTGTCAACTAGGACAGAAACTTAAACATTTCAAGATTGAAATCACGTTATTACAATGTCTCATAAGAGAGATTAGGAATAATATCCATGAAAAACTATTTCAACTACGCACAACATCAATTGCTTTTATTTTGAGATTGTTAAATTGGACATAACAAGAGGAAACTTAAGTTTTATTAATCTGTTCCGACCAAAAAGGTTTGAAATAAAATAAAAAAAATTTAACGAACTATGGAATTACCTTTCCAATAGCATGTATCTAAATGAAAACCATATCCAATTTATTGAAGATGCAACTATGCTACATAATACGTCAACAATGTCATAAAACCCATAGCATGTCTGACTTCGAATCCGGAGATCGCGGATTCGAGTCCGGTCGCGGTAGGTCATACCTTATACATGAGTTGTCTGCCTCGTGGAAGGGTAAGTTAGTACTGGTAGTAGAAAGTGTCCAGGAAACCTATAATAGAAAGAGCTGGTCGTCGTATATATGACCTAAATATGTGTTGAATACGACGTAAAAAGTAAAATAAATAAATATCATAAAACCCAAACTTTATCATGTTTGGACATCAAAAGTGTAGCCCTAATTATTTATTCTTGTAGGTCAAACATGAATTGATAAATTACCATTTTATTTAAAAATTATTTGATTTAAAAGTCAATAAAGGTCATCAAAGGTCTTCAGGATTGTGTTAAGTTCTTCTTATAATGTGTTATATTTGTTAACGTGCGTATTTAAATTTCTCCTATGCCAAATGTCCTTAAGTTTATGTTTTCATAGTATATATAATGATGCTATTAACAATAATTCGAAATAAACGCTTAAAACAAATAGTGGCTAATACAAAATTTTTCTTTAAAATCTGAACATGGAAAGGCACTTAATCAAAACTGTACACTATTTGATAAATGGGAAAATAATATTTCAATTTACATACAATTGCTAGAGATTATGTTTTTAGTCACACTTCCGACATCTTATGTAAATATTAGCTTTTAACTGAAATAGTGACTTTAATTGCTATCCTTAAACTTTCATTTTCATAATTTATTAAATATATTGTTTTTCTAGTTGTTATTGATGTCGCCAAAACTAAAACAACCTAACATAGACAGCATGTTATACCTTCGCGTTACAGTACGTCTCAAAAATAAAATATCAAGCATATTGCCTACGAAAATAGATATTTCTTTTTTAAGTTGACATAGGCAAAACATTTTAACAAAGTGTAACGTGCACCGGCTACTAAACGTACAAACAATGGTCGATCAAGAATAAAACTCTTTAAAAGATATATATTTTCCTTGAACCATCTAACTTAACGATTGGTAAAAACAGTGAAATATTATCTACAAGGCATATAATATGTATATTTAATATCACAAACAACATAATAAATGAACTATAAAATCACCAAATATTTAGGTATTAAGACAAGCAGGATCACAAATTTAAACAACAAACATAAGTATGGTAATAAATCAAACAATTATGAAATGATCAAATCAAGATAAATGCATGGACATATATATAAACTGGAAAAGACATAGATCATTATGATAGTTAAGTTTCTTGATAACCTCTGGGCATGAGATTACCGTCATTTAGCTTGTAAACTACTAAGAGATGGAGCTCTTAAACTAAAGACGGGAAAAACGAAAGTATCCGAGCTACACTATCTATGAGCTCCTATCTGTATTTATGAAATGAACAAGCAATCAGGGTGTATCATCTCTGTCGCTGAGCTATATATATTCAACGTTCAGGAGGAAATAGAAAGCTGGAGTAACGCCGGGCTATTAAAAACCTGTCATTAAACAAAATGCTATCCAATAACCAATCTGTATTGCTGGCTCTCAAACATAAACTCCCGGAAAACTACCAAACAAACTTTACACTGTTAACGGCTTATCAAGATAATCATATACATATTAACCATACTCGTCACAAGTGATGGTTTCGTCCCGTTTGTATTCTCAGAAACGAATTGCTCTTAAGATGAGATTGTACTAGGAAGGCGATGAACCAATCACTAAAGTCTTGTACTTTTTAACTTGAGCACCAGCTCTCTGTACACTGTATATATTCAATAAGGTATACTCTAGACGTCGCTCCATTTCTAATGCATTGGGACACAATGCTCCAAGCGGTCGTAAAATGAGAACGATTTATTATTCTATTCTCTGTCATTTCCCACTACAGCCGAACGCATTGCTTTGTGCAGGATACTAATATGGTAGAAAAAAAATAAATTATACCTTTTCCATCGATGTTGAATCTTTGAGAGCAAGACGCGATTTGCCAGATGCACAGAAATTTTCCCCTTCATGCTAATGGGTTCTACTACGATTAATGAGCGTCTTACAACTCGGACGTTACGATGCGTCCATCGACTAAGATGAAAAGGCATTGCTCTCGACAATGTTAAACACGTACCTTTGTACCCATGCTCGCCACAACAGAAAACATAAAATAAAAATGTTTTATAGTCCATTTTTTCTCAACTGTCAAAGTTTGAATAATTTCACGGTGAATGATTACACACTATCTCTGTATTGTTCGTTTTTTCTCAACTGTCAAAGCTTGAATAATTTCACGGCGACTGAATGCATTGTTTTTGTACTGGCGGCCTAATTGATATTAAATATATCTTGACTAAAACATGTCATACGGAATAGGTAGCTTTACTCAATCATAATACACACTTTTGGAAACTCATGAATATATCACGACGATAATTTTAACAAACGCATTCACCGTGAAATTATTCGTGTTTTGACAGTTGAGAAAAAACGAACAATAGCACGAGTGTTAGACAAAGAGCACGAAGTCACCGTGAAACTATTCATGTTTTGACAGTTGAGAAAAAACGAACAATACAGTAAGTCTCAATAATAAAATATTAGATTTATTGCTTATGAAAACTTTTATAACTACACAGTACTAAATATATTTCATTTTATAGGAGTCTATATAAAATAATTAAAGCGAAACTTTTAAAGTTTATATAAACTGTTCAATAAAGATAGGTCAGACATAAAATAAGATGACATATTCATTAAATGGAATATATTTTTAAAATGATGTAACTAAATAAAAAACTTATGGAAATAAACTGTCGACATCACAATGCTACAATTGTCTTCTTTATGTAATGCAGTATACAAACAGCAAAGATCTTAAAAAAACACTGATAAAAATTGACGCTAAATTGACAAAAATAAATTCACCATTGGAAGAGGCTATGAATCAAAACTGAACAATATTTGATAAATGGAAATATAATAGTTTCGATTTCATCCGTTGTCAATTTTGTTATGAATGCTAGAGATTTTTTTCTTGTAAAAAACTCCAACCATTAAATGGAAATATTTTCTGCTTTCTTGAAATGAATTTTTTTTAAATTGCTAATCCTTAAAGGGTCAGCAGATCCATATGAGAGATTGAAAATATTTCCAACAAACAAATACTTGTTTTTGTTAAAGAAATAGGAGAAAAAGAAACGCCTTTACATAAAAAGCACACTTCCCAGCAATAGATTAAGTTACTAGGAAGGTTATGTATAAAATTGACAAGAATTCTTAATTAAAAGGACTTCTAAAACAACTCTTCCATAGAGTGATTCTCAATAAAACCCTCATACAATTTATTGTTAATAGAACTATGCTACATAAAACATGAACATTGTCGTAAAATCCTGATTTTTATCAAGTGTTCATTACTGCTTGTAGGTCAAACATGAAATCTTATTTACTTTGAAAATAATCTGCTTACAATGTTATGAAAGAACATGACTATTCCGTGTTCATTACCATGTAAAGAATATAACTTTCAAGGCTAATACAAAAATTGCAACAAATCAACAGAGTAAGATAAATGAGAAGATGGTAGTTTAAAAGAAAGTCATTGTCATTCTGATATGATTGCTAGACATAACTTTTCTTTGTTAAAGCTTAAACTAAAATTTCTATCCTTAAACGCTTAAAACCTTGTGAGAGGTTAATTGAACATGCTGCCTACTGGAACGAAATAGTAAACAAAGTCTGTTTCATGTCATTAGAAAATTCTGAGTAAAATACTGTGTAAACAAATGACACATTAGCTACGCAATACGATAAATATTCAAAGTCGAATCCTACAGAAAAATACTAGATTTGAGTCAGACCAAAACAATCCATAGTCAGAAATTGAATGTAAAAATTTGCAAGAATTAAGGATAGAGTCAACCACAATTTTCTGTAGATTACATGTATTACCCTAGTATAAAACCTTATACGATTTGATTACATTTTATGAAATCACTGTAAATACAACTAGTACAAACCTAATGGTAGGCAATAACACTTATTGCTTATGCGCTCAATAATACATATGTCACATGCTACTGCTAATAGATGCATTTGTTTTGTCTTTAATGGTATAAATAAGACTTGTTTCAGTTGACCAAAGCCGACTAAATCAGGTGTTAACCATAAAAAACTCTCAATGAAATTAATTTTAAAATAAACAAGTATTGCATGCACGTGTAAGTATAATTTGTCATGATTGCATAAAAAGTTTTTAAGAAATCTGGATGTCTTTTCTTCTTAATTATCTCAATATATAGTTTACACAATCTTCACATCTTGTATTTCCCTGTAAGCTGTTTGCACTAATTTCTCCATGATGTAGGTTTAATCAACTTGTTTCATTAAAATACTGTACAGAGAATATATCAATGTTGCTGGACGAAACAATGTTATACGAGAATTGTCGAATGAAATAGGAACAGGAATGAAACAAGTCTGTATACAGCAAATTTCTTAATCATGTAACACTTAGATGAATGACTGTGACTGTGAGATAAGCTATTCTGTTTGCATTTGACAAATTATACCTAGATAATTTATGGTAATGTGTTCCTTTATCATCAAGATGGCACGTGTGGTAGATAAGTAGCTATAGATTATTGCTTGTTCAGGAATATGCTTTTATATTAAAAGTAACTCCTTTATTATAATAATTTGCTTACCGTACCTTACTTTGTTCGCTGTTATAACTTGCTCTAAGGCTACAGTTGTTCGCTTTTATAACTTGCTCTAAGGCTACAGTTGTTCGCTGTTATAACTTGCTCTAAGGCTACAGTTGTTTGCTGTTATAACTTGCTCTAAGGCTACAGTTGTTCGCTGTTATAACTTGCTCAAAGACAACAGTTGTTCGCTGTTATAACTTGCTCTAAGGCTTCAGTTGTTCGCTGTTATAACTTGCTCTAAGGCTACAGTTGTTTGCTGTTATAACTTGCTCTAAGGCTTCAGTTGTTCGCTGTTGTAACTTGCTCTAAGGCTACAGTTGTTTGCTGTTATAACTTGCTCTAAGGCTACAGTTGTTCGCTGTTATAACTTGCTCTAAGGCTACAGTTGTTTGCTGTTATAACTTGCTCTAAGGCTTCAGTTGTTCGCTGTTGTAACTTGCTCAAAGACAACAGTTTTTCGCTGTTATAACTTGCTCTAAGGCTACAGTTGTTCGCTGTTATAACTTGCTCTAAGGCTACAGTTGTTTGCTGTTATAACTTGCTCTAAGGCTACAGTTGTTCGCTGTTATAACTTGCTCTAAGGCTACAGTTGTTTGCTGTTATAACTTGCTCTAAGGCTTCAGTTGTTCGCTGTTGTAACTTGCTCAAAGACAACAGTTTTTCGCTGTTATAACTTGCTCTAAGGCTACAGTTGTTCGCTGTTATAACTTGCTCTAAGGCTACAGTTGTTTGCTGTTATAACTTGCTCTAAGGCTTCAGTTGTTCGCTGTTGTAACTTGCTCAAAGACAACAGTTGTTCGCTGTTATAACTTGCTCTAAGGCTACAGTTGTTCGCTGTTATAACTTGCTCTAAGGCTACAGTTGTTTGCTGTTATAACTTGCTCTAAGGCTTCAGTTGTTCGCTGTTATAACTTGCTCTAAGGCTACAGTTGTTCGCTGTTATAACTTGCTCTAAAGCTACAGTTGTTTGCTGTTATAACTTGCTCTAAGGCTACAGTTGTTCGCTGTTATAACTTGCTCTAAGGCTACAGTTGTTTGCTGTTATAACTTGCTCTAAGGCTTCAGTTGTTCGCTGTTATAACTTGCTCTAAGGCTACAGTTGTTTGCTGTTATAACTTGCTCTAAGGCTACAGTTGTTCGCTGTTATAACTTGCTCTAAGGCTACAGTTGTTCGCTGTTGTAACTTGCTCAAAGACAACAGTTGTTCGCTGTTATAACTTGCTCTAAGGCTACAGTTGTTCGCTGTTATAACTTGCTCTAAGGCTTCAGTTGTTCGCTGTTATAACTTGCTCTAAGGCTTCAGTTGTTCGCTGTTATAATTTGCTCTAAGGCTTCAGTTGTTCGCTGTTATAACTTGCTCTAAGGCTTCAGTTGTTCGCTGTTATAACTTGCTCAAAGGCTACAGTTGTTTGCTGTTATAACTTGCTCTAAGACTACAGTTGTTCGCTGTTATAACTTGCTCTAAGGCTACAGTTGTTCGCTGTTATAACTTGCTCTAAGGCTACAGTTGTTTGCTGTTATAACTTGCTCTAAGACTACAGTTGTTTGCTGTTATAACTTGCTCTAAGGCTACAGTTGTTCGCTGTTGTAACTTGCTCAAAGACAACAGTTGTTCGCTGTTATAACTTGCTCTAAGGCTACAGTTGTTCGCTGTTATAACTTGCTCAAAGACAACAGTTGTTCGCTGTTATAACTTGCTCTAAGGCTTCAGTTGTTCGCTGTTATAACTTGCTCTTAGGCTTCAGTTGTTCGCTGTTGTAACTTGCTCAAAGACAACAGTTGTTCGCTGTTATAACTTGCTCTAAGGCTACAGTTGTTCGCTGTTATAACTTGCTCTAAGGCTTCAGTTGTTCGCTGTTATAACTTGCTCAAAGACAACAGTTGTTCGCTGTTATAACTTGCTCTAAGGCTTCAGTTGTTCGCTGTTATAACTTGCTCAAAGACAACAGTTGTTTGCTGTTATAACTTGCTCTAAGGCTTCAGTTGTTCGCTGTTGTAACTTGCTCAAAGACAACAGTTGTTTGCTGTTATAACTTGCTCTAAGGCTTCAGTTGTTCGCTGTTATAACTTGCTCAAAGACAACAGTTGTTCGCTGTTATAACTTGCTCTAAGGCTACAGTTGTTCGCTGTTATAACTTGCTCTAAGGCTTCAGTTGTTCGCTGTTATAACTTGCTCAAAGACAACAGTTGTTCGCTGTTATAACTTGCTCTAAGGCTTCAGTTGTTCGCTGTTATAACTTGCTCTAAGGTTTCAGTTGTTCGCTGTTGTAACTTGCTCAAAGACAACAGTTGTTCGCTGTTATAACTTGCTCTAAGGCTACAGCTGTTCGCTGTTATAACTTGCTCTAAGGCTTCAGTTGTTCGCTGTTATAACTTGCTCAAAGACAACAGTTGTTCGCTGTTATAACTTGCTCTAAGGCTTCAGTTGTTCGCTGTTATAACTTGCTTAAAGACAACAGTTGTTTGCTGTTATAACTTGCTCTAAGGCTTCAGTTGTTCGCTGTTGTAACTTGCTCAAAGACAACAGTTGTTTGCTGTTATAACTTGCTCTAAGGCTTCAGTTGTTCGCTGTTATAACTTGCTCAAAGACAACAGTTGTTCGCTGTTATAACTTGCTCTAAGGCTTCAGTTGTTCGCTGTTATAACTTGCTCTAAGGCTACAGTTGTTTGCTGTTATAACTTGCTCTAAGGCTTCAGTTGTTCGCTGTTATAACTTGCTCTAAGGCTTCAGTTGTTCGCTGTTATAACTTGCTCTAAGGCTACAGTTGTTTGCTGTTATAACTTGCTCTAAGGCTACAGTTGTTTGCTGTTATAACTTGCTCTAAGGCTTCAGTTGTTCGCTGTTATAACTTGCTCTAAGGTTACAGTTGTTCGCTGTTATAACTTGCTCTAAGGCTACAGTTGTTCGCTGTTATAACTTGCTCAAAGACAACAGTTGTTCGCTGTTATAACTTGCTCTAAGGCTACAGTTGTTCGCTGTTATAACTTGCACTAAGGCTACAGTTGTTCGCTGTTATAACTTGCTCTAAGGCTACAGTTGTTTGCTGTTATAACTTGCTCTAAGGCTACAGTTGTTCGCTGTTGTAACTTGCTCTAAGGCTTCAGTTGTTCGCTGTTATAACTTGCTCTAAGGCTACAGTTGTTTGCTGTTATAACTTGCTCTAAGGCTACAGTTGTTCGCTGTTGTAACTTGCTCTAAGGCTTCAGTTGTTCCCTGTTATAACTTGCTCTAAGGTTACAGTTGTTCGCTGTTATAACTTGCACTAAGGTTACAAGAACAATTATATTGAAAGTTCTTTAAAACATGAACTGAAAACAAACCAGAAGAATCAGATGATTAGGCGCTGTGGCAGGCTTTCGAGTACAAAGGGTACAGTATGTCTCCATCACGGTATGACATACATCAGCCCATAAAAATTCGAATTTCTAATTGATTATTCTCATATCTGGAAAAGGTTGTCATTTTGTGAAAGAATAAGTGTGTAAAATGTCAAGAGAGCTGGTTAGAAAAAGACGACCGGAAACCTAATTATTTGCTTTGATAAAGAACAATTAAACATTGCTGCATTTTTGTATACTTTGCCTTTGTTATAATCTCCAAATCTGCTGCAGACATGTTATAAATAACTTTGTGTATAACTATAATATTATGTTTCTGTGTTGCTCTTTGTAGGTATAAACATTTCAATAATTCATTGTCCGTCACTTGATACTAGTGTTATGGTTATTAGATTGTTTGACGACTGTGTGGGGAAATCGGCAATTTTCTGTGACTGCCTGGAAAGGAGGGTTTATTATGTATATGTTATGTTGCTTTGATATATTTGTCTGAATAATCATTGTTGTGGGTTTGTCTAAATAATAAATGATTAGGCATTCGAAAAAGCTATTTTAGTTGTGAATCATGAATAATCAAACTTGAAGAAAGAGGATACAATATAGGTCTACCTAAATGGTGTTATTTTTTCATAATTTGTCATTTCATTCTTTATGTTTCCTAAGAACGACAAATGTGTTTTGACGTTGATAACGCGTGCTACTTTGTTATTTTCAGTAAAAATTGTCCAGTTTTGTCCAGTCATCCTACTTCTGAACCAACGGCTCACTACAAGATGGCATACTGTTAAAATTGAGTGTAGTCAGTTAAAATAGTAATTTTATTTAAGCCGCCCGGCTAGCTCAGTTGGTAGCACGCAAGTCTACTGATCGAGGGGTCGTGGGTTCGATTCCCGGGCGGGGCATACTTTCGTGGAGTTTGGTCATGAAATTATTTCTACCGCCATTCTCCCTCCTACCAATGATTTTTAATTATTTAGGGCAGTTGTCAGTCACTGACGAAAGTATGTGATTAGTAGTTGGTTAACAGCTAAATCCAGAGATTTAGCCTTTCCAGGAGGAATGCGTAGGTTGACTGACCGCCGTTATATGACCTATAAAATGTGTTGCTATGGCGTTAAACCCAACAAAACAAACTAACAAAAGTAATTTTATTCAGAAAATACCTGACTATGTTTACTTTCTATCATGATATAATGATAACATTTTGTATATATTTTCAGACTGATTGGTGTGTTTCGTATGATCTTACAAGAACTAGTAGAAGTTGGTAATGTTAAAATATCTGATTCACTCCTTGATGGCAATAATGTGGTTATGAAAGTAAGTTTATAGCAACGTTGTATAAAATTATTATTTAGTCAAAGTGATAAATTATTATCTTGTAGTACAATATTTTAGCATTAGCTCGACAGATGTGATAATACCACTTGTCATGTATTATATATAATTACTGAAACAATGTACTATTGGTCTGTCTGTGATATTTTTAATTGGTGGTATTTAATTATTTACTCGAATATTGTTACATTTTTCAAATTTCAATAAAATCCCATAAGAATCGAAATGACCCTGTTTAAGAAGGTCGGTATGCTATGCAGTATCTATGTCAATTGACTTAAGGTGGGTCGGTACCTTACCCGGAGAAAAAATCGAAAACAATATTATGTACTCCGATTATGTTATAAGTTGGCTGGCATACACCTTCATGCTTCTTGTTTGTTTTTCTGGTAACCTTAGCGACGTTGTCGTTCTTTTCACGACGTCATGGACGTCACAATGGTTCGCGCTATAAACAGGCATGCAAGTACTTTAAACCCACATATTTAAAATAATGAATGTCCGAGCCCAATGATAATTATACCAAAATGTTTCTGAAATGTTGTTGCAAACAATTAATCTGTTCCGATTATCTAAATATCTCGTCAGGAGTAAAGATTCTACATTTCATCACTAAATTCAGGGTTTTCACGTCTATAGGTTTCTCCAATTGCCGAGTTTTAACGTTTATTTTCATATTAATGCAGAACGGTGGTCAAATTATTATCACGATTTTTGAAAAGTACACACTTTATATGTGATTTTAATGCAATAAAAAAGGGAAGTGAACGTTCTCAATTTTTCACAATTTCGCGTTCAAAGAAAAATTACCATCATTGCAACGACGTTGCGCTGACGTTATGATTAAAACATTTGTTGCAAAAATAAGTAAAAGCGAACTTCTATTGACTTATGTTAAATTAATTTTGAACAGATCAGATGCTGAGAGTCAAAAGAAATTAATTAATAACAGGAAAGAAATTACAAAATTTAATTTACAAGAAAATTACATACATAACCCAAAATCATAACGTCAGCGCAACGTAATATTAACGTCGTTGTTTTGAAGGTAATTTTACTTTGAAAGCAATATTGTGAAAAACTGAGAACGTTCACTTTCTTTTTTTATTTCATTAAAATGACACAAAAAGCGTGTAGTTTTAAAAATTGCGATAAGAATTTGACCACCGTTCTGCATTAATTTGAAAATAAACGTTATAACTCGGCAATTGGTGAAATCCTTTAGACGTGAAAACCCTAAATTCAGTGATGAAATGTACAATCTTTACGACTGACGTGATATTTAGATAATCGGAACATAATATTCGTATGCAACAACATTTCAGAAACATTTTGGTATAATTATCTTTGTCCTCGGACATTCAATACTATAAATATATGGGTTTAATGTCCTTGCATGCCTGTTTTTTAGCGCGAACCAATGTGACGTCCGTGACGTCGTGAAAAAACCAACAACGTCGCTAAGGTTACCAGAAAAAAAAACAAGAAGCATGAAGGTATCTGCTGGCTAACTTTTATCATAATCGGTGAACATAATATTTTTTCCGTTTTTCCCTCCGAGTAAGGTACCGACCCACCTTAAACACTTCTTAACCTATTGTTTCAAACATAGCTTGGAAGTTAGCCTTGGGCAGAAAAAGACACTTAATCTGTGTGGGTGAATAGATTAAAGATCTAGATCATCAGCATGGTTAAATATGAATTCTAATGAATTTATTGTTAGCTTGCTGTTAAGTGACTTTCAACGTTTAAAATATTCATTTACCTACACTATTCTAAGGCAAACGCGCACTTCCGAAATTGTAACCAGTTATTCGAGTAAAATTGCTGTTAAGTGACTTTCAACGTTTAAAATATTCATTTACCTACACTTTTCTAAGGCAAACGCGCGCTTCCGAAATTGTAACCAGTAATTCGAGTAAAAGCAGATCGCAATTCCAATGATATAAAATGTATTCAAAACTATTGTTTGTCTCATTATTCACATAATGAAGTTATCTGTAATGCATAAACTGATGATTCCATTAAATATATCATTTTCTTTGCTTTATCACTTTATCTATTGCAATTCCATTGTCTGTTATTGTCTGCTAAGATGTATAGGTTTTGTTATATCGTCTGTTGTGTCTATATATTTTCTAATCTTATCATCACACACGACTAAATGTAGGCGGGTTTGTTCAATTATTGTTGATTGGTTAATACATCTGTCCCTGAAGGTCATTTTAATTTCATCCGATTACTGGTCATGCCTTAGACAATTACTGCTCAAGTCTGGCATATGACAGCTAAGGACATTACAAACACTTTAGAATGATTGATTACGACAGGAACGTGAGCAGTTTTAACTTCTTTTAACTGAATACTACACTGTTTTGAATTGTTGTAAACATACTAAGATCATGGACAGTTCAACACGAAAGGTCTTGAATTTTAATACAGTACATCTTGATGATCTCAGTGTTTTTATAAGTTTTTATAAGTTGCAAGTCTCAAATGCCTAATTTGTAAAGAAATATGTCCATGCATGAAGACTACACTACTATTAATACCATATATTTTGTTGTTTTTTTCTTCAGACTACTCTTACTTTTGAGTTAACTTACAATGCTCCGGATGGGTCAGTTGGTATGTGGCAACGTGGAGGGTTTGAGCCTATCAAAAATGACGAGCTTCGTGGAACATTAACAGAAGATGAGCGTAATCAGCTGAATATAGATCGCACTAGTCAAGGCAGTAACCGTGATGAGAGTCGAGAAACAATTGATGGCGACTACGATCGAGAATCATTACATTCCAGCAACAGTAAATCTATCTTAGGTTCTCATTTAAGTATTGCTTCAAAGACGTCAGGAGGAAAATCACCGAAAACGTAAATACCATCTTGTTTTATTTACCATAAAACACAGACTAATCTAAATTGTGTATATTTATATTTGAAAGTATATCGTTTCTCTAATACATTACGAATTACGTATAAAGTAATTAAAGACTGATTCTTATTTAGAAATCTAGTCATTACTTGACGTTAATTGTGTCTTTCTATTGCATTATGTGTCTTTTATTGTTTGTGTTAACGACAAAATGACTACCGATTGTTCAGAAGCTTAAAAAATACAAGAGACTCTTAGGGAAGAGTGTGCTTGCTCAACTGAGTTGCCTCTTTAAATAAACTTATTATTATTATCATTTTTATTATTATTATTATTATTATTTGAACATATTCCAAAATGTTTAAATGACACCTTTGTAACATTACAAAGACTGACGTCGTGTCGCATACATCTTGTTCATAGTCCAATCAACGCAACAACTGTGTTCATTTAACATTATTTAAAGCTGTCTTATGGTTAACAACAAAATGATATTCGTATATCATAAACTAACCTGTGAAATAGTATTCTACTTATTTTGTGTGCTCTGTAAAATAAACAAAATTTAAACAAAATTTGAAAGGCTTTGTGAAAAGTCCTTAAGTGAGATATTGTACCCTATACAAAGTGATTTTAATGTTAGGGTTATATTTTGTTTAGTATAATGGTCTTTTACACTTATATACATTGTCAAAAATATATTTCGGACATGATCCATTCATAAGTATGAATAAGCTTCCTCTCATATTTTCATATGGGAACTAAATCAAATTATTTATGAACTGCTATACTGTCTGCTACATTAATATTCCACCAATTTTGTACCACCACTTTATGGTGTTTATGGTGACACTTATGACCTAATACTGTCTGACATATATTATCATGTTGCAATAAATGAACTGAGAGTGTACTGGTCCCTCAGCAACGTATGCTATATATCAAAATGTTTTATTATGCCGGTATGTTATTGGTGTTAAGTACTGCCATTTTGAATGTATATGTGGCTTATATGTAATAAACAACAACTGATATTAAATAAAAACAATGAGTTGAGATGATTGTTTAGTTAAGTAAACAAGATGATGGAATAAATGTTTTCAAAAAGTGATAATATCATTTTACACAGGTTTGTCGATCTTGTTATTTTTTACTTTTTCCCAGGATGAAACAACTTGGAACTGTCATGAAATTAATGATGGCTAAACAAAGAGTTACAGGAGTGGAAGGAGAGGAAAGACAACCACTTATTGATGAATTAGAATCAGGTTTGATCTAATGAATTTATTATCTATAGTATAAACAATAATTTGAATGAGTGGGAGATTGGGATGCTTTGTATCAGAACTATATATCCTTTGTCTGAAGTAAAAAGCCATAAATGTCATTTATCATGATACTATTGAAATGGTATTTCAGGAGATTGAAATTGACATATATGGTATGGCTAGTTGCCCTTTTTCCAGAATATTCTGGAAAGATTGTTAATGTATTGAGAATTGACTTTTAAGTGACATGTGTTTAATGGTAACTAATTACTTGTTATAGGATAGTCCAGAAAAAATGGTTCGGACATTTGCCTTTTTGGTGAAAGTCACTGATAAAAAGTAAAATGCAGTTTGGTACACACTGAGAACTTCTCAATGAATCTCAGAGTTGTCAAATGCATTTCAAGTGCTTTTTTGTGTTAACTGCTTGATTTATTACTTTAACACTATTTCTTGTCATCTAAGACAGACTACTTTATTCTCTGGAAAATCTTGATTTCTAAAGTTGGAGAAATGTTCCATGGAATTGTGAATTTTCTATACTTTTTGTTGCTTCTGTAATTTTTTTGAATCTTTAATAGTTTAATGTTATAAAACTAACAAGGGCTTGATGTGGTCCAATTTACTAAATGGATAAGCATTATCTACTCAGCCTATTTACAGTTTAAGAATTGCTAAATTGACAAGCTATTTTTATCTGGTACGGATTGTCTAAGAGTTGATTAAATACTATTAAATTGACTATGTTGCTTGATTAAAGTGATGAAAATTTATTTGATGAAAGTAGATTTAATAACAGCTTTGATCACAATGCTATTGCAACATTTCTTTCAGATGCCAGTTTAGATGCCAAAGCAGCCGAAGTAGCTTCTATGCTTTCACGTGTAGCTGGTGAGAAAGAAATGGATTATGATAATACTAGTGAAGGTTCAGCTATTATGACCCAATCAGGAATTAAAAGGTATGTTAGCATTGGCAATGTCAGAGACATTAATGGTACTTTGTCTGTGGAACAAGTCTTTGTACAATGATATATTGATACCACATGACACTGTCTGGAATCAAATGGCTTCGTATTGTTGTCTATGTCGTAGTCTTAATGGCCAAATCTTTATTACTGCATTTAACATAAACAAAGATTCAATGTACTTCTTAAGTCTGGAATGCTATGGTGAGTGTGATATAGACTTCGATTTATAAAATTGACATTGTCTAGTATCAACATTTTCTTGGTATCGTGATGACAATGTTGAACCTTTAATATAAGAGCTAACGACCTTGTTCCTCAAAGCTATAATTAACTGTACTCTCTGTGTAAATGTATAGTTCTGCTGTTATGAACATTTAAATCGTATGGCATGTCTGTTACTAGGAATGCAATTCTCGTCATGAAACGTTGCCTTGACTATTTTAAGCATCAGAAATAGGTTGTATCATGGTAAATAAAATCATTACAAAAATTAATTCATTGTAGCCAATCTAAGGATACGTTATATATTACTCACACATAAAATATTGTTGTATTATTTAACATAAGGTTAGCAAAGAAGATTGAAGCTCAAAATTTGTTCTCGCTTAGAAAGCTCTGATCAGAAGTTTGGACCAACCGCTTACATGCATTGTCTGATTAGGCATGTAATGATATAAATTGATTTAACATTTAGTGTTTTCAAATTTACTGCAAAGCATTTTTTTGAGCTACAAAGTTGAGTTTATTTTGAAGTTTTGGTTGTAAGGACAAATGATGATATTTATCAAATTATTGATAATTTTCAGAAAGAGCAAACAACAGAATGTAGAATCTCTATCACTTAAAGCCCAAGATTTCCAAGTCTGTGTAACAGTAATTGAAGCTCGCCAATTGGCTGGTTTAAACATGGACCCGGTAGTATGTGTGCAAGTTGGTGATCAGAAGAAATATACTAGCGTAAAAGAATCAACGAATTGTCCCTATTATAACGAGGTAAGACATATACTAAACAAGACTAAAATAAAGCTCTGATGTAAAGTAGTGAATAAAATCATAGATTATTGATTGATCAATCAGGCGACTGGCACAGATTTTTTCTTGACTAAGAGATTATTTAAAAATAATGGATAATAAATCTGTAATTCATTTCATTCTAGGTTTTCATTGGTTTATATATTTGATTTTTAATAATTTGTTTAAGCCGCGCCGTGGCGTAGTGGTTAGCATGTCTGACTTCGAATCCGGAGATCCGGGTTCGAATCCCGGTCGCGGCAGGTCATACCCTATACATGAGTTGTCGGCCTCGTGGTAGGGTAAGTTAGTACTGGTGATAGAAAAAGTGTCCAGGAAACCTGTAGTAGGAAGAGCTGGCCGTCGTGTATATGACCTATATATGTGTTGAATGCGACGTAAAAGAAACCAAAAAAAAAAAATAATAATTTGTTTATATCATAACTTTTATAGTTTAGCCTTTTTATATCCACCAACAATTGGTGCGTCTAAAACTCCTAATTAAACCCTGTATGGAGATGTCAGAGACCATAATGTGTAGAGAAAACAATTATTATACAATTGTTAAACTAAAAAGTGTTGTTAAATGAACATTTACAATATGGCGGCAACATGATCATTGTCAGATTAAATCAAAAGCCTTAAAAACAAATGGATGATTTAATATGTGCGTTGTACCATTTACATATTTAAAGTCACGAGCATAACATAGGTAACATGAGCATTTAAAACATAACATCAAATCTATTGTTAAATAAATTATAAATATATAAAACAAGCTGATTGATTTTCTATCATTTCGTGATAATAATCAGCTACAAGTTCAATAAACAAAGTGAATTTGATACTTGTATGTTAAATATGTTACAATGGATTACATTCTCATCAGTATAAATTGACACTGTTAAATGGTAACATGTGCGTGATTGTATCATGATGTTTACTGTATTATGTCATAATTTGATACATTTATGCAACGTTTATGCATCATGAAACATTGGCGTTGAATGACCTCTACATTACTTTGATGTTTACATAGTAATGCTTAGTTAGTAATACTTAGTTGTGTTACATCACGGCTAGCTCGATGTTAATTAAGACTCTAAATTGATACTAAAAACTTGTATACCCTGATATGATTTTGTCATTTGGAACTGTTCCATTTTGATCAATTGGAATGGTACATGCACCAAAGAGCCCAAGTACGTTCTTAGTTCTTATCGGTGTCTTTGATTTAAGCCCATCTATTGCATTTATATGTTGTCTATAGGTCAGAATATTAAGCGTAAACTTACAATACATTGTATGTAGCTTAAAAGGCTTATAAAGAATTTTGTTTGTCCATCAGGTTTCTTTAAGTTAATAAATGTAACAATTTACTTACAATAAATATACACTAGTAAATAAAGTGAAAAAAATTAAAACTTTGATGCAGCTAGCAATTTTGGTCTCGAAACTTCTATAACTAGGTTATTATGACTTTATCAAGGTTGATGTGAAGAAATTACATTCAGTGATAACGTTTTTTTTTTTAAAATTGACTACATTCCAGGGTTTGTTGTATTTATGTCATTTTGTTGGTCAAATTACTTCTCTTATATCATTATTTGATAAATGACTTATAAAATCATATTGGATCGGTGAAAAACACTTGTTTCTATAAATGGTAAAACCGGTAATATGAGTTTTTTGTGTTCAAAGTATAATTCTACTTTCCCCAGTGACTTGATTGACTTGATATATCTTTATCTAAATATGATACTTATCTTGAACAAATCGTTGATTGAGTCTAGAATACTTCCGAACTTCCTTATCACTTTCAGATAAAACAAAAAGTCTTGATTTCTACTTTGAATTCTTCTTGAATTCTTCTACAAATAACTGTAGCTACTTCACAAATCATTTTCGTTTTCTTCCTTTGCGTGTAATGCTGGACACATATTTCTCGAGATTTACCTATGTGGTCAAAGTGTTAAGATGTTTGACTTCTATTCACTGTAACATTTCACTGGTAAGGGATCATGAATCAAATTTAACTTTTCTTGCACACATTGACTTTTTAAAGCTTTAGTGATTTTAAAGTTTATTGGAGATGCTTCTTCAGGATTCAAATTTAGTTTGGTTGACGTGTTCTTTTTTATTGTTTGACTATTTATTTCCTTGGGGCAAGTTTGCTTGAAGTGTTTTAATTAACCTCTGATGATAGGCTACATGACTATATGTTCTGTTTCAATTAAAATACAAGCAATTTACGAATAAACTTTCCTGACAGAAATCAATTAAAATCTAATGACTTGAAATTTTGTAAAAAAAATATTATTGTTCTAAAGGAACAATTCCTAAGGGTTAAAGTATCATTATAGTTTTACCATTTAATGCCGAAGTTGCATGGTGCATAATGCGCTCAAGTCGGTAAATAGCACTTCTTTTGCACACGCATTTTACCCTATTTTTGGAAAACATGGAAGGCTATTGTAACTAAATAAATTATATTGTTTATATCATAAACTGTACCTCATCGCTTTTTCAAGATATTGTTTGTTTAATCCAACGGAAGAAAGCATTTTAAAGACTTCATATTTTTCAACAAATATAATTCAGTAATTTATAAACGCCTATATTCTTTTCAAAACCATTTATTTAATACTTAGTTTTGTATTACAAAAACGTCATGCTTTTAGCTTTTTAGAGTTAACATTTTAGTCAAACACATCACTTTTGATATTCACGAAAGAAAGTTTACACATGAATCCTTCAATAACTATATCCTGTGGTTGAATATTAATGAAGTGAAATTGGATCTATTGTCTGAGGTCTATGTGAACAATATATATAACATGTTGAATGATACAATCTATCAGTATTCTATTTATGTTTCAATGAGGTCACAAAATATTCTCGTTGTTGTTTTGTTTTATTATATAAGGTGTTATAAAGTTACAATTATTTTCTTAACAAAGATGGTTCAGTAGTCTATCCCTAAGCGATAAAATTTAATACTTTGACTTTTATATTCCTGACAGAAGAAATTTGTATTACATATCTTTTAACGTTTCAGTTGTTTTTAAGGTAACACTGCAGAACATTTTATAGGTGTCACCAGATATATGAAAATTCTGTGTGTTATATACATAAACGAATTTGACCTGGAAAATAACTTATTACTTTAATATCAAGTGTAAAAGTTATTAAATGAACCACCTAACTATTACATTTCATTCCGTTTTGTAATCACCGGTTTAGTTGACATGTATTTTATTTCCAGTTTTTGTTTCACTGCTGATATAGGATTTCCATTTCTTTAAATGCTTCATTCAATCCAAATTTCACAAACAGTTTCAAAACATTCTGAACAAAAATCGTTCTACTAGCATTCATTTGATTATATGAATTCTTTAATTCTATTGTGTAATGAAGTAAGTTCTAAAATGACTGTCAACTTATCAGATATAAGTGATAAGTTATTAAAAAAGATAAAAACCAAACTGAAATTTAGTATTGTGTTTTATTTCAGTATTTTGTATTTGACTTCCATATGGCACCAGCAATGCTGTTTGACAAGATTATCACATTAACGGTATGTACGAGCGTATTGTATATGTTTTTGTAACATGAATCTTCATTTAATAATTCATGTATTGCGACCCATCTTGTTTACCTTAGAAAGAACATACTGATTTGCAGTGCTGAAATTTGATGATCTGGCTATGTTTTGGGCAAAGAGGAATATGTTGGCTTATTAGTTTCAGGACTTGTTTATGGGTAATGTTGCTGCTAAGTGTTTCATTATTATTATTAAATGGCTCACTAACTACTATAACTGGATTGTAGAAATTAAATAAGTAATTATAAGAATAGTTTGTTCAGACTGGAAAGCTTTCTGAGTTTGAGGTCCTATAATGAAGGAACGGAGTTGGAGCACATTTGTTAAACATACTGATTCAGTTGTAATTAGTTCAATTGCATGATTAAATATTTGTGTTTTGAACATTTTCATTTTTATTTTTTCTTCTCCATTCATTTACTTTACTTCACAATAAATACCAGGGACTATACTCACGTGATTTTCAACAACAACTAATAATATTTCTCTTTAGACAAATAAATGAATGACATCAAAATGCGCATTATTTAGATATTTACTATCAATCATTTCTCAAAAAATTTCAATTTATCATGTGAGTTGTGGTCGTAAAGCTGCAAATCATTTGCACAAACATACAGTATAACCTTAAACTAGGTCATATACAAAGCCAATTTGTGCAGAAGTCTCAGAATAACTATAACCACTAACGTGTTGATGTGGGCATTTTTTGTAGAAAACAAATGTAATAATAGTGAAATTATGAACTATTTTAATGCCCTATTCTTGGCTTCGGCAATAAATTGACAAAACCATTCTGAAGATCACGCTACTGTATACCCTGACACTTGGTTGAATTAATAATATTTGGTTAATTATTGTATTAATAATAACTAATTTTTTCATTGTCATAGGCTATGCATTCCCGTAACTTTTTAAAGGCGGGAAAGAAGATTGGTTGTTTCAAATTTGATGTTGGAACTGTATATGCTATGATTGGTACAAGACTTTATGCACGAAAAGATTCTAACATATTTTGAGTGTCATTGTAGTAAACTGCTTCTATAAATACAGTCAGATATGTTAAACTTACCTCTTCATATATTGCTGCTGGTGTATTTAATTATTCTATATTTATTTGTATCTGTACTTGGGGAACAATTCTTTACTATCGGTATTATTATTTGAAATCATACTAAATTGGTTTGTGTCTTCCTTACAAAGTACGGGTATATACTTCAAAAATTGAGATGTATTTGGCTTCGCCTTTTGATATTGATATTCATTATATGATAGTTTGGTATTCAAGTAATGCAGACAATATGTTGCTTTCTATATTTGACTGTATTGTTGTTTGACATTAACAAAAACAGTTTTGCCATGCTAACTAACACCTTCATTGACTCTTGCTTATTAAGTGTTCACTTTGATACATTTTGATATAGTTCATGCACTTCACGACTAATATATTATTTACCACTCTCACAATTACAATGTATTTACATACTTACAATAATAACTTTATAGCAATGATTGGCAAAACTGTTTATTATAAATAAGCTTTCAGTCATAACTAAGCTTTGAATAGTTACATAATTGTTGGACATTGCAAACCTTTTCCATTCAAACCTACCTTCAGTCCATATCTAGTAGGTGATAAAATAAAAATCACGACCTCCATTCATATAAATAGTTGAATTAAGACGATTACCGGGCACTCCATTACCTAGCATTCTACCACGAGCATAAATTAGAAAGCAATACAATGGCAACAAGTTGTGTTTATACTTCTGCTGCATCATCAGATTCTATGAAGCATCAACTGTCTTACCATCAGGTTCCTGGTAAATTGGTAATATATAGTTTTGGATAAACTCATCGTAAACAAACAATAACGGTATGAATTGGATTATGAACGCATGAAAACTGGCGCTCTAGTTCACTATTGTAAAGTAAGATCAAATGCTGAAGCAAGTGTTGTATTCATCAGATGTATATGTGTGAAGCTAGTTTTTAATAAATGCATTGTTGTTTTGTGATTAAAAGTGAACTGAAATTGAAATTGTAGTTTTCAATAAATGTATCTCTACTTCTTGTTTTTATTAAACCAATGTGCATTGCTTCTGACTTGCTTATACCCTGTCGTAAATAATTGCTTTGTCAGTATCGTACATTAGAATTAAACTGTTTCCGGGGGAAATAAAATTTAAGTTAAACTCTTTTCGGACAAATTAATATTTTTACCATTTGTTGAAATGAATTTTAAACAATTCTATTACAATATTAATCAAACTTTAAATAGCATTAATGTACTTGTATGTTTTAGTGGTTTAGGGTTGCAATGTTCTCTTTTGTCAAATTTTACCTGGTTATTAAACGTAGTAATGATCTTGTAATACAAATTTAAAAATAATATTTTGTTTTACTATGCTTGACATCATTCTAGGTGTGTTTTAGAATGATTATACAAATGTTACTAGAATTGGTTGTTTGTATCAAAGCCTGCAAGTTTTTTAATATACATGTATTGGCAAGCAGTACCAGGTCATTTTTGTCAGATCATAATTATGTACAAATAACCGAAGTTTTTTACTAACATATTTCTCTTTGTTTCAGAACTAGTTTATGCATGTTTAAACAAATTCTTTAGAAGTTCATTATCACTATATATAGATCTTTTTTACTGAAAGGAATTAACGCTGACTTTTTACACCAACATCCAAATAGATTTAAGTAACATTGTTTCTTATTATCTTGGCTTGTCCAAAGTTATCCATTGAGCACCTGACTAACAATTTGATATTTTTGCTGTCAGTAATGACTACTATAAAATCGTTTCTTACTTACGTTTTTAAATACCGGCCAGTGATAAGGTATCATATAGTATTTTTATAAAAATGATACGATTTTAATCATGATGTCCTTTGTTAAAATTGATGTACATATCATACGGTCATTAGTTTTTTTTTCTCATAAATATTCAATATTAATTTAAAAAAACTTTAAGTATATGTTTAAATATCACCATTAATTACATTGTTTATTAAAGAGACTTTTTGTCAATAAGTTTATCTTTTCATGACATTGTTTAATGAATATTTCGGACCAGAGAAAATAAAAACTGACTGTAAAATCCATTTGATGATTAAGCTAGTCAAGTCAATCCTGATGGCAAAACTGTTACTAATTTTCCAGCATGAAGAGAAAATTAAAATGGATCTTGAGCTTCAATGAGTTGTTAAATAAATGTCCCTGGTTTGTTGAAATTATCATCAATTTTTGTGTATTTTAGAAAAATAAGATGAAAACTGGAAAACTGACGGCAGTTTGTTTCTATTTTTTTCTTTTACTCAGACAAAAGAGTAACTATCATTCGACAAGATTTAATTTATATTGAATAGTAGGACTTTAAATAACATTTACCTTTCATAAAAACTATGTATTGAAATAAAAGTCATTATTCAAAATATGCTAGTAAACTAATAATCCAGAGTGAGATATATTTAGTTTTGTTGCATCTATTTTCAAACTCCGAATAACTTCTTAATTGAAATAACCAAGGCGTCGGATTGAATTAAGCTTGAGTATTTTCCATATGGCTTTATTCAGAAATTAGATCATTTGACATTATTTTTTCATATTTTTGCCATTAAACATCATATAATTTGCATGAAGTCTATTAGTATTTCATTTAAGACAGGTCAATACTAGATAAAGAATGAAACTCCTTTTTTCGTCCAGTCCATAATTACTTAACCTTTTTAGATGAAAACCTATAGTATTTTTGGATTTGTATCTTGTATGTTGGTGTTGTTTTGTTCAATTTTACTTGAAATTAGTTAGTTTTGATAGGATTTTATTCATACAAACATATATATTATTATATTGTCTTTTATTCATTTTTTCTTCTTTCTCTCTCTCTGACATTATCCCACCCTATCATACAATGTGTGTAGGTGTGTCAATCAGGACGTCTGCTTCGCTCAAATAAACCTCTTGGTGTGTATAAGATGGACATAGGAACTGTATATGCTACGCAAGGTATCCCACGTGTCTCACTGTATCATTATGTACCGTGTTACACAATATCTGACATCGTGTTATTTTGATCCCTTTGTTGTATGTATTGTAATCCTAACTCCAGCAACAGTTTTCAATGTAATGCATTTGTATGAATTGTTGCACTGATTTTAATTATTTTATTTTTAATGCCCTTAATGTACGTATTTTAGTAACTCTGGCATGTTAAATATGTATTTTAGACAATTTATAATTTGATTTTGGATTGATCAATATTTTTTTTTATCTTCATTTCAAAATCCAACTTATTTACGCTAAAGAAATTGATATATTCCTTTCCCAATAAATATACTTATAAATGATACAAAATTTCGGACAACCTAGTTGTGATGTATTTACATCAATATTATATTTTGTTAGTACAAAACATTTTTGAACTAAGTAAGGTTTAATCTATATTTACCAGCTTGAACAAATATGCTGGTTGTTTTGAAACCTGCATTGGTCTAAACACTACTATATGTCATGTTATAATGCTTTTAGAACGTAATGTGTTCATTGATTTATAAATCATGAGATGTCTATGTTTTCTTTTTTTATCACTTGTGTGGTACATTAACAACAGAACATTCTACATTATTTCTAATACAGAAAAAAGATACTTGATAATACAATCAGTAACATGATTACTTCCATCCATCACAGTAAACTTGATTTATAGAAACTCAATACTATTCTATCTTTTGTATACACGATATAAGTGGAATTGTTTAAGACTTTATCTATCGTTCGTATTCTAATAGTGCCATATTGATTGAAAGTAACCTATTATGTAAAAAATGTAACGTAAATGAAATGTTTGAAGTAAAACAGTTCGAATTGCACTTTAAGTTAAACAGAAATTATAAAAACACTATATAACAATTATGCTCGTTATTTTCTTTTGAGACATTTGATCTGTGTTTTTTTTCTTTTATTTACTTTATCCTTTTCTTGACATCTGTTGTGTAAACGTTTAGTTCTTCGATATACCTTTTTTCACTCATATTAACCTCACAAGACGGACTGTAGCTTTCTGTCATAATTTGTTTCTCAAAATTTCCCTTCCTAGACATAATCAACCACCACATTTTCTCAGCTATGTGAAAATTACATTACGTGCATTGCAATAAAAGTTCGTAATATGGCTTGGAATTACCAGACAGTTTCGCCTTTTTTATTCTATAACGATGAACACTATTCTTAAAGTTTATAATCAAAATTCAATCCCTCCCAAAAAGACATTTGAATGGCTTTTTAGTGAGTGATTATCAAACAGAGTTTATTTTCTATTACAGATGCTATTTATGATCGATTTTCATAATTGTATACTAGGCAAACTTTATAAAGCAACACGCACATATGTAATAGTTGTAATATCACTGCAAGGCTCTTTCTTACAATTTCACAAAAGGAAATGAAATTTTAATTCCTATTCATCAAAACGTTGAAATAATTATACTCTTTTTTCTTAGCCAATAATTGACATATTTGACCTATTTAATGAGAATCACGTAAATGTGCAGATTATAAAATGTCATACTTTAATTCTATGTCGACCTATTAAACTTTATCACATTCGCTTGAGCAATTAGATGTCGAATATGTCAGGTTTGAATTCGGAATTGCATGGCCAAACTATTGGTTTGTTGCGATGATCAGTTGTTAGTTATGTTACTTTCAATGTGAAGCCTTATCGTGATGAAATCTTTTGTAACATACTTACTATATGTGCCTACATAGAACTCCTAATTGTCAAAACATTGTATAAAAATGCCAGACCATACATTGTTTGTATTTGTTAACATTTTGTTGAAAACATATTGCCATTCTACTATGGTGACCTGTACACTTGGCAGATGTTTACCTTAGTGAGCTTGTGTAAAAATGAACTTGGTGATGCGTGTGCAGCAACTTCATTTGCAGTCTAACACTTAGCAAATTTGTCTAGTTTCCCACTTCAGTAGTTGCTTATTATTCCTATGGCATTGTTAAATATGATGAGTGTTGAAGATGTGTAGTGACTGTAAACACATATGCTGATAATATGAATGATTTAGATGTTTTACCAATACGTGGAAATTTAGTCAAATACCCAAGTTGAGTTTGTATTACAGTTGCGTTCGAATTTTTGCCTAGCATATAATTTATATTAGAAATGCACTATAAATTAGTGGCTTCAAACTATTTGGCGTATTTATTATTTAAAAAGTGACTACACATATTTCTTTATGTATGCATCTCTATCGTCTTTTTATTTTCTTACTGTTCTATGTGTTTTTTTTTGTTTCTTCTTGCTGTATTCTTAGTGAAGTGGCTAGAGACATGTAGATTATGTATTAATATCAAACTATATATTCTGTATTACCTTTAACACCTAATTTTACTACATTCTCAATCTTATTCTATTGGGTTAGACAACATAATTTGACTTACACATTTTGTTATTATAGTTGGACAATTCTGACGTAACACGTTCTCATTACATTAGTTAATTGTTCTAGTAACAAGTACTTGACGAGTTAGAATATGTTATTACTAATTTAAATAAGTTTATTCTTATGTTATGTTCAATCTAGTCTACTCCTATTGTAGTTATCCTGATTAGTTTGATAATTGCTATTTCGTTTTCAATTTGTTCAAAATAATATGTTGATTTAACTTTTTGTCTAATTACAAATGGGGAGTATGACACGCGTAATTATAATGCAATATTATTACAAAATTAGTATAAATATTGATTGCATTTGTTTAATAGGAAAAGCAAGGAAAAAACAAAATTGAATAAAACCAAACTTGTTGTAACTTCTATATATTTCAATAAACATTTATTTATTTAATAATGCAGTAAAGTATATAGAATTTGTATTCTTGCCGTTTATGCATTTTAACAAATATAAGAAAAGATATAATATAATATTCTTTGTACTGCAGTGTTTTAATTCAAGTGGGATACAGACTGAAATGTAATATTATTATTTATAACTAAGTATTGTCTAATTGTATCTTTTGTTTATGTATAATTAAATGCTTTACCTTGATGTTTTATTTGCATTATTGTTTCTAATTTAGATCATCAATTTTATCATAAATGGGCAATGTTAATGGATCCAGATGATATGAGTGCTGGGGTTAAAGGTTATCTGAAATGTGATATAGCTGTCGTCGGTAAAGGGGACTCAGTTAAGGTGAGTAAATTGATAATTGCTATAAAACGGACGCACCACGTTGGATATACGATTGAATTAAACCAATTTCTGAAGTTAATGTAGGAAAAGTTTCTTTTATATAATTAAACGAAGGTAGAATTTACCTCAGTCGTCTGTGTACTCTTGTGCGAAAATATGGACTGCATCCTCAAAATGTACATTCTGTAAATTGTAATTTAAAATTTTTACTTTCGACTGACTAAGATATGTTTAAATAATCATCAAAGCGCTTCTGAAATGCATTTTGAACCACCCAATATGGTACATGAGTAATGAAACTGAGTCATTAAGTCTAAAGCCTAATATGACCAATTTACACAGGACAATGATATCATCTCTACTACGGAGTGTTGTAATTACTAAAGGTTTATTTCAAGTTAGATTTTCAACCAGGATCAAGAAACCTTGGACTTTCACCTATGATTAAGAAACTGCTAGATTTTCAACCATGAGCATTGTGCAGTTTGATTTAACATACTTAAGATATTTTATGTAATAACTTTTCTCCCGTATGCAAATCTGTTGTTGAATAAATTTGTACTTGTTCATTATATATTGTTGCTAGATTCATTTTTTTTCTGTACCGTAACATATTGTACGTTACAGGTACCACCAAGAACAGACAAAGATGACGATGATATTGAAGCGTAAGTTACTCACTTCGTAAACAATGTTGACATTCGATATATAAGAATATTTGAACCATATAAAGCCTTTTTATAATTTAGATATACATGTATATGCAAAGTAATCTTAGTGACAGCTGAGTTGTGAACTGACTTTGCATTCTTTAACAACTTATGTAATGTTATAATCTCAAATTTTACCTGAATTAACCTGTGGCTTTAATAATTGAATAGTATGATTTTTGCGTCAGTACTACTTATTTGGCTGTAAATGTAAAAAGAAGCAAAACGCAATAAAAGTCATAAATTAAGGTAAAATAATATTGTTTAATCAAATAAAACTAATTTTCTCATAATACCTTAATTCAACCACTGGCAAATGTTTGTGCAGAAAATGATCATCAGGTCCATTTGACAGACAAAATCACAATAATGAAATGGTATTATTTAAACATGATGTTGCTCCTTTGGCAAAGCCTACAATAAAATATCAGAAACAGGGTGTTCTTCTCTTTGAAAACAATTGTAATGATTTTAATCAGCAATTAATGTTTACTTTAACATTTTCTACCAGTCTAAAAACCTTTTTACGTTCTTGAATTTCATTTAACAGTACCCTGTTATCAAATTAAGAGTATTCAATTGAGCAATAATTCAAATGAAGACCTTAAGCTCAGACACTACAAACTTGATTGATGATTATTCTACCATTGGCAGACTTTCTTAAACAACTGCAGTTGTTAAATCCAACTCTAAAGCGGGAAGTGATTAAATATGCATGGCCTTCAATGTAACATTAACCACTACCAGAAATATTTTTTCTTCCCTAACATTTCAATATTCTGCCATCAACGTCTATTGAAGGTGAACTGTATGACATTGTTTGCTTTTAGCCTCCTGCAAACAAATTCCCAACCAAAAACAACATTGAGTCAAGTTTTTTCTTCAATGCGGAAAAACTTTCTTGTGTTTTTCCTAGCTAATGAGTTCTGTTAAAGTGTGAGAGGTAACAGCTTGACAATGCATTCTAGAGGTCCAATCAATGTGTCCAACGATAGAAAAAAATATTTGACACCTCAGCAGTAGTTATACAAAACACTAAACTTCAGTAATCGATTTTGAAATACGGAATAGAATTTCAATTTAAGCACCATATAATATTCATCATTTTTAATAAGTTTCGAGAATTTAATGCAACTTCAGCTGTGTTATTAAAACGGGATTTTTTTAGCATTTTGACTTACGATTAAAGTAGATTCAGCGCTTAATATACTTTAAAATTGATTTATGTGAGGAATCCTCTCACATTAAACCAGCGTTCCTGGACACTGTTACTGTATCCAATTTAAAAGTTTTGAAAAAAATGTAAATAGACAAGCTATATTGCAATCGTATTTTATATTGTGTTAGATTCCCCAAAATATATAGAGATTGAAAATGTTAAAAACGTTCATTTAAATAGTTGTTAGCCAGCGTTCTTCTTTTTAAGCATACTTTACCATGCTCATTCATTGGATTGATCATACGCTAGATATACTCCCTGTGCATGTACTGTATTTTCAGGAACCTGTTACTTCCTGATGGTGTACCAGCAGACAGACAACGAGCAAATTTTACTGTTAAAATATTTAAAGCTGAAGGTTTACCTAAAATGAATACAGGAGTTATGGCTAGTGTGAAGAAAGCTTTAACTGGAGAAGGAAAGGATCTAGTGGATCCATATGTACAAGTTTCTTTTGCTGGCCATAAGGTTAAATGCTTTTCCTATTACTATGAAAAACAAAACTGGTTCTTAGGTCAAATGATAATATCATTTGTTATTACTTCTTTAACACTTGAAATATTGGGTTTTATAACATTTTAAATGCTATACATATACGCTAATTGCTTTATAATTAAAATTAATGGGACAAAGTATCAGCTAATAATTTTAATTATAAAGCAATTAGCGTTTGAATTTAAAGAAGTTGAGCTTAGACATGACAAATGATCTATGTCTTAAATATGAATTCAAGTTCATAAAATTCGCTTGTCACAAGTGGAAAAGCCAATCATGGCATTCAATAATATCTTTGGATTGACAAGCTCGATTAATATGTCTGTTGTATTCCAACTACAGTGTCTTATTATATTTAGAGTTGTATTATACGCTCATGTCCTTTATGTGAATTTGTCTGTTCTTGGCAGATTAAATAATATTTCTTGTCATAAAATATTAATGCTTCTTATATTTGTTCTTGTTCAATGTAAATATTGTCTGAGATGACAATAGCTTATTTCCTGTGGCATATACAATAGGAATAATAACCTATTGGCTGAACTATGTCGCAGTTATTTCATTTGACAAGAGGCTTTATCATACCTTCCATGTACATTTTGCCAATTTGTTTTAAATGACAAATGTTTTCCTTTAAATAAAAATAAATAATGCCAAAGATGAAAAGCAAAATGTTTGTTTTGTTGTAGAACAAACTGCAGCAGTGATATAACCATGTTTGTCACCATGGCATGTGTATTTGCTTGTCAGAATTATAGCGTTATATTTTTTTTTCGTGATGCATATTATAAAATTAAATTTCCCATAAATGTCTTATAACATGTTGATGCACACTTGCACACATTTTAAGGATAAAACATTTGTTAAATAGCACAATATGAACTACGGATTATGTCAATCTAATGCAAATCTCTGTCCAATTTGATTTTCACTTCAGTGTACATTAGTATATTAATTTGATTTGTTCTACGTATTATATGTGAATAACATATTAGACAAATAAGTTAAAAGAAATATATACATACGCAGTATCTTAACCATCACGTAAGATAAAGTTGCTTTATAATAAAATATTCAAACTTGCATGCATAGTAAGTCAAATAGCTAAAATTGATTAGAAGCACCATTTCTTGCGTGATTATAATACATATCAATTAATACTGTTCTTTATGTGTGAAATCTTGTAATTTATAACGATTTATTGTCTCTGGTGTCTGTTGATACTGTCAGTTATTCTGTTTAAATCTACTTTAATTTGTACTTTCTGTCAACCAATGATTAATATTTCAATTTAGAATTCTTATCTTGTATTTGTCTTGTAATATTTTAGGGTTACTATGGAAACAAACTATTTATGTTTCTTGTTGCTTTAACTACATGTAATTGTATATGTAAATGTCTCTATATTAAATTCTTACAACATATTCATATCATTCTTATGGTAGTTGATATTGTTTTTGAAAGATTTAGCAAGCAGAAAAGAAGTTCCTGACTAACTGAAGAAACAACTGAACGAAATAGATTTTGCGAAATCCAAAAGCATAAAACATTTTAAGTATTTAGGTGTAATTTTTTCAGGGACGAACAAGTGTGAGGAAGGGAGCATATGAGCCGGTATGGAATGAACAGCTCGTATTTTCTGAAATGTTTCCACCACTGTGTCGTAGAATTAAGTTACAATTACGTGACAGTAATAAGGTCAATGATGATGTCATTGGTACACATTACATAGATCTAGCTAAGATTGAAAATGAAGGAGAAAAGGGTATGAACGCCTTATTATTTAATTCTTAATTTTATTTTGTAACCTTGATGTTTGGACCCTAGCACATTTTATTTTCTAACCTTGGTGTTTGAACGTTAGCAAACAATTGTTAGTCATGCATGCTATACGAAGCGAAATTAAATATTTTGTTGTTTAAATATTTTTTCCAAATGTAATTATGTGGTTAGACAGAAAAATATTTAGACAGATATTATCTAGACTTGGAACTAAATGATGACTCGTAGTTTCAGACAACTGGTCATAAAGAGGCTAACGTGTTCTAGTTTTCTGTTAAAAAACGATATGGCACTTAATTTTGTGTTGATGTAAACACAGGATTTGTATTTCTTCGAGCACAATTGAGTACACTCAACTGACAAATAAGATTAAAGTCACATTGAGAACACTATGTAACGCCTTATTGCACTAGTTGACATTTGCCAAGATAACCAGTTAATTAACCTTATGAAAACTATTTGTTTCCAGTGCAAATGTCAGTATGAATTAGTTAACGTCTCAATTTCTACTTGGGGAAACGAACTCAACAAAGGTGTTTTATGTTTTGTCTGCCCACTGAAAGGAGCGTAGGCACATGACTGCTAACAAGCAAACACAAATAAGGATAAAACATCTAACATATTTAAAGCAATATTTACTTTTTGGAAGCTCTCTATATAAAAATAATTACTCATGGCTCATACTCAGACTCTACTTCACTGGGCTATTGAATGACAACTTTTGTGAGCTTTACTCTCCAAACTGTGATTTTTTATCTTGTAAATTATGCTAATTTGAATAATTTGATTTTCCATCTTGTTTTCAACGAAAATTCAATTGTCAAGGGTATATAAAATAAATGTTACTGTCTAGCCTGAATATGTCAATTTCAACACGATTCGAGAAAAAACTTCGTTTACAATTATACATTTCTTGATTTGTTTCTTTAAAAAATGGTTCCTAAATGTTGAGTTAGAAGGTTTTTATAGGGACATTTGTTAATGTAAAGAAAAACAATATTGTTATAGATAGTTTCTTTGGAAGACATGTTTGAAGAATGAATATTGTGAAATAGTCTATGCAATATTTTGTTTAATTCTAAACTTTGAAATTTGACTAATGCTAGAAAAGAAATAAAGAAAATAAAGTAAACCAGATTAATATAAAAAGTGTAATGATATCTGTGCCTGGCATTATAAAAACCTATATTAAGTTTGAATGGGGTTTCACATTATAATCTCTAACATTCAGGATTGTCAGAACAAACTTGAGTTATAAGACAGGCACAGCAATGAAATGACATTTCTAGTATATCAATGTTCTTCTAAAGTCAACAAGGGATGTTAGATGTTAGAACATAAAACAATCATTGTTCAATGAACTGTAAGGAAAATGGTTTTATTGATGGCATTCCTAGTGATATTTATTGTCCAGACTGCTGAGAGGTTTAGAAAGAAAGAGACATAAATATTGTATGATATATTCAGTAATTTGTCCTATGATATGTATGTAGACAGTATGACATGGCGTAAATAATGTAGTTTTTTCTTCCACATGTCGAGGTTAAGCGAATGTATGGTGATCTTTGTCTTGTGTTAGCCTCTAAGGCCATAGAAATACTGTTGATATAATATACATTGTTTATTGTTATTTCTTGTTTGAAGCGAGAATTGTTTTCATCATTTATGCACAAGTTTGAAAAATAAATTTACATATAGCGGAAATGTAAGCGATATTTAATTTACAATACTTGTAAATTTACATGCCTGACTGATATATAAGGCACTCTCAATATCGTTTCCTCTTATTTGCATTTTGCCAACCCCAACATTTACTAAATTGAGTCTCCTAACTATTCACCAGTCACTTTACTATGTTAACTGCCTGTTTCAACAACATACACTAAACTTTTCTCCTTTTGCTTATAATATAAAGAGACCTCTCTACAATACCAATCTTACTGTAATAGCATTGTTAGCCTTCATGTCCGCAAATGCTTGATAAATAGACTCTGTGGTGGTATCACTGCGCATATATAATTGAAATTTTAGGTTTTGTACCAACATTTGGTCCATCTTGGATAAATCTGTATGGTTCAACAAGATATTACAGACTTTTAGATGAACATACTCATTTAAATGATGGTCTTGGAGAGGGTGTATCATACAGAGGTCGTGTACTTATATCTATAAAAACTGATATACTAGATAGTTTGGAAGGAGGACCAGCGACCGTAGATGTTGAACCAACTATGCCATTACCCGACGTAAGTGGTTATACTATTTATAATTGGTTCTATTGACATTTAATTTAATTTTAGGATTAAAACAGCCACTACTTTTGCAAAACTGTTGGATTCTGTTATTTTGTATATCGTGTAGACAAGCACTCATAATTGGCAATTCATTGCATGACCTGCGTTATGAAAGTCTAGATCTAGTCTAGCCCAAAAGCTTTTTTTTGTCAAAATGGTTACTTAATTTGTTTGGTAAAGACATTTTAATCAGACTGTTTTAATATGTTTATGTAAGTCTTTATTATAGATTAGTAAAACTTTAATTGATGTAATCATTGGTTATTCTCTAGCTAACATAAAAAGTTGCAAGGCAAGCTTAGACTAGTATCTTACTACTTACAAACTTCAAAATTAAGTAGTTGTTTAACTCTTATTGTGATTATTACTAAACAAATGTCAAACATAACTGAGTGTTATTCATCTTCTCAAAGCTTTCCTCGTCGGAAATCTATTACATGTATGAATATAGTTTAATCACTCGACTATACTTGTACAAGCCTTACGATAGTTTTAGAGCTGTTGCAGGATGAGAATCATTATTTGAGTAATTATTGTGGCTTGGGAAATATTCCATTCAAATTGCATCAGAATATATTTGAAAACACGAAGGGTTTTTGTAAAATAAACAGCATTAATACAATATGTCACCATATTATATTACAGAATTCTACAGGCAGATACGAAGAATATTTCTTATTTGGTTGTATTCTGGAGGCTTCAATGATTGAACGAAGAATCGGTGATAAACCTGTACATTTTGAAATTAGTATTGGTTAGTTTGTTTGTACTATACATACCTCATATATTACCATTTAATGAAACTATATGTCGGTGTTTCTTTAAACTCCGGGTCATAATTAGCATCATGATTATGATTCCGACTTAAATAACGCATATGGGTCATAATAGCTTTATATTAACATCAGTAATGATAGTGGATAAGCTTCATTTTTAATTGCTTGATTACCGTTAAAATGCAGTTTTACTGGTTAATATCAAGTTAGAGCTAATACTTAAAGTATAAAAAGAAGTGCATAACGTTTGCAAAACAAATTAATTCGGCGTCATTTGAGAGCACGAAAAACAATGCATGCATTTTTTACCGCGACACGCTTGAAAACATATTTCTGTACACGGTAATTGAAATTTTACCTACATGAAATATAATAAATATTCTCTATTTCTATGTTTGTATCTGTGTTGGAAAATTCTTGACTGAACTTTTATTTCTAAGGAAATATTAGGATTCAAGACAATTGACTGTTAGTCTTATTAGTATCTTACTGAACATATTTCTTAGGATAATTGTGTAGACATCGCTAACTGAGATACTTACTACAGCACCTAGGATTAAATTAACTACTTCTTTATTCAATTTTGTAGTGCAGACATATTTTGTCCTGAAATTCAATTTCTATTTAAGTTAAATTACATGTTTTATATTTTGACAATAAGAGATTAATTCTACATGGTACATTGCACTCAACATACTTTGTTCCTACGTTTTCATGTTTTCTAGAAACATCAAGGTTTTAAAGATGAGAAAATACCGGACTGAAACTATATTTCTTGAATTATAATACCACCATTTATATCATACAATAAATTTGCTTCTGAACTAATAGTTCTAAATTACTCAACCTGTCTACAGAATTGATAACATATTGTTTTCAATGGAAGTAAATATATTTTCTTTTTTTGTGATAGATTGACTATTTAAATGTTTTATATCTTCTGTTTGTTAATTGAAGTAAGAAATTGTGTAATGTATTACAACAAAAGATATTAAAACACATGAGTTAGTTTTACTTATGACAGTCCTACATTTGACGATAAGTTTTGTTGAGCTTATGCATTAAAATTTTAAATTTTATCAATTATGAAACTTCGCGATTATTCTTGGCAATGCATTTGCTGTTAATCTATTTTCATATCAATTGCCTAACTATTACTCAATGTTTATTCCTGGTGTAATGAAAGATTTAAAACAACTGTGCTTGTCGCATTATGATTACTATTTATGGTGAATTATTGTGTAGAAACAGATAATTGAAGTACTTAATGCATTACTGCATTCCTTATTGTGAAATTAAATACTTTATTTTGAAATTCATACTTATCTTTCCTGAAATTTATTTAAGTTAAATTACAATACATTAAAGTTACATTCATCGAAATACTTACGTTCGTAATGATTATGTAAAAAAACTTTTGATTAAAAGAAAATTATGTAGACTCATAGACATTATGTATATTTCAGTCAAGGCATAATTTATGAAAATATTTGCAATCTTAGTATATTAATAATACTTAAGATTTGTACCTTTTACATCTATATTTTTATCTAGGCAGATGTGTACCTTTTACATCTATATTTTTATTTTGGCAAAGTCCTTTGATTAAAATATAATTAAGACTTTGTCTTTCCTCTCTACAGCTGTGATAATAGATAATAATAGACATTTGAACTTTGCCTTTTTTAAATACTTAAATGTTTTTACGTCTCCTGTTTTCTCAATTGAAGCAAGATTATTATTTAATGTGTTTTATATGTGTTTGTATAAAGTTAATCGATGGTATGCTCCATCATTTTAACAGGAACTATTTATTGTAAACTAAGAAGAAGTTTAACTTTTACAAGCTATGTTTTAATAAATACTTGAAGACTAATGTAAACAAAATGCTATTCCAATTATTTATAGTTGCTTCAGGAGACAAAATTCCTGTGTCCATTTAAAGTTGTCACACAAAACATTTAATCTGCTATTAAGCTTGTAGAAAAAAAAACTTGGATCTGTTGTTGAGCTGGTATTCTCGTACCCAGAGGTTATCAAGGTTATCAAGAATGTTGGGTACGCGCTTGGACAATCGATATTATTTAAACACTAATGAAAATATGTGTTATGAAAATTTCGCGAAACCATTGTGAAATAGCTAGTTAACAAACAAGCTCAGCTGATCGCATCAAATGCCTCTGCATGTATAAACTGTTATTGAAAATCTTTAAGTTTTAAGGGAATAAATCATAGGTTAATGTATTAATGTTAGTTTAATTAAAATATTGCAGAAGAGAGATGTTTTACTCTTACGCTTTTAAACTATAGCTTGATTGCAACTGCAGATGGAGTTTCTTTGGGGCTTTGACGGTTCTCTTTCAGATACCAACTTAGCTCATGATATGTACTCCTCCTTTGTTCAGTATTGTATTTGACATCTGCCTAATACATATCCTAATATACATTATCATTTCATTAAAATTACAACTAAGCACAGGTCTTTTATTTTAGTATATTTTTCAAATACATTATACTTCAATGCATTTCAGAAATAATCCCACAGCTTAAAATTTCTAATTTACCGTATATGACTTCAGTTAGTTTATGTGACATATATTTACCGCATTCTATAAACAGAGTTTTTAGTGATAAGAAGGATTCCCATTTGACTCAAGCTCAAAAGTCAGAGAATTTCAAAGATCAGTATCAATTGCTATCTAACAGCAATCATTTCTGTCATTGTTTACGAGTATAGACACTGCTAATTAATCCGTTAAATGAAAGGAATTAGTGTCATATTGCATGACAATCGTCTAGCAATCACTTATCATTTATGCATCTAATCATCGCCATTCTAACATCCAATCAATAAACAAACAATTATGATTTTATTCTGATTGGTGTTTACTTCTCCTGTGCACATTATTAGACCTTCAAATAGATAAAAGCAATAAAACAGCTGGACCGGTGTAAAGTATATGCAATTTGACCTTAGATTATGTGTCACCTAAATAACAGAACTTCTATCACATTATAAAGTATACTAGCTTTTTTTCATAAAAGTGACTTCTTCAATTTTTTATCTGAAGCCAAAGCCGCTATATGTAAGCAATAATTTGATTGGTTGATTGATAGGCTGTCGATTCTTAATCAAAGTTTAATCGTCAGATGGCGCTTATCATGAACACATTTTGTAAAGGCGTTTTGATTGGTCGACATCGGCCGAAACTATGACGTTTCATTTCTGAAATTAGGCTTGAGGCAGCAGAGCTTAGATCGAGTTTCTTGAAAACCCATGGGTACGATAATGTTGAGCAGGTGGACAAAAACAATTGATTATGCTACTAAAGTTGTTAAAACACTTGCGTCTGTTGCTGAGGGTACGCGTAAGTTATTTTGGCACAAAAGTAAGATATTTTGTGTTTGTTAATTAATGTTTGCTAAGATCGTATTTCAATGCAAAAAAATCCGTTAAATACAATATGGTAATCAACTATAAATTAATAATTATGTAATGTAATAAACCTCTATTATAGTATCACCTTACCCTTTACAGAGCATACAAAATAAAGTATTACGTCTATATATAAGTCCATTGGGAAATCCGATTTTTATCGATATAATTGTAACTATCGATTATAGTTTAATATAATATACTGAACTCATATTTCGTTTATGTGTTGTTTGGTGCAATTTTAATTCACTTATATGATAGCTTAGTTCTATTGAGTATCAAGTTATCAAAATCAAATTGATAGGAATCTCAATAATAAAAATTAAAGCATTGGATACTCAAATTGAACAAAAAATCGACGCACTGTAAATGCTAATGAAACATTACTTGTAATGTATCGACAGAAAATGTCGATGGAGATTATTATTTGAATTATGTATGATATTCTCTAAACACTGTTAAATGGGTTGATGAACTGTGCATGTTTTGCGAACGAAGCTACTAATTTGATAAAAATGTATTCATGGTCACATTTTTATTTATGGTTACACAAATTCCCTGGTTAAGTCAAGTTCTTTATCCATATTCATAAATTGATTTGAATTAACTCCTTTTTTTATTTGGGTTCAAAATTAATTTGTTACCATCAACATATGTGTACAAAAACAATATTTAATATCTACATGTAACTTAGGTTGTGTTTTTCCATTACTGTACTGTCATCAGACATTGGCAAAACTTAATAGCATAGGGTTTATTATTATGTTGTTTTATGTTTTTATGGACTATCTAATGATACTACATGTATCATACAGACGATAAGAATCCTAAGATTCTCTAGCATCATTTACCTATGATCTCTGCCTGAGTTCAAATGGCAAATTACAATCTGTCGATTTGATGTATATTGCTATATGCTGCCATCATGCTCATGAGGTTTCAATATTTTATGTTATATTTATTGTCTTTTGAACTCCACTTTCTTATGCGTACTATGTTTGCTTTGTCTACGTTTGTAAACTTCCAAATATGTAGCATTTGTAGAGACACATAATAGAACAAGTATACAATTACTATAACTTTTTTGTAACTTTAAACACACCTGCCATATTCATTGTACTATTCAGGGAATGCTGGTAATGTACTAGATGGTTATAATCCTCCAACACGAAGGGAATCCACATCTACAGACGAGAGTGATGAAGGCGATGGTGGAGAAGATGACCAAGAGTCAGTCAGGACACCAGATGCTCCTAAATGGCAGAGTACAACATCACCACTCAAACCAACGACAAGAGATAAAGTATATTATCACTTACCGTTTTATGAAGAGAAACCTTGTGTTTATGTACGAGAAATGTTTGAAGATCACAGAAGAAGAATGTATAATACGAACATACTGGAAAAAATTGCTGAAAAATTGGTAATAAATTATTAGTTACGCTTTTGCTGCATGACAAAATAACAAACTTGTTATATTTGTATTCAAATGGCTAACTCTTTCAACATGTAGTGAAAGCAGAATGTATCGTGTCCAGTCAAGTATCTAACTTACCAAATATCTAACTAACAATCTGATTATAACTCTTTCATGTTTTCGATGAAGTATTATTATGAAACATGACAAAATGTAAAAGTGTTATCGTTTTAAATAAACAAACACCTGTCAGAAGCATTCTTAGATGTTGTTAAACATTGTTACACAATCAAATGTCAAAACTTACAAAAATTGGGATTTTCTTATATTTATGAAGCTATATTTGTAAGCAAGTAAATCATTTAACACCCTTACTGTTATTCTCTTCTGTTTACTTCTCATTTACTCTCAAATATATGATCAGCACATTTGACGTTTTAGAACTGCTCTTATCTAACTGAAAATAAATGTGTGTCTGAGAAATGTCAACATAAATATCTGCATAATAGTATAATGAGTACTTAAAATATATATCAATGCACAAAAAGAGATTGTCTATCCGCTTTGATTTTGCTGATGTGGAAATATTTTAAATTGATTGAACGCAAATTGTCATGCAGAAATGCAAGGATATTATTAATATAAACATTATGTAAGCAGGAATTGTTTTAACAGAATTGGAGATGTAATATCTTTTTTGTGTTGTCAGGAAATATTCAGTAGATTTACATCAATTTGTCAGTAGATTGGTGGAAATTGTCTTCCGATCAGATGAAATAACTTCTGTCGTTTAGGATGCTATTATGTACAGCGCAATCTCTGACTGATTCCGATTGTTTGTGATAACACTTTCTGAAAATTCTATTTATTTAGGTTCCTTTGGTTTTCTGATACCGTTTAGTTTGTCTGACACTCATCCTGTGAAAATAACTTATTAATACTGACAAAAAATAAGATAAACAATTTATGTGATAAATAGAGCAATTTGAAAACGTTTTTATGACTTAAAAATTCTTGATTTTTATGATTCTAATACTATAGTCATTATTTTGGATTAAAGGAACAAAACTTCTTTCATAAACTCCAAAAACTTGATTTTGGCAAAGATGGGTTTTGCTTCAGTTATAGCAACAAATTGTTTAAAAGTGTAAAAAAAACGTTTGCACTGTATGTCAATACCTTTTATTTTTATTTTTACTGACGCTCCTAACATGATTTCTTAGACTATTTTCTTTGCTAGTTTTTGTTTAACCTTATACTAGGAGTTTGATACTTTTCCCTGTATTGATGTGAGCAAGCATGTTGATTACATTTTCATGCAAAGGTATAATTTGCCAGAGACATATTTTATCATTAAATTCAAATTCTGTATAACAGGAAGACGGAATATCTGAAGTCAATGAAATGATATCACAGGAGACACCATTCCCAGAGAAACGTTTACGTGGTGTATTTGAAGAATTTGGTGCAGCGTGTTCTAAGTTTGTCTCCCTTGTTAAAGGCACTGGCGGTGGAGCGTCCGCTGGTAAAACAAGACTAGATAAAGAGCGACATAAATTACTTGTCAGGGAATTGGTAATTAATCTTATATGGTAGTGTAGCTGTCCAATGTATCATATAATGACGTTTTAATGCAGGCAATCGTGGTATTGTTTGCTGTTTTACATGAACTCGAGTTAGTTTTAATTGGGCTTTTTTAAATGCCTTATTTTAATTTCCATATGTTATTTTGTTTCACCTGGATTAACTGTAGTAAATACCACCCGTCAACTAACATTTAATACCTTTTGTTTGGCTCATCGTTTCTTACCATGAGCTTTATGTAAAACTTTCTTTGAAAAAATGAATTCGTATGATTTATTGAAAGTAACTTTTATCAAATACCAAGGACAATCAAGGCGAAGTATTTTAAAAGATAACTAATCAAAATGTACGGATCCAAACTTTTTTCAGAACATCTTAATGCTTTCTTTATATATTTTCAGCATGTATTGTGTCTTCTTCTAGTAAAGAAAGGTCTTTTATTAAAACATTTGACTGATTTGTATTAAAATAGTATCGATTTCTTCTAATTTTCAGGATCAGATGTCTACATTGTCACGTACAATGAAAGCTACAACTGCTAAAAGTAATTTGAAAGACAAAATACGTTCAGCTATGCAGTATTTACAGAAAATAAGAGGACTTCTTCAAGAGGTAAAAGAGCGATAACTGTAATATTATGATCATTTTGTTTGTATGAAGTTTACTCCCTTTGAAATATATGATAAGAAATTATTATAAATTGAAATTTTACAATAAGTAACAAAAATAATGCAGTATTTTGAGTGAATCAGTTAGTTTTAACATGGACAACATTAACTTGAACACCAATAATTGTAACTGAACAAAAAACTTGAAAAACTTAGGAATTTTTTTTCTGTAAAACTCATGCTACGGAGACAACAAAAGCAGTGTTAATTTAATTCTAGATCTTGTAAAAAGTATAACTTCATGTTTTTATTTGTAGCCTCAACATGCACTGCCGGATATATTTATATGGTTAGTAAGTGGTAACAAACGTATAGCTTATCAACGATTACAAGCCAGAGATGTTGTATATTCTATAGTAGATGAAGAATGTGGTAAAGATTGTGGAAAAGTGAAAACATTATTGCTCAAAGTATGTATAAGTATGTTGGTCAGTTTGTTTGCCACGTCTAGTATAACTTACTTTAAAAGTGACTTCCACACTTGGGTGTATTTTCTATGATAAATGTTCAACCGAACTACAAATTGCTGTTAAAATTCACTGGCACCAGAGTCCTCATATTCTTTAAATACGCGCACATAAAACATTTTGATAACAAACGCAATCGCACCCGCTCCCGTATACATTACCGTGTACGAGTTATAACTATACTTTATTATAATATTCACATGGTATTGAACCATTTTGACAGTAGGTACAGTCTGACAGATTTATTTTACCTTTACCAATATATTTGGATGCAAATATCGGTCTCATTTTGTAGATTAAGCAATTCTTAACAAAACTGACTATTCAAAAACTTTATATCTTTAATGGTTATAATGAAATTAATTGTAATTTCAATATTATCATTTTGCAGCGATTGAGATACACTGTTCACTTCCGGTTTAATCATGACGCGTTAACCGGCGTAAACTGATTGGTTGATAAACTCCTCGAGACTTTTCCTGTACCTTGTCAACGGAGCGCGCCAAATTTTAACCCAATCAGAACGCACCGCCTAGGTAAACATTTACGTCATTGATCTTTATTACAGATCATTGAATTACGTGTCCCACGTTCTATAGATAGAATATGTACGTAATTACATCAGTCCAGGGAACCAGTAAGTTTAACCGGAAGTCAGTAGTGACGTTGAATCGCTGCAAACTAGTGATACTGAAATTAATATAAATTTTATGAAAACCGTTTCAGAAACAAACTTGTAACTTTGCATGATGTTAGAGGAATGTTTAATCTTTGAATCGAGACCGACATTTTCTTTCAGGTATAAATCGAATTGAAGAAAAACGGTTAGGGCCGTACGCACTGTAGAAAACGTTCAATACCATGTATATTATATATAAGGTAGTGCACATGTGTGTATGCACAGGGAACTATGGACTCTGGTGCCAGTGTTAAAATTGTACATGTAGTTGTTTTCTGCGAAATAAGAACGTTGCTCTTAATTATACTTCGATATTTTGTAAGGGCTATATAATATATTAAATTGTTTTCGAATTTTAAGTCATAATTGTACTATTCTTGAATATATTTTATAACAAATAGGCACATACATTTGCAAAAAGCTAAGTTTCTTCTCAAGACACTGAACCATTGCTATCATAATAAAGGTCATGTATTAGAGAGCATGTTCTAGTTGACTAAAGACACTTGTTTCATTTCAGTTACCTGGGAAAAAGGCAAGCAGCCAAGCTGGTTGGGCAATACAGGCTAAACTTCAGGTGTATTTGTGGCTAGGTTTAAGTAAACATAAGAAAGATTACTTGTCTGGTTTGCCAAAGGGTTATGAAGAGTCAAAATTATTGAAATTATCAGTAAAACCTCAATGTGTTCCACCAGCAGTTATTATCTATACAGGTTTGTGACTCACATGTCTTGCCTCTTTATATGAGAATTTTGCATATGGATGACAGGGCTTTGTACGAGAGCATCAACTATGGTCAGGTGGTTTGTCTCTTCATGTACACAATGTTTTAGAAAAGTTATGCCATCTTAACCTTAACAGAATTGTTATGTTCATATGAGTTCAATCTAACAGTTGTATTAAGTTTGAAATTCAGTATTTGTAGTAATTTCCATGATAATTGATAATGCAATTTTGATCTGCCTATTAGTTATCACCCATGTATACACATTGGGAACTACAATAGTGTGATCGTAGTGAGATTGATAAAACAATATTCCTTCTTGAATAACTCGTGTTTAAGATCTGCTCATTCCGTTTATAAGCATCATTGTTTAGTACCTTCTGGAAAAAAATAGGGAATATGAGGTAAGGCTGAGATAGACAATTTAATTCCAGGATGTAATAAGTTAGCTTTATTGTATGTGCTGATTTGCCTAAATGCTTATAATGTTTGAGGATTATGTAATCATATTGATGCATTTTTATGTTTCATAGTTTGTATTCAATTAAATTTTAAAACATAATCACCGTATAATTTAACGTATTTTTACAGAGAAGCAGTCATTCCAATTACGTGGTCACATGTATCAAGCTAGAAGTTTGATTGGATCAGATGCTTCAGGACTGTCTGATCCATTTGCCAGAATTGCTTTTGGCGACCAGTCTGTGTGTACTCAAGTTATTGAGGAAACATTGAGTCCCACATGGGATGAAATGTTGATTATACATGAAGTTGTAATGTATGGTCTGATGCAAGAGATTGCTGATAGTCCTCCAACCATTGTTGTAGAAATATTTGATCAAGATAAGGTGGTGCGTATTTTTAGAGATTTTTTCTATAACATAAAATGTATATTTTGGAATGACTTTTTATTTTAATAAATCACTTTTTATTCCATCTAAAATTTATTTTATAGTGTGGATTCTTTTGTATTGGCAGAAATATTTCTTAATGCTAAATTGAAAGGCTCTTATTATTTTCATGAATGTCTATTTTAACTTAGTTTTAAATAAATTGTTTTTAGCATCACATGAAATACTGCCAATATTGAAGAAACTAGATTTTAGAATGATGTTCAGAATGAAATAAGGAAGTGATGTAATAATACTGAAACTTTAGGGTATATCAATTAATGTCTGGCAAATTTTATCTAATACTTACCTAATTAATATCTGCTTATCTAATATTTTACTTTATCTTTGTTTGTTTGTTTGTTTTAAGAATATTGATTAAGAAATTAACTTAAGCAAGTAGAACTAGCAGTGTAACCTGAAAATATCGAAGAACTTAAACACTTCACTAAATTTGAAATTCACTTTTATTTTAACATTTTACCATTTTGTTAGAATCTACATCTTTTTAGCTTTCATATGGTACACATTTTTCAAATTATAGTATATAATAATTATAGCAAATATTTTCAACTATTTTACTAGCGCATGTTATTTTGTGATTATCTTACTGAAAAATCACCATAACTTTGTCTTTATTTGTATCGTAGAAATAGAAGAAGAGTTATAACGGCTATTTATGCTTGTTAGAAAATGTCAAGCTCTATTAACTCGTCAGGTTGTTTTTCTTTTCCTTTTGCATTAAATTACCATAAGTTTGGTATTTAATAGTTCAAATCAGAAAAATATAACATTCCTAAAACTCAGTGGAATTAGCTCTTCTTCCATATTCTAATTCTGAACTCAGGCGACCGATCTTAAATCTTATACTTTAAAACTTAATTTGAGTGAAAAAAATATTATCCTGTTTTGCAAAGTAATTTTTCTTTTCTATTCTTAAGGTATTTACATCCTATGTGTATACATATGTTTATTGATGTAATCGTCAGTTACTATATGTATGGAAATCAAGTATGTTTATCCTTGATTAAATCCATTTCATTATTATTTTTAACAAATTCTGAAGACAAGCATAGGAGGTTCTAGTCCTATGGTAATTTTATTTTGTTTGTATGGTAGACTTTATTTCTTGATTTTTTTTCAAGTTTTATTTGCTCGTTTTGTAAATAGAAATACTTGATAGTAAGTATATGAAGGCATAGCTGAATTTGGGTACCTTGATTTTTCTCAACGTGAAGGTCTGAAACTAGAGTTTGTATATTTGACCCTTGAAATCCATTCTAAAAACTTCCAGCTACATTCTCTTATAAGATACAATTGGTCTTAAAACTGGCATAACTTCTGACCCAGGATAAATAAAGCAAGGGTTTGCGTGAAAGACTTTTCTAGCATGTATTAACTCAGAAATAACATCAGAAACAACGTTTGTGTCTGGACAATCCACTGTATTGTTCAGTTTGTATCATTATTTTGACCTACATATCAACAATTACAAGTAGTTCCTAAGTATAAACAGTGTATACTATGTAAAAATAAATCATGTATTTACTTAATGTTGTTACGAATAGATCATAGTAGATCTAATCAATGTAAAAAAGGTTGCAGAAAAATAGCATGATACACAGTAGTTTATAAACACTTATTCATGAGTTTTTTTGGATTTCAATTTCGACGTGTTCACTTAATGAGTTGGTGGTGTCATTAGTGTTTTGGTAAACCTATTTTGGGGTAATCTTCTCTTGTGCCAATAAAGTATATTGTTTCTGGAACATCTCTTATCCTTTAATTCTGTGACATTAATATTTAACACTTGAATGTTGGTTCTCAGAATACGTGGTAAATTATTAACAGAACATTTTGCTTTAAATATTGGCAACACTTTCGTTGAATTGTTTTATTCGATCTTTTCTTTATTCTGGACGACTCTCGCTCTTTCCTTGTAGGTACCTTGATGCCTTAAATATGTGGGACAAAACTTCATATTCTCAAACACCAGTAATTTGATTTTGTTGATCATAGAAAAAATTTGTGCTCACTGAATTCAAGATTTCTTCCTTTAGTTACACTTTACACTTTTATTTCTGGTAGAATGATGTAGATATCACTTTGTGTGTTATACAGCCGATTTTTTTATTTTGGTACTGGGACATTTTCAGCTAATTTCCTTATAGTAAAATAAGTTTGTATACGGCTGAGAAATTTCTTAGTTTGCTATTTTTATACATTTGTAATGTTAGTATATACTATATACGCATATTTATTAAGAGCAAATTAGTAAATCTGTATAATGAATATACATTATGTTACCTTTAAGTTATGAATTATATTGTTAAATTGCTACGTAAAAATGTGTATAGATGACTTCATTTATTATCGCTCTATGTTTTATTATTTAAATAGTTAAAGCCTGATCAAGTTGTGTTTCTATGTCATATCTTCTTGTTGACTTATAATAAATTTGCAGAAGGTTTCACCATCACTTTCATGATTGTTTTACTTATCTCTAAATAGCTAAGCATATAATTGTCATGACAATGTTCAGGCTGATGTAAAAACATGTTATTTTTAGCAGATGTTATTATTTGGCTCTATTATTTGGTCTTTGTAAGATTTGACCTTGTGGTATTGTGTAGTTTTGACGGTCGAAATACTAACGGTTCCGCTGATATAAACGAACGCAAAATATTAGCGTAAATCTGACAATCGCGCATCCTATGACTGTAAAGAAGACAATAATGCGTTTCTTTCATAAATATCAATAGATAACGTCATGCGTTCACCCTTTCACGATTAGCAAACGACATTGCGCTTCTACGCTCATCGATAAAATAGGTTAATTCATTCTATGATAGTTGGTTAGTTTTTTCCCCACAAAATATGAACGAACAGTGTTATGTTTTAACTTTATAAAAATAAAACGATCAAAAGGCGGTGTGAATGACAAGTATCAGTAAATTTAAACAAACATTTTTTGTGCAATCGACGATAGCCTTTCCCTTCATTACCGGCAATTATTTGTTTAACATGTAGTCAACAATTATAAAACTAGGTCACGCTTGTTTTAAGAAATTATTCTGAATAACAATCAAATCAAATTAGACTCAATTATTCACTATAAAGCATACGCTATCAAACATCGACTAAGTGTGAAAACTTGCCGACTCGTATTCGTTATCGAACATAGGATTAGTATTGATTTCAATTGCTACAAACAATTAAAATATAGACTCTCGCGATTTGCATGACATTTTGTAACGTAATATTTGAGAACTCTGTGGTCGGCTATAAGTAAATTAACTCTTAATAAATAACTGATCGTATGATTACGGGCGTTGCACCGTAACGTTTAAGCGTGTTGCACGACTGAGTAAAATTTGCGATCTTATCAACTTTCGATTTCGCCGAAAAATCGGCCATAAGTTTTTATTTCAACTTTGCCGAAGGAATCGGCCTAAATTTTTGTTATTTCGCGGAAAAATCGTCCCATTCTCTAAATTTCGCCGGAAAAAATCGGCATTTTTTATTTGACGCTTACGAGAACATGAAATCGGAAGCCGGACAAAAGGTCCCGTGGACATAAAGTCCCATCTCATCTCTGTTTGTTCCAATATTTTATATGACTTAAACAAGTAACAAAGTTATGATTTGTACTCAATGACAACACTCTACTTGTTAACTTTTATATTATGCAAATTAAATCAATGAAATGTTGCAGTCAAACTTATCACAATAACTATTGAAACTGTTATTGTTTGTCACAACAATAAAAAACAAAGCTAGATGAAAATCAATTAAGATCCATTCAACAAGATAAGTAGTAATAACTAGGAATTGGCAATCAGTTATGCTTATTATGAATTAAATAAGTTTATCAGCTTTAAAAAATCATCTGAAGACATCTGGATAAGATAGAAGTTGTTATTACAACTATTAGAATTAATTGATAGATGGAGACGACCTTTCACTGGGACAAAATATAACAATAAAAATGTTTAATTTTAACAGTTTGCATTAAATGATAATATATTCTATTGATCACCTAATAGTGGGACTTAAATGAATGAGGACCTCATCATCACATTAGTCAAATTGAGATGGTACCAGTTGTTCAGTCTGTAAAATTGACATGGGACTTTTTGTCCACCCCTGTCTAACTTAGATGGAACTTTTTGTCCAGGGTATCAAAATTACATGGAACTTTTTGTCCACCCCTGTCAAAAATGACATGGGACTTTTTGTCTGTGGGACCTTTTGTCCTACCAGCCATGGAATCCTTAAACTTGGGGATCGTAATATTTTGTGTGGATGTGTGTGAAACCAATCTAAATCAAGCCAAGTTGGATAATGTATACAAAAATAAAAATTCTAACCATTATAATTATTATGTAAATCAATATGCTAAAATTGATACATAATTCACCATAACAGTTTAAGACTCAGACTCTGCAATTAATAAGGAAATTATGTTTTAAACCTTCAAGTGATTTAACTACACTTATGTGCTAACTAAGTCACTGACAGATGCTTTCATTTGCATTATACAATAATATTAAGTTAATGTTGATTGTTTCAAAATCATGCATCATTTGAAGAACATGTTTTAGTGAACAAAATCTTCGTACTCTGATTGTCGTTTGGTAGGGACTCATTATCTCAAAATATGAGAGTCCCATAGACTCATGTTTTCCAGCTTCAAAATGACGCACTGCCTGTCATCAAATGCCTAAGTTTTGTTAATAGTCAAGTCAGTTCAGTATGTGTTAATTATATGTCTGTACTTGTAGAAATAAAATGTGTGTACTGTTATAAAAGTTATGAACCATTTTATTTGTTCTACAATAAGATTTGAAAAATATTTTACCAGGTTTTCAACGAAAACCAGGTTATTGTAATGCCGAAGTCGACGGGCGGGCGGGCGGGCGGGCGTCAACTTTTGGTTTCCGCTCATTAACTTTAGTTTGCTTTGGCCTATTGACACCAAACTTGGTGTATAGGTAGCTTATATCAAAAGGCAGCTTGGGATTGCTACCCAGGTGTCTGTGATCAAGGTCAAGGTCACTGACACTAAAAATAGAAATTCAGTTTCTGCTTAAAAACTTTAGTTTGCTTTGACCTATTGACAACAAACTTGGTGTATTGGTAGCTGATATCAAGAGACAGCTTGGGATTGCTACCCAATAGTCTGTGATCAAGGTCAAGGTCACTGTTGCTAAATTAGAAATTCAGTTTCCATGTAATTGCTTCATTTTGCGTTTATTGATTTTGTTGCTTTCAAATGAATCATTTCTGTCACATCCAAACTTGGTCGTTGAAAAGCTGGTTTCGTCGCATTGCGGCGCTTCTTGTTACTTTCATTTTGTGCCAAATGAATGAGCCCTTATTGAATGAAGAATTGATTTTTGTTGATAAAACAGTAAATTCCAGGATCTTCCGGGGGGCGGTAGCGGCCCCGCTGATATTTCCTCTTTTTCACTATCTCCCCTGTCACACCCCTGATTATGTCTCCTTAAGTACTTAATGTACGATAAGACATATAGAGCTAGCGCTTAACCTCATGTTAAAGTCCAGAGTAACTTAGGAGAACTAGTTAAGCTTCCATGGCTTCCTGGGTAATGTTAATAAGTTCAGATATAAATTTCTGTCTGAGTGATGAATTACAAGGATTAGACAAATAAACCTAATTAATATAATGCATGAAATACTAGAAATAGAGTGTAACTTGTATTGATGTAGTTTCAAATATTTCTATTTTCATTAGTAAAAACATTTTTGATAAATATTTTGTCAATTGCTAAAATATAAATTGAGGCAAATTATAAAGTTATCCAGTTTATAAAGACTTTTTTGAGGTACAAACACATGTTTAGTGGTACGATAATATATGTTTGAATCCACTTTGTTGTAAATTTCATGGCTTCGACTCAGGCTTCTGATAATGACTCTCTGCGTGAGAAACTATGCATTTTATAACAGACGATTGGTATCTAGCACTAAAGAATTACAAATCTAAACATTTTTAGTGGTTGCCTTTAATGCACATTCCTAACAAGCTGCATTGCATCATTCGTCTTCATGTTTTTGTTTTGTAAATCAATTTTGTCAAACATTTATTAAATCTGTTTTGAAACGTTAATATTGAACGCTTAACGAACTTTTGTTGTTTTTTGCAGGGAAAATCAGAATTTATTGGAAGAGCTTTGTGTAAACCAGTGGTCAAACTTAGTAGCGAGAAATATGAAGGACCGAAGTTCCCTCCAAGTCTTGAATGGTGGGATGTCCACAGAGGACCAGACAGGGCCGGTGAGCTATTGGCAACATTTGAATTGTTGCAGGTATGCATCTCTCAAAACTTTTATATTGTTTCTGTCAGTTATATTGCCCTACCCTGTAGTTTCAGCAAAACACTTGTCTTTTCCTGAATCGAAAGGTCATTTTCTACGCTTAATAAATCATTCATATTTTCGATCTTTTTATAAGGATCTCATTGTTGATTTTTTTAAACATTCATGCTATAATTTATTTATTGTGAAAGAGACACTTAATGTATGAAATAAAGTATCTAGTAGTTAGGATGAGAGAGTTGAGAGGACATACAAACTTTTTTGTCAAGTGAAAATGGTTTTGTGATTAAGTCATAGACATGTGAAACAAAAAATGTTTCATTTGTTTATATGATTAAAATGCATTAATCTAGTATGAACTATGCTCAATATCAAAGGTCAAAACTGTTATTATCGGAAACAAAGCTTTTTATGTGTTGGAGGAAATAATTGTTAATAGTGATCGAAAATATGGTCAATTTCTCGGGTACAATGTTGTATGTCTGTGAACTGTATCATTTATTCCATATGCATGTTTGGATTATAAAATTAACTGTAAAGATTGTTCTGCAACATAAGACAATGGGCTTTTACAGTGTCTTTCAATGAAGACACATTTTTCCATAAGTGTATTAATCTTCATCAGTTATGTGTTCTAAAGGGCATACATGCGACTAAAAACCAACCTTTTATTTTCTATCCAATGTATTTAAACGCTTGTTTTGATATTGGACTTTATAATATAATCTGAATTCCCTGATACTGTCAAAATTGTATTTTGCCAATATTATTAATGATATATTATTATATTATTTTATTTTGAAAATAATTTTAAAGTCAATATAATATCACCTATAAATGGCTTTCCTTAACATTATATAGTTTTGAAATATGTTTAATGGATAACTAATATTTATGTAATTAATGGTTCGACTCCATAATAAAAATGATCGCGCGTTTACCTGTTTAGGAAAACTTTCATTGCTATTATAATTGTCTACTTTGACAATATTTCACAACCATCTGTTTCAGTTATCTTCATGTATTTGTATTTCCTGGTTGGGCATTTAAATCGCTTGCGGGGCTTTTAGTGCTCAAGTGGGTATTAAGTTTGTTGTTTCTATCACCCTGCTTTGTTCCAGGCAATGTCATTAGAATGAGTTTAATATGATTTTGTGTCACAATTCATTAAAGTGTAAGAATATTATGATAAAGATTTTTGGGTAGAGTTATGGATTTTATGTAACTTCTAAATTTTGTTTGGTGTGTATATTAAGTATAGATGATATTTTCTTGCGAATATTTAGTTCAGGTCTTATCTCTCTCAGTTTTGTCTTTTTGTATAATGAGTTCTTTTTGTGATGTATGAAGTAAGTGTAGATAATATTCATATTGTTTTAGTTTGATAAAACCTTACTTATTTAAGTTTTTAATTCACTTGTAGTTTCATTGTCTCCATTGAGTATTGTCAAAAGTGATGTTAGTAGAAGAGTTGTTATGAACTCAGATGTTTGGAATATGTTTGTTTTGCCAACATTGTTATTAATAAAACTCACCATAGAGGACTCATGTGCGGAGAATATGTTTATTGCTGGCTTGTGTATATGTTTTGTAGGGCTTAACATTAAGTAGTTAAAACGCAGTCATTTCATATTGATAGATTGTATTCCTGGATTTAATTGAATTCTGTATGAAGATTTCAAAACAATTATATGTGAGTGTTGCAGCAAGGTTAGGGAATAGACTCTACATCATGATCATTCCTGTACATTTTAAGAGTATATCAAATAGGATCCGTTAGTTCATGTCTTGACTCATTCATACACATTGATTTCATGTTTACCTGTGTTAAGTAACTTGTTTTGCTTTAAAATTAAAAAAAATATTATAATAGTTTGTATTTTATAGAATTTGTGAACCCCCTTTGCACAATAGAGTTATACTATATTTATCAGATAATTAAACCATCATGATTTCATTATGTTATATTGAAACGTTTTGTAGAATTAGACATTTTATTATATTATATTATAACTCCTTTTTATTATTACAAAACTCTGTTGTTGTTATTGTTTTCATGCATTGATTGTTTGATATTGTGCTTAAAATAGTTCCCCTTTGATGAAGACGAATTGATGCTAGCGAATCGTACGCCACTTTACGCAAAGAAATTTAAAAGGGTATTGTAGATTGTTTCACCCACTTTTATAGAAAAGCATTTTGATTACCTTTATTAGATTTAATTACTTTCTCTTCTTTTAGTTAATTTTCAGCAATTATTTTTGTACTTCATTTTCGATTATTTTCAAAAGTTTATTTTAGTTTAAATCGTAAAATCATACTTGCACATATGAAGCACCTGTATATATAATTTGTTGGCTGTTGTTTCCTTTATTATGAATGTTATACTATCATCAATTTTTTTCTTTACTCGTATCACTTAATAGTAGAGCAGCAAAGTGTCAAAAAGTGGCTCCGTTAAGAAGTTACAGGACCACAAAAAGTCACAAAACGAGTCATACCCCAAACTGTTCGGGACAGTCTGAAGTTTATCAGACTGGCGGCATAAATTAAAAATTTTGGGTGCGGGCCCGGAAATCCAAGATGGCGTCCAAAATGGCCACCATTTCAGCCGGTAGTAGGCTTATTAGAAAAACCTTGTGTAGCATTTATATTATTTTAGAAGAAGCCAAAGAAACATTAAAAAGCTTTTGTACATGAAAAGTACCAAAAAAATAATGTAAGTTGGATTTCACTCAAGGTCATTATCAAGGTCGAATTCAAGGTCAAAGGTCAAATTTCCCGAAAATTTCACCAATTGACCTCATTTCTTCTTTTATATTTACAAAACGAAATGCTATGGAATGTGATTTACAACATAAATAGATTGTACAATGTATGCCCTTTACAAATATATGCATTGTATGCAAAAATATTTGGTTGCCATGGAGATTTACAGGCAATTTTAAAATATCCAATATGGCCGCTATTTTACTCTGTATCAGGCTTATTCTTAAGTCATAACATGTATATGTATTATTGAAATAACTGCAAAAGAAACCTGGTACAGCTTTAGAAAATGAGAGTTGTTATTTTTTCATTATTGATAGGGTTTCATCCAAGGTCATTATCAAGGTCGAATTGAAGGTCAAGGTCAAAAAGGACCAAAAATTACAATTTTTCCGCAGAATTTTTAATATTCATTCAAAACTGCATGATATCATATGAAATATGATTTACAACATAATTTCTTTCTACAATGTATATCCTTTACGATTTATTCATTTGATATCAAAATACCTGGTTGCCATGGAGATACAGAAACAATTCTTAAATATCAAATATGGCCGCTATTTTACTCTGTATCGGCTTATTTTAAAGTCATAGCATTGAATGTATATTATTGAAATAACTGAGTAAGAAACCTTGTACAACTTTAACAAATGGGAGTTATTTATTTACCATTGTTGGTTGGGTTAAATTCTAGGTCATTATCAAGGTCGAATTCAAGGTCAAAAGGTCATGAGTACCGAAAATAGTACATTTCACTCCTAATTTTCAATATTTATTTAAAACTGTTTACTATGGAATGGGATTTACAACTTAAATTCTTTCGACACTTTATGCCCTTTACAAATTATTCATTTTATGTGAAATTCTAATTGCCATGGAGATGTACAAACGATGCTAAAATATCACACATGGCTGCTATTTCACTCTGTATAAGGCATATTCTTATTATTTGTTTTAGCATTGTTTGTATATCATTGAAATAACTGCAAAAAAACTTGGTACAGCTTTACTTTTAGTAAATGCAAGGTACTGAATAAACCTTGTTAGTTTGGATTCATTTATGGTCATAATGAAGGTCAAATTCAAGGTCATATCTATCTGTAAATACAAAATGTATCACTACTTAATGATTTTTATAGTGAACACTTGAAACAAACACCTTTGCTCGAAAGTTTAGTATCATCTATATTATTGGCGAACTCATGCATGCTTTTTTCACCTATATTCTTTTTGAAATCTACAAACATTGCTGGAATAAAAATCTATTGACATAAGATATTACTAGGTGTTTAATTTGTTTAATAATATCATATAAATAACTTCAAAATAGAACAAGCCTTAAAATCATTGAATGTCGTTTATTTGGAAGTTTTAAATTATATGTATAAATCTATGCAAAAATACAACATCATTTATTTTCTTGACTTTATTTACAATCCAATTATAATGGCTATCCAAATAAATTACAATATTATTTACACAACTATTAAACACACCAAAGTGCAAATCATTGCACAAAAATGTCCTTTATGTTTTGATATAGGTATCCTTACAATGTACCAAGGCTTTAGCAGTTGTGTGGTCAAAGCAATCAAAATTTGATGTCATTCTCTTATAAGGAGGAATACAATTTCCTATGCCAGTATTTGCAGGTATTGTATATCTGTATGGTAATGCAGGTCTGAAAAATTGCTTTCAAATATTTTTGCTAGCAACACTGCAAAGCAGATGCTTGCTGGGAAAGATTTGAATAGGGTTATTAGGGCATTCCTCACAATTGATGAAGTTTTAAACAGTCTTCTCTTTTTTAGCTCCATCAAATGCTGTGAGTCACAAAAAAATTTTTTCTCGGGATCATTTAAAGATACAAGGTGGAAACATGACAGAAGCTCATCCTTTTTTAGATTCCAACACTTTAAGCAGCTAGGTTGTGAAATTTCACCAACATTCAAGTTTAGGGATGATTTTATTGCTCAGGTTTCTCTACCTTTCAAGTTCTTATATTAAGCTGTGGTGAATGTGGTGAAAGAAATATGTTTTATGAATTTTGTGTCCACGCACAAACATACACAGTAAATTACTGAAAATACAAATGACAACATTGTCAATAAGTGATATAGCTTTCTTATAGCATTACTATTGATGAAAGACCAAATACTGGTACATATTTATATTGTATGATGAAAATATTTAGATAATAAATGAATGATTAAAATAGTCAATATTCAAGAACGATAACTCTAGGGCTAAAACATCCCTGTAGAAGCTTCAACAAAATGAAAGTTTTTACATTATAATAAACTCAACAAAAATATACTGGTATAATAAATAGCTTCACATGGAAGCTTTCGGTTAATTCACTTTCGACAAAAATAACATAAAACTGAAACAGCATGGGTGGCGGCCATGTTAGGTTTTAATCAATTCACAAAAATAAAGGTAATAAAACCTAGACTTGCATACAAAACATTACACAAACATATAAGGAGTTAAATGTTGACATTACAAAACGATTAACTATGAAGTTTAAATAATTTGCATATGGGAGCCTTTGGCTCCATGCAACTCTAATCATCATGTGCTTCTAATCACTCAAAAATTGGTAAAAGTTTGCTACAGAACAACCTCTCTTGATCAACAACCAGTGGCGTATCCATACATACTCCCTGTACGACCGGGCGTACAAATCGAAATTAAACCTCAAAAATAGAAAAGGCTTAGAATGAGAAAAATGCAATAAAAGTACTGCCTCATCCATGTAAGGGTTGTTTTTTCAGACCTTCGCTTCTTTAGGAAGTGCAACACAGACACACACAAAAAGTTTCAGTAAAACTTGTGTAGATCTACGTTAATTTTTAACCACAGTTTGCGAAGGTAAGTTTATGTCGCGAGATAATCTATTACGTTCTTTTGATACGTCAGTCATCTATGACGTATATCGCTGTCGACTGTTTTCCCGGAACGACATCATTAGGCTATGACGTATAGCATGCGTGTCGGTGGTTTCCCCGGAAGGAGGACTTTATACCCGATATCAGAGGGAGGCATATAACAAAAGAAAAATATATATTTTTATAGCTTTTCATTGGTAATTGAGAATTTTTTCTCGTAAATATGTACCTCATAAAACTGTCTGATAGTTGCCAGAAATGCTCTAAAACGCATCTCCAGCGATGTAGAATTCAAAAATTTTCCGGGGGGCATGCCCCCGAAACCCCCCTAGATAAATGGTGAGTACATTCAATTTTCGTCTAGCTACGCCCCTGACAACCACTGGGTGGGACCAAAGTATGTTGCTGTTCATAGGTTGTTTCTCTGCAGAGGTTAAATCCATTTAAAATTACTTCTACGAAAAAATATCAATATCAAAAGCTGTTGTTCTGTAGAGATTGTACTGTACGTACTCCGTAAGTTTTGTGATAATAAAATCGTATAGTTTACAGTCAAAACGATGAACATAATAGTACCATTTAAATTGCAAGTTCAACTGAGTTTAGTTAGATAATTGTCTTGAAGGGACAGAGAATAAACCCCTTAAGACAATTGGGTGTGTAGTAGGTATTATCTGTCAAGATGAATCCTTGGGTAAATGGTTTCTGTCATGACTTCTAACTGCCTAATATTATAACACCTATGCATTAAAAGGTTGAACTGATTCTAGAAAATCATGTCATGAACACCACACTTATAAAGGACCTTGACAAGGAGTGACAATGAAAGTGTTAAAAACTTGTAGCGAAGGTTTGAACAAATATTTTACGATCCTTTAAGCATCACAGATCCACAAGAAATAATTAACTTTGCTTATGGAGTTTCTGTGTCTTATGAAGTAGATTATAGTTAGTTAAATTGTTTCACAAAGGAGTCTTTCTGTCTTGATGTGTTAGTCTAAGAGAGACTTGTAATAGCACCTGGTAAAGAGATTACCAACAGAAGTACCTAGAGTCAGTATCAAAACAATGGCAAATAAGTTAAAAACTGTCAGATATAAGTGTAAAGATGTACAAGTGAACAGTTCAGTTAACAATTATGATGGTTCTTTTGTTTGCAGTCCATACTGTGTAATATGTGATGGTATGGCTATTGTACCGAGTCTCCAGCTCCTTATCAAAATAAATCATTGTACAGGGACACTGATAAAAAAAGTGCAACATGTTCCAAGATGCTGTTGTGTGACAGGTATTTGGAGCTAAGTGCAAAGTTTGAGACTCGAATAAAAAGCGGAGAAGTTCAATCAGAGAATAAGAGATTTGTTATCAAACCCAACATATATGCTGTGGATTTAAAACAGACACTTGGTTACATCAGTTTTAAAACTGAAATAGTAAACTGTTAAACAAATTAACTAGCTAAATTTGTGTTAAAATGCTCACTATGGGACAAACTGTTGTTGTCTGTGGTGGTCTTGGTGAGAAAACCATCTGCATATCATCTGATCATGTTTCATATGTACCTTAACTACAAATCAAGAGGAAGCTGACACAATGATATTACTCCATGCCAGTTAGGTTACATACGATTGTTTTCAAAATCTTCTGGTTGTTAGCCCACACGCAGGTGTTATAGTACTTCTATTACATCATTATTATGATATAAGGATATCATATATACCCTTCCACACAGGTAGAAAGTCTGTCCGAACTAATTTGACCATATAATATATATGTTTCAGGCATTGCACGTACATTATCTACTGAGCAGCTACATCTACAGCTAGGAGATATAACTGAATTTACCTGCAGTCAGATTTCTTCATGTACTCAGATTGTTGGTAAACGTTATAAAACTAATCTCAATGTCTAACGGGCCGAAGAGTTGATTAAAAATGAAAATGTAAAACCTCGTTGACTGCTTCAACAAATGATAGTTTTCTTGTTCTCTTACAAAGATGTCTATTTCAATTGCTCATTTTGAAAATGCATTGATTGCCAGATACACCTTACCAAATTTAACAACACTGGGTTACACTATAGATAATGACTTATCTTTAGCTATTCCAATATTGATGACCAAACCTGCAGTTCCTCCGGAGTTAATTAGTGATCTTGAATGTAATTGCAGTTGTTAAGTAAATTGTGTTTGTTTATCTTTAAACAACTATGTACAGCAGCATGTGACTGCATGGCAAGTGTTAAAATTGATATGAACTGTTGTAAAAACATGTTCACTTTTTTCTATTGCAAATGATTAAAAATGTACAATGCCATTGTCAACATATTTATAAACCAAACTTAATATTATGTTTTGAATATGTTGATTTTAACCTGAGTAACTAGCAGATATAAGAAACTAAAATGTTGACCATTTGCAATAACTATAAACACCCTAATTGAGTATGTTAATATGTATAAATGTTCTAATATTTGCAACTACGTACATAATAAAAACCTACATACATAATATGATACCAAATAATACTGTGTTTAGTTGTGATTTCTCCATCATTTTGATATCACAACTTACTTATAACTTTGAATAAAATACTGATTTTATTATTATCTAGATAAATTATTGAAAAATGGAGAGTGTATGTACTGTAATTTGTATAGTAATTTGAATCACATTCTATGTAAATCAGTTTTGAACTGATAAAAAGTTATAAAAGCAATTGGGGAAATGGGTCATTTTTTACATTTGACCTTGAGTTTGATCTTTTTAATGAACTTGAATGAATCCAAACTAACTAAGTTGATGATGTACTTTGCATTTACTTAAGCTGTATAAGTTTTCTTACTCAGTTATTTCAATAATATACATACAATGCTATGACTTTAAAATAAGATGATACAGAGTAAAATAGCGGCCATATTTGATATTTTAGAATTGTTTCTGTATCTCCATGGCAACCAGGTATTTTTATACAAAATGAATAAATCGTAAAGGATATACATTGTAGAAAAAATAATGTTGTAAATCATATTTCATATGACATCATGCAGTTTTGAATGAATATAAAAATTCGGCGGAAAATTTGGTGTTTTTTGTCCTCTTGACCTTGACCTTGAATACGACCTTGATAATTGACCTTGAATGAAACCCAACCAATAAATAATAATAACTCTCATTTTCTAAAGCTGTACTAGGTTTCTTTTGCAGTTATTTCAATAATATACATACAATGCTATGACTTTAAAATAAGCCGATACAGAGTAAAATAACGGCCATATTTGATATTTTAGAATTGTTCCTGTATCTCCATGGCAACCAAGTATTTTGATATAAAATGAAAAATTTGTAAAGGGTATACATTGTAGAAAATGTTGTAAATCATATTCCATATGATATCATGCAGTTTTGAATAAATATTGAAAATTTTTAGGAAAACTTGATATTTTTGGGCTTTTTGACCTTGACCTTCAATTCGACCTTGATAATGACCTTGGATAAAACCCAACCATCAAAAATTAAAAACTCGTATTTACTAAAGCTGTACCAGGTTTCTTTCGCAGTTATTTCAATAATAAACATACAATGATAATTATGACATAAGAGTAAGCCTGATACAGAGTAAAATAGCGGCCATATTGGATATTTTAAAATTGCCTGTAAATCTCCATGGCAACCAAATATTTTGCCTACAATGAATATATTTGTAAAGGCCATACATTGTACAATCTATTTATGTTGTAAATCACATTCTATAGCATGCTGTTTTGAAAATATAAAAGAAGTAATGAGGTCAATTGGTGAAATTTTCGGGAAATTTGACCTTTGACCTTGAATTTGACCTTGAAAATGACCTTGAGCGAAATCCATCTTACATTATTTTTTGGTACTTTTCATGTACAAAAGCTTTTCAATGTTTCTTTGGCATCTTTTAAAATAATATAAATTCTACACAAGGTTTTTCTTATAAGCCTACTACCAGCCGAAATGGCGGCCATTTTGGACGCCATCTTGGATTTCCTGGCCCGCACCAAAAATTTTTATTTTATGCCGGCAGTCTGATAAACTTCAGACTGTCCCGAACAGTTTGGTATATGACTCGTTTTGTGACTTTTTGTGGTCCTGTGAAATTCAAAATATGACACTTTGCTGCTCTACTATAATGACTTTTTATTATCAGTAATTCAATTGTATAACTTTCAAGAAATATTTACATATGCTTAACTTTGGAATGATAATCTTGTTTTTTTTTTGAATCTTTGATTCTTACTTTATCTTTTAAATTATAATACACAAAATAAGTTTAACATAAGACAAGACAAAATCAGAAAATACATAAAATTTAATATAACAATTGTTTGGTAAGTTGCTTTAAATTCCAAAATTCCAAAATACTCTGTGTACTGTAGACATCAAAATGCGCTTTTTAGTTTAGTGGTTTACTTTTTCTTTTCCATTCCGTAGTTAAATCTTCCCTCTCTAGTGATGTCAGGTTTAAAGTAGATTAAATCTTGATTCATGAGCCTTATGCCGTGATACCCAAAATATGTCGGGATATGTCTTGAATTCATAAGTTTCCACAAACATAATATCAATCAAGTTCTAAAATTATTAATAGGAATAATTTCAACTGCATAATATCGATGGAAGTTACTGTAAACTAATTTTTTAAGACGGGCAAGCATTTTTAAATAAGGAAATTATTACTTACACATGTATAAAGAAATCATAAATTCATATACTGACACAACATATTACATCATTATATGGCGTAGAGCTTACATTATAGATATTGTGACGTTCCCCTAGTTTATTAGAAATAGTTCATGTATACCATTTAGAAATAACCCTCTAGTTAAATTGAATATCATGAATGAATTGTATGTAAAAAATAAGAAAATGGTGTGTATCAATTTCGTACGTAAATATGTTTTGTAAGTTATCCCTATGCTTGCAGATTGTTATGAAATAAATAATTAGATGTTGTGTATTGAGATGCCCACAAAATGACACCACCTTTGATGTTAATGTATTTAGTTTGTTGATGTTACATGTTCTACTTTCATGAAATGTGTTTGTTTGTCATATACTTAATTTATCATTTTTTCTCCGTGTTATACCTTTGTCTTTATGTAAACTTATTGTCATGACAACATTTAATGATGACCTGGTCTCCTGTACATTTCCTCGATACTAGCTAATTTCCCATCACCGCCTTTTGTTCTTACGGAATAGTCTCTCTTTCACTTTTTAAAAACGTATCTTCTGCAGTTGACATATTACTGCATGTGATTAGGGAAAACACACCGTAACTCTGTCAAATATTAACTTACTATTAATCATCCGCTCTTGATATAACTTCTCAGATACATGTATTACTATTACGTGTATTTTGAAAAGTTAAATAGTGTTTCATTCTGATCAAAGAAAGGATGAAAAGCCTTAGGGTACAATTTTGTCTGCATCTCCTGACTACTGTAAAATTAGCATTTCTTGTAATGAATACTTTAGCCCTGCACTTCTGTGTATTTCACAAAAACTTGCTTAGTAAATGACCAAAAAACTTTCAAAACTGTGTAAACCATTATTTACGGTTAGTTACTCTTTGCTGCTCTTTGCTTCAGTATCACAACTGTCATCGTAATAATGTTGTCTTATTGCCTTCCAAATGTTTAAAATTGTCTTTCTGTAAACTGGTATGTGATGTCTTAATGTTTCTAAAATATATCTTCCATATTTATTATCTTACTGTTACATTTATTGTTCTTCTAAACAAAGCTTGATCCAACTGTAAGTATGTTGTTATTGTACATATAGACTGCATGTAATGACATGTAATATAATTATGCAATAACCATAGAGTGTATGAAAATTAATGTTGCTCTCTTATTAAAAGACCGTTTCACTAATCATTGCTGGCATATAATCATTTAGTTTATATATCTTTCATTGCTGGAGTTTGGGTCTAAATATTCGTGGTGCAATTGTTGGCATATTTCCTATTTACTTCGAATTGCTTTAGATTGGGTCTCTAATCATAAAATGACAGGTCATTGTACATAACAAGTGTGGCTACCATAAACAGTATGTAATCTGTCCATACAGGTAGAAATAAAATACAATGCAGGATAATGGCTAAATGAATTTGCTTCAATAATTTCTTTATAAGACCCTTATCCAGCAATGAAAGTTTACTCTCAAAATATGACTGCAAGGAAATGGTTTATGTATTACAATGTATATAAAATATATGATGGCACCTTCGTTTTCTTTGTAAATGTTGTTGCCAACAATGGTTGTTTGCTTACAATAACATAGTTGTCTAAAATGTATGTTTGCTTTACAAATAAGTAAATGAGTGTTTATTTGCCAGGAACGTGTTTTACCAAATGAATGGCAGATCGTGTTGTCTTTTGCCTACAGATCAAATGTCTTTGTTATTAAGCATTGTAACTTATTTTCATACAATTATGTTTTCTTGTAGGAGGGAAATATTTTATTTTATAAGTTTAGCTTTACTTCATTATGTGTTAGTGTTATATTTACATATATACCAGGGGTATACACTAATATTGAGGCTTTAAAAGATTTTAATGAAGTTAAATGTACATTAGAAATAACAACACGAACATGGGTAACGGTTAAAGACCTTGTACACTATCATATATTGTTTGTGGACGAATGCCTAAAATGATACACCTCTTTGGTATTTCGTTCTCTCAAATACCCTTTTGCTCTTGGGTCATTTTGAAATAGAAGTTTTAATTTCTTTTGATGCGAATTCAAATTTTTGTTTCACATTTTATTCAAAATTTTCCTTAAAGTCAAGAAATACTTAAATGCTTATTTATTATGAATACATTATTATCAGCTTGATTTAAAAGTAATTAAACTCAAAGTATATCTTATAAATTAGCTGCCTCTTTGTTTAAAGTTATAACAGTTTCTGATGCTGCTAAAATATCTTAAGTTTTAAAACTATAACTGTGCCTGCTTATGTTAATGCTTTTAATTTACTAATTTTATGTTAACTTTACACTAAATCACTTTTATGTATAAGATATTAAGTTTTACACAAAATTACGTGGTGTATGCTTATAACTACATGTCAATTGTATAACGCCTTATATTGAGGTCAGGTTGATGTTGGTGATGAGGACCTAAAACACATGGAATGTACAAATTTTGATCATATTCATTGGTTACTTTGTGCTTTACAATGAAATCAGAAATAGTATTTCTCCACCCAGTTTTGAAGTTGACTTTCGTTTTAAAGTTGTCTGTAACATTTGATACAACTTGCTTATGTTAAATGATGTGATAAAAAGCAGCTAAATCCTTAAAAATGAATATTTTCTTGATTAAAAAAACGATACTTTTGATCAATTTATGAAATGGCTTTGTAAATAAAATAAAAGTTAACAAGAAGCTAGAAATAATGACTTGAAAAATACTTATGTACTTAAATGGCTGTGGATATGGCAGTACTTAAATATTTACAAATTAGAAATATAGTACAAGTAATGTAGGTGCTACATGAAAATAGCTATCGCTGTAGAAAAGATTGGCATGAATTAGATTTAGAATACTATCTTATTAATAGTATAACTTTCTTACTATATAAACTTTATTCCAACTTTTTGTAGAACAAGAATGAAATAGAATTTCTGCTATCTTATTCAAAAACATAGACATTTTGACTTTAAAATGCATGTTAGTTTAAAGCTTAAAGTCAACCTTCTAATAATGCTAGTATTTTATTCTAAAAAATATTTTTCGTCAATTTTTAACTAAAATACCATGATTTAAATGTATCCATATTAAAATCAATGTTTGCATATACAAATGTATTTTAATGTTCATATTTATATTTTTTATATTTTTATAAACAGTTGGCACCATTTGGTGATATGGCTGGTCAAGATTTACCTCCTCTGAAATTACCTGAAGAGACTGATAAACATGATCGTGGTCCAATAATGCCTGTACCTAAAGGAATCAGACCAATATTGAGTAAACATAGAATTGAGGTAAGACTTGTCATATAGCAATTCCAATAAAAATATTTTTTGAGGGGGTTTAACGCCAAAAACATAAAACTTTAAAATAGCACTTTTGGTGTTTTATGCTATCTCAATATGGAATTCCTACCTGACATCTATATTCACTCCTGTTGCAGCATAAGCCTTGAATACGTTTAAATTTTAAATGATTTGGTAATTATTTATTTTAAATCCTTTTTTTTCTTAAACACACTTGTGAAAGATAATTAAATTGCAAGCTGTATACTTCAATCGCCTTGTCCATGATACTACATGTTCTATTATCATGGACTTAGAAATAGTATTGACTAAAAGGAGCAAAATATCGTAATTTACGTGATGTCATTCATGTATTTGCATGTCTAGGTTTGAACAATAAATTGTGTAAACCGTTAACTTATTTCAGGTATTATTCTGGGGTGTACGAGATTTGAAGAGAGTGCAATTAACGACCGTAGATAAACCTAGAATTGATATAGAATGTGCAGGACATGTACTACAATCTGCTGTTGTTTTAAATTGTAAGAAAAATCCAAACTTTAGTGTACCTGTCAAATATTTTGATGTGGTAAGTAGTTTTGTATTATCAGCCCTCACATTCTAAGCAGCTAAATGGCTTAATAATAGTAACTTAGTGTAATCCTGTGTCTATACCATGTACTCATCACCATCAACTTTGAATTAACGCAGTTCAAAATAAGCTGGATTTGCTTGAAAGTTTAAGATGTTAAGATCACAAAGTTGTCTAATTTTGGTAGTCTTTAACCATATTACTTCCAGTGATTTAAGACAGTTTAGCTAGGGTATGATATAAAACTGGTTTAGAGATGAACCTGAGAATGACATTGACATTGAACAACACATTAAAATATATTCTTTTTTCAAAACAATTGACATTTCATGTTCTGAAAGACTGCATAATTACTCATTTTATTCAGTTGAATCTTAATTTATCATAGGTGGATTTTTTGTCTTTGCAGATTTAATTTTCTCCAGTAACCTTATTAGTATGTCGGCCCAAGGCTAAAAAAGTGGTTCGCTGTACTCATCGGTATATCAGCAATATTTTGATGTTTTTTTATAGAAAAAAGTGTGCTCTTTACGAATCTGCCAGGTGATTTTTCATATTTTTGGGCAGGAAGATGCTATTGGCCAAAAACCGATGACGTCACTAATTTCTAAAAAATCGTCTTTAAACTTTAAAAACACATTGCGCGCTCATTTGTCATGTTTCGAACAAATAATTTTGGTTCTAAATTATGATATGCTTCGACTATAAGATTTTGTAAATGATTTTAAAATAATCAGGTGCTGGAAGCACTGATCATCAAAACAAGTGATTACGTCACATTTTTACCATTTTCCGAGGTATAAGTTTCAGACGTCATTTATTCTATGTTCTAAATTTTTTTTTTTAAAAATCGAATGCATGGAAGTTTTGACCATACCATGAAGATAAAAAATATAAATTAGAAAAATACTTGATGATAAAACATAAGCTAATACCAGCTCCCTAACCAACCCTTACTAGTCACAGTTTTGTCTATAGCTCTGCAGTAAAATGTTATATTTAAGGTAAGCCCTGTACTTGAGTCCCCACAAAGTTATTTTGCAAAAATAACATAACATAACCAAATGTTACTCAAAATATGCAAGCAAAAACAAAGGACTCTTTAATGTATAGAAACCCCGAATATTGTATTCAGTAAAATACCTAATTTGCATAAATTTGCATATTTAAATGATCTGATCAAGCTAAAATTAGTACCATATGGTAGATAGACCATGAAAACATGGCTATGGAGGCTTATTTTAAATTTCTATCCAAATTGGTTATTGTTTTATTAGGGAAAAACGGAATTTCGATAATGGCGGACTTAATTTGCATATTATGCAAATTGATCAAGTAATGTAGGGTGTCATTACTCGGATTCTCATTCAGCACCGTTCAACGACATATACACTGCAAAATAACTTTGTGGGGACTCAAGTACAGGGTTTACCCGATTATTTTCAAAACATTTACAAAATCTTATAGTCGAAGCTTATCATAATTTAAAACCAAATTTATTTGTTCGAAACATGACAAATAAGCGCGCAATGTGTTTTTAAAGTTTAAAGACGATTTTTAGAAATTAGTGACGTCATCGGTTTTTGGCCAATAGCATCTTCCTGCCCCAAAATATGAAAAATCACCTGGCAGATTCGTAAAGAGCACACTTTTTTCTATAAAAAACCATCATAATATTGCTGATATACCTATGGGTACAGCGAACCACTTTTTAGACGCTTTTCTCAACTGGGCCGACATACTATATACTGACTATTTTTACTTTTATGTTACCAGGAATTACCAGAGAATGAGTTATATTGTCCACCAATTACTATACGATGTGTAGATTGTAGAAACTTTGGACGTTATGTTTTGGTAGGGACACATGTTATTAATTCTATACATAAATTTATGTACATTCCTACAACGAAGAAAGCTAAACAAGCTTTACAGAAACTGTTTCCAGGTTTGTGAATTTAGCATTTTAATTTTCTGTAAAGCAATATAAAAAATTAACAGTACTCAACACATGATTGACCTGATGGCCTCTTTCTTGCAGCCAGATGCTCTGCAAAGTGGTCTTAACCATCCAATTGATATCAGAAGTTATTCAAACAAATATTTATGCATGTATATAAAGCACTTTTTCATTTCTAAAAGCAATTGACATTACGCTGAGGCTACTATAACAACGCCCTGAGACAAGTGGCTAATTTGTTTAACAAAGTAAACCTTTGTATCAAAAGACATGTGACTATGTTTGTCCAAGTATATGCAAATCCCTTCATTGGTAAACGGCTTATAAATATTTATAAATGGCAGGTCCTGTGTAATGTCAATTGAAAATAATGCATATGTCAATGTCATTATATTGTACAGAGCAGATACCATATGCCACATGCGCTTGCACCTTTTCTGTCTGCATTTAATAATATAAATTAATGCAGTTTTCAAAATTGCAGTTTTTTGAAGACCTATGGCAACTTGTCTTTCATTATGATCTTTTAATTGTGGACAATAACCTGTAAGTGTAATAAAAAATTTATTTCCGTATTTTCTTTTTATGCTTTGTTTAGCCATTCAAGCTTTTAAAATCTTCTTTCTTTTCTGTTGACATTTTCTTCTATACTTCAGGGAAGAAACCAGATGCTCCACATATTATACATACCGGGCCTAACTCTGTAAAGACTTCAGATGTTGCAGTTACTATTGATGAAAATTATCCATTGATAAAGAAGGAAACACAGATAACTATAGATAGGGTAAGATGCTGTTTTAGATAGTTGATAATGTTATTTTCATGTTTGTAGATTTATTAGATATTTATATCTATAGATATACCAGTTATACATTAAAAGAACAAAGACAATTTTAAACTTAGAAATAAAAGAAATCAATTCCTTAGTATTGAAATCTTTATTTATTGATACATTTCCAGAAAAAAGGGTTCTTATCTTTTTTAAATAAATTAAGTTTATGTTATTATTATTTTTCAGACCGCAGATCAAAAAGACAAAAAGACTGAAGAGAACAAGAGACGTCGTAGAAGACGATCAACTATTGATGATGAGGACATTGATGAAGAAGCTATGGATTGGTGGAGTAAATACTTTGTTTCCATGGAAACACTTATTATGGTAGGCTTCATATTGTTTAACACTATAACATTTGTGTCATTCAAGTTCTAATGAAACAAAAAGTAGGATATTCAAACATGTTTGCTATTAGACTATTAGAAATGTAATCACAATAAATATCTCCACAGTATGGCCTTAAACTTATATGTTCGTTTAAATCACCCATTCTGAATTAAAAAGTGACTTAAACATGTATAATTAATTGAGTCCAAGTTAAGTTCAGAGATCAGTTCCATGACCTATAAAACATGTGTCTGTTTGTCAACCCCTTGTAGTAGTATACATGCGTATTTCTAATACTGCTTTGACCCAGTTAGCAGAATGTAGTTGTGAAATGTGACATTTCCATTTCGCTTTATGAGTCTGTAACTTTACTAGTCTATCATCTAGATGGAGATCACAGTTATCTGCTGCATGAAAGTTAAAGAAACTTGATGAAATACCAAATACTTAACTAGTATGAGAAATCCTGTCCCTGTGTTTGTAATATTTGAACTGTTTAGCGTCTTTTTATCTTTCATAAACATTTGCCATTATCATTACCCTTACCGTTATGTTAACTGCTGTCAACCATGAGTTTAGTGAGATGCTTATTTCCAAAGCACACAAAATCATGAAACTTTTTTGTAAAGTGATTATACGTGTCCATCAAAAATATACCATTCCCAATAAGTTGGATAAAAGTTATGCATCTTGTCCATTCACATATGAGTTGTTAAGGAATCTTATTCTGTGATGTTCAAGAATGCCACTAAAATTGATTGTAGTGATTTGTCTTTGTAGTCTGTGTCATCATTCTATTTACATTTAAATGATATTGTGACAGATGCAATCACTAGTCTTTCTTTTGAACACAAGATCTGTTATTCTGTTAGGCTAAAATAGTTAGCAAACATCTTAGAAAGCTGCATGTTCATTTAGCAATGGAGTGTGTATTTCCAGTCTGAATATTGTCTAAGCATGATTGTCATGAGCCTCCGTGTGACCTAGATCAGTTCCCATCATAATCATGGTCATTAGACGCTTATGTGACTAATGCTACTGTCTATATTATTCACCTACATCATGCTTCGACAATGCTTCACAGATCAATGTCACTGTTATCAAGCACAGTGTCACAAACATTTTGTTTTTAGTATTTAGGAAAAAGCACTTTTTGTTGTAATAGAAAAACAATTATTTCAAATAATTTCATTGAGTTGCTTCATAAGTACATTCCCATTTTCATATTATTTGATATTTTCATAATTTTGTTAACTAATTAATACAAAAATGCTGATTTCTTTAAAATTAGTTTTACACAAGTTCTGTTTAGTGTGCTTTGAAATTCAATTACGTACGTGTAGGTCTTGATTTAGTTTTCTAGAATTTGAACACTGATTTTCAATTTGATATGATTTTACATATTTTTTTGAATAGATATATAAATGAATAGTTTATAACTTCAAATTGTGATATAAAGGCTTTTGATTTAGGATCCGCAGGAACTAGCTGATCAGGTAATCCTATCTCGCAACTTATAGGGTAGAAATAATTGTAATGCTACAATGTTACTTTTTTCTTACTATTTACCTTTACAGTCTGTGTAATGTTCCTTTGATAGAGGAGGATAGGGGGGTTTTGGTTCATATTTTAGTGATACCTTTTGCTGAATTTACTTTAGTTTTTCTTAAGTCTATAAAATGAAGATGAAATTGTCAGCACTTTATGTCAAATTTTAAAAAGAGGCCATTTTGTGGACGGAACTTTGAATGTATCAATTAAAAGTCAATGTAATTTACTGCTAAGAAGGTATCAATAAAGAAGTCATCTTTAGGTATCGAGTGAAAAATGACAAGTTCGATTGATAAGTCATTGATTGGTACTATTTAGTGGGAACTGTGGGAAGTATCAATTTAAAGGGCATCATATTGAGATTAGGAATAAGTATTAGCAGTAGATTCGAAACTGTAAAGTTTTGAATTAAACCCAAAGCTTTTGGGAGCTCTTTTCATAAACTAGCATTTGGAAACTTATCATAGTCTGACATTTATTAATGGTTATTATCAATAAAATTAGTTCAGCTAAGTTTGTCCGTCTGGGATAAATTCTATCTATGCATGAATATTTATAACCTCAAGTTTTTGCACTTTGCATTTTTCTTTTTTTCTTTTTTAAAAATTAATTGCATGACTGAATCATTGGCATTAGGGGGGTGCTTTTAATTTAATAACTGTTTTTCAACATAATTGTTCAGAAATAGTGCATTTGGAAGTAGGTTTAAGACTTATTTATAGATTTATTTTTATCAAAGACATGTATCAATATTTCTTACGGTTACTGAATTATATTTCTGTTTTACTTTTTTTTCAATATCTATTTTGTTTGGATTGAATGCAATAAATAGATCATTACATTATTCATTGTGATCATTCATTTTATTCATTTCACAATCATATGCACACATTGTCTCATTAACAAAGGCTTCCATAAAAAATATATGAGTATATTATTAATGACAACTATACTGGGTTTGCCGACTTGTTATTCGTATAATAGAAGCAATCAAGTGTTGGGTCACTGTTCGAGATGTAACAAATATACTGTAAATGAACTGACTTTTCTATAATTTGTAAATCTTTTTTATTGGTCACTAGCCAAGATCTTGTGGGTGGAAGACAATTGACTGAATTCCAATGTAAAAGTCACTTGTGTCTGTGTTTTACTTGTTTTCTACTTCTTCAAATAAGTATCTTTCTTGTAACTTATCGCTCTAAAGTCATTGAATATTGCAAAAATGTTACATTGTAGCCTCATAACAATGCTCGAGTCAGTATATTTGGACACAGGAGATTATGTCTTTATATATGTCAACATGATTTAGCTACCATATTTTGATTTAATGAACCCAGTGTATTTTACTTTATTATGATATTAGAGCATTTGTTTTCAAAGAAAAATTGAATTGCTCCTAATGTAGGTCTTTATTTTAATTGGTTGCTTTTGTTCCATATGTTGTTTTCGCTAATATTCAATAAGATGGGACATTTAATGTCCCACTTGTTACTGAGTAAAATACAAATAGACTGTGAATTGAATTAGCATGCATAAGTTGTATGCTGTATGTGGGCATTTGGGACGAAAAAGGATTTTTGAAATATACATAAGTATGTGTTCATGCTGATCTCATAAGTACCCCAAAATGTAACATACATTACTGTGGCCATCTCAATTTTCTGCTTTTGAGCGCAGACTACGAAAAATAGGCACATAAAGTAGTCTAAATACACTTGTTTTTTTACACATACAATGTTTCTGTAAGAATAAAAATTTTATCTTGCTCCTCAGAAATATATACTTACACACAGCTCTTAAACTTTGTCGCCAAGAGTGTGGAAACATACGTGACCATAAAAAAGACCCATTTTTTTCAAATTCGAAAAGATATTATTTTTGTAAAATATTTTAAAACATAAGATCAGATATGAATATATTTGAATTAAAAAATGATTGCCATTAAGTATTCAAAGGCATTTAACTAATCATCACATTTTATTAAAATTTTCGGGTAGACTTTTAAGAATGAAACAAACGTGACCATGGTTTTTCAACTAATGGTAAATAACTTAGTTAAATTCATGTTTACATGGTGTTTCCCCATGTTTAGAAGTGGACTGTGGCAAATCCACATCAAAATTTGTCGCGGACGATTACATTCGGTTGTGCGTGCGCAAATAAAGGAATATTTACCACTGATATTCATATAGTCCGCATAACGCGTTAACAAGCAGACGACAAGAAGCACGTGTATATCTTATCTAGGTTATGTAAGGTAAAGGTCCCTTGTATCGCTTCAAGTTGTGAGTTGTATACAGCCATATACTCTGCCAAAACCCCAAGTCTGACAGCGCTATCGGCGCTTTGATTACTAATGAGTCCCTCTAATGAATTCTTTATTTTATGATAACTACTTTTGCAATTCCTCAGGATCGTCTAGAGATACTGCTGTCTAAAGTATCAAATGTTACATACGTGATGTAACATACGTTACCGTTAAAATGATATATCGATCATACAATGCATCAAATGGTTAAACGATGACATTATCTCATTGCAAAATATATGACATCATCAACAGGCTGAAAAAACTTGAAATTGCATGGGTCTCAATGGCGTTGACAAAATTAACGAGTCTGAAGATATTTTAACCATTGCATGCAATGTAAGCATAAAATCCTACATAGCAATACTCAAATTGATGTTTTTGCAATTCATTTGCTACTTCAATACTTACTAGATGTAAACAAATCTGATTTATTCGTCCTTTGTTCGCTTCTTATTCAATAAGACATGGTTTTATGAATTGAAGCATACGTTACGTTTGGTAACGTATCTTTCATATGAAATGTAGTTGATTTTTGTTTGTGCATTTGTTTCCCAATGTTTCGCTTATTTTTGGAAACTTGAAACGTTCAAGTCCTAAATGTTTCTTTTATATCCTGTCTTTGAGTGTAAAGGAACACAGCACGTCTCTTAAATTTAACAGCAGCGAAAACATGTAGTTGGACTTTTTTTTAAGCTGCGTTACCACAGGTTGTTGCAATTCCTGACGACACAAACAACATATGTCGGATTTTTTTGTCGTAGATGAACTAGAATACGTCGCGGAAGATTTTGTTGCAGAACTATTTAAGGGAACACGGTACATTAGCATGGTGCTACAAATCGATAATGATAAGGAAGCAAACACATCGTTCATGCAACAACGCCGATCTCTTATCCAGTGACAAACCCATGAGGATGTAATTTGGGTGACAAATGATTTTTTTATAAAATACATGTGCCAGTACCTCATGGAAGGCCTTGGAGAATGTTTCGATTTTTACTGCAATTGATATTTAAGTGAATTACTTTGTGAACTTTGAACACGATTTAACTGTTTTGATTTTTGAGACTAACTCGTAACCTTTTGAATTCTTAATTTTAAACATGTTTACCCTTAATTTTGAAGGCAATCCTATTAACAGTATATAGATATGACATAGTACATAGAAAATAGTTAGTGCTACCATTAATTGTTTTAAACTGTTGTACTGGGTTTGACTGATAATATTGGGATATGATAGTTTAAACAGTGTTGTTGTAACATACGTTACTAACTAGTTATTTCTTTAGGCGTTCATAATTATGAGTTTTTCAGTGAGTAAAATATACGAACTATTAAAATTTATTCAGTAATGATGACTGTTCATTGCTATTATACTTTAGTTTCCTTTGATGTTTGTTCCTAGTTGGAAAGTCACTGTAAATGGTGTATCAATGTTTATTAATGTATTTCTGTAATTTTCCATAAGTTGATTTAAAATTAAAGTCATATTTGAGCGAGGGTGTTCTGAATTTTTGCATTTTAGTAGTATGTATTTCCAGTACCAACCCCTTGCCTTCTTAAAGTGCTTAAATTATAGACAAACATACAAATACAGACCAAAAAATATAAGCTTTATTAGTGTGGTTTTTTAAGAAACATACGTTACTATAGATAATAGTAAAATTGTATTAAAATATGTGTAAAATTTTATTTAGTATGAGATTGTTGAAACCCTTGCACTATATCAAGCCTCATACATACAGCAAATTATAAAATCAGCAAAAACAAAAATAAACAAAAATTTAATTTTTGCATTTTTCAAATCTTAATTGTCCCATCCTATTGAATAACAGCGTTTATGAATTCATGAATCATTGATTTTGTATGTTGTCAATATGTTGTCAAATCCTTCTATCGGTACATTTATTAGTATTTTCTCCAATTGTAACCCCCTGTCTTTTTTGGTAGAAAAGCACACCGAATGTGAACAGAATGAAACATTTTCCTCACATTATTTGTGTTCGATGTCAAGTTGATCTACCGTTGCTGATAAAAGCTGTTCACATGACATTGCTCATCAAAAATACTACAACTTTCGATTTGACTTGCAGCTCATTTCTGTCAAATGACACAGGGGGTAAACAACATTAAATTATTGAATATTTTTTATACCCCCGTTTCGAAGAAGAGGGGGTATACTGTTTTACCCTTGTCCGTGCGTGCGTGCGTCCGTCCGTTACCAAATTTCCGTCGCAGTTTTCACAGCAACTATAACATGCAGCAGCCTAATACTTTGCATATTGCTTCATCCCATAGTCCCATGTGGTGTAAAGCGATTTCATGCTCCTTGCTCATCCACTTCCTGTTTGTCGCATATTTTTAGATTTTGTTAAATGAAAGTTACATTATGATAGTCATATTTCTCACAGCAGGGGTATCACTAGTGAGTATTAGCTCACAGATTTACTTGTTTTTTTTTCTTTTCAAATGTGTTACCAATACGGCCGTAACAAGTTGATCATGTGTTCTAAGGATGTTTCTGGAAAACATAGGGCGAGCGAGTGAAGAAAAAAAAAATGAAAATCCTAATTCAGTTGCTTTATATAGTGGTTTTACCAAATTTTTATGAGCCAGCGAGGAAATATTTGTGTGTGTGTAAAAAATGCCAAAATTAAGGTGCTAGCGAATCCATCGAACACATTATCAACTTCTTGTGGTCTACTTCTTAATATAAGGTCTGATTAGTTTGTTCCATTCACTGTGTCATAATTATATACATTACAATTAATTCTAATTTCTCCCAGTTTATTTGCAATGAAGTTACCTTTCTACTCATGTTCATCTTTGATTCACCAATGGATCGCATTTTCTTGTAAATATATTATGTTGATTACTCCTGTAAAAATAGAAATCCAAAATTTGTAGCAAAGTATTTGATACTTCTGCATACTCAAAATTCGTCTGTCAGAGCCTTTTGATGTGGCTAGCTTTTGACTGTTGCTGTTCCTGATATGTTTAGACTCCCTGTTAATATGTGTTAGCTCAATGTATAGAGTTTAAAGCTATAATTAAGTAAATCAAACTTGCACTGGAAAATACGATTCGTATACACTTGTGTGCATGTTGTTTGTTGCTTGCTTTAATTTAATTGTTGTTTTTTTCTTTTACCATCATTTTCACCTTACATCTAATTGTCCCATTACTTTCATACCATGAGATTGTTTCTATATTGATTTGAATGTTGAAATTATACCATGCATTGTGTTTAACTTTTTGCATTATTTTTTGGTGTAAGTTTTTTTCTCTCATATATTATTTTATTACTTGATGTTCATCATTGAAAATTGATGAAGTGCAATTGGTTATTGATTTATTTGTATTATTTTGAAAATTTCAAATTTATATAGTGTGTTTCTAATATATTAATTAGAGTTAAGGTATTATTTAGAGTTTCTAGACTGAGTTAATTAGGTCTAGTACCTTTAGTATTCTAGAACGGTATTTGGTTCTGAAGGAGGTGTTTAAGTTAAGAAATTGAAATGATTTAAAATATCATTTTTATAGCTGTTAAATACAAACTGTGATAATTTCAAATATATTTTAAGAAATGGTATGTAACTTGTATTTATCATCATAAAATTTATATGTATACGTTGATCATAATTATTTGTTGCATAAGTACATTTTATATCTTCTGACATATTTAAGATTTATTAGGTGTTAACAACCCTGTCGAAAGGCAAATATGATTGTTTTTTTGAGTGTTCTTTGGAACTGTATAAAATGGTCTGCTGCAACTTACAGGAACATGAGAAAAAGAGAGGAGAAAACTATGGTGATCCTCTTGACCTTGATAATCAGATGACCTTGACTGCATCAAGTCCTGAACAGAAAACACAAAGTAGTACACCATATGGTTCAATAACAAACGGTGATCAAAAACCACCCTCACCTGACGGTAAGATTTTTAAGATGCCTCCAACAATTTCTCAGTCATATCTCATCATTCATTATGTTCTCTTTGTCAGTAAACTTGGTTTGCATTCTCTGCAGCACAGGGGCGGGGGGGAGCGGCAAAGTCCTAAATCAAACAAAAATTTGGACATTAATTGCCGGCCACCTGCGCTCTCCATAACCAACTTACTGCTCACAATTAGCTGGCTGCTCATATATGATCAGAAGAAACAAACTAAAGGACTTTAAGAGATTCTTCATTTGATTTAAAGCAACCAATGCATGGTCATTGCTGATGAATATAATATAATATAATATATTAAAAAAAGTTCAAGTGCTCATCTGTTATAAAAAGTATATAAAGAATCAAGTTGACCAGGAGTCATAGGAGCTGAGCATATCATTTAAAGTGCTTCTCAGTATCAAAAGAGGATTGTTGTTACGGATTATAAGAAGTCTCCTTTTTTATCTATGTTATTTTTATAAGTATTGCAACATGCAACTTCTTACAACACACACATCCTCAAATTTTTAATTTCATTTACTTAGATCCTGACTTTAATCCTAAAGAGGCCAAAAAAATGGAAGAAGAATTAAAGAAGATGGAAAAGAAATCAGAAAAGAAGACATTTAAAGGAACAGCAAAAGCAGTGGGTCTTGCAGCCAAATTGTCTCCCAAATCACAACGTAAAAAAGACTTACTTTTGAACTCTACTGCACAATTGAAGGTATTTTTTGAATTTTGGTTTTGATTATTTTAAAATATTGAGAGGCAAAGAGGAAACATTTATGATTCTGTCAATATCATTTTACATAATTTTATAACAAAAAAGTGACTTCTTATGCCATACTCGTTATACATGTAGGTTGTGGGCTAAAATTGTCCAAGTATTTGGAAAGTTCGAAACACTTTATTATTTGATTTTGGATTTATATACAGACAGCATGTTTAAAATAGGCAGACATTTAATGCCATTTGATTATTTCTCTTTGCCCTTCAAATAAATTGTGTTGTTTGTAATTGTGTTGTTAATTTGTCATTGATATAGTATAAGGGCATTCTCTGTGTTGTTTCCTCCAAATTTGAACTGATTTAATGTGAATATTTGTCAGATATCGCCTTTCCAGTGAAACTCTTTTTTTTTAAGTGTAAATTAGGGGAAGTCCTGCTTATGTGTTGTGTTTGACTTAATCATTTAGATTATGTTTTGTTTTGGTTATACACTGTACATTGATGTCAATTATTTACTAGTTAAAATATATTCTAATTCTAATGATTGTTCATTGGAATCAGAATGTTGCATCACTCTTGAAACTGTTTTAGTTGTGACATTTTGATTTTAAAATAACAATATTCTTTTTTATTATCCATTTTTGTAAATTTGTGTTACTTTTTATTTGACCTCTGTATAGTTGTTTTAAATGAGGTTTCTCCATGTTAAGTTGTGGACTGTGGCAAATCCTCATTAAAATTTGTTGGGGGTGATTACATTCAGCTGTGCAAGCACAATTACAGGGACAATTACTACTACAATTAATGTAGTCCGCATTACGCTCTAACAAGCAGATGATAAAAGGCATATGTACATGTATATCTAATCTGGCTTATGTAAGGTAGAGGTCCCTTGTACCACTTCTGCTTGTTGTATAAGCCATATATTTCACCAAAACCTCATGTCTGACAGCACTATAAGCACTTTGATTATACAGTGTATAAAGCATTCTTTTAAAAAGGTTATATAGCTATGCATTTTGTTTACCAAATGCTTGAGTTAAATTTAAAATTACATTGTGCTATATATTTATAAATTTTGTCACAGAAATGTCAGAATCTTACTGGACATGTTAACAAAGCATTCTCATCAATTGAAGATGAGTTGAATGAGCATGATAGACTTCGTAGAGAAAGTACAGCACAACTTCAGGTTCTAGGATAAGTTATTATATTCTGGTTATTGGTGCTTAGTAAACTAACTGCTCCCTGTACTAACACATGGTTAACTCAGAATACTGCAAGACTTAAGGTTCAGGGATATTTTTATGCTAGTTCTTCATGCTTGAATACAAATGCTTGCTGAAATGTAATCTAAGTATATACATGGTATTTGGTTTGTACTAACACGTGGTTAACTCAGAATAATGCAAGACTTAAGGTTCAGGGATATTTTTATGCTAGTTCTTAAATACAACTGCTTGCTGAAATGTAATCTAAGTATATACATGGTAATAGGTACAATTTATATTCTGGGATTGGTTTGTATACACTAACACTATGGGCAAATCAGTTTATGGTCAGATGTCAGGTTCTTCATACTAGTTTTTAAAGCTATAGACTTACATACAGTGTATCTGTTTATGGCAAGACTTCTTATTCGGGGATAAGTAAATGCATACTAGATCTTTAATCTTACTGCTCACTGTACTAGTAGAGTATATTAGTGCATACAATAAAACTTCGTATTTTGGTAAACATTAAAATTGAGACAATTCATTTCAGGGGTAGGCAGTATTGAAAATAAAATTTGTGTAATTCATTTTAACAAAATTAGCATGGTTGATAAACCACCACCACTGTTAATCATGCTTGTTATGGTAAAACGCTTTCCATTACACCAACAAGTAAGACACTTGTAATACATATCACAATTGTTTATTTTAAAGTCATCCTGAGCATCCCTCGTCGAGGGTTAGTTCACTGTATTGTTATTATAAACAGTGTTTTGTTTTTTGTACGCACTATAGTGTATGAAAAGACTTCTTGTTCGGGGATAAGTAAATGCATAGTAGCTCTTAAAGCTTTAAACTAAGTGCTCATTGTACTAACATCTGAGAATACCTAAGTGTATGGCAAGACTTCAGGTTCTGTGTTATTCTATCAAGTGACATTAATATAGATGGTGCTAAGGGATCATATAGATATGTAATGCTTTTGCTTTGTTATACCCCCGCTTCGAAGAAGAGGGGGGTATACTGTTTTACCCTTGTCCGTCCGTGCGTCCGTTACAAAATTTCCGTCGCAGTTTTCTCAGCAACTATATCATGCAGCAGCCTAATACTTTGCATATTGCTTCATCCCATAGTCCCATGTGGTGTAAAGCGATTTCATGCTCCTTGCTCATCTACTTCCTGTTTGTCGCATATTTTTAGATTTTGGGGGGGTATCACTAGTGAGCATTAGCTCACAGATTTACTTGTTTTCTTTATTTTAGTTTTCTTTTTTAACTTATTTTGTAGCTTTTATTTAATAGTTATTGTTTTCTTCATATAACTATGCTTATGCTCCTTAAGCTTGTAGAGTAGTTACACATACTCGTATGTTGCAATTGTTTATAATGCAAAATACATTTAAGTATTGGTACTATCATAATATATACTGTATATTCTTGTGAACTTTTTTAATGACTAAAAAACTTAAAAGGTAAAATTGGCTTTTTGTATACATATTGTACATGTTTAATGGACGAGGACATTTAGTTAAACTGTTACATAAATGTTAGAATTAAATAATAAAACTTGATCTTGGGCTTGTGGGGACATTAGTATCCATTTAAGAAAAAGATCTATAAAGAAAAATTGTATGTATGGAAGGTATCATCAATTACAATGACAAAGCATTATTTATTTTGTTGTCTTTATTTGAAAACTTCTTTGTTCTAAGATATGTGTTGTCATAAAATTATCTCTCATATGAGATTATGGATTGATTAATTTTTCGTTTATAATGCTCAATGTGTCATTCGTATTACTTTCATTCATTCTAATATAAATTTGTTTTGGCACTATAATAAACTTTGTTTTCATGTTGTTACATTCATCAATTCTGAAGAAAATAGTACACTATGCAGATACTTTCATTACCTTTTGAAGTAATAGAGTATGGATTTGTTTAACATTGCTTTTAATGGACCAAACAAGGGTTGAACATACTTGCAAGAACATTTAAATATTACCCATAGAGAAAACTTTGGAACCCCCTAAATGAAGCTACTTCCGAGTCATTCTTAAATGAGCATCTATATTTTAAAACAAAATGATGTCAAAGCTTGAACCTTTAATGTTGTTTTTTTGTAGATATTTCCAAATGAATTGGAGAACCAGCCAGAGTTTAATGGTTTTAAAGATTGGTTACATTGTTTTGATTTGTTTAGAGGAAAGAATACAGGAAATGAGATCTCAGATGAAGGAAGGATTGTGGGTAAATTTAAGGTAGGTTACCTCCCTTTGTTTGAGTGGAAAATTTGGAGTCTGAGCTGTATTTTGATTCTTTAGTCCTTTTTTCTGTGTTTTGCAGTGTGTTATTCATTAAATATGTTTGTCAATGATGACTTTTGTCTCACATGTATGTATGCATTTGTTTGCTTTGATGTTGATACTGCAAGTGCTTAGAACAATGGCAATTAAATACTGCTTGAACCTTCCAGAATGTTTTTTGTTATGGAACTCATGTAAAAATGGCTATTAACCCATTTCATTCTATGACCTTATCAGATAAAGTCCTCCCAATATCTGAAGATTTATCTTTAACTGATAAGCATTTTCTTATCATTTTTGAAATATGCCTTACAAATTACCAGTATTTATGTTCATCCAGAATTAGGGGCTTTGGATGATACATTATGTCTAATGTTATAATTGTAGGGATCATTAAAGATCTATAAGATTCCATTACCAGCTGATATTGAAGATAAAACTATATCTGGAGGAGATCCTCAGTTTGGTTTGTTTCAAGGGTTGCCAAGCAATGAACCTCTCAAAGTACTTGTTAGAGTTTACGTTGTTAAGGTAAGTAAAACGTTCATTGTTTTCTTATTAGTAGTACATTTGTATGAGTTTGTGTTTTCTTTGTTGGTTGTTGAATGAACAGAAGTTTTTTTAAACTTGTTTGTTCATTTCATCACAAACCTTCATAATTGATAAAGAGTTGTAATCTCTTAGAAACTTTTGATTAAGAGATAGAAGAAATATGTATACCAAATTGGTGCATGTTTATTATTTGATTCACTGAGTGAGTACATAAATACTTTTAAAGCGATAAAGTTGCAGAGCATTGAGTAAAATAACACTATCTCAGTTAATGAATTGAAATAAAAAAAACAATCATTCTTCAAAATATTGCTTCTTTCATGCTGTTATTTTGAAACAGAAATGTAGGCAAGGATTGGACTTAGAGCATGGTTTTAATGTACTCAAGTTCTATTCAGGAAAGCATATTATCAAAAATCTTACAAGAATATAACAGCCTACGAAATTAGTGGGTGTCCAGTTGCCCAGGACAATTATGTTTTAGTTTGGGCAACCAAAAATTTCTTTTCGGCAACCAATTATCTACTAACAAGATATAGTGCGTGCTACTAAAATGACCTGATTGGGCAACCACTTTCATATCCTAATTTCGTAGACTGATATATCAATACAATATAGAAAGATTTATGGCTGAAATTATCCATAAAGATCTTTAATAATACATGACCCAGGTATGAAAATTTACATAATACAGTGCATAATGATTGAAAGTAAACATATATATTACAGGGTAATGATTTACATCCTGCAGACATGAATGGCAAAGCTGATCCATATTTAGTTATACGTCTTGGTGGTACAACAATTAATGATAAAGAAAATTATATATCTAAACAATTAAATCCAGTATTTGGAAAGTAAGTATAGTATACTGTATAAACTACTAGTGAGCATTAAAGTGTGGTTTAATTTCTGACCATTGAAATCACCTTCAGGCAGGTGATCCCTGACAGTACCCATTTACACCTGGTTGGAGTGGATCATCTGTAGGTAAATTTCTTGCTAAGATAAATAAGCAATGCCCCTAAAGGGGCTCACATCTGAAGCATCGCCTCTCTTTACCTTAGTGTGTATCCTGCCACTGGACCTCTGCTCCCACCTCACTTACTATTGTCGGTACTCTCTATTATTATAATGTTTGTTTGTAAACTTTCTCTGATAGCAGGTTTTAGGTTTAAACCAGGCTACAAGGCTACAAAGCTGTTTATGTAAAGAAATAGACATTTATCATAAGGCATGACAGTACTGATGTATCCACGAGAAAAAATGCAAACTACCTAACTAATTTAAAGTTTTATGAATAAGGGAATATTTATACAGAAAAAGGGTAAAATACACACTTTTGGGGATTATAGGCCCAAATTTTGGCCCTAAAATGACATGAAAAAAAACACTGTATGTTAAAAAAACATCGACTATTCACTAACTACATAAGTATTCTGTATTTAAAATGGGACACAACTCTGTCAGTGCTATTAAATGCAACATTTCAATCAGTCTAGTTTGAGTTGTCTCCCTTAGACAATATTAATACATGTATTTATATATAAACTTGTTACAAGGTCCTAGAGATTTTTATATTTGCATGAAACTGTTTAATCTAGAATGGGTCTAGTTTCATCATGACAATACAATAAGTTAACATTTCATGTGAACCATTTTCTCATCTTTCCTTCCAAATTTAAATATGAGCTTTTTTCTACATCATTCAACATTTTATTATTCTAACTTTGCGTGCAAGCCTTCAATAGTAAATATTCTATTCATTGAAAAGGTCTTTAAATCTTTTATACATTTTGAATTTGAATTGTTTAATGATGGGAGATCCATCCTAGATTACCATCTTATTTTTCAGGGATTAGATTGTAATCATGTTTGGGGTCAGATAAGGGGTCAGTTTAAATTATGATAATGGAAATTGTAGGCTAAAGATTTTCTGTCTACATTTTCTATGTTTGTAAATTTTGAAACTATTTTGAAACTTTTTTGTGTCTGTTATTTTACAATGTTTGTAACTTGTCAAACTGGTAACAAAGTCATAGGAAGAGGGTTTTATTGTTGTAAAGTTTGTCCTATATTCTAGTATTGCTGACAGAGTCTGTCTATTGATCATAAATGTGGTTGATTTTTGTTAAATATTGAATTATTAGTACCTGTTAATCTTTTCATTTTCTATAATAATTGTTAGGATATACCCAAAAATGTTCATTTTTGGATGAGATCACCAACTTTTCAAATAAAATAGGGGTGTGTTGACCCCTGTGCTGCAAGAAAATTTGGTGCAGAAACTTGTGGTAAATAAAAAATTGGAATCAGCTCTAAAATACAATGCTAATTCTTTTAACAGATTGATAGTACATGTACAATAATAATCTAAGATGGATGTCTTTTATTTATTGACTTGTTATAATATTAATCATCAATATTGTTTGATAAGGAGTACTTGACTTTGTAATATATGTATATTAATGGCAACCAGCCCCGTGTTCAGTTACTACTGTTAGCTAACGTTACGGCTACAGGAGAACTCAACCCGAAGACAACTCAACCCGTGCAATACTCAACTCAAAATTGGGACAACTAATCCTTAGTAAGAGATCGATTTGTCTTGAGTTGAGTTGTCTATGAGTTGAGTAGTGCCGACACTTCCGTTATGGAATATTTTGGAACGTTCAAGGTTCTGGGTTTGGAAAACATGTTACATGAATAAACTTACAGTAAAATTACTTGCAGTTTGCTTGATATTTTTTCTCAAAATTTTATTTGTCTAAGAACATTAGTAAGGCACTATATTATTCCCTTAAAGTTTCTTCTAATGATAGACAAATTATCTTTCCGCTATAATTACAAACTACTATTCTAATTAACGATGCTGTATAATTAATCAAATTAATTATATTATTTGCATTCTGATTAACATATTGGTTATCAAGGCTAATGACCAATCTAAATGAAGAAAGGTTAAATTTGTTATAAATTGTTTAAATTCATGCTTAGTCATATGGTAAATACCTTGAGTTGAGCTAGTATTTACATACAGTAGGTTAATTTAATAAATATCATTGTTTTGATTTATTGGGTGGTCGGCATCATTCCAAGACGTATTGTTACAGAGGTGTTTAATTTGATTTGTGGTAGCGTGCTATTATTGTCATCTGTGACAATGTACATTGAAGACGACTTAATTATATCTACGAGTCTGTTTGACCAAATATAGACTTTGCTTTGTTTGTTAAAAACTTCAAACAATGCATGGGTTATCATTGAGCATGTTTAATACAAAAATCATTCTATTATTTTCTGTCTTTAAGAAATGAATTTATCAAATTTTTCGCATTCATGCCTCTGGATCCTAAAAATACTTGACTCATGCATAAGTTATTAATTAATTGGACTGTTTTATCAATGTATCTTATATTTATTTAATTTTTGTTTAACTTGAAAAAATGCTTCAAGAATTCTTCACAATAAATGCGTAATGCACATCATGTGACCTTCTGTCACCTTGAACGTCAGTTTTAACAAATTTATCAGACGTTATCGTACTAGAAATTTATTTTGTATCTTTTTAAGTCATTTCATCCAATTAACTTCACTGCTACCCTTTCAATCAAGTTTTAGAAATATTTCAGTTATATTTCAAGGTAGATTGGTGTGAGTTTTTTACAGCTGTTCTGTTTCCCCAAGTATTCTTTGTTGATTTCTTTTTTTTCACCATTTTCTTCTAAAAAAAAAACTATTGTGATTTTTTTTCATTTGTTTAAGAATCAATATATCTTTGTTGACAATAAATTCAAAATAATTTTATTATAGATTTCCAGGAAAATTTGTCACCTGGACTTTTTCCAAGAATTGACAGTGATTGTTACTTTAAATTTATGTGGCGACATTTGTAGGCACTATTGTAAGAAAACCACAAACAACAGATTTTGAAATTTGTTCCAGCATTTTTTTTTTAATTTTTAAGGTGCTTAAGTAAAAAATTCATTTGTTATGGTAACTGTTTTAATGAATAATAATATATCATCCAAGTTGCAGCTGACTGGTTATAGATTAAATGTTAATTTGGACAACAGCTGTAAACTATTGTCAGTAACTTGTGTATGAGATTCTAAGAACTTATCAATTACTGCCTTTTTATTTCTTAGTCATCGGATTGTTACAAAGATACTGATGATGATTAATTTATAATTTTCACTTAAGTCTACATCCCTCAGTCCAAATGAGAGCTTGCCCTGTTACATGTACCAACATTAGAAGCAACAATATATAAATATACCTTGTATGTTGTTTAGGAGCTCTGGCTTTAATATTCAAAGTTTCCTTCTAGTCATCTAGTGACTAGTGTTATGATTCATTATCTACATGCTACTAGGTTTTAAGTAGTCTTAGCATTGGCCAAGGTTTAGCCAGTTTAAGTAAACAGGATTTTCAAACCAGAAATCTAGATTTGACTTTTGGTTAAAGCAGGTTGTATACTTTGTAAATAAGATAGCAATTTGAATTTTGTTCTGCATTGGAAGACATAGTAGTAAGTATGTAACAGTAAAAATATTAAGTCCAGAAAAGCTGGTTAAGTGAGTTGTCCATTTACATTACTGAAATGTATTTACTATTGGTGTGAATACAAACAAACAAATAAAAGATCCAAAATATTGATAATGCTAATTCTTTTTATGCTTTTATTGTTGAAACAATGTGTGATCACCAAGTGGGTTAATTGCATGTACTTGTGCTTTCGTTACAAATTCTACATCTTGGATTAAAACAAATTTTCAATATTATAAATGACTAAGTTTTGTAAAGATTAATTTGCTAATTGAATATTAATTGGCTAACAATGAGTCTGTATTTTGAAAGTATAATATTTCCTATGTTGCCAGATGGTTACAATTTAATATGTTAACATATGATACTACTGATGTCATTATTAATTTGATTGTTAATTCTGACTTTAGCATGAAACACTCATTACAACATGGCATCACTTTTTATTTCAAACAATTTCAATTATAGTTATTACAAGTGTTTGAGGCAACAGAAAGTCAATTTATAAGTACTTATACCTTATTGTAACTATTATGTTGTTATTTTAAGGTTTTTTGGGTTTTTTTTATAGTGGGTTTAACACCAAGTCAACACAATTTTTAGGTCATTTTACAGCGTCTTGTGCACCTAAGCTAGCTTTCCCAGACCCTTGTCTATACATGTAACCAGAACTTTCCAACCCTTCCACAAGTACAGAAACTTCTCCTTTTACCTTATTAATGGAGGAAAATTGAGATTATTGTCAAATTTTCACGGAAGAGTATAACCTTTCAGTTGGGATTCGAACCTGGACACCCTTTGGGACACTAGATTTGAAATCCAGTTACACTACCAACTGCGCTACCAACCTAGGTTTGTTGTTTTAAGATATATCAACTGCTTAGGTCATTTAGCATGCTTTTGTAAATACTTATTCCTACCAACCCCTTCTCATATATTTAACCCTTTACTGGTCAATCCCGTATTTTTACCTTGACTGCCTAAACTGGTCAATCCCATATTTTTATATGGACTGCCTAAACTGGTCAAGCCCGTATTTTTACGTGAACTGCCTAAACAGATCAATCCCGCATTTTTACGTGGACTGTTATTACAGCTCAATCCCATATTTTTACGTGTCTGACTTTAAATCACTTGTAAATTATTATTTCTGAATAAAGATTTATTTTTTCTTTTATATTAAATTTTGAATGATTTAACCTGTTAAAGATAATATCCTGCAAAAAAATTATGTTAAGATAAATATTAATTGAGTAATTACAGTTTAAAAACAACAAGTAAACTCGCGAGCGTGCGCGATAAGCATCCTTCCTCTCAAATTTATTATAAGAAACAAATACATATTTTTTACTCAATTTAAATCAAAATTAGAAACACTTTGTTGGATTTTTTACTGGGGCCAATATTTATATGAAAGATAGTTACATATTTTCATCTTTGTTCTTAGAAATCATTTTTTGTTGTTTTTATTTTAAAAAAAGACTGGTAAAGCCAGTTGGCTGCTGAAAGCTAATTATAACAGTAAATTCTTTAAAGTGAAAGTTATAATTTAGCCAATTTATTTGATCTGTTACATAATTATCAACACTGGAGATATTTGTTAACATTTTAATTGTGTCATTATCTATATATCATGACTTACAGAATTTACAAAATAATATTTACTTAGTATTATGTATGATAGGATAGGAAACGGTTCTATTTTAAAATGCAACAAACACCCAGCCTGTGGCGCTTTTCACCAAAAAAACTTTACAAAGCTATGTAGGTATGTATTTACGTAAGTTAAAAGCAAGAAACATTCATAAATTTTAAATCAGTTACTCATTGTCCTATCAATTCATAACATTCTTGAATTATTAAGAGTATAATGTATGTTAGAACCTGTTATGTAATGTAAACCCGATTTTGCAATGAAATATTACAATTTATTTTTCTGTAGATATCATCAATTAAACATGGCAAAATGTAAGTAATTTGTATATTTGGACATTTAACTTTTGCTTGTTAAACATTATTTTCTTTTTATACCAATAATTCAAAATATCTAACTACATGTATATGTTATACTAAAATAATACAACTAGACACTTAATTACATTTCAAGTTTTTATTACAAAATTGGTTGGGTATGTTCAACCACTTTTGCAATAACCTGTTCTGTAATAATTATTACAATTCAGATTTTTATTACTAAACGGGTTGTAACAATTAGGGACTTTAGTCAGTTATCTTTCCCTGATAAAATCTGAAGCAATCCAATTGGTAAATAGGTCCTTAAAGTTGGAATCCTTGGATTTTATCATTGAAGTCCAATGTAAGGATAACAAAATATTTCATCTAATATCTTTCTTGTGAATGAAGATATTTAAAGAAGTGATTAAATTTAGATAGTTCTTTACCCTAAAAATACTTAGCTTGAATTTTAAACAAATTAAATGATTTACAAAAAGTTATTTAAGATTAATTTTGGGCAAATTGACATTGAAAAGTAAGGGTAAAATCCGAGTAATCCAACTTATTGGACCTTACCTATTTGAAGAGTATACAAGGGGAAATAACTGACTATGGTCCCTTATTGTATACCTTCTGAAAATGTATATCAAACTTCATACTTCAATTGTAAATTTATTTGATAAACTTATTCTTATATTTTTGTATTTTTTTAGGAAGTGAGCTCAGGTTTTTCAAAAAATAATTTCACCATTATTCAATTTGATCAAGTAGAAATGACAACTGAAAATTTTAAATATTTTGATGTTTTACTGCTTATGTTTTGTTTTTCACCATGTATGAAATTTAAATCATGTTAGTAAGTACTTTTTTATTAAGAATAAAATATCCCACTATTTTTATGTCAAAGGGAAAGTACAATTCTCATTTAAAGTTTTCATTGAATAATTTCACAATGTGGAATTCTTTCATAAAAGCGTTGTTAATATCATTTCATTTATTTGAAATCAAAAATTAGCATTTCTTTGTAATGGCAACAATCTAAGATTGTGTTTTATTAAAAAGAATTCTTCATTATAGTTTTTAAATTATTCATTGCATATTTTACAACTTGCAATTTTATTAAACAATCATTTGAAAATTTATTTTCTGTCATGCAGCATATGTCATTGCATTCTTTTAGAAATCTTCATGAAATTTATATTAAAGTCTCCATATGTCTTTTTAGGGATCATAAGGAGCTATGACCCCTTGACAAATGCAAGCATGATATATTGTACATTTTGATTCAAAGGTGTGCATTGACAAAATGTATTGTTATGTTTCCCAATGACAGTTTAACATGCTAGATTGATTGAGTATCAAGCATTAAAGAATCCGCATTAAATTTCGGTTAAATATTTTCTTTTAGACTCTTTTTCATCCATCTTTTGTTTAGTTTTACCTAAGCTAATCTGGAAGAAATTTGAGTTATTATTTAAATAATAAATCTAAGATGGAGCTGAGTTATTCACTATAAAATAATGAGAGTACACATGCATTTAGTGTATACAGTCAATCATTGTGACAGTTCGAAATTTCATGATGTGTCAAGATGCATTTGAAAACTGAGAAGAATTGCACATAATGTCAACAAATTTTGATTAAAATATAATTACTTTTTTACTTTATTCTCTATAAAAATTATTGATGTGTAAAATCTCAATGTCTGACGATACGAACGCAGAAATTTTGATACCCGACAATATTTCATTGTGTCGAGTACTACAGGTAACCCTACCCCTGTCCCTTTTCTAACTTTTTTCGTATTTTGTTTCAATGTTTTATTGACTCCTGATATAGCTGCAGTCCATTGTTTAATTTGTTTATGGTCATACTCATATAATAATAAGCTCTATTTGTGTCATAAATGTCGCTAAATGACTGATGTTGTCGCGTCTTTCTTTTTAGTGAAGATCGTGATTTGTCTTATACTTTTATTCTATAATTTTTTTAACTTTACCATTGATAACAAATTTATTACCTAACAAATGAGCAGCTGTCTGAAGTTTTTCAAAGCCAATTTCACGCTCATGTTAAAATAAATTCATTACAGTTTTATTGCGACAGTCATAACAAATGCTTGTCACAAATGCATGTTTTGACATAGTAGTATGTCTTAGCAAAAACATCATAAACAAAGTTCTACCATGTAATGATGATAATTATGTGGACTATACTGTCTAGGAAAATATATTAAATAGAATATTTTTGCCGTTGTAAAAATATTTAAAAAAATAAAAGTTTCTACAATATTTTGTCCAGTTGCAAAATAAAATATCATAAGGCACTAATGTTTTGTACATTTGTTATTTATGCTTATGTCTCCCAGCTCACAAATATATATTTTTATATCTCAACCAAAAAGTAGAAAACTATAAACTTTTTTGTAAGTTAAGTCAGATACTGTGGCTTAAGCTACAGTCCCATAAACATAAAGATAGCTGTGAGGGCACCATAAGGGCGCTGTGCGATCAAGCTCCGCAAGGACCCGTACGAATTCTTGCGTACCTGTACGGACTGTAACGTTTTTACCAGGGTCCGTGAGATGAGCCTAGGATACACGTATCAGTTTAAGAGACTAATCCTGAATAAAATAGTGGCCGAGTATGAATTAAACATGCATGTCTTCAAGTTACGGCTCCGTACGGGGGTGTTGTTTTGCACCATGTGCGTACTGTCACCTTGATACGCAAGTTTTCCCACCGCCTACGACTGTCATGCACGTACTGGTCCGTAACAAGCCACGATTTTATGGGACTGAGGCATTACTAGTTTACTACTAGGAAGTCACTACAGCACTTTATTTACTAAAAATATACCTTAAACAGTGCACAAAAATACTATTATTTATAAAATCACTAACAAACAGTCAAATGTTATGAATGAAACAAAATGGTAAAAAACTAGAATCATTGTCAGCAGACTGATATATTGAATAAATTATATCGGTCGATCTTTTAATAAAACAATTGTTATGAGTTTGCCGACCATAACCTTACAGATGGACATAGATCACTGGTTTTCATTGGCTCCATGAATTTTGTATTGTTGACAAAAATGCCCATAAAATGTAAAGATTTTAACGAAGATAAATTTTAATTGATCTTAGAAACAAAAGATTTCATGATTTGAGATTATCAATGGTATCTTGTTAGAACAATAGGTCTGTATATGTCTTGTCTATACAATCAGTGAATGAAAACATTGTCAGAATGTAAGAATATTTGTTCAACCATAGTAATGTATTTATCTCATTGATTTTTTACTTGATAAAACAGGCTATGAAAAAATTGTATTTTTTTTTAAATTTTTTTTGTATGAGGTAAGAAAAATTTGAACTCCTCCTCACTGATTTGTCTGATAGGGAAAACATACTTCTCTTTTTTATTGGGAGTTTAACGTCCTGTCAACACATTTAATGTTATTTTACGAAAGCCAGCACACTTATATGTAACCTACTGTAGCTTTGCTAAGGACCCTTGTCTATAACTGGCCTGATCAGTACACTCCTACCTTTCCTAAAGGTCAGAAACTTCTCCATATACCTTATCAATGGACGAAAATTGACATCATTGTCAAATTTTCGTGGATGGGTATAACTATAACTGCCCCCGATAGGATTCAAACCTGTTGCCCCTTTAGAAACTAGATTCAAATTCCCAGCATGCTGCTAACTGAGCACTTTCTCCAAGGATTTAATTCCTATTTAGAAAAATAATGGTTCCAACCCTTTTGCTCATATAAATTTAACAGGGATTTAGAAAACCCATGTGTTGAATGTTTGGCAATATTAAATGGCATTTTTCCTTATTTGTTTATTGGAGCTTTATTAAGTCAAGTCTCCATACATAATCTGAATCCCATAGTTGAACTTTGTGCCATAATTGTTATTTTGTCAACTAACTCGAACATTTACAAAACCTCCTTCACAAAACCTCCTTCATATCATACAAGTTAAAACACCAACTTCTTTTACAAGGATTTAGTTAGATCAAACAGAACTTTCTAGGAAAAAACATCCCCATAATTATGTGTAATCATTTCTTTAAGTAAACTCTTCATAATGAAGAGCTTTAGGACTACATTGATTAGTATTCTCTTGAGTGGGAATATGTTCTTCTATTACTGACAGTAGTTTGAATCTAAGTAAATACTCGGTTAAATATAATTTAGCCCATGGATCAAACTTACTTCTAATAGAAATTTAATACTTAATTAGAATGTAGCATAATTAAATAATTAAGCTTTGTCTATTGACAATAGCCATTGTTCCGTTTATTGATTTGACTTGGGGATGATATAGTTTTATTGTTTGTAATATGACATCATAATTATTTTTAAATGTCGGATTTATGTAAATTAATGAACTAGTATTTACTTTAACGTACTGTTTGGTTGATGACCCATGAATGGTTTCATATATATTATTTGTTTTAAGACAACAAAATTTTACATTAATGAGTCCTAAACTGTAATTTAAAACAATTAATGTGCAATTTCATTGTTTACTTTTTCTTCTTGATTAACGCTCAATATTTAACTTTCTGATTTTTTTATAATGAACTTGAAACTTTACCACAAGGAAATAAGTTATTGCTTTCATTACATTCTTAGATTGAATGATTACCTTGTCTGAATATTAGACTATTTCCTTATAAATCTAGTTTTATCATTTTATACTCACTAACTCTGGAAACATGCAGCAAATGGTATAAATTCTAGTTATGGTGGTACCCTTCTCCAAAGGTATAATTTCCAGCAATGTTGGTACAATTCTTCTTTCTGTTATTTAGGTGACATGCTTTCTGCTGCTCGTGCAAGGGCTACAAAAATGAGAACCAAAAAGTGAACACTGCTTGGTAGACATTGAATGAACTTCAGTCAAAACTCTTTTCTAATTATCTGTCATAAAAAACTTATAACAATGTGTTCATGAAATTATTTTGTTGGAAGTTATTTGCACATCTCCAGCTTAACATGACTTTTAGCCAATCCTCCTCTCAAATCTGCAAAGTAATGACTGAGCCAAATGTTCGCTATTGACCATCATGATCCGGCCTTTTGACCAGAAGTTTTTCTTGGTGACTGTAAATAATACATGGGCCATTGTAATATACATTTGTTACATCAAGCAACATGATGCAACCTCTGCCTCACTCAGTGAGTTGCAGACAATTGACTCAGGCTGGAAGACCAGATCTTAATGCAAAAAAGCCATAAATTTATGGGGTGGTTTTTTACCATTCTCATATTGAGCAATGAGGATTGTTACTTTAGGACATAGGTTCCCTGAGTAGAATGATATCTGGCTGCTTCATATTTAACATGAAAGGCATGATAAAGAAGAAGGTTCATGAATGTCATGGTAACTGTCAGAGATTGGTCCTAAGAAATGGAACTATTTGAAATTTGATGTGAGATCTGCAATGCATGTATCCAGCCAACTTCACAGCAAAGGAAAGAGACCACATAAGAAAGGTCATGGATTGTAATTTATTTATCTTTTGTTTGTTTGTTTTCAGGTGTGTTGAAATTGAAGCCACATTTCCTATGGAATCATTACTTACTGTACAAGTATATGACTGGGACTTAGTTGGCATGGATGATTTAATCGGTGAAACAAAAATAGATCTAGAAAACCGTTACTACAGCAGACATCGTGCAACTTGTGGTGTGGGCAAAAGATTTGATTCGTAAGTATCACCTGCCACAAAAAAAAACCACAAAAGATTAATGATAAATTTCTTGATGATTTCATTTCAAGGTAGCCAGACTTATTTTTCAGCTCAAGTGTGAAGGAAAGACAATTTGTGTTTAAATTTTTGCATCAGTATGGCTGTTTAAATTTTACATAACAGTGGTTTGCTGAAACTCAAAAACCTGTGTCCTTGTGTGAAAAGTGTCTAACTTTCTGCCACATGCATCCCAATGTCTACAGATTTTCAACTTATTGTTATTTAAAAGTACAATGTAGATGGAAGCCATTGTGACACAACATTTTATTACTGAGTGCAAAAAGTACACTGTTATAAATCAATTTCGTAAACATAGCATGTTTATGTAGTTCTAATTTTGGATTTTCTTTTTGGGGGGAAACACATAAGTCCAAGATATTGTTGCTCAGCTTTAAAGTATTTAGTTCTTATGAGAACAAATATAATTGTACAGTACTATTCATTCCTATATAATATATCATCTAATTTTTTGGAAACTTATTTTTTGATTGAAGGTACTCATTCACAGATTTCAACTTAAATATCAACTTTTTCTAAAACTATCAAAATTGTATGGAAATATTTTTGAAAGCAGGAAAGTAGTGTTCTGATAATCACAATTTTAGTGCAATTTGACATACAACTACAAATGATGGTGTTTTATGTAGTGAAAATCTACTGTGTGTGTCACGGTATAGACACTATTAGTGCATTTTTGTGACTTTAATTGTATACTTCTTGCAACATATTGGTCAGTTTGTCTTAAAAAAAATAAGAGTTAATTTTTTAGACCCAATTACAGATACTGAATGGTATTTTGAAATTATCAAAAAAGTAACCAAATCTGTGAACTACGGTAGTAACTTTAATGATAATAGAAAATTTCTGAAAATATTCATTTATCACTATTTTTGAAAGTTAGATTCTTCTTTTGTTAGAGTGAACGCCACGTTAATAAATTCAATGTTACCTATGTCTATAATGATATAATTTTATTAAAAACAACAACTATCAAGGTTGATAGGCCGTGGTCAGTTGTACATGTAATTATAAGTCTTAAAGAAGGTTTAAATCATTGCTGAAACACACGAAACTTCTAAATTCTATTTTAAAATTGTTAGTCCCCTTCTCAGTAGCGTATAACTCTTGAGTCTGACAGAATTTGGCTGATTGTTAATCAACATTACTTTCTATGTATATAATCAATTAGGATATTACATACAGTTGTCTATAATTTGTTGTTGACTAAAACATAAGGCACAAGCTTTAAAGTGCCAAAATTAAATATCGAGTGCATTTCATAGTCTAAGTTTCATGCTTACACACATTCACTGACCAGCTGGTCATTGGACTACTGTCTGGTATCTATCTATCTATCTATCTCCCTGGGGAGTATTTTACGCTGCAAATTTGCCCAACGGAATTATACTACCCTCACAGGTACCCGTTTACACCTGGGTGGAGTGAAGCAATTTCAGGTAAATTTCTTGCTCAAGGAAACTAGCAGTGCCCCTAGTGGGATTCAAACCTAGGACCTTTTGATTCCTAAGCGCACGTCCTACCACTGGACAACTGCTCCTTCAATGCTGTAAATTCTACATGATATGTAAACGTTAAAATACATTTACTTTTTTACGTTTTTATACGCCCGTTTTGAAAAAACGGTCGTATTATGTTATGCTGTTGTCCGTCTGTCCGTCTGTCCGTCTGTCCGTCTGTCCGTCTGTCCGTCCGTGGACAATTGCTTGTCCGGATGATAACTCAAGAAAGGATGAACCTAGGTTCCTCAAATTTTATGTGTTGATAGCCCTTGGGTGGAGGAGGTTCCCTATTGATTTTGAGACCCCAGGGTTAAAGGTCAAGGTCATTGGGACTGAAAATAGGTAAAACTTGTCCGGACAATATCTGAACCACCAATGTACCTAAGTTCACCAAATTTAATGTAAGAGTAGCCCATGTGTCAAAGATGTTCCCTATCGGTTTTGGGGCCCCTGCGTCAAAGGTCAAGGTCACAGTGGCATCATATGGGAAAAAAACTTGTCCTGACAATAACTTAACAACCAATCTACCTAGGATCACCAAATTTTATGTGAGAGAAGCCCATGTGTCAAGGATGTTCCCAATCGGTTTTGGGGCCCCTGGGTCAAAGGTCAAGGTCACAGGGACATCATATTGAAAAACCTTGTCCGGACCATAACTCAACAACGCCTGTACCTAGGTTCACCAAATTTTATGTAAGAGTAGCCCATGTGTCAAAGATGCGCCCTATAGGTTTATGGGGTCCCAGGTCCAAAGGTCAAGGTCACAGGGGCATTATATGGAAAAACTTTGTCCGGACAATAAATGAAACACCAATGTACCTAGGTTCACCAAATTTCATGTGAGAGTAGCCCATGTGTCAAGGATATGCACTATTGATTTTGGGGCCCCTGGGTCAAAGGTCAAGGTCACAGTGGCATCAAATTGAAAAACATTGTCCGGGTAATAACTCACTAATGACTGTACCTAGGTTCACCAAATTTCATGTGAGAGTAGCCCATGTGTCAAGGATGTACCTTATCAGTTTTGGGAAAACAGGGTTAAGTTTAAATCTTAAACCAGAAGATATCAAATTACCAAGCTGTGACTTCAAATGTTCTATCAATATGTTTATAAAGTCAAAACGGCAAACAATGAAACACTTGTCCAGACAATAACTGGACCACCAATGTACCTAGGTTCTCCAAATTTTATGTGAGGGTAGCCCTTGGGTAAAGGTTATGCCCTATTGGTTTTGGGGTTCCTGGGTCAAAGGTCAAGGTCACAGAGGCATCATATTGAAAATCCTTGTTTGGACAATAACTCATCAACTACTGTACCTAGGTTCACAAAATTTTATGTGAAGGTAGCCCTTGTGTCAAGGATGTTCCCAATAGGTTTTTGGGCCCCAGACCCAAAGGTCAAGGTCACAGAGGGATCATATGGAAAAACCTTGTCCAGACAATAACTGAACAACCAATGTACCTAGGTTCACTAAATTTGGCGTGAAAGTAGCCCATGTGTCAAGGTTATGCCCTATTGGTTTTGGGGCACCTTGGTCAAAGGTCAAGGTCACAGGGGCATCATATTGAAAAACATTGTCTGGATAATTACTCAACAATGATTGTACCAAAGTTCACCAAATTTCATGTGAGATTAGCCCATGTGTCAAGGATGTACCTTATCAGTTTTGGGAAAACAGGGTTAAGTTTAAATCTTAAACCAGAAGATATCAAATTACCAAGCTGTGACTTCAAATGTTCTATCAATATGTTTATAAAGTCAAAACGGCAAACAATGAAACACTTGTCCAGACAATAACTGAACCACCAATGTACCTTGGTTCTCCAAATTTTATGTGAGGGTAGCCCTTGGGTAAAGGTTATGCCCTATTGGTTTTGGGGCTCCTGGGTCAAAGGTCAAGGTCACAGGGGCATCATATTGAAAATCCTTGTTTGGGCAATAACTCATCAACTACTGTACCTAGATTCACAAAATTTTATGTGAGGGTAGCCCTTTTGTCAAGGATGTTCCCAATAGGTTTTTGGGCCCCAGACCCAAAGGTCAAGGTCACGGAGGCATCATATGGAAAAACCTTGTCCAGACAATAACTGAACAACCAATGTACCTAGGTTCACTAAATTTTATATGAAAGTAGCCCATGTGTCAAGGTTATGCCCTATTGGTTTTGGGGTGCCTTTGTCAAAGGTCAAGGTCACAGGGGCATCACATTGAAAAACATTGTCTGGGTAATTACTCAACAATGACTGTACCTAAGTTCACCTAATTTCATGTGACAGTAGACCATTTGTCAAGGATGTGCCTTATCAGTTTTGGGAAAACAGGGTCAAGTATAAACCTTCAACCAGAAGATATCAAATTACCAAGCAGTGACTTCATATGTTCTATCAATATGTTTATAAAGTCAAAATGGCAAACAATGAAACTTTTGTCCAGGCAATAACTGAACCACCAATTTACCTAGGTTCATTAAAGTCTATGTGAGGGTAGCCCTTGTGTCAAGGATATGCCCTTTGGTTTTGGGGCTCCTGGGTCAAAGGTCAAGGTCACAGAGGCATCATATTGAAAAACCTTGTTTGGACAATAACTCAACAAGGACTGTACCTAGGTTCATAAAATTTTATGTGAATGTAGCCCTTGTGTTAAGGATGTTCCCAATAGGTTTTGGGGCCCCAGACCCAAAGGTCAAGGTCACAGAGGCATCATATGGAAAAACCTTGTCCAGACAATAACTGAACAACCAATGTACCTAGGTTCACTAAATTTTTTTAGGAGAGTAGCCCATGTGTCATGGTTATGTCCTATTGGTTTTAGGGCCCCTGGGTCAAAGGTCAAGGTCACAGGGGCATCATATTGAAAAACATTGTATGTGTAGTAAATCAACAATGACTGCACTTAAGTTCACCAAATTTCATGTGAGAGTAGCCCATGTGTCAAGGATGTTCCCTATTGATTTTAGGGCCCCTGGGTCAAGTTTAAACCATCATCCAGAAGATATCAAATTACCAAGCAGAGACTTCAAATGTTCAATCAATATGTTAACAAAGTCAAAATGGCAGACCATGGAAATAATGCTATATTTAATAAGTAAAATGAATTTAGTTCACCAAATTTTATGTGAGGGTAGCCCATGTGTTAAGGATGTTCCCAGTTGGTTTTGGGTCAAAACTGGGTCAAAGATCTAGGTCACAGGGGCATCATATGGACAATCCTTGTTCAGACAATAACTAAACAATGATTGTACCTAGGTTAACCAAATTTTATGTGGATCAGCCCATTTGTCAAGATGTAATGTGTTGATAGCTCTTTGGTATTTGATGTTCTCTTTTGATTTGGAAACCCCAGGGACAAAAGTCAAGGTCACAGGGACTTAATTCATATTGAAACATTTTCCGGACAGTAACTCAATAATAATTGTACCTACATTGTAGGTTTTCCAAATCTTATTTAAGGGTAGCCTTAATGTCTAGCATATGCCCCTTTGGTTTTAGGTCCCTGTGTTAAAGGTTAAAGTCAAAAGAAAAATCATGCGGAAAAACCTTGTCCAACAACCAACTTTACCTAAGATCACCAAATTTTATGTATCAATACTCTTTGGGTCAAGGGCGAGAACTTTTGGTTCTGAGGCCCCGGGGTCAAAGTCACTGGAAGTTTGTATGGGAAAACTTTGTGTCGGTGATAAATCAACCATGGCTGTACCTAGGTTCTCAAAATCTTTGCTTTGGATAGCCCTCCTGTTAAGAATGGGACCTATTCTGAGATCCTGGGGTCATTGGTCAAGGTCACAGGGACTTTATATGAGATAGAACACAGCATGGACTGCACACGGGCGTATAATGCCCCGCCCAGCGGAGCTCTTGTTTTTTCTTATTTTACTATATATAAACATTATTGTTTTTTATTTCCAATGCACAATAATTTTTCTACAATCATCAGACATAAGTCATTCAACATGTACTAAATTGTCCATGGTACCAGGAACTAGGAACTGGTAATTTGTTATTGGTTCCATCTTGAATCATGTTTAAAGATTGCCTCTGCCATGACATGGCAATTTTCATTCTGTAAAAAGTGACATTTAATCTGCACAGTGCTGCCAGATGTGATCAGTCTGCTTAATTAATCTTACAGACTAGAGAGTTAACTATGTACTTTGTATATGAACATTGTCAAGTGAGTAACTGACTAGATTGAGCTAAAGAAATGTCATAAATCTTTGTTGTTGTAATTCATTTCTCAAATTTCTTTGATATGACTTGGCATTATTTCTCAATTTTGCTTTTCATCCATTTACTTTTATTGTACAGAAATAAAGTTAAGTTTGAATATTTTGTAAGAATTTCCTCATTTTCTTTTGAAATTTGTGTTTTATGAAAATTGCTAATTATTGGCTTGATAAATATATGAAATAGGCCTTTGATAGGAATTTGATTGAAAGATGACTCTGAAGGCTCAAAAATATATAACTCTACCTGATATTCATGCTTTATATTATTCAACACCATTGAAAATTGTTCTGTTCCCCCGATGGCATTTTTAATATAAGTAATTTTGTGCATTGAGTAAGAAGTCTTAAATAAAACATAATTATAGAAAATATAGAAAACTAATGTGATGTTATCTCATCTGACATACCATTTCATATTATGATAAAATACATGTATAAACAAAAGGCCATATAATATACCTCTTTATACCAATAACCATTCCATTCAACTGAAACATCAAAGGCCATATTAATATTGCATTTTATTTAGCCATTTTAATATATTGCTCATACAAAGGTTATTAATTATATTTTACCAGCTAAGCTGAACATTTTTGTTCTAACGGTACTAAAAATTAAAAACATTTAAACAAATTTTACTATACTAATCATGTTTCTATACAAACATGTAAAAGATAGGCTTAATAGGAAATGATAATTTCAAGGAAAGATTTTTCAAGGTGGTAAAGGTGGGTTTACAAACAATAAGTGCCATTTTAAATCCAATTATAAATATTTTTCCAATTGCATGGGACTAAACCCTTTTGGGTCCATAATTAATATACATTATAAAAAACTTATTGATATTAAGTGTTACATTCATGATTCACATGCCAATGAATTGCTGTTTTGGGTTTTCCTCTGCAGCACAAACAAATTTTCACAGTTACAATGAAATACATGTACAAAGAACAATAGGATTAATGAGTATATCCCGCTTTTCAGCAATAATGTGTAACAAACTTTGTTTGTACTTCCTGCGCACTGACAGGAAAAAAACACAAATTTGAGTTCCAAATTAGGTCTAATTACAACCTTGATTTGTGACAAGGTCATTAAACCAAGTTCAGCAAAACAATGACACCTAATATGTCTATTCTACACTATAAACTGTTAATTACGTAATAGTAGGCCATGTATTAACAATAATACAATAAAAATATATTTTAACGTCAAAACAGTTTTCATTATTATGACCTAGCGATGTGTCAAGGCTCTGATGTAAGTGTAAAATCCAACATGAACAGAGTTAATGTTCTGAAATAGTGTCAACTAGGAGACCTGAATGATACCTTATATGTTCTGTCAGCATCACATTATCATGTTTCTATGATGAACAGTGTCTGAATATATTACATGTATCTGTAAAATCATGATCACTATGAAATACAATATTCTGCCAATTTTAGTACAAACTGGAGCAAGGTCATCAATTCTACCCACAGTCTATCTTGTCTCATAATTTAGTTTATTTGGTTTGTTTTTTTTGGGGGGGGGGGGTTTCACGCCATTACAACACATAGTATAGGTCATTCAACCTACTCACTGTTCCTGGAAAGGCTAAGTCTCTGGATTTAGCTGTTAATCAACTGCTAGGCACATGTATTCATCAGTGACTGATAACTGCCTTGCATGATTAAGAAACAGTGGTAGGAGGGAGAATGGAAATAGAAATAATTTCATGACCAAGCTCCATGAAAGTATGCACAGCCTGGAAATCAAACCCAAGACCCCTTGATCAGTAGATTGTGAGCTACGAACTGAGCTAGCCAGGCTGCTTTAGCTGTTTCTTAATACTGTTTTAAAATCAACATTGTTCCAAATATTTGGAGAATTAGTTTGTTTGGCTGAATGATTATACCAATGGCATTTTTAGCAATTTGAAGACTTCACAATTCCTGCCGGTCATAGACATAATTATTTGATTATTCCTGCTAGATATGCATATGCAAGTCAAGATGATTTCGTAGTTAATTATCTTTGTATGTTTCTTATTAAGACATTTTGGCTACATTCATCAAGACTTGCTGCTGTGGTCAGTTTGTGTGAAGAAGTGAAAGTTAAGAGGTTAAAAGCCATTATTTTATGAAATTGATCCCAATCTATGTCCATTTATAATTGGCTTGTGGTCAAAACTGGCCAAGCTTTACTTCCTGGAAATTTCCGTGAATAAATATAGAATAAATTTCCACATAATGGAGAAATGTTCTCAAATTCTCCATAAATTTGTCATTTTACCATATTGTGACAATTCTGTGACCACAGAATACTATACACTACTGTGTAGAAAAAAGTTTTTGTAGCCATTGTCTTTAAGGTTAACTTTGATCAAATTAAAGAAAGGTTCAATAAAAGATCTCTGTAAAAATATCTGTCCTACTCATACATCATTTAAAAATAATGATGTTTATTCATTTTTAAATAAGTTTTGTAAAAAATCTTTGAAATTTAAATGAATTATCAAGAACTGATCTATGCTTACTTTATTACCTGGGACTGTGGAGCAAGTTTTTAGACAATCATACTGAAATTAATAAAAAAACAAAAAAAAATGGCCGCACATCTTAAAAACTTGTATTAGAGAAGGCAGGAGTTATCAAACTTAACATTGTTTATTTTCAGAATTGGATACAATGCTTGGCGTGATCCAATGAAACCTACTCAGATATTGGCTAAACTATGCAAGGATGGTAAGGTTGATGGTCCACATTATCAACCAGGGAAGGTTAGAGTTGAGAATAGAATATTTACAGCACCTATAGATGACCAGGAAGATGAAGAAGGTAAATAGTTTAGACTGTACCATTTATGTCATCATTAACTAAAGCTGGGTATCATGATATGTATCACAATGGTAACATTGTATCACGATATGAATCACCATGGTAACATTGTATCACGATATGTATCACCATGGTAACATTGTATCACAATATGTATCACCATGGTAACATTGTATCACAATATGTATCACCATGGTAACATTGTATCATGATATGTATCACCATGTTAACATTGTATAATGATACAAATCACCATGGTAACATTGTATCATGATATGTATCACCATGGTAACATTGTATCATGATATGTATCACCATGGTAACATTGTATCGTAATATGTATCACCATGGTAACATTGTATCATGATATGTATCACCATGGTTCCATTGTATCATGATACAAATCACCATGGTAACATTGTATCATGATACATTTCACCATGGTAACATTGTATCATGATACAAATCACCATGGTAACATTGTATCATGATACATTTCACCATGGTAACATTGTATCATGATACTTATCACCATGGTAACATTGCATCATGATACGTATCACTATGATAACATTGTATCACGATATGTGATAAATTGAGAGTGAATGTGCCTTAAATAAGAACACTTTTCTTGAGAAATAACAATTCCATTAAAAAAAACTTTAAATTTTTCAAACAAGTTACTGTTGTCATGTTTCAACAGTTTAAGGTAATATTGTTATACACTATCATACACGATGCATCGATGCATCAAGAAAATTGCTCCAACACAATCATTACCTTTACAAAATTAATGTTTTAGATCATACCATTACAATTGGCTGTCAGAAAAGATCTTGACCATGCATGGACTATTTATTAATTTTTGTTTGAATCATAATTGAGTGAAAAATCAAATTATTTGAGAGGAAACTCACTATCCTACTAGGCCTTTTTGATTAGTGATACCTGCTTTAGAGCTGTTCCTAAGTTAGTGTCCTTAACAGCGTTAGTAAAGGTGGTTGCAACATCCCCATTGTGTGCCACAAGGAGCATAACTTTTTGATTATCCTCCTTTGTTCTTGTGTTCTATGAATGCTTTCCTTCTCTATGTTTTACTGAAGGATTTATGTCTTAGATTAGATGTTCCATTTTCTTCTATTAATGTTTATTATAATACAGTGCCTGCCAAAAGTTTGAAGAATTTTTTACTTTTTAGGTCTATTTATAACTTTTATTTGATAACTGTTTTTGAAATGTCTTTGAGGTTGCTTTTTATCTTTAAAGGGGTTCTATTTAAAGTTGAGAATACAAAGGTAGCTTAATTAAAGATTATATAAGATTTATATAGTGTCTTGTTGGCTTTAGGATGTTAGATGCTGAATCTTATAAATGTGATGCATTCATGAAAGTCTTCATTGTTTCACCAACTATACTAAATATGTTAATATTTTTTCTATGAAAAAATATCCTTGAAATTATATGTTAATTTTGGTTCTACAGAAAACCAACTTTGAAATTTTCTTTGTCTCCAAGATTTTGGTGGGCACTGTATTTAATGCACACAGTTGATCATTGTTAATCTAGGTATAGAAGGTTTATGATTCAGTTTATCATTTTAACACTCTTATAACTCATAGATAGTGATCTTTTATTGACATTTTTGTTTCCGCTTGTTTGACATTTTGGTCAGACACAACATTAATGTACTTCAAAAAGAAGAGTTCCTGGAAATTCATCCGTCTAATCAGCTTGTAGTTATACTATGTAAATATACACTAACAAATTACTTAGATTGGATCTCTCCTGATAACCTTGTGGCTTGAATTGTTATCAAAATAGTCAGGTACATTCTTGTAGAAATAATATTAAGCAGTGGCCATCTGTCATTTTATAGATTCCCCCCTACCTGAGTAATCTGGAACATTTTTGGAATGGTTCTACCATTTTATGGTTTATTGGAATTTCTGTCTTTTGATTTCTATGGTGCCCCATCAATTCCCACCGTGTGCATTCATTATCAACAATATTTATATTGCTTTGTACTTGTTTTTACTCATTTTGTGTGTTTATTTTTGCATTGTAAATTTTTTTTGTCCAGAATTCAACTTCAAACATTTGTCAAAAATAGAGTTTATGATTCATTAAGAAGTTATTCTTTTTGATTATCTGTTCAAACTAAATAAAAGTCTTTGATATAGCATTAAAATCCATGTTATTATTTCATCATTGTATATATCACGTGCTTAGTGCAAAACCGCCATAGTTCAAGTTGAAAATTGAGTGAGTTACGCCTGTTTTGTGCTAAGCCCCAATATCAACTTCTCTAGAATTTTTATGTATGTGTTACATTATACCCTTTAGTATATATTACAAATGTATTTATTTTATCTTGATGGTGAAACAAATGATTTATTATCACTTAGATTAATCGCTTTCTATTCCGCTTCCTGGTCCCCAAGTACTGAGCTAGCAGGATAAAATTTCTTGCTTAAGGAAACAATGGGGTAGGTTTTGGATGGGATTCCAACCAACTTGGAGCAGCCGATCTTACAATTACCAGTCCAACCTCGTAACCACTCAGCCATGCCCATCACTAGTTTTAGTGCTACTTTCTTAAAATCTCTATTACCTCTCATTAAAAAGGTATTTAAATTCCAGCCAAGTTATACTGACATAAGCCCTTTTTAAGAGAAAAAAGGCAGTTGCTCAATACACAAGTCAATTGTAACTTGTGGGTACTGGGCTGAGGGTTACAAATTTCTAAGCCCAACTATGGACAATATCACGTCAAGTCAGTAGGAAAATCCCTCCTTAAAAAGAATATGAAAAAGTATTTATACTTAATTTAACATGTAATCTCCTTTATTAAAACACATAAAAAATATATAAAAATAATATTTTCTTTAAAACAAAGGAATTTTTAAATACTTCCATTTTATGATATACTTTCATTAAAACTGATTAGCAGTATTTTTTTTTCATCACAAATATGAATCAATATATATGTAATGGCATTTTTGTATCTTTAGCACGCCTTGCTAGAAAAAAAATTGAAATGATTAATTAAACTTCTAGAATAATAAAAACATAATTTGCTAGAAATAAAGTTTGTAGCATAAATTGTTTTTAGAAAATATATGAAGAGATATACAATTCTGCTCTGCTTTATGATCGAAATATGAGTTTTCTTGCATAAGAATTAAACAATACATTTAAGATGAACTTTGCTTGTGGTCTAAAATACTTAAATTTAGCGTATAAAACATCAATTAGGTATTTTAATTTAGCTTGTCAACAGTATCAAGCCATAGAAAAACAATTGTATATTAAATCAAATGCATATTAATATGGTATTTAGTAGGCCTGTCACGATATACCGGTATACCAGTATATTGCAATACGCAGCTGCAGCAATACGTACCGCGGTACGATTTTAATGTACCGGTATTTGGTGATATTTTTATCTCATTGGAAAATTCTTCCCTTTGCAAAATAACAGTAGCCAAATGTCAGATTTTGCATTGTTCATTCCATCTAACCTGAAATTGCAGGAATTTAACCGATTGGGGCGCGTCTCAGTCCCAAATGACTGTAAATACTTTAGGAGGCTAGATTCTATCAGTAGCTGCTTCTAAGATTTGCATTTTTCTGTTAAATACAGCAGGGGAATAGCGAATCTTAAAGCCCACATCATATTGCAGTACGTATCGCGATACGATGACAGCGTATTACAATATATCGCGGTACGTATCACGATACGATGACAGCGTATTGCAATATATCGCGGTACGCTTCTGGCGTATCGTGACAGCCCTAGTATTTTGATAAAAAGTACGTGAAGGCCTTGATTTGATTTAAACACAAATACATATACAAATTGTACTTGTTTTTGGACCATATATTATTCTGTGATTATTGTATGAAATTTGTTCAATCTTTTAATTTAGTTTGGTGTCAGTTACACTACATCATTAGTGAAGTGTGTGTTGCTTTTTTCTGTTGTTTATTTTAATTTATGTGACTTTAAAACACATGTTAATTGTTTTCTTCATTGCACTGTATGATTTACCCTCGTAGGAAAATAATTATGAAATGTAAGAAGATATTTAATGAAGAGTTTTAACATTTAGATTTTTAGATTTGCTATGGTATATTACAATTAATTGAAATCATGTATCGAATTGCCAGAAATTTATTTTATTTAGGTAAAAAGTTCAAAGTTGAGTTAGGATTGTAAATTGTAATTGTTTTAATTGATCATTTAAAAACTTGCAATTGTCATGTGGACTCTAATATTACCACATGTTAAATTGCTGCAGTAGATCATTTATTTCAGTAATTTGTATTGTAGAAAACAAGTCTTTTCTCTTACTAGTAACGAGGGATAGGGATGGGGGGTAATTTTTTTCTTTTATTTTTAGTCTTTACTTCTCAGTTTAATTACAATCATAAAATAACTATTGCTTTAAAATGTACAGCATATATAGGCTTATTAATGGGAAAGAAAACCCTAAATCTGATTTAGTAATTTCATTACTTTAAAACAATTGTTGGGGGTGGGTTGAAGACTCCTTTGTTTCTATAAGCTTGCCATTTTAATTTCTGTATAAGTTCTGCAAGATTAAAAAGAAATTTTTAAAATTCAATTCTATATACCAGTACTACTAGGTTAATAATATTGAACAGTTTCATTCTGTTATGAGAATAAAATTAATTCAATTGAATCAATATATCTTAAATAGACAATTTCTTAGCAATTAGTGCATCCCCACAAAGTTTTGTTTAAGCACTTTGCCAAGTATGTTTCAAAGCTCTTTTCTGTCAAATTTATAGCCTGTTAGAAGATGTTTTTATTTTCTATAGTGGCAGTAAAAGTCAAGCAGATGATTATCTCAACATGCAAGTCTAATAAAATTCACATATCTAGAATTATTACTTTCATGCTACATTCAGAGAATAACTTAATTACAGATTAATTTATTATACAAACAGGTTTTAGTTGAAGAATAAAGAAAATTAAGTACTCCTCCCATGGATTCTAGAGATTATGATGTATCAGGTTTCAATCTAAATGCCTCAATTATCGAGAATTTATTTAATTTAGATATTTAACATGATAAGAAAAAGCTTTTACTTTATTTTAACGCTGGTCATTTTTGTCATTAAACAAATTCCTTACTGAGTATATTAAAATATCTGTAAAAATTGTACTTGCTGGTTTTTTAATGACCTAAGTGCATTATGGGTAAAAATGCAGTTTGGTGCAAGTGCATTGTGGTTAAAAAATGCATTTTTCTCCTAGAGAATTGTTCATGAAAAATGCAATAGTGTGCAACTTGCACAAAAAATTATGGTTGAAATTGTATTTTTCAATATTTAGTAAAATAACCAGAAATTGAAGACTAAATAACTTAAATATCATGATATTGTATTATCTTATCTTATAATATATGAGATTTATGTTTGTAACAACCATTGATTTAAGTTGGTTAGCAACAAAAAAAGGAGCTTTGAAAAATGATGGGTTTTAGCAGGTATTAGAAGAGTGTGCATGCTCATATGATATTAAATTATCAAGGTTAAGCACATTTTTAGTCATGTGTAAAGTGCAGTCAAGTTTTTTTTGTCCTGAATTTACATCATTCAAGAGCTGAAGGTTTTTATGAAAAACAATTAATATTTTGCTGGTCATACAACATTGTGTTTTATCCAATCATTGAAAAAATGGCAACATTGTTGTATACTACCTATAATTGGGACATTGCCTGAAACTGGCACATTCTCTTTAACGGGTGAGGATATTTTAAAAATACATTTATTCCAGCAGTAATTGTGTGATTTTAATGCATTACCTATCTCACAGGATCTGTTGTGCTTTTCACAAAAATTCTTACGAAAAAAATCTTCGTAAGTCAAAAGTAGGGGTGTAATGGTTAACCGATATACCGGTTAATATTGCAATACGATTTCTGACGGTTTTTAACCGGTTTGTTTTTCCCTGAACCGGTTTTTGCAGTTGTGCTGTACTGATTGTTTTTATCAGAATATGAAATTTAAATACTTGAACAAATGTTGAAATGTTTTAAAAACTTGAAATAATCTTATTGTGTTTTAAAATGTTAAACATTTTGTCAAATAGGAGAAATATTTTCTTCGAAAGTCCTTTTCAAAATATGCATTTTTCTTACTCATAGTCCGTTTTACACAAGAAATTCAAATATTTGGATAAGTTATCATTTGAAAAAAACTCATAGGTGTATAATGTTGATCCAATTTAGACACATGCACATGCATTAATTCATACTTTGCATGTCTATGCAAAAACCGATACGTATTGCAATATATTGCAAAATGGTTTTTGAATATTGCAATACATAAATGTATATTGCAATACGGGTTTTACCATATTGTTACACCCCTAGTCAAAAGCAAGAAACCTTAATAGTATGCTCATTTTTCGGCTTATCAATTTCAAATATTATATAACTGTGTAGAATTGTGTATACCTTTTGATTATCATATCATAGTTATGCTTATTATCCGTCTGACTTTGAAGTGCTATTTATATTAAACTGACTTTCAAAGATTTTTTTCATATGAATTTTTGTGAAAAGCACCACAGTGGTTTGTAAGTTTTACAGTTTTATTAACTCTACTAAACTCAGTTGATACAACATCTGTAACAATATTTTAATTTATCAATTTCAAGAAAAACACTGATTTGACCATCATATGGTTATAATACCACGGAACCATGATTATGAAAATTTCCTCCCATCTGGTATCACCATATAATTTACTGTCAATTCTCCTAGATATTAAAACTATCATGTCTTCAACTCAATAACTCAACATTTTCAAGCATGTCAAAATAAGTTAATCAAAATTTGATGAAAAATTTCCGCCTGACTTGTCGTTATTGAAATCAATTATGTTACACTCCACTTGGCACTTTATTCTGTGTTTGCTTGACAGGCATTTGATTTTAAAATTGTTATTTCTAAGAATTTTACTGTTTTTAATATAATTTTTAATTCATTAAAATGACAGGGTTTATTTCAGCTGGGGCCCTAGTGGAATTATGCTTTGTTAGAATTAAGTCTTGGTTGTTCAAGATAATTCTTTATCAATATTTTTGTATCAAACCATGGAGTTATAATTATAAAGCTGAATCTTTTACACAGAACTTGTCTGAGATTCGAGTTTGCATATGGTCTTTTATATTTGTATGTTTTTGCTTTGTTGTGTTTTTATTTTATTTACACATCAAGAAAGACATTACTTAATAATCAGGCCTCAATAATTGAGAAATATTTTTACATTATCAACTTTAACTAGTACACTTTATGCACGATTTCAACTGTTGCTGATTAAAGCCCCATAAACAGATTCCTAGATTCCAGAAAAATAGAAAAAATATTTTGTTGTATCTTCGTCTTTTTGTTTCTTCGCCACAAAGAAACAAAAACACGAAGATAGGACAGATGAAGGGCAAAAACAAGACAAATCCATAGTTTGTTGTATCTTCAGCTTTTCATTTCTTCACCACGAAGAAACGAAAGGACGAAGATACGACAGATGTAAGGCGAAAACACAACACATTCAATCTGTCGTATTGTTGTATTTATTTTGTTGTGTGTTCGTTTCTTTGTGGCGAAGAAACGAAAAGACGAAGATAAGACAAACTATGGATTTGTCGTGTTTTCGTTTTTTATCTCTTCATGGCGAAGAGACAAAGATACCACATGGCATAAATCAGCCATCATATATAATAGACCTCATCCGGAATTCAAATTTAGGGGTTTTTCCATCTGTGCACACTCGGTACAAACAAAGTTTTCTACACATTATTGCTTTAAAATATAAGCACGAACTATGGATTAAATCCAATTGTTTATTGCACACATGCTTTCATTGTAATGGTAAAAGTTTGTTTGTACCAGAGGGGAAAACCCAAATATTTGAATTCTGGACACAGTCTATTTTAGCCACAGCCATGAAATGTGCCATCTTCCACAATCTGATTGATACCTGATCTAAAATTATCCACTTGCTTATCTTAGATCTGGCTACTTCCTATCACAGGTTAGGTTAAGCTGACCTTTGTTTTTATAATATTTATGACAAAATCATTTTGTTCTGTAACTTGTTTACATCATCTACGTCACCCAAAATGCCATCAAATCACAGCCTGGTAATAACACCTTCAAATAAGCTGGCAAACCTCTAAGATGCCATTAATAGTGTTTGGTCTAGATGAAAACTACACATGGATTGGTCGACACAAAAGTCATCTCAACGTGACCCCCTTAGCGATGACAAGAGATCCTAATCCTATACAACAGTGGTCTAAAGGATTCTGTTTATGGAGATTGCATCTTCCACAGCTCCTGGACATTTCAATTTTAGTTCAATGTTTGTATGTTTTGTATTGTAGGTGGAAGAAAGTCAATGGAGGAACATTTAGCATTAGCTGTATTAAATCATTGGGAAGAAATACCTAAAGTTGGATGTAAACTTGTACCTGAACATATAGAGACTAGACCATTGTATAACCCTGAAAAACCTGGTATAGAACAGGTATTATCTTACCTTTAATTTTGATTTAACTCAGAGGGGAATCCAGGAGTTTTTTCTATGGTGGTTCCAAACTTTTTCTAGGAGGGTTCCAAACTTTCTAGGGGGGTCCAAACTTTTTCTAGGGGGGTCCAAACTTTCAAACCACTTTATACATTGTTAGCAGAATACCGCAACATATTAATAATAAAAACTATATAACTATTAGATCTATTAAACACTAAGGTGTACAAGAGAATATTGCTTCTTGCAACATAAAAATGGCTTACAGTTAAAAAAAATACACTTTGGAAATTTCAGGAGTGTCCAGACCCCTCTGACCCCCCCCCCCCCCCACTGCTGGATCCGCCTAATTTGTTACTGATGCACCTTGTTTCTTATTCTAAATCCCTGCCCATAATCCTGAATTCTAGAAAAATCAAAGCGCTGCCCAGACATTGGCTCAACAGGGCAAAACAAGACTGCTTATTTCTGTCCAATAGTGTTAAAAATGACGTACTTTTTTCACGCTTTAAATGGGTGCTAACCTAAGTTCATTTCGTTGAGCTAAATCTGACTGCACTTAACAAATGTGATTGTCTGCAACTTTTTTGTGATGCCTTTCAAAAATTGTGGTTACTTTATAAAACTGTGTTGCAAGCAACCCATGTAAGTTACTGCTGTACAATTGATTCTGGCTAGTGGAGATTATATATTTCTTATACATGTAGTCTGGCTAGTTGATAGTTTGATAATAAGTGTATCAACATGTTTGCTTCTGTAAGTCAAAGGACACTCATTTACAAGCTTTAGTTATAGTAAAACTACTTGCAGCATGCTCAATCAAAATTCAACTAATTAATGAAGGCACTGTATGAGAGGTGTTCAACTTATATTTGAACACTTTTTTGATGGGATAAAAATCAATTTCTAACAACAAATATCCACATTTTACTTGAATATTTTACAAGTGGATTGTCCATAATCGGCTGGCATATTACAATTAAAAATTTGATACAACATAAGGCTGTTATTAAACATTAATGAAAGGACCGTAGTTTTGGCGTTTTGAACATAGCGAAATCTAAAGTAAACGGTCACTTTAGAAGTTTTTATTCATCTTTATCCCATAAGATTTTGCAAAATCTTTTCTTTCACAACTTGTTCATGTATATTTCTTCTTCTTCGTGTTCTTTGCAGTTCGAAATGTGCGTGAAATCGCATTTTATTTGTCTGACAACAACATTATCTAAATGAACGTTGAGCTGGATCAAGTACATGATAAATAACATTATTTATGAATGTTTCTGCAACTACTAATTCATTTGATATATGTATATGTTTAGTTTATGTGATAAAGACACACATTTCCAAAGTTCTACTTCGAAACCTCTACACAGGCTTTGAATGAGGCTTTTATATTTATGTTATGTGACGTCGTATCAAGCAATGAAAGCTAAAGTAAATACTTCTTAACATGGTCATATCAAAGTAACTACAAGTCTTAAGCATATCATGTCTATGAAATGTGTGCATGACTATATTATTTAGCAACTTCAATAATAAAAAGTGAAAATATAGTGTTTTATACGTTACTAAATTTGACCAAAACGTGACGACTTTCTCTTACTTGTCTTTGACTTTCTTGTCTTTGAATTACCACATAAAGGATCACCTTTTTACCCCTTAAAACATCATTGAGTATTGCATTCCTTTAAATTTACACACTTTAGACGTTGAATTTTTAATAAGGATATGTTTAATTAAATAATTTCAAAATATATTATGTAAAATAAATTGATGTATCATATATGCTCTCAAACACTGATTTCGGACTAAAGTCTAAAATGACAAAATGCATATTATTTTGTTTGAAGACGTAATTTTGTTTTATTATATTACACATACTATTGGGATACAAAAAGGTAATTATAACATTGATAACACAACCAACAGGTATGGTGGCTGATTTATGCCATGTCGCATTGTTGTCCCGCGGGGCGCCACACGAAAACACGAAAGTACGACAAAATGGTCTTTTTGTCGTATCATCGTCCCGCGGGGCGCCACGCAAAAACACAATCATACGACATTTTGATCATTTGTCGTGTTTTCGCCTGTGAAAGCTCAATGCAACAATGTATTTTTACGACAAAACTTTTACAAAGATACGACACATTTTCGTGTCGTGTTATTGCCTTTATTTTGTCGTATCTTTGTGTTTTCGTCTCACAACCCGCGGGACGATGATACGACAAGCAGACATTTGTCGTATGATTGTGTTTTCCTGTGGCGCCTCGCGGGACAAAGATACGACAGAGTAGATCTGTCGTATAATTGTATTTTCGCTCTTTCGCCTTCCGCTCACACATGCGTACATCTTCAATAGTCTTCTGCGCATGTGTGAATGTGGGACGATGATACGACAAAAAGACCATTTTGTCGTACTTTCGTGTTTTCGTGTGGCGCCCCGCGGGACAACAATGCGACATGGCATAAATCAGCCACCATAAACAGGCCATATCTAAGAGAAAGAAAATGTGTCAAAACTCAAAAAAATGATGTTTTGGGGTGGTCAACTAACATGCTATAAATATGTTTGATAAAATAAGTTTAAATGATTTTGTTTCATAGAACATGATTATTTACATAACAATACATATAAAAAGCAATTTTTAGAAAAAACAATCCGGTCACAGGCTTCAGAATCAGAGTTCAGATCTGTTCAAATATAAATTGAACACCTCTCGTACATGTTTAATTATTTTACATGAACATTTCAGGGTAAGATAGAGATGTGGGTTGACATGTTTCCTATGGATATGCCTGCACCTCCTCCTGCTGTTGAAATAAGTCCACGTAAGCCAAAAAGGTATGTATCCTATACGTTGTTGTCTATGGCTATGCCTCTTTGACTAATGTAGTTGGAGTTACTTACTTCAGGTCACTATTACACTCATTGACTTCCCCACACTCAGTCTCATATTCAAGTCACTGACTGTAAAACATTTGAACTTCTTATTGATAAAGAGATTCTAGTCAAGCTATTAGCCATTAGGGCTGTCACTATACACCAGAAGCGTATTGTGATATACTGCAATACGCTGGCATTGTATCGCAATTCGTACCATGATATATTGTGGGCTTTTAGATTCATTGTGCCTCCGTTCGATTCTATCAATATCGGTGTATCATCAATATTCTATTTTCAATCAATAATCAATATGAATTTTGAAATATCGATAATAAAGCCTATGTAGATAAATAAGTATCACTTATACTTTATCTAGTAAGCAATCAGGTGCTGATGCTGATGGATGTTCTGGGGGGGGTCCTTGGATTAGAATCCCACTTTGCCCCTTGCAATCATGGATTTTTAAAGGCATCTTGTCTGATTCCCATTGGCCGGTGGCTGCCTTTATTGATAATCGAATCATTACCTTTATCACTTATACTTTAACTGACCACTATATAATGCTTAATGGTTGATGGGATGTGGGGGAACTGATACTGATGGATGTTCAGGCGGAAGCCTTGGATTAGGATCCAACTTTGCACCTTGCAATCATGGGTTTTCAGGGCATCTAGCCAGATTCTGCATTGACCATTTGGTTGCCTTTCTACCAACAGTCTATAATTACTCATTTCACTATCTTTGAAAGTTAAACCCCACTTGTTTCTTAACAACTATTAGCACTTAATTGATCACTAATTCTTAGTTTTATATTAGTCTTCATTTTATTATTTAAGTTTTTATTATCTCTTAACCATTTTCAATTTTCATTTTCATTTAATTATTTCCTAATTATGCATAAGTGCTTTTGAACATATATTCAATATGAAAAGATGGTGTATAATAAAAAAATATACATTTATTATGAGTTTATGACAACATAAATGATCTGTATAGTACTGGAGTGAAGGTAGCGATATATATCAGTGTATTGTTAATATTCATTTCTCAATATATATCAATGTCGTCGATACGCTTTGAGCCTAATCAATGACAGCTCTAATGAAGGGTCTTGGCTTGAAACCTAAGCTTAGTTTCTACCAACCATGGCTCTCTAGGTGAGATAGCAGTCTGGTGCCAATTAAATATAAGTGTTTAGTACAAGAGCACCCAACGTTTAGCTATGAACCAAATTCAGAACTCTAATAAATGGTGTTTTTTTCATTGGTCACACACAAGTGGTACAAAGTTTGTTGCACTTTATTGCTGAAAAGTTGGAAACTTAGTTCGTTGTACTCATATTTTCATTGTAAAGATAAATGTTTGTTTGTACCACTGGGAAAAAAATCTAATATTTGAATTCGAGCTTTAGTCTTTAATACAGTCAGGTGAACTCTGATATTTAACACTCAGACTGTTAAACATAGGAATATGTCAAAACATGAAACTGTGCGTGAGTCCAGTCCGCTCCCATTGTTCTAATTGTTAAAATTCAACTTGGTTTTTCATGAGAATTTAAAATCAGGAATTCTTTTTAACCTTTATCAGTGCATTATAAATTACATGTAATATTAACCCTAGCAGTAATTGAAAATTAATTGATATCATTTTTGAAGGTATTAAACTAAGAGCTATAAATTGCCAACAAATATAGCTGTAACATGAAGTCCTCAAATAATTAATGACTCCAAGAACTTCCAGGAATTTATCAGTGCCTGGAAATATTATCACTTACATTGTTGTGACATGTTTTAAGGTGCTGGTAACAATTTACGACAATATCTCAGGTTCACTTTAACTATTAGACCATGTACAATCTGTCACTTGCAATAATTGATTTTGAAGGTTTTGATTACATGTGTGATATGATATTTCATTTTATTTTTCTATTTCTATTTTTAATTTTAAATTTGAAAGTGCTGGTTTTTGTTTGTAATTTATGGTTTAGTTGAAAAGCTAACAGCTAACATAATTTATTGTCTGACTGTGTTTTACAGCCATTGATTGTCATCTAAAAAAGTATGAAGTTATGTAATATTTAAAATGCATTTTAAGTGTTCGAATATTTTTCTTATTTACTAATAAGTTCCACAAGAATTATTTTTGATTCCAAAAAAATTTGCAATCAAACGTTTTTAAGTATGTATTTATACTCACATTGTGTCGATTTGTCAGAAGGTTAATTATTCAATGATAATAACTCTACCCATCATCATCATTGTTGTTGTTGTTGTTGTTATCATTATCATTAGCATCATAATTTATAATCATCAGTATTAATGTAATTATTGTAATTTGCATAAGTGTAGTATTATCATCATTGTAGTAGTAATCATTATTATACCCCCGCTTCGAAGAAGAGGGGGGTATACTGTTTTACCCTTGTCCGTGCGTGCGTGTGTGTGTGTGTCCGTCCGTCCGTTACAAAATTTCCGTCACAGTTTTCTCAGGAACTATAACATGCAGCAGCCTAATACTTTGCATATTGCTTCATCCCATAGTCCCATGTGGTGTAAAGCGATTTTATGCTCCTTGCTCATCTACTTTCTGTTTGTCACATATTTTTAGATTTTTGCGGGGATATCACTAGTGAGCTTTAGCTCACAGATTTACTTGTTATCATTATCTTGCTTATCAATGTTATCATAAAAATCATTTCTGTGGCATCATTGTTTCAATCATAATCTTCATTATTATTGTTGTCATCAATATAGTCAGAATTATAATCAGTTATATCCTCATCACATCATCATTGTTATCATCATTGTCATCATCATTATCATTTATTATCAGTAGTATTATTTCATGTGCATACTGTGTATAACAGTCCAATTGTTTGACAGATCTGTCAAGAACTCAGTTTTAAGATATGACAATCTCTGTAAACAGATATCCTGTAGAGCGTTGTCGTACAGGACCTCTACTTTCTCCGTGGAAAGTCACGTCGAGATGAACTTTGTTTCGACCAATCAATGCGTAGCTTTCATCTAGACGAAAACACTATTAATCACATTTTGCTTTCGTAATTTCTATTTTTAGACCAAGTTTTGCATGCTAATTTAACAGCGGTATTATTCACAGTCTGTGATTGGGCAGCTCATTTCAAATTGTGTGACGTAGACAATGTAAACAAGTTACATATCATAACAATATCGTCATGAATATTATGATAAGAAAAGGTCGCCTGAACGTGACCTTTGTTTGAAAAAGGCCAGATCTAAATTAGAGAGTATGCGAGCGGAAAATTTTAGATCGGGTTTTAATCAGATTGAAGATATGACTGCTCTATTAAAAAACAATTATCTGTATTTTAGTTGTATGTTCCATTATCTCTTCCATATAATATTATACGTATTGTTTAATTTTATTCAGCTATCAGTAGGGCATAATCATTAACCCTGCTAATTTAAATACTCACTAAAATACTTCTGCACTCACAATGGGCAGAGTCGAATCTCGTTAATACACTAAGCAGTAGTACATGTATTTGCTAGTTATACAGGATAGAATAAACACTTCACCCGCATTTTTTGCCCTGCTCGGTTCGTACTTGAATCTAATGTGTAAGGAGAATCATTAGTATGGATTTGTTAGGTTTCAATGTGCACGAAAGTCTTTCTATATTTGAATACTTTGATTTATGAATATTTATGAATACAGACAATAATCCTGTTCATAATACCTGTATTTAAGTATGAGGTTATTGAACAAATGTTGAGTATTTAAATGAAAGGGGTAAATGTATGTGCCTATGACTGTTGAGTAAAATATAACACTAAATGGAATGAAATTTGTTGAGAATTATTAGTATGAACTTGTATAAATCTATTTTTTGTGTTAATTATTACAGTTATGAATTACGTTGTATTATATGGAACACAGATGATGTTGTATTAGAGGATGATGCTTTCTTTACTGGAGAAAAGATGTCTGATATCTATGTTAAAGGTTGGATCAAGGGACAGGAAGATATGCAATCAACTGATATACATTACAGGTGGGCTTTTAGGGGTTTTATTTTAGATCAATGGATTAAAATAAAAATGGAATTTCCTGCTTTATTATAATTATATCAAAATACTTTACTTCAACTAATTTATGATAAAATTAGACAATTTTTTTGTGTTTCTGTATTTAATTCAAAATAGTTTTAACAATTGCTTATCCATTTAAATTTTATTTTTTATGATTACATTTTTGGCATTTTACTAGTAATGATAATTTTTAGTGCATTTAGATTTAAATTTAATTTATAGGATAAGAAAAAGTAATAAAATTTATAACACCTCACAAATTAAGCTGGACAAAATTTTAGATGTTAACAATTAATAATAGTTTTCACTACCCCCTCAAAATGTTAACATCTCTGCCATACAGTGTCTTCCCATAAGTTCCACAGACAGAATAAAATTTGAAGAAATACTTAGCATGCACTCTGCAAGTAACTTTACTATAACTTAATCATATTCACATCATATTCATGTTATATAGTTTGATTCAAATTGTTATCATATATTAATAAACTACAGGATTTGACATTAATGGTTGTCCTGTTGCCCCTCACAACCTATATTTGGGTTTGGGCAACCTGTTGCCACTATTAAAGATAAGGTTGGGGCAAGTTAAAAATGTAGCTTATTGTCCATTTGGGCAATCTTGTTATACCCCCGCTTCGAAGAAGAGGGGGGTATACTGTTTTACCCTTGTCCGTGTGTGCGTCCGTGCGTCCGTCCGTGCGTCCGTTACAAAATTTCCGTCGCAGTTTTCTCAGCAACTATAACATGCAGCAGCCTAAAACTTTGCGTATTGCTTCATCCTATAGTCCCATGTGGTGTAAAGCGATTTCATGCTCCTTGCTCATCTACTTCCTGTTTGTCGCATATTTTTAGATTTTGGCGGGGGTATCACTAGTGAGCATTAGCTCACAGATTTACTTGTTTAAAATTTGTGTTGAGCCCTGAGCTAGTAAATGCCGATTATGTAATTTTTTGGGATGTCTCTCTGTTCTTTTTTCATTGGAAACTTGCATAGAATTGTTTTTCTTAAAATCTAGATTTTGTCTTTTGGAACTTTTGGAGGGCACTGTATGTGTACATTTATTAGTCTTATATTATTGTATAGTATATAATATAACAAAATAAATTATTAATACACCTGCATATTCTATCACAAGTTTACTAGGGTCATTATAAAAGTATACTGTTGCTTGATACAGGTTGCTTTCTCTGTTTGTCAATGTTATGTTTTGGAAGTTTTTAATTCAGTTCTGAAAAATAGAACCATGTTATAAACATACTGTTTTTAGACTTTCGGCGATTTCACTGAAAGGCTTAAGTTATACCACAAAACGAGAACTATCGACACTGAAAATGCCTGACCAGTTTAACCTGCGGAGTGATACATGTGTCTCTGATTTACTACCCAGTTAATTTCTTGGCGATAAAAGTAGTTCCCTTAATCAGCTGACACGTATTTGTTTCAATGATCATTGACAGGTGTTTACATGTATTTATAAGCATGTGAAAGGGAGAGAGTCAAATCTCGTTAATACACCAAGCAGTAGTTTTGCCAGTAATACAGGATAGAATAAACACTTCGCCCGCATTTTGCCCTGCTCGATTTGTACTTGAATCTAATGTGTAAGGAGTAATCATTAGTATGGATTTGTTATGTTTCAATGTGCACGAAAGTCTTTTCTGTATTTCAATACTTTGATTTTGTCTGTATTGAGATTCATAAAAAATAATTAAAAATGGTTTTCATTAACTAATCAATATTTGTGCAATTGAGTTATTAGAAAATACTACACCCCTGGACTGAAATTTTGAACTTATATTTGTGATTAAAAGTGATGATTAATATACTACATAAATAGACAAGATAAAGCGCAATTCTTGAAATAAACATTCCCACATATTGTCAGTAACATACAGTATTAGTATAGTCATAAAATACAAACCAAAATGCATTCTGGGCCATTTTATGATATTTTTAAAACAAAACTTGTCAAATAATCCTATCTTATTTCCAACTACTGTTTAGGGGCAGATTTAAAGAGCAACATAATTTTGTTTGAGATTAATGATATATGATATGGATTGCTCAGTCATTCAGAAGTAAATACTCGGAAATACTATCTTGCTTAAAAGAGAAATGGGGGAATGAAAGTCGTTATACCATTACATGACTTGCTATCAAAATAGTATGTGCAGATGTTGTGATGTGATAAAAAATATGATTTCCGTGACAATGAACAAAAGATTGAGAAATCGTATTTTCTATAGGATGCTGTTTGGCTTCATGTATTCATGTACATTAGTATTTAACTACTTTTTTGTGTTGTATTTTTATATTTTGATTGACAATGTCAGTTTAAAATTGACAAATATGTTAGTATTATTGTGAGATAGCTACAATAGGCCTGCCTTTTTCGTTGAGGATTTGGTTTCATTTAAATACTTGCTAGCGTTGAATATTAAACTTTTTAAATTGCTTTTTAATATCCTCCAAATTTGGGTCAGTGGCACAATTAGTAGCGCACCTGGATTTAGAATCTTGTGTCCTAAAGGGGGTATGGGCTCAAATCCCACCTGGGGAGGTTATACCAATCCATGAAATAATGTCAATTTTCCTTCATTAATAAGATATATGGAGAAGTTTCCGACCTTGTGGAAGGGTAAGTGAGTACTGGTTATAGACAAGGGTCCAAGAAAGCTAGGTTAGGTGCGCTGGATGTTGTAAAAATTACCTAAATTGTGTTGACTGCATTAAACACAATAAAAAATAATAATATCCTACAATGAAAAGTCCACCCTGGAGTAGATACTGGCTGAGAATCCAGGGAGTATAGGATTGATTCCAAAGCAGGACCTACTTTGGTGGAGTTCAGTCATTTTGATACTACGGTATTTTGAATTTTTTTTACTCTGTTTTTATGTTAAAAATTTTGCAATGTATAGTTTCACTATGTAGGTGAATAGTGTTACATTTTATTTTAAAACATGAAAAACATATTTTTTTCATAATTTGTTATTAATGTCCCATATTTTTCATCTGTTTTACATATATTTATTAAAGAATAAAATTCATGAACTCTACAGATTTTTAAATATCAACATTTTTTGGTTCACTGGAGGTCTATGAATTTATGGGATAATTTGCGTCAATTTAGATTTCTTGTAATAATTGAATAATTTATGCTGAATAAATTTAAAATCATTAACGATGGAAATTAAAAGCTTAGCGAGTTAATTGTCACTTTCCATTTTAGTAAAAATGAGACACTACATTAATATTACGTAATTATTCCGAATAAATTACTATTAATGGCGCTATTATATAAATAATGTTATAAAATGGTGACTATATTTTTGATAAAATCAATAAAAGTTAAGATATTTTATTGTATATTACAGCGTGATGCAGCTTAACATATAAAATGTGTGCATATTTTATCAGCCTCATTATTATATTAGAACATTTGCACACATTCACTAACATTCACCATATTTTAATGGTACAAACTTTACAATAAATGTATGCCATGTATGGTAAGACTTTAGTATTCACAATAGTTGGGTGATATTTAATGTATTTTTATTATTATACATAAATCATTAAAATTGATAATTATAATAATCGTGAACGAATCTATTCTAACCTCAGGGCAATAGTTATAAAACTGTTCTATTCATACACCTTGTCAACAACGATGCCACTTTCTTCCATTTCACTTCCATTTAGACCTTGGCATACTTAGCATAACTCATACAATGTATTTGTAGTTTGTACCAGGTATATGCTGGAAATACAGTCTGAGGTATTGTTCAATTTATTTAACTGTCAGTGTCTCATACAATAAATATTATATGTTTTATTTATTGTGAGTACAGAAATACTGTAGTGAATATTTAAATCAGCAGAGTAAATGTGTGCACTACTGACAGTTCATTGGCGGATCCAGCAGGGAGGGATCAGGGGGGTCCGCCCCCCCCCCCCCTAGAATTTGGAAAATGTACCTGTCTATTAGTGTATTTCTTGCCTGTAAGTCATTTTTAAGTAGCATGAAGCAATTTTTCTCGGTGCTTAACATAGATTTAATGGTTATGTAGTTTTTATTTTCAATATGTTGTATTTATTCTGCAAAATGTGTATAATGTGGTTGTGGTTCAAGGTTCGGACCCCCCTAGAAAAGTTCAGACCCCCCTAGAAAAGTTTGGACCCTCCTAAAAAAATCCTGGATCTGCCCCTGCAGTTGAATAATATTAACAATACCAGAAATAATATGATGTCAAAAATGGCCCATGATGGCATGTAACATCAGTATTGGGGGCATTAGCTGACTTGTCATCGGACATAATCTGCCTTAATGGCATAAATTAAGTTACCACAATGTATTGTATGTATGTCATTCCTTAGTGCTGACTCCAGTTTAAGTCAGCAATACCTTTATGGCCCTGACTTAAGTACTTGAACCTCTGTAGTACTAATATATCAGAAGATAGCTATTATAGTTATTTGTTACAAACAATAATTATCAGATGTCTGTTTTAAAAAGTAGTAGCTCTTTAAATATCAACCTAGAAGAGATTTTGTTTCAGAAGCTCTTAGATTGGAATTTAGTGACTATTCAAATACATGTATTAGCTAATCAAGAATTGTGTTCAAGTGACTCTTCAAGTATCAGCCAATCAATGATTAGGTTTAAGTGGCTCTTAAAGTATCAGCCAATCAAAGATTGTGTTTAAGTGGCTCTTAAAGTATCAGTCAATCAAGAATTGTGTTTTAGAGACCCTTTTAGTATCAGCCAATCAATGATTAGGTTTTAGTGACCCTTTTAGTATCAGCCAATCAATGATTAGGTTTAAGTGATTCTTAAAGTGTCAGCCAATCAAAGATTGTGTTTTAGTGACTCTTTAAATATCAGCCAATCAAAGATTGTGTTTTAGTGACTTTTTAAATATCAGCCAATCAAAGATTGTGTTTTAGTGATTCTTTAAATATCAGCCAATCAAGAATTGTGTTTTAGTGACTCTTTAAATATCAGCCAATCAAGAATTGTGTTTTAGTGACTCATAAAGTATCAGCAATCAAAGATGTGTTTTAGTGACTCATTAAATATCAGCCAATCAAAAATCATGTTTTAGTGACTCTTAAAGTGTCAGCAATCAAAGATTGTGTTTTAGTGACTCATTAAATATCAGCCAATCAAAGATTGTGTTTTAGTGACTCTTTAAGTGTCAGCCAATCAAAGATTGTGTTTTAGTGACTCTTTAAGTGTCAGCCAATCAAAGATTGTGTTTTAGTGACTCTTTAAATATCAGCCAATCAAAAATTGTGTTTTAGTGACTCTTTAATTATCAGCCAATCAAAAATTGTGTTTTAGTGGCTCTTAAAGTATCAGCCAATCAAAAATTGTGTTTTAGTGACTCTTTAAGTGTCAGCCAATGAAAGATTAGGTTTAAGAGAAGATTTATGCTATGTGATGGAAACAATGTTCAACAAAGGGAGATAGAAACTTCAGGGTTCCATCAAATCTAGTGAAAATGATCATTATAGGAGATGATAACATCCTTATTTGTTTACAGTGTTGACTTTATCATTCATGTCGTGCTACCCATTGCTTTCTATTTTATATATACGCTGTTATATAATAACACGGCTTATTTATTTATATTATGTTATATGATATTTTATGTTATATTTTCATTCCTTAGCAAACATTTCATTTATTTACTGTCATCAGATGATAAATGATAGATTTGACAATATGAGATATAATACACCAGATGCAAGGTCATTTAAACAAAATGGGCTCTATATGTTCATGGGTCTGCCAAGAAGTCATCTACACCCTTCTTTATTTCCATGTAGTTAGATTACTTTTGCACTGACCCATTGTCTATGGTATCTTGGGTTAAGCGCAAAATGGTAGTAACACACTCTTTTCTGCAATTAAGTTACGACTGTTTTGCGCTAAACCCAATGTATGTTTGTCCCACCAATGGCAAGTGTAAACAGAAACAATTGACTTTGAAAAAAGGAGTCAATGTAACTCCCTAATAGGTTTAGATTTTACATATCATAATAGTTGTCTTTTATCACGGCTCTTAATACAGGCCCTGATGCTTAAAGCTGTTTGTTTACAGCTTTCAACTTATAAAATCAACTTAAAGAAAACTCTCAAAATTGTTTTGAAGCTTTTTGGTAGCTGTAAAGAGGCATTCTGACAATGACCATTTTAGTACAAATTGACTTATAAAACAACTGTTAGAAATTTAAATTTACTTACCTGTTGATCACAGTATATATGATTTAAGCATGGTTTTGTGACTTTTATCTTATGTTGGTCACAATTTATGTGTATTTTTTCATTAAAACATTCAGAATTTATTTTCCTAACACAACTAAAGGTGGAGACGGATTATTGTAGGAAATTTAAAAAAAGTAACTAAATATGTTTTTGAGAAGCTTTGATATTGATTTGTGTAAAACTTTCTGCAATAAACCAAATTGTGTAACTTCTGTAACCTTATCTTTTTGAATGTAAAAAAGTTATAAAAATAATTATTGATTAAGCCATTTTGTGATTAGAATATATTATTGTCAAATCAATTTATCAATACAGCCTGCTAGAACATGTTCTATTTTCTATAAAAGGGTAAATTTGTCACACAGGGAGTCTTCTTTTTATATAAGTCAATTTAACAATTAATTTCAAATTATCTTTGTCATAGTCGATTCGATGCTTCATCAATAACAGGTCTTTATCTTTATCATTTGATCATATCGCAATATTTATTCGCTAAAATTTTTCACGTGATTCATAAAAAATTTATTTAGGAGATGAAAAATTCTACCTCTAATTGTGATTTTATTGAAGAGGTTTTGACAGCCAATTAGTCAGATGTATGGTACAAAATAACGTTGACTCCAGTGTCCCAAATAAATTAGTTTCATCTATTTTTTATCGTCTTCCAAGCACAATTGATGCCTATACATTTTAAGGATTTGTGTAGCGTTGGGGACAATGCCGCTACCTCATGGCTTAAAGGATTATAGTAGATAATGATTATTGTGATGTGTGATTTATTCATTTTAACTACCCCTTAATAAAATGTAACTCTAGCTTTCCAACAACCGTCCATTGTATGGCTTAAGAAATAAAATGTCAGTTTGTTGAAAAAAGCCATATTTTCAGCAATTTTTATGTTCCTTTAACCTCAATTATGATAATGAGATGCAAATGTAAGATTTATATAAATGGATATTTTATCAACTCGGAGTTGTATGAACTGACGGTTTTCAGTATAAATGCATTTAAATTTTTTAAACAGATTTGTTCACCCTGATGTACTCTAAAATACAATATCACAATGTTATAAAATTTTATGTTAAAACTGGGGTAGCACACAAATGAAAGTACTAATGTAGACTCAATAGTCTTTGTTTTCTGGTGTATTATATCACTTGAATCCTAAATCTTTACTACTGGAACCTTTGTTCCTATATGAGTGCTTGGCAAGTACTATCTATGGTGTTATGAATATTTTAGGCAAAAAAACAACAATATTAAGTTATAAATATCATCAAAATATTTTAGTTTTTAACTTTTTTTCATACTGGCTATAACTGCCATATTTAGAATATTTTTGTTATCAATTTTTTTTTTTTTTTTTTTTTGTTAACAGTTTTTTGGTACAAAAATATTGTTAATTTGACAGTTATATAATTTTTCTGTCTTTTTTAAAATAATTGAAAATATGTTTTTTCCTCACGTGCCCATCACATGAATTGTGTTTTATTTATAATGTAAATCCATTAATACAAAAGTAGCATAATTTTGGTTCATAAGTCACATGGCATGCAAAATTATAAATACACGTGTAGTTAAATAATTATGATTACTGTTTATTATATTTTCACATGTCCTTAATTGATTTAGCAATTAGTTAATGTATTTATAATTCTGGTATTATTACATTAATATTTTATATTTTTAGATCATTAACTGGCGAAGGCAATTTTAACTGGAGATTTATATTTCCATTTGATTACCTTGTTGCCGAGGAGAAAATTGTCATATCTCGTAAAGAAACATTATTTTCATGGGATGAAACGGAGACTAAAATACCTGCTCGATTAAATCTACAAGTTTGGGATGCTGATCATTTCTCTGCCGATGATTTCTTGGGTAGGTCTTAGTTAGTCTTCACAATTTGAAATTATCTTACATGATAATAAAGCGCTTTTGAGCATATATTCAATATGAAAAGAGTGCTATACAAATGCTGTATAATAATAATGGTAATAACAATAATAATAAAAAATACACCAATATTTCTTTTAAGGAATTATCAAAAGATATTAATTGACTTTGACCTTGAATTTACTCTCTTTTTTGTTTTTAAAAGCAATTCTTTAATAACATTTAAGTACTTCAGCTCGAACAGTCACAGATTTAAATAAATTTGTGTCAATTGCGTAGATCCAGTTCATGTTACTTCATCTCATTTCAAAAGCAACAGTCTTGATCAATAGCTGGTAAAATTTATATTTTCAAAAAGTGATATTATGTATAAGAAAGTTGATACTGTGTAGCAATTATAGTTCATGTTATACAACTGTTGTGTTTTTTATTATTTCAGGGGCACTAACTCTAGATTTAAACAGATTTCCAAGGGGAGCTAAATCATCAAAATTATGTACTTTAAACATGTTGAAAAATGATGGAAGTGTACCTCAGATGTCATTGTTTAAACAAAAAAGAGTAAAAGGATGGTGGCCATTTGCTGTAAAAAATGAACAAACAGATGAACTGGAACTTACGGTAAAGTTTTCAAAATTCAGTTGATACAAAATATGTCTGAAAGGGAATACAGTGGTTGAGATTGTGACTTGCATCTTCTTAAAATCATTTATGTATAAAGCTATATATTTTGATGTATAATTACAACAAATATTTTTCATTGTCACCATTCTTGGATGGGGACATAATTATACAATAATCAAGATCTGAGCATTTTATAGTCAACACTGGTTGCCTTAAGCCAGTCAAATCTATTCAATTTAGGTCACATGATAGGAAATGGCTATCAAGAAGCCTAAATGGAGGCAAACACCATGTACTTGCAACTTAACTACACAATCAGAATCAGTTTAATTGTGTTTCATCTTTTGTGTCAATTTAAACTATACAGTGTTGCTTTTCACTAAAATTCTTAAAATAAAAATCTTCGTAAGTCAAAAGCAAGAAACATTAATAATATGGTAATTTTTTGGCCTTTCAATTCCAAATATTATTGAATTTTGTAAAATATTGTATACCTTTTGAATATCATATCATAATTATGTTTATTATCCTTCTGACTTCAAAATGAAATTAATGAAATTGACTTACAATAACTTTTTTGTAAGAATTTTTGTGAAAAGGTGCACTGGTTGATCAAGTTTCTGTTGACCATATTTATACTATATTATATGTCATAATTAACATTGCATATTAAATCACTGCGACATCTTTTAATTAATATATTTCCTTTACCCTGTGGTCATTAGAATTTGAAAGTGATAAAGTTTTATACATCTTGAAATTATATGGTAATATCAGTCAGATATATTTTTATACATTATTATTATTATATGCTTTCCAGTGGAATACCGGGATTTATCAGTGAAATAAAAATTGATATTCCACTGTTTTGTAACAATGAAAATAAATTTGTTATTTTTCACTGTTTGGATGCGCCGTTCTGATGACATATCATACTAAAACTTTAAAAATAGCCAGTTTGAAGCATATAATAAACAGAAAATTTGTTTATTTCAGTGTAAGATCTATTTATTTCACTCGTGAGCTAATGATATATTTTCACTTGCAGCTTAGCCACTCGTGAAAATATTGCATCCTTAGCTCACTCGTGAAATTAAAATCGATCTTACACTGAAATAAACAAACATCCTCTATGTCTTTATTCTTACATATTGGGCTATTGAGTCACCTAATTGGAAATTTTAGCTAAGCTATTCCCTCAGCCATTTTTTAACCTTGACTACAAATGTATACAAATACTTTTTCATCAAGATCATAAATTACAACTTTTTGACAGGGTTAGTAACTTTAAGAAAAAAATAAAATATTATGATTTTTTTATGAAAAATGAAAACTATCTGCCAAAATTAGTTACCTGATGCCTGAATACAAAATTGGGTCAGAGGTGACTAAATTAACCATCTGATAAAGGTTACCTTATGATCAATGTGGTAAACTTTCAAATTATTTATGGAATCAAATTTTTGAAACCATTTAGAGTCAAGTGTCGTAAGTTAGAACGTAAGCTAAGGGTCATGGATACTGTTATGATAGGCATTACAATATACAAAACATAATTTGATATATTCAGCACTGTATTAAATGTATTTTAACAAATCAACAAGTTAGGGTTATCATCTTTGTGATATGTCTATATGATATGTTGTGTGGGTTGATACCATACATCTGCTGTAGTCCTCCAAAGGTTAGAACACTATACTAGAAATTTGACAATCAGGGTTGAATTTTTGGTTGCTGATGATCTTATCTTTCCAAAAACAATTGACAATACTTGTATAATATTATGTCCTCCATAAACGAGTGTAGATGTTTTCAGGCCATTGTGGTGGGTATATGAAAGCAAATACTTGAGAGTCAAGCCAAGCTGAACTGATGAGCCAGTCACTGTATTAAATACACATAATTCAAAATAATATTGATAAATCATCCTTGTCAAATAAGTTTGCAGTAAGTGCATTTAAAGTGCTTTAAAGTGCTCAGAATCGGCATCTCATAAAAACTGTGTTTTTTTGTTCCAAGAAGTTAGCAAAAACTTTGTAAAAAGTGGATGAAATGCACCTACACTTTGTTTGGAACCTAGCCGAAGCTTTTTGTAGGAATTTGGTATTGATACATCCCGACAGAAACATTGATACTGCGATATGAACTAAACTGTGAGCTAAGCAAACCACGGCAACCTTGTATGGATTTACATTTATAATGACTTCAGATTTTATAAATTGAATATTTCATAAAGAAACAAATTAATTAAGCTCACATTATTGTACATACGTACCAGTGCACCTTTTCAAAGAAAAAAGTTATCGTAAGTCAATTTCATAAATTTTGCAGTTCAAAGTCAGAAGGCTTATAAACATAACTATTATATGATTAATCAAAAGGTATGATATTCTACATAATTTGATCATATTTAAAAATTGATCAACCAAAAAAATAACTGTAGTATGAATGCTTCTTGCTTTTGACCTACGATAATTTTTATCGTAAGATTTTTTGTGAAATGTTCCTATGGTACTTGTGAACCTCATCTAAGATTTTAAGTGAGAAAATCTAAAGCGACTTAGTAGAGAGTTAACTTGAGAAGATTGAGATTATCTTATAAGATATATGGTGTCATATTTATTATAGATATGATTTGACTGCTCTGTCACTTTTCTTGTAGATTTAAGATGAGTAATTACCTCCCTTGTAAATTCATGGTTTGTCTATTGTACCTTTTATTGAGGAGTAATTCATCATTTTTTCTGTACTCGATGACTTTAGAAATTGGATTTTTAAAAACAGTTTGAGGAGACAAGTGATACAGGTTCTGATTTGTCAACACTGACATAAAATTTATTTAAAATCTATCATTATAATGTTTATGACTTTTGTTACGTTCCTGACACTGAGATTTCGCTATTAATTTTCCTCTTTTGTATCTTATCTAGTACTGATAGTACACATTTTAAAATGATTAGTAATACTGTTAAGGTATTGCAATTTTGTTGAATGGATTTTTCATTTCTGAACAAATTGTTACTGGACTGAAAAAACTTTGCAATAAATAGTTCTCAAAAATAATTTGTTGTAACATTTTTCCTAAGACCATTTAAATATTTTTGTTGTTTTTGTTTTTTGTTGGGGGACATTAAAAAAATTAACTCATGCAAATAATGGTTTCTTACAGATTTTGTTTGTAAAAAACTCAGAATCTAAAAAATTTAATCATTTCAAAATTAACTTTCCATTGGTTTTTTTTGGGGGGGGGGGGCATCAGGAGGGTTTTTACAAAGATTTTGTTGTTTTTATGTAACATGTTTCATGCTAAGAATTTGTACCTCTAGCTTTTTCCTTTTTTTCTTTCTAACTGTTTTAACCATTTCAAGCAATAGTAGTGAATCACAAAGAAATATGAAATATTAATGATGTTTAAATATTGGCAGGTGGAATGCCCCCCTGTATTGTCCACTCACAGATGGTCATTCATAATGCCACACCATACTGACACAAGTTTTAGAATCTGTATTGAAATAACTGAACAGAATATATAAATTTTGGACAAAACTCTGACTACAGGATATATATCTTTGTGCTGTGTATAAAGACTAGATAGATGGACAAAGATCAAGTTTTAGACTTAATGGCCATAATTTAGACAAAAAATCAAAAGTTTTACGATTTAATTTACAATATCATATCAAATTATGAAGATTATATTTCTTATATTTCATGAAATCGGCACCTGCCCTTTAAACGTGTATTAACATCAGAAAAATGATTGTTTGACATGAAATTTGTTTTTTTCTGTTTGATGTAAAGTATCACTGATTGATTTATTTAAGTGTCCCAGCTTAAATTTGATAATGATTATGAGAGCATTTACTTGAAAATAGTTAAAGATATAGCATACAAAATTGTTCTTTATACACTGTACTTGAAAATGGTTAAAGATATAGCATACAAAATTGTTCTTTATTCACTGTGTTTGAAAATGGTTAAAGATATAGCATACAAAATTGTTCTTTATACACTGTACTTGAAAATGGTTAAAGATATAGCATACAAAATTGTTCTTTATACAGTGTACTGGAAAATGGTTAAATATATAGCATACAAAATTGTTCTTTATACACTGTACTTGAAAATCATTAAAGATATAGCATACAAAATTGTTCTTTATACACTGTACTTGAAAATGGTTAAATATATAGCATACAAAATTGTTCTTTATACACTGTACTTGAAAATGGTTAAATATATAGCATACAAAATTGTTCTTTATACACTGTACTTGAAAATGGTTAAAGATATAGCATACAAAATTGTTCTTTATACACTGTACTTGAAAATGGTTAAAGATATAGCATACAAAATTGTTCTTTATACAGTGTACTGGAAAATGGTTAAAGATATAGCATACAAAATTGTTTTTTATACAGTGTACTGGAAAATGGTTAAATATATAGCATACAAATTTGTTAGTTATACACTGTACTTGAAAATCATTAAAGATATAGCATACAAAATTGTTTTTGATACTTGAATTTTGTTAAATATATAGCATACATAGTGGTTCTTTCCACAGTTCAATTGTAAGTGTATTGCCGTGGAAAGTGGTCAATCCTGGTTTTATTTCTGGTCATCGCAGGTTGTGCCCTTCCATAAATATTCAACACAGTGTTGATTTTCTTTCAAGAGAAAGAAATGTAAATCGATGGCTTAATTGTTGAAGTGTACAGAAATGAATTATAAAAGGCTAGTTTGGTGATACTGGTTTAAGAAGATTTTATGAATAAGCATGGCTGTTTGCACTGCCTTTTTAATATGAAAATTTAGGGTGCAGCAATTTGTGGTCTTCTCAAGACTTGCTTTGAGAAACATTAAACTGCATGCCAAGTCATTGTCATCTGTGTCACATCCAAGCACTATGCATGCTGACTGCTGACTTAATAGAGAACATTGAGACAAAAACATCTATGTAATGCATAATACTATTTTCCCATCTTAATTATGACAAAAAATACATATTGATAAAAATTGACTAAAAAACTAAGCTTAATATCCAATATGCTTGGAAAATCCCAAAAGTCCTGTTTTTGAGTCTACCATTAAAACCCATCTATAAATATTCATGATCGAACAATATTGATAACATTTAAACAGGTGCTAAGGTTGAATTATTAATGTAATCAAATACTAAATATAAATTAGAACATTAATTTAACAAGGTCCTGATAGTGACAGAACATATCATCATTAATATTTGTATCACTATCAGAAAATATAACTATAAAAAATATTGAAAAAATAAATCAAGCACAAATTAAATCTTTAAATTTAAATTTTTTACAGGACTTTCAGCTTTGTAAGCCTTCCTTAGATTTTTTTAAAATGATAATTTGAATATTCATCTAAATATTAATTGACTAATTTTTCATGATTCCATTTGCTTAATTCCTTCTCAGTGCTTGTTAATGTTATCTCAGCTTAAATGTTTCTATATCTTTTAATCTTAAGTATGTTTTAATTACAAACTCAAAGGTTATAACAGAAGTACATCTGTTTTTAAATCTATTTGATGATGACCAAAAATTATATCATTCTTAAATGGAAATTTAAAGCTTATTGATACATGTACATGTTGTCTTTGTCATCATTACATGAACTGTTTTAGAATGATTATTAATATTCCTAGAGTTAAATATTATGTAAAAGCTATAATCATTGACAATAGAACTTTCAGTAGATGCCAGTTTCTGTGACAAAGTCAAAGGTGATCACGAAAGTTCATCTGTTTTAAAATCTATTTGATAACCATTATGGCCAGAATTATGTCATTTTATCACTATACCATCTTTTTGATCCGAAACAGATTATGTTCTAATTTATCAATGTAAAAAAAAAATGACTTAGATCTTTTATATTTTGCAATATATATTTCCAGGGGAAAGTGGAAGCTGAGCTACATTTGTTTTCATCAGAGGAGGCTGAGAAACATCCCGCAGGTCAAGGTCGTAATGAACCTGATCCTCTCGAAAAACCAAAGTAGGTTCATTAATACATAGTATTAGTAAATTTGTATACATATTAAGCTTACCTGAGCTCATTGTGTATCAGCAGCTTGTTCAGTTTCCTTGACTGTTCCAAAATGTTCCATAACGGAAGTGTTGGAACAACTCAACCCATAGACAACTCATTCAGAGACAACTCAATATCCTAGTTAGTGATTGAGTTGTCCCAACTTTAAGTTGAATTATGCACGGGTAGAGTTGTCTTCGGGTTGAGTTCTCTCATACCCAAAACGTTAGCTAACAGTAGTTCCTGAACACGGGGCTGGTGTGTTGTTTGTGATAGGTCTTGTGGTAGTACCTAGTACCATTGAAAATTCAGCACATGTTTTGTGATCTAATCCTTGTCTGGGATAGTAGCAGATTGACTGCTGCAATTTTACTGAAAAAATACTAGACTAGTGATATAAAGAACTTAAACTAAACAAATTTCAGCAGTTCATGCAGTTCATGCAGTTCATGCAGTAAGAACAATTTAATCTCAAAATATCTATAGGCTAGATTTGGCTTTTATATTAAGCATGAAATGTAGTGGTTAGCTAGATGGACATACTAAAAAAGTTGACAATCCTGTTTCAATGGAATTGTAGAACAATTGTATCGTCATTAATTTGTGTGTGTACAAAGAATTTATCTACTATTTATAACATATAGTAATATGACCATGTTATATTTTAGTAACAAATGGCATCTTTTATTTGAAGATAATTTTTTCCAAGTAATTGTGTTATTGTTGCCTTCTTGTTATTCACTCTTGATGTTACGTGCATGAGAAGTATTTGGCCACTTTCAAAATAGATGAAATATTGATATGAGGCATTCAACTGTAAGCCATGTTACTAAGCGCCTCTTTTAAATTTTATGAACTTTATCTATTTTTATGTTTTCAGTCGACCAGATTCTTCGTTTATTTGGTTCCTAAATCCATTGAAGTCAATACGATATATTCTATGGCATAACTACAAATGGATGATTATTAAAGTTCTTGTCATTATGTTGCTAGCGGCAATACTGGTTCTTTTCTTCTATTCTATGCCAGGATACACTGTGAAGAAAATATTTAATGCATAAACACTGTAACTTGTGCAATGTTATAAATGTGAACATGTTCGTCTGCTACATTGACTTTGAATCATTTGTGAGGAGTTTGGGAGAACTGAATGGTTATCTTTCACCATTGTATCGGAATTTTACAAGGCTCACAGAAAAAATGCATCATTTGTGTATACATTATAGATTATGATTGCTAGATGTACAAATGGTCATTTGTAGAATAATACATGATTTCTGTAGTTTATTATAATTAATTGTAAATGCTCATGTGAGTCACAAACTTAAGTGTAAATGGTGATTTGATTTGTGTTTGAATTCATTTGATTTGTGTTTGAAGTCATTTTGATTAGTGTATGAAGAAAAGTTTTAAAAGACTTATTGTATATTTAATAAATGGATTATTTGTGTACATGTATATATGCCACATTTACTTTCACCTTAAGTCAGTTGTGCATACATGTATTAGTCAAAACACCCAACTTTTAATCATACATTTGGTACTTCTTTAATATCAAAATATATCCTGAAATTTTATCTGGGACTTGATATAAGTATAAGGCTGTGTATATACAAGTAGTTAGTGACTTCTTTAGTTGAACTTGAAAGTTGACTTGTGGCATAGGAGCTTAGCCCCCAAAATCCCTACTTTCTTTAAGTATTTGGAAAAATTGCTTACAATTTCTCAAAACTGACCAGTACCAATTTAGCCCAAGTTAGTCTGTCCCTTATCAAGCTTTATTTTTTAACCAGTCCCTATTTGAAGCAACTACCAATACATTCTATAGACCTAATCCGGAATTCAAATTTATGGGTTTTTCCGTCTGTGCACAGCCGGTACAAACAAAGTTTTCTACACATTATTGCTAAATAGCACAAACTATGGATTAAATCCTATTGTTCTTGGTACATGTGTTTTCATTGTAACGGTGAGTTTGTTTGTACCAGAGGGGAAAACCCATTTTGAATAAAAAAATATTTGAATTCCGGATGTAGTCTATTGAAACCAAGTACATTGTATTACTTTTCCTTTCCAGGTACTAGTATTTAATATAACCCCATAGTCAATGCTGTGCTACAACATGTGTGTTTTTTTGTGTTAATTTGATACTTTCATCTCATACATGTATAAAGTATTTTAATATTAAAACCAAGTTGATGCAGTTTGTGTAAATTATAAAATTGGTATGAGTGTCCGGTTTCTATAAAATCTGTTATAATTTTTTGTCAACCAAGTCTTGGTTACGCTAAGCGGGTAATTTATTATTTATAAAGCAATATTATTCCAATGTTTGATTTAATTCTTTGTGGAAAATGTTTGTTTTTTGTAATCTATGATAAATGTTTAACGGGCATGCTGCAGATTGTCTGATAAACATTGTGTGCTGATGAATAAATCATTTTATTAACATAGGAAATACTAACTTTAAAGGATTAGACTATCATAAAAAAAATAGATATGTAAATTGTAATTATTATGAAGATTATTTGTTTAGTTTTATGTCTATCAAGTTTTTGCAAGTTGGACCCAAACCAAGGTTAGATATAATTAAAAATGATAATTCAGCGGACATAATCTTTATAATTCAAGAATTGTGGTAAATTTGTTTTGTTTCCAAATTTTTGCTGGGTACTGTATATATAAGATCCTATCAGGATGTTACTCTTTCAACTTAAAAGAGAAACTTTTTTTAAAACCCATACCAACTGCTGTTAAAACATAAATGTTGTGCAGGGGCGGATCCAGGATTTTTTTCTTGGAGGGATCCAAACTTTTCTAGGGGAGGTCCGAAATTTTCTAGGGGGGGGGGGGGTCCGAACATCGAACCACAACCACATTATACACATTTTGCAGAAAAAATGCAACTTATTGATAATAAAAATTACATAACCATTAAATCTAAGTTAAGCACCGAGAAAAATTGCTCCATGCCACTTAAAAATTACTTACAGGCAAGAAATGCACTAATGGACAGGTACATTTTCCAAATTTAAGTGGGGGTCCAGACCCCCCTCCCCCCTCCCCCTGGATCCGCTTTTGTTGGGTCCAGCTTTGACCACAAATCAGTACTGACTTTATTTTACTTTGAGCCTCAATTGGAGTGAGATTAAAGAAGATAAAAACGTGGCTGTTTCCCTTGTTAACCCAATGCTGCCTCAGAGATTCAGGGTGCATGTTTGTTTGTTTGTTTGTTGGTTTAACGCCATAGCAACACATTAAATAGGTCATAATTATAACAGCAGTAAGTCAACCTACTCACTCCTCCTGGAAAGGCTAAATCTCTACTACTAAGAGCATACTTTTGTCAGTAACTGACAACTGCCCTACATAATTAAAAATCATTGGTAGGAGGAAGAATGGCCATAGAAATAATTTCATGACCAACTCCACGAAAGTAAGCCCCACCTGGGAATAGAACCCACAACCCATCGATCAGTAGACTTGCGTGCTACCAACTAAGCTAGCCGGGCAGCTGGGGTGCATGTAACAAAAAGACTTGTTAATTATAAATTCTTAAAGTCTTATATCATGAAATCATTGTTTGAAAGAAATTTTAATGTCTCCAGAACATGTATGTTGCAGTATTGTTAAGTGTTTTCTATACATTATCATAAACTCTGTACATTTTGTTTCTTCATATTTTATAGCTCAATGCAATGTATGTGATAAATGAAATCATAATGTAAAAATATATGTGTAACCCACTATGTCTATGAGTGAATTGTCTTAACTTTTGTATTCACTAGTTTTAGTTCTTCAATTTCTTCTCTTTTTTGCTGGTTTTAAAAAGTTGCTCATTTTGTAATGGCCTATCTTGGCATACTCCAGTTCTCACTAATTGCTTAAGGCAGATTAAGAATACTAATTAGGTAATAAGAAGTTATACTTCATGGAAAAACACATTGAAAATGACACCACATAGATAGGTAGAGGTTTAGTATGAAAAAGGCAAAACCTGTTTCCTTATGAGAATTTCAAAACCATATTGATACAGTTGACTGCCAGACAAACATGTATACACCAAGTGAAAACAAATGATCAGAGCTCATCTTGTAGGGACCAATGACTTTGTTAGGACCAATGAAACCATAACAACGTGCTCTGTGTGAACTTTTTTAGTTTCATGAATGTTATAGAAAGATGTTGTCATGTGCTTAATATGAATGCATATTTTTTTTCTGTGAAATAATAAGTCAAGAGGGTATCCATACACATGGGAATTGGATGCTGTCTCAAAATTTGTTTCAAACTGTCTTTTGTTTGTAAATTTGTAAATGTAAAATTGCTATGGGATTCTATTGTATATCTATTCATTGACATACCTTAATGCAATGTCTCTCAGCACATAAATCTTGAACGACTGAAGAAACTGTTGGGAAAAACTTAACCTAGTTCAGAAATGTCTATGTATTTTGTATTTGGTGGTACCAGAATGTGTTGATCATGTTTGCTTGAATGTGAGTTGGCCTTTCTGTATGTCTCTCTGTCTATACAATGTCATTTCAGTAAACCCATTTTCCACTTTTCTTTTCAGCTCACCTGGACTAGCTCAGGGTGAGCTTTTAGAATCATTGAATGTCCATCGTCCATCCACATAAAGTTTGTATTTGAACATTCTAGTGGTAAAAAAAAAGATTTCTTTGCTTGATTCTTATTTTACTCTGATCCATGTATATACCAATGGTAAATAAAGGGGAATCATGGCCCTATTGTTTTTTGGGGTATCCAATGATGGCACAATACTTAATGTATAATTGGTGTTAAGGTTGATATATGTTTTCAAATGACATGTCTGTCCATTGTTATCATTGTAATGAAAGCTTTTCTGTGATTGATATTTTTAACTCATTCTGATTATATACTCATTATATTACATTATTTATTTGTCAACTTTGTTATATATCATTATGTGTTCTTATTAAAATACAAGGTGTTCTAATTGTACATTTATGTCAAATATATATATAGACCTATGTGTAAATTTGTCTCTGTGAACAGCACATGGTTGTCTCCAAAGGAGGCCAGCACTGTCCTGAACCACCTAAGACACTATGATGCTTACTTTGTGTCTTCAATGGTAAGGGGTTGTTCTGGCTGCCTTCGGCTGTTTCTAATTTTTTGATGTGGTAAAATTTGTGCAATATTAATTAAAACTTTTAAATATACAATGAATATATGTCATTTGACCATGCATGTTTTATTTGAGCTCTGGGTTTATGAATTCTTATGTGTATGTAAACTTGTGCACTGATATCTTTGTTGAATTGTACATTGTATAATTTAAAATGTAATATGTGTTGTGTATATATGAATGTTGATATAATACATGTATTTAAACATTTTGTATTTATTATTATGCGTAATTATGTAAAAATGTTATAATAATTATTGTATACTATATTAAATTTAAAGTTTTACCTAAATTTTTACATTTTTACGTCTACAAAATATTAAAGTTATAGTCATTTGGAGAATCTTACTTCCAATATAGATACAAAATGTATATGAAATTGTGACAGTTTAGTTATGGTCTGTACAAGCTATTTACAAAATATTCAACTTAAAAAAGTTGTTGCCAAAATATATTGTATCGCTCATCTGAGTGATTTGACTTGCAGTATTGATTACATGTCTTAACAAACAATGTATTATTTAACATGTGATGCGAAAATGTTCCATAGATAAAGTACAGTTTAAGATGTATATGAAGACCTTCCAATGGTGTTACCAAATAAACTCTATACAGACATGAGAGATTTTAAATTTAGTATATGGAGACAAGTATCTTCTTAATGCTTCATTTTGGAGTATATGGATGTATGAAAACTAAAATTAATCAATTTAGGATGTGAAGTATGAAATATTAATTTTTGTATAATGTACAATTTCAAGGGAGAATAATAATAATAATAATAATGATAATGATAATGTCTTTATTTAATGTGGATAACATGTTGGATTAAAAACCAATTTTCAATATGGTCCACACGAAAAGAATAAAGTTGTGGTCAAATTACTGAGAAAGTCAATATTCTAACATTCAGTGTGTCTCTACTGCTTGTTAAACTGTATGTCAGAATAAAGGACCTAAGTCAGTCATTTCCCCTTGTATACTCTTCAAATAGGTAGGTCCAATTAGATGGATTACTCGGATTTTACCCTTACTTTTTAATGTCAATTAGCCAAAATTAATCTTAAATAACTTTTTTGTAAATCATTTAATTTGTTTGAATTTCAAGCTAAGTATTTTTAGGATAAGGAACTATCTTAATTTTATCACTTCAGTAAATATCTTCATTAACAAGAAAGATATTAGATGAAATATTTTGTAACCCTTACTTTGGAATTCAATGATAAAATCCAAGGATTTCAACTGTAAGGACCTACTTACCAATTGGCTTGCTTCAGATTTTATCAGGGAAAGATAACTGGCTAAAGTCCCTAAATAAATGCTATTATACTGGTACTATTATAAAATGCACTTCATATTTTACAAAAAAACACTTCATAGTATTTTTAGAACTTCAAAATTATGTGTTGATATATGGTTTATGATTGGTTCAATTATAAATGTGTATCATTTCAAGACCTATATGTCCATCTTGTGTACATGATCTAAGCCAGTTTGTAGTAATTAGATTTAATTTCAACTTGCCCCTATGAATACATTAAATAAACAATGTTTACATCTCATTAGTTTCTATAGGGTCAAACTAGTAAGTGGGGATTATTAAAGGCCCTGTATATATAGAAATAAAGTTCAAACCATAGGAATCCAGTATGATCCTTATTCATCAAAGATGCTATTATATATATATAACCTATGCCTAGAAACTAAGCTATATGAAGCTTGTGTACATATATATAATTTGTAGAGTAATATATATTTATAGAAAAAATCTGGCCAGTAAGTGAACTTTGATAAAAAACTACAATTTTCTGAGTGAGATATCTTTCATGTACAGTAAAGTTCCGCTATTAAGACCACTTATGTTATTTCAAAACCGTGCAATTTTTGACAATTATTAAGACCCAAATGCTTAATTTGTGAACAAAATGGTCTCTATAACAAGACTGTTTTGCTATTAAGACCATCGATTTTGCTAATCTTAATAGTGGACCTTTCTTGTATATAGTGTCTTTAAGGTCACAGGACTGAGACCATATTGGCCCCCTTGGTCTGTACTGTAGATTTGGAACATTTCTTGTCATACATGTACATATTAAGCTACTACCTGTTCATGTATCTGTTGTAGGTAATAGTGTAATGTACTCATAAGGGCAGGTTTAAGACACTTCAACACTATGGTTATGTATTTACAAATGTATTGTTATTACAAGTAAATGTTCATGTATTATGTTTAGATGTATTTTTTCATCACCTTAACTGTTTTCTACATTAGATTGATATGCAATTAATGCAATTTTTATTGTTATTAGTCATTATTTACACATAATTATGTTATTTTTTGGAAGTGTGTGTGTTTGTAACCTGTTGCCACAAAAATATTTACATATTGTACTAAATAATTAGATTAACTTTGTCCTGTCATGAAATTAACTTCCACTGCTAAACTTTCTTGGAAGCTAGATGTCGGTAAAACCTTAGATCTTGGCTTAATAGAAGACTTGAAATAGACAAAAAAGTAAAATACCAGAAAATTACATTTTATTCAGAGTTTTAATTCCAACTGAACCAAGCCTAGGTCTTGTACATACACTGGTATCCAAAAGTTTATAATAATTATTAGACAAGTAAATGTATACCTTTTAGTATACTTCAAAACATCACATTTAATATGTCAAGAAACTTTTGGACCCCAGTTAAATGAGCTTGAAATTTGATTAAATCTCCTTAGATTTGAATAAAGTTTATCATTGTTTGGTAGCTGGTCATAGGAACTCAAATATTAGTGCAGATGGTTTAATTCTATACACTATGAAGCTTCATTGAAAACTGACTGGTTGTTAGTTTAGGATTGTTTCTTACCATTCATAGATGCTCACCAGTTGTGTTATATTGAACATTTCTCATAGTCTATCATCATTATTATTTTAGCACAATATTGTTACAAGCATCAGCATCATCATCGTCACTACACTATTATATTTCAATTGTTATGTAGTTATATATAGGAGAGTTCAAACTTTATACAATGTGAATATACTAATAAAATACAACTGGGTCAGGGTATCATGCTCTTTGCAGGATCCTCATGAAATTTTGTATTAAATATGTTTGTCACTTATTGGCTATGGATCTTTATGGAAAGCCTTGACAGTCTTATAATTGCACATTAATGAATGTTGTTATGTTGAAATAATGTCATATGTTGTTTGTTCATTATATTGGTTATACAGTCGTCAGATCTTTAGAAGGTAAACACACACTTGTTTTTCAACTCATTCTTGCACCAGCCTGTTCATGTATGTTTAAACAGTGCATAAAAAGACTGATATTTTACCTTCTTTAAAAAATTCATTCAACACCCGTTGAATTGAAATTGCTTATTTTGAATCCTTTGCACGAAACATTTTTCTGCTAATGACAAAGTTTTATACTCACTTGATTTTTTGTGTGTGGAAGATTTACAGCTGATGATCAAAACTGTCTAGATCAATTTTTGAATATTTTGAAGAGAAAAGTAGTAGCTTTTTGTGCGCTTTATATGATGATATTCAAGAATTTGTCTACAAAGAGAAATACTGGTAGATGAAAACAAGTTTGTGCTTACCTAGTTGCGGTTAATCACATATATACTTAACGAAACTTCTAAGTACACCGATTTCAATGCTGTCAGAAATTTTCATTTTTCAACATTTATGTTCGATCGTTAATGAAAATGTGTACAGGACTATACTGTCGTCTGCTTGCATGATTTTCTTGCTTTTTAATTGATGCAAAATTGGTTTTGTTGTGCATGTGCAGAAAAGCGGAAATGTGCACATGCTTATCGTGCAAAAATTACACGTTGTCAGTTTTAGTGAAAATCATTAGTGCGTTAATATGCACAACGAAAAATCAAGAAATGGCTCGAATGTCGCTTCAAGAACGAGAAATTGCCATAGGTCTTTTGCCAGACGGTGCATGATCTGCAGAATATGTCTTCTAATTGCTAATTTTCTGTTCATTCAAAACAATTAAACAATCTTCCCATATCAACTCATGCACGACAAAAAATGGTTTTGCATTGATAGAGTAGCATGAAAACCATGAAAGCAAAGGTCAGTATGGTCCAAAACACATTTCCATCATCGATCAGACTTTTATGTTGCAAAATAAGACTTCCTACAATACTGAAATCGGAGTACTTATAAGTTTCGTTAAGTATATATGACTACAGTCCATAGGATCCCTATGAGTTTTATATTGAATATGAAAGTCAGATTTTGTTGTTCTTAAGATCTGTGTGAAGTTTATAATGAATGAGTGGATGTACTCGTCTGGTAATCATATTGATTACTGACATGTTTTATTTACATTGTCTCAATTTTGAACATCAAGTTTGAAGTCTTCAATTTTAGTCATTATATCTACAAACTGTATTTTAATGATAATTTGTTAGATATCTACTTTCTTTGAAATTGCTTCCTGAATTAAAAAAGTTGTCAGATCACATAAATGGAAATATTTTCAGTTTTTATAGATTTAAATTACTGTGGATATATCTACCTTCAAATCATAGTTTTTATCACTATACTAACACTCGTAAAGTGTTTTTTGTCTCGGAAACATGCTTCAAATGGTCATAATCACTATACTTAGATATGAAGGGCAAACGTTACCGAGCAGTTAAGAAGTTGGACTAGTAATCATTGGATTGCCAGTTCTGCATTGGTTCGAATCACATCCAAAACCTACCCCATTGTTTCCTTGAGCAAGAACTTGATCCTATTAGCTCAGTACTGGGAGGCCAGGAAGCGGACTGGAAAGTAATTAATCTAAGTTGTAAGAACTTGATTCACAATCAAGCTAAAATACATGTAAATTAGTATAAAAAACTATAGATATGAAGGAAACTAAACAAAATCCAGGGGCAGATCCAGGATTTTTTTCTAGGGGGCGGTCCAAAATTTTCTAGGGGGGGTCTGAACTTTCGAACCACAACCACATTATACACATTTTGCAGAAAAAATGCAACATATTAATAATAAATACCACATAACCATTAAACTATGTAAGCATCGAGAAAAATTGCTTCATGCTACTTAAAAATCACTTGCAGTCAAGAAATTCACGACAGGTACATATTCCAAATTCTAGGTGGGGGGGGGGTCCGGACCCCCCTGCTAGATCCGCCTATGTTTTCTGATACCCGACATTTAAGCAAGTTGTTGTTTGTGATTGAATCTCCGTATTAAAATAGGACAGTGTAGATAATGACTAAAATATGAATGATTTCATACTATATATTATAATATGTTACACTGTTGTTTTTGTTTCTATAAAAAATACCATTTTGTGGCATTACAGCAATAAAACACATTCCATTCAGTACAATGTTGTTATTTTCTTATAAACTATACAAACATTGTAACCCGGGTCGATAGCGCAGTTGGTAGCGCGCCGGGATTTGGAATCTCATGCCCGAGGGGGTGCGGGTTCGAATCCCACCCAGGGAGGTTATACCCTTTCATGAAAATTTGACAATAATGTCGATTTTCCTCCATTGATTAGATAATATGGAGAAGTTTCCGGCCTTGTGGAAGGGTAGGTGAGTACTGGTTATATATAGACAATGGTCCAGGAAAGCTAGGTTAGGTGCGCTGGACGCCGTAAAATGACCTAAATTGTGTTGACACGGCGTTAACTCCAATAAACATTGTATTCATGTATATGAACACATCTGCATCTATCACCAAGGTTCACTTGGTTCAAGTTGTTGTAACCTTTTATTGCTTGAAGACCATTGGTTCAAATTCCTTTACTTTGATGCAGTCACTTGCATTAATAAAATGTTTCAACAATGTTGATTTTCCTTCCAATTTGTGAGAAGATACCATCTCCTTGAGTAAGTCAATGGGAGTGCTGGTACAAATGGTAAGTAGTTATTGAACAGTGAGTAATGCCTCAGTCCCATAAAATCGTGGCTTGTTGCAAACCCGTACCGCTGTAGGCCGTGGGAAGCCTTGCTTATTAAGGTTATGGTACGCAGATGACACAAAACAGCGCACCCATACAGAGCCATAGCTGGAAGATATGCAAGTTTAATCCAAACTCAGCCACGATTTTGTTCACGATTTGACTTTGAATCTGATACCTGTATCCTGGGCTCATCTCACAGACCCTGGTAAAAACGTAACAGTCCGCGGGTACGCAAGAATTCGTACGGGTCCTTGCAGAGCTTGATCGAAAGACGCTCGTACGGTGCCTTTACGGCTATTTTTATGTTTGTGGGACTGTAGCATAAGCTTCAATAAATGATTAAAAAGAACATGAGATAGTCCAAATGCAAAGTCCAAATCAGGAAAAAAATTGCTGCTTGTTTACATAAACTTGATTAGTTTCCAATGCAAAAATATTTATTTTAGTTGGAACATGACCAACAGATAGCTAAGTATTAAGTCTAAACATATTTTATTGTTACATAATCATATAAAATTAACATTTAATGCATTATCAGGGCTAGAATTTAAGCTGGCATTCTTGCAAAATGCGAGTGGATTTTGAAAATTGCGAGTAACTTAAATTTTAAATGGCAAATTTGTGCGAGTTGGAATCGCCTCAAAAATATTTCTGTCCGAACATATGAGACTCAAATCAGAGTTGAAACGGCCAGATAGATTGATAGTATTTATTAAAGATTCACAGTAAAGACATGTGCGATATTCTTTGTCTTTCCCACAATAATGCCCTTGTTCTATCTATAGTTAAATGTAGCTCTACATTTATATTGTTGTTTTTTTTAAATTATGCGAGTGACTTTTTCATTTTGCGAGTTGAAATAAAATCAACTCCCAAAAATTTGCAAGTCCATTTTTTTGTCAAATTCCAGAACTGACATTATTTTATTTATATAAATGTTGAACGTCAAAGAGGTTTGTTTCAATCAGTAAAAAATAATATACTTTCATCACCATATTCACCTATTGTTTGAGCAAGTCCTTGATTTGAAGTAAATAAATATTCATGACTATTATAAGATCAATAATATCAAACATGCTCACTAATAATATACAGTCCAATGGCTTATGCATACTTTTTTAAATAGAAAAGACCACAGGAGCTTGACATTCTGTATCGTAGTTTGAAAAATTCACTCCTTATAATAAGAACTAAGAAGATGAGAATCTTTCAAACTACAACACAGAATGTCAAGCTCCTGTGAAAAGACTAAATTCTACCCTGTTCATGTTTAGTGGACAGTAAACGTCAGTAAGCTGATGGGCACCATAATGTTTGTACACTACATATATATTTTTTGTTTTTTTTTCTGTGTAAAAATTATATGTCAAAAATGTATCATTGAATTAGCCCAACACTAGTCTAACTAGATGTCATTAAAGAAGAATGTTGATTAGTTTCGCGCTGATCCATTGTCTTACGTGGTATATCGCCGATTTTACATCAATGTCTCATTACACTCAAACCAATTGAACTATTTGAAATATGCCTGCACACTGAACTCAACAGGATTATGTAAGGAATAGTGTACCTTTCTAGAACTTAAATAATCCGTGATCATTGTAACCCAGTCCCGCCTAGCTCGAGACGAGTGAAAAATAATAATACATCAGGCTAGTGAAATTACTGATTTTATATAGTCAGGCTAGTTAATGATTTTCCCCATTACTACAGAACATAATTAATTGGGCTAGCGCTTGTAAAAAACAATAGTCAAAATGTAAGGCACTGCCTGTTTATCATTTCCTAAGTAATGTACATTTCAAGTTCAAATACTGTATCAAGAAAAGCACCATTAACACTGATAGTCTGATATATAAACGTATAGTTTGATGGACATAGAAATTGGTGTGTTATACATTGATATATCACAGCTGGAATAATACATGAGAAATTGATTTGGTATACTTCAATTCCTGCAGGAGACGTGTGAATTTTCTGGAGCTCTTCAGTTTCAGTTTGGAGGAACATACTAAATATCTGTTAGCAAACATATCAGACCACATACGCTCCATTCAGTCAAAGGGGAATTTTGAGAAAGATGTTTTTGGGGTTTTTAAACGCTTGTTATGAAAGGGGCGCCACAAACACATAAGGGAAACAAGAGCATTTAAAGGGGTTTCCACGTTGGAGAGGAATTTTCTACTTTTCAGTAGTATGGAAAATGGGTTTTCTGTAGATTTAAGCTACTTTTTCAATTCCTAAGGTTTTTGGGTCCTTCTTGAATCTCGAAACTCTTCAGTCTTGGAAAGGTTGTGAAGAACTGCTTGTACTTTGTAAACCTTCAGAGCTGGAGGAGGTTTGGGATACAAGAGTACACGTGAGTTACTGAACAAACGATGGTCTTAAAGACCATTGTTGTAACACGAAACCTTTATTTCGCAGAAGATGCTCCGAGTTTTTCATATTTCTATGTTGCATTATAGTGATTACAAAAAGTAAGACCATCCCGGTTAAAGAGAAAGTGGAGGAAACGTGGTAATGGAATCAAGAGTAGTTTCATGTCAAGTAAATGCTATTTAAGGCTGCATTTTTCTGACGTAACCTATGGGTCTTATAATAGTTCATGGAAGTTGGTTTTTTTAATATTAAGCTTATATAGCCGATATAATTCCTACACAAACAAGTGTACACAATGGACACAATGCATTATCGAAATGCTACATGAATTAGTTTATGGATCTCATATTGGGTGCTTAGTCATGTATCTTCTAATGTAAAATTTTGGTGATAAGAATATAACTCCAGAGTCAGGCTCATTCATGAGCCAAATTGAGCAGTAATGTTACTGACTGTCATAAAATCAACCATAAATTTATCATTTAGTATATTCTTGTATTGTTTACCCTTCACTAACTTTCCAGTATGCTACCCTCCTCTCTGATTTCCAGTTTCTGACTTGTGATCGCTTTCTTATAATGGATTGAGAACTCACGTCTCTTTCACGTGTCTATTTTTGAGAACGAACACAATTGATAACGCAGTATAGAAGTACTGACCAGAACATTTCAGGAATAATGGTAAATTGATCTATAGTCTCCATGATTATAAAAAATGTGCAGAAAATGAACCTCAAACACAACCATTTTGCAAATAAAATTTAAATATAAAGTTACAAAACCTATCATAGAGAAGCTATTTTACTGCATTTAACTAATGAAGTATAGACTGATGCTTATCAACAGAAAACAAGATTTGGGGATGCTTGATTTGGTAATAAGTAGCAGTGTTCGTAATCACAATTATTTATGGATGTTTCTTTGAATCATACGTAGCATGCGTTTGTTCTTTAACAGGAGAGTGCGGAAGACCACAGTATAATATAACTGTAATGTAAACAAGCGTTTTTACTTCCAGTTAAGTGTTGTTTTGCCAGGACGCATCTGTGAACATGGTGAAAAGAAATAATTCTGAGTTTATTCACAAATTAACAAACGTCAAGCCTTACTATATTTATGCTCGATGAACAAACTCAAAGACTTCTGTGCAATATATCAAACGTCACGTGGAGAAAAATACTTTAAATAAATACTATGTGCCAGACAATGATGACGTCATAGATTTATTTGTAATTTAAAAACATGGTTACATAAGAATGCATTTTATGTAACTTAAAGTCAAATTGTTAAATGTTACGCAAACGTTTACCTTTATTAAAAGGGTTTTACTTCGACGATTGAAGCCTGTTTTTTTTTTCATTCTGAGACAATCCTGTCAAATATGGTTAACAAACATCAACCTCAATTGAGGTTAGTTATATAATTTAATCAAATACCAGTCAGTGCATTTACATGACTTTGACTTTAATGATTGGCTAAATTAGTAGTACAACTTTAAGTCAAATAAGATTTCAATTCTTAGATGGGAAGTACGTACATACTTGGATTTTGTCATGAAATAATTTCTTAGGTAATTCCCCACTTAACCACTATATTTAGTATGGATTTCAATGGCCATTCTAGGTGCTTTTGGTCATAGATAGTAGGTTCCAGCGGATTCTGTGCACATTTTTTTAAAAATATTATTAATGTCCGAATGACTGCTTAAAAAGTTTAATAGATATTATTATATAATTAGTTTACTGTATTGGTCCACATTTATTGACCAGAAAAAATATGGAAATCCAGGATATAAAATGGCAATGTCAAGAACTTTTACAGAGTGTTTGGTTCTCCAAGTTGATCAATCCTCAAATTAATGTTCATAATGTCTGTATTTTATATTGTTGGTACTTCATGTATATTTGTACACATTTTCTGTAATGTGAAGATAACCTCTCTAACACAGGTTCGTGATTTCAAGACATACTATTAGGGCTGTCACGATTAGCCAGAAGCGTATTGCTATATATTGCAATACACTAGCACTGTATCGCGATACGTACCATGATATATTGTGTGTTTTAGGCTTGTTATGCCTCCGCTGTATTAAACAGAAACACTGCAAATCTTACATGCAGCTACTGATAGAATCTAGCTTCATTAAGTTTATATGGTCATTTGGGACTGTGATATAATTATGTTGTGCATATAAACAGATGTTAAAGTTGAAAGAAACAATCACCCATTAGATGCAGAATATCCTAGCAATCAAGTTCCTGGGCACCATGCTTGTTTCACATCTTCCTGTCCCCAAGTATTGGATTCATAGACATGTTTTGCACAAAGTCCGTACAACCAATCGAATGCACCCCATTCAGTTAAGACCATTGTAACTTAAGCTTGGATTGAATGAACTATGGAAAAACTAATGTTTCGTTACTTTCTTTTTGCAAAGGGAAGCATTTTGCTATGAAATAAAAACAAATATCGCCAAATACCGGTACGTTAAATTCGTACCCCGGTACGTATTGCAACAGCTGTGTATTGCAATATACCGGTATATTGTGACAGTCCTACAAGCTATAGACATTAGCTTTATACCAGAGACATAGATAATTCCCTGTTTATACTTGAGCAATAAATCATTTGGTAATACTTGCTAATTGTGCCTAGTACTGATTAACCTCATGAACAATTGTCTGGTGAACAACCTACCTTATTTATTAAATAACTATATGTTATTAGTCTTGTAAAGTGCCGAATTCACTGCGCAATACTGCAAAACCTCTTTAATAAAACTGAAAACAGGGCCGAAATCCGTTATAGGTCCAATAACAAATTTCTGCACTCTGATTGGCCAATAAAACAGGTCTGTAAGTAGTTATTTAATAAAATTGTCATTAAATAAGTAATTTGATAGAGGTCCTGTTATTTTCTTGGAACAGTCATACTGACCCTTGGCCTCGAGAATGCCCATGGAAAAAAACAGGGCCTATATCAAATCACTTACTTAATAACATATAAAATTAAGTGTTGAAAATGGATGTAGATCTCAAGTGTGTGACTAAATTCAACTAAGACATAAATTTTTATGTTAAAATATCTGTCCTACCCATAGGTCTGCATATTACATAAATTCCAAGAATTGTTGACTTACCTTTAAATACTTGCAATCAATTATAGGATTATATTATATAATTCGTTATTAAAGATGATAATCTACTCCTGGGTTTGCAGACGCCATAAAGTCTTTTATACGAAAAGCTTGCAGACATGGAGGCAAGCATTTTTTCTCACCTGTGTAATAAGGTGCTTTGTTTGATGTGGCTTTGTCTATTTGCTCACAATCTATCTCCAATTATACTTACTTGTAAATTTACAAGAATCTAAGGGATGGATAAAACCCAGAATGGCACATTGTGTGTTTGTTATGATAATCATAGATCATAAGTGTCGCCAGTTTTGTTTACTTATGAATTTCTAAGAATTCAAGAACCAAGTATAAACCATAAAATCTGATAAAAAATCATGACAGCAGATTTTGTCCTGTTGGGAGGGGTCACTCAGCTAGACACAAAATCAACACAAATTTAACCAAACTTCATCACTGCATGTTTATTCAGCTCTAGCTTGTAAAAGAGGCTCACAGTAAAGATTGGGGATTTGTCTAACTATGTTGCCTCTATAAATAAAGATTTTATTATCATTATTATTATACGGTGCCGTAAATTCTCCCAATAGATTTTTTTTAAATCCAATGTTATGAGACAAAACAAGACTATGGTTCAATTTATGATATATTTATTTTCTCTTGCTTTCAATAGTTATAATACACATCAATATGGTATTAAACGATTCATAAGACACAAATAAACACCCAGTAACCATTTTCTCTTAAAATGATAAAAAACATCACAAAATTGATTGTACATAGGATTATAGATAGATTAACGTCTCCTGAATGGAAACATTGACAAAATCTCCATAAGTAAGTAATACTAATATATATAATACATTTTATAAACATCAAATAAATCAGTGTGTATTTTATAAATATTATCTAAGATTAAATACAAAGTTTGCATTAATCTATGATGCCGCCAAAATATAACATGATGTAAACTTGGCGTCTACTAACTTGCAAATGCTGCACCATAACATTGTAATATTTATTTATAAATTGCGTCCAATAAAGTTTTTAATAATTTATAAATATGAAAATAGAGGATTCAAAAATCATGTGAAATTAATTGTTCATCATTAGAGTATTGCAGGGTACTAATAAATACAGAAATCTCAGTTAGCTAAAAATAAACAAAACATTTCTTTTTCATAGAAAAATTAAAGTTTCTCATAATAATTTATAGCATCTATTTTAATTTATCATTTCTGATCTAATTTTAACAAACCAGGCAGCATAATTTATGGGTATTCCCAACAAGTATCTTAATCATATTGAAGTCAAAACTATATTTTATACTTCTTGACTAAGCACAGAGTAAGGGGGCTTTACAAATATTTTTCGGTAATATAGTCAAATTAAGTTTAAAAAAATCTTTTCTAAATAGAACTTAACTTTTTTTTCCTAAACAATTAAACTTAAGAGAATGGGTCCAAAATCAAGAAAAAAATTCCTTAAACAAATGTTTTGAATGAAAATCATTCAAAAAGGTACAAATCAATTATTCATTACATTACAATATTTAATAATACTTCAAAAATATGAAACTTTGGTATACTAGCCTCAAATGAAACAAAACATTTTGTATGAATATGCAAAAAAATGTGACCATTAAATAAAACAGAAAACAAAATACAAACATGATATGAATACTAGATCTATGAATATTTTATACAGATGAGTCATATGTGTTTTTATTTTATATACAGTCTAACCTGCATTAGCCATTCTCTCATTACAACAACTTTCAGAAATGTGCCACCTTGATTTTACTCCTCCTTTGGATTTTAAATATTCCTTTAATCCTGAATTTAAAATCCATCAGTCTGTAATACTATAATAACTGTAATAACTCCAACTGAAGATATTTAAATACAGATTAAACTGTACATAATTAAATGATAACAAGTAAATCTGTGAGCTAATGCTCACTAGTGATACCCCCACAAAAATCTAAAAATATGCGACAAACAGGAAGTAGATGAGCAACGAGCATGAAATCGCTTTACACCATATGGGACTATGGGATGAAGCAATATGCAAAGTATTAGGCTGCTGCATGATATAGTTGCTGAGAAAACTGCGACGGAAATTTTGTAACGGACCGACGGACGGATGGACGGACGCACGGACAAGGGTAAAACAGTATACCCCCCTCTTCTTCAAAGCGGGGGTATAATAATATTTTCATAAATTTATAATGCTAGGATCTTAAATATAAGATATGAACATAGCAGTAGCGTAACTTAAGCCATTTGAAAGTAATTCAAAGCAATTACTTTGGTATAAGAAGGGAGAGAAGGGGTCTTCCCCAGAAAATGCAATGTAAATAAAACACTAACATCTCTAAACCATTTTGTCACTATTTTCTAACACAAGTATGCTCAAATAAACAGTTTCCTAATCACTACAGTAGTTTTTATCAAAATTACAAATTGTATGATTTATGCTTCCTGAAATTCCTACTTTCTATTGTGTATAATTTTATTTATTTTTTTAGTATTTCATTCACTTTTTGGTATTTCATTTCAATCTTACGTGCCAAGCTACACCACTGTATAGGACAACCAGGGTTCTGTAAATCCCTAGAACTAGAAGCTACCTATTCTGCAGAAAATGGTTAACAAGTAGATAACTTTCTTTCCATACAGGATGAAACCCCCGAACTTGGTAGCAAAATTCTGTGTAATTGTTTGTTTGTTTGTTGGGTTTAACGTCATAGCAACACATTATAGGTTATATCACGGCGGTCAGCCCACCTACTCACTGTTCCTGGAAAGGCTGAATCTCTGGATTTAGCTGTTAACCAACTACTGAGCGCATACTTTCGCCAGTGACGACTACTGCCCTACATGATTAAGAATCAGTGGTAGGAGGGAGAATGGCCGTAGAAATTATTTCATGACCAAGCTCCACGAAAGTATGCCCTGCCCGGGAATCAAACCCACGACCCCTCGATCAGTAGACTTGTGCGCAACTCACTGAGCTAGCCGGGCGGCTTACTGTGTAATTGTCTTACCTCAAAATTTAGCTTAGTCTTAATGTGGCTATAACTGAAAGTGAAGAGTTTGAGAAAGAACGGAATAACACGGAAAATTACGAGGTTTCAGAGTCCGTAATCCTTAAAAGAAAACTGCCAAAATACCTCAATTTATATGAGGAAACTTACAGTACATGAAGATGAAAAATTATGAATGTGAAAGTATGGTCTTTATGAGAGAAACAATTTAAAGTTTTATAATATGTTTAAGAAAACAAACACTAATATATACAATAGTCAAATATATACATAATATAATATTATATGACAAAATAATTGTCAAAATATGTTTTTTCTATTTTTATATTCAGTTACCATGGCAACCATTATCAACAATAAGTAAAACATACTTGACTGCATTATGATATTGGGTTTCATCATCTATTAACATATCATATCAAAATTTGGAAAAGTAAACATACAAAATATTGCAGCATAACTTTTTGTAGCCCCCTTATATTTGACCAAAAATATTTGGTGGACAAAAACTAGTAGTTTCTCATAAATTTTGTAATTTGTCAATACTAGCTATCTGCACTATGTCAGGCTTGAGGTAAATGAATTCTATCTTCATCGCCAATATAATCAAACATAGTGATTGGAATTAAGATTGTTTCAAGTATGAATCTTTACAACACAAGGGTTGTCTGCAAGACTGTAGTAAGTGCACTACATTGAAGAACAAGTTACTACAGTCTTGCGAGCAACCCTCGAACATATAAATGATTTCTAGGCTGCTTGCTTTACATTTTCACCAATTACATGAGTATTTGATTGTCTACAGCAAAATTCTTATAGCTACATAAAAAGTGTGGTGGGAAAATGTATAAAAATGTGGAAAAATGCCTAAAAAGATTTCATGAATACTGTTTAACTACAGAGTAAAATAATTCCATTCTCATGAAAGTCTTAATAATAAAATAATGTAAACATATGAAAGAAATTCCTTCTGTTTAACTTTCTCAGGATTGTTTTAAGCCATGTTCAAACAGTGGCTTAGATCTGTAAAACCAATGACCATATATTATGCATGTATATTATATATTATCATGTAAAGTCTTTGCCAAAGCAACCATTTAAATCAGCATTAAGCACAAATATTTGCCAATACCAAAATTAATCATTCAGTAAATATAGAAGTCAGACCAATATTATATGTGTACTTGCTAAAAACAACTACCCACAAAAAAATGTTAAAATCCCCATGAAAATGTTAACAAAATAATAAACATTAAATACATGTTCTGAAGTTTGAAAATTAGGAATAAAAATGAATCTATAACATACATTGTATTTCAAGCAACAAATCTATCAAGAACAAAACGATAAGGTCAAAATATGTTGTGAATTAAACACTACTTTGAAAGTCACACAAATTGAAAATTGCACCAATAATATTGTAACTGACCAAAGTAAACCAAAATTAAAACATAGATTTAATGAATAAAAACAAAAAAGAACAAAAACTAAACCATATTTAATAGTAAATGAATACAACATAGAAATATGTTGCTCAATCACAACCGAATAAAAATGAGAAAATTATAACTGAATTAAGACAAAATAATTTAAAATGTATGAAGTTTTTACAGATTGTTGTTTTGGTTTTTTTTAAAAAAAATGTCAAAAATAAATAAGAAAAGTTTTTTTATGAAATATGATGATCAGTTTGAAGGTCTTATCATTATGCTACCATGATTTACATGTGATTTTTTTACAAAGTCAAAGGGATTTTGAACTGAACCTTTTACTATAATAAAGGACCCTTCCTTGACCTAATCTATAAGTATATTTAACAAATGTTTACTGATATAATTTGTTCCACAACTTAGTTGTTCACAAAAGAGCATGATAATGCTTGTGGCCAAATGATTTGATATCGATATTAAAAGACCAGGAAGGGAAAGGTCAATTGATACAGACCCCCATCACTAACTGAGTGAAGCCACATTACCATGCAACCAACTTACAGCCCGATCAGGGCAATTCCAGTAAACCAACTCTAAGCCATGGGCTTCTGGGGTTATAAATATAAGACAATGAATATATTAATGTTAGAAGCATGAACTACAGGTATAATACAGAGTTAATACTGAGGTGAACTCAAAGATGACCTCTAACTGACATCTTGTATGTTAATATAATATGTGAAACAAAAAAATAATACATAAATGGCACAAGTTTACATTTAACTATAATTAATACTCAACATGTTGTCCAGTAAGAAATATCAACAAAGAAATACCGAAATATCAGTAAAAACACTAAAATACCTTTATTAATAATTATATTGTTTATCTTTGGTATGCATATTATCAAGGACCAATCAGACACTTAGTCTTTGCTATGTATATTAATAAGGACCAATCAGATGTCTTGTTTTTGGTAAGAATATTATCAAGGACCAATCAGATACTTTGTCTTTGGTAAGTAAATTATTAGCAACCAATCAGACGCTTTGTCTTTGGTATGTACAAATTAAGGACCAATCAGATGCTAGATTGCTAAGGTTGGAGGAAAACTGTTGATGCTCATTGTGATACATATATAAACATCAATATGCACATAAATTATGATGTACATGTAATAATGTTGTTTTTTCAAGACACAGTGTATTGGGTTACATCATGGTTGCTATGACAACAAAATGACAACATTTTTCATAGCAACAACATTGTATCTTATAGTTTTATTATGAGTTCATTATATGTTTAACAATAATGCTGTTTTGCAGCCTTTTTTCTATACACAAAACTAAAAAACGTAACAAAAAAGATTTCACAAAAGTTCTGGACACAACAAAAATCCATCAAGTCTTTCAGTCTGTTAGTCAGTTTAACACACCATATAATATTGGTATCACCTGCACACTGTATGTCTGGTATCTCTAATATTGAGTAGTTCACAGTATTCTAACATGTTTTGTATTGAGATTCCTAAAACATTCTCATCAGACAACTAGTACACCTAACCACATGTCTTACATATCAGGCACTGTCTTACTTTGTGTCCATCATCCATAGGTGATATTTAAAGCTTCTATATGAAATAATCTCAAAATTCTTCTAAAGACAAAACATTTCTGGTAAAGGAACCACTGAATGAAAGTTTCGTCTTAACCCTTGACATTCCAATATTGTCCACATTTCCATGGCAACTGGAACCCTAAACAACATGAATTTCACGCACAATTAATGTCAGTTGAAATTCCAGAAAAATATTTAGATTTCCGTCTGCTCAAGTTCCTTATAAACATCATATAATATCCACAGTTGATATTCAAAACTCTCAACTCACCCAAACAATAATTATCATTGATAAATAATTTTTCTTGGAAAAAAGTCTGACATATTAATTTCATACTATGATATCCCACAATCCCATTTTTCTCTCACTTCAAACATATACATATATTTATTTTATAAAAACGGATGAAGAGTAACACCACTAGAGGTAGCTTAGTTCTAGAGCATGGTGTAGAGCCGCTAAATCGGAATGATTAGAAATTCTCCAGAAAGGCCAAGTCATCTGTTTGGCTGCCGCCTCCTCGTCACGTCCATCTCCAACAACAACATATGTACATTTTTTACCAAATCTGGATACGATTCTTTCAAAACATGATTCTTTACCTGACAAAGTAATAAAATATACATAATTTAATTTCAATGATATGAATGTTGACTCGCAACAAATATAATTAATATGTAATACACACACAAAAACATCTTTTTTGAGCTACTCAAAGAAACAAAATTAAAAGTATAATAGATTTGTGTCAAAATACTTGAAATCAATTCCCATAATTCAAAGTTGTACAAAATGGCTTTTAATTTGTTACAACTTATTTACACCGATTATCAACTCTATTTTAATTGGTTATAAATGTTTAGACAGCATTTCTGACCAGTGATCTTACTGGACTTTTCTTTCACCAGTACTAACTCACTCTTTAACAAGGAACCAACAACTTCTCTCTATTTTCTCCTAGAAGGAAAAATAACTATCAAACAGATTTTACGTAATGCATTCATCTAATGCATGAATTCAACGCAGACAGCTTGATTCAAATTTCAGCAAAAATTACCCTGGACTACTCCTTAAATGGAGGAAAATCAAAACTACATTAGATATTCATTGGTGGAAGATGAAAATTTGAAAATACTGAAAACCAACTTTCAAAATACTGAAATACATGTTTCATATAAATTACAAGTCATTCTCAAAATACTGAAAACTTTCGACCAAAAACTTCATTTGCAGCTAACTAAGATAGAGGGCTAAGAAGAAGTTAAAGCACTGTAACATTTGTACATACCTATTTTAGTAGCACTATAGATATTCTCTATAGAAAATACTCCACCTAGACCATATAACAATGTTTTAGCAAGGGCAGGCACTAACTGTGTGGTAGTGACTAGAACATTCACACAATTGGATCTGAAATAGACATCAATATATTTAACTACATTTGTACACATATAATAATAATTACAAACATTTATTATTACCTTGTATGATGTGAAGTTAAAAGATGTTGAAGTTAACTTTAACTTGTTTCAACTAAAAGTAGCTCAGTTTGACTCACATCATTCTCATACCTAGAGGTTATCAAGATTCTTGACCTTACCCTAACAATCTAGCTAGTAGCAGGGAATTAGATATCATGTTATCTATGTCTCTGCTAGCAGATTTTTTCCTTAACAAACTGATGCTGCTAGCCAGCATCTTTCCCTTGAAAAAAATTCCCATTAAAATCATTTTTTCTCTTAAAAATCATTTTCTCCTTGTTTAGTGTAAAAAGTTTATCAAAAAGAAATATTTTTCAATGAACTTATGTTTAGAACTCCGTAAGCACATTACTGAGTATATTGACAAGTGTTACTAAATATAGACACGGACATTGTATTCTAGCTTCCAACGCTAGCTATTTGGGATAATGGGGAACCAATAGGGGAAACCAGATGTGTTTGTTTATTTCCAGCCTGGTGAATTCCTCGAAAATGCCTAACAATGGGAGATACTGAATTTTCCCCAATTTGGAATTTTTTGCATGTTTTTTCCCTTTTGACCAGCGTCCAGCGTGTTCCCCTGTTCCTAAAAAAAAACCTGGCTAGTATCAAGAATCTAGATAGCCTCTGGGAACAAGAATGGAAACATATGTAATCAAGTAGTTAAAGCTGATTTTGGAATTCGCCAAGATGAATCTAATAGATGTTTCTTTTATTCATGGGTATATGAGAATTAGTTTATCCTAAAAACAGGATTTAGTTATAAGAATTTTAGAGGATGCTGTATATAGATGGAAAATATGGTCAAATTAGGTAAAGTATTAGAATTCAAATCTTTCCCTCGTCATTATTATCACAAATTCCCAACAATTATAAAAAAAGAAATTAATTCTATATAAATGGACCATTAAATCAAAGACATACAATTCAAAAATAATTGCATGAACATGTTTCCTGGTTAGACAAATATTTTTTTATCCATGTTGCATGTCAATTTGTGTAAAAACTTGTCTGGAAGAATAATAGACCAATCCTAGCAATTAGATCCACCATCATTATTTCCTACGATGTAATAACAACAAAACATGGTAGTTGTTAAGTCTATCACGCACGGAGACTTATCTTACTAGCCGTGCATTAATTGTACAGGGGACGTCAGTGTCATGCTCATTTCTGCACTTTATTTTTAACATAATTATAAAATCTGATATGAAAGGCTAGTCAACATCACACGCTAACAGAAATTACCATCATTACGTTGAAGCTGAAGATCATTCTAATCCGCAGCATTATTATATACCGCCATTGTGCCGAGAGAAAATGTTTTTCCCTGCAGTTTAACAATACTAATTATTGAACATACAGAACAATCTGTAATTAGTGAAGTCATAGAAAATGTTTCAAAGAAACGCCTGTGCTTCTAGAACAAAGTGAAACCTGTGAGATACTACAAAGCAGAAGATGACATGAAATAATCACTAAATAATAATTTCTCCCTCAGATAAATTATAACACCTCCTTTATTAAATAATCAGTTTTCCCTCCTTAATATTTTTTCTCCCTAACAAAAAATGACTTCATCCTAACTATTTAATACCTCTTCCATAATTAAATATTTTTCCTCTCCTATTATATAAATAATGACTGCTCCCTAAGATCTTACCTGGAATTAATGATACTAAGTGATTTTAAAGCAAGAGTTAACCAATTATCTGTTAAATTTTCAATCTCTTGTCTCATTTGGACCCATTGGTCACGTTTCTGAGGCCCTATAACACCTGGAATATAAAAATAATTAATAGTATGAGACACTATTAAAACCAATGAGGCCAATTAGCAAAAAGATTAATAATTAGCTTAATTTAACAAATCATGCCAATTGGACATTCCTTTGTAGTATTTTTTATAAAATTAATATTTTTTTGAAATCTTATTTTTTTTCTACATGACAGTATTTTTTTAACAGATCTTCAATTATTTGGTGATGAAACCAAGTCATCATCATTATGCTTGTATTTAAAGTATAATGAAACACTGTAATACATCAATTATTAAGTTCACTTTTCAACAATTTTCTTATAGTCATACTCTAGCAGTCAGTCAACAAACTTACTGCCCTTAACAGTTTTGTATTTGGACTAAAGCTTATTATCAGTACTAAAGCAGTAAATGACAACAAAGGTTGCAGGGCAGGGCTTTAGAAAATATATCATGGCCAAAAATGTATTATGGCTATGTCCCCAGGTACAAACTGACTTAGGGCTGTCACGATACGCCAGAAGCCTATCATGATATATCACAATATGCTGGCATCATATCGCGATATGTACCACGGTATATTGTGGGCTTTTAGATTAGTTGTGCTTCCACTGTATTTAACAGAAATATTGCAAATCTTACATGCAGCTACTGATAGAATCAAGTCTTTCTAAGTATTTACGTCATTTAGGACTGTGACGCGCCCCAATCGGTTAAATTCTTGTAACTTAAGGTTAGATGGAATGAACGATGGAAAAACTGACGTTTCACTACTTTTATTTCTCGAAGGGAAGAATTTTCCAATGAAATAAAAAATATTGCAAAATACTGGTACGTTTAAAATCATACCGCGGTACATATTGCTGCAGCTGCGTATTGCAATATACCAGTACACCAGTATATTGTGACAGCCTTATACTGACTGAACAGGTTGGGTCAAACCTTCATCACCAGATTGTGTAATCCTGTTTACTAACATTAGAATATAGTAGTAATCTATTACCTCCAACATTAGTTCTGTATGTATTATACAATTCCTTAATTCTACGATATCTAAACGCTAATTTTCTCATCCAATCAACACCTCCTCTTACACCAGTTGCTAGGCACAGGTTGGCATTAGTTGCTGCTTGCCGGAATCCATCATTTACAAAGTTGTATGTACTGAAAATATATAGTTATAACATATTTATTAAAAAAGACAACATATTTGGATAAACCTAATGCTCCATGTGGGCTATACTATCAGCTATCAAATGATGATGACGATGATGATGATGGTCATAAAAATAACACTAATATCTAGATAATAATCTTCACAATACTACTACTGCTACAACAACTAATAATAATAATAACAATAATAATAATTATTTTAATTATAAAATTATAAAAACGGTAACAATAATTATGATAATAACTATAATAATGATAACAACTGAACATAACAAGTCTTTAACAAGTCTACAGTTGTGGATTTATTGTTTTCTTGAGTTCCTAACACTTATATTCTCACCAACTTTACAGCTACTACCCCATTCAGAACACCTTGACCTTTCATGAATGAATTATCTCGGAAGGATTCATGGGGGTCTACCCTAGCGGCTTGGGATTTTACTACTGTTGCAAGGTAAAGCATGTAACTGTTATGCAAAATAGTTCTTGTAGTATACACACAGATCTTTGTCAAAACATATTTCTATGTTATATATTAAACCAAATATTGTTCAGCGATATCATTGAACTGTGTTATTTCAATTTTACGGACTAAAAACAAAACATCACTCATGGCCTAAATGATTGTGTACTTGTTTACTTCAACACCAGTAGTTTCAAAATGGTGCCTAAATATGTCTGAGGTTATTGGTAGCAAATGATTTTCTTAGTGGTCAAATCCAGACATAAAAAATGCAATAATGAAATTGCAGTCATCAGATCATCATGCCACTGGAAACCTTTCCATCTTTATTGCAAGCAATTCTACCCAAACACTGAGCATCATAATGATATGATACCGCCCTTGCAAGTAGATATATGATATATTGTACACACTAGTAATAATATCAGTCAACATACTGATCCATTCATTGACAACTCTAGATTTTTTCATCACTATCTAGAGTCATGCAGTTCATGTAATCGATTAAACCCTCCATGACTGACTTTCATAAATGCAAAACTACAAGTTAACTGTACTCATTCTGATAAGTAGATTTTTATTGAAATTTATGCCGAAAAAAATTTCACGCAAATTTAATTTCTATTCTAATCTCAACATCAAAGGGGCGGAACATAACTGGCCGAGAATAACTGCTTTCTAATGTGGGCTAACACAGTACAAAATGATTATATGGGAATGATGAATGGGTTTTTTCTCAGAAAAAATGTCAGATTTTTAACAGTACAAAGCCAAGCAGTAGCTGATAAGCCCAAAGCTGTGAATGCATTTTTTCCTCTAGCATGATAAGCAGATGGCTATGTATCACAACAAAATGTTGTAGTGTCAAAAATAAAGAAAATGATTTTGATTTGTAAAACAGATGTTCTACGACTCAGGCTAAACATGTTTTAACTTTCTTAGACATTAAAAAAACTTTCTGATGTGTGTTTATAGTAGCATTTTATAAATAAATCTTAATTCATTAACATTTAACAGACACAGGTGTATAAAGGGAGGTTGATTTGTATGTTTTAGTTCCAAGTTGTCATGACGTTTTATGTATTTACAACAACAAATAGTTGATAATTGTTTCATTAAAATCTACCATCTAAAATAATCTAAACATGTTATTCAAGTGAAGTGACAGATTTCATGTGAAACGATCGAAAAGCCCACCAGGTTCATCATAATAAAGTTCACAGATTAAATAAAAAGATTAGTAGTTTAAAAGTGGAGGGATTCTTAGTTACCCAAAACAATAAGTACACTGAACCTTTGGACTGTAGAAAAAACAACAGTATTTCACAAACAAGTATACTTATAGTCACATATGGCCTCAACATTGCTACTAAGTCCACTTAGTTTTCTTGATCTCCAACATATTGCAATATAGTCTCTAGTTTTTACAAGGGTTTTCCCAGTGTAAAGTAGGGGATTGTAGGAAATCCTCATTTAAATCTGCCATAGACGATTACATTAGTTGGAGTATGGGCAATAAAAAGGATAATTTTTACTTCCATTAATGTAGTCCACATTATGCGGACAAGATGACAATATGCTGCTGTGCAATTGAGTGTATCTTATCCAGCTCAAGTAAGAGTTCCCTTGTATAGTTTCTGTTGGTTGTATAAGCCTGTGTTTATATACTCTATTAAAACCCCATGTCCGACAGCGCTATTAGCGCTTTGATTACTGTAGTTGACAGAAAGTTTCAATAGGACAACAGCATTTTGGAAAAAGTGATGACTAAAACAGGACACATGGGTGACACTGATGCAACTAGCTTAAATATTTGACACTCTTGAACTTTTAAAATATTCATCAATAAAATATGACAATTGTAAAATACATTAGTATTTGAAGACAACAAGCCTACCTTAAATCCTGACCATTGTCATCTGAAGACACATCATCAATATGTACTTGATCACATTCCTTAAAATAGACAAAAACATTTTATAATTATAGAGCCCATTATAGAAAACATGTCTTTTTGGAACAATGCCAACATTACCTTATGTTCAACATCTTCAGTGTTAGTAAACTTTTACTGTATTTATATAATACACTGAACAATTGAAACAATATTGTTTAAGGAACAAGGGGTTGACATATATGTTGGTTCAAAGAACAGAGGATAAGGGTCAAGGGATAGGGTACATTCAGAGCACATATTGAAGACTTATGATTTGGAATAAAAACAAGAAAACTCATTAAATATAAGTTTATATCCTCAAAGAATCATAAAGATGTTTTTGCTGAAATTGATTTGACTAAAAACACAAGTATTGAGAATAATAACTCCAAAAATGAACTGTTAGTGTCAGGAACCAATACCCTAAGTGCTCTGGTCATTTTCGTACACATGACTGGTCTCGACTCTATATGGTTCAACTGTTTATGGATGTCCTATTGATCAGATGCAAGAGGAGAACAAAATACTTCCCTTCTCTAAACAATACTATATGATTTATCTCCCTTTGACAAAAATATCGTAGAAACAAAAAAAACGACATACTTTGATACATTGTTAGAGTCATTCTATTCTAATGGACTTTTAATTTTGACAGCCACTTATCCACTATCGGTGGCAAGAGAACCATTTACCTCCATCTACGTACTTGTGGGAATGGCGTAAAACTGTAGGGGGCACTTTTTGGACACACTCTCGACCATGTGTTTCTCATCAGGAAATTTTGTCAAAATTTTCCCATGATTTTTTTTGCTGACAGAAAACAATTCATTTCCTCACCTTGTCAATTATGACTAAGTTTCCTCATGTTAGTAATTTAGTTTTTTTATGGCACAAGCACACTTTCCAATTAAATTTAATTTATTCTTAGGTTCTTAGCTAGATCTAGAATTTAGGAAGTTGGAAAATTAGGGAAACATAGTTAGCATGGAGTACAACCACTTTAAGCAAGTGGTTACAACATAAGAAGCATTTTCAGAATACTTTTGTATACTTGATAATTGAACCTTGACTGTGCTTTTTTTGAATGACAATATATTTGCCTACAAACATAACCATGTGCTCTTTTGTTATTTGTAACCTTGTATAACAGGCACAAAATGTAACAATAAAACTTTGTTCTGTATGCTTATAGGTAAAGTTATAAAAAATTCAAAAGCGCTAATCAACAGATTATAAGTAAAGATATAACTAAAAATATCTAAAATTTGTCTATGTTTTATAGAGAAATTAAATACACACACCAATTTGGATGCTTATGAATTAAATCAAGAGGGCAATGTTGCAGAAGTGATTTAATTAGGGCATCAAAACAAATCCCTAATATTTTATTCCACCAAAAAACATAGACAAATTAAAGTTGTCTTGAATTATATATCACAATGTGTATCATTCGCATCACAGGCATTGTGGCCAGAATAATATTAACTGTAGATTGAAGTAAGCTTTTTTTGTTCCTGCATATTGTAAGTACTTCAAACTTTGTAAGAATATCATTTCCATAAAAGCAATAAGCAAAAAATATATATCATTGCAAACAAAGTCTATATTTGAGAAATCTTCACATAAAGAGGTCAAGGACATTGCCGGAGCAGACGGACAACAAAAGCAGGATGTAAGTGTTTGTCAAACATCGACCAAGCATAGAACATTATAACAGGTGACTGTATCCCAGCATGCACTTGTCAGAATATGCCACCATTAAATCAAACTTGACAAGCAGGATTAGTATTTTCTTGTTGTCTTAAACCTTTCTCATGACCACTAGAAATTCCTGAACCATTCCTCCATGGTAACTTAAACATGTGTTTTTCATTTAAAAGTGACAGTTTTGTCCAGAAAGCATCATATTTTAAAATGTTCACCCACATAGCGCAGCTAGACACTGTCCAGGCATTATTTAGAAATTATTGCTTTGTTCTTTTTGGCATTTTAATATCTTTGACTTACTTCGTGTTACTTTAGCCTCAATACTAAAAATAATCTTTATTCCAAAATTTAAGAACCAGTCTGATATTTTCGAAAAAAATTTATACGGAACAAAAGAAAACATGAAAAATACTGGATAAAATCATCAGAATAACAGATTAAAGTAATCAAAATGAGAAAAGTTTTTTTCTTTTTAAAAGGTAAAGAAAAATTCAAGAACCATTCCAACAGGTTGTAAGATATTCACTTTCGTCTGAAAGTTGATATTTAATACACAGCAAGGTGGAAATAATTAAACTATTTTTACGGTATTAACTGGTAACATCCTAGACATCAACTTCAAATTTATTCACTTCAAATTTTTGACAAGTTTTAACCTGGTACTGATTAGATCTAATATAAAACACACCCCAGACAGAGTGAGGAGAAAATTAAAATTAAAACAATATGGCCTTCTAGCATTTAATTTGTTCAAAATCTGTTCAAGGAATTACTCAATTAGTAATCATTTATGATATTCAATTTAATCAAGCACTATTGTGAAACTATTCATTTTGAGTGGTAGGTAGCTGGCCGTTATTCCCTGCCTGTAATAAGGCCTTTTTTGGTCGGGAAAACTCAGAATAGCGGCTGCCCATTATTTGAAAATGCCCGTTAGCACATAGTCAAAGTCATAAGTGAATGGTTACTTTATTAAAAACTTTATATGAATTTATAAGCTTTAAATTCAATTTTCACAAAATTGTCAAGTAAAAAGAACTATCAAACGTAAGGTGTTCTTATAAAGTAGCAAAACCCACAAAGTAGTCTGAATCATACATCATTGTGATAAACTTACTAGGTATGCTAGCTAAACAAGCGGTCCCTTAAGTTTTATCATTCTGAATTTTTGTTGTCAGGAAATATAAATCAATTTTGACATAAAATTTCCATAATCCGACTGACAATTCAACTAGAAAGATATACGAGGGGTAACGCGTTTTATAAACGTAATAGAAAAAACATTGTTAGATAAACGTTGACACTATTGTTGTGTTTATCACCGACAGTCGACAATCAAATTTTATAGACTCCGATTAACATAATAATGTTTTAATGTCGACAACAAAAACATTGTTAAAATCTTCCGTCATCACACAAATATTTGTCAATAAAAAATCAGGATAAAAAATGTACATGTAGCTTTTTTATACAAAATATGAGTCTATTAATAATACATCTTAATTTCATCACATTTTTCATTGAATTTTTTTCAAAGTGGAAAATATCATAAAAAAATGTCAATACCTTAAAAAAGCTTTCAAAATTTATATACCGGTAAAATCTTTCAAAATTTATATAACTATGTAAAAAAATAAGTTATTTTGACCAGACTGAATTAATTTTCACCAATCTTGGACTCGTCGGCTTATGGTTTAAGACAACAGCTGACCTTAATTGTGTATTCTAAGTTCATCTTAACCATCAACCTTTTATGTACAAATTCTAGTTTTACAATCTAGACCAAATAATAATGGAGGAAACCAAATGAAAAACAACAATTTAAAGTAATATTTTCTAATACGTATACTTCAAAGACAAACAGTACAAATGAAGTTGTCAGTTAAAAGTGATAGTAAACTTAAACAAAATCAATGCCATAAAAACACATTAAGAATCAATTAGATTTATTTAAGTTACTACAGAGAAAAATATCACAAAATCTAATCTAAGATCGTATATTATGATTGAAAACCACTGTCAATTCAATGTTTTCATATAATTTGGTTACCAGTTTGCTTGAGGCTCCTCATTTGCTTAAACAAACATTTCAACTAACTAGACATATGGACGGGAGAAAGTTCATTGGATTGTTGGCGGCCTGAGAGAAAGATTTGTGAGAGAAAATAGTTGAGGGAGAGTGAGTCGAGGAAAGCTATCATTCCGGATTATTCTCAATTCTTAGCAAGGGGTATTTGATTTTTTAATTGAATTCAAGATTTGCCACAGAGAGTTTCCGTCAAATATTGCCGAGATAACAGCTCTATCACCCTATAACTGCTGGGCTGGAATTTTTCTAAATGTGAAAATGAAATTAATAGCTCAGGAGGTAATGTACATAAAAAACAATGACTTTGTTTATGACTGACAAAAATTAGCATATTTGAAGACGACTTCTCTAAAACACAAATCACGTTGCTATGGCAACCAATGCTTGAGACTAAGATTTAGGAATGAGGATTTATAAATTTACAACTACATCTGAATAAAGATAAATAATGCAATTAGAGATAAATAAACATAGTAAATACAATAAATTAAGTGATACTTAAAAACTTAGAAAAAAATAGTTTGTGACATATTGAATCATAAATTATTTTCACACAATAATAACACTTTTATAAAGCTGTCAGCTGATATAACAAGAAAATATTACTACAGAAATGAAACTAAAACCTCAAGTTTTAAATAAATTAGAGGAATGATTAAAATCAAGTATCAATCAAATTTGACTTCTATAAACATTGTAATCAAATGTCCAAGACTTTTCTTCACCTTAATAAACTAACAAAACTTGTCCCTCCCCACCCCCCTGCAATCCATTCTTGTCAAGTGCCAAAGAGAGACTAAACTGTCATTGGCCAATACAATGACCATTATGTTTCTAACAAACAAGACCCAAGGGTATGTTTATTCATGATGTATATATTTCTTCCTTAGTTAGCTATGGTCACTTCTTTCTAATACTAAACATGTCCCAACTTTCACTAAGATTCCCCGGGGAGGCTATCATTCAATTAATTCACTTGAAATTCAGCAGAAAATGTGACAAAAATTATGTTCAATTTGCCATGACATGATTGGACAATGGTCAGTGTCTCCATTGTATCACAAGTGACTGCAGCCCAAGGTGTCAAACTACAATGCTTATAATGCGCTTCACTGGTCCATAAATGGACTTAATTAACTGACCAGTCTATTTCAATCATGTGGTCAATGGAGCAATGATGGAGACTGACAAGAGAAAGTGACCAGTAATGGACAACAAGTCATTTAACGAGTTTATAACAAGAGAATAGAAACATAAAATTTCCATATTTGATGGGGATAAAGAAAGGGTTAAAGATTTGTCAAAGAAATCATCAAAATAAACTATGAATATTATTGTATTAGCATAAACTCATTTAGAATTTAAAGACAAAAAATACAAAGAAGAATTTGGATGCGGATAGAAAAATATCAATTGTTATCACAGTGATGTTCAAAGAAAGACATCCGTTAAAGCTTTGTGTTTAAGTTGAACACAGGGATGGTGTAAGGTCAGAATTTTCAAAATGCTGAAATTTCGTGATTCCATTATTTCATGAAATTTTACATAAGAAAAGAGCGCTTTCTTGAATCTAAATAAATAAGGAACTTTAGGACCAGTTCTGAAAATTTTCATTCATGTGTCAATCAGGGATGACTGCATGGGCCCTATTATACAATTAAAGTATTACACAGTTCAGTTATAGGGGAGTTCCCGTAATATGGGAGTTTCTTCAAGTACAAAATTACAAATTGTTATAAAATTATGACGAATAATCAGTCAATTATATTTTCTACTGCCTAAGGGAACCTGTCATGTTTCTTTCACAAGTAATCAACATCTAATTTGACAATTCCAGGAGCTCCGAGCTTCATTCCTTACATTCATGGCTCCCCTAATTTGTCTATTTCAATACATTGATTGCCTGGAGTAAACTAACCCTGACATATCCATACTTAAATTATAGGGTAATTACTTTTCAGTAACCTAAGTCAGCCCCAAATGGCCAGCCTATCCAAGCAGCCCTAGACCCGAGGGACATTTGATCCTGGTTAGACAGTCTATGACTAAATGACCATAATCACTGTGTGATGATTTAAGTAAGTCTCTTTTTCCCTTGTCTAATCAGGAAGGTTAAAGACTTAAGTCAATATTAACAACAGGAAAAGACTATACAGGGTAAACAATTACACTAGACAATGAGATTATAGAAATTTTACTTAAGCAACCAACTTCAAAGAACAAATAATGGCAACATAAAATATTTTAGAGTAGGACCTTCACACAAAGGAAAATAGAAATAAATAACCAAGGAATGGGGTTAAAAATCTGGTACCTGCATGAAAAATCAACAAAATTATCAAAAGTTTAACATAAAAGACTAAATATTGCATGATTAGAAATTAGTATTCTTTAGATTTTAATTGTTTCAAAGTCTTTCACAACAATATTATTAGAGACATTAGTTTAATTAAGACTTTAATTTAACTATCCATTAGTTCTTGGATTCACAAGTACTGGGCACCCGTCCTCCTAACACCTTCGCCTTATTTCTCACATAAATAGTCATGACCAATAGCTTAGTTCCAAACCCAAGACCCACTACTTACAGTAAAAGGCAATGGAAATTAGCAGTCAGTGACTTAAACAGATAAACCACAAAGGGCAAAGCAACATGTCATAGACTAATAATAAAATGAATTCCATATGTAAAGGTTGATACTATTATATCAAACAGATCACATCCAGACCAAACAACTACCCAATGGTAACAGAAATGACTGAGGGAGGGGATTGTATTTCCACTACACTTTATCAATACAATATCAATGTTCAACATGTCTAGCTTTGACTTAATGATGATTGTTGATACAAGATTCTTATCAATATATGGTTAACATCTGACATGTGTATCGGCCTCAGGTCCAGACTGACCACTCTTGACATGGCAGCCATTTTGTTTTTTCAATGCCTAATGGGATATATAGCAAGAATCCAGGCCCATAATGCACTATGGCATGGCAGCCATTATATAAACAATGGCTCATGGGATATGTAGCAAGTATTCAATCCCATAATGCACCATGCCATGGCAGCCATATTGGTTCTCTTATATACACAAGGTCTCCTGGGATACATAGCAAGTATCCAGTCCCATAATGCCCCTGCATAGGGGAACTGTATCAATCTAATGCAAATATCACTACTGGTATGTTTACAGAATTGCATAAAAGCATTTTCCCTAAGGACAATTTGAACAAGCAAGAATCATTAGCTGAACTCCAGCAGTGTAGAAAATTGTTATTTTTGTAATTATTGTAACCTCTGGTGATGTTGAAGATGAATATCATTTTCACAATAACAGATGTTATCTAATCCAAACTGACCAAAACTAACCAATTTGATGTGAAATCAGACACACTATCAATGTACACCTGGTCAGCTGTTAATTAACATTAATTAACCAAGCTGTTTATACAATCACCTACCAACATTATATTTAATTAACAGAACCAATCCTATGAATGAAAAGTGAAGGTGTAAGAAATTTAAGGCTCTAAGTATTCTAGTATTCTAAATAACTTAATGAAAAAAGATCATTTATATTTGTACTATTTATGTCATTTATTTCATGACTTTTTTAATCACTTGCCACAGAAGTATGAAATTCTTACATATTTAACACTTATTCTATGTTTAACAACGCCTCAGAGTAGAATGTGATAGTTAGCCCTACAAGTGACGTAAGTAACAAAGTGGTGGCTCAGTTTCATTTAATGAACAAGGGAGTAGTATGTGAACATTTAAACATAACAGAATAGAATGGAGCAAAGCAGATCAGATCAGAGCAGAGCAGAAATAACAGATCAGAGCAGAGCAGATCAGATCAGATCAGATCAGAGCAGAGCAGAGCAGAACAGATCAGAACAGAGTAGAGCAAAGCAGAACAGATCAGAACTATAATAAATAGAATGAAACAGAACATACAGAACAGAGCAAGTACAGGTTTGTCAAATATAAGGTATAATATACAAAGACCTACCTCTAAATCATTAAAGAATAGATGAGTATCAGCTAGACTAAATATCATTTCTTCCATTCTTAAACCAAGTTGTACTGAGGCTTGAGGATCCTGAAATACATAGAAAACAATATAAATATAAATACTTAAAAACCAATATAAATACTTAAAACCAATATAAATACTTAAAATCCAATATAAATATTTAAAAGCCAATATAAATATAACTATTTAAAAATATATACCAATATTAATATTATTCAATGTAAATAATTAAGTTTAATACATGAATATAAACCAATATAAATATATATAAACATGAAAAAATCAATACAAGTATAAAATATGAATATTCAAAAAAAATCAAGATTAAATATTATAAGTACAAATCAATATAAATATAAAACAATCTTTACATTAATCAATTTGAATAATAAAATTTACATAAATATATACCAATATAAACAAACATGTAAAAAATCTATATAAATATTTTTGTTTGTTTGTTGGGTAGCCGTAGCAACATATAAAATAGGTCATATAACAGCAGTCAGTCAACCTACTCACTCCTCCTGGAAAGGCTAAATCTCTGGATTTAGCTGTTAATCAACTACTAAGTGCATACTTTCGTCAGTGACTGACAACTGCCCTACAAAATTAAAAATCATTGGTAGGAGGGAGAATGGCCGTAGAAATAATTTCATGACCAAGCTTCACGAAAGTATGTCCCGCCCAGGAATTAAACCCACGACCCCTCGATCAGTAGACTTGCATGCTACCAACTGAGCTAGCCGGGCGGCCTATATAAATATAAAGATTATTAATACTAATCAATATAAATATAAAACAATATTTACATTTATCAATATTAATAAAATACTAAATACAATATACAAGCATGTGGAGTCATAATAAAAGTACTTGTATAATAGCCCTTACCTTTGATGAGAACATACAAGATAATTCTGACTGACTAATTACTAATTGCAGAACCAATTATTAACAAATTTGTATCACAGCATGAAGACTTAAACACACATAATAATGACGAAAAAAAAAGAAAAACGAAAAATTGTTTTCAGAATTTCTGCCACCACAATTAACTAGTTAAAGGTTACAGTTCCATACTGCACAGTCAGAAAATAATTGCAACCAGACTGCAGCACAAAATGACATAATGGGACACCATTGAGGAATACAACATTTATTATAAAATAGACCATTCTATGATAGATTATCCATGATTGCTCCTCAAGGCCTTTTATCATTGGTAGAAAATTGTCCATTCTTTAACACTTGCATGAGCACTTTACAAAAACTAATCAAAAACAGATTTAACATGCTCAGTCATAGAGTACTAATGCTGACTGATTTATGTGAATAGCTAAACTGCGGCTGAAATTATCTGAAAAAAAAACTTTTAAAAAACTCAACTTCCAACCATTGTTCATAAATCATAAACTTTGGTAAAATATCTCAAATATTGACAATGGAAGATGAATGGAAATTGCAAAGTAATTTTCTCAAAATATAAAACAGTCTGAAAATGATTTATCCATTAATCATTCCTTAAGTAACATTTCAATTTTCAAAATATAGCCCTTTTTCCATTTATTTAAATTAAAACCAAAACATATTTTATGACATTTTTTTTTAGACAGTATAAATTTCAAATACCAAAAAATATAGGTATAGTTTTCGGTACAAATTTCTGTTGTTGAAAGCCATTGTAAGCCTAAAACGAGCAGGCACTATTTTACAATCTTACAGAAACTTAACTGACGCTTTAATTTCAAGCCATAAGTCAAATGGATTTCTCACCCTCTCCAAAACAAAATCCAGATTTTTACCAGATACATTGTCTTAAGTTTATAATAATACTTTAATGTAGATAATCAAAATAATCAGAATCAGTCTAAGAAATTAGGATATGAAAGTGGTTGGCCCGAACAGGTCATTTTAGCAGCTAGCACTTTGTTTGTAGAAATTTGGTTGCCCAAAAAAAAATTTTAGTTGCCTGAACTAGAAAGTGGTTGTCCTTGACAACCTGATACCCACTAATTTCATAGACTGATGAATTCTTGACCAAAAATGAAGATAAAGGCTTTAATATTCAGCAGCCACTCAGACTCTAACAGTAAAACAAAGTTTTGAAGTCAACATATTCATTTACAGGCAAGGTCTAGAGACTGGCTGGTTGTTCCTGACAACAGAACATGCATGCTATCATTCATCAGTAAATCACATAGAAGCAAGCAATTGTAGGTTTTTGATACTGAGATTTCTTTAATTCACAAATACCAGTTTGTTTGTTAGATTTTATAGAGTATTACATAAGGGTAAACCAATGCTAATATCCACAATAGTAAACATAGAAACTGCTGCATGTGTATATATAGCTTCTAAACACAGTAAAAACAATCATGTAAAGAATGCACAGAATACATGTTCCAGGCATTACTTGGCAGACACAAACAATGAAAAATATTTTACCACTAGCATTTCAGCAGACATGCTTTCTTTTGTTTACGTATAGCAAGTAGTTCTGTTACATAACCACAAAGCAGAGGAAGTAACATTTTTATAACATAACAAATTTCATGGCTCATCTTTATTGACAAGTAAGGCATATGTAATTGTCACAAAAACAATAATATCCTGGCTGATTAATGACATATTGTACAATACAACAGTCCAGTAAACCAATAAAAACCATTATCATTTCCTACTGACTTGTATATATGACCAATACAACATATACAACAAAACCAACCTTTACAAAAATTATAGTCAGTAAGTATTAAGTACAGAATTCCATAGGCAAAAACTGCAGACTTCTCACAAAAGATACAAAAAAAACATGGAACAAAACAAAGTACTTATATATGGCATGATGACATTTTAATGGGTTTTGTTTTGTATTGTAATCTAATCAGCAAGTTGAAACCACTTGGAAAATATTGAATATTAAATCTTCAACAACTCTGTGTTTAAACAATGTTTTTAGAAGCCATGGATTGCTTTTAAGCCAAAGATGTATATCAAAAATATATAAATCATAATTCAAAACCATAAAATATTCTATTTTTCAAAAAAAAACTTTCAACATACCCATTCCAAATTTTGACAAGTACCATTTCAATGTAATAAAACAGACAATAGGAAAAATCGAAGAAAATATTTCAAATTTGTCTTTAAAAACAACAAAGACAAGGTATCATTTTCGTCATTAAATTTTAGGCTCATAAATCAAGCATTCTTTTTTTTTAAAAAAAACCTCCTCCAATAAGAAGAGTATATTGGAACATTGTCAGACAAATTTATGACCTTTTTTCTGAAGATTCCATTTTCTACATCAATAATAATAACATCTGTGGCATTTTTCACAAATGAAAAATCTCAGAATCATCAAAATATCTTTAATACTGCCAGTAAGACCAGTGTTTCTTTAAAAAAAAAAACCTGCTAGACTAAACACTTTTTTCTAATTTTCATTGTTCAGACCGATTTGTAACAATGGCTTAAATGTACCATAAAACTACTCTAACAGACATATTGTGTAAATTACTTGTACAAAAATCTAAACCATATACAATCACCATCATGAAACGAAACCAATGGAGACATATAAAAAAGTTGTGTTCCATCAATCTTAAGCATAAAATAACCAGAGTTACCTATTTAATGGACAGAGGTTGTTGAAACATAAACAATGGAAAAAAAGTACATTGCTGCTAGTCTGCCTGTCAGCCAGTCAACGTTTGTCACATTTTCAGACCTAAATGAGCAGACAAGAATAACTAAATTGCAAAAAAATCATTAAGCTTTCCCATTTATCGAGAAAGAAACAGATTTTCACCATTAGGCTGTCGACTGTTCTGTTGATTTAATATCCGTACTTAATAGATCTGCATAATTCTCCATGTAAAATCATTGATTATCTTGCTTTGTCAATATAAACAATGATTTGGTAAATAACTAACCCAACTTCACTAAATAATTGATCAAGTTTTGACTGGACTTAAGTAAATGGTGTTAAACTAAAGAGGCAAACATCTCAATATAATGCCTAAGGTGTCACAGACAAGTCCATTTCAGATGACTATTTCTCAAGAGAAATAATTCATGGTTAAAGTAACTCCATGAAAAACATACTTGTACTTTAAAAAAGGTCTTTTAGAGCTTTGAGTAAAAAAGAAGAAACATTTGAAGCCCATTTGGACAAAGGAAAGTAATATCCTTGTATGCTATTGAAAAATGCATTTTCTAACTATCAAACATTAGCACAAACTATAACATAATGGGCAAAGAGGACAATATATAAAACAAATGAAAGTTCAGACAAACATGCTTGACACAATGCAGTTCAAAAATCAGCAATGGAGCAGTTTAATTGAACAAGAAAAGCATTTTAGATGTCTTCTTCCGGCGTGGACGGAAAAGCTGTAAAAGTGTGCATTTGTGCGCAAACGCCCCAAAAAAAGAAAACTTGAAATGGAAGAAATCATCAAAAGATTATTTTTAACATTATTTTATGCACATTTTATACACAGCAAAGCATATGTTCATCAAAAAAAATAACTTCAATTTTATAAACAAATGGATACAAAGCACAATTAACAAAGACAATTAAGGCGTAATCTTTAGACAAATGGATGACCAGGTTTCTGGGAAATAAACAAATTATAAATAAATAACAACTAATTGAAATATTTTCATCAAGATCATTAAGAAGCTCTATGAATCAATTAGTACATAATCTTGTAGTCTACAATACTTTCATCAGAAGCACTCAGAAGCTCTATAGATCAATTAGTACCTAGTATTAGACTGGTACTATGATTTGTTTACAAAGAAAACATAAGCACCTGGTTGACTATGACAAAGATGTTTGAAAATGCTAAAACCAGTCAAAGAACTCACAAGAAATGAAATGAATGGACTGCTTTTCATGTTCTAACTGTAATTCCATAACCTCAAAAAAATCTGATAGACAAACAAGTCAAAGAATGCAAACACATTCCTAATCTTCCTTTGAACCAATTCAAGTAAAGACACATCAACTCCAAGCTGTTATTGCACACAAAACAGAATAAAATGATAAGTGATATTTTTTCACAAAATATTTTTGTCATGTGCACTGAGCACATGTGCAAAAGAGATGACAAAGACTTTGACAGCACAATATTAGCTAATATAAATAAAGAAGAAGAAACGTCAAGTTACAAATCATGATGTTGTTTGACAAAGATTTTACTTAAATAAAAAGTAAGAATGAAAACAACACAACATAATCTATGATAATTGTTGATGCTGCAAAGCAATAAAATAGGCATTGTGATTTCGTTTTTCTGCCAAGGCAAATGATCTATTAGATCTGCAAAGAAGCATTTAAAAAAATAAAACCTTGATCTTGTTTTAGCACATAAACCTTGAATTGTGTGATGATATACTGTTGCATGCTTATAGCATTTTTTGTATTATTTTGTACATGTTTGCTGGTAAAGTTGTTTATGTTTTTAACACCATGTTTTGATATTTGAAGTCACCATTGTATCAAAGTGGCATTAAGGTCTTTTATAGTCTGCAAGATTTGTGTCTTGCTGTTTTACTCGTAGAATTTGTTTTTATTTCTTGTTTCAAGTCTCTTTAAGTTTTGTATATGACGTACTGGTGGTTTAAATCTGTGATGTGTTGAGTAAAAACCTATTTTATGCCACGGACAGGCATTAAAGACAACAGCTTCAATAGAAAGGGACAAACATCAAATAGCCAAGAATAAAGGGGCTACAACTCAACAGGAAGGTTTGCATTTCTTTGCCAAAAACTTAGACAAACAATGTTTAAATACATGTATGGTAAATATGCTACAGTCAAAATGCTTTATGATAACGCAAGCCAATTCACAGTAGGACATAAATGAACATGGAAAAAGAGATGGCCTTTGTCATTTGCATTATAATGTTTCAATGAAACCAGCCTTACTAAATATAAAATGGTATAAATCTGTAACTGATTGATGGTGACACATAAATTTCAAAACTTATGTCTTCCCTGATCTCACATTCTAAAGACCACCACCAGATCATTATTGCTAAACAAACAGGCTAAGCAAAAAAAATTACATTAAAATGCAAACCAAAAAATAAATAAAATATTTACAAAATCCAAAATCCTGCCAGATATAACAGTTTATAAAAATTCAAAACCTAAAACTTCATATCTGTATTATCACAAAAAGTATGTATATGTTTAAGTCTAACCTTCATGGTGCCCCCCCCCCCATGATTATCTAAGAAAAGTGTGTGGAGCAGTAAAAACCGATAAGTTGCGCACGCAGGAACCAATCAAAACCAATTCCATAAAATAGCGCACACTTTGGTGTCCCCTCAACATTGTATTAACTCACCTTTCCATATCTTTGAGCGTAGGATCCAGTTAGTAAAGAATGAAATATTATAATGGTTTCATCCAGATCCCAAATAAATACACGTTCTAAATCAGATTCTGGACTTGGTGATGGTTGTCTACGACCTTGACGACCTTTACCACTTTTAGTTCCTGAAAATAATGAGAGATAACCATTAGGAGAGAGTGGTGTAAAGTTGGACATGAGTTACTGACTTCTGTACCATTTAAAGAGATTTCTGGTGCATGTATATTAAACCAGTGTAGCAGACTTGTACCCCAAATACTTAGCAAAATATATATTTATTATTTCAAGATTTCATTAAAAAAATTAAGTTTTTTTTTATTTTGTTAAATTAAGGTAAGATTTGCCTATTTTTTCAAGGCTCAGTCAAAATCAACTACTTTCCAAAGCTAGACCAGTTCTCAAGTACTTTTCAAGACATTTTTTGTGCAAACCATTATATGGTATGTCATATAAATTTTCAGTTCATCTAAAGCAAGGTTAACCTAAATTTTATTCAGTACCAGATTTATAAACAACACAAAAAGGCTAAGACAACGCTCAAGATAATTAAGAAAAAGACATAAATGGTAAAGAAACAAGTCATTTGTTACTTACTAGAATTAGTTAATGGAGGTGAGGGACTTGATGGTATTGTGTACTGACCAACACTGTCACCTGAAATTATACAATATATATTATACATTAATTATTATGATAACTAAAACAATACAAATGGAAATAACAATGGAAATAATCACTGAAACATTATAATATTATGGAAATAATCATGATAACAATGATGATAGTGATGATCAATTAAAAATCGGTACTTTTTTCTTCACAAATTAAGCACTGTGAATGAGGGCTTGTAAGTTTTCAAAATTGCATGAATTTGCATTAAACCAAGGTGCATGGTCTTTACAGTGTAACTTCACTGGAATAATCTTCTCCTCATAATAATCATCATCATTAACATCATCATCATCACCATTATCATAATAATAATTTACTGTCATCATGGTAATGTTCATGATTTTTTGTTATATCTCAACATATTTTGATACACTTTGCTGCCCACAAAACTAACAGTTATAATATCTACAATTTCTAAAATAGAAATAATAACCCTATAATTGCCAGTTCTTTATAATGTTCCTTCATTATTTAATAGAATATTGCATGACTAACATGGGAAAGATATCTATATGAACTTATGTATCAACAGCCATTGCCATAAACTTTCTTAACCACTAACCCTATTTATCATATTATATTGAAAAGGACAAAATAAACTAACTGAAATTAGTTATTTTCACCCGCCTGAATCATTTTTCAGTATAGTCCCTGACTAGGTGCTTCAGTATGTTTTAGAGCATGGCTATAAATATATATGAATTGAATGACCTATATTAAAGGAACATACATTTAAAATTCTAGTTTGTATCACTATGGAATTTTTATATGATTTTAAATTGAATTTGCTACAAGGAAATTTGTACATATACAAATAATTTCAGCTCCTATTTCGTACACAAGCGGAAAATCTCTGAAAAAAATCATTATCTATACATATACACACAATCCTCCGAAACATACCCTGAAGCATTTTTAATCAAGACAGCATTTTAATATATTCACGTCTATTTACTTTACATCACAATTGACGAGTTATTACAGAGGTTGGCAGTGACAGTCTTAATGTTGATACATGAATTACTGAATTTTTGGTTAGTTGCTTACTTTTCAATAAAATAACGAAAGAAAAAAATTCTTCATATCTACAGTACACTGAATAATACAAGGCCTCTAATTTCATAAAGAAATTGCGAATTAGAATCTAATTAACGTATGTTAATTTCTTTCTTCTTCCGTAATCGGTAATCAAATTCCCTAATCTAACGTAGATCTTATCAGTTATTTAAATCTTGCATTAAATTTGCTTAGCGCAGTTAGAATCTTATGAGGTGTTTTACTAACTTTCTAAAATATCACTGAGTTACATAGATTTCAATGATAATATTCATTCTACCGAAATGGAAGAGCACGGCCATTGAGGCGGAAAAACATTCTCACGGCATATTGATTGCAAAATACAGCCTTTACTACAATGATATACGTAACATGACCACTAATTTTAACTTCTAGTCAGGAGAGCTTACAATAAACACCGGTAATTGGACACTTCCATTATTTTCTGGGTTAGCGGTCACCTAACAGTTGCGTGAGCCCCAAGATGGGTGGCTAGCGTGCTAAGATTGACTTAATTGGGATACCATATTAATTGCAGGTGTTTGATGGGTCAGCTCTTCACAAATGGAGACCAAAAATTTAAACACAATCTTTCGTGACAAAAAATACAAAAATGGAGTTACATAACACTATGAAATATTTTAAATCTTCAAGCTTTTTTATACTTCTTTGTTAAAGGTTATCAGTCCAGCTGAGCAGAATAAATATTTTATTTGAATGAATCTGAACAATGTATTAATTAAATCGTGGAAATTATAACCGCAGATTGTAGACAATATTACATTTAAAGACAATGGACAAAATAATTTAAGGTATGTTATAAATTATGATAATAATTTAATGCAGAGTGACTTTATAAGGACCTTGTTGCAGAAAGTCTAACAATTTACAGCTTGACTATTCTGGAGACTCCAAAATTAGCATTTCTTTGTATAGCCACAGACCACCATTTTCATTTTTTGGCAACTTAAAATTTTGCTAACCAAAACGAGATATTGCAAAGAAACAATTTAGAAATACCTAGACAGTACAAGAACTAACCCAAATTTTTCATAATTTTTCAATGGAAGCAAAAATATTTCTAGTCAGTTTCTCTTAATCGTAACCTTTTTGCACCCATTTATTTATATATATGTAGTCATTACAAATAGAAAATTTTGATAATAATATCATTTGGATGGTGCAATTATGTATAAAGTAGCTCTGAAGCCAAATATAGCAAAAACATTTTTTTTTTCAAATTGTGTTACGACAGTTTCTTTTAAGCCCCCAATTTATAACAGATTCATTCAAACAGTTATAGTAGGGGGAACCTATTAATCTCTGCCATACAGTCCCATAATAATGCCAAGTCATCCAGAGATAAAATTTATTATTTTTATTTGTAATCTTTTAAAACTTGACAACAATAAAATGTATAGATCAATTAGGTTGGAACGGCAAATCTTTTACAATTGAATATAAACGATATTATATTATTAATTACCCTATCCAAAACTTTTTGATGATTTACTTCGTTATGAGTGAACAATCTTCAATTGAAATGTAAAAATCTCAAAGTATAAGATAAATTGAAATCATTCCCGAGGCTTTTAAATTCATCCCCGAGGCTTTTATTTAAGGTATAGAAAATACGGAATTATTTCATACTAATTGTTAAGGCTGGCCATTGACAAATGAAGTTAATATTTCATTATGAAAAAATATTAGAACATTTGTTGATTAATGTTATTATAATGAGCGGATTATCATTCAGATGACAAAAAGTGTTAAAAGTTTATGTTTTTCTATCAATTAGGATCACCATATGACAATGGTAATCTTGTGTTCCAAATTTTCAGATTGCCGAACAAATTTTAGAATATTTTCTTCACATAGTAAATAGTGAACAGACTATGACACATGTCATAAGCCTAATAATGACATAATTTATGTAAATTCTTTTAAATATTGAATAAAAGATGTACTTTATTAAATGCATAATTCGCGGGTTTAGCGCAAAACAGTCGTAACTCACTCTTTTCTTATATTGAGTTCCGACCGTTTTGCGCTAAACAAGCGATATATAAAATACATTTTATTTACCATTTATTTCGGTCAGTAATAGAAAGAAATGAAATATTATATGTAAATATAAGATATTTTTAACACTGCACGATCATAATCCAGAGTAATTCAAGATGCACTGAACACAAACATTTTGTATACATAAACACATATTTATGTTTTATTTATATATCTCAAAACATCCGGAATCAAAATCTAACACATTTAAATTAGAAAGGTCATATTACGGTCAGTAACAAGTCTAGTACAAAACTAGAATAATAACATGTAAATAAAGGATGTAAACTAGTTTTGCACTGACAAATTCATATACTTTTTAATTGCACAATAATATTGCAAAGCCCACAGTACTAGTCATTTAAAAAAAACATGCAGCAGTTTTCAAAAAAAATGAACAAGGATTTTTTGTAGCTTCTAGAACTAAAAGTTTACAGACAGGGATGTAGTGAATTTATCACCTGAGTTTATAATAATCAATTAAAAATACTAACTATTATAAACTGCAGTTTAAAATTTAAACTAAAGATTTTTTTTAAAATTGAAACATTTTGTTTTTCAAAAGATTAGGTTTCCAGAAAAAAAGCTAAAGACCAAAAAATTAGATTTTTTTCTTATGACATGACAAAAACAACACAACATTTTAATGTCTTAGAAGCAACAACAATAATTCTACTAATTACTAAAACCCGTACATCAATAATAACACCACCAGATTCATAATCAAACAAATATTTTTATAGCTCAAACATTTTTTTCTTCCTTCAATATAACACAGTAGCTTCCTTTCATCACGAGATTATTTTCCTCCAAACATCAACAGAAGAAAGGAAAAACTTAAAATCTTACACAGAGAGCCTTTTGATACGATGTTATTATTTTTAAAAATACAAACAAGAAAGAAACAGGGTAATAAAAGACAGAAATAGTTGAGATTAAAATCAAGCCGAATTTTTTTTTAATACTGACATATTTATCGCCATTTTAAAATCCAAACTATCAATGAATTCCTGAATAGAAGAGAATTTATTGTCATGAAAATTGAATCAAAATAGGCATTAATGGTCATTTAAAAATTCTAGGCTGATTTTTATAGGCCGCAAGCCATAAAACTTGTAGAATTTCACATAATCATGACAGATTAGGAACTTCATTTTGATAGATTTTCATGAGACATCACAAAAAAGTTTTAATTTTTATTCCTACCCTGGTTTATGGGCAATACGGCATTTGTCAGGATAGTGTGATAACATGACATGAAAAATATTAACCAATGAAAATAAATACTGTCCCTCTTTTCACTTAAAGTAATGGCAATAATCTTATTTTATTATGATAGCGTTTATCACCTAAATTGAAAAACAAATGTAAAAACAGACAAAAATACATGAGAAAAAATAATAAAAATATGGAGTGTGGAAATATTCATCTGATTTCATAATACACACTATTTGGGCAATTAAACGTTATACAATAAACAGCCCTTGTTTTTATTTGTAACAACTTGTTATAAGTTTGTAAACAAGAATTAAGACATCTATATTGACCAGTCCAGATTGAAATTTAATGGACTATATTAAACAAACAAACAAATTTGAATATTTTGGTATAACAAAACCCTAAAAAAAATCTAAAATGCTCACAATTTAGTATGAAGAACAAAAGCAGCCAAGTTATGATATTACAACAATTATTGATAAAGACAAAGGACTCCAATTCATAAATGTTTTTTCCTTCAAAAAGAAGAGTAAAAAATTTTCAGTGAACTTATATTAATGAGTTACAGCGCCAGTTTCCTAAAAAGTGAATGATTACTTTTTTCTCACATATTTTTTGAGGAGGAATGACTTGGGATAGAAATATATCAAGCGAAATGATGTCGAATAATAATACAGTAGCGACATCTACAGTACAAAACAATATGCGATACAGGTGAATTTAAGTGTTTTATGCGAATAAATCACACAATATCTTTCAGCCGACTGACGTTTTTCACATTCTTCACAACTGGACAATGTTGTATTTTTAAAGATTGATAACACCTGTGTTTAAAACCATGTAAAAATTGTTGGGAGCGGAGTTTGAAAAATCTAACAATAGACTATTGTTAATAGGAAAATCATTAATGTTGTCTTTTCTACCTTTTGTATGGATTTAGTTTTTAACATCACATCATTGACAGCTTGTTTAAGATGACGTTTTTGTTCCTGACGCATTTAACTACTTAAGTCTATCAGGTACAGGCTAGGTTCCATGATTTGTTTGCTTATTTACTGCCAGGTGATTGCACAAGCAAGAGTAAAAAATATGACAGTTATAGTGTGCAGTTATTAAAGGATAATATTCAAATATTAAATATTTTCTCTATTTTTTATGGCCATAGAAAATGTTCTTCTTTAAACAGGACAAAGAATTGAAGCAAAGAGGTTTAAAGAGATTTCAAACATTGGACCAAGCTGAGAGGGGCCATGAGATCACATAATCACAAAACTGTCTATTTAGAGCTAAATCAACCATGGAACTAACTCCCCCCCTTTCTTCTATGTTTTGTTTTGGAACTACATGTACTGATATCTCAATGCCATAAATTTAAAATTAGTTACAAAAAACTTTCATGTTGCCGAGTGATTTTTCTAAACAATACCAAACTTTTTGTAGAAAATAAAGCAATCAAACAAAATTTAGAATAAAATAGAAATTTATCAAGACTCAACATTAAAAAAATTGGAAGAAAAAAAAACATTATGACTAGATGACTTTAAAATCTAATGGAAAGCAAATAATTTCAAATCATAGACAGATGGCACTCATAAAATGATGGTGTATAAAAAAATATAACAAATAATAGTTTATTTTAGAAAATTTCCGTGAATAAAAAGTGCAACAGTTTATTAAACACTGGAGCCAGAAATTCAATACAAGATTTTCAATTTCCTCAATCAGGAAAAAAAGTTCTGGACAAATTGGAGCTAGAATTAAGCATATGGTGTAAGAACTGTTGCAGCAAGTCATCGTTTGTACTGGTGATAGGAAAGAGAGAAAAAAATCAGAAATAATCAAAATAACCAACTGCGGGATAACAAAAATACGAGTTAATTATTTTCTAATTTCACCTCCCTTAGAATTGTACAAATTATGCACACAGGGCTTCATATTTCAAATTAGAACAGACAAAGTCGCGTATTAAATCAACATGCCGGAGAAATCTTAGCAAAGCAACAAAAAAAATCTAGTGGTGAACAATAGAAGAGAGACTTGTGTGACTAATAATGCAGCTATAATTTGCTATCAAAAAGCTGTTGCAGAAATGACGAAAAAAACTAAGCCAAGAACAATGGTTGAATAGTTACAAACAAAATAAAAACCTTACAGCGGAACTGAATAATTCAATTTTCTGATACAAAACAAATCATTTAACAACACTGTGCTAATTGATAATGAAGCATAGTCTATTGCCAATAGAAATAAATAATTAACAGAATACCAGTTTTGTGTCAGTAACAGAGAGAAGGTATCATACTATCATAGCTGAAAACATAAATTTTCAGACAAAAAACACTGATTTTTAAATCTCTATGCTATGGAAATGTTGGCTTTGTTCTTATGTTTTTACATTGTGACATTGAATTAGTACCAGAATTTAAAATTCTGACATCCAGTTTTCAAATAGCCTAAAAATAGCAACTTAACAATGCACAATGAATGTTCTATGCTGAACATTTTTGAATAGTAAAAAAGGGACAGACAGTTTAGACAAGTTCATTTAATTTTGATGACCAACTCTATTATGCTAAAATTTTTGAATAGTTGAATTTCTCTGAATTCATGTGACACAAACAATTGAATTCTAAAAATCCCTAGAATTGTTCATTCATTTCTGACTGTCCTGACAATAGGCAATGTTGAAGATAATTAATTGAGTCTACGTAGTAGAACAATATAAATGCTGAAAAATATTACAGAACTGAAAACTTAAATAATGATGCAGCAATGTTCAGAGATAATTGGCTTAATTAATTCTCTAGAATCGATGTTATTGTAACGTACATAGACACACATTATTCAATACATGGACTGCCAGGCCACCAAGCGGCTTTTTTCTCTAACAATATCCTTTCAATAATTTCCTAGACACAAAACTTTTAGCAATAAATCACCATGCCATGAACAGAGCAAAAATGATCAAAAATTCATTTCCCAAATTCTGAACAATTTTTCAAGCTCAGTGACAGATTATTATACTGTGTTTTTAACTCTGTATGATGAATTACTCCAAGGAACCTTTAAGGTTAGCTCTCCAGTGAAAAGTTTGGGTTGAAGATGACTAAAAATGACGTAAAAATGCTTTTGTTGTTTCAATTATCATACTCTATGAGCCATCTTTTTTGTATTTTATTACAAATTTTCAAGATAAAACTAACTTGGAAAATAACACATGCAATCCTGTTATCATTATTGAAGAAACATCAAAGAAGAATTGCACTACTAAAGAATTTATCTACCAGACTAAAAAATTGAGTATTTACATAAAATATAAATCACTAAAAACTTAAGATTATGTGGCTTTTTTTACCTTGTTCATGCAAACATTTTATCCTCTAATTAAAGTTTAATGTAATGTTTGCTAACCATTGGGGCAATACAAGCACTTAATCAGACTAAGAATACCGGAGTGCCAAATCAGTAACAATTTAAGCAACATGGATGACATGACAGAATTTCAATCTATTGGTATAACTTTAAGGAGAAACAAAATAAATTTTGCCTGCAAGACTGTAGTAAGGACATTGCATTAAAGAGTGAGTTACTACAGTCTTGCAGGCAACCCTCAGAATATTCTAACATAAAAAAGCTCAATACAAAGCAGGTAACAAAAAATTAAACAACAATAAGGAACAGCAATCAAAAATGGAACTAAAATTTGCATGAAGCTTGATACTTAATAATTATAGAGAATGTTTTAATATTTTTAGCTACCACCCCAGTTCTTCAAGTTACGAATGATTTCACAATAGTCTGTCTAAGTTGTAAAAATAAAATATTTTTGATTTTCTTTTTGAAAATTAAAATACCAAAGTTTTTAAAAATCTCACATAATTTAGACTTTAAATAGTCTTAAAACATACTCCAAGAAACATTCTTATCTAAAATTGCAACAAACATTAAACAGACAACGAAAAAAGGAACTGTTATACTTTGTGCCCCAAAATGAAATTGCTGATAGTGATGTAAGTTAGTAATACATGATTGTATAATTGTGAATTTACATCATCTTTTGCAACTGGGATTTTTTTATGAATTAATGCAATGGTCAAGTGGCTGGTTACTGACTAATAAAAACCCACTGCAACCTCTTATTTATAGATTGTCATAATTTGAAGCCTAGTATAATGTCCAGCTACCAACAAAAGTACAAGTATATATTGTTGCCCAAGATTGATAGTCATGTACTGTTGCATAAAAAAACTCATAAACAAGTGTCAACAACGTGAACTCAAATGACTTTAGGCTGTTAAAATGGAGGCATCGAACAAACTAACAATTAAATTTATGGCTCAATCTCAAGACAATTAAAGAAGGTAATATAGACAACTGAATGCTTAAAGGTATATGATAGAATGTAATAACTTCTAGTATATAGAAGACTTGAACTCCTATATTAATATCACTACAGGCATATGGTATCATCTTATACATATCTCTCTTATATATCAAATATCTATAATAAACATCTTAATAGACAAATCTTCAACAAATATAGTGATATTAACACAATGCTTTTACAGATACTTGAGGATATTTGATCAATAACTTTGAGGAATCAATTTGAGGAATTAAGCAGCTGTGAATGCTGAAAAAAGAGCAAAAATAATGGAAAAAGAGGCTACAACAAAGGTGCTGTTGTGCCGGTCTTTGCCAATTAACTGCGAAGGTCTGATAAATTTAAATTTTATGTTAGGCATAGCTGCTGATTGTAATGTACAAATATGCCAGTCTTTGCCAATAAAATTTGCAAAGGTCAGACAAATTTAAATATTATATTGGGCACAGTGGCTTATTATTTTGGTAAACTCTTATTAAAGTAAACATAAAAGTAAACTCTGGCTTAAGATCTATAGTTTCTATATTTTTTCTATATTCATAAATACAAAAATAAAATCCGGATCTATGAACAAAGGTAGGGTCAGAAAGCTATAAATATCAATAATCAATAAACTAAATGACAAATGTGAAAATATGGTCCACACAACAGACAACCTGAGTATTTTCTATTGTTCATGATCAGTCCTTACTATAGAATTAATTATAACCGGTAGCTGAGATAATTACATTTAATCTGTATAAACCAGGGCTTCCCTGACTAGAAGAGTGCGAATCCAGGGATCTCAACGTATAATCATCATTGATTATTTTTGATTAGGCACGTAAATAAATGTTCCCTTTATTAAAGAGAGTGTCATTGAAAAAATAGCGACGAAATTTCAGGTAAATTAAGGTTTTAAAGATGTTTTGTGAACAAAGATAAAAAGTTTAAAAATATTAACTGTAATTATTTTCTATGCCGATTATAGAAATTATACAATAAATAACATAAATTTTGCAAGCTTAAATGCACAACACCATTCAGCATTGAAAAATGATTTTAAAAACTAATATATTACAGATTTTGAAGTTCAAATATATAGATTTATTAAAATAAATAAACAACGTAATTATTAGTGTTATAAGCAGTCATTCTGTGTCATTACCGCCAATAAGCTTTCAAAGGGCTAGCCACCATGAAAAGAAAAACATTTTAACTTCCTTTTACTGAGGACATTTAGTAAATTTCAGACAATTATGTTTTAAAATGTCCCAAGACACGCGAGGCCAGCATAAAATGGGGTGCAAAACTCATCAATTTTTCTTGTCAAAAAATCCCTTCAAAATATTCTAACATGCAAATGCTTGCAGAATATATTAAGTAGCAAACACTAACACACAAAGACATGCTCTAGAGTTTTGAAGTATTTTCAAAAATTCCTCATTCACACTACAGAGAAAAACGAAGTTGAGAGAAAATCTGAAAGCAGAAACAGTTTGTACATTCAAAACTAAGGATATGACTAGCTTCAAAAGAACAAATAAAATTCAGGGACATAAAATTCAAGATACATTCTGCTGACAAAGTTTATAAAATCCTTTTCCAAAGAGAAATAAAGCCATGCAAAGTAGTAAATAAAAACAAGGTCTTTGTACACAAAGCATCCCATAAATAAAAACATTGTAGAGACTGCATCATGATACATAGAGAAAGATTAGTGTTTCAACTCTCTATAACCTGACCCCATCTGACCCTACCCTCATAAAACATGGCCAAACTCAGTAATACAATTTATACAAATCATTTTCGGTACAAATTTTTATGACTGCACTTAATTTGTGTGTAAATTTTCTCTCAATTTTGAATGACATTAGCTTGTCTAGAAGGGCACACGAGGACACTGGTCAAAGGATAGCCTAGTCATAAACATGCCTGAACACAGGCAGATCACACTTGACCTCAGCGGTCAGTATTGACCTAAATGACCTTCTAATGAATAGACTGGTCAATTCCCAGGATCCCCTTTAATGATTTGTCCAACAATTGATAGTTTAAAACACTTTCAGTCCGATGTCAGTAAATTTTGTACAACAAAAATTTCATGTACAGAAAACAGACCTTAATTCTAAATTAATTAAAGGAGACTAATACTGACTTCAAATAAAGAAATGAAATACATCTTTTTGTGCTTTTTTTACAGCAGCCAATTCACCAAACCCTAATTCTAACCTAGCTTTCCTGGACAATTTCTATTACTCACTTTGCTTTCATCCAAAGACCACTAAGTTCTCAGTATACTAAGGAATATCAAAAAGTCAAATGATCACAGACAGTAATAATCTGCCATGGCTAAGAGTCAAACCATTATCACTTGATTCAGGGTTCAACACTTACTGTTTAAATAGGGGTCCAGAAGGAATCCCTAGTCAATTTTCAAGGATTTCTACATAACCTATTAGGGACTCCTCCAATAATAGACAAAAGTTTAAGTTACAGATTTGTAACATCACAAATTGTGATAAACAATTCATGAGAACTTAAATACATGTAAAAACATGGCAATTAATAGAGCTTCTAACAGAATACCTAACTAAGCATCACTGGAATCCCAAGTTTTTGGGATCTTAGGACACTGTCAGTTTCAAACCCTGCTGTTTCCAAGCTGATCATGCTAACCAATGCTTCATTGTAATTTAGAATAGATTAAAATGCTCTCAAAATATATTAACATTCTAGGTATGGTATGCATATTCAATACCAGACATATTCATCAATATATAAAAGATAGAATAAGCATGCTTTTACCAAGAAAAATGTAAAAACAAAGATTCTTTGTAAAGTATATACATATTGTTGAACTATGTCATATGATAGTAAATTATTTCAATACCAAGAATAACACATAAACAATGAAGCAGAAAACCCAAGCTGTTTCATACTTAAATACATGTATGTACAACATTGTTGTAGAAAGCCATACTAGCAGTGACAAAACTAAACAAAACATTATTGGAAGAGGGAATTTCCCTCATTTTCCAGGAGTAACAAAGGTGACAAAACAATACAAGGCGTGATGGGAAGAGGGAATTTCCTTCCATAATCCAGGAGTAACAAAGGCCACAAAACAATACAAGGCATGATGGGAAGAGGGAATTTCCCCCAACTTCCAAGAGTAACAAAGGCAAAACAATACAAGGCATGATGGGAAAAAGGAACTTCCCTCCATCTTTTAGGAATAACAAAGGCCACAAAAAAATACAAGGAATGATGGGAATAAGGAAATTTCTCAAAACTTTCCAGGAGTAAAATTAGAGACAAAATACAAGACATTGAGGGTGGAGTAATGTTTAATTTGGTGGGGGAGAGTAATATATGTGTATATATATATATGACAATGATCACCGTACCTGTAGAATTAGACGGTGACTGGAGGTCCATATGGGAACCTTGTGTACTAGTAGCTGAAGATATATAAAATATAGCATTCAAACCTCATTCAGGACTTTTGTTATATTATTCAAGACAAGATTATATTCATAAAATTTTTAATTCAGCTAAAATTAGGGGGCCTACTATTAAAAGTATTGACAAATTTGGTCCATTTTTAGTTTTATTATAGTTTATGAATTTACAACGTATTTTGTATGATTTGGATAACCATACAGAAGTATAACATTTTCTTAAAAAGCCAAAGCATATGCAATTGCTGGTTTAGCCTAAAAGGATCGTAACTCAATATAAGAAAAGAGTGAGTTATGTCTGATTTGCGCTAAACCTGTGAAATGCAAAACCTTAAAAACTCTTGTAAGTATTGTGTTTATCTTTAATGAATTTCATCAATAGTTCAGGTGTAATTGAAAAACATAAAGATGCCCAATTAAAATCTTGCACCCATATCTTTAACCCTTTAACCTGTAACCAAATAAAAAGTAGCTAATGTTAGTGATACTATACATCATTAAAATCAAATCTTATGTACTACAAAGCTGTTTGAACTTGGTCTTTCACCTTGACTATAATTGCTCTTTTTTTATATAATAAATATAACAAAACAAAAAGAAAGAAATCTAAAAGCTCAGAAATGACACAGCAATTTTTTTATTAGGTTTAACAATGTGTTATGTCATTTTATGGTGACCAGCTCACCAGGCCTAGTTTTCCTGGACCTTTATCTTTAACCAGTACTGAGATCTACCCTTCTACAAAGGCCATCAACTTCTCCATATACATTTTTAATGGAAAAAATCAACATCATCCTAATGTAGTACCACTGGGTGAAGCTCAAACCAGCAAACCTTTCAGGACACTAGATTCAAAATTCTGAGGCAAGCCTACAGCTCAGCAGACCCAGAACCCAATGAACACAAAAATTAATTTTTCAAAAAAATTCAAGAAGAAAAATTCTCAACTTACCAGTGGTGCCATCTACTGGTGGTAAATCTAGTACATATGTCTGTGAGGTTTGTGGAGGCACAGAAGGTGAAGTACCTGAGAGTGTAGTAGGAACATATTGATAAGGGTAAGGATAGTAAGGATTTGCTGCTGCAGCTGCCAGTGCTGCATTATTGTAACCATAGGAATCTATAGCCTGAAAATACAATATAAAATAGTTATTATTGTTGTATTTTTATATTTTTACACAATTTTCTTACATGTTGATAATTGCTGAATATTCACCAAAGGGTACATTTATGTACGACATGCTGGGGCCAGGGATCAGTTCTGGATGGCTGGTTCCAAAATTGAGCTTGCTTCCACAACAATACAGTTGTTGTGAATGCTCAAGTTGCAGAAACGATTAACACCATTTTTCCAATATTCTTTAAAAAAAATAAACTTTACTGTAACGAACTGTTCCAACCCATTCAACACAGAACATGAAACTTTAAATCTATTGTTTTGCTTTTTTAGAAAAAATACCAAAAATATGTAAGTCTCAAACAAAATTAACACTCAGAAGAAGAGAACTCTCATTGTTAACAAGTTTTGTTAAATTAAAACTTAGTAATTTAGTTCGCCAAAATCTTTCAAGCATGTATGCTAAGATAGAAAAAAATAATGACTATCTTTATTTTCTCCTTGTTTCGTTGATAAAAATCTGTAGTTATTAACAAGTCATCACAGTAAAATATATTACAAGAGATAATTGAAAAGACCGGCTATAGTCAGTCAGAAATTATAGTGAAAGTAATTTGACAAAATAATCCCATGATTTTCTTTTCTAACTTGATTTATGGATTCAGTCTGAGACCCTAACTGATGAATCTGTCTCGCCTCAGCCCCTAGAGTGAAATATGCTATCAAAAAACAAACAAGCTTTTTCCTGGCAAGCGGTAATTTAATTGAACCGGGATTATTTCCTTTTACGGTCTGATAAAAATTTAAATGAATTGATTTACCCGATGAACATGATTTGATAAAGGCTCTAGTTCCCCTACACTATTTTATAGTTTGAGCAGCATACTTTAATTGGTTCGTGCTTACATCCTCAATGAGTCCCCTAATTTTTTACGAGGATTAAATTTAAAGGAATCATTGTTCACAAGATGTGATAAAATCACAGAGTGACATATTTCTCAAAATTTTATCAATTATCAGTGAAGCGTTTGCCCTAAAGCCTCCGGTGAAATGGCGTGAAATTGAAGAAAACAGTTTTTAACAATAAACGATAACCATAAAATTTGATTGGATTATTGCCGATAAAGCAGATACTTTAAAATTGTGATTAAGATTTGTAAGATAGACTTTTATACGTGAAGAGGATGTCAGTCACCTCATATAAAGCGCAGGTAGCCGCAGGGGAAAAAAAAAGAATAGCTAACTGTCTGCATCAAACCACGAAGTGAGGTTGAAAATATTAAATCAATTTATGAATCTATTAACTTTCTAGAGAATAAATCAATGTCATTTTCAGTGTCAACAAATACAGGATAGCGTTTTATAAATTTTAACGCGCACAGCATGTAACTTGTAACAGTCTTATGGGTTCAAGACCTAAAAAAGCCATAAATATACAAGACATGGGGTATGTAAACGTGTATCCACAAATCATTGAAGAAAATACACAAATCACATATGCCACAAGGTAGAACTGTCACATATTTTCAAGGTAGAATTCAATTACTCACAATGTATGGGGTAACAATACATTCACAACGCAGTATGTCATTATACAATGATATAAAACTATTCATGGTGATAGAGATTTATTCAGTGACCAATATTTTACCTAGGCTAACAAATCAAACCTTAAGACTAAAATGTATATACTAAGTCATTACATACTCAGTATGGATGGAAAATGACACAATTTGAATATTCACAAGGAAGAGATTTTCTAAGTAGGTATTTTTCGCAACAAAGCAGTGTTATATTATGCAACAGATTTTTCAACAGATTTATTTCAGAGCTTAAGCTATATTCATCACCAATTGAATGCAAATATGAAAAAAAAATAAAATTTTATATTAACTCATGCACGTAACCAGGGCTTAAGGTTTATTCCTCAACCATTGAATGCAAATAAGGTAAATTAAAAATTGAATATTATTATCTTTTTGTACTAACTAATGCACCTAACCAGCTTTCTTGGACATAAGTTTTACCAGTACAAATTGTTACCCTTCAACAAGGAGCTATTCACTTCTTACGATGAAAGGAAGGAAATGAAAAGAATAATTGCCAAAATTTACAAATATGATAAAACAAATGGATGACTACTACATACCTGTTGTGAATATACAGATGATGTGCTATTGTTGGTTGTAGTACCAAATGTGTTAGGACCTATAAATATATACAATATCAATCATTATGCTAATCTATCAGTAATGACTTTTAAAGTGCATAAAGCTATACCTGGAGTGTTGCCAATGACAACATGATAAGAATCATACAATGAAACAAACAATTTTAAATTCCTAAACGACAACATAATTGTTTTGTTTGTTTGGGATTTAACACAACTTTCATCACTTTTTTTACATTTACATGTATTTGTCACATTAAATTTATACAAGAGTTATTTATGTCCAAATTGTTTGCTCTGATTCCTCTGCACAAATAGTTTTAGCACATGACCTAGTTTATTGTTCAATTCAATTTTAGTGGGGATGATAAAGATCATATGACTAAAGCAACTAAATGAAAGGTTCCGCAATCTAGATAAGTTTTGAAACGGTAAAACATTGGGTCAGATGTCCCATGTACTGACTAGATAACCAGGGCATCAGGTAAATGAGATTTTTTAGATTATGAAATAATGATTGATATACATACTATATGAGAAACTGGCTTGACCAGGTTGACTGAAGTTGGTACCATATCCCTGGTACCCAGCATTCAATGGTGAATTCACTTTGAGTGATTTAACTGAAAATATAAAAAATATGACAAAATATAAACATGATTTATTATACAATACAATATATCTAGTTGTTGTTGTTGTTGTAATCTTGTTGCTATGGTTACCATTCTATAACAAATGGAACAGAAAGATAAATCAAAGAATGATGGACGGCTGGAATATTTTTTCACAAACTTGAGTGCTAATTAAGTTTTTCATCCATATGAATGTGGTTCAATTTCATAAAAAGTGTTATTTATATTAATTACTTGATTTAACATGATAGTTTCTATATGGTTAATGTTTATATAATAATAATGAGTACATTAATCAACAATATGACACTACACTTGAGTTCATACCACTCCCAGAGTAGTATCCTCGAGTATCTCCACGCATCAAGTATCTCCACGCATCAAGTATCTCCGCGTATCGCTTAATATTGGTGTCATCGAACATATCCTCGTATTATAGGAGACACATCATCTCATCAAAAATGTAATCACAGAATGTACATGTATGACAGCTATCAGCATAGCACCAAGATTATCACCTAATCAGAAGCAATCAAATTTCTAATTTGAAAAATCAAAAGCTCAGTACCCTGATGTCATGTAACATGTCGATCAAAACCCTTACAGCGTTTATCAAACTGGTACAGCGTCCAAGTTGAATTAATGAATATGTCAAAAAGACATGCATAATCCATTTATCATTTAATCTTGGGTGACTTACTTCATGAATTTATACAAAACATATCATAGTCGTAAAATCTATCCAGGGACTATATGACATTTAAATATGCAAAAATTAGCATAAACGGATAGATGCCATTCAATAACAAATTAATATGGAGTGTGTTTGGGTCTATTATTATAAAACTCCCACAAAACATTGACAACCACACAGATACAGTATAAAATACCCCACAACATGTCTATTTATACTTCACGGTGATGTACCCTGGGTAATTTTCTATCGCAACACCGTACTTGGTACTATCGTTAATGTAAACAATTATATCCCCACTGGTTTGTATACAGGATGAAAATTATTCAAAGTTTTTTTTCTTGTCTTTATATAAAAGACTTGATGATTGATCAATGAATCCCTAAGCTTCAACCAACCTTTATTTTATCATATCATTCACGTCAAAGTGTCACAAATATGTGTCATTTATCCTTAAATACCCTCAATAGTTTTAGTAAACTTAGAATAAAAATAAACTGATTATAAAGAATTTTAAATTTTCATACTGACAGAAAAGTAAAAAAAAAATATTTTTAAAATTTCTCGGGTACAGTGAACAATTTTGAAATTGTTACAAGCTCAGACACCGGTGTACCCCCTCCCCCTCATTGCCAGCCATCAAAGTGATTAACCTGAAAAATGCCCAACAGCAACAAATTTAATGAGCTTACCTCGGATAAAAGCATTTTTCATTAACAAGTTCAATATGCACCAACTTACACCAGGGTAAAAATAACATTAATGAATGCATGTTTTAAAAAGCAATTTAACTGCTATGGTATTTTAGCATACACGCTTTAATGTAATTTATTAGCTAACTTTAAACATAATTCAAACCTAAGTTGTACTCATTTACAACATAACTAAGTGTTTGTATCATGGTTAAGAACAATGAGGATAGACACTAAAATAAACAGAGCCCTTCAAAATTCCTCAGACAAAAAAAACCCTTGTATTTAAATAGAAACTATTACTTTCATTTTTTATTACAATTTTATTAAAATTGGATTTAACGTAATATTCAACACATATTTAGGTCATATATATGACGGCCAGCTCTTCCTACTATAGGTTGCCTAGACACTTTTCTATCACCAGTACTAACTTACCCCACCAAGAGGCCTACAACTCATGTATAGGGTATGACCTACTGTGACCGGGCTTGAACCCACGATCTCTGGATTCAAAGTAAGACATGCTAACCACTCAGCCACGGCAACGGCTACGAAACTATTACCTTCACCCATGGAAGAGAATAATAATCGAAAAAGTCTGTACAAAAAGACATGAATCAAACTCATAATGAATTAGCTATAATTACTAAAACCGATCTAGATCTAATATGACTAAATTTCATGATAATATCATTTTGTCCACAAACTTTTTGAGAGCATTGTATATTTTCATGTACATTATGACAGATGTAGCCAAACAGTAAGGACAGCAACACCCTACCTTGGTTCTATCCCATCTTATTGTTCTTTCTTGCTTTCCCTTCCACAAGGAGCTAAAAACTTTCTCCTGCTCAGAGGAAATTTAACATTAGTCCTGAATTCACAGGAAAGCTATGTACTAGGGTATGACTTGATCATACCAGGAGGACCCTGGGTTGCCCGCAAAACTGCAGTAAGTGCATTTCGAAATAGAGCGAGTTACTGCAGTCTTGCAGCCAACTGTTGTAACAAGATGGTTTGGTTTTAAGTTCATTAACAATCAACTATTAATCATTGATAATATGAAATTCATAAAATGGTAAATTTTGTAGATAAATCAAGTGAAAATGTTTCACATCAGAAATATTCAAACATTTAAACAACATGTGACATAACTTAAATCATTGATTAACATAAATGAAACATAACATTTAAGAATATGGCCGAGAGTTAGATTTACACACGTTAAAACCAAAAAAAAAAAACAATGGTTTCCTTTCAGACTGATTAATACCTTTGCATAAACAAAAAATAATGAAAAGCATTGTCAATGACCATGAAAACAATGAGTAAAAATTATATCGCAATATTTATTTTATATTTTCATCACAGCTGTTACCAAACATGCAACTAATGAACACACATTATTTTGTACAGTGAAAAGGACATTAAACTAATTATTGTTGATTTTTGAATTTGCTCAGATGACTCAGGTAAAGGAAATGTTAATCTTTAAAACAGCAGCGAGTTCAGTTACCGCGAACGTTACAGAACGATTCATTCGGAACTCCTCGGTCATTCGCTGCGAATAATCTCGGACATATTTAGACGCTATTTTGAAACTACCGGTGTTGAAGTAAACAAACATATGGTCATTTAGGCATTGAGTGATGTTTCATTTTTAGTTCGTAAATTTTGAAACATCACTCATTGCCTTAACGATCAACTATTTTTGTGTATTAGATTAGATTATTCGCAGCGAATGGCCGAGGAGTTCCGAATGTATTGTTATGTAACGTTCTGTAACATTTTGTGTAATTGAACACACTACAGGATTTCGTCCATGGACTTCAGAAGGTAATGTAGAAGGTGTGGATATTTGCAAGTAAATTTATTAGATATTGCAAGTAGTTGATACATTCTGAAAAAAGTCCCTATCACTGATATGATTATAATCATTTTTAAAAACCAAATTAACTGGTAATGTTGATTTAAAGCATTGACAAAACATCTAGTACAATAGAGAAATGTCGCCACCAGCAAATATTACAAACTTTGCATAGTTCTGTCATAAATTGGCTTTTATATTACACAAACAAGAGTTGCAATCTTGGATAAACCTATCAAGTTTTAGAACATGTTTGTTTTAAAAAAAGCTGTATGCACACCTGTGCACTTGTTAAAACAGACTTAACTAGTAAAAAATTCACAGATAAAGACTGGCAAATTAATCATGGTTGCAATGTATAGCTAAATATTTATAATAATAAGTCCTGTTAAAGTCGTCTGTAGTAAATTCAAACATATAGCAGAAAATATTTTACTGAAGATTTTTATCTTCGAGGCCTTACAGAACTGAAAATGGTGAAATATGATTTTTTTTAAATTTCTGCTTTTAAAAGGATACTCCTTCAATATGAGCTAATAAGAGACAATGTTTCAATTTAGCTATTTAGCTCAGTTTTAAATACATGAGCATAATGCTTTGATTAAATTTTCAACAACTTATATCAGTCAACTTCCTCACTTTGATAAATATGAAAACAAAGCTCTGATTGGTTTTCCCTTAACTAATAGGAGCTTTGCTTTCATATTTATCAAATAAAAATTAAGGGAAAGCCAATCAGAGGACAGTTGAAGCTTGGTGACCATCAGCAATCACTAAAGAGGTGCTTTCAATGAGATAGCTGGTCATTTAACCCAACTAATTGACTCTTGAAAGCTCCAACTAGAACAAAGGTATTGAACAACTGATTTGAAGAGACAAAATACATTGATGAAAAACATTTTTTTTGTTTTTTGTTTAACGCCATGTCAACACAATTTTGCTTATTTACGGTGTCCAGCGCACCTAACCTAGCTTTCCTGGACCTTTGTCTATAACAAGTACTCACCTACCCTTCCACAAGGCATAAAACTTCTCCATATATCTTATTGATGGAGGAAAATTGACATTATTGTCAAATTTTCATGGAAGGGGTGTAACCTCCCTGGGTGGGATTCAAATCTGTACCCCTTCAGGACACAATATTCCAAATACATAGATGTGTACCTGCGTGCTACCAACTGCACCACTGACCGGGTTTTAATGAACAAATAATAATACTTACTGTCACCAGATGGAGGGTATGAAGGCATATAACTCTGGGCGGTAGGGTTGTTATAAAACGCCATGTTTTGACTGTATGCCTGCATGGTTGTCGTGGTAACACTACCAGATGTTTCTGCTTCTGATGTTTCTGATGTAGATGGTGCCGGGGTCTCCGATGAACCTTCGTTGGCGTTCTCAGACGATGATGATGATGCTTCACTAGTAGGTATTTGAACAATATGAGGATATGCAACAGCTCTAGAACTGAAAAATATGAAATATTCATACATGAATCATTTAGTGGAATTTTCATCAACTTAATTAACAGAATGCAAGTTTGAAATAGTCTGAGTAAATAGTGGCATCTGATTGGTCAATTTAAACTGAGGCCAAGATACAGCCAATCAGATTCTTAGCTTTTAGACTAATACCCATAGTGTTTAAAATTTGTAATTTAATAGAGACAATAATGTAAGGAACCAGACTAAAACCACAAAAATGCTGATTTATGAGAATGTATAAGTCAATATATAACAATAAAGCAAAAATCTACAAAACATCAAAATATTGTTGAAAGGTATTACCACGTTTGCCATGGCAAATCATTTTCTGACATGCTAAAGTGAACAAGTGTAATGAAAATTTATATATTTATTCCGACATTCTACATTCCCAAGGCAGTCAAAAGTCATAAAACAAATAATTTAGAGAAATTTTGAATGTATTATTCATGACTTAATTAATACACGTTAGACTGGAGTGGGCAACAAGGTGTAAATAGCTTGTATCAAATTTTCAACAATTCTAAGAAAAAAGCTGAACGTATCATCAAAATATTTCAGCTCCATGGTCTTAAAATATACATTTTGACACAATTTTGAAAGACTTATAGATCTAATTGATTGTTGAATTCCTCTTTATTATGCTGAACAGACAATGGACTGTCAACAAAACAGAAACAAAATTTCAAAAAATTACTCAATCAGAAGGTAAAATAAGAAAAAAGTAACAAAGTACAAACTTTGTTTTGTGTATACTGTAACAATTTATATAATTATGTTCTATAATTTCCAAACAGCATATTTTGGATTAACTTAATTTTGTAGCTATTTTCATTTCTTTTTGCAATGAAGGCAAATAGTTTGGTCGCATGAGCTCTGGCAAACTTACACAAGAGGAGTGTTTGACATTTTTTAAAATATCATGGACAAAGAAGATAAAAAGTCTGAACTTACCTATTTAAAAAACTAGCAATAAAATTTGGATTATGAAGATCAGTTAATGTTTTATTGTGATCACCTGAAATATTCATACAAATATTGAAATGAAAAATAATATTAAAATTACAGAAAAGATTTTAAAAAGCTGAGAGTATATGTTTATAAAGTCATTTTAGATCTAATGAAGACAAGAGAGTTTGTTTATTTGTTGGGTTTAACACCGTAGCAACACATTGTATAGGTCATACCTACTCACTCTTCCTGGAAAGGCTAAATCTCTGGATTTAGCTGTTAACCAACTACTTAGCCCATACTTTCGTCAGTGACTGACAACTGCCCTACATAATTAAAAATCATTGGTAGGAGAGAAAACAGCCACAGAAATAATTTCATGACCAAGCTCCGCAAAAATAAGCACCGCCTGGGAACCCCACAACCCCTCAATCAGTTGACTTGTGTGCTACCAACTGAGCTAGCCAGGCGGCTTATGAAGACAAGAGAGGATAGGTAAATAATTATCACATTTATAAAAACAAGACTAATACTGGTACATGCATTAACAATCAGTTAGTGTAGATGTGTTCTTTTTTATAAAATCAATTGACAGTTTTAAACATACTTCATATAAGATTGGCAAGTAAATTTGCACACAATTTTCTTCAATTTTTGTTACACACCTTAATTTTTATATGATTAAGTGTAAAATTTATTATGATACAGCATGCCTAAGACATGTACCTGATAAAATTCAGGCAACACCTAATAAACAAAAAATGAACAATGATTATGTAACACCATAACATCAGGAAAATATCCACCCAATCTGAAGGTCAAGTATAGTAAAAAGGTCAAACCACAAAATTTGACCCTAAAACATTTTGACCTTACAAATGCTAAGCAACAAAGTGAAAAATGTTAATTTTACTATACAATTAACAGGCATATCATTCAAACAAGAAAAACATGCTTAAATGAAACTTAAGTCTATTGAAAAACTGCAACAAAATCTACACAGGAAACTACCATACCCGCTGAGAGAACAAAATTAACATATACTCTAACAATTAAAATGATTATGCAAACCACAAATCATGCAATCTGTAATCCCCATTGTAACGCAATACTAAGTGAAACAACACTTTTTTACAAGACTTTCAGCTTAATTTTCAAATAAGCTGTGATTATATTACATAGCAAACAAGTGTTACAGTTAAACACATAAAATAATCAAGGTAAAACTATATCTAATTTGGTAACCTATACTTCCTTGTATTTAGTATACCGACACCAAATTTTGTATATTGATACTCTCACTGAACAAGGAGCAGTCGTGAAACTTCTGTATAGGATCCGTTTGCTATGTCATCATGATACACAAAAACTTTGTAATTAAACAATGAAGACATTTTGTACAAAAAGACTCTGGCCAACAGCTTGTGACAATAGAATAATGATGTTTCTGGGTCAACTTTCATATCTCGGCAAATCCTTGCATGATGGAAGGAGCAAGTCTTAATTCATAGAGAGCGGGCGTATTTCAAATTCATCTATTTGTACAGTAAAGCCCTAGAGTGGGATTGTACACTGTTAATATTGAGAGAAAGAAGAAATTTGGGCTCCAGCCTAGCTCAGTCCATTTCAAGTTTTCCTGGATAATTTGTTCTAACCAGTACTCACTTACCCATCTACAAAGAGCTGACAACTTTCTACAAAGAAATAAAAATCAATTTCCTTGTTGAATTTTCATGGAAGGGTCCATTGAAATGCTGTGTCCAGGAAATGACTCACTTGCGTCTTCAGAAGCAGCATAACATAATGCAGCATCTAGCAGTTGTTAAATAATTTAAATCAATCGTTCTTTAACAAACAATAGAAGAATAATTATCATTGTCTGTCCCCTAAAAACAATAACCTCACAATACCTTACCATTCAATGCAAGTTAAAAGACTACATGTTAACAGTATAGAAAAAATAACATTGATAAGAGTAAATCTGAAATCAAGTAACGTCCAACATCTTGCTGCCAAAATCCTTAAGACAGAAATTTGGCTACATTTACAGAGAAGTCCTTGAAAGCAACAAAAATCAAAAATAGATGACATATATAAGTCATATATCATCGACCAACTGCAAAATGGTGGGTTAGTTTTTATGATGGTTAACGCCTCTCTTCAAGTCATTCATATTGCAGCAGTCATTTGACCGTACTTTCTTCTGAAAGTCTTTTACCAAACACTTTAACCAGCATCAGGCTATGCACATTTATTTTACCACCATTTCACTTTATACAGCTGCAGGAGGAAGAATGACCAATGAAAGTGTTACCAGATTCAACAAAAAGTGTGTAAGCCAGACTTGGGTATAGAACTGAACAATTCAAGAATTGACAATCAGACTCACATTGAAAACAGGCAAGCAAAATGGAAAAAGTTGCTCTTCATCGTTTAGACTAGTTGTAGTTAAATGTAGTTTGGTTTCTACTTCATAAGACCATCAACAAAAAATTCATTTGAGAGAAATTATAAACATATAATGCATGCTGTTAATTTACAATATGTTTTATCTTAATTGTAGCAAGGTAACTAAATCTCATGCACCAACAAAAACAAAATAAATCCATAGAAGATGATCTCCTCCATGGATAATGCAATGCAACAATGCATAAACATGGTGATGCATTGGAGAAAAAAAACATCACAATATCTGTCTTGTATCACAAAACTTTTTTTCAGTAAATGACAATTCTCACTAAAAATCAAAACTTAAAATAAAAAACAGAAATTAAAATAATATGCTATATAAAATAGGTGCCAACAACCATGCCAAAAACGTAGAACCATTCCAAGTATGTACCTGTGAACCAGTCAAGAGGTATTGTGATTACCTCCCCTGGTGAAAGAGGGGAACCAGTCAACGATGTGTCACCAACACTCGGTTTTATAGTTATAACTGAAAAAATGGACCAACATGTAAAATATTCACAATTGTACATGCAAATCAACTTTTGTGCCTTTAACAGAAAGCAATGATTTTAGGACACGCCCCTAATGTAGATAAAATCTTATTGGATTTCAAATTAATGGAAAATTTGATACTAACGCTGAATACCATGATTTTATGGCGTTGACCTTGTTTTCAGAATATATGTACATTGTATTTCAGAATGAAAAATGCATTAATATATTAGTTGTTAGCAAACAATTGCACTTTTTTCAAGGCTTTATTGGGCTTTTTATTGTAGTCACACTTTTTTAAGGCATTTTACCAATGGCCTTCGTCAGGCTTTATCATCTAAGGTTTTCGAAGTAAACTACAATGCATGGCAAACAGATCAAATAAAAACTTTCCTTTTGTTTAGAGACTTTTGGCTCCAATACAAGAGCAATACCAGTCTAGACCCTCCTTAAAGCAAACTGCACAAAGGTAAAATATCAAATAAAAGTCAACAAGATTTTTTTTCAAGTATTTCTGCATGATGTATTTTATATCAAAGAATCAGTTACACTCTTCAGACAGAATAACTCCTCTTCATATAAAAGAGTATCCAACAAAACAAACCTCCCTTAAAGAAGAGTACACATTCACTCAGAGCACTTGTTGAGTTAAAGAAGAACATGGAATCAAAGCAATGGTAGGAGTTTTTTTATACTTTTGAAGTGCGTATACACGCCTAGCAATTGTGCACACAGATATCGATAGGGATCGTTATGTCGTCTGCTTTCAAAATTTTATAAAAGTTAATCAAAAAGAGGTCAAAATGTTAAAATACAATGTCAATGTCAATATTATACTCCCATTTTGATTTATAAATGAAAATTCTTTAATAAACTGTTCAACAATTGCATCATAATAGAAATCAAACAGACGCACACACTCTTGGCTATGAAATATATTTCCCAGTTTAATAATGTTAAAATTAGAATACATGACAATAATAATTTCTGCATTCAAAGAAAAACATTCAAATACATTATTAATATTTCATTTATCAAAATATTACACTTTTCATTTTGTTATTCAAAACTAAAATTAACACATTACTGAACAAAATCTATTAATATAAAATAAGATAAATGCCTCGTCAAAATCAGCAAAAAAAACGTCAGGAGATTTAGTATACAGATAATCTAATCAGCCAAATATTTCATCAAAAAAGGGATGAAAGCAAACAGTTCATTTTAATTTTGATTTGGAGAAGATAAGGCAATGGTTTCCTGCATAGTTTTTAATGAGAAATGTTAACAAGAAGAAATTGGCTTACTAAAATAATCACTTCATCAGACGAAAGAAATAAATCATATTTTTTAACATGTCGAAAATAAGGAAAACAAAAAGGAAATGAAGTAAAAATAATAACATTTTCAGAACATTTTTTCATGGACTCCCATCAGTGATAGAAAATATGTTGAATCACACACACGATGATGGATGATGATCAAAATGAATAGAAAAATAATCGTAACCAATTTAGCTTGTAAATACGTAGTAATAAACTTTGAAATATGACGGAATTAAGTATTAATATATATGCAAATAATACAATTATACGAGGGAATAAATCGTATAAAGATTTTATAATATATATGTTAATATCATTCCTCTTTTCAAGATTACGCCAATGTCCGTCATTTATACATCAACAGGGTAAATGAAATTTCATAGATTAAAATTTAATTGATAACACTTTTAGATTGTCAAAACATGTTGTATCAGACCCTGTCTTAATGAACAAACTGTATGGAAGTCTTTTTTTTCAAAAACTTACTTAAAATGCAAATTAGAAACACACCATCCATTTTCAAATTTTTTTATCAATCAATTCATTTTTTTCTTCATTTTTTTATAAATGACCCTATTACCAGGACCTACTATATCAAAGATACACAGTTCCACCAAATTTATAAAATTTTAATTAGAAGATTATTTCTTCATTAAGTTTTCATCATGTGAAATCTTCATCATTATTTCATGTTTTTCTACCATCTACCTCCAAATTGAAGATTTGATGTAGGTATCAATTATTGTGTACTTTGCACACCAGTCCATTTATAATAACAGGTGTACCAGACTGCACTTGAAGAGACTAATTAAACCTCCAGTTGAAGAGTTTTCATGGGCAGGTCATCAGACAAAGCCAGTGTGAGATTAAAACTGGCAAAGAATGAAGAGAAGCAAGATTAAACAGTTTTGTTTCTGTTATGGAGATAGGAGCTATGATAAAGCTCATTTTTAAGATAATAAGAGAGATTCTTTTCCAAGATCTGAAGAGGCAATTTGTCTTGAACAACTTGAGTCATGTTGAGATATAGCAATATTTACAAGGCTTGTTTCCATTCTGAAAACATTTCTCTCTGATTGAGAATGTAAAGACCAAGTTTACATAGGTTATTGATGGTGTGTGTATATTCACATGTTTACAATCAAATATTTACTATAAATAATTTCTTTATTTTCTAAAATAGACGAATTTCAAACTGAGAAACGAAACAATACTTGTCTTACATACATTAGTTTCAACTGAACAGATCTCCTTTTTTTATTTTTATGAAAATAATGATAACATTGTATCAACAATGCAATCAGAATCTTACATCTATTTTCTAAAAATATTTCAGACAAAGGAATAACTATGTTGATTTCAATCAGCAACAACAACATGTAATAGCAACAATGCAAACAAGAAACAATGATTTGGGGTAAAATTTAAACTTATAAAGTGATGAACTGATAGATTATATACAATAGGTTGATGTCTTGAAATTAAAAAAACAACAACAAAAAACTTAAAAACAAAAATGTTACAATTACTTTATGTACCTTTTTAGATTAAGAAATTTAAGACCATTTTTCAAATCTTAAATTTTTTAATTTAGCAGCTCATCTTAACACTTTTACTGGACAACTACCTTCAACCATAAGCTTTTCCTGATATGTTCGCTTACACCTTTTTACAAGTACTTGACCTAAACCTCTTCATGATATAAGGCCCCAAAAACTTCACCCAATCAGGTGAAAAGTCATTATTGTAGACCCCACTTCCATCAAAGGAGCCAGAAATCAAACCCAGGTTGCTTGATTTGAAGTTGAGCCTACTACAAAACGACCATGACTTTACAAACCCTAAGTTAAAAACTTTTTTTCAATTTTAAGTTTAACTATCTTATGTACAAAAATACCTACATATAGTAAAGTTTAAGGACACACATAAAAAGGACAATAGTCTACATAGTGTTTCCATATAATAGACATAAAAATCTTTTTTATTATTGTATTTATATGGTCATAAATTGTGAGAAAAAGAACTAAGAATTATTATGATGACAAAAAAAATGTGAAGTATGGCACACCAAATGTTCTCAGTATGGAGATTTTAACGACTGTGCGGAAAATTGCAAGTTTGTACCATATTAAAAAGCATGAATATTCCGACTGAATTTCACAGCAGGCGACCATTATGTTTAAACAAACACAAAACTTGGTAATCCTTAAAGCTATTCAAATTCAACCCATAAAATAGACTTAAAATAACGCCCCATTAATTCTGTGCGAATTTCGAAATTAACTTCACATAAAATAATGACATTAAGCGGCTAGGGTCGAATAATAATGTTTTCATAGATTTTAACAACCCTACCAACAATGGAGTTTTCTGACCATAAAATTTTCATTCCACAACTTAGTGCATTTTAGTATTTTGAATAATAAAATGTGATAAAAAATAAACAAAGTCATTCAAATAAAAGTTGGCAAAAGAAGTCTATTTACACTTTAGACAGAATATAGAGGTTTTAGCTGGGATTTATTCAACAAGGGTCTAAAAGTATTTAAGTTTCAAAACAGGTACCATATAAAAACATACATCAAAGTTTTGGGTACAACCAAAAAGGACTAATAGATAGTAAAAAACAATAACAATCAGTAACACATTCTTTTCTATATGACTAAAATATATCTACACTTAACTAACAATTGTAACACAACACACTGCCCTTTTCTTCAAAAAAAGCATATAAAGAGACTTCATTTATAGGGTCCGTACAATCAGCCAAAGTCCAAGAAGAATATCCAATGTATTATAAAATAACAACATAAATTTTACAATGATCAATATGAGTCTAAAATCTAACTGTTCTATTTAACATAATGTCCTGTATGCATGTGAAAAATTAACATTTCTCCAACGAAATTTGTTAAAACTCCGTCCAGACTTAACGAGATTTTACGTTCAAAACTGTGACATCATTACCATTTCAATAGCTTAAATTTTTTTCGTAAAATGCTCGGAGGGAACTTGACAATAAAACCTGTCATTTACGTCTATTTCTCACCCCTTTAATTGGCAGCCATAGCTCCCTTGGTGGGCTAGGCACCAAAAATGAATTAATTCTCTGATTTTTTCCAACTCTTTAAATAAAACATTTGACTGCGTTTAGACAGTCAATCTGAGCTACATTTTAAATTTGTTTTGTTCATGCAAAATTTTGAAAAGAAATAATTATTTTTGTTTAATTAAATTGCCAACAGGTGTCGATCAAAATAGAATTAGATAATTTTTATGGTTGACTTCATCAAAAAAATATAAAAAAATATGTAAATGCCACTAAATAAAACTTTTAATCGAAAAAAACATCATTGTAAAATGAATGATTCTATATAACTTGAAAAAAAATTCAGAAGGTTATGAATCAGGAAAAAACAACAGAAAAAAACAACAATATACAGATTCTGTATATGTGTATTATATGTACATAATGATCATTAAGGGAACTGTCAGAGTCCATTTCAATCATAAAAGAATACTTCCATCAGAAAAAAAAACAATCAAAAGAAAGTGTATGATTGAACCTAAAGAGTAAAAAGTAAGTCAACATATACAAAACTAACCCAAAGATAATAAATCAACCATAATTGTACATTTTTTCCGTATTTGTTCATCATATTATACTTTAGAGCATTTTTTTACGATAGTACAGATTGAAGCGCCATCTGGTGGGAACATTGAACAAGTCATAAAACTCAGAAGTAATAATACATTCACCCGTAATGTCACTACTGACAGACCCACAATTTGAAATTATTTTTATTTTTCTAACAAAGGCCCTCAAACACTAGCTGCACACCCTTTTGTTCATCCAAGCCCTAGATGATACACATTACTAAAATAGTAGGTTGAATAACAATTACAGAGATTTTCTAAATTGTAGGAAAAAATGTCAATGACACACAAGTCAGTATACCTTAAAAACTTATTTGGAAAAGGTGTACCAAATTTGACACCCTTAATGAAGCTATAACAGATCTCTAGTTATGATAACAGCAGAAATTGAATAAAATGTTACAATACGTTTAAGATGAAATATAATCATTGAACAGAAGAAAACTGAAAAAAGGCCAAAATTGTTTAATGCTGTTGAGAAATTCAAGCCCTTCCAAGATTATTTTCAAATAAAATCACACAACAAAATTAAGTCTTCATTAAAATAACAACAATCTGTATTCAAAAATTGAATTTTAGGTTAGAAAACTGTTTGAATTTATGTCCTAATTAAATATTATCAAAATGCTCCAATTATATAACACACACTCTGGGCATACCTAAAATGAAACATGATGGGACAGGTTATTACTTCCTCTATAAAAACTACACCAAATTGTGTATCCCCAGTTTTCCATGATGACCTATAAAGGTAAGGTATAAAGTACTAACCTGTGAGAGGTCCAGCAACACCGGACATCACCCACGGTTCACCTGCTTGAAGAACAGAGTCACCACTGGTGACAAGAGATGGTAAATCACCTAAAATATAGAGAGGAAACATATAATATACATGTAGACATAGAATGATCAGCTATTGTTTATTGACATAGCTACTTGTTCTTGGGATACACAAGTAATAAACTCTCATCTTCAATCAGAGAAGCTGTCTTCCTCGTCACATAAAAACGAAAAATGTATGATGCTTTATACAGCATTTCAGCATTAATATGTGCTGTGAAATTGTTTATTTTGGTTTTACGGCGCACCAACACAGAAAGGTCATATCGCGCCGACTGTGAAATTGTAAAGGTATTGCTTATCACCTATGTTTTAGCCTAGATCTTTGAACCTAAGCCTCTATCCAAGAACTAAGCATTTACCCATTTAAGAGGCTGACAATTTCCTACTTGATACAGAAGAAGGCAAAAGAATGTCCATAGAAAAAAGTCTCCAGACCAAAGGTATACCAAGGTATTAAGGTCTCTCTGAGAATCAAACTCAGAAGCCTTAAAATAGCTGCAAAGATACAGTTACCAATAGAGCTGATTAGGTGTTTTTTCTTACATAAACGGTTATGGACAGTGACTCAAAGGGTTTGAATCTATGCTGCTCTATTTGTAGCAAATCAGTGATCAACATCATCAAAACACAGAGGCACAGGTTTCAACATGCTCTAGTGAATGAAAATATTTCCTGTACTCTGTTTCAGTCGTAACATACTGTTCTATTATAAATACAAATGAACACACAATGTATTGACCTGAAAGTTAATATATCCTTCGACAGATGGAGATGTACTTGTGTAACCTAATATGTTAATTTATGGCTGTCTAAACAAAAATGGTGGAAAATAATAGATTATAATTAATAATATGAAGTAAGTAAAAGTGGCTGTCTAGTTAATGTTGCCTAGCAACAATGCAAAACATAGAAAAAGTAAATAATTTTGTTGGTTATAATACTCAAATAAAATAATTAACATTATTAAGCAAAAATTAAAACTTAGTTGCCTAGCAACAATGCAAAACAGAGAAAAAGTAAAGAATTATGTTTATTTATAAACCTCAAATCAAATAATTACCACAATTAAGCAAAAATTAGACCTTAGTTGACTAGCAACAGTGCAAAACATATCATTTCATTGAATTATGCAGCAAAAAACAAATAATAATCACTTTACAGAAAAAAGGTTGTGTCTAGAGAGTTGCCTAGCAACAATGCCAAAACAAAGGGAGAAAAACAGGAATTTTCACTGAATTATGAAGCAAAACCCCTTAGTTTAAGTATATAAGACCATAAATGGAACAATGGAGAGTAGACATGCTCAAAATACATATTTTATAGCAGTGTTTTATGGCGTAGTCGTCACAAAAGCTATGAATGTCCATGAATAGTATTACAGAGAAAAATGCTCATTTTATGTTAGCATTAACTCACTATAATAAGTGATTGCATCTATATTAATATTCAAATCTTTGTGGCATTTATATATTTTAACCATAAAACTCGCACTAACACTTTCACATAAAAATTTCTATTATAAAATAATATTATACTGTAGATGTTGCTATATTCGCCATGTTTGGATAATATTCAATACAAGCTATGAAAGACACAGAGAGATTGGGTAAACAGATGGAATTTGAAATCTACATTTTGTAGCTTATTCAAAACTGAGGCATTTGTATTAAAATTTTGAAAGGACAAAATAATGTCATACAAACTCAAAAAGTTCTTATAACTTAAATAAATCATTCTCAAGTTTGCCAAATCAGCTGGTCTCTTATTTACTGAGATGTTAGAACAAAGTTTCATGTTTCATGAAAGAAAAAGAGGTTAGTTTGACATATGATTCAAACCAATGAGGATCTATCTTATAATGCAATGGTTACCAGTCCACTGTTACATTACCATTCAGCCCTGCTTATGCCTCATAACATCTTTATTATAATTTCAAAGCCAAATTTAAGGGTTATGACGTGTACAAACATTATAAGACCAAATATCAAACCAAAATATTCCAACAATTAATTATTACATTGTTAAAAAAGTTGTATAAAGCATTTATAAAAATAAAAACAATTTATCATTTTTAATTATGATTATAATAAACACTATTCTCAATGGAGAAAAATATAGTATACCAAATTTCAGGTAATTTGAATTCAAAATTAATGAATTCATAAAAAATTATGAAATTGATACTTTCCTCATAAAAAATGAATTCTCTTTTACTACACAATGCTCCTATGACATTTTTATTATTTTGAAATTGAATTCTGCATTGTTGCTGCATTATACAACTACGTCTAAATAATATAGAGATGACGGATTTGGGGGTCGTTCAAGGTCAGCCACCATTTTTCACATGCCATGGTTCACGATACGAGATTGATCTGTGCACTAGATGGCGCTACAATGACAATACCTCGGACAATGATGAACAATTGAATGAAGGACAATAATCAGATATTAGTCAGTCATCCTATTCATTATGTTGAAAAAACGCGAAAGAAACCTTGATTTGGGATTTAAAAAAAGATATCTTAAAATAAATTCCCATGTTGAATACAAAATGAAATATGATGAACCTAAAACTTGGTTAAGAAAAAGGTGGAGAATTTTTGTCCGTCATTATTTTTTGTAGTTATTTATTTAAAAAATCAGCTTGCGTACATATTTTTCACGTTGTTTTATCCTTAAGAAGATGTCAAGAAGATAAATATTGATAGAAATTTCCGATAAAGAAGAGACAATTTTTTATAATCACGAAAATCTTTAAAAAAAATCTGTGTTTTTTAAGGTCAGCAAAAACAGATAGAAATCAGCACATTTTTGTTCTTCTCAGAGAAGACTATGTAAAAATCATTTATTATGGAAGAAGTTGTTTCACTAAATTCATCACCACATATATATTCTAGTTAGAGCATAAATGTCATTTACTAACGCTATGTAAGTTATGTACAGAGAACAACTCATCTAACCTCAGGCTTTCCTAGATACTTTACATATACTTAAGCTAACGTTTCCATGGAGTAATTAACTAATACGGAGAAAAGTCAACATTATTGTCGAATTTTTGTGGACCTGTTGTGGCCACGTATCAACTCCAGATTCCTTCACAAGGAAGCATACTGACCTAACAATCTGCGATCATAAGTTACAATTAGCTTTAAAAACCCTTAATGTCAACTAAAGTGATTCAAGATATTTGTCATCTTAAATTTTCAAGATGACTTAATAAAAGCTAGATAGATACAAGCCAAGTATCTTTAGTAGTACTTCATACAAATGTCAGTAGTTTGAACATTTACCCCACTGATTTAAATACTCATTAATACATAAACACAGATATCATATTTTTATTGATAGTAAGTTAAGTATTGAAATACTCCAGTGTAATGCAGTAATTTAGCGTTTTCTTTAAAAAAAATTCAGATGAAAATAAAAAATTATCAACAATCTACAACCATAAATATCCTCGATAAACAACATCATTGACAACAGTAACAACAAAACTGTAATGGAGCTAAATATGTCGATATATTTTACATTTAGATTCCTATCTCTGACCAGGTATTTTAATGTCTTAGGCTAACAATAAAAGACTATAACAAAGTATTTATCAGATATAAGGTCCCATTAGATATACAATTATGATTATAATAACAAAAACATGGATATAATTTGTTAAATAAAGTCTTCAATATCACCAAAGAACAGGTTTAGTACAATTTTACTACAAAAAAAAACACGGTCAAGTAAGATTGGTTTTCTTCATTCAGTGAAACCTGCCTCATGAACTTTTATGATCATCTTTGATAGCCCCACTGTCCCCCCCCCCCTCCGCCCAAATTCATTGATAAAGAAACATGGGAAAGCAGAAGCTTAGGGACCTACAAATTCATCAGATTATGAAACCAGCTCAAGACTTGTAGCATGGAGATGTTAGGCCAGAATCAGGGACCATGAAAGTTATTTCAAATTAAGGGATTCTGGATTTCTGTGCCTCTCAGATGTTGAATGTTTACACTGACAGAAAAACTCAATTTGAATTTTGCACTGCTTATCAAAACATTTTATAAGGTTATATATGGCAGTCCATGGACCTTTAACAAGCTTTCCTGAACAAGGCTTGCATTGACATATATGCAGGAAATTAATGTATGTACGTATAATCATTATCCATTGTACATCAATAATTATAATAATAGTTGTAATAATGGCTTTATTTTACGAGGCTACTCATTTGGATAAATCCAATCTTCCATGTACATGTCTCAGGTGAAATGAATAGTTATTACATTACACTTGTTTACAGTATATAGTATTAACTATAAGATTCAAAGGTTATACATATCTACATTGGCAATGTCAACAAGTGTTAATTGGTAAATAAAAGCATTAAGACAGGTTCTTGGCATAAATCCTTCATTTTGATTGGACAATGAGATTACCATAATCTTATCTTGTATGTCATAATACAACACAGATAGACGTTTTTTTTTTAATTCAAAATATTATGACTCATATGGCCATTAGGAAATGACTTAAAGGAATTTATACTTATATGAATCAGGGAAGAAGACATTTTTTTTATTGAAAAAATGTCAACTATTTGTTATAATTTTACTACCAGTCAAACCTTTGTGTCATTTGTTTATTTGACGGTCCAACTATAAAATGTATTGAACAAATTTCAAGCCTTCTTCAATCACAATTATAGTTTTTAATTAAGATTTAATCATGGGCATGAATTGACTCACACGCTCGTACGATCCTGTTTGATCCTTTTATCAACAATTTTGTATGAAAGAATGAATAAACTCTCTTTATTTGTCTTTTTTGTTCAAATTAAAGGATATTTCCTAACCAGCAAATTTATTAGTTGAAAAATATTTCGCTAGTGGCAAAATGGCTATGTTTGAAAACATCACTTAAATTGTCAATGATGCTTACCAGTTAAATTTCTGTCTAGGACATACCTAGACAATTTATTCATTTAGTACACTACTTGATTTGTTAAAGTGACATGTCTTGTTTAATTAACATAAAAATTCTTTTAATGTATTAAGGAATGAATACAAGAATTGATGCCGCAAGATTTATGTCTCAGTGTCTAGATGGTTTGTCATGGTGCAATCTAATTGTGAATTGTCACCAAATTAAAAATCTATAAAAAAAGTAATTTATAAGTTATTCCAGGAGTCTTCCATTATTTAATTGGTTCTCCGTTATCTTTGCTAATAATGTCTTAGTTGTTATCATCAAATGGTTAGAAAATTAAAAATTAAAAAAATAATAAAAAAGTACTGAATTCTGATCGACTATGAACAAAGGAGTGCACAAGTGCATTCAAAGCTCTAGTGATATAGACAACAACTGATTCAATAAATATTAAGTCTATATTCAAGAGGATGCCCCTTGCAAAGCTGAATAATTACCATAATACATTAGGAAGTTTGAAAACTCATGTAAAGCCCATTTCAAGTTGATAAACTTGAGATATATACAATGTAGACTTGTTTACTAATAAAAATGTTGTTTGTTTACCTCCAGCATGAAGACCAAGGGTATATAATGGAATGATACTAGCTTGATTTCCATGGAAGAATTGGTTATAAATCAATTCTTCTAATCATTATATATATATTGAAGTGATTCAAACATTGAAGTCAGAAACTAAAGCACAGTTGGTCCTATATACATGTATATCTATAAAGCCCAGTTGTGAAAGGAGGAAAACAAATATTTGTATGTCAGCAGTGCTATACTAATATGCAAGTTTGAAATAAAGAAAAATTCAGGATACCTGTAGTTGAGCCATTTGAAGTAATCTCTGTATATGTAGATGTATCTTTATCTAAGAGTTGACTAGAGGAATTTTCTTCTATATGATTTAATGGACTACTTGATTGATGATTAATGGGTTGTAAATCTAATGATCTGTAATTATAATAACAATAATAACATTAATAATAACATTCAAATCAATTATAACATCAATAATACTGATTATAATAACATTAATAACAATAAAAAAATCTAACATCAAAACAAATTTATAATAAAAGTAATAACAATTAAAATAACATTCATAACAATTATTATAACAACAATAATATCAATTATCATAACATCAATAAGATTTATAATAACAACAATATCAGTTATAATATTAATAATAACATAAATAGCAATTTAAATAATATTAATAACATTTAACATAACAATAATAACATTAACAACAATTATACTATTAATATTATCATTATTAAAAATAACATTAATAATATCATAAATAACATTTATAATAACACAAATAATAATGATAATAAAATTAATACCAATAATAATAATATCTGTAACATAAATTTAAACACCAAAAACTTTAATAATACAAATAACAAAAGAAAAATAACATAACAAATAATAACAATATTGTAACCAGGTATAACAATATAAAAAACAATTTGTTCATATGAGCATCATATTTCCAGTATATATCAACTTGGTTAAGATATAGTTTATATAAAAATATAAAAATGCAAGAAATAATCAGCCTAAACTGCTTCCATAGGAAAATGAAAGTGTCAGGCTGCACATATTGTTTTGTGCCAACAAACATGTATTAATAACAATAATACAATTGATACAGAAATTTATGACAAAAAGACACAATGTTTTCTTGAAAAACAACAAAAAACCATTAAAATAAAATTATAGTTTTTTACATAAATATCATATCTACATGCCTGAACAAGGGGTAAAAAAAGGAGGTTTTTACCATCTTACTACAAGTGGTAAAAATAGCTTATTCATTATAGCAATAAACTATGAATTGCTTGTTTTATTATCAAAATAAAAAAATAAAGAATTTATTCTTCACTTTTAAGCACATTCAATATCATTCAAGCAAATTGCCCTCCTCATAAATGATGCAACAAAGAAATATCATACAGAAATATAGAAGGAAATTTAAACATGACATCAAGAAAACACATACAAGGACATAAGAAACACATAAATATTTACCTATACCATAACAGGCTAGACTGGCTGCATGCACTCTTTTAGGCCATAAAATAAATTGGTAGATTCTCATTAAAATTTTGAAAGTTTATGGCCAAGTTCACTTTTTTATTTTAAATGCAATAAAGATTTGTATTAAATTAAACCTGGCTGCCAAAGAGAAAATATATCTTAGCAGGTTTATACTTTAAGTTTTACATGATTATTTTTAGGTATCTGGCAGCTTCATGTTTTAAAAATGGTAATTTTATCTATTTCCAAAAGCTCCAATAACGGAACTTAGACTAATAGGAGAGGGGAAATGGGACTGAGAACCTAACAATTAACTCTCTAAGGCCTTACACAATGACAGAGACTAAGTATGTGGAAAGATCAGCTCCCCCCTCCCTCATTTAAAAGTCATTTATGATAAACGTACCAATGTATTTTCAATTTTGACATCATCAAAAAGAGATATCAAAGACAAATAATTTCTTATACAGCATTAAAACCACCGTAATAAACTAATTTTATTAACTCATAATGTGTCCTGTATAAATCTTTATCAATAAATTTCAATAAAAATATGTAGTTTTGTCACTATATCACATACATGCAACAAAATGTCTGAAAATTTTCATTACATTATTAATAAAGGTGAGTCTGTACCAATTTACCGCAAGTCATACCAACAGTCTGCAAAATTAGCTATCAATTTGTCAGCCTTATCCCACTAGCCGTAAAATGGGACTTGTGAAAAATGAGTTGAGCTAGAGAAAAAAATATTTTATATAGTCGGGCTAGTTGATAATATCACCCTAACCATAAATAACCATAAAATAACATTAGAACAACCAAAAAATTAAGTAAAAAAATAAGACATCAAAAAATCCAGTATTGAAGACAGATCCAAGAATGCAAGTATCAGATAATATTGTTAATGATTTAATGTAAATATTTCAAAACAACAAAATAAAATTATTTGAAAAAAGCTAACACTAAATCTTTAGGAGACAGAAGGAAGGATATAAATATTACTGTTCAAAAGAACAATAAAATGAAATTAAAGCTCTTAAATCTTCAATAACAACAAATAACATTTATCGTAAAATGAGCCCAGACAAAAAATTACAACGGTATTTCATTTAAAAAAAAAGTTTAAGTCTAATCTTATTTATATCAGCGAAAATTTCAATCTACAGAGAATATCATTGTGAGTTATTTGAAATTTCCATTAAATATCTCAGTTACAAAAAAATCTATCATATTCAGTCTGCAGTGGACTTATGTACCAGAATCGCTGAGTTATGCTTACGTGTAACAGTAAATGAATCTTCAGCAGTGAGAGCCGTACCACAATATGATACACTAGTATTATCATATAAAACAAAATTAAAATTATAATCTGTCTCTCGTGTTCGTCCTTTAGCTTATTTACGCTAGATTTGATTACATTAAAACCTATAATTTTCAAATTTTGTCACCATGGTAACCAAATTTGCTCAATACTCACCTCATCTGCCAATTGTCAATATTAAGAAATTTATGTTAAAATTTAATCCTTTAATAAGTATGTATATTCCAGTGTCTCGAGTCTACACATTAAAATATTTGGTCATTTAGCCCTTAATATACGTGCCTAGACATCGTAAAACATTTTTTCAAACAAGAAAATAATCTAACAAAAAAGTATTAATTTAATCCGATTTTTTTCAGTTTTAATTCACAGAAAGTTATTCCTTGTTTACATGAAATCACGACATCACCAAGGCATGTAACAATCGCTGAAGAATTCAGAATATCATTAAAAACCCGTCAATCGTAGTCCCGACAATTTTTATACTTGAAGTAAAACCAGTGTATCATTGGACAACAAAAGATACTGAGGTATCTCTGACTATGCATATCCTAACATAATATTCTGTCATACCATAAAACGACTGAACAGTATATTTAACGGGTAAAATTATAAAGCGTAATCACCAGGATGCGAACTGTCGGATGAGAGAGTGTTTTATAAACCGCAGTGAAATGGTAACGCAGACTATTATACCAAACGTAGGATATTCAAACAATGCAAAATTTTTTCCGTACTTTATGGCTATCACTCTATTTTTCCCCACTAAAAACATATATGGGCAAAAATGTTTTCATAATACTCCAGTAAAGATTTTAGTACCACAGTAAAGAAGATCATAAAAGAATGTCGAGTCAATGAACAAGTGACCTAAATTTTTGTCCCTATTCAATATACGCAAAAAGGCAAACAATCAGAGATAATACGATTAACAAACGTGCCATTCAAAATCAGTGAGATCCTTGGTATTTTTTTTCCGCAAGTCGTGTCAAATGAGCCATGCCTATGCGTCTTTAAAATATTCAACAAGATTACCAAAACAATTAATTTGTTCGCTTCATCATACAAATCGAAAAGACAAAAAAAACTTCAGAATTTCTAAACACTAATTTTATGATCTTATCTCATACTAAACTACAGCTAAAACAAGTGGTCTTCTACGATGTACAATCCTGAGCTTTTTTAGTGCACATAGACAAACATAAAGTCAAATTCCATAATTCTACAGAGTGTACCATCATTCTCAAGGTCTTAAATGGTCCCACTTAAAGAGAAAAGACACACAAGAATACAAAATCACAGCAATATATAGTTCAACTAGAATTCAAAATTTATGGGTTTTACCCGGGATACAAGGTAAAAATAAACATTTACCATAACAATGAGAAGTATGGGCACAGAGAACAATTAATAGGAACTAATTGGTGACACTGGATTTTGAGCAATAATGTTGTTTGTACCTCATCAATACAGGTGGAAAACCCTAATAATTTTGAGTTCTGGATTAAATCTTTTGTTTAATATATAATTCACTAAGATTTATTAATATCATTTATTAACGCACAATCATATTCCTAAAATAGGCATGTTAACAAGATGGAGTAAAATAAACATGTTCTTGTTTGTGAGCAATAAAAAATGTTTAACTAATATATAATCTATAGCCAAAAAAATAACATATTAAATCAGGCTTTAGTGCCCGAGAACAATAATATTAAAGCAATGGCTTTAGAAATCACCAGACAGAAAGAGCAATGCACACAACATTGCAACCGTTCAAACTACACTCATCAAAATATTGTTAAACAACATTACACTCCATGATTTCTTTAAACACTAAAAGGAAACATACTTAAAGCAACATAATTAAACACTAAACACCAGGGCAGCATATTATCAAAGGTCTTACATCATGTGGGGGTTAAGAATACCATATAGAAGGATTTGCAACTAAAATTTATCGTAATATGCTTGATAATATAGCCCCTAGGTCTGCACATATTATGCATACTTATGGAGCGGACAGACCCTCATTAAAATGAAAAACTAAACACTGACTACTTATGGTATAAAACTGTATGAGTATTTAAACTAATGCAATCTAACAAAACAAATCTTAAACAACACTTATAAATCAATTATTTCTATAATAAATACCAAAAAAACAAACACTGACCATATATGGCTAAATTAGATGATTTATTAAAAGCCATCTAATCAACATCCTCCATTTTGAGATCCAAAGCAACTCCAAAAGTTGGAACTAATTAATAAATCCTATACAACCAGTTCTAGCTAATGTTAAAGACTATGAGTTGAAATTCCGTCCTTATACACTACAACAAAAAAAACAAATTAACCTAATGGAGGGCTGACTCGCACAAGGGAAATAGAGGGAGAGAATTATCAAGTAATAACCCTCCATTTGTCTTTATTGTTAGAAATGACAATGAAGAGGAAACTGGACGAATACTTGCATCAAGTAGATTGCTAACATTTCATGGAATATAACAATAATCCATAGAAACAACCAGAAAATAGACTGGAAATCATTTAATCATAGCAAGTGTTTGTAGGGTCAGAGTACAGGAAGTAAAAGGAGATTTAGATATCCAAGTGGTCAAACATGGACTACCGGTCTGTTGTTATAATATGTTAGGTTCATTAAATACCTTCCCTTCTCTTCTCTCAACGCTCATTTATCATTAATGAGAAAGACTATAGGCTATGAGTCAATCTAGATCCTTGATGTCTGAACGACATGGTACAGCTTGCAACAAATACAAACATATCACAAATCAACTACATTTGTATTATCATGGTTGGTAGATATGCTAGCTTCTCCTTCTTTGCACATTTTTTCAACAAACAGAGTCACAAGTTAGTTAATCAAACCATTGTTTCTTTAAAGATGCACTTTATTACTAAATCTTCATCCTTTAACAACAGTCTAATTTCATAAATAAAGAGCCATTGGTCACTCAGATGGCAAACTCAGTAGAACAGAAGTCCCTCAAATCAAAGCTAATTCAAACAAAATTCTTGACTCCAATGAATGCAGACTTCTGTGAATACTTACTAAATTTGCAGCTAACTGGCAGCGATGCTAACTATTATAGTGACAACTAATTCCAACAAATGCTGACTCCAATGAATGATGGCACTCAAGTGACTATCTACTATTTTTGACAGCATTACTGGACCAGTGAATGGTAACTATAGTGACAACTAATTCCAACAAATGCTGACTCCAATGAATGATGACACTTATGTAACTATCTACTAAATTGACAGCATTACTAAATCAGGGACTGCTAACTATAGTGACAGCAAGCTCCTATGAATGCTGACTCATGTTTGCGCAGTGTTAAGTTTATTTCTGAGCAATGAAAAAGTTAACATATCAGAATGGTTACACTGTGTTATTTTTGACATATAAACAGGCCACTAGAAGGTACAAAATACACTATAATGTAAAAACCAGGAGGGTATTTATTCTAATATAAACCAGATCTCTATTTTCTTACCTACTTAACTCTATATATTATATATAAAACGCTAGAGTTATATTGTCTATTTAACAACAGTCATATAAAACAACAATATCAACAATCTTGAACCTACTCTGATATATACCAGTTCTTACATTAAATATATACTGGTATGTATAGGCAAACGTCTTTATAATAGCCACCAACAAACAATAGCCACCACTCCTTAACAACAGTCACCTCTTAACAACAGTCATCTTTTAACAACAGTCATCTCTTAACAACAGTCACCTCTTAACAACAGTCACCTCTTAACAACAGTCATCTTTTAACAACATTCATCTCTTAACAGTTAAGTCACCTCTTAACAACAGTCAATAGACAGCAAGACTGTCATGACTAAATAATCCCTAAACAATACTTAACATGCAACATTAGTCATCTTTCATTGTCAGCAACCTCCAAGCAACAACCATCAAACAATTTAAGCAATATCTCACAATAAAAGTCCAATTCAAACAACAGTCACTAGCAACAGTCATCTCTCAACGTTCACCATCTCTCAAAAAGACACCTCAAAACAACAGTCACTTTTCAATATTAAGCCATCTCTCAATCAAAGTCACTTCCTAACTGTGGTACAGCCACCTCAGAACATCAGCCATCTTCCAACAGCACCGGGACTACTTTGCAATAACAGCCATCTCTTAACAACAGAATTTGACCATTTTTACCACTGTCGCCTTTATCAATATCAATCAATTCAGCATTATAGATTATAAGTGGCTGTCATATAGAGGTTTCCCAGTATGTTTAATTCTACAGACAATGAATCTATTATATTCACACAAATATTTCAATACCAGGCTAACAGACAAATATTTTATTATAACAAATTACATTAAATTATTTTCAATTTCTATACTTGATAGATTTAGGGAGAGACAGAATAACTAGGAAAAAATGAGGAGAAAAAAATAGAAGAACATTTTAACGCGACTTTTAACAAGCTAAGTTTGATTGGATCTCAAAGTATGGAGTGCTAATTGGACAGAAATTCTTTGCCCGATTCTAAGACAATAATTACGGCTTATCTGTAGGAACCAGCTGGATTGGGGTTTTTTAATTGGCTTATAATGATGAAGTAACAGGCACTTAATTTGCTTTTAAACATTTGGAGACTCCCCATGGAGATTTGTCAGTAGTTTACAGGCAGTGATAAGAACTGTGCAGATTATTTCACTGCAGTATAAAAATTATATCAACAAAACAGAAATTGAAAAAAAGTTGAAATTTTCTTTAACTTCTTTATGATAAAGATTTCATGCTTGCATGGTGCATAAATAAATATACACATACATTTAGTGATTTATGTATACTTCATCAGAAGCTAGAATGAATTATAAGCTGACAATTTCATCCTGGGGATACTCTAAAGACGACCATTTTATTCTAAGGAAACATAATCTATAAGCTCCTACACTATGTAAGTATCTGTTTTCATTACCCATATGGATTTTCACACATTTTCATAAACCAACACTTTATTAGGTTTACTTATGGTGGCTGACTCACCTAACCAGCGTTTCTTGTTTACTGGACACTTCTTTTATGTTAGCACTTTCTACAAGGTTAACAATTTCTCCCTATAGTAAATTAGTGATATAGCAATGACCAGTCCATCTAACCAACTTGCTTGAACTTATCATATTCTAACTTGTACAGAAAGACATTAATTTAAGCACCTACAACTCTGCAACATAATGCAGATTGTACGGCCAAAGGTAAAAAAACCAGAGTACCAACCAAATGACCATGGGCTGCAGAAAAATGTAGAAATTCAATAATCATATATAAAAATATCCCTTATCAAAAAAAACTAACAGACAATGTGAATACATCAAACAACCACAGGTAAAATTTTAATGCAATTAAGTAGGACGTAGGGAGACAATAATCGGTTCTGACAAACTTTGATCGATGTATAATAATAGACAATCAACTATAAACATATAGGAAAGGTAACAAATTTAATCAAACACACCAACAGACTACAGGTAGGCAATCAATAACTCATCAAAATTGCATGAAAATAAAAAAGAAAATAGCGGAACAGAACAATTACAATTTCAATAGCTATTATCTTTATTTATTGAATATAATACATTGGACAATTGTTGTTTATTTAACCATTTTTTGTATCACCGCCGCAACTGATGATTATCTGAAAGGAACGGACTAATCCAACCCTGAATAAATGATAAACTACAGTAATTTACAAATACTAGTGATGCCATCTAGACAAACTCTAAACATTTCAAATATAAAGGTATAATCTACTATACAACACAACCGACCATGGAATGCACCCCTATTGTTGTCGTACAGAAACGATCATTAATAATGCTACATTTAATTGACTAAAAACACTATTATTTGATTCCATTAAAATTCACGAAAAACCTTTTTAATATTCCCGTTGTACAAAAGGGGAACATAACAAATCCTATAGATCTATTTTGTAGATTTTTACGAGTTAGAAGATTATCGAGTTCATAATTATGGCCATCGTCAAACTAATTTGAAATTCAAATTTTTTATACATAAAACATGTCATTCTGATTATAATTTTGTTCAATTTCACACACTATTTCTATTGAAAAGAATTTTAAGATATAACCATACTTATCTTAGAAGAAAATCTACAAAATCTTGCCTTAAATATCTATCAACATAAAAAACCTCTACCATACTGTAAGATTGTGGGAGAAAATAATTCAAGACAAGGATAAAATGTTGATATATACATGAATATCACGGAAAATAATAAAACAATAGACAATAGATCCAATAATGGTAGGAAAGGAATAGTGTCGTCTGCCACTATCAGTTCACCGACCTCTGTAGTGCACAGAAGTCTTTATTATATTTATCTTAATATATACTGATCAAAAATTGAATTTTCAGACAATTTATGTTACTTGATGTAGAAACTAAATTTTTAAAAGGTTTCGAAATTTTCATAAATTTTTAGAAAATATATTTCAGTCATGTCTAATATACAACTCTTCAAATTTGAGGCAATAAAAGTATTTCGATGTTATTTAATTAATAAAAACACCCAACAAAGATATGTAGAGAATAAAAGATCATCCTTATTAGAATCACTCCTCATCATGGTTTCAAGGAAGAAAATCCTCGACAGCTAAAAAATGTGAGTATAAAAATAATTACCATTCAAAGCATAGAACAAGAGATTTAGAAGTCTCTAAGTACAATGAGTGTTAACTGACCATCATGAAATCACTGGAAAATGATGTCTGATCAGAAGCTTAAAGCTCCATTAAAACCAGTGGCCCTTTTCACAAAAAATCTTACCAGTAAAATCATCGTAAGTCAAAAGCAAGAAACATTAATAACGTGGTTATTTTTTAGGCCAATTTTTTCCAAATATTATTAAATTATGTAGAATATTGTACTTCTATTGAATATCATATCATGCTTATATTTAATATTGTATTGACTTTGAACAGCAAAATTTATGAAATTGACTCATGATAATTTTTTTCGCAAGAATTTTTGTGGAAAAGGCCACAATGTCATACAGAGAAAAAAGTACATGCATGAAAGCATAAACAAAACTGACAGTTACTGAAATGATAATATTTAAAAGAAACATACCCAATGTGATTATTCGTAGAAACTTCAACCTCTGGACTAACACTGTCTGTTTTTAATCTCTTTGTCTGTAAGTACATAAAAAACAATATGAACATCAGGATACTTAAACATCTGAGGATTATAAGTTATGTAAATAGTGTTCATATATCAGCTGGAAGCTAACTAGATCAACTATTTATAGACATTGATAAAGAGTATAAAGCTATAGTTGACACATTTTCTGATAATAATTCTGATAATAACTGAATTTTTAACGTAAACAAGTTTACTAGTCTAATATCAAATTCTAATGACCAAATATTGACCATGTTATATTTTTTCAAAAATATTGTCCGCAATCCTATACAAATGGTTGTATATGCTTTCAAAATAAAATTTAGCTCTAACAACTCTTATTCACTGTATTCCCTTAGATAGTGATCACAGTGCTTAAGCACTTAAGTTTATCTATTTTAAAATGTTCATGAAGTTTAGTGCAAATGCCTAAGTATTAAAATTATTAAGCAACTTTTTTAATGTGACACAATAATTGTTTCAAGGAATGCAATATCGGATATGGCTTTATTCGCAAATAGACACTTGTAAAACACAGACTGTTCATGATGACTGTTCTATGCCTGAGTTCATCAATTTTGTACAATTCATTAACAAAGATCATGATCCATATTATTCATCAAAACACACTTCTTACAATTTCTCTAATTTCAAAATTATGAAAAGATTAGAAGTTATAAGCCGTGCACATAAAACAAAACTAAATTTTTATTACAGAAATAATAGAAATCACGATAAAGCATGCATTGGTTCTGTTTTTCTATCATCTTAACATTGAGGTAAATGTATGACTGACAAAAAAATTTGTCGTATATAAGAATACACAATGCAGTCATAACAGAAAATGTCACAGCTCTTTATTTTGCACTCACAGAATGTCTGGCAATCAGTACCTAAAAACACTGGATGTCCAACATTATTATTTAATAATAATGCTTAACATGAAGAATGTCAAACTACTAAAAACACTGTCAATGTCAATCAGAGAATGTCGAAAATATTTTACCACACAGAATGTCGAAACGTTTTAAACACACAGAATGTCGAACCTTTTAAAACACACAAAATGTCGAGACATTTTTTACACAGAATGTTGAAACATTTAAAACATACAGAATGTCGAAACATTTGAAACACAGAATGTTCAAATATTAAAAACGCAGAATGTCAAAAAAAGCATTTTATAAAAAACACAGAAATGTCAGAGACATTGACCAGTACTTACAGGAGGCTCAAACACATTATCATCAAATAGACCAGGTGAGCCTGGAGGTGACAATGTTAGTTCATCACCAAGGTTACAGTTACCATAGCAACCACTCATCATAGGGTCAGAGGGTAAAACCATTGTTTATAAATACAATTCATAACATAATCAACACTACATGTATATCCTCAGATGTAAGTCCTAATCATTATTGAAACCCATTTCTAAATCACATTCCCAAAACACCAGCCATCTTTTTCTCAAAACAACACAGTTTTCAGGGTAAAGTACAAACGTTTATAATAAGCCTTGTTAAATGAAGCAAATGAATGAATAATCCAAGAAATTCCATGAGAAAAACTATAGGATGTATGTGAACATAACCACGGCAACACAACACAAAAATCTTATGTATATCTTAAAAGTGTCAACAAGAAATGTAGAGATTATCTCCAAATCATGAAGAAAGCATATGCCGTCATATCCAGCTGTGATAGATTGTTGAAGGGATTAAAATATCCCCGTCTTCTCACAAGAAAGTTTCCCTCAGTTTTATTTCCATTTAAAAAACAGTGAAAGACATAAACATTTCCCAAATGATAATATGTCAGCGGAAAAAAAAAGTGAAGTAAAATCCTTCTTTATAATTTCTATGACAATTCCATAATTCTATTTCACAAGACACATGATAACAATTAACATAGCTTTTAGATTGCCGCTGCATTGTGTAGAAGTTTAATCAGAGTCAGTAATCAGCAAGTTTTGGCTAAAAATGCCCACAAATCTCATAGTTAATCAAGTTAACTATGATCATATATGCCACAATACATATCTACGTATATAATGCTTAGATCAACTGTCAGTTACCCTCAAGGCCACGTTTTCCATTCAAGAATTATAACCAGAAAAAATCACAGCATCAACGAAAAATGGTGTTACTAAACATAAGAATAGTATTAAATTAAATCATTAAAGCATTGACCCAAACTGTGAATAAAACTCACAAGGAAAAAAACAACAAAAAACATCAAAGTAAAAAGCAGACAGATTTAATGTACCAGTTTTCACGGTATATGAAACCAGGTCTCAATTCTTACTGGTAAGGAATTCAAGTAATTCTGTTGTAATGTCTAACTAATGGGCTTTTCTTCCAGACTAGAATGTCCGAAGTTCTGTTCAACACATTTTTGTAATCAAACAAGACATATTTAACATTCATTTCTTAGTGTTTTTTATCAGATGATAGTCTTTGCATACTGGTACTTGATATCTAAATGATTTACCAGTAGTGCTTAGAGAAATTGGGAGAGAATGTATAAAATCTCCCTTCAGCTCTAGAGAACCTTTAGGGACCATCAACATACATTAAAGTACTTATTGGTTAAAGTATATCAGAACTGGAGACCAAATGACCAAACAGCCAGGAATAGTAGTGAAAGGCACTTAGCTTAGAATATTAAAACCCAAAACCAAAATGCATTAAATTACATTACTGATTAAAATAAACAGTTCAATTTACTGTTTCAAATAAACAGTTTAATTTCCTTGTCTCTCTAATATTGCTTTTATGGAACAAATTCTAACCGCCCTCCTATGATTAGTGTCTGATAATAATTACCAATTCATTGTTGCTGTAAGTACAAGTTGTAAAGTTATATTCAAAATCAAGTTTACATTTTGCTTGCACTGATAAGACATGCATTTTATTTTAATCCTAGTTTTTTAGATTGAATATTTGTTTATAAACAAAGATCAAATTACTATCAGTTTCATGTACAAGTGAATACTATGTTTACAAAATTGGACTATACCTGTCAAAATTCAACATCATTATTTCAGATTAATATCTTAGATCAAAAGTACAGTTACTTAATCATTATCTCAGTCATATCTTATATAATCTTGCTAATCATGAATAATCATAGCTAATTAACACTAATTAATATGTAAATATATTCAATATTTATTTATTACATAATATTTGAGTTAATAATCAAGGTGAGGAGAATAATTTATCTCTGAAGTGCTGGTGTAGCAAGATCAGGTGGGTGGGGGAATTATCAATGATCCATTAAGGCAATTAAAGAGAAACTGAAAATGAGTGGTGGAAAATTCAGGTGAGTGGAGAACTTGACATGGTTTATAAGGAATTGAGATCAATCATGGCACTTTGATCCCAAGATGGTACCATTAGGAAAATCACAGAATTATGAAAATTATACAATTAGTGACATTTTTAGACATAATTAGTTACATGTTTAGACATAATTAGTTAATTCATAAAAAATACAGATTAAATATTCGACATTAAAACAACAAAACTTAGTCATCCGCACCAAATGTGAAACAGTGCCAACAAGTAATCATACAATAACAAGCACATGTGGCTCAGGTTGACACTTGTACCACGTGTGATGTCATTTTTTGTCAATATTTACATATCTAAAAACAAATACCTCATTCATCAGTCAGCACACATTTTATCTTTACTTCAAACTAAACAACCTTTACTTTAAAATGAAAGGTAAAGAAGTATGACAAAGGACCATATGTTGAAAACAAACACATCTCCCCAATAAAAAATACACACTCTGGCTTAAGGCGATATAGATTAATAAATACAATTAGAAATCTGTCATAAAAATATTTTTATCAATAATTGTCAAGATTATGAAATATTTAGAGTAATGTTGCACTATAAAGACCACCTTAGTTACAGCAATTTTGATAATTTTAGTCCTGAATGCTAAATTTGAGAAGAAAAAGGTACCAAAAACAAGACAATTTAGCTTAATTTAAGGACCGTCCATTTTGGATAGTCGAAATAGCGGAACTTTACCGTATAACCACAATTATATTAAATAATAACAATAATAATCAAGAAAAAAAATACAATAAGCATAGCATTGATGCAAAGAATAAACAGGTTTTAATGCTTTCTGTTTATTAATGACTTAAAGTGATAAAAGTTTAAGCCTCTCCAAATGCAAAGGTAATCAGAAGGAGCAAGCACAGCAACAAATGAGCATGCCAAAATTTATAACAACATTTTCAATATCTTGAACCTGAATTAAATCCATCAGTCTAAAAATATAGATATATACAGTGCAAAACTACAATAACTATCTGGTCAGTGTAAAAATGTAGTTTTTCTGAGGTTCAAAGAGAAACAGAAGGGCTGTTATTAGTTTCTCTTAAAAATTGCGCAATTTGAGAATTTGAGAAACATGTTTTCTATTAAGCACATGAAATAATTATATATTATTGTATTGTAAAATGTGTGAATTATATTTGTTTTTTAATGTAAACTTACTGCTGACTTATTAGGTATCACGCAACAAAACATTATGGCTAAATTCTAAATTTAAATACTCAAGTAATTTGTACGGAAATTCTTCAATCTACATCGAAGCAACTCAAGGTTTTAACCCAACATCAACATTTTTGCCAGTATGTACCCCCCAAAAAAAATTCCCAAAAAGCATGATATCTAAGATAAATGAATGAACATTTTTTGACAGGACTATATCATCATAGCGTTTGCTGATAAGCCCTGCCTAACATGTCAGTGTGTATCTGATCTAACCTTCATCTAACATATATCAACAGACACCTGCCAAAACACTAATTATCATTATTAATTATCACAAACAATTACAAAATAACTAATGTTATATGATAATTATAGGCTTAATTTAGTATGCAAGAATAATCTGACAGAAATAGCAGACTGTAAATAGAGGTTAAGTATGGAATGAAGATTGGTTTTTTTATATGAATAGCAAAGTGAAAAAATCAGGTATATATCACCAAATGCTTAAATATTTGGAATACAGTATCTAGAAGATCATTAATTTTCTTCCACATTTATTAAATACTACAATAAGATACCTTCACAGACACATTTTATGTCAGATTGAGTCGAATTTTTTTTGAAAAATGGAAAAAATACTAAAATATTTGCATTTGTAAATAATGATAATTTATACAAAATAATTTTTGATAATTGTACTGCTATTTAGTCAATTGAGGCAATAATGTACGTACCATTACGATATTTTTTAATATGAATAACTTTTGGCAATTAGGCGTTTTAATCAAATATCAATTAAAAGTCTATATTTTATATACACAGTATATAATTTTATTATGACTCATAAGTGAATAATTAAAAAAATATGAATAAGTAAAAATATGATGGTTTTTTTTGCATTTTGGACAATGATTACATTTCTGCACATAATTTACAATAATTAACATAAAAATAAAATCAGACTTGAAAGGACTCTAACAAAGCAAAGACAAAACTTATTATCTAATCAGTATAATTAATTACGGATTAAATTAACATGTCATTATCTATAATCCATGACTCATACAGAAATTATTATAATTAAATGATCAAGGTAAAATCTGGTATGCTTTCATCATAAACAGCTAAAACCTCATGTCCCCATGAAAACTATCAAGTATTTCCCATACCAAACAATTCGAATCAAAGGATTTTCAGGTACTTGACAGTTATTCAAGTTTACTGTACATAAAATGGATAAAAAACATTTTTCAGATCAATCCAAAATTCATTTCTCTCTCAAATACAAACAGACCACTCCACTACTTTCCTTTAAATATTACCACTTTGGGTTCCTAAAATAAAATTTTGAAATTTATTTTTAAACGGACCATAAACATAGTACTCAAAGTGAGACTTAATCATTGTTAATGGTAAGCCGACATAAATGGGTTTCTCAAGGATTTCCTATTATTGTTAACAATGTTTTTATGTTATTGATCTCCCTATTATTGATATAAACCCCTTAACGGCCCTTTACTCCTGATGGGTACAAGTGACAATCATCATATCACAATAAGGGCTCTTAGTTTCTTCTTAACGAGAATTCCCGAATAAATCTTGAGAATCTGTTGAAGCGACGTACAAAGCTGAACATGATTGGAGAGGATATCTAGCATAGTGGGGTCAACAATTCTGGCTTTCAGACTAACAAAAACTTCAATGTTTTCATTTCAAGTTTCTGACAAGACAGAACAAGAAAAAAGGGGTTCAATATAGCACATGAAATTAAAGTGCTTTATAAAGATAGAAGAACATGTATAGGTTATGTGCAAACTATATTTTTGTAAAAAAGGCAGTTTAGTAAGGTGCTGGATGTTGCTTTTGACAATTTTTCAATGGAATCGCAAAAGTCAGTTCACCAACTGGCCTTTCTTGGAGAGGCATAGATCTTAAGACATAACCTTTTACCTATACTTAAAAGCATGGCTTATCTAAACAGTAGCTGAAAACTGCCTTAATTGATACAGCAAAAGAAATTACCTGGTAGTTCATTACTATATATAGAATAGGAAGAAATATTAGGCCACCAAGGATCACTATACCATGAACCCATGACCATTGTTTTGGTAGGCAGACAAATCACTGACTGAGCAAGCTGGGTAGACAAACAGTATATACAAGAGCAAGAGAAATTTTCATTGAGATATTTTGTTGCTGAACTAAATATTAGAAGACTCACATTATGTCAAGTTGTTCTTTTTTTTAACAAATTGTTGTTATGTAACAACACATTCTCACCATAGTTGACGATGACAAAGTGATACAATAACACCACCTACTCAGATCATGACTTACAGATTTTCTAACCAGCAAGATAATTATTATAACCACTTAAATCAGAAAATTCTGAAGTCCTCATAGTCATTACATCATGATCATACTCGGCTTAAAAACATTGAAAAATTATTAAAGGCTTAAAGTAGAAAGTAAAAGTCAACAAAAAATACTAAGAGGTTTTCTAAAAAGACAGAAATAAATGTCAGACATATTTCTCATCTGAACCATTGACAGCTATCATTTTACCAGCCTTGTACATTTCATCATACTTGCTGGCGTAAAATTTTCAGATAAAATTTTCTAAACATAAATCAGACGTCACAATTTTAATCAGACGTCAAGAATTTAAAATCTTAGTTCTATTAACACACAATATGTCAATTAATTAAAGAAAATACAAACAATGTTATTATATAAGGGACAGACGTCATAAATTATATCTGATTATTACGCTATTATCAAACATTGAAGAATAGCAGACGACACTAGCAGACATTACTTGTCAGCGAGAGAGGAGAAACTTGTGAAAGAAACAAAACACATCAGGCTTCAGATATAAACACAATGAAGAATTATTTTTTGTTTGTTTTTAATCCATACAGCAGAAACTTCTACTTTTCAGATTTAAAAAATGATGTTTGATTTATTTGAAAAAAATAAAAGCACTAAATTCTTTAAAGATTTTTCAGTTTAGCATTATTGCATATTAACACTGACATATCAACATATGAAAAAGCACACCAAAAAGATTCCAACCCTTTACTAAAAAAAACCCCAAAATTGACCAATCAGATGATAGTAACAGCATTTCTTCATCAAGTAAATTTTTGGAGGGAAAATACATATATCAATGATAACAAGCACAAACACCTTATAGTTACAATGCATGAATCAAAACAAAAACACATCCTTAAACACATTTTTTGTTTCATTCCTCAAAAGTGACATCACTGAATGATAGAAAACATACACCACTGTGGTCCACCAGATGTCATATAATTTAAAACAAAACCTCAAAACGAGAATGTTCAGTTTCTATATATATTTATACATGTTTGTAATCAGGGGAGATAACCCATAACATCCAGTATTTATGTGGATTGGTAATGTTGTACGACCTGTTGATTTTTAACAACATATAAAAATGAAAACACTTCACAGTCATCATTGCCTTAGATTCTATAAAGCACTAGCCCGATATATAATGCTATATTATAGTAGAGGGCAAAGGGATCAACTAGCCTGACTATATAAAATAAGTAATTTTCACAAGCCTAAATCTGTTTTCAATTGCCTTGTGGGTTTATGCACCAACTGCTTCCTAATACACAGAAAACAAATAGATGTACTTATTGTTCCAGTTTTAACCAACATTCTTATAATTTTCATTATTTATTTAAGAAATAACTTACAATTGTCTATATTTTGTTGTCTAATAAAATGTAGGCACGAGTTGTGATGCGCGTATGATTAAATCACGAGTGCTTTAGCACGAGTGATTTAATAAGCGCATCAAACGAGTGCCTATATTTTATAAGACAACAAAATATAGACAACTGTAAGTTATTTCGATTCTAACATCGTAAAATACATCCGTAGAAAAGATATATTTATAGAACTATTTTTAACTGACAGAAACGTCATGCTGTTGAAATCCACCCCAGTGCAAAGGCCGAAAATAGTATTTATTTACACAATACTCACAGATAGCCATAGGTGTTTCTTATTCCGAACAAAAAATATTAAAATCTTAATTATAGAATAGAAACAAAATTATAAAAGTCAACCCTTATAAACTCGGGCGCCATTTTCGGCTTTGCGCATTTCACGTGGGGAGTAAAATTTCAACAGCCGTCACGAGCTATATTTTGTTGAATAATAAAGCATAGATGACGTCACATTAAATGAAGAGTGAAAACGCACATGCCTATGTTAGAATTATAGTATAATGTGAATAAAAAACTGTGAGTTTCTTTAATTAAGGATTTGTAGTTTGATGAAATATGATGCTGGTATCATCAGCAGTGACATAAGCATATTTTATTTATTACTTATTTGTTGGTAATAAACTTATTGTTCATTTAAAATCAACAAACCCTTGCTGACAGTCTTTGTCAAACGCCTTGCACTGACAGTTAGCATTGCTTGACAGTGTGATAATGTAATTCACAGGGTGTTAGGGAAGTTCTACTTTAATTTTATGCTGTAAGTTCAGCAGAAAACAAGACTTACACTATATGCAATCAAAGAAGGATGAAGACTAGTTTTGTTCTTACTACAATACATCTATTTTTCTTCACATAGATGGCAAACACATATCAGTGAGCTGCCCGGCTAGCTCAGTTGGTACCATGCAAGTCTACTGATCGAGGGGTCGTAGTTTGGATTCCCGGGCGGGGCATACTTTCGTGGCGCTTGGTCATTAAATTATTTCTACGGTCATTCTGATTTTTAATTATGTAGGGCAGTTGTCAGTCACTAACAAAAGTATGCGCTTAGTAGTTGGTTATCAGCTAAATCCAGAGATTAAGCCTTTCCAGGAGGAGTGAGCAGGTTGACTGACCGCCATTACATGACGTATAAAATGTGTTGCTACGGCGTTAAACCCAACAAAAAAAAAACTAACAAAACACATATCAGAGACTAGAATCATATGGTTGTTGTTTTTCTCCCCATATTGAACACAATGCGCCCGGATTGATAATCATAATGAAAGGTAAAATGCTCTGATCAGTTCAATGAAAATATAAGAGAAAACCCGGTAGTTTAAATATTCCCATGTAAACAAGAAGATGATGAAGCTTAAGTCTATAATCAATATGAAGTTTACATTAAAATTATGATAACAAAGAAACTTGTACATCTAATCAATAATAAAAACTTTTTAATACACTTTATAACCAACAATATCAATTACAGAAATGAACACTGAACATGTTGAAATTGATTTCTTGAGTCGGTATTCCAACAAGAATGTTCATACATCAAACCCTTCAGCCATGGAGTGGTGGATAGATAATACAATGTAAGCACCCTGAATGTCAACAAACCCCGGAGATCTAGGTTGAATTCTCAGTCCAAGTCACAAATCATACTCTTCTATGAAACCTAAAACAAATTATTCATTTAGCTCCATATGGACTGAGGTTGTCCTTCTAAGTAGAAAATTTAATGAGCTTGTTCCAAATGGACTGAGATCGTTCTTTTAAGTAGAGATGAACTTAGCTTAGCTGTAGGTTTTGTTTAATTTAATTTGATGTTAGTCTGCAGACAGAGGAAGTTAAAAGTGGCATTTACCTAAACCATTGATCCTTCAATGCAGCCGAGTACTAGACTCCCATCCTTCATAGTTAAACTAAATCATTAAAATAGCAAGCATTAATGATATAAAAACTTAGGACTCAGTTGTATGTAATGTACAGAAGACAGCAATCAAATGTACCAAGACATGTGCAACACAAAAATTAGTACAAAAAAGTATCTATTATATATAAGTATTGCAGTTTGTGCAAATCAACTAGTGGAAATTTATCATTTTTTTACACTACGCCATTTGGTGACAAATTTAAAGCTAACTGATTCAATGTATGTAAATTGATACTTAAAATTGTATTCCAGGTCACTTGGAACAAGCTGTATCTCCGTAAAAACTGAACTTGAAAACGTACATTTACTAACTACAAGAACTGCATGGAACATTCTACTCACACATAAATAATGCAAAGATACAAGATTAATATAATAAAGTTCTCTACCATTGTTGTACTGCAAAAAACCTATGCTTAATGCTAAATAATTCAAAACAAATAATTTTAATACCATTAATGATGGGAATAAATACTAAAGTTTGATAGTACAAACTTTTAATAGCTTCATTTAATTCAACATACAAATTGTGTTTATAAGCAACATATTCGAGAATGTATATTACACCTTAGCCTAGATTACCTGCCCCTTACCACTATCGTTATCGGGCCAGGCAAACGGGAATCATGGCGGCCTCCTCGGTTATTATAGAGGTATTACGTTTTCTTAATCTTGCATGATCATTTGCTGACGATAGTTTAGTAGGAGTTCGGTACTATATAGGACATTCGATTTCAATTTTTCAGATTACACATATATTTAGCCAACGATTAACAAAAAATGTCTCAAGTGAACACAATTCGGACGTGGATTAGTTTCGTAAGAATTTCGGATACTTTATTTTGCATAAATAATTGTAACCAAACAACTAAAAAAGGTATCCACTGCAATTTTTGTACAATGATCTTTTGATTAAAGTCTATGTAAGAAGAAATGCTCATTTGAAAACATATTTATCCAATATCTAATTCATTACATAGGGCGCGGACATAATCATGGTTTGCCTGACATACTTTTACCTGCCAAAGTACGACTGGGAACCAGACAAATTACACCTGTGACAATAATGGTGCATGATGAATAGCTCTTTCAACTTGCAATCTAGCAACTCTGAGGTTTGATTCCGAGCTTAGACAGATTATACCCTTCCAAGACAATGCTATGATAATTCTGCTTAATGGGAAAGATGTGGGCTTCTTGAGCAAAGATGAGCAAGAGCTGGGACTCAGAAATAACTTAATTAATGTATTGATAAAAGGCATAAAATCAAAACTAAGGATGATATATAATAATTCAAACAATACTAAATAAATGTTTGAATAATTTTACAGAATTCATTATTTTTATTACTATTTTTCAAAAGACTTTATCTATATTTGTATCAAATCTATCAGCCTTAATCAAGTCAAATTAAATGAATTATAAATGAATTATAGTTAAAATTAAAATGAATTTTGAATATATTATAATCAGCCTAATTACAGAGACAATATAATAATCTCCCTGACTACAAAGAATATAAACTTAGAAGACTTTACTATTATATGTATTTTCTATCAAATAAGGGACTTAAGTCAGTTAGTTCCCCTTGTATACTCTTAAAATAGGTAGGTCCTATTAGTTGGATCACTCGTTTTTTATCCTTTCTTTTTAATGTCAATAATGCCAAATCTATTCTTAAATAACTTTTTTGTAAATTTGAAATTCAAGCTAAGTTATAATTTTAGGGTAAAAAACTATCTAAATTTTGTCACTTCTGTTAAGATCTTAATTAACAAGAAAGATATTAGATGAAATATTTCGTTATCCTTACATAGGAATTCAATGATAAAATCCGAGGATTCCAACTGTAAGGACCTACTTGCCAATTGGATTGCTTCAGATTTTATCAGGGAAAGATAACTGACTAAAGTCCGTAATTGACATGGAAAAAGCATAATAAATAATTCACAAATATTTTGTGTCACTAAAGTTTGTTTTAGTTATTTTTCTCTTCTGTATTTCATTATAGAGATACATTATCATAATGATGTACAATCCATGCAGTGTGGGAACGTCCAGGTCAATTGTCTAAAATAAATATCTTCGGCATACAAATCTAGCCATTAATTTACCCCTAATCATTGTCACACCTTTATTTTCTTGTTCAACAGGTATTTCACGAAAAAAAAACCAAAATGTTGACCTAAAAATATTGGCCGATCGACTGTTTTAAGTTTTTGTCTTGTTTTTGGTGAAGTGTTTAAAATGTCTAACGTGAAGTTCACTGTTTCAGAACAATGTATTTAATGTCTTTGTGCTTTCGACTCATTGAACACAGAACATTATTTTACATTCATGAACTTTGTAGGGTGGTTATTTCAATCAATTTAGAATATATTACATGTGTATACCGAGTTAAGCATAGTTAAAATTATAGTACACATGAATTTCTTAATTTTAAACCGATTTAATTTCAATATCTTAACACTTAGAATTAGATTGTATTAAGAACGGTGGCTGGATCACCTAACCACTTGCCCGAACAATTTTCATTTACCAGTACTCACTTATCCTTCCTTAAGCAATGTCAGCTTTTCCTTGTATGGAGAAAATTTAACATTCATTCAAGCAAAAGTTTCAGGCAAACTGTCAGGAATTGAACCCACAGTGCCAGATTCAATGTTGGGTGTAAACTACCGCTGCACCAAGGCTTAGGAAAATTATGTTCAGCAAGAGTACATGTAATACGATGTACCACTACATACTGTTAAAATAATTATAAGAAAATACTTGAGTTATGAATCACCCTGCAATCACCCTCCATGTTATTTTGTTAGATTCTGTTATTTGTAGAACTTATATCAAAAATTTTAGGGCTAACCTCATTTGAGGACATTTTTTAGATATGAAAATAAAACCAAAATTTAGGCTTAATTTGCACTATTCAAGCAAAGAAACATGCAAACTGAAAATAATAAATGTATTATTAATTCAACTGTTGTAAACAAGCAGAAAGTCAACGAAACTATTTTACCAAATGTAACGATCTCAACTAAGCATAGCAAGGTAATCAGTATTTACAATTTTCAACTTGGGGCAAAAATTCGCACTGTACAAGTTAATTACGTGCACCATGAACAATCACGGAAAACAGGTCTACTAAGGTTATCACTAGAAAAATACTTGTTGTCTTAAACAATGCCATAAACCTGAACAACATTTTGTGGGAAATAAAGAAAAAAGTCCTTGCTTGATAATGTCAGTGATATCAAAGACATAAAAAATTAGTTCTTGCAAGTTGATTATCATAATAAATATATAATAAAAAGATAAAACAGGCCAATTAGACCAGCTGAGATGAAAATCTTGTATATTTTATAAAACAAAACCAAAATGATATAAGTATGTTTTGGCATAAATTTCACAAGGATGTACCAATTTTTAATGAATATTTTTTATAAAATTATAAATAAGAGATTTAGGTAATGTTTCTGTGAAAAATATCACTTAATTAGAAAATAGATATATTGAATAGTCAAAATAAAATTTAAGAATAGAACAGAACAAAACATTGAATTTCTTATTTTTGATAAATAATAATACAGATCAACAAATAATTGAAAATTATAAGAATTGTTAAAATGACTAGGAAACTAACTTATGCTAAAAACGTAATTATGAGAATGTTTGATAAATAAAACCTATATTTTTGTTTTGTTTCAATGTTAACTTAAATTAAGAAGTACAATTTTTTAAGTAACTTTTATAAAAGACAGAAATTACTCTCTTAGTACCTAAGCAGTGTTATTATGCAGCAAAGTGGGACCATATTCATGATTTTCCAATTAGATTCAGATGTTAGATCTAACTCAAAATAATAAAATATTCTTTTAATTAAGTTAACAAACCTAATAAAAAATATTTTTTTTAAAAATAATAAAATACAAAACAAGTGTCAACAAATCAGATGAAATGTAAATAAAACGGAAAAGAAAGTTTAAATATAGAAAGTTATGGCACGATTCGGGACCCTTTAAGGTATAAAATGGTGTAATACTGTCAATATTTACATAGTAAAAATAACGGTGGTTTAATAATCACTCGATGAATTGTATTGAATATGGAAACACTCTCAGTAACGGATATTATAATTATATCCAAAATTTATAATAGATTGAAAGTTTAGTGTAAAAGTTGAATTATAATAACATTTGTTATCAAAGTTTATGTGAATTAATACCAAAACAATTTCTTTGTTATTGTTATTATGTATGTACATTGTAAATATCTGCGTGGACCATATTGAAAATTGATTTACACCAAATATGTTATCCACAATAAATAAAGTTGTTATTATTATTATTATTATTATTATTATTATTATTATTAAACAATATCAAAAATAAAGCTATCACTAAAAAGACCCCTTAGTTTAACATCAAGTCTATCATTGTTCATAAAATACATGTTCAATCAGTATTATGATAAAATAATTTTAATATATGTTTGTAAATTTGTTTGAAAATAGTCAAAATCTAAATTCAAATATATCATTTGTTTAAAGTACTGAAATTTGAATGGAATTTATAATTTCTAAAAATAAATATTATTTTCTATAAATATAAATATTATTATAAAATATCTATAAAATAGAACAGCTAAAGTTTAAGTAATATAAGAAAAAGAATCTTACATGTATAATATATATAAGTTATTATATTTCCTAAGAAATGAACACCTTCCCCCTTCTTATTGAAGAAGTTATACTATATCTGATCTCCAGAAATAAAATATGATACAACATTATGTGAAAATACTTGATAACAATACTTTTGTCTATAGTAAAAAAAGACCGAGTACATACAGTATACATGCTGATAGAGACTAAACCCTGGCTGTTTAACGACAATATTTTAATATTATAATAAAATCATAGTTTGTATATTGAAATATATACTTGTACTGCTGTAGTCAAACTTTGTTTGTCACTTGATGAAACCAAAGAAACATATTACGTAATTGACAAATTGATGTTACGTTTTTTGTCACATTATAAAATAACATTAACAGATGGGTTATCGTAGTACATATTTATAGAAAAGTAATCCAAATTTGAACCTAAAGATGTGATGCTTAATGCAAAATAAGAAACATCAAAAACAAAACAACAATCAGACATACATTCAAATACGGAAAATAAAGATAAACAAAATTTTTGTAAACAACCCTAACTTACTTTATCTTTTATCCGACTCCAATATCCACCAAATAATAGAATACTACGAGTGATTAACAAATTAGGGGTACACTTAATAATATTCCACAATTAACACACAAAACAATAATAATACTCAAGTATTATATATAAATATGAAATCCTTATCACTACTAAAACTTTTAGCCCGATCTGAGCTTCAGGAGATTCTTTTAATATGCATATAAAACTATAGAATCCAGTCAGATTTTTTGAAAACTTTGTAGCATCAAGGAGTGAATGAATCTCAAACCATTATAATCATACACCCATTAATATTAATAGATTTCCAATAAAGAATCATTACTGGTTGACCATCCACTATACTACAGTGTTTGGAGGCGGAGTCAAATAAATTGGGACACGCCCACACCTGTTAAAACTCAACCCACAAACATATTAGCTCCACCCACATTGAAATCTGATATTTTCTACACTATGTGCTGTATCTGTCAATCAGTGTAAAGTAAATAGAAAGCCTGACTAATTATCCGCCTATCATGTGGAAGCATCAGTTATTCACTACAGATATCTAATTCATAGGAAGCCAAGTACATTGTTCAACAATTTTATATAGCCCAACAAAAAACAGAAGGGCCAAAATTTGTTATCAATACCTACGATACCTAAGTGGCTCTCTGGATCTACAGGTGCCTATATAACAGACAGGCATTACTATTTTAGATCTATCAACAACTAGAAGAATATTTTATGGAAAATTATTTAGATCATTCAAGCTTTAAACCAGTGAAGCTATAATAAATCTGAATTTTCAGAACATTTATTTGACATAGTTAAACTATTGTTTCAATAATCATTTATACATGAAAAAATCTATCCTAAAAACAAGTTTTAGGAGAACTGACTAACTGTGATTTTAAAATAGTCAGAACTTGATGGTGTATGATATTTTGTGAGAAAAAATAAAATGTTTATTGGTTGCAATGCTGTATTGAGTGCATTAAATCGGCTGAGCATGTTGGAATGTAACTAAATCAGCCAAATTTGGGAATAAATTATAATTGTTTAGATTTATGTCACAGTTTATTCTGTAGATTTTTACTAAAAACTATAAGATATAGAATCACTCCTATTGTCTGGAAGAGAGAATGAATTTCGTACATAGATAGTAGACTACTGTTGATGAACAGAATGGTCCAATTTGATGGTGCAATTGCAGGCCAAGTAATATATCCATGTTATGCTCACGAAGGGTCCAAGCCAGAAAAAAAGTAGTGAAAAGTAACAAAACAAGCAAAATGCGATATAAGTCAGAATGGCTTAAGTGCAGAAAAATATCTCAAAAATTCTCCAGATTTTGTGTTTTGAAAACATACTTTTACAGCTAAGTACAAGTTCAATGGGTCATTTAAGGTGACCAACATTTTACCATGCTGTGAGAGAATTAAACCAAAGATCATTGCATTGTAAAGTCTTCTTTTAAGTACATACTTAACCGGCCTTCAACATCCAAGTATTCTTTACTCCTTGGCTTTCTTGTTCACAATTAACACAATGCTCCACCATAATAATGACCACAACTAGTGACCACTGCATTATGTCTGTCCCCAACATTTACTTATAAAAGTGTTAACATTTGACAAGATAAGTGTCCTAAAACATCCAATCATTGACCATTAAATAATTGACCAGCAGATAAATACTTGTCAATTATTTGTATATAGCAAGTCACTGACCTCACAGTCATATTTGCTGAAGATATTTTATACATAGTTCTAAATACATTTTCAAACATTTGTCTAACATAAACTAAAATCTATTTTTCTTTTTCTACCTATTTAAGGCTATAAAAATGTGTTTACCCGAGACTATAAGTCGCTACTTAAAAATAATTTTAAAAAATCAGTGTCCAGCCCATTTTTCAACTATCCCTTGCTTAAAAAAATCATGTTGTCTATTTTATACAGAAAATTTGTACAAGAACGGTAAATAATGTACGATTATTAAGCCTAAGGGATAAATGATTTTTAATTCCAGAAAAAAATGTAAAGATTTTTTTATACATTATTAAGGATTTTGAAAATAATTGGAACAGAATTTTATGTAATTAAAGTAGAAACTGATAGTTTAACGTAATAAAATACCTCATACCTTCACTAGCTTAGGTTCACTAATTTTCATGCATCCGAAATTAAGAAACAAAATATTACATCGTAAAAATCAGTCACGGCACGTCGAGTATATAAATACCACATAGAAATATCATATAATCATGGAAAATGTAGCAAATTTCTATTATTGTTGTAAGATGCATGTAAAATCATAATGCTGAAAGTAAAACATTTATAATACTCCAAATTCATACAATAAATGACAGGGTTACTGAGATAAAAGTATTATATTTAAAATACTGAATGTAAGACAGCAATATACCCTGTCACCTGCCCGTCAGAAAGAGATTGTCTCTTATGTCTCACACAGGTTGATAATCAGTACTTCCAACATTTGCTGCAGATGAGAGTATGACAGTATTACACATAGCGCAATTATAACCCTTCACAATAAAATATGCCAACATTGAATAAGAGATTTTTCCTGAATCAAAGAATGAAGAATGTTGATTCATTGAAGCTGGATTTGTTTGGATTTGGTTTCATGAGCAATCAGAGGCTATTTCAACAGGGTTTCTATTGAAGAAACATACTTTTTTCTTTTTACTTTATCCATCTATAATTTACTAAAATAAATAATTTGTGGTCTTCTAATAGAAGTTTTTCAAAGGACTTGAAGGAAAATAAAGTATTGATATTTAATTATACTTGGATTTAGATTATTTAGATTATTGGTAATTCTGTTAACAGCAATTTTGTAAAGTAAAAAATGCAACATAGCATATGAATAATAACAAGTGAAATGTTCAACTTGTTTTAATGAATTTTGCAACTTAAATGATATCATTTAAAAATAAAATATTGTTCAGTGTTGCCATGATAAACAGGAATTTTTTGAATGACAAGACAAGACATTTTAGTGCATAAACAAAAGAAAAAAGTGAAAAAACCCACTAAACTATTATAATCAAGCAACAACATAACATGAAAAGCAAAATTACACCACAAAAACATTTCGTGATCAAATAGGAAAGGAACTCATGCAAAAGCAACCTTTAAACAGGTCAAGAAGTCACATTTTAAAATTACAAATTTTATTTAAATTTTGGTTATAATTTTACTAATAAAAAGAAAAAATAAGTACGGCAAGATAGATAAAAAGTATGCTAATCTACTCAAAAAATAAAATAATTCAGTCGCAACAATACAACAATTTATAAATAGACAACAAATAATTACGTCTGTTTTGAATACAATTAACGATAATATACACAAGGTCAGAAAAATCATAAATATTTACAAAAATTCAATAATTTCTTGGACTTTAAATACAAAATTGTCCGTCATTGTTTTCTTACAATAACCAATATTGGGGATCAAACGTGTTATGTCCATAGATAAATACGCCTAATCACATCAATCTACTTAATTAGCATAAATGTTGCCGTAATTATGTATTTAACGACCAATCAACATAGATTATTTCTCGAAACCCAAACCAATTATATAAATTTAGATAGACACAGAAAATTGAATATATTTAGCTAGATAGAACAAAATAAGAAATGGTTAATGCTAGAAATTTTTGAATACTTATAATATCTTTTCTTTTATGTCTCATAAATATAAAAATTTATGAAATACAATATAACGAAATATACAGTGTTCACAAAAAGTTCTTGGACGAATAACATTTTGAGAAAAATTGATCGTGCATGCATACTCAAAGCAATTCTACTAAAATTCAATTTAATGTAAGTAAAATAGTATCATGATAATACACTAGTTAAGGTAGATTTTGAAGTTTTGCTCAGATGACTCTTTAAGATACTTATTCATGAGTAAATGCAAACTGATTAAAACCTGATCTAAAATTTTCTGCTCGTCTACTCGCTAATTTAGATCTGGCCTTTTCCAAACAAGGGTCATGTTCAGGTTACCTTTTTTCTTCATAATATTAATGACGAAATTGTTATGATACGTAACTTGTTTACATTGCCTACGTCACTCAATTTAAAATGAGTCATCCAATCACAGACTGTGAATAGTAACACTGTTAAATTAGCTAGCAAACCTTGGTCTAAAAAACAGAAATTACGAAATCATAATGTTATTAATAGTGTATCGTCTAGATGAAAGCTACGCATTGATTGGTCGACACAAAGTTCATCTCGACATGACCTTCCATGGAGACAGTAGAGATCCTGTATGACAGAGGTCTATATGATATCTGTTTACTGAGATTGGAGTAAATGTGAATTAGTTAATCAGAAAAACAGGATTTTGATGACAGACTTTAGTGGGGCACTGTAGATGATAAAATATGATAAAATTTACCGTGCACATTCATTTTAAATAAGAATTATAAGAGACAGAAATATACAAGAATTATAGTTTTAATTAATTCAACTAATACAAGAAATATCTTAAATTACAAATTAAATGTAATTAAAAGTTAAATGTTGATTTAAATCAAATATCTCATTTAATTTATCTTAGTAGTGGATTCAGCATTAACTTAGAAATATCTACATATAGAATAAAGAAATGAGTACATTGCAGTAAAAGTATTCTTAATTGGCAATTATATTATAAAACTTTTATTATTTTTTATTATCTCATCATATAAAAATAGTATTCAATAAGTAGTAACAGCAAGTTTGACAATGTGACAACATGGCAAAATGCCGTTGTAATAATCAGACGTGACAAAGGGCCATAACTCCAAAGGGATTGAACATGAAAAATGATCATAAAAGGGCCATAACTTAGATTATTGTCTAAGTACTAAACAAATTTTGAATATAAAAACATCTAAGGAGGTGCTTTAGTGGGCTGATCATGTGATAGTAGGTTTTTACATGAGGTTTCCCTATGTTTAGTAACAGACTGTAACAAATCCTTATTAAAATTTGTCACAGACAAATTAATTAAGCCATTTGCGCACAATTCAAGGGATAATTACTAATTCAAGTAATATAGTTGCATTACACATTAACAAGCAAACAATGTGCAGTTTGTGCAATTAAAGTATATCAAATCTGGCTTATGTAAGGGAAAGTTCCCTTGTACATGTATCACTTCCGTTTGTTAGATAAACCTGTGTGTATTATAATATTCTATCAAAATCCCATGTCCGACAGTGCTATTGGTGCTTTGATTAATCAAGTAATCTAGGAGTAGGGCTGCGTATCGTGGCCAAGGTCGCGATACGATACGTATCACTATATATGCCTCGCGATTACGATATTAATCGCGATACGATGTTAATTGTAAATTTGGTATGAATGCATAGACAAATTAAAATATTATTATCAAACAATCATAAAATTAAAAAAAGCGATAGCGTGGGTCGCGAAAATGTATGACAAAACGAAATAATGATTGAAGGAATTTTATTTTTACGAAATGGAATACCACATTATGAATTATAAAATACAAATAACTTTATTTGTTGTAAAATAATGATTAAGTTGTTTGTTTCTAGTGGAATTAAACGAATTAGTTCATTAAAAAATCAACTAATTATGTCTATTTAAACTGCCACACAACACGCTAATAATTATTAATTAACAACAATTATCAGCTTATCGGCAAACATAAAAGAAAGTGTTATCTTCCTCAATCAATGTTCACCAAAGTTTGTCACGTGTTTGTTAATTGCAACCGTTTGATTACGTAATCAATTTTATCGAGCCGTCATATATGTAGCACTATTGATTTTTTAGAGGACGCCTTACACATAAGTCATATTGTCTATGATTGTTACAAGCGTGGATACAAATTTAATGCGTATTGCGGACTCACGGCTGGATTTTTAGCTTCCAAATAATAAATTGCTTGTAACTGCAATTTTTATGTTCAATTATCCATTTTTAGTAATATTGCTATTGAAATTGCTACCAGACATTCGGTCTTGCGATCCATATCTTTTAACGAACCGTCGGCGTTTAAGACGGACTCGGTCTTCGGCCCAGTAGCTAGATCCGAAGACTGAGGTACCCGTTTAATTTAGCAAAATAGATGTAATGAAACCAAATGGCATAGAATATACGAAAAGTTGTCAAATTCGCGATATAACCAAAATTTCGGCAAGTGCGCCCGACGGGCCCAATAGACGATTGATATTGCGCCGTTTGCGCTCATAAGGGGCCAATGGCGCGCTCTAAATTAAACACTGAGTAAAGATTGCAATTGCACGTTAAATGCTATAGATATAAATGTATATAGTATATTTCGTTTTAACTGATTTCTTGTAAACTAAAAGGCCCTCTGAATCGCGATTTTTTAGGACGCGATTCGATACACCCGTATCGGACAGTCGCGAATACGATCTCACGATGCATCGGTGAATCGTTACAGCCCTATCTAGGAGCTGGCACCAAATAGCTTCTCTCTCACTTTAACATGATGAAACTGTTGGGTTTTTACTTACTTCTTAAATTGTAAGAATAAACATTGTATACTGTAAGGATCTGAAGTTGCACAAGATGCAAGCAATACAAGATTTGAAAGTCTTATAAGTTTTAACAGTCATAAACAGTAGTCAGGTCAATATTCAATGCTAAAGGTCTTCAAATTGATTAATTTCTTGCTAACTTTAAACATAATAATTACAACATGTCAAATGACATCATTTCATATTCAAAACACCCATCCTAGGACTATTGGTTTTAGTTGTGCCTAAGTTATAGGCCATAGAAAAATTATTGTTTGATTCTCCTCCCCATTCAGAGAAAAATGGGGGCCAATGGGCACTTCATTTCATATTTTGATCATGACATTTAACTTTAAGAGAAAGATAACTTATTCAATTTACATATTAATTTATCTACCAACTTCGTGTTTTAAAACAGAGGCAATTTGAATGTCTATAGAATAATAGCATTCCAAGTGGTAACAAATGGGGTAGGGTCTTGTACGAGAGGGTGGGAAGGGATGTTAATCTAACATTTATCTTTTTATGGCCCAACACAAACTAAACAAAAGTTTCAACAATTCATTTAAGAGAGCCTGATTCAATGAGAGTCTCAGAATGGAAGTTGGGACTACGGATGCCCATTGTTTAATGTTCCTGGTATGAAAATATTGTATTCAACGAGCTAATTAATGTATTAAAGACAGGGCACAGTAAAACATTTTCACTTGAAAGATTTGTCATCAGGGGTCAACTGAAAGGGGCCCATTTATCGCTAGGTTGGAACAATAATGAAACTAGCTGCAGTAAAAACGGAAAATAATGGAGACTTCAAATAATTCAAACAATAGATTTGTTGATTTGAATAAAATCAGAATAATTTCCGATTGTTCCTTTAATTTTTATTTGAAATGGAAACTTGGAAGTGAGTACTTTAAAGGCATTTTTAGAGAACCACTCAGTTCAACATAAAATAGTCAATATTTGCAGTTTGGAGGTTTTCTAGAAGAGATGTACAGAGTTTCATAGAGTCTGTTGATTTTGGTATTTCAATATGCCATTGTAACTACTTATGTTTGTTTGTTTTGTTGGGTTTAACGCCATAGCAACACATTTTATAGGTCATATAACGACGGTCAGTCAACCTACTCACTCCTCCTGGAAAGGCTAAATCTCTGAATTTAGCAGTTAACCAACTACTAAGCACATGCTTTCGTCAGTGACTGACAACTGCCCTACATAATTAAAAATCACTGGTAGGAGGGAGAATGGTCGTAGAAATAATTTCATGACCAAACTCCATGAAAGTATGCCCCGCCCCAGAATCGAACCCACGACCCATCGATCAGTAGACTTGCATGCTAACAACTGAGCTAAGCCGGGCGGCTTTTATGACTACTTAGATAAGACACTTTTTCGCCTATGATTTTAGTCACATTGGTGAGCTGCTTGAGTCAGCTGACTTATTCATTATTCCTGGACAAGCTTAATCTTAATACAATTAAGCTTTCAGTTTATCAATTAAATCCATGTGCAGCATTATAACTCAAAATGTTTGCCAAGAACTCGCCATTTCTTACTAACAATGAAGCACACTAAAATATTATAAACTTGTTTAAAATCAAAATGCAATCTAAAGGAATCATGGAGCTAAATTTTACAGATTTGTATTTACAAAATGTATTTGTCTTAGACATTTTTATTAATGCCGTTTTATCGTCTTCTTTCTCACAGTCAGCAAATTGTTCTCAAGTTTTGGTACCTTTGTGACAAAATAATACTTGCACACTAAAGATAATTATACCATAGCATCTCCTCATCTGCCTCTTTATTCTTTTAAAGGTACTCATTCACAGATTTCAACTTAAACATCAACTTTTTCTGAAACTATCAAAATTGCTAGGAAACATTTTAAGCAGAAAATTAGTGATATAATAAAGACAATTTTAGTGCAAATTGACATACAAATACAAAGGATGGTGTTTCAATTAATAAAAGTCTACCCCTTATGTCACGGACTCACGGTATAGACACTTTTGGTGCATTTTTGTGACTTTTATGGTCTTTTTCTTGCAATCTATAGGTCAGTTTGTGCTAAAATATTAATTTTTAATTTTTTGACACAATTACAGACGCTGGAAGGTATTTTGAAAATATTAAAAAATCTTAACCACATCTGTGAACTTAAAGTACCTTTAACCATGCAGGCTGCAGTATTGGAACAATAGATGCACCAAGCATGGATTTCACATTAAAATATTACGTAGTTTTTGTTCATATAATGAGGAACTTGTAACATACAAAAGTCACTATAACATATAAAATACCAAGATATAATTTATACCATATTATTTCTTAACCATCCAACAAACTGGTATCAATATTATAAACATAGCATACTCTTGTACTATATGATATCTATGTTATTTTAGTGGCATGCCTTGTTTTATCATTATATGTGCAGAAAATATGTGCCACCCTAAATTTTGCACACTATATAAGTTTAGTACTGGTGACATCAATTTATTATATTGAAAACAACCCATGGTATCACAGATAATATAGAAAATACACACCCAGGTAATGTCATGGAATGATAATTCTTAGATTCTTATTCACCCTAGGATCAATTCCAGAAGCCCAACATGCAATTACAGTAGATTTTAATACTACCAAGTTTTTCACACAGTTTTGGACAGTTAAAAAGTTACTCAAACTCAGATTTTTGAGTTTTAAGAAAGTTGACATTGAAGTTAAAATCTATGAAGAAGCCTTACAAGAATTTTCAAACAAAAATAAAATCAAGAAAATCATAAGAAATTAATTTTTAAAAGTTCATATCAACAGAAAGTACCCTTACAAAAAATGGCAACATTGTCAGCGTGTTATTAGTTTATTTCCATATTCTTGCCAGACAAACTCCAGCTCCTTGCCAGACAATTATCAGTCTGTTACCAGACCTGACAATACACTGACCCAGTCTATTGACAGTTGGTTATCAGATCATTGTCAGACATGTAGTCAGTCTATTACCAGCACAAGCCATTTTATTTTCAGTCATACAAGTGTAAGATAAAATTGAGACTTAATCTACTTGTTATTTTCTTAAAATTTTAATGTCCCCTAACAAGTTTAAGCTGACTTTGAACTGATACCACACTGACATTTAACTGACAATAAAACAAGAGCTCCGCTGGGCGGGGCATTATACGCCCGTGTGCAGTCCATGCTGTGTTCTATCTCATATAAAGTCCCTGTGACCTTGACCAATGACCCCGGGATCTCAGAATAGGTCCCATTCTTAACAGGAGGGCTATCCAAAGCAAAGATTTTGAGAACCTAGGTACAGCCATGGTTGATTTATCACCGACACAAAGTTTTCCATACAAACTTCCAGTGACCTTGACCCTGGGGCTTCAGAACCAAAAGTTCTCGCCCTTGACCCAAAGAGTATTGATACATAAAATTTGGTAAATCTTAGGTAAAGTTGGTTGTTGGACAAGGTTTTTCCTCATGATTTTTCTTTTGACTTTAACCTTTAACCCAGGGACCTAAAACAAAAGGGGCATATGCTAGACATTAAGGCTACCCTTAAATAAAATTTGGAAAACCTACAATGTAGGTACAATTATTATTGAGTAACTGTCCGGAAAATGTTTCAATATGAATTAAGTCCCTGTGACCTTGACTTTTGTCCCTTGGGTTTCCAAATCAAAAGAGAACATCAAATACCAAATAGCTATCAACACATTACATCTTGACAAATGGGCTGATCCTCATAAAATTTGGTTAACCTAGGTACAATCACTGTTTAGTTGTTGTCCGGACAAGGGTTTTCCATATGATGCCCCTGTGACCTTGACCTTTGACCCAGTTTTGACCAAAAACCAATTGGGAACATCCTTGACACATGGGATACCCTCACATAACATTTGGTGAACTAAATTCATTTTACTTATTGAATATAGCATTATTTCCATGGTTTGCCATTTTGACTTTGTTAACATATTGATTGAACATTTGAAGTCTCTGATTGGTAATTTGATATCTTCTGGATGATGATTTAAACTTGACCCAGGGGCCCTCAAATCAATAGGGAACATCCTTGACACATGGGCTACTCTCACATGAAATTTGGTGAACTTAATTGCAGTCATTGTTGATTTACTACACGGACAATGATGCCCCTGTGACCTTGACCTTTGACCCAGGGGCCCAAAAAACAAATAGGACATAACCATGACACATGGGCTACCTTCACATAAACTTTAGTGAACCTAGGTACATTGGTTGTTCAGTTATTGTCTGGACAAGGTTTTTCCATATGATGCCTCTGTGACCTTGACCTTTGGGTCTGGGGCCCCAAAACCTATTGGGAACATCCTTGACACAAGGACTACATTCACATAAAATTTTATGAACCTAGGTACAGTCCTTGTTGAGTTATTGTCCAAACAAGGTTTTTCAATATGATGCCTCTGTGACCTTGACCTTTGACCCAGGAGCCCCAAAACCAAAAGGGCATATCCTTGACACAAGGGCTACCCTCACATAGAATTTGATGAACCTAGGTAAATTGGTGGTTCAGTTATTGCCTGGACAAAAGTTTCATTGTTTGCCATTTTGACTTTATAAAAATATTGATAGAACATATGAAGTCACAGCTTGGTAATTTGATATCTTCTGGTTGAAGGTTTATACTTGACCCTGTTTCCCTAAAACTTACAAAGTACATCCTTGATACATGGGCTACTCTCACATGAAATTTGGTGAACTTAGGTACAATCATTGTTGAGTAATTACTCAGACAAGGTTTGTCAATATGATGCCCCTGTGACCTTGACCTTTGACCAAGGTGCCCCAAAACCAATAGGGCATAATCTTGACACATGGGATACTTTCACGCCAAATTTAGGTAACCTAGGTACATTGGTTGTTAATTTATTGTCTGGACAAGGTTTTTCCATATGATGCCTCTGTGACCTTGACCTTTGAATCTGGGGCCCCAAAACCTGTTGGGAATATCCTTGACACAAGGGCTACCTTCACATAAAATTTTGTGAACCTAGGTATAGTAGTTGATGAGTTATTGTCCAAACAAGGATTTTCAATATGATGCCCCAGTGACCTTGACCTTTGACCCAGGAGCCCCAAAACCAATAGGGCATAACCTTTACCCAAGGGCTACCCTCACATAAAATTTGGAGAACCTAGGTACATTGGTGGTTCAGTTATTGTCTGGACAAGTGTTTCATTGTTTGCCATTTTGACTTTATAAACATATTGATAGAATATTTGAAGTCACAGTTTGGTAATTTGATATCTTCTGGTTTAAGATTTAAACTTAACCCTGTTTTCCCAAAACTTACAAAGTACATCCTTGACACATGGGCTACTCTCACATGAAATTTGGTGATTTTAGGTACAATCATTGTTGAGTAATAACCCGGACAATGCTTTTCAATATGATGCCCCTGTGACCTTGACCTTTGACCAAGGTGCCCCAAAACCAATAGGGCATAACCTTGACACATGGGCTACTTACACGCCAAATTTAGTGAACCTAGGTACATTGGTTGTTCAGTTATTGTCTGGACAAGGTTATTCCATATGATGCCTCTGTGACCTTGACCTTTGGGTCTGGGGCCCCAAAACCTATTGGGAATATCCTTGACACAAGGGCTACCTTCACATAAAATTTTGTGAACCTAGGTACAGTAGTTGATGAGTTATTGTCCAAACAAGGATTTTCAATATGATGCCCCTGTGACCTTGACCTTTGACCCAGGAGCCCCAAAACCAATAGGGCATAACCTTTACCCAAGGGCTACTCTCACATAAAATTTGGAGAACCTAGGTACATTGGTGGTTCAGTTATTGTCTGGACAAGTGTTTCATTGTTTGCCGTTTTGACTTCATAAACATATTGATAGAACATATGAAGTCACAGCTTGGTAATTTGATATCTTCCGGTTTAAGATTTAAACTTAACCGTGTCTTCCCAAAACTGATAAGGTACATCCTTGATACATGGGCTACTCTCACATGAAATTTGGTGAACCTAGGTACAGTCATTGTTGAGTTATTACCTGGACAATGTTTTTCAATATGATGCCACTGTGACCTTGAACTTTGACCCAGGGGCCCCAAAATCAATAGGGCATATTCTTGACACATGGGGTACTCTTACATTAAATTTGGTGAACCTAGGTACATTGATGTTTCAGTTATTGTCTGGACAAAGTTTTTCAATATAATGCCCCTGTGACCTTGACCTTTGAACCTGGGGCCCCATAAACCTGTAGGGCACATCTTTGACACATGGGCTACTCTTAAATAAAATTTGGTGAACCTAGGTACAGGCATTGTTGAGTTATGGTCCGGACAAGGTTTTTCAATTTGATGTCCCAGTGACCTTGACCTTTGACCCAGGGGCCCCAAAACCTATTGGGAACATCCTTGACACATGGGCTTCTCTCACATAAAATTTGGTGAACCTAGGTAGATTGGTTGTTAAGTTATTGTCAGGACAAGTTTTTTCCCCATATGATGCCACTGTGACCTTGACCTTTCATGCAGGGGCCCCAAAACCAATAGGGTACATCTTTGACACATGGGCTACTCTTACATTAAATTTGGTGAACTTAGGTACATTGGTGGTTCAGTTATTGTCCGGACAAGTTTTACCTATTTTAAGTCCCAGTGACCTTGACCTTTAACCCTGGGGTCTCAAAATCAATAGGGAACTTCCTCCACCCAAGGGCTATCCACACATATAATTTTAGGAACCTAGATATATCCTTTCTTGAGTTATCATCCGGACAAGCAATTGTCCACGGACGGACAGACGGACAGACGGACAGACAGACAGACGGACAGACGGACAGACGGACAGACGGACAGACGGACAGACGGACAACAGCATAACATAATACGACCGTTTTTTCAAAACGGGCGTATAAAAACCACTGACAACACAATGACATCACACTGACAATAGCAGTGATTTTGACATTTTCAGTCAGTTAAAAACAACATTTTCTCAAACACCTCTCTCTCATAGCATCATGAAAATCTTCATAAAAAAAACTGATAGAAAAATCTCTGTACAAAACAACTAACTGAGTTAACAAGATTCTTCAACTTTTTCAATTTGTGCCAACCTGTTTATCTGTGCATCCTTAATTATTTCTTAATAAGAAACATAATGGACCCCTAAGGTTTTTATTGATATAATCATGGACCCCTAGCGATCTTAAATTGACATTAACAAGGCCTTGAGCCACAAGCAAACACCAAGTATATGACAGTTTCTGTAGCATATGAACTACATGGTGTTCATCATAACAAAATATTGTTACTGTAGTGATACTGACATGAAAATGTTGTTTATATTGATAATAAGAAATAAATTTAAGGAAACAAGCATACAGTCATTCTGTCTGTAGAATACTGTAAACTTTTTACTTGATTGAAGAAATACAGTCAACAAGAGGTGAAAAAACCACCGGGTATGATGCATGATTATGTTGATGGATCAGAGCAAAACTAGCCTATATCCTTCTTCATTTTTATGTTTTAGACCAGTTTTGCATTGAAGCATCAAAATACTAGGTTTTCATAATGTAAAATCAAAGTACTGCAAACACCCTGGAAAACCTACAAACATTGTCTCTTTTCAGTGCGCGACTGTTGCAAGCTGTCGCCATTTTCTTTAAAAAATTGGCGTTTGAAAAGGGTGTTTGCAAAAAATATAAAACTAACATAATGGAGATGTGATGCATAGCAAGAGGAAACTCTTTTCTGCTTAGCCTCACCTAGGTATTATGGAAATCTGTCATGAATTAAACTACTTACAATTCATTAAATCATCTTTTAGTCGAGGTTGATTGTTTACATTTTTCTTCTAGTAACCTATGTATAATTGACTTCATAGTCACATGGTATTGCCACAGTGCCACTGGTTTAACTGGTCAGGCTTTTTTGTCAAGTTTCCAATCTGTGGTATTGACTTTAGTGCGAAATTCCCCGAAAGTCTAATAACACTTAGCTAGTGGAGTGATAGTGAAAACTGTCAAACTGAGAACATAAATATATCCCTGACACAACTTGCCAATATGAGCTTGAACCAGTGCTCAAGGGTCATGTGATAAGTGAATAATGATGAGACTGAATGGTTTAGATCAAGGTTACCAACTTTTTTATTCAATAAAAAGACTTACAACTGAAACTTTATTTATTTATTTTGTTGGGTTTAACTCCGTAGCAACATATTGTATAGGTCATATAATGGCATCTAGCGCACCTACATGTAACCTAGCTTTCCTGGACCCTTGTCTACAACCAGTACTCACCTACCCTTCCACAAGGCCGAAAACTTCTCCATATATCTTATAAATGGAAGAAAATTGACATTATTTTAAAATTTTAATGAAAGGGTATAACCTCCCCGGGTGGGATTCCAACCAGTACCCCCTTCGGGACACTAGATTTGAAATCCAGGTGCGCTACCAACTGAGCTACCGACCTGGGTTAAACTGAAACTCTAAAACATGCATTAATTCATAAAAAAAATAATGATGTCACAGTGTGTTTTTAATAAAAATATTAACCTTATGTGAGGGGTACATTCATTAGAATGCTAGTAGAATGCTCCAGAAACTTGTGCTATGGTACACAAGAGTACATAATGTTTTTTATCATAAGCCATAATTGAAGGCAGCACATATACAAATATATGAAATGAACACATCTTCCAATCACAAGAGAGAAAGAGATTCTACATCATCATAGAATCAAACACACAACTTAGAAAACAAAAAAATATCCGCAAAAAAAATCAAAAGAAAGCATTTTTTGCAAGGTAATGAATAATTACAAATATAATAATACATTGGCAGAGAAATGAAAAATGCCGGTTATAAAATTTTGTAAAAGAAAGTGACAGAAAGCGATGTATTACAGTATTCATTCATCATATCTCCTCGATACTGTGTCTTGTTAAATACACGATAGCATTCAGTTACAGAATATTAACTATTTCCTTTATGGAAACGAGAAAATCTTAAAAATATATTGAAATGCTTGTCCAATATGACAAGAGATGATGGAACACTTTTCTTCTAACACTCTTACTGATCCATCATGTGCGATACACCTTAAAATTATACAGCGAATATTTCTACATTGTGAAATGAGAAAGATACCAGCGGCGATGTTTGAAATTCAAAGTTGGAAATAGAATATGACATGTTTATGGATAAATCGTGAATAAATCAATCAAGGAAAAATAAATACTTCCCATATAATACTACATGGCTTCTTTCTAATGTTTGTACCATATTTGTCAATCTGTCATTCTTGACGTAAACCAAATTGAAAACTGCTTGTTACATATGCAGTAAAAGGTTTGCTACGAAAGCACAATGAATCACCGTCAGAAATTCAATTCTCAAACAATAAAACAATATGGCATCGAAGCTATCTGATAACAAGACAGTACATATTCATAGTGGTATAAGTAAAATGAATTTGTATGATTTCTACAATGTTAAATACGCAAAATATTCATATGTTGTAAAATGAGCAAAAGAATTATAAATATTTTATGCAGCACAAACAAATAAATATGCATTAATAAATAATAATGATCTTAATATACAAAGCATTAATCTATGATGCAAATCCTCAACTTTACAATGCCAGGATGTAGGCAACAATGAGACTAACATGATGGAGACTATAATTAAGTCATAATTGATCAATCAAAAATAATAAACAAATTAAATAAGTAACATTGAACTATTACATTTAATATTAAAATTATTAAAATAAATATTAAAATTAATGATATAAATATTAAATTAATCAATTAAATATTAAAATAATCAATTCAATATAAAAATAATAAAAATATTAAAATTTATTAATTAGATGTTAAAATTAATCAATTAGATATAAAATAATCAATAAAATATTAAAATTAATCAATTAAATATTAAAATTAATCAATCATTCAAACCTCAAATTTCCAATTTTATTATAGAATCATTAATTTCTTACTGTGGAGAAATCTGAATTTAGGAGATTTTCAATTTCGTCCACCTCTGATAAAAATGCATCATTTAACCCGAACATTTTTCTCATTACATAATTCAAATCTTACACGAGACTTTCCATGTCATGAAAACAAAAGAGCAGATATACAGTTCTAAGTCACAATACATATCACAGTGTTGTTTAAACCATTATGAAATTTATCTCTGATATAATGTCACTAACACTGACCATTCCCATTCATCTTATGTCATCAGAGTGACCAAATGACCACAGTAATAATGTATCAGACACCTTGGCTCATAAACACAGTTGATATACAATAATGTATTGAAACCTTTCCTCACATTATACATGTCATTCACCCTAACCTGTAATTTGTATTGAAAATGTACCTAAATATGGATTGGCTAATTAGTTTTCAATATAAGTTACCTTCCTTAATTTTAAATTATACACAGGGTAACCTCTGCAGAGCAACATCCGGCAGATTTTGAAAAAGAGTAGCTCTGCAGAGATGTTGATTTGCAGAGGTAAACTTTTTCCCCTGAACTTCTGTCTAACCAGCTACCTGCCAAAAGATTAGCTGTAGCATTATATAAATATCACACCCTACAGAGGGTGATAGAACAGAATGTTCACCCAAGACAGGTAATGTCAATTGAGGCTTTGGCCGAGGTTGACATTACTTGTCATGGGTGAACATTCTGTTCTATCACCCTTTGTTAGGATGTGATATTTATTTTATTATACCAAACAACAAAAATCAGAAACTGTTTACAATCTAATAGACACAAACAGTTTAATTTTATCTGTTTTATTTGCTTCTGAACTTTAAGACATTTTTTACACCATTAAGTTTGTTTTTTGTAAAAAGCAAGTGTCTGTGCTAGGGAGGTAACTCAAAATGAATTACTAAAAACTTGGGTCAAGGTATTAGCAAACTCCAACCCCGTAGTCTCCAATTGCTTTAAGAGGGCCGATAATTGATGTCAAGTGGGGGATAGGAGATGTTCAGAGGGTAACATTACGGATTTTCACCAAGTGACATCACATTACTTAGGCTATATAGTAAACAAATCACGTGAGAACTATAATAATATACAATATTTCTTTGGTGGGCAAATAAAAAACTTTTTACCAAGTGATCAAACTCAAAAATAGGAAGGACCAAGAGGCAGATATAAAAAGTACAAGGTGTATTTCTATTCAACTTTGAGACAATCACCCTTATTCTATTTATTTATTTATTTATTGGAGTTAACGCTGTGTCAACACAATTTAGGTCATTTTACGGCGTCTAGCGCACCTAACCTAGCTTTCCTGGACCCTTGTCTATAACCAGTACTCACCTACCCTTCCACAAGGCCGGAAACTTCTCCATATTATCTAAGCAATGGAGGAAAATCGACATTATTGTCAAATTTTCATGGAAGGGTATAACCTCCCCAGGTGGGATTCGAACCCGCACCCCCTCGGGCACAAGATTCCAAATCCCGGAGTGCTACCAACTGCGCTATCGACCCGGGTTCACCCTTATTCAATACAAATAAGTAAAAAAAACATAAGGTACATTTTTATAAATACGTAATTTGATAAACGACTCCCATAATCCTTCATTAATTATACTAAATAGATGGAAAAGTATCTTCTTTCAATTATCAAAATCATCTTTGGGTCATAAAAGAGATTTTCCTGATTTAATTTTCTCTAGACTCTTTTCCTCATGGTACCAAGTACTTAGGAACCATATGACAAAATAATCATGTGATTATGGGCCCTACATCAAACCAATCTGCCACTAAAGTAATAGAAATAAGTAGTTTCAATCGTTTCTAAGCACGACAATGTCCAAATTTAATTCTGTCTCCACTTGTCCATTAATGTAATAAGAAGAATCAAACTGTTGCTAGGCAACCACTGTAAAATGATACAATGTGAAAAGTTCTGAATATTTCCTGGCTGGTTAGGTTAATGTCATGCTTTTTCCCAAAGGAATGACGATGTCTAATGCTTCAACAAATGGACCAAATCTATTTATTCCGAGCAAATTTGCGTAAAATTCAATTCAAGCTCATTTTTAAGTGATTTTTGAAACAATTACTGCTAGCTGATGACAAAATATTTACAATCACAGACTAAAAACATGAAAAAAAATCTCTTTCATAAATGAGATCACATCAAAATGAATTCTGGGAAATATGGTAAAAGAAATATCCTCACAGCATCATCATAGAAGCATCTAAATATACAGTAACAATACCATTTGAGATAAAGGAGACCTAGATTATGGTACAGAAAAGGTCAAACGATCTTATTACATTTACTTAAGGAATATCATATTACTTTACATAGCCTAAAGCAATATGAACCTTTTGACAATGCAGCAACAAGTTGACCTTGTGGAATCACTTTGACCTTTCAGAATAAACAATTATAGCAGTATATTTGTTACCATACACAATCTTTTGCTTTTGACATCAGCAACACATTGACTAGAAGTTGGAATCATTTTGACCTTTCAGAATTAACAATAATAGCAGTATATTTGAAACCATACACAATCAGATACTTTTGACATCAGCAACAAGTTGACTTGAAACAATAATAGAAGTATTTTAATAATAGCAGTTTATGATGCAATTATGCAAAACCAAATTTGACTAAAGGTGCCATCATGAACCATTCAATCAAATTAGGAACAGTCATGGCTGAGAGGTTACAAAGTTGGACTTGCAATCATTGAATAGCCAGTCACACATCCATACCCCTTTGTTTCCTTAAGCAAGAAACTTCATCCTACTAAATCAGTACTGGGTGACTGGGCAGCGATTTATATAAGTTATAAGAGCCTTAATTTACAACCAGTCTTAATGCCCCTTTAAACAGAGGTAATCTCATAATGCCTCTTTAAACAGAATTCATGTCATAATGCCAATTTAAACAGAATTCATGTCATAATGCCCCTTTTAACTGAATTCATCTCATAATGCTCCTTTATACAGAATTCATCTCATAATGCCCCTTTAAACAGAATTCATGTCATAATGCCCCTTTAAAAAGAATTCATCTCATAATGCCCCTTTAAACAGAATTCATGTCATAATGCCCCTTTATACAGAATTCATCTCATAATGCCCCTTTAAATAGAATTCATGTCATAATGCCCCTTTAAAAAGAATTCATCTCATAATGCCCCTTTAAACAGAATTCATGTCATAATGCCCCTTTATACAGAATTCATCTCATAATGCCCCTTCAAACAGAATTCATGTCATAATGCCTCTTTAAACAGAATTCATCTGATAAAGCCTCTTTAAACAGAATTCATGTCATAATGCCCCTTTAAACAGAATTCATCTCATAACGCCTCTTTAAACAGAATTCATATCATAAAGCCTCTTTAAACAGAATTTATCTCATAAAGCCTCTTTAAACAGAATTCATGTTGTAAATTTTTGCCCATTAAAATAAAAATTTGGAACACCTCGACCTTTCATAAATAAATAATCTCGGAGGGATTCGTGGGAAGGGTCTACCCTGGTGGCTTGGGTTTTTTACTACCTGTGCGAGGTGAAGCACAGACGAAGCATGTAATGGTTATGCGAAATAGTTCTTGTAGTAAACTCACAGATCTTTGTAAAAACATATTTCTATGTTATATATTGAACCAAATATAGTACAGCGATATCATTGAACTGTGCTATTTCAAATTTACGGACTAAAAAGGAAACATCACTCATCGCCTTAACAATCCTGTATTTGTTTACTTCTACTCCGGAAGTTTCAAAATGGCCCCTAAATATGTCCGAGGCTATTCGTAGCAAATGGCCAAGGAGTTATGAATGCCAAAATAAAGTCATTTAAGACTCAAAAGAGATTATTTGAATCTATTCATTAAGATTTCTTGCTGGTTATTAAATTATTCGGTAATTATGATTGTTTAATTTTACATAAAATGGTATGCCCTCATGGTACCAAGAATCAAACCTAGATTGTTATGTTTAAATTGTCCAATGTACTTAATTACTGAACCAACCAGTGGCTTCATGAAAATGTAGCTCTTCATTTCGTGGTAAAATAGAGGGTACCTATACTAATAAACAACTACAAGCCTGTTAAAAAATGATGCCCTACTTTTTACTAATGAGCATACAGTAGCGAAAAACCAGCAATAAGGTATTTTTTTTTATCTTTTTTATAAACCAAAAAGCGCTTAAAGCATAATAGTAATTAAATTATTTACTCTGAGTAAAATTTGGTCTAATTTAAGGTTGGAAAGCTGGACAAATACATTGTGTCGGGCGTTCTTTGAAGATGATAATACTAATCTATTAAGATTCACAGTGTTAATTTGCCATCACTTTAAAATGGATTTCAAACTACCTGACGCAATAGGTAATTCGCAAAATTTTGAAAGCGTTGGGATAAATCACCGTAACAAAAATGTCAAAATCCTTTGCAACTTGGCGAAATCAACAATTTCCATCAAGATTTGAATCACGATAAAACTTTTCATAAACAGAAATTATAAACTGGATGACACCCGTGAAAATGAGGTGAAACGGACTAGGCTATGAAAAATGTCAATAAACTGCCGGTCATAATTAGTGTGCATTCAACCTTTTGTGTACACGATGGATTATAAATTTTTGCCCCCATTCAGTTCACGGCAAAGAGAAAATATTTGCCGACTAGCTACAGAGGGTGGCAATTAAGGAGGTAACAAAGGGGAATAATTGCTTGATCAATATTTCGGAAGTATTCCGAGACTGTGTCATAACTAATTAAATAAAATCAATGGATAATACCTCACTAATCAATACATTACCATTCACATTATAAATATTCTACTGGCTAGACAATCCCATAATAACAACTGTTTTCTTGGACAAAAGAATAAGCTGGGCTCATACTTGAAAAAAAATTTGAACAAAAAATAAATAGATTACCATCTTTAACAGAAATTGAAAAATGATACTTAGTTTCATTTAATTTTAAGCCGAAATTAAAAACAATGACATGAAAGGAATTTCCAGATAGCCATCAAAATTACATCATTTCAAGATTAAATATTTAGATATTTAGATAAGGTCGATCTACCTTGCTATGAGAACATGAGGGTAAAGAAAGCCAAGTCAAATTAAACAATAAAATAATAGGTGTATCCAATGTCTAAACTGTAATTAAATCAGGGTTATTTAAAACTAATCATCATTTAGTCCAACGCCCAGTAAACAATAAACATTCTATTTTCAACAAGTTTCCAACATCGGATCTATTTCCTAGGTGTACAAAAACAGTAAGTTTCAGTTTCCAAGACAGAAAACTTAAAACTGAAACCAATCCCATGTACGGCCTCACAACATGTTTTCACATGAACAAAACTGTTCCAAGCGTACAGCCTTAAAAGAATGTCACAGTCGGGTTCTACTGAGCTTCTCTGACCTCATCACCCCGATATAAAAGCGACTTCCCCGATACAGCCTCACTCTATAATTACTGCTGGAGCATCAATTGTGATCATTAATTCAACCATAACGTCAACTAATAGGAACACCGCAGGCTGTTGACGCAAAATGTTTTCATTATTTATGCCTCACCGTCGTCTCGATAAAAACTAAGGTGTATGAATACAATAGTTCTAAAAATCTTTTACCTCATATAGTTTGTGACAATTGCTTTTTAAAAAAAAAATACAAACCCCTTTTCAAAACTGAAAATTTTCACATTTTACCGAGATGTGATTTACATAACAAAAATAAAACTCTAAATGAATAGACATTGAAATTACAAAGATAAAAACAGAGAAATAGCATTAAATTCTATAAATATTTTACAAATGATGTTTTGTACTTAACATACATAAGAAGGTCCATAAGTACATAAAATAATGCCGGGATACAAATAGAAGATATATATTATGTGTGACAGACATCTGCTTGAATCTTGTTTGTTTGTTTTTGGTTTTTACATCATTTATCAACAGATTTTATATGATTATACATGACTTCTGTCATAGCTTTTATAGTAACAGACTCAGCTTTGTTTGAATGTTTACATTTTGAGGGTTGCCCACAAGACTGTAGTAACTATGCTCTTTAATGCAATGCTCTTACAACAGTCTTGCGGGCAACCTTCGATTTGTTTGTGCCTTTTGGTTATCAAATGTTTTTATTTAGTGACTGCTCACCTAACCAGCCTTCCAGGAGTCTTTCGTTACCAGTTAAATTTCTAATGCTTCTATAAAGTATGCCATTAAATTCATCCAACAAATCAACTTGTCTAATTTTCAAGAATATGAAAGTCCTCAAAGAATCAAACCAGTGGATCCCAATATTCAAAATTGAGCGTACCAAATCTACTGCTCCACTTCAGAGAGGCAATTGAGTAAAAGTCATATGCTTAAAGACCTAGTAATAAAAATACAAATTTTGATACATTAATTTTGCAAGTGTTTTTGACTTCTTTAATAAATTGCTCACATAAATTTTACAACAGAATAATATCTTACCAAGACCTCTTCAAGCTGTAAATGCCATCATTCAAAATAGAGTAATTAAATGTATAACCCAGTGATCTCCCAGGTTTTTCTAATAACAATGCATTGTTAAAGTATATACAAGCTTCCATGCCAATGTCATTTTAAAGCTTTCACTGGAAGACAAAAAGCATTGTTTTTCACAATTATTTACTATTATTTCGTTTTAAAAAACACCATTAAAAAAATCAAATGTATTTTTCACGCAGGTTTGTTTTTCCAACCTTCACCTAGAAGAGTCAAAAAGTCAGCGACATTGAATGAACAGACAGTATATTGTAAAGCCATCTTGAAAATCTCATATGGAGCGACATTGACAGTTAACAGTTTTCTATATGAACAACACGCTTTATTTAATAGATGGGAAACTTCAACCCCATAGTGTTAACCCTTAAAAATGCCGTTAAAAATGTTTAAAATATAAAATGAGTGAAATTCAAACTTAAAATCATACAACATCTACCAATGGGCCCGAGTTACGAAAGTTAATTTGAATTGTAAATACTGTGTTCCCAGAAACTCTATATTATCATTGAAAGTAATGAGAAATTCCCGTCAGGACGCTACTTTTTGACATTTATATTGTGCCAGCCACAACCTTACGAACACATTTTACGATGATTTGTTTAACGTTTTTTTGTAATATGAATAATTCAGAAACATTTAGCACATAGGTGACAATATAAAATACATTTGACATCGGTAAAGATTTCTATAGAAACTGGAAATCATTAACTATTCAGGTAAGGGTCGCTGAAAGTGATTAACAACTTAAGTCAATGGAATTTTAACATTAATAAACATTTAACTTTTGTATAATGTTAAATAGCATTAATAAAATTAGAATGTCATTTTGCTTACAGGGTGGCTGTTGCCATTTGGAGGTCCCAGTGTTTGATAAATCTAATTAAGCAAGGCTGAATTCAGCAAATTTTAAATGAAGTTTGTCCAGAAGAAACTTCCCTTTTATGGCCACTGAAATATTTTTATACTAGAGCTTTATTCATCATTATTTTATTAACACACTAATTTTCAAATGAAGTACACACATCTTTTACTAAAACAGTCAAACAATCCCTTATATTTAATTCAAATTGCAATCTCAACTCCTACTTTAGTACTCTTCAGAAAAAATAATTGAAGACAAAAAAAACAACATATTTTTCCTGAAGTCCAATTAACTAGTTCTCCTGATCAATCCAAGCTAATTACCAGCAATACTGATCTAAGTTTATAACTAACACAACTTGATGACTTCATTTAACAACAGTCTCTAATACAAAACGCTGTAATCAATTAATTTCCATTTGGGACTAATCTAAATGATTTTTTTGGTTATTGCGGAAACTCTGATGTATTCCCTCCACTCAACTTTATTTTTTCTCGGTGTAAAATTAATAGACAATTTGCATGTCAGAGTTTCATAGGGCTCATGAAATCTTCTACAAAAACACATTACGGCAAAGCCTTCAATGGATTTCTTAAGATAATTCAATTTTCGTCCCCTGGAATCTAATTTGCATAAACACAATTAATCCTTGAGCACTCATCTTTTAAAATCAGAAAACTGATTGTCACAGAAAATTTAAATTAATCTTTTAATCCGAAATTAAGTTTTTGTCTGACAAAACATTTGCAAGTATAAAAACAGTTTAAACACAGGGTCGAACACTATGAACATATTGTGTAAAATGACAAATCTATTTTATATGGATTTGTATCATAATGCAGAGGGTTTGTGAAAGATTGTCACTCCATGAAAATGACAGAAAACTAATTTGCAGTTTAAAATTGCAACTTTTGACAATGCAATCAGGTGACAGATCACACAATCCAAGGGCAACAACTAGGGAACAGAAAAATAATAAAATCACAAAAGAAAAAATGTCTAAGCTGTAAATGTTGGCATGATATGACTTTTTTTAGCTTAAGTGCCGTCAAATCTAAACAAACTCATCTTGTAAAGTCATTTCAGTGCATTACAATATTACATGCACAATATGTTTATACATTTTGAGAAAATATTTTCGTAATATCATGACAAATGTATAAAAACATTCAGACAAATTCAAACTGACCAATCAGAGTACATTTCACATTACTCTTTCCCAATCTCTTTTGCAATTCAAGAAACAAGAATTCACGAAGAAAATTCTATGTTACACATCAACTCATAGCATATTTAGGCTATTTTACAGATAGAATGATAATATCTTTGATCATTTTGATAAATCGACAAATTTTTCACAAAAAATATTTTACATAACCCGGAGTCGAAGATAACGCCATGTGAGTGACTACAGTCATGTATCGGGTATTTTTGGTCTTGCTTTCAAAATCCAGAAGCAATCACATTCTTGGAGAGAATTTTTTAGACAAGTATTCAATCTATCCACAGGAAAATTGTTAAAAATATCAAAACTGTCAGGAAACTATTTCTAAACACTTCTATTTTGTGATATGGCAAGGAATGGTAAATTCATCAATGAGAAACCTCCCCGCCACCATTTCTTTCAGCTAGTTTTCGCTGCTATTTTGAAGACATTGAGTAAAACTGTGTTTAAGTTGTTAGTACTGGCAACAGTGAAAACAACGTGTAGATATGTCAGTTTTCACCTTACAACATGAGAGATCTATGATATATACATATACCATACTAGTCCATTAGACAGGAAAAATCACCGTTGACAGATTAAGTGAGAGAAAAATAGGTTTATTTCTCAACAATGAGTTTTCAGTCTGTTTTCACAATCCTGCTGTATAAATCAAATGATTGTTATCAAGAAATAAAATGACAATTACTTAAACATCCGTAATATATTTTTTATATATTTTTTTCATGAACTTAAGACTCCATTATGTTTAAAACAGCAAGTCTAAGTTCGTGTTATATACAAACAATAACTTTTTTGTAGGAAAAGATTTCTTTTTGAGATATTTTAAAGAACAGAAAAAGTAAAGTTCAACATTTAAGTTCCACATTGGTTTTTCATAAAATGTCCCACATCAGAACTCGTATAAAGACTCATATTTAAATTAACAGTAACAAATTGACAATGGTGACTTTGTTTCAAGGGCCACAACTCTTTATAAAGGGCCACAACCCTTTGAAAACATACAATGTCTCAGCAAATAAAAATATAAGACTTCAGAAAAACCCAGAATATTTGAATGAGACAATCTTCATCAATGACCCTGCCTGAGCATTGAGAACTCCTCAGCTCTTCACTTAGGAATAACCTTGGACATATTTAGACGCCATTTTGGAACTACCTTTGTGTCACAAACAAAATATTTTAACCGGTGTTGAAGTAAACAATTCACTTATCACTTAGGCGGTGATAAATTTCTTTTTTAGTCCTAAAATATGAAATGCACAATTCAATGATATTTACTGAACAAAATATAGTCACATGTATAGCATAAGAGATGTATTTACGAAGCCTTATGTGCTTAAGCCTGTGCAAGAACTATTTTGCATAACCATTACGTGTTTCGTCTGTGCCTTGCCTTACAAATGCAGTAAAAACCCAGTATGATTGTGGACCCCCAACAAATCCTTCCGAGATTCAATGAATGGTCGAGGTGTTCCGAATGCCAGAAGTAGGTTGAAGACAACAGAACCCCTCATTATGTATGATAAATACGCTAAAACTTTAAGATCAGACAATTATTTTGTACATGAAATAATAGTCACCACCTTAACCTACCTACCCAAAGCTAGGGATGAGGAAAACAATTTCAGGCAAGTAAAAATTACTAGATCAAAATGATGTCTTATTCAAATGTATCATTAATTTTTGTCTGGGTCTTTCAATCTCAGTTTTCAACATTTTATCCAAAGATGTGTTTATGATTTAATTTATCCTAATTATTAAACCCCACCCAGTCAAAATTGATGTACCATTTTTCTGTGCCTAGCTGCCACACAAAAAAACCTATATACCATAAATTGCTTAAATCTGAAGCATATGCCAGCACCTACATCCTCGTACAAAAACACATGACTATAACACCATAACTAAACATTAAAACATTGAACTAAAATCACAGGCAGTAGTAAATAGTTGTAACATGTTGTATAATGTACAAGTTGAATAGTTTCCGACTGGTTTCCTCATTTCTCTCTTCAGTTTGCATCACAAACACTTCATTCCATGATAACTGATTGTAAAACATGCAATATGTTGTAGTAATTAGGATTAAAATTAGAAAACCAGTCAAGTCATCAATCTATGATGCAATCAACAGCAGCCCAGTCAGGTATGATACAATGGAACAGTTTAAGTCAGGCAAGAGTTGTCTAACTTGAATTGACTATCAGAGAGTCCCTCAAGTAAGAGTTTTTAACTTGACAATTGACTTAAAATGGACTTACCAGAGAGCCTGAGTCAAGTAACAACTGCCTAACTTTACAATTAAATGATAATTGACTATCAGAGATTCAGTCAAGTAAGATTTGTCTAACTTGTCAATTGACTTAAAAGTGACAACCATACAGCCAGTCAAGTGAGAGTTGTCTAACTTGACAATTGACTTATAATTGACTATCAGAGTCAGTCATGTAAGAGTAGTCTAACTTGACAAATGACTTATAATTGACTATCAGAGTCAGTCATGTAAGAGTTGTCTAACTTGACAATTGATTTAAAAGTGACTATTAGAGAGTCAGTCAGGCTAGAGTTGACTAACTTGACAATTGACTTATAATTGACTTTCTGAGATTCAGTCATGTAAGAGTTGTCTAACTTGACAATTATGTAAGAGTTGTCTAACTTGACAAAGACTTATAATTGACTATCAGAGTCAGTCATGTACGAGTTGTCTAACTTGACAATTGACTTATAATTGACTTTCTGAGAATCAGTCATGTAAGAGTTGTCTAACTTGACAATTGACTTATAATTGACTATCAGAGTCAGTCATGTAAGAGTTGTCTAACTTGGCAATTGATTTATAATTGACTATCAGAGTCAGTCATGTAAGAGTTGTCTAACTTGACAATTGACTTATAATTGACTATCAGAGTCAGTCATGTAAGAGTTGTCTAACTTGACAATTGACTTATAATTGACTATCAGAGTCAGTCATGTAAGAGTTGTCGAACTTGACAATTGACTTATAATTGACTATCAGAGTCAGTCATGTAAGAATTGTCTAACTTGGCAATTGATTTATAATTGACTATCAGAGTCAGTCATGTAAGAGTTGTCTAACTTGACAATTGACTTATAATTGACTATCAGAGTCAGTCATGTAAGAATTGTCTAACTTGGCAATTGACTTATAATTGACTACCTCACAGCCAGTCAAGTAAGAGTTATTTAACTTGTTAGTTTATATATGTTTGACTCCCACACATATAGGAACATTAATGTTGTCATTATAAAAAGATTATATAAACTATTGATTAAGTTACAATGCATCATACAGTAGATGTAGAGTTAATTACTGTCATATTGCCTCATACATAGTCAGTTATACTTTTTTATGTACAGATGAATAGAAACTGCATAATTGGTGAAGGCGTTTATAAATGACATGCACTGACTCATTGTTGTCAGTGAAGCTGGGGCAATTTTGCTTAAAAATAAACTTTTATTATCTCCTAATACACTATAATAATTTTATAATAATTTCATTATATAGCAAATTGCTATTGCATTAATGTGTATAACACTAAAATAGTTATTATATTAAAGTGTAATAAAGCTATTTCGGTGCCATAATTACATTTTCAAAATAAATATTAATATTACGATAAGAACAATGTCGCTTTCAGCCTACATCATGATGAATATCTATCAATAATCATATTTATAACCAATTTAATGTCAATAAAATAAACATATTTCTATAGAATAGAAAAAGAAACGATGTGACAATAAGCAGGAACAATATTCTGTTGAGTAAATTATTCTATTTTGATGTTATAGCTAACAGGGTGTACTAACCCACCAAGATTTTTTTCAAATTTTATATTACTATGGTCATTTAAATGATTGATCAGGTCTAATACATTTGAGAAATTTACAGACTACATTTGTCAGTAATACATTTAAACACTTTTGCATTGAACCAGTCATAACATAGATGGTATTTTAACCTTATCTTTCAGGGCTATAAATTAGAACTGAATTCTGGGTTATCAGTCCAGAAAATGGCATTCAGTGCTATGAAAAATCTTTTTTATGATCAAGTAAAAAATAAATATATAGCACACAATTACTAAAGGTTGTGACCTGGAAAAAATCATTGAGTTGAGAAAATACAAGACCATGCAAGGCAGAGCACTTATAATACTCTCTTAAGAAACCATTCACTAATGTTTAGTATGAAGAAACAATTGTCTCAGATAGCAAAGAAAAGATCTGCTATCATAGCAGATTAGATAGAAAAAAAATGTTTGCCAATATTTGTTGGCATCATACATAACATAAATTGTTATTGTGTTAAACCTGGTAGACCATAAAATGAGTTTGTGCTCTTTTCTGTAAGGATTGTCAGCAGCATGTATTTAGTGCTAAATGGTCCTATCTATCAGTTTAAACTATCAACAGTTAGTGCCGTTCTAATGTAAGCATTTATTCAAGTGGAAAATATGATCTGGAGGTCTTTAAGAAAAGGTGAATAAGTTGAACATTGTTTTAAGAATGAACCTATCTCAGTTTTACTACAATTTGTTCCAATTAGCATTGGTATTATTAGATATAATCATAATTAAGAAATATTTAATGGTAAAAGTCTGTTCAAATTGACCTGAAACAGATAAATACATTACATAATGAAACAACTGCAAACACAAGCAAAATGTTTGCGCCAAATTGTAATATAAACTATTCATTGTATTTCTATCTGTTTGTTGTAGGGTAAAAACATAAATATTGCTCTCAGTTAGTTCTTCTAATGCAAGTAAAGTTTTTAAATGACAAATCCAGCTTTTTTTCTCAATTTTGCAGTATATTTTGCTAAAAACCATAATTAGAATGCAAGGACTGCATTATAAAAACTAAAAACATGGACGGATCCAGCGGAGGGGTCAGGGGGGTCCGGACTCCCCAAAGAATTTAGAAAATGTACATGTCCATTAGGGTAATTCTTGCTTGTAAGTCATGTTTAAGTAGTAAGAAGCAATTTTTCTCGGTGCTTAACATAGATTTAATGGTTATGTCTTTTTTTTTATCAATATGTTGCCTTTTTTCTGCAAAATGCGTATAATGTGGTTGTGGTTCGAAGTTCGGACCCCCTAGAAAAATTCGCCCCCCCCCCCTAGAAAAGTTTGAACCCCCCCCCTAGAAAAAAATCCTGGATCTGCCCCTGAAAAAGGTCACAGGTATTAACCGTAGCATAGCAGTACCATAACTTTTCAGGAGCACTAGCTCAAACTATTATGTTTTACAGTAAAGGGCAAAGTTATCAACTTTTTAATTCTCTTTATTTTCACTAGCCTAAATAAATTTTCACAAGTCCTAGGCTTTGGGCTAGTGGGTTAAGGCCATTTAGTGAGCCTGTTACAAGTGTAAAGTCTCTACGCTAATCATTGAAATCAGCCATTTTATAATCGTCAATTTTATATAATTTATAACAGTTTTGCGGCAAATTGTCAATGAAACAAAAATTTACATATGTACATAAATCTGTTAATCTTGTTTGAATAGATAAAAATATAAACGATTTTCTCGCTACCCCACATGACGAGTAAAAACTAAAACAAACTTTACAGAAATTTATGTAAACATCGAAAACGCTACCATGTTTATAGTCATCTAGACCAATAACAACTGTCAAATAAAACTGAAAAGGAACTATGTGTTAACAATGACGATAGTACTAATTTTTACGACGAAAAAAAACGTCGTTAAATATTTACACTGTTCTTTCTCTTCACAACCCGAACAACTAACGCAAACATCGACCGTGATGATTTACCCATAATCCTACTTGTTAGGGATCAGTCATGATCTCCTATTGTCTGTTTCTTTATTTTAATAATCAGATGTACGGGCTGTGTAAAGAATAGACAAATTAAGGTGTATTTCGTAATTAGGTGACATTTGTATTATAATGGTACAAATACCAGGCAGCACTGGTGTACGAAACAATGTTCACGTCCATATACAGAAGTTAACAAATAGCTAAAAATTGTACTAATGATGGCAAAAATTACAAATCAATGATTAGCAACAACCCACTCGGCAATCATGACAATTGTACAGCATGTTACATCAATTAAAACAATTAATGATCACATGATCTCCTGGTCACATGATCAGATGGTCACATCTGTCAAGATTTATACAACACCTTGGAAACTTCCTCTTGGAAACAATTGACAGTATTCTAAACAATGGAAAAATAGAAAACTTGTACAATATTAACAATAAAACATTTTTATGTCTATTAATCTGGAATACCAATTTTATGATTTTATGCTTAGGGGAAGTGGAAAGAGGGGGATAAGGAGAGGGGGCGTGGCATCATGACTTTGTTTATATTACATCACTCAAAGTATATTGATGGGTCAGCGTAAAATTTTTTTTTTATTGGGTTTAATGTGGTATTCAACACATATTTAGGTCATATATAAGACGGCCAGCTCTTTCTACTATAAGTTTCCTGGACACTTTTCAATCACCAGTACTTACTTACCAAACCACGAGGCCGACAACTCATGTAAAGGGTATGACCTACCATGACCGGGCTCGAACCTGCGATCTCCAGATTCAAAGTCAGACATGCTAACCACATAATTATTTTTATCAAGCATGTTGAAAATTGAATATTTCATATTTTTGAAAAATAATTCTGTTCTGAACTGTCAAAAAATACTAAAATTCAAGTCAATGTACATTATGCCATTACATATACATGTATAATGCTTCTTATGGACAAGGGAGCACTTAAATTGTACCTTATCTAAAGTATAAGGGATGTCCCAACGTCTCTGAGCCATGATTATTTTACAAAGACTTTTAATACTTTAATGCAGCATTTATAATCAATTTACACACAAAATGTAAAACAATACTAAGATATCCACTAAGGTAACACTCATGGTTTGAAGCTTTCTGTTTGTCAAGCAATTTCATATTTTCTTATCATACTAAACCTTAAAGCCCTACAAGGATAGAGAAAAAAATACCACAGTTGCTATTTTCCCATAGAAAACAGACCATATGATGACACCTTCAGAAAGTTTACTTTTACATCAAGTATTTACTTGGGTGATAATTCCACATCAAATGATTTGGTTCATTAAAATCCCCTCTAAGGTACAGGGTGTGTTAATACTTAGTACAAATAAACTAACAATAGTTATACTTTCTAGGAATACTATAGAATATTTGAAGATGACCATATACCCACTTTAATCTATCTTAAAGATTAGCACTGACTTTGTTAAATCTTTTTGATATTTCAAAATTATCTGTATCTATAATTGTGTTAAAGGCAATGAATGCTTAACATTTTACGACCACCTGACCTTAAAATTTCTGGCAAATATAAATAAAAGTCACAAAAATGCACTTAAATCATCTACACTTTTACTAAAAGTATATTTTTTACATGTATACATAAAATCCATAGTATAAGCAGTGGTCCAGTGGTAGGACGTGCGCTTAGGGATCAAGAGATCCCGGGTTCAATCCCCACTAGGAGCATCTGCTAATTTCCTTGAGCAAGAAATTTACCTACAATTGTTCCACTCCACCCAGGTGTAAATGGGCACTGTGTGGGATCGCCTGCCTGAGGGTAATTTCAATGATCAGGAGTTATCGTACAAGATTGTAAAGTCGGCTGAACATGTATATGGAAGCAGGCTTTAAACAGTACTTTAACTTTAACTCTTTTTTTTAAGTCACCATCTTTTACAGTCATATCCCAATGGCAATAAAATTGTCATTTTCAGAAAAAAAGCTTTACTGATTTTAAATGTTTTATAATAATAATGATTAAAATAATAATAATAATAATAATAATAATAATAGTAGTAGTAATAATAATAATAATCATAAATTTAATAATAATAAAGACATAATTTAACAAGGCTAATCAACACATTCGGATAAATCCTATCTTCAATGTGAACCTCTGGTAAAACATAATTATACAATTTAGAGGGTTTTTAGAAAACTTGGTATCTAAGTTGAAGCATCTTCAAGGATTATCATTTTTTGTTAATTCAGTGTACATTATATATAATGGGTCAGTGAAAAATTACTTTTGTAATTGTCAAATGAGTGGAGATGTGGAGATCAAGAAAACTTGAAAACTTCTCGAAAGTAAAACCATAAGAGACACCCTGTACAACACACAGAGAGCTAAAATAAGCCACTTGGTATGATCTAATATTCAAATATTAGCATAGATTCAATTTGTTTAAGATTTAACAAATATATTATATATTATTTCTGTGGTATGATTTATATACAGTACATCAAACAATGATTTAACCTTAAACACTTCAACTAGCCAAGTCATTTCTTCTTTATAACAAATATTAACAGTGGTGTTTTTTTTTAATCTAAATTTATGAGTTATATGGGTAAAATATTTATATCTCAATGCATGATTCTGGTCATGTGCTTGTATTGTCCTTTCCAGAGGATTTAAACACAATTATTCTAGAAATACATGTATAAGTTTAACTTGTACCAAAAACTACAACAAAAGACGGACTCATGAACAGACAGTCATGTTCAATAAATCATTTTCTTTTTTTAACCTAAAATTTTATGCTGTTTATCAACAATGTTAATTATGTTAGGAAATGATGTCAAAATATATCTATCCAGTTTTACTGGACATTTGTCTTTACTAGTACCAGTGCTTACTCTTCCAACAGGAGACTAACAAAGTCTTTCTGTATGCAAAGTAAAATTGACAACTAATAACTTTAAGTAATACTCATTGTTAAAGTATATGACATGCTACAACATGGATTTAAACATGGCTTGTTGGATAAAAAGGTGGAACAATTGCTACCACTGCACCAAAACACTGGATAAGAAAATCCTTTGTCTTTAGAAAACAAAAATTTGAATATTTTTTCCCTAACTTTTAGCAAAATTTTGCAATAGTGCAATGAAGTAACTTTTAGCAATGACAACAAAGGACTGCTTTAAAATGATTTTTTTCAAAGTAATTAAAATGCTACAAAATATCTTTATTCACCTTTGATGTTTATAAAGGTGACATTTTGTATAGATATATATTTTTTATCAAGTATATACTTGCATGGCACAAACCTTCAAAAATTTTTTTTCAAATCTTCAAATATTTTCAAATCTTCATTTTTTTTTCAAATTATCAGGCAATAAAATGAACAACTAAGAAACTAAAACAAACATTCTTTCATAAGAACATTTTATATAAGCACTCTTGAAATATCTCCAAACATTTTGACACTTGTTTGATTGAGTTTTGACATGTTAGATTTAACTTACCAAAGTGAGAAGTGAAGTAGACCTCCATGTGTGGGAGTTAAAAAAGTAAATTTTGTGAACATTTCACTAAGAGGAAGATCAAAACTATATTTCTCTCTCATAATTAAAGCTGATACTTTAGTCATAGTAACTCTTCTAGTGTTTTCATGTGGATACATTAAACGGTCGATAAAATCACTTCTTAACTAATATTTGAATGCTTCCAAGCTAACAGTGACAAAGTTTCTATTATAATTTAAGGTTGACACTACCAACAAATGTTAATTGTTTTAGTTAAATGTCAAATTTTTCAACACTTTCTAGTAAGATATTGCATGAAGACCAATTCAGTTAAACAGAATTCTTGAACATTTTTTTTAACCAGGATAACTCACTCTTACAGTAGGTTCCAACAACTTCCTACTATGCCCAAGATCAAGGAACAACATCATTGGTGAAAATTTATGGAAGGGAATCTGTCACAGTTAAAGGAGTAGAGCCAAGATTGCTCAAACATTCAGGGAATACTAAAAAACTTAATGGTTTATGTATTACTAAACTTATCACAATGCCAGACTAAAAAGAATGGTGAAAAAAGTTTTTATATAAAAATTTAAAATTACAATATTTTCATATCAAAGGGAGGCAAATACTAAAAATATTAAATTCAACTTAAAATACAACATTTATTTCATAATTAAATATCACTCCCTCACAGAAATAATTAAAATATAATGGCTGCAGACATTTGTGTTTCCCATGTGTTTCAATTATATTATCTATTCTAAAATGATAATGCAATTGTAATAAATGAAAATACTGTTTTTTATAAGCATACACTGTAAAGTTTTTGCATTTCCACCTTTCACAATTTATTTCTAACAGTGAATGTGTTTTTTTCCTTAAAGAATAAACCCCTTGACTTTTATACACTTGTTATATTTAGTAAATTCCTACGGCTTTAAGGACTACGCGGAAGTTTACAAAAGCATTCAAAAATGACTATCATATGAAATTATCACATAAAAATATCTTGGCACGCAAATTAAGCTGAAACATTTCAAAAACTCAAATTCCAATCGTTGGCTGACAAATAGTCTGAAGCCAATCAAGAACTTGACCTTTAACCCAAGGTCATCTAGATACAATGATATAGAGGTCAAGCAATAGTAGCTGATGTCAACTCACAATGGTCAATCGACCAAGATCTGCAATTTAGCTGCATTGATATCATCGTAAATACTGTTTTCAGTCTATGACAGCCATACAAAAACTAACAAATAGATGAGAAATAATTATGACAGTCTTTCAATGGTAGTTCATTGACTAGATACTCAGTCCTGATCATTTGACATCTGGCTTTTATACATTACTTTGTCATTTTCTTTTTAAAACATGGACACACTGCTGATATTTCAAGTCTTGGCTTAAAATTTACTAACACAAATATATGAGGATGTTTTTGAATTTGAAAGCTCATAGAAAAGTTATTAAATAAAATTCTAACATAATTAATTCATAAATTTTAACTAATACTTTCCCTCCTACCAATGATTTTTAATTATGTAGGGCAGTTGTCAGTCACTTACGAAAGTATGCGCTTAGTAGTTGGTTAACAGATAAATCCAGAAATTTAGCCTTTCCAGGAGGAGTGAGTAGGTTGACTGACCACCGTTATATGACCTATACAATGTGTTGCTACAGCGTTAAACCCAACAAACAAACAAACAATAACTAATACTTTACATTTGCAGTCATTGCCTAATCTAAGTTCAGAAGTAAAAATGTCTAGTAAAAGCAAGCCAAATGACCAAAAGTCCCCAAAACCTGCTCTCTGAGTGAATAGCAACAAGTGACTACATGCAAGTTAATAGAATAGTTTGTTGACTTGTAAGCACAGCACATTGACACCGACAGAGCCCTTAGACACAGATACGATTAGTTGAAGGGAAATCATCCACGTTAACCGGAACAATGAATAAATAAACAAAATTAAGGAAATGGTTTTATCGCTACAAATCTTCAAGCTAAAGTAATTTTATACTCCTAGTGAACACATACAATATAAAATTTGTCCATTTCAGTCTTTGAGATATGACCTAGCTTAAAAGCTTCCTGCACAACAGAGATTTAGTTGCCCATGGAAACAGTACATTGTACATTCAAGCTACAGACAAACTTAGTGGTAGATGAACAACTCAAAAGTAAAATCATCACGCTTGAAATCCATACTTGAATTTCATGTAATAATATTGTGAACTTTAAAAAATTTCAAATTTTTAGGAAGAGGTCATAATTTTTTAACAGAACAACAGATCTTTGCAGGTTTTACAACATGGCCGACATAAACAGATATAACTGTACACAGTTGTCCTCAGCTGCCATAGCTTTATACCCAACAATTTTATTTCCCTATGGACCATTTGTTTAGACAGAATTACACTGTTCATAATCTTGGATGATGAGGGCTTAATTGCGATTTAATGACTAGGTCCATTTACGGCACCATATGAATTGGAGGTTGCACATTTTAATTGTTCAGGTGCAGAGTTACATTTAAAACTACACCCAGCATAGTGCATGCAAGTAATATTGTTTTGATTTTCAATTGAATCTCGCAAATATTCTATACTCAGCGCAGACTTCATGATAGTAAATCGTAACAGTACGCCAAGAGATGTGCGGCCATATCTGTCCCATCTCTTTCTTTTTACATGACAGACACATTTTTCATAATAATAATTTTATCATATTAAGCATTTGATTTACTGGTAACAACTTGAGTAAATTATTTTTGACACTTTCTAATCTGACTACGGCTTATTGTCCAACAATTGTACGATTGTACTCAAATGGGAATGAATTTGGCTCCACGTAAAACACTGATAAATTTGAATGATGACCGAAAAGAAAGGAAAACCATGCACGGAGACATTTTACGAACGTTAATTTCCATCTTAATCCATTTATCAAGTCAAAAATGTATTTATACAAATTATCAATTAAAAGATCATCATTATTGTATAGAAAGCAATATAATGCTTATATTATAATATTCAACTCCATTTTAAATCATTTACAAAAAAAATTATTGCACGTCATTGAAGGGAAAGTTTAGTCAGACTATAATTTTTTTATCATTTATTTTTAGACATTATAATTTATACGTTATATGGTGCCTCACAAAGGTTCTATGACAAATGGAATTTTGAGAAAACCTTATAATGCAAACAACAAATAATATTACTATAATTTGACTATACAATGTATTCATCCAACACATTTTGACTATGACTATAGTTTGAATCACAGCATTACTGAAGCTTAAACAATTATATGAACAACAAAGAGTTAATATTTTTTCATACTTTTTATAAAATTATCTAAACATTGAATAAAACACCATTACTAAAACACCATTACAAACTAAACTAAGGCAGAAACAATTTAAAACACCAACATTTATAATAGATAAATGAAAATATACAATGAAAATATAAATTTTATATTTGCTTTGTAGTGAAAGTATAATCTGATATTTTCATCGTCAATGACTTTATCTTAGAAGATAGATGACGCCATCTTGGACAAGAAATGACATCACATTATAATTTAAATAAAACACAAAACTTAAAGCATGAAAGAAACAGAATAATCGACAACTTTGATGTAAGATCTTTTTTATTTCAACTCGTAAACTCAGAAAATGACATTTGCACTTGTGGCTATGCAAATAGTGAAAATATGTTCTCTGAGCTCACTCAGTGAAATAAAAATCAATCTTACACCAGAGTTGATGAATATCTTCTATATATAATGACTTTAAGACACCTCAATATTGATGTTCGTAATTTGGCATTGACATTAGAGTATCTCAACAAATATATTTAATTATCAAAATAACAATAATTTCTTACACATTACCTAAATCTTCTACAATAATCAAACAACATAATTTTTATCACAATACAGCTCATTATTGTTTTCCTTGTTTTCCAAACAGACAAAAATCAGTAGACAGTTAAAAATATGGCATGCATAAAAATAGTGAACATATTTTTTCACACTAACAATGGTATATTAATTATGAAGAGATGGCATTTATTTCTTATAGTTAGTTTCACATATCTCTGAACACCAAGATTTAATGCTAACAGTTTTGGAACAATGAAGAAGCTGAAGGATGAGCTTATAAATTACAATTGCAGCATTTAACGGAGCTTACAAATAATAGATAATTAAAGCTCTAAGCAAATAAAGAAATAGAGCTGACAAATGAAAAACTGGAGATTACAATAAAAGGATTAGAGCTAACTATGAAAGGCCTTAGCTAGCAAAAAAGATGGACTGGCACATACTATTAAGTAGCAATCGAGCTTACAAATAAAGGACTGAGCTTACAAATAGATGGACTAGAGCTTACAAATGAGGAACTAGAGCTTAATAATGGAAAGACTGAAGCTTACATGTAGCAATGGAGCTTGCAAACAAAGATCTGAAGCTTACAAATGGAACAACTGGAGCTGACCAGAGAAGAAACCTAGCAGAAAAATAAAAAATTTAAAGGACCATAGAAATTAAGGAATTTTCTAAGCTTAGACTTAAGAATGGATTTTCTCCATTATTAGCTAATAATCTGAGAAAGCTTATATTTTGTTAATTTAGCTCAGCCTCCAAGGACTGTTACAGGTCCAGACTCTGATAGAAGTGACCTAAGCTGTCAATTATAAAGAACAAATCGTTACAATCAATATCACCAATTATTGCAGAAGAACTTTACTTAAGCAGAATTTCATCTCAACTTATTCTATTACTTAAAAGTATAATATAAAAAAATAGAATTTCAAAGAAAAATGAAAATCACTCTACAGTCAATGCACTAAGGCTAAAATGATTATAAGCATGTTACAGAATCAACCAAACAGACAATAGTATCTCCAGAATACTTGGGTACAATTTGTAATCAGGGCCCAATAGAAACAATAAACACCTACAAGAGATTTTTTATAATTGCCTCTCCCTATGTTACTGATGGGAAAAACAGGCTTACTCAACAATAGAATGGAATAGCATCAAGTCATGTTAGTCTATGTGAAGACAAGGTTTTAGCAAAAAACCAACTGCCTGACGTTAACAGGAATTTAAGTAATTAATGAAACAATTTCTTATACATTTGTTTTCAAGATATACAGAGCTGAGCATGTACAACATTATGTAGTTAAATTTTGAAAAAAGTGTCAAGGGGAATTGTGGGTGTTGGAGAGAAGAGGAGGTATTAGAGGGAGGTAGTAGGTATTGAAGAGAATTGTTGGCAATTAGAAGAGAGTTTGGTAGGTTTTTGAATGAAAAGTATTTTAAAAGTATAGATGGGAATTATGAAGACTTAATTAAATGTATCACAGATATAAGACAATAAAGGGTAACGAAGTATTGTTTTCTACATTATAGACAATGTCATTTTCAAATGAAGTGTAAATATGTCAAAAATAACAAAACATTTGTTTTGAGTACAGTTCTTTTCTAAATCTGGTTTTACTGAACTTAAATTTTAAATTCCACATAGAATCAATCTACAACCAATGAAATAGCTTATATACATAAAGCAGTTTTTGAATCATCACAAATAAAAATATGTCAAAATATTCAACTAATTTATTAACAAGTTATTGCATTTCAAATCTTCAATATAATAGTTTGAACTTAAAATATCAATCAATTTTAAAAAATCTATCAAATTTTAAAGGCCAGAGTCTTAAAGTTTAAGAATTGACATGCTCGCAGGCTTTCAGGTTATTTCTTCAAAAACTGTTAACACCTGCCAGTCTTTATCCATTCTTTGAGGTCTTTAATCATACTTTGTGTTAAATTTATGATGTTTGGGTACTTATAAAAGACAGCTTATCTAGCACTCACACAATATTATGATACATGCTGATTCTGAAAAATCAGATTTTCAAAATTCAAGTATAATTATTTAGATAAGCCAAAAAATCTTCGAGGTTCAGTTACAGTAGACGAAAAGATCAAAGGAATCCAAATTTTTACGAACTTTTTTTATTAGGTTGATAAATTGAAAAAACGTGGATTTGATTTCATACTTAGCAATATGTAAGTGAAGTAAATTTGATTTGTAAATGTATCTAAAACTTCATTTTGACATTGTAAAAAAGCAATTTATGCCACTTGAATGTGAAATTCAATTCCTCCCGTGAATTCATTGCAACAGGCTATGATAATTTATGTGACAGTCTATGCCACAAATGTGAACCAATAATTTTACAATTTGAGAGTTTCTGTCAATTTTCGGCAGTTAAAATTTGGTCCGAACTGAACTTAATGTTATTGAAGCATTTTATGTAGACATATTTATGGTTGCTATCTAATCATTACCAGTTTTACTGAAAGATACACATCACCTGAACACTACTACAGTATTACTAATATAGGGCAGGGTTATCATAGATTAGTTTACTTATAACTTGAAACTAATGGACTATTTAAACAGGTTGTTCAAGAATAGCAAAGAAGCATTTTTTAGAAACACTCTATTGTCAATCAAATAAACATTCGAAAACTTCTAAGCTACTGATCAATTACAAAATATATAAACAATAATTATAGGTTATTATACATTTTACTGTACAATACGGAAATATATTTGGACCAGTACACAGCTTGGAGAGCCATATTGGACGAGCCAATAAGCGAGTCCAATTTGACTTTTCAAGCTGTGTTCGAGTCCAAATATACAGTTTGTATAGTAAAATGTATAATAACCTTTTTATTAGATATCTTTCATATTCTTTTTTAAAATAATCATCATCATTTGATTGTTAAAGATTAAAATCGGAAACCAGAATAGCACCGTTTAGTGCACATGTACCCGACTCTCCAATACGAAAATAATACATGTATATATCTTTTGGATCCAATACGGGAATATATTGGACGGTCACGTGATACAAATGCCGATTGTGGATTGGTTAGATTTATTAGATATATAATACTTATAGGTTATTATACATTTTACTGTACAATACGGAAATATATTTGGACGAGTACACAGCTTGAAAAGTCATATTGGACGAGCCAATAGGCGAGTTCAATATGACTTTTCAAGCTGTGTACGAGTCCAAATATATGCTGTATTGTACAGTAAAATGTATAATAACCTTTTTATTATATATATTTCGTTTACTTTGAAATAATCATTATCGCCATCATCCCCAACAAAGCAATCACAGCCATTCTTATCACATCGTTTAGTGCACATGTACCCAACTGTCCAATACAAAAATAATATATATTTTTGGATCCAATACGGGAATATATTGGACGGTCACGTGATACAAATGCAGATTGTCGATTGGTTAGATTTATTAGATATATAATAATACATTGCAAAATGATATTAATTAATGAGTTTTTGCTACACAAACATTGACTTCAATAAAAATAATTTTGGTCAACAACTGAGACAATATAACTTATAACTTGAAAAGTTAGTTTCCATGCAGTAACATGAATCAATGGATATAATGCTACATTTTAACTAATGTTTATTATTTTACTAAACTATGTCTAATAGAATGATCAAAAATATGATAAGCAATAGTAAATTTAAAAAAAAATAAAGTTACGACAAAGAGTTTCTTTACTTTAAGCCCTTACATAAATTATCAAAAACAAAATATTTAGGGCTTTGTGATTACTAAGATTTTGTGAAAAAGAATGGTGATTTTATCTGAAAGTAATATGTGAATGACTGATAAAATGTAACTTTTTAAAAAAGGAAAAAATGGGAAATCCTCTTGAATGTGATTGCTCCACAACATTTTATATAAATTAGCTACATGCACAAGTACATACCAAATACAAATCAAACCAATATAAGTTTAATACTAATAACAAATAATTCAAAAATACAACATCTAAATTGATAAAAATATTTGAATTATACAGTAAATGTAAGTCAACAGGGCTTCTTCCAAATCTCTACATACTCAACTCAATAGTACAAGACTCAAGCATGTCCATAAAAAGAGTTAAAACAATGGACCACTCAGCCAAAAACATCAGTCCATATAGCCAACACCCATATCTCAGCCAATCTTGATTTCCATGCATTATTCTCTTGAGTAGAAACATTTGCTACCACAAGTGTCCTCGATATAGTACATTGCCCATTTTATCTACTAAAAACAAACCAAACTACTACGAAAAGAAAACAACTCAACAAATTATCAGTTTTGATAAAAAAATAAAAAAGATATAAAGTCAACATTGATAACATGAGAATGGTTTATAACTGACCCATACATGTTGAGTTTCAACAGATGTGAACTTTATATTATCATACAATTGGTGGGAAATACAGCATCTGGTAACCATAGAAACATGTAATATACTGGAGTAAGCTGTGGTACCAGTATCCATTGAATTAGAACCTTGTCAATCAAACTATTCGGCAAACATGGTACCAAGTAATAAGCAATTAAATTAAAAGAAAACTGGCAACAATGAAGTAAAACCAAATAGTTAGGCAACCATGGCACCAATTAATATTTAGCAACTACATTATTAGAAAACTGGCAAGATTGAACTTGGTACAAAGCAACTGACTTATTTGGCAACTATATAACTAGTAAAATATAGAAACTTTATTTTTTGACAACGGGCAACCACTTAATAGGTATTCAAGCATACACAATTATTTGGCATAGTTTTGACAATCAAGGAACTGGACCTTAGTCAGTCCAACTATTTGACAATCTTAGAACTGATACAAAGCAACCATACTATTTGGCAACATGCAACTACGAAACCAACTAGATATTTGGCAACTCCAAACTACTAAACTGGTACCTTTTAACCAACTAGATATTTGGCAACTCCAAACTACTGAACTGGTACCTTTTAATCAAACAATAAGGCAAACAAGAAACCAGTACCAATAGACCAAACCTGGCAAGTTGAAAATTACAGGTTTTTGTACTACACAACCAAATTAATTGGCAACCACAATTTGGAACCACTTTACCAATCTATATGCAACCATGAAATAAGTTTTAAATGACAACCATGGATTTCGAACCACTTAACCAAATGAATATACAATAACTCATTTACTACATTAATTTTGTACCTTTCAGCTTTTTCTTTGGCAACCATGTATTTTGCAGGACCTTCCAAGTTATTTGGCAACCAAAAATTCGCTTTCCAAAAACATCTTCTCAACCATAGAATATGATGTCCAATGACTACCAGCAAAAATAACCAAAGAAGGATTTTACTTTAGAAAACATTTCAGATCTATTGTACATGGACACATTATTATTATAAGGTCAGTATTTTAAACTTACCCCTGAAACATCCTCGTCCGGGGAACTTGTACGCTTGCCATTAGGCGGTCTAGTACCTTCTTCCATGATTTCTCGTGGGCTTCCCACCATGCAATTCTCCAGTAATGTCATAGGGTAATCTAAGGCATTTTTCACTGAAATAGACAAACAATGTAATGTATTACTATTAGAATAGTGTGAATGGCGACATATTGGTAAGTAATGTACATGTATAGTAAAATGAATAAATACACTTTGATGGGTCAGGGCAAAACTAGTATAACTACATGTAAATAAAGAAGGTTGGAGACTAGTTTTGGGTTTCACGGCTCAACATTGTTTTTTAGCAGGTAGCCTGATTAGACAACCAGCGATATATTTAACTTGCACAAAGCAAGTAACAAGTGGCCCTAACTAAGCTATAAGCTGTCAGGAGCAATCAGACTTACATAATAAACTTGGTAATTAATTTCTTTATCCTAATGATAATTACCATAATATATATAAAATATTTGGCCAATTGTAAGAACTAGTGAATTTTTATACTGATACAATGTATAATGTCTGTCTCAGCTTTTATATTGACTCATGATAAGATTGACTCACAATTTGTTTAGTATGAACAGTTTTAGTATTGCTGGACAAAGGGACACAATCCAATCAGATCTAATCCACAAGGATTATAAGAGAGTTCAGTACCATGTAAAGGGAATTAACCAGCACAGTATGTTAATAAAATTTAATTTGAGTTATCTCCCTTGGATTACATTAAAAATCCATAGGAACTACACATCTTAAGAATGGTGTCTCACTTAATTTTTTGAATGGATAAATGTCTTGACCTGCATAGTCCATTATTTTTTTCAGATTAAATGTCATTTCACTGAAAATAAAATCAGCTAAACCAAATTCTTCTTTAAACAGTAATGTCAATTTTCCTCTATTGATTGATTAGAAAATATGAAGAAGTTTCCGAACTTGTGGAAGGTTAGGTGAGTACTGTTTTAACCTAGGTTAGGTTTGCTGGACGCCATAAAATGACCTATATTGTGTTGACACAGTGTTAAACCCAGTAAACAAAAAACAAACAAAAAAAAACAGTGACCAGTCTAACGAGAGATTTTACTAACATTGAATGTTAGTTGAAGTAATTTATTTTAACGTTACAACCCTTTGTAACAGTCAGAGACTGATTTCATTCTCCATATATGCAACTATACCTACTATGACATAAAGAGCTGGTATAGCTTGTAAAATTTGACCTGAGACATAAACACAACTCGAATATAACTTGCTTTCATGATTTTACTTCAACTCACAAAATGAAAAATTCACTCGCATTTTTTCTCAAGGGCGTTATAGTGGGATAGACATGTGCAAGCTTAAATGTCACTTGATATACACGATCATCAAAATCTGTTTCCAGACAAATTATGATTAGTACAACATCAACTAATTTTTTTTTCACAAAAATCCAAATTGACCCCAATAGAGTTGATTTTTAGCTTCAAATCCTCACATAAAAGTTGAATCAAACAGTAGACTAGGTCATGTGCAAAAATAATTTGTGCAGAGGATTCAAAGTAAACAATTTTACTAACAAGCTCATGTTGGCCATTTCAGAGGCAGGAATGTAGTGATTTTAAGCACTACTTGATTTTTCTATGTTTTGGTGCAGGGAGAACTTAATGATTGTTTACATTCTGACAATACAATGAATATACATGAATACCTTGAACTTTTATAAGGGTAGAATATTACCAAGTTCATGTAACATGACAGAGTTATATTACTGTCATGATGTTTCAAATAAGGTCAACTCACATTGGATAAAGCCAGACTTCATGAAATAACTACCTCGGCAGATGGCACAGGTGCAATAAAACAAAAGTTATCCTAGTTTTTAGTACTTAGCTCCTTATGTTCACTTGATAGACAAAAACTATAAGAGTAAAGCAGTATGGGTAAATTTTGACACAGAAAATAAAGTAAAAAGTAAATCAAGAGATATGCCGAGAGCCTGGCAAGATTTACGTTCAATATTCATCACATGGTTTTCTTTGCAAAAAGGATTATGTAAAACAGGAAAAATTAATAAACTTTCACTAAGAACTTGTTTCACTGATCTGCATTTTCTGTAGAATTTGTTCCCTGACGTGCAAGTCAGGATTTATTACGAAATTACTTATAAATAATTATATCTAGCTATTATCGTACACAAATACAATCTTCTCAGAGATTAGTTCAAACCAAGCCAAAATTACAATAGATTGGTTTTCCTAACAAAACTATTACAAGAACGTATCCACCAGAAATTAAAGAAATAATAAGATGTAATATTTAATTCCTTCAAATGGATCAGATAGGCAGGGAGTATAATCTCTTGCAAGCAAACTCTACGGAATTAACCAATCATACTGCAGCTGTATAATCCCAGAATGCATTGCAAACTCAAAGGAAGTTAATGCTTGGTAAATGAGTAAAAATAATGAGAGACAATCTGGTACGTTATAAATGAACCGCATTTTTTTCACCCGTTTTTTTTTCATGTCACTAAGTTATCCCCAGTGCTTTTTTTCTATTTAAAACATGTATTACAGCCTCCTGATACATGGTGATGACAGTAATACCCATCTGATAAAAAATTTCCGCATAAATTCACAGTCTTAATAAATACAATGTGAACCAGGTAATCTCCATGTTCTTATAATAAATTTTCACTTCACATGAAGGTCTTAAGGCAAAAAGACGAAAAAAATCAAAGTTTAAGCAGACTTTACATTATTTTAAGAAAAAGCTGACGCAATATTTAAGGAAGCAGACGGTTATGATGTCATATATTATAAATGATATATCTGTCTCTTACATGATAAAATTAAATAAAACATTATTCTAATACTATCAATAGAATACATGAATCAATCACTCTCATTAAATCTTGTCAAATCAGACAATCTTATCATTGTGTGCCATTCAAGGTATACAACTCTGGTGTACATGTTTGTCGTTTTTTGTCAACTTTATCCCATACCAAACATTCCAACAGAAGTTTGGTAAAGATATGAAAAAAGTTTACAAATCTAGAAAAAAAAAACAATGCCTAACTGTACAGCCAGATGCCAAACTTAGCTGTTATAGTTAATATACAACCCACTCTCATCAACAGACTTAATATAATGATGTGTACTGTTAGTACTTTTGTGTCAGACTCAACATTAAAGGTAGTGAGTCCTATTGCCCCCTGACAACCTATATTTGTTTTCAAGCAACTTGTCACTGCTAGTACACATTGGGTTTCGGCAATTATATAGCTGGTTGTCCAACCAGGCAACCTACTTTAAAAATTAAAGTTGAGCCTTGAGTGTACAGAAATTATTTAGGAGAGGGTAGTACAACAAAGCATTAATTTGTCCAGTCAGAGTTTTTAAAATGGTCCTTCTTGTGTTGTGATCTTGTATTCCAATTAGCAGCTTTAATAAAAGTCAAATTAACTGTGGTTAAGGCATGATCAGTTTTCCGCTATTTTATAAGTTCAAGAATGTTCCGAGGATACTTGATATTTTGTGCCCCACAAAACTTGATTATGAAAGCAAATGATGTTTAAATTTACCTAGTAAAATTAATCTGTTCTAGAATAATCTGTCTTTAGTCTATCAATCATCTCTTGGTATTCTGAAAGTATACATTAAACAATGGGATAAAATACTAGTCGAGTCTAAAAGAAATCATCAAAATCCTCACAGTGCTTACATCACGCTTTGCTACTTAAACCACTGCCACCATGTAAATCATGTGACGCTAGAAATACCACATGACACCAATGTGTTGCATGTGAAAAGTAATTTCATTATTACTACAAATTTTTAATCTAAACTGTTATCTTTATGTACTTGAACATCATAATTTACTACAAAAAGACTCAATTTATTGAAAATACTGAAATGTAAAAGAAAATATCCAAAAAAAATATTTGGCTCTCTGAGGGACGAATTTACTAGTGGTGGCAGTGGTTATTGATTTATTAAACGGAAATACGGGTAACCGCTGCGGGGAGTTTTGAGAAATCATACGTCCAACTAAGAAAAGCACATCAATGTGCAAAACTAGTCCAACTACAGCAAAAGTATATATAAAGGGCCATTGAAATCAATGGTTTAATAGCAGAATGGCCTCAGAATAGGAGTATTTTCCTCTCAAATTAAAGCATTTAGGACTTAGTAACCATCAAAACTCACATGATTTTACAATAACCAATGTGGTATTTATAGTGGAACTTTTATACACATGTAGATGAAGTAAGATGTCTGTAGACTAGTTTTGGGCTGATCTATCAAAATTATTTAAGGTAAAAATCACAAAAAGCATTTTTGGTAATGTCATATAAGATTGAGGGACACAGCATCACATTCATCATCATCATCAAACTTTTGATTATCGTGCAGGTGTGGGGGCATTATCAAGTCACATACGAGGAGTTAGTGCTGCAGGGCTACCTCCTCTCCTGGAATGACCTTAACATCCCTCACCAACCTCTGCATATTCCTTCTGTACAGGATGAAGTCAATCTGAGTTGCCGCAGTTCCTGACTTGTATGTGATGAGATGGCTATCGTGCTTCTTGAAACACCTGTTTCCAAGGACCAGATCATGTGCCAGTGATTACTCAAGGATCCTCTCACCCTCTACATCAGGTTTCAGCTCTGCCAAAGCCCATCCCACCACGTACTTCGCTATATCCTGCGCCAGCACGGCCTACGTGACCGTTCCAATCTCCGCATGGGATAAGGAGTTCCAATGCTGGGATCCTGACAGTCACTGCACGCAGCTGGTCAAAGAACTGTTCTTTAACTTCATCACTGAGGCCGCATTGCAGGAGCATACACATTAACTGCAGGAATTTTATAGATAGTACTTATGCAAGCTTTTCTAAACTCAACACATGACTATTCAAGCAGATGAGTCTTCATGCAGACATTGAACTATGGCATTTGAAGAACAATAGAAGAATTCTACCTTAAATAATGCTATTGTGATATCATGCTTCCATGGCAGTTTCCACTAGTCAATGTTTCCATGTTGTAAAGTTTATAGCAGAAAGAATTAGGTTTCTGGCATGAAGAAACATCAATATAACATATCAAGACTAATTTTTAATCGGCTCATATGATTGTATACAGATGGTTAGAATTAATGAAAATGACAAAATTTAAAGTCAGTTCATACAATTGTATTATAGATAATGTTATGCTCATTTTTAACAGTATGGTAGAGGTTTATTACAAGTTATCTCCCTTAGTCTATTTTCGCGCGAGAAAGCGCACATGGAACGCTGGTAGCATGGAGTCAGGGACTCTCGTTAACAATTTTAGATTTTTTAGCCTTCATTGTGGCTCAAAGCGTAAGTTTATTATTTTATAATGCCATCTACTGTATAATTCTTCGCTTAATATGTTTGCAGAATTTTCTTAAGGGAATTTCAAGGTTTTAAGGGATAAAACCCAAGGTGTTCTTGTCAACATTTTGCTTAAGTTTTAAGTAATATTTTGTCCAAGTGTTTTAACAGAGTGTTTTCCACTTATAAATCTTCAAAGTAATTGTTTTGTTGAGCTAGATTTAACGTAAGAACTGTATTTTTGTTGTAGCTTCTACAGAATGGTCTTAAGCTTATTTTTAGTACCAGAGTTATCGCTCTTGAACATTGATTTTTTAGAGATTCATACACGTGGTCTGAAAGAGTTCTTTCCTTAATGAACCAATGCTTAATGAAAGCTTTATTATGTATTTATAAGGTTGTTTTTGTATTTTCAGTTATTTACTGGTTAATATGGTTACTATTATGTGTGAAATACAGCTTGAATTCCACATTTATTCAGTCGTTTGTTTGCTTTATCCACTTTCCATATCATCAAGTGCAAGGATATGAAAGATAAGGATGGTTAAGAATTAATGAAAAAGAAAGAGAAAGTTTTTTTCGTCAAATTTAAACACCAAGCTGGCTATGCAAGAAATAACTTTCTGCACCTTATCCAACCAACACAATGCCAGGGATTAGCACAAAACCCCATTCAGACTAGTGAAAATTAACTTCATATTTTTGCAAGCAAGAGGTCGTTTAAGGTTTGAGCCACCAATGTAGTGGTGTGTTTTACCTCTTCCTGTTACAGAACGTATGTGTACCAGCCCCGCGTTCAGTTACTACTGTTAGCTTACGTTACAGGTACGGGAGAACTCAACCCAAAGACAACTCAACTTGTGCAATACTCAACTCAAAGTTGGGACAACTCAAATCCCTTAGTAGGAGATTGAGTTGTCTCGGATTGAGTTGTCTATGGGTTGAGTTGACCAGACACTTCCGTTACGGAATGTTTTGGAACGCTCGAGGTAACTGAACATGCTGCAGGTATATACTGAGGTAAAATTACTGACCAGGTAAAGCTTGTAACTGAATAGCTTATAAGGCCATACAAAATAATTAGTAAGACTTTCATCCCTGCCACCCCCTTTCTGACTAAAAGCCCTTGACCCATTACTTTATAGTATGATTCTTATGCTACAGTCCCATAAACCTAAAAATAGTCGTGAGGGCACTGTACGGGCGCCGTGCGATCAAGCTCTGCAAGGACCCGTACAAACTCTCGCGTACCCGTACGGACTGTTACGTTTTTATCAGGGTCCGTGAGATGAGTCCAGGATACACGTATCCGTTTCAAAGTCAAATCATGAACAAAATCGTGGCCAAGTATGGATTGAACATGCATTTATTCCAGCTACGGCTCCACACAGGTGTGTTGTTACATACCATGTGTGTACCATCACCTTAATACGCAAGGCTTCCCACGGCCTACGATTGTTTGCACGTATGGGTCTGCAACAAGCCACGATTTTATGGGACTGAGGCATTACTTGTATATATTGATCATGTCTTTATAAAACTGAATTTAGAAAAAATTAAAAGGCTTGTCTGCCCCACTGATTTAAAAAATAGAAATAAGAAACTCAAATGATTTTCCATGACTCACTAAGTCCTATCACAAATACAAGGCAGGTGTTATAAAATGAACAAACAAAATACAAGAATGTCGCCAGATACCTACAGTATGTTGTATGTGAAAGTAAGTAGATTATGTAATTAAAACCAAGTTTACATCTGTTCAGTAGACAGACAATGATACCTTGTCTTATGTTTCCGTTGTGATATTCATTACAAAAACTAAAAATTTAAATACCCAAAAATACTTCAAGAAGCATCTCTATTACTAGTACATAAAGCTTTGTGCAAGATGACTATGGATTTTTTCATAGTTTTATGAGAATTAAATAGAATATTATATTACTACAATTACAATTGTATTTTAATTCAGAATACTGGGACACCCAAAATATGAGATATTTATACTGTAACATTTAAATATATAGAAAAAGTCTCAAATATTTAAAGTTAAAGTTGAGTTACAGCCATCTGATGATCACAAAGTTAAGATTGTTAATGTATTTTGAATTATATACATGTATTTGTATATCTTAATACCTGCAGAAGAAAAACAAGTATTTTCAAAAAACTAATATTTTCAAATAACAAATATTTTCACAAAACAATAAATTGATTTTCTTATTAATCTAAACTAGGATAAATTACTCATTAGACTGCTTCCCCGGCAGGTCTTCAGTACTAAGCAGTTAGAATAAAGTTTCTGGCTAAAAAACAACAAGGTGGCTTTTGAATGTGATTTGTACCTAAGAAGATTTGACTGTCCAATGATTATACCAGTCCAGTGACCAATCACCTCCAATGACCCCTCAGCCACACCCATTCCATTGTTCTGATACTGAGACTCATACCACACGAGCTGTTTAACATTGAATATGTAATAAGGTGTCAAAATGTCCAAAAATACAAATGTCCTGCTTTCAAGGGCCATGTACTTCATGTTGCAGTTACCACAAAACATAGTGGACCACTTTACAAATCTAGGTAAAAAAATATACGGTTTGACAAGATTGCAGGTTTACAGGACCCATTGTCAGGTAAAAAATTGTATTGACTGTATATTTTTTACTGGGTTTTTAAAATGGTCCGCAATCTTTCTAGGTGCAACATGCCCACTCCCAGCAAACCCGCAGTTCAACCACTAACATAAGAGTTCATAATTAACATCTTAACCAGACTTTTGAAAGCATATAAAAATATATTTCACATTGTATGTACTTGGCATATACATTCCATTTGACCATTATAAATTACTTTTTAAATGTCAAATGATTTAGAAATTATAACAATAAGCCAGTCTTACATGAGACAAAATTAGCGACAATTTAACCACAAAGGAGGTACAATGCACAATGAATAATTTCGTAAAATCAAGAATATTTTTTTTCATTCAGGCAATAAATTGTATAAAAACTCAAGGTTACAAGCATTTGGTTAATCCCACACACTCCTGAAAAAATATACATTCAGTAAAATATTTCCTATAGCGTAAAAAAATAAATTTGATTGAGACAAGTTGATAACATTGAAAATTTTCGAATTATTGCCATTATCATCTTTAAGTCAATTGAAGTTCATTCAATTTAACCATGAAGCGGTTTGTAGGACATAAAAAGGCATTGAAACAAAACCACTGAGTTGTATGACTGCCTTGCACTCAATGAAAAGTAGTTTTGACTACATAATTACAGTCATAACTCTTTGACTTTGTGAGCCACATACTGTCATGAGTCCCATATTGTCATGAACCATGTATGGTGAGCCTAGAGTCAAACCATTGTAACTCACTCATTAAACTTCATTAGACACATGATTTTTGATTCTCAACGGAGACCTACCTTGATTCTCAACGGAGACCTACCTGATACCCAACCATCCATATATGGTATTGTAATTACAATGCTCCTTTCCCTTTTGGTTTTTCTTCTATATTGTATACATGTACTAAGATACAAAGGGGTCAGGATCATGATATGCTAGACTGGAGATTAACTTAGTACATCGCAACTATACACAGGTGTTGCTCTATTTTTTGGAAAAAGAGGAAGATCGTAGCTTATTTCTAGGATTTTCAACAGCAGAAGCAAGATGGTCTCAAATTTCCCGAGTGACTTCTTTGCAATAGTCCCACTTCATTCTAAAGATGTTAATCAAACACAAATTTACAGAAAGACAATTATAAAGTAGCAGCTCAGTGGTAAATGTCAATTAGCCTGACTATATGAAATAATAACTTTCACTTGCCCACACAAATTTTCATTAGTCCCAAGCTTTCTGCTAGTTAGTTAAAACAATAACTGATTCAAGTGAAAACTACAAACAAGCCATTCTTAAAGTGAAAACAAAATGTTCAGTGTTTATTTTTGGTCAATTTTATAGCCGTTTATGGGTTATATTCCCAATCTAAAATCATATCTTTTTTTCACAAATTTCAATTCAAAATTCCTAATTTAACTTAAAAAAGAAATTGTTAGAAAGAGATGTATTTCAGTTCAAAATTATATGTCCCAGTATGGCCAGTAATATTTCTTTGTAATTAACTAACTAACTTAATGAAAAATGAAACTAAAAACCTTGTTAAATCTGCTATAATTGTTATAAAATATGTTTGACATTTTATCCCAATTTAAACCAAATGCCGACAAAATTCCCATTCTAGGGGTTTGGGTCATATTCCCAATCTGGTGGAAAAAAAACATTGAATGTTGCAGCATTACAATGGGTCCATATACATGGATTTTAAGTGAAGAGGCAATCACCAACAATTGTGTTATATATTAGCATAACTAAAATCTACAAAATTTTACAGGGTAACAAACTATTTCACAAGAATGACAATCAACAATAAATCAACAATAAAATAGTACTATCATAGTCACAGTACATCATCCTAACTTTAAAGTCAATGTTATATCTCATCTAGGCTGTGTATCCAAGATGGTGACTTCAGTCACTGAGAGAGAGAGGGGAGCAGAATACAGAGTAACTTAAGAAATCTGAACACCTTAAAGTTTAAGTTGATGCGCAGTTTAAAGTCTGCTTCCATACAAATGTTTAGTTGACTTCACAATTTATTTTTGTTGTTTCCGCATTTGGATGTTCAAAACTCAGATCAAGAAAAACAATCACAATTTACAGAATGACTTCCGAGTTACACTGTATTGTAGTAAAAAAAAACCAAAAATAAAAAGTTTTTAGGGTTTTAACCCCTTCAATAGATGGGTTGATTGGCAACATTATAAATTCCATAAATACAATATACCAGTATATAATCGTAAAGTTCATCAGATTAAATATAACTTTTTGAATAATAATAAGATTTGAATTTATAGCCATGAATGAAATTATGATAATTTAAAGTAAAGTTTGAAAAGACCCACTTAGTATAGAGAATAGAAAAAAACTCATCAGTCAAAATTTTGATGCTTGAATCTAAAAAGTACAAAAATTTATACTGAATAGGGTATGGACTTCCCATGCCCAGCTAGCCCAACTCATACGGTGCCGAGCCTCTGAAAAATTTTGAACAAATAAAAGTTTTCAGAAAAATTATCATGTATCATGGTTTAAATCAAATGTTGATAAACTAATTAATATTGATTTTGGAATTTGCTAAAATGATTAATTGTTTCTGTTTTATAGTAAAAACTGTGAATTGATTGAATTCTAAAAATAGGATTTTGTCCAAGAATTTTTGGACAGCGCAGTACATGTATTTGAACTATAATTTCCATCTCCATTCTCCATGGGCAAGTAAAAATTTCCAAGTGATAAATCAGTCATTACAATATAAAATTATTCAAAAGATTAAAAAACAAACATCATATTTCATAATTGACCACAAAAATTTTATGTCAAGTGTCCTAAAAATTATTATCATTTGTATTCAAAGCAAGAGGTGATGATTCCAATACGCTAACATTTCAATAGAAGAAAATAATTTGTAAATTCTAGTAGATTTACAAACAGGCAACAAGATTCACCAATGTGTGCACAGTATAGCACTGCAGAACCATACATGTTTTCATAATCAGAATTCATGAAAACACTTAATAAACAGATTAAAAACATGATAAATTATATAAGAACTTAATGCAACATGTGCATGGAACATGTGTTTAATTTTATATTCGAATTACCATAGTACTATGCACACATTGCAAGAAAAATAAAAAATTCAGGACTAAGAATCATTTTTCACAACCTGGATCTGCTTAGCATTAAATTGTCCTTAGACTTCTATGAACGGAAGAGTAAAACCCCTTATAAATTCCATTATAAAAGATTATTTTTAGAATTTTACAGTGCTTAACAAAAATTTTATTATAATTATAATACACAGCAACCTGAATGCCCTGTACACTTTTCACCAGTTCATGCTCCCCTTTCATAAAAAGACTGAAAAAAGGACAACAAGCATGTATAAGTCAGATTTTCATGGAAGCTTAAGCTGGGTCAAAGATATGTCATAGCTGAGAAACAAAACCCAGATTTCCAACCTGAAAGTCAAACATCATGGTCTACAATACCATAACACCACAACTTAACAAAAGTCACTGACATACATAATGCACATTTCCCCCTTTTTCAATAATCAAAGTAAAAAATCGTCAATGTTCTATAATATTGTTTCTAACAATAAACATAATAAAAACTTTCTGCTTCATAAATTATTCACAATAAGTGACTGCAATATGAAATATGTTGTAAAATTTAATACATTTTTACACAAAATAATAACTTTTCAATAAAAGTCATCAAAAAAACATTACAAAAATATACTCTAATATCTTGAACCAAATTTTGCTTTTAATTTTCTGATAACTTTGCTCTAGTTATAACTGACATGAAAATACTACTCTAAGTACTAAAACCACACAAAATTGCTTCCAACTGCAGCAAACTTAAAAAATTTCAGGACTTTAAAAAATCACATTTTATATATATGTACAGAAAAATCTTAAAAGTGAGAAAAAATGAAAAAAATGCCAGTCAGCTTTATTTAATTCAATTACCGCAATTTAAAAACAAAATAATTATGTTTCCATCAATACTGACTCAACTAATTTTTTCCAAAAATTAGTATAATGGTACTAATTTCAAATATGACCTAAAAAGAGACATAATTGTTATCTTTAACAGGTTATCAAATAACAAGCACAAAACATTGTACATTCAATAATACCTTATTTACCTCCATATTAAGAGAGTTGTTTTTAAGATAATATTTTCTTCCTATAATAATTGAGAACAGTGGTAAAAAAACTTGAAATTTAATAACTTCCTTATAAGACATTTTATATAATAAACATAAGTCTAACCTCACAATTAATGAAATTTCCCAATGGAATAATTATGAAACAATACTTCAGACATGATAAACAACATGTTTTTTATCTTGTTAAGTACAAACATTTCCATAATTTTTTTCATAAATTTGTTAAGTATAAATTGTTTTCAACAACAATATTTAAAGATTTTTACTTCTATTTTATGAAGTTGATCAACTCTTTTCATCAGGTAACAAAGCTCAAATCGCCACCATTTCTAGACACTTCTACAAGGAGCCATACAACATCTCCCTAACAGATGGAAAATAACATTATTTGCTGGGAACTGGGCTGTACTGGTTTTTTTTTCTGACAGACAGCCAGCAAGGCCAAGTTCCATATCTGTAAGTCAATAAGTAATGAAATAAGAAAATCTTGAAATACTAGCGTGTTAAAGTGAAAAAATGGCCATTTTTCACCCATGTCGCAACCAGTATTTTTTTAAAAGGATTAAATTGCATTCCTTATTTCAAGTCAATATGAACAAGCTCAATCTCCTTAAACAGATATCCTGTAGACCGCTGTCGTACAGGATCTCTACTGTCTCTGTGGAAGGTCACGTCAAGATGAACTTTGTGACGACCAATCAATGTGTAGCTTTAATCAAGACGAAACACTATTAATGACATTTTGATTTCGTAATTTCTATTTTTAGACCAAGATTTGCAAGCTAATTTAACAGCGGTATTATTCACAGTCTGCGATTGGACGGCTCATTCCAAATTGCATGATGTAAACGATGTAAACAAGTTACGTATCATAACAATTTTGTCATGAATATTATGATGAGAAAAGGTCACTTGAACATGACCCTCGTTTGAAAAAGGTCAGATCTAAATTAGCGTGTAGGCGAGCGGAAAATTTTAGATCAGGTTTTAATCAGATTGGTACAAGCTATGCTATAATTGATAATGATCTATACAGATTTCAAAGACAAGATAGCTGGGTTATATATGTTATTTATATACATAAAGTAAATCCCAAGGATTTTTAGAACATATAATGTCAATACAGGCTATAATTATGATATAGTTGAAAAATTTAAGACCTTGTTCCAATAATAAACTTTACATTCAGGTAAATCAAAAGTTGAATTTTTATCACAGAACATAATATACATATTATCTATTCATGTATATAGTTATTGTAAACTAGTAAATGTTGTCAACAATTTTGCCTGCAGATTTTTTACTTTAGATATTTTGAAGTGCCACTGCTTAATGACAATGATAAATGCTGCCACAATTTTCACAGTAGGAGGTGAGCTATTACTGGTAGGTAAGAGAAACTTACAACTCATACCTATTAGAAAACTTGCAAAATGACAAAGACTGCAGAGCACAAGGTCTAAATTAGCAAGAGGTTACATATAGAAAACAGGTTTTACTCAATATGAATTAAGATGACTCTTTAAATAATAACAACTACTACTTATAGGGAGTTATCCCATGTAATAATACAGATTTTATAGATCCCAGAACAGTCATAAAATATGCATCCCATGATGACTAATTTTGTTCTCTTTCTAGAATCTAAGTCCTTTTCTGAGTTATATGCAACACCATGTCCTTTATAGCTTCCATCAGTCTCTTACAGATTTCCTAACTTCCAGTCCAATCATTCTATTTAGAGTGTTAAGAACACCCTGTTCCTTAGAAACAATCATTAACTGATCTCTATAACAATCACATAGGCCAAAGATCAAAATTTTAAAAGTCCTGAAATTCCTTAACTTCATCAGGTTTAAACGGCTAATACATAGTAAAAGAAACCCTTGCTCAGGTATAAAAATTCTGAAATTCAGAACCAATCTGAAAACATTCACCCACAAAATCACTATTCAATGATGCAGACCGGTATAAGAAACTCTCTCTCAAACCAACTATACAACTGGATGGCTAAACAGGATGATAAGACTGATAATGATAATGACTGTAGACAGTAGAATGTATCAAACTAAACAATAACATTCATTGATATGTCAGAGTAGATTAATTCACCAACACTTTATAAATAGTAGTATTCATTATAAGAGGGTCAATATATGATACCGGTATCAATTAAGACTGCATATAATCTAGGATATTTTAAAGATGTATAAGAACTCTTAGTCTGGATTACATGCCCCTTACCACTATCGTTATCGGGTCAGGCAAGCTGTGATCATGGCGGCCACCTCAGTTATTATTCAGGTATTACCTTGTATTACCTTTTCTTAATCTTGCATGATCATTTGCTGACCATAGTTTCTTTAGTAGGAGTTTAGTACTATATAGGTCATTTGATTTCGATTTTTCTGATTACACGTATATTTAGCGAAGGATTAACAAAATCATGTTTCAAGTAAACACAATTCGGACGTGGATTAGACTCGTTAGAATTTTGGATACTTTATTTAGCATAAATGTAACCGAACAACTAAAAAAGAGTTTCCACTTTAATTCTTGTACATTATGATCCTTTGATTTAAGCCTGTGTAGTTAGAAATGATTATTTGAAAACATAATTATCAAATACCTAATTCATTATATCGGGCGCAGCCATGATCATGGTTTGCCTGACGTACTTTTACCTGTCAAAGTACGACTCAGGGAATCAGACAAAAGAACTCTCTGCAAGATTCTACTTCATGGCTGACAATTTTATTTCTATTACATTCTATTTTCTCGAACATCCAAAATTCCCTAATAGCCTGGAGTTTCTTGGACAGCCAATTAACTGATTCTAGCCAGTTTCCTGGACAGCCAATTTGCTAAAAAGCCAGTTCCTTGGACAGCCAATTCTCTAAATAGCCAGTTTCCTATGGAGCCGAAGTTCACTAAATGGCTAGTTCCCTGGATAGCCAATTCACTAAATAGCCAGTTCCATGGACAACAAATTCACAGCATAAAAAGTTCTATAGATAGTAGATTCAATTGTCATTTCACTTATTTATCAACCATTTCACTGGATAGTCAATTTACTAAATTAGAGGATATTAAGGGAAGTTCATGAACAATGCATGATGGTAGTGAAAAATTCATTTCATGAAGTCAATTACGCAGGGGTAAAACAATTCCTATTGATTTTTATACGTCAATTTATTGATACTGTTATAAATGTATTATTTCCAAGCACAATTACTTAGTTAACATAGATCTGCAAACATAATATCAAAGTTTAGAAGTTCAAAGAGTCTAGATTTGGCAGACCATATTCTAATTTAAAATGCTTCAAATTTAATAACGAAGTAAGTCATCAAAATATCATTCTCAATAAAATGTCTAAAAATACTCAGAACAATTTATTTCCTTTCATTTTGACTGAAATATAATTTTATACAGGCACTAAATTGTGCCATGTTTATATTAAATCAAGAAACTTAAATCAACTTATGGAACTATAATTCAATAAACCTGCAAAACATTTGCTTAATTTATGCACGCATGTAACTTATATAAAAATATAAATTAAACTGCACTGACTTGAGAAATAACTTATATATGTGAATATTTTTCACATGAATAAAATATGTTTTACAATTAACTCATTGCATATCATGAGTGATTTAAATAGACATTAGTCATGACAGTAACTGTACTATATTTAAAATCAACAATACAATGGAAATTAAGCAAAAATTATGTTTGATGAATTGGTGTTATTTCTGTTTGACAACTACAATATTTGAGCATTACACTGAATTAAAAAATCTGACATTCAGTGTTTGAATATCACACAAATTGAAAGCAAGTTTTGAGTAGTGAATAAATTGTAATATCATACTGAAGTATAATAACTGACAGAGCCATGCAGTGTTAAATTCCATATGTAACTTGGCCTGTCAATGGCCATGTCAATTTCAGAAATTGATTCATTCATGCAGCTTTCCTTAAATGTTGAGTATACTATAAACTTTTCTTTCCTCATGTTAATGAAATGGTGATAAAAATTTCCTTATAAAACTATATGAAATTAGGTCACAAGCCCCTTCCTCAAATGCAATATAAAGACCTGTCCAACATCAATATCCTCAAGATGATCATCAAAAGTTTCAAAATTTCCAAAATCTTTATCAAATGTAATTATCATTTATCCATGTTTTTCCAAGAGTTTAGCAAACCCTTGAAAAAAACCTTACATAATTTATATTAAATTCAATTAAATCTGTTTTTTAACAGTTTTTTTAACCATTTTGATTGGCCCTTATAAAAACTTGTCACACAATGGCTTGAAAATTGATAAAAATTCTACCACACTTCAAAAATTATTATTTCAACAATGTATGACTAACCTTAGTCAATAAAGTAGTTTTTAATATCATTTAGATGAAAAATATTAGCTTAGGCAAAAACCAATAATTCTAAGAAAAGTGTGACATAATAAAAGGATGAAAAACTATTAAAATTACTCATCTTATATGTCTTCCAGAAACATCAGTCATGCATAGACATTGGGTTAGACTATTTTAGGTCAAGGTCACTAAGCAATATTGATTTGCAAGCCTCAAAATGCAAGTGAAATTTCAAGTAAATTCTATTAATAGTTGCTAAAACAAAATGATGCATGCAAAAAACTTAAACAAGAATTTTGTAACAATAAAGGGCCATAATCAATCTAGAGTTTTCAAATTTCAATCTAGAGTAATGGAATTGTGTTAATGGTAACCATTATGGTAATCTTTAGACATGATTGTGCAAATGTTCAACACATATCAGTGATTCCAAATATTGCAGGCAAAACATTTAAAAATATTAATTAAGTACTATAATAAAAAGGGACATAATCCAATCAAAGTCATAATACAGATATGAAACCTGAAGTTACCAAAACTGTTATTCTGTAGATATGAGTACAGTTTCAAGTGAATTCTTCCAGTACTTGCAAAACGATAAAATATAGCATGCAAAAACTGAACCAATATTTTTGCCAGCTGCGTAAGGCAGCCTTCAAACAGTCAATCTAGTGAAAATAGTATAAAGCTCTTGAGTACAAACTCTGTCATATGTATTTGAACATGAAAAAAAACAGATTTATATATGACAGAATCAGCTATGCAAAACAATTCATTTATTAAAGTGACTTCCCAAGAATTGTAAATGCAGCATCTTGCAAATTCAAAAAACATCTTATTATTGCATTATATACCGTATTATATTTAAACAAATTTAACCAGAGAGATTAGACTGCCTCTCCTTTATTATCATCACATTTATCTTAATTAATAAATAAAACTGACATGATATATCATTATATAATAGTGCAATAATGGGGTAATGGTGCAATTGTAAGCATGCCGATTTTTTTATTCCTGGGATTGTGTTTGTTTCCTAGTCATGGCAATTTAGTTCAATGTAAATTTCGACAATAACTTTGATTATTATTTTAAAAACATGGAGAAGTTTTTGGCTGCTTGTGGACATCATGTAAATATAAACAATAGTGCAGAAAAGCTGACAGTGTGGGCCATGCAGCTGTCATAAAAAACAAGTGTATGTGTCGATAAACAGAAAAAAATTGATAAAAAAGCATGTGAAATAATAGTCAGTCTGGGTTGAGATTTAATAATAAACATTAATTTAAACATTCTGTAACCACATGTTTAAATCAGGGCAATTAAGGTAGAATTGTGCCAGAATTAATATACAATGATAATAGTTCAACTATTGGACACGCATGAATTTATATTTTATTAATTACGATAGATTACCATCATTTTCTTATTCTAAGTATGTTCAAGTACAAAATTTAGTATAGTTCTTACAGTAAAATTCCACAATCAGGACCATATCAAAGTTGCCAGTCTATCTAGCAAAATAGTCTTTATAATTATACAAACCTTCTAATTCTCAAATTTAACATTTGAGACTTAAAAATTTGTCAATAATTGCATGATTTTGCAATAAACCAAGGTGGTTATTAAAGCAGAATTTTCTTGTATTATACAACAAAGTTAACACAATTACCAAATTTTCATTTCTGCTGAAAGCATGTTTATGAAATAAAATGAATTTCTGTTTTATTTATTAGGAATATTTAAGTAAAAAATAATTTAAGTTTTGTTTAATGAAGGTTTTTGAAAAAAAATCTATTTTATTTATTTATTTATTTTGTTTACTTATAAAATAAAAGTTAGTTGTTTTTCAGCAGGTCAAATGACATAATTAATTACTTTTAATCTAGTTGTTTGCACAGAAATTTATTATTTACAGATTTTTTTTTCATATGTTAGATTCAGATATTAAAGATTGGACTACAGATTATATTTCATCCAAAATTTAATATCCAATTTTTATAACAAAACATAAATTACAATTTTATTGAACAATTGTACAGACTATGTCAGACAATAACTGTCAGCCATCTTGGAATTTGGCTGCCAACTACAAAATGGCGGATAGGTTTCAAAATTCACAACAAGGCAGTATACAATTACATGTGTACTTTACCTGAGTTAGGAATCAAAAGAAATTCAACACCAATCTTATATCCATATGATTTTATTCCTCCTATAGAATATAATAGAGTAATTCAAGTTGAGATACGGATGTAAATAAAACATAAACGTGAAGATCACTGACTTTGTCATATGTGTATATCTAAGAGATACTGTTACATTGCAAGGTAAAACTAATGGAATAAACTTCTCATGGACTATGAAGTTTTTACTCTACACTGTGTATATACCTGTTCACAAGAAGAACCAATCAGAAGAATGGAATAAATATCAGCTTACAGATAATGTTCTTCACCCGGCAATTAGAATAAACTCTAGCGTGAAAAAGTTGGTTTCTATTTCATTTTTAACGAAAACATTTTTTTAAAACTTTTATAAATGATAAATGACAACAGGAGCAGTTTAATTTTTGCAATATTTTTCTAAAAAAATCTTATTTTTTTCATAAATCAAATAAAAACATATGAATTAAAAAGTATTTTATGATAATAAAGTATAACTATAGCTTCATAAATTTAGAAAATTGTTTTCTTAATACATTTGAAAACAATGAAATTAAAAAAAATGTTTTTATTTTCTTCATAACTTTAAAATGTCATAAATTCATAATGTATATGCTGAAAATCCAACAATATCACAATAATGAGCAATTATAAAAAACAACAAACATGGTCAATTTTTATGAAAGGTTGCATAATTTTAAAAGAGTATTTTGTGATTATTTAAAATTATTTCAAGAAAAAGATAACTGGACTATCATCAGGACTAATGCTAATTTATGCATGTAAAAAAACCTATTTCAAAGTTGAATGAATTAATGTTGAATTTTTTTAAAAATAACACTTTATTTTAGCAATATTACTTTAAGTTGTAAGCTCAAATGAATGTTTTAATGTACATTTTGAATAAACTATTTTATTAAATGAATCCAATCGAAAAAATTGAATTGAAAGAAACAAATTAGAATCACATCAAATTTATGTTCCAGTGAATCTTTGCAGCCCTTAACTATATAGTTAAGATGTATAACCTAGAAATGTTATTCAATAGGGACACAGTATGTTTAGTGTGATTACAGACACAGTATGTTTAGTGTGATTACACACTGATGCTAAGTTCTCAGGTTCTCAGGTTTATCATGAACAGAGGCTTCCTGGAATATGATAACTTAGGACAAGCTCATCTAACATGTTACTATAAATAGATTACACTGTACTCTCTACACCAAAGTAATTGTAGATGATTCTTACAACAATATAACATACACCTCAAGTTACATGTGGCTGTCAGACAGTCAGCATTGCACACAGCTTATGATAATTGAAATCAACCCCTTCCTAATTTAATTCCAGAGAACAATCAAACTGATATTTTTTGTCAAATATACCAATCTAAAATGTATCACAAGACATTCTATAACTTAAACATACAATTTCAGACAAATGAACTGAAACATGGAGAGATTATCAACATACAAACTCAGCAAAAAGTGTTTATTTGCAGTATGATATATTATACAATGTCCTGCAAATTTTATGTCATTTATTATCTCATTTCAACTTAAATCTCAACTTCTGCTAAAACTATCAAAATTGTATGGAAATATTTTTGGAAGCAGGAAAGTAGTGTTCCGATAATGACAATTTTAGTGCAAATTGACATACAACTACAAATGATGGTGTTTCATGTAGTAAAAATCTACCCCATATGTCCTGGTATAGACACTTTAAGTGCATTTTTGTGACTTTTATTGTATATTTCTTGCAACATATAGGTCAGTTTGTCTTAACATAATAAGAATTAATTTTTTGTCACAATTACAGACACTGAATGGTATTGAAAAAAAAACCCAAATCTGTGAACTAGTACCTTCAAGTTACTTTTTACAGTAGCAAGCTCATCTGAACAACTTCCACAGAAAATGTACTCAACCAGCATCCTGCAGCTCACCTTTTCACATGTAACTGTCAACTTCTCTTTATAATTAGCAGGGAACTTTTATTTTTGTAGAAATATCATGGAAGTGTTAAACTACAGTCAAATATAAAATCAAAGTTGGTAATGATGAGACAGTCACACAGAAAACTGATAAATAAAACAAGTGAACATTACCACTAGGGATTGTATGAACTAAATTTTCTGTTATATCTACAGTTGATTAAATTTATAGCACCTGGAGCCCTGGAATCTGATTAGGGTAGACAAACACACCATAGAAAAAATTATGAGTATTAATTAGTTCAAAAATATTATTAGCAATATAAAGAATCTATTTTCTGAGTCTGTTTTGATGTCATTTTGTTTAACCTAGCAGTAGAACAAATTTAATACATTTTTTTCTAATAAAGTAACTGTTTTGAGACATTTTGCCAATAGGTAAATAACTGATACAGTCTAACCAAAGTTGATATTCTTTATTCTGTTACAAATTTAGTAAATGTATTTTCTTTCAGCAGTATAATGCAAAAGGGTTGTAACACCCTCTTTTCTTATATTATGTTACGACCGTTTTTGCTAACTAATGTGATATGTAAATGAATAATGGCATCAGAGCAAATTAAAACCTGGTTCACCAACCCTAAAATTAAAGTAATGATTGGCATTTATATTCAGACCACCTTGGTTATAGCAAAACCTTGCCATAACAGACTATTAACTCATCAACTACCTAGTCACCCTCTCTCAAGACTCCTGTCATGTTTAGGTAATTATTGCAAAAGTTCATAAATCTTATTCCGATCTTTGAATCAAATCCATTTGTGGATCTTTTTGTCAAAAATCCTAATTTGATATAAAAAAAACCCTATAAGTCCTCAATTTTAATATGACCGTCTGATTTCAATGTTCCTAAAACATAATAAATCAGGTTATATAGTGCTACAAGTATTAGTATTTCCAAAAATGCTTGAAATCGCCATTTAACTGTGTATGACATTTTCTCCATTGATGTATATAATATCTTTTGGTTGACCAACAAAAACATAGCGAAGGACAAATTTATTAACACACCCCTTTTTTGACATTTTGACAGCAATCATGTGACCAAAAATTGATAGTTTTGATTGGCTTAAGGCAATTGGTGTTGACTCACAAAATGCTCAAATCTTGATGATAATATATGTCGCAATCCAGGAATGGCAACAATAAAACAGAATTATTAAGGTGAAGTCAGTCTGCAATGATGTAACACCTATCAGACACAAGACAATATCTTTCTTTGAGAAATGATGTAAATCTAACACATAAAATATAACATAGTGCTGAACATTCCCGACACATTAAGGGGGTGATTTCACCTTTATTAGAGACACAAGATACTATTACCATGATCTTGTATTACATGAGGTCATGAAACATCAGAATGGAAACAATAGGGAATATTGGTCAGTTATCTCTCCTTGTCTGGTTCCCAGTCATACTTTGGCTGGTAAAAGTACGTCAGGCAAACCATGATCATGTCTGCGCCCTATGTACTGAATTAGATATTGGATAATTATGTTTTCAAATGAGCATTTCTCACAACACAGACTTAAATCAAAGGATCATTGTACAAGAATTCCAGTGGATACCTTTTTTAGTTGTTTGGTTACATTAATTTATGCAAAATAAAGTATCCGAATTGTGTTCACTTAAGACATGTTCTTGAAATCGTCGGCTCAATACACGTGTAATCGGAAACATCGCAGTCGAATGACTTATATAGTACCGAACTCTTACTAAAGTAACTATCGTCAGCACATGATCATGCAGGATTAAGAAAACGTTATACCTGTATAATAACTTAGGAGGCCGCCATGATTCCCGTTTGCCTGGCCCGATAATGATAGCGGTAAGGGGCAGGTAATCCAGGCTATTATCTCTCCTTTATTAAGTCAGAAGGAATCCAATTGGAAACTAATATAGTTATATTATAACACATTTCAATCCACTAAAGTAAGTCCCCCTCGGGAATCAAGACCCACAACCCCTCAACTAGTAGAGATGTGTGCTACCCACTGAGCTAGCCAGGCAGGCTAAGTTACTTCAATATCGATACACAGAATATTTTATGCATCAGATGCTACTGATGAAATGTTTCAACAACATTATGACAAAGAAAAACTATGACAAGATTTCAACTACAGATCAATCCAATCCCAGTTATATGGTGCCAGGTACAATGAAATCTGAGAAAATCTCACACTAAAGAACGTTGACCTGAAAAAAATCTGTGAACTATACCCAGTATCTGCAAAGCTAAAAAAATACTTGAATAGATTTCAATCACAACCTCCTGATGAATATCACATCAAGGTGACATAGAAGATTGATCATCAGTAAATATTAGTGTAACCATAGCAACCAGCATGTTACCAATAACACTATTAAATATTGTAAGAATAGTTCATATTCGAAACTCAAATTTATGAGCTTAAAATTGCAGCTGAATAAGGTTTGCTTGTAGCAGATGCATCTGTACAAAACTAAATTATTTTACACATTATTGCTGAAAAGTATGCAACACATAAAATTCTATTGTTCTGTAAGCACAAATTTTTATTTCAACTTTAAATTGTTCCCCACAGGTATAATCCGTACTAACCAAGTTTTTTAGCAGGAAAAAACCATCAACCTGAGTTTCAAATCAAATTAATTTTTAGAATTTTCCAGATTAAGTATTAGTTTGTTTGTTTGTTGGGTTTTAAGGCCGTAGCAACACATTTTATAGGTCATATAACAGCAGTCAGTCAACCTACTCACTCCTCCTGGAAAGGCTAAATCTCTGGATTTAGCTGTTAACCAACTACTAAGCACATACTTTCGTCAGTGACTGACAACTGCCCTACATAATTAAAAATCATTGGAAGGAGGGAGAATGGCCGTAGAAATAATTTCATGACCAAACTCCAAGAAAGTATGCCCTGCTCGGGAATCGAACCCACAACCCCTTGATCAGTAGACCTGTGTGCTACCAACTGAGCTAGCTGGGTGGCTTAGATTAAGTACTGACTAATAGCAAAAATATGCAAGTTCATGCATCTCAAATACAAAGCCCTTACAGGAAATAAAAATTATTATACAGAAATGTAGAAGGAAAAATTATTACATGTATTCATTGAATTCAATTTTTTCAATTATAAATTTTGGAAAAATACATACCTGGTAATTCTCCAATCATTGCACCAATTAAATTTGCACACATTAAATTATCCACTTTTACATCAATCGAATAAATTTAACAAATCATAAAAACCAATACAGAATGATATTTACTTATAATGTTCAAAATCCACTTATTTCAAATCAATTTTATTTAATTATCTGATCTGGTCACAAAAACTTTGAAGTTTTACAAATAGTACCAACCACATACTACTTCATGAAAAGTCCAACTAAACATGGTAGAAAAAGCTACTCTACTTGAAAATATAGCGTTAAAAAAATTGTCAAATTTTCCACAGGGGGTCTATAAATAAATGGATAGTAAAAACTTGTAAAATATCAATCTTGTTAAGGCAATGTTTGAGTCCAGGTGACTTAATTCAATAATATAATGTATGAAGCTTAATATTGCCACATTTCAAAAAATTGTCAGTCAAATAATACTGGTCAGTCAACCTATTCACTGCCCTAGAAGGTTTATATTTATAAGCCCAAGCTTATATTGAAGACCTAACGACTGACCAATGCCATTTTTGATACAGAGGTAAGGTAAAATGGCCAAAGAAAAATATAACATGACCAAACTCTAAAAGGGGCCTGGGCATACAGATCATGGTGGGTTTGAACCCACTACCTCAGGATTTGCACTCAAGAGTGTCAATAAAGTCAGCTTAAGCAAGTAAAACTAAATACAATCTCCGTAAACAGATATCCTGTAGAGCATTGTCGTACAGGATCTCTACTGTCTCCGTGGAAGATCACGTCGAGATGAACTTTGTGTCGACCAGTCAATGCGTAGCTTTCATCTAGACGAAACACTATTAATATCATTTTGATTTCGTAATTCCAAGTTTTAGACCAAGATTTGCAAGCTAATTTAACAGCGGTATTATTCGCAGTCTGCGATTGGACGGCTAATTTCAAATTGCGTGACGCAGAGGATGTAAACAAGTTACGTATCATAACAATTTCGTCATGAATATTATGATGAGAAATGGTCACCTGAACCTGACCTTCGTTTGAAAAAGGCCAGATCTAAATTAGCGAGTATGCGAGCAGAAAATTTTAGATTGGGTTTTAATCAGATTGAACTAAATACAGCACAACATTCATAAATATTAACTTCACCACTGTTCTCAGACCTCTAACATTATTATATGCAGAAATTGTAATACGTACATGTATACTACCATATAATTTAATAATTTTATTTAAAAGACTCAAGTTTATTTCAACACTTAATCTAACAAAACACTAAAAAAAGATAAAAATCAAGTTTTTTTTTATAATAATCATCACAAATAATTTATCAACCATGCCTGCTTCCTGCAGTGAAAAAATAAAATATCAACTATCAATACACAATAGCCCAACAATTTAAACCAATTAAACATAAATTAAATCATGGTTAGTTTTAACAAAATGTGAAACGAACACAGGATTCATTGTACCCGATCAAAAATAAATATCAGTATACATACAAAACACTGCAATCTAACATCTGAACAGCTGAACAGTCCCAATAGAAAAACCACGACTAATTTACTATTAATGTCAGGCATGCAATACCCATTTGAAAACTTTAAATAAAAGTTTTTGAGCATCAGCTGAACAAAGTCTTAACTGATAGTAACTATAAATCATTTCATACCTAAGTATGACAGGTAATAATTACCATGTTTGCATGTCAATATACAAATAACATGAAATACACAAATCAAAAACTAATTATGCAAAATACTAAATGCATGTACAAGCACAAGAAATTAGGCGTTTTTCCTTAATAGTCAGAAAATTATTTTATTTTTTGGGGGGGAGTAGAGTGAAAACAGTGTTCCATGGAGCCAGTTCTTATCACTTACTGCTTTTGTCTCTGATGGTGTACCTATATTCTCATAAAGAAGTCAATTAGACTGTATAAAAGTTAAAATACTTCAAAGAAGAGAAATTAACAGTGAAGAAATTTTTTTATCTACTTATCATACAGTCCCTCAAAGAGTCATTAGGCCATGCCATATCGGAATTTTGTTAAGCGTCCGCGTGCTCATAGGTTTTAGAGTCCTCAATCAAAATAAAAAACAAAATTGTTGGTTAAATTTTCTTAAATAATTCTGATGTTCCGGAATTAAATACAACAATTTAATTCAGGGAAAATTGTGTTCGGCAACGACGTTATTCATGGTAAGCAATTTTTCATAACCACATCATTATTACAATATTTATTTTACGTGAACATTTTTTTATATTAAATACATGTACTACAGACCATTGTTTCATATTATGAGGATGTTGTTCTATTGAAAAAATATATATAATGCATTGTCTTTTGTCGTAAAAAATATTTGTGTTTTCCTTTTTCGGTTTGTGTTTTTGTGAATAGGTACCTTAAAAGTTTGTCAAATTTGAGTTGACGCTTAACAGAATTCCGATTTCGCATGGCCTTATCATTAGCCGTCAAATTATAAGGACATGACCCCCAAGGCCCCAACAATACCTAATATGGTAACAAGCAGTCATTTTGCTAGGCTTAACATTAAGTTAATACATACATGTAAAAACAGAACAGAGCTGACTTTAAAGATCATTTGTTACAGCCAAGCAGATATATTATGTTGGACAATGTAATCAAGTGACAGCCATCTCCTTGACAGTTCAAATCCATTCAGAAGCTTAGGTCATAGCTGTCTTGCTTTTTAAGCAAGGGAATTAGTCCCTATAGCTAATTATAACTCATTGATCAAAATATAATATATACTCATTGATCAAAATGTTTCAGCAACAAGTTCAGCTTATTTTTGCCTTTTAAGCAAGAAAGTTAGCCTATATGGTCATATGGTTATTACTCTCTGATCAAGAAGACTTCAACAGTCGATTCCATTTATTTTATCACTTTTTTTTACCTTCCATCAACTTTTTGTACCAGGTTATGTATATCAGTCAACTCATCTAACCAGCTGTGATTTATGTAAATAGTAAAGACTCCTTTCACAATCCAACTAAAATAATCATCAATATAATATGAACAGATTTTATATACAAGACAAAACACCATAAAACATAAATGTATCAACAACTAGAACATTGACAATAGTCTAATGATGCTGGTCCAGATGTTTATTTTATCATTAAAACTATGTTGACATAGAAATCCCTCAGATATTAACCAACATTCACAGCACTTTGATCTAACGAAGTTACACAGCTTACCTACTTAGCAGGGTAGTTTTAATGGAACCCCCAAAGAGACATTTTATAATACTTTTTCTTTCAATTTTACTTCACTTCTATGAAATATTGATTTTATAAAAATAATATTAGGTTTTTTACAAAATCGTGCTTTGCTTTCGTACAAACTAATATTATGTAAAAATAATCAGATTTAACCATTTGGTAAGAACAGATTATTATAAAATGTCCACTATTATTCCAAAGGGAATACATGTATATAAGGATGGTTATTATATGATATAATTAAAGTTATTTATTTTACAACAACATAATAATTAGAGTTATTTATTTTAATATAACAAAATATTTTTAATAACCATATTTCATTAAAAAAAACATAAGTATAATATATTGAAAACTTATTAAAATATTTTCGTGAAAATGAACAACAATGTCAGTTAAGGATCTCTAAAAAATTATAGTCACTGTGAGAGACTGTAGACTATTAATGGTAAAAATCAATATAAGAACACACACAGTTTTGATATAATAAATCAAATAAAAAAGTATGAAATATTTCATATATAACATTAACTCATTGTCATACACATCATTTTATTTCCCTGATAAGATTTTTTTCTGTCACAGAAGTAATAATAGACAGTCTATATAACTATTAATAAAAATAAAACAATTTGTAAAGAAATATATCATAGCAACTTTCAATCTATTGTACGAAAGATGGGAGAAAAAAAATCAGAAAAAAATTATATTAAAGAGTTATTTTAGTCACAACAACAACTTTAGCTTTAGGTGGTACGGCATCATTTTAGAAAGCAACACATAGGAGAAGGACTTTAAGAATGATTATGCTTGGTTTGTGAAGAAATTATGAGCAATAGACTATATCCGGAATTCAAATATTTGGGTTTTCCCCTCCGGTACAAACAAACTTTCACCGTTACAATGAAAACACGTGTACAAATAACAATAGGATTTAATCCATATTTCGTGCTATCTAGCAATAATGTGAAACTAACTTTGTTTGTACCGCCTGGGCACGGACGAAAAAACCCATAAATTTGAATCCCGGATTAGGTCTATTTAATTTGATATTTATCATACTTCATATGACATCACTAGGATGATAACAAGTGATGTGGTAAGTACTTCTAATAATTAAATACACACATTTTATTATGGCCCATCACTTCTAATCCTAAACAACCACCTATTGGCACTTAAGAGGGTTGCAACAACCTCTGAACAGCAACCCTTTCATGAACTTTGATAGATCATGAACTTATTCATGAACTTATTCACGAACATATTCATGAACCATCAAAGTTCATGAAACCTAAAATTTAGTTTTCATGATTTATTTATTCATGAATAAATTCATGAACTTATTCATGTATTTATTTATGAGTTTCATGAACTTTTTTCACCGGGGTCTACAGAGGTTAATTTCAATTAAATTACACATAAGGGTAAAGTCAAAAGCTGTTGTCGGGCAGAGGATTTTTTCTAGAGGGCCCCACTGCAGAGATTATACTGTAGGGTCATTTAGGACTGTGATGTGTTTTGCAAATTAAAAAAAAATGCTTAAATTAAAGGAAACAATCACCCCCTTAGCTGCAGAACACCCAAGCAATCAGGCTCCTGGACGTCATGCCTGGTTCACAAATTCATGTCTCGAAGTATTTGATTCTATGACATGTTTTGCAACAGTTCCGTTCAACAAATCTAACGCGCCCAAATCGGTTAAATCCTTGTAACTTAAGCTTAGATTGAATGAACAATGGAAAAACTGAAGTTTCCCTACTTTCATTTCGCGAAGACAGGAAATTTTCCAATTAAATAAAAAATATCGCAAAATACCGGTACATTAAAATTCGTACCGCGGTACGTATTGTCGCAGCTGTGTATTGCAATATACCGGTATACCGGTATATCGTGACAGCCCTAATAATAGATTTACATTACCTTTATATCATAAAAAATATGATTTAATGTATTCCAATAAATATACACTAGACAGACAATATATCAATCATCCGGGTACTAAACCTATCAAATCTCAACATCCACTTGTTTGTACTTATATTATAAAAAAATATTCATTAATAATTTCCAACTGTTTTATGAAGAATATATTTTACACTGTTTTGAGTGTATTTTCCCACAAATAATTATACAGTGAACATGTCTTGAATTAAATCCAGTTTTAATTGAACTGCATTAATACATTAAAGGTACTCGTTCACAGATTTCAACAAAAATATCTAATTGACATACAACTACAATAATGGTGTAAATATCTACCCCATATGTCACGGTATAGACACTATAGTAAGATTTCTTTCACCTTACGAAGGTCACGGCGCTTACCTTTGTAAATATGGGCTTAACCATTATAAAAGAGGTTGTTCAGAAGGTTTATTCTCCGGGGATTTATTCCCATTGGTCAATGTTAAATTGTAATCAAATTTAATTATCGACTAATTATCAAACTTCAATGATCGAAAGACGGTTTAGCACAGTGGATACAGCTGCGTCTAAAATAACGTTTTTGACACAGTGGTCAGTGGTTATAAAATATAAGTAAATATATTACATTTTTGACAATTTTTCGCGTGCTTACACGTTTCAGACGGGATGACCTTACCAACACATTTGGGTGGTTATATACACTCCTTGTGTGCACGTGATTCACGAGGGAGAAAACATTAGATAATTTATATAATACTGACACCATATTAAGATGAAAAAAACGTAGCAAGGTTTAAGTCTGAAAAAATATTATGCTACTGGGATTTGAACCTTAAACCTTTAGGTCTGACGGCCGACGCGTTACCACTGGGCTAAGGATATCAGTTAGTGATATGCGTCAAAGTTATTATAATTAACGCTTGCTATTATTTTATTGCACACCTGTTCACCGCATTCGGATCTTCTTCATGAATATTCAATGCACTTTGACCTTCGTAAGGTGAAAGAAATCTTACTATACTAGTGCATTTTTGTGACTTTTATTGAATATTTTTAGCAACATTTAGGTCAGTTTGACTTAAAATAATAAGAATTAATTTTTTGACACAATTACAGACACTGAATGGTGTTTTTAATTAAGGAAAAAAAAATAAACCAAATCTGTGAACTAGTACCTTTAACATACCCTAGTAAAAATATCCCCAAATATATTTGGTTAACATGGTAACATTAAGTGTAATAGAGAAGGTTGTAAAAATGCGGCAGTGATATCTAGTAAAATACTCTCACAATTAAAACCTAAAATACTCTCATTTCTCATTGAATTCAGATATTTAAACCTTCACATTATATAATAGTTTGTGGGTATTTTTGATTTTAAAGTATTTGGCTTAAATTTTACAAACACTAGCCGGATTAATTGTATCTTATCTATAGTTAAGGTCAATATTATCAACTGTCTCAACAAAATGAAATAGGTAATTTTCACTAGGGCTGTCACAATATGCCAGAAGCGTATCACAATATATTGCAATATGCTAGCACTGTACCGCGATACGTACCACGATATATTGTGGGTTTTTAGATTTGTTGTGCCTCGGCTGTATTTAACAGAAACATTGCATAACTTACCTGCAGCTACTGAAAAAATCTAGCCTATTTAAGTCTATGCGGTCATTTAGGACTGTGACACTTTTTGCATAAAAAAGATGCTTAAGTTGAAAGAAACAATCACCCCCATAGCTGCAAAACGTCCTAGCAATCAAGCTCGTAGACGCCATGCTAGTTTCACAACTTTCTGTCCCTAAGTACTCCATTTAAGAACATGTTTTGCACAACCGATCGAACAGACCCTATCTGTTGAATTCTTGTAACATAAGTTGAAATTGAATGAACAATGGAAAAAATGATGTTTCGCTATTTTCATTTTGTGATGGGAAATATTTTCCATTGAAATAAAAAATATCGCCAAATACCGGTATATTAAATTCGTATCATGGTACGTATTGCCGCAGCTGCATATTGCAATATACCGGTATATCTTGACAGCCATAATTTTCACTAGCCTGAAATTTTGTTTAACTATGCCCAGACTTTGGGCTATTGATCGAGTTAAGGCAATGACTGATTTTACAATGTATATTAACACTTTCATAAGGTTATGTACAGCATGGTCCTAGAACAAACCAGCCTTACTGGACATGTTTCTTTTTACTAGTTCTAGCTAACCTTTTTATAAGGATACAAACTCGGCCTACACAAAGGAAAATCAACATTTATAGCCAAATTTACAAAGACCACTGCAACAGGAAATCTGCCAATACTTTAACTAAGTACAAAATTATTGCTTGCACTTACAGGATAAAATGTGGAGAGCCTATTAAAAGGGGCAAATAGAACAAATAAATTGCTTTAAGGATAAAAAAGTTCCTTTTCAATATTTTAGATAGCATCAACATAAAGAGTAATATTCACTCAGACTTTTTGCAATTATTTAAAAAGAATAACTAAATGTATTTTTAAAGCAGCATCTTCCCTTGAAATCATAAATGGAGCAATCACCAGAACAAACCAAATACATGTACTTTAGAACATGGAAATTAGCTGCAGCAAAAGGGAAAATACATACATTTTTGTTCGAAAGGAGAATAGGCCCAATTTTTACTGTTAAAGTTCTGAAAAAAGACCAAACTGTTGATCAGATTTAAAGTACATTAACCCTGAGATTTTTACCTTAAATTACCACTGATCTATTGACAAAGTAAACCATGAACAAATATTAATCTCTAATACAAAATGTTTAAAATTCAAATACATTCAAATTTATACATCTGTTCTCTTTTTTTTCGAGTGTACTTCAGAAAAAAAATCCCTGTGTGCTGTCACACTAAATTAATAACTTTAACCCTATAATTATCATAAATTTATTATAACATACAAAAAGAAAAAATGAAGGATAAAGAAAAATTAAGAGTTTTTTTCTAATTTGATTTCAGTTAAAACAAGAAAGATAATGTGGGAGCCACATTAAAGCCGGATTTTTCTGCATATGGGAACATTGAGAACAAGTTTACTTTGTTACAAAAGAAAGTCATTTGATATATTGCTTATTAGAAGGAATACAAAGGGCAATAATTTATCTTAAAGGAATAAACAGTTTCATTAACTATATATATGTCCTATTGTATCTTTTCTGAGTATTTTGTTGGTATTTGACTAAGATGGCATAAGACATGAAAACTATGGATGAAAATAATGCAAAGCTAATGATATGAAATTGGCGAGAGAATTTTGTTAAAAAAAACCTTGTATGGCAAATGGTGAAATTGTTGAAACAAAATGGCAGGAAAATATGACTGGAAAATGCCAGAATACTTGCTATTGGAGAGATCCAACATACTGAAAACTTTAACATAAAAAATACAAAGGGAAATAATCCATATTTAAGCCAAGTAGAGTTGCCGTTACTGTCTAATTCTTTCAACAGATGGTAAGTAATCATTGTATGAAATTTCATAATAATCTAACCATAAATGGCAGAGATACCCAACAATTTAAAAGCTTTAACACAAAAATAACGAAGGGAAATAATCCATTTTTAAGCCAGGTAGAGTTGTTGTTACTGTCTAATTCTTTTCAACAGATCATATGTAATCATTGTACGAAATTTCATAAACATCTAACCATAAATGGCAGAGATATCCAACAATTTGAAAACTTTAACACAAAAATAACAAAGGGAAATAATCCATTATTAAGCCAGGTAGAGTTGCGGTTACTGTCTAATTCTTTTCAACAGATGATATGTAATCATTGTATGAAACTTCGTAAACATCAAACCATAAATAACAGAGATATCCAACAATTTGAAAAATTTAACGCAAAAAAACAAAGGGAAATAATCGTTGAAAAATCCGGCTAATAAAATGTAGCAACTCTCATTCTCATAAAAATGAACCCCCTTTCTTCGAAGAACTAATTTTTAGCAGTGAATTATTATTGCTTAAAGTAATGCACTATATGCTAGTTATCAACACTTTTAATTAAATAGGTTAATTATGGTGACTGACTCATGTAACAAGCTTTCCTGAGCGCATATCTTTAACAAGTACTTGCCTATCATTCAACAAGAGTATGACTGCTACACACAGGAAAATAAAAATTTTTGCTGTATTTTCATAAAAAGGTTTGATCAACGGTAGCAAGGAATTGTATCCTACTTCAAACCTAGGATTGACCAAAAGTCAAACATGCTACAAATTACACCATGGCCAAAGCTCAATCATAAAATATAAGATCTTTTAGGTTTTTTTTCTAGGTTTGATGCCAAGTCATAACAATATTTTAGGTTATTTTACTGCATCCAGCACACCTAGCCTAGCTTCCTTGACCATTGTCTATAACCAGTATTCACCCTCCCTTCCACAAGGCTGGAAACTTCTCCATATACCTTGTTAATGGAAGAAAATTGACATTATTGTCGAGTTTTCATGGAAGGGTATAACCACCCCAGGTGGGATTCGAACCCGTACCCCCTTCGGGACACTAGATTCGAAATCCAGGAGCGCTATCAACTGTGCTTCTGACCCGGGTTCTTTTGGTTGATAGTCATTCAGTAAGTAATTTGAAGTTCATAAATATCAACAACAAATCAAGCTACTATACATTTAGATTGTTACATCACTCCTGTGAGGTAAGTGCTACCTATAAATAATATCCATATGTATTGGGAAATAATATTTGACTGTCAGTAGCAAACACATTAACCCCACTGATTTAAATACTCACTACAATACTTCTGTACTTATGTTTAACAAAAGTAGATATATGTATTAATATATGAGGATTATCAAACAAATATCAAGTATAATATTATACTGATACTTTTATAAACTGTGAAACTGTGGTAGTTCCTTTTAAGTATGTAGTAAAGATAATAAATAATATTTTAAGATCAATTTGAAACTCATCTTTGATTCCATGTATTATACATTGCAATGAAACGGTAATATTTTTGAGGCGTTTGTCACATGTAAATACCATATACATATATTATTATACACCATTGATATAAATAGTCACAAAGCAATGTATTTTACCAGGTACAACATGTTTGACACCAAGGTGTTTTTTCACAACTAAAGTGTAATTCCAGGCCCACACCATGCTTTCACAAAAGGATTGTAGTGACGTAGGATGTCATCAAGTTCAATAGTATCAATTATGGCTGCAGCAACAAAATGATTTTTAGCCCATCTTTTCATGTAAATGTAGGTTTATGTCAATGAAATCAAAAATATTAAGTAATGGAAAACATTTAATAAAACCACCTTTTTCACAGATATTGACAAGAAAGCATAACCTTAATAACCAAGGGATGAGAGAGAATAGAAACTGTCCAAATAATAAACTGAGAAGAACATAAACATTGTTGAAGTGATTTGATTTTATGCCATTATATATTTAACACCCAAATACATCATGTATATCTGCATTCAGGACTTAATATATACTCAAAGTCTGTTCCACAAATGTCCAAGAACACCAATAACTATAATATCCATATTAGTATCACCAAAACAGTGGACATTCCCTGCTTTGAAGATGTGTAACTGTATGAGGAAAATTGAAGTAACCAATGAGTTCCAACAAACTCTAGCTTGCAAGTCAGATGCACTTATTGTAATCCTAACTAGCTAGTAAGAAAAAATGATAATAGACAGTTTTTTAACACAATTGTATTTACAACTCAGTCTCATAATATCATATGCAAAGTGACACTTTATCATGATTAAGTTACAGACATTTTTGCTGTTGGAACATGGACCATGAAAAAAAAATACAAAATACAAATTTTATTTACTGTCGGTTTGTACAAACAATAATAAACATAAGCTATGTATAGCTTTTGACTGACTGATCATGGCATGATCTTAGAAAAGTATATACAGACATTCATTCTGATTATAGAATGCACATAGAAAATATAAAATAAATAACTTCACATGCAATGAAACAAAATATTTAATTCAAGTCAGAAGATACAATATAGTGAACATAGGGTGTAAAGGGAAGTAAAGTTCTGGTTCGAAATGATTTGAGTACGAACGGCATACGCAACAAATTTAGACGTTTTTAAATGTAATCGTGATTTCGTAATCAAATGATTAAAAATCTAATACTTACAGGATTTGGAAATGTGTATCAAAACTAGCAGACACCTCTTCTAGGCTAAGTATGCACCAAATATCTCTTACACTCAGTATTTGCGAGTCGTCTCCATACACAATTGAAGAGTTTTTCCAAGGGAGGTAATTTAGATGCAAAAGAAAATCAAAGCACTAGATGCAACAAAAGTTACTGTTCTTTAGGCCTACTTACTTTCCTAAGTTTTAAACAGATTATTTTAAAACAGGGTTCGTTAGAATTTAACAATTATGAAAGATGATGAATTACAAAAGTATATTCGACATCTTGAAATCGATTAATGGAATAGTCAATGACCCTAAATAGGGTCTTTGGAATTCTCCAATGCAGCACATGTAGTAATATGACTAAGGCAAAGCCTCAAAGCGAGCTCGACGAATCAAAACTTCTATATGGAGACGTTACCACATTTTTTTACTTGTTAGCTTGTAGACCCATAAAAGTCTGAAATAAATGGAGATTAAGAAGAGAGAAAAGAACCTTCTGAAGGAAATCAATTTTCAAGACAAATCATCGAAACACTAATTATACACTATGATCACTTTATGTGTTTTGCTGTACATAAAAGCGTCACATCACAGAGAAATGGAAGGTAGGACTACACCTGCATCCTCACAAAAATATCATGTTCTCCAAGATGCAAATAAAACATTTGATTAGACTATATATACGGCTTCAACCCACAAAACATATCCCCTGTTTCTATTCAACTATTGTATTTTTTTTTACTTTTAAAAGTGTCACTTTTATGAACTTGCAGATCCACGCTTGTAAACATGGCCTTATTGTAGTTGCTTTAGTGATATATTTATTCGAGGGCCTATTAATCAAACAAGCTAGGGGAGATAACTGCGTAATTAATTGTATTCAAAAAAAATTTGACAACATCTCATTCTTTTATGTCAGAATCATATTTCAATTCTGAAAGAAATGTATTGTACATTATTATTTATCTTTTGAATAAATGAAAAAAAACGCAATAAAACATTTATTTTTTAAGATAGATATATTTTTCCTCTTTAAACAATGCCCGGTACCGTTAGGTTACGGAAACGTGCTGGTTTTATCATAAACGTCTCTTAGCGACGTCATAAACGGTGCGTTGGTAAGTATATTCGATGTAAAAAAGGTCATTAATAAATAGAGTAAAAGAACGAATAAAAGGACGAAATATGTTTTGAATTGTTATTATGGAATAAGCATCATAAAAAAAACACTTTTGAAATTATTCTGTAAGTGAAAAAGGCCATGAGGCAGCTGTTAATCTTTTAAGATCACTGTAAGGATCGACAACTCTGTATGAGGGATGCGACTAATTTCCATAGTTTTGCCGTTTTTGGCCGGTTATAGAGTTAAAATTGACCGACGGTTTTCCGAATGTATTTAGTGGTGTTTTACCATAAAAAATGTATAGCATACGACACCAATCTGCGGCATTGTAGTATTGTTTATAGTACAAGAAACCAGTGATACATTATATGGTTAAACGCCACTAAATACATTCGGAATATCGTCGGTCAATTTTTACTCAATGGTCGGTAAAAACGGTAAAACTATGGAAATTAGTCGCATCCCTGTATGAGAGATTGTCTCTTCCGGATGCGCAGGGCGGGTTCAAAAATCAACTTCCGGTACATTTTCAAAATACGATACTGTATAGAAACATATTCGCGTTACCGTAAAGCTCGCTTTTCGAGCGGGCCCTTCGGGCCCGCTCTTCGAGCTCGCTATTATAGGAGGTTCTTCTGATGTGAAATCAAGTTTTCATACATCTGGTTGATACACTATATGTTTTTTTCTGTCTTGAAATTAATAAATGTAAACATGTTAAGAAGAAATTTTGATTAAAGGGAGTTAACGCAATAAATATTACTATCATGTTATATTAATTTGCATCTAAATCTATTGAGTGAATTCCCTTTAACTAAGACAGGTAATCTTAAAGTGACTAATCTACACAATGTAGTAAAGTAAATAATCTAGTGAAGTAAATATAATCAGAGACATCGATCTATTTCTCTGTATTAATCAATTAAAATTATGGTCAACTACACCAAACAACCTTTTAAAATCAAAGCACTGGAGTGCTGGAGGAACGATGTCCTGAACTTATTTTTGATTAAAGAATATATAATTATGTATATCATCTATAAAATAATGTATTAAGTATAGGTCGTTTGCGTTAAAGCTGGACCCCTAAAATCATGAAATATCTCAATAACTATCGGATGGAATTAACTCAAATTTTGTATGTGATCATAACTAGCATTTTCCTTCTCAAATCCAAAAATTCAGAATTTTTCTTCAATTACATAACATACTTCCCATAGACATGCAATGCAAATTTTGAAGCCAAAAAGCGACTTTTGTTAAATGGGTATGTGCCATAATCAGAACAGCCACATAACAGTAGATACAAAATAATAGCTAAATATGAGGCCCGGTTAGAAATTTTATTTGATAACAAAGTATAACAGTATATCAAAATCTATACAAATTCAACGCGTACGATTTTAAAGATGGGTCTCTGCTTTACAATTCAGTAGACCGTCGAGTGTTTATTTAAGCGACAAATTTACAGTAAACGCACGGGACTTTGTATAAATACACTGGAAGTATGACAATGTTATAATCGGAACAGCTTATTTTACCTCCCGCCGGATTTTTGATAAAAAATTCCAAATATTTTGCATTGTACCCTATGGAAAACTTTTTTATTTATCAATCAAAAATTCTGAAAATTTAAATCCTAGAAGGAAAAATTGAATGAAGATTGTATTAATTTTTTTAGCAAAATCGCTGTTATAGTTTGAAAGATATTTACGGCAAATAGGGGTCCAGCATTAACGCAAACGACCTATATCAATTAACAGAATTTAACAAAAGCATAGCACTAGACTTCTCCAGTGGTTTGCTCATGGCAAGGTTTATCTTACTTTATCAAACAAAATAAACCAGTCAAAGAATTAATTTTCATCAACACATTTTAGGGTCATGTACAGCAGCCATCTCACCAAACAAAGATTATTCTGGACTATTGTCTTTAACCACAAGGAGCTGACAACTTCTCATTTTTGGTTATCAATGGGTATTTATTAACGAGATCGTTAATATTTTCGTTAAAATTTTAAAGATTTGGTGTGGAATGACAAGCTGATTTTTTTTCACAAAAACATCGACTTTAAAACAATTCATTTAAGGTTTTCCCCCAAGTACTAAGCTCTTTTGCATCAAGCTACATTCCCATTTTTGTTCACGAAATTTAAGTCAAATTAACGTTTTGCACGTTTTCACAATTAAAATCACTCAAAGAATCGCCTATTTCCTATAAATATTTGCTTAAAATTCCGTACAAAATTATACATATTCATTCCAAATTATAATCAAACTCGATAACTTAAAATCGCTCAAGTAAACTTTTAATGTGACACTTTGAAGACGACAACGTCATATCGCCGTATATTAAACACCCGGTAAGAGAATTAGTCATATCCAAAATGGCGGGTGTAATAACAATTGGATAAGTCACGTCTGTAAATATTTGTTTATTTCGAGTAATAATGAATTTAAACAAGTTTTTCGACGTTTTAAAGTTGAAACATACGCATGTTATTTGACTTCCGTAACTCTAGCCAATCCTGGCTTGGTTGTCTACAGTTACGGAACTTCCGTAACCCTACGACCTGGGCCTAGAGTTACGGTACCGTAACTACCAAAATCGTCCTTAATGTATTGACATAAGTATCATAATATAATACGATCATTTAATATTGTTTATAACTATCGAATGATGTAATTATGCTACGCATATAACAGGCATTGTCAAAAACATCGTAGGCCCTTTTTATTCCAAAAAGTAATCTTTACAGTTGTCACGGTCTGAGTTGTCTACGGGTTGAGTTGTCCCGTCTCCATTGCAAAATTTGTATGTCCTGAGAGTAACCTCCCTTTTCCTGAAGAGTTTCAAGAACGACAACACAAGGCAGCGTTGTATTACATTTAAATGAGATGTTAATGAGTTTCACGCTTGAACTACGCCTCTTTGTCTATGTTGAAAATTGTTGAAGCGTGAAAAGAGTAATCTTATACTTTCTTGTTACCATTGGAACGATGTCTTAGGACATCGTTCCAAAAAACGGACAGCAATTTTTAGTGCTTCTTTACAATCGAAATATTGCCAAAGATTTTGCCAGGGCTAACATTTTGCATTTTCGATAAGTAATGGGATCCATTAGTGTTGATCTTTCTGTCCCTTTAGGTTGATGCTTCTATTGTCCTCAGTTGCTTTTGTAATTGTTTGAGTTGCGATCGTCGTTCAGAGCTACAATTGCCATCATCATTAGGTGTTGTTGCTGTTAGAGGTGCCGTCATTGTTTTTATTTGTTGTTGCTGTTATTTCATGATTTTAATTAGGTTGTTGTTGATGTCTTGATTCGTTGTTGTTTTGAGTTGTTGCAGCTTATGTTTATTGTTGCTGCTTCTGTTTTAGTTGCTGTTGTTGTTCTTTTAGTTCGTTTGAGTTATTAAGGGTGTATATTCGAGTCCTTTTGAGGTTGTTTTGAATTGTTGTTGCTTGTATTTTAAGTTAATGATGCTGCTGTTTCGAGGTGTTGTTTTAAATTACATCTTGCTTTGAGTTTTCGTTGTTTTTTAGTTGTTCATGTAATTGTTTTATTAGTTGTTGATGCTGTTGTTTTGAGTTGTTGTTGCAGTGTTTCGAATTGATTTTGCTTTTTAGTTGTTATTTTAATTGTTGTTGCTTTAGTTTATCGTTGTTGTTGTTATTAATTGTTGATTTAGTAGTGTGATGTTATTGTTGCTGTTGTTTAGATGTTGTTGCTGTTATTTGAGTTGGTGTTTTTAGTTGGTGTTGTTGCCTTGAGCTGCTGTTGAAATTGTTTTGGTTTGTTGTTGCTTTTGTTTTAGTTGATTATTTGTTGTTGTTTTTCAAACCAGTTTACACAAAAAGTGTAAATACATTGAAAATGGAACCACGACTTCCAATTGGAGACACTTTAATATCATGATAAATATCACGTTTCACGGAATATGTTATAGATAAGGAGTGTTCAATAAGTTTCTACTTTTTTGCAACAAGACACGTTGTTCATGTCATAGTTGACCACGAGTAAAATATCGACCACGTGATAAAGTATTTAAGTACTGTGACTCTATCAATTTAGTTTAGAAGTCCAAAGCTATTATATATGTAAATGCTTAAGTGAGGACTTTTTAAGTACTCGTTTCATTATTAAACCTTTGTACACATTTAACTTATGTATCAGTCCCATAAAATCGTGGCTTTTTACGGACCCGTACGTGCAGACAGTCGTAGGCCATGGGAAGCCTTGCGTTTCAAGGTGACAGTACGAACATGGCACAAAACAACACACCCGTACGGAGCCGTAGCTGGAAAATATGCATATTTTAATCCATACTTGGCCACGATTTTGTTCACCATTTGACTCTGAAACTGATACGTGTATTCTGGGCTCATCTCACGGACCTTGGTAAAAACGTAACAGTCCGTACTGGAACGCAAGATCTCGTACGGGTCCTTGCGGAGCTTCATCGCACGGCGCCCGCACGGTGTCCTCACGGCTATTTTTATGTTTATGGGACTGTAGCTTAACTCAGGAATGGCCGTGGTCATGAACGTGGTGGTGCAACGACTGCAAGACTTCCAATTCAAATGTCCCCGTTTAAATCCAGCCGAACAGATTATACCATATCAAGGAACATCGATATTTATCGTCCATTTATTTCTTGAGTGAGCTAAGTTGTCCTTAAAGATTTATGAATAAGGATAATTGTCTAGTTTAGGTAAGCTGGTTAAAAATAAAATAGGAAATAAATCAATTAAGTATTCCCCAGACTTTTACCCATCTGATCTGTCCCAAACTTTGTATTATGTTAGTTACACATTCGTGAATACATTTGTAACTAAAATATTTGCAATTATTGTGATATAGGTTATATCCTGTTTTATTCTGCTTAACAATAGACACATTACAAGTACTTATGTAACTGCAACAAGATACTTATTATGGTGTACTAAGTACACAATGATAGGCTGACTTCATTGTCATATAGGTTTACATGTTCAAAACTGTGTCTCCTAAAGAAACATCCTTATAATGAGGAACGCAAATAAAGGGATAGTCTAATACTATTTATTTATTTAGTATTTACATAGTTACTAGGTACATTGTATAACTAAAAATGATACTTATATAAAATATTGTATGCGTATAAGTACATTGTACTATATAAACAATGTAGTCTGATTCGCTGTATTAATCAAAATGAAGTTTAATTTTACTCATTTAGGTTAAATGTCTCTTGAAACTAAAAAACCACGATACAGCAAACTTAATCAATGGTCTACTTAACTTTAAGTTAAGACAGACACATGAGTCTATTCTAAGTCAAAAACTTTTAATACATTCGAGTCCAACATGGTCACAAACAATCTATTATCGTTTGGATGGATAGCAATAGAAACTGGTTTCTTTAACCCATCGTTTTGTTTCACAACAACACCTATTTTCTTCCCATCTTCATTATATTGTACAATATTGTGTGAGTAAATACCCCCAGCAAATACATTATATCGACCATCACTACATACACTAGCTACACAATCCAAATCATCGTCTTTGAAAGTAGACTGGTAGTTGCCATCCGTATCCAAACATACTACTCCATTACTAGAGTTAGCAACAAACAATTTGTTTCCAACATCATTGACGGTAATAAGCGAACTGTTTGCAAACAGTTTATTACCATCGTTGTCATTTGTTATTGTCCTCAATAATGTCCCATTCATATCATACAAATACAGAAAAGCATTCCAGTCAGTGACGCAAATAGTATCATTCATCACAGCAATACCATAGCAACAATGACTTGTATCAATTTTTCTTGTAAGCATCATCTTATTTTCAATGGAGACAAACTGAATCTTGTTTGGCCGTTCACATCCGACTGCAACTTCTTTTTCATTGATCTTACATACACCAAAAACATTACAGCTTAAAGAACAGTGTTCAACAACAGACTTCGTATTGATATCAACTCGTTTAAGTTTCTGGTTGTCTTGATCAGAGACTAGTAGTTGTTGATCAGATATGAGGCAGCATCCATAAGATCTACTGATCTTGGTATCGTCAGACACTTTTATGTTGATATCTTGACTGCCTATAACCTTGTACAGGTCGACTCGCTTCCTTCCAGAAATCTGTACTTTCCCAATTCCATGCAAACACTGGATATGGTCCTTCAATACATCGCTAGGATGAAAAGTTATCTGTACGTCAGTAGATGTACCAGTTTCTTGTAGGGCCATTAATATATCTGCATCCTTGATAATTTTCTGAGTTAATTTTGAACGGACAAAACGTTGTGCTCTATTGGATGTTGCTTTTGTAAGCTTGCCATCGGTATCCAGTAAGACATTTTTAGTTTCTTCAATTTTATCCTTGTTTTGCAGTATTTCCACCTGAACATTCTTAAACGCTTCTTCTATTTCTTGCCTTGACTTGTCTGCAGCATGTCTTACCATACATTCAAGCACGTTTTGGAATTTAGCTACTTGTTCCAAAGCACTCTCCTTAGTTTCACATAATGCCTCCAATTGAGTATTTTTAGATTCACTCAATTTTGACATTGAAGATATGATTTGTTTTAGATGACTCTCTGTCTCTTCGCTTTCAGATGTCTTAAACAAAACTGTCAACATGTCTGGCACAGAGTAAATCTTACTGTCTGGACACGATCTGAAATAGAGCAAACTCAATCTTTATTGTAACAAGTGAATTTTATCTAACGTTGTACACAAGAACACAATCGTCAAGTTAGTTGTCTAAGCTGCGGTGTGTTGTTCCAAATTAATCTTTATATATATGAATTTCATAGAAAAGTAACAACTCGAGTGTTATTGAAAAGTATTTTGGAGACAAGCCCAAATGTGGAAGAATTTCTAAAACCAGCTTTCTTATAAATAACACTTTAATACTAGTTAAAACTATTGATTTTAAATCAGGGTGATAATTATTATTTCTGTAAAAACAATGGCATTTTTCATTACCAGAACATGCTTTGTTAAATGCCCAAAATAAAAAGTAGTCTTTCATAACGTAGATTTTAGAGAATTTGTAACAAAACGACAACGACGATATCAGTGCAGTATGAGTATCTTCATATAAACCTTGTTTACATAACTATGTAATCATACTACTCAATGTGCATTTTGTACACAAACGTCTATTTATAGAATGACTGGATGTGTATTTGCGGTTACCATTGAAATTTAATGGATGTCTTAAGCTACAAGTCATCATATGGAGTCATATTGTTAAGTGACAATAGTATTGGAAATCATAACAACTTTCAAGTAAAATCGTCCAAATGCGTAAAATTTTCAGAAAATTGCATTCATAATGTTGTTAGATTGCGTTCGGATATCTAGAGTGGTACAACAGTTACTATGTAAATGTAGTTAGTCAATTTAAAATTGGCACAATTTAGACCTGCAGTCTTATATTTAACTGTGTTGCTATGGGAACTTATGATTTAGAATATGATAAATATCAATGCTACGTAACACATTTACTAACTATAGTAGGGCCTACATGTACATAGTAGGCCACAGCCAATGTCTATGATATATGTATCGATTTAGCCTTTAAAAGCGTGTATGTCTTCTTACAGATATGTAGATTCTGGTACGCTAATTTCATAACAAATGGATTTGTACTGACTAATTTAAATCACGAGACAATAAAATATGCTTATAACATTAACACAATCCTAGCACTTACTTGTGATTCGTTGCTATACATGCATAGCAACCGACAGAATCATGTTCCTGACAATACATATCGACGATCTTTCCCTTATGTATGCAGCATCTTTCGGTCGGGAACTCAGGTAAAGTGGTTTCTAGATTGCCAGATTGATCTTCTTGTCCAACGTCTATGAAACTGTGACCAAACAATAGAGAAAACTGTTTGTGCATATCTGTACATGCTTGGCAACAATAATCTTTACATTCCACACAATACTTTACTGCTTCTGTAGTTTTATTCACGCGGTCACAAACGGTACAAATAATATTGAATGCTTCTTCTGACATATTCGCCCTCGCACTGCCGCCGTTCGACATTTTTCACCTTCAAATGTCCGAGTTTAATATCCTTGTTTCGTTTTCACGGTTAGGTAAAATACTGTGACGAAAGAAAGTCGATATTTATAACGGAAACAGTGTAAGTAGTGTACATTTTGTACTCGAGATCAAGCTTGACTACACGGAGTTAGTTTTTAACGTTTAATTCAGAGGTGGATCCAGGATTTTTTTCTAGGGGGTGGTCCGAACTTTTCTAGGGGGGGGGGGGGGGGGGTCCGAACCTCGAACTACAACCACATTCTACACATTTTTGCAGAAAAAAGCAACATATTGATAATAAAAACTACATGTACATAACCATTAAATCTATGTTAAGCACCGAAAAAATTACCTCATGCTACTTAAAAATGACTTACAGGCAAGAACTACACCAATGGACAGGAATTTTTTCCAAATTCTAGGGGGTCCGGACCCCCCTGAACCTCCCCCCCCCCCCGCTGGATCCGCCTATGTTAACTGATGTCCATATTATTCGAATATAACACGTTAGGATGTCAACTCCTATGGTTTCAATAAAACTTTTTGTTGATTCTAATAATTTCATTGTACTTCATAGCCAATTTTTATACTTCAAGTTGTTGCAGCACAAAGTCAAAATTAATTGCCATGTACGATACATGAAGTATCATCGTTATTTATTGCTAGGTCTTGAAGTTTCATTATATCACATTGTCAATTCTTAAACCGTATTGGTATTGCAATGCCAAATCAAAGGATGTCAATTCTTAGTTTTATTGCAACATATTGTCGATTTTAAGGTTTTATTGTTACGCATTGCCAATTGTTTAGTAACACTGTAACTCATTTCCAATTCATATAGTTGTATTGAAATGCAATGTCAATTCTTTAAGTTTTTATATAGTATTATCCTAAAAAATGACGATTCGATTGCCTTCAATTGGTTTTTGATTGTTTGAGACACATTGCCAATTATTTTAGTCTCATTGAAAGATCTTATGCTTTGTTGCTCACAGCAAAATTATGTGTCCTTTTTAATGGTTTAATTCATTTGGTATCATTGCTATACATATTCAAACACAATTGATACATCTTATGGTTTTATCATAAAACACTGCAAAAATCAATTGATAATTACTATTTATATATATGGTTCACCTCTTCGGTCTTTATGTAAATTAGCTATCACCAAAAGTGACATTTATTTTTCGATGAAAGTCAGTTTCTATGAATTCATTTATTAAGTAGTCACAAACTGTGTGTATTTCTTGATAAATACATTTAAAACTAGAATATGTTCAGATGTTGTGAATAAAGGTAGGTTTTCTGTTTTTCTGCTAAACAACACATGTACTTAGATAGATAACTGCAACACGATACATATTATGATGTACTAAGTAGACAATGATCGATAGGCCGACTTCAATGTCATATAGGTGTCCACGTTCAAAACTGTGCTACAAATGCCTCCATAAGTAACATCGTTATAGTGAGAAAAAAAGAAGTAATTGTATTTATTTATTTGAATAGTCAATAGATATAAATAAAAAGGATACAAATAATAAATTAACAATAGTATAAGTACATTGTATAATAAATAAATATATCTAATTATATGTTTTAATCAAAATGTAGTTTATATATTTCACTTATTTGTGTTAAATGTCACTTGAAACTCTTAACAGGTCATTATAACAAATTTAATCAAAAGACTTCACCTTAAGACATATGCACGTGTCAATTCTAAGTCAAATACTTTTAATACAATTGAGTTACACATGGTCACAAACAATCTACTATCATTTGGATGAATAGCAATGGAGCAAGGCTTCTCTAACCCATCTTTTTGTATTAAAACAACACCTATTTTCTTCCCATCTTCATTATATTGTACAATATTGTGAGAATGTAAACCCGCGGCTAATACATTAAATCTACCATCACTACATACACCAACTACACCTTTCAAATCATTATCTTCGATTGTGGACAGATAGAGTTCATTCCCATCCAAGCGTACAAATCCTTTACTACAGTTACCAACAAACAATTTGGTACCTGCTTCATTGACGGTGATATGTGCACAAAATGCAAACAGTTTATTACCCTCGTTGTCGTCAGCTATTGTCTTTAATAATGTACCATTCATATCATAAACATACAGGGAAGCAGGCGTTCCAGTAACATAAATATTATCATTCATCATTGCAATACCATAGCAACCATGAGTTGTATCAATCTTTCTTTTAAGTGTCATCTTATCTGTAATGGAGAGAAATTGAATCTTGTTTGGATTTGCACATCCGACTACAACCTCTCTTTCATTGATCTTACATACACCATAAATGTCACTGCTAAAGGAGCAGTGTTCAACCACTGTCTTCGTCTGGATATCAACTCATTTAAGTTTCTGGTTGTCTCGATCAGATACTAATAGTTGTTGATCAGATATGAGACAGCATCCATAAGATCTACAGATAACCCTATCATCAGGTACCCATATGTTGATGTCTTGACTCCCTTTAACTTTGTATAAGTCAACTCTCTTCCTTCCAGTAATATGTACCTTACCAATTCCATGCGAACACTTGTCCTTCAATACATCGCTAGGAAGAAAAGTTATCTGTACGTCAGTAGATGTACCAGTTTCTTGTTGGGTCATTAACATCTCTGCATCCTTGATAATCTTCCGAGCTAATTTTGAACTGACAAAACTTTGTGCTCTATTGGATGTTGCTTTGGTAAGCTTGCCATCGGTATCCAGTAAGACATTTTTATTTTCTTCAATTTTATCCTTATCTTGCAGTAATTCCATCTTACCATTCTTGAACTCCTCTACTATTTCTTGCCTTGCCTTGTCTGCAGCATGTCTTACCATACATTCGAGCATGTTTTCGAATTTAGCTACTTGTTCCAAAGCACTCTCCTTAGTTTCACATAATGCCTCCAATTGGGTTTCTTTACATTCACTCAATTTTGACATTGAAGATATGATTTGTTTTAGACGACTCTCTGTCTCTTCGCTTTCAGACGCTATGAACAAAACGTTCAACATTTCTGGTACAGAGTAAATCTTACAGTCTGGACACGATCTGAAATAGAGCAAACTCAATGTGCACGTGTGTAAATATACATTGATACAGACCTGCATAAGAATTTAAGATAATCAAAACTTTATCATAGCATGTGGATTTTATCTTACGATAAAAAGAAACAATCTTGAAGTTAGTTGTAAAATCTGCGGTGTAATGTTCCAAATTAATGATTTATCAAAGTGATTTTCATTGAAAAGAAACATCTTGAGTGTTATAAAGAAATTTTGGAGACAAGCTTAAATGTAGAATTATTTCTAAAATCAACTTAATTTCTAGTAAATTACACTTTAATAGTGCTTGAAACTGTTTATTCAAAGCACGTTTTAAATGCCAAAAATAAAAAGTCTTTTCTACTGTTAAGTTGAATGGAATGTATAAAACAAGGATAACGGTGTGTGTTATCAGGCTCAGTATGAATATCATCATAACCTTATTCGATAAATGATAACCGATGTTATCAATAACTCTGTGTTTTACTAGATATATGTACTATTAAAATTTTGTGGATGTCTTCAACTCAACGTCATCCTATGCAGTTATACTGTCAAATTACATATCTAAGTGAAATCGTCAAATTCAAAGTGAGTAAAAATTTCGGGAAATGGCATTCATATCGTTGTTAGAACGCATGTAGATTTCTAGAGATATATATTTAAGCACAAAGTAAATGTAATCAGTTGCCGAGTTTGTCAATTTAAAAAAGGCGTATTGTATCTGCGGCACTTATACAATTATCTGATTTACCATGGGTACTTTTTTGGACTTGATAAATCCCGTCACGTAAACACATTAACATGCATGTAGGCCTACAAATGTCCACGAATTAATTAATTAACCCAAATTTGTATAAATTTAAGAGCACTTATCTCATAGCGAATGAATTTATACCGATTTAAACCCCCAGTAAATAAAATATGCTTATTCAGTTATTTCTAGCACTTACTTGTGATCCGTTGCTATACATGCATAGCAACCGACAGAATCATGTTCCTGACAATACATATCGACGATTTTCCCCTTATGTTTGCAGCATCTTTCCATCGGGAACTCAGGTAAAGTGGTTTCTTGATTGCCAGATTGATCTTCTTGTCCAACGTCTATGAAACTGTGACCAAACAATGGAGAAAACTGTTTGTGCATATCTGTACATGCTTGGCAACAATAATCTTTACATTCCACACAATACTTTATTGCTTCTGAAGTTTTATTCACTCGGTCACAAACGTTACAAATATTAATTATGAATGATGTTTCTGACATATTTACCCTTGCACTGACGCCCATCAACTGATAACCATCAAATGTCCTTGTTTCGTTTTCACGGTTATGTAAAATACAGTTACGAACGGAATGCGATTCATTGAACAGAACAGATCATCATATACCGTATTTCATGGTAAACTTAAGCAATACTCGAAACCCCAATAAATATTATATACAAGAACATAAATAAACAATTACAAGCGACATGCAAGTAAACATAGTTATCATGTATTACAAACATACAAAAAGGGCAAAATATAACAAATATATCATTAAGTTATTTATATTCAGTAGAAACATTGAATGTCAATAGGCTAAAGATATTGCATGCCGGTTGCACAATATTTACTTTAACCGTAGGTTTAACTGGTAAACCCATAGTTTAACAGACTTAATCATAGGGTTTAAGAGTCTTAATCCTATAGTTTTAAGTTTTAAAAATTGAAACTGTAGATTAAGACTTTAAACTACATGTACATGTATATGTTTAACTGTTGAACTCTGAGTTTAACAATTATACCCTATGTTTAAGAGTCTTAATCCTATAGATTCAACTTTACTTCTCTTAAACATATAGATTAAGATATTAAACTATATGTTTAACTGTTAAACCCATAGTTTAAGATTTCGTTTCACTGTTTTCTGTTAAACCTATGGATTAAGGCTTTAAACTATGGTTTTAAGCGCCGTTTGCATATTAATTACTTAAACTATATGTTTAGCTCTTTAAACCCTAGGTTTAACGGAGAACCAATAGAAACTATAGTATTAAGTCGTTCAACCAATGAAATCGCACTTGCTGGTTTCACATAGACTTTGACAATGTTTCTTGGATTTACCTGAATAGATTTTAAAATGAGTTTTAGAGAAATAGAGAAAGATTTAGAGAAAATGTCCATAACTGAAGTTTCTGACTGTATTTAAAACAAGAGCTCCGCTGGGCGGGGCATTATACGCCCATGTGTAGTCCATGCTGTGTTCTATCTCATAATGAAGTCCCTGTGACCTTAACCAATGACCCCGGGAACTCAGAACAGGTCACATCCTTAAGTGGAGGGCTATCCAAAGCAAAGATTGTGAAAACCTAGGTACAGCCGTGGTTGAGTTATCACAGACACAAAGTTTGCCCACATGAACTTCCAGTGACCGTGACCCTGGGGCCTCAGAACCAAAAGTTTACACCCTTGATCCAGTGTATTGATACATAAAATTTGGTGAACCTAGATAAAGTGGTTGTTGAGTTATGACAAGGTTTTTCCATATGATGTCCCTGCGACCTTGACCTTTGACCCTGGGGCCCAAAAATCAATTCTGCACTTCCTTTACACATGGGCTACTCTCACATAAAATTTGTTGAACCTAGGTACAGTCGTTGTTGAGTTATGGTCCGGACAATGTTTTAATATAAATTCAGTCTCAGTGACTTTGACCTTTGACTCTGGGGTCTCAAAATCAAAGGGGGACATCCTCTACCAAAGGGCTATCAACACATAAAATATAGTGAACCTAGAAAAAATGGTTGTTGAGTTATCGTTCAGACAAGGTTTTTTCCATATGATGTCCCTGTGACCTTGACCTTTGACCATGGGGCCCTAAAACCAATAGGGCCATCCTTGACGCATGGGCTACTCTCACATCAAATTTGGTGAACCTACGTACTTCGGTTATTATCCGGAAAAGGTTCTTCCATATGATGCCCCTGTGACCTTAACCTTTGACCCCAAAAATCAATAGGGCTCTTCCTTGAAACATGGGCTATTCTCACATAAAATTTGGTGAACCTAGGTACAGTTGTTGTTGAGTTATGGTTCGGACAAGGTTTTCATATATCAAGTCCCAGTGACCTAGAGATGTATAGGAGTCATCTACTGAGTATGACCAATCTTCCTACTAAGTACCATGACTGTCACTCTGAAACTTTTCAAGATATAGAGCCGACATGATTGTGGCTAAGAGATGGACAGACGGACGGAGGGTATACCAAAATACGTCCGGTTTTTTTTTCAGAATGGGTGTATAAAAATGCAAATCAAACACTGTATTTTTATATTAAGGATTAACATTCATTAATCAGTGATAAAATGTCATTATTTCAATTTTAACGGACCCATATGTTTTATGATCTATTGTTTTCACAGCTGCAGCAATAAACATGTTAGTTAAATCTTATTATTTATTTCGGGATGTCATATTGCTAGAAACACAATTAACCAATCAGGAACCCTATATTACATGTTATATTGTAATATAGGGTCTTTGCACCAATTAACGATGATAATCAACCGCGCATTTGAAAGATGTTGATATTAAACATTTTTTATCAATGTAAATGATATAAAATTGTATCTATTTAATCATTTTAGTTATTTAATATATGTATAGTCTTCTATAACTCTACTAAGAGTGGCATTGTACATGTTTTATATTGTAAAATATATCTTTTATATACATGTTGTATGTAAATGTAGATAAGACTTAAATAAACAAGTAAATCTGTGAGCTAATGCTCACTAGTGATACCCCCGCTGTGAGAAATATGACTATCATAATGTAACTTTCATTTAACAAAATCTAAAAATATGCGACAAACAGGAAGTAGATGAGCAAGGAGCATGAAATCGCTTTACACCACATGGGACTATGGGATGAAGCAATATGCAAAGTGTTAGGCTGCTGCATGTTATAGTTGCTGAGAAAACTGCAACGGAAATTTTGTAACGGACGGATGCTGGCACGCACGGACAAGGGTAAAACAGTATACCCCCCTCTTCTTCGAAGCGGGGGTATAAAAATATATTTATGTTGTATTTGATATCAATCTATGATTTTAGATTTATTTTTAGTTTTACAAGAATAATTTGATCTTTCAACAGCCATACCTCCTTTTGTATTAATTGTTGAATACAATATAATTCACACCATTAGAAAGCAAATTTCATAATCAGATTATTATTTATTCTACTTAAAATTGATTAGATCAATATTTGATAGTAAATGCCTGTTAGAATTATATAGGTGTCAGAACAGTAGCCATCATTAAACATTCCATGTCTCATTTGTATGAGAAACTGAATAAGATCTAGTAGACCTCCTTATGAGGTTAAAGGTTAAATACTGGAGATAAACGGCTATTTGGAAAGTAAAAATTATTAAGTAATGATATTAGCCTCATACGTCTTAGTTGATTAGACAGAATTATTTTTCATTCATAAATTACTTGAGACTATTCAAAGTCAACAGTCATTTAGATAATAAAGTAAAAATATGTACCACATCTTCTGCATGATTGTATTATGTTATACATATAGCAACTTCAGATAAAGCAACAACAACTTCTCACATGATGACAAACTCGAAAAATGATTGGATACCTGTTAAACCATGGGTTTAACAGTTAAACCCATAGTTTAAAGTCTTAACTATATAGTTAACAGATTTTCATATAGTCATTGACTCTGGTCATAGTCAATTCTAATGATTTCATTGTAATCCATAGCAAATTCTTATGTTATGTTACACCAATTTATTTTAGCTCGATTGCAAAAAAAGTTTAATTTACATTAATCACTTTAGAGTCCAATTCTTGATCTCCCAGTATTGAGCTAGTAGGATAAAGTTACTAGCTCACAGAAACAACGGAGTAGGTTTTGGATGGGATTCAAACCAATGAGGAGCTGGCTATCGAATGATTACCAGTCAAACATTGTTACTGCTCCACCACGCCTACAAAATAACACAATCTATCATGAATTATAACATTTTTATTCATCAATTGTTAACCAACATTGTAACACATAAACATTTTTATGTAAAGACAATACAAAATCATATGTATACACTCTAAGGAATATTTATCAAATTGTAATAACTTATTCATCAAGTTTTTTTCCAACTCAGATAATTTCAAAGACAAACATAACATTTTTATTACATCTCTTCTTTCTTCTGAAGAAATCTTAAGCTTTGACAATGATAAAAATTAAGTTGAAATCTAAGCCATGTCCTGGAATTAACACATAACTGTGCATGAATAGTAATCCTTGAAATATCCAGTTAAAGCTGAGAACAGATATTTTACTTTTGAATTTATCAGATCATCAGAGTTAATAATCAAGACTTTACATATAGGAACATTCGAAAATTTCAAAGTACTAAAATACCCGATATATTCATAAAAACAGAAGCTTTTACACATGAAAAGAACACTATTTCAGGTCCATTCTTGTTCCCAGAGTCTAGTAGGACTCTCAATACTAGCTAGTATTAAGAATCCTACTAGACTCTGGGAACGAGAATGTTTCAGGTCCAAAAATCATAAATTTCAGGACCAGTCCGAAAAACAGTCATCAATGATAAAGTCTTCATTATTACCATAATTGCACCAAACACATCAAAATCAGACTACTTAATACACCCAATACATTTTAAGACATAAGATCCGATAGTTCTTGATTATATGTTAAGTTTAGATTGTATTCCCATGCAGTGACGCCAAACATTAAATATTCTCACTTTTTATATGCTTTTCAGTGGAATACCAGGATTTATCTGTGAAATAAAAATCGATATTTCACTGTTTTGAAACAGTGAAATTAAATTTGTTATTTTTCTCTGTTTGGATGCTAGGTTCTGATGACATATCATACTTGAACTTTAAAAAACCAGTTTAAGCATATAATAAACAGAAAATTTGTTAATTTCAGTGTAAGATCTATTTATTTCACTCGTGAGCTATTGATATTAAATTATTACTATAAGTCATATTTTTTTCTTAAGAAGTTAGGAAACGGCATGTGAATTTTGTAGAAAAAACAGGTGATATAGAGTGTCTTGTCAATCCAATATATTTAGACAGTATTACAAAGGTAGAGTTTTAGGTTAAATTCATCACACTATATCATCATGTATCTTCTTATTTTCACTTGCTATCACTGATCACAGTCGCTCTGGACCAGCCAGCAAGGAAAGTAATCCTATAGCACTGCTTCTTCCAAGTTCTATCCTTATGTAAAGGTGACATCTGACTTCTACATTTTAGAACGTAAGCATATTTCATGACAGTTCTGTGACAAATTTCAATATTCATCAGTTGCCATAGAAACATTTCATAATCTAAGTTCTTGCACCTTCAAATCTTGGTAACACTGGTAAAATAAGATTTCCAAATGAAGAGTCTTGTGTGATAAAATATCCATCAGAGTTAGCATTAGCATGCTGAAAAAAAAAGCATCAAGTGACATTAGTACAGTATTAACTTATTTTTTACTATGAGATAAAAGGTCACAGCTTAAGGACCACTCTAAAAGCAAGTCAAGGGCCATAAATCAGTAGCCACAAGCTAGACTAGCCTAATTGATAAACTCATCCTAACTATTTTGGTACAAGTTTGGTGATAAAATATCCCCATACATCAAACTGGCATAGGTTATACCCATTTTGTACACAAACAGTCTTTCTGACCTTTGTATGGAGACCCTAGGCATCATGGGTAAAACTGTTAATTCATGTAAAAACACATGGTAATTGTTTGCATTCTAATAATTTCCCTGTTCAACTGTTTTGAACGAATAGAGTATGATTTTGGTGCCTACTCAATAAAATTTAATGATCCAACCAATTATGCACATTAAATTAAACTTTTAAACCAATAGTTAAACCTCCATCCTAACATGTTTACATCTGTCATTCGGTACACAGACATATGAAATCAAAAGTAGAATACACAGTTTGACAATGCATCTGTACATATTGGGGCTTAAAAGTACTTTGTATCTATGGATTGATATTCCTGTAGTTATAAATGATCATTGATAGTACAATTTATTATGATTGTAACAAAAAAAAGAAATTATTAAACAATTTTGTCTTTATGCGGCACACTACACTCTGTTGTGTACCAAAATGCAGAATTCTGCAATGTGTTGCACATTTAGTGTTGAGGTGATTTATTCACCTTTATATATATGTTACAGGGAATGTGTGTAATCAAGGATTTCATGAAAGCCCTGAAATTTAGGGATTTTATGTAATCCCCAAAAATGTAAATTCTGTCAGGGAATACATGTAAACCCTGAAATTTTCTAGGGATTTCATGTATTCCCTGTTTTTTTTTCCAATTTTTACACATATTCCCTGACCACAAAATTATCATGATTTAAATGTAAAATATGATTCATTGTGCTGTAAGGTTTTACTTTTTAGTTTATTTCACTGTTATGCATTGATACTTTTGTTATGTGAATGCAATTACAGTATTATAGCTTGGAGTTTTAAAGAAACGGTATAAACCTATTTGTTCGTGAATTACGTGAATTCCCTAACTTGGTAAGGGATTACGTGAAATCCCTGGTTACACACATTCCCTGAAACATAATTAGGTTAATAGATTATTATTATACTGTTCTATGCTTATGTCATTTGTCTTGTACTCATATACAGTACCTATCGAAAGTTTGAAGACATTTTCACTTTGCAGGCCTACTGAATAGCTTTTGTTCAAAATTTGATAACTGTTTATTTTGAAATGCTTTCTAGTTTTGCTTCATTCTTCGGTTATTATTGTAATTATAACTAAGACTACAAAGATAATAAAAGCTACGTTATGGAAAATAATTACAATAAACATGGTTTTGCAGGTTAAGGATGTCAGATGCTGAATCTTATAAATGTGTTGCATTCATGTAATTTGTTTATACTCGTATTTCATCACATACCAAACTTAAATATATTAAATAATGATTCAACAAACATAATCGTCAAAATTCAAGAATTAAGTAAGTTTTTTTAGTCTCCCAACTTTTGGTGGGTACTGTATTAATTTTGCATTTTTCTATAGGTCTTATTTTTCAGCACTGAATATTTGTCAGGGTTGTTTACTTTGCTCTTTTATAAATGATATGCTTTGTCAAATTAGTGGACTTTTTACCATACAGCTAAATTGTAGTACAGACATTTATTGAATTTTTAAACTCAAGTCATAAGTTGTTATTATAATAATTGTTATAAAAACAAAGATGACAGTTGCATAAAAATGCTGTAATAATTAAAGTGTTTAGTTGTCTACTTAAAGACAATGAATCAGCAATCAAACAGGGAATTTGGGTAAAAATGAAAAAATATTTTAGGAATTTCATGTAATCCCTAGTGAAATCAGGGATTTCATGTATTCCCTAAAATCACCAGGGATTACATGAATTCCCTGAATTGGTTACACATTCCCTGTAACATATATATATATATATATATATCACACGTAGTAGAGATTCATGATAGACTTACTTGTAAAGCAGTTCTTTGTGCAGGTGTCATTGCCTGTGTGTCAGGGTGAATCTATAAAATAACAAAAAGATATAAAAAGAGATTTAAATAAAGGAAATCGAGGATTCTCGCCCACGCTTCCAAAGGGCTCACACAAAAAAGTAGCAGAATAAAATTCACTAATTCTTCACCTACAAAATTTATTTCCAGTGATCAAGGAAACATTGTTCTAAAACATCAATAAAACTTATAATGATAAACTTACTATGCCTACAATATATACATGTATATAAATATATTACATGTCGTATCAATCTGATTAAAACCTGATCTAAAATTTTCAGCTCGCTAATTTACTCGTAGATTTAGCCATTTCAAAGAAGGTCACGTTCAGGTGACCTTTATTTCCAACCTTGGTCTAAAAATAGAAATTACGAAATCAAAATGTGATAAGTAGTGTTTTTGTCTAGATGAAAGCTATGTATTGATTGGTCGACACAAAGTTCATCTCGACATGACCTTCCACGGAGACAGTAGAGATCCTGTACGACAATGCTCTACAGGATATCTGTTTACGGAAATTGATGTCATATCTTATAAACAGCATATATCCATGTTGCAACAGACTCAGATCAAACTATCACAGAATGGAAGGAACATAAATAATGAACCATATTATATAAAGTCACTATTTTAAATTTTAATACTGACCATTGGAGGATACCCAGCAGAAACATGGTGAGCTGGAACTTGAGCTACTGGTACATTACTTGGTATGTTTCCTCTGAAAAAATATAACATGATGATTATCCATTATTTTAAAATTTGATGCCACATAAGAAGACTATATGAAAGTAAATATTATAAACATACAGGTTTCAACAATAACTAAATCAATTGCCACTGATGAACCTTAGACGTAAGGCCCATTTATTTATAATTCAAATTAATTAAGTTTTCTAAAAAATAAATACATATAGAAATCTACTCATTTCCACGTGCAAAAATAAATAAATCCAAATTCCTAATAACTAGGGGGTTGGAATGTTTACTTGACAAGGACAAAGACAGATGATCAATGAAGTAGAGGTATAATACAGCATTTATACTTCCTAGCCTTGAAGCTACATTTTATGGCGACATAGTAGTGTGCACTTACCACTCTAAATGTTTAGGGTTCAATCCAAGTTCAGACCATAGATTTTTATTAGGTCACAGAATGATAAATAATGAATAATAAATACATATTTAACATAAATCTTTATTTTTCAGTAGCTTATTAAAGCTCATGGTACATACATGACAGGGGCAACAGGAGCTCCTGGTTGAGTCTGCATTCTTAACCTTTTCTTCTGTTCCTCAAGCTGTTCTAAAATCTTTCTATTCTGTCTTTCTGTAAAACATCAATGGATCAAAGATAAAATTTAATAAAAAGAACAATCTTTGAGGACTTCGTTATTTGAACACAGTACTACAGACATTTTTCAAGAGGTTTCAATGCTTCTTACAAGGAGGAGCAGTAGTCCAGTGGTAGGATGGCGCTTGGGGATTGAGAGATTTTGAGTTTGAATCCCACTAGGGGCACTGCTAATTTCCTTGAGCAAGAAATTTACCCGCAATTGCTTCCCTCCACCCAGGTGTAAATGGGTACATGTGAGGGTGGTACAATTCCGTTGTGCCAATTTGTCGGCTGCATTAATAAGCGAAGTATAACAATCGCCAGGGAGAATGATGGATAGATACCAGTAGCCTGATGACCAGAGGTAATTGCTGTTAAGTCTGTCTATGTGCATAAGCATGAAACTTAGACTGAAAAATACCATTACAAGGAGTTGGAGGAAATCTAACAAGGCTCAGAGGAGTTAAGTCAACTACCTATTATCAATGGTCATTCACCCATGTAAATTTCAGTAAATTGAAATTGAAACCTCGCAACTTGCGTCTTTTTTTAAAGATGCAGACTGCACTTGCTGTTATCGCTAGAAAATTGTGTTTGAACAGCTCCATCCTATTCGCTAATAATTAGTAAAATAATTAGTAAAATATCATCGCTTACATATGATACATCAATAATATTTAATCAATAATGTACCCGTTTACAACAGAAGTTTTACATATTTACTTCTATTTGACATAAAACAAGGTGACCTAACACTGGTCTGATTTTTCCTAAATATGCCATGTGTTACTCATGGTGGTCTGCCACGATTTTATTCAAAATACAGGTTATTTAGACACTAGTTTATTCTTCAACTTTCTGGAACGAAGGTTGGCAAACATCATAAGCATGCTTTTTCGTAAGACTAAGAACTTCACCTGAATTATCAGAAATCTTTTATTTCATCCAAGAGTTAAGTTACTTTTATGTAAATTAAGCGAAACTTATACAAAGCCAACGTTGTCATTGTACCAATATGTCTTCAAAGGTCGAAAATTCTCAAATGCTAAAACTAGCTTCCGAAATGTGCTAGCCGAATACTATGACACTTGGTTCAAGTAAGAAAAACATCTCCATACGCATATCAAGGCAAATCACAGACCAACAGTTGTATGACTAAATGTAAAAAATTACAAACCTCGATCAGTGTTAGGTGGTTGAAATGCCATTTTGTCCTCGAAACTCAGTTAATTGAAAGTTGATTACATTTTTTGGTAAAAAAGTTTATTAGTCGGTAGCTCATAAATTCGTATGCGGTCACCCTTTTGTACCGAGTGATCTCCCTTTAGTAAAAATAATGAAAACTTTGGCATTTCGTAATATAATTATAGACATGGCCTATTGATGGAAAAGACATGCAAGGTTTGAAAACTAACTAAAATTGTGAGAAAATACCTGTAATAGGCATGAAAAGCAATCAAGCACATACTCAGCAGACGTTCAGACTACAGAACATTCCGATGCTTGAAAATGATCAGTGGTGCTTTTCACAAAAATTCTTACGAAAAGACTCTTCATAAGTCAAAAGCAAGAAACATTAATAATATGCTCATTTTTTTTGTTTATCTATTCCTAATATTATAGAATTTGTGTAGAATAGTGTATACCTTTTGAATATCATATCATAGTTACGCTTAGTATCCATCTGACATTGAATTGCTAATAATATGAAATTGACTTACGAAGATTTTTTTCGTAAGAATTTTTGTGAAAAGCACCACAAGGCGGTATTTAGGGCTGTGGATCGTCAAGCTAGTGACGATCCAATCCGAACCATGATTCATGTGTAGCGATTCACAAATTGAACCATGATTCACTTTCTGGAGAAGAATACAGGAATTCATGTAATAACAAAAAAAGTGAAGAATTACAGATGCTTTTACTATATGGAAAGCCATGTACTCTAAACATTTCTATTACCAGACCTTTTATGGAAATTTTTAGTGATAACATTTTTGTTTAAATGCATTTCAGTCAAATTTTGACACAAGATATTACTGTCCTTACATAAATTAAAGTTTTCATTAGTATTGCAGCTGATTTCAGTGGTAATTAAGCTGAGAATGTTTTCATTTTTTCCAAAAATAGATCGCCATCCGACGATGTTGGACATGACGAATATTCGTACTCAAATTTCTGGTCGAGATCTAGAATATCCAAGTACTTGGATACTCGCAGCAGAAACATCTGATCCTTATTTTTTCGTTACGGTATTCTTTTTTTCCTTCAAATATACAGAAAAAAAACTTAATTCTAAAATCCCATTTTTCCTAACTATTTAAGGTAGCTGAAAACCTACCATAACTTTATCCAAACCTTCAAATGAAGGTTTTATGATATAAGAAACAACGTTTCTTGCATATTTTTTTATCTGCATAGGCATCTGGGCACAACCAGAATTTTTGTCCATGAATTGGATGTACAAAATGTTGAAAGTTTCAAGCAGATCTGAGAGGGTGACCTGGGAAGCATTGGTTGATTTGAGATGGAATGACCCTTTAGTTTCATAATCAATCAAAAATAAAATTAGACATTTTTCTCTAGCAGTCTTTCCCCCCCAAAAAATTACAACAATAACTTTTGTAAGTCCATTTTAAGATTTGTTTCAAGAGGGTTGGAAGTTCTACAAAAATGATAATATATTCAAACATACACAATATTTAGCATAATAATTTTAACACAATTTTGAAAAAAAAGGAAAAGTATTGAACATTTTAAGGGTTTAACGAGAATCTGTTGTAATTCACTTTATTTTCAAATTCACTATTTTAATTCTTTAAAAAAATCAAACATCATCAATATATCATTTATAAAGCACATGGAGATATATCTACCCTGGTTTAACAGTAACTGAAACAAGAAATGGAGTTATTTGTTTCTCCTTAAACAAGCCAAGGTCAAAATTAGGACCATTACAAATATTTTTGTAGCAAGTTGTTTTTGTGAAACAAACCATAGGAATAATAACAAGAACATTTTCTAACCAAATACAATCAATTTATTTCAATAATGTGTACAGACATTCAGAACAGACATTAAGACTATGTCTTTGTAACTAGCATCATCTATTTTGGTCACACATATTTTTAGTAAAATATTTGCCAGTACTTGTTGTCAACAATTAACTGCAAAGAATGGTTAATAGAAGGACTCTCATCTTAATGAATACTTTCAGTCTAAATACAAATACCAAACTGTCAAATAACAAGATTCATAGAAAGCTATCAATATAATTAATTAATTCCTAACAAGTTCTTTCCTATAATAGCATAACACATCAAGCAGATAAACTCTTGGACAAAACTTCTAAACAATCAAGAGCAATCTGTGCTTCAGTTTTTTCTTTGTCAGTGGTGGCTGACTTCATACGATTTTGAGCCGCATCAACACTTTCCTTCACAGACTGAAAATACATAAAATATCCACACATTTATTCATTTCACTTTTATTGTATGTATTAAGTGCTGTTTGTCAACACTTTGTTAGTTTATGTACATCAGTTGACTCCCCTATCCAGCTTTCAAAGACACTCCTAGACATTCCAAAAAAGCCAGTCTGACAGACCTGACCAGTGAAATTCCAGTTGGTCCAGGAAAGTCTGTTGTAGCCAGTCGGAATGTCCAGTTAAATTTCTTTTTTTTTTAAATTAAAATGAAGACAACTATTGGCCCTTCTATCTTATTTATTGGTATGTATCAGACTAATTTTGATGTTTGTTCTTCAGTTAAAAGTTATAATAATGATCAATTAGCAACCAGAAAACAGTAATGATAAGTCATGACGTTATGACATTTTGATGACTTCTTCCTGTCCAGTGAAACCTGATTGGGTCCAGTGATTCTTCCAAGATCACTGGACATTCAGTCCAGTGTCCAGTAATGTCAAAACTTTTTTCGGAATGTCTGCTTTTCTCTACCAGTACTAACTTACCAAACCAGAAGGAGTTGATAACTTCTCCCTCTGCAGAAGACTATAGATAAAAAGACATTACACATCTTATTTTATGGAAAGGTTCAAGGGCATAAATTAACCTGCCATTGCTTGGTAAGTAAAACTTAATAGTTCTAGACCAGGAAATGATAGAATTCTGTTCTCGGACTCCTTTTCTACAACCACCTCTCTTAAAACTGCAAATTTTCAATGAAAGACAACAGTTCTGATAAAGCCTGCATAACAAATACACACTGTCTCTCTTTGCTGTCTACTTTCCCCTTCTCTTACATTTAAAACACCCTTTTAATTTTTATAAACTTTGTAATTTAATATTCTTTAAATAGTCTAAAAATTAAGCACTTGTATAGTTGCCAATGACAATCATTTTATTAATTTGCAAGGGCAACCACAATTCGCAAATAAATAATATACAAGGAAGCTTTAAATTCAGTTTCAAGCAACTACTTTCACATTCTTGAAATCACAGTTTGACACTAAAAACTTGAGCTGACATTGATTGGGCTCGAAGCATATCCAAGATATCGATTTATTATAAAATAAATATTGACGATTTATCAATATATATTGATACATTAACTGCAGTACTATACAGACTTTTATGTTGTCATAAAGTCATAATAGGTATTTATTTGTTATAAATGTTATACCTTGGTATCCTGCATTAAATTGAAAAGCAGTAGGTAAAATAGATTCATATGGATAAATAAATAAAGTGATCTATCTCACAAGTTTCTGCTCATGACAGAAGGTTTGTCTTGCAAATTTTGACACTTTCATTTATTTAACTATATAGGCATTATTAAAGATATTTCAAAATGCATATTGATTATTGGCCGGAAAAAATGTGGCGATAAATCGATATCGTTGGAATCGATTTCAGCTTTACTAGAACCCAGTCTTGTGATAACTAGCTATATATTACCTCATTATCAAATCTATCAAGAGGATGAGCTTCTTCTGCCAGAATCTGTACAGTAGAATCAGCATTGACAGTTACAGAGCCACTTGATACTGTAAACAAAGAAAATAAATTTAAATATTTGTAATGTACATAATACTAGACAAATTACTGATAGCAAGTACATAAGTAGTTGGTTATACAGAACAATTAAAAAAAATAGACAAATATGTACATAGATTGTAATTGCAAGTAAGCAAAGATATTTTTCACCAGAAAATTCTAGTATTAACATGCTCGACTAAGTAAGTATTTGAAAGTAAAGAAAAGGATAAGTTATTAAAAAATATTTAAATTTACCAAGGTGAGTAGGAGAGCTCTACATCATACTTCATATCCAGTCAAGCAAAAAGGGAAAAATAAAAAACTCAGTTTTGCCCTTTTCAGACAAACTGTGCATTGATTTAAATTTGAGACATTTTTTATAATTCATCAAGTTTTGTAATTGTAGGAGACATTTGACATGAAACGTTCAATCCAAATCATAAAATCAACTTGATTTTATGCCTAAAATAAAACATTTTTGGATGAAAGTCATCACTAAAACAAAATTTATAATTTTATGACCAAGTTCTTGATATGCAGGCTTTTATTTGACAATTTATAACAAATGAATTGATATAAAATGAATTAAATGCCAAATAAACTATTTGTTCAAGGGCAGTTTGTTTGAGCTTTTTTACGAAATACCACACTCGTGAGTCGTGAGTGTATACTTACTTATAGAGAGTAGTGACACTGTAGTGTTATATTACACAGTTTAGAATCTACACTGGTTAACAGATTTGACAAATCATGATGAATGTGTGTAACTGCAGTTGAGATTTATACAATGGATAGCCAATTGTAAGCAACTCATTCAAAATTCACTCAACAATTTTCCTCATCACTAAACTTTAGTTTAGTTGCTTAAAGAGGACAATATTGACCAAACTGCATGGAGAACAGGAGTTAGGAATAAACCTGCCACAAATCCCAAGATATACGACACTAACAGCAGGTTAGGTAGGAGCAGTGGTCCAGTGGTTGGACGCATGCTTAGGGATCGAGAGGTCCTGGGTTCGAATCCCACCAGGGGCACTGCTAATTTCCTTGAGCAAGAAATTTACCTGCGATTGCTTCACTCCACCCAGGTGTAAATGGGCACCTGCTAGGGTGGTATAATTCTGTTGCGCCAATTTGTCGGCTGCACTAAGCGGAGTAAAAAGACTCCCCAGGGAGATTGATAGATAGATACCAGTAGCCCAGTGACCAGAGGTAATAGCTGTAAAGTCGGTGAACGTGCGTAAGCATGAAACTTAGACTATAAAATGCAATTACTTTTTTTTACAATTTAGGCCACTCCTTTTTTATTTTTTGGTTTACAAAAATTGTCCTGAAAAAGGTCCACTGGGTGGTCGAAAAAAAAAAAAAAAAAAAGAAGGAAAAAAATTCATTTTGTTTCTTAAACATATTATTTGGGCATAGCAACGGATGGTTCCCCTACCTTCCCTGATTAGGCAAGACTTAAAGGTCAAAAACTTATTTTTATGGAAAAAAAATACTAAACTTGTTATGATATGTGCCTTATTTAGTTCATATTCATTCCATTGATTTTAACCAGGTTAGGACCATTTTTTAGGAGTTTCAATGTACAGCGGAAAGGCAGTTACCAGGACAATGCCATTTATATATATTTTTTGAGGCTCAATATATGTGGGGCTCTTAGTTCTCAGTAGGATTTAACAAAAAGGAGTCCAGTTATGCCAATGGTATCATATATCATCAGAGCAGTAGCCCAGTGGTAGGACGTGCGCTTAGAGATTATGGTCGTGGGTTCGAACTCCACCAGGGGCACTGCTTATTTCCAGGAGCAAGAAATTTACCTATGATTGCTTCACTTCACCCAGTTGTAATTGGGTACCTATGAGGGTGATATTATTCTGTTGCGCCAATATGTGGGCTGCACTAAGCAAAGTAAAAGACTCTCAAGGGAGATTGATAGATAGATTCCACTAGCCAGATTACCAGACAGTGAATGTGTATAAGCATGAAACTTAGACTATAAAATGGCAACTTTTATATAAAAACATTAACTTTATAGTTTCTCTCATTGTTGGGAAATAAGGCCATCATCGGAAATGGCTATATCGATGTATCACTGATTCTTAACAGGCAATCCTATATTGATTCCCAATTTGGAATATTGTTACAATCTTATAAATTTTATAAAGCTATGAAATAAATAAAGGTGACGTTTAATTTAACATCCCTGCGTTGTATTTATCCTTTTTTTACATATCTGAGTTTTCATGTTTTCTATTAAGTATTAAAAACAAGAAATTACAGTTTGTTTTAGTTTGTTTTATGTCTGTAACAACTTTTAACATCACTCATAACACCATTATGGGACATCATACAGAATATGACTGGAGTTCTAGCAGCTTCTATTACACTCCTTGTCTGACTTGATATTTTGATGTATCACCAATAACTACCTGTCAATAGATTGCTACAAAAGTTTATATCAATGGCAGCTCTTTTGGCAAACAGACCCATGTATAAAATTACATACACATTGGTAATGCCTATGTTGTACTCAAATCTTGTTTTACATGTTGTCCAGCTGACAAAATGACACCCGTGTTCCAAGACTCACAATATTAGATTACAATATTAATCTATACATTTGCTGTTCATACAATATGAACATTCAATTTAAAACTTCCAAGCTGTATAAATTTAGAATCAGTTCTGCTAACATCATCATGGACCAAACCTGTTAACTTTGGTGTATAAGTAAAGTCTCAATGTTATTGGGTAAATTATAAAGAGATAGGCTCAACAACATACAACTGCTCAATATAATTAAGTCATCCTAAATGTGTACCAGCATCCCTATAAAATATTAATGGACCAGTCCTGTTGACTTTTTAGAGTATAAATAAAGTTAAAATATTATTTGTGAAATACGGGATTGACTCAAAACAAACAACTACTCAGAGTACTTAAGTCATCATGAATGAGGATTTTATAGTCAGCACCCCTATAAAATAATAATGGACCAAATCTGTTGACTTTTGAGTGCATAAATACAGGCTTGTCATTTGGGCAAATTGTGCTATAGACTAAACAAGAAAGAACTGCAACATGCTAATATACCTAAGTTATCCAGAAGATAGCAATTAGAATCTGCACACCCCTTAAACGAAAATGGACTTAACCTTTTGGTGTTATGCAAAAATACAGCTTTAATTTAAATGAGAAATTTTGGTGTATTAACAGTAGAATGTGAAATCTTCTACCCTGTCTTAATTACCTGTTTGTCATCAGTAGTAGTGTTAACACAGCAGGGGGACATATGACGTCACGTACCCAGAGCTGTGTAGAGTTGATACAGACACTAAGTCTACGTCACTGTTCAACTGAGTCTGATGTTAAATCAATTTAAGGTGTATCATGTGTTAAACTCGGTGTTTAAGTTAAAGTGGTTAACATGCATTGCATTTACGTATTCATTTTGTAATTAAATATAAACTAGATAGAATTTCTAGGATTAAGAAGAACAAAGGAACAGAGGCTTGTGTCTTCATCATTGCTTTTGACGTATGTTAACATGACTGTTATGTTACAATTTTAGTTAAGTTATAGTGATAAATGTTGATATTTAGACATCAAATTATTGAATTACTCCATAAAACTTCTTGGTCGAATGCCAAAAAATTGACTTTGAAAAAAATGTTTGTTTCGATGATTATTTTCCTGTGGCATTTTATTATTTTGTTTACTCTCAAAATAGAGTTAGTTTTTTCCCCAAAACGGTCTGGTTTTTTTTCATTTTCGTCGATTTTTTTGGTCGGTCGGAACAACGAAAAATAAAAAAACCAGTGTTTCTCAATTTTATTTTTTTTCCATTTTCACGAAATTTACGGTCGCCGGTTTTGTAAACCAATTTATATAAAAGTAGTGGCCTTATTACCATATGAATCAAGTCAAATCACAAGCCAAAAAGAGGACCAGAGGGAAGGTAATATTTGTTGTAAGACAAGTAATTAACTACAATACATTACCAAAATATTTAGTATGACCATCATCATCATGTACAGTAACAACTCCTGGTTTAAGTACTGATATTGTAGGTACATGCTGTTTTAAAATACCAAATGTGCAATTAATTGCAGGTACATCGACTTGTTTAACTATCTGATCTTTGTAATATACCTGAAAAGTATGAAAACAATAAGTACAGAATCTAACATATCAACTAATTAAAATCAAATTTACATTTGAATGCCAGATAGCACAAGTAATTCCAATTTAAATACACACAATTGAATAAGTTATTAACTCATATTTCAAGAATTTCAGACAATGACATCAACTGTTTCACGGTCACACATGCTCAGTGATTATATGGTTTTGCAAGCATGTGTGAAAAATTTGCAGAGTATCTTTGCTATATTTTCTGAGTTCTGTAACCAGTGAGCAGAGGAATATGTATCAAGTCAGGGCCAAAACACCATTTTGGGGGAAGGGGCTACAGCCTTTTTCTTGGGGAAAATTAGAGTGGTTTTCACTTATTTGGGGAAAATGGCCTACTTCATAGCCAGTATAAGAAATAAATTTATTTAATCATAAGTGTTACAAAATCAATGAGATAATCCAGTATATTACTTGGTTAAGGAAACAACATAGACTGTGTTGGGCATTTTCCCTTTCTATGTGATTTGTGGTTCAACATTCCTTGGGGAGTTCTGGGGACCAAACTGGGGAAAAAAGAGTCAGTTTTGTTTGGGGAAGCAGCCTGTATTGGGCTTCTGCTTAGAAAGAGTGTTTTGGCCCTGCAAGTGCATGTGCAGAAATGATTTCGTTTTCTTCAAATGGTCTGTTGAAGCATATTAACTGTTAACAAGTAAAAAACATAACACAATAATGTTTTATGTAGAAAGTTATCAAGAACAGTAAAAGAAAACAATTTAATTGCTTTTGTTGTCAATTCATGATTAAAAGATGTATTCATTTAATCTTTTATTTGTTTGAATAAATTTATGCTTTAAACAAAAGTAAATTGTTGTTGAGCAAATTTCTAAGATTTACCAACCACGCTTCTCCCTCTGAAAAACAAATAATAAGGAAAATCTATTTCCATATTCAACTTAAATTACCATCAAAAAGAACAGTTTCAATTTACCTATAAGTGGGTTGCTTATAAATGCATAATTTAATATTCTGTTCTGTTATGTTTAACTAAATCGCTTGAATCATTGTGACTTATGTCATACACTTTCGCAACCCACGCTAGATCGTAATTACCAATGAGACACATTTTAATCTTAATTTGTAATTACTAGGCTTATCATCTTTTATGATTTCCTTCGAAATAGCAAATGATGCATAAAAATGCAACACATCATTGTGACATCAATATGACTGAACTTGTTTTTCGCTCATGCACAGTTAAAATTATTCCAAAACTATGCAGCCTGACTGGGACTCGAACCCAGGACCGCTTGCTTACAAGGCGAGTGCCCTCCCAACTGAGCTCATTGGCCACTAACATATCCTTCTCCCCATAATGTGAACAGGTAAGTGCACCTGTATGACAGATTTTTAAACCTTGACATCAATAAATTGAATAATAGAACATTCTAAACAGTGCTATTTAAAAGTATCAAGCACAGTCCCACTTGGGGTCGCAATTATATTATTCCTGAAATCCTTGATTGAGATTTGAGTAGATCAACTAAGTAAAATGTGACCTCGTTCAAAAAGAGTCATTCATTTGAAAGTTATTGGTGCAATTAAAATGCATTTGTCTTCTGAGCTATAAAGCAACAGTCCATGACTTAATTTCGAGCATTTAGAAATGTTACAAATAGATTAATGTATTTCTAATGAACGACATTAGTATAATATAGACAAAATGTACAAGTCAACAAGCACCCCCACCCGCATATAACTGAAGCATCGTACGCAATTTCAAACCAAGATTACTTACATCTGAAGGTGAAAGAAATGTTAAAAGCAAATTTTCACCAGCTGTACTTTCGTGACATCTTTGTTGGGAAACTGCACTAAGACGCTGGCACTGCGATAACAGCCTAGGTACTCTCAAGAATTGCCGGCTCAGAGACATGACTGTTTTACAAAATGGAGGAAGGGCATAAGCAAGGGAGATAAGTCCGTCAGTTGCGTAGGTAGTCGGAAAACCGCTCGGGTAATTCCGTAAACTCGAATAGTACGGGTTAATTAAACTTTATCCATACTTCCGGAAAGAAAAGGAAAGTTGACAATTTCATGGAATTATTTTTAGTTAATAGAAATTAATGACGGCTAAGTATTCGAGATAGTTCCATAAAATTGTTTATATAAAACCTATTCAACTTTTTACTCTTAAATCACAGTGTAATACACTGCGTTCCTCAGAATTTCCTATGTTACAATTGTGTCACTGTGATAATGAATGTTCCACTGCCTCGAAAACGTCTTGCACTTATTCGATGTCTTCAAGACTGTATCGTTTCATTTCGGGAGGGGAGTACATTGGCAGACTGTGTTTGTTATGTGCCATCTGAAGTAAAATACCAGTGTAATTCAAGATGTTTTCTTCAAGTGTACAGTGAGCCTACTGAAAATAGCAGTAGAATCAGAGATTTGACTGGTACAGCTGAGTCTACTCTAAGTGCTAGTGGTGAAGAAATGTGCCTTGGTGGAAGTAAATGGATAAAAATCACAAAGGTATCAATCTCCGTAAACAGATATCCTGTAGAGCCTTGTCGTACAGGATCTTTAAGGTTTGCGTGGAGGGTCACATCGAGATGACCATTATGTCGACCAATCAATGAGTAGCTTTCATCTAGACGAAACAGCGTTAACAGCTATTAATAGCATTTTGATTTCGTAATTTCTATTTATCAACCAAGGTTTGCTAGCTATTTTTAAGGCGGTATTAATAACAGTCCGCAATTGGATGACTCATTTGAAATTGTGTGACGTAGACGATGTAACAAGTTACTAAAAATAATGATTTTGTCATGAATATTATTATGAAGGTATACAGACGATCCGTCCCCAAGACTATTCTCCCTCTAGACGATCCGTCCCCAGTCACATTCGTCCTTGGACGATCCGTCCCCAAAATATCAGAGTTTAGACGATTCGTCCCGATTTTATAAAAGTGTATACGAGAAATTATTTATGCGAAGATATATGTACAGATATTCATTTTTTGATGAGATTTTGCCAATATTTATTTGTAAACGGTCAAATGTTAAATATCTAACGTTCAGCATTTTAAATGTTATATGTAAACAATATATTTAAATTCAATTCAAGTACGATTTATTTTTGTATTACTTATACTATGAAGTCACCTTGCACGTGCCGTGTCCAAGTTTCCTGCTAAAAAGAATTTATTCATAAATGGTCAAATGTTAAGTATCTAACGTCCAGCATTTTAAATATTATACACTTTACAAACATCTTCAATTCTTATATTAATTATCATTTAATAAAAATGATAGGTGAAGTTTGGTATTATTATATTAAAGGTCTCTGTTAATTATTGTCGGGTTCAGATAATTCACTTATTTTATCATATAATTGCTATAATTAAGTTGCTAAAAATAAAACATCAAACGTAATAAAACGGAATTTTTGTAAATGCATAATTATTGTTTTTCACATATAAATCCATTTATTTTGGTTGAAAACAATAAAAAATATATAATTGAACAGAACAGAACACAACATACACTTATAATTACACAAGAAAACTCGATACAAAAATTATTTGTTAATATTTTTATTTTTTCAATTTGAAACAATGAATTATTTTTGTATCAATCACGTTGATTAAAATACATCTTTATTCAACAATGCATAATAATCAATCTTCATTCCAGTAGCCTATGTTTATGAAATTAAATTTGCTGTTCTATGTGTCGCAATTTTGTCTGAAATTAAAATCAAAGCACTGAAAGTACTGATGGGGCGGGGCTCTTGAAAATTTTAAAACACTGATCATGACACTACTATGACGTTATGAGAAACTAGCCATAAAGTTGCCCTTTTCCAATTGGACAGATGGATTTTCAACTTTTGTCATAATGATTGTGTCAGATAAATTGAATCATTGTTTTTCATCATGATGTTCTATTCAGTAGTGGATTCTATATCATGAAAGATTAATTTAAAACAAAAAAGGAAAGAGTTGTGAATAGTAGTTTATAGTGTCTGACTTTATTGCTGTTAAAAACTTCCCTCCTTGATGGTCATAGAATTAATTTTTATCCTTTTTACAAGGACCAGTCTTGTAACTTTTAACTTGTTGCATTGACCTTAGTCCCTACAAAGCTGGAATCAATCCCAGTATCAGTCATATATTTCTGCCGACTCATCCACTCCACCACTAACAAACAATGAGTATGCACTTGAGATACCGATATTAATGAATTCAGGAAACAACTTCATGCTCTTTTACCCAGTGTTCTTCGTTGATATACAGTGCCTACCAAAAGTTTGGAGACAACAGAAATTTATTATATCTTGATTCCAGTAATTGATTTTTTTTAATACAATCATTTTTAATACATCACAGATTATCTATGATGAAATTAAAGCACATTTCATGAACGCACCACAATTAATAGGTTTAACATCTGATATTCCAAAGCCTCAAAAATTAAGAGAAATGTAATTATTTTCTATCACATATTTTTAAGTAGAACTAAAATTAAAAAATAGGCAAAACTGACAAGTATTTAAAAGCAGTTTTGAAATATTTTATAACAGCTATTCAATAGGCCTACAAAGTGAAAATGTCTCCAAACTTTTGGTGTGTACTGTATATCGGCTGGCCATATTTGAGGCCAGATGCATTTGTTAGCAGTGTTTGATGATACTCGGATGCAATGGCAAGTTTTGAGCACTAAGTCTGATCTCAAGATACATGAACTTTAACACAGTTCTTAGTGGGATAGGCATAACCTTGACAAGCAATGTATGCTTAAGTATATTGACAGTACAGATTAGTTTTTAATTATTTATTACTATTAATTACAACACTTCAGTATGAAATGTGTAATATATACATACATTTTGAATAAACAATTTCAAGTTTATGTAATACCAGGTAATAACAGTAAATAGACAAAAAAGTTAACACTGCAGGGTGACAATTCACAAAATCTTCTCAGTACACTTATTTTTAAATGATGACTTGTACACTTCCATGGAATAGGTATTTCAGCCGCGACATTAAAAAATAACATAAAGTGCCTAAATATAACCAGTTCTTCCTTAAATTCTAAAAGGTTTGATAGAATCTGAAGTAAATAATGATGCTTACTGTACATTTTACTAATAGAAAAGGCTGTTTCTAAATTAGTTCAATTACTATAATATTTAACCATTTATAATCCATCAGGGTTATGGAGAAACTTCTCATAGAAAAAAAATCCATGGTGTACTATAGATTGTTACACATCATGTACATATATTAATGCAGTTCAAAATACATTTAAATGTTTATTTACACAAATACCAAACATATGCGAAGTAAAACATCTCAATGATACAATATTTTGGAACAGATTAAACAAAAGCTTACTTAACATATTTCATGTTTTATATAGTTAACTATAGTTATATACAGCAAATCAAGGATGACTTCAATGCTAATTGTTTTTGAGATACAGAGGTTTGAAGTTGGTAGGTATTGCACTATTTTTGAAGTAAGAAATTGGTCAGTTTTGAGCCATCTTTGAGGGCAACAGTTTTAAAGAAAGAGAGCTCTCAGAGTCCTTTATTTCCATATATGTACTAAAATTTAGGTAAATATTTGAATTTAATAATCATTTAGATTCTTATTTCTTCCTTTTTTGAGAAAAATTGATCGGAAAATGGCCCCGCGGCCAATTGTGCAAAAACTTAATTCAGAGCTGTAAAAGTCTTGATTTATAAATTGCCGTATTTTCTTTATTTTTCAAGATAATACTTCAAAAATTTTCCGGGAATATTCTTATAATCATAATTGATATATATATGGTCTTAATTTATTGTAAATCAATAAAAGAAAAATATTTTTGTATTTTATACAGGGTTATCCCCTCTTTTTTTAGGAAATTAATTTTTTCATAAGTTCATTGTGCTATATTTTTTTATTTTTTAAGATATTCTTATAGAAATGGGTATACATGTTCTTGATATTGCCCTTAAATCAATTATTCATACATCATTTATTGCTTGACCATTATTCTGATACAATGACTATCAAAAAAGTTTACATGAACATAATGTGAACATCATGTATATTATCTTATTATAAATCCTGTAAGCCTATCTTAATATACATACAGTAGCCTACATATTATCATAGGACATTTCATATAAGTCATGCATAGCAAGTTCATATTGACCCGAGACAAAATCTGTAATTTAGATATCAGATGGTAATTGAGTTAAAAATGTTTTCATCTGTCACTGGTCATTGAGAGCAATTTTTAACATTAATATTGACATGTATACATATTATCATTGGACATTAGGTATAAATCATGCATAGCATGTTCACATTGACCTGAGACAAAATGTATGATTTCCATAATTATACCAACAAGTCATTCAGTTGAAAATGTATTCATACTTCTCTGGCCAATTAGAGCTAGTTATAACACTAATATTGACTTGTATACATGTACATATTATCATAAGACACTTGATCATGATGTAAATCATGCATAGCATGTTCATGTTGAACTGAAACAAAATCTATTACTAAGATTTCAGATGTTGTAAAATGTATTCATATTTCTCTGAACAATTAGAGCAAGGTATAACATTAATATTGACATGAATACAAATTATCATAGGATCATAAGAACTGATATAAATCATGCATAGCATATTCACATTGACCTGAGACAAAATCTATAATTTAGATATCAGGTAGTCATGGAGTTGAAAATGTATTCATATGTCTCTTGTCAGTGAGAACAAGTTGCATTATTGATATTGACATTTATACATATACATTTTTCACAAAAACACAGGAAGTCACTTCAAATTCCTTGATCAAGTTGAGAAATCTAGCTTAATTTCTTTGTCTTTTTAACCACATGTAGATCTGATAGCAAGGCACACAAATTCTTTGAATTACACTTCCAAAATTTAGCCACTCGAAGATCCTGTTACATTTTAAAATTTGACAAGTCAAAGATTCTGTTCTATTAGGTATTAGTTTCAGTTTTAAGAATGGTTATTTGTTTGCTAAAATATCCATTTTTGTGAAATTAGACTTTAATTGGTATTAATTAGATTTGAATTGGTCAACAGAAAAATCATTTAGAAATTGGTGTAAACTTGTTTGTCTTCAGATCTAGAGATGGTAGAAAAGATCTATTATTTTAGTTAGATTGTAAGTCAAGAAGAATCTGCCTTAATTTTCATGAGTATTATAGTCATGAGTTTATTCACTATGTTGATCCTGTTGTTGCAACTTGAATTCACAGTTGTTAAACAATTATCACTGGTCAATTGTTAGATGTATTATCAAAATCTTGACCCTGAAAATATACATAAATACATGAGATAAGCTACAAAAATAAAAGATACACAGAGCTCTCTAAAAGTTCTCGGATGAATGAAATTTTGAAAAGATAGATCATGCACACCACAAAAATATTTACAATAATTAAACCTATCTCATGACAAAAGTATGGCCTGAATCCTAAGTAATATTGTATTGATAAATAAATGAATACTAAAAAACTAGAAATGTACTCGGATTACCTTTTAAATTTACATCATATTTTATAGTGGATCAATTTATCTCAAAATCAAGATTTCCCTAGGCCTATGAGAGGGTACTATACACAGAAAAAATTAATATCTCAGCGCCAGACAAAACATTCAATTTGTGTATGGGTCCTCAAATTATGATTTTGTACTACTATATAAGGTTTACACATAAATTTGAGCCTTAACAAAGTTATTCACCAAAACACTATACAGAGTATTTCAAATAAATAGTCGAAACTCAAAGAACTGGTGATGGCATATTTGGACACATAAATGTCATAGTTATTTCAATCACAATTTTAATTACTCCTTAATATAGGCTGCTGCAATAAATTGACTACAACACGTGTTTCTGTACATTCTAAAGATCAATTGACTTTACACCCCTGAATAAGCTATACAAGTAATAATACAACAAGAAAATGTAATTATAAGTAACAAATCAAGTATGTTGGCAAGGTACAATATATCTACATAGCGGGGATATTGCCAGCAAAAATACTGAGACAAAGTAGTCACATACAGGTCATGCATGATAAATGCTATTATTAGATCTATTTAATACATGTACATGTAATTAGTTCATACATCATGTAAGATAACCCAATTATCAAATAACCTTTTACTACAGTACTTCTAGACTTCTGCAGATCCAAAATTCATGTGTATACATAGAGAGCTGTCTTGAAATGGCCCTAAGTACAAGCATATATCATTTTGCTAATTCATCATTACAATTCAAAGTCATTGTATTTTTTTCAACTGATACAGTTTAGTTATATTCACTGAATTGTCATAACTTTCTATTGAACACAATAGACAACTAGGAATCATGATTTTAAAAGCAGTTCATCATCATAATGAATAATTGAGCAATAAAATGTGTCCCTATCTTACATCATTACAAAACGGTTTACCTGGAGAGGAAGGTCCTAGTTCAGAAGTTGTCGCTGTACTCTGAGACGGAAAGTGTCTGCTTCTGGATGTTTTCAGTTTTGTGCTTAAATATTTTTGCTTGGGAGAGTTGGTGGATGGCTGGCTTATACCATTTTGATCACTGATTTGCTCCCACAATATTCCAGAAAGCTAAGACAGAGAGAAATAGAATTTGTAACTTAAGCAGGGCATATTATTGGAGGAAATGCATAAATTCAATCATCAGAAAACCTACTAATGTTTATGTGTATTAGTATTACACATCTGCTCAATCAATATGTGAACTATAAAACTAGTCACACAACTTACTTTATTTTACAGATTGAATAATAAGAAGTCAAATTCTTTGTTAACAAAATAATTCCCTGTGCTTACAACATGCAATGCTTGGAATATATTTACAATACGCAATGTTTTCACAAATTAAAGTAAATCTGACTGCATATATGCAGCGTTGATATGTTGTATTTGAATAAGGGCGAAGTAACGGGGGACGAAGCCCACATTTCCAATGGAACAAATCCATCATCACAACGTTAATTCTGTTTTGTCTTAAGGAAATGAATGATTTGCTTGGAATCATGAAATTCTTGAACAGTTTAGACAATCAATTCGCCAAATAATGTTTGATTAAATGAGTAAACTCAAGACAAGAGATCGAGACCTACGTCGTCTAAAAATCGTTAGCTCTATGTCTTACCTGACAAAAACGCTTATTTTAGCCGCAGTTTAATAAGTAAACGTCCTCAGTAACCTCTATCCATCGCTCCACTTCATTTCCTTCGTTCACTAGGCGTCTTCTTTCAGGACTTATCGTCGTCTTCTAAGTCTTAAGAACCCATGTCCATTTTGTAAACAATACGGTGTGTACGCATTGCCGCCACAGGGACGAAGTCAGAGATATACCGGTTGTACATGTAGCGATATGAGTCCAGGGAACCAGGTTAATGGGAATCCCCGCAATGGTTTGTGGGTGAATGTCATCAAGGTCGAACTATTTTTAGAACTCATCCCGTCTGTTACGCAGTAGATTTTAGGGTTATAAAACCTTTATTTTCTACTAAACGGACATTTATATTGACCAAATGCATTGTTCAACAATCTTAGAACTATTATATACAAGCGTTCGTAAAAAATAGTTTATTTTTATGGCGATTTAACAAAAAAATTGCAATTTCGTATTTGGATGAACGGGTGCTTTTAACCGAATAAGGTCGACTTGCCAATTCTCCATTGCGTGTTTTAGTCGTATCATGACTCGTGTTGATCTATTGCCGGATGAAAAATCTAATCTATGGAAATAAGTCGCAGGCGATTATCATGATAACATATACTAACCGAAATATCCGAATCAATTTTTGCAGTAATGATATGCGGAGTGGATCGGGTTTTTTGCTTAAATTCAATGCTCGGAGCTGAAATTACGGTTTGTTAACTTTGGACGTGGCTAAAGCCCCGCCCAAAAAAGTATATTTGATAATGTACAAATAAAAGAAAAAACACAGAGTACACATATCTTAAATCAGGTCGTATTAATAATACTGAGTGTGCTATACACATAATGGGACGAATCATTCTAACATTCCTTAGACGATCCGTCCCCAATTTGGGGACGGATCGTCCAAGGACGGATCGTCTAAGGACGGATGTGACTGGGGACGGATCGTCTGACATTCATTATGAAAAAGGTCACCTGAACGTGACTGTTGTAAGAAAACGGCCAGATCTAAATTAGCGAGTAGGCGAGTTGAAAATTTTAGATCGGGTTTAATCAGATAGCAAAGGTATATGATGATGATTGTATTCTTTATGTCTGTAATGTAAATCTAAAACAAGCAATAAAGTTGTAGTTACTATATCAGAGGTAAATTTTAGCACTTTTACCCCCTTTTCTTCAAACTAGCTTTAATGACTCTGAAGGTAGTGAATTCAAATCTCCCTTTGAACCATGGGTTTTTATCAGATTACTTTTGGCAATCAAATAAAATGACTCGATATTAATTGTATGCTTGAAACCTCTGATTGTCTCTCAAACATTCAAGCTCCCAAGAATTTGATGATAAATTCTGTTTTGGGGGTGATGTATGTAGCAAAGGTTTTATTTGGTACTTGCTCTCCCTTGCCTTCAAGCTAGCTTTTTTGGCAAGGTGGTATAGTGTCCCTTAAGAGTTTGATTGGTTGTGTGTTAGAATCATGGATTTTTAAGGGTTTATCCCACCAACACAATTACCTCTAATGCAGGTCTACTACAAGTTAAATTGTAAGTTCATGAACAATACTTATTCTTTTTCATGTTTTTAATTTTACTGTGGCTTTTATTTGCATTTTGTCCTCAAAGATGCATGCACTGTCACACATTGGAAATACTCAGTTTTGCTTAGGATAGATAAAGTGCAACTTAAAGAAGGCTTCTAAATTATTGACTAGCCAATTTATATGGAATGAGTAATTTTCATTGGTCCTTAATTTTGTTAGTTTTCAGATTTGTTAAGGTTATATTTACTGAATATTCTATTGTCAGAATGTTTGTAAATTATGACACAGTTATATATTAATGTTTTTCATTGACTTTTATAAAAATGGATCAAATTAATAATGCCTTTTCAATTGTTTTAGTTTAAAGCAAGTGAGAAAGAAGAAGAAATCAAGTTTGATACAAATGCTTGGATTGTTTTATTCAGTGTTAAAACCTCTGCAGATGATATGCTTAATTTAACAGAGGTTTTAGATACTCCTGCACCTATTTCAAGTCATAAGATAACCATTAATAAGTAAGTTACATGACTTTTTTTCTCAATGCCATGAAATTTAGATCTTTCATGTACAGTTCGGAGACAAAAGAAATTTACAACAATTCATTAATATTGATGATTATATTTTATAGAATCATTATTTTTAATATATTTATGTATAGTTTGCTCATATATATAATATTCAGCATCTGACATCTTAAAGCCTCCAAAAACTATGTTTATTGTAATTATTTTCCATAACTTAGTTTTTATGCTATTTTTGTAGTCTCAGTTATATAACCAAAATATAAGGCAAAACTAAAAAGCATTTCAAAATAAACAGTTATCAAATTTTAGATAAAAGCTGTTCAGTAGGTCTACAAGGTGAAAATGTCTCAAAACTTTTGGTAGGTACTGTATATACACTTCTGATGTACCATGCAGTGCTCAAGAGCTTTAATAATTTATTTCTGTGTGATTTTGGATTATTCCTCTTTGATATATTTGCAAGCAATGCCTCTAACTGGTGGAGTTCTTGTTTTAAATTACAGATGGCAGGACATAGTTGTGCATCATTACTCAGTGGATTTACGGAAGAAAAGTGTTCATATAATTCCTCCTGATCAGGAAGCTGTTGCTAAGTTACAAAAAGTTCCTCTAAAATGGACTATAGAACATGATGAAGCTCTTGTAAGACTTATGTCAAAACAAATATCTCCAGAAAATCAACAATTAGGAAGTATTAAAAATTATGTGGATTCAATTGATGTTTCTACTTACACAGTAAGTTTCTATTGACTTATTCTATAATTGCATCACTTCTGAAACATTGTATTGGCATACTATATTCATTACTAAGTTAGTCATCATCGGCCTCCGTCCGTCCTTGTAGACGATGGATTGCGCACTGTGGTTGATGAACTTGAGCAACATCTGCGGTGGCTGAATAGACCAATTCTTGAGTGACAGTCTCTGGTGCAGAGATCGCAGATAAATGCAGAGTCGTTGTTGTTTGTTGATGCCTTTCTTTTCTGTCTCTGAGAGTCCCTTCTTTCTGTTCGACCTGTTTCTGAGCTTTTCACACCAGTTTTGACAGCATGCCGCCACTGGCTGCGATCAGATGCTGTAGTCTCCCATGTGTTGAGATCAACTCCGGCTGACATAAGGTCACGCTTGCATGCGTCTCTGTATCTGAGATATGGGCGTCCGACTGGGCGGGTTCCATGCTCTAGCTGTCCGTAGAGTAAGTCCTTTGGGATGCGTCCTGTGCCCATTCTTTTGACATGGCCAAGCCATCTAAGCCGGCGTTCTGTGAGCAACGCTTGGATCGTAACTGTCTTGGCTTTGTTTAGGACATCTGTGTTGGTGACCTTGTCTTTCCATGATATGTTGAGGATTCTCCGGAGGCATCTCATATGGAAAGAATTGAGTTTGGACTCTTGTCTAGTGTATGTAGTCCAAGTCTCACTTCCATAGAGGAGTGTGCTGATGATGCATGCTTGGTAGACTCTCAGTTTGGTGTGAAGTGTCAGGTTCTTGTTCTCCCACACTCTCCTATTTAGTTTTGACATTACTGTTGCGGCCTTACCAATGCGGGCATTGATCTCGTTGTCAATACTCAAGTTGTCGGAGATGTTGGACCCCAGGTACTTGAAGTTGCTGACAACAGCAAGTGTTGAACCATTTATCGAGATGGTTGGAGGAATTGGGGTGTCCTGTGCCATCACTTCAGTTTTCTTGATGCTGATGGTCAGTGCGAACTCCTTGCAAGCGTTTGAGAAGTTGTTGAGAAGACGCTGTAGACCGTCCTGGGTGTGACTTGCGAGGGCAGCATCGTCTGCAAAGAGAAGCTCTCTGATAAGCACTTGAGTTATTTTAGTCTTAGCGCGTAGACGAGCAAGGTTGAAAAGCTTACCATCATGCCTGGTGTGGATATAGACACCATCGGTACAGTCCTTGAAGGCATAGGATAGCAGGAGAGAGAAGAAAATTCCAAAGAGTGTCGGAGCGAGGACACATCCTTGCTTTACGCCGCTCAGGATGTCGAAGGGCTCTGATGTGTCTCCATCGAAGCTGACTATGCCTTTCATGTTGGTATGGTATGACTCGATAATACTAAGGAGCTTTGGAGGACAACCAATCTGTTGGAGTAGTTTAAAGAGCCCGCTTCGGCTTACGAGGTCGAACGCCTTCGTGAGGTCAACAAAAGCAAGGTAGAGTGGTTGACGCTGCTCTCGACACTTTTCTTGAAGCTGACGAACAGAGAAGATCATATCTGTTGTTGATCGTCCGGATCTGAAGCCGCATTGTGACTCCGGATATACTCGTTCTGCAAGCACCTGAAGTCTGGCTAATGCAACACGAGCGAATACTTTGCCAACTATACTTAGAAGAGAGATTCCACGGTAGTTGTTACAATCGCTTCTATCCCCTTTGTTCTTGTACAGGGTGACTATCTTGGCGTTTCGCATTGCATGGGGAACTGCTCCTTCACTCCAGCACAAACAAAGAAGTTGGTGGAGATGAGGCACAATGGCGTCTTTTCCCTGCTTGAGAACTTCTGGTGGGATTGAATCTTCACCAGGAGCTTTCCCACTTTTAAGAGCCTTGATAGCCTTTTCAATCTCTGTGACAGTTGGTACAGAATCTAGCTCTTCCATCACGTCGAGAACTGGGATGCTGTTGATCGCTTCCTCAGTCACATGATTCTGGGTTGAATACAGATCGAGGTAATGTTCAACCCATCTATCCATTTGCTTGTTCTTGTCACAAATGGTGTCTCCGGTTTTAGACTTGAGTGGGGCTGTTTTCTTTACAACCGGACCTATGGCCTGTTTGATCCCTTCGTACATGGCCCTGATGTTGCCGTTAAGTGCCGCATTCTCTATGGATGAGCACAGTTGGAGCCAATAGTCATTGGCACATTTCCTGGCTTTATCTTGACATTTGCCTCTGGCATTCCTCAGAGCGTCCAAGTTTTTCTGGCTTGGGTTGTTCTTGTAGCACAGGTGGGCTTGCCTCTTAGCACTGATAGCAGGTTCCATAGTTGCAAGGTTGGCATCGAACCAATCGACATTATCTCGCTCTTTTTTCCCATACGCTTCAATAGCAGACTGGTGGATTACAGAACTTAGATAGGTCCATCTTTCTTCTGCTGTTTCGTCAGGTTTTAGACGGGTTATGTTGTTGATGGAGGTGATGAAGCTCTCTGTTCGCTCTGAATCTTCAGTACGGGCGACATCAATCTTTGGGATACCTTTGGTTTTCTTACGGTATAACCTCTTTGGTTGGACTGTAATCTTGCTAATGACAAGAGAGTGGTCAGTGTCACAGTCAGCACTGTGATATGTCCTGGTGTTTTTGGTGGACTGTAGTTGACTTCTTCTGGTGATGATTAGGTCAAGCTGGTGTCATTGATGTGACCTTGGATGCATCCAGGAGACACGATGTATGTGCTTATTCTCAAAGTAGGTGTTTGTTATGCAGAGATCTCTGGTGCAGCATAGTTCCAGTAGTCTCTGGCCATTGTCGTTGATTCGCCCTACTCCATGGTGACCTATGCAAGAAGGCCAGTTGTCATGTTCTGCTCCAACCCTTGCATTAAAATCTCCAAGCAGATACAGGTTCTCAGTTGCAGGAAGACCATCTAGCAGTTCAGTTAGTTCGCTATAGAACTGGTCTTTAATATCTGACGATGCACTGAGAGTGGGTGCGTAGGCAGTGATGAGGTTGACTGGTCCATTGCTGGTGTTCAGTCGGAGACGTAGCAAGCGTTCTGTTCCAGGAGAAGGTGGTTCTAGCATTGGTAGAAGTTCTGTCTTTACTGCAAACCCTACTCCATACTCCCGCTTATCTTCTTGACTCCTGCCTTGCCAAAAGAATGTGTAGTTCTTCTCTTTGATGCAGCCATTGTCAGCAAGTCTTGTTTCCTGTAGTGCAGCAATGTCAACTTTGAGTTTGCCAAGTTCGGCGTCAATTATTGCTGTTTTTCTGCTGTTGTCAATCTTCTGTAGATCATCTGAAAAGCCTGGCATCATTGTCCTAACGTTCCAGCTAGCTATTCGAAGTGCTGGAGACTTCGTTTTGTTACTCTTTGAGTTCTTAGGTGCCCTATTTGACAGTCTGCTCATCAAGTAAGAATACTCTAAGCTCCTTGCACCTAAAGAAGCAGGCAGACCGTGACGGATCAGCACCTTACTGGCTGGGGGCTGCCCAGCTTGAGGCGGGCGGTAGTTGATCAGTGAAGTGCGATGACTTCTCCCACCGTCGAAGGCAACCCGTGGCGTCATGCTCTACGTCAATCAGGCATTGACTTATAACCCGTAACTGTTGCCTTCCGTGTTGTTTTTCTGTCATAAAACGAGAACGAAGTGTCCTCTCCATTTGCGCAATTTGCCTGGGCAATTTCTATGGAGACCCTGCGTTGCCCAGGCTACAGGATCCCCCTCTCGACCTCGCCGATGTAATCCAGAGGAGAGCAGAGCAATACGTCTGGCACCAGGTTGGTTGCAGAAGCTGCCGATAAGGTTGTCGATTTGGCAAATCTTACCGCCTACGGGGCTTCACTCCGGGTCTTTTTGTCAGGGACACCTCCCTTAGCCTTCATCGATCCAACGACAAGACCACAAGGCAGTGGTGCTATTTGCCCATAGCTGGGGATCTGTTCATGGGTATCAGGGCGTGCCCACACGCCGGTGGGGCCTGGCATGCCGCATGTCTGGGGGCAGACCACCTCCGAGTCTCCTGCAGTTCAGCTTGAGGCCGCAAGGTACTCAATTTACGTGCGTCGCCACAGGGAGGCACTGCATGGAGCTTGTCTACAGAGAGGCTATGTACTGGCAGGGGAGACTTACGCACTCGGCTCCCTTTTCGCATGAGCTAGCCAGCGGTAGAGGCTGAAAGCAGAAGGTGAAAAGCACACAACACACAGCACACCACACTTGACGCTTCAATAGACCATTTGACACACACTAAGTTAGTAAGTTAGTAACAAATCTTTGAGGCAGATCATTGGGTAAACCTAGACTCAAACTATTTGGAATTGGGGCATATATCAATAATTATCCATCCATCCAGATTACGTGCCAAATCACAGCTTTTTTATTGCTTGCATGTTATTTTTATAAGACTATGCACAAATGATCTACTCTCTTATGATGTGTCATGTGCTTGACTAAAGACTTTGACTCGTAGCTCCAAGATCAATGTCATATTTACATAATTTTCCATCCTGATTTAATGTCTTAGCTTCTTGGCCCTTTTCCATGTAGAAATTCTTGGCTATTACCAAAACTACTGAAGAAAATGGTTTTAAAGTTCACATTCCTGTTTTCTGTTATTGCATGTATCTAACATAGCTTATAATTACTTGGAAAGTCAGCTTTGATTTACTTACAGCACTTTGAATTATTGGGCTGTCCTTTGGAAGGTCTTATTAATTTTTAAACTGGTAAGTTGAAATAGAAAATAGTACCTAATTCAAAATGAATGTTCTGCTATATATGATGTTTATAATTTATTCAATGTTAATTAGGATGAAAATGGTCCACTATGTCTAACAGATGGGGATCCAAGTACATTCTGGGAGAGTGATGGTAGTCAGGGACAACATTGGATACAACTTAAAATGAAAAAGGGAACTGTTGTTAAGTATGACCAACTTTTTTTAATATTCATGATGATGCAGCATATCTGAAAACTGCAAATAGTCTGTGCTTCTTTGCAAGTAGTCTGTGCTTCTTTGCAAGTAGTCTGTGCTCCTTGCAAGTAGTCTGTGCTTCTTTGCAAGTAGTCTGTGCTCTTTGCAAGTAGTCTGTGCTTCTTTGCAAGTAGTCTGTGCTTCTTTGCAAGTAGTCTGTGCTCCTTGCTAGTTGTCTGTGCTTCTTTGCAAGTAGTCTGTGCTTCTTTGCAAGTAGTCTGTGCTTCTTTGCAAGTAGTCTGTGCTCCTTGCAAGTAGTCTGTGCTTCTTTGCAAGTAGTCTGTGCTTCTTTGCAAGTAGTCTGTGCTTTTTTGCAAGTAGTCTGTGCTTTTTTGCAAGTAGTCTGTGCTTCTTTGCAAGTAGGCTGTGCTTCTTTGCAAGTAGTCTGTGCTTTTTACACTTGGACTACATAATTTGTGATAAAAGTTTTACAAATTTAGCATTTAACTCTAATATGATTTACAGTTATTTAAACTGGCTGTTTTTTATCTTTATAAGACTCACTAAATTTATCATTGTAGTCATTGAACAGTGTTCTCATTAGGAACCAGTTGCCGACCTAAACAGCCGTTTAGAAAGACTAAAAGGCCTGTTGAAGTTAGCAAAAAATAAAGAAAGAAAGAAATTGCCTCCCGACTGTCCTAAAAAGCCTGCTACTTTTCTATTTGAGCCTATTCAACAAAATTTTGCTGAGAAGCCTTTAGTTTTCTTGAACACTAGCCCATATATATGTTATATAGTAAAGGTAAAATTATCAACTAGTCTTGATTGTTAGTAATCAGTAATTTTTCACTAGAAATATTAATTTTCTCTAGTCCTCCGCTTCAGGCTGGTGGGTTAAGGCAATAACTGCAATAGACTATATCCGGAATTCAAATATTTGGGTTTTCCCCTGCGGTATAAACAAACTCACTATTACAATGAAAACACGTGTACAAAGAACAATAGGATTCAATCAATAGTTCTTGCTGTTCAGCAAAAATGTGTAGAAAACTTATTTGTACCGGCTGTGTACGAATGGAAAAACCCATAAATTTGAATTCCGGATTAGGTCTACATTGGTTTTGTCCATTTTTCCAATAGATTATGTTCTTAAATTAACCAAAGTAACCAAACAGGATGTAGCAAATTAAGGTTAACTTTATTAGATTTTTTAACTAAAATGTATAAATGAGTTGATTGTTTTGATTGTTTAATTTCAAGGGTGAAAGTTTTCAGTATTGAAATAGATTTAAGTATTGTGAGAATAAATAACTCATAGTAGTTAAATAAAATCAGCCTGTTCCAGTATTTTGAAAGTAGAATTTCAGATTTTTCAAGTGTCAACTTCTGCCCATGCAATTTAGATACATGTTTTTTTTTAAATCATAGCATGTGCAACTGCAAGTTGACCTGAGATGGATCAATACTGTACAACCTTCAGTTACTAATCTGATGCTGACCCTTAATGAACAAATTAAATCAGGTCAATCTTTGAATTTTTAGCTGAATTTTTCAACGAAAAAACTCAGCTTATAGTTTGGCAAAACCCAAGTGGGGGGTCAGGCGGGTGTCCAGTGTTGTTAACAATTGCCTTTTTGCAAATTACACATTTTTCTTTACCATATTTTTCTTTCATTTATTGGCAGATCTTTATGAAACTTCATACAAGGTAACATATCATGTGACAAACAGAATTATAAAGTAACTACAACTCTACCTGACTTTATTATGGATTATTTCAGTTTGTAATTTTTGCGTTTAAGTTTTTAATTTGGATATCTCTGTCATTTATGGTCAGATCTTGATGAAAATCCCGTTTAATGTGGTTTCCACATTACATTTCTTGTGCATTATTCATAAACAGATTTACTGTGGAATTAAAATTAATGCAAGGCTCTCTATCTATTTCAGAAAATTACAGTTAGGTCTGGACAGTAATGATGACAATTATTTACCATCTAAGATTTTGGTGATGGGAGGAGACGCTGATAATCTCAAAACTCTAAATACTATCAATATAGATTGGTAGGTAAATTTTTTTTAGCTACCCGACTAGCTCAGTTGGTAGCACTCAAGTGTACTGATCAAGGGGTTGTGGGTTAGTGCTCGGGCAGGGCATACTTATGTGGAGCTTGGTTAAGAAATAAATTCTAAGACCATTCTCCCTCCTACATATGATTATTAATTATGTAGATCAGTTTTCAGTTACTGACAAAAGTATGCCCTTAGTAGTTTGTTAACAGCCAAATCCATAGATTTAGCCATTCCAAAAACAGTAAGTAGGTTTACTGACTGCCATTATATGACCTATAAAATATGTTGCTACGGCGTTAAACCCAACAAAGAAAGGATAAATTTTTACTGAGATGTATCAGTATAATGATTTATTAATGAGTGTGGTGAAGTTAAAACATATTAGACTTTGAATCCAGTAATCAAAGTTTGATATCTAGCAGGGACATGTATCATACCCTTCCATGAAAATTAGGCAAAAAGTTTGATTTTCTATGATGTACTAAATTGTTGCCTCTTAATTGCAGGCTGAGAACTGGTCAAAATAGTGACCAGGAAAGCTAGTAGCTTTATTCAGTTGTCATACATAACCTAATGAAAAGATTTGATTATCTGTCTAAATTCTGAAATAATAATAATTTGATTGACTCTTAGCAGTGTAGTTGTTATAGTTGCTGATTTCAAAGCATGGAATTTCTCCATGATTGACGGTTAAGGGTTCAAGCCAAGTTCTAATTAATGGTGTGTTTTTTTATGACTATGAGAAAGTTGCTTATAAAGGATAAGAGTCTAACACTGGTTCATCATGGAATTGATGGTCAGTAGATATGTCTGACTCATGTTACTTTGTTCTGATTTCACAAAACTTTTAAAATGGTCTAAAATATAAAAAATCAACATAGCACCCATTTCAGTAGTAGTTTCTCCTATAGCTTAAAACATGAAATGGTCTACAACAGCATAGATGAATATATAGCCAAGAGCCCAAGACTCAATGTTTGATGGGCATTACTTGCCTAGTGGTAGAATACTAGACCTTTGTTTGTATCCAGGGATCAAGTTTTGATTCTTACCCCCTCAGAAACAGTATGTATTGAAGACAACCCGTTTCAATCAATGTTTTGTTAAATTTAACTCTCAGTGACTCATACATTAACCCACCTGATTTAAATACTTACTGTAGTACTTCTGTATCCACTATTGATAAAAATAGTTATTTGTATCTGTGTACCCAGGTTATCAAGCATTTATCAAGCATTTAAATCTGTGGGGTTAATGTTTGAGGTTTGAGCCACAGTTGAATAGAATTTTAACAATTTACCTATACAGAGGCTATAATGTTCAGTACCCACCAAAAGTTAGGAGACAAAAGACATTACAATTTTTGGATTTTTTTTTGTAGAATCATTATTTCTAATATATTTAAATATTATGGTTTGTTATAAAATGAAAACAAATTCAGCATCTGAAATCATAAAGCCTCCCAAACCATGTTCATATTAATTATTTTCCATAGCATGACTTCTTTGCTATTTTTTTAGGCTCAGTTATAGTTATAATGATGACCAAAAAATAGAGCAAAACTAAAAGGCATTTCAAAGTAAACAGTTTTATACGAAAGTTATTCAGTAGGCCTACAAAATGAAAATGTCTCCAAACTTTTGGTGGGTATTGTATATATTTAGAATTCTCCAAGAGATCTTATTTCGTTTGTTTAGGAATGTTAGTTGTTTTACTGTGCCAATTTTTATTTTCAGGGAGACGCAGTCACCTGGTTATGTCAACATGACGATTCTGGAGAATATGAATGACCATTATTCTGTGATTACGATAAAGATAAAAGATTGTAAATGTATATAATTATAGTTTGATTGTTTAAACATGATATTAACAAGTTCTACTGACAACTCTTGTACTTGCTTGAATCTTTTTGGATTTACGAATGTATGTGTGTGTGGGGGTGTGTGTGTGAGTGTGCAGGTTTTGGCTCTTAAATGTTTTACCAGGGATCCCAAAGGAATCCCTAATCAGTAATAAAGAGATTCCTCTTTAACATTTGGGATTCCTCCAATAAAGAAAAAAATTGAATACAAGTTAGGAGTTGCAAATTATGACAAACAATTCATTAGAAATCAAGTTCATATAAGCCACATTCATTTTTGGGAGGGGTCGATAGCGCAGTTGGTAGCGCGCCGGGACTTGGAATCTCGTGCCCGAGGGGGTGCCGCTTCAAGCGCCCCCGGGGAGGTTATACCCTTCCAAGAAAATTTGGCAATAATGTTGATTTGCCTCCATTGATTAGATAATATGGAGAAGTTTCCCGCCTTGTGGATGGGTATGTGAGTACTGGTTATAGACAATGGTCCAGGAAAGCTAGGTTAGGTGCGCTGGATGCTGTGAAATGACCTAAATTGTGTTGACACGGCGTTAACTCCAATAAATAAAATAAAATAAACATTTTTGGGAGATCTTGACGGAATCCTCTGCTAAATAACTGTGAGTAGTTCATACTCTGGACTATATACATTGTTTAGTCTGTTGGACATTAGTTCATCCTTCACAAAATTTACCTGACTGTACTTATAAGTAGAAATTTTAGCCTAATTTCTTTTGTCTGGGAACAAAGAAGGTGAATGGTTAGTGATTTATATAAGAACTAGGAATTTGCTCTACCATTTAATTAAAGTAAACTTGTAGCCAATAAAATGCAACTATACCATTGCAAATTTATTAATGATAAAATGATGTTTGAGCCCTTTCTTTCACAGACAATTGATGATTATAAACTGCTATTTCAAATTCTTATTTAGGCCTAAACTAAAAAATACTTGGCCCTTTAACAACCCTAAATTTTTGGGTTGGGTCGGTGGGTAGAATTTTTTTCTCTCAAGAATTATCCCTCAGTTTGGTAGATCTGGCAAAACCACTTGTTTGTTCATGTGTATATAAATTATTTTTATCTAATATTCTATGATTTCAACATGTTCCTAAAGCAGAATTATTAGACTTAAGCAACTACTGGAAAGTAATATGATGAATGGTTTTGATCGATAAAAAAAATTCATGTATTTTTCGAATAATTTTTTTTGAGTCTGCGACATTTTTTGGGTTGGTCATTAAAAGGCAAACAATCCTAATTTTAATTAAGGCCTTATATATATTTTATGTTTATACATGAATGTCTGTGTAATTAATTAGGCTTAATCTAAATGACCACTATTGCCTTGAAATACATGATGAACAACAATAATATGATTTATTTCTGTATATCTGACTCCACTTTAGTCTTTCTTTCTAATGAGTATAAAGAATTTCCGTATCTTCTAGTTATTTAATTCATTATATCTAAGAAACCTTATCTTAATTTTGGTAAATTACATGTTTAGCATATCATTTGTATGTATTAGTTTTGCAAAACGATATGATTATGTGTGAAGTTTGATTTTTTCCCAAATGATATTTGGGTTTGATTTTTACTGTGAAATGACATCCTTCTGCTATAAATAAAGATGTGTTTCCCTGTATGATTTACATGTATATGTACATGTTTCAGTCATCACCTGTACTCACTAGTCCAGGCAGGGAATAAGTGAAAAGTAATTTAGAAAGGCAAAATTACTTATTTCAAATTGTCGAGCAATTTGATAATAATGGCCCTTTATCAGATATATACTATGGTAAATCAAGCTAGTGCTCAAGAAGATTTAATGTGATGACTGTATTTTTGATGATGTGTTAAAAGCTCTAGTCAAGAATAAAGTTTTGTTTAATTCAAACACTAAACCTAGTTAAATCAACCATGTAATGATACTCATTTTATACTGATCTACTTCAGCTGGAGGAATAGACACAAGAATCAGGGATGTAAAAATTATTTCATCAGAGGAAAGGTCACAAGGTTTTGATATAGATTCTTTTAAAGGAGAAAATTTATGTCGATTTCCTATATTAGAGACATATCAACCTGAGGAACTCTATCGTAGATCAATTATTCTTCAGAGGTAAGCTTTTATCTCTAAAATTATTTGTATAAGAATGATTTTTCCAGTGGTGCTTTTCACAAAAAAATTAAGATAAAAACCATTGTAAGCCAAAAGAAAGAAACATTATTTATACCATCATTTTTTGGCCAGAGTTCCTGATATTATTGAATTATGTAGAATATTGTATACCTTGCAAGCAGAAGACAGTATGGTCCTATACATATTTCCATTAACATAAATGTTGACAAATATAAATTTCCTACAATAAGGAAATTGGGGTACTTGAAAGTTTTGTTAAGTGTAGTAGTACAATTTGCTGTATGAATTCTGCAAATACGCAGACTTCAAATTGTGTTACTTCTGCTTACTTTCCTATACTGATAACTGTGATATTCCTTATACTTTCAACCAATAAATAACAGATAAAAATGAAGATGAACGGATATTCCTAATCACTTTTTTGAGGGTCTAGTTTTGATCACGTTACCAACCATGGTTCTATTTGTGAGTCAGTCGGCAGTTGAAATTAGTGCTTCAGGAAACCATGGTTTGGTGAACTGTCCAATACATATTCCTCTGAATGTTAAAAAAGAGGCATAATACATCAAGTATATACAAATATTGAAGAATGGGTTTCATGCATATTATAAGTGTGCATCATTAAGGAATTACATGGAATATCAGTCTTCACCTTGACCCAGAAGCCTTGGAGTAGTAAAAATTGATCTGGATTTGAAAACCCCAAATGATTCAAATGATCGATGTTGGCCTCCCAGAATCAAGAGCAGGATTGAAGTTAACTGGGTTACGAAAAAAGGTTCCAGAGTTCAAAAAAGTTAAGTTTTTAGTAGTTCCCAAATGTTTAACATGGCGGATGATCAAGACGAGTCATGGGGAATATGAATTAATTGACTTTATACTGCACATTAAAAAAAAAAAGTTGCTTTGAAGTCTTTAATAGACTAATTAACTTGTATATACTGTATTGCAAATTATAGCAAACTGATTATTTAATGGATTAATCAAATCATTTAACTAACTTTTTCCAACCAATAATCGGCATTTTCCAGCCAATGTTCCATCACTAGTTAATTTAGATGTTAATTTTGCCATTTACTATATAATATGTTAAATTAGGCAAGTGCTTGAAAAAATTAACGGCAATGATTCGCAATATATCCCCACAGTGTTTGATATTAAAGAAAGATTTATTATTAAATTATTTCCACTTTCAGATTTTTAGATTTATTAGATAATGTATTACAGTATATAGTACCATCCTGGGAATACTCTATAGGTTCTTATAGTTCTTTAGAAGTAAGTATGTGCCATTTCCTTGTTGATATTGTTTGATTTCTTTAGTTGTCTATATTAAATTTTAATTTCTTTAATCAAAAGTAACTCTGTTTTTGGACTGCAAAGAAATAGATATTTGTCTATTTCAAACAGATATAATGAAGAAGATTTTTTAATTAAGTCTAAAATATTGTTTATATATATTTTTGTTATTTATGCATTTCAAAGTGAAAGTAGATCGAAACAGAAAGTAGAATTCGGCTATTAATGCTTGGAACTATAGTTTTGATCTCAGTATATTTAAGATGAAGTTTTGTTATAAAAAATAAACTGCTCTAAATTACATAATTAAGCTCTAAAATTATTTTGGATCAGGTGAATTGAATATTAGCGTATACCATTATGCCACACCTGGCTATTAAATGATTACCAGTTTATCGTCATAGTAACAGTGATACACAGTGTTACATTTGACATTTATAAGATGAATTATTTTATTATACCCCCGCTTCGAAGAAGAGGGGGGTATACTGTTTTACCCTTGTCCGTCCTTCCGTTACAAAATTTCCGTCGCAGTTTTCTCAGCAACTATAACATCCAGCAGCCTAATATTTTGCATATTGCTTCATCCCATAGTCCCATGTGGTGTAAAGCGATTTCATGCTCCTTGCTCATCTACTTCCTGTTTGTCGCATAATTTTTAGATTTTGTTAAATGAAAGTTACATTATGATAGTCATATTTCTCACAGCGGGGGTATCACTAGTGAGCATTAGCTGACAGATTTACTTGTTGTCATAGTAACACACACTTGACATTTATAAGATGAATTATTTTATTGTTTCAGTTTGTTAGACAATTACTACCATTATCCAAGAAGAGATTATCATTAATTGAAACATTTCTTAGAGAATCTTCGTCAGAGTAAGTCTTTATAATTTCTTGTTTACTTTAATCATCATCATCATCGGTCTTTTGATTATTGTGCAGGTGTGGGGGCATTATCCACATCAGTGGGCCTCCTTCCAGGTAGCTGGCTTGCTGCACGCATGGCATTTCTTTAAATTATAGTTTTATTTATACCAGCTCAGATTATTGATTTCAATAGTGCTCAATTGTGTTGTGTATTTAGGCCTTTGATACATCTGTATGTTAAAGATACTTATTTAATCTTGTTATGTAAAAATGGGATATCACAAAATTTCTTGTCATAAAGCAGTTATTTACTAAATATATAATTATTGCAGCAGTTTTTATTCTGTGGGACAATTATCAATAGTAATCTTATTTGACCAATTAGAATGGAAATTTCTGTCACATGATTGTGAGCTAAAGTACCCTCCCAAAGTCTTTGAAAATGTCCTGTTTTTAGATAAACCAATTCTCATTTACTGTTTAACAACAAAGAGTCATCTGAGCAAATTCAGTAACTAACGTTTATTAGTGTATCAACGTATGATTTAACTTAGGGTGGTGGTCTGTTAGTAGGATGCGCGCTCAGGGATCAAGAGGTACCGGGTTCGAACACCACTAGGAGCACTGCTAATTTTCTTGAGCAAGAAATTTACCTACAATTGTTCCACTCCACCCAGGTGTAAATGGGTACTTCATTGGATCACCTGCCTAAAGGAGATTTCAATAATCAGGAGTTATTGTACAAGAATTGTAAAGTGGGCTTAATATGTATATAGAAGTAGACTTTAAACTGCACATTAACTTTAAAAAAGTTACACTAATAAGCTTAAATCAGACATGTTATAAATTTTTCTCTAGTAAGCATGACCACTTTACAATATTCAGTAATATAGATAAATAGATAGATTTATTTCGGCGTAGTATACATACAATATAGATAGTAGTGATGTCACGATGATCGAGTAGAATCGAATAATCGTCGCTGGGCGCTTACATTAGCGACAATCGATTTTCTTTAAGGAAAATCGATTGTCGCTGGTTGTTTCAGAACCGCAGATTTTGCCACAACTGACCTCAGTTTAAACTTGTACACAAGGGAAAAAACGTTACTTTTAATTTTCAGTCTTATTTAGTTAAATTACTAATCAGTCTAAGTCAAACTCGTTGGTCCACCCGTCCTTCACATGTCAAATATCAAACAAAAATGTGAATACATGTCGGTGAATTTCAAAGATAAATAGCAATTTACAAAAAGGTCTTTATTTTTTATTGATGACGTAATACGAGTCTTGATACCGCTTTCTAGATACGTGTGATAATTTAAATGTCACATTGTATAACAAACGTTTGGTACATCAGATGTGTTATAAATCTTCACACTCAATTTGTTACGATTTACAGGTCAATAAACTAATTAAAATTTACGACCAAATCTCTTTGGGAAACTCTGTGAGGTATGGTAAAAGTTCAACATCCGGATACGGTCTTATTCTCGTATCAAATGAAGTTTAAAATTTATTAACTCACTAGAATCCAATAAACATAGAAGCTGAACTAAGCTAGCTTATTTCATGATGGTTCTTCATAACATGGTGGTAAGATCCATCCTTAAGGGTGGTCAATAGGATAACGCTCTGCATTGTGAAACATTCGTCCTCAATAATTTTCGTAACCGACACGTTACTTACATTTTAATTTTATTTTACTTGTATCAGTTTTTAATCATCTTGAATGAATTTGTTCAGAAAAAAGTTAATTGAATGGACATTTATAGTATTGGATAAATATACTCGGCGTCAATGAAAAGGTACCACCCTACCAACCATCGCTTTATGATAATAGAATTGAAGTGCAGTGAAAACTTTACATAAACACATTTTCAGCATACACATGTAGTCATTGCTGCCAAAAGAATCTAAAATCGATTTACGATGTTCGAGTCCCGGACTGCACGTGCAAAATAAGATTTTTTTGTAAGGATGACATGTATCCAGTAGTTTGTGTAAATCATTTGTCTCTAGCGAGAGTTAGTCGACAGGTTAAGAAAAAACCCTCGTATTTTCAACTATTGCTATTCAAATGCCAAGTTTAGTAGACACTCAAACGTCACCAAGTTCTCGGCATTGCTGACGCCGGGCTTTCATTTCGTGAGATTGCTCGTCGCATGGGCTGCTTCTATCAGACAATCATGAATCTGGTAAGGAGACATGAACAGACAGGCTCAGTGAGAGATAGGTCACGCCTAGGTCGTGAAAACGTGACGCCAGGACGTACCGATCGTCAAATTCTCTTGCTGCACGCCGGGGTGGTGATAGTGTCATTGTGTGGGAAGGCATTTCTTGGAGGCACAAGACCCCACTAATTGTATTGCCTGGAACACTTACTGCTCATCGTTACATTGATAATGTGCCTAGGCCAGTAGTTCTTTCCTTTATTCAGACTGACGCTGACGTCAACCTTCTCCAGCAAGACAGTGCACGGCCCAACTCGGCTCGCGTTACACACGATTTCCTGCAGGATAATAATGTCCACTAATCGTCTTTACCAGCATTCAGTCCCCACTTAAACCCTATAAAGCATTTTTGGGACCAACTTGGCCGAAGGGTTTATGACGGCAGACGTCATGTCAATAATTTGCAGCAACGTATACAAGCACTGACTGAGGTGTGGGATGCAATACCAAAGTACATAATCCTGCATCTGAAACGGAGTATGAGACGTAGATGTCAAGCTGAGCTTGATGCAGAGGGAGGACTCACCCGCTACTGAGATCCGTAACTTTTATTTTCGAGGTGGTCGTATTGGTTTGCAGAGTTGATCCATTTATGCTTAGATTCCGTACTTGCAAAGAAAAATCCTATTTTCTAATATAATATTTAAAAGCATGTAAAATCTTCATATTTGTAAGTGTTTTCATTTTTTTAAAAATTAGGTTTATGTAAGTGGTAAGTTTTCATTGACGCCGAGTATATATCAGAAAACATATTTATTGACTCAGACAGAATGTGAATGAATTATTTATTTGTGATTTATGTTATTAAACAATTGTACCAACATCTTTTGCTTATGAAAATTATAAAAAAACAAACTATTGCTGAAAGATATTTCTAGATGATAAAGGGGTAAATCAAAGGACTGCTAGCGGTTTCAAAATGATATTGTGTAACAAAACTCATACCAACAATACATAGTTTTTGTATTGTATAACATTATCTGACTCGGATACACTATACTTGCCGATTTAAATTGATTTTCAAGCATTAAGTCTTAGTATTGTGATTTTAATATTTTCCTTTGTTTTTAAAATGTTTTCAAAGAAATTAATCATGCAAATATAGTTTGTTTTAAGTAAATAAAGGATGTTGTCTTGAATGAAGTGTTTTTCCTATTTTTTTCCAGAGATTTAATGCTACTTGTAATATAAAATCCCTGTATTTTCTCAGGAAAGCTTTTGTCGAGATACCGTAAGCATTTGTACAAATTTCGATTATTAATCGATTTTTAATCGATTAATTACATTTGATTCAATTCGATTATCGATTATGATTTTTGTCCGATTCTCCATCACTAATAGATAGATTTATTTCGGCATAGTATACATACAATGCTACAAGACATTAAAACATATAAATCAAAATTTTCATTACATAAAATTCTTGTCCATAATATGCACACCAACGCCAAGGATAACGCAAGAAAGAGAAACTCTTATTTCCATTGTGGTCCTTGGGTTGGCGACATGACATAGAGAGGCAAATGATCAAAATAGTATGATGGTGTAGTTGATAAAACTTAATTAATATAGATGTGTTATTTGTAATATATATGTGTATTAAACATTATTTTTACAGACCAGATGATATGCCAAAGTTATATATAAACAGAAGGGCAGCTATGGAACATAAATGTGATCCTAGTATAGATCCTGATTATAGAAATACTATATTTACACAGATGTATGAAGGTTTAAAACCTAAAGATAGAAACACTGTACCACTGAATTATAGGTAATTATGCAGTCATCACCTTAACCACCTAGTTTTGTCTTTTTTATTTCAACCCATAAAAATGAATGAAAAACATAAATTCAAACACAAATTGCAACTCTGAATGTTGGGTACGAATCAAGCTTAGATACAAAAATGAGAACTTTACCACAAAACCATTTCTGGTTTTTCTACTTATTATATGCCCGAAAGAATTTCGGACATATTATGTTATACCCCCTGGCGTCCGTCTGTCCGTTAGCAATTTGGTTTCGGGAGCATAACTTAAGTTCCAATTGGCCCACAATATTCAAACTTCATAGGATGATTGTCCATATCGGGTAGAAGACCCCTATTGATTTTGGGGTCACAAGGTCAAAGGTTAAGGTCACTATTACCTTAAAACTGAAAACAGTTTCCGGAGCATAACTTAAGTTCCATTTGGTCCACAATATTCAAACTTCAGATGATGATTGTCCATATCGGGTAGACGACCCCTATTGATTTTGGGGTCACAAGGTCAAAGGTCAAGGTCACTATTACCTTAAAACTGAAAACAGTTTCTGGAGCATAACTTAAGTTCCATTTGGTCCACAATATTCAAACTTCATAGGATGATTGTCCATATCGGGTAGAAGACCCCTATTGATTTTGGGGTCACAAGGTCAAAGGTCAAGGTCACTATTACCTTAAAACTGAAAACAGTTTCCGGAGCATAACTTAAGTTCCATTTGGTCCACAAATTTCAAACTTCATACGATGATTGTCCATATCGGTTAGAAGACCACTATTGACTTTGGGGTCACAAGGTCAAAGGTCAAGGTCGCTATTACCTTAAAACTGAAAACAGTATTCAATTTTTATGGGAGGATTGTCCATGGTATCTTTTTTCTCTACTTTGTATTCCACAGTTATTCATAATATGATATTCATATGAAATATTCTCAAGTCTTACAAATGCTTAATCTTAACTAAAAAAACAACACTTTCGGGCATATAATGCTTCGCCTAGCGGTGCTCTTGTGTTGTCTGCTGTGATGCCGTGTTTTCAAGCTGTTCTTGTTTTGAGTTCTGTATGTGTCTCTGTTGTATCATGGAAAACTGAGAGGACTCATGGAAATATTATGAAAAAATCATGGAAGTTTGGTGTTCAAAATCTGTATGAGCCCTGATTATAGTAGCATAATTGTTAAAGTTGAGCCCTGTTTCAATATGTTTATATTTTTACTAAATTTCAGATGGTCATACAGATATGATCAATGGTGGGAATGTAAGTTTTTATCAGAAGGTGTGATAGATCAAGGTGGTGGTTTTAGAGATAGTTTGTCTGATTTAGCTGAAGAATTATGTCCTGCTTCTAGTGAAGGACCTGTACCTACACCATTCTTTATAAGATCACCAAATCAGGTTAGTTTGCTTAGTTTTGTTGTATGTTTTAAAGGTACTCATTCACAGATTTCAAATTAAATATCATTTTTTTCTACATTATCAGAATAGTATGGAAACATTTTTGGAAGCAGAAAAGTAGTGTTCTGATAATGGCAATTTTAGTGCAAATTGACAAACAACTACAAATGATGGAGGTTCATGTAGTAAAAATCTACCTGTATGTAAGGGTATAGACAATTTTAGTGCATTTTTGTGACTTTTATTGTATATTTCTTGCAACCTATAAGTCAGTTTGTCTTAAAATATTAAGAATGAATGTTTTGACACAATTACAGACACTGAATGATCTTCTGAAATTACATAAAAATTAACCAAATCACAGCATGTTTAAGATGAAGTCTTATAATAGAAAAACAATTCTTCCAAAATTACATAATTAAGCTGTTAAATGATTTTTGATCATATATAGTCAGCAATAACAAAATTAATACATAGTGCTCTCTTATAGAAAGACCCCTTCTTTTCGTCACTTAGTAAATCTTAAATTTGGAAAGCAAAATGCTATGACATGTTTATTGTGTCTCTAAGACATGTTATACAGTGCCCTCCAAAAGTTCTTGGACGTATGATTTTTTTAGCTTGACTATTCGGAGAATAGTGGGGCTATCCTACTCGGCTGTGCATTGTCGTTGGCGTCGGCGTAACATTTCTTGGTTAAGTTTTTAGGTGCAACATTTTTGTATCTTTTATATCTTTGCAAGTACTGGAGGGATTCACTTTAAACTTTATTTGTGTTTACCGGGTTACCATTGGAGTTCTAATACTAAGTGACATAACTCTAGGATGAATTTGGACTGAATTATGGCCCTTATATACTTGGAAGTTTTTAGGTGCAACATTTTATCTTTGCAACTACTGAAGGGATTCACTTGAAACTTCACACATGTGTATGGGGTTACCATTGGAGGTCAAATACCAAGTTGCATAACTCTAGCAAGAATTTTGACTGGATTATGGCCCTCTAATACTTTGAATTTTTTTGGTTAAAATTTTTGGTGCAACATTTTATTGTTGAACCTACTGAAGGGATTTACTTGAAACTTCACACATGTTAACGGGGTTAGGAATGAAGGTCAAATACTAAGCTGCATAACTCCAGCATGAGTTTTGATTGGTTGTTGCTGTCGTTTACACGAATACCTGGAATAGTCGAGTGCGCTGTCCATGGACTGCTCTTGTTAGAAAAACTGATCATATATACCACAAGTAATTTTGCTATATTTAAAGATTATACATGTGAAATAGTTTGAATCCTATTGATTAAACTAATTGATACTGGCTTTAGAACATGCTTAGATGACACTTTTGTTTCTTTTTTCATGGGTAAATATGAATCAATTTATTCTAAAATCAAGATTTTGTCCAAGAACTTTTGGTGGGCACTGTATAAGAAATAACTTTTTTAAACAATTTTCATATAAGCTGTAAATGGATATATCTTCATGAACAGAACAGATACTTTATTTCTTATAACTTCATGATGTGGTTTTCTGTGTATCATCTGTGTTTCATTGTATACTTTCAGTTCTGTGATGATTCCAATATAAACCGTGATGTATATGTACCTAATCCTTCATGTAAAGAGTTTGCTAAATATGAATGGATTGGACAGATTATGGGCGCTTGTCTTAGAGGGAGAGAAAATCTTGTGATATCCTTGCCAGCATTTGTATGGAAGAAATTAGTTGGTGAAAGAGTTTCATGGACCAGAGATTTCAGCACTGTAGACTCAGCTTCTGTAAGATAAATTTTGGATTGCTTTTGTCATTTTTATACGGATTTTTCAATGAAAAAATACGGCTAATAGTTTGGCGAAACATGGGCGGGCAACTCTACCTGCCTTTATTATGGATTATTTCCCTTTGTAATTTTTGTGTTAAAGTTTTTAAATCCGGTTTTAATGTGGTTTCCACATTACATTTCTTGTTTACTATGGTTTTATCATAACTTGTTTTGTTTTAGTTTTTATTAATATATATAAGTAACATTTGTTGATCCTCTCTGGCTTTGAAATTGGGGTTCTAGACATCTACCTAGAAATTTCAGATGTTTTCTTGACCACCAGTAATTGTGTAGAAATTACAAAAAATGTTAAACTTTTGGCATAACTTGCAAAGAATGTCTACGTCCCTGCGAGGAGTTTGACATCAAAGGAAGATAGATAGATAGAAAGAATATATGCCAAGCATAGATGGCCAATTAAGCAACTAAAATTTGCCAAGTATGGCATACATGTATTTATATTTTTTGTATTTTTTAATTTTAGATTATTTGAAAAAAAAATGTCGCAACATGTTAGTGTTATTTGCATATATATTTTTGTCCCTTTTTGCTTCACTTCAATGGGCATAACTAACACATCAGCTTCAAATTACATAAAAGCTTGGTTTGCATGTTTATGAGTACTGGTTTTAGAAAGTGTCCAGGAAAGCTTGTTTTGGGTCAATCTCCGTTAACAGTTATCCTGCATTTTCGTACAGGATCTCTACTATCTCAATGGAGGGTCACGTCGAGATGACCTTTATGTGGACTAATCATTAATCAATGCGTAGCTTTCATCTAGACGAAACACTACTAATAACATTTTTCTTTCGTAATTTCTATTTTTAGACCAATATTTGCAAGCTAATTTAACAGCAGTATTATTCACAGTCTTCGATTGGACGGCTCATTTCAAATTGCGTGACGTAGACAATGTAAACAAGTTACATATCATAACAATTTTGTCATTAATATTATGATGAGAAAAGGTCACCTGAATGTGACCCTCGTTTAAAAAAGCTAGATCTAAATTAGCAAGTAGGTGAGCCGAAAATTTTAGATCTGGTTTTAATCAGATTGATTTTCGGTGAAATAACCACCATTCATCACTTTAATGTTTATTTTTCATATGTTGGCTTTTGTTGCAGGTTAAAATGATAGATGATTTAGAGAAGATGGAATCCTCAGAGTTTACAACTGCAAGTCGACATTGGACATGTACTTTAAGTGATGGAAATGTAATTTATATGAAGTTAGATAATGATGCTAACTCAGTACCTTTAAAATATGATGACAGAGACAAATATTGTACAGAAGTAAGAAGAATCAGAATGGCTGAATCAGATGAACAGGTTAGTTAATGTGGGGTTTAAAGTCTGCTTCCATTGGCATTTTGTAATGTTCAACAGACTTTACAATTTTTACAATAACCCCTGATCATTAAAATCACCTTCAGGCTGGTGATCTCTCACAGTACCCATTTATATCTGGGTGAAATGGAACAATTGCTGGTAAATTTCTTACTCAAAGAAATTAGCTGAGACTCTTTTTGGATTGGAACCCCATACTTCTTGATCTTTAAGCAGGCATGTTACCACTGAACCACTGTTCCTACATATACATTGTTTAGTATATTTGCTTGTTTCCTAATCTCTTTAAAAGTAGATCACAATCAGCTTAATTTCTGGTTCCATAGATCTGGAAGTTTTGGTTTACAGGGGATTCACAGTTAAACTTTTATTCTTGTTAATTTATAACACTTGTAGAATGATAACCTTACATGCTTTAAAGACTAGAATCAAATATTTACTCCAGGACTGTCCAGGGACATTGAGTTGGATGACTGACAGCTGCAATATGATTTAAATTGTGTTGAATTGCAGCATACTTCAACATGCAATTCAGTACTTCCTATTTCACATTGATGTATAAATATATAATTGGCACACTTCTTCGTTTTACTGATACATGTGTATTAATTAGTGGTAAATACACAGCTGGGGAGGGGAGGGCCTGATGGTAATTACATGTATCACCTCGCTTGAATGAATAATGCCCCTAGAGCTGTAGCTTAGCATGACCGTGGGCATGTTCCACAAGGCGATCGCTAGCTAGTGCTTTTTGAAAGCAATTTTTTGTAGCATAAGAGCTCTATGGAACAGTTTGCTTCAAGCTAGCAAATCCAAGATGGTGACTTTCTCAAATAAATAATTCAGAATTGTAACAATCGATTATCACCATGATTATTCTACTTTATCACTTTGATGAAATATATGCATTAAATAAAATATATATCGGTATTCTTGACAAAGAAAACATTCCCACAGGGGGCAGCCATTTTGAAATAAGCAGAAGTGTTCCAAATGATACGGCTAGCAAGAAAAAAACTGCTACATATCTCTATCTAGTGATTCAATTTGCTTGATTGTAGCAGACCGTTCCATAGGAAATCGCTATGTAGTGATACAAAGTGCTCGCCTTGTGGAACGTGCCCTGTGATAATCACCTTCAATATGCTTAAAATTTGTCACTTTATTAAGTAACAAGTGTATTAATTACTTTTGATGTATTATTTACAGATAAGTGCAATAAGAACTGGTTTATTGAAAGTAGTTCCTCAGGCTGTGTTAGATTTACTTACATGGCAGGAACTAGAACAAAGAATTAGTGGTAATCCTGAAATTACTTTGGAAGCTCTTAAAAGATCAAGTAAGTGTACACTTTTAGGGTCAAAAGTAAAGAAAATTCTTTAATTTTGCTATTTAAGATAAAGTTTTTTGCTCCAGGAAAATGTGAGATGGGATTTAAACAAATGTTTTAATTGGCTATGGTTAGAATGTTAAAGTGGTAATCATTGAGTAGCTAGGGGGTATTTGATTCATTCTACTTAGAATACTCTGGTGTTCTCTTGGAGCACCGATGAATCAAATGTCTCAATTCTGTAGCAGAGCTACAAAATGGTGGAAAAGTCATAGGATGGTTTTTGTTTGATGACAGCAGTTTATCAGGAGAGTCTGATGACGATCTGACCCAAATATGTTTTACAAACAACTCTATGGTCAAAAAACAACATTTCCCATACTTGCATTTAAACATGTTTTTTTTCTGCCATCTTAATAATGTCATGCTCTGCTTACACTTCTTTCCATTTGTTTAGCCCCCTTCCAAAACTCTTCTTGTTATTTCCTTGAGCAAGAAACATTATTATGATTACAACTCCTAAAAACAGAATTTTGTAAAATGACTTGTGGAGCATTGTATGTCTTCCTGTTTGTCTTGTTTAAGTCTCTGTCATACATTGTAAATATATTGGTCATACATAACAGGGGGGGGGGGGATTCTAAACTTTTTCTACCACATTATACACTGTTTGCAGAATAACGCTCCGTATTCATAATAAAAACCACATAACCATTTGATCTACATGTATGTTAAACACAAGGGCTAGTGAAGCTTCATTCTACTTAAAAATGGCTTACAGTTAAAAAATACACTCATGGATGGGTACATTTTGGAAAATTCAGGGGGGGGGGGGTCCGAACCTCCCTGCTAGATTTGCCTATGCATAACACTATGACCATCATGACCTTACATAATAATTTGTAATTATTCAATATGCATTACTCATAATTTTAATCGACATGACAAGATCAAAATGACTTAAGTTTAAAATAATGTTCTTTCTTCTATTAACAGCACACTATGATGACCTGGAAGAAGATAAAGATGTGAGAGTGAAATATATGTGGGAAGCATTAAAGAATTTCTCAAATGATGATAGAAGTAAATTTCTACGTTTTATAACTGGTAGAAGAAGACTACCTGCTACTATATACATCTCTACTGGTAGAGGGTAAATATTACATTATAACATTTTATACATCTCTACTGGTAGAGGGTAAATATTACATTATAACATTTTATACATCTCTACTGGTAGAGGGTAAATATTACATTATAACATTTTATACATCTCTACTGGTAGAGGGTAAATATTACATTATAACATTTTATACATCTCTACTGGTAGAGGGTAAATATTACATTATAACATTTTATACATCTCTACTGGTAGAGGGTAAATATTACATTATAACATTTTATACATCTCTACTGGTAGAGGGTAAATATTACATTATAACATTTTATACATCTCTACTGGTAGAGGGTAAATATTACATTATAATATTTTATACATCTCTACTGGTAGAGGGTAAATATTACATTATAACATTTTATACATCTCTACTGGTAGAGGGTAAATATTACATTATAACATTTTATACATCTCTACTGGTAGAGGGTAAATATTACATTATAACATTATAACATTATATACATCTCTACTGGTAGAGGGTAAATATTACATTATAACATTTTATACATCTCTACTGGTAGAGGGTAAATATTACATTATAACATTATAACATTTTATACATCTCTACTGGTAGAGGGTAAATATTACATTATAACATTTTATACATCTCTACTGGTAGAGGGTAAATATTACATTATAACATTTTATACATCTCTACTGGTAGAGGGTAAATATTACATTATAACATTTTTATCATGGCTGAACATTTGTCATTACATGTACCAATCTTCCTGAAGGGGGTACAGGATTGAATCTTACCTGGGGTGTTTACATCTTTCCATGAAAATTTGACAATAATGCCATTTTTCCTCCATTAATAAGGTATTTAGAGAAGTTGCAGACCTTGTTGAAGGGTAGGTGAGAACTGGTTATAGACATTGGTCATGGAAAGCTAGGCTATCTGCTTTGGTTGATTTTAAATGATCATAATTGTGCTGATTCAGCATAAAAACTAATTATTAAATGTATAAATATCAGAATTTATCCTGAAGAGCAGGAGCTTGTAAACTTAAGTCAAGAATGGATTCTTATTCTTTATAAAATCTACTGATATCTTGTTTATTGTGAAATTTCATTATTTTGAACTAGAAAGCAATTTTATCTATATTCATAATTCTTAAACAGTATTATTTCTGACTGAATTTAAAATTTGAAGAATCCAAAAATAGTGTATATTTAGGAAATAAATTTTGGGGATTATCAAAATTTAACTTGCTCCAATATAAATATGTGTAACTGTTTTATATACTCATGCATGTTGTTAAGGAATTTTGTATTCCAAAGAAATGTTAATTAACTTTAGAAGGGAGATTATTAGTGATATTGAATATCATCCGTCAGCACAAAACTAGCTTACATCCTTCTTAATTTTCTGGCAGTAAGTTTAGTTTTACTTTGACTCATGGCTATATTATGTCAGTATTATTTTATAATTTCAGCGATTTAGTAGACTGTTTACCTGAATCTTCTACCTGTGCTAACACACTTTATTTACCTGATTATACAAGGTAAGTAGATCATTATATAGTTTGTACAAACTGACATGTGTAAACATTAAAAAATGAACTAATCCATTCCAGAAGTAACAAATTTTTAAAATAAAAGTTGTATAGTTAATTTTAACAAAATTTGTGTAGGGAATAAACCACCATCCCTTGATCAATCATGCTTGTAATGATACTACTTACTATGCACCATTTTCTTTAACCATGTCTTACTATTGAAAAATTTTGGGTTTTAAGCTCAATTCCTGCATCTACTCAAGTATCCAATTATTGTTAGGCAGTTGTCAGCCAGTGACTGGTATGTTACTATGTATTAATATATATTCATATATTGAGGGTTGCCTGCAAGACTGTAGTAAGTGCATTGTATTAAAGAGCAAGTTACTACAGTCTTGTGGTGTTGATAAAGAAAACAAACTCCAATTTAATAACTGTATTATTTACAGTCTTGCAGGCAACCCTCAAATTATTAGTGTATACTACTTCAATAATGGTATTTTTATACCCATTGCCTTTGTCTGTAGCACTTCAGTTTTAATCTAGTCAATGCAATGCCTTTACATTCTGTATATTCTACTTTCAGTGCAAAGATAGCAGAAGAAAAGCTTCGTTATGCCACTTATAATTGTATGGATATAGATACTGATGTCAATATGATGGATGAATGAACCTACTTGCAGTATTTTATACAGTGCTCTGCAACTGTTCTTGGACAAAATCATGCTTTTAGGATAAATGAGTTCACTTTACTTATGAAAAAGAAACAAACAGTCATCTGAGCTATTCAAAATTGGTGTTTATTTGTTTATTAACATGTGATTCAAACTTTTAAGTTGTATGAATGAACTAATATAAATTAACTTGTGACTAGTGGCAGACATGTCTTTACAAAATTCCAATTTTTTATTATGTAATAGTAAGGTATGGATTGCTAAATGGTTATGTTTGTTTGTTTGTTTGTTTGGGTTTTACGGCGCACCAACACAAAAAGGTTATATCGCCTCGAAATAAATGGTTATGGGAATATTCTATTAATAAAATGCTGTCCAAGTTCATGTTTTCCTGACTAATAAAGAAATAACTTTAATTGGTTTTATTGAAATTTGATTTTGATTTGACGGCAATGAGTTAGTCACAGTTATTGCAGACAATCAAATAATATATTTATAAGTTAAAACAAAAACTTGACGTAGATTAAAAGAGTGTATAAGACATTAGTAACATATATCTTTAGTTGTGGCATATTCATATAATGTAAGTCACACCTTACATGTACAATGAATCAAGTTATATTTTTACAGATATATTTGAACCAAAAATTTAAAAAAGCAATCACGTTAAATTTCTATCACATTTGATGAAAAATCTCATAGTATCTAATGCAAATAACCAGTGGCACAAATACATGTGATAGCATAGTACTTTGTGCATGATTAGTTTTTAGCTCGACTTTACAAAGTAAATGGAGAGCTCTGCTACTCGCCCTAGTGTCTGCGTCCATACTTCTGATTAAAGTTTTGTACAGTAAAATATTTTTACTATAACTTTTTTATTTCTTAAGGTATCAACTTCAAACTTTAAACATATGTACCTTATTATCAACCACATCTCATGTGACAAGGTTCATAACTCTAAATATATTTTTTTTCAGAATTATCCCCCATGAACTTAGAATTTTCTTTAAAAAATAGTTGTTTTTACTGCAACTGTTTTATTTCTTTAGGTATTGACTTCAAACTTTAAATATATGTTCCTTATTATCAACCTCATCTCATGTAACAAGGTTTATAACTCCAAAAACATTTTTTTGAATTATCCCCCTTGAACTTAGAATTTTCTTTAGAAAATATTTGTTTTTACTGCAACTGTTTTATTTCTTTAGGTATTGACTTCAAACTAAAATATATGTTACTTATTATCAACCACATCTCATGTGACATGGTTCATAACTCCAAATTCCTTTTTTTTAAATTGTCTCCCATGAACTTAAAATTTTAAAGAATTTTTAAAAAAAATTTTTTACTTTAAATTTGTTAAGGTTATATTTCCAAATTTTAAAATATGTATGTTTCTTATCACCAACCACATCTCCTGTGACAAATGCTTACTTAGTCAAGCATGCTGTCTCCTCTGACAGCTCTTGTTTTAATTGTTATTACTGAGTATTTTTAATAATTTTTCTTATGATAATTTAATTCAGTCCTTTGATACTTGTAGTAATACATATCATATGACAGTGACATTTTGACTGTTTAAGTAAGCAGTCTAATGCATTTTCATTTGTCTACACAGTGTATGTAGGGGCACGTTCCCGCAAGGCGAGCACTTTGTATCACTACCTAGTGATTTCCTACAGAACGTAGCAAGTTTTTTTTCTTGCTAGTCGTATCATTTGGAACACTTTTGGTTTTTTTTTCGAAATGGCTGCCCCCTGTGGGAACGTGTTTCTATTTCAAGAATACTGATATATATTTTATTTAATGCATATATTTTGTTGGCATATATTTTGTCAAGGTGGTTAAAAAGAGTAATCATGGTGATAATTGATTCGAATATTTTTTATTTGTTACAATTCTGAACTTTTTGTTAGAGAAAGTTGCCATCTTGGATTTGCTAACTTGAAGCAAACCGTTCAGTAGACCTCTTATGCTAAAAAAAATCGCTAACAATTGTTGAAATAAATATTTCTCTCAATTCATTATATTGGTATTGTATACCATGTATGAAAACTATTATGATTGTTTACCTGTGAGGATGGTTTAATTTACATTTGTGCCAATGTGTCAGCTACACCTAATCTGATTAAAAGACTCTCTAAGAGGTTGAAACTCATAGATAAATACCAGTAGCCAGATGACTAGGGGTATTAGCTGTTCATCCTATTATCAGGGGTAATAGCTGTGATGTCAGGAAATGTGCATCAGCAAGAACTTGAACACCTTTAAAATGCTATTACTTTTTAATTAGTATTACTGTTTGACTGTACATGTATGTGCCTTGTGTAATCTATGATATGTACATAGTAGACTTGTAGAGAATACTTTCACTGATGATTGTTAGTCTAAGTGTTTCTTGTCTGTTTAGATCTGCATAATTAATGATTGTTTGTGTATTGAAATGTACTGTCTTACAAATTGACCTACTTCATGTAGAGATGATTGTTATTTGGCAATGGCCATTTAGAGAATTCCACTGTATTACTGTATGACAGAGGTATACATGTACAACAACATTTGTAATCCTGTACAAATATATTGGACAAGCTGGGATCAAACCCAATATCTACTAATTTTATGTACGGAGACAGTCTACCTTGTCTCAATAAAAGCTAGCTTGAAGCAAGAGGTTACAAGCTCTGTATGATACCTCTAATGCAGCTGTTCAATGATGTATATTAAGAATGGCCTTATTATTGAATATGATTATTATTAAAGTTATTTATGTATGTGATAGTGGTTTTTTTACACTGAATGATATCATTGTATCTGTTTTAGATCTATATGTCTATAGACTTTGTTTGTTCATGTTGATATGTTAATGAATAAAGCTAAACTAACTGTATTTATTATGTTTTTATTTGTTTTTGTTACTTTTTATTTAACGTCCTGAACAAATATATATACAGTATTTCAGACCCTTTCCCACTTTGAAAATTTACCGAATCCAGAAGTAGTCCCTCAGTATATAAGTATAGAGCTATTCAAAATGATCGTCTGCTGTGACAGGTGCGATAATTCCTGAAATACACTTGTTAATCGGTCTATACTGAAGCGTATGTATAATAGCTTATGAATTAAGTGTCTTAGTAGAGATCTTTACGTGGTATTATGTAATAGAATGGTTTAACTATTTAGTTAGGACCCGTCGTTTGTGCCAGTTGTCAGCAGAGATGTTACATCATCTTATGTAATAGTATGGTTCTATAGAAAGTTTAAAGCTCGTAGTTGATGACTTTGAATGATGTCTGAATAGTGGACTTATTTATTTTACATACAGATGCAGCAGAATGAATGTGCATAAATGATAACTTTTAAGCGATAATTGTTGCATTGTTCTAAGAATGAACCCCTTGACTTGTGATTGTGCGAAAACAAATCAAAAGTGTGTTCGCCTGTTCGATAACCTGCTGTATTCATAGGTCGATTGTTTGAAGTGTTTTGAACGGAAACAATGCTGTTGTACCTATCAAACTAATATCACTGAACTGTTCTTTGTGTACAAACGTGGTGCCGGAAATCTCATTTTACTTTTTAAACCCGAACAAAGTCAGTGCCTTCAGCGCTTTCATTATACTTTTTTTTGTTAATATTTGCGCTATGAATATACATATTGATCCAATTAGTCAATTGTAGAAATTGTCTACTCCTTGAAGAATGTGTATACTGGTATAGAGTAATTGGGAAAAACTAACATAGCAAGCAAAAGCAGTCCGCCCTAAGTACTGATAATTGTAAATGTTTAGTGGTGTTTTTTTATTGAATTTAGAACTTTGTCAACACATATTATTGTTAATTTACAGTGCCAGCTCACATGACCTAGCACTGATGGATCTTTTAATAACCAGTACTTGCCTACCTGCCACAAGGCCTACAACTTCTCTATGAACATATACCTAGTTAAAAGAGAAAAATCAAGAATATTGTCTAATTTTCAAGGAGGTATAACCAGCCTGGGCGAGGCTCGAACCAGCTACCCATTTTGGAAACTTGATTCATATCATGCACATAGCCTTTTGTGTCATGGACACAGTACTACGGTATATTCATTTACATCATTTTACTGCTGCCATGGATATGAAAAACATAACTGCATTCTAAATATTAGGGCTAACAAAGTTTTAATTTTGCTTCAGGCCACTAGCCCATAACAAATATAGCAGTATACACATTAGCAAACCATGACAATATGACACTAATATGTGATGTATAAACATTTATAATCTTTAAAACTGTATGTCCATGTTTGATATTATTTTATGGATGAATATGATTACCTGAAAGGTTTTCATGCTTTACAATGAACACATATTACTTATATTAAATTTGTTATACATGTATGGATCAATGGAATCATTGTCGGCAATTACACTGCATTCTGTGCTTTCTGCTTTACTTCATAAAGACCACAGGTGGCTTGCACAGTCCCCATCAATCTAAGACAATAATTATTATATGCATATTAGGTGAAAGTTTTAAATTTTCAAAATCCTGAGTTTACACAGATTTTACATCTATAGGCATGAACCTTTCCTCCAGTCTTGAAAATCCAGAATTTCAGGACAAGTCCTTAAAACTTTCATCCATGTATATACTAAGTATATATTTGGTAAAACTGGACCATGCCAACCAATTTTGATATTGAGGATGAAAGTATGAAGTATGGCTCCAGAAAATCAGATGAAGATTTTATATAGCAGTAGGAGTCAAATAGGTCTATCAGTAGACATTGTGCAAATACAAATGAAATTGTTCCTCAGTTAATAAATAGGCTTATTTCTGCCGAGTTCAATACATGTACATACATGTTTTAGTACAGGAGAGCTTGTTTCTATTTGTTTAAGACATGTTTATACATTATAGACTCCAGCACTAGTTTCTAGATGGGATTCATGGAACTGCTTTATCGATGTTGAAATTGTAGTCCTGGTTAAAGGTCAACATGTAAAAGCTTCAGTAATATTACTACTGCTTTTATTTATTGTGAATAATATATTTGGTATAAACCAGTTTTTAATAGGGTCCACATGTATATTGTAGTAACTGCATTTAATAGTTGAGGTTCATGCTTTTGCACTAACTATCTTGGCAGCTATTACTCCTACTCATTGCAAGCTATTGGGTGGTGTTCATTTGACAGTCCATTCAAACCCTTGTATTCAGCGGACAGAAGTTCATAATTTTATCAATTTCATCATAGGATAGCCCTTGACTTTGTTCTTATCTCCTTGCATTTTGTAAACTCATATTACACTGTTAGAATAAGTGAAAAAATATAACAAACAATGTATCAATTTATGAAAATATTATTTTATTTATTAAAAAAGATCATTATAAAGTATATTATGGAATGATATCTTCTATACAATATATACTATACATAAAGTGTAAATACATTATGACTAAGTCATCATAAACATTACTTTTAAACTACAGTACCCACCAAAAGTTTGGAGACATTTTCACTTTGTAGGCCTACAGAATAGCTTACATCTAAATTTTAATAACTGTTTATTTTGATATGCTTTTTAGTTTTGGTTTATTTTTTGGGTTATTATTATAATTATAACCGAGACTACATAAATAGGATTAAAGCTATGTAATGGAAAATAATCACAACAAACATGGTTCAGTGTTGCATCCAGGATGAACCCAGAGAGGGGGAGATCCCCCACCGATTTTCAAAAAGGGGGGAGTGAAAAGTTGGAATGCACAACAATGATTGTTTGATTCTAAATGTCTCACGAGTGTTGATGTTCTTTAATAAGTACACCCGGCTGTAAACGTTTTTTTTTCTTACGCGATTTTAAACAAAGCTCACAAAACATACCCAAACCATGCTCGTAATTTAGTCAAGAGTAAGTCTTTTCGGTTCGAATGTTTTGCGTTCTTTTTCGTGACGGGGCTGCTCCCACACGGAGACGAAGATTCATGCATCCGCTATTCCATATTCGAAGAAGTACATGGCTGCGGGTCGATCTCTGTACCCGACTTGATAAAAGTCTGTTATCCGTTTATGTGACATAATCCAAAACAGAATTTATCTTACTTCAAACCTATACCGCGTTTGAAATTTTTACACGATATAAGCCACATGTTCACATGGCCGGGATATTGCTCAATAGCACATATCCCTCTACCCGATAAATGACGTCATTTTACAGACTGAGTTACTTTCTCTAGATCTAGGGTATTTCCGTGAGTAAAGAAGGCAGTGAACCAGACTAGCTACAATTACGTCAATCGGGAATTTCCCAGGTAGACAGTAGAGATCGAAAGGATTTTCGGAACTGATCATTTGCAAGTATTTCCCAGAGGATTTTTTTCTTCTGAAATGCAATTTAGTTGCGTACGAACCTATGCATAGCGGGAGATCATTTCTGATTGTGCGGGAGTTGCCACCCACGAAAATTTAAATTTGCGGGATTGAGATTAAAAACAGCGGGATTCGCGCGATCGCGCGCCCTGGATGCAACACTGTGGTTTTGGAGGTTTTAGGATGTCAGATGCTGAATCTTATAAATGTGTTGCATTCATGGAATTTGATTTCATTTCATCCCAAACTATACTTAAATGTTTTAAAAATAATGACTCTACAAAAATAATCATCAAAATTCAAGAATTTAAGTAATTTTTTTTGTCTCCAAACTTTTGGTGGGTGCTGTATTAAACTATACACAAATCTGTTTAGTGTCGTTTTATATTTCTGACTATTTTACAAAATATTCATGGAATTGTATTAAGCTTATGGAATGTATAAGTAAAACATAAAAATAATTTAGTCATCTCATAATTTCACTGCAATGTCTTTATTTAGAGAAACCTGCATTTGTTTTAAAGAATACAAAAATAATGATTCTGGGCGTATGACATAAATAACTCATGATTGTATAAGAACTTAGTATACAGTATTGGAAACAATTAGGTGTAAAAAGGAGTTAACTGAGCCTGAGAGGAGACAAACTGCACAACCAGGCCATTTTAATGTTTCTCCTTTTCCAAAATTCAATAATTCAAAACAAATAAGATTTCTTAAAAGCAAACATGCACAAGTACCCAATAATCATGTATTAAGCCGAAATAATCATCAGTAAAAATCCTAGGCATTTTTTAAACCATTAACAAACTAATTAAGGCTGATAGAAAGAAAGGGGCATAATCATAATGAATTGTCATTAAGAGTTCTTCTAGACTTCGTTGCTCCAATCATAAAATTAGAATAACAAAATCATTTGGAGCAACAAGGTTTCAAGCACAAATCACTAAGTAATTGCTCTTGGAATGATGCTCGACACAGAAATTAATGTAATGCATAGTAATTAGTATTGTGTAAGAAGTATAAAAATTGTAGGAACAAAAGCACTGTGATATATTTACAAATGATTTTTATAAACAAAAGTCTATATATAAAAATATACATGATACAAGTAATGAAACTATGTAAAAACAAATGTTAATAATATATACATGTCACATGAAATGAGCATGGTAAAAAATATTGTGTATAAAAATGTGTTTACATATTTACAAATAAAACATTTTTCACTGGATAGCATTGCAATATTAATCACAACTATACTACATACATATAACGAAAGTCATAAATCTGAATGAAAAAAGTTCAACATAAAGCTTATTAGAAATAGACAATCACTATATTTTCAGTAAGTTTTTATGTTTGAAATGTCTGCATGACTGAGAAACTAGAATTTATTACATGACGCGGGTGTAATGCGAAACTGCTACATCCCACTCTTATTGAATTTGTTATTCTAAGCATTAAAAATACCAAATATATGACACTACCACATATTGTCAAAATTTTCCATTTATTTCACACATAAATATACAGAAGGATCAACTCAGTACAAATGTATAGTTACTAGGTTACTATAATGTACTAGGAATAATAAATGGACAATTGTTTGCTTTTCCAGAAAAAAGTAATAATTGTTGTGCAGTTTTCCATTAAAACCTTGATTGGTAAACAATACAGTACAAAAAACATGCAAAAATGATCAAGCTAAGCAGATTCTTACATAGTAATGAGAGTATATATTCAAGAAATGAATAAATATGTCACTCCTAGTTTCACAGTAAAATGGCATTCTTAGCCTTCAAGTGAACAACCCAAATAATAGTAAGCCAAATAATATGAGAATTGTCTTGTAGTTCCTACAGTTAAGTTCACATTAGAGTTTACACACTGATATCATGTTGAGTCTTTCTATACAATTATCTCCATGACACAAATATGGCTGTGATTATTGATACAAGAAGAAGAGATAACCTAGGAAGACCAACTGGAGCACTATTTAACACCCATAGAGTGATAGGTTTACGATAGGGGTCAGATCCAGGGTCAAATCTCTGTGGACAATCATCAACTGAAAACAGAAAGGTGTACATTAATATATCATAGTGTAAACAAGCAAGCAAAGTGTTTGAATTTGCAAGAATTGATACATCCCTCCACAAATACAGACTTGGATCCTGAAATCTTATTTGTTTCTTTTTTTTTGGGGGGGGGGGGGAATAAGAGTCCAAACAGAACTTGTTTTCAAGAGTAAATACACTACTAATATAATTATACTGATCCCATTTTTAGGTCTGTGTAGGTATTTCAAAATTTCAAGGGAGATGCAAAACCACTATCTTATAAAACAAATTAATTTCAATATTGACAATACATTCAGCTAGTTATCTGCATGCTGCATTCAAGATACATATATCGTGAAAGGCTTTTTTACATCATAAAGCATTGCAAGAAAATTTATAAAATAATTAATTGCACATTACATTACATTGGTGTTTGTTTTATTCAATTTGAACTATTTCACATTATTAGCCAGATTACATATTTTTCCAAACAGTATTGGTTGCAAATCATTCATTTTTTTTTCAAAACATGTAACACTAATGAAGTTTTCCTACATTATGTATACTATTCACTAATACAAAAATAACAGTTTCATTTGTGACTTGTCAGCAAAATAAATCCTGAACTGTGTGCAATAGAACAATTAAATAATCAACAAAATAAATTTCCATTACCATACTACAGCATTTTTAACATATATTTTGTCTCAACTTTAAATGGCCTAAGACATAAATGCCATGCTTTAGCAAGATTTAAAGAAAATCTGCTTAAGGATAGTCATGGTAACCATAATTAGGACTCATGTTAAAACTAGTAACAGTTCAAATCAATACTTACATAATCTTTCACTTTCTGTCAAATCTAAAGCCAGTTGTGCACCAGACATATTGTATGTAAGAGCAGTCTGTTTTCTTGGACATCTAGCATTCTGAGCGCGAGACATAAACACTCCAGTCCAACTCTTCCTTTCATAAACCTATATAAATAATATATACAATATAAATAAATCAAAGCAGTATAATAGAGTCAAATATACTTTTAATACGACATAACAGTAAAAATAATCAACTCCATTAATATCACTGGGGAAAATGAAGAAAAGTCTCACATTTAATCATAAAAGCAGCAGTGAATATGTAGTCTGGGATAGACAAAATCTCTTAAGTAACCTAAAATGTTGCCCATAAAATCTTCACCAAGAAAGTGATATGCCAACACTGACACACAAGAAAGTGTTACGCTGACACTGACACACAAGACAGTGTTACACAGACACTGACACACAAGAAAGTGTTATGCTGACACTGACACACAAGAAAGTGTTACGCTGACACTGACACACAAGAAAGTGTTACGCTGACAATGACACACAAGAAAGTGTTATGTATACACTGACACACAAGAAAGTGTTACGCTGACACTGACACACAATAAAGTGTTACGCTGACAATGACACACAAGAAAGTGTTATGCTGACACTGACACACAAGAAAGTGTTATGCTGACACTGACACACAAGAAAGTGTTATGCTGACACTGACACACAAGAAAGTGTTATGCCGACACTGACACGCACGAGAGTGTTACGCAGACACTGACACACAAGAAAGTGTTACGCTGACACTAACACACAAGAAAGTGTTACACCGACATTAACTCACAAGAAAGTGTTACGCCGACACAGACACACAATTGCTTAGGATAGCACCACCAATATACAAAATTTATAGTCAAGCCAAAAGAATGGTTAATATTTCATATAACCTACCCAACATCTGTATGGTGAGATAGCATCTTCTTCATCCCAGGTTACAAGGTATGACTTCATATCTTCCATCCAGAAACCAACACATGTTAATATATTATCTGGCTCATCTGTAAATATACATCATCATGAAGTGTGAGCATTTCTCAAACCTAATACCAATTATTGACTTGAATTTTTCACAAGCACAAGCCCAATTTAATATGTATGATAGAAAAGTAAAACCTTTTTAACTAGCTCAACTTTGTAAAATAAGTTATTTTCACTCGTCCAAATTGATATTTTAGGCTTGGGCTAGTGGTTTAAGGCGGTGATTGCATTACAAAGCGCTGATATTTCTTGGACTGCTCAAAATGTGAATGCTCTTCAGTGAATTTTTTAACAAAATAATCATTTCAATGTAAACCAGTTATCGATCAATGGTACTAAAGCTTGTATGCCTTCATCTGTTATTGTTTCAGCGTGTTTGAGGTATTTTAATATATTATAAATTGAACTTAATTGAAACAATTAACCCGAATTTCATTTTGATTTAAACATTCCTAGATAAGTGTTATGCAGTATAATCATTTATAAGCGCTTCACTGGGAAAGCCTGGTTCTACAGAGTGTGACTACCTCATAATGGTTGACATAAAATTATTATCTATACAGAACAGAACTTACCATATTCTCCAATAGGTCGACCTCTATAGTCTACAGACTCACAATATTCAGCGTCTAGTTCTATTCTAGTCATAGTATTACTACAAGACTTAAACTCTGTTACCCAGTTTCTACAAGCTACCTGTACACGAGGTTTCTCAGTGACACCACGGATACGAGTTGAGTATTTCTCATTAGTATGACCTTTCTGTACAAATGAATATCTGCCAGCAATAGGACAAGGTACTGGGGATGGAGGGTTCTCTGAAAACAAAATGTAGAGTATTAACATAATATGATTCAACTCATTGAATTCATTATTACAATTTACCTGACACTAAGGTTTGGCTAAAAGCTTGGAGTGCATAGTATGTAAATGCTGTGAAATAGATTCCTGTTTCGTCCAAAGAGGTTTCTCTGCTCTGGATCGTTCATGGAGTTAATTTTCTTCAACTCAGAGCGAATATTTATTTACCTTGAAATTTTTGGTGACATCACGTCACCTTCTTCAGCTGACTGATTTTGTTCACATGACCGGTGAAGGGTCACGTGATGTCACCAAAAATTTCAAGGTAAATAAATATTCGCTCTGAATTGAAGAAAATTAACTCCAAGATTCCTGTTACATTTTGATTGAGCTATGTAAAGACACTGCTACTTGGTATAGTGATTCAAATCTAAATCTTATTTATCTTTTAAAGGATACTAAGCTATCAGCATGCAGAACACTGATATACCTTGATAATATTTTGTTAAAAAAGATTGTTGTGATAAATTGTCAAAAAAAATACATCACTTAATAATCAAAATTTAACTTAAATTGATATGATATCCTTTACAAAAATAAGAAATGCTTTAAATTGATATTAGATGCTTTGTGAATACATAGCAGATGTCACCAAGTGGTAAAGCTATAAGACAAGATTTCATTGCATAGTCAGCCCTTCAAGTGATATCCAAAACCCACATCTTAGTTTCCCTGAGCTGAAACTATCTACATACTTAGAGCAGGAAGCAGACTCAAGAATAATGAATCTAACTAAGCTGTATAGTCCAACAATATTAACCTGAGCTTGACCTTTATGCAAGAATATATTAATCTCAGTATTTACTATCCATTTTTGTCTTTGTTTGTAAAGCTGGGTTCCCACTGCCGATCAGATCAACTCGATCATCCCGATCACCAAAATTCCCCGATCAGGCGCGACCAAGCTCGACTAAAGGCGTATACACGACTTCTTCTCGACCTCTTGTCGATCACACACGATTCCCACACGATTATTCACGACTCCTTCACGACGTCAACCCGACCACCTTTCCGATTTCCGCTCGATCATCCCGACCTTTACACGATCTCAACTCGACCTACTGGATCTCTGCTCGATCGGTGTCAGATCTTTCCCCGACCAGATCGTCATGGTCGTACTCGAGTCGTAGAAGGTCGTGAACAGTCGTGTACCAAAACTTTTAGAATAATAACTTCAAACAGTGTTGATCATTATCACTTCATCTTGAAACTTCATAGTATATGTTGTGTCCAGCATAGTATAAATATTTATGGAGATTGAGCAGTTGCAGTTGTGGGCCAGATGGTTAGAGCTCCAGAGAGACAGGACCATTGCTGTGCTAGAGTTGGAACAAGAGGAAGAGGCATTTGTACTGCCTATCGGCCTTTTGCCTTTTCTCGGCATCTTTAGTTTGTAGTAGAAATGGCTTGGCTGAAGATGTTTTAACAGATATTGGTTTGCTAAAGATGTTATATCTTCAGCGTCCAAACAACTTATGAGACACTGGTCAGCACGCTTTTCTTGCTTTAGTCACGTGAGCTCGTGTATGGTCGAACAGTGATCGGGGTTTGATCGTGTGCGGTCGTGTGTGGTCGTGGAGTAGTCGGGTAGCAGTCTAGATAATCTGGACAAGAGATCGAACAGAGATCTACTTAATCGGGATGCGATCGTATATTACTCGAGTAGAAGTCGAGATGATCGGGTACAGATCGGGTTAAAGATGCCAATCCGACCAAACAAGATCGCTACACGATTGTTTCTCGATCAACTCGATCTTCAACTCGATCAATACACGATCGCTTCCCGAGCTCTTCTCGACCGCTTGGCTTCACGATCGCTACACGAATTTTTTTGACATGTCAAAAAAATTCGGGTAGAAAGCCCGAGCGATGCCGACCAAGGTAGACCTCCCCGACCACTCCCGATCAATCATGCCGACCGACCCAGACCAGTACCCGATCGCTTGATCGGGCTTGATCGAGTTGATCTGATCGGCAGTGGGAGCCCAGCTTAAATCACGCTTTATTGGAAGCTTTTGGCAAAATACACCTACTGAACAAGTAATTTTGTTTTCATGAAAATAAATACTTTGAAACAGTGTCACAATATTGCGGACTTATGTGGTTTCCCATAAACAAATAAGTCCAAAATTGTAAGTGCCATGTTTACAAAGTTGATCTATAGTCATATAGGTTGTTATAAACACATGTATAATCGTATACACGCATACCGAAATTCACGATTTAATGTAAGTGAAGCGTGTAATTATTATAATAAGGTAGTTCAAGCTCAGGTTAACATTGTCAGACTATACAAAGCTGTTTCACTTTTGAGCTAAGAATAGTTTATATCAACAAAAAACAATTTAAGATAAATGGATGGTATATACAGTTTCATTACTTACGGATCATGGTCTCATAGTTCCATTCATAATCATCTCGGTTAAATGTAAATGCAGTCCAACTACAAGCAGATCTGAATATTTGTGTTAATCTTTGTTTAGTATTCATCACAGAATCATCATCCCCACCACTGTTCGACTGAATGTACTGGTATGGTTTACCTGTAAAAATATATCTATACATGTAATCAGGGACAACTAGTTCAGTGGTAAATGGGGTACATAGGAATCAAGAGGTCTCAGGTTCACAGCCAATTTCATTGAGTAAGCAATTTACCTACGATGACTTCACTCCAACATAACTTATCATTATTGTCAAGCAAATGGTAATAGCATAGATGGGTAATAAAATTAAGCTTGTGAGCACAATATTTCTGATTACAAGTATGATATGTATGATTTGCTTGACACGGATAACTAATTATGAGTCATTTAGTCTATGAAATTAGTGGGCTGTATGGTTGGCCAAGACTAAGTTCTACTTTTTAGTTCTGGCAACCAGTAATTCTTTTAGCCCTCTAAAAGCCATAGATAATAGTGTTCACAGCTAAAATTACCTGTGTGGATAACACTTATGAAGTATTTTCTTAATTTGGTAGACTGGCTAATAAGAATATATAATTAATGTGTTATTATAAATATAGGTTTGGCTAAGTCACTTCTATCACGTACACAGAATAAAAGATACTTACCAACTCTGAATTTAACAATACTGTGATGTCTAGCAACAATATCAAAACATGTAAAGTCTACCTCACTGAAATAGTAAATATAATATCATTAATGGAATACTGAAATCTATGTATCTTATCAGTCATATATATTGCAATGCAGCAGAGAAGCTACTCTTCTACACATTGACTGCCTTTCACTCTCGTTACCTTCCAGCAGGTGAATGAAGTAGTATATTCACTGAGCTGCAAGGGGAGCGTACAGAGAAAAGTGGATGTACCCTAATGTGAAGTTGAGTTTGAGTTTTATATCATCCTTTTCAACAATGTCAACAGGGTCAATTGAAAAGACCTCAGCACTTAATCTTAGTTTTGTGCTAAAGCTCTGTGTAACTTAGGCAAGAAAATTTATCTTTACTGCTCAGTACTGGGTGATGAGAAAGTGGACTTGAGAGTGACTAATCTAAGTAGTCAGAACTTGTTTGACAATCAAGCTAAAACAAATAAGTACAATAAAAGGCAATAATATTAATGAACAATAAGTCAGAATACACCAAGCTTTACTGTACAAATTGTGTAATGAACTATTGAACACAACTTATGTTTAAATCTGCAAGTAAATAACATTCTATGGATCATCAAAGGGAATCCTGCTGTCTTCAACTCTCAATCAAAGAACATCATAAGTAGAAAAAATACATATATTTAGCATAATTATCAAGACTATAGCTACACCGTAAGCATTTAAGAATTACAACAACAACAACATAAAATAAGCAACTCACCATTTTCCTACAACAACTTTGGTCATCAGGTATCTGGTTCCCTGTGATTGTTGACATGAATAGTAGGTCTCCTGGTACTCGTATTCATTCATTGGTGTATAGAAATATATATGTGTATCATTAACATTAATGTTAGACTGATATTGTATACCCTGTGTAAGCCAGGTACCAGTCAAGTTACGAGGCAAACTACATTGAGGAGTCAAGAATGTGGTGGCAGGAGGAACTGAAAATAAAATAGAAAATATACATTAGTTCAAAATTTTCAAAATCCTGATTTTTAGTCTTTCAACAACTTAAAATAGAAAAAGAACACTTTCACACTGAAATGTTTATTCTTGTATGCATTTTTTTTAACTTTGACTATGGAGCAGGAATGGCCATATGGTGGATCATTTGATAGTTAATTAAGTCCACATTAATGTGAACTGTATCCAATAGTTACCTTATAGTTTCCTTGAACAAGAAACTATATTTTACTAGCTTAGTACTAGTGGACCAGGAATCAGACTAAAGAGTGATTAATTTAATTTTTAAGGGTTTGTTTCACAGCCGATTTGAAATAAGTAAGAATAACTTATACATTGACTGGTGTGCTGTACAGGCGGTCATAACCAAAAAATAAGGACAGCTAAATAGCATTTAAAATAAACAATTATTAAATTTTCAATAAAAAACTATTTAGTATGCCTACAAAGCAAAATTGTTGTCAAACTTTTGAATGGAACCATATAACATCTGATTTAATAACTAAAATTATACAATGTATATTTATGAAAGTCATAATACAAATATATGTACTCACTTCTAGTCAGTACCAGTTTTACAGGACCATCAGAAATACTGTTCAATTTTCTACAGTCAGCAAATCTTGACATAACCCAACGAACCTTATTATAAGCTTCCTTCTGGTTCTTATTTGTCATCTGGTATGAAAAAATATAGAGTTATATATATGTAAGAACACAACACTAAGTTCCATGAGTCACAATGTATATACATTGTGACTTATTGTAATCAGTGTAGGTCAAAATATTACAACAAATGGTTGTCAGGGTAGGGTTTTTAACAACTTTTTTCGCTTTTTCATCATTTTTTATCGGATAATGTGAAGTTCCTTCTCCTTATAATTAGAAACATGAATCTATAAGGTTTTAAAACAAAGAAAAAACATATTTTTTAAATGGAAATGATGTGTTAAAAACTGGGAAAAAATTATGCTTTTTGTGAATATACTGAAACTTGATATAATTCAAACTTGAAGTACAATGTATACAGAGCAACAGATAATTTTTGGGGTTGATAGGGTAATTACCCACTCATTTTGAAAAAATAGGGTACCAGGGATTTTTAATTCGGTAACAAATTTATTGATACCCGGTCATTTTGAAAAGAAAGGGTACTTTTTAAGAACATTCAATAATTTAGACATCTGTACACTAGGTGACCCTTCCTGAGCCCAGACCTTTGTCAATTTCAGAGACTCTTTGTGATTTGTACAAATTTTACAACACAGTCAAGTATTGTCCTTTCCTTTGCAGACTACGAGCATTCTATAAATAGAAGGTGAAGATATCACCTCTATACTAAGACGCGCAACCGTCTCAAAATTCGGCGTTTGGTACGCAACAGAATAAAGTGCGGCGGATGAAGACAAAATCGTTGCATTTTTTCGTTTTTTGACAGACTCGTTGTTGAAATGTAAAATAAATGATCACTCATAGCTACAGGATCATAAATCTATATATACAAAGTACTTTTAAACCTCTGTAGGTATAGGTGCATAGTTAAACCGTGTAACCTAGTTTCGATTTCAAATTACTGTGTAAAGAATGACAGATGTAAACACGTTATGATGAAGGTTTAACAACCGGTATAAAAGTTTAATTTAATGAGGTTAGTTGGTTGGATAGTCAAATTTTATTGAGTAGACACAAAATTCATACTCTTTTTGTTCAGTATACTTGAAGGGGGAAATTGATAGAATGTAAACATTGCCACGTGTTTTCAGGTAAATAAACAGTTTTACCCGTGATGCGCGGCGTCTCCGTACAGAGGTCAGTCAGACCGTTTGTGTACAGAATGGACTACGAGCTAAGGAATTTTTTCTTCCCATTCTGCAATGGTTTTTTGGGTTAATCGACCACCAGAGTGCCTTAAATCTGACTTAATGTTAATGCATAAAGCACGATCCAAAGAATTCTCGACGACCAAGTTTATCAATTCAGCAACGAAGTCGTAACTGTCAGTCACCCTGCTTACAATAATTTCGTTCAATACACTATTAACAATATTTTCTGACTAGTTATCAGCCTTAAAGTACGTAAAAATATCATTTTTCTGTGATTACATCTCAAATGTAGACTTTCTACGGCCTTTTCGTCGACATTTTGGACGCTTGATTACAGAAGCTTGATTACGTAAGCGCCTGGGTGAAAATGATCAACCATATTCCGCGACGCACCATTCCATTATATGCGGCCCTATTACGCATCGTCGGCGATTTTTTTGCGTAACCCGATTTTTTCAACGTTTTTCGGTACGCGTTAAAATTATTTTTAAAGGGTATTTCGTATTTTTTTATTGCGTAATTACGCAAATACGCTGGTTATCTGTTGCTCTGGTATAGTATGAAGTAAACTTGTTGTGACCGATTTATATGGTCCATTGAACTTGCTCAGTCGATGTCTTAGCCAGTTTTGTACAAATGTTTTGTACTCTTCTGAGGTATCGCATTATTATTATATACATATACTAATTAATGGCCCAACTATAGCTTGTTTAGGATAACTTGAGACAAACGAGTCAGTCTGTTTACATATTTGGGACTCGGGTATTACATAAAACAGGGAGGTCAGATGATTTTGTGTAATGAAAGTATCAAACATGTCTTAATGCATGGAACGTGTGTTCTCGTACTAAATTTAATACATCAAAAACACACTGATAATAGTCGATAATTATGTGTACTAAATTTAAATCCACCTGCATATAAAAATGGTATCGTTGTATTCTGTCTCAAGTTATCCTAAATGAGCTATAGTCACTACATTATTATTGTATAGTATAGAGTAGTTTCATCTAATTGGTCAATGTATATTCCTGAATGGTAATCTTTAGCATATGACTGTCAGAGCAATGTAAATATTGAGCAACATTGTAGCAATGGTATGAAGTAGTTTTTATGTGAAAAAGTTCTAAACTTACCAAACATTTGAATTTCTCTCTCTGATCATTCTCAACAGTGTCAGCGATAACAGCATATGTATAACCTATAGCTGATGAACCACTACCTCTCATAGCAAACCATGTACCAAAACATTGATAACGTATTACTGAAATGTAGAAATAAAAAAAATCAGTGCAAAAATATGAGCTCTACCATTCAAACTAAATATCTCTGAATCATGAGTTGGCACAAATGCAAGCTTTAGCATTTTCCTTAAAATTCTTTAAAATCCTGAAAGCTCCAGAAATTTATGTTGTAAGAGCTGAACATATTAGGAAAATATCCTTTCTCAAAAATCCTGATTTTCAGATATTTTGTTGCTTGTGTATTTATCTAAAGATCAATTTATTATCAGGCAAATTGTTTGATAATAACAATACTTATGTTTTCTATTCAATACAAACAATTTTAAACATTTAAAATTGTTATGTGATCAAGTTAATCCAGTTACATTAGATTTTTAGTGATCACCAATCTGATTAAAACCTGATCTAAAATTTTCCGCTCGCATTCGCTAATTTAGATCTGGCCTTTTTCAAACCAAGGTCACGTTCAGATGACCTTTTCTCATCATAATATTCATGACAAAATTGTTATGATACGTAACTTGTTTACATCGTCTACGTCACGCAATTTGAAATGAGCCGCCCAATTGCAGATTGTGAATAATACCACTGTTAAATTAGCATGCAAAACTTGGTCAAAAAATAGAAAATACAAAATCAAAATGTGATTAATAGTGTTTTCGTCTAGATGAAAGCTACGCATTGATTGGTCGACACAAAGTTCATCTCGACTAACCTTCCACAGAGAAAGTAGAGATCCTGTACGACAATGCACTACAGGATATCTGTTAACGGAGATTGAGTGATCACAATGCATGAACCAGTCAATAAAATTTCCATTCATCCACACAGTTTTACCTGTAAAATGTCTTACCTTTATTGTAAGAAGTAGCTACATCTCTACACCGTGCATATCTCATTCTGAATACTTGGTTATCAATGTAACTAGAACCAGGATCTTGACAAGCTGTTATCTGACTTTCTTGGTTATCACAGATACCTCCACCACCACTGTCTATTTCATAGGTAAATTGAAATACTCCTTCGAATGTGGATATACAGTTAATATTTACTGTGTCAGTACTCTCTGAAAAATGGATCACAAGTAACAATACATAAAACAAGTTGAGTTGTCTATTCCCTTCATGACAGCCATCATCTTAACCCACTAGCCAAAAGCCCAGGACTAGAGAAAATTTATTCTGACTATTGAATCACTCATTTCATATATTCAGGCAATTTGAAAACTTTGACCTCTTCTATATAACATACTAAAAATGACAAAATTAATGCTCATGAATTTAAGGCAATTACTACTGTTTTTTGAAGTCAGAGGCATATGAGTTAGACAGTTCATCAACTATTTAATAAAAGAGTTTAAAGTATAAAATATAACTCAAACAAAATTTTTGTCAGTTTCTATATAAAGGGTTAGTACTGGTAACAGAAATTTTTTGTCAAGCATGTTCACAAACAAGCTGTCACAGAAAATTTTCTGTTTTAATACTATCCTTTATCAAAAGGGTGAAAACTACTACCTATGTGAAGTAGAGGAAAAATGAGATTATTGCAAAATTTCCATGGAAGCATAATAAACGCATTATCTGCTGCATTGGGAAGTTGAACCCCTATTGCCAGAATTATATACGAGTATACTCCCTCTGTACTACAACCTCAGCTCTGAGTATTTACATGGTAGCAGACTTTAACTCAAATGTATAACTAGCAATGCCACTCCTGAAAAAAGTTTTCTGAGCTCAATTGGTGTATGTACTTACTGAACATAGTAATGGTACTATCAATTCCAGGTAAACCTGATGTAACACCCTCACACGATACATTCACAGATAGAGCTGATGTAGAAAATGATCCTGATGAATCCTTTAAACAATCACCTGCAATAGAATGAGTAAAACTTCTATTAGTCATGTACCTTAGATTTCACTGATGTCCAAAAGTTTTCTTTACACAAACTAAATTTTGAAGTTTGATACATGAAGTTATTAGTTTAAAACTTATATACAGTTCAACATGAACCATCAATTGTGTACTTAATGTATCATAACTATAAAATAAAAATACTTGACAAAATGTGTCTGCAATAATTTTCAAAAAAAATAAACAAGTAAATCTGTGAGCTAATGCTCACTAGTGATACCCCCGCAAAAATCTAAAAATACGCGACAAACAGGAAGTAGATGAGCAAGGAGCATGAAATCGCTTTACACCACATGGGACTATGGGATGAAGCAATATGCAAAGTATTAGGCTGCTGCATGTTATAGTTGCTGAGAAAACTGCGACGGAAATTTTGTAACGGACGGACAAGGGTAAAACAGTATACCCCCCTCTTCTTCGAAGCGGGGGTATAATAAAGAGAATTATGAAAAAATCACAAGTGTAAAGAAAATTTTGGACCCCAGTGTACATAAGACATTTCATCAACTTCATAATCACTGACCTAAACCTCTTGGCCAAGACAGGTTTGTTTGCATCACAAGTTGTGTCTGATTATTAACTAAGAATAATTTGAAAGCAATCCAGGCTATAATTATTTTTAATGACAAACCTGATGTGAGAAAACTACAACATTTTAAGGTTAAGTAAACCAGCTAACCAGCTTTCCTGGACATTTTTCTTTTTCCCAGTACTCATGTACTAATCCTCAGAAAATGGACAATTTTAATACCTCAACATGGTGAAACATCAATGTTAAATATTTAATTTTCTTGAAGGCAGTAACCTACAGGGGCTGTGAATTGCAGCCAGGCGCTTAGGATTAAAATTCTGTGCTCTAAGATAATGCAACAAATATCTCATACCTTTTCTAAATTGCAGTACATTATCTGTTCTCCATAACACATCAATACAATAAAAGCAGTCATTATTTCTGAAATATTAAAAAAAACAACATTATCAACAGAAAGAATGACAAACATGTTGACCAACTTTGTCAAACACTTCATGAAATAGCTTGTGAAATTTGACTTGAGAAAGTAAAACATTATATTGATTATAATGAATATATAGTTCAAACCATTTACAAAATTTAAATCCATTGCCTGTCTTTGATCAAATTTCACAAACTAATTAAACTAGACCTTACTATATTTTACCATTAGTGCAATATAAAATAAAAAATGGTCGTCAGGTGTCTAAAATCATTTAATGACATAAAAGTCAAGCTCAAAAAATTTGGCATCAAAACAAATACTTTTCCACATAGACAGGAAATTTTACCCTGAGATTAAGTGTAATGTATGATTAAATCTTTAGGTATAAGGGGATCAGGGCAGCATATTTTCAAAAATCTTTTGATAATTTATAATTATAATATAGCAAGATTTAATGACTAAAACTGGTTGTTGGACACTTCTTCATAATGTATTCACAATGTATAAAAATAAACAATAAAATTTCCAAATGTTTGTCGGAAAAACATTTCTAAATAATAATGAGGAATTCTGCCAATGTTGGACTGATGTCGGCTGCACAGGGTCAGCTATATCAGGTCAAAATAAACAGGTTTTATATACTTACGTGCTGCTGACAAGAAATGTATGATTTGCACCCGTAGTTCCAGCAACAGGTTTCTCATGGTCATACTTTTCTTTACATTGTAAATCTCCCCATTTTCTATCATCTATAATCGTACGTACACTTTCACCATTCTCCATTGAGAAGTAATCTCCTTTTATATACTTGGGAAATGTACATTGTGATGCTGTAATATAAATTGAAAACCAAAGATTAGGTTTAACTAGTAAACTTAAAATTTGATTTATATATCAAATGTATCTTACACATTAACACTTTTGGTCATAACATGTGCTTAATCAAGGATATAGAAATACACAGTACAGTTTGAGTTTTCCATGAGTTGATCTTTCTGGGTTGAGTCTCCCGATTTAAGTAGTCTTTGGGTTGATTTGTCTCTTCGGATTGAGTTGTCCTGATTCTTTAATCTAGCTAATAGCTCCCAATTTTCATCTTCTAATATGTCAAATGGCTTCCAGTGACATTGACTTTGGAGTGTCATAACAAGAATATAAATAATAGAATGATTTAAAGCTGTGCTGGGATTTAAGTATGAAGGAAGTAAGGTTAGAACAGGACAGGTATTATATAGGGGGACAGGAAACTGTTTTAAGGAACAGAACAGATGTTTTTATTGAAGATTTGTACAACTAAGGCACATGATCTTACAAAACATTTAAGTACAAATATAATACAGATAGTATAAGGATAGTATATGTAGTAATTTGATGAAATGATATGTTTACAGCATCAGGAATTGTTGATTTACATAAGTTGTTATCCAATGATCAAATGTTTACAGCATGACTAAGATCTAGAGAAAATGTTAGCAAGCATCATTTCATAATCAGTACATTTTGGATTTACTATTAAGTCTACATGTCACTGTTCTATTTGAAATTGATTATTGTCACTGAAAAAAACGTAGAGATAATAAACAAATAAGCTACAACAGTACGGACGGTCAAAGAAATCTGTATCCAAAAATAAACGAAATATTGCATACCTGTGTAAACCGGAAATAACTTTTAAAATTTTTACATTACTTCAAGTCGCTAATTTACAGGTATGCACGATTTGTATATTGATAATGAGTTAAGTAAGTGTTAATAGAAGTATTAAATAATTACCTGCATGCTGGACAAAGCTAACCAACACGATCGTAAGTAAAAAATCCACAGGTAAACGCACCCTACCTATGGGCGCCATTTTGTATGTTTTTGATGAGAATTTACCTGAGTGAGGGGCGCATGCGCGCAGGTAAAATAGACGCTCGCAACGTTAAAGTCAGAATGATTCCGAATAAACAATAATTAGTCATTTTATGTTCAAAGGGGAATAACTCGCAATTGATCAAAGTAAATCTCACAGTGGTTATTTCCCTTAAATAAATAAAATAAGCGGCTGTGCGTATGTTCATTCTTGTTGTTAGGTTTAACGCCGTAGTCAACACTTTGTAAGTCATATCACGGTGATGAGTCAACCTACTCAGCGTTCCTGGAAAGGCTCAATCTCTTGCATTAGCTGTTTACCAAATTTCCGTCACTGAATGAATGACACTGACTTACACGATTCAGTGGTAGGGAAGAATCATGCCCTGCCATGGGATTCGAACCAACGACCTCGTGATCAGTTGACCCAACTGAGCTACCCTGACGGCTTATTGTGATGTAACCGCGGTGAGAAGTTTGAGTGAAAATGAGTCAATTGTAATAATAAGCTCTCAGTTCTTGATAAATAGATAATGAAGACTCACCTTAAGATCTATGGGTCACAAAGTGTAGACATTGGGACAGGTATTGAAGACCTCCGGACACAAATTGAAGACATAGTTTGGTGTACATATATAGGCTTTATTGAGACAATCTGTCTTACCAAAAGTTTTATCTGGACTAATCAACAAATTTTGACACCAAAATCATCATAAAATATATCTGACTAAAATAATATATTTTACAGACACGTCGCTGAAGTTAGCAAAAAATTTTTGCTAGCAAAAATGGCCACACGTTGCTATTTTTGCTCGCAATTTTTTTTACAACGAATAGCGAAATAGTAATTTAGGCCTAAAACGACATACCATAACGAGTTATTAAACATGGCAAGTCCATTTGTCGTGCCTAAGGCCTATAAAAGGTACTTTACGTTTCAGGGCTCGAATCTCGAGTTAAAGCGATCTGGCCGGGTACTGGCGTATACTACGCGAGAGGTCTGACCTAGAGCTATCACATGGGCATAGTGGCTACCCTAGGAAAATTCTCATTCCGTGGGCTTGGGTCAGAGACCACTAAATGTCGACCAAGTCACGTGCAGTCTTATCGCCTGTTTGATTGGTCGGACAGACTTGTAAATTTTGAACGGAAATGATGGACCGCCATTTTCAACTGACAAAGTGGAAAAAAATGTTTTTTTTTCATAGCTTGTCGTGGAATTTATACAATAAAAAGGTCAGTTGGTTTGTTAAACAATTCGTTTTTCCTTGAAGCGTCGTGAGACTAAACCTTCGTTGTTATATATTGATGAATGCAGTAGAGAAAATACTCTGAGCAGACTTATACGCAACAAGAATAAAATTTGGCCAATTTGGGGTATTTTTTTGGAGTGAGAGGACAAGTCGCTTGAGGTGCACTTTAAGTTTACGCAGATTTTTTTTTCATAATTTTGTTTCTAGATTAGGGCTACGGGAGTTTAGTCAAAATATGAACCAATGTTGGCCATGTCTATATTTATAATTTATTCAAGATGATTGTTTTTCCTCAAGTCGGTTTCGCGCTTGAATCTCCATTACACACCAAGTTTGTTTACTTATTATTGTCAAAAAATGTGAAACACAGACAAAAGTCGAAAAACGTGAAACACAGACAAAATCCCACTGATCCTTGTACAGCGTTGTGATGGTAATATACTTATGTGTTAGCTGTTTAGAAATGAATTGGAATTTATAAACACAAATATTGGAGTTAAAATATGTTAACTGTAAATATCATTTTTTTCAAAGGGCGTGAGTCAACTCATCAAAATGTTGCAGAACAGAATGTAAACATTCTATAGATAGTCTATGATTACATAGTACATAGTGTCCCGAGTTATCCTGAATGACCTATCAAAAGACGGACTGAAATTGTTCGTTACTTCTTAACTGTCAAAACATTAATAATTTCAGTACCCTCGTGATGGATTCAATCGTATAATTTTCCAAATTTTATAAATATTTATTAGTCTAGCATTTAAAGCGTGGAGAATTTTGTAAAAAACGTGTCTATGTGATAGACACAGATGTTCGAGTCAAAATAGTAAAACAGAATTTTCGCTGTGTAAAGAATGATACTAATACAATTAAAAATTGTGTGCAGTGAAGTTGATTTTCATTCTATTGGTTGTATTATTTGTCTTGTCTGTTTTAGTGTGTAGTAAATTATTTTTATTTGTTTTGTCTCAATTTGGGAGCATTGAAATGATTGGTATCAGTAAATGAATATCATTAGATGTAGATTTTATACTCTTTAAGAAAATATCTTTTTAGTTTGATAAACCTAAATTATAATGCAAACATCTTATATTGCAGAGTTCTCATCACATTTCAAGATGAGTTTGATTACAAAATAGTCTCGATGGCAACAGTGAAAGTTGCTGTGAAATATGTGGAACAATTATGATCACAAAAATCTTTGGCTTTTGGCTTGTGTGGTAAGTCGATAATTTTACTGTTTTTTTATCCCCAAAATTCTTGTACCTACTTAATTGTTGGCCCGGTCATATATTGACGTACATGAGTTAGATTCCTTCTGTAATTTAGTGCCTATTACTAAACAACTTAAAATATAATTCTGGCTAGATAAAACTTGCCATAATTAATTAAGAACCCCTAATCATCGTTGCTAAAAGAATAAAAATTGATAATTTTGTTATACATTGTACATTGTATATTGATAGTTTCTATTTAGCTAGCAGAGACGGCTGATCTTGAAGTAATAGAAGCAAAAAAATATATAATCCCAATAAATGTTAAAACAAAACTACGGTATATGAAAAAACATTTTGACAGATGCAAGTGTAATGGGCTTTCACGACCCTGTTTCTACTTTCACTTTAGTTTTTCATTTGCCTTAGTTTTATTTTAACATTTACTAATGTTATAAATATTGGAGTACCTTCATGGGAATATGAACTTTAATGTTCTGTAAAGGATTTAATGTTAAATTTCGTTGTATAAAAAGATTAATACATTTTAGTATTTTTATTTATACAGCATCAATTTTGCAAATACATCTTTCGATAAATATTTTTGTCGAATTGAAGACAAACATCACTTTGTATGTTTCACAAGGAACATTTTGATGTATAAAACACTTCTCTGAGTGGAGATGTGACAGAATTAGAGCATTTTCATTTTCACTGAATTATTTTGCAAACCAAGACTTTACATAAACCTTAATTTCATGCTGTTGCACGATATTTGACTTTATTGTTATTATCCCAAGAAATTTCCTGGGCAGGGGAATATTTTACAGTGATTCTTTGTAGCTGATATATAAGCTCATCGGAAATAAACCACCTTCACAGGTATCCACTCTCACTTGGATGGAAGTTCATGTTCAAGAAAATCCGCAGTGTCTTTGTTGGGTTCGGACCTTGAACTTCTCGACCCCTAGGTGCATCCAACAACTGGACTAATGTTGCTATAAATTAATTAAGAATAACGGTCTTTGGATAGCCTGTCCTTTGTCTAATATGACCCTTAATCATAATAGATAATATGACTTTATTACCCGTCGACTGTTTAACAAGGGGGATAATCAAATGATATTATTTTAGTTATATGTGTAGCGTTCGTCTCCCTTTATTCTTTCAAATTGGACGTCATGTTTGACAGCAAACTTATTGTAGTTACATGCAATGTGTTGTTTTTGCATTGATTAAAGTTGAGATAAAAAGTTATCACTTCTTTTTTTTCTAGGTATACAATGATATTATGAGTGAAGATTGTACCTAATATGGTTATAAGAGGTTTAAAATGGTTGTTAGCAAATGAATTTATAAAAAAATACCAACTTATATGGCCAGCAATAAGAAGCTAAGTATCATTGTTTATAATATATTTACAAATAACTATTTGATAAATGTTTCTTTTTGATTTTGAAGCAAGTAATCACAATATTTCTTTAAACGACTTTAAATCAGCGCCATTGACCTGATCGGTTTTGAAATAATTAGGATAAATAGTGACTGTATGAAATGGAAGTAAATTATAATATGGGTTATTGGTTGGATAAAAACCAATTTATTTAACAATCAACTTTATGTCACATTAATGTATGATGCGACAGTTGTACATAAAGTCTTCAAGTTACCTTATATTGTTGTTAGAATAGTTCACCAAATTATTTTTGCTATTATTCTCTGATAATTTAACTGTATTTGCTTCATTTGTCACATAAAACACTGTATCCTTTTCTCGACTGTTAACGAGGGTGTCTAGTCTGCGTTGTTACCAGCATCAAGGCCAAGAAACTATGTTCGTTGTTATAATTGCTTTCACATGGTAACTTATCGAGATATTGAAAGGCCACAAAACACCATAAGTTCATTCCTATTATAACTACATTTGTATTTCTGTTTTGCTGAAATAACACGCACACATATACAAAAATAATAACTGAAATCAAACCTTCACAACTGATGTCATTATTTCTGTCACTTTATGACACAATTACACAATGTATTTTCTAACTCGCGTTAGATACAAATGTCTTTTTTCTATATCGCTGTTTTTCTTTCCTCTTATTAGAGGGCCCCGAAGCGATATTTCTGTTGTTACAATCTTTCTTCCTTGTTGATTGAAACACATAAACAATAAATGAGTATTACTCATTTCCAACACCAAACTTCGTATAAATTAATTTCTTTGACACACAAACTCTCGAAATGTGATACTTAATTTGAAAAAAAACCAGCACACTTTCTTTCTGTGTCATTGTAATACCCACTAGGTAAAATCAAAAGATAACCCCAAAGCCATAAAATGTATTTATTTCTATCTTTGTCGCTGTATGACACACAAACTCACCAAAAATAAGATATTTTATTCCCACAAAACAGCACATCTTGGTTTCTTTCCTCTCGTGTCATTTTTCCCACAGGCACATTTGGTAAGTATTTATGAAAACCCTTAAACCTTAATGTTTTTTTTTGTTTTTCTATCTTTGTCGCTGTATGACACACAAACTCACGAAATAAGATATTATATTCCCACAAAACAGCACATCTATTGTTTTCCTTTTTATGTGTCATTGTATGATTTAAAGACCCACTAGGTAATCATTAAACCATAATGTTCTTTGTTTCTATCTTTGTCGCTGTATGACACACAAACTCACGAAATTAAATATTTTATTCTCCCAAAACAGCACACTTATTGTTTTCTTTCTTCCTGTGTCATTGTATTACCCACCTGCCCACATGGTAAGTATTTAAAAAAAGTCCTATCACCATAAATGTTCTATGTTTCTATCTTCGTCACTGTCTGACTCACATAAAATCACAATATAATATATTTAATTCCCACAAAACAGCACATCTATTTTTTTTCCTGTGTCATTGTATGACCCTCTAGATTAGTATTAACAAAAAACTAAAACCAAACAAATGTTCTTTGTTTCTATCTTTGTCGCTGTATGACACACAATCTCACAAAATGGGATATTCCATTACCACAAAACAGCACTTCTATTCTTAAATTTCTGTCTGTTTCATTGTTTCACCCACTAGGTAAGTATTTAAGGAAACCCTAAAACGATAAAATGTTTTTGTTTCTATCTTTGTCGCTGTATGACCTTTATAGAGCATAGGTATTATTTTATACATGTCATTCTTTTTTCGTCTTTTAATTTAAGATTTTTTTCTAGTACAAATACGTCATACACTTTGGTACATACATTTACTACCTGTCTAACTGCAATACTAATATGCTAGATTAATAATACTCAACTCAAAACAACTAAACTAAAATAGTTTCATTCTTTGTCGTTGTATGACTACAATGCCCTCTAAACAATACTGGTTGGCCACAAACACAAACACAGGTGTTTAAATTTCCTTCCTTGTCTCTATCTGTGATACACAAACGTGCTCATTAAATTCTATCCCATACGACAATTGGTCAGATGAAAGAAAATGGCCACCATACAGAGGATCAAAGGATTAAGATTCCGATATTGCTCGTATGTTTTACGTTTGGTTTAATCTATGTCACTCAATGAAGGATCCTAGTTGCTATGTTGACATTACCTCTTTGTCGGAGATACTGCTTGATAAGATGACAAAAGGAAATACAAAATTAAAGTATGGTTGCACCAGCAGAATTACTATATATCAATATTCTGTTGGAAAAATACTTTAAAACACTTGGCACCAAACATATTAACGATAGTAAACTGTAGTCTGAGCACTATTTCAATATGCATAAGGTAACTTAAGAAATCCCTCGTGTACAATATATAGGTACCAAAGGGTAAGGTCAAGATGTTTGTTTATAAGGGTGGATGGTTTTGTAAGTGATTAACATTGCACGGACTTGTTGACTCATTGCGCCAGGAAAGCACCTGTCATTGTTCTGGTCATCTAATGATTATTGTTTATATGTATGTGCTCAGTCCTACTTATGCCGTATAAGTAGGCTTAATGCATTAAGTTTTACCTTTGGTTATTAATAAGAAGTTTCAAAATTAAATATAACAAAATTCAGTTAGGTAAAGGTACTGGTACTGGTATAGGGTGCCACAATGTACCTCCCACACCAAGATGGATGTGGGCGAGCACATCTTTGAACAATTTTCTGCCGGTGGTCAGTAGGTCTTATACTTCCTTGTTGCTCCTAACCGAGTAATCGGTAGGTATATTTATCGCCGGTCAGCGATGACAAAGACATTACTGGTTATTGAGATCCAATTGGTTGGCTTGTCTGGTTAATCACTTACAAGGTCATCACTATCGCCATATATGTAAACAAACAACATTGAAAATGATAACTTCATTAATTGTCAAAACACAAATAGAACATTGAGTGTTCTATAAGTTAAAGTACCTTTACATAATGTAAGAACTATATCTCCTGTATCCTTAACTGGCCAGGAAGATAGAACTATCCTATCCTAACTTCATCAAGCACTGACTGACAATAGTGTGCCACTGGTTATAACTGTGATATATTAACGAGATCCTCATTGGATTATTAAAGTATATTGCACAACGCATTATCATTCACATAATAACCGTGATTATCATAATGAAGATCTTAGTTGCTAGTTTCTGAAAAATAAAGTTATCGCCATTAGTTATCATACAAAGTAGACATATAGCCTACTGGGTGTACAATGTATACTGAAAGTCTGACACTTGTATGCGTATCTTACAAAAGGTAGAGTACTTGCTGAAGGTATCCTTAGTTGTGTTGACTTCTATCTAACTCTTTCTTTTTCATATCAGCCTCTCTGTTCAATGCAGTTGGCAAAAGTTTAGAAAACTGGTATCTACAACTTCTCTACTCCATTCATTATGTTATCTTCGTTTGTATCAGGAAACTGATGGTTATGCCCAAACATTTGTCTATTCTATACCAGTATATTGCATTAAACATACTCTATGCATTAAACATACTCTTTTCATTAAACACACCCTATTCATTGAACATTTCTATACATTAAACATATTCTATTCATTAAACATATTCAATTTATTAAACATTCTCTATCCATTAAACATACTATATGCATTAAACATACTCTATGCATTAAACATGCTCTATTCATTAAACATAATCTATTCTAGAAACTTTAACAACAAATACTCGTATATATATTTTAAATGCATGTGTGCTTTGAGAGCATTTAGTTTACAATTTTCCACTGAAAATGTATATACATTTAAAACAAATGAAACCTTTGTAAGTTCATACCTATTATAACTACATTTGTATTTCTGTTTTGCTGAAAAAACACGCAACATATACAAAAATAATAACTGAAATCAAATCTTCACAACTGATGTCATTATTTCTATCACTTTATGACACAATTACACAATGTATTTTCTAACTCGCATTAGATACAAATGTCTTTTTTCTATATCGCTGTTTTTCTTCCCTCTTATGACAGGTTCCCGAAGCGATATTTCTGTTGTTATAATCTTTCTTCCTTGTTGATTGAAACACATAAACAATAAATGAATATTACTTATTTCAAACACCAAACTTCGTATAATTAATTTCTTTGACACACAAACTCTCGAAATGAGATACTTCATTTTTTTAAAAAAACCAGCACATCTTTCTTTCTGTGTCATTGTAATACCCACTAGGTAAAATCAAAAGATAACCCCAAAACCATTAAAAGTATTTATTTCTATCTTTGTCGCTGTATGACACACAAACTCACCAAAAATAAGATATTTTATTCCCACAAAACAGCACATCTTGGTTTCTTTCGTCTTGTGTCATTTTTCCCACAGGCACACTTGGTAAGTATTTATGAAAACCCTTAAACCTTAATGTTTTTTTTTGTTTCTATCTTTGTCGCTGTATGACAAACAAACTCACGAAATAAGATATTATATTCCCACAAAACAGCACATCTATTGTTTTCCTTCTTATGTGTCATTGTATGATTTAAAGACCCACTAGGTAACCATTAAACCATAATGTTCTTTGTTTCTATCTTTGTCGCTGTATGACACACAAACTCACGAAATTAAATATTTTATTCTCCCAAAACAGCACACTTATTGTTTTTTTTCTTCCTGTGTCATTGTATTACCCACCTGTCCACATGGTAAGTATTTAAAAAAAAGTCCTATCACCATAAATGTTCTATGTTTCTATCTTCGTCACTGTCTGACACACATAAACTCACAATATAATATATTTAATTACCACAAAACAGCACATCTATTGTTTTTTCATGTGTCATTGTATGACCCTCTAGATTAGTATTAACAAAAAACTTAAACCAAACAAATGTTCTTTGTTTCTATATTTGTCGCTGTATGACACACAATCTCACAAAATGGGATATTCCATTACCACAAAACAGCACTTCTATTCTTACATTTCTGTCTGTTTCATTGTTTCACCCACTAGGTAAGTATTTAAGGAAACCCTAAAACGATAAAATGTTTTTGTTTCTATCTTTGTCGCTGTATGACACACAAATACGTAAAAATTGTTCAACACAACTGTTGATATCATTTCTATCTTTGTCGCTGTATGACCTTTATAAAGCATAGGTATTATTTTATACATGTCATTCTTTTTTCGTCTTTTAATTTAAGATTTTTTTTCTAGTACAAAGACGTCATACACTTTAGTACATACATTTACTACCTGTCTAACTGCAATACTAATATGCTAGATTAATAATACTCAACTCAAAACAACTAAACTAAAATAGTTTCATTCTTTGTCGTTGTATGACTACAATGCCCTCTAAACAATACTGGTTGGCCACAAACACAAACACTGGTGTTTAAATTTCTTTCCTTGTCTCTATCTGTGATACACAAACGTGCTCATTAAATTCTATCCCATACGACAATTGGTCAGATGGAAGAAAATGGCCACCATACAGAAGATAAAAGGATTAAGATTCCGATATTGCTCGTATGTTTTACGTTTGGTTTAATCTATGTCACTCAATGAAGGATCCTAGTTGCTATGTTGACATTACCTCTTTGTCGGAGATACTGCTTGATAAGATGACAAAAGGAAATACAAAATTAAAGTATGGTTGCACCAGCAGAATTACTATATATCAATATTCTGTTGGAAAAATACTTTAAAACACTTGGCACCAAACATATTAACGATAGTAAACTGTAGTCTGAGCACTATTTCAATATGCATAAGGTAACTTAAGAAATCCCTCGTGTACAATATATAGGTACCAAAGGGTAAGGTCAAGATGTTTGTTTATAAGGGTGGATGGTTTTGTAAGTGATTAACATTGCACGGACTTGTTGACTCATTGCGCCAGGAAAGCACCTGTCATTGTTCTGGTCATCTAATGATTATTGTTTATATGTATGTGCTCAGTCCTACTTATGCCGTATAAGTAGGCTTAATGCATTAAGTTTTACCTTTGGTTATTAATAAGAAGTTTCAAAATTAAATATAACAAAATTCAGTTAGGTAAAGGTACTGGTACTGGTATAGGGTGCCACAATGTACCTCCCACACCAAGATAGATGTGGGCAAGCACATCTTTGAACAATTTTCTGCCGGTGGTCAGTAGGTCTTATACTTCCTTGTTGCTCCTAACCGAGTAATCGGTAGGTATATTTATCGCCGGTCAGCGATGACAAAGACATTACTGGTTATTGAGATCCAATTGGTTGGCTTGTCTGGTTAATCACTTACAAGGTCATCACTATCGCCATATATGTAAACAAACAACATTGAAAATGATAACTTCATTAATTGTCAAAACACAAATAGAACATTGAGTGTTCTATAAGTTAAAGTACCTTTACATAATGTAAGAACTATATCTCCTGTATCCTTAACTGGCCAGGAAGATAGAACTATCCTATCCTAACTTCATCAAGCACTGACAATAGTGTGCCACTGGTTATAACTGTGATATATTAACGAGATCCTCATTGGATTATTAAAGTATATTGCACAACGCATTATCATTCACATAATAACCGTGATTATCATAATGAAGATCTTAGTTGCTAGTTTCTGAAAAATAAAGTTATCGCCATTAGTTATCATACAAAGTAGACATATAGCCTACTGGGTGTACAATGTATACTGAAAGTCTGACACTTGTATGCGTATCTTACAAAAGGTAGAGTACTTGCTGAAGGTATCCTTAGTTGTGTTGACTTCTATCTAACTCTTTCTTTTTCATATCAGCCTCTCTGTTCAATGCAGTTGGCAAAAGTTTAGAAAACTGGTATCTACAACTTCTCTACTCCATTCATTATGTTATCTTCGTTTGTATCAGGAAACTGATGGTTATGCCCAAACATTTGTCTATTCTACACCAGTATATTGCATTAAACATACTCTATGCATTAAACATACTCTTTTCATTAAACACACCCTATTCATTGAACATTTCTATACATTAAACATATTCTATTCATTAAACATATTCAATTTATTAAACATTCTCTATCCATTAAACATACTATATGCATTAAACATACTCTATGCATTAAACATGCTCTATTCATTAAACATAATCTATTCTAGAAACTTTAACAACAAATACTCGTATATATATTTTAAATGCATGTGTCCTTTGAGAGCATTTAGTTTACAATTTCCCACTGAAAATGTATATACATTTAAAACAAATGAAACCTTTGTAAGTTCATACCTATTATAACTACATTTGTATTTCTGTTTTGCTGAAAAAACACGCAACATATACAAAAATAATAACTGAAATCAAATCTTCACAACTGATGTCATTATTTCTATCACTTTATGACACAATTACACAATGTATTTTCTAACTCGCATTAGATACAAATGTCTTTTTTCTATATCGCTGTTTTTCTTCCCTCTTATGGCAGGGTCCCGAAGCGATATTTCTGTTGTTATAATCTTTCTTCCTTGTTGATTGAAACACATAAACAATAAATGAATATTACTTATTTCAAACACCAAACTTCGTATAATTAATTTCTTTGACACACAAACTCTCGAAATGAGATACTTCATTTTTTTTAAAAAAACCAGCACATCTTTCTTTCTGTGTCATTGTAATACTCACTAGGTAAAATCAAAAGATAACCCCAAAACCATTAAAAGTATTTATTTCTATCTTTGTCGCTGTATGACACACAAACTCACCAAAAATAAGATATTTTATTCCCACAAAACAGCACATCTTGGTTTCTTTCGTCTTGTGTCATTTTTCCCACAGGCACACTTGGTAAGTATTTATGAAAACCCTTAAACCTTAATGTTTTTTTTTTGTTTCTATCTTTGTCGCTGTATGACAAACAAACTCACGAAATAAGATATTATATTCCCACAAAACAGCACATCTATTGTTTTCCTTCTTATGTGTCATTGTATGATTTAAAGACCCACTAGGTAACCATTAAACCATAATGTTCTTTGTTTCTATCTTTGTCGCTGTATGACACACAAACTCACGAAATTAAATATTTTATTCTCCCAAAACAGCACACTTATTGTTTTCTTTCTTCCTGTGTCATTGTATTACCCACCTGTCCACATGGTAAGTATTTAAAAAAAAGTCCTATCACCATAAATGTTCTATGTTTCTATCTTCGTCACTGTCTGACACACATAAACTCACAATATAATATATTTAATTACCACAAAACAGCACATCTATTGTTTTTTCATGTGTCATTGTATGACCCTCTAGATTAGTATTAACAAAAAACTTAAACCAAACAAATGTTCTTTGTTTCTATCTTTGTCGCTGTATGACACACAATCTCACAAAATGGGATATTCCATTACCACAAAACAGCACTTCTATTCTTACATTTCTGTCTGTTTCATTGTTTCACCCACTAGGTAAGTATTTAAGGAAACCCTAAAACGATAAAATGTTTTTGTTTCTATCTTTGTCGCTGTATGACACACAAATACGTAAAAATTGTTCAACACAACTGTTGATATCATTTCTATCTTTGTCGCTGTATGACCTTTATAAAGCATAGGTATTATTTTAATATACATGTCATTCTTTTTTCGTCTTTTAATTTAAGATTTTTTTTCTAGTACAAAGACGTCATACACTTTAGTACATACATTTACTACCTGTCTAACTGCAATACTAATATGCTAGATTAATAATACTTAACTCAAAACAACTAAACTAAAATAGTTTCATTCTTTGTCGTTGTATGACTACAATGCCCTCTAAACAATACTGGTTGGCCACAAACACAAACACTGGCGTTTAAATTTCTTTCCTTGTCTCTTTCTGTGATACACAAACGTGCTCATTAAATTCTATCCCATACGACAATTGGTCAGATGGAAGAAAATGGCCACCATACAGAAGATAAAAGGATTAAGATTCCGATATTGCTCGTATGTTTTACGTTTGGTTTAATCTATGTCACTCAATGAAGGATCCTAGTTGCTATGTTGACATTACCTCTTTGTCGGAGATACTGCTTGATAAGATGACAAAAGGAAATACAAAATTAAAGTATGGTTGCACCAGCAGAATTACTATATATCAATATTCTGTTGGAAAAATACTTTAAAACACTTGGCACCAAACATATTAACGATAGTAAACTGTAGTCTGAGCACTATTTCAATATGCATAAGGTAACTTAAGAAATCCCTCGTGTACAATATATAGGTACCAAAGGGTAAGGTCAAGATGTTTGTTTATAAGGGTGGATGGTTTTGTAAGTGATTAACATTGCACGGACTTGTTGACTCATTGCGCCAGGAAAGCACCTGTCATTGTTCTGGTCATCTAATTATTATTGTTTATATGTATGTGCTCAGTCCTACTTATGCCGTATAAGTAGGCTTAATGCATTAAGTTTTACCTTTGGTTATTAATAAGAAGTTTCAAAATTAAATATAACAAAATTCAGTTAGGTAAAGGTACTGGTACTGGTATAGGGTGCCACAATGTACCTCCCACACCAAGATGGATGTGGGCGAGCACATCTTTGAACAATTTTCTGCCGGTGGTCAGTAGGTCTTATACTTCCTTGTTGCTCCTAACCGAGTAATCGGAAGGTATATTTATCGCCGGTCAGCGATGACAAAGACATTACTGGTTATTGAGATCCAATTGGTTGGCTTGTCTGGTTAATCACTTACAAGGTCATCACTATCGCCATATATGTAAACAAACAACATTGAAAATGATAACTTCATTAATTGTCATTGAGTGTTCTATTAGGTTAAAGTACCTTTACATAATGTAAGAACTATATCTCCTGTATCCTTAACTGGCCAGGAAGATAGAACTATCCTAACTTCATCAAGCACTGACAATAGTGTGCCACTGGTTATAACTGTAATATATTTACGAGATCCTCATTGGATTATTAAAGTATATTACTGTACGGTTAAATAAACAGTGTAACATCACGAAATTAAGTATTTCTAGACAAATAATGCACAACGCATAATCATTCACATTATAACCGTGATTATCATATGAAGATCTTAATAGTTGCTAGTTTCTGAGAAATAAAGGTATCGCCATTAGTTATCATACAAAGTAGACATATAGCCTACTGGATGTACAATGTGTACTGAAAGTCTGACACTTGTATGCGTATCTTACAAAAGGTAGAGTACTTACTGAAGGTATCCTTATTTGTGTTGACTTCTATCTAACTCTTTCTTTTTCATATCAGCCTCTCTGTTCAATGCAGTTGGCAAAAGTTTAGAAAACTGGTATCTACAACTTCTCTACTCCATTCATTATGTTATCTTCGTTTGTATCAGGAAACTGATGGTTATGCCCAAACATTTGTCTATTCTATACCAGTATATTGCATTAAATATACTCTATGCATTAAACATACTCTTTTCATTAAACACACCCTATTCATTGAACATTTCTATACATTAAACATATTCTATTCATTAAACATATTCTATTTATTAAACATTCTCTATCCATTAAACATACTATATGCATTAAACATACTCTATGCATTAAACATGCTCTATTCCTTAAACATAATCTATTCTAGAAACTTTAACAACAAATACTCGTATATATATTTTAAATGCATGTGTGCTTTGAGAGCATTTATTTTACAATTTCTCGCTGAAAATGTATATTCATTTTAAACAAATGAAACCTTTGTATGAACTAAAGTTTACATAAAACAGACTCTTCAAATATAATATACATACGCATGAAACATACTCTTTAAAATTGAGTCGTTCGTTACATAAAACAAACTTCGTCTTTACCTAAAACATAATCTTTCCACGAAACAGCTATTTTGCAATAGTATTATATATCTTTTATATAAAACAGTATCATTTTATTTTAAAACGAAGCATTGTTCTTTCCGCATAAAATATACTTTCTACAACAATCTAATTAACCTATCCTAGTCTATCAAAGGACAAATGACTAAGAATTCAGATTTTCTAATCTCAGTATTAGAACAAGTAAGTGTTTTGTAATTTACGTTGTTGAGTTTATGTTAAAGGTTTATTTTACTATAATTTTATAAGAATGTCAATAGAGACTACTCTTAGTGAATAACACATGCAATCAAACCAAATGTGAGACTTTCTAAAGTAGCACGAGGTGTTCCAATTATAGTACTTAAAATGAACATTTCTAAATTATAAACTGTTGTACATTTCATTCATCTTATGCAGTGATAATATTGGTACAGTTGTATACATGTTTGAATCTAGCTACCTGGGTTTAATTCCTGGTAGACTGTATGTAATTCTCTTTCATGAAAATCCAACAAAGTTGTAGGGATAAGTTGTGGACACCTCGTGAGAGGGGCGAGTACTGGTAATAGAAGAATGTCCAGGAAAGCTGGTTACATTAAACGATCGCTTTACATAATCTATTAAAGTGTTGATTAATGACATAATACAAGTTAAGGCTTTTTTTCTTCAAGTTGCGTTATCTATAAATACTGAACTACAATGTAAAAGCTTGTAATTGTAGACATTTTTGTGTTAGTATATTAAATTAAAACTTAATTTTTTGTCGTTTAATTTTTCACAGGAACATTTCAGCTCTGAAATATACCTGTTATTGGTTTGAAAAAAAATACAGACTGTAATCCTTTTTGGTTCACATATTGATATGCTGAGAAAATAACCTAGTGTACCTAAAGGTAAGTTATATAAATTTCATAGTCCGTTTTGTCTCAACTGACAAAACATGGACTAAATGTTATTGCCAGTATATATATAGCTCGTTTTTGATAATTTGAGACATTGTTTACATATTTTGGACTTACGTATTGTTCAAGATAGTGAGGTCAGTGGGCCAATTTATTTTAATATGATATTATCTGGCGGCGGTTTCTTTTTGGCGGTTTGGCCGTCCAGATATGTCATTTGGTAGAAATACTTAATATAGTTAATTAGCTAATCTCATGTTATGGCATAAAGATAAATGCCCATTTCAATCAATCTAAAACTGTGTTGTGTTATACCTCATCCCATACACGTTCAACCCAGTCTGTTTTCGTTATGTATATTTGGACTTTTTCATAAAATTAACAACACTGAATAATAAATACGTAAATTCCCCAGGCTGTACAGACGACGTGCCTACAAAATAGAGGTTTATTTTTCACTAATTCAAATCCCAATAGTTGCGCATTTCTAATTTTAATTTATAGCTTTGTAATTAAGTTGTTGCACATAAACTGATACGACAAAAGCGATATATAACTAGATTTGATATATTCTTTAATATAAACGAATATCTATACAAATGTACCAATGCACATGTATTTAGTGTACTTGGCATGTGTAGAGTGAAAATTAGGAATGTTTCTCGTCGTCATGACGCTTGAGTACGAGGAAAATTGAAAAAACAAATGTATGTCATTTATCAGGATATTACTAATTTAAAGATAAACATTTGCATGTTGACACAATCACTCTTAAAACTCAAAATTAACAATATACATGTATCACATTGGGGTTCAAAAATGTTTTACAGATCTTTTCTCCCATATTTTCTCTGAAAACTTAAGCTTTTGTAGATAATGTTAAAAGTATACAATAAAAGTTGCTTTTCATGAAAAACTACATTTTGACTTATAGGAGGTAATAAAAAAGAACAAAATTGAGGTTTAATGTCAAAAATGTATTTTAGTTGTGAACTAACAACGCCAGAGGTCTGACCAAGGGCAACCACGTGGATATAATGGCTACCCTGGGAAAACTTCGTGGGCTTGGGCCAGAGACCACTAAATGTCGGTACTTTACGTTTTGTGTATAAAATCAACACTTAGATGGGCCATGTTTCAGGGCTCGAATCTCGAGTTAAAGCGATTTGGCCGGGAACTGGCGTTTACCACACGAAAGGTCTCACCTAGGGCTATCACGTAGGCATAGTGGCTACCCTGGGAAAATTCCGTGGGCTTAGGCCAGAGACCACTTATTGTCGGTACTTTACGTTTTGTGTATACAATCAACACTCAGATGGGCCATGTTTCAGGGCTCGAATCTCGAGTTAAAGCGATTTGGCCGGGTACTGGCGTATACCACGCCAGAGGACTGGCCGAGGGCTACCACGTGGATATAGTGGCTACCCTGGGAAAATTCCGTGGGCATGGACCAGAGACCACAAAATGTCGGTACTTCACGTTTTACAACGACACAAAACCGTCGTCATCATTATATATAACAGCAACAACGAAACAAACCGTCATCATCATTATATATAACAACAACGAACTAAAACCGTTTTATTTATTATTTATAACAGCAACAATGAATCAAAATCGTCGACATCATTATATATAACAGCAGCAACGAATTAAAACACTCATCGTCATTATGAATATCAGCAACAATAAATCAAAACCGCCATCAGCATTATATTACAGCAACAACGAAACAAAACCGTCATCATCATTATGTATAACAGCAACAACGAATCAAAACTGTCATCATCAGTATATATAACAGAAACAACGAAACAAAACCGTCGTCATCATTATATGTAACAGCAACAAGGAAACAAACGGCCATCATTATATTTAACAACAACTACGAATCAAAACCGTCATCATCATTATATATAACAGCAACAACGGATAAAACCGACATCATAATGATATATAACAACAACGAAACAAAACCGTCATTATCATTATATATTACAGCAACAACGAAACAAAACCGTCATCATCAATATGTATAACAGCAACAATGAATCAAAACCGTCATCATCATTAAATATAACAGCAATAACGAATTAAAACCGTCGTCATCATTATATATAACAACAATAACGGATCAAAACCGTCATCATCATTATATATAACAGCAACAACGAATCAAAACCGTCATTATAATTTTTTACCAGCAACAACGGATCAAACCCGTCATCATTATTATACATAACAGCAACAACGAAACAATACCGTCATCATCATTATATATAACAGCAACAACGGATAAAACCGACATCATAATGATATATAACAACAACGAAACAAAACCGTCATCATCATTATATATTACAGCAACAACGAAACAAACCGTCATCATTATATTGAACATCAACGACTTTAAACCGTTTTCATCATTATTTATAACAGCAACAACGAATTCAAACCGTCGTCATCTTTATTTATAACAGCAACAACGGATCAAAACCGTCGTCATCATTATATATAACAACAACAACAAATTAAAACCGTCGTCATCATTTTTATAACAGTAACAACGGATCAAAACCGTCGTCATTATTATATATAACAGCAACAACGAATCCAAACCGTCGTCATCATTATATATAACAACAACAACGAATTAAAACCGTCGTCATCATTTTTATAACAGTAACAACGGATCAAAACCGTCGTCATTATTATATATAACAGCAACAACGAATCCAAACCGTCGTCATCATTATATATAACAACAACAACGAATTCAAACCGTCGTCATCATCATATACAACAACAACGAATTAAAACCGTCGTCATCATTTTTTATAACAGCAACAACGGATCAAAACCTTTCGTCATTATTATATATAACAGCAACAACGAATCCAAATATTAGTGAGCAGTAGAATTGAATAATTAGACAAGATCGGGGTAACTTATGTCACAGTCATCTGTGCATTTGATAGATTAATCAGTCAAAATATCGTATCAATGTTAATGTTTCTTGTTTGTATCGTTTCAGAATGTTAGAGACAGTAGAACTGATCAATAAATATTTAACTATTGAAAACCATCTACAGTATATTATGGAAGAATCAACACTATGAGTTCTATGTAAATGGTATATTTTGGCCTGTCTTTTCTAACAAGTCGTCTCGGACATTTTGTCCTTGAGATATTTGTTGTCCAAGTAAAAAGACGAAATTGTTTTGTTGTTTTATTACTTCAATGCTTTTCACAAAAATACAGTTCTGTTTTATTAACCTGTCACAACTTAAATAATTTCAGGTCACTGAATCTGTTGTTTTAACTCTTTTCGAACTTGTTATTTTCCCGATATTCAAATCGCCGCATATATATTTTAATCATCAATTATTAATATGGTTCGTTGACTCATTGGTTAAAAAGAAGATAAATAATAACACATTCAGTGACCGTGTAATTATTCAAGTTGTAGATCTAGCAGTTAAATAAAACAGAACTATAACAATGGTGTCTACTTTGTTGTTGATGTTATATATAATGATAACGACGGTCATAATTGCTGTATATATAATAATGATGACGGTTTTAATTCGTTGTTGCTGTTATATATAATAATGATGACGGTTTTGATTTGTTGTTGCTGTTATGTATAATGATAATGAGGGTTTTAATTCGTTGTTGCTGTTACATATAATGATGATGACGGTTTTAATTCGTTGTTGCTGTTATATATAATGATGACGACGATTTTAATTCGTTGTCGCTGTTATAAATAATGATGATAACGGCTTCAATTCGTTCTTGCTTTTATGTATAATGATGACGTTTTTGATCCGTTGTTGCTGTTTTTAAAGTGATGATGACGGCTTTAATTCGTTCTTGCTGTTACATATAATGATGATGACGGTTTTGGTCCGTTGTTGCTGTTACATATAATTATGATGACGGTTTAAATTCGTTGTTGCTGTTATATATAATGATGAGGACGGTTTGAATTCGTTGCTGTTGTTATATATAATGATGATGACGGTTTTGATTCGTTGTTACTGCTAAATACAATATGGACGACGGTTTGAATTCGTTGTTGTTGTTATATACTATGATGACGACGGTATTGATTCGTTGTTGCTGTTCTATAAAATAATGACGAAAGGTTTTGATCCGTTGTTGTTGTTACATATAATTATGATGACGGTTTAAACTCGTCGTTGCTGTTATATATAAAGATGACGACGGTTTTGATCCGTTGTTGCTGTTACATATAATTATGATGACGGTTTTGATTCGTTGTTTCTGTTATGTATAATGATGATGACGGTTTTGATTCGTTGTTGCTGTTATGTATAATGATGACGACGGATTTGATCCGTTGTTGCTGTTAAAATTATGATGACGGTTTTGATTCGTTGATGCTGTTATAAAAAGTGATGATGACGGGTTTGATCCGTTTTGCTGGTTTTTAAATGATGATCACGGTTTCAATTTGTTGTTGCTGTTATATATAATGATGAAGACGGTTTTGATTTGTTTTTGCTGCTATGTATATTGATGAAAACGGTAATAATTCGTTGTTGTTAAATATAAAGATGATGACGTTTGTTTCGTTGTTGCTGTTATATATAATGATGACGACGGTTTGGATTCGTTGTTGCTGTTATATATAATGATGTCGACGGTTTAAATTCGTTGTTGTTGTTATATATGATGATGAGGACGGTTTTAATTCGTTGTTGCTGTTATATATAATAATGACGACGGTTTGGATTCGTTGTTGCTGTTATATATAATAATGACGAAAGGTTTTGATCCGTTGTTGCTGTTATAAAAAATGATGACGACGGTTTTAATTCGTTGTTGTTGTATATGATGATGACGACGGTTTGAATTCGTTGTTGTTGTTATATATAATGATGACGACGGTTTGGATTCGTTGTTGCTGTTATATATAATAATGACGACGGTTTTGATCCGTTGTTACTGTTATAAAAATGATGACGACGGTTTGAATTCGTTGTTGTTGTTATATATAATGATGACGACGGTTTGGATTCGTTGTTGCTGTTATATATAATAATGACGACGGTTTTGATCCGTTGTTACTGTTATAAAAATGATGACGACGGTTTTAATTCGTTGTTGTTGTTATATATAATGATGACGACGGTTTGGATTCGTTGTTGCTGTTATATATAATAATGACGACGGTTTTGATCCGTTGTTACTGTTATAAAAATGATGACGACGGTTTTAATTTGTTGTTGTTGTTATATATAATGATGACGACGGTTTTGATCCGTTGTTGCTGTTATAAATAAAGATGACGACGGTTTGAATTCGTTGTTGCTGTTATAAATAATGATGAAAACGGTTTAAAGTCGTTGATGTTCAATATAATGATGACGGTTTGTTTCGTTGTTGCTGTAATATATAATGATGATGACGGTTTTGTTTCGTTGTTGTTATATATCATTATGATGTCGGTTTTATCCGTTGTTGCTGTTATATATAATGATGATGACGGTATTGTTTCGTTGTTGCTGTTATGTATAATAATGATGACGGGTTTGATCCGTTGTTGCTGGTAAAAAATTATAATGACGGTTTTGATTCGTTGTTGCTGTTATATATAATGATGATGACGGTTTTGATCCGTTATTGTTGTTATATATAATGATGACGACGGTTTTAATTCGTTATTGCTGTTATATTTAATGATGATGACGGTTTTGATTCATTGTTGCTGTTATACATATTGATGATGACGGTTTTGTTTCGTTGTTGCTGTAATATATAATGATGGTGACGGTTTTGTTTCGTTGTTGTTATATATCATTATGATGTCGGTTTTATCCGTTGTTGCTGTTATATATAATGATGATGACGGTATTGTTTCGTTGTTGCTGTTATGTATAATAATGATGACGGGTTTGATCCGTTGTTGCTGGTAAAAAATTATAATGACGGTTTTGATTCGTTGTTGCTGTTATATATAATGATGATGACGGTTTTGATCCGTTATTGTTGTTATATATAATGATGACGACGGTTTTAATTCGTTATTGCTGTTATATTTAATGATGATGACGGTTTTGATTCATTGTTGCTGTTATACATATTGATGATGACGGTTTTGTTTCGTTGTTTCTGTTATATATAATGATGATGACGGTTTTGATTCGTAGTTGTTGTTAAATATAATGATGGCCGTTTGTTTCCTTGTTGCTGTTACATATAATGATGACGACGGTTTTGTTTCGTTGTTTCTGTTATATATACTGATGATGACAGTTTTGATTCGTTGTTGCTGTTATACATAATGATGATGACGGTTTTGTTTCGTTGTTGCTGTAATATAATGCTGATGGCGGTTTTGATTTATTGTTGCTGATATTTATAATGATGATGAGTGTTTTAATTCGTTGCTGCTGTTATATATAATGATGTCGACGATTTTGATTCATTGTTGCTGTTATAAATAATAAATAAAACGGTTTTAGTTCGTTGTTGTTATATATAATGATGATGACGGTTTGTTTCGTTGTTGCTGTTATATATAATGATGACGACGGTTTTGTGTCGTTGTAAAACGTGAAGTACCGACATTTTGTGGTCTCTGGTCCATGCCCACGGAATTTTCCCAGGGTAGCCACTATATCCACGTGGTAGCCCTCGGCCAGTCCTCTGGCGTGGTATACGCCAGTACCCGGCCAAATCGCTTTAACTCGAGATTCGAGCCCTGAAACATGGCCCATCTGAGTGTTGATTGTATACACAAAACGTAAAGTACCGACAATAAGTGGTCTCTGGCCTAAGCCCACGGAATTTTCCCAGGGTAGCCACTTTGCCTACGTGATAGCCCTAGGTGAGACCTTTCGTGTGGTAAACGCCAGTTCCCGGCCAAATCGCTTTAACTCGAGATTCGAGCCCTGAAACATGGCCCATCTAAGTGTTGATTTTATACACAAAACGTAAAGTACCGACATTTAGTGGTCTCTGGCCCAAGCCCACGAAGTTTTCCCAGGGTAGCCATTATATCCACGTGGTTGCCCTTGGTCAGACCTCTGGCGTTGTTTACGCCAGTTCCCGGCCAAATCGCTTTAACTCGAGATTCGAGCCCTAAAACATGGCCCTTCTGAGTGTTGATTTTATACACAAAACGTAAAGTACAGACATTTAGTGGTCTCTGGCCCAAGCCCACGGAATTTTCACAGGGTAGCCGCTATGCCCACGTGATAGTCCATGGTGAAACCTCTCGCGTGGTATAAGCCAGTACCCGGTCAAATCGCTTTTACTCGAGGTTCGAGCCCTGAAACATGGCCCATCTGAGTGTTGATTTTATACACAAAACGTAAAGTACCGACAATAAGTGGTCTCTGGCCCAAGCCCACGTAATTTGCTTAGGGTAGCAACTAAGCCCACGTGGTAGCCCTCGATCAGACCTCTCGCCTGGTATACGCCAGTACCCGGCCAAATCGCTTTAACTCGAGATTCGAGCCCGGAAACAAGGCCCATCTGAGTGCTGATTTTATACACAAAACGTTAAGTACCGACTAGAGGCCTTAGGCCCGACAAATGGACTTGCCATGTTTAATAACTCGTTATTGTATGTAGTTTAAGGCCTAAATTATTATTTCGCTCTTCGTTATAACTTTTTTTGCTATCAAAATAGCAACTTGTGGCCACTTTTGCTAACAAAAAAAAATTGCTAACTTCATCGACGTTTTACAGACCGACATATGCAGATTCTAAGGATAACGCATGCAACTCTATGAATGCACAGGACATGCATTGTCAATCTAGAATAATTGCTCAATTTTTCTTTACTGTCAAAACTCAAACAATTTCTTGAAGTGACAACTTGAGTTAAAATGGTCGTTGTCAACTAATCATCATTTATAATCAGATAGTTCACACATGAACCACAGAAATTTGAGTTATTTAGATTCAGTCGTAGGTAATACAAATGTGTAAATTAATATAAATTATTTAAAATGAACTACAGGTATTGTTAAATTTTTATCAGTTGTCAGTGGCACATACATTTACCACACTGATTTAAATACTTGATATTTGTTCGATTATCCACGTGCATAAATATTTGTACAGTCTTTTTGTACTCACTATCAATAGTCAAAGCGCCGATAGCGCTGTCAGACATGGGGTTTTGGTAGAGTATATGGCTGTATACAACTCATGGAAGCGTTACAGGGGACCTTTACCTTACATAAACCAGATAAGATATACACGTGCTTCTTATCGTCTGCTTGTTAACGCGTAATGCGAACTATATTAATTGCAGTGGTAATTATCCCTTTATTTGCGCACGCACAACCGAATGTAATCGTCCGCGAAAAATTTTGATGAGGATTTGCCACAGTTCACTACTAAACATGGGGAAACCCCATGTAAAATAGATTTTACACATTTATGTACGGGTGTTATCGAACATATATCGAGCATTTAAATCAGCTGGGTTAATATACACGTATGCGCCATTGGAAATATCTGATTAAGATTAATACCATGTTGTCTGTTTGCAATGGTACACGGTTAAATCCAAGCAAACTCACGAAACATACGGAAAAAGCAATTTAACAAATTAAATTGAATAATGGTTAAAAACAATTGAAAGAAATTTAATGTTCAATGTCGGCATGCACTTGATATTGATTTTAAGTGAGTTTTCTCAATGAGAAACAAGACTTGTTCAGGAATAGCTTTGGATGATTATATTCTTCCATCATAGTATTCCCAAGTGTTAAATCTGTGATGTCTGGGATGGTTTCCAGTAAAAGAATCAAATGGACAATCTCCGTTATTCCAGTCGTTTAAAACTACATGTTTAGATGACTATTTCACAAGACTGTATCAGGATGAAAATATCACGTGACTAAATACAACAAATTCAAGAAAAATGTAAATAAGATATGAAATTAGGCCTATTTGCGTCTAAGAATTTAAAATTTGAAAATAATTCTTTTTTTCCCATCAATTGTGATTTCAGATTGTAGTGACTCTACTGATTTTGTATTGTATTTGTATTATTTGTAACCCGGGTCGATAGCGCAGTTGGTAGCGCGCCGGGATTCGGAATCTTGTGTCCCGAAGGGAGTACGGGTTCGAATCCCACCCGGGGAGGTTATACCCTTCCATGAAAATTTGACAATGTCAATTTTCCTCCATTGGTTAGAAAATATGGAGAAGTTTCCGGCCTTGTGGAAAGGTAGGTGAGTACTGGTTATAGACAAGGGTCCAGGAAAGCTAAAAAGGTAAAATGACCTAAATTGTGATGACACGGCGTTAAATCCAATAAAAATAAATAAAAAAGTATTATTTGTATATATGTAATGTTTGCTATGTTTTGTGTACCAACGGCAAGTACTTGCCGATTTGTAAATAAAGTTAATTTAAGATAACCAAGTTGATGGTGACGTATATAATTAACACCTCATTTAGAGCCAGATTTTCACGAGGTGACACTTAATAGACCTAAACAAACAAAATTAACAGAAAAACACCAGGTTATTGTTGGTGAAAACATACCTTTTACATACATTTTTCTATTTCATATAAGATTTTTGTGTTAGCTTGAATTTTTTGTATTTGGTCTGGTGGTTAATACAAAGTTCTTTGTCAACCACTTAGATATTTGTATCAATTTAGATCTCAGGGTCACTGGTAATCGATTCAGTTCTATTCACAGAAAAATCATCCTTCACGAAATGACTTAATTAATTCTTCCCATGTAAAAGCTCTCGGAATTCTTGTTAATATAATGATTTCCATAGAATATAATCTTTGTGTCAATATTACAGAACATAACAACATCGACCTGACCCTAATTGCTCCATAAATGTCATCTGATGATTCTATTTTTGTTTTATATATGATTTTATTACTATGACAATCCATTGAACCCTTCTTGTGGAGAAACTATTTTTTTCTTTCTCTAAAATGAACGTATATGCTTATAACTACCAGTTTGTTTGTTTTGTAGATTTTTCCATTAATGGCTATCCCACTGTAACTTCAAGGACAAGAAGTGATATTGAACAAAACAACATCAATGTGGTGTGCATAAATGTTTGAAATCAGATTTAAATGAATTGTTGAAAACGTGTGAAAGATGTAATCCAGTGATAGTGAGTACAGGGGTTAGAATTCTTCCAGGAGCGTCGCTAATATGTTTGAGCAAGAAAATTACCTTCGATTGCTTCACTCTCTTTCTGATGTAAAGAGCATTACAATGATCATCTGCTAGAAGATGTTGGCAATGAAATAGGACAATCATATATGAATGGATTGATAATTGTAAAACTAGGTTATGGATGTTTCCATTAAACCGAAAATTTTAACTTAGGTCATATATACGACGGCCAGATCTTCCTACTATATGTTTCCTGGACACTTTTTCTATCACCAGTACTAACTTACCCTACCGCGAGGCCGACAACTCATGTATAGGGTATGACCTACCGCGACCGGACTCAACCCGCGATCTCCGAATTCGAAGTCGGACATACTAACCACTAGGACACGGCCGCGGCTCGGAATGTTATACACAGCCAAATCAAAGAAAAAATAGGCTTATAATAACAAAGTTGATTAGTACTACTATCAAAGAATCCAAAGTGCAAGTACATGTATTCATTTTAAAATTCTCTGGCATATAATTACTGATAGGGGTATAGAAATATCCCAAATTATGATTGTATAATCTAGGTTCTTTTTCTGATTTCTAATTAAATTTACTTCATTGATCTATTTTAATTGATGCTGCAGTCTCCCTAATCAAAAAGTATTTAGATTTAAATGCTGATAAAACTCAATGTGTCGTCCAAATACACGTGCGTACTAAATACTCGTACACCGACATTGATGAATCATGGAAATTCCAGTTTGAATTGTAGTATAACATTTCAAAGGATTAAAATATACATGTACATAATTATTATGTATCTAATATACTCGTGGATTTATAAATTGAGACAAAGTTACTGAAAAGTTAATTTTTTCTGTGCACTTATTGGACATACAGGGTGTCCCATAATATCTGATATCATTACAACACGTTTGCAACTATTGGGTTGAATCTTAACTCAAAATTATATCATACGTTTGGTTCTAAGCGTTCATTCGCATTTCTTGTTGCTACCAAAATTAGAACAACTACAAAACAAGCAAGCAAAGTGTTCAATGTGTAAGTGTCATGTTCTTTGATTTTTTTTCAATGAAAATCATGATATATTTATCCCAACTCTTTTCAATTTGACTCCAATGATTAGTTGCAGCAAATAGATTCTAGAAAAATAACATATTATACCACAATAACAATCAAACTAGTATTTTAATGTTGAACAATCCAGGTAAGTTACTACTCGTTTTGTAATAAAATCCCAATTGTTATGATTTTTACAAAACGGGTTATTACAAGCATGATTAAACCCTCGAAATGTAATAAAATGTCTAGTTACATTATTTTCAAGATAGAATGTAGTTTGTCCTTGAAAATCGTTACGGTCTTTTTCTAGAAAAAAATCATTATGAGGACCTTGAACACCGGATTCCTGTGAGACTGTACATTTGAGAAGAATTAATTAATCAAGTCATAATTGTTGGCGTAGAGATTTTCGTTTGATGCATAGAATTAATTAGTTTTCAATTATTTACCATATATGGAGGATTAGTCAAAACCTTTTGTTTTATGGTAATGACTTATCCATTAACAAAACATTATCCATAAATCTATTCACAAACATGTTTATCAGCAAATTCTATCTTACCTATTTAATACCTAGGAGAGTTCGATCAATAAAATACACAATTTTAGACATCTAGTATTTCAGACGTACATGGACTACGAAATAAGAATGGATAATATTTGGTCATCATTTCTGTTTTGCTGCAACATCATTTTCTTATAGCAATTAACTACTATAATTAATAGACTTGGATCACATGGAAATACTCTTTGATCTGATTCATAACTGCAAGTACTTGTATATGTTATTTCGATCCATCTTTTATACAGTAAAGTTCTGTTATTAAGACCACGTTTGTTATTTCGAAATCATGCGATTTTTGACAATTATTGTGACCAAATAGCTTAATTTGTGAACAAAATGGTCTCTATAATAAGACCATTTCGTTATTAAGACCATTGACTTTGCTGGTCTTAATGGCGGAACTTTACTGTACTATATGTATAGACTTATATTAATTGTCAAAAGGAAATAAATTCTATTTATCCAGATGTCACGACGCAAATTAAATGTCAGACTTCTTTAAAGTTCAAATAGAATACCACGAAAGCAAAAGTCGTCAGCCTTCAATTTAAAGATTCTTCCGTGAAATAAGCCATACTTTTACGAGCAATTGTCACCGAAAAATATTTTGAAAAAGTTTAATGAAACTATCCTAGTTGTACATGTACATTGTAAATATTATAAAACAAGTACAAATGTACTTATAATTTGTGACAGCAGCTAGTTATTTAAAAAAAAATCCGACGCCTTTTCTAATTTCTCTTTATTCAGCATTAATTTTTCGTACTTCATATAATTTTTATTAAGTTTTCTTTTCCATATATTCTTATTGTACTCCGAATGACCATTAAGTACAATGTACCTTTACTTTGTACTAGTACATTAAATAGATGAGACTTTACTTCCGACATATCCTCCTGGTAATGATGATATAAGAATTACATAAAGTAGTAATGATGCAAAACCAACACATGGTTTTCTAAGGCAGATAATGTCACACAACTATAGTTGCTATGGTAACGACTTATCACAGAGATTTTTACGGCATATTCTGTCATGAAATCAGAGAATGTCTGTTTGATTTAGAAGTATATGCCGAATCGGACCGAGTCGCCAAACCGTCATTTGAAGTGCAAATAATCAACATTGTACAATACCGGTAGTTTACACTGCCCTCCAAAAGTTCCTTCACACATTCAAAATTTATATAACCCTGGTACTAAATAGAATTTCAAAAAGTTGTTAAAGCAATTCATTGTTAAATGATTTTCTATTTTGCTTTTTCTAATCAGAACATTTTTCTTATGGCAATGAATTATCAAAAATATCTCAAACTTAGTATTGGTTCATTGAGATACATTGACCATAGTTTCGGAGGCAGATATATCTACATAACTTTAGCTGCAACTCAAAAAATAAAACGTGCCAATAGAAATTCCATTTCCACTGTGTGAATGATAAATGTAATAAACAATAATTAAATAATTCTTCAAATTTGAACTTAGAAATTGTAGCAATTTAATCATGTGTTATGTGAAGATAACTTTTGGAAGGCAGTGTATATTCAATAACGAAGTCCAAAGATTAGTGGGTAAGAATCGATTAAAGTAAGGGTATTACGAAGGTCGAAGTTTCAAAACCTGTTCCAAGATAGTCAAACCAAATTTAAGATTCACATTTAAGAAATTATACATTATTATTTGTTTATTCTATGCCGAGAGTCTGGTAAGCTTTAGACAGTATCTAATATATAAACATATGTCCCCCTTAGTTGTTTTTGTGGCCCTGTAAAATACTTACCGGAACCATGCACTTGTTAGTGATTTTGCTGCTTGACTAATAAATAAATGTTACAGACCTGTGGTGCTTTTCACAAAAAATCTTACGGTAAAAATCATCGTAAGTCAAAAGCAAAAAACATTCATATTACGGTAATCTTTTGACCAATCAATTTCAAACATTATTGAATTATGTACAATATTGTATACTTTTTGAATATCGTACCATAGTTATATTTATTATCCTTCTGACATTGAACTACAAAATTATGAAATTGACTTACAATGACTTTTTTCGTAAGAATTTTTATGAAAAGGTGCACTGAATGACCTTAACACTTTTTGAGCATCATATTGATACATTGGCGCGCTACAAAATGGTCAGCTTGAAAACTCAGAACTTACTATCGATGCTAGAAATATGACCTATACCATTGATTCATGACTTGGTTTCAATTACAATATTTGTTCTAGGCTAGAAATCTATTGACAAGGAAACAATGCTCATTTTTGTTTGTTTACATTGTTTGTTGAGTATTGTTTTACATGTGAAATGATCCATAGTCTCATACAGGTGTATAGAGAAGTACCTTGTATGGTAAATATAGACATTATGTATAAAGCCATGTATAATTTGACCGAAAATTACTTTAATTATGATTTTAATAATTTCAATCTGACTAAAACGTTATATAACATAATGTAAATACATACAATTTTACAATAGTATTATTATATTTTTAATCTGAAATAAGCCTTATATTTTGTTACAGTAGAATTAAATAACTTATGTTATATCTTGGTTAAGATGATTTGTCTGTTATGGAGATAAGAGGTTGTCTAGGATGCATTAGAACGCCTACTAATACAAATCCAAAAGATGTGCCCAACAATACAGCGACCTATTTTACATTTGACATCACTACTCATTGTCTTTTTAGGACAGGGTGGCTATATGTTTAGTTTAAGAAAGATCAGAACTGTAAAGATTGAGCAATACTCATCAACCATATGAATTGTAAGTACAATTTACATACATATACAATTACATCATAACATTTATTAAATACATACAGAAAGAGGACAAAATACCTACGGATAAATATTAGAATTATTCATATTGAACGATAGAATTGAATAAAAGTACAGTATAATCTTTACAAAGCGACCCTCTACAGATCAAATCCTCTGCACATTGATATTTCCCTAAGCGTAATTTTTAATTGAATTTAACCTCTGAAGAGCGACGACCTCTAAACAGCAAACATACTTTAGCCTCTACCGATGAATGTAGTTCAAGAGAAGTTGTACTGTATGTCGAATCTTAACATAAGAGGATCTAGTCATGAGAAGCCAGTCATGTAGCTGATAGATACAGAAAATTGCTATTAAGCAAGGTCCGAGCGATTGCGACTTTTAGCGGTGGTTGCGACGTTTAGCGTTAGTGTTGCGATGTTTAGCAGTGTTGCGACATATTCCATTGTATTGTATTATTACTCTAACATCAACTATTGCTACATTTTCAATCAAAATTTAATGACATTAATTAGTCTTTGGTTTCACAACTATGTCAATATTTTTTATTAAATTATGTTTGTCTTGGTTCATAGAATATGATGAAAAAGTATTAAAAATTCAGTGAAAACAAGCCAATGTTATCAAAGTTATATTCTGAAGAATTTCTCCAATAGTTAACATGTCTCGCCACTAGTGAGCAATTAACGATCAATAATTTGAGAGAGAAAGAGAGGGGGGATATGGGATAGAGAGAGAGAGAAATAGAGAGGGAGGGAAAGATGAAAACCTCTATTTTTAATGTACACACAGTGCTTGCTTCACATCCAGTGAATATTTCACAACAATATTGTTTTTACTAGCAGATATTGTACGGTAGAGATAGGAGAGAATTCAATAGTTATTTATATTGGAATATTATCAAGTTATAGAGATTGTATACTGCTTCCTAGTATTAGTTTACTGTGCTTTATGATTCAGGTAAAATTTCTAGTACATTGTTATATATTTTCATTTTCTGTTTCAGTTTTTATTCGTAGGGTAAGTTATAATAGTTTTAAATAAGAACAGAATGTCTGATCGTGTGATACTCAAAACATTTCTTTCTATTACTTTGTACTTAATGTACGTTATATGGAAATGTTTATATAGTATATACTTGTACATGCATATGTGCCAGTTTGTGCAGTTAAGAAGAACGAATGTATATGTCAAAAGGAGTTAAGCACTTGTGTCTTCTCTTTGACGTACGTCTGTTAAAGGATATAGTTTAATTTTGACATATGCTTCTGCCTCCTAGAACCGAAAAGAAGATACTTAACATTCAATGAGCTCTCTTCATGGTATGAACACCTTATGCGAACACCTTATGTACTGAACGACCATTCTTGAACGTGATTTGGCATTTTGATATTGAAACCAAAACATAAACTAACAGACTGCATTACAAAGGGTAATGACTTTGTACCAAATTGCATTCTAAAGTTAGGGTTTCGCGCCTAACTTGGCATGCTCAACGATATTACAGCTTTTCGCCCGGTCTATGGACCATTGGTAAACACGTTTAACGTTTTTGTGAAGTATTTTGTTGTGCTTTTTGGCTCTTTTTAGTGCTGATTAATCTACCTTCTTGGGAACACGTTTACATCTTGGTAAAGTGGTTCATTTGTTGATCATTGGAATTTAGCACCCGTCGCAAGAGTTAAGCATAGTATCTCTCGATCTATTAGAAGCGAGCGTCGTACCACAGAGGAAAACGCTCAATGACTACATGTAATTATGTCGATAGAAAAATGTTGCTGCATACGCTGTATTAAAGGTACTCATTCACAGATTTCAACTTAGATATCAACTTTTTCTGAAACTACCAAAATTCTATGGAAACACTTTTTTGATGCAGGAAATTAGTGTTTTGATAATGACAATTATAGTGCAAATTGACTTACAACTACAAATGATGGTGTGTCAAGTTTGTCACGGTATAGACAATTTTAGTGCATTTTTGTGACTTTTATTGTATATTTCTTGGAATCTATAGTTCAGTTTGTCTTGAAATAATAAGAACTTTTGTTTTCACACAATTACAGACACTGAATGGTATTTTGAAAATATAGAAAAATCTTACCCAAATCTGTGAACTATATATAGTACCTTTAAAGCGATAGAAATTTGTAACCGAGACAATCTCTTGAGATGAGTATAAATCAATTGCTAGTCACTGGGAAAACATAATATGACGTGAATAAACTAAGATGATTATGTCTGAATAAGTCTGAAGTATGGTCTTTAATTGACAAACTTTAAGGCTTATATTGTTAATGGTAGATTTTTTAAAATATGTTGCTTGATGAAGTTGATGAAGTCACGAATTAAAGACAACATTTGCCCAGATTTGATGGTTTTGAAATGTTTTACATGTATTGTCGAATTGCTTAGATCTATAATGATAGTTACATAAAAAAGTCACTGTTACAAATTGTTAGAAATGTCTTTTAGATGTCATTTTTTAGGAATAAGAGTTTCATTCATATCTGTTTTAACATGTTTTTGACTGCCCAATTTCGAAAAAATGAATTTCAAAATTACTCTCACGGTCCAGTTTTTTATAAAATTCTCTTTCAGCTCTTGCTTTAAGAATCCACGTTGAAAACAAATGTTGCGTTTGAAACTTTTAAAGAATACGTTGAAAGTTGGAAAAAACAAGAAGTATAAGTAACTGTGTATTAAAATGCGATTAGATGTCCATTACGTTTCCAGACACAAGAATTTCATTACCCCAGAATCATTAACTTGTGCTGACTAAACATTTCTATTCCATTTGTCTCATTTATATGATATTGGATGCACAAAAGTATCTCTCTCCCCCTCCTCCCTCCTCCACCCCCCCTCTCTCTCTCTCTCTCTCTCTCTCTCTCTCTCCTCTTTCTTTCTGTAATGTCATTATTCAACAACAGTTACTTAATATATGATATATTTCCACCAGACAATGTAAAGACGCTTTGTAAGACAATGGACGACATTAATGCATAGCGTGAGTACATATCCTCATTAATTACTGATTAGCGTGCTAGTGTCTCATTCAAATACAATTTGTAATTAGGGAAAAGTGATTTGGCGACATAAACAACAAAATGTATTTTTACTGAGAAAGGTTAATGCTTTGGTAAGAGTTTTAGCCGTGAAGACAAGAACATATAACACTAAAATTGATTTAAAGGTACTCATTCACAGTTTTCAACTTAAATTAAAATTACAATGTAACTTTTTCTAAAACTATCGAAATTGTATGGAAGCAGGAAAGTAGAGTTCTCATAATGACCATTTTAGTGCAAATTGACATACAACTACAAATGATGGTGTTTCGTGTAGTAGTAACTACCCCGTATGTAACGGTATAGACTTTTAGTGCAGTTTTGTGACTTTTATTGTATATTTCTTGCAACCTATAGGTCAGTTTGTCTTAAAATATTAAGAGTTTGATTTTTTGACACAATTATAGACACTGAATGGTATTTTGAAAATACAACAATTAACCAAATCTGTGAACTAGTACCTTAAGTCAGAAAACGTATTGTTCATTGTATGGACTTAAAAAGTTCTCCTAAGGATTTAATCATTCAGAGAAGTTGACAGATGCATGGTTAATTTCCTGAAAGGCGACACAACTTTATCCAATTACAAAGTAGACTTGTACATATTCTTAATATCAGTATTACTTCACGACAGAAATTTAATTACACTCTTGTCTGGCGAGAATATATTTCTTTAGTTCATAAGATACTTTAAACATTTTTGTTGACGCGTACCTTTGTCTTATCTTATCTTAGTAAATATGCCCAAATATATTTGACTGTTAGTCAATGCAGTTTTGCATGTTTCATTGAAGGGTCATTAAGTTTAAATTTTCTCACAAGAGAAGACGTATATTCCCATGATTACAAGTTTTCTGAAAATCGTTTTTGCTACGGAATTTCAATTGTGTTTGAGTTTAACTGTTACGTCGGCATATTCCTTTCAAAGTGAAAAAAAAACATAAAACATAATAATTGAAACATCTTGTCACCCTTTTATCAAATGTTATAGTTTCCTGGAAAATCATACAACGTTTAAGGAATATAATGAATTAACATTATAATCTGGTATGATTTTGCCGAGAGAGAATTTGAGAACATGATTGAATGGTGACACAGAAAGCGAATCAATGAATCAAGATGTGCAATCTGATAAGAACAATAGCGAAAATCGTTTAATTATAGCTATTTATACGTCTTAGAACTTTATAGCTGGTCAATAGAAACAAATAGTAAGGCTGTTAAGGATTTTATTTTATTTGGTTGGCACAATCTTTCTATACAAGCGTATCTTTTAATCGGAAAGCAAACTAGTATTTTGTATATGGTTAGCTTTGGAAAATGTTTAACTTTATTACGTAATCAACATCAACCAGTCTATATTTTAGCGTCACTGAATAGATTACTTGGTCCTACATATGGACATTCGGAAAATATTCAAGATTATTTTGATGATCAAAACTGTTCTTTTATTTAGTTAGTATTAACTTGTATGCTGGCTGATATACATGCGAGTCTTTCAGAAATTTATCATCCCTATATTGTTAGTTATTAAAACAACAGGTGCCATATACAATTGTCCTTTATATTGCTTTTTAATATACAATAAGTAGGAAACAATATAGCACCTGTAGTTAAAAAGACAGGTGTCGTATAGTCGGGGTAAAGAAATACAAACTACGTGTTACGTTTTCCAAATCAGAACTGAATATGCATGTTTTATTCTTCATATATATAGTCAATTCTCAATTACATAAGATATACTAATTAGCGTATACGTGTACATAAAATTGTATCCTCAAGCTACAATGCGTAGACTTGGAACACTCATACCAGGACAAAGTAATTAATAACAAGTCAAATATGACAGCTTGACCAGCTACTCCCTGGACAAAGTCATTACTAACAAAACATACATGACATATAATTGTAGGACACGACATATATGATCAACTCGTGACCTCTCAACCTAATAATTTATAAATGAATCAACATAATATACATATCATATATGTAAATTATGTAACATTTCCTTTTCCAAAAAGAGAAATATTAAATTACTTTTAATATTTCTAGTGATATAAAATTAAAACATCATATATGTCGTTCCTGGATAATAATTCAAAAAATTTTAATTGAACGTAACAATATAGAAATTTTATAATGTTGTTCTAGATCTAACCTGAAAATGTTAATAACCCGTCACATCAACAATCAACAAATATGCATGATAATAACAACATCTAAGTTACATAAACAATACCTACAATAACAATAATATGATAATGAGCAATTTAATACGCGTTTTTTTTTTTTTTAAATTTTATTTCATTTTTATTAGCCAATCAGTAAATTCATACCGACAATCGGTTTACAATATCGGGAAAGTTTATTAGAGTTTCTGTTTAAAAATTACAATGTCAATATTCCATTGGTAAGTTCCATTTTGAATTTTCATTGTCACTACCACTTTTTGTCCAAGTTGTTTTCACATTTATATCACTGGTGTTGTTGTCCATTGCTAATTGTTTATTTGTATATCCCTGGTTTTGTTGTTTATCATTAATCAATTATTTGGAATATTCATTTTTCCCGTGAATTTACTGATGGCCATCTTTCTGATCTATAGTTTTTCAACATGTCTGCAACATACAAAATCATAGAATTAACACAACACTCATACACAACAATCATTCCTTCAATAATATCATAAAATCTTTACAACAACCAAAACCCATAAATTTAAATCAATAATAAATTCTCAACATATACTCTCAAAATATACCATTTTAATCATAAAAAATTTAAATCTAAGTATTTAAATGTTATTTCCTCTTCATTTCCTGTGCAATCCGCAATAATAATTATATCAATTTATAATTATCGAAAATTACCCGGTGATTATCATCCGGTATACTGTGACAATCAATTATCACCTTTTGACAGCGGATTGGGGCCTTTTCCGCTATAATTAACACTAAAACCCTAAGGTTAAATAGGCGTACATGATACATATAAATATGTACTATGACTGATGCATTAATATGTAAAACAATTTTGACATCAACGTTGTAATAAGAGGTGTATAGGTACGTATCTTTTTAAGAAATTCTATAGTTAATAGAATTTTGATGTTTCGTTGAACTTATGTTGTTCTTTCTGTATTTTTCCACCATTTTGTTATATCCACCATTTTATAATTTCTTCACCATTTTGTTATATCCACCATTTTGTTATATCCACCATTTTATAATTTCTTCCAATATGTAACATTTCACCATTGAATTTATTTATACCATTATATCGTTGTTCACACTACAATGTCTAAGTCTGAAAGTTCTACATTATAATTTGACATACGTAATGTTTATATTGTTGCTGTATAGTTGTAACAGCCATTAATAAGCTTGCTTCTTTTGGAAATCCATGTTTTCCAAACTAAGTAATAATTTCACCATTGTTATATCTCGTTGTTTGGTGAATCTTTGTTAACCGTTGTCTCAATTGTTATTTACGGTCAACGGATATAGTCTTGACATCAGGCTTGCATTCCTAATGTCGTTGTTGGCAATCCGTGGTGGTGCTGAGGCAAGTTTTTCACCTTCAGATGTCTTATACAGACCCAGAGAATCTTCTTTACCCACGTGCGATTGCAAGCCAACCAACCTCTCATTTTGCGCCAAGCTATGTAAAGCCGCTGAACCTCTTTGGGGGTCACGAATAGCCGATATGTAACCCTTTTTAGACCTTAGCCTATTGCTTAATTTGTACTTAATAAAAACTAATAAAACTACACCAAAGCCCATAGTAGCAGATATTGCTATAATAACAATAATGTAAGTTGGAATGCCAGTATCATCCATCGATATTTCATGTTGGTTTTTGATTGATTCTAATTTTTCTATCATGGAAGTCATTGGAATACTTTGAATTTTTTGTAGATTATCCGGAATATCTATTTTTGACAGATTAATGAACGATTTGTGAATAGGTTTCCATATTCTAAACTCGGTAATATTCGGTAATATATGATATGTATATTATGTTGATTCATTTATAAATTATTAGGTTGAGAGGTCACGAGTTGATCATATATGTCGTGTCCTACAATTATATGTCATGTATGTTTTGTTAGTAATGACTTTGTCCAGGGAGTAGCTGGTCAAGCTGTCATATTTGACTTGTTATTAATTACTTTGTCCTGGTATGAGTGTTCCAAGTCTACGCATTGTAGCTTGAGGATACAATTTTATGTACACGTATACACTAATTAGTATATCTTATGTAATTGAGAATTGACTATATATATGAAGAATAAAACATGCATATTCAGTTCTGATTTGGAAAACGTAACACGTAGTTTGTATTTCTTTACCCCGACTATACGACACGGCTGGATTTGGTGCCGTGACCAGGATAAAGTAATTAATAACAAGTCAAATATGACAGCTTGACCAGCTACTCCCTGGACAAAGTCATTACTAACAAAACATACATGACATATAATTGTAGGACACGACATATATGATCAACTCGTGACCTCTCAACCTAATAATTTATAAATGAATCAACATAATATACATATCATATATGTAAATTATGTAACACAGGCTTATGTAAAGAAGTGACTTTTCTATTATGTTATTTAAGTCATGTATACCACTATCATATTCCAATATTGACAATGGGATTTAATCAACGTATGAAGAACCATAACATATATCGCAGACATATTATACAAAAGTTATGTATAACATGTCTGCGATAAATGTATAGCTTCATAAACCGTTTCAGCACTTATCTACAGTTAGTGTAATTTTATGACATAAATGTGTCTTTGTTATTAATATATTATGACTATATGTTTCCAATAGATCTAAAACATTGCTTGCTTTCAAGTGTAGATCATTAATTATTTTATGTATTTTAAAATTGCTAGACTACAAGATTAATGGTTTCTCCTATTACCTAATGCTAGGTCATGTTACAAAAAAGTTGTTTTGTATGATTGCATTGTGAAGTAGTAGAATTGTAACATGTTGTCTAAAGCACCCTGTATCGTCTCTACTGTTTATGCGTTTGGTGTATCTGAATGTCCATAGAAGTGGGCAATCACCTCCTTAAAAATAGCAATGCCACAAGATATTATCAAGAATTCCTTACCAAACTAAATGTTAGTATTTTTGAACACCACATGTATAGTGCGTACAAAATAACAAAACGTGTATGTGTCAACATTAAAAATAAACCGATCCATTCCATAAGAGAAGCAGTATTAAAATAGAAGTTGTATAGTTCATTTTAACAAAATTAGTGTGGTGGACAAACCCCCAACCCTTGGTCAAACATGCTTGTAATGGTAGAACACATAACCACTACTCCAACAAGACACTCATAAAACATATTAAAATAATATATTTTATATCCTTCTGAGTATCCCCTGTCGTGAAGTACATTTATTGTTTATATAAACAGTGTTTTGTTTTTTGTACGAACTATACTTGATTTTTATCAATAATGTAATACCTTGTAGTTAATAGTCTATGCTTTATTGGACTGTTGGTCAACCAAACTGTGTCAATATCGAGAATACTTCAAAGTTCAGTTACATTCAGTGACACTTTGTATAAAACGTCCAGTACAATCATTCTGAGAATAACAAGTTGTCTTCAAATCGATTTCTTATCAGAAATCCAATTATTTTCAAGTGTAGCAAGAATATAGAGTATTTTTTATATTTATATAAAGGATCATATGAAAATAAAAACTACCAGATATTCCTTCCTGCTGACACAATTAGAATGCGTCGGTGTTTCAGCAACAGTTCGAGTAAATGAATTTTTAATAGAAGAAATTATAGCTACAGGGACTATTTTGTTCGAATTTCAGGAATAATTTAATGTAATCTCGTTTACTCTATTACAAATCCTCCCGAGAGAGACATTTTAATACAATACACTGTGACATGAAATCTGAATCAATGAAACGTGCTTACAATCTCTGATATGAAGGAACAGTAACTGGAATCATAATTGCTTTATGCACATCAATTCAGGGTACATATTAATTTTATATTGATATAAAAAGTAGGAGCAGTAGTCCAATAGTAGGACGCGCGCTTAGGAATTGAGAGGTCCTGGGTTCGAATCCCACTAGAGGCACTGCTAATTTCCTTGGGAAATAATTCCCTTCTGATAGTAGTAAACTTGACATGCATGAACATGGTTTTAATTGTTAGCTTCACATTTCACTATTACCGTCTGAGTAAACGACATTGGACGCGGACTCTGGACAAGCGCATGAGGTACAAGTTAAAATTTATCGCAGACATTAGGTAAACGTATTACATCACTTACTGCTGAAACCAGAGCTATTATTTGGCAACATTAAACATGCACCGTATGCATATGAATTTCCGTATGAAATCTTCGTAAATTCACGAATATATTACTTTAAGGTTTAGTAATAGGACTCAAAGAGGCATCAAAGGACTTGGTGCAGTGGTAAAACGTACTACCTCACAATCAAGAGCCTACGGGTTCTATCCCACATAAAACTTTATTTTTTTGCAATTTAAACATAATCGGTACATGCTTTACAAATACTTGTTATCACGACGGCCCACGGATTCCATTACCAGCGAAAGTGTATTATACACATGAAAAGTCCTTCAGTCTTCAACCATGTCACAAAATTATAGTCAAAATATGAATAAAGAAAAAAGTAAGAAAATAAAGAGACAACAAATGTCGTTAAATGACATATAATTAATATTCAGTCAATAAGTAAAAGTAATAAGTAAGTCATAGTGTTGCTACTATGTTACTAGTGTTTGTGAAATTACAAAAAAATACCAACCTGTGCGGGAATCGAACCCGGGATATTTCGATTGACAAGTCAGTACTTTACCTCTGCATCATAAACGTTTGATATACAGTAGAACTTGGTTATAACATACTCGGTTATAACATACACTCGGTTATAACATACCATTTTTCCTGGCCCAATTTTCATATTTTGCATATAACATACTTAGTATGCTATATGGATATAACATGCCTTGGTTATAACATACCTTTTTTCTTTGGCCCAGCAAGTATGTTATATCCAAGTTTTACTGTAATACAATTGTTTCTTTTTCATCCATACATTGTATTGTCACTCATTAAAGCAATGAAACTTGACGAAGGTATACGAACTAAGCCGTAAATCGATACGGAAACTAATGAAGTGCATGTTTAATGTTGTCAAATAATATCTTGTATAATGTTGTGGTTTTGTTAATTTCCCAATGTACTCGTTTAACTGTTCAGGCAATTGTGAGGCATAACAATATTATGAGCTAGGTTCTGTCATATTACGTTCGCGACATTTATGTATGACGTCAATTTTTATCTGCATTAATTGTCGTTCAAGGAGTGTTCGTCTGTCATTTAGAAACAATTGGTTATTAGAAGATAGTGTTTTCGTGATATTTAAAACAACATTGGTGGTTCATTCAGATCAAGGTTAATAAAGTCTATGGATGCTTTTGTTGTGTAAATACGAGATTTGTAGAGGAGTATATGACATAAGAGAAGCATTACTAGAAATAACAATCAAACTTTTCCTTACAGAATTACTATCACATCTCATTATTCTATATATTTGTCTATAATTGTGCTTCCCATGAACATAGTAAAATATGTATATGTCAATGGGGTTTCTAAACAGTTTATTTTTATTATTTAGCAGCTATGACAGGTGTTTTGTAAAAAGGCAAGAAACGACACATTCAGAAAATAACATGGGTCCCACATGGGTTCAAAAAGAATTCCTGGTTGGCCCCCAATGTGGGTTTAATATCTGGGTCCAATAAAGGCTACCAATATGGGTCCCACCTTAATGTCTTACTCAAGATGTGTTATTTCTGTTATGAGTTCATTGCTTCCTTATGGATGGAAACATGATAAGGTATAAACGCAACGTTGTGTATTTTCATATATTTTTATATATTAAGACATTGTATCCGGCATGGGCATATCTTAGTAAAAACCATTGTTGGACTAGCTTAGGCCTAAATTAAAATTAAGTTTGTTTGCCCTCTACCGACCGACGCGAAAAATGTCTCCGACACAAAACAAATATTCGAAAAAATATATGTTGAGTTTTTTTATTGGTCGCGACCGTTTATCGTATTACTTTCTGGTAGTTTCTTTAATATGCTAATAATTCTGCTTTAGGAACATATTGAAATTATAAAATATTAAATAAATATAATTAATATAATTATATACATGAACAAAAAGGTCGTTTTTCCCGAACTACATAATTTAGGGATAATTCTTAAAAACAAAATACCGACCCAACTCAAAAATTTAGGGTCGGTAAAGGGCAAAGAAAGGATTTTTTAGTTTAGGTCTTATCTAAATATTAATTGAACTTTACTTGTATTCAGACTTCTAAGACTTCTATTAACTGATGTAGTATCTATGCTCTAATAATACTAAGGTATCAACGCTTTGAATAAAAGGATTAACCATACAATTTTACGGCTACCGGGAATTTCTGAATCAAATTGCAATTATGTAATCAGGTAATATTCTGATACCAAATCTCCCGAGAGAGGTATATTAGATATGATGGACTTTGTCATGGAAACGAATCAAGGAAGCATATTGTGCAATTTCTCTTAAATGAACAAAGCACAATACGAAAAGAATCGTAATTACATCATTAGTGATTATTCCAAAGCAGAATAGCAGGGTGCTACACCCTGTCCTTTTTCTCTCCTCCCCGGCCTTTTTAGCCTCTTTCTATGCAGTTATAGTACATATTACACATTTACCCTCAGATATGCCCTGTCCCTTTTTTCTGTCTCCCTGCCCTTTTCTGAGTTCTGGAATAATCACTACATCATTCATACTGCTTCGAGTTTGAAAGTTGACTAAAATCAGAGAATACATTGAGACAAAACGTTGTTTTTTTCATTTATGTGGGCACTTGTTAATGTCTTTCAGGCATGTACTCTATTAAAAAAGCTTTGTCGGTTTATATTATGGATTGCATAGAAATAATGAATACATTGAAATAAAGTACAAACTGTAATTTTCTCCTAGATATATTTTGCCCTATTTAAAAAAAATATGTAGAAAATCGAATCAGAATATTCAATTAATTTGAAATATATTATTACATTTTATACATTCTCAACGGAATACATGTATATGATTGAACAATGATCCTTGCTAAAGTGTATGGTATCAGTCTAGTTGGAAATTCAACGCTACAAGAGAGATATAAAATAAATTTGTTCTAATTTGCGGGAACTTTTATTGCTCACGAAAACCTTCAGAAATTGGATTAAACATAATAATGATAAGTGATGAATATTCGAGATAGTGCTTTATCATAATGTAATTTTCAGCATTTACATCACATTCACAACAACTGCCTTTTCTTTGAAAAGTATAGATACGTGTTATGCTGAACGTGGTAGCAAGTCATTGCGGTGTTTCTCTTATAACAAATCTCAAAAAATGTAAAACAATCTTCTTATAGCTATTTAGCTGTGTGGGAGATTTACTGTAGCTGTTCCTGATATTTTTGCTTACACCTTTTGTCTCCTTGGAAATTATCGTATTACAAACAATGTCCTTACCCATCATTTTCGGTTAAGGTTGCATCTGATGATGTTGTTTGTCCTTATTTAGCGAAGATGCCTATACTTCAGGTGTCGTGATAGGTTTTATGGGTCCGTTGATGGCTGAACAGACCAATTTTTGCCCTAAAGAGTGGATCACATACTTGACATGAATGAGATGGGGCTGACAAGTCAATAGATACTGCTCTGGTCTTCCGTTCTTTTCGTTTTCGCTTGGCCTTAGCAACTCGTTTTGCTTTAGCAGCATGCGAGCCAATGACAATCTGTCGACGCCATGAGAATCTATCAGATGCAGTTTTTTCCCAGGTGTTTTGGTCAAAGTATAGGTCTGTTAGTGAAGTTTTGAGGCTGTCTTTGAAGATAACTAGTTTTTTTACTGTATTTAACGCCGTGACAACACAATTTATGTCATTTTACGACGCCAACCTAGCTTTCCTGGACCATAGTCTATAACCAGTACTCACCTACCCTTCCACCAGGCCGGAAACTTCTCCATATTATCTAATCAATGGAGGAAGTCGACAATATTGTCAAATTTTCATGGAAGGGTATAACCTCTCCGGGTGAGATTTGAACCCGCATCCCCTCGGGCACGAGATTCCAAATCCCGGAGCGCTACCAACTGCGCTATCCACCCGGGTTAAGTTGTTTTGTCAATTAAAAACAAACATATAAGTTTTGCCATTGAAATGTAATTCTTAGACTTTATCATGGAGATTGCAACATCAATAACGGTAGATCAAGAATGTAAAACTTAATCAGAAATTCTGAAAGAACCGTGATTGCACAATCATTTTACTGGTATACAGAAAACATGTATTCCTATGAGAAATAATGCGCAGGAAAATTAAATGAGAACTATAGATTATTTGGAAATTCTAGCAAATTTACTGTATGATTATAATCTTTAGACTCCATGACTGCATTTATTTTCAGTTGCTTGTGTAAGTATTTCTTTAGTGAAAATTCTTCGATAACAAAGGTCAATTATATTTGTGCAGGCGAGAGTAAGGTCATCAGCATTTTGGTTTCTATACCAACTCGATACGCTCGTTTAAGGGACATATTAGGGGTGCATTGAGATCTGAGCCAGTCTACAACTATTGGCCTGGTTTATTATTTACCTTTGAGATACTGTTGTTGAACTGTCACTTGGTTTAGAGAGTCGACGTCTCGTTCAAGAAATATCTGGTTCATTATAAAGAGGACAGTGTAAACTTTATTGCTGAATTTATTTGAGGTTCGCATTAGCTGACAATGTTATATCACTATGTGTTTAGTAAAAAAGCTAAAATACAATATTTGTATAGTGAGCAAGGTTTTTGTCCGTCAGTCCGTCGGACGAACGGTCGGACCGACCGATCGATCGACTGAGCGATAGACTGACAGACAGAATAACTAAACTCTCCTCGAACTATTTGCCAGTGGCTTGTCATAGAAATATGACATTGTACTGTCTACGTACAGATAGTAATGATTATTGTAGAGCAATTAGGATTAGATCAATGTTTTGTTGTTCCACAATATTGACACAAAGTTAATGTACTTCATTAAAATAATGGAAACAGCAATCCTGTGAGAGATTTTTATGAGGAGAAATAATTAGTTTTTTTTGTAATCTGTGAACAAAGCCGAATGTATTTATAAAATATTAAGCAATTAAGTACAGTATATAATGAAGGCAACATGGTCAAATAGAAGAGCATTATTAAAAGAGGTTAATTTAACTAGTTTATTCATGACTATCGAAACTGATCGTATACATTTTGCATCTAGAAATAGGTTATCCTTCATAAGTATGCTCCAAACCTTTGTCATTATATAATGCGTATGTTCTTCTATACGAAGCAAAGGGAATGACAAACCGTGAAATCAAATGCTATAAATCGAGGCCATAACAATTTACTCGACAAAGCAGGTAAATGTGTATTACCTTTTTTATGTTCATAGCACCTAGACTTTTATCTAATGTCAAAGACAAAGATGTAATAGGTCAAAGACAAAGGTGAAAGCGATCCATGTAATATTGGATATTCACACCATCACACATTATACGTATTTTTCCTAACACATAAAGCAACTGCAACATAATCCAAGTCAGTTTAACGTTTTTACCACTGGCACCAGAGTCCTTACACTCGTTAAATACGCACATATATAATATTTTGTCATCAAACACAATCAAAAATCGGTCCCGTATACATTACCGTGTACGAGTTATAGCTATACTTTTATGATCATAAAATATGGATTCTGGTGCCAGAGGTTTCTACTAAGTTTATTGAACAGGGATATGTCATGTGACCTACCTTTGATTTTCAATCATACTGTATATAAACTCGTATATGATATTAACAGTGGAACCTCAGAAAACCGAACCGTCAGAAAACCGGAATCCTCACAATACCGAAACATTTTTGCGGTCCCGAATTTACTTGTTCTTTATGACAATAATGATAAAGTCTCTAATAAATGTTTTGCTTACATAAGAATCATAATAAATTAATGTTAGTTTACTTTTAAATCATAATACCCTCTTCTTACATTATCAATGTGTGCAAATAAAAGATACAAATGTTGAAAGAACCAGTATCATCAATAAGGCCGGTATTCCATTCATGCGGGAGCGCGACGTGAACGTTTAGCGTGAAACTTGAACGTAACGCTATTCCATTTATCCGGTTAACGTGATAAATAAGTAACATTAGGTGTACCTTTCAAGCCAGGAATATTGAAGTCTGCAGTTGTCTGCAACACCGGGTCTTTGATGTCTATACTCTGGAAGAGACGTGTCGTACAGAACAGTGCACTTTCTAATGCTTCAATAAGTTTTTCTGTTGCTTCTGGCATAAACAGGACCACTCATAGTGGCTTCTCGACCGTGAATGCCGTGCGTGAACGTGAAAAATCACTACATGTAGCGATCGGTTTCACGCTTGCGTTACACGTTCACATGTCAAAAATCGCGTTTAACGCTCACGTCGCGCTCACGCCGATAAGGAATATATACAATAGAAAATTTTTTGTTTATTTTTCAAGTTTGCGCTTCACGTTCACGCTACAAATTCCCGTATAAATGGAATACCGGCCTAAAAGTACAAACATTATTCTGTCCATCTGTGACTTTATGCCATGTGATATTTTCATATGGATTCTGTTCCAAGTTTTCTCCTTCTGGTGTTATTTGTGTTTGACTGGTACCATGGTGACGACCTTCTAAATTTATTTTATGTTATTGTTATTTTCCCACAGCGTATATGACAATCAGGTGAGCATCAGAACATTAATTGTCTATTTGTTCAGAATGGCTCTCTGGTCAATATAGAGATATCAAATTCCATGATTAATTGATATTGTATTACCTAACTATGTATTCATCTATAAGCGGTCACCCACTTTTTCCAGCCAGCGGCCAGCCATTTTACCCTCCAAACTCAAAATTTCTCCCACGTAAGCGGCCATCCGCGAGTCGTCGGGCGGCCATGTTTATTGACATAACTGCATTGATGCATGAAAGTAGGGAATTGGAATGAAGCATCCATTCCAAACCTTTCTGAACACAGTATATGGAAACAATGGCTCCAAACGTGACATTCATAGCTTAAATGTTTGTACCTTAAGAAAAACTACAATATATTGTGTATCAAAATGTAATGAGAAAAAATATTTGTTTAGCAGATATTTATATTTTATTAAAAAACAACAACAAAGATATATAAATAATTTTACATGTACTCGTATTAAACACAAAAGTGTGAAATTTCGTCTTCTACAAAATTGTATCGTAACTTGTATCCGTAAAAAACTTACTGTCAGGTTATTGAAAATAGCAAAGATGCATATGTCCGATGAAATGATCATGAAACAAATAAGGAGCAGCAAATTAATATACTCAAAACAAGAATATGCACGTTTACTTTTTAATCATAATACCCTGATCCTACATTGATACAAATAAATGATACAAATGTTGAAAGAACCAAGATCATTAATAAAAGTACAAACATTATTCTGTCCATAGCATCTGTGACTTTATGCCATGTGATAATTTCATGTGGATTCTGTTCCAAGTTATCTCCGTCTTGTGTTATTTGTGTTTTACTGGTACCATGGTGACGACCTTCTTTTATTTCCTGATCTGATAAATTCTCCATTGCTTGCTTCTCTTCATTCTTTGGCGTCTTATGTTTACCATACTCGTCTCCTGTGAATCCTATTCTTCCTTGTGTTTTGTGACAAAGTGCCATCTTGGTAAGAAACATGAACATTGAGTTGATAGGAATGCTGTCTGGTCGATGAAAAATGAGTAAACAGCAAGCATTAGCTATAGTTGTCATGAATACAGCTAGTATTAAAATACTTACAAAATATGCCACAATAGGTAATGGTTGTGCAGTTTTGGGCATTTCATCTTTCATTATAGTTATAAATACAGTGATTGCCAGTATTATAGTGACGGAGAATGTTATTCTTTCACCTGTATCACATGGCAACATAAATACCAAGACACCTAAAAATGATATACATATGAGTGGTAGTAAGATAGCTAGTACATAAAAGGATGCTTGTCTTGAAAATCTCAATGTATAGTGTATTGCTTGCTTGTCGTTGCTTTCATATGTGATACAATCTTCATATACCCAAGGTCCAAGTTGTTGAAAATCGTCAGATTCAATATTTGCTTCATTTGTTGTTAAACCAATCCTTCCAGGCTCGGAGTCTATTTCAACAAAATGAAATTTACATTGATGTTTGTCAAATGGCCAGTGAGCCATTTTAAAATCACACAGATTAGTGAAAGATTGTTTTGTCTTGGTAACAATTCTACCTGTATGATGAACTAATATGTTCTTTGGCATGTTAACATCCTGGTAAGATTCTCCACTGCCTAATGCTATGGATGGTAGCCAAATTGAATCACTTGTTAGCATGACTTGTTGTATATCTCCATGTTGGCTAGGATTCCATGTTAGTTTCTCATCTATCCATGTTGTATTAATGACAGCAGTAAACTTGATTGTTGAATCTATAGTGTTAACCTCTGGTAAAGCAGTTATAGATATTATAAAGTTGACATTCATCACTTCTGATTGGTTAAGTAATGGTACAACATTTGGATCGATTCCTGTTGTCAGATTTTGTCTCAAGCTGACTATATCATCGTAACTTTGTGCATTTAACGATTTTATAATCATAAAATAACAGACATATACAATAAATACTCTATATATGGATAAATCCATTTTGTACTTTGTTCATAAAATTGATTTTTTACCAGAAATGAAATTTAATTCACATTCCTATTAAAATGTTCTCTGTCTGATTGTCTCGAAAACTCTGCTGGTCAACTGTGTTAATTATATATATTTGAACTCATCTTCCAATGAATGTATTCAATATGCATCTAGTTTAGCACTTTGTATCACAGACACTTTAGTTTATAATTAACATCCAATGCCTACTATATACTAGTAGGCTTAATGCTATGCTGGCACTCTTTACATATTCTATCATTACATATAAGCCTCCTCAAATAAATCACTAAAATATTGTTTTATAAACAACAGATTATTACTAGAGTATGTCCAGAGTAAAAGTGATATATAATCATTGATAGAACTAAACTAAATACAAATATCACCGAGATGAGAAACGATCAGAGTGACATTTCGCTACAGGGCTCACAAACTCTCATAATTATTCATATTGTTATATTCCCACAGTGTAATCACAATCAGTTGAGTATCAGAACATTAATTGTTTCTTTGTTCAGAATGGCTCTCTGGTCAATAGAGATATCAAATTCCATGTATAATTGATATTGTATGACCATGTATTCATCTCAAAACTTTTATTTACAAGTACAGTCCAACCCCTCCTAACGGCCAACCGTCGTAAGCGGTCACCCCCTGTAAGCGGCCAAGCCGTGCCGCAACCGTCGCAAAACACTCTATAATGCACCCCTTATAAGCGGCCAACCCTCTTTCTTCAGCCAGCGGCCAGCCATTTTGCCTCCCAAACTCAACCCCCGCATAAGCAGTCATCCGCCAGCCGGACGGTCTTGTGGTATTGTTAGCTATTTTTATCATAACATGAATGCCGAAGATGGAGGGAGTACGCGTTTGATTCTGTAACTGAATATTATCAGAGATTTGACATATAGAAATACTGTCATGGTAGAATATATTTGTCTAGGGATATCCAAAAACACTGTGTTCTCTCATTGGGAAAACTTTCCTAAAATCAATACGAAATACATGCAGACACTGAACATTTTATTGCTTTAATTTGTTTGCAACCATTATTCAATTAGATTTAAGTCTTGATGTGTCTATCTTCACTTGCAGTATCATAGAAAGTGTACATATAAACCAAGTTTACCGACATTTCCTTTAAATACAATACAATACAATACAATACAATACAATACGTTTATTAAGCATTAAGCCTATTCATTAGGCTTCTGGCCAAGAACATACATAGACAATTACATATTTACAAAGAACAAAACAAACATGCATACATTCAAATGAGTACATATGAAACAGAAAAATAAATTCAAATGATAACATATGAAACAGAAAAATAAATTCAAATAAGTTACTCATCAAGAATCAATTATCGAATACATGTAATATGATCAATAACTTATAATATTTTACTATATAAACTAAATATAATACATTAAGTTATTAGTGGGACTAACAAAGACAGAATAAATACATAAGTGCTGGAAGTTAAGTATGAGGTAAGACAATGCGTATACTAAATGGCTGGTGTCAGATGATTCAGCAAACTATTTTATTGCTTAAAATTTAAAGGAAGTGATAAAGTATTTATTTTTTTATTACCCTTACATACAGGATGTCGTAAAACTTTAAACAAATCTTCATTTATCTTGTCTAATCAATTACGTACAGTTTCAATCTCTCATTCAGTCAGGGTCGTGGTGAAGTGAATGCATATTTAGCTTCGAATTAGGCGATCATTCATGTTCAATTCTCAGCCGTATCCAAGTAGAAAGTGAATGAGTAAATCTTTCCAACCGATGTATTTGAGAGTATAATTTTGAGGTGATCGACTGAACATTATTAACGAAATGGAGGTCATCTACTGAACATATTAAAATATGTTTTATTATGCTTACTATGGTTAAAACTTTTTACAATCTAAGGGTCCAAGTAGACCTTGCTTGATCAACAAATAAACCATATCGTCATAGGAATTTATAAAATCGGATTATTTTCTATCATACTCTAGACATATAAATTACATTATAAGGCTGTTAGATAGCATAAAGACCATTAATATGCCACATGAAAATGTTCATTATTAATCCGTAGACGTTTTTAATGTCTGTAGAGCTAAGAGTCGCCAATCGACAAGTCCATGTCTTTTTTCAAGAACTTCATTTAACATTTACACGACGAAGTCGTTAGTTGGTTGACAAACACAATTTGTCATTAAGTCAGCTTCATAATTTTTAGTAGAAGGATAATTAACACATTTGTTGCATCTGTATTGTATGGAAGCTTTTAACAGTAATAGTATGTTACGTTCTGCAGATTAATTAAAGAAGATGTTTTCAGTCAAGAGATGTTGACAGCTTCATGTAGGGTTTCGCTGCAAGAAGTTAGATTTCTTGGTAGCTAATGTATTGATTGGAATATTCAATGTTACTCTCTCAATTCTAAAATCATATTTTTTTTCATATCTCGGTTCGAGACGGATATGCTACGGCAACAATATTACACTTGCTAAATCGAGCATCACATTTACAGCAACAATATACTATGGTTTCAATCTTCGTATCCAAGAATGTTATTTTCTAATGATTCGGGCAAACATTATTAATGAAATGGAGGTCATCTACTGAACATATTAAAATATGTTTCATTTGGCTTACTTAGGTTAAAACTTTTTACAATCAAAGGGTCCAAGTAGACCTTGTTTGATCAACAAATAAACCATATCGTCATAGGAATATATAAAATCGGATTATTTTCTATCAAACTCTAGACATATAAATTACATTATATGACTGTTAGATGTCCTGATGACCATTAATATGACAGGAAAATGATCATTATTGATCCGTAGACGTTTTTAATGTCTGTAGAGCTAAGAGTCGCCAATCGACAAGTTCATGTCTTTTTTCAAGAACTTCATTTAACAGTTTGCACGTAATCGTTAGTTGCTTGCCAAACACAATTTGTCATTAAGTCAGCTTCATAATATATAGTAGAGGGAAATTCAGCACATGTATTGAATCACATTTGTTGCATCTGTATTGTATGGAAGCTTTTAACAGTAATAGTATGTTACGTTCTGCAGATTAATTAAAGAAGATGTTTTCAGTCGAGAAATGTTGACAGCTTCATGTAGAGTTTCGCTGCAAGAAGTTAGAATTCTTGGTAGCTAATGTATTGATTGGAATATTCAATGTTACTCCCTCAATTCTAAAATCATAGTTTTCATATCTCGATTCGAGACGGATATGCTACGGCAACAATATTACACTTGGTAAATCGAGCAGCACATTTACAACAACAATATATTATGGTTTCAATCTTCGAATCCAAGAATGCTTTTTTCTAATGGTTCGGGCAAACATTATTAACGAAATGGAGATCATCTACTGAACATATCAAAATATGTTTCATTTGGCTTACTTACGTTAAAACTTTTTAGAACTTAAGGGTCCAAGTAGACCTTGCTTGATCAACAAATAAGCCATATCGTCATAGGAATATTTAAAATTGGATTATTTTCTATCATTCTCTAGACATACAAATTACATTATATGACTGCTAGATGTCCTGAAGACCATTGATATGCCACATGAAAAGGTTCATTATTGATCCGTAGACGTTTTAAACGTCTGAAGAGCTAAGAGTCGGCAATCGACAAGTCCATGTTTTTCCTTAGAACTTCATTAAACATTTTACAGTTACACGAAGTTTGGTTGTCAAACACAATTTGTCATTAAGTCAGCTTCATAATACATTTGTATATAGTAGAGGGATAATAAGAACATTTGTTGCATTTGTATTGTATGAAAGCTTTTAACAGTAATAGTATGTTACGTTCTGCAGATTAATTAAAAATGTTTTCAGTCGAGAAATGTTGACAGCTTCATGTAGGGTTTCGCTGCAAGAAGGTAAAACTATTGGTAGCTTATGTATTGATTGGAATATTCAAGGTTACTCCCTCAATTCTTACATCATAATTGTCTTATTCCTGATCGATTTAAAATAAAAGTTTTAATCAAAGATTGTTGCCAGTTTTTTTTAAATGACTGCCAATTGGCAGAACAGTGGTTAGTTCACTTGGTCGCTATAACCTTAAAACACCTAAAAGGTTTGCTCTAATGAGACCAGTCAGTGTCATTGCGTATAAAAACAAGAGTTCTTAGTATTTGCCTTCAATGCATCGTATAAGACTGGCAACCAAAGTTCTATAACATAATAAGAGTTAGTGCAGTGACAATAGCTTAGTACAAAGAGTGGGGTCTGACTATTAAATCGACATGATATTTATATAAATATATCAACCTTATGGATAGACAATAACAATTTATAAAATTCTTTGCTTTGTCTTTTATGTAACTAATGTATATTTCATTAAATTGATACCATGATGTAAGTTATATGACATATTAAGTCATTGCAGTGACAATAGCTTAGTACAAACAGTGGGGTCTGAATTATAAATCGACATGATATTTATATAAAAATATCTACTTAAAGGATAGACAATAACAAATTATAAAAATGTTTGCTTTGATTTTTTTTCATGTAACTAATTTATATTCATTAAATTGATACCATGATTTCAGTTCCATGATATAATAAAGCATGCAGTGAAAATAGCTTAGTACAACAGCAGGCTCTGACTTATAACTCGACATGATATCCATATAAACTTCTCCTTAATGGATAGACAATAACAAATTATAAAATTATTTTTTTTATGTAACTAATGTGTATTTCATTAAATTGATACTCTGGCATATGACGTTTGTACAGCTGCGAATCATTTTGTGGTTAGTAAGCCTCCACAACTAAAAGCTATTAATGCTAGGCGTTGTCTTTATGTCCTCAATAATATCAGGAAGAATAATAAATCAGCACAACTATTTTACACCTCTGCACAAAAGAAAATCGTCAGTCATTGAATTATTTTAGAAACCACGTGTCATTTAAATGCAATGTCTTCTATTTTCAGGACGTTTTGCCATAGCCAGCAGCACAAATTATTGGGTGAATAGACTGGCGAAGATTTGTCGATATTCAAAGGAAATAGTTTAATGATCACACAGTGACATCAGCACGAAACCTGATCTTGATTAATATAAAAAAGTGATCCATGAAATCAACGACAAGTTGTTGGTTCATTAGTGCAGTGGTTTTATAGAGAATAAGTAAGGATTATATATTCATAGAAATCAAGTACAGCGTACAAAGGATATAGTATCAAGGGATGAAGATTATAACTAGTGATTAACAATAAAGCGCCATCTATTCAAAGAAACAAAAAATGGCCTCGCAGTCATCCAGTATACATCTGATTGTTAATACTAACAACATATCACAAAGTGATCTTGAAGTGATTAGTTCTCTTAATGGAACATATGTCGGTGTTTCAAGTAAACAGATATATAGAGACAGCCAATTAAATGAGTTACTCTATGTTGTCATAGTAATAATGTTCTATGCTATGGCCTTAATGGTCCTTATAGCAACTCAGATCAGGAAAAGTAACCGAGCAAATGATGTGGAATACTATGATGAATATCTGGAAAGAAATGATAGGCTTAAGAAAAAGAAGAAAATGCTAGCGAGTATTTCTACAGTTCCTGAAGAAGAACAGCACCTAAACCCAGGAGAAAAACGAGAAGTTCAGCAGGTTTGAACAGTCTGCGTGGTGGTAGTTGGTGCACTATATGTATAACTGGATTTATCTGCATTATTTGCAGGTAATTTATGTGTGAAAGAGCTCGTCTTTGGATACCATGAATGTTTCCGTTACTCAATGCCAATATTGACCTGTTGATGGCATGTGTCTAGTCAATAAATGCATGAACGTTTAAACACAAATATCTTAGATCATTATTTACAGACTGTTCCATTTACTGGTCAACATAAAAAAGGGTCATGCGCTAGGCAGTAAGCGTATGGAAAAGGGGGGACTGAAAAATTCTGGTATTGAACCATGCCTGTTTCGAGTTTATAAATATGAGAAACAGTATTGATATTAGCAATAAATAAACCGTTCTTAAGCAATCTATTCAATGTAAGCATTGAGTCCAAACTAGATTAAATTATTTTAAATCGAAGTTTTTAAATTTTTGAGCTATGCCGAATAGCTATGTCTAATCCCGTTATAAGAGTTAATGAGTATGTTCATTGGTGTAACTTCAATAAACATTTATTCGATTTTCTTCGGTGTTATCATTGATACATGTACAGAAACTATTCTCTACAGTTGCCACTAGAGGGCCGGTTATCATTAACTGTTTTGGAGAGGCAAAAAAATTATTCATACAGTGCCCGCCAAAAGTTAGGAGAAAAGTTTACTTGTGACAAATTTGATTTACATTTATTTTGAAAAGCTTTTTAGTTTTGCTTATTTATTTTGTTATGGTGTCATATGTAGTTGAGACTACTAAAGTAGCTAAAATCTATGTTTTAGAAAAGAATTACATTGAACTTGGTTTTTGAGGCTTTGGTATATCAGATGTTGAATTTTATAAATAAGCTGCATTCACAAAATTCGTTTTCATTTTATCTATTACCTATCATATTAAATATGTCAAAAATAATGGTTTTACCAAAAACAATCATTGAAATTTAAGAATTATATTAAATTTCTTTCGACTTCAAACTTTCAGTAGGCACTGAATATTATATATTTTAAATTGAACATTATTCATTTATAAAAATGCAAAATAACAGGGAGAATTAGATAGATGTTATTAAGAGTTTACTGTTGTTTGAAAGTGGCTTTCGATGGAGCATGTACTGTACTTCGACATTTTCAAAGTTGTTTGAAAATGAACAATAATGATGATACATGTATATCATGAGACTTCAAATAAATAATTTCTAAAACCAAAAAAATGTTCAAATGTTGCAATATCAACATGGCTATAAACCAAAAAAATGTTCAAATGTAGCAATATCAACATGGCTAAACAGTGGATTAGACTGCAGTTTGTATTTTATTATGGAATATCTCCATATCGATGTAATTTATAGGATGATGAACATAATGGTCATTATAATGCAAGTCATTAAAGGTACTAGTTCACAGATTTTGGTTAAGATTTTTCAATATTTTGAAAAAACTATTCAGTATCTGTAATTGTGTAAAAAAATTAAGTCTTAATATTGCAAGAAATAAACAATAAAAGTCACAAAAATGCACTAAACATGTCTATACCGTGACATACAGGGTAGATTTTTACTACTTCAAACAACATCATTTGTACTTGTATGTCAATTTGCACTAAAATTGTCATTATCAAAACGCTAATTTTCTGCTTAAAAAAGTTTCCAAACAATTTTGATAGTTTCAGAAAAAGTTGATATTTAAGCTGAAATCTGTGAATGAGTACCTTTAATTATGAACATGCAAATAATGATTAAAATGCAATACAGATTTTACTATGTTTAATTAAAATTTTGTTTCAGCATTACACTGTACAGTAAAAAGTGTTGTATACATTTCTATTGAAACGAATAGTGAAAAATTGACCGAACAACTAAAATGAACAAAACTTACTGACTAGGTTGACTAAAAAGCAAACAACACTGCCCTCCAAAAGTTCCTTCACACATTCACTGTTTACATTGTACTGAATAGAATTTAAAAAAAAAATGTAAAAGCAGTTTATCATTTAACTATATTTAATTTTGCTTTTTGAAGTCAGAACAGTTTCTTTTTAATTTAAAATAACATTAATATACTTAATACTGGTTCACTGAGATGTTTAAACTATAGTTTTGAGGCTGATAGACAATTTTGCTGCAACTGAAAAAGTAAACTGTAGCTATAGAATGTCTGTTTCCATTGCATACAAAAAAGTATCTGAAAAACAATACAAACAAGTAAATCTGTGAGCTAATGCTCACTAGTGATACCCCCGCAAAAATCTAAAAATATGCGACAAACAGGAAGTAGATGAGCAAGGAGCATGAAATCGCTTTACACCACATGGGACTATGGGATTAAGCAATATGCAAAGTATTAGGCTGCTGCATGTTATAGTTGCTGAGAAAACTGCGACGGAAATTTTGTAACGGACGGACGCACGCACGGACACACGCACAGACAAGGGTAAAACAGTATAACCCCTCTTCTTCGAAGCGGGGGTATAATAATGATTCATCAAACTTGAACAAAGAAATAATAGCAATTTAATTAATTGTACTGTGAAGAAACTTTTGGAGGGCAGTTTATATCGTTCACAAATTCCTGATAATTCCTATGGCATTTTTCACAAAAATCTTACTATGAAAATAATTGTAAGTCAAAAGCAAGAAACATTAACATTACGATCATTTTTTGGTCAATCAATTCCAAATATTATATAATTATGTAGAATATTGTATATTTTTGGAATATCATATCATTGTTATGTTTATCATCCTCATGACTATGAACTGCAATATTTATGAAATTGACTTGCAATAACTTTTATCGTAAGAATTTGTGTGAAAAGGTGCACTGATTACCTAAATGAGAAATGTGTTTCATTTTTGCAGCAAATCTAAATTAAGGTTCAGCTTTACTTAACAAATGTACATTGGAAAACCAAGGGTATTATTAAGGGTTTGTGCCCAAAACCCTCAAATCAAATCACGTAAATTAAAAAAATAAATGCTTTTTTACATTTAATCTGTAACCAATACTTGACATTTCTTGTTATCTCTATCTTGACTTAGTTTGGACAAACAGAAAGGTCAATATAATGAAAAAAATTGAGATAAACCATTTCATACATGTGAATAGAAACATAATTGTCTTATCAATTTGGTCATTTTTTCTGATCATTTTAAACCGTTTAATAGCAAACAAGAGTTTTATTCACAAGAAAGATTTTGTCAAGTAAATATTGATTATCCAGTATGTCCCTTAAGCAAAAAGCTATTAGCGAAAACCTATTACAAAGTTTAAAAATAGTCCAATGGCTAATGTAATATCAATTTCCCATAAAATGTCATTTTATACATCTGTCTCAGACATAATCTGAGATATCAGTATGTCTGTAAGGAACATATATATATATAGGTCGGTTACAAAATAAGAAACCATCCTTAAACATCATTTAACTTAAATGAGTTTGATGGTATGACATGAGAATGACAACTAGTGTAAAAAGACCTGAAATTACGAATGGATGTGTATTCGTGTTTTCCAAATTTTGTGCAGTGCCCGCTCGATTCCTCTTGAACAAAAAGGCAATAATTTTTATGCATGTTACATTGGTAAGGTCTTTTTCTAAAGGTTGAATCTACATTGTACAGCTTTTATCGGTGTTACATAACTAATACAGAGTTGTTGATGTTGTTATAGTTTTTAGTGTTGTCGAAAAATGTCATTTATTTTCTTGTTATTTTGTGTAATTAAATGATTGAATTAAACAGTGCTTACATTTTAATTTGTTTGTTTTCAGTTTTGTGTCTTCTATATTATAATCAGTAAGTCATGCCAGGCAGACAATTCACTTAACCTAAGAGATATAGTGCGTAAATACTGACCCCGACCTGACCTTTATGCAAGAATATTCATTACATTGAATACGAATGTATTATTAACGCTTGATTACACAGTGACCGTGAGGATTATGAGTTAAAACTTAACACAAACATACTTCTATAATTTTAAGATCGCTGCCGAAGTGCAGAATAGGCGTGGTACTGACTTTTGTCAGGGTATGTATAGATAATTATTAGATGCAAATGCTAAAGGTCAGGTCGGGGTCAATTTTTACGCACTATACCAATGCCACTATTGGTAAATGCTATTCAACTCTCAGTGGCACAAACATCATCCCCCTGATTTAAATACTACAGTATTTCTGTTATCACTACTGATAAAAAATACATATACATATTTACATGGGTGCAAGATGAAAATTTTGAAAAACCTGAAAACTGTAATTTGAAACCATTTTTCTTCATAACTTAATAGCAAAACATTGTCTAATTTGTTGTGAAAAACCTGAACTTCAGGCATATGCCTGAAAACTTGCACCCATGAATTTATGTTAATACCGGGATTATAAAACAAATAGTGAGTATTTAAATCAGCAGGTTAATAAATGTGTCACAGATTGTCGATTAAATTTACCTCACTTCAAAATGTCTGAAAATTTTCAGTACAAACATTACATCACTCTTGCAGGAGCATGAAGCACCAACAAATCTTCACCAGAATGGCAATAACAAGTATTTCATGACCTAAGTCTTAAAATTTATGGAGAAAGATTTACCAGTATTATATCTTTACATCCATTATTTAAGTCATCATTCACTCACCAGTAAGTCATGGTATTAACAGCACAGACATAGGGAATAGGTAGTTCTTCCATACAACATTTAAAGGTACTAGTTCACAGATTTGGTTAAATTTTACGATATTTTCAAAATATCCTTCAGAGTCTGTATTTGTGGCAAAAATTTTAATCTTAATATTTTAAGACAAACTGACCAATAGGTAGCAAAAAATATACAATAAAAGCCACAAAATGCACTAAAATTGTCAATCCCATGACATACGGGGTAGATTTTTACTATTTGAAAAACCATCATTTGTAGTTGTATGTCAATTTGCACTAAAATTGTCATTATCAGAACACTACTCTCCTGCTTCCAAAAATGTTTCCAAACAATTTTGATAGTTTAAGAAAAAGTTGATATTTAATTTGAAATCTGTGAATGAGTACCTTTAAACACAAGTTAATATGGTAACTACTAGGTTAAAGCCTACATACAAAGTACATGGTCAAGATTATGGATTAAATAAACAAAATCAATTAAACTTTAATTATTACATTTTAATCATGTGTAAACATTAGTTGGTACTTAAATGGCATATCAATATCTAATGAATAAGAACAACATTTAATACATTAGTGTGTGTTGACACAGATGGCTAGAAACCTCGGCTCAGTAATGTTTACAAAATGTAGAGTAAAAATTAATTGTTAATTGAACAGCGCTTCATTGTCAGTTATAATGCACACTGTACATTAGAAAAATCAACAAAATAAATTGCCTTTCAAAGGAACCATAGATAAATCAATTCTCATAGGAAATACAACATAGCATTAGATTTCACTAGCATAAAAACGCTTTAAAGGGGCAAACTAAGGTCAATTTTTATTGACATAAACTAAAATAGTCCATAGTTAAATTGAATTTGAGTGTTTAAACACTGTCCTACAAAATATGTCAATTAAACTTGAAACCAGAAAACACATTTTATCACTCTGTCTTCATGCTAATAACTTTGTTTGTTTTGTTTTAGATCCCTAAATAACAGTCGTAAAGGATCTTATTTTATTGGCTTAAATGCCATGTCATCACAGTTTATGGCTTTCCTGGACTTTTGTCTAAAAGCAGTACTCATCAATCCATCTAAAAAGGCCAATGATGTCTTCATATACCTTATTATTGGAGGAAAATATGATTGTCAAATTTTCATGGAAGGGTGTAACTAGAATGGGTGAGGCTCAAACCAGCACCCCCTGCCCACAGACTACAGCATCATGAATGAAGGATGATATGAGACAGACATTTTACCTAACCATCTATCCTGGGATGCACCAGTGCTGGTACTCATCCTCAATATGTAAATACATTCCTCCTCAAATGAAGAGTCTCTGTTGGTAGTTTGACTTGTGACTATGATCCTATTTTATTGAGTAATTGGGCTTGCTCGATTGGAAATTCCGATTGTTAGAACTGAGAGAACTACAATTGAGTGCGTTGGAACTGTGTTCTGGCAGCGTTCTACCCATTCCATCGAAATAGGTGGTCTGAACGGAATCGGTCGCGGTTTTTTCATACCCAAGATGGCGCGGCAACACTGCAAACATGCGAATTTGGTGTTTTGAAAGCGAATGTTGTTAAAATTATACTTTTGCCGGATTGTTTACAATAACAATTTAACTATTTGCTATAAATAAAGTAAGAAGCGAGTATATTTGCTACGGATATTGCCTTTTGATTCAGTTCCGACATCCAATTTCACTCGTTTGGCAGATTCTGTGGAAGAGTCAGAATTTGATTCTGGCACAGTTCCGACAGCCCAATCGAGCACGCCCATTGACATAAGTGGCTCTTCACTAAGGAGGTAGGTCTACTCACCTCTGTCAAAACATCACTTAATAGAATTAAAATTTCTTCATTTATACAACTTTTTTCAGCTGGATAGTAAACAAGAGCAATCATTGGCATATTTTTAGGCACTGGCCTAATATGTTATAAAGTAATAGGGCAAAATTATCAATTATTCCAGTAATGAGAAGTGAGTAATTTCAATAGCTTAAATCAATTTCCACTAGATCTGAACTTCGGAGTGTCACAACTTATATTTATTACTCACATCAAAGTCAGTTACCTAGCACCGTTAAAACAACATTACAATGTAATACACACGAAGGATTTACCACTAAATCGGTCATAAGACCGTTGATAACATGGAGATGGTCAGACCGGAATATTGCCTAGATTCTTTTAAGTTGAGCCTCTCATAATTTTGTAATGAAGATTATGGCACAATTTTAAATTCAACTTTCACTATCAGAATTGGTATATTCAGTAGAGGAATGTTTTTTATGTTTTTTTCTTTTCTTCTTTTTATCCTTCTTTCTCTTTTTTCTTTTCTTTCTATCACTGTCACTCGTGTCATCACTGTCACTGTATTCATGTTTTCTATGTTTATGTTTTCTTTTACGTTTTTCACGTTTCACGTCACTGTCCGATTCCTCCTCACTGTCCGAGAGTTCACTATCATAATCAGAGCTATCAGACTCTTTATGCTTCTTTTTCTTCTTTTTGTGAGTTTTCTTATCTTTTGTTGACTTTGATTTATGTCTGAAATTCAAATACAATGTATTTTACTTTTCTAATGAATCACACAAATTATTGAACAAGTATTATTAAACATGAATAATAGTAAAATCAACATAACATTAGGAGACAATATTCCGATCTCAAAAAATTATCTTATTGAGGTTTATTTCATTTAATTTTTTATCAAGATATATGTGCTCCATTTTTAAATGCCCAAAAGACCTAAGACATTCAAAATCAATGACTGATGGAGTCATCTAATGTCATTGGTGAGATTCTAGACTTTAGTTTATAGAATTTTTAACCCATTCATAACAATTAAATAGTGTATTACAGATAGCTATCCATTAAGCAATAAAGTCAAGTGTACACAACAGATTTTCTCACACAATTTTCATTAATTAATACAACAAACATGTTTTAAACGAGTTGTGTGTGTCTCTTCAGAAGACAGTTATTTGTTATACCCAAGGAAAACAAATGCAAAAGAATATAAACCAAGAGGAATAACTCAGAAACTACTAAATGAAGTAACAGTTAGTGTACATGTGGAATCATTGCATGGAGCATTTATTCCATGTTTTAATTATTTTGACTAAAAAATGATGCCCTGGTCAATGAGAGATAACACCACTTCTAATATTATTATTATTATTATTATTATTATATACCACATTTGTATAGCGAGTTTTTCATATTGAAAATATGTTTAAAAGCGCTTCACAATTACTTGCATAATTAAGAAGTAAAAGATAAAAAATTTAAGAATACAAAAATAATGGAATAAATACTGATGAATACTAAACATCACTGATTGTTTTAGTGACCATAAAATGGTTAATAAACAAGGAGATTTTTTATTTTTTTCTTATAATAAATATATTCAGAGACTGTGCACACTTGAGTGAGTCCAGAAGTGCTCATATTGTTGCCTCCATGTTAAACCTATGTCTCAAAAGTGATACAAAAAAAATATGTATTATACTGATATATTGCTTCCAGTCAACCAGAGCATATTGATGAAATTTAAGAACATATTGTATAAAACTGTTCAATTGTAACAACCTTTTATGTGATTTCTTCGTTTCCTCTGCATTTTTTGTTTCTTTCTTCTTATCATCTTCTGCAATTCAAAAAAGGTCAAATATTTTATCATTGTCATATCTAATTTCAACATCAACTGCATTACAGCATAGATATGAATGTAATGTGTGACACCATGAAAGAACTTATAATCAAATTGAACATGACAGAACTAAATCAACTTTATGTGTATTGACCATTTTGTGTGCGACCTTTTTATTTTAATAACAATACAATAACATATACCCACAAATATAACTGTGTGTTCTATTGTTAACATCTTGTTTGTGGGACAAAATGTAACTGTTAACCTTTTTATATATGTTATAAGGTAAAGTCATGGAAAGGTCCATTCCTTCGTTAAACATTTTACTACAAGAAGAACCACAAACTTACTAAACTATCTAAAACAGGTCTGCGGTACAACTATCATCATGCTTACCTTTCAGCCAGATAAAGGAAAGTGCCAAAAGTCACTGTATCAAGTTTAACACTGTCCATCTACTATGAACTGTGTGGATTTAATTTCATTTTATATTTACAAATACAAGTCTTCACGGTACACATTTAAGCCTATTCAGGCAGGCATAAACGAAATGACTTCACCCAATAAGAGGCTCACAGGGAAGATTGGGCTTTGTCTGACTGTGTTGCCTCTATAAATAAAGTCTTTATTATTATCATTATTTCCTGGTCCCTGGTAAAACTGTAGCTGTTAGTCAGGTACAGTATTTCTATCCAGTTTCAGCAGGAAGAAAATCTCCTAACACAAAGGAAAATAGATGCTTTTCTAAATTTTCATATAATGATATGATCTTCTTTATCCAGGGACAACTACTGCACCATGACATGATCACTGTTCTTCCATTTTAAGACCATTACAATATACAATGATTACTATACCCTGTCTTTGTTTGACTAAAGGAGAAATAAACGTCTCATCGCTGGAATCAGAACTTGTACTGCTCACATCAAGTACCAAATCTTTGTTTGGATCTGCTTTCATAAAATTTCTACATTGGAATGTCAGATGTCCAGCTACAAGAAATAGTATAACACTTATTTACAATTAAGCTATAAAATAATAATAATTACCAGTGAATTTGATTAGAGTTTAGTTCCTAACAAAGGCAGAAATGCTTTTCAATACATGATAAAAAGCTTTATTTATTCTTATGACGCTAATGACCACAGGCAGCCAGTACAGTCCTGAACCATCAAAATACTACATAATGAGTGTATTTTGGTTTATTATGAATGTTGATCTGATGGGAAAAGCAAAACCACCAGCTGCATGTATATAACTTTGAATGTAAATGACCCATAGTGAAAATGTTGACAAGTAATTGAACTTGGGTAAAAAAACTACTGTTTTCCAAGTAAAAATAGCTTCCATTTATATATGAATAGATGGATAGCTACCAAGCAGACTGCTTTTGCTAATATTCAGGTGAATTGCACTCACTGAATAGATGGTTAAAAATATACCCGGACATTAATCAATGCATGGACCTTATGACTTATCCATTTAATAGTTTTTTTAAATAGTCATAATCTTAGATATGACTTGCAATTATAAAATCTTGTTAAATCAAAGGAGAAATTTTATAATTGAGATTACCATATCCACATTTTTTGCATGCTGACTTAAAACCTTCATTAGACTTTTTACCAAATCCACCTGGTAGACCTGAAATAATAAAAGAATTATGAAAATTTAGTGTGTATAAAGATCACAGACATTACTGTTGATTGAGATAGCCAAGTATTTTCTTTAACTATAACAATGTTGGCACCAGGGGCAAGTTGGCTAACGTATCACTGGCTAGCACTTTGTCCCCTAGTACCATTAATTTGATATCACAAACTAAATTTTTCTGGTGTAAGAAGAGTACCAGCCCTGGCACAAAGTAATACGTAGCCATATTCTTAGAAAAAAGCTTTGTCCGACTGTTTTCCATGCCTCTGGTCAGGTCTCTCCCGCTACCGAAGCAGACTCTGGGAATTTACTCAACCACCACAGCCTTCATTGGGCGGCAGTCATACAAACATTGCAATCAGGACCACTGATTTCTTTCTCACTTGGTTAATTTATCTCATATAATCGATATTTATAATTAAACAAGAAGTCTAAGATAAGAATGATGCACACAGACTGTCACAGTCAACATAACAAAATTCCCTGTGCAATTTCCTTGATCAAACAACCACGATTTAGATAATCTCACGAATCATCAGATATTTTCAACAACAGCAACATTATTCTATCAATAAAAAAGTAAAAGCTACATATAATAACCCAGATTTTATACCTTGCATTATTGCATACGTTCCAAATTCGTTTCAGTCTTGTCAAGTTCAATTGACTGTTTCATCTAGATTTACCTCCCCTTTCCAAAATCAAAAGTCCATAAATATAATTATACAAAAATCTACATTGTTTAGATACTTCTGTCACATAATAACATTCCAGACAAATTGATAATAATTTCCGAATCAAATAGATATAAATACGTCATTTAAGCAATAAATTGTATTAAAATACGGTTAATTAATTTTATGAATTATTATGCCAACCAATTATTTTCCAATATGGCGGCGCCCATGTCATAGACTGTTTACAGATTTTTGTTAAAAGAGAAAGTAACAGTTTATTGCCATTATGAGTAACATATACATTCAAGAACCACCAACTAATGGAAAGGTATGTATGGTGAATTAGTGCACTTTGCATTAGCATATTGGCATGCGGACTTTCCGGCATCGATCGACAATTCGGCACAGAGTTGTTTCGAACCTGAGCACGAACTTTTTTTGTGTAATATATTATTTAAGAAGTTTACTTGCAATTAAACAAGGTGCAGTTTTCGTTCATGTTTTAGACTTTTGTCCGTATGTTTTATTAGCTGTCATATACTTACACATATAAAACACATATAGACAAAAGCATGAAACGATAAATCAATTAAAATCTAATTAGTTTATTTATCAGTTCCTTACTCGAGATTATGGTCTATGTCCACACACAATTCTATAACTTATTTATGTTATAAGATATACTATTATTGCCGTTAGCATTTAACATCAATTATTTTGATATTAGATCTGACAATGCTGTAGTTAAACATCCACAATGAACATAGTTCTGGTTTCCAAAACTTTACTAAACCTTGCTTAAGGTCTTCAGCAACCCCTTGTCTTTACAGTTTACTGTTAATGAACAGGGATGTTGAATCAGATGAAATACAAAATGTTAGAAAGCGGCTGGAAGCCAGAACTACAATGAAACCATATTTTAACAAGATTTTACTGTTGTTCAGGTTCTTCTTGTCACCTCAGTTGGTGACATTGACATTGAATTATGGTCAAAAGAAGCTCCAAAAGCATGCAGAAATTTTATACAATTGTGTATGGAAGGTTACTATGATGATGTAATATTTCATAGAGTTGTTAAAGACTTTATTGTACAAGGTGGAGATCCAACAGGGACTGGACATGGTGGAGAAAGCATCTATGACAGACCATTTAAGGTATGTTAAAACTTCTGTACAGAAAATGATGTTTTGAGGGACCCCACTCTCCGTAAACAGATATCCTGTAGAGCGTTGTCGTACAGGCTCTCTACTTTCTCCATGGAAGGTCACGTCGTGATGAACTTTGTGTCAACCAATCAATGCGTAGCTTTCATCTAGACGAAAACACTATTAAACACATTTTGATTTCGTAATTTCTATTTTTAGACCAAGGTTTGCATGCTTATTTAACAGCAGTAATATTCACAGTCTGCGATTTGGCGGCTCATTTCAAATTGCGCGACGTAGGTGATGTAAACAAGTTACGTATCATAACAATTTTGTCATGAATATTATGATGAAAAAAGGTCACCTGAACGTGACCTTCGTTTGGAAAAGGCCAGATTTAAATTAGCGAGTATGCGAGTGTAAAATTTTAGATCAGGTTTTAATCAGATTGGAGGGACCCTATATAGGGTCAATATAGTATTTTCCTGTCTTACTCTTTTTTTGGCCTCCCTGCCCTTTTCTGAGTTCTAGAATTGTCACTATTCATGGGCTGATTTTTTTCACTTCTCCTTATTGCATTGATTTTGAATAATTAATCTTAAAAAACAATAATTCTTATGAATGATGTATTCAATGTTTTTAAGTGTTGGGTTTGTTGAAATTATTTATGAAAATATATAGCAATAAATATTCTTTCATGTTGTTTTGGACTAAGTTAAACAGTGGATTAAGCAATAAAATAAAATTGTATTCTTATGTAAAATAATCGTCATGATATCATTGCTAATGTTAGTAAGTTCATTTTAGGATGAATTTCATCAACGTTTACGTTTTGTACGACGTGGATTGGTTGCCATGGCAAATTCAGGTCCAAATGACAATGGGAGTCAATTCTTTTTTACTATGGGTTCTACCCCTGAACTCATGAATAAGCATACCATATTTGGTAAGGTAAGTATGTTTTATCATTTTATCAGTAATTTGAAGTGAATCATGACCATTTTGGTAAGCTATTCAATGATTGATTTCATAACTATCTTTACTATTCAGTTACCAAACTGTAATTTTGTGAAAATACTCTTCTAATATAAAACATTCCTGTAAGACTTTAATATTAGTCATATATAATAGTTGTTTATCTAAAAGTAAAATTTCCCTTGATGTGATGATAATAGTGTAAAAATGTTAATTCTAATATTTTTCCAAATGCTTGGTTAAATATAAGTCTTCATTGTTTCAAAATCAAATTTTTAAACAGTTCTGCCTATTTTATTGATAAAAAGATCCGATTAGAATCTAAAAATTGATTCTTCGATGGCCTTACTAGAAACTATCTAGGTTAACAAATGTTTATATGTATATATTTTCAGGTATCTGGTACCACTGTATATAATATGTTAAAATTACAAGATTGTGAAACGGATGCTGAAGAACGTCCTTTATATCCTAATAAAATCATCAAAACACAGGTATACAGTTACCATAATTATGTATTCTAATAAATACCCCTTTCCAAATAAGCACCAGGTTCTCTAACTTCTAGAACAAAAATAAATAAACACCATTTTGTTTTTTTTTTCTTAATAACATTCCTTTTTGAAAATTTCACATCTCCCATTGGTTTATTAGAGAATATACAGCATTTAAAAGATGTCTTTATTCTGCTATACATCTGGGATATCTTGTTTGCTTTTTAATTCAGTTATTTGTAGTTTCAATATGTCACAGGGTAAGAAAAATATGCAGCCTGACTGGGACTCGAACCTAGGACCTCTTGCTTACAAGGCAAGTGCTCTCCCTACTGAACTATCCGGCTGCTTACATAGCCTTCTCATAATGGGAACAGGTAAGTACTGTGACAAACTCCCAAACATACTGGAAATTTGTCTCGAATCACAGAACTCTAGGCCGTTTAAGGAGCAATTATTTTATTACAAGTGTTTATTAACTGACCAAGTAATTGTCACGGTCCCACTCTGGGCGCCAAATGTCACAGGGTAAGAAATATATGTGGCCTGACCGGAACTCCAACCCAGGGCCTCTCGCTTACTAGGCTAGTGCTCTCCTGAGCTATCAGGCAGCTTACCTACTTTCCCCCCTTAATGTGAACAGGAAAGTACCATGACAAATACCTCAATAGAGAAACAATTTCTCTCTTTAATTTGCATCCCATGGTGATAAAGAAATCATCCTATACATAAATGGATGAGGAGAATCAACAAACATGAACAAATATCTATTTAGCAGTATAATATTTTGAAATGATGTTAAACCATGTATTCAAATGCACTAAGTTTTTTACAAAATTTCTTTTACACTATTATCAATAGAATTTCACTGGGACCAAAATAAGTTTTATACATTTTGAAACTCATAAGGCATCACTTGTCAGTTACAGCTTTATACTCTCCAAATTTATTAGCCGGATTTTTCAATGAAAAAAATTGGCTTATAGTTTGGTGAAACCCAGGCGGGTGGGCCGGCAGTCAGGCATCCAGTGACGTTAACAATTGCTTAAAGTTTTTCTTTGCCATATATTTCTGCCATTTATTGTCAGATCTTTATGAAACTTCATACAATGATAACATACCATGTGATGAACAGAATTAGAAAGTATCCATAACTCTACCTGCCTTTATTATGGATTACTTCCCTTAGTAATTTTTGTGTTAAAGTTTTTAAATCCGACTTTAATGTGGTTTCCACATTACATTTCTTGTTTACTTATCTTAAATTATTCGCATATCAAGTATAAAAATGTTTGTAATTACAGATTCTCTCTAATCCATTTGATGATATAATACCGAGAGCTACAAAGAGAGCTAAAAAAGATGGTGATCTGGAAAAGAAACCTAAAAGTAAATCTAAGGCAACAAAGTAAGTTCATTTTGTATAAATGTTGTAATGATATAATATGACACTACCTCATGTCCATTTAAACTAGCTTGAAGGGAAGGGAGTACAATTTACAAAGGCAGTATTATAAAGCTACTTCTGTAGAGTGTTGTATAATACTGTATTGTGCGTTTTTTCTCAACTGTCAAAGCTTGAATAATTTCACGGTGACTGAATGCATTGTTTGAGTACTGGAGGCGTAATTGTTATTAAAAATATCTTGACTAAAATGTATCATACCACATAAGCAGCTTAACTGGATCATAATACACACTTTCGGAAACCCATGGATGTGTTACAACAATGATTTTAACAAACGCATTCACCGTGAAATTGTTCATGTTTTGACAGTTGAGAAAAAACGCACTATATCATATTCCTACTGCATAATTTTGTTCATTCAACATATTGTCGCCTCAATCTAACAATGTCCTATCTCTCTTTTTTTTAAATGAGATAAACATCCCAAGTTATTAGTATGACCTTGCCCTAACTTCTAAAAACAATTTTTTGACTCTATACATTGTAAATGTGCCTGCCAAATCTCATGTCTATACAGATTGAAGAAATGAAGATATGACCTTCTGAACTTTTGAAGTTGATTTCCCAAAAATAAAAATTTGGTAGTTACAGCATTGTTAGAGCGAGGTGAGGATATGTGTATTTAAGATACTGTTGTGGTGAATTGTTATCTGGCTCAACCTGCAACTTGCAATCTGGGTTCAAGTCTTGGTTAGGGCAGGTTATGTTTTCTATGACAGCAATTGTGTCCATTTCCTACATGTATTGAGAAGTTGTCAGCTTCTACATTGGGTGAAAATTCTGTTCTATCACTCTCTGTAGGATATTATATTTAGTTTATTGTACTGAACTACAACAATCAGAAATTGTTAGCAATTTGATAGGTACAAACCATTAAATTTTATCTGCTTTATTTGCTTCTGAACTTTAAGACATTTTCACTCCATTTAAGTTTGTCGTTTGGTAAAAAGCAAGTGTATGCGCACAGGTGGCTATTCACATTAAATGGCTAAAACTGTGGTATGAAATTATATTCCTTAAGTAAAAAACCATACTGTTTATACAAGTATACAGTTGATACTTTTTTGTTTGTGTAATTGTATAGGAGGATGTATAAATGGTTGACTTATCTTAGGTTGTTGGACAAATAAGTTGTCATTACAATTGTTGTAGTTCTTTCATTTTTATATACATGTACATGTATTAAAAAAAAATAAAAATATGAAGAAGTCGATGTGATGGAATGTTGAGAAGAATTGTCTTTTAGTGTTGTTTTAGTTGAGTTTGTTTGTATTTATAGGAATTTTAAATTATTATCATTTGGTGAAGAGGCAGAGGAAGATGAAGAACAAGTTACTAAAGTATCAGAGGTTAGTTATTGTACTAATGCCGGGCTCCAATTTAAGCTCGCATACTCGCAAAATGCGTGTGGATTTTGAAAATTGCAAGTGACTTTTATTTTAACTCGCAAATTTGAAATTGCTGCAAAGTATGCTTTATATTAGAGAACAAATCTATCAGGCGAGGGTAGCAAGTAAAAATGGACACATTTATTACACGTTCTTCATGTGGACTGGCTCAAGAAGAACCACAAACAAAATATCCAAACCAGACTCCTTATCAGAACAATATTCTAAAGTTATGGAGAGAAAAATTGCGAGTGTGTTTTTCATTTTGCCAGTTGAAATAAAATCTACTTGCAAAAATTTGCAAGATCTATTTTTTTATTTTTTTTTTATTTTTTTTTTATTTTTATTTAATTTGAGCCCTGACTTATGCAGGTTTCTGGAGTAGGTGTGACCTATTGTTTACAAGGTTGAATTGGTAATTATTGCTAGAGTAGGTTGGGCCTAGTGTTTGCTAGGTTTGACTGGGTATTATTGCCGGAGTGGATGGGGCCTAGTGTTAGCTAGGTTTGACTGGGTATTATTGCTGGAGTGGATGGGGCCTAGTTTTTGCTAAGTTGGACTGGTAATAATTAGATTGCCAGCTCTGTGTTAGTTCAAATCACATTCCAAACCTACCTTGTTATTTCATTGAGCATGAAACTCTCTCCCCCAGGATCAGTATTGGGGGACCAGTAATCAGACTGAAGATCGATTAATCTTAGTTGACCATTTTGTGTTTATTGGAATTTCTACTTAAATGTTCGTAGTAAGTTTGTTTCAGATGGCAAAATACCCATTGATATTGCAGTAGAAATTTTGTCAGTTTTTAACCGATTTTTTCTTCCCAGAACCTGATTTTTGTAGTTATGTGCCATATTGACTGTTTTTATGAGAATCTGAAATTTAAATGATTGAATAAATGTTAAAATGTTAAACTTGAAATAATTTTATTGTGCTTCAATATGTTACACAAATTTATCAGAATAGATAATAATTCTCTTTGAAAGTGTGGCTTTTTTCTAACATGTAGTCCATTTTACACTATTTGGATAAAAGATCATTAATTTTGATAATACATATATGCATGAAACAAATGTATGTCACATGCATTACATTATGTAGGGCAGTTGTCAGCCAGAGATTTAGCCTTGCCAGGAACAGTGAGTAGGTTGACTGCACTGTTATATGACCTATTATATACAATGTGTTGCTTCGGTGTTACCCCCCCCCCCCCCCCCCCCCCCGAAAAAAAGCTGTTACCTTAGGTCATGGAGCTCCTGGTATCTAACTATAAATCTACGCTGGAATCTTTTACACTGCTAATGTGCTGCTGATACTTTATCCCAGCAAAATTATGTCACTCTTCAGGGTACCTATATACACCTGGTTGAAGTAAACCAGTCATAACTAAATTTCTAGCCGTTGGAAATTAGCAGTGTCCATGACTGCTTTCTAAACTCAGGACCTCTCATTCTCTAAGTGCACATCATACCACTGGACAGAACCAGGACTACTACTTCTACATTTTTTTACACCCATTTAATAAACAGTCGTATTATGTTTTGGTACTGGTCGTCCTTCCATCTGTTTGTAGTATTTTGGCACACAGCTCATCTTTACCTACTTGACCTATTTTCTTAAAACTCTCTCTGATTATAAACATTGAAGTCTAGGGGTGCATTGCTTAAGCAAATCGCTACATATCGCTTTGTGTCCTGGTTCCCTGCTTACAACAAAAAGAATAAGTGAGTGACATCAAATTAAGGGTACCAGGGTTCATAGCAACACATAGTTATTTGCTTATGCAACATGCCCCACTTGTGCATAAAGGGGACATTATTCAAATTTCATAATTTACTTTTGGGTTATTTCCCTTTCATTATTCTGTTTGTCTAGGGTTGGAAAGGTAAAGGTAAAAGTAGCCATGAACTAACCAATGATCCGAGATTGAGCTCTGTACCTGCTGTTGATGTAAGTCCTGAGAGAGTTGAGAAAAGAAAACAAGATTCATCTGATGTAGTAAGATATTTTACTGTATATTAAACTATAGATATATTGTATAGATCTACAGTACCCACCAAAAGTTTTGAGACAAAATGAATGAATTTTGATGATTATTTTTGTAGAATCATTATTATACGCCTGTTTTGAAAAAACGGACGTATTATGTTATGATGTTGTCCGTCTGTCCGTCCGTCCGTGGACAATTGCTTGTCAGGATGATAACTCAAGAAAAGATGTACCTAGGTTCCTCAAATTTTATGTGTTAATAGCCCTTGGGTGGAGGAGGTTCCCTATTGATTTTGAGACCCCAGGGTCAAAGGTCAAGGTCACTGGGACTTAAAATAGGTAAAACTTGTCCGGACAATAACTGAACAACCAATCTACCTAGATTCACCAAATTTTATGTGAGAGTAGCCCATGTGTCAAGGATGTTCTCTATTGGTTTTGGGGCCCCTGGGTCAAAGGTCAAGGTCACAGGGACATCATATGGAAAAACTTTGTCCGGACGATAACTCTACAACCACTGTACCTAGGTTCTCAAAATTTTATGTGAAGGTAGCCCATGTGTCAAGGATGTGCCCTATAGGTTTATGGGGCCCCAGGTTCAAAGGTCAAGGTCACAGAGGCATCATATGAATTAACTTAGTCCAGACAATAACTGAACCACCAATGTACCTAGTTTAACCAAATTTTATGTGAGAGTAGCCCTTGTGTCAAGGATATGCCCTATTGGTTTTGGGGCCCTGGGTCAAAGGTCAAGGTCACAGGGGCATCATATTGAAATACATTGTCCGGACAATAACTAAACAATGATTGTACCTAGGTTAACAAATTTTATGTGGATCAGCCCATTTGTCAAGGAGTAATGTGCTGATAGCTCTTTTGTAGAGGATGTTCCCTTTTGATTTGGAGACCCCAGGGTCAAAAGTTAAAGTCACTGGGACTTAATTTATATTGAAACATTTTCTGGACAATAACTCAATAATGATTGTACCTAGGCTCACCAAATTTTATTTAAGGGTAGCCTAAATGTCTAGCATATGCCTCTTTGGTTTTAGGCCCCTGGGTGAAAGGTCAAAGCCACAAGGAAATCATGAGGAAAAACCTTGTCCAACGACCAACTTTATCTAAGATCACCAAATTTTATGTATCAATACTCTTTGGGTCAAGGGTGAGAACTTTTGGTTCTGAGGCCCCAGGGTCAAGGTCACTGGAAGTTTGTATGGGAAAACTTTGTGCCGGTGATAACTCAACCATGGCTGTACCTAGGTTCTCAAAATCTTGGCTTTGCATAGCCCTCTAGTTAAGGATGGGACCTATTCCAGGATCATTGGTCAAGGTCAGAGGGACTTCATATGAGATAGAACACAGCATGGACTGCACACAGGCGTATAATGCCCCGCCCAGTGGAGCTCTTGTTTTTAATATATTTAAGTGTGGTTTGTGATAAAGTGAAAACAGATTTCATGAATGCAACATATTTAAATTAAAGATTCAGCATCTGATGTCATGCAGCCTCCAAAACCATGTTTATTGTAATAATTTTCCATAACAGTTTTTTTTCCTATTTTTGTAGTCTTAGTTATAGTCATAATGATAACCAAAAAATAAAGCAAAACTATGAAGCATTTCAAAGTAAACTGTTATCAAATTTTAGATAAAAACTATTCAGTAGGCCTACAATGTGAAAATGTCTCCAAACTTTTGGTGGGTACAGTATATCTGGTGATGTGTAATTTGACAAGTTAGTCATTCAAATATTGTTGAGAATTATTTAAAATTGCTAAAATCAAGACAGTTACAATTTCATTCTCCCCATGTAATCTGAATTTAGTAAAGGAATATTTCAAATAATAACATATTTTATGTCATTCTTAACTAATTTTAATTTTTGTTGACCAATGTTTAAGTAGTTGATAATTTTGCTTTTCACTCTATGACAATAAATTGGGCTTGTACGAATAAATTTGGTTTGTTCTAATAAATTAGGGACTTTAGCCAGTTGTCTTTCCCTGATAAAACCTGAAGCAATTGGTAAGTAGGTCCTTACAGTTGGAATCCTCGGATTTTATCAGTGAATTCCTATGTAAGGATAACAAAATATTTCATCTAATATCTTTCTTGTTAAGAAGATATTTACAGAAATGATGAAATTTTAAAAGTTCTTTACCCTAACAATACTAAGCTTGATTTTCAAACAAATGATTTACAAAAAATTTATTTAAGATTAACTTTGGCAAATTGATATTGAAAAGTAAGGGTAAAATCGAGTAATCCAACTAATTGGACCTACCTATTTGAAGAGTATGCAAGGGGAAATAACTGACTAAAGTCCCTTTTTGGGCTAGATCTTATAAATTGGGCTTGTACTAAGAAATTGGGTGAGTGCTTGAGAAATATGTAATGTGATGATTGCACATATATGTGTACTTTTTAAGGATTCAGAGGAAGAAAGGGAAAAAGAAGAAAGAAAGGAAGTTGTTAAGAAAAAGTTGAAGAAAGAAACAGAGAAAACATCTAGTCCCATAAAGAATGTAAAACCAGCCATAGATAATACCCAACAATCTAGTCGAAGGTTTGTATTGTTTCTCAGTTTATTTTGACTTATTTAACCTGATATTAGGAGAGATTCTCACCATACTCAACTAGCTCAGTCATTAAAAGACATGTCAACTGATTGAGGGGTAGTGGGTTTTTATGCTCAGACAGGGTAAACTTTCATGAAGTTTGGTCATGAAATAATTCCTACTACCATTCTTGTTCATACCACTTAATCTAAATCATCTAGGGCAATTGTCAGTCACTGACAGAAGTATGCAGACAATTGTCAGTCACTGACAGAAGTATGCAGACAATTGTCAGTCACTGACGAAAATTTGCACCTAGTACACTACGGCGCACGAATAACTAGAAAATGAATACGATTCTAATACGCAATATGTACGTACCATATACGCAAGTTATTATACGATTTATACGATACGTTATGCGTTTTATACGCACTGCTTACGCACTATACGATGTGTGCTATACGTTTTATACGATACGTTCGATATATGTTATACTTTCATTACGAAGCGTACGATAATGCCGGTTGATTTTAATTCAATAGGGTTTTATATTGTTATTTTCAATCCGTTGATTATAATAGGGCGGTCTCTAAGTCAAGTGGGCGTACCCACGTTGAAAAGTTAGTCTATTACTCCTTCATCTACTAACGAAACTTAATTCTTAACAAACCGGAAGCAAAATAATGACGATAACTTTACTTACTTGTTTATGTTTTTCACAGCTTAAAGGACGGAAAAAACGTTTCTAACCTGTCCTAAGTCGTTTTACATGGACGGGAAGTATACTGCAACGTAGAAGAAGTTAATACCGACTCGATTTCTTTGCTCTATTCTTATGTAAATTGAAATTTTTGGATTGACAACGGATTTTGGATTCTTGAATTGATGATGGAATAAGAAACAAGCAGGCCCATTTTGAAAAGAGAACTTGGCATCATTCTTAAATCGGACATGGTGTGTTGTTTGATTTACTGATACATCTGTCTAGATTTATGAATCAAGCCATATTTGCTGCAAAACCTCATCTTCACAAGGGCATAGTTACTTTTTGTAGATCTCGGATCAAGCGTCAGACTCCATCTTCCAAGCAATGACTTCTTGCGATCATGAACTGAAAATGTCATGTTGACCAAGATAATCAGTACTTAAATGAGATAAACGTTAGTATAAAATCTCAGATCAAATTCACCGTCTGCGGATTTGGTAAGTGGAAATTTGACAAGCCAAGACAATGTTTTTTATTTTTATTTTTTTTATTGGATTTAACGCCGTATCAACACAATTATGGTCATTTCACGGCGTCCAGCGCACCTAACCTAGCTTTCCTGGACCATTGTTTATAACCAGTACTCACTTACCCTTCCATAAGTCCAGAAACTTCTCCATATTATCTAACCAATGGAGGAAAATCGACACTATTGTCAAATTTTCATGGAAGGTTATAACCTCCCCGGTTGGGATTCGAACCCGCACCCCTTCAAGCATGAGTATCCAAATCCCGACCCGCTACCAACTGCGCTAGCGACCCTGGTTCGCCAAGACAATGTAATCAATAATAAAGTAATGACAACTTGGCCCAGATATATTGTTAGTTACTTTCTTTCTTTTGAAGTTTTGTAATAGTGATCACCACTTATTATTAAGGTTATGTGTCCGATGGGTTGAAAGAATCGAAATGCTTAAACAAAAATATTAGAAACATAATTTGGAAACAAAAATGCTCTCATAACATTTATACTTAAGTTAACAGAGTAAAAAAAAATGTCTAGCATAGCCTGTTAAAACCAGTGACTAATTCTCTAGTTAGAACTATGCACAAAATCATTTCACCTCAAAATAGCCTGCTTTAAAGAGTCCACAGTACAAGTAGTAGACAGTCAACATGGTCAAGTCATTCCATTTCTGTGTTAATGTACAGTGCTGACTGTCAATTTGACTGAAAGGAATGACATATTTGAAATGTCCTATCAATAGTTGTTGTAAAGTACTACTTATTATAAATTTTAAAAAGAAAGTTGGGATTTTTATAGGAAATAATAAGGTTGTGACTTGTTTTCTATGCTCTAGACCATCCAAATTTTATTTTATAAACATAATACCCACTTGCCATGATACACACAACCTTCAACATACCCACCTTGCTGCTGTATACTGCTGTCACTTTGACCATTCCATAAAAAAATAAACGGTTTGATAATTTTACCCCAATTTAAATTTGGAAAAAAAAATCCAAATATTTCTTAGCTATCTATTAGATGAACAACTGTAAATCAATTAACTATTATATGTAATAAATTAAACAGGTTGAGTTGTCTCTTCCAACAGCTTGAACTGTGAATGTCACAGCTACGGTTTAAGAGATTCAAGCCTTGTCCCTTGTGTTAAAGTTGAACTGGACCCCTTTAGGTGTGTTCAAAAATAGATTCATATCTAAAATATCAGCTGTTGCCATGAGATATATCAGCTTTTTTAAACTTATACCTTAATATTAATGGATAAAAAGTCCACTGACCTGACCAAAAATGAGCAATAATAAGAGGGTTATATGTTTGAAATACTAAATAAATAACCATGAGAGTTGTTAGGTTACCCTTGTGTACTGTGGATAACTAAGTAATATGACGGACTGTTTACCTGACTATCCTTTTTTGAAATCACTAGTTCAAGGTTTCTTGTTAGTGAAAGGTAAAACTCCAGTAATTCAATTTGTAAGCTGGATGTATGTTGAATTAAGCAGCTTTATCCGGCGGGTAATATATAATTGGTCTAAATTGTTTTTTACACTGATGAAATTATGAATTGAAAGACAAAAGTGATTCAAAGTTTGAAATTTACATTTTATTGTAACAGTCATCATGAAGTTCACTTCTCAATATTTTGATGGTTTTCAACTTAAGTTTGAGCTTTATCATTGTGTCTTTTTAATGTAAAATTTGCTATAATTATATAGAATGGTTTAATATGTCCAATATTTCTCACTCAGAGAAATTTAAATCTTAGAAGGATTTCAACATCCATGTTGTAGAATGGTTTTGAATTTTGATTATCAATCTGATATACATTTAGTAATCACACAATAATTATGTGATATAGCTTACAATAATGATTTTCAGGATTTGCAAACATATGATTTTACATACCTCATATTTAAGTTTCTTCATTTAGGTATGGTTGGGTCTAAATGGTAGTTGGGATGTTTTCTCAGTAGTGTTGTAAAACAATTCTTAATGGTGGTGTTGTTTAAGAAAGTGTTTTAGAAATAACATGCTTGGCTTTATTAAACATTATTGATTTTGAATTGCTTGAATATAGCATTGTTGCCATGGTATGAAAATGTCAGTACAAGTCTGGCAGTATTTGATACCAGATTTCTATGTAACAGCTAGCCAGAACTAAACACCAACAATGATATAATTTAGTTCCTACAAACATTTTGATCAAATAGTTTCATTTTAAAATGTAATCCTTTGACAGAACTCTGTGAGACATCATACTAACACATGGATATTTCAAACTGTAATCCATGATGCAAAATCTGAAAAGTGAACTGTTGCCTACAGTTGTAAGTGACTTTCATATGTATAGATTACTTTGTTATGTGCCCATAAATAAAACATTAAGGTTGAGCAGCGATGCACATACACAGCTATGACTATCGGGTCTCTATTTCTTAGATTATGACCCTTGGTTTTGCACTCAATACCCACTTGTGTACATATGTGCATGAAACAGCACCCTATTTTGTCACATTATAGTACAAAAAATATATTTCACATAATGGGTTTACATGACTGTTCTTTTCCCTCACTTTCTTTCAACCAAACTGTTTGTGTTTTTTTGCAATATTGGTACCATAAATAAGATTATTTTAAGCATTTCAGACTTATATCATAATCATATAAACTTAATTATTTGCTTCATAATTGAGTGGCTTGTCAATGGGTTGCATTTTTATATAGGATGTGGCTGTTTGGATTTTCTGTTAGTAACAAAGACAAATATAATAGTGCTGTACTATTATCAATCTGTTCGTATTTAGTTGTCATTTTACTGTTACTTTTATTCAGTTAGTTATTAATGGGCCCGTATATTAGTTTGCTGACCGCGTTCTAAACAATATCGGTCGAACGATTACACTCGATTTTCGCGTTTTAAAGTTCACAAAATACCCGAAAATCGTTATGTATGAATAATAAACAGATGTTACAATCAAATTTTCACATAAATGTAAATAGAACACATAATCTTTTTAAAAAAGCGTATTTGAATCAGTTGAAAACAGTCGTCCCGTCAAACAGACTCGCTCGATAGTTGTAGTTCATAGTTGAATAAAAAAGTTTGTTTGGATTGCTATGACAAATTAATAGGTCAGAACTCTAAATTTATGTCGATTTTTATCATGTATTTGCCATTTGCCTGTCCGTTTCTTTTTTAACGGCGTCACTACAAGCGTTTGATTTCCGACAGCCCCCTTCACTCTGCGATAGTATAAGCATACGATTCTTACGATTGATACGAAGGGTCGGTTTTTATACGTACCATACGATGCGATGCGATATACGAACGATGCGCAAATCGGATATTTTTTATACGATACGAACGTACGATATTCGTACGAAATGCGTACGAAATACGCAGATTTTTTCAATTTATTCGTGCGCCGTAGTGTAACTGGTTAAGAGCTAAATCCAAACTTAAGGAATTCTATGAACGGTGAGTAGATTGACTGACTGTAGTGATATGATCATTGTATAATTTGTTGCCATGGGGTTACACCCCCCAACCAACTAAAAAAAATTGACATATTTACATGTAACCTTATATAATAAGGGATTCCCTGAGTTCTGACATCTTATTGATTAAAAATAAAGCTTTTTTAAACAAATTGAGTAATTATAAAACATGCAGTTTTTATCAGAGTAAGACTCAAGTTTTAAGATACTCTCATATCATCAGTGTATTATACCATTCAATTAATCCATGGGAAGTTTCGTAACTTTGGCAAATTTTGATAGCATTTGCCTGTAACAGGTCTAATCTGCAAGATTATTCTAGGGGATGGCTATGTAAGCTTGCAGTCTCATTAAAATCTGTCTACCTTATTGTTCTACTACTGGTTTATATCCACAACAATAGATCTGAAATTTTAAGTTTGAATTATCTGTTTCTTAGCTAACTGGAACATCATTGACCAGTGTCCAAAAGAAATCACTTTCTACTGCTTGTTCCTCTGGTACCCTTCTTACACCAACAGTAATATTATAGCCATGTGATGTCAAATCAAGGGTACCAGGAGAGGAAGTGCTAGCCAGTGATATGTTTAGGACCACTGGTGCCAGACACAAATTTTCCTTATTAAAGTATATATAGAAATTCTCTGTATATACTATAATAAGAAAAATTTGTGTCTGGAACCTATGTTTAGGACTCTGGTCACATGACTGTCTTGTTCATTTTATGATACAATGTATATAAATGAATGCTGTTGATAACTTGTACGTACTATGATCTATGTGTGAATAAATGTTGTTTATTAAAGTGAAGAGCTGAAACAAGAAGCTAAAGCATTAAGGAAAGAGATTAAAGAATCCAAGAAAAGAGAGAAACAAAGAAAAGAAGGAAAGAAAGAGATTGAAGAGGACGATGTAATACCAGAAGGTAGATATTTCAAGTTTATATTGATTACGTCACATACGTTTTGAATACCGTATGCCATTATTATATGTTTTGTACATTTGTGTTTGACAAATTGCTTTTAAGCAAAGTTCAAATAGTGTTGTTATATGTGTTAGTTTTGAAATATTATTTATCTCATCATAAATTTTTAAATGTGTAAATTTTCATTGACTTCTCATTCTGTTGACCACTGCATGAAGAAAATTTTGTTGTTGTGACTTAGTACTCACTAGAGCTGCAACGATTCACCGGAAAGTCGATTCGATGCGATTCGATATTTTTTCTTTTTATTCAATTTTTTCGATTCAATTAATTTTTAATATAATTTACTCCAAATATGCATTTATTTCAGCTTAAAACTAAGTAAATCTGATAAAAATAAGTGTTGCTGAAATTTGATCACACAAAACCCCAAAAATCTGATAAAATTAAGATTGCTTCTATAAGTACGAAATGGACTGGGTACAAATATAAAGGTCGCAAAAATGTATCATTAATGTTTTATCAACTAAAACATGTAGACAACATGAAACATAAATTGTATCAAAATATGCAGCTCTTAATATACTACATATAACATAGACCGACACTGTACTGGCCAAAATACTTAAATTTGAATCGACTAACATTAAAACTTCACTTGCGTGTGTGGAGCACAAAAAAAATCTATTTTGTTAGAACAGGTAAAATTCACTCACACTTACCCAATTAGCGATACGGACATATGCGGGGCATATACTACAAAAAACATAAATTTGAAACAGAGTTTCCAAGACATGTTACTTAAAGACACAACTTATAAATTTTGGACATCAAAAGAAAATTGTAGTATAATGGTTACATCATAATATAGGTGAAATTTCAAGTATTACATGTTTCATGACTTTTTCGTGTTTGCTAGCAAGTGAAATAAATTGAGGCCCATGCATAGTTATTGATTGATATTGCTAGTGCTGCATTTATGAATATCTCTGGCAAAATTCATTATTGAGTAAGTAAACTGTTTTTGCGGCGCCTGGTTCCAAACTATTTGTCATTCAGACAATATTTCCACCATCTTTTAAAACAATGGATAAAAGATTAGTTAAGCAGACGACATTTAATTGAGCAGACGACAGTTTTCTTCGTAGCTGCTCAACGATTAGACATATGTAATACATAATAATGAAATTGTTTTTCTTTTTACAATTTTATCTACATTTGTCAATGGATTTCAACACAAAATCACAAGAGGAATTGTCACCAAATGCCTTAGTGTACCAAATCCTCTTTATCGTCCATATATGGGCAACATATGGCTTTTCAAAGAGAATGAGAGCTTAATACTGTCACTCGGGTGTCGGTATCCGACGTCTCACCGTTTGCGTCGGCAGACTTAGATCATTTCAGTTGTATCAAGAATTTAACTTTAAACTCAAACAGCAAAACAAGGTAGTCAATTAGGGTCATGTAAGTTTTTTGCTGTTCAATACAAAGATCCACATCTACATTTGAACTAGGTTTATGCACTCATTGCAGGGCCTCAATTATTATATCTATTCTACGTGAAACACTGAAATTCTACCGTTATATCTAGCCACGAAAAAGCATGCAATACATGTGTCAAACTTTATGATAAGTTGTGTCTTTAAAATTGTAATAGGAAACTTCAGAAATGTAACAACGTGAAACCACAGTCTCACTCTCAATGTACTATGTCTTTTATGTGCTCCTTTGCTTTTTTGTTATAACTTATGTAGACACATTTAAAGGTCAGTATCGAATCAGAAATCACCAGTCTGTAATCGATATCGAATCGGCGCCCTCGCAATTGAGTTTCAATGTATCGAATTGAATCTTTGCAGCCCTACTACTCACAGTTGATCATGGCAATATAATCTAGATTTGTGATCCTAGATGCTTGAGAGCTTGTATGCACCTACATTCCAATATTGGTCGATGTGTGTGGAGGCTAGTCATATTAGAAAACTCACATCAACTTTAAAAGGGGTCTTTAAGCTCTCACCTATTTGGGACCCAGTTTTTATCAAGGCTTGCCTGAGGGATATAGCCTATGATTACTGAACTTGCATAATGATTACCGTCTTTGAAAAATTAGATGTATGTGATTAAAAACCTTGTTAAAAAATCTGAAGACGATTAGCACTGTCCCAATCCCTCGAGACACATTAAATATACAGAGTAGTTTGATGATGGGTAGTGACAGTGTTAATTGACTATGCTATTATACATGATATTTTATTTTAATGAGTTTAAGTCCATCATTTTATAATCCACAGATCAACCTGCCAGTAATGACCCACTAGCAGATTTTAAACGTGAAAGACTTAAATATAAAGCTTTAAGAAAACAACAAGGTAAAAAGGGATCTACGAGAGAAGAGTTCACATTATCTTTACTTGATAAGTTTAAAGATAAGCTACATGGTGCTAGAAGTATAATTGGTTCACTTGGTGATCATGACGATGATGAAGATAATGATAAAATTGATAAAGATGATGATGATGATGATGTTGAACCAGTGGATGATGCTGACATGTCTTGGTAAGATGTTTATTACTAGGGATGAGACGATATGGCGATATATCCATACAATATCGATATGTCGGACCATGATACATATCCTGTCCCAGCGTGAAATATCGCGCTACAACTACCAGTATGGTAAATAATCGTGTCGTCTCCTTTCGTATCAATATGTATCGTGTGATAACGGTATTGTCTCATCACTAGTTATTACATTAAAGTTTTCGAGAACTTGCCTGATTTATTATTTTTATATAGTATAAGGGCACTTGTCCAGTGGTTGGATGTGCCTTGGGGATCGAGAAGTCCCAGGTTGGAACCCCACAACAGGCCCTGCTGATTTCCTTGAGCAAGACATATACCTGTGATTGCTTCACTGAACCCAGTTGAAAATTGGTACCTGCAAGGAGGGTTTAATTCCTTTGCTCTGATCAGAGGAGTAAAATACTCCCCAGAGAGATTGATAGATAGGTACCTGTGACCTGATGACCTGACGTAATAGCTGTAAAGTCAGTATATATGCATTGGAATGAAACTTAGACTGTAAAATGTTACTTTATATAGAAAAGAGTTAATTATCAACCAGTCTGATTATGAAATAAGTTATTTTTAATAGCTGGAATCAATTTTCCCTGGTCCTTGGATGTGTGTACATGGAAGTTGATGGAACAATAGGATTTGATTTACGCTGACTGCATTTCAGCAATATTATTCTTTGTATTAACTTAGTTCTGCACAGATGCATCTGGTACTCTCAAACCTTTTTTCAGCTGGATTAAAAGCATAAATTAAAACTTATGTACATTAGTTTACAGTTATTCCATATGTGATTTGGGAACAGCCTAAATGTTGGCCCGAGGTAGAGAAAATTGTGTTTTGAACTGTTTCCTGAGGCCGTAGGCGAGTGCAACAGTTTAAAACACTGTTCCCAACAGCAAGGGACTACTGTTTGACTGTTCCAAAATCACATATGAAATAACTGTTTTATTACCTGATCAAGTACTGTTTAAACAGTACTTGTAGAAAAATAGAACAAGAAAACTGTTTTGCAAATACACTAGTTAGTATTAATAATTTAACTGTCTCAATTTAACGATTGTTAAACTGCCTTACACTGTAAACATATTAGTTGTTTACATGTTTACGTCTGGTTTATGATCAAGATCGATGGACGCTTGATCAAGATGCACTCAAAAGAGCCTGGTAAAGCTCTAACTCCCTGCAGCAGCTACTTGTCTTTATCTCAGTAGGCTACAATAACAGTTCAAGAAACATAGCGTGACATCAAAGCAAGCGCAGGAAACAGTCAAAACTATTGATCTGTCAACAGTTTGCGAAGGGGATAGTTTATAGAATTTCAGTAAACAGTTAAAAATATCAAATTACATTTATATAAGGAATCTGGTTATGATAATGATTATTATGGTGTTCTATTTCAGGATGAATCATAAGTTACATTTTGAAGAACAGAAAAAGAAGAAAGTTATTGATGCTAATGTACAAGATGTTGATAGATACGAAATAAATGATCCTAGAAACCCATTGACTAAAAGACGTAGAGAGGAAAGTAAACAAAAAATGAGGGAACGGAGATGATTACCTCACATATTTTTGTGTATCATTGAAACTATTTGTAAATGTTGTTGAACCATTATTGATAGCTCTACTGAAGGAGGGCGAAAAGGTGAAAATTATTTGAGTTATGTGGAATATGGTTGAGACAATATCGCTGGCTTAGTGTAAAACAGTCATAACTCACTCTTTTTTTATATTTAGTTTCGACCGTTTTGCGCTAAGCCCATGAAATGACTGTTGGTCATTGGCAAGGAGGGAACAAATTATGAATTTGACACATATGAGTGGAGCTATTTAAAATGTGGTATAGACAGTACAGATTGGTGTAGTGTTGAAATTATTAGGAATATAAAATACTTTATTTGACTTGTTTGATATACACATGTATAGTATAACGCCATGTTGTGCTGAGTAGAGAAACAAAATATTATTCTATGAGTGAATTTGTCAGGACTTGTACAGAAGTTCAGGACTTTTGAAACCTGAGAAAGGGTTGTTTTTCCTATATGAACCCTACTGGAAATCATATGTGGCAAATATTTCAGGATTTTGAAAATTTTAATCTTTCTCCTATGCCAGATTTTGAACATATTTGTGTGAATTTGTTTGAAAGTTTTTGTATTTTTGATAAAAAATCAATGGAACTGAGTACAAATGTTACAGTTGGTAGAGGTAGGAGTGTTTGTGTTGTTCATACCTAAGATTCTAGTGTTCATTCACTCCAATATAAACTATCAAGTTGATACTTGATTCATGTTGCCATAGCAACATTTAACCACAACCATAATGATATACTGCCATCCAAAAGTTCCTTCACAGTACAAATGATTGAAATGCTACAAATGACAAGTTCAAGATTGCAGAATTTTAGTATTATTGTTTATTTAATTTATTATTCATGCCATGGAATTAAATTTTCTTTGGGTACATTTCATTCTCTAATTGCAGCATGTTATCTATCTGCCTCCAAAACTATGGTTAATGTACCACAATGAATAAATATTAAGTTTGAGATATTTCTGTAATTTGACATCTAAAAGAAAAGTGTATAGATTTCAAAAGCAAAATTATAATTCATTTCACAATAATTTGGTTTTACAACTTTTAAAAACTCCACTTAGTACAATGTAAATTGTAAATGTTGAAGAAACTTTTGGAATGCAGTATATAGATATCTTACATGTGAAAATGTTCCCTTTTTGAAAAACTTTCATTGCATATAATGCACTCTTTATCCATTCTGTACACAAACAGTCTGACTGACTTTTGTATGGAGACGCCGAGCATCATGGGTAAAACTGTTTATTTACATGAAAACATGTGGCAATGTTTACATTCTAATAATTTTCCCTTCAAGTATACTGAACAAATAGAGTATTTTTTTGTGTCTACTCAATAAACTTTAACTATCCAACCAACTATCTTCATTAAATTAAACTTTTTAACGGGTAGTGAAACCTCCATCATAACGTGTTTACATCTGTCATTCATTACACAGACATTTGAAATCAAAAGTAGAACACATGGTTTAACTATGCATCTATACTTTTAGAGGTTTAAAAGTACTTTGTATCTATGGATTTATATTCCTGTAGCTATAAGTGATCATTTATTTTACATTTTAGCTATGATTATGTAAAAAAAACAAAAAAAATCCAACGATTTTGTCTTCATGAGCCGCACAATATTATGTTGCGTACCAAAAGGCCGAATTCTGGGAAGCATTTTGTATCTTAGTATAGAGGTGACATCTTTACCTTCTATTGATAGAATACTCTTTATCTAGTGACAGTGATCTATGTTTTCATAGTCTGTGTTTTTCATAGTCTGTAGGGTAGGGTCCTTCCTACTCCTATTCACAGTTTTAAAGTATAGTATCATGAATGCATGTAAAACTTGTGAAAAGCATAGTATGTTCTTAAATACATATGCTTGGATTTTTCTCTGCAATATTAATGGACATATTCTTAAATAGAACTAAACATGGAAAAAATGTAAAATTGTACTGTATTGTTATTGTATACTTGTTAAATTGTAATTGTTAAGAAGGTGTGTTTTATTTTCATGAATATGTTATTACCTGTGAATCAGTTTTACCTAGCATTTTTATACCCCCGCTTCGAAGAAGAGGGGGGTATACTGTTTTACCCTTGTCCGTGCATGCGTGCGTGCGTGTGTGCGTCCGTCCGTCCGTTACAAAATTTCCGTCACAGTTTTCTCAGCAACTATACCATGCAGCAGCCTGAAACTTTCCATATTGCTTCATCCTATAGTCCCATGTGGTGTAAAGCGATTTCATGCTCCTCGCTCATCTACTTCCTGTTTGTCGCATATTTTTAGATTTTGGCGGGGGTATCACTAGTGAGCATTAGCTCACAGATTTACTTGTTGTGTTTTCATTTAATTTTATGATTGCAAGAAAGAATATTTCTACATTTTTAGTTGTTGAGGTTTTAGATGTTAGAAAACTTCAAAATGTCAAGGCAGCATATTATCAAATAAAATATGATACACATGTAATACACTACCCTTCATGAATAATACACTACCCATCATGAATAATACTATCCTTTTTAGTCAGACTTTTCGTCTGGTGTCATTTCTGCCATTTATGGTCAGTTCTCTATGAAACTTCATACAATGATAGCATACCATGTGATGAACAGAATAAGAAAGTACCTGCAACTCTACCTGGCTTAATTATGGATTATTGTCCTTTGTAATTTAGGGTGTCTGGTGTCGTAAACAATTGCGTTAAAGTTTTTAATGTACCATATATTTCTGCCATTTATGGTCAGATCTCTACAAAACTTCATACAATGATAACATTCCATGTGATAAACAGAATTAGAAAGTAACCACAACTCCCTTTCCAATTTTTGCGTTAAAGTTTTCAATTTGTTGTTTATCTTTGCCATATATGAGGTTTTAGATGTTTGAAAACCTCAAAATGTCAAGGCAGCATATTACATGTATCAAGTATAATATAATATGATAATACATTACCCTTCATGAATAATACACTAATGTATTACTTTGTTTTGTCAAATTTTGCACTAATAGCTATCACTTTTTAAATTGTTTTGTATTCGTTCTTTGAGAAAAGTCGAGTACATGTAATTTAAAATTTCACCAGAGTTTCACCATTTCAGACAAAATAATGCATTGATTTAAATTGGAGTCAATTTTTTAATTCATCATTTTTTAAGTGAGATTTTTCATAATATTAATCCAAATTATAAAATCAATTTGATATTATGCCTGAAATGACATAATAGAACAATTTTGGACAATTTCATCAGTAAAACATTAGAATGTTGTTTACTTGGTTGAGAATTGGTATTTTGTTATAGACCTGAAAAAAGCTCTTAATGATAATTTATGACCAAGGGCCACTTTCACAAAACAACTTAAGTTCATTTTTAAACTTAAGTTGTTGCTTAAGTCTAGTTTTTATCTTATCACTGTTTCACAAAAAAACTTAAGTCGATTTTGAAACATAAACTTAAGACAAAACTTAAGTCACCTAGGGAGGTCACTTAAGTCTAAAACAGGTGATTTAAGTCAGAAATTTCAATATGGCTGCGCCCAATGTTTTAATTCAGAGATGTCATTTGAGAAGGTCGCGAATAATTACAATATATTTAACTCATTAGAAGTGTTTGACGACCAATACTTAATAAATATGTACAGATTATCCCAGACCAGCAAGTTACATACTGCTTGCAGGGCACATAGTTCGCCAGTTTACATGACAGTTCTTGTTGCATTAAAGTTCTATGCTACTGGCAATTAAAACAGAATTCAAATTATATGACTCATAGAATAAATGGCATTCAAATGCATATAAGTACCACTGTTTCTATGAAGAGGCGAACAAATAAAAATGCGTGTAAAGGCGATTAAAGCTACCCGACAACAAAATTGAGGTTTGAATGTAAAATAAAAGCAAACAAATTAAATAATGTATCAGTGAATGTTAAAAAGCAACGAAATGCAGAATTTAAATAAGAAAATATTGATTTACCTTTTCAGTGATAGCCTCACAAATCCAATTATTTGGCTGCTTTCTAATAAGTCATGAAAGCTTTGCCTGCAGAGTGATTTTGTTTTGTTTTTCAAACTCTACATATATATATAACATCAACCTCAACAGCTTTTCTTTCGTTCCCCGTTTGTACAAGGATAACACGAGGACATCGTGTATTGATATTTAATGTGTTTGTGTGATGTGTATATAAGTCATTGCTAAAAGATTGTACATGTATTACATCATACTATTGACGATTTACACATTACCGGTTTAAAATTGACAGATTTAACAGCGTAGCTATGAAACATTGATACAGTCAAAACTTAAGACCAGACTTAAGTCAGGAACAGATAAGATTGTCTCAAGTTTTTTCGAGAAACTGACTTAGTAAAAACTTAAGTTCACCACAACTTTTAACTTAAGTCCAAGCTTAAGTCTTGACTTATGAAAAAACTTAAGATTTTTTGTGAAAGTGGCCCCAAGTTCTTTTAATGCAGACTTTCATTTGACAATCAATAACACTAAAATTTGATTTAAAAATAACTAAATGCTAAATAAAGTATTAGTTTAAGAGCTGTTTGTTTTTGCCTTTTATGAAATATCACACTGTATACTTACTTATGGAGAGTAGTGCATAACAAAACAATTTGCGAAGTTTTACTACAAAAACCAATCCTATGACTATTGTTAATATGGGTCCCCGGCCAATAATCTGTGTAAGCTCATCTATTTATCATGCTCTGCCTGTGTACAAGATATGCATCATGATGGGGTGATAATTTTTACCCCCCAAGATATGTCTGCTCAACACCTTTTGTAAGAATTTGATTTAAACTTCACACATAAACCAGTACAATGATTTTTAGCTCGACTTTACGTAGTAAATGGAGAGCTCTTCTACTAGCCCTAGTGTCGGCGTCCGCCTCCACATTTCTGATAAAAGTTTTTGTAAAGTAAAATATTTTTTACTATAACTTTTTGTATTTCTTAAGGTATCAAGTTCAAACTTTAAAGTTATGTTCCTTATTATCAACCACATCTTATGTGACAAGGTTCATAACTCCAAATACATTTTTTTCAGAATTATCTCCCCTTGAACTTAGAGTTTTCTTTAAAAAATGTTTGTTTTTACTGCAACTGTTTTATTTCTTTAGATATTGACTTCAAACTTGTAATGTACATGTATGTTCTTTATTATCAACCTCATCTCATGTGACAAGGCTCATAATTCCAAATACATTAGTTTCTGAATTATCCCCCCTAGCTTGAACTTTATTTCTTTAGGTATTGACTTAAAAAATAAAACTCCTTTTACATTTTTCAGAATTACCCCCCCCCCTTGAACTCAGAATTTTCTTTTAAAAATATTTGTTTTTACTGCAGTTGTTTTATTTCTTTAGGTATTGACTTCAAACTTTAAATATATGTTCCTTATTATCAACCACATCTTATGTGACAAGGTTCATAACTCCAAATACATTTTTTTAAAATTGACTCCCATGAACTTAAAATTTTTAAAGAATTTTTTTATTATTTTTTTTTACTTTAAATTTGTTAAGGTTATATTTCCAAATTTTAAAATATGTATGTTCCTTATCATCAACAACATCTCCTGTGACAAATACTAACTTAGTCGAGCATGCTGTCTCCTCTGACAGCTCTTGTTTGTAGAGTTAAAGCCCTGTGATGAAAATTCTTGTCCGGTCATTTTCTCAGCACCTATAGTACGGATTTGATTCAAACTTCTTGAGAAAGACCAGTTGAGGGTTGTATAATCACATTCAGTGATAGGGTTAGTTTCATTTATAGTTAATACTTTTAAGTGTATATTTAAATTGGCTCTAATTGAAGCATAAAATATTATTTATTTTGCATGTGAGTTGAATTAATGGCACTGTGTAATACCATTATCATTTTATTCATTTGATATGATTCAGAATCAATTTAAGTTATATGAACATGAATAAAAAACATATTTTATTGACTTTAGTGTTTTCTCATTTATTGTGTTTTTGTTCATATACAGTACCCACCAGAAGTTTAGAGAGATTTTCAATTTGTAAACCTTCAACATAGGTTTATCAAAAAATTTATTACCATTTATTTTGAAATGCTTTTTAGTTTTGGGTACTCGTATTTGTAGTTATGACTTCCAAAGAAGCTTAAAATCTATGTTTTTAAAAAAACTTACACTGAATTTGATTTTGGAGGCTTGGTGATATCAGATGCTGAATCTTAAAAATGTGATGCATGTTTTCATTCAGTCATCAACCAATCCATGTTAAGTATATAAAAAATAATGGTTCTACCAAAAACAATCAATGAAATTAAAAAAAATAATCCTTTGTCTCCAAACTTTTGGTAGGTACTGTATTTAGTATAATGTATGGAGCTTTATGCCACATTTCTACATATTTTGGTCAAACTGCAGCAATCAGTTGTGCTACTCATGATTCCTGGACAAGTATAGATCTCTATAACCAAGCTTTTAACCTTGCACTGAGCATATGTTACCGCCAGTGGCTTGCTTCTGGCTTAGTTGATACAGAGATAGAAAGGGAAATGGCTGAACAAGACATTTCATAAGCAAAATGGGCAAAATATGTAGGTCCTGTCTGGGAATTAAACTCCAGGAATCGTAGTCCAGAGGTTTTATTGACTGAGCTAAAGGTACAAGTCCATATATGTAACAAATATATTAAGGGTTGCCTGCAAGACTGCAGTAACTACATGTAGCTCTAAAATGAAATGCACTAACTACAGTCTTGCGGGCAACCCTTGATATGTAAGTACATGGTATTACCTTATGGCTACATGCAAGTAATAGGACTGGTCAGTTGGAGAGAGAATAATAAAAGGTTCAAACCTGACTTCATGAGTTGAAGAGTGCAATGTAACTTGTCCCCTTAAAATAAGGTGACACCAGTCTGTCCATTATACTGCATGCTATTATGTATATAACAATTAACTTCATAATCTAAGAACTTGCAAACAATTTATTTTTTTAAAAGATGCAACTTAATGAGTTTATAACAGACACAAAAACAAAGGTATAATAAAAACTAGGGCTGCGGCGAATATCTGAGTACTCGGATACTCGCGATCCCGACCAGAAAATCGAGTACGAGTATTCGTCATGTCCGAAATCGTCGGATCGCGATCTTTTTTGGAAAAAGGAAAGAACATTTTCAGCTTAATTACAACTGAAAACGACTCGCACATCTAATGTAGACTTAAATTTATGTAGGGACCGAACAATCTTGTGTCAAAATTCGATTGATACACATTTAAACAAAATGTTATCACTGAAAATGCCCATAAAACGTCTGGCAATAGACATATTTGGACTACATGGTTTTCCTGACTCCTGTAATTCTTCACTAACTCTTTTTATTACATGAATTCTGTACGTTTTTTATTAACAAGTGATTCGTGGTTTGATTCGTGAATCGCTACACATAAATCGTAGTTCGGATCGGATCGCCACTTGCTCAACGATCCACAGCCCTAATAGAAACATAATAGTAAGCGGTGATTATTCAAAGAGTTGACATTTAGCAGTTTTAAGCTGTCATACAACTTACATAAAAGAAAGTCAATTACCTCCCCCCTTCACTAAAAATTACTTATGAGATGGAGAAATAAGCCAAAACTTATAGACTAAAATAAAAGAGAATGTCCACTTACTACATGATCAAAATCTTATATCGTTTATACAAATATGTAAATAATTTGCCTATGTTTAAACTTACAATGAAGACACACAATCTTTTAAACATACTTTGTACGAGAAAGTATTGTCATTTGTACTGCATTTTATAATGCAATGTTTGGGCATGAGGAATAAATAAAAAATCAGTGTATTCATGGTTTCAAATTCTCAAAACCACCTCCCATTACAGTCTACGTAATTAGGATATGAAAGTGGTTGTCCAAACAGATCATTTAAGAGCAAGCACTGTATCTCATTTTCAGAATTTTAGTTACCAAAAAGAAATTGTTGGTGGCCCGACTAAAACGTGTTTGTCCCAGGCAACCAGACACCCATTAATTTCTTAACTGCATTATATATCGAGGCTCCAACTATTACCAAAAATGGCTGTCTTATTAATCAACTGAAATAGCTTTAATGTTTTTACCCGTGACAATAATTGTTCAAAAGCATGCTTGCTTTATACTTCGTAAGTACTGTCTTCACTAAAAAGATCACAGTTGTTGGCTTTAAATGTTGCTTAGTTAAAACTGTTACTTGTATGTGTATTTTTTCACTCTGAGTTTACCACATATTCCATTTATGTGATTGTTACACTGATATGCATGGATGGACGTTTTCAAGATTAAAGTTCCTAATAATTGAGAATGGTTCTTTTAACTATGAATCAGGATTTTGAAATTTCAAACTTTCACCCTTGAAAAAAGTTTTTAAATCTCAATAAAAGTGATCAATAAAAAGGGATTAATAAAGGGATTAATAATTCTTATCTAAAATACGATATCAATTCCATGGTTAAGTAACTAACAACAACATGTTGTCTTAACAATATAGATTAAGATCAGACTATGTTTAGTAGGTTGGTGCATCAGGGATACTTGGCATATTATATGAGCAGGGTGATGGCACTGATGGATCTGCTTTAATTTCAGCAAGTGGCTCATATGTTTCATGCTGAAATGTATATCCATTCGATTGGTTTGGTGCCTGTGGTGCATTTTGTAAGGGTTCAACATGGTGTGGACGTGTTTTAGGCATATTTGCCTTCGAATTAGAAGGACCATCTCTGCCATGCTGTCCTTGATTCGAATTGCCGCCATTTTGATTCTGTTGTTCCGGAGTAACTTTACATTTGGACTTGCCTGGGCCATCTTGACCCCCACGAAGGCCATTATGTCCAGATTTACCCTGATTAGGTTGATTTGGTGCTTCATACTTGGCTGGACCGTCAATCTTGGGAGGGGAATATGTAGCAGCAGACGGTACAGTAGCCGCCGCCGCCGCCGCTTTCACCTTGAGTATAACAAACCCAGCTATTGCTCCAGCGACTGCTAGACCGCCTAAAACCCCGCCTACTATGTATGGTGTGTTATTAGCTGCAGGTTCTGAAACAAACATGGAATAGTTAAAACATAAAGTGAAGTTTTTAAGAACTTGTTCTGAAACATTGATAATTTACTAAATATAGCATTTTTTAAACTATTTACTAAATATGAGAATTTTTATGAACTGGTACTAAAACAAAGGTTATTTACTAATTATGGCAATTTAAAGAACTGATGGGGGTAGATTTTGAAATACAAGGTGACGTAAGTAAAATGTTCAGCCCTTTCATATCATTATTTGAACAATTATTTTGTCGGATATAACCGTATATAGTTTTATGCACTATTAATAACATACTTGTTAAACTGTTAAATCATTTGCACGCAATGCATTTTAGCGTTTTGATTTGACAACGAAGCTTTACATTTAACCTAACATGCTACGCACTGTGCTATCATAATATTATGTATTGTCGCTACCATGGCATGGTCTCGATCCTCCCAGCACACAATACAGTCATAGGTAGATTGAGACCGTTCCGATCGCCTTTGCCGCACGTATTGTTCTTAGTAAGAGTACCAATACCATAATTATGTGCGCCATTCGTTGCTGGACATAATCAAGATAATAGCTCGTTTATTTTATTTAAATGAACTAGAATCATTGAAGAAAGGCAAATACCAATAACATGTCTTTCTCTGGAAAAAATCTTAAGCAACAACATTTTGACTAAAACCTTCCTAATATTGTATAAAAAGAAACTCGTACCATCATTTCCTGCTTGTTGTGATTCTGTGCTTCCAATGACAAAAGGTGGTGTTACTGGTTCACTTTCGGTTGTCGTCCGGGTTGTGCTCACAGTTGTTGAAGGGGTTGGTGAAACAGTTGTCTGCGTAAAACTACTTGACAATGTTGGCTGGATAGACGATGTACTTGTTGTAGGAGTATAAGTATCTGTTGTTGACTGCCACGTAGTTATTGTAGGAGTGTAAGTATCTGCTGTTGACTGCCACGTAGTTATTGTAGGAGTGTAAGTATCTGTTGTTGACTGCCACGTGGTTGTTGAAGGAGTATAAGTATCTGTTGTTGACTGCCACGTGGTTGTTGTAGGAGTGGAAGTATCTGTTGTTGACTGCCACGTGGTTGTTGTAGGAGTGTAAGTATCTGTTGTTGGTGACCACGTGGTTGTTGTAGGAGTGTAAGTATCTGTTGTTGGTAACCACATGGTTGTTGTAGTAGTGTAAGTATCTGTTGTTGACTGCCACGTAGTTGTTGTAGGAGTGTCAGTATCTGTTGTTGGTGACCACGTGATTGTTGTAGGAGTGTAAGTATCTGTTGTTGGTGACCACGTACTTGTTGTAGAAGTGTCAGTATCTGTTGTTGGTGACCACGTGATTGTTGTAGGAGTGTAAGTATCTGTTGTTGATGGCCACGTGCTTGTTGTAGGAGTATAAGTATCTGTTGTTGACTGCCACGTCGTAGTTGTAGGAGTGTAAGTATCTGTTGTTGACTGCCACGTGGTAGTTGTAGGAGTGTAAGTATCTGTTGTTGGTGACAACGTGCTTGTTGTAGGAGTATAAGTATCTGTTGTTGGTGACCACTTGCTTGTTGTAGGAGTGTCAGTATCTGTTGTTGGTGACAACGTACTTGTTGTAGGAGTGTAAGTATCTGTTGTTGGTGACAACGTGCTTGTTGTAGGAGTGTAAGTATCTGTTGTTGACTGCCACGTGGTAGTTGTAGGAGTGTAAGTATCTGTTGTTGACTGCCACGTACTTGTTGTAGAAGTGTAAGTATCTGTTGTTGGTGACCATGTGATTGTTGTAGGAGTATAAGTATCTGTTGTTGGTGACCACGTGATTGTTGTAGGAGTATAAGTATCTGTTGTTGGTGACCACGTGATTGTTGTAGGAGTATAAGTATCTGTTGTTGGTGACCACGTACTTGTTGTAGGAGTGTCAGTATCTGTTGTTGACTGCCACGTGGTTGTTGTAGGAGTGTAAGTATCTGTTGTTGGTGACCACGTGATTGTTGTAGGAGTATAAGTATCTGTTGTTGGTGACCACGTGATTGTTGTAGGAGTATAAGAATCAGTTGTTGGTGACCATGTGATAGTTGTAGGAGTATAAGAATCTGTTGTTGACGGCCACGTACTTGTTGTAGTGTAACTGTCAGTTGAATAAACCCACGTGCTTGTTGAAGTGAAATCATCTGTTGTTGACGACGGCCACCACGGTTCACTTGTCGTTGAATAATAACCAGATGATGTAGGCGTGTCAATGTCTGACGACCAATGGTATTGTGGTGAGCTGAAGCTTTCTGTTAACCATTGTGAGCTAGACATAGAACTGTATTCCAATGACCACCAAGATGAACTGAATTTTGATTTGGAAGCAAAATCGAATTCATACGGAAGGAACCAGTTATGTATATATTCTGGCCTTCTACTGTAAAAACGGCGATAGAAGGCGTTAAGTCCTTGAGGATACTTCATTGAGACTGTTAAGTGTGGCATATAGGCTGATGAAACAATAATCTGTTCATTCAAAGCATACGATGGTAAAATAGTTTGACAACCAACACCTTGACAAATGTGCGGGGACGTCGCCGCAGAGAAGTCTGCAAACCAGTCTTCATTTATTCTCGGCGTTGTTGTTTGATACTCTATGTCCTTAAAGCCACTAAGGCTTGGATGAATCGTCCTAAACATTTTGTCATGATCTACAACATACGTGGGCAGTATGGTTTGACATCCTGCCTCTGGACACAAGTGAACAGAACTTTGACCAAGAAATGTATCAAACCAGTCCGGATTTATTCTTGATGCGTACGATGGATTAATTGTCTGTACATCCTCTTCATTTACAACAATGTTAGAACCTGTAGAGAACATCTTCGTATTGTCACGAGCATACTCTGGCAGAATTGTACGGCATCCGTCATTTTGGCAAGGAGGTGCAGAGCTTGCACCCTCAAAATCTTCAAACCAGTTTTCATTAATTCTGGATGTGTACAAAGGAGGAGTTGTTAGACTATTAACATCATGGTACTCATTGCTAGAATGAGGAAACGTAAAATGATCATTATTTCCATAAGAAGGTACAACAGTGTTGCAACCAGTGCCCGAACAATCGTGTGCCCAACTACTCTCAGAAATGTCACTAAACCAATTATTGACACTGTCTCCTGGTTGGTCATAAACCCAGCTGGCACTTGACGTTTGTGTAGGATGTGTAAAACCTCTTAACTGTTTGTTTCCATCGGGTATGTCTTCACTTGACATCCATTCAACAGAGGAATAATCCTCAGTGTAAGATGACGTGCCATCTCTAACTGCAATGAGAAAATGTTTTAATTTGCCTAAATGAAACCGTTTCTTTGTTTAAGAAAGGTGATTCGATGTTTGTTTGTATGAAACAAGTAAGCACTGAACATTTGCATATTTATGACATGACTTGTAAGTACCAGAAGTATTTTTTGTTTCTTTACGCTAATTCTATTTTGTAGCCATTTCAAGTCAACACATTTTAAGGGCGGATACAGGATTTTTTTCTAGGGGGTCCGAACTTTTTCTAGGGGTGTCCAAACGTTCGAACCACAACCACATTATACACATTTTGCAGAATATTGCAACATATTGATAATAGAAGCTACATAACCATTAAATCTATGTTAAACACCGAGAAATAATGCTTCATGCTACTTAAAAATGACTTATAATCAAGAAATACACTAGTGGACAGATACATTTTGGAAACTCTGGGGGGGGTCCGGACCTTCCGCTAGATCCGCCTATGAACTTTTTGTCAATGGAAAGGCTTGGATTTCTGGACTAGATCAAAGTTTTTAGTCGGTACTTAAAACATGTACAAATCTTAGCGCATAGAGACAGCCATCATATTTTAGTCAGTGGGTGACGAAATGTTGTTGAAAGCACTTCATGACAAATTTACAAACAGGTACAATTTGTACGTTCTGACCCGGAATCAACATACGACCCATGGGTTCAAAAGTCAGTGCGACGCGTTACTAACTGTGCTTCTTATAGTTGTTTTGCATGTACTTGTCATTGGTGATACTATCGCATCCAGCGCTCGATAATGTTTCTATTGAAATTGAATTTTTGTTTTATGTCGATTGAAATCAAAATAGTTTGCAACAAAGATAGCCATAGATCGTTGTTATATATTCAGCATTGGTAATCAATGAAGTCACTTATTGTTAAAGTCCAGGGAGCGTTTCATGAACGCTCCTATGATCAAATTTATTTTGAAGATCAGTAAAACATTCTAAAAGCATTTCAACAACTTTCTTAAATATTTTTTTTTCTAACTTTCTGATCTTTGGCAGTTTCTAGTATTTTTTGTTAAAACACAACTATGTCAATCTGGGATTGTCTTTGAATCGGCTCTGAGATTATTTCACAGGATCTTCATTGTTAACACACACCGAGACTTCCGGGTCCTCGTGAAAACTTTCTTTTCTAAATGAAAAACTGCTTAAATCGTGAATTTCACTAATTTCGATATTTTTAATACTCGCCCATGCGATTGTCATAGATAAACTGAATGATTAAATATGAGTATGTTGGAAAGTGGGATCGTAATTGCTTGTACAAAACAGTCAAAACAAAAATATTCAAAATAGAAATTCGCTCTGAAATTGTTATTTGGAGGACAGAAAACATTATCACGGATTGAATAGCAATATACATGAATACAATGTAAATTAACATAGATAAAAAACTTACTTATTCCACGTCGTTCTCTAACATTAAATCCTCGGCTTATCACCACAACGTATAACACCAATATATATGTATAAACTGTATTCATATCCGACTGAAAAAATAAAACCATATACAGTGCTGCTGTCAAACTTACGATTTCTTAACCGACAATCTGAGGGGGGGGGGGTTCATTGCCCGAAGTCAAAATGTTTTCAGCCAGTACAAATAAATATCAAATTTTTTGGGAAGACTTGTCTCAACAGATTCAAGAGATTTTATCCTTAGTCTTGTAAAAAAAATAAAAAAAGCTTCACCATAAGGTATTCCTAAAGTATAAGACATTGTAAACGTGCGATGTTATGTATTTTACTTTATGGTATACATTGTATTTATTCAATACTATTATTAACATGTTTCCACTTAATTATTTAGGCCTGAATAAAAATTAAGTTAGTTTGCCCTTTACCGACCGAACGAAAAAAATGCCGACGACTCAAAAAATTGTATTGGAGAAATATTATTTGGTGTTTTTTATTGGTCACGATCGTTTATTATATTACTTTCGGGTAGTTTCTTTATGCTAATAATTCTGCTTTAGGTTCCACGTGTAAATCATTGTCATATCTTAAAATCCCAAATCCCATATCATAAAAATCCTACCTACCGACCGAACCAAAAAGTTTAGGGTCGGTAAAGGGAAAACAAAGTATTTTTTATTTAAGGCCTTACGACAACCTGTCAAGGAAATCTACTCTCCTTAATAAACGATTCTGCTTACATTTCGAAAAGATGCTGATACGTTCTCCTTATAAAGGAAAATATACATTATTATCATTATTATCAAGTTTTCATTTAATCACTAACATAATTCGATTAAGTTATTTTCTTATAATTGTATTCCTTGTTTCGATTAGCTGTAACATTTCTTTCTTTGTCTGTGATTTAAATACCTTTGCCCATTTACACTTTCAAAATTAAATATATATGAATACAAATAAATCTTACTTACATTTTATCTTTCATGATGTCCGTTATTATTTTAGTAGTCAAAATTCCGTTTTCACTCTGAAACAATTATGCGAGAAAAATGCCTTTAACTTAATAAATTGAAACTTTCAGGAAGTAAAGTGAATAAATTAAAGTTAAATCAATACTTCACTTTTTTTATTTAAAGTTCTATTATTTTCAAGCATTTCTTATTTTTTGGGGGTGGTTATGACGCAAATCCATTCAGGGGAACGTTCCATGTGATTAGTCACTTTGTTTTACTGTAGTTGTAAAGAAATTCAAGCTTTGAGCCCAAGGCGACCTTTCGATTGAAATAGGTAAGTTTTTTCTAAAGATTCAGCTTTGCAGAACATGATTTGTATGAGTGTACGTATCAATATGTACGTACCATGGCAGAATATATAACATTAGGATTTCATAAATTTGCGCGAGTCGTTTTTCACTTCATGTCTTTCTATTAACATTTCTTAAATCTAATTTTGGCGCGATTACAAATTTTGTAAAGTTAGTATATTTCAAACAATTAAATTGATTTAAGTGCAAGTGAACATTTTTTTATAGTGATTTTGAAAGGTTTAACTCAATATCGATATCGATATATCGTCGATGTTTTTCCCTATCAATAATCGATATATCGATATATGCATTTTGAAATATCGATGATAAAGTCTTTATAGGTAAATAAATGAAAGTAAATTTGCGAGACGAACATTCTATCGTGAGCGGAAACAAGATGCGCAGTCATTATATGAACGAATAGGTCTAAAGCATTGACGACAGCCCATTGACGAAATAACCTTATTCCACAAATGGTAAATTGTTGCATTTCTTTCATGACAAATATACATTCAAGTACATGTATATATACAGGAATAATCATTTCAATGATCTAATCGAGACAAATGTAGTTAGTGTAGCCAAGTTATACTGTATATGTCACAGAACGTAAATGTTACACGTGTGTGACATATTCGGTCTGATTTCTCACACAAACATCGTGTGACATATACGTTTGTGCAAATTTGCGATAAATGTCTGACCGTATGTATCACATTACACAGCATTAAACGTACATTCTAATTTCATGCTTTTGAAATCATGTGACAGTTAACAGGTAAAAAGTAATGGTGTCGTCATAATTTTGCTATATTATATACATGTATATACAAATACGTTTTGATGAGCGTGAAAAACGAATTCCAGGCGAATATGTCACATTATATGTCCCATATTTGGCTGAAGGTTGTGAAATATTCGACGAATATATCACACGTGAAACATATTCGGACCGAAAATGTCACCGCGTGACATATACGTTTTGTGTCATATGCGGTATAACATAGCGGCTTGACACTGACAATCATAAAAAGTTTACTTCTAGATGCAAGCGACGAATCAGCACATAGTTTGCACTTACCTTTCAAAGAACTTCGTTTGCCATCGCACATAAAGCCGTTTTCTAACAGTACAGAAAAGTACGGAACATACATTTATTAATGTATCAATTATTTGAATATCATCATGAATATGTGATAATAAGAATTAATGGTGTGCATCCCAAGTTCTTATCTTTGAATGTTCAAAATATCTACGTTCTGCTTGATTAGCCTGATGTAAGGTTTGAAATTGAAACCTTTGATTGGTCATTAATAGGGATGCGCGATAATACCGGTATATCGGTATATTGCAATACGTTTCAAACACAATACGTACTGGTACGATCCCGCAATACATCGCGATATTTCTATCTTAATCTTATAGACTAATAGTGCATGTATATATATAAAAAAATATAAAACTCGAATATGTTTTGCATTATCTGTGGACGCATTTGACCGGAGTCTATTTCAATTTTGTTTTTCCTTTAATCTTGTATTTTTAGCATAAAGGTCTAGTATAAAGTATTGACATATCTACCTGTGACGACTTTAACATTAAGTAGGGGCGTTTGGAACTGGTGAATATTTGTTATGAATTGGCATTGGGTTAGATACGAAAAGAATATATGTTTTCGTAAATTTAGTTGGCATCACTGATATTTTATTTCAATCTTAACTTTTTTTCTTATTTTGTACGCGTCCGCATTTTTGCTCTTATCCTTTGTCGACCGCCTTTTCCCTCTATATCTATATTGTCTGCCTAATGCGTCCACCTTTAAGACTTATCAGTGATGTCCATCAATATACACATGTATTAGAGCTTTACTTTATAATATGTTAAATGAAAACAGTGGCACTTATAGTCTCTTAAAATAAGGCCAGCCTTTAGAATCCATGAAATTCTTCTGCAATGTTTAACACTCCCTTTGAAATGTTTTAATTGTTTCAATAGGTTGTATAAGAAATATATCACTGAACAGGAAGTTTTGTTTCCTTCAACTTTGTCCTTATTGTTTTATAAATAAATAGCTACAAATCATTCTTAACCCCTATAAAAAACAAAGTACGTGCACACTTCCCACTACACCTCCATACATACAGTGTACTACAGTGGATGCTTTACCTATCATTTGGCTGGAGGCAAATCAGAGGAAGCTCCAAGTGGCAATGGGTTAATGCTTAATTAATATGTAATTCACAATTGGCATGCTAACACTATCAGTCTGTCAGCATAATGTCGCAAAGGAACATTCGATTTAAAGTAAGATTTGTAATAATACTTATTCTACTGGACAAAAGTTGAGTCTTGAATGTTTGCAATAGCTTAAATAAAGCTTCCATAATGTATAATTGTGTTGAATCTTCATATTGTCAGTAAAATACCAGCTTAATATGTTCTAAACTCCCAATATATCGCAATACGTATTGCAATTCGTTGTTTTGTATCGCAATATATCGCAATACGAAATTTACGGCGATACACATCCCTAGTCATTAACTACACTCGAGTTAATTTTAAAACTCATAATTCTAACCGTTGCTGCCGATAATGAAACAATTCTTGCTGCCTATTATGATCATCATTCTTGCAATCGATTTGTTACGACATTCATAAGATCTAATGTAAAATTATCGCGATATGACACGCAGTGTTGTGATTTATAATGAAGTGGTTCTCGTTTCCTGGTCCATCTTCTACAGTGATGTCAGTTCTTTGGTTTGAATGCGTAGTGAAATAGGGGATATCAGTTTCAATTTCTTGTCTTTCCAGTAAACGTTCTACCAATGTGCAAGATGAAACATTCAAAAGTTCTATGAATAGAATCGCGGTTTTAACGTGAAGCATGTTAAAGAACCATGGTCTAAGCCCTTATACAACCTGGATATTAGACATACTGGTATTCGGATTCACTTGCTATATTCCATAAGCTGAAAGTACATTATTCACTCTTATTGTGACTGCCAAATCAGGCAACCACTGGAGTGAATTAATAGTATTCACTATGCATACACTTAAATGCATGAAGCTATATAGTTCTGTTTTATTAACATGTCACAACTTAAATAATTCGCGGTCAATGAATCTGTTATTTTTAACTCTTTTCGAACTTGTTATTTCCCCGATATTCAAATTCGCCGCATATATAAGTAGAGCATCAATAATTGATATGGATCGTTGGCTTAATGGTTAAAACAAAGTTGAATAATAACACATTCAGTGACCGTGCAATTATTCAAGTTGTGACAGGTTAATAAAACATAACTTAAACTGAGTATGACACATTAATTTAAAAAAGAACGTATAAATACAATCATTGTTTTACATTGTCATGAACAAATTGCTCAAATTCAATTTCTAATACACAGTATATCTAATTAAGTGATAAAGCAAGATAGTTCTGATACAACCAAACTATCTAGACACTTCGGAAAAATTCATTTAGTTGAATATAATCAGGGAATTTAGTCAGTTATCTTTCCCTGATAAAATCTGAAGCAATCCAATTGGTAAGTAGGTCCTTACAGTTGGAATCATCGGATTTTATCATTGAATTCCTATGTAAGGATAACAAACTATTTTATCTAATATCTTTCTTGTTAATGAAGATATATTTTGGCAAATTGACATTGAAAAGTAAGGGTAATATCCGAGTAATACAACTAATTGGACCTACCTATTTGAAGACTATACAAGGGGAAATAACTGACTATAGTTCCTTATGTAAAGCGATATAGTTTGTGGAAACAAACACTGCCCTAGTGATCATACTATCATCTTTCTTGTTAATGAAGATATTAACAGAAGTGATGAAATTTACATAGTTCTTTACCTTAAAAAGACTTGGCTTGAATTTCAAACAAATTAAATGATTTACAAAAAAAGTTATTTAAGATTAATTTTGGCAAATTGACGGTGACATTGAAAAGTAAGGGTAAAATCCGAGTAATCCAACTAATTGGACCTACCTATTTGAAGAGCATACAAGGGGAAATAACTGACTAAAGTCCCTTATTACTATGTTACTGGACTTAAATGTCTATGTAAAGCTACAGTCCCATAAACATAAAAATAGCCACGAGGGCACCGTACGGGCGCATTGCGATCAAGCCCCGCAAGGACCCGTACGAACTCTTGCGTACCCGTACGAACTGTTACGTTTTTACCAGGGTCCATGGGACGAGCCGTGGTTACACGTATCAGTTTCAAAGTCGAATCGTGATCAAAATTGTGGCCGAGTCTTGATTAAATTTGCGTATCTTCCAGCTACGACTCCGTACGGGTGTGTTGTTTGGTACCATGTGTGTACCGTCATCTTAATACGCAAGGCTTTCCACGGCCGACGGCTGTCTGCTCGTACGGATCCGCAACAAGCCACGATTTTATGGGACTGAGGCATAATGAAGTCCAGTCCATGTATTTATTTCGATTTAATTATATTTTTCTATATGAAGTTTTTGGAATGTTTCTAATTAAGTACTTAATTAAGAATTATTTTGTTAAGAAATATCATAATTATATTGATATAGTTTTATTCACATTACGAGGGTTGCCCGCAAGACTGTAGTAAGTGCATTGCGTTTAAGAGTGAGTTGCTACAGTCTTACGGGCAACCCTCGATAAAGATATAATTAACCCGATCTACTTGAATAAGTCGAGTGGACTAAAAATGAAATAAATAATGACTACGTTATATTCAAATGATTTAATAACAATAGCACAATTAAAAACATAACAATACAATAGTAATATGATAATGCCATTTTTAGAAACATGCATATTATTAACAATACAAATTGTGACATACGGTTGACTATTCATTAGTACTTAGTTAGAACCATTCGGGAAATCACTCTTGTAATTCCGTGAACTGACCACCTAAAATTTTGTGTTACACAATAATCGCCAAGGTAGTTCCGAATGCGTTAGAACTCGAACGACGTTTTAAAATGTCTATAAACTCGAGCACATGTACATAAATTTGCAGCAACGACAGATTCCATAGTTGTTTTTCTTGCTAGCCATTATCCAGTTTACTTCTAGTCTCAGGGCTCGAATATAAGCGCGCATACTGGCAAAATGCGAGAGTATTTTGAAAATTGCAAGTGACTTTTATTTTAACTATCATATTTTTGCGAGTTGAAATCGACACTAACATATTTCTGTCTAAACGAATGAGGCTCAAATTAGAATAGAATACTATCGATTTAGTATAAATTGAAGATTCACAGTAAAACATGTTCGATATGCTTTGTCAATCACACTATAATATAGTCCGACAATATTAACCTGAGCTTGACCTTTATGCAAGAATATATTATTCTGTCTATTTTTGTCTTCGTTTGTAAATAGCGCTTTATCGGAAACTTTCGGCAAAATACATGTACTAAACAATTAATTTTGTTTTCATGAGAATAAATACTTTAAAACTGTGCTACAACATTACCACGGCCTTACGTTTTTCCTTAAAAACGAATACTTCCAAAATTAAAATTTCATTAACAGGCCATGTTTACAAAATTGATTTATAGTCAAATAGATTATTATAAACACGTGTATATTCGTATACACGCATACGGAAACTCACGTCTTAATGTAAGTGAAGTGCGTAATTATTAAAATATGGTAGTTGAATCTCAGGTTAATATTGTCGCACTATACCATCGTTCAATCTATAGTTAAATATATTACTGTGTTGTTTTTGTATTGCATATATGAATAGTAACTATGTGTATGTATGCTATTAAAATTTTGAGCAAAATTGCGACTGATTTTTTTCTTTTTGCGAATTGATATAAAATCAACTCGAAAACATTTGCAAGTCCATTTTTTTTTAAATTCGAGCCCTGCCTTCTAGTACGTGAAGGCTGCTGGTGCCTCACTCACCATGTACACAGGAGCACTAGGTACATTACCAGTAGGAGCAGGTAAGTTACCAGTAAGTGTATCAAACGTCGTTGTTGGAGCTGTATTACCAGAGATGTTCACGTCCACCGCTGATAAACTAGTCTGTGTCACACTCTGTCCAGATATTCCAGTAGTTTGTCCACTCACTATAGCTGTAGCCTGTGAGGCCGCAGCTACACTAAAACTTGCAGTCTTAGCAGCTACAACTTTGACCACTACAACTATCACTATACCAACAACAACGACACCACCGACGGCAGCTCCGACACTTGCAGCAATAACAATAGTAGAAGAACTTGATGCGTCTTCACCTGTAAAACACATAACATTAAAATAAATCATTAACATGCCTACATGGAAATATCTACACCATCTCACTTAAATCTACTTTTGGATGAGCTGATAAGTGGTGATTGTTTATTTCTTGTCCGAGAGCTGTGGTGCTTTTCTGTCCAGATAATGCCTAAGTGGACATTTCTACTGAAACTGCTACATCTGCGATCGTAAATCAAGCAGCAGAAATTATATCCGCGAAAATATCCACTTAGCCCTGTACTAAGCCGGCGTGGAGAAGGCATGGCCGATTGATTACGACATTGGACTGGTAAATCATATCCAAAACCTATCTCATTCTTTTCTTGAAAAGGGAACTTAAGACTACACGTTCAGTAACGGGCGTGACCGATTTGTTACGACGTTGGAATGTCAAATATTGGATAGCTATCTCCGCGGTGGTTCAAACCCTATCCAAAACGTTGACCAAGTAACATTATCCTACAAGCTCAGTACTCGGGGAACCAGGAAGTGGAGTAGAATGTGATTAATCATAGTTGTAAGAACTTGTTTTACAATGGAGCCAAAATAAACTAAACTAAATATGTTCAGCACTAAAGGACAAGGAAACGTAATCAAGTGTGTTAAATCATGCAAGAGCATTCACAGGGGTGGATCTATATTTTTTTTCTAGGGGTGGGGTACCAAACTTTTTCTATGGGGGTCCAAACTTTTGAACCACATCCACACCATTCACTGTTTGCAGAATAACGCAACCTATTACATTATAATAATAAAAAGCTATAGGATCATTAGATCTATGTTAAGCACAAAGGCGAGCCCAAGAAAAATGTTTCATGCTATGTAAAAATGGCTAACAGTTAAAAAATACACCCATAGACGTGTACATTTTGGAAATTTCAGGGGTGTGCGGACCCCCCTGACCCCCTTGCTAGATCCGCCTATGATACATTTCCGATACAATATGACTGTCGAATCAAGATACAGAGCGATACATCTTATCAATACGATATAATTATGGTTTAGCATTACATTTTACGTAGTACGCTACAGATGCACATTTGTAAAGATATCAACCATTACCTTGCTCATTATTTTGAGGCTCATTTATTTGTACGCTCATGCTCACTGACGGCAACAAGTCCATTGAGCTAACTGAGGCCATCCAATCGAAATCACTAGTTGCTGAAGGGGTAATGTCTGAATTGTATGAGTAACTGTATGAAGATATGGGTGTATTAACTATCCAATCCACTGTACTTGATGATGGAATACTCGCCATGTGACTTGCTGTCTGATCCACCGAATATTCATTATATGATGATGAGTGACCATAGTACATAAAAGACGTCGAAATAGAATCAGACAAATATATGCTAGATTGCTGGTCAAACCAGTCTGAACTATAGCCACTGGATTGCTGGTCAAACCACTCTGAACTATAGCCACTGGATTGCTGGTCAAACCAGTCGGAACTATAGCCACTGGATTGCTGGTCAAACCAGTCTGAACTATAGCTGCTAGATTGCTGGTCAAACCAGTCTGAACTATAGCCACTGGATTGCTGGTCAAACCAGTCGGAACTATAGCCACTGGATTGCTGGTCAAACCCGTCTGAACTATAGCTTCTAGATTGCTGGTCAAACCAGTCGGAACTATAGCCACTGGATTGCTGGTCAAACCAGTCTGAACTATAGCCACTGGATTGCTGGTCAAACCAGTCGGAACTATAGCCACTTGATTGCTGGTCAAACCAGTCTATACTATAGCCACTGGATTGCTGGTCAAACCAGTCGGAACTATAGCCACTTGATTGCTGGTCAAACCAGTCTATACTATAGCCACTGGATTGCTGGTCAAACCATTCGGAACTATAGCCACTGGATTGCTGGTCAAACGAGTCAATACTATAGCCACTGGATTGCTGGTCAAACCAGTCGGAACTATAGCCACTTGAAGATCCGTCAAGCCAGTCGGAGCTAAACCTACTTGAAGGTCCTTCAAACCAGTCTGAATTATAGCTGCTAGAATATGCGTCAAACCAGTCTGAATTGTAGCTGCTAGAATATGCGTCAAACCAGTCTGAATTATAGCTGCTAGAATATGCGTCAAACCAGTCTGAAATATAGCTGTTTGAATATGCGTCAAACCAGTCTGAATTATAGCTGCTTGAATGTGCGTCAAACCAGTCTGAATTATAGCTGTTTGAATAACCGGATGACAATCCAGAATTATAGTCGCTTGGAAACATATATGCCCAACTTAAGTCTTTAAAGTTTGAATCATAAGCACTGCTGTATTTATAGAACCCGTCAGTTATTCTTCTGTTGGAAGTGCCATCATTGAACTGGTCGTTGAACCAATCATTAGAATTGTATCCGTATGAGGAAACGATTTGTGTGTTTGATGTAGACCCTGTCGCTTGTGAGTAATCAGAGGTTGAAGACGACTGTAATTGTATGTCTTGTTCTGAAAATAGAACAATAAAAAACATGTTAGAGAAATTGGTCATCAGTTTAACTTTTAAAAGATTATTTAATTTCAAAAATAGCGAAAAATAAACTGATGTAAAATCTTAGTAAAACTTTAGAATTAAAAGCTTTCAAATTAAAAACTGTTAGTAGTTAGTTACTTGTAACAAAGTAATTTCATTTTTCACAAAGTGAAGAAAGTAAAAACATGAAACTGGGAAGTGGTGTCCAATTTAAAGTTACTGTTACGGTGGTAAAAGATGATGAAACTAGTTGAATAATGCATAAATGTGTCTGTCTAAATGGTTTGAAATTTACTAAAAATAGAGACAATATATAACGAATGTAAATTAATCAGTTTCGTGGTTTTGTTCCAACCCTTTAACTATAGGAGTAGAAAATCACTTACATGACTTGCTGCTTTAAATTAAGCTACGATGACAAATCAACTTAAATGTTATGATCAATGCTAGTGAACACTTGTCAGTGCGTTGACACTAAGTTTTGAAATTGCTACAAAATCCCCTATTTACTCGTACTCCATATGAATAATTACAATTTCGTTAATTTTGACAATAATAATCAAGACAGCAATGCCTCTAATAGCACTTGTATACTATCGTCACATTAATGGCGTAAGAATGATTAGTTAAATGCTAATCAAGTAAGGTTTATATATGCAAGTTATAAATAAAATAGAAACCTGATAATTCAGACTTCATAAGTAAGATGATCAATGACCAGAAAATTGTTAGTTTGATCTGCAATAGAAGAAGAATAATTTCCATAGTTATCATAATATTCAGTATAATATGAAAATCATTGAATTTGTAATAAGCATTGTCAAAATAATCATCAACATCTTTGTTATCATTATCATCATCATCATCATCCTCATCCTCATCATCATCATTATCATCATCATCATCATCCTCATCATCATCATTGTCATCACTATCACCACCATCACCAGTATCATCACCTCATCATCATTATCATCATCATCATAATCATCATCACCATCACCTCCACCACCATCATCATCATTGTCATCACTATCACCACCACCACCACCATCATCATCATCATCATCATCGTCGTCGTCATCATCGTCATCACTATCACCTCCACCACCATCATCATCATCATTGTCATCATCATCAAAGAAAACAAACCTAACCCAGCAATAAACCTTTTAATCATTATCATCATACAAAACATTATCATCATTGTCATAATGATAAAACATCACCTCATTATTATAATAATTATACCTACAACAGCAATTAAATTAATCCTAACTATTAAAACCATCATATTCATAATGACAATCTTATTCATCATCATCACCAACATCATCATCATCATTAACATTATCATACCCATCATAATCATATCTATCATAATTATCATAATCGTGCCTTCTTTTTTTGAGACTAACGCATGTTTTCAGCATAAATCACATTTTCACATCAGTTCGTCAACTCTTTATGGCAAATAATATTATTGCATTTCTTAGACTTCAATCCGTCAACCGCACGGTTATCTGTAGGGCTGTGGATCGTTGAGCAAGTGGCGATCCGATTCGAACCACGATTCATGTGTAGCGATTCACGAATCGAACCACGAATCACTAGTTTATGGAGAAGCATACAGAATTTATGTTATAACAAAAATAAATGAAGAAATACAGGAGCTTTTACTAAATGGAATACAATGTACTCAAAACATTTCTATTAACAGGCGTTTTATGGGCATTTTCAGTGATAACATTATTGTTTAAATGTGAATTAATTGAAATTGAATTAAATTAAAATTTTCATAAGAAGCGCGGCTCGTTTTCATTGGAAAGTAATCTGAAAATATTCTTTCATTATTTCCAAAAATAGATCGCGATTCGACGATTTCGGACGTGACGAATATTCGTACTCGATTTTCTGGTCGGGATCGCGAATATCCGAGTACTCGGATATTCGCAGCAGCCCTAGTTATCTGTAGTCGCAAAGCTAAATCAAGGCCACCACGTGGTGTTTGTTCGCTCATCGTGCGGCCCACTCAAGAATACGCCTGCCAGGTATAAACCCAAAAAGTCTGACTTATGATTGTCACTCATGAAGCTGCTGTGAAAGACTTTTCATGAGCATCACTACCGTCCGACTCTGTTGCAAGCTTTAGAAAGTCCTAATAATTAATAATGTGATTACGTTCTTAAACGCTCTTAAAATGTTTCGAATGAATACACGCCGAAAACTCATCAATTTTCAGTTTAAAGAAACGGGGATTTAAGCTTTATAAATTGATGTTGATCGATGCGACTGCAAAACAAAAATAATAATTACAATTGTACTTACCATTTTGGATAGTAAATTAATAATTCTTTTATAATCACAAAGTTATTGCAGAACAATGGCTTTAAATAAAATGCCGCATTAATCTTATAAACTTTTATATCAAGTAAAGTACATGACTATAATTGTGTTGTCCATTTAAGAACACTTTCATTGTTTTACACCGCTATGGATAATTAGTCTTTTGAACCGAACGATTGGTTTCACGTGGTCACATGAAAATATTTACGAAAAAAAACGTTTGACTGTCATACGATCATAGCATGGTGTTTAAAGCCAGGATTACGTCAACTCACTAAAGGTACAAAATTTAGCTCATATTATGTCGGTATCGTGAAATACGAGTATATGTATATTGCAAAATAGTTTACATGATTTTAATGCTTCTCTGTGCAAATTAATATTTCTACTTTATGGGGGCAGTGTAGCGCCGTTAAACGTCGCAACGCCGCTAAACGTCGCAACCGCCGCTAAACGTCGCAATCGCCCTGCCGTTAAACGTTGCAACGCTGACGGTAAACGTCGCAAAAAAATCGACTGCCGTTAAACGTCGCAATCTTGCCGCTAAACGTCGCACTTAGTAGGAAGGTATAGTATCGAGCCTAATCAACACACAAATGTTACATAGGACAAATATGACTTCAAAGCAGCCACTCTTAGACTCATAGCAACCATCAACATATCCTTAGCAACCACCCCTTGGTCCATAGCAACCACTCTTACACCGTTTGCCAATCGCCTTAAGGCCAAAAGTATCCATTATACTGTCCATAATATCCATTTAAATATCAAATGGAATAACTCTTGCGGCCATAAATTTTATCTCAGTGTCTATTTTGATCAACTTCGGATCAACTTTCAAACTTGGTCAAGTTGAGTTAGATCCAGATAGGCAAGCGCTATAGAGACCTTATTCTTGCTATAGCGATGTTGCGACGTTTAGCGGCAGGGCGATTGCGACGTTTAGCGGCGGTTGCGACGTTTAGCGTTAGTATTGCGACGTTTAATGTCAGTTGCGACGTTTAGCGGCGTTGCGACGTTTAACGGTGCTACAGGCAGATACCCTTGATAAATATTTGGTCTAATGGTTCGCGACCGTACCGACACCTTTTAGTTAAATGAAACATAAAATTAGTTGGACATTATGAACTTACAATCCTGTAGTGTTTGGAAGGACTCTTTCTTTTTGTTTCAGCAAAATGTCATTATTGATATACTTGAGGAGAAACTAACATTTTAAATATACACTCATGAAGTAAATTTCAAATAACTTTCACTTAGTCATAATAATATATAATCAAGCGTTGTTAGACCGTATACGTCACAGAACGTAAATGTCACACGTGTGTGACATATTCGGTAGAATTTATCACACATACATCGTGTGACATATACGTTTGTGCAAATTAGCGATAAATATCGCCATAGACTTATTTAGTTCATTTTCAAATACTTGTATTCAGGGGTGTAACGGTTAACCGATATACCGGTTAATATTGCAATACGAATTCTGACGGTTTTAACCGGTTCCCTTTTCCCTGAACCGGTTTTGTAGTTATGCGCCGTACTGATTGTTTTTATCAGAATCTGAACTCTAAATGTTTGAATAAATGTTAAAATGTGTTGAAAATTTGAAATAATCTTATTGTGCTTTAAAATGTTTAATACTTTGTCAATTTAGAGAATAATTCTCTTTGCAAGTCCGTTTCAAAACATGCATTTTTTGAACATATAGTCAATTTAACTCAAGCCATTCAAATATTTGGTAAGAGATCATTTGAAAATACGAATATGCGTGTTACGAATGCAGTGCACATGCAATGATTCATGCTTTGCATGTCTACTCAAAAACTGGTACGTATTGCAATATATCGCAATACAGGTTTTGTATATTGCAATATATTGCAATACGGTTTTTACCGTATTGTTACACCCCTACTTGTAAATATTAACTCCTGTTTATACAAATCAATGCTAGCATAGTTATATTGTTAGTGCTTGACAACTTGATAGATATAATGTTACATACGTTGAACACATGACGATCCAAGGAATTATACTTGTATACTTCTACAACCCCCACTTATTCCAAGTCCTTTGTTCTTACCTCGGTCATGTTTCTTTTTGTCGCATCTCACAGAATAATGAATTCTATGTTATTCTTCTGACAGCTTTGACGTCTACAAATAATTTGATGGTCTAAATTTCATTTGTATTATTCATGGTCACCGCGGCAATTCGTAGCAAATCATCTCTCTGCTGAGTTTTATTAATCCTTATTGCAGACAGCACACTGGCAAAACGGAATTGTAACACCATTGCAAGTACCCATGTACTCTTGGCAGCAGTGAAACAATCGCAGGTAAATTTTGTTCTCAAAGAAATAGGTACTCTTGGTGGGATTCGTATTCAATCACTTGAGTGAACAATTCCTTAACACACGCTATGCATAAATATGGCAACCTCTATAATTATCATGCGGATTCCAGCTGGGAAATTGACAATGAAATACCCAAGTATAGTCCTTATTTAGCTACAGTCCCACAAACATAGCCGAGAGGGCACCGTACGGGCGCCGTGCGATCAAGCTTCGCAAGGACCCGTACGAACTCTTGTGTACCCGTACGAACTGTTACGTTTTTACTAGGGTCCGTGAGATTAGCTCAGGGTACACGTATCAGTTTCAAAGTCAAGTCGTGAACAAAATCGTGGCCGAGTATGGATTAAACATGCATATCTCCCAGCTACGGCTCCATACGGGTGTGTTTTTTGTGCCATGTGCGTACCGTCACCTTAATACGCAAGGCTTCCCACGACCTACGGATGTCTGCACGTACGGGTCCGCAACAAGCCACGATTTTATGGGACTAAGGCATTACATTATGTATTCATACCAGTCTTCCAAATGCACCAAACTTACAAGCAAGGTTTATCTATTATTTATGCCAATGGGGTATTTGCAATCGAGGTTCACAGTCCAAAGAACAATTTACAAGTAAATATAAGAAGTCAGGCGATTTCCAAAAATGTACTTAGTACATTTACGATTCTGATTCAGTGGACCCTACGGAACAAATAGGTATTTTTGACTTTAAGTCTGGTCGGGTGTATGGATGGAAGACCTTTTTGGCACCCGGACTAGATTGCAAGCATGGATTTATTTCACAGAAGGAAAATAAATGACGTCACAAATATGACGTAGTATTGCACTTTTTATTCAAAATACCAGTTAGATTGACATTCAGCACAGTTTCAAAATACATTTTACATTATACAAATATATCAATAGAAATAAACTTTTTTATTACAATGTAAAATTATCAAGTTTTTGGAGAATTATAATAAACAAAAGGCAATATCATCTGAAATCAATCCTGTAACTCAAAATTTCCGATTTCACAAGGATTCTAATTTATATCGAGAGACAAATACATGTTGATGTAACACATATAAGTCCTCAGGGAATGTTGCAAGGTCAAATGTTATGAGAAACACCATTTTATATAAAATATAACAAGAACTTTTGAGACATGTAAAAGTGCATGCATTTATGTCAGTACGTATTTATTTTTATGTAAACAACTGTACATTTTGTTCTAATTGACCAAACAAATCCACGCGGATGTCATAAAAGTGGTAAAAAATCAAACTTTAAGAAGGGCTTTAAAACGCCATGAAAACTGCAATAAGTGTAAATCTTTAAAAACGATTTCTTGTTTTAAACGTACATTTCATTACATAATATTGGCAAAACCCAATTACCATAAAATTGAACATGACTTAAATTCAAAATTTGGAAAATACAAGAGTGTGCCAGAACAGAACTGCTCTGCTAAACAAGTATACCATGACTAGAGACTCTGTTAGCACAATATAAATAACTCACAAAAAATAACAACAATTATAATCAACTCCACCGTGAAAAGTTTGTAATATATACTTATAATATATACATTAAATTTGTTAATAAAAATAACACCTGAGCAAAACGAAGATAAGGAATTCACGTCATGTTTAAATAAGAAAAAAAGAAACAATCATGGATTAATAATTGATAACAATGGTATACAATATAAATATATACGTAATGTACGAAGCTTTAGGAAATAAAATGCGTTTTATATCATAAATATTGAGGAAAACTTATGAAGTTTCGTCCATAGATAATAGAGAGACTGGTGTCATGTATCAATGTATTGTTGTTATTTATGTAACAAGTGGGTAAATCATTATCTATGGTGGCATATTCCTGCCAACTGATAACATTATAAATAACATGTTATTTAAGTGGTAGACTAGTTACAGTAACTAGTTGACCACTTAGCTCAATCAACTTAAGTGGTTAACTAGTTATCATAACTAGTTAAGCAGTTAACTACTTAATTAAGAGGTTAATTAGTTAAGGTAACTTGTTAACCACCTAAAGAGTTAAGACTTAAGATGTTAACTATTTACAGTAACAAGTTAACCGCTTAACTAACTAGTTAATTCAGAGTTAACTAGTTAAGGTAACTTGTAAACCATGTAACATATTTACTTAAGAGGTTAATAGTTACTGTAACGTATTTGGAAAGTCACCCATAGTATAAGACAATGACATGTCGAAAAATGAACACTTCTGAAACAACATTTGAAAGTGTGCAGGCACAAACTACCAAACAGTTCCTAAATTATTGACTAGATCAAATAATAATTAAAACAAATCACCTATAGTTTACGTAAAATATTACTTAAACTTCAAAAAGAGTTCTAAAAATGTGATTTAATACACATATATGCTTACAACCATGATTAATTTATTTTCAGATTTTTTTTGCAAATATACTGAAAGCTTATGTCCAGGGCCCTGTTAAAAATTATAAGACTGAAATGAAAAACAGCCCTTTGCACAGTAGTTAAAAGAAAGGAATGTACATACAGTTTAACCAAAATCTCACAAATGATTCAGAACAAGATACTTTCAATAATGTTAATGAATGAATAAAAAAACTTCAGTGACATCAACAAAGATATAAGGGTTAACGACACAGTCCCAAACTCCAAGGACACCTTTATTGAATTAAAAATCTCCCTAAGGTATATGGAGGCATACCCCTTTGACCTTCTGTGCATGTAATAATTATAGGCATTATTTGAAAGAGCAAAGACATCACTACGAATGCATTAGTAACACCAGAAACTCAGGTAATTTGAAATGGAGGAACTAGTCGTTAATTTCATTTAAGTAAAAACAAGCATTTTTGAAGGGCGAGTCCATATACGTTTATAGTACCTACAGTGGTTTAGCTCAGTGTCACTTACTTATTTATTTATATTAATTGGAGTTAACGCCGTGTCAACACAATTTAGGTCATTTTACGGCGTCCAGCGCACCTAACCTAGCTTTCCTGGACCATAATTGTCTATAACCAGTACTCATCTACCCTTCCACAAGGCCGGAAACTTCTCCATATCATTAAAAAATCAATGGAGGAAAATCGACATTGTTGTCAAATTTTCGTGGAAGGGCATAACCTCCCCGGGTGGGATTCGAACCCGCACCCCGTCGGGCACGAGATTCTTAATCCCGGCGCCACCAACTGCGCTATCGACCCGGGTTTCAGTGTCATTTACATATAGAAAATTAAAATTGTCTAGGTCTATTCATAGTATATACTTGTGCCGCATTGTAAAACTATATTTTGTGACAAATGTCTCATTTGAATAAAACATTTGGTGCCACATACATGTACATATAATATATATGAATGTATTTCTAAAATAATGAACACTAAAACTTATTAACAATAATTAATAAGTCTGCAATGAAGGCAAGCTTGTGTTTAACAACATATAAATACAACATAATCATAAAAACTGTACTGTACATAAACTGTATGCACATAATCATACATATAATAATAAATACATGACAACTCAAATCATGTATGAAAGAAGAAAATCAATAAAATATTTTCAACTAATCTATGTACAACATAATATTGAAAATTAAATAAATAATAATAAAAAACAATAGAACAATATATCACCGCTAATACAGCATGTTCACATTGACCTGTTACATTGCACTTTTCTGTGACTACATTGTAGACTGACATTTAGACTGATTCAATGTAAAATTATTAAGATTAAATACATTTTCTCAGCCCAATGTGAACTGGCTATAAAAGTCATTGATTGCACATTTTTAGATTTTGTCATTGGAATGCATAAATAAAAATGAAAGAAAATAAATAATTTTGTTACGTGACTGCGATAATCACTCCCGAACATTGCTCAAAATGTGTTACTAAATATAGTAACAAGATATAGTGAAATTGACGTAATAATAAGGGACTTTAGTCAGTTATTTCCCCTTGTATACTCTTCAAATAGGTAGGTCCAATTAGTTGGATAACTCGGATTTTGCCCTTACTTTTCAATGTCAATTTGCCAAAATTAATCTTTAATAAATTTTTAGTAAATCATTTAATTTGTTTTAAATACAAGCTAAGTATTTTTAAGGTAAAGAACTATCCAAATTTCATCCCTTCTGTATATATATTCATTTACAAGAAAGATATTAGATGAAATATTTTACTATCCTTACATAGGAATTCAATGATAAAATCCGAGTATTCCAACTGTAAGGACTTACTTACCATTTGGATTGCTTCAGATTTTATCAGGGAAAGATCACTGACTTAAGTTCTTAATTAAGCCATCATTTTATTGCCCGACACACTAAGAAAATCTAGTTAGAAAATCAGGCAATCATAAGTGGCCTTTTTGACAATGATTAGAATTGTAATTTAAATAATTAGTGATTTTTATCAACTCAAGTTTAATGAATGTTAGTTATTCAGACAATAACACAAAACACAATGATTTCTTTACTTTAAACGCAAACATCGGTATATGTCGATCAAAAATGAAAATTTAATTCAGACATATTAGTATATGACGATCAAAAATGAAAATTTTATTCAAACATATTGGTATATGTCGATCAAAAATGAAAATTTAATTCAAACATATTTTAGTATATGTCGATCAAAAATAAAAAAAAATTAATTCAGACATTGTGTATTATATAAATAATTAAATCAAGCAGTTATAGCAATAGTGACAAAAACATAAGTTATTAGTCATTGGCCTTCTCATAAAACATCTTACGATAAAAATCATCTTAGTCAGAAGCAGAAAACATTCATGATACAAGCATTCTTTTTCCCAAAGATTTCACATAGTTCTGAATTATGTTGAATAATGTATATATTCTAAGCATCATATTACCACCTTTATATTTTTCTAATCTTTAGACTTCCCACTAAATATAAGTGATTGATTCATGGCGATTTTTATCGTAACGTGTTTTGGGAAAAGGCCTAACATTGGGCAGTATACAGAAAATATATATTTATATAATCTAGTTTCTCAAATAATGTTTTACAGCTTGTTGTCATTGTGAGACAAACACAACAAGCCAATAGAGATCCTCAGAGAAATGTCAAAGCCATATTTTCAGTTTTTGGACTAGAGTTATGTAAAAGATTGCACATTCTTAAGTAACAACATTCTAGCTCTTCTTGGTGAAGTCAAAATGCGTATGACTCATCTAGTTTTTTCCCGGCAAAACCACCGGAAGTAGATATCAGCCTATAGGCCATAGGCAGACAACTTTTAACAAAAATAGCATCTTTTTATACAAATATTATTTATTTAATTTTGTTGAAGCAGAAGTTGTTCCAGTTCGTCTGCTGATCTATAAAGAAAAGCAGCCGATTCTCTGTAGCCGGAAATGAGCTGTTTTATAGTAGACACTTCGCTTGAACTCAACTGATTCTTAGGAGACGACTTTTTCATACTCAAATCTGTTGGACCTGTAGAAAGAACAAAATCAATGATTAGATATTTGTGCAAAGAAAAATAATCGGCAAAAATATTACATTATCGGAAAATAAGTTATCTCCCTTTAAATGGAAACTGTCAGCGACCAGTTCAATATGATTTCAAAACATATTTCTGACCAAATCTATTTTAAAACTCTCGAGGATTGTGTTCCGACAGGTTATGATTAATTTATCGAAGAAAACAAAATGTTTGTAAGAAATGTAAGAAAATCGGACTTCGGTGAGTATTTTATAATTGTCTCGATGTAATCCTTTGACATAAGTTCAATCGTTATAAGAATTTGTTTTCTAAATATATCATCAGTTATATAGCTTTATATAATTTGGAATTTTGCATAGATACAAATTAAGAACAGTATTAAAAACAACGCCCATTTTGTAAATCGTGTTAATCCTTCAAACCAAATCTTGGTCATTTCGTATAAACTATGGCATCCACGACTAACTTCAAAAAATTAATAATTGAGTACAAATTTAATTCTTTTCAACAAAACACTTTAAAGGTACTCATTCACAGATTTCAACTTAAATATCAATTTTTTCTGAAAGTACCTAAATTCTATGGAAGTAGTAAACATCTGCCCCATATGTTACGGTATAGACAATTTTAGTGCATTTTTGTGACTTTTATTGTATATTTCTTGGTTTTCACACGATTACAGACACTGAATGGTATTTTGAAAATATAGAAAAATCTTAACCAAATCTGTGAACTAGTTCCTTCAACCCATTACGATAAAACAAAAAATTAAGGTTAGGTATAAAAAATAAGTAAATAGTGTAATAACTTACTAGTAAAAAGCTCACCATTTTGTAGACTGGCAGGACTATGCAATACGGGAGGATGATGATGTGCTGGATGTTGATAACTTGGGAAACCAGGACGGAACAAACCATTTCCGTTTGTGAAAAATGGCGGGAATTCTGGTGGTGGCCGGAAAGCACCTGGAGGAGGAGGGTGACGTATGAAGTCACTAGTAGAAACTGTTACAGGTGTGTGCCTGTCCACGTGACTTAATGTTGATGTAGTAGATGTTAGTGCCGACTGACTTGTCTCCCTTGAATGATCTTTTCCACTCTCTTTGGACTCGGCTCGTGGAGGGGGTGGAGATGGCTGGGCTGATGATGATGATTTCTGGGAAACATTCTGTGAACCAACTGTAGGCGGATGGTGAGTTATTGGCATTGCGCTTGCCTGGAATTATAGAATCAATAGTATTGGTTATTACGTCATTAAATTTCCCCCAAGCAGTAAACATCGGTTTTATCAGTAAAACATTAGCCATCATTAGTCAATTTCTAAGTCGTAAAACAAGACAATTTTATCACTGTATAAGTCAACCGTGGTGAACATTACCTGCAGTGATAATCCTCAATAGATGAAGTTTCATCTAATATAAATAATGATATTTATTTCTAAGACTGAGTCATTTTGTCATAAGTAAAGTTTGAATGGTGTATTAAAATATTCTTAGAAACTTAATCGATTAAATTGTTTGACAGCACTGCATTAAATTGTTAATTAACATGAGTATTAATGAGTATTAATACTGACAATAACCGAAGTTGTGAGAACTAGTGGACAGGCCCATTTGACACTCAGATGTATATTCTATGTATTTGACCATTGTAAAATTGTTTTATGTCAAAATAGTTAAACTAAACTTGTCATTTTTGGTATCACTTAGAATGTTTAAACCATTACTACCTTTCTTAATTTTTGATAGTTTTATCCAGTCATTGCCTAAATATATTTTCTTAGCAAAAAATCCTATTCTCCGAGTCTAAGAATAAAAATACTACATGTAGCTCGCAAGCTGAATTTAAACTCTATACAATGTGTTGCTACGGCGTTAAATCCAACAACAAAAAAGTTAGAGAAAAAACATAAAATACCAAACACCCAGTGAATGAATTATAGATAACTTACTGGCAGTGGTTCTAAACCCATTCTCATTCTTTTAGCGTTCAAACTTTCATTCTCGCATGCTTGTGCAAGGTAACTCTCAGCAGCTGCTGACGTCAGATGAGGCGGTGTTGGCCGCAACTGAAAACAAAAGATCTTCAATATCAAGTCTTTTCTACACTGTAAACATGCAAGCATTGTCTTTGACATACACATGCTAATAAAACCCGCATTCAAAAGTTAAATAAGAATTTATCACCAACAAAAATAGACTGCTCTTTTTCGGTGGCATGCATTTCTGGTACACGTATAGCTAGCATGTACATATCGACCTGAGACAAAAAAAAACCATTTAGATATTATTTACATTGTGCATAAATTTACTCGTTGAAAATAAGTTAAGTCACCGAAGCGTTTCTGGTATAAATCTAGATTTCCCAGTCCCAGGTCATTTTGTACAAACTATACATGTATAATTACAAACGCACATCCAAACTTTTAATATACCTCTTCTTATGAAATAGTTATACTCCAAAGTATCCATTTGGGTTTCCATTATAAGTACAACTTTCGACGGCAGACAAAATACAAAAAGACACATGTTCATAATTTACACAACCATTGTTTCCTTCTCGATAAAACATGAGCTATGACTTGCATATACATTGTATACCCCTATAAAAATCTCCGTATGTTGTGATAAACACAACTGTCTGGCTAACATTTTAAACCTTATAAGGACATTCTATCTGTGCACAATGCATCTATTTTTAGCATGATTCGTGCAAACAATCTTTTCTTTAACTGATCGTTTCTCTTCCTTATCTAAATATCTCTCTTTTTCATTCTCACTGGTTCTCGTACCAATCTCATCTCTCCTTATGATCCATCTCTTTCTACTCCCTCACCCAACCCCTCTACTATTACACCTTAAATTCTACTCTGCCACCTGACCGCTCCCTAAAATCACTTCTTCTGCTTTTTTTCTTTATTTTTTCGCTAGTTTCTTATTCATTCCACTTCTCCCCTGGTCTTCCCTTTCATTTTTCTATTTTGTCGCTCTAACCACTATCCCTTTTTTACACCCTAATAATTAAATTATCCCCTTCCTGACTCCCACCTTTCTCTCTCTTTCTATCTCTCTCTTTCTATATATAACTGTATCTGTCCATCTCATTCGCCCCCTACCACCCAATGCCAGGCTTTCTTATTCTTTTTGACCATCCTAGCAAAAACTACTCTAGGCATTAACGATATGTTTACAAATTGTTCCCTTACCGGTTCCCATCCATTTTCTTTGGACCGTCTCATTCTACGACAGGACTTGAGATAAGTGCGGATTCTTTTACGTGCTCTCTCGTGGAATTCCGGAAATTGTCGATCACAAGCATCGAGGATAGCTTGCACTTTATCTTTAGGCTGTTTGGAGATAGGTACCATTCTATCAAGGTTTTCATCAACAAATAAACGACAAAACATCTGAAAAATGTGAAAAAAATGTTACCTCAAGTTATAAATAAAAATAATTGAAATCATATGGCACAACTACACTTTTTTAAAACTCATGTAGTTCATTATCCAATGGCTTTCTCTGGTGTTTTCTTATTAGCCTCAAACTACACATAGTCTTAGATAGATAAATTTTATAAGTGGGATTCATTTTTATATTCTCATTTCCGAGATCTAAGAGAATAAAGGACCAATATTCAAAGATAAATGTATTGATTCTTGTTCAATACGAGTGTATGGGTTGATTAGATGGGTTTGAATCTTCTTGTTAGATTTCTTTTTTTAAACGAATTAATTTATAAACTTTATCATAGCTTGAATAATCTTTTATTCAAGTATATTGTCATTTTTATGGACCATAAAAAGCAAAAGGCACTGGAACAAATTAAATAATATTTAACTGTGTTCTATTCTGATGTGGTCTTCGAACATTTAATTAAAAGGCGGGAGGGTCCGACACGTTTCTAAAATGAAATAAAAACAAAATATTATTTTGAGTATAGTTTTTGCTTGAGTTTTGCTATTTAAAACGTTCAAGTGAGTCAAGGACCCGGTCACCTAAATAGATGTCATAGTATATAATTTAACTTACATTGAATGATTTAAGTCTTTCTGGGTCTATATTTGATCCAGGTGGAACTTTGTCTTCGTCATCATCATCATTATCATCATCATCATCTTTAGATATAGAGTCATCTATATTTCCACATTCACTAGCTTTAGATGACGTCTGCACAATTATGAAAATATGAAAAATTCATGTGAATACAAACTATAGGTAAAGTTATTTTCAGAAGGGATAGGCTAGTGATGTTTGTGCCCTTACATTCAGGTAAAAAACCAAAATGTTACAAGGTGCATTTTTCTTAAATTTGTGTCTATAATATAGACGTAAATTAGTAGGTACTTATATATATTTGTGAATGAGTCTTTTTGTGATGCTAAAATGAGTCAGCACTGTGTGCATATAGACTTTACATCTGTTATCGTACGTTTTTTCTCAACTGTCAAAATATGAATAATTTCACGGTGAATGCTTTAGTTAAAATTATTGTCGTAATACACCCATGAGTTTCCGAAAGTGTGTATTATGATTGATTAAAGCTTCTTATGCCGTATGATAAGATTTAGTCAAGATATTTTTAATAAGAATTAGTCCGCCAGTACAAAAACAATGCATTCATTCACCGTGAAATTATTCAAGCTTTGACAGTTGAGAAAAAACGGACAATACACTTTGTAAACTATTATAAATCAAAGGCCACAAATTAAGACTGAACCAAGGATATTTCAAGTTTTAAACGAACACTCAAAAACGCTATAACAGTCATCAGATTAGAGGCGAGGAAGTAAAGTAGAGATGCTATACCATGTCCAAGCTACATTATATCCCCTCTCAACATGAACTCATCATCGTATTCTCGGAGCTTAGATGCCTATTAGATGCGTTAACCATTTACTGGTTGCGATATGTGTGATAAGTAGCAATTTTTCACCATTACGCGCTAGGGTTATTTTAAGATGCTCTCTTTTCATTACTAATTAACATTCAGATATGCAACTGGATCAAGTGATTCCTTGTGTGACTGGCTTTCGGAAAAAATAAGTTGAGCCCCGATCCCAGTTACCATAGCAACGCTGGGGCGGAGCAAAAAGGGCAAAATGCAATTTTCGCTCTTTTTCAATCCTAACTTTGCATTTAAAACAGTAATATTTTCCAAAATTGCGGTCTAAAGTGCCAGGTCTTTTCAGAGACTGAAAACATGTTTTCTTATCAGCATTTGGCGCCATTTATCAGCACTTAATGACCCAGATTTTTTCTTGGCGATGAGGGGAGCTGCGCTGCTTCAAACCCCAGCAACAAATGGGGGGCACATCCCTCTTCGGAATCCCCCTGAGACATCTTTTGATGGGGAGGCACGCAAAAAAGCTCATTATTTGGGTCGAAGTTCCTTTAGTGAAATTCACCAAATCCAGATAAAAAGCACCAATTTCAAGGCTGTGGTGGCCATTTTGAAGGGTGGGTGGGTTCCAGACACGTACAAATGCGGGATTGACCAATTTAGGGTTAAACTAAGGTTGAAGCAATCATAAGCAATCACACATACTAGTATACATGTTATATTAGAAGTTACATTAGCAAGTTTATGTCATTGTTAGTATCTTTAAAGATGTGGTATGCTGAGTATAAAACATTAGCAGGTACACTAGCTGTGACAATAAAATGAGTAGGCGATTTATTCTGGTAACAAGTGACAAGTGACCATCGTTCACAAAGAACTCATTGTTCTTCAGCACAGCCAAGTAGCGCTTTTGATCCCAGTTTTACAAAAATACATGAGAGTAATTTTTACTCAGTTAAGGATTTTTACTCAAATATTTAGCGTTTCCACTCAGTATATTTTCACAGACACATAGGTACTTATATAGGATAAGTTTTCACACAAAAACGATGACTTCTTCTCAAATCTAAAGCAAATTCAAAAGCATAATGCTAAGTAAATATTCAATCAATACTATACATTTTCAAATAAATAGTTAAATGATATTCTTTATCATGTGAATATCCAAGTTGAGATTGTTTATGAATATCCGGAAACGAATCAAGAAGTACAATACGGATGTCAGTCAGGTGAATAGGTGCCGCTTCCGAAAGTACTACATGATGTTACCGCCGTTATATGACCTATACCATGTGTTGCTACGGCGTTAAACCCAACAAACAAACTACATGAAGTTTGTCTAAACCTAATCGAGCAGGGACACCTTCAGTAGTACGACATGAAACTAGCCTTAACTCAATAAGGTCAACAAAGCTATATAGTTTATTAGTTCTGAAGAATATTAAGACCTTTATCGTACCTCTAAGCTGTCATCATCACTTGCCCTTCTTTTCCTTTCAGGGTGACCCCTACTCTCATCACGTGATGCAGGTGAAAGGGAGTTAGGGGTGTTACTCATGTTCAAAGGAAAATAATCATCTACCAGCGGATTTTTGGGTGTGCAACATTTGGGAGCAGGGCTGGCTGCTCCGTTATCAGTAACCATAGGCACGGATTCTGAAATAAGAAAAAATTAAAAACTTTAAAACTCTTGAGTTCCGTAGCCATGTAGCTAATGAAGCACTTTCATCGTGATGATTCTCTTCAGTATTACCTCATACTTCCATTTGGGTTTTTAACAGCTCGTCAATTAGAACCTTGTAAAAGTTTCATGCATGGTTTTTAGGTCGGTAAGGTATTCATATGCTTCAAACGTCAAAATGGGAAGTTGTAGCTATTTTCACGCTAAACACACAGGTTCAAAACAATACTTAACTTTGAAAGTCAAATTCTGAACCAACTAACAGCACACTTTACAAATTAAAATATATTTCTTGTATTACAGTTGCAAAGAGTGTGTTATCCTGTCGATATATAAACCAACAACTAATTCAGGTCGTAAATTCATTAAGTCAACAATTGTCAGAGGAAATTTTAGAACAACAGAAAAAGATTACAACGCCAAAGTGAGATTTAACTTATCTTATTGAGAACTCGACACCTAACAAATTCGGTCAATAGTAACATTCAATCAGATGATTCTATTTGGCACAAGACAATATTTTAGTCATAATATAAGGAACGTCTAAAGTTACACTCGATACATCTTTGTCTAAACTGCCTGTAGAACAGGTTGAATGGGTATTCAGCAACACGAATGTTAATTCAATGCGATGGTCCTTTTTTCCCCACTTTAATCATTTTTAGTTTGATTTCCTTTAACTGCAGTGATTTTGAAGTTCCCAGGATTGGAACTCGGTGCATATATATCACTCTCATAAGATCATAGGATCGAACATCCTCAATATGTGACTGGAGGGCTAGATATATATTCTATTTCTTTATTCTCATAATTATAATTAACTTAGATTGTATGTTTTGTGTCAAATGATATAAACATATTGTTTACAATCAAACATGGCAATCATAATTATTATATACCTTTAAAAAGCATGTAGCATCAAAGCTTGTGTCTCAATTTGTGTGTCAATGTTTTTAAACTTGAGAGTCAAACCTCTGAGTTCAAAGGACTGCTGTTAATCATTGCTTGGCTTCTGAATTGTAGATCCAAACTTAAAAGTCAATATTTGAGTGTAAAATTACATGTGTAAGAATCTGAACGAACTCTTGAGTGTAAACTTTTTGAATACAAACGTTTTTGTGTCAAACCGCAAGCCTTAAGACTTAAGTACCAAAAGGTAAATGGAATACTTAATTAAATAACATTTACCAGGTAGATGCATATAAAAAGATTTCCAACAAGTCCATGATATATCAGGATTGGTATACGTATTAAAATTAAGCCATTTTGAAAACCAATTATCGTGACGAACCATTTTACCAGATTGAATATCTCAAAGACTGACTCGAAGCTATTTACCTTTCCTACAAATACCTGATATTCATTCCATCAAAAAACACAGCGAGAAATCAATAATAGACTTGAAGGTTTAGCTAAATACTGTCTCCAGAATTCAGTATTTGATAGAAAATCAGAACTGGAGAAACCTAACAAGCTAACCACGAGGGGATAAACAATTATATTGATCTGGCATAAATTATTACGACACCAATGTTATACTTCATACAGAATACTGGTTCTAGACGTTTTTACACTGGTACAAAGAAATGAAAATGAGTGTGACGGGCATTCTATGTAAACGTGGGTAATTTGATGTCACTTAAAAAACAAAGACTCATGCAGATCAACTGTGAAACTATTTGAAGTGTATAACAAAAGCAAAACAGCGGCTATGGAAAAAAATGGAACAAAACCATGCATGTTTTTATTCGGTTAGATGATTAATATGATCTGTATTTGCATAAATATTCATTGTGTTTTTTTTTACATTTTAAAGGTAATTGTTTTTTATTCCAACAGCAATTCATTGAAAACTAACATTAAGGGAACCCGGTTGGCATAGTGATAACAAACAGCTTGAATGATTTTTATACATATTGTTTAAAAATGTTTTATGAGAGACAATGCATTTTATACAAAGGCAATTTTTGCGAAGTAACATAAATACCTTTTATCAACCTCAAGTATTTTATACTCTTCGGTCAATTTTCATTTTGACTGTTTTTGTGTCTTACATTTACTTTATTAATCTTTTGTGAATAACAACAACAACAAAAAAGATTGTTTTTAATAATAAACTAGAATCAGTACTTCCACCGGAAGATTTCTTAGAAATATATAAATGTTTTCAAAGATACAATTTCATATTAACAATATGAAATGATTTAGTTCAACACCAATCTGGGGCGTGGTTTATGAATTTCAAATTTCACTCCATTGCCTTTCCAAAAGTTTCTTTCAATACAAATACAAAAGTTGAGTCTTTTCATGCAGCAAAACAAAAAAGTTTGTCAATTAAACTCATCCAAAAGACTTGCCAATCAAAAAGATCCAAGAATAATGTTAGTAAATGCCGCTGTGATTGGCCATGCTCGTGACGTAAGCAACATGCAGTATATTAAGGATTTGAGACACTTAAACTGTGCATTCGCTTACCACACATTGTCCTTCCTTGACCATAGAGAGGAAAATACCGATATGCTACAAATTATTTTTCTGTGTTCTTTAAAACAACAATGCAGGTGTGGGATTGGAACTATTTATGAGCTTCATGCAGAAAAAACAAACCTTGGTAGGTTAGGTGTATAATCTGTCACCATTTCACTAACAGATTCTCATGTTCATTTCACAGGAAGTGCATTCTTTATTTGTGATGACAAGGAAACCGGCAATTGTTTGCAAGTAAGTTCTGGAGCATTTTTTTCAATTCAGAAATGGTCAGTTTTAAACATTTGATTTTTAAGTAATCAATAAAGTACTTTAACATTTTAAGTGAAAGAAATTTGAAAAGAGATGCAGTCTTTTAATGAACATTATATTCTGGAAAGAACGGAATGCGGCTGACAGAAAAAACAACAACTATAAATTGGAATTTTACGTCATATATTGAGTACATGTAACAGGAAATATCACTCAACAGTAGAAGTAAGAATTCAGAGGCAAACCAAACACTTCATGTATTCGATTAACGTCTAAGAAACAAATTGCTAGGAAATTGTCCTAAAATATCGTCATAGCAACAGGTGCTCATAAAACCAATCCTTGTCATTTAGGCGCTGTGATGCAGATTTGAAAGCGTCAATTTGTTATAGAGTGTGGGTCACACTAAAAGCCGATAAGACCGTCTTTATTGACTTGCTCTCAAAGGGAGTCATCGATTTTTATTTCTCTTTTTCATAAATCTGGGAGGTTCACAGTTAGTTTACCTGCTGCTATTTTCCCCCGAATCATAAAAGCTTTACAACAATATGACAGAGTTAAACATGAAATTTCTACAGAATGATTGATTTTAGCTTTAAGAAATCGGCGTTATCTTGCAAACACAAGAGCCTTGCGAATAGATTTGCTGCTCTTGAAAAATTGTGGGAAAAGCTCTCCAAATTTGGCATTACAATAATGGGCAAATATTATCAGACTTAAGTCGAATACTTTATTTGATGATAAAACAAAGAAACGGGTACACAGTTGTTCAGAAGACAAAAACAATATAAAGACATCAAAGGTATTGTTAACCACACCTATATACAGTTTCTTACTTTCTATTTTAAGAGATTATGCCATTGATTGAAATGTATACAGCGATACCGATGCAGTATTGACGTCTTCACACTTGTTATAAGTTTGGTTTGACTTTTAAAAGTTATTTCTTCATTTGAAATCGGCAAATTGAATGTAAAACTGGCTACCAGGCTGTTGTTTGACACGTTTTTAGCAAAGGCATTCAAGTCGTACCGTGAAGTTTTCGTGACAATGACCTGTACAGTTGACTCCAAATTTGCAAAGAAAGTGAAAAACTGTCTGCTGTGAATGGCAACTCTACGATGTATTATGTATCTATAAAGTTTTAACGCGTTCTATTGTAAACCAGATCCGTCAGTTCTGAGTCAGTGTAACTGTTCAAACTCACGTGGTTACTCGGCTAACTTCAAATACTCAGGTTGTTTTACAATGTAACAATGCCCTAGAATGGTTTTAAGCGCTGAAGTGGTATAACTACGATTTATGTCCCTTTGTGTTTTGACTTAAGCAACTGAAAATAGGGAACAATTTTGAAATTTTGGAAGTATGTGCAAGCTATATCATTCTTAATTAAGCATTTAACAGAGAACACATGCATTTCAACAAATGCCAGGAAATCGTGGCATACTTCTGCCTAAATATAACCATTTATATTTTTCTACAGTAAAAAAGTTATGACCCCTATATTAGTGCAAATTTCGTTCGCACCTCGTCTCTATAAAATCATTTAGTTGGAGACATAAAAAAGCAAATTTGTCATTGTACCTTTTTAATACTATCACAATATTCCTGATTCCATTAAACCCTAGAAAAATGTCTTCTATTTTGGAAATTAGAATATTTCAAGTAACACAAAAAAGTCTACCAAATTGAAAGCTTGAACACAAAGTGAACGATGACGTTGTTGAAATCTGCCATGAATATGCGGCTTATGTCTCCAAAGAAGAAAAACAGAAGACGCAATAACATGAATTATGTATTTACGAAAAACCCCAAGTTAAAATAACTTCTACTGAAGTGGAATAACAGAGGCTAGCTTTAAGGAATCAATATTCATTCAGATCCGAGTGTCTCTTTGTAAATCTCACCAAAATCATGAGAGAAAATACCCACAATCTCTAACAGACGTTTACAGCCAAGAAATATAAAACGAATCTACAGGCAGTTTAGACAAAGATGTATCGAGTGTAACTTTAGACGTTCCTTATATTATGACTAAAATATTGTCTTGTGCCAAACAGAATCATCTGATTGTATGTTACTATTGACCGAATTTATTAGGTGTCGAGTTCTCAATAAACAATTCCAGTGATTAGTTAAATCTCACTTTGGCATGGTAATCTCAACTTGTTGTTCAAAACTTTCCTCAGACAATTGTTGACTTAATGAATTTACGACCTGAATGAAGTAACAGGTTTATATATCAACTAGGTAACACACCCTTTGCAACTGTAATACATTGTACAAGAAATATACATTAATTTGACGAGTGTTCTTAAATTTGGTGAACAGTTTGACTATCAAAAGTTTATTTTGATCGAATCCAGTGAGTTAAGTGTTAAACCGGCTTCTAGTTCCCATTTTGACATTTGAAGCAGAGGTATGCGTTACCGATAGAAAATCGCGATTTGTGAAGTTGTTTCTATGTTTTTTACTACGTAAATTAAACTGGAAAATAGGAACTTGTAACAAAATTTACATACATTTTGTCAAATGGTTATGACAAAGCAAACATAAGAACATGGCATTACGGACTTAAATTTGTGTTATCTGGGGGCAAATCATGTTGGTTAAGTTAGTTCCAAGCTAGAGTTCAATATGACGATTTATCTCCATGAATCACACCTGGTCCTTAAAAGAGTATAGCATCAACGAATTGTTCAACCCTTTTTCAGCACAAGGCAACGCAGACATTATTGTTTTTAATATTGAGAGGTCTTTGTGAATGCACGTTCAAGACTATCGACATCCCCGTTATAGGTTGTGAAGTTAAATTAGCACTTAAATTACAAAAAACGGAATGAATAACAGTTGAAATTTTTATCACAAGAAGAGATAACTATTAAACATATACTCGTACATGTAAATACAATCGTGACCTTTAAAGCAGTAGAAAAGCTCAAGCTTACACTAAATCATCGTGTCTGTCTATGGCTAGTAAAAGAAAGAATGATTTAAACATGGTGTGGTAGATCAACCATTACATGTAAATAAATATCTTCCACAAGATTTTCGAGAAGTCCTGTTTTTATACGTTAAACGCCGAGTCAATATAAATTGTGCACATGTTTTTGTTTACGGCGGCCAGTTTACCTTGCTAAGCTTTATGGACCTCTGACTATGACTAGTACTCACCTACCCTTCTACATGGAAGACAACTTTTCATATATTAGTACATATACCTTACTAACAAAAGAGAAATCGAAATTGTTGTCAAATTTTATGGAAAGGACTTTCGGGACTCCGAAATTCTGCGTGAGTCGGCATTAAGGTGGGTCGGTACCTTACTCGGAGTAAAAAAAAAAAAAATTATGTTCACCGATTATGATAAAAGTTGGCAGGCAGATAGATACCTTCATGCTTCTTGTTTGTTTTTCTGGTAACCTTAGCGACGTTGTCGTTTTAATTCACGACGTCATGGACGTCACAGTGGTTTGCGCTATAAACAGGCATGCAAGTACATTAAACCCACATATTTAAAGTATTAAATGTTCGAGGCCAATGATAATTATACCAAAATGTTTCTGAAATGTTGTTGCGTACAATTATTGCGTTCGGATTATCTATATATCACGCAAGTTGTAAAGATTGTACATTTCATCACTAAATTCAGGGTTTTCACGTCTAAAAGTTTTCACCGACCCACCTTAAAATGCACTTGGCTGGCTAAATCTCGATCTATGAAAAACAATCCTGACCCGTGCAAGCAATACACATTTTGTCTTTCATAGGTTTGTTTATAGTATGCGATATCACATTATTAGGAATGTTAGATATGAAAAGATGACATTTCGCAAAATTTATTGGAAAATCATTATATCCCAAAGACAAATATGTAAATAAACGCACCTGTTTCCGGTTTAGGACTGGTACCCTCTCTCAATGGCGAAGAGCTGGTTTCTGTACTCATTTCACTATTTACACTTGATATGCTATCCTGAAAATGTATGAAAATATGAATAATAAAGTAAGTTCTCTTAGTTTTTACACTGCTTAAACAGCCACACTGACATTGGGGATAGTTTCAGAACTGGTCTTCAAATTCATTTTTTGGTACCAGAGAAAAGATTATGTTTCTATGTGAAAGCTGTTGCAATCATGAAATTTAGAAATTAAAGAATTTTGACAATTTTGAACTTTCGCCCACTTTTCTCTGAAAATGTGAAATGAGACATTCAAATTATTTCAGTCAAACTAAGTTCCCGAATAGTCTATAAAAGTTGAAAATTGTTCTTCAATGCATGATATTGTTAATTCATAACACAATAATAATCAATTAACATGGACTGGACTCGAATATAATACACTATTCTAAAATAAAATGAAATTTTTTTATTAGTCACTCATATGATCTGAATATAGTGTTATATCTCATTTGTTTGTACAAGTATGTATAAAATCTGTGGTTTCTATCAAATACAGTACAACCTCTCTTGAACAACACCCAGCAGTGTCAAAACTGTGTTACTGTTCAGCACTACAGAAGTGAAATTTAATTGAAATTATGCCCGTGAGAAATAAAATAAAAATTTGTGCTCAGGATTTGTTCTGTAGAGGACCGCCATACTCAATGACAATATAAACATAGTTTTGTAGGGAAATTCTATCTTTAATTATCAGAAAATTAATACACTAATATAAGAAGTTTAGATTACAGTTCACTTATATGTACTGAATTGTTATTAACAATACTAATGTACACGCGTATATTGGTCACGTTTATCTGGCGGCGATATTCACGGCGGTGTTCTTGCAGTCCTGATACGTGCATGCCATTTCGGCTTGAATATGTTTGTTATAGCTTGATTTATGGCAATTAGAAATAAATTTCCTATATTAATCAATATCAGTTTCTGTTTTTTTCGTCTTATGCCATATTAATAGACACCAGTGATGGACAGCACATAAATATATTTGTCACGTCGTTTTATGCATGTATAAATTGTGACACATACGAAGGGTCAGGGATTCGTGAATAATGACCCCCCCCCCCTAGAACACATTTCTTTAAAAAAAAGTGTAGGTCTATGCACATGCGGAAAGAAATAAAATGGTAAAGTTTTAGCACCTCTCGAAAAAAAATGCACTGGATTTCCCCTATTAAAAATTCTAAATCCAACCATGTATCCTGTCTTGCTTGATTCAAATACAAATGTACTGAACACCATAAGTCACAATGGTGAAGTGATGATGTCTATCACATGTTGTTACCTTTGGGAGACTGGTTAGACAATTTCAACTTGTTAGAATCAATAACACACTTTGAAGATCAAATTAGTTATTACAGTCATGTTATATATACATCTTTAAATTTCATAACATTCTCAGTAACGCTGATCAATATTATGTTTTGTTTGTCCGGGAGTTAAGCTGAGATGAGTTGAGTGTCTGAGTACTACGCCCATGTGTCAACAGTCAGTTATATGAGTCGGACAGCTCACCTAACTATTATCCCTGGGATTCGCCACTCCTAGATCCCAACCCCCAGAAGGGAACTGTCTGCAGCTCTTTTCAATAATTAAAGTAGTATGTGGCGCGTAGTTCACTTAACTATGGCTCCTTGGAGTCACTAGTATTGGACCCCATCCTTCAATAGCAATTGCTCAGTTTCTCTCATAACCAACATACACCGGCGGCTGGAGTCGAACCCACACCCTCTGTCCGCGAGAAGGTGCTATATATTTTTAACTGTCAACGTTGGTTTCAGTGGCTGGAACTTAGGTGTTTCCTGTGTTTGGTTACAGCAATTTAAAGGCGTATTCTAAGAAATTACGTGGTAGAATGAATATCTCCAATCAATTCGTATTGTTTCTTGATAAAACCAATAATAAAATTTGTGCAAAAATATTTATAAAATAAATCCTATACTGATAGATTACGATGCGGAAATAATAAACATTTTATGGTGTATTTCCCACTCTTTTGATATTTTTTCAATTATATACAGGAGGTCAGTCGTCATACTTCAACCGTTTCTTGAGACCCGGGCTTTTAACCAATACTGACCACATCAAAGCCAGTTGCTGACAACTGTTCTACGTAAACCAGAGGTAGTAGAGAGAATGATCATGGACAGCCTTAGGACCATCGTTGGTTAAGATACATTACTCCGCCATGCTGTGTTATGTACCGTACAAATCTCGTTATCATTGATAATTAATAAGGCAGTTTCATTGGTTCCGCAAGGAAACCACTGCGGAAAACTAGCCAATGAAGTTACGCAACCATAATATAAAAATTAACATGTGCGTTGGTTTCTATTTTAAGTCAGAAAAAACTCAGTATGACGTCATTACTAAAGAGTATTTAATTGTAACATGCGATTTCATTGAAAGAAGATTGGTCTCCCCTGTCTCATGCATATTTATGAAAACGAGATTTTGCCAGTCAAATTGCCCAATGCCCACGGTACGTATGGAGTGTAACGGAAGAAAGTACAGTGGTTGCCGACGATGCCTTGGGACCAAACTCCACAAATGCATTGGGCCTGGTTGAACCAGATTAAACAAATAAACACTGAATTGACAGCCTGACGCGCTGAGCTAATCAGACGAGCAACTTAATTGCTCGATAACATGAAACTAGCGTTTGCTGTAAATGTCAAATTATGTGCTAGATCTACGTTTAATTTACTGGAACAAAACTTGAAAATTAACTTGGAACCAGTTACCAAAACCACGCGCACAAAAAATCAGACAATTTAGAGGAGTACAGCGTATTAAATTGTACGACCTATCGAAACAGATGACCTCAGACATTTGATATCCCAGTGGTTATTAAGTGTACTATCCAATTATATCTTGATTATAGCTGCATACGAGAAACATAGCTGATATTTGGTCTTAAGACATAGGAACTAGAAAAGGTCAACTAATCAATGCGATTAATATACATGTAGCGTTTCTTCTACTAGAATTTTTAGGTGTACTCATGAAGATTTCTGCCTAGACGTCTGGTAAAGGTTAGAGAATTCATTGTGTTAGGTTAGGCAAATAAAGCGTATGAATACCAGAAACTTAAAACCTAGGTCTTAGTTCACTGTGGGATTGTTTAGCAAAACAATATATTTCAAACAAAAGAACAATGAAAAGGAACAATGCAAGCGGCGATTCAAACACCGGAAGAGCAATCTACAGGAAACGCTGAAAGCAACTTTCGATTTGCATCAACAGGGACGTGTTCGATTCATCAAACATCGTTTTAAGAACAGTGTAAACATCTTAATCGAACAATCACGCCGTAAGACAGTTTGCAAAACAGCTATCAAAGAGATACTCATGTTTTGGAAAATTCAATACAGAGTTTAAAAGGTAAAAAGAGACACTACAGAGCCTCGGTGTCGCTTTTCCGATTCATAATGCAGTACCTGGGAAAAGAAAATCAATATTAGACTTGGAAGTTATTATCTTGAAAATACATTGTTCCTCAGGTGAGTGTATTTCAATTGATCTAAACAGGGAACAGTTCACACTCCACTGACAAAAATGTTCCAACGTTAGTCTTTGAAGCTTGAAATTACTAAACCGAATACATGTATACATCTATAATCAATGTACACTTAGTGAGGGTTTTTATGCGACTTTGTCATATGAGATATTTTATGGGGTAAAACTTTTTAGTGTTGTTTGAAGGTAAATGACACATCTCTGCTATAACAGAAATATGATTCATGGAACAAAGGAACTATTTTTTTACCAGGCTAATTGACATGAGTCGTAATTTAAGAACATGTATAGTATGTTTCAAACAGCACGTTTATTTAAAACTTGTAGCTAAAATGGTCCATATATTTAAATATATTCACAGGTTTCTGCAACAGGTGGATATTATCATTTGTGTTTTATAAAGTATGCTAATAGATGTAGAGGAATATCCATAGATAAATACTCGTTTTAATGTTATATCAATACCCTTTGTATGATATGGTACACAAGTGATCGTATCCTAATAAAGTTACATTACTTCTGTCTGATGAAACAATTTGATTATTTAACTTGATTATAACCTGTTCCCGGGTATACGTGGCGCAGGATTTTGAATCTTGTGTCCCGTAAGGTTGCTGGTTCAAGCATCATCCGGGGTTGGTTTTCCTTTCATAAAAAATCGACAATTAACTCGATTTTCCTTCATTAGTTAGGTTAAAGTTGTTGACCTTGGGAGGGTAGGTGAGAACTTGGTTATAGACAAATGTCCAGGAAAGCAAGGGTAGATAAGCTGGTCGCCGTACAATAACCATAATTTGTAATGGCCCCATTCGCAATAAAACTATATACATGAATTACTCAATGACATCATTATACGCGACCTCTATGTGGTCAGGTAGGCATCAGGCACGTGTACACGTGAACGAAAACATGTACGTTACAAAACGACGATGCTTTTCACAACTATAATGTCAGCATTAGAAAAAACAAAAACTTGTAGTAAAATGGTATTTTTTACATATACATGAACTATATGATAATTTTGCTCCCTTGTTGATATTTTTCTTATTAATTCATATTAAGGGTCAATCCTTAAACTGATGTTCAGACGGATATTTACATTTAAGTTTAACCTTTACTTACATGTATTCTAATGCTCTGAAATCATTCATCAAAATAATGTCACATTTTGTCCCGTGTTCGGTCTATTTCTTATTATCTTAGTATACAAAAAATGTATAATGTTATAGCTGGTTAGCTCAGGGTTGATAAAAGATTTTATCATGTCATTCTATTAAACACATGTTCACAAAGTTGACAATGAGATCAAATGTATAGTTTCAATATCTATAGAATTTTATTACAACCCCGTTTAATAACCTGTATAGCATTTATTCAACATGCAAAGTCTAAATATGTACTCTGGGTAGGTTATATGGTAGTTTAAAACTTGACAGAAAAAACTCTATCAAGCCAGCAGCGTGATCAGTAACGACTGTTAGCGAACGTGGATAACTCAAACCAAAGTTGGGACAACTCAACCCGTTAGTAGGAACTGAGTTGTCTCAGGTTGAGTTGTCTTTGGTTTGAGTTGTTCCGACCCTAACGTTACGGAACGACCGGTGTAATTGAACAGGCAACTGAAATGTATCTGCGTAGATGTTACGTCTGTAAGAAAATCAAAGAAAATGTCTTCTACGTGAATAGATAGCAGCCTTCTCCACGCTTTCAATATTGAAGACATAGGAACGATGATGAATTGTTGACTTGAAAGTATTTAAAACACAATTTAACATTTCAGGATAACAAACATTTGTATTTCAAGAGGTTATACCCTTTCATGAAATTTTGACAATTATGTCAATTTCCCTTCATTAATAAGGTATATGGAGAAGTTTTCGGCCTTGTGGAAGGGTAGGTGAGTGCTGGTTATAGACAAGGGTCCAGGAAAGCTAGATTAGGTGCGCTGGACGCCGTAAAATGAGCGATATGTGTTGAAACGGTGTTAAACCCAGCATAAATAAATTTAATTTCCAAGTTTATTACATTCAAGTGAATTTTATGTTAAAATTAAAATTCATATTAATGTACAAATTGATATGTGACAGATTAATAAAATGCTCGCAGTAGCTACTCTACATATAATTGATCTATAATATAAACTTGTATTTTTGTCTCAGGTCAAATCTTACAAGCTGTACAAAACAATTATTGTTTCTTCGTGTTACATAATAGGCATTCGTACAGTGGATATAATTTCATTCACTCTTATCACATAGCTTTTTATGTAGTTCAGTAAGTTGAAGTAAAATTATTCTAATAGAGTCTGATTTCATCATTACTTAGGAAGTCAAGTTTTAGGGTTATAGGGTAAAGGATTTTAGGCTTTAAATCAGGATTAAGAATTAAATAATTTATTCGATGATCTGACCCGTAGACTGGCCAATCTTTGAACAGAGTGTATTAACTAGAAGAAAACAGGATTCGCATCAGATCGGTGGTTCTGGTATTTTATAGAATTTTACATACAAATCGAACATGGGTGTATTACATTATTCTAAACCGTTGATATTGGTCAATGCGAGTTTCATAGATACACGTATAGATAGCCGACATATAACGCTTGAATAACAATAGATTGCATCGAACACAAAAAGTCTACAATCGGTTATCGGATTTTCTTGTTCCCCCAAATACATTACATTGGCAACCTGGTACAAGCTTAATATGTATATGCCAGCTGTCGCCGAAAACTTTGTCTGCCATAGGGGTAAATCAATTTTTTGACTGCGTTCCCCCATCAATGTATGGAGGAGATTTAGTGACAAAGAAAATCGATATTTTACAGGTAGGGTAATATTAAAGTCTAACAATAACGTGACTTTAGCCTGAACACCAATATTTATGAACGAATTCTCTGTTTTAACAAATTACCCTAAAACACACGAATGAAATATGACTATATTACTTTCACATGCTTTATGTCCGCTCCAAAACCAGACCTCACGATTTTAGCTATTATCCCTCTATATTTAGGACAATAAATCGAAACTATATACATGTAACGGCACTTGAATAGATGAATATGGGTTTTTGTAAACTACTAAGATACAGGCACGAAGACTCTCAACTATATACATGTATTTATAAATGAGGGGGTTTTATAACATTTTAGTACAGCTACATTAATACAGACCCTATTGTCTGACAATGATAAGTAGAACGATATTTATTAACAGGTGTCCCCTTATAGAACGCAGATTAAAATAAGCAGGTGTTTTAAACCACTCGACCAAACCTAATGTAGCTGGACATTAATGTATTATGATTAAACAGCCTGATTTATCATTAAAATAATGTATATATTGGTCTTGATTAACAATGTCTTTGTCATCGGTAGACTACATCGCATTTATATACAGAATAGAACAGAGCAGAACAGAACAAAACAGAGCAGAACAGAACAGAACAAAAACAGCAGAACTGAACAGATCAGAGCAGAACAGAACAGAAGATAACAGAACAGAACAGAACAAAACAAAACAAAACAAAACAGATCAGAACAAAACAAAACAGATCAGAACAGAACAGAGTAGAACAGAACAAAACAAAGCAGAACTGGACAGATCAGATCAGAACAAAACAAAACAGAAAAGAACCGAACAAAACAGAGCAGAACTGAACAGATCAGATCAGAACAGAAAAGAACAAAACAAAACAAAGCAGAACTGAACAGATCAGATCAGAACAGAAAAGAACAAAACAAAACAAAGCAGAACTGGACAGATCAGTCTGATCAGAACAGAACAAAACAGAACAAAGCAGAACTGAACAGATCATAACAGAACAAAACAGAGTAGAACTGAACAGATCAGATCAGAACAGAACAGAACAGAACAGAACAGAACAAAACAAAACAAATTTTTTGTTACATATGTGTACAAGTACACATATGTTTACAATAACATGCATACATAATGTTAACACACGTGTTTATGATAATCAATAAACTACGACTTGAAAATTATCATTCTTGAATTATGATCACAAAATTTATTGTTTTAGTAAAACAAAGTAAGTAATTGCATTTGATAGACAAGGCATTGTGCTATCACACGATTGGCGAATTTACGTGGACCCTCTCATTAACATACTAAGCTACACCTGGGGTAAAGTGAAGCGCGATCGCTGACCCGTGTATTTCTAGCTCAAACTAGCAAGTAGTGATCCCGCCGGGATTCTATATCAGGACCTCTACACGCCAGAGAGCACCTCATACTACGTGATAACAACTCACAGTGATCTAATTTCATACTTACCGGTTGTATTTTAACCGAAACTTAAGCCTCTCACTGCTAATATTCTTAATCCAATTTTATGTGAAATTATGAAAAAAAATATTCAAAAACCTAAATTAAGTAGACACATAAACTTGTACACAAATTCTGTTTGCATAAAAACAGCCACGAAAGTCAACTTATTGACTTTAACAGTCGAAAATACTTTAAAATTTCAAAATTAAGTGCCTTAAGTGTTCAAAATGGAGTTCATTTTTCATTAAATTGATGTAACAATGCAATCTAAACACGGATGTTAATTTGCCATTCATGTATACCATATTTGGCTCGTTTAACATGACTTTTTGACAATATTAGCTAAGCATGTATTTCGTGTGACTTTATTATCCTTTACGTCCTATGTACCGTCGAACCTGAGTTAGCATTCACCAGTGTCAAATCATATCCTAACATGCATAGTGAGTCATAGAGGCAGAAACATGTTCAAACGCTGAGCTAACTTGTATATTATGTAATCCCTCTGTTTTAGTTTATTTTAAATAAAAACTAACTTATCTTAGTTCGATTTTGAAAAAAAATTGTAATGCAATGTATGAGTACTTGAGTTCATCACATTAGAATCCTCTTCCTACCCTTCGTACTGAGCTAATAAGATAAACAATCTTGCTTAGAGAACTTAGAGGTGAGCATTGGATGTTATTCGACCCAAAGCGGATCTGGCTATACAGTATTCATTTGTTACCAGTTACACATCGTAATTACTCGGTCGCATCCTCATCTACAAACTTATATTAAGTAAACATTGCAATTCACAATCACATGCATTTTGTATCACATGCATTTTGTATCTAATATCGCAGTGACACATAAACAGTTAATACATTTCACGTAGTACCGTTTACAACAGATCTAACTGTACATATCCTATAAGGAAAATTACGACAACCCTATATTTGTGGAGGTCAAGTGCAATGCATTGTTTCTCCCCACATGATGTATCGAAATATTCTTCCTTACACGTTAAGACAATTTGGAAATTATAAATGACTATATATAAATCAACTCGTGAAAAAAAAACTAATTGATAATTTGTATTTTTTAAGAATAACAATTCGTTGTAATTAAGCAATTAAAAACTCTCACTGTTAATTAGTCATTTACTCATTTTAATTATCATTGTGCACAGTCTTTTTTACTAAGAAAATTTGACCGCATACGAAGTTATAATATATTGTGTCGGTTAACCGGACGCTGAATGGCCCGGTCTTCATTGTCATATACTCTACTTCATACTTAAGTAATATAGAGTTCGAGTCTTTTTTGTTTCACTGAAAAAAAGGTTAAAACTTTGAGACAATGTTTTTGAAAGTATCATGATAGATTTATGAACGGTCTCGACTCAAATTTGGGATACTTTTGTGTTGTTGGTGACACTTACAATTCACACGATGTTTGGGCATTCAATCAACAGAGACACGTGGGTTTCCTTGATATACATGTATAATTCTTATATACATGTACATATCTGAACAACAGACATTTTGTATTTTGTTTGCTGACTCAAATTTATATCAAACAAAGCTTAGGACTGTTGAGCAATCGATTTAATTAATCAATCACGAAATACATCAATTAAACTTTTCAAAATAAAGTTCAATTGCCTTTCATACATAGTTGCCTTAACCCTTCCAGTAAATCTCCTCTAAGCTTAAACTTAAAACATTATTTTACCCAAAATCGAACGTTTTAGAGGATTCTCTTACTCAATCTTTCACTCAAAGTCAAAAGTTTATAATACATGTAACACTTTCACTCAAAAATAGTAGTGTTTTCAAAAATAGTTTTCGCTCAAAATAAAAAAGACATTTCTTTCACTCTAGATCAAAAGTTTAAAACAATTCTTATACTTGCAACAAAATGAAAGCTTACTTACATGATTCACCCCAGTATTCATAATATTCAAACAGTCGCCAACTACAGTGTGTATTTTATAACAAGGCAACAATTATTCGCATGTCAGAGAATCATATAATTCAACAGAGACCAAACTTACTTCATAACATATTTATAATGTTACTGAGCTGGCTTCCAAATTCTTGTGACATTTTGGTAAAATTTTCTCTGCATAATTCATTCCCAATTTGGTGTAGAGTAATTCATAACCTTGTTTTTACTACGAGTGTACTCTATACAGTAAATATATTCGTGAATGCCTATATACTGCCTGTTGAGTTAAATGTAAGCCTTCATGTACATACTTAGAAATGTCTTAACAGGAATTATGAGAATGACTGTATGAACAATCAGAAATACGTCCCTGAAGTCTAATGAAAGAACCTCTAGACTTAATCGGGTTAGAATAGCTTTTATTGAAAGTAAAACCTCCACGTAGAATCACGACTCTGTAATTCTACAGAATAAAGAAGCATGGAGATTTTGTTTCTACTGTGGTTTTAAGCTGTTTAAGATGCGCAGAACAGTCACCATGTCCCTATTATATTTTCTTTCTTTTTTTAAACATCGTATTCAACACATATTTAGGTCATATATACGACGGCCAGCTCTTCCGACCATAGGTTTCCTGGACACTTTTCTATCACTAGTACTAACTTACCCTATTACGAGGCCGACAACTCATGTATAGGGTATGACCTACCGCGACCGGGCTCAAACCCGCGGTCTCCGGATTCGAAGTCAGACATGCTAACCACTTCGCCACGGCTGCGGCCCCTATTATAATAGGTCAGCCTATGTGTATTTAAACGAAGATTAGTCTATGAGTCTCCATGCCATAGGTTAGTCGATGAAGCATACAAACCACAGGCAGTCTGCGACAATAAATGACAGGCCAGTCTATGTGACTACAAAAGTCAGATCAGTATAGGAGACCACAAAAGTCTGGCCAGTATAGGAGACTACAAAAGTCAGGTCAGTATAGGAGACTACAAAAGTCAGGTCAGTATAGGAGACCACAAAAGTCAGGTCAGTATAGGAGACCACAAAAGTCAGGTCAGTATAGGAGACCACAAAAGTCAGGTCAGTATAGGAGACCACAAAAGTCAGGTCAGTATAGGAGACCACAAAAGTCAGGTCAGTATAGGAGACCACAAAAGTCAGGTCAGTATATGAGACCACAAAAGTCAGGTCAGTATAGGAGACCACAAAAGTCAGGTCAGTATAGGAGACCACAAAAGTCAGGTCAGTATAGGAGACCACAAAAGTCAGGTCAGTATAGGAGACTACAAAAGTCAGGTCAGTATAGGAGACCACAAAAGTCAGGTCAGTATAGGAGACCACAAAAGTCAGGTCAGTATATGAGACCACACAGGTCAGGCCAGTATAGGAGACTACAAAAGTCAAGCCAGTATAGGAAACCACAAAAGTCAGGTCAGTATAGGAGACCACTTAAGTAAGGCCAGTATACGTGACCACAAAAGTCAGGCCATTTTATGTGACCACAGAAGTCTGGCCAGTATAGGAGACTACAAAAGTCAGGCCATTTTATGTGACCACAGAAGTCAAGCCAGTATAGGAGACCACTTAAGTAAGGCCAGTATACGTGACCACAAAAGTCAAGCCGGTATATGTAAACACAAAAGTCAGGTCAGTATATGTAACCAGAAAGACAGGTCAATATAGGAGACCACAAAAGTCAGTCCAGTCTATGTGACCACTAAAGTCTGGCCAGTATATGTAACCACTAAAGTCATGTCAGTATATGTGATTACAAAAGTCAGACCAGTCTATGAGACTACAAATATCAGGTTAGTATAGGAGACCACAAAAGTCAGGCAAGCCCATGTGACCGCGAAAGTCAGGCCATTATGTGTGAACAAAAAAGTCAGACAAGTATATGTGACCACTAAACTTAAGGTCAATGTATGTGTCAATTAAACAAAAAAATTAAATTAAGTAACCACCGAACAAAAAGCTGCTCTAGGTGACTACAGTAATTTTTCTCATTATGTGTGGCCACTAAACGAAAGCCTTACCCATAAATAAAAGTAGAGGCAATTTATATGCCTTCAAACAAAAGTCAGTGTTTATGCCTAACTAGAAAGGTCAGTCTATGTGGCCATCATACCTAAGACCATTCAATCTAATAACCATACGAAAAAGTAGTACAGGGGCACCTATAGGAAAATATTATTCTAAAAAAAAGCTAAACAGGTGTTATTGAATACAATCCCTGATACGTTCGATAAATTGAACAGAGAATAATTCGGGGATTGATAAACAAATCAATAAAAAGAGTTCAAGAATGGTTTTTATACATACTGGTTTTGAAATATTGTGTTTCTGTTTAAATACGTTCATGTATTGCAATACAATGTATAACCATGAAATGTGCTTGTATATGAGCTGAATTACATCATGTGACAAAATTAATCTGCATTTTCTGTAGATAATAATTATTATGAATATTAAATACGTATAATTATAATATTGGTTCAGAACGAATAACAAGAATCACCTGCCAGGTACTCGTTGTATAATCAAATCTATATAATTATTACATAATAGCAGACATAACAGACTTTAAGGAATTATATGGAAAGTTTAGACAATGGTGGTTTGATATTGAATACGTTTGTATTTTCAAACTGTACTTCAACATCGATCATTCGTCTGCTACCTTTTTATTAATTTTAATACTTAATGAACCTCTAATTATTCATGTGAAATGTTTTTTTCTATGAATTTAAAGAATAATGACTTTATGAGGTAAATATGGTATTCATTCGCAGGAGATTGGACGTCAACAGACAAATCTTTATAAAGAGTGAAATAGATCCTTTGAAGCAGACGACAGTTTAAAAGAATTAATCAACCGTGTAAAACATACTGATAGGAAACAGTAACTACGGGCGTAGGCTGTTAGTAAAATTTTGAAATCATAACAAATCTGATTTTGATGTTAAAAATAATAAAGTTTTGTCGATGAATATTAAAAAAATGGTGTACATGTAGATGTACCCAGTGTAAACAAAAATCATAATACAAGTACATGTACAAATAATACGTTATTACAATACACTTAAAACTACATCCTTGAAACAATGAGACAAAAATATATAAAATAAATTAAGTTTATACCACGAAATATAACATGAAAAAAACCATTACCTTTTTTGCTTCACTTCCCGTTTTTCCGTTATCTGTTTTTGACATTATTCTTATAAAAAACACACTGATATAAAAATTGGTAAACAGTTTTAGCAATTAAAAAAAATTTCCCTCTATCGAATAACCGAGTTCGTCTTCCAAATTAACTACACTGATCGCCTCTAGCTAACAGACGAAATATTGACCGTTTTTAGACAGGGTTGTGATAACATAGGGACAAAATAGCTCGCTATATTCCCCAATAATATTAGTTTTCAACAAAACCCACTCTCCGGCACCTGTTAACAATGTCACTTTATCATTAAATCTCTATTAAGGTGTATAATGTCCAAAAACACTTTTTCTCCGTCTATAGCAACATATCATATTTATTTATTTACTTCATAACTTTCGACAACTGTTGACAGCACGGTGTCTTCACAAACAATGAAAGCGTTATAAGTCATAAAATCCCCGAATATGGGTACGACAAGCTGTTGTTCCGAGCGATAACAGAATCACGTGACTTATCAAGCTCAGCAGCCGAAAAACTGACAGATCGCAAGTAAAAACCGGAAACGTACGCTGAGCATGCGTGGAATGATTAAATAATAAGCCTATTAAAGCAAGCAGTGACAAATATAAGGGATGCATGTAATATCGGACTTTTTAAATGACATAGAATATGACGGTTATTTGGCGAATATGAGCGCCCCGGGGAATTCGGGAAATTAGTTCGTCGGTATTGATTGTGGTAGTAGTGAATAACTTACAGTTTACGAGTGTAATTTTGTCAAATGTTTCACGCTACTAATTTGCTTTGAAGTTTACTTCAAAATTACTAACCACTCTTCAAATTTAAAAGTTCGTCGCACGTCGGTGAAATAGTTTTATAGATTGATATAATATTCATATTAGAATTTTGTTTGTGTAGTCGGTACATTATGTCTTACGGGAATGGGTTTAAGCTGTAAGCTGTTGACTTTTCTTTATTCTATTGCTACTGTACAGTACATAATAATCGTAAAGCTACGTTTGTATGTGCTTTAAGTTAAAATATGTTGATTTTCAAAAAACAAAATATCACGAATGTGAATAACTCGGCCATTATGTGCTTTATATTATGCATTATACGGTTCAAATGTAGAAACAGCTTGCAAAAGTCTAGTCGTTTGATTTGTGCCAGTCAGCTTAAGGAAATGACGAGATTTCCTCAAAAATGTCACTGAGGTACAGTGAAGCCTGCATTTTCCGAACCCTAATAAATAAAGAAACGTTTCAAATCCGAACGATTTTCTTAGTTCTATATTTTAAACTTTTCCACACAAATGTCAAGGCTCAGTGTAACCCAAGTTGTTAAAACCCTGATAAAAAAGAATCATCTAAAATCAGAATGATTTTATTTAGTTCTATACTTTAGACACCCGAATATAAAAATAAAACACCGAGCTTTTCGAAATATTGTAACGTCTGTTAAACCTTCATTGCGTCCTGGAGGTAGAGCTGCAACGATTCACCAGAATGTCGATTCGATGCGATTCGGTATTTTTTTTCGATTCGGGTTTTTTCGATTCGATTCATTTATCAATATAATTTACTTTAAATATGGATTTATATATTTATTTGAGCTTAAAACTAATTATAATTGATAAGATAAAAGTGTTACTGAAATTTGATCACACGAAACCCGAAAATCTGCTAAATTAGGATTGCTTCTTCAAATACCCTACCTAGAGGTGTTCATATTTCACACAAGACATTGCTTTGAGTAGTAGTAGTAAACAGTAGTAGTAAACACAACAAACAAAATTGCAAGCACTGCAAATTGAATGTATCTAAACAAAAATGGTGAGTGAATGCCAAACCCAAGTATATGTACTGTGAGTTGAAATTCTCAAAAAATGACGAGGTATTATAATTATTATGACAACGCATAAATAAAATCTACTAGACCTTTCTTTACAAAGCATAAGTCACTCATTTGAAGTCCACAACAGGAAATATAAAGTACTAAATCATTTTTCCCATCACTTTATGCGAGCATGCATTACATAGAATCCTAAAGTGTATACATACATTCTGATCAACTTCTTACTTGTTCAAAAATTATTCTTTAGTACTCCCTGCGACCAATTCAGAGACTTTTTTATAAAATACCTTTTTGCTCGGATATACAAGATGTTCGTCAAAGAAAACATTACGATTGTCCATTTAAAACAGAGTGACTAGTCAGCGTGCCCTTGAGGTCTTCACGAAGTGCATAACAAGCATGAAGACGTGCAAATAGATCTATTAGCGCATTTGCAAAAAAGTGCATCAATTAGTGTGGGAATTGCACATGTTTGTTGCATCTCATGACGCATTAGTCCTCGATATTGTATGACTATTTACGAACACGAGTATTGATACATATACAGAAATAGAAAACATATACCGAGATAAAAAAAAGACAAAATGCAAAGGTTTCTGAGGATAAACCATCCTAACACATGAGTTTTTTACAGTTATGGTATAAAACGTTGAAAAATGGATCATTCCAAGGTAACATCTTTTCAGGCCAAGTAGTGAGTATAATTTATCAAAATAACTATTGAGTGTTACGGTATAATAAGTGTAGCCCTTCGATATTGTAAGAGATTATATACATTAGAATCCTACATTCAAATGACCAAGTCAAAAGCAATCTATTTGTAGATTAAAGCTGCAGTCCCATAAACATAAAAATAGCCGAGAGGGCACCGTACGGGCGCCTTGCGATCAAGCTCCGCAAGGACCCGTACGAACTCTTGCGTACCCGTACGGACTGTTACGTTTTTAACAGGGTCCCTGAGATGAGCCCAGGATACACGTAGCAGTTTCAGAGTCAATCGTGAACAAAATCGTGGCCGAGTAAGGATTAAGCATGCATATCATCCAGCTACGGCTCCGTACGTGTGTGTTGTTTTGTGCCATGTACGTACCGTCACCTTAACACGCAAGGCATCCCGGCTATCTGCACGCACTGGTCCGCAACAAGCCATGTTTATATGGGACCGAGGCATAACAGAAAATATTAGACCCTCGTTCAGCAAATGTTAGCCCGGGAGTGGATTCGAAGTGGCATGAACCACATAAGATTACATAAAAACGCCAATTGAAAATTGAATAACTCGAATGCCTGTATCCTTTTCCCTAATGATTACAGCTGATACCCCCATTGCAAAGATCAGAAACGTTTGCTGTTCAGCTCTATTCTAAAATAAACAGCCATTTCCCAGTCATCATGTACAAAATTCAATAAAACACAGCCATGCCATCTGAATAATCCTGGTGATAAATGAAGTCAATTTGGCTACTTTTTCTACTAACGTTTGAATAAGAATGACAGAATTGGGTAGCTTTAACTAAGTCTAAAATCAATGATAAATATTTTATCATAGCCTCAATTATGGAAACTAAGCGCAACGCAGCAATTCCCTGAAACAAAAAAAGTAATCTTGAACAATCGGTCGCCTAGGAAAGGTTTTACGTGATTTCATTAAAACATTTCATACAGTGTATCAACTTGTTGACACCATATCAGTGTATTATTGAGCTGTCATTTCCATTTAGCCAATATGTCTAAAAGATTGTTCTCCCGATATAATTCGGATAACTAGTCTGGCGATACTCTCAAAATCAGATACGGGGGTTCTCTTGTCGTTCAAAATCACGTGGACGTCTCCGTTGCTAGGTAACCAATGTGACACGCGGCAACTCTCTGGTCCAACAGGCTAAATTTAGTCTATTTGAAGTTCAGCAACTATTGATCGCTTTAGAAGAATTGGAGCCTGAGATTAGTTTCGCTCCCCCGAATAATAAACATATACCTTCCCAGAATCCTCTTAGACTCATATGGCGATCGTGGAAATACTTCAAAGATTGGAGAGCATTATGAAGTGTTTCGTTGATAAGAACAATGGCTGCCCTCAGGGAAAAATAGCTTCATAAATGTAATGCATTGTGGGTGAAGTTCTTCAAACGAGTCTGTTAATAGTCAATAGCAGCAAGGCAAGTTTTTAGAAGGATCTTATCAAATAAATGTTACCCTATCATCTATGCCTAATGAAGCCAGGAAAAAAGTTTCATTAATGTTTAATGGTATCGGGTTGGAACATATTTTTTCTTTAAAAGGTTGATGTTATTCCATCGCTTTAAGTAAAAAATATATAAATCATGCCTGACGACTTTCACAAACTACACGCTTTAATGTTATGATGTTATCATTCATAATTGAGTGAAATAATGTTCAAACATTAAATAGACAGTAATGGCCTCATGCTTGAACTTGAACACGCATTCTAGTCTAAAAGATTGAGTTTGTTAACCCTTTTAAAGTTCTAAAAGTCACATACAAACAAGTCAAAGGCGATATCAGCGATATATTTTTACGCCATATATCGCGATATCATTATTTTTGTCGCGATAATTCATTGATATGTCGATACATCGTTAATATCGCATTAAATCGCTAATACCGCGATATTGTGACATAAATTGGAATTGCATAATATATGCACTGCTGTACATAGTGCAGGGTTGGGTTCATTCTCGTACCCAGAGGCTATTAAGATTCTCGATTCTAGGAACGAGAATGCCTATGCACTAACTGTTTAGAAATGAAATACGCTTGACACCATGAAGGTCAAATCAAAGTGAACCAAAGCAGCTATGTAGGCACGCGCGATTTGTTTGTTAATTGTTTTACAATAAAGTTTATAAATCAATGATCATCATAAATCTCACTTGATACCATTCTCGTTGTGAGAAATTTTGTAAAACCAGTTTTCTCTTCTGGTATTGATGTTTGGCGATCCTATCTTACAAGCTTAGTCAGCTTTGCATACTAAGAACAAGGCAAAAAACTCAAGATGACTTTCGCGTGACAAAACATGTGCTCTGAAGACTGCTCTCCAAGTTCAAAATATCTTTGGTTCCAGGAAAGAGATGTGGTCAGATCGCGTGAATTTCACAAGCACGTGTTGTTTTGTAATACCAATCAACCATGCAATAAACAATCCAATTACCCTTTTCATCATTTAGCACACCTCAATATTTACGTATCGTCATATATATGTATATACATGTGTACATGGTCATGAAATTCATGAACAATACTCCTTTAAATATAGCACAAGAATGAAGCGAGTGCAATAAACAAAAACATAGGTTATGTTATGCAAGACTCACATTCCTGGCGCCACGCGCAGCTCTAAACGTATCACAGTTTTATATGCACGTGATTATTTTATTCACTCTTTTATGTGATGGATATCCATACTAATCATACTAGCGGCGCAATAATTTAGCTAGCCCGTATAATTTCACGAACGGCATAATCTGGATATTATACCATACCTATTGCCAGACTGGTATTCGTGTTATAAACTAATCATATACATTTCAATACGGCTTGCAGACGTGCACAGTCAAAAGAGAGGATGTGGAAATATTTTCTCTATGCATAATTCATGTAACCAGTGTCTGTTATATTTCAGCAACTCGTGGTTTTAAGACAAATCATTCAGATAAAATTTTCTGCAAAATTTCTTTTATCTGACTCACGATTGTACGTGAGTTTTTTTCCTGGCTGCCATTTTGACGATGAGGCACTGCTTGACTCGCTTAATTGATGTCCTGACGACAGTTTCTCCGTTTTTCCTCTGACAATTATAGGGAAGGCATTGCTACATGATCAGCAACAAAGATCATGGGGGAAAATCAAAGGCTTCTGTAGAACAAAATGAAAAACTCAAGAAATCTTATTTATTCTTGTACGAGGGGTTTTAAAAAAATGATTATTTTTGTTTTGTTTGCGTAAGGAATGAATTCTACACACTGTGATCATTGGGTATTGTTTAAAGCTGAATCAGATATGGTGCTCACTGTTTTAATGAGTCTGAGTTTTTATTTGGCAACACGTTTACAAACAGTGGAAAACATAATTATCTTTGTTTCAAAGTAGTAACAGAACATGGCTTTAAATGTTGTTTATAGTTTTATAAACGAACACTCTGTGGACTTGTTGTAGTGTTTGACATTGACATTTCGGCGAGAGCAACTTATTAAGCACATACATATGTTTGTCACTTAGATTTTAGAGGTAATTTTTCTTGTTAAGTGAGTGAAAGGGTAGTGGGAGTGTTTTCACCACGACAACTGATTGTTATTGTTGATTCTCACATGAACCTATTGCGCCAAACATGAGATTGACACCGTAGAATCTGGTATACCCCCCGTGGCAATTATTTTTTCACTGTCCGCTCCAACGTGGTTCTTGCTTTTGTTATTTGGTTGTGGTATCCTTTTAATGTATTTTTTTTGTATTTTTGTCTGTATGTCATGTGATCTTTGTAATTATTGGTACTATGTTGTATTATTTTGTTCTCATGTACCTTGTATCTTGGTGTGAGCAAATGAAATGTATGTTCTGTTCCGTTCTATTATAAAAGTTTTACCATTTTAAAACATCCCCGTATGTGCTTTTTTAGTTGTTTGGGAGCTCTGCGTTTTTTACTGTTGCTGTTCCTTATTTGTTTTCAAACTCATTTCTATTCACATGTTTTCCAGTTTATGGATGATCCCAGACTCCTTTTATTAGAAAAGCACATGTGGTGGCATGTGTAGTAGATATTTTTGTATGTTTATGTTGTGTTTATGTACCTTCCTCGATTTATGTAATGGAAAACTAAGTACGGTCATCCTTCCCTTCTATCGTTGTTTCATTTATGGCATTAGTCAACACTAGCGAGGGTTTGGCTTTAGTTATTAGTTGAAAGTTTGAATCATGATAACAAAGGGCATATGGAGATATGCTTATCGCCGTGATTTGATTGAACAAAAATTATTACAGCGGCAGTGTGACCTATATACATGTTTTACCAAACTATTCTGTATATGGAATCATTTTATTCATCCTTTTTTTAACAAAATGTGTATCAAATAATAGATATATGACTGACTTCGAATTCAAGAGTTGGTCAACTTATGTTGTATACTGATAACAAATGGCGATTCTAGGCAAGAAAAATGTAAAACATCACAGATCAAAGGGTCTAAGTTTTCAAAGAGAACAATCACAGATCTGTTCATGCACTGTCATGTAAACGATAGAGCAACAGTTATGACTAAGTCTACAGTTTAATTTGATCGAAGACCATGGTATTACTGAAAACAACTTTCATGCAATACTTAGTAAATGTTTAACAGATTGGTCCTAACCAGGCCCTAAGTTTGAGTACATGGCCGTTCTATTTCAGTTGCCTTAGTGTTTGTAAGAAACTCTGTTCTGCAGCTAGTTTGCAAAAGGATGAGTTCAACTCTTATGTTACATTATGAGCACGTTACTAAAAGAATTGATATGTTTTAACAGTTTAATGGCTGTCAATGAAATATGGTATGGTACTTTTGATTGATCAGTTGTTATATGAACCGTATCTCTCTTCTCCCCCTCTCTCTTTCTCTCTTACTCACTCTGTCTTTCTCGCATTCTATTGTCCCCTGTTCTTTTTTCGCAATCTCTCTTCCCCTGTCTTTTCACACGCTCCCCTGTTTTTGTTACACTATCTCTTCCCAAGTTTTTTTTTCGAACCCTTTCTTTCCCGGTCCTTTTCACACTCTCTCTTCCTCTGTCTTTTTCGCACCCTCTCTTCCCCAGTTTTTTTGACACTCTCTCTTCCCCTTTTTATTTTCGCACTCTATCTTCCACTGTCTTTTTCGCACTCTCTTACCCAATGCATTTTTGCACTCTCTCTTTCTCTGACTTTTTCGCGCCGTCTCTTTTTCGGTTTTTCTCCCTCTCCCTAGCACTTTCCCCCCTCTTCCCCATTCTCTCGCCTACTCTTTCTGACTGTCGAATACATGTAAGACAAATATTTTAGCAAGTTAATAATGTACTGTTTTCTAAATGTATCAATGTAGGCTAGTCTATTTATTGCAATTTGTTAATTTCTTAGTTTCTTAGTCAAGATTGATATTCGTTCTTGAAAGTGATATCTAGTTACTTTATTTACTCTGGTATTTTTTTTTACTTTGCGACTGTCGATCTACAATATCAGGAAAGACTTCATCTATTTAAGTTACCTGACAAAAATGAAAAAGTCATTATAAAACTAGCATTTTGTCTTCGATATATTGCGTGACTTAATCTATATACCTGAAATATATTATTATATTAAATCAAAGTGGTCCAGGCATCAGACAATAGCTCCAAGTATGGAGTGTGTGATATCGTCTTGTTAAATTATGTTCACATCAAAAGAAGACATCACGAGGTACGTTATTGATTCAGTTGGAGAGAAAATAAGAGCATTAAGTCCCCCCATTGCTGTCACAGGTATACCTCGATTTTATTATACACGGTAATTGTGACTTGGATCGATACACCTTGGGAATCAGCAGCCGAAAATTTTTGGTATCGATTTTTGGTTCAGGTAGACGGTGCGTACGAAAAGCGATAGCGTGTGATTTACCTTATTCTTTCAAATCGAGCGTCTGTCACCAAAAATTTTATCTCTATTGATTTTACCTAAAGGTGGGGAGAATTTATTTCTCTCAGTCAAATTTACGTATTGATTTTTCTGTCGTAGGTACAATGACAAGTTACGCTTGCGTTGTCAACGGCGGTTTCTGTTAAATGAAAATTGAGCTTCTCAAATTATAATCTCGCTGCCAAATTCTGCAGTATTGATTAGGTTACAGGTGAGAGTGGTTCTGTTTGCAGTTCCCACTGTTTAAAATCGTGAATGTGAATGTATCGCTAAGCCAAGTTCATTGATTTTTATTATGACGCTGACACAAAGCAGAGAAAAATGAACTCTTCATTTAAAAAGTATCATGTGAGAAAAAATAATTTTATGACAGTTAGTAATTAGATTTATTTCATTGTATGATAAATATAGCCGATGAGTGACAATGTAATAAGTATATAAGTTGGGCCTTGACCAAGCCTTCATGATTTTTCAAGTCGCATTCATGATATACTTAAACCAAAAAGGTGTGTCTTATCAAAGATATTTTATAGCATTGAGCGAAATTTTATTTTCCTTATAATTTTAATTCTAGGCATTGAAATTAATAGCGACGTACTGTTTTATTTAATGCTGAACTTACGTTATATTTGTATATATTCCATGCATGCTGGTTAATTCAAACTCTACCCTACCAGAGGGTCATTGTATACTCGCGAATTAAGTTCACCATTTGTTAAATTAAGCACAACCCGGGTCGGTAGCGCAGTTGGTGGCTTACCGGAATTTAGAATATAGAGTATCGTAGGGGGTCCATTAAATTTTCAATTATGTCAATTTTCTTTTATTTTATAAGGTATATGGAGAAGTTTCCGGTCTTGTGGAAGGGTAGGTGAGAAGCGGTTACAGACAAGTGTCCAGGAGAGCTAGCATAGGTGCGCTGGACGCCGTAAAACAACCAAAATGTGTTGACACGGTTTACAAATAAGCAGTATAAATAAATAAAATTAAACGCTTTTCTTGGGAAGAACAAATGATTCCTGAGCCGACCAGGTGAGCTCTAAGTCCCCGAGGGATCAAGAATTATGAAATTAATTAAGCAAGACTCTCTAGTCCCTAAATAGTAATTCCGCAAATCAATTTCTGGTGTGGAATATGTGAATGTGGATCATCTTTATGTAATATGTATACCGTTTGCCGCAATTTTCGCATTATCAACCAGTCACATGATCACAATGAATAAACTGGGCTAGTCGAGTCACTACTCACTAGAATGTTTTATAGATCATTTTCACGCGTTTACTTACTTTGATACCGAAACTGGCAATAAAGCCAAATAATTTTAGTTTAATTCTAATGTGAAGCAACAAGAAAATACCAGCCTAAATTGTACCTACCTTGTCACATCTGGGACAATTTTAATGAAATCATGGTTTTGTTCATATGATATAATGAAACCTAATGCACGTTTACATGGAATTGCTATTATCGTGCTGAGTAAGCACTCTCGACTTGGAATCCTACGTTTTTGGTTTAAATATTGGGTGAGACAAGGCACTCCCCGTGAAGATCTAATATACTGTCTTTGTTTTAAAAATTGCTGAAATCTCACGAATCTAATAACTGCATTTAAGGATGACTTGTAAGGTCTAAAGTTACTACATAAAAGGACTGCATGCAAGCTATGTACGTTTATACTACACTATAGGATGATTTCCTTGGTTTGAGGACAAGGATTTTCGTATGAATGGGTTTTAACTTTTGAAATATAAGTTATGGTCGATACTATTACAGTTCTGATGAAAATACAATGAGCAATTAAAAGCTGTGGCAATATAAATGGGTAATACTATTGTCACCTAGATAATGACTAAATGCACTTCAGTTGCCCATTTTCACAAATATACTTATGATAAAAATGATCGTAAGTCAAAGACAAGCGGGACATTCATAATTAGTAAGTATTAAACCCAACAAATCCATATTCTCTGAGCATCATATCATAATTGTTAAGTTTAAAATTCGAACCTCCTGCTACACATATAACGACTTTTCTCACGATGATTTATATCGCACGAGATTGTTTTGTTACATGTATAAAGGGCTATAGCTCAGATCTTACAGCCTAAATGGACATAGAGATTTATTGTAGGTCCATTAAACAATGAATGGTAAATTTGCGATATAATTACGCGAATCGTAAAATTGTTAACTTTTTTCACAATCGTGCGATCATTAATAATCACGATCCTCAGTCGTACAAATTAATTAAATCACGTGATAAAAATGATAAAAATTCATCAGGGTTGATGACAAAATGAAGGCTTTTTTCTACCTTTGATACTTTATGATATCATTATCATTAGTGATCCCGTTCTTTCAGTAAATTGCCCATAATTTGATTTTACGACCTCTTAAATATACAATCCTTTGTCTAGGGCTTCGAAAAAACTTCTATTGCTTATACAATAAAAATATCAGAACGCGACGTCTTTTATTGATCGGTTACTAAGGTAAAAAGATGAAGATTAAAATGTCTTAAAGTCACTCACGATCTTTCCCTGTATAATCATATTAATTGCCAATGAACGGCAGTATGCCACAGTATGGTTTTACTATAAAATATTGACAAAAATTGAAAGACGGGGTTCGCTATCTTTTCTCAAATCTGACTATAATGAAAATGTCAACAGTAAATTGATTCTACAATAAAAAACACATTTTGTTTTACTACCTTTACCTGTAAATCTTAAACAACATTAACTTTTAGTGCAGTGAGGTTATTATCCGACCTTGTTTTTAGAATAAAGAGTAAGTTTTGTTTTCATTTGGTAAGATCTTGAGTACTGGGTGTTTAATAGGTCAAGCGTATGTATATACTTTAAAATTTGTACTTGCCAACTCACTGTGCAAATAAGGGGATGAACGTACATTTAATTAATAAAAATCCGATCTCCTCAAAATCAGTCTTAATAGCGGGGTGGTCTTAGAATAGGGGTGATCGTTAAGCGAGGTTCCAGTGTACTTTGACATTCATCATTTTTGAAAACAGTACATTATGTACATTGTAAATTGTATGTTGATATGTGAATAGACTTTGCATTTATTTAAACTAACTAAACTATTAAAACACTGTTTCAATCATCAATCAATCAATCAAATCCGGATAGTTTTTTGTCAACTGCTGCCGGTGTCCCAGGGACTGGGATAGACAGCAGGCGGCTAGATCTTCTTACATCTGACCTCCATGTAATCCTGTCTAGGGGATCACTATGTTGCAGGTTACATGTTTTTAAATCTGCTTTTACACATTCTAACCAGGACTTTTTTGGCCGTCCACGTTTACCAGAGGATGAGATGCTCATGTTTGTAATCGAGTTGATACACCCCGTAGTTTCATCCAAAGTATTCGTTTTTAGATATTTTTGTGACCAGAGGTTATCAAGATAGTCGAACTAGCAAAGAATCTCGATAGCCTCTGGGTACGACAATGTTTTAAGAGGACCTGGCCATCAGGGCCATGTTTATAGTCGCATTGATAACAAAAATGACCTGTGCATGTTCTTGTACGTGTGAAATACTAAAGTTACAGTCACATACTGACAGTCGAGGGCCCATAAGCATTCAGAGTGTTCCTTTCTCTGAATGGATTTCTACAAGAGTGCAATAATTATGGAACTTCATGTTTGAAAACCTTTATGTTTATTAAAGTAAGCGATGTTCAATAAACACAAATATCATAGATCAATTCATGTTTTGAGAATAAAAATGTGTCTTGGGTACGGAGTTTATTCGCAAACATCAATAACATTTTAAATTCATTTGATTTACTGTTTTGTATTCAGTTTAAGCTGTAATAATGAAGTGTCTAACTTAAGTCTGTAGTATTAGGTCTCACTCGACTCCTGGTAGAAAATTTCATAACCAATAGGTGCCACCCTGGGCAATTTTCATATCAACTCTGTTAGTTATAATGCAAAGAGACATGATGTTATATAGCCAACTAAATACATGAATTAATCAACTGTCCGTCTAAATAATTGCATTGGCAACATCAACGAGAAAATATATATAACCTCCAGTCAGGATCGTGGGAAGCATTTTCGGACTTTCAGGAGGGTGGGCTAAAATTTGTTTTGGAGGGAAATTGTTTACAGCAGGAGAGAAAACTAAACAAAGATTTTGTAAGTCTTATATTGTTTCAAATTGCTTTTAATATTTTAGCCTACCCCCAGTGTTCTATGAGCCTTCCTGTTTACTAAACAAACTTTCTAGGAAAACATGGTACTATTTACACATAAAGACAGGTCGAGAAATTTGAATAATAATGTAAGAAAAGTGATTACAAGAAAATTTGACATTGTTGTCAGAAGACTAAATCATTTCTTCTTCTCAGCGTGTTTATTGAGGTTTAGGGGTTTAAAGGTTTGCACCGGCCTATGACATCTTTCGCACAACTAATCTACTGCGTGTCGAGTGCGTGTGGCTTACAATTTGAATGGACTCGATTAACTCATAGCAAGACAAGAAAGTAAATATTCAAAACAATAGTGTCAAAACGGAAGTCGGCGTGGGAATAAATCGTCTTGGTAGTTATGACAAGACATGTTATTTATATCATATAACTGAATTTCAGCTTGATTAAATTTCTTGAATTTACAGAACAATGGTCTATTGAAATATGATTAACAATACTGAAGAAATGCAAATATAGTTTTTAAATATTAATAAAAATTTAACAAAACAACGCAGGTAATAACAATTCTGTTCAGATAAAGGGAAGCAAACGTGTTAGTAAAACTCACATTCGGAACTACCTCGGCGATCTTCTACGCAGATAAACTTCTTATATCTTCGTATATGATCTCCGAAGTTGTTCCGAATGTTAAACTCAAATACAATTAAAGGGAAACAACTCTGATAATTATACTCGTTACATATGAATAAAGGGAGACAACTGCTACATACCCCATCGTCCATGAATTCATGTGCAGGGAGATAACCGTTGTTTCTCATGTGATTCAGGTATGTTTGAGTTATAGGCACACTGAAATTGAAAACATAATTGAATGAAATAAAATGCCTGAAACCATGAGACTTGTTGTCAACGTATTAGTACGGATTGATGATAAGAAGACGAACTTGACAAAATCGTGTAGTATACTATTTGTAACTTAAAACTCAAGACAGCATAGTGTAGCCGCCCGGCTAGCTCAGTTGGTAGCACGCAAGTCTACTGATCGAGGGATCGTGGGTTCGTGGAGCTTGGTCATTGAAATTATTTCTACGGCCATGCTCCCTCCTACCAATGATATTTAATTATGTAGGGCAGTTGTCTGTCACTGATGAAAGTATGCGCTTTGTAGTTGGTTAACAGCTAAACCCAGAGATTTAGCCTTTCCAAGAGGAATGAATAGGTTGACTGACCGCCGTTATATGACCTTAACAATGTGTTGCTACGGAGTAAAACCAAACAAACAAACAAACCGCATATTGGCAGCTACCTTGTACATAGATTAAAAGTATGATTTGTAAAATGAAGATGCGTTAAGCGACGTTGTCTTACATTATATTATAAACTAAGAAACTTTAATTATTGAAGGCGTAAATGTAGTAGAACAGTCAAATAGCGTCAAATTTGATGTGTCAACACCCCGCCATCAAGCCAACTAGACTTTTGGCAGCAATTTTTTACTGCTAATATGTGGGCCACTTTGGTTTTTTACACCGTCAAATCAACGGGTAGCTAATATTCAAGCATACCAATATCAAATGAAAGGCAGCCACATTTTTAACTTCACGCTGACATGCCGCTCAGTGGATCTCGACGGCTTACTCAATGGCTGTTACTGTGTTGGGAAACTAAACCACAAACACCCAAGAGTCAAATCACTGGGCAACTAGGCTACAAACAGTCGGAACACTAAAGTGCTAAGTTATTAACTGACGACGATGGGCAAACCATCCATATTACATAATAAATTTGAAGAGCAATTCACTTCTTCGTGTTTATACGCTGCGATAGCATACGGCACATAGGCGACCGGTGCGGTTCCGAGGCAAAAGCAAATGTATATTTTTTCTGTCTCAGAACAGTGCCGGCTACCTATAATATGGCATCAGGCTTGCCAACTTCATACAACCAGAGCTCTGTGTAATACAGTAATTGGTCTATTTAATATTTACCTAAAGTCAATGATATGTGGTTGATGATGTATCGGACCATTTATCCTATGAGGTGGCAATGTCGGCGTCTTCTCGTTATTGTTATTGTTATGTTTTATCGGTGTAGTGTCCGAACCAATATGCATACGTTTCTGACAGTCAGCACATGCCATTAGAAATCTAGTGACAGCTTCACGTGGGAGAAATGAGTAGGTCTCAGCAATCTGGAAATATGAAATAATTTAAAACTTAAAAAAGCTGAAAAATAGAACAGGTAAAAAAACGAAATGGATATTTTAAAATAAATAGAAAAAATAAAATATCACCAATCGCTAAGCCAGTGCCATTCACCTAATAGCAAAGCGTAATGGGTTGATCATCGGTGTCGGTGTGTTAAATACATGGAAGCTATTTCACTCAAGGGAGATAAATCTGTAATTCAATTCTAGTATTTTTGTTAAAGTTATCTCCCTTGCATCTTCATTTTCTCATATATTTATGCTTTGATGTAAAATAAGTTCAAGCGATTGGTGATATGATAGCAGTTCAATGAAACAAATAAACATGACTAAGGAAAAATTTTACATTTTAAATACAGAATCGTTATACAGTGAACGACTTATATCTGCTCGCTCATAGATTTAGATATTTTAATATTTAAAACAGTATGTATCAGAGTTAAGGAAAGGAATTCTTAATCTTACAGGCGAATGATTTTCGAATGTTGTCGAACGGATTGCAGGGAATTCAAATGCGATTGGCCAGTATCATGTCAAATTTGCAAGAACATATTGAAACTTTACATGAAGAGGCATCATCATATTTAGATGATATTCAACCTTTATGTACGGATACCAATCGTAATCACTACGAAAATTTTATAAGGCTAGTAGTTACTCACAGCTCTATAAGTACGTTTCTGTCCAGCATGTTTCCCTCCCCTACCATCCATCTCCACGTGTACGCCATAGATTATATCAAAGAAATCTTCAACTATAGCGACACGTTTGTATTCTTTCACCAGTTCTTTACTCGCCTGTTCGGCCTGAAAAAAACCATAAATGTAGTCATAATAAGGTCTACGATTTGTTATACAAGCTAGCTAATCAGGTTATAGCTTCTTGATGCTAACTCTCGACTTGCTCAAAACTTTATAACCAAAATATAAACTATTCAAGGCTAGCTTACGTCCCCTTACCATTTTAATAACAACTAACAATACGCCAGCATACAAATATCTTATCACCTAAAAACAAAACAGCTACGTATGGTCTTAAGCTTTTCAGATTTCACAGAGAAGTCTCCAACTTTATAGCGCTACATTAAGAACCCAGAGACAACCCATTTGTGGTAAATCGGGGTGTATTTGCACTCATAGTTGCTTCAGTCTAGGCAAAAGAATGTTACGTCTTAGACAACTTATGTAAAACCATAAACAAAACTATTTGAAACAACAAACTAAGTCTACATAATTATTAAACAGCTGATTTAACAAACCAGTGGTGCTTGTCCAAAAAATATTACGATAAAAAATATCGTAAGTCAAAACCAAGAAACATTCATCACACAGTCATATTTTTGCCAATCAATTCCAAATATCATTAAATTATGTAGAATATTGTACACCTTTTGAATATCATTCATAGTAATGTTTGTTATCCGCAGAGTTCTAATGACAAATTTTATCTCCTGTTAAGGTCTTTCAGCTTAATTGTCAAAGCCATACGTGGTCAGCTAGGTCCCGTTCCAAAAATATACGCAAAGCGTCTTTGGTTTGGAAATGTGACGGTTGCCTATGGTCAGAATATTGTCTATTTAGTATGATCACTAGGGCAGTGTTTGTTTCCACAAACTATATCGCTTTAAATAAGGAACTTTAGTCAGTTATTTCCCCTTGTATAGTCTTCAAATAGGTAGGTCCAATTAGTTGTATTACTCGGATATTACCATTACTTTTCAATGTCCATTTGCCAAAATATATCTTCATTAACAAGAAAGATTTTAGATGAAATATTTTATTATCCTTACATAGATAATGATAAAATCCGAGGATTCCAACTGTAAGGACCTACTTACCAATTGGATTGCTCCAGATTTTATCAGATGAAGATAACTGACTAAAGTCCCTAATTGCACTCTGACTTATTTGCCTGATCGTAAGCTAGCATTGTTAATAAGACAGAGAGCGAGCAGTTCCAACTCTCAAATGAAATCAATATCATTTCAAAGTTTATATTTTAACAAAAGAACCCATGGACATAAATCATAAAATCTTGAAAGCTTTTAACTCACAAGTTTTAAACTAAGCTTACGATATATGCTGGTACATGTTGTAAAGTGAGATAAAAACTATTTTAAGGAAAACAGCAGTCATGACAAACCCTTCATTTTGATTAATTATATTGAGGGTAAGCGTCCGTTAAAAATAGATTTAAACAAAATCTCTGGATACATTATTAGTTATGATGATCGAACATCCTTAAAAAATTAAAATACTCAAACACAAATTAAAAGGGAGTTGGCTAAATTTCGTTTTGGCTATGACCGATACATGTACGAAATGTCAACTCGAGGATCAGTTGAAACAAAGCAATCGTGGAATCTAAATGAATTGAATAAGTGTTACCAAAGTTATCTCAATTCATGATGAAAGAATAAAGATTGTAAGTTTTACAAACAGTGCATAAAATACATTCATCCGTGCAGTGCACAATGTGTAAACAAGTTTTAAATTACTAACAAAGATTTTCCATCGCATCAAGACGAGCTCACAACTTCCGAGATGCATAATAGATCAGGTTAAATTAATGTAAATACATGAATAGGAACTTATAATTTCAATATTGTATAATATGCTTTATACTCGTTGCTAGTACTCAAGATAAGAGGACTACGTTTGTCATCCTTTTCCACTATTGCATATCATTTTTAATGCTTATTAATTATAATTTTTGAAGTTGAAAACCAAATTAAAAAAGAAGAAGTAACAAATAATATACTGGATCTACATTTACTAAATTAAAATTGATCATTATTATATTACATCTAATTTCTAAACCCACCCTAAATCCACCCCTCTGCCTTCGATAAAATTTAAAACTCTGGAGTTCCAGTCAGTATTGTGCGATCAGGACGTTCTTTGGTTCTTATTCTGATAAAAAGGACGTTCAGCATACGATTTGATTCATCTCCAATAGTAAAGACTGCACCTCATGTTCCAACATTTTAACTACGACCCACAAAATTACATCAAAAGCTCCACAAATCTCTACAAAGATTTGCGTTTATTGTTTCCACAGTCTGTTTAGTTACATGATGTCCCCAGAGAGACTTTGATCTCTAGACCGAACATGTTAACCAGTGCACCTTTTCAAAAAAATTCTTACGAAAAAATTTGTTAGTTAATTTCATAATTTTTTAGTTCAAACTCAGACTAATTTTAAAAGTAACAATGATATGATATTCAAAAGGTGTAATTTTCTACATAATGCAATAATGTTTGAAATTGATTGGCAAAAAATGGCCGTTTTATTAATGTTTCTTGCATTTTACTTACGATGATTTTTATCGTAAGATTTTTTGTGAAAAGCGCAACAATACAATTGTTACATTTTTATTCAACTGTCAGAGAAATATCGATTAACCCCGCTGAATTAAATACTCAATATTTGTTCGAGACATAAATGTGGGTTCCTAAATTCATCAGTTGTGAATACAGACGTGACGAGAATGAGTATTTAAACCAGCGGGGTTGATGTATGCGTCACTGACAATTGAACTTCATTTAACAAAAAGCACACTCATTCTGAAGTAGTTGACAACTACCTCAAGTACCTTACTTGATACTGTGGTAGAATGTTAAATGACCATATAAGGTATGTTATGACCAAACTACATGTACATGTACTAGGATACTTAAGCCAATCCCTAGATCGATAGAGAAAAGGGTGCAAATGAAGAAAGAAAATAGCTCTTGTTGAAAGTTTAGCTCAAATATCAGCCACCTTATTTAAGAAAGTTCATACATACATGTATATTGGGGAACAAGTGTGTGACCACCATGGATTGGCACTATCTTAATCAATACGTAAAATCCAGGGAGATTGGATTGAGAAAATAGTATCGAATAAAAAGTCAAAGAGCGATGCTTTTATTAACCCAATCAAACGTCAACTAAATACAATAATAGATCCCACGGGGAGAACGAAATAAGAGCAACAACTGAAAGACAGAGCTAGAAACTTTTATTGTTACAGTATCTTAGAAGGAGATACCACAGTTTAACATTGATATTAGTTGGAACTTGAAAACAATTAAAAAAGCGTTTATAATGTTTTTAGGGTTAAATAAATTTGTTTGCGTTTTTTTTGTCTTCGTAGATTTTTCTTGGAAACGCTCAAAATGTGCCTCTATTATCCGAGAACAAACTAACTAAACTGAGGCCTTTGAAGACATTATAGAGGAATTAAAAGGAGACGTTCAACAGTTATCTCGTACCCCGAAGTTATGAAGATTCTCTAGAATCCTACTAGACTATGGGTACGAGAATGTTCAACAGTCAGATCATATTGATACTGACCTGAGAAGTTTAAAGGTACTAGTTCACAGATTTCAATTTAAATATAAACTTTTTCGAAAACTATCAAAATTGTATAGAACTATTTTTGGAAGCAGGAAAGTAGTGTTCTGATAATGACAATTTCAGTGCAAATTGACAAACAACTACAAATGATGGTGTTTCATGTAGTAAATATCTACCCCGTATGTCACGGTATAGACACTTTTAATGCCTTTTTGCGACTTTTATTGCATATTTCTTGCAACATATAGGTCAGTTTGTTTTAAAATAATAAGATTTTTTTATACAATTATAGACACTAAATCGTAATTTGAAATTACAGAAAAAATAAACCAAATCTGTGAACTAGTACCTGTAATAATGAAAACTATTAGAAAGGAAAGTACAAAAACTAACTGCATGTATAGGTACAGTCACACAGGAATGTCCGCGACTAAGTTGGGAGGACTTTTGGGCAATCTGATTAAAACCCGATCTAAAATTCTTCACTTGCCAACTCGCTAATTCCGACAGCGTACTGTATGATATCTGTTTATGGAGATTGACTTGTAGGCAAATCCCTTTGATTTTCTGTAAATGTATGTACAGTGTATAATGTTTAGTGTAAATATTTCAATAAGATATGGTTAAAACTATAGTCATGGGGAATTTGTACATAAGGTTTATAAAAGTCCCAGTTAGGAGAACAATAGTCCTTTCAGAAAGTTTATAAGCTTTGGTCGTGATGCGGTCATAGCATGTTCAACTTCGAATCTAGCCTTCTGGGTTCCATTTTGAACTGCAGCTGGTCATACCATTCCATTAGAGACATAGATAATATCTATGTCTCTACATTCCATTAAAATCTGGTAATCGTGTCAATTTTTTCTCCGTAAATGGAGCAGTTATTGCATTCATGTGAAATGGTAAGCGACTGCTGATAAAAAAGTTCAGTAATCGGCTATTTAGCTTACTCCATCGCCGCATAATAAAATTAAAATTAAAGTCAAGTTGACAAAACGATTATATTAAACAGTTCAAGAGAAAGTATTACATTGTTAATGAAAGGCATACATTTGAGGCAACTCAGAAAAAGAACTACAGCTGGGAAAACCAAAATTATCATCATTACACGAAAAGTGTCAATTTTAAAATTTCTATTATTTAGTTCAGGAAGAATATCAATAAAAAATTGAAAACAAATTTCAAATTCTAATGATTTCTTGGAACGCATTATTCCCACAGAGCCTTTCTTGATTTCAACACAAAACACTAGAGGCAATATAACATGCCGAAAATTTGCCATAATTCGATTTAGGCCGTCCACTATGTCTAACGGTGTATCAATTTTCAGAGTATTTTTTCTCCACTAAAGCCTAAAGAGCGTTCACCGACTAATGAGCGGAAATAATTTGAGTTGTAATGAACCGAAAGTATTTATTCTAAGCCGCTTTCTCGTCCTCTATGAGCCGCAAGAAGAGAAAATAAGCGAAAAGTTTACAGTTGTGGATTGAAATTCCGATCACGGCCCGTATAACGTGCGACGTTCGCTGATCTCGGATAATAATTTAATTTTCTGTAGTATTAGAGTCAAGGGATATCCTAGACTGGATGACGAAAACTTTTCATTGATCTGGCATTTTATGTTAAACTAGTTATCAACGTCCTATAGAGGCACTATCGACACTAGACTGTACGTGCAAGTCATTTAGTTTAAGTCCATATAACACAACTGGATTATCATGGGACCTCTCTTCTTGTGACATTCTGATTGAACCAATTGTCAAGTGGGTTTACAAACACGATTAACATGCGTTTTATACTCTACTTTTTACGGTTATTGAATTTTAGAGACTGTTTAGAATCTAAGGATTACTGTTGATATGAAGACGGAATAATAAACAATGAGATGTTTTATTAGAAATTCGTACTGATTTGATTAAATCTAAGTTTAAAATTTCAGGAGCGGTGATCATAATAAAAATTACGTCGTGAAAAACACTCATACATCTTGATGCAAGCACCAACCCACTAGTTGTTAACTGATGTCAATTTTTGTCATTAGAATTACTGTTAAAATTATTGTCACTACGATTGTACTGAACATATTTCTTAATCATAGAGTCACTTAGTTCCAAACATTAAGTTCATTGGGGTTTTATTAACAAATTAAAGTTTGAAGAAAAAGAAATGATTGTCTCGTAGCAAAAAAAATAAAATGTATGCTTCAATAGTACAAAAACCTTTGAGTAAATTTCGTCATATTTCCGAAAGTTAAAAATCATAAAATGAGATATTAAATTATAATTTTAATTAATAAGGTGTATATCAGACGAGGTCTCGAGACTATGACTTTACTGTGACGCCATACTGCTACTAAATCATCATGTTGCTATTCTATTTGCTTGTTGCTACTTTATTTGCTTGTTGCTACTTTATTTGATTGTTGCTACTTTATTTGCTTGTTGCTACTTTATTTCAATGTTGCCACATTATTTCAGCGTAACTACTTTAAAGGGACGTTGTTACTAAATGTTCGGGAGAAACTCAGCAACAATACACCGTTTACTGATTTATGATTTTTTGAATTCATTAATGCAACAGTAGTGTACAATAAAAACATTACATATTAGGAAAGTCTCCAAGTATACAGTGCTAAATTAGCAATTAGGATATAACTTACCATTGGCAATAAAAAACAAATTTTGACAAATGAGAAACTATCCTGATGTAAATTATGTCAGAAATTTCAACATTTGACTCAATTTAGACTCAAAAATTAATCTTTCGAAGAATGAAGAGTCACATCCTGGGATCTGCACATAATGCATCCTTATGGAGCAGACGGACCTTCATTAAAACCAAACAAAGTAGAACAAAACAATGTTCGGTAATTTCTACTCTATTTACCCAGTGCCACTTCAAACAACAGGTCCATATTTCATACTTATTGTTACATTACTTCCGTGTTGCTACTTTGGTTCATATTATCAGACCACGTGACCCTGCTGTCATGTAATTAAATTATAGCAAGACGTAATTTCTCTCAGTCCCTGATTTATATTTATCAAGTTAATAAAAGCGATATTGACAAGGAAATGTCTTTTACTTTCATCTTTATTTGGCATAAAACGGCATTACCTATACCTTTGGCCATTTACAATATTCATGGCAAAGACCACACATTTATAAGAAATATATATAACAAATACATAATTATTTAATACATTGCGATACTCTTGACCAAACCTTTACCATAGTTCCCTTCTATGTATATACAATTTGTTGATTTAACCATGTTTATATATTGTTTTCGGAGATTTTGAATGTATTTTCTCATTTATTCTATTCTAGTGTCCCTTCGATCTTTAAAGTGGCATGCTATGCAGACCCTTACTTGTCTAAACTCTTTTTTTAACATTGTATTCAACACATATATAGTTCATATAAACGACGGCCAGCTCTTCCTACTATAGGTTTCCTGGACACTTTTTCTATCACCAGTACTAACTGACTCTACACGAGGCCGACAACTCATGTATAGGGTATGACCTACGCGACCGGGCTCGAACCCGCGATCTCCGGATTCGGAGTCAGACATGCTAACCACTACGTCACGACCGCGGCTATCTATGTTCTAAGCATATGTTTAAATAATAAAGAAATCCCATTCGTTATCTAGCGGACTGTTTATTTGTTTATGTACGAATTAAGTTATGTAATCAAATCCGGCAAAGATTCATTATTCCTTTTGAACATACCTTACGATAATATTCATCGTAAGCCAAAATCACATTTTTTAACATTTTAAGATCATTGTATATCACTGGCTTACAATAAATTGGATTTCGTATACTTTCTAAGCAACATAACATAATTCTATTTCATAATTTAGTGAATGTAGCGGCGGACTTACATGTACATGTATTTAAAAAAGAACTTACAACGATCTTTCATCGTAAGGTATTTAGTAATAACTACTCCTGGAGCATATAATAAAAAATCTTAAAATAATAAATTTTATTCCAAAACGATATAGAACGATTCACTACTTAAATATTGATGTCGTGAAATTGTTGATGCGGGCCCCAGGATCACTGTCTCTAGTAGTCGAGCATTATTCTAGCTGTCTAGCTTCCCTAAACACATGTGCGGGTTTTAATAAGTAAGGTTTGGTTTAGACCAACCCACGTAAACTTGTTTGCTAGTTGACCGGAAGTCGTGACAAACTTAACTCATCCCGAACCCTCCTTGATAGCTGAATAATAAAAAAAGACGTGCATACCAAACAAGGCTTGAACTTTACTTGTAATGAAAATGTTTACTTAATGAGTTAAAAACATGGGGAAAGGCTGTTTTTAAACGTTTCTAGATGTCATTAGTCCACAAACCAGGTCCATGCTTCTTAATCAAAAATGTATAAAGCAACATTTACTTCTACAACCAAAACAGAGCAACATTTACTTCTGAAGCAAAAAATGGCAACAGTTACTTCTACAAGCAAAATAAAGCAACATTTAAATCTACAAGCAAAATAAAGCAACATTTACTTCTACAAGCAAAATAAAGCAACATTTACTTCTACAAACAAAATAAAGCAACATTTACTTCTACAAGCAAAATAAAGCAGCATTTACTTCTACAAGCAAAATAAAGCAACATTTACCTCTAAAGTAAAATAAAGCAACATTTACTTCTACAAGCAAAATAAAGCAACATTTACTTTTACAAACAAAATAAAGCAACATTTACTTCTACAAGCAAAATAAAGCAACATTTACTTCTACAAGCAAAATAAAGCAACATTTACTTCTACAAACAAAATAAAGCAACATTTACTTCTACAAACAAAATAAAGCAACATTTACTTCTACAAGCAAAATAAAGCAACATTTACTTCTACAAACAAAATAAATCAACATTTACTTCTACAAGCAAAATAGAGCAACATTTACTTCTGAAGCAAAAAATGGCAACAGTTACTTCTACAAGCAAAATAAAGCAACATTTACTTCTACAAACAAAATAAAGCAACATTTACTTCTACAAACAAAATAAAGCAACATTTACTTCTACAAACAAAATAAATCAACATTTACTTCTACAAGCAAAATAGAGCAACATTTACTTCTGAAGCAAAAAATGGCAACAGTTACTTCTACAAGCAAAACAAAGCAACATTTACCTCTAAAGCAAAATAAAGCAAAATTTACCTCTAAAGCAAAATAAAGCAACATTTACTTCTACAAGCAAAATAAAGCAACATTTACTTATACAAACAAAATAAAGCAACATTTACTTCTACGAACAAAATAAAGCAACATTTACTTCTACAAACAAAATAAAGCAACATTTACTTCTACAAACAAAATAAAGCAACATTTACTTCTACAGACAAAATAAAGAAACATTACTTCTACAAACAAAATAAAGCAACATTTACTTTAACCAGCAGAATGAAGCAATATTTTCTTCTACCAGCAGTTTTTCCAGGCGATACTTGATGTTTCCATCCTTTGTAACTAATAGCCAGCTGTATGACCAGTTTATTTTGTCTATTTACTATTCGGATTGCTTTAGATTTATACGTTATCCGAAATGGTGGAAAAGTCCTGTCTAGCATTGGAGTAATTAGAGTTATATCTGACCAAATAGGAAATGTAAAAAGATTTCATTTTATGGGGCTTGAGTGACTGCTTTATACACTCGGAATTAAGTCCGGACACAAATGGAAAACGGACTTTATCTCGTCTCGTTCTAACGACATATTGCCGAAATGAACGCCATCTCATGGTTTCTGCAACACTATAATCGATAAGTTGTCTCGTAAGGTTTCTGTTGTCAATATCTTCAAAAGGTCTTGTATGGTTGATTTTATCTATGCTATAGTAGTGGGATTGAATCGAAACAATTTTATCTGCATGGTGTAGATGCTAACTGCAAAATGTAAATACCTTCACTGAAGGTAAAACTGTTATTAATGAAATTTAATACAATCATTACTTAACACTTGTATTTCAATATTTTCTGATTTTTTCCGACATTTATCACCATTTTTATACGTACATTAAACGTTGTAATATACAGCATATTTTTGAAAAGGAAACTTAAATTTATCAGAGTGTCGATTTCGTCTTTACCATGTTCAAAATGTGTATAATCAGAGACTAACAAAGTAATAAATAAATAACCGTAAAGTAAAACAAGTATTAAGTTAAACCTTCATTACAAATTAGAGCCAGTTGCAAACTCTACAGATCAGTCCTATGCCGCATATATCCTACAATAGCTGTACAGTGTCTCACTCATCTCACCACTTCTTAAAATACTTTACTTAATATAAATAACTTAATTATACATGTATATCCATGAATTTTGCACACTTTTTGTATGTTTATATTAAATTATGTTTCATGTCACATGCAATCGTATATTCATGTATATTGTATTTATTTGGGTGATGAGTATTGTTTAAACCCCTGTCATAAAGTATCTGTTCTGTTCTGTTCAATTCTGTTCTATTTTGTTCTGTTCTGTTATGTTCTGTTCAATAATGGATTAGTTTTTAAAGGCAAACTTGGAACAAGCAACCAACTTCATGTATATTATAGTCATCCTAAAGCAACTGCATCCAAACAGTGTTCTACTGATCAATTATTTTCTAGTGACAGTAGATAAGATTAGAACTAAGAGACTCGACAAAGGGAGGTTTAAAAGTTTGATGATATTTGATGCCAAGTAGACAAAACCCGACCTATCACCGATTAACGTTCAGTATTGTATTCACAATAAAGTGTTTTCAAGCCGATGGAAAGAGATGGCATTGACGTGTCCAAATTAAAAACGTGAAACATTTGATAAGAAAATTGCATTAAAACGTCAAAACTTATACGAACGTTCGGATAGGGCAATAAATCTTTTAGACAAATGTTCACTTATTTTTCCCAACTCCTCTTTTTCACTGATGTGCTTTCTGAAACAAGCTATCTATATTAACTACATGTATCACATATTTACTTAGCTTACTAGTTGTGATTCAGCATTAGATCACTGAGTACACAAAAACACATTTATCTGTGGACATGGGCAAGTTCCGCAAGGAAATCGCTAGATAGCGCTTCGTCCTCTGGTACCTTTCTTGCACCAGAAGTATTTACTATGTGACACCAAATCGAGGGTACCAGGGGACGAAGCGCTAGCTAGCGATCGCTTTGCGGAACGTGCCCCATATCACAGTGGCAATACCACGTGACTTTTGTGTTTGGTGCAGTTTATGTAATACATGTATTGTATATAATGTATAATCAAAGCGCTAATAGCACTGTCGGAAATGGGGTTTTGATAGAATATATATATCAAACGGGAGCGATACAAATGGACGTTTCCTTACATAAGCCGGATTTGATATACTTCAGTTGCGCAAACAGCATATCGTCTGCTTGTTAACGCGTAATGCAAACTTAATTAATAGAAGTGGTAATTATCCCTTGAATGCGCACGCACGGCCTAATGTAATCGTCCGCGCCAAATTTTAACGAGGATCTGCTACAGTCCGTTACTAAACATGGGGAAAACCCATGTTAAACATAGTTAATTCGATTGGACTTGTGAGTAATGTTACACTAGTATAGGGAAATATATATTTGTAGTCTAGATAAGTGTTAAATGTTTGCGACTCTACATTTTGTCTGGGCATTGGGTTACCGGTACATACGTACTCGAGTATCTCTCACACTCCGCATTTATAACAGTCAACAATGATGCCACACAGAGAGCCGCGGCCGTGGCGTATAGTGGTTAGCATGTCTGACTTCGAATCCGGAGATCGCGGGTTCGAAACCCGGTCGCGGCAGGTCATACCCTATACATGAGTTGTCGGTCTCGTGGTAGGGTAAGTTAGTACTGGTGATAGAAAAGTGTCCAGGAAACCTATAGTAGAAAGAGCTGGCCGTCGTGTATATGACCTATGTATAATGTGTTGAATGCAATGATAAAAAAAATGATGCCACAGAGTTATACTGTACTCACTGGTATCTATTTACTTTTGAGTAAAGAGAAAAAATATTAGTTAGAAAATATCTTGCTCAATGAAAATAGAAGGTCCCCCGATGGGGTTCGAAACCGCGACATCCCGACTTTGATACTTAGATACCATTTTTGTCAAGATATAGAGCTATTGACTTACATGGAGAATCATTGTCGGTACAAAAAGATTGATTTTATATAAATATTAATACTAGTAGTTAGTATGTCTACTTTTTGTTTGGGTTATCTTTGGCAACACAAACTAAAGTAATTTTACGGCGGTTAGCTCACTAAATCTAATTTTCCTGGGGCCATTTCTATGACCAGTAGCTACATACTCTTCCACAATGTCGGCAACTTCTCTATATATCTTATGAATGGAAAAGTATCGACATTTTGTCCATTTTTTTATGGAATAGTGAAACCGCCCTGGGTGGGATTCCTCCCTAAACACTATATTCTAAGCTCTGCGTGTAGGCTACTACTTATATGTCTAGAGCATTAAGGGAGGAGAAAGGGGGACGCTTGTATAAATCCAAATAAATATTTCATGTTTAAATTATCAATATTGTTAGAGTAATCTCCCAACTTGACTGTGTCTTATTTTAATTGAGTGAAATCTTAACCTAGTCCAAAATGACAAGAAGACATTCTAAATTCTATAATAATATGCTCGCTAAGTCTCTAGAAAATTATTTGGCAGCAATTTTCTCCATTCCCCTTAAGTCTCTTCACATAATATGCGGCGTCCAATTAGAAAACCACAAATTGTTAGTAATTTCATATCAATATTCTACCTAAACATATTTCCTTAATATTGCTGCAAGGTAAATCCAATAATGTTCATCCAGCGTTTGAACTTTCCGAGGCCATCATCGACTTTTGATAATAAAAAATGAACCAGATAAATTAGAAAAAAAAAACGTTGGCTAGAACTTTCATCAGACTACCTGCAAATCTAATTTCCATAAATCCTCTCAACACACCTGAGCTAATTCCCAGGTAAAAGTATTAATCAGCTACGGTCCCAAATAATAGTCTTATTTCTCCGGCGCTCTAATTATAAAATCCGTCTTTCCTTTCAAGCCGCTAATTTAGCGTCCGAAAGCACTTTTTACTCTCAAATGGACAGAGTATAGCGCGAGCGTTTGTTCGCCTAATTGGTATATAATGGAACTTATTTGTCGTCGTAATTGCCCAGGCGGAATCTGAGGATATGTACAAATAATGAATGAAAGATGAAAGAAATCAAGAATCCCGGGGGTCCCGAGTAAATTAGGCGAATTTAAAGAGGAGGCAGGTGAAAGATATGTCGGCGGTAGACGATGACAGTAAAATGGACAGTGATGATAGTTAATAATTATACTAGTTATTTCCGCTTATTTGGGCAATAACTTGGAGACTCCGGTGATCTAAGAAAATCCTAGTGAACTAATATAGCGGTAGAATTAACAGAGATGAAGCGAAATGACGTTAATTAGATGTTTTAATCAATCACACGAGATAAAATGATTAGGAAAAATGTTTCTGAATCAAAGTTAAGAGAATTTGGTACTCGTTGAACACATTTAAATAAATGATTCATTTATTCCTAGTTAAAACCTGGGATTATTTATAAAAAAAAACTTGGAAGGAATTATGACGGTGTAAGTCCGAGACGAAAGAGGGGGACTGCGCATTACTGGTTATATACGTGAGTTTATAAGTTAGCAATAAGCAGTGAAAGGGCGGGCGTGTCCAAGCGAATACAAGGTTAGACTGGTAATCATTGGATAGCCAGCTCCGCGTTAGTTCGAATCTCATCCAAAACATACCCCCATTGTTTCCGTGAGCAAGAAACTTTATCCCACTAGCTCAGTACTTAGGGGCCAGAAAGTGGACTCCAAAGTGATTAATATAAGTTGTAAGAACTTATTTCCCAATCGAGCTAAAATTAATTAGTATAAACTAAATTAGCGATAAGTTAAACTTATTTACCACCCGTACAATGACATTTTATATACACAAACCTCAAGGTTCTTCGTTTTGGGTCCGGAACTTCTCAGGATCGTGACATAACACACAAGAAAATAAACTTTTGTCATCAAAACCAAATAATGACCAAAATATTGGTCGCTCAGTTTTTGTGCAAACTTATTTCCACTACTTATAGAGTAAATTTCTATATATATTCATAAATATAGCCAGGAACTTAAATACATTCATATTCATGTATATGTATATATATATCATATTATATAGACAAAACTATGTTTTTAAAGTATACATGTGTGTATACATTTTTCTCACGTTTTACAATTGTAGTTTGAATATTAAAAAGTATTGTTCTGGCATGTTCTGTTCTATTCTGTTCTATAAGTTAGTTTTGGCTACACATTGTATGTAACTTGTTACTTCGCTACACGCGGCTCAATTAGATCTAATGCCATTTTCAATATGAAAAAACAAATGTATGAAAACATGATAGATTTATAGAATTTCTTCAAATAATAAAATAAACATATAAAACATGTTTAGAACAGTAAGAACAAAATATTAATACATTTATGCATTAATACATATTGTACATTTATTGTACTAGGACATATTTTCGTTTATCTTACTATAAAAGGATATCACAAAAAAGAAAAGTGACAGTTGATTTGCGTGCATATTCAGTCATGTTTGTGACCGGAAGATTGGCAACAAGTTACTACCGTTACCCGATCAAACAATCTATATGTTGCTAAGGAGGTAACTAAGGTTGGGTCTAATATATTTTCAATTAGCAGCTCACAGTTGAATATTTTAGCATTTAATGAAAAACACATACTATACATGTGAATGCACATTCACATTTTTGTGTGTGTGAAAAACACAAGGTAGTCTATCCCTAATTTTCAGTTACAAAGCACCATGAGACACAGCTTAGGCGGCCGGCACAGTTCCAAGACAACACTATATTCACGTATAATGTATACTACAATGTAGTACACGCAAAAATCAAAGTACTTAAATACAGAAAGACTTTCGTGCACATTGAAACCTAACAAATTCATACTTCATTGATCACTATATACATGTATACTGCTTAGAGTATTATCGAGATTTAATTGCTCCCCCCCCTTCCACGTGCTCATCAACTGATGTAAACACCTGTCAGATTACGGAACTACTTTTATCGCTTAAAAATTGACTGCGTAGTGTATAAGAGACACGTGTATCACTCAGCAGGTTAAACTGGTCAGGTATTTGAATCGTCGATAGTTTTTGACTTGTAGTATAACTTAAGCCTTTCGGCGAAATCGCCGAAAGTCTAAAAACTATACACTCAGTAAAAGACAAATTTCATATACAAGGTTTAATTTTCAATGAAGGTATGTTTGATATCATTCTTTAGCAAAATCTATTTGCCACATATCTATATACATTTCATTAAATTTCATTTAATATCTTTATCGTAATTAACCGAAAGGTTATTTTAGAACGAAAGGTTCCAATAATTTTAACCCCGTTCCGTTATTAAGACCATGGATTTAATGATCATAGTAGTGGAACCATTTGTTCCTACATTCTATACATATCCCTTCCCCATAATGTGAACAGGTAAGTACCGTGCCATTCTCCCCTACAAGCTAGAAATTCATCTCGAATTTCGGAACTCCAGGCCGTTTAAGGAGAAATTAATTTATTACAAGCGTTTCCCAACTTACCACGTAATGAAGTCACGGTCCCACGTTTGGTGCCAAATGTCACAGGGTAAGAAAAATCTGCAGCCTGACCGGGACTGGAACCCAGAACCCTTCGCTTTCAAGGCGAGTGCTCTCCCGACTGAACTATCCGGCCGCTTACATATCCTCCCCATAATGTGAAGAGACAAGTACCGCGAAATATTTATTACTTAAAAGTAGTTAATATTGTCTCCAACAAAACCTGTTTTTAGTATTGAACTTCTAAGTAAATGATTCAGTGTGTCCTAAAATTTTGTTTTAGATATCACTAGTCCTTGGGCAAGTTGGAAAATATCTGGATTTGCGAATCTCTGACTAATGTACCAAATGAAAAGTCTATCATGACAACACTTCTATCACAAGGAATCCTCCCTCACGACTATATTGATTTTACCGTTTAAAATTTCGTAAACTAGTCGTAGAAAATAGAAAAACGAATTATCTCATATTGGACCTGTTACAAAGCAAGTGTCTGTCTAAGCATTCGCGTGTCCCGCATAGTGAAGATGAGAAATGCATTTTGTTCCATGCTTTAAGCGACACGTCACCCTCCATTCAATCATTTCATACAGGGACGTTTGCTAGCTTTTGCTTCATCAAAATGGAGCGCTGATTTGCGTTTGGAATTTTTCTCGTCTTCCGTCTCTTACATAGCAGAGAAATATATAAGAGATAAATTGAAATCATTGCAACGTAAATCTAATAGAGAATATTCGTTTTTCGCATTAAACTCTACGAGTAACAAGTCTCTTAGTGACTTGTATGTAGCCCTCGTGTTGAATTACAGGATTGGTTCTTTTGTCTTTGATACAAATAAGTATGGAATTGACATGTACCAAAGCTTGGTCATAATCTCACAGTTTCTTGTTTCACGTTTTCGCAATTTTGGAACAAATAATAATTTTCACTCATATGCAATAGTAAAGCAATATTGTTATAAAAGCTATTTTTTTCTTCAGAAAAATACACCATTTGTTAAAGCAGCTCTTAAGAAATCCTATACTGATTTCGTTGTTATACAATGATGCATGCAGTCATCCTAATACTAAAACAAACCTTTTCTTATGGTAGCTTTTGGAAACATAACTGACACTGGTTTCCTGGACTATGATCTTTTATCATCAGTGGCGCAATTGGGTATTGTTAAATTTGTGCATTTGTATTCAATTGTCAGCGGCTCATAAACCCCGCTAATTAAAATTCTCAATGCAGTAATTTTGTGCTATCGATAAAAATAGCAATCAGCATATAGGTATAAGGTATACGTGGAATACCAAACAAATATATAGTATCTAAATCAGCGGGGTTTATGTAAACACTACTGACAGTTGAAATTGAATAAAATTAAACACCACTCTTAACTAACGTCGCGCACATTAAGTTGTCAATTGATTTAAAATTTAGTGTATAGTTCGTACAATAAACAACAACAAAACACTGTTTATATAAACAATACAATGAACTAATCCACGACAGGGGATGCTCAGAATGACAATAAAATACATAATTTTAATATGTTTTATGAGTGTCTTGTTGGAGTAGTGGTTATGCGTGCTATCATTAAAAGCAAGATTGACCAAGGGGTGGTGGTTTATCCGCCACACTAATTTTGTTAAGAAGAACAATACAACTTTTATTTTCAATACTGCCTACATCTGGAATGGATTGGTTCATTCTTAGGTTTACACACTTATGTTTTTGTACGCACTATACATGTAATAGCGTTTTATTCTTATTTGTAATTCACAAATCAAATATTGTTTGCCGAGTGTACAAACTGATGTGAATTTATTTTAATAATTGTTTGATTATTTATCACTAAATAAAACCATGAAATCATGACCATACTTTTTTATTTGTTATTATTGTCATATTTTCGCGACAGAGTTACAGACAGAAAATATACTTGGCCAGTGTATATCAACCCATACTGTAATACCATAAACCTTTTGTCAGTCTGTCTGTTATTACAATTTTATTCTCCCTAGGACATGTAAGCTGCAGCCAACATAATTTGTTATTGTTTGTATTTGACATCTGCCTTACTGGCCACAGCCAACATCTAATTGTCATTTTCCATACAATACATTGTATATGGCGACTTGTCATGAACTGGTCTTGTCGACCAAAAACCTATCAAACACAGCATGATTGTGTGAGATTGATCAAGACGAAGTGTTAATAACACGATACTATGTACGAAGAATTCAATGGTTATTACTAACCTTTGCTTCATACAATTGATATCCCGTTGATACCAACCACAATGAAAAAATGTTTGTTTTAGTATTAGGATGGTTGCATGAATCATTGTATAACAACGAAATCAGTATAGGATTTCTTAAGAGCTGCTTTAACAAATGGTGTATTTTTTCTGAAGAAAAAATAGCAATGGCTTTGTGAAGAATTTTACTTTACTATGGTTTTACTGTCACACTTAAAATTTTAGGATAAAATAATTTTTAAATTATTCCCATCGCAATCAAAGGCGGTCGGCAAAGTTTCGAGTCAAAACACTATAATTATATACATATATGGATGCCTTGTAACCGTGCCGATCGCCTATGATCACATTGGGTTAGTATATTTTACCAGTGGCTTTCTGCTAAGTATTATGCTAAGGTTATGCCTTGACTCTATATAACATATTTAGTTCTTACGGCATCTTGGGAATTCAGCCGGTAGCCCGCAAGTCTACTGATCGAGAGGACGTAGGTGCGATTCCCGAGCAGGGCATACTTTCATGGAGTTTGGTCATGAATAAATTCTACGGCCATTCTCTTCCTACCACTGATTCTGCATCATGTAGGACAGTTGCCCGTCACTGACAGAAGTATGTGCATAGTAACTGGTAAACAACTAAATCCAGAGATTTAGTCTTTCTAGGAACGTTAAGTAGGTTAACTGACCGCTGTAATATATTATATGGATATCGGTATCGTTGAAAAACCGTATCGATTCATTGGTATCGGTATAGGTACGGTTTCGTTTCTAACGGTATCCATCCCTACACATACAAGGCGTTGAAACGGGTTTAATCCAACCAAAATAAGAATTCATTTTTGATACGCGTCCTTATGTAAGGCTGAAACATGTCATTTGCGGCAATATCCCAATCAGTAAATGATTTAGTATGAAGGAACTTATGATGTACATTACTAAGTACAAGTGTCCCTACAAGTGCTTCGTCATATTTTTATCAAGCATGTACGCGGTTACCAACCTTTAATTATCGGTTAAAAAACCTGGACCCCCCCCCCTTCAAGCTTTACTAAAATGTTACTGGCGATGCCAAGCCTCAGTTCATAGTCGTTAACAAAGTACCGGGATGCATTAACAAGTGGAAATACCGTTGTAAATTGAGGTCCCTACTTGGAACGCCTAATATATGGTTATTGGTTAACACACATCGATTTGCTCATTATCGACTCCTAGGCTGCTAAATATATACAGTTAAGTTTCACTATTTGGACCATTAAAATCGATAGTCTTAATAGCAAAAAGGTCTTCAGTTTTTTCCTCAAACTAAACATTTGGGCTAAAAATGAACAAATACATGATTTTGTAACAATTAATAAAGGTGGTCTTTATAGCGAAAATTAACCATACAATGTTCATGGAAATCACGGCTAGCTCAGTTGGTATCACGCAAGTCTACTGATCGAGGGGACGTAGGTGCGATTCCCGACCAGGACATACTTTCATGGAGTTTGGTCATGAAATAATTTCTACGGCCATTCTCCCTCCTACCAATGATTCTGCATCATGTAGGGCAGTGGCCAGTCACTGACGGAAGTATGTGCAAAGTAACTGGTTAAAAGCTAAATCCAGAGATTTAGACTTTCTTGGATCGGTGAGTAGGTTGACTGACCGCCGTTATATGACCTATACAATGTGTTGCTACGGCGTTAAACCCAACAACACAAACAAACAAACTGTTCTGCAGTATGTGATAATATGGCATTAATCAATGTGTACAATTAGCACATAGTCACTCCTTGATCAGTGTGAACGTGCCAACTTTAGACGTACTTAGCCTTTTTCTAATGCTATAAGCTAATGCTACCTGAAATGTATATATAAATATAAATTGAACCCGCCACTGGATGAACACATAAGTCCTTACCTCACTGACAAAATCATCAGAAAGTTCGACATAATTTGTCTTTATTCGTACGTAAGGAATTTGGGACTTTTGTCAGTTATCTTTCCTTGATAAAATCTGAAGCAATCCAATTGGTAAGTAGGTCCTTACAGTTGGAATCCTCGGATTTTATCATTGAAGTCATATGTAACGATAACAAAATATTTCATCTAATATCTTTCTTGGTAATCAAGGTATTACATGTAACAGAAGTGATGAAATTTAGATATTTCTTTACCCTAACAATACTTAGCTTGATTTGCAAACAAATCAAATGATTTACAACAAAGTTTTTTGAGATTAATTTTGGCAAATTGACATTGAAAAGTAAGGTAAAATCCGAGTGATCCAACTAATTGGACCTACCTATTTGAAGAGTATATAAGGGGAAATAACTGACTAAAGTCCCTAATTAGTTCCTCAAAAATAATGAAAGCGTTCTTATTAGTTTTTAGCGTTTTTGCATCACTTAGGCTCAAATATTGATGTCAAGGCTCTTTTTTAACTGTATGATTTGAAATTGAACTAAAAATCGACTTAATAACGATGACATAACAATTTCTGAACTATACAATACAAAACAAAACAAATATGTTTATTCCAGCAATTAAGCATACAAGTGCTTTTCTGTCCCTTGTTTTAATATAAGTTTTGAAGCGTACCAAGAATTTTAAATTGGAATTCAGCATATACCTACGCGTTCCTATTTGTGATTTGTTGGGGGGGGGGTTGCAACAAACAATCGTAGAGCTAGCTGGACGTTTCATCTAACCATCGTTCAATGATGCGTCATTATTTGATCCCCTTCCACTATAAACAGCATTCGGAACACCTCAACCTTTCATGAATGCATTATTCGGAGCGAAAGGCCGAGGAGTTCCGAATGTATAAACAAAGCAACTGCCTACTTCCTCACGTTAAGAGCAATGATCTATAGCAAGACTCAGTTAAATAACCCATTATAAGAGAGATTACAGTGATTTGTCTCAGCGAACGCTGAGGTCAGCCAGTGGCTTTAAGACAGAAAGTTCATCATGATTGACGATTCATGATATTAAGATGCGGAAATGTATGATAAATATTGTCAAAATAAATATTTTGAGCTTATTTAATCTGTATTTATTAGAATAGACATGTATATCAGGAAGTTGACATTGTCTATGTTTCAGTCGGGGCACCAGAGATATATTAATCATGTTGTTTTTTTCAGTTCGAAAAGGAAATGAGATATGTCGAATATAAAAAAGTTTGCATGTATAGACATATAAGAAATGTACAGAACATGTTGGGCATAACAACATATTAGCGTACAAGGTTAGTAACATACCAGACTAATATGTAGATCCAATGTTTAAACATAGCGTAATGAAATGTTATGTATGTGATGTAATGAGTGCCGCGTTTGCCGCAATTCATAATATGTTTGGCCATATTGCGGCGGTCAGTCCCTGAAGAGGTCTAGAACTCTGAATCTAACCTTCAAGGAAGTACTATAAGCGAATGCCCTCGCGAGTGACTGACAACTGTCCTACTTGATTCAGAGGTAGGTGGAAGAATGACTGTAGAAAATATTTCATGACCAAATTCTACGAAGGTTTTTATGTGCTGTTCATCACATGTGTCTACTAGTAGGGCATGAGGCAAAAACAACAGAAAATAAGATTGATTGGAAATGGGCCCACTAATGTTCCGGTAGGGAATCAAACTAACGAATGTTAAAAGTATCATAGTAAAACATTTTTACTTTTTAAAGTTAAAAGTCAAAAAGTGCGGTTTAAAGTCTGCTTCTATATTCATATTCAGCCAACTTTACAATTTTGTGCGATAACTCCTGATAATTGAAATCACCCTCAGGCTGGTGATCCCTCACAGTACCCATTTACATCTGGGTGGAGTGGAACCATTGTAGGTAAATTTCTAGCTCAATGAGATTAGCAGTTCCCCTAATGGGGTTTGAAACTGGGACCTCTCGACCACTAAGCGAGCGCCCTACCACTGGACCACTGCTCCTTTTTAAAACAATGATGAAATTAAGATATGTTCAAGATATAAGAAGTATAATACCCGACTTTTGTTTCTATCTACATGTTGATGAAAAAATGGATATAGATATATAAAAACTTCCTAAAATGACATTTTTGAAAAATATCTTTGAAATTAAAAACAAAGTCAGCACAATAATGATTATAGTACTCCATGTTTAAGCTCTTCTTTCGGAATAAGTACATTTATAGCCGGCTTTGATCTATTTTCATTAAAGAGGCATAGTAACTTCATCTTCAAGGATAAAATTCTCCCTCAATTTTGATACGGAGATACGGAGAAAATATACTCTAATACAAATCCGTAACTCTGTCAAAATGAGAGAATCTCTCCATTTCATGTGAATTCCCTCCCGACATGCTGACAAAATCCCCCATTCCATACCAAGAATGTGAATATCTCACTTAAGCCGTCTTAAATTTTACTTGCAGACGACATCTCGAAATCCCACAAAAGTAGCCCAGGACAGTTCAATACTGTTTTGTCAACGCTAATACTGAGAGATCGTCACACTGTAAAGCTAGGAACTTAAGTGCTTTCTCGCACAGACCCGTAATATGTCCCATAAGCCGTGCTTTCTCCATTAACGTAAATTCTGGCCAAATTAGACATCAAATCAGGGTTTTATGTCGCTCTGAAAAGATTTTGTGTCTAGAAATGTAATGTAAAATATCTTGTTTATTTGTTCCGTTCATTTTCTCGCTTTGTTCACTCAGTTTTGCTGAAGTTTGTCTCCGTTCTTGTATTTGAGAGAAATAGAAGGAAATGCTGGGAAATGGTAGCAGTATTTGTTGAACACGACAACACGAAATGTTTTAGCTGATTTTTAATCCCGTAAAAAGTAGTTATATATTTTATATGTATTTTAGTTATGTATTTTACTTATATAAAACTCCGGTCAACTTTTAATGATCAATTGAAATATTAGCTCATATGCCAACAAGAAGTTAAGAATATCTATATATCTAAAAAGTTTACAGAAAATTATAAAAAAGAAAGTTCATGTGAATATGAATCGTATATGAAAATCATTAGATCAAATCTAGCGGAAAACAAGAGGAGCGATAAGTAGCCTGAAACTATGAGAATGTCATCATACAGTCATATTATTCTTAAAGTGTATAAATCCCGTACATGTAGACTATCGTAGGCCGTGTGGAGCCTTGCGTATTAAGGTGACGGTATGCACATGGTACAAAACAACACACCCGTACGAAGCCGTAGCAGGAAGATAATTATGCATGTTTAATCCATACTCGGCCACGATTTTGTTCACGATTTGACTTTGAATCTGATACGTGTATCCTGGGCTTATCTCACGGACGTGGTAAAAACGTAACCGTCCGTACGGGTACGCAAGAGTTCGTACGGGTCCTTGCGGACCTTGATCACACGGCGCCCTTACGGTGCCCTCACGGCTAGTTTTACGTTTATGGGACCGTAGCTTTAGTAGCGCCGCTTTAAACGGTGCGACGTTTAGTGTAGATTGCGACGTTATCGTCAGTCGGTTTTTGTGCGACGTTTAGCCTCAGCGATGCGACATTTATCGTCAGGACAAATTTTGCGATCTTTATCGTTTACCATATAGGTTTTGCGACATTTAGCGTCAATTGCGACATTTTAATAGCGGCGTAGCGACGTTTTGCGGTGCAACAGAGTATACTAGCATACTTGCACCTTATCGCCATACTCAAATCTTGTTCCGATACTTAAATATGTACTCTATCGATAAAGCGTCGCGTCAATTTGTTCAACAACCCGTATAAGACTTAAAGACATCTTTATATCAAGGGTGTCTGGAGATTTGTGAACAATCGTTTTGTCTTTATCCGGCCATTACAGACTGAAATGGTGAAAAAAATTAGTTCTAAGCGCAATTTACGAACAACAACAGAAAAACATGTGGCGCAGTACATGCAGTAGAGCGCTTAATTTAGGTACGAAGGTTCCGGGTTCGATTCCTGCTCTTAGCGCGTTTTACCATTCCAAAAAATAATATAGATTTTCATTCGTAGAAAGAGATTATTGGATTCTCATGCAATGGTCGTAGATAGCAATGACAAGGAAAGTAAGGTTAGTAAGACCGCTATACAAAGACCAATAAAAAGTGTTAATAAATTACTCAAAATTAAATTTAAAGAGAACAAAATCCCATAACAACCTTAGTGACAAAGTTTAACAACACATTTGTATTTAAGTTTTATTTACTAACCACAATCAGTACATTGGCCGTTATAACAATTGTTCGGCTATAGTTCGAGGCAGATTTATAAGTGAGCGCTTCTGAAAGCAAAAAAGGAGCGCTGTTTAGTTTCCTGGTCGGAGTTTTTATGTAAATATTTTTTTAAGGTCCTAATACCTCATATCACTGCGTATCAAGCATTGCGGTCATCTGTCAAAGTCTAAGAGAATGTGTTCATAAAATGTTGAACATGAGTTATTGAAAGCATGAGTTATGAGGTCTAAGCCTTTTAAGGACAATGAGCAGTGGTGCTTTTCACAAAAATTCTTACGAAAAAAATCTTCGTAAGTCAAAAGCAAGAAACCTTATTAATACGCTCATTGTTTGGCTTATCAATTCTAAACAATATAGAATTATGTAGAAGTGTGTATACCTTTTGAATATCATATCATAGGTATGCTTATTATCCGTCAGAGCAGAAGTGCTAATTATATGAAACTGACTTACGAAGATTTTTTTCGTAAGAATTTTTGTAAAAGGTACCACAGGTCTGCGGGCCACTGCGATATAATTTATAATCGACTCGAAACCTATCCCTTGATTACTTGTATCATTAATTAAATTTCCCTTAACGTAAAATGTGCCGACTCCATGAAAGAAAGCTGGTTTTAAAAGTGTACTTGAAAACATAGAAAAGTAATTAATATACTTCGCTCTTTAAGCTAGTAATATACTTATTATAATGCATCGTAGCTTGAATGAAATAGCCTAGTGCAAAAACCTAAGGGTGAGGTATTCACGTACGTAGATGTGTCTGAAATAGCCACGTGCATTTGGTATTAATACCAGAATTTGTTATTTTTGTATAATAGATACAATTTGAAACTGGAACCCGTGTCGGTAGCGCGCCGGGATTTGGAATCTCGTGTTCCGAAGGGGGTACGGTTAAAATCCCACCCGGGGAGGTTATTACCTTCCATTAAAAGTTATTACCTTCCATTAAAAGAAATTGACAATAATGTCAATTTTCTTCCATTAATAAGATACATTGAGAAGTTTCCGGCCTTATGGTAGAGTAGGTGATTACTGGTTATAGACAAGGGTCCAGAAAAGATAGGTTAGGTGCGCTGGACGCCGTAAAATGACCTAAATTGTGTTGACACGGCGTTAAACCTAATAAAAAACAATTTGAAACTGTTAAAAATTAGATTGCATGAACGTCATGCTTTTCTTAACGTCCCGACTTGACATAGAACTACAATCCATGTCAGAGCAATGTGTTACTATATTTTCGTTATCTAAATATTCATTTAATTTGGCATACCTGATCAAATGTAGATTGCAGACCCCGAATAAAGTATTTGATTGGTCACCGATTTGCTAAGAACTTCGTAGTTCAAGGAGTTCTTGAAGGTTCTTTACTACATTTCTCCTCGATCAAGATAAAACTAATTAAAACTCCTAGTCCAAGTCTATAGGCATATCACTTTTCCGACTCGTTACGGAAATGTCTAAAATGTCCCGATTCGCTACCAGGAGTCCGAAGAGGTTCCGACTCGCTACGGAAAGGCCCGAAGATGTAAAGACTTGCTACGGGAAAGTTCGAAGAGGTTCCGACTCGCTGCGTAGAAGTCCAAAGAGCTATGAATCGCAACTGAAAAGTCCGAAGATGTTCCGAATCGCTGCGGAAAAGTCCGAAGATGTTCGGAATATTGTAAAAGTTGCAGGACATCCTCTCTAGAAGACACTGAATCATCGAAGTGTGTATTTATTGATTACATTCAAAGCATGTTCATTAACGAGCTAATCAGATTTACATTTTAATACAGCAATCTATAAATATCGGGAAGTTCGCTAATTGAAATGACTTGTTTAAACAAAACTACTGAACTTTGAAACGCAACGGTGCGTCTTCGAAGACGCTGCAATTAACATCCCTACTAATTTAAGGTCGACTAGTATTCTATTTTGTCTTTGCGATTGGTTCAGAAAGTAGTCCGGTGTGTATTTATTTTGAACTGTTTCAGAAAGTAGTACGGTGTGTATTTGTTTTGAACTGTTTTAAAAAAGTAGTCCGGTGTGTATTTATTTTGAACTGTTTCAGAAAGTAGTCCGGTGTGTATTTATTTTGAACTGTTTCAGAAAGTAGTCCGGTGTTAATTTATTTTGAATTGTTTCAGAAAGAAGAACCAACCGATTTCTTGTTAAAAATTAGTTGTTTTTCTTTGTTGCGGACATTACTTTTGCCAACTATCAATTAATAGCACTTTGCAAAAATAAATCACTATCCTTTTTTATGATTTTTTGTTGGAATTTTCAATATTTGCCTCAGTTAAATTAAAAAAAAACATACACGTACTTAATCATACAGGTACAAGATAGGAAACATTCGATTAAGTAGTAATTTTAAGAATATTTTGATTAGTTATCATGTTCAATTACGTGAATTAAATTGCAGAGTTAGGTGTTCGATACAAATTCTTTAAGCAGTGATGGTTAGAATATGAAAAACAAGCAATGTTGATCAAATTATAGCCATAACTAATAGGACAAATTTATTGATAGATGTTTAGATTAATATACGTATATACCCAGAGTTAGGCATAGAAGTGAGACCTGAAGGGTAAGGCACTGATATAACATCAACATTTGGAACTGTTCGGCCATTCGCTACGAATAACCTCGGACATATTTAGACGCCATTTTGAAACTACCGGTGTTGGAGTAAACAAATGCACCATCGTTTAGGCGATGAGTGATGTTTCGTTGTCAGTCCGTAAATTTGAAATAACACTGGTCAATGATATCACTGAACAATATTTGGTTCAATATATAACATAGAAATATGTTTTGACAAAGATCTGTATGTATACCACAAGAACTATTTTGCATAAGTGTTACGTGCGTCGCCTCGCGTAGGTAGTAAAATCCTAAGCCGCCAGGGTAGACCCCCCCCCTACGAATCCTTCCGAGATTATTCATTTATGAATGGTCGAGGTGTTCCGAATGACAAAACTACTTAGAGGAATATGGGATAGGTAGATTACGATTAGATTAGTTTATGTGACGATGAAGAACAAGCCCAGTGTTACATAACATATTTTGATGAGTCAATTCATAAATCGTTTAGCTTATATAAACTCAGTTCGTGAGAAGAATATTATATATAAAGGACGCATTATGGCACAACTTCTAAGATACATTATTGTCATTTTTAAGCTTTAGATTTCAAGTGTATAACGCAGCCATTGACAGCCGCGGCCATCGCGTAGTGGTTAGCATGTCTGACTCCGAATCCGGAGATCGCGGGTTCGAATCGACCCGGTCGCGGCAGGTCATAACCTATACATGAGTTGTCGGCCTCGTGGTAGGGTAAGTTAGTACTGGTGATAGAAAAGTGTCCAGGAAACCTATAGTAGGAAAAGCTGGCCGTCGTGTATATTATATGTGTTGAATGTGACGTTAAAAAAAAACAAAAAAAAAACAAGCAACTACTGACGACTATACACCATTGATATCAAAACTATTATAATAGTCCTAACTTTTGATGACTACAGCATAAACATATCTGTAAAAAATATGTTCAAATACAAGTGTGTTCGAACCCCATCAGAGGAATTGCTTATTTCATTGAACAAAGGTGGTAAAGTTCTGTTGCTCCAATGTGTTAGCTGCATAAACACGGAGTAAAAGACTTTTATGGGAGATTGAAAGATAGATATATGTACCAATATGCCGATGACCAAGTGTAAGTAACAACAGCATGAATTTTAATCTATAAAATGCAATTGCTTTTACTTTTACACAAATTTTCAAAATAAATCACTTATTTTTATTTGTTAATCATTTTAAGTGGGTTTATTATCATTGTCCTTTAATACACGAGTGAGACTTTTGCTCGTAAATCGTAATACAAAAGACGGTTTTAGGTTTCAATCAACTGCCGGCGCAATATGACCTTTTTGTGTTGGTGCACCGTAAAACCCAAACAAACAAACAATTATTTATTCAACTGCCAGTGGCTCATACATCATTCTCGTACCCAGAGGCTATCAGTATTCTCGATACTAGATCGATAATCTTGATAACCACTAGGTACGAGAATGCGCACACATTGACTTCGCTGATTTAAATCGAATTTTATCTATCGTAAGTACAGAAGTACTGAAGTGAATATTCAAATCAGCGGGTTAAAGTATGCGCCACTGACAGTTGAATACAGTTGAGTGAATAGTTACAATCTAAAACCAGGAAAGCAACAGTATATTTGGCAATTTTTGGGGTAGCCAATGGGGGTAGTCAACATATGTGTGTCCAAGAAATAGAATTTTTATTCAATGACTGGTTTCTCCTTAAAAGTTAATCACGTTTCTGAACTCACTCGCTTTAATCAAAATGGACAAATATCCTTTCCAGTGGAAATAATCAAGTGTAAATATTAATAAACCTAATTCTGTAAAAACATTTTAACTAAACACTAGGCTAGCCAGCCATACAAGGTATTAATACAAAGCTTATATACCATTCAATCTTGCAATGTTTTGTATGTGCGTGAGTTGCCATGGTGACCGTTAGACCCTCCTACGTTTTTCTCAGAATACGACCATAAATTTACTACCCAGCATAATACATGCCTTTCAGAAAATAATTTGAGATTATTAATTCTGGCTTCAATATCCCAGAACATCTTTGAATGTATCTCAAACTACAAGGGGTTATTAAAAAGCAAATTACACGGTGAAATATAAGCTAGTGACACAGCACACCTGAGCGCATTGTCCTCTATACAAGAAATGAACGATTATTATAAAGCCAGCCGGTCGTAAACAACGGCCGACTATAACGAGCAAGAATTATCAGTAGAACGAATGTAACAAATAACTCAAGATCCTCCCATCCCCCATTAAATCTTAGGTTTTAAGTTACACAAATTAAGTTACAAAAAAATCAAAGCTAACATGACTTTCTGCTAGAGAAATTAATAATGCTACTTGTCTAAGCTTCTCATTCAGAATTCAGGTACAGAAGAGAAATAGAGAGAGAGAAGAAAGAGTGGGTAGAAAGAAGGGGATATAGTGAAAGACGTAAAGGGGAGAGAGAGGATAGAGGGGTGTGTACAATCAGGGGCGTACGCATTATTCCTTTTAATCTCTACGGAAAAGACCAAAAGAACGGATTGTAAATCTTTTGACAAAGACTTTTGCTGTTGTATTTTGTGCTTAAAGAGAAAAGAGAACATAGGGTATTTGGATAATTAATATGCTTATAGGGTTTATATATATTACGAGCAATGAGTCTGAAATACCCGGGTATTTAATGGCGGATAAGTCTATTCTTCAAATACATATAAATAAAACATATCCGTATATAATCATGGGGTCAGTGATATGTTATGACCAAACAGCCAAACATCGATCAATTATTTTAGTATTTGACTACGTTACAAGCGTTTGAACGTTATTAGACGGTAAAAGGGTGAACTACTAGAATAATCGCTAAAAACTTTGCCCACTCCTTATTTGATTTTAGCAAATACTCGAATAACAGTCCTAATCCATGGTGTTATATTTTAATTTGATAAATTGTACAAACGCTATATACAGTATGTATACTCAAATGGTCTCATTTAGGGATCACAGGAGTCCGGGGTATGATACCCCTTAATGTTCTTTAAACTATTTTATACTTAAGCGATAACACCAGTGACATATTTGAAGGATATTCATTTCAACACATAGTGGTTTTGAGTAGGGGTCAGATTTTCCCAGCCCTTATTTTTATTACTTGAAAAACCTTAACATGGTATTCAAATTCATTCGTTATGTGCTAAAAGATCCCTCTTGAAAAAATAATGGATTAACCCCATGGAACTAGTCTCTGGATACCCCCCAGTATATGAGTATTTCAAGTATATCAAACACATAGAAATAAATGTGGATCAAAGAACTATGAAATAGTCTTAGTAACAATGATAAACATCCAACCTTTTATATTTCAATTAAAAATCATTGATGATTTTAAAAGCAATTAAACAATTCTTTTAATGGCATTCACCAAACCGTGCGATGACAATTTTGGTTCACTGATGAACAATAAATTATTTGCTTAAAATTTCAATCACCGTCGGTCTATATTGTCGCGTTGGGAATAGATTTTTTTACACTTGTTTACGTTTCCATGGAAACGAAATGTACGATATCGGAATTTCATATCTATCCGCTAAATTGTGCTGGTATATTGGACAGGTAACTCAGGTGTGATATTGAGAATGACAAGATATAAGCCATTGAAAATTATAGAAATATATATCACGAGCATGAAAGTCAAGTCTGGCATCAAATCGCCTTTCTTCCTGGTTTAACCATAGGATGTTTTATATGTATTCATATGTATTCATAGACTTTATTTTTATATGATATTCTTACTTCAAAGACACAGGGTCATAGAAAAGTTAGAACACGTAAGTACAAACAACAGAACGGTGAACCATCTAACAATGTGTTTTTTTTATATTACATGTTTTCTATGTCTTTGTCCCAGTGCCTTTTTATCAGTCTTGTACTGTCATTGACACAATGAACGATTTTCAAGCATTGTGTGTCTTTCATGGGACATTTTTGCTAATGGGTCGCTGTCTTCTTGATTACTTCCTGCGACGCCGCGTGAGCACTTCCGGCCATTAACGTGTATTTATCATCATTGCGCGGTATCACTCCGCGATTGTTAGTTGAGATGCGGTTACCATTTCCGTTTGTAGTCGCCATATTCATTCATGTACACGGTCGACAATTTGTAAAAAAATGTAGCTAACTTTCTAGGAGCATAATGGTTTAATTTTCATTGTTTTTAACCAACTAGAGACGTCCGTATGATAATGTCGTCGAAATACACGTGGATTGAATTTAAATACGGTACTTGTTTCATTATATACTTTTTTGCAGCGCGTGAATTCTTGAATAAAATTGTCACTAAGTTTTTAAATTAATGGCTAAGAAAATAAAACAAATTAAGTATTCTGTATCACACATGACTGAAAAACAGTTCTTATTGCGAGTAATAAAAGAAATAAGAGGTGTAAAGTTCAAACGTAATCATAGACACTGCTGATATACAGAGTCCTTGATAGACCAGGACCTTACCCGTCGCCTGTGTGATTTTAACGCCATCAACTAACGGACAAGTGGAGTAAAATACAACAGACGATGAGGTTCACTTTTAAACATACCAAAATACAAGTATAGGCACATGAATATATTTATTAGCAAGAAAAATAAGACAACATTTTCAACACATTCTTACCTCCTTCCAATTTGTTCTTAAGGACATGCGCAAAAGCATGCGCACTAGTACAACTTCGCATTCTTTAGTTTTGAAAATATCAGTCAGACTAAACACAAAGCTTGTAAGCGTTCTTCTATTAAACGTATATAAAGTGAGCTCAAAATGATTGAACATTTTCAAATCATTAGGGACGATAAATACTCTGTCATGGTTTTTAAGGAAAACTTAATGTAAGATGGAGGATAAAGCACCCTCAAATGAGATGACTTGTTGTAAAAGAAGCCAGATAAAGTCTTACACTATTATATGGAGTCTTGAGCAGACTTCTTAAAATGTTAAGCAAGGAAACCTTCCTTGGGGATACTCCATTATAATTGTATCTTATAATGGGACATTTTTTATCAGACGTTTCCTTGATGACAGAGAATTTCAAATAAACTAAAGAAAAAATTGATTTTTATCCGGCGGCAAAATATCGATGTTCCATACATTGAAAGAATCTCTTTTAAGTCCTGTTTCAAAACATGAACGCATTTTTGTGTAAAATTTATAAAGCTATATAAATGTATTGTGTTTTAAATTTTAATACTTGACTAGGGCTGCTGCGAGTATCCGAGTACTAGGATTTTCGCGATCCCGACCAGAAAATCGTGTACGAATATTCGACACGTCCGAAATCGTCGGATCGCGATCTATTTTTGGAAATAATGAAAGAATATTTTCAGATTACTTTCCAATGAAAACGAGCCGCGCTTCTTATGAAAATTTTAATTTAATTCAATTTCAATTAATTCACATTTAAACAAAAATGTTATCACTGAAAATGCCCATAAAACGCCTGTTAATAGAAATGATTGAGTACATTGTATTCCATTCAGTAAAAGCTTCTGTTTTTCTTCACTTATTTTTGTTATAACATAAATTATGTATGCTTCTCCATAAACTAGTGATTCGTGGTTCGATTCGTGAATCGCTACACATGAATCGTGGTTCGAATAGGATCGCCACTTGCTCAACGATCCACAGCCCTATACTTGACAAATTTGATGTTCGTATTATCATTAAAATCATTTAAAAGACCATAACCTAGAAAAAACATAATTTAAAACATGCTTAGTGCTTTCACTATGCAAGTATAATAAACGTATGGCATATTTTATGTCATTATCTGCATACTAGCAGTTTGTTGAGGAATTTAGTATATTTGTTATACATGTATCATAATCAACTTTGTGAATAAAATCACATAGACGTTACTTTACATTCTTATTAACGTTGTGGTCATTAGAATGTGAATGTTTTATTAATTGAAATTTGAAATAATGTTCAATCGTGTGGATTAAATTGCACAGAAATAGTGTTACGAAACTATTCTATTCTATGAATCAAATAAAACATCGAATCGAAAGAAAATAAATCGAATCGCATCGAATAAACCAAGATAACAAATGTTTCAATAACTAATAATATTTGTTCTTAAACTCACACGACGTTTTTACTTTACAGTTTCCTGTTTTTTTCACTAATGGGATAGCTAGTGCTTCATATAAAAATACTCCATGACATTTTTAACCTTCTTTTGTATATTTTTTACATATATCAATAATTGATTAATAATTCAAAAATCTTGCTTGACATTACCAAGATTTCTGACGTAAACCTCTTAGACACACCAGAACGCTATCAATCTAGAACGGTGTGAGGTTTTGATAACATGGTAATATTTGAATAGCAAGTTTCGAGTTGAATATGAATCAATGAAAAGTTCAGTGTCGCTTTCCACAAACATTCTCAAAAAATATCGTAAGTCATTTTCATTAATTTACTGATCAAAGTCAGTAGGATAATAAACATAAGTATGAAATGATATTCAAAAGGTATAAAACATAATTCAATAATATTTGCAAAAAAGGCCAGAATTGACCGTATTCATGCATTAATTAATGTTTATAGTTTTTTACTTACGATGATTTTCATTTCAGATTTTTTTAGAAAATCAAAACAGATAATCTTTTCGTTGAGGTATTTTGAATAAAAGATCAATAGAGATTTATAAGTTTTGTAATTAATGTGGATGTAACAACAGTTGTAGATATGTATCATTTAACTATCGCTTGAATATTTTTAAATGAGTCTGCGATTTAATAGGCTCAGTTGAACATGATATAATATTAAACATTTGTCAACAGAAATTAACTACATGTAACTATGTGAATTGTAAATAATGGCATAAAATTATTATACTTGTGTGTGCGGTAAAGTCATTGTACAGACTGTGAATATTTTAGTTTCAATTTTAGCTTTTTAAAATTGTTTTCGTCAATTCATGTATATAAATATCGAGGGTGGCCCACAAGACTGTAGTAAGTGCATTGTGTTAAAGAGCGAGTTACAACAGTCTTGCAGGCAACCCTCGATTGTGATTACCAATATGTTTTTGTCAAAAGAGTTAGGGTTTAAGCAGTGACAAGATGGTTAAGAATATATAAATATTTGTAATAAAAGTAATACATATATATACATGTACAACATTTGTCAATATCAACATTATGAAATAGTCTCAATGAGGAATTGTCCCAACATTTTTTATAGGCATAAGTATAGATATATATATAGATATACATAGATATATATAGTTTTAACAAACTTAGAACATTGTCATTTCTTGTTGCCAAGTTGTTAAAACCTCGCCGATCAGCTTTCCATTTTAAAGTCTGAAGGCTCTGAACAATAAAAAACTCTATCACATAGGTCGATCTTAAAGCTTATACCATGTAGCTATAACATAGAAGTAACTTTATACATTCACACTCCATATTAATGCAATCCTAGCAAATATGATATTTAATCATTTTGGTATGAGAAATAATTAGAAATACCCTAAACACTCACTAGGCTGTTCATATAATATCATTCTATGTACACATACATGCACTTGTTCACATCATTAAGTGTGAACATCCTAAAGGCTTAAATTACGAAATACTGCTACATCTGTATTTGACACGCATTTAAAATTTGTGTGAACGAATCATTCAAAAACCAACTTGGAATCAGTACAGTTTGGGAAATTGCAATATTATTGGCAAAATTCAGAGAAGGTTAATTTCATAACTGAAACGTGTCGTATCGTAACAAAATTTGTCGTTCTTGTAGTGTTACTGAATCTCATCTCGCATTTAAATACAATACAATCTAAATATGAGCGCTTGATTGAAGTTGCTTTGGTTAGCTCATCGAAAATTTCATCTCATTTCAGAGTGCAGTGCCTCAGGCTTATATTCCATTACGTTTCTTGTTCGGGACCAAATTCAGTAATTATTGAAACTCAACAAGACGAGAGAAAAATCTTCAAAAAATTCCAAGTTACTGTAGCGAAGTTATAATGTATCATTGGAACAATATCCCCTAAGGTTTGTGGAGACTCTCAGATTTTGTGATTCACTGACAAATTAAATAAAACACAAGTTCACGCCATGCTTATAAGGTGCAGACACGATTTGGATATTTTTTGCCAATATCACCACAGAAATAGGTCCCAGGGCCCGCTTTGTTAGGAATATACGGGGCAGTTACCGAGTGTTTATCCGATTTCCTTCGTCAAGAGACATCAAAATCAATGCGACAACATCGTGTCTTCGCTAAAGATATATTTTCCATCCCAGCTATGTGATCTGAGAACATTCCCAACATTAAGGCTATCTCAAGAGACGTTCGACATTTTACTTGGAATGGCGTTTAATCTGGCTAAATATTTATGTGCGGAGCGACCCCCTGTTGAGTATCGTGCGAAATTGAACATGAGATTTCTCCGAATGACAATCGCAGAACTTTATTCAGCACAGTTATGGCGGGATTTGTAAACTCATTATAGTCAGACTACACAATACTCCACTGTATTTCTGCCACTATAAATGTCATGATTTTCGTAATGAAAACCATTCATTTTCAGCAACATTCCATTTGCATGCAATCTTATTAGTTGGAGATAGCATGGTCGGGAAGTAACGACCTTAGTTATAAGTGGATATCCAGTCCAGCGTCGGCTCAAATCACGTCCGAAAACTACATTGTTGTTTCCTTGAGCACGAAACTTTATACTACTATCTCAGTAGTGCTGGACCATGAATTGGACTCGAGAGTGACTAATCTGATTTTTAAGAACTTTTTTCACATTTAAGCTAAATGAATTAGCATTAACCAATTATCATTAAAATCTGCCTTCTTAAAATCCCACTAAAATGAACAGAGCGGATAAAAATTGAGCGGAATCTACAGGCTAAGTAAAACCATCAGATCATGATTTCATATTTACAACAAATGTCGATCTATACAAGGCTGTATGACTGCATGTGTGCGATTGAACGTTCAAACAGTTAAAAACAGACAAACTAAACTCAGCCAAAATAAAGGCACTACAATTAAACTTTCAATGACATTTATATTGGATGAATCCATTGGCATGTCCTATGCATTAATATACACGTACTCGTATTAACTAGTATTTAACATTAGTCGATTCAGACATTGACAGATCACGAAACTGAATCTAAGGCCCAGGTGATTCATGAGAATTGCTGTTAACATTCTATGCTATAACCTTATGCAAATATTCTCAGCACCGAAGTTATTGCGATAATGGGTCCAACAATAATGAACTTTCGTTCATGAAAATCGTTTGCTATAATACTAGTAAAAGGTAAGCTGGGATAAGATCAGGTACTTCAAAACAATGCAGATCCTGTCACTGATACTAATAATAATCTAGAACGTTCCACGTAGTTTTACTTAATCAACTCCCTTCTCTCCCCCGGCGATATTTGGTATGATAAAAAAATAAGCTATGGAAACTCCATCACGCCAACTATTTAAGAACGTGTGCACTTTTTGAACAGGAACTCTGCCGCAGTGGCATTTAAGTTATTAAATTTTTAGAATTTTAAAATCCCATTTTGCAATTGAAACCAACAATTAAAATATATTGTCATATTAGATGCAACATATTTTTGTCATGTTTAATTTCATGTCATTCAGTGTAAAAGAAAAATATTGTAGGTGTGTTATGGGATGATGTTAGCAGTTTGTGCTTTCCAGATGTCTGTGCTAGGATAGTTTGGGAGTTAGTGACAGACAGGTTCTTGCTCTGTCATTGAGTAAAGAAGAGACGTTTGTAGGAGTGTATCGAACCAAACTTCGCTGACTGTCGCTAATTTGTTTTAACAGTCTGTCTAAGTATCAGCGGTGGGATTGGGAGAAAGGAGCATAAACAAGCGTGCTGATTTTGTTTTATAATTCTTAATATATTAAAGGGATATACAGGCAAATGACTGTGCCAAAAGTATAGAACCAAGTTTAGTCTTTAAAACAGTTCTAAGAACGTAAGAAATCACTTACTAATAACATTTGTCACTTATAACATTCAGCTGAACGAATTAAAACATGTGGCATACACATTGTTAAAAACGAAAGAAGGATACTAAGGGAATCACAAGCTATTTATAGATTTGTTATATGTCGTAATTGCTGAAATTAAACATTTTCATTGGTCGCTTCTTTTCAACATTCTTAGACGGTTAGGATATCTATTTAATAGAATTATAATAATGTTGCACATTAACAAACGCCAGTATCTTCTCATCAGTAAATGCATATTTTAACACTAACCTATTTTAGCTAACCTGACCCACGTGGGTCTAGTTGGGAAACACCCCAAATATAAAGAGAAAATATAGAAATATTTTGACAAGTAATATATCAGTTTGTCTGTCTCAGTCACAATTATAAAAATATAATGCAGAACCAGGAAAATTGGAACTGATTTTGCCCACTAATCCCTTTTAAAGAGTGTTTGCCTCTTCATTTTTATTATGAACGACACAACCCTGCATTTAGTAAATAGTGTAAGATTTTTAAACATGTATGTCTAAATATGTCTAATGTAGACTGGTTTTACATAGATTAAATAGGTTCTTTTGTTGTACTGTATTTACATCCCCTTAAAGGTACTCATTCACAGATTTCAACTTAAATATCAACTTTATTTAAAACTATCAAAATTGTATGGAAATATTTTCGGAAGCAGAAAAGTAATGTTCTGATAATGACAATTTTAGTGCAAATTGACATATAACTACAAATGATGGTGTTTCATGTAAGAAATATCTACCCCGTATGTCACGGTATGGACTTTTTGGTGCATTTTTGTGAATTTTATTGTATATTTCTTGCAACATATAGGTCAGTTTGTCTTAAAATAATAAGAATTATTTTTTTAACACATTTACAGACACTGAATAGTATTTTGAAAATATAGGAAAATAAACCAAATCTGTGAACTAGTACCTTTAAAGCAAAAAGGTAACATCTCATATAGGATTTTAGAACAATTTGGCACCTTTTTCCATTAAGGGATGAATATTATAATGTATTTGTAAAATGGAACAATCAACTATAATTATTTTGTATTCGCATGGTTAATACAACACTGTATTCGATATCGAGTTTGTAAACCAATGTACATCGGCCACTGGCCACTGCTACTGCTAGGAGAAATTCTGAGATTTAAAATTTAAATTTTGCAGGGTTTCAAAACAGAATCTATTATTTGAACATTAGTGAGACCATTTTGAGAAATTCCATTTTACTTTACAGACATCTTTCGTTTGATGTTATGAGAACCAAATTTGAATCACCGTAGGGTTTTTACATAAAAGTAAAATTACAACTAAAATAGTACACAAAGTATGGTATAATGAGATCTTGTTTTCATTTCAAAATATCATCAAAATGAAAAATCTTATATTTACTGCTACGCAGGTTGTAAATAGCCGATAGGAATAAAATAAATAACTCTGGCCCGTGCACAAAACGATGATATTCAAAGAGATGAGCGCTTGTAAAAGTTATAACATCATGAACTAACATTACTCCAATCCATTGGTACCCGGTCTCAAGCACGGTTGAGAGGGCGAATATCACTGCTGCTACCTAAAAAGACCAGCTGAGGAAAAATTTCTTCCAAATATGACAACTCTGGAACGAAATTCAGTATGAAGTTAAGTCTGACCGGGGCCTGCACATATTGCGTCTTCGGGATCGGGCGGACCTCAATTAAGAAATAAACCACTTTAACATCAACAAACAAACTCTCTTTTTCTCCCCTGTCCCCCTTCTCTGTGTGGAACCAGACCATAGAAACTGTACAAGAAAGTATTCAAAACATGATACTTAAATAATCTTGAGTAAGCAGGTGAGATAAACCTAATATCTAAACATACGTATATTTGAAAGGATTCCGTTAAATTTCAATTTAAGAAAGTTGTTTAAACTTTCTATATGGAAAATTTGAAATTTTCATTTTAAAATTTTAAAATGTAAGTCGACATTCCCTTTAAATTATACATTTGAAACCAGCAGCATATCTTATGTTGAAAAGACGATTAGTAGTACTGTGCATTGTCCTTTTTAAGCATAAATTCATTTTGATCTTCAATCATATTTAATTATGTGAAGTAAATTGCAGAGACGAAATTTAACGCATTTGTCATTAGAAAGTAGGAATCTGTAAGTAAGGTTTGATTTAATCTATATTAAATTATATAAATATATTTATATACATGTAGCTTCCAATTGTCTTTGAACGACTTACAGCAAAATCAACCGCTTAAAGGTACTAGTTCACAGATTTGGTTAATGCCATTCAGTGTCTGTAAATGTATCAAAAATTATATCTTAATATTTTTAGACAAACTGACCTATAGGTTGCAAAAATATTCCATAAAAGTCACAAAAATGCACTAAAATTGTCTATACCGTTACAAAAGAGGTAGATTTTAAAACATGAAACACCATCATTTATACATGTAGTCATAAGTCAATTTGCACTAAAATTGTCATTATCAGAGAACTTCTTTCCTGCTTCAAAAAATGTTTACATACAATTTGGATAGTTTTAGAAAAAGTTGATATTTAAGTTGAAATCTGTGAATGAGTACCTTTAAACAATAAATCTATTTAAAATATTCATCTAGTCATCCTTTTTAAATATTGCAGTTTAATAAAATGTATCTGTTATGATCTTATAATTGTTGCAATACGGAGGTGTATTGAACTCTACTTTTAAATATACAGAACAATTTTATCTACAGTACCCACCAAAAGTTTGGAGACAAAAGAAATTTAATACAATTCTTAAATTTTGATAATTATTTTTGTAGAATCATTATTTTTGATATATTTAAGTATGGTTTGTGATATAACGAAGACTAATTTCATTAAAGCAGCACATTTATAATATTCAACATCTGACATCATTAAGCCTCCAAACCATGTTTATTGTAATTATTTTCCATAACATAGCCTTTATGCTGTGTTTTTGTAGTCTCAGTTATAAGGAATAATGATAACCCAAAATAAAGCAAAACTAAAAAGCATTTAAAAATAAACAATCACTAAATTTTAGGTAAAAGCTATTCAGTAGACCTATATAGTGAAAAATGTCTACAAACTTTTGGTGGGTACTGTAGTATGCTCACAAAGATTTCTCCAGAGTATAAAAACTAAGTTTTAATCGTAGAGTCTGTAATTTATATTAACAATGAAATATTAATGAAAAAATGCGTATATGTATTTAACATATCAGAACAAAATGTGTACCTTAATTGAAAACATCTTTTACTTTTATAGTCAGATTTTATCCGGTGAGCCGTGGCTGCACTTTTGTATTTATAGCTTTTTGGAACATTCCTACAAAAAGGTAACTCAACTAATTTAACAAACCAACTGATTACTTGTTTTATTATAATAATACTGGACTGATTTAAATGTCTCCGTGATCGTGACGGTAATACACTTGAATTGAGGTGCATTGCTTTTGTAACTCCGGATTCGAATCCTGTCGGGTACCATTTATTGTTTTATTATTATTTTTGACATCATGGATTCATTCGTCGATATCTCTGTGCAGCACGCAGCCAAATGTAAATAAAAAATAGAATATGCCAATAGTCTTAGTTTGTGCTTAGTTGTTGCTCCGACCAGCCACTGCAAGTTAAGCCGAATAAAAAATGTATTATTATTATTTGATATATGGCTGGATAAAAAATAAAGAATAATGTACAATAAAAAGTTATTAAACAAAATTTAACTGTACCACAAAATCTATGATATGGTACAACTACATGTTTATATAAATTCAAGAATAAATAAAAATAATAAGGAGGCGGCGAGGTTCGAATCCCTGCAGTAAAATTAATGCATGTGACATATTTTACGCCTTCGTTACCGACTGCGTTATTTTGCACTCTGACTCTTATTAAGCACTATATCATGTGTCGTTATACTTGAGATATTATAGTTTGTATTGATTTTCAGTGTAGTATTTACTTGTTATACCTATCGTCATGGTTATGATTAGACTCGTCCAACCCGTCACGGCTCGCCAAATAAAATCGGACCATACTTACTCATGAAACTTACTCATAATATACATGTATTATGTATACTTAATGCTTAAATCAAGTACTAGAACGTAAAAAACCTGGGTCCGTGGCGCTGTTGGTAGCGCGCCGGGATTTGGAATCTCGTGTCCCGAAGGGGGTACGGGTTCGAATCCCACCCGGAGAGGTTATACTCTGCCATGAAAACTTGACAATAATATCGATTTTCCTCCATTAATAAGATATATGGAGAAGTTTCCGGCCTTGTGGAAGGGTAGGTGAGTACTTGTTATAGACAAGGGTCCAGGAAAGCTTGGTTAGGTAGGCTGGACGCCGTAAAATGGCCTAAATTGTGTTGACACGGCGTTAAAACCCAATAAAAGAGAACATAAATAGAATGGCCGATGTTCGGCACAAGTATCTGGTAGAACACCTAAGTTGTACTTTAGTATGTATACAAATGTAGTTTCATGTAAGCTTAGTTTATTTAATTTGTATGTATAGTTCGTACAAAAAAAAACTGTTTATATGATCAATACAATGAACTAATCCACTACAGGGGATGCTCAGAATGACAATAAAATATATTATTTTAATATGTTTTATGAGTGTCTTGTTGGAGTAGTGGTAATGCGTTCTACCATTACAAGCATGACTAACCAACGGGTGGTAGTTTATCCGCCACTAATAAATTTGTTAAAATGAACAAAACAACTTTTATTTTCAATACTGCCTACCTCTTGAATGGATTGGTTCATTTTTAATGTTTACACTAACACGTTTTGTTATTTTGTACGCACTATACATGTATATATTCCTTCTTTTTTAATATGTAAATGTATGTATGTTGTGTATGAATACTAGCTCTCCGTAAATAAAGAATGAATTTCTCTGTCAAAAATATCAAAGATAAAAATGTCAGAAGTAAAAAGTAATATAGGGTAGAAAACGTCAGACCCTTATGGCACTATTAACACATGCAGCATAAGAGCCAATTGCCATTTTTATTTGTTCAAATCTGATATTTAAATAAACGCAAACATAATGTCATATTTGTATAAGATTCACAAATCTTACATAATTTCGCTCTTACAATGCTTCAAAATCCAAGATGGCGTCCAATATGGCCGCCTAATTAATTCATAACTGGTATACTTTAAAACATTGATTCTGTTTACAAATATTAGACCGTTTTTGTACAAGTGTGCATGAGCATTTGAAATAGAGTCTGGTATCTTAATTATTAAAATATAACCATCATTTCACCATTAATCAAAATGGCTACCAATGAAGGAGTTTCATACTGTTTGTTTGTCAAGAAGTTTTCAATAGAGATTTGCCCTAACTCTCACATTAAAATAGGGTTGCTTCGTCTAACCCAAACCACCAAAACATTATAGTATACAGTAAGTAAGTCTATATACATGTATTGTTGTACATAGCCGAACAGAACCGTACATATATGTTATATAATAAAATGTTATATAATAAAATGTTATATAGTAAAATGTTATATACTAGAATGTTATATATAGCAAAATGGGGACATTTACATGTAACTTTACATGTATAGCAAAGATGTTCATCAAAACTATGTCACTTTTATGATGTTAGCCACCTGCCAGAATCCATTTAGTTCACCCGTTTTAAAAATACCCCTATGTAACATCCTATGAATGAAGTGTAGCAATTATAAACTTAAAAGATGAATTATTACATAGGACGTGCCTGGTCGTTACAGCCCGTCCCAAAAATATAAGATAATCCGGCACCATTCTATTCTCGTACCCAGAGTATTTCAAGATTCTCGATCTATCATTCTATTCTTGTACCCAGGGGTTTTCAAGTCTATTTTTGTACCCACGGCAGGGGTTTCTAGGTTCTCGACGAACTTACCAAGAATCGTGATAACCTCTGGGTACGAGATCGGACCGTGTAGGCTGCTATTGGTATACGTAGTTATTTTTAATCATCATTCAAAGACAGTCATATAGGTTTCAATATTATCTAAAGTTGATCATATACAATAAAGAAGCATTAAAGAAAATAGCAGATTCTACTCAGAGAACATTATACATATACTAGAAGAACGTCGATATTTACTAGTTCTCATCAGCCATTAAGTTGACTATTTAACCTGGAAATGATGTTAAGACATTAAGGAAATCAGAAAACGTCTTTACAGGCTGAAAATCCAGCAGTCTGATGAACGATCCCATCATCGATGATACATCACCCCGTTACTTGTATAAATTATGACTTCGTGACAAAATTAAGAAGTCGCTGCCAGTATTTTTGTAAGACGATACCTGTCATAGGATAATATCAACATTGTTTATTATCTCATTAAAAATAAACATACTGATATTTGATACAAGCAGTCATATGATTGCCGGCCTGACCACGCCCTGATTGGAAATTTGTTAAGCTGGAATACGGCATTGTTACAATGACACCGCTTGTAAGAAGTCCTATTGAATATTGACAGTACGGACGGTAAAAAATGATGTTGGTTAAAATTGATTATTTTTTCAAAGGTATTTTTTTCATTTGAGATAAAGCAAAAATGTTTAAGTCTGATCATTGATCTGTATTTTTGTTGAAACTGGTTGTATTTTTTCATCATTAACATTAGTTGCGTGTGGTCATTTAGATGTGGTCAGCGATATAACACAAGTCACGGTAATAATCAATTAATTAAAACAGGATAAAACTATTCCTGGGATGAAATGAATGAGCCTAATAAACATCGACCATTATTACAGAACCTTCACCTTCTTAACTAAAAATTAATTACGTATTGTTCAGTACATCATTTTTAAAAGATTTCATCCCATCAAGAAAAAAAGTCTGTTGCTGGTATTAGAATCATTCGATAGATAAAAAACAAGTCATATGATAGTCAATTCGCAATTAAATCATCATTAAAATGCTTGTATGAGTATGCATGCTTGTTTTAACTTAAATATGTGAAGATGTATATAAACAAATCATTTAGCATACATGAATTTGCCAATTAAAATTGTAGCTATGTATTGAACTACAAGTTACCTAAAAATAATAAAATGTAATATAAAATTGAATTTGAGGAATGTTGCAATAAAAGAACTTACCGTTGCTTTAACAGGCACATATAAAACATTCTGCACACAGCCATTCACAGTACCTGGTCCAATTTTAAATCCTTTAGCCTTTACCCAAAATCTAAATTTAGAATTTTCTGTGCTGGGTTCTTCGTCTCCAGTCAGTATGCGCACAATACGATCATATTTTCTTTTTGTCACCGTTTTAGTCTTGCCGCTGTCCCCGTAAGTCTTTAAAGCCCAAGTTTGAAAAGTTTGAAACATTTGCTTCCGTGTTGAGTCTGTGATGCCGGAAACGGTACCTGGTATATCCTCATTCTTCATTTTGTCTAATGATAACATTTTTTTTTCAAATAAGTCAAAAATTTGATAATTATAAATCGTATAGTATTTCTAAACAAACACCTTTCCTAACAAACTAGAAATCATCAAAAACGCAACAGGATAATTCGAAACAAAACACAACTGAGAGTCCTGTAACAAGCGACTGTCAACTAAATCAATGCGACTTTCTGATATGAAAATCCTATTTCTAAAATCCCATTACTATGGATACGGACTAAGCGGGCCTCGTGTTATTGAGCTACAGAAGTACAATTGACACTGTCAACTAAGTCTCTCGTCCCAAAGTAATTGGGATATATTTTTATAATAATATTAAAATGTATATACAAACACTGGCTTGTTTATAACATGATATACATTCGCCTCGCCCAGTTTCTTTAATCATAACGGTTGCCGGGACAATATTCTCTATCAGAACCAATCACAGAGACGTATTTCTGTCCCGTTGCTCGCAAGTCGATAAATATTCATAGCGCTTAGCAGGGGACGTAACTCTTAAATACTAATAGGAGTTACTCGTGAATTGTCGTTCGCGTGCAAGTACGCGGCTCTTCAATTATCGGACTGTTAGCGCTGAGGAATCGACCATATTTTAATTTAGCCTACACTACATTTATGATGACTTACTAATGATGTGGACAGGATTTGACTTCGCAGTTATCAACCTTTTGAAAGAAGAGTAAGCGTGTCAGTCAATATGAGGTGGGAAACAAGCGTTGGCGACCGTATACCTGTGAAAAACAGCGTTCTCGGCGCGGAGCATAGGCGCTTTCTTTAACATCACCTGTTGACAAAATCGCACTTTTTGTACCAACCCGCGATGGGCAGACAATATTGTCACGTTTTTGTATATATTTTCTATATCCAATCCGAAGTTTTTGCCATTTTAAATAAGTAGCTTCTAGACACCTGCTTTGCCATTGTCCGGTTGATTAAAATGTTAGCTGGACAAAGGTGGCTGGGCATCCCTTCAGTGAATGAATTTCCGGTGTGGAAAGTACTTGTGTAACGTAAGAGCGTACTTCCCATCATGAATAAATTATTCATCTTTAAAACAAAAAAGTTGGTTTTTACATAGACTTAAAATTGTCTATGTTTAATAGGCTAGGTGCATAATTGAGAAGGAAAAATGTATATTTTGAAAGTTCAAGAGAAATAAAATTTGACAAAATAGTTATTCACGCAATGATAAGAATCGTTTTAAAAGACTTTTCACAATCAAACGCAAGTGCAGGCGACTGACGCGATTCCGAGTCAAAAACACTATAATTATATTCGTATGTATGCATAGAAAGTGATTCCAAGTCAAAAGCTTTAGACATATGTATGTTTATTCAGTGATTACGTATCAAAAACTATATACATTTAAACTTTAAACGTTTTTCGACTTTACCGCCGCGATATAACTAGGGCTACCACGGTATGCAGTGCATATACCAGAATTCAACATTCACGGTTGAGTTCGCGGTTCTGATATATGACGATCAATTGACGGTCCAAAGTTCAGATCATATTCTGTAGTAGCATTCGGAATACCTCGGCCTTTCATGAATGAATAATTCGTAGTGAATGGCCGAGGAGTTCCGAATGACTGTTGTTGCCAAGTTCTCTAAACGTTTCCTATATATGACGCTTTTAATAACTCAGCCTATCTACAGTTGACTTAAATGCAATTCTAAATTTTCTATGAATTGTCCATGTTTTGTCCATGTTTGTATATATAGGTCTTCATTTTTTTAATTGACCTATGTCAATCTTGATAATCAGAAGCTTAATACGTGAAAGTACACAAATAACTTTAAGTTCTTGCATTATGATATTTAGTCTGTTGCTAAATTAATTTAAGCGAACCGCGATTCGTACCGAGCAGTAGCATCCATACCGTGGTTCGAACCTAACCGTGAAGAGGGCGAACCGTAGTAGCCCTGGGTATATATCAAAACTTGTCAACAACCTGGGCGAAGAACTCCACATTTTCTTAAGTTATAATTAAATCATCACCTAGGATTTTAAATAGCTGTTCACCTGTCCATTTTCGACAACAAATAAAGTTGTTGACATTACGAGAACGTGAATTTAGTAAATTCATTTTCTCAGTTTGGACTTATAGGGAGTGCAGTTTCAATTTTGAAAATATAATTATGGAGGTTATATAAAGTACCTATGGCGATGACCGTTCTATGTAATTGTCATTCCTTTTCTGAATATTCATTGGTCATTGAGTGTAATTTAGTCAAAATATAATATTCAAAATACATGTATATTATCTAAGCATTTCCGCTACCATTTAGAAATTCGCTCTCATATTTTCGTAAACTAACGAGCACAGAACGTTCATAGTCTAATGCACAATTTTTTTTACGAAAAAAGTTATAGTAAGTCATTTTTACAAATTTGCATTTCCAAGTCAGATGGATAATATACTTAACTATGATATGATATTCAAAAGGTACACAATTATTACATAATATAGTTATACTTAGAATCTGATTGACCAAAAAATGACCATGTTATTAATGTTTCTAGCTTTGACTTACGATGGTTTTTATCGTAAGATATTTTGTGAAAAGTGCTATAATACAAACTTGTTCTTGGTAGATATCCATGATACGTACATGATTATGTTAAATGGTAAAGTAAAAAACTTTCTTCAAATTACATAATTAAGCTCTGAAACGATGTTGGAATATATGCATTCAATGTCAACAAAACAATGAAATTAGTGTGTTCATATAATTATAATGACTCCCTTTTGACTCAAGTTGGAGAAATTGGAGGGTTTTTTCCAAACATAAACATAGAAGACAAAATAGTCTGAGGCATATATTGTGTATCTAATTTTAATTGTAATATTTTAATGACTTCACTGTTTTAAAACATGTTTTCATCTCAGCTGTAAATGAATACATGTATAACATACATGTTTATTTATACAATGGCTTTAAATTTTAACTGTATTCAGTTATGTTCACTGACTGTTGATCAATTTAGTTACTTTTTATGATTTCTACGTAAACTAGATCGTATAACAAAATAAATATAATCGCTTCTGTTTTGCTGCACAACTGTATAAAGTCTTTCGTGATGGCCATGCGAATAACATATAATTTTGAAACAAAACCTCTTCGGTAAATATCGGTGAAAAATGAAATATTACAGTCACGAATAAAACTTCTAAGAAAAAAGAAGTGTACATATCATGTTAATTTTGAAGCGTCATGATTTGAAAAATGCAGGAAAATTCATCGACGGACTCTCAGTGAAAAGGAGACAACCTGAAAATATGACATGCAATGTTTTAAATACGATATTTCATCTTGGTCATTTAAAACCAAGCCTTGGAGCGTTGTTTACACGTAATTTTACTTGTTTTACGATACTTAACGCCACATTGTCAGCAATAGCACTGCACATGAACTGCAAAGAAAATATACATGTATGTAAATCTATTTCAAACACCACTCCTATGAAAAAGAATTACTCATTTTTGCGTTTTTTTGTTTCTTACTAAATCTATGTGTTTTAATGTTCATATATTATGGAAATAGATTGATGCCAGGCAATGTCTGAGTCCAAGCCTTTGATCTTTCATTGCATTGTTAACTATTTGATCTTTCAAGATAATTTAAACAATTACATTTGTAAACAATGATCATTTACAGGAATATGTCAATGGTAAACAAATGGTTGAAAGTATCAACAACATACCACATGCACCTGCGGATACTAAATCTAATTTACTCAATGCACACCTAGCATCATATGAATTCTCATAAATGGTAATATCGAATTATCAGGGACTTTCATGTAAGAATACTTAACTGCTCTGCCTTAATTAGAAATTCTCGTACCCAGAGGTTATCAAGATTCTCGACAGACTAGATCAAAAATCTTGATAACCTCTGGGTACGAGAATGACATTAGGGCACATTCACATGAATTGAACTTTTAATTCAGCGCCTTAGCTTGTCCAAATGGAGAGGGGGTCATCATCTCTGAAGAAAGATAATTAAATGAACACTGCTGGAGAAAGATCAGTAGAGGAAGAAAGTTCTTCCGATGAAATGTCACTTCTAAATACTTTAATTTATGCTTAAGTTTCTGTCGCACAATGCACCCTTATGGGGACGGACCCTGGTTTAAAACAGAACTCCAAACATCATCGTCGATTTGAACTTTTGTAATAAACATGCAATAATAAAATAGAGTGACAATTTAAAACTGATGGATTATTTCACATCATTTTCAAAATGAACACAACTTTAAGTGTATCACTTTTTAGTGACCACAACAAAAACAAATGCTGTTAAAACATGTCTCTGCGATTCAGTTCACTCGATTGAATATAATTTTTAAAAAGAAGACGGCAATTAATAGTATTTACACATACCCCTTTGACTAGGTTTGCTTATCAAGCCGATTTTAAATGATTTTTTACTACTAAAAATACTTGTGGCGTAATGTCGGAGTAATCTTGAGTATTTATTTTTTCTCAAGTAACATATCATCAGATGCAGATTTATGCTCTTTGAGAGCAGTAGTCCAGTGGTAGGACGCGCGCTTAAGGATCGAGAGGTATTGGGTTCGAATCCCACTAAGTGCACAGCTAATTTCCTTGAGCAAGAAATTTACCTGCGATTACTTCACTTCACACAGGTGCAAATGGGTACCTGCGAGGGTGGTATAATTTCGTTGCGCCAATTTGTCGCCTGTGCTTATAAGAGGAGTAAAAAGACTCCCCAGGGAGATTGATAGATAGATACCAGTAGCCCGATGACCATGGTTGATAGCTGTAAAGTAGGTAAACGTGCGTAAGCATGAAACTCAAGCTATAAAATGCCATTACATTTTTACTCTTTGAGACATTTCTTTTTCTTTTTTTCATTAAACATCTTGCGATGAAAATACAAAAGAAACAAAAGTCATCAAAAGCGTCTTAGCTTTCTTTTGCAATGAATTTCCAGGACATAATATGAACCCGTATGTCTCTAGTTATCGTGTAATTCTACCTGGCAAGTTCTAACTAATTATCTTCTTTCTGAAATCACGGCAAATTGCTGTGTACCTGTAATAAGAACTACAGCGTAATTATCACTAATCAAGCGTTTCCCGACCAGGATCACATTGATTTTTGACTGTCTCATTTTTTTATTACATAAACATCATTTGGACGATAATTTGCAATTCTGTTGCCATGGTTTCCTCAGTGAACATCCCGGATGGTTTTTAGCGAGTTTTTTGTAACATAGAATCACGCAAAATGTCAGGTAATCGGAAATTACTAATTGCATCTAAACGTAGTTTATCATTGGCCTACGTGGAATTTGAGTATCGATAAAATTAATTTGTAAGAATGAAGTCGAGAGTAAGGATGATTGATTTAATCATGGTTCGTCTTCACTGAGATTTCTTTCTATTCAAATAGTCACAATTTCTTTCATTTCAGTGAATTTTAAATCTCCATTTAGTCTTTCAGTTTATGGTAACTTTTGACAATGGAAAGCAATTACGTACAAAAACAAAGCAAGCATTTGTTCTACATTCATTAAAACCCATTGTTTCATATTCCCCGAATTCAGATTACCTGTAGTGAACCGAACACTTGCACGTGCCCTGCTCTAAAAGTTTGTTTTGAAGCTTCTCCTTGCGTGTCTATGCTTTCAAATAATTATAGTTCCATTGTTAGATTTAATGACTCTGTCCTCGGATAAGTCAGGCAGAGTAGTTATCACGAACGTGGCGATAACACGACACACCGTCAGAGAATGAAATTCTGCTTCTCTGGGATATTGCTTTTTATCAGCCGATTAAATCTATCAGACCATTAGTATATTTGGTTTCAATTTTGTATCAATTTGGTTCCAGGACAAATCTTTGATGAAGTCAACAAATCGCGTTGTCCCAGGTGAACTAGGCGCTCAGTTGATTAAGTAAATGAGAAACGCGAACTACGCTCAAATGAATTTCTAGGGAAACGCGATCTCAATGGAGATATAAACTACTATTGAAAGGGTGAATTGCCTTTTCCCATCAATTAAATGGATTCATAGCTTAATAATCATGGATAATAAACGCACAGTATTGAACTTGGAGATTATTTGTATAACACACTCGAGAAAGAAAGTGGAATGCAATGAGCTGATACTTTAAAGTCATTCAAAATGTCGTAGGTTTGATATTTCATCTAGATGCGATGTTTTAGCCTGATTTTAATCATAAAGTGAATACATTCTCTCTGAACAGAGTTCAGGGAAGGTTAATCTCAGTCTAGCAATGATCTAATGTGTTTTGTATATACCTTTACTGTAGCGATCAGTTTTATGGCTAGTTTAAAGAGATTCTGCGCACGTTTTGAACCGGAAGTTGTTATTATTATAATAAAATGTCCAATTACTTTGTAGAATTGTTGGAGACACTTTTATACAAACATGTTTGTAATAACCGTGTTGTTTCTAAACTATACGAATACTTCTCCTTGCTTTAAGGCTGGGGATCTATATGGAACACGTAATTGTTTCGCCTGAAGACATAAATTTACTTAAACGGGTTCAGAGACATGCTGCAAGATTTGTATTCAACAACTGCGACAATAGAACTTAAAGTTGTGTGATTGCTATGATACATAGCGTTGTTGAACCTCATTTTTCACAACCCGTGTTTTTCACAACTTGTGTGAAAAACACGTTAGCATATAAATTTCATACGAGCATAGAAACGCATTTTTCACAACTTCAAATGTGACGAAAAAAGTGTTTGAAAAGAGATTTTTGGTACTAACGCATTTTTCACACATGTAAATTTTTTAGTTGCCAGCTGTAAGTAAGTAAGTAAATTATTTATTTTCGTGACATGTGTTATGGCAATATTACAAACATGAAAACAACATGAAGTAAAAAGTGGTCTCTGATTCTATAGATCCTTGAACACATAGAATACATAGTCTCTCATATTGTGAGCTGTGTTTCTCTAGATTCGGAATTTTAGGTTGCCCTATTTTCATGTGTACACCAAGGATGGATTAAGAGGGGCGGTACAGAAGCGGAGTAACCTTCCCCTCGTCAAAGGTTAGAGCTTTTGTCCATTAAATCGAAGATTTTCAAGTATAATAACAAATACCTTTGTTGTACAATTGATACGTATATATCGTTTAACTACCTTGGAAACATTGTATGCTTTAGAAAGAAAATATAATAATTTAAAGATTTCATGAACAAAACCTAACAGAAGTTCTTTTCTGTTCTATAATAATAGTAAAACCATACAGTCTGGTTTTTTGTGAAAGTGACATAATTTTAGCAAACTTTTAAAAAAAGAGGAACATTAAACTATGATATTGATTAAATACCAAATCTCTAGGCTCAGCGGTTTCAGACGAGAAAATTTGTTCAACGTAAAACCTCATTTTCACAAAACGTGTTTTTCACAACCTGTAAAAAGACAAATTTTGTGAAAAATGAGGTTCAACGTTTGTTACAACCCATTTTGTAATAAAAACCCGAAATGTAATAAAGTGTCTAGTTGTATTAATTTTAGTATAAAATATAGTTAGATACTTTAAATTATTGGTAAAGAAAGAAAATAATGTTAAACAAACATTAAGCAAACATAAAATGTTCAATTAGACAAATTACTTACATTTCGCCATGTTAATTTCAAGATTTCGACAGAAAAACAATTTGTCATATTTTCTTGCAAAACGAGTTTTTACAAAAGTGGTTGAACATACCAACCCGTTAATGATAAATTATTATTACAATCAGGTTTTTATTACAAAACGGGTTGTCAGAAACGTTGAAAAAACACGTGCGTAATTTTTACAGGTTGTGAAAAATGCGTACGCATTTATCACATGTTGTAAAAAACACGATTTGTGAAAAATGAGGTTCAACGTTGAACCTCATTTTTCACAGAACGCGTTTTTCACAACCTGTTCAACATGGCAAACTTGCTCAATACTGGAATATATTGCTCGCCTCGAGGCTTTATCGATACACTTTCACAGCAATTTTGCTACTATTCATACAACATATGAATTTCAGTATCGAGCGACGGTAAAAAATATTGACAATGAAATCTGTACCTCTGAAATTGACCACTGTGTTACAATTCACAAAATATAACTCACAATTGACAAATGTTTGTATTAATAAAAATGCAATGACCTTTAATTTTATATATCAATAATATAAGCTATAATCATATTTATTTAAGTTTAATATGCATGCATCTTCCCAGCGTGTAAAACTTTTTTACCAACGGTATATCTTACCAAAATATGAAATACTGTAGAATCTTCATGTTGTCATCTATGCATAATAAATAAAAAATAGTGTCAGGGCGGATAATGGGTTATGTGCTTCATGATTCATGTCCCAAGAGTCGCTAGTTTGAATCCCTCTCCTCCACTTAAACGACTAAGGCTTGATAGAAGTTGCTATGGACATAAATGGTACCATGGATATTCGTGCTGTTGCTAGGGAGAGTAACGTAGGATGCTAGGACCTAAGTGTTTGCTAGAAGCATTAGAGTAATGGGGGCAATAAAACTGTTGCTAAGTGTTTTTGAGCAGCTGCTATGGCCTTGAGGCGGTTGCTTTGGATGCGAAACTTGTTAATACGGGCATTATAACAGTACCATGGGACATGTGTGCTTACTATGTACCTTAAGATGGCTTCTCTATGTGCTAAAGTGGTTGCTTGTACGTAAAGGTGGATAAATAAGGCACAATACTGGCTTGTTGAGGACCTTAGGGTGGTTGCGACATCTTGCGTCCATGTTGCGACGTTAACCATCTAAATAAAATATTTGGGGAAAAAAATGAAACATTAATTTTGTTTATCATATACATGTACTTCGAAATATACTATGATATTGACCCATGTTGTGAAAATTGCGTTGGGGCTTTAAATCGAAAAATATGTCTAACGTAATTTTCACATTGCTCATTTGTGAAAAACGCGTACGCAATTTTCACAACTTGTGAAAATTACTAACGTGTTTTTCACAACTTGTGAAAATTGCGTACGCGTTTTTCACAAGTTGTGAAAAACACGGGTTGTGAAAAATGTGGTTCAACAAAGCCTCTTATTTAAAAAAAGTATCATAAACCGGCTTTTTTGGATGTTAAATCGGAGAATTTTCTCATTGCATGCGGTGATTTTATACAAGTTACCAAGTGTATTTTTTATAAATTCTCGGCATTTACATGATGAAATCGCTGAATTTTTTGTAAATCAGGATTTTATCCATTCTCGTTCCTTGAAAACTTCGGGGTACGAGAATGGGATTTAATAAGCCAACAAATTAAATCTAAACGAACAAAACGGGCACATGCATGAAGGATACCTCAATTATAGCGCTCAATATTTCCTAGGTAATACCCAAAAGTGCTTAAAATGTAATGATAATTTACCAAATTCTAGCTTCATTTTATCCTTTTAAAGTGTATTTAAAAGTGCTCAGATTTACACCTTTGACATGCAAAAATTCAAAATTTTTCCACATCTTCACGTACCCACCCCAACCTTACTCTGTAAAAAATGATAATTAACCTAGTTTTAGCTTCATTCAATTTGTTTTAAAAAAGCATTTTAAAGTGCTCACACTTGCACCTTTGACATGTGAAAAACTGAAAAATTTCTATACCGTCGGGATGGGATACCCCTCCCGAACCCACCCCCTGTGCCCCCCCCCCCACTACGACCCTTCTGGATCCGGCCCTGGACACGGTCAAAATTTTGCAATTCTAATGTGTTGCCACTTGACATTTGTTCAATGAGAGTTTTACTAACCAGTATGAACTGCTAGTTTATCCTTTCCAACTGATTTCTAAATTTCATCATGACATCCATGACATTTGTATCAGTGCTGTATGAACCCTATAATGGGATCTTGATATAGCACAATACTACTTAGTAACACCAGCAACTTCATAAGCTTATCTGATAGAATATCAGTATAGCAAGCACATGGGTGCAAGTTTTCAGGCATATGCCTGAAGTTCAGGTTTTTCACAACAAATTAGACAATGTTTTGCTATTAAATTATGAAGGAAATGGTTTCAAATTACAGTTTTCGGGTTTTTCAAAATTTTCATCTTGCACCCATGCAAGCATATATATATATATAATGGATTCCAACATGCATCAGAAATTTGACTTCATCTCCCGCTGATTTAAATACTTTGATTTATATATGATAATCCCTACACATAGATACTCACTCCAGTACTATTGTATTCACTATCAATAAAAATAAATAAGACATGTATCCTTATTTATAAAAAGAAATATCGAACAAATATCAAGTATTTAAAACAGAGGGTTACTGCTTGCACGACTGACAGTTGAATAAAATAAACCAATTCAGCATTCTGTTGTAACAGACATAGCAACATTATTTGGTCAATGTATCAAACCCATAGGGATGTAAAGGTTAACATATATACTGATTAATATTGCAATACAACTTCTGACGGTTTTTAACCGATTCGTTTTTTTCTTAACCGGTTTTTCTAGTTATGTTTTATACTGATTGTAATATCAGAGTCTGAAATTTAAATGTTTGAATAAATGTTAAAATGTGTACTGAAACTTGTGATACATGTATTATTCTTAATGTGAGAGAATAATTATCTTTATTATTCCATTCAAAACCTTTTTTCTTACTTATCACACATTTGCACGATACATGTAGATCATTTGAATGTACAATGTTGATCAAATTAAGATGATACGCGTGCATCAATTCGTGCTATGCATGTATGCGCAAAGAACAATATGTATTGCAAACCCACATGCAAAGGTTAGGATGACTGAATTATAAGTTAGTTATTTGTAGGTCAAGGATTAGACAATAATTCAACAATTGCAGCAATAAATGACATTTTATAATTATACTGAACCAAACAATGAACACACCACTTAATTGATCTTTTCATAGGCGGCAGCAGGTGGGGTGGGGGTCAGGTGGGTTCGGACCCCCTCCCCCCTAGAATTTGGAAAATGTACCTGTCCATTAGTGTATTTCTTGCCTGTGAGTCATTTTTAAGTAGCATGAAGTAATTTTTCTTGGTGCTTAACATAATGGTTATGTAGCTTTTATTATCAATATGTTGCATTTTTTTCTGCAAAATGTGTATAATGTGGTTGTGGTTCGAGGTTCTGACCTCACCTAGAAAAGTTCGGGACCCCCCCCCCCCCCCCTAAAAAAATCCTGGATCCGCCCTGCCTTGTATTTATCAAACATATCAGGTCTAACAGACAATAGATTGTACAACATTTAAATCAATTATACTTCAACAATTTCTCAAAAATGTTTCACATTCATTTAATCATTATTTAAAAAAAACGTTTACTAACGTGGGAGTGCAAACTTTAAATCTATGAATCAGTAGCACGAGTGTCCAGCTCCGTTTGCAATAATGGATGCACAGCAGCCTCTCATTTATAATAATTTATTTTACATGGCATACTATAGTTTGCGATTTTAAATCCATGGATTTCACGTGCACTTACTACAACTTTAACTAGACGCACCCTTATACAGGTCGTATTCTAGGTCATGCGTGTTATTGTACTTAAAAGAATGGACTTGCTTACCAAATAGGCGAATAAGCTAATGCATGAACAGCATTTTAATTATATGAACATACCACTTTGATATTTAACATTTAGTTTAGAAAGTGAATAGGCACACTATAAATTTTATATAACCATGTGTTTTAAAATAGTGTAAACTGACTAAACTATAAATTTGTAAAAATAAATCACCCCTAAATATTAGTGTGTAATGAAACAGGCAATGTTTATATACGCAATGTTTACATGGACGACCTGTATTGCGTATTTTTAAATTGTTGGCTTACTCATATTACATGACAGTAGTTTACGGTATCCCCCGAATAGTTTCCGCCCATTGACGGACGAATGCACTGACTTGACCTCACCCAATGAATCTATCAATATTCTTCATGGAAAAGTTAAGGCGTTATGGAAATCTAGCAGACGATTTTAGTTGACTTTTGTTTTGTTTAGATCTGATATTTGCTGTTGCTTTCATCAACTTTTTCAGCAACATGTTCGCGACCAGTTCAACGGACTACTAGCCACTAGTTTTTTTTCTGTTAACTGACCAACACTAACTAGCACATACAATAAAATAAAATCTACAGTTAAGTCAAAGTGAAATGGTAACGTATCGCGATCAGGATTTGAAGCCAGGTCGACACGTAAAAGGAATTGGAACCAATAACTAACAATTTGACCAGGACCACGACGTCTTAATTGGAATTAAGATGCAGCAAGAAAAAATCATCTTAGGTTAAAACTAACCGATCATAAAATGTACGATACGTTTATATGCCTATCTATTCCTACTGAGTGTATATAATGCAAAATGTTGTTTACTATCTGAATATCTTATCATAAATATGTATTTTGATCTTACGACCTTCTATGGTAAATGAATTTACGATGAAGGTTGTCTTAAATTTGTTCGTAAACCCGGATCTGTAGCGCAGTTGGCAATGCGCCGTGGATTCGAAGTACCGGAGCCAGGTTTAGACACTGGTCCAGGAAAACAAGGCTGGATGCGCTGGCCATCGTAAAATAACTAATATTGTGTTGACACGACTTTAAAATAATCCCATACTTCAAACAGTCGATGAAGATGAAAATATAACTTGTTAGGGAAGATATCAAGTGTGATGGACATTTCCAGATTAGAAAAAAACAAGATGCATATCTTTTTCAAACAGTATACAAAACAAATTAATTCTAAATCGAGGCTCTGCACGTGAAAACCGTTCTATGCGTATTGAAGGCCCTTACCGGTAAAACCGGTTTTATTACACAACTGTTTGATATTTTAATATAAGTTAAAATAAGAATGGATTTTGATATTTAAATAAAAGTGACAGTTTGAGGCAAATTAATGAATTAATTAATATTTTTTATTTGTTATTGAAAAAATTAATTTAAGGCTCGCAGCGGAAAATACCGGAACATTCCGATCGTTCTACTAATGGTCTAATCGTTTTTACTCGGTTATATCCGTGCATATATCCGAAAAAAATGTTATTTATAGCTTGAATTTGATTGGCTGAACAATGGGCTGAACCTGCTAAATTTCTCAAGCGCGACGGGCCTTTCGAATTTCTGCGGCGTCCTCGCCATGACCGCGTGGATAGTTCAGCTCGTTTTTCCTGTATTTGGACGGATTTAATGATTCTCGGTAAGTTTTTATATCCATTTTTATCACATATTGCATAATTTCTTAATTTGACATGCTTGAATTCTTTACTCGAACTGGTTGTTTGTGATATTTGATGAGTTTTATGCTTAGAAGTGAGAATGCTCGTGCCATGTGCCTGGCTGGGCCTGGCCTGCTGACGTACTGTTCGAATAATCATCCAGTACTGTTATTTGGCATTGTAATTTGTACTTTTTCATTTGATGTTTTTATTTGATTGAAACATTTACCTTGAATGAACATATACGAATTATTACGTTCATAGACCAGCCCAGCGAGTGGGAAGGAAAGCATAGGCGGATCCAGCGGGGGGGGGGGGTCTTAAGTAACATAAACCAATTTTTCTCAGTGCATAGATTAAATGGTTTTCGTTTTATATTAATATGTTGCATTATTCTGCAAGCAGTGTATAATGTGGCTGTGGTTCGAAAGTTTGGACCCCCCATAGAAAAAAAAATTCGGACCCCCCTAGAAAAAAAACGATCTGCCCCAGGCTGTTGCTATTAAGGTAGAATACCCATAATACACATATCAAAGAATAAGCTTTTTGCTGCTTTCTATATAATAAGAATCACAACCTAGATTCACTGGCAAAATATTTTAACTTTTTACCGTCAAATAAATTTTTTATAACATTTTTTTGAAAATTGAGTTATGAGTAAGAATCACACTATAAATTTGAAGGGGTATATGTCTTTTAAATGTAAAAATGAATTAAATAATCAAATTATTTTCATAAATTTTGTTTAATAAAATTCACATTACTTTAATAAATGCAAATACATCAACTTTAATAACTTTGCCTTGGTATTTTTACACATATACCAAGTTAATCATAGGGAGACCCAACAGAAAATGTGACGATTTTCACCGGCTTTAAAAACTACAAGTCTGTATCACTATCTTTTGACTATGAAAACAGTTTCTGCACTTCAAGTTACAAATTTAATAATTTACCTTATACCGTATGGCAATGAGTAAAACAAAGAAAAAAAACTTTGACCACAGATAACTAAACAAAATGCCATTTTAATGCATCGACCCCCTTTTGAAAAAAATGTCAAAACTTTAGTGACCATTATAATATGAAGGAAACACTTCTTTACAATGTATATTTTACTTTTAAACGCCATTATTGACCATTTAAAGATAAAAAAAATGGTATTTTATGTTCTAATTGCTTAAATCATCAACAACTTATTGATTACGAATTTGTTAGGGGACGAATCAGTTAGGGGACGAATCTTTTCGTCCATTTTTTGAATTGGATTTTTAAACTTCCGGTTTAAACTTTTTACACGAATTCTATCTATTTTCTCAAATAATTGGGAGAATTGATAATCTTTTGAGGTAATATAAGAAAAATATTAATAATATTTGAAAAATTAAGCATTTACACAATAAAGAAGTATATCCGATCTTTATCGATTGATAACGACACCGACGAAAACCTTTTACGTAATTTGTCGACATGACCCGACATCGCCCGAAGTTTGACAGCAGCTATTATGGGTATTCTACCTTAAAATTTAGAGGTCCTCCCGATAAGTTCGGACCCATTAGAAAAAATCCTGGATCGGCCCATGGTTGCTGATGCTAATCCTGACATTTTCAGGTACAAGTTTTCAGTTTTAGCTAACCTAAGCACAAAGTAGATGTAACCAGATGCAAGTGCATAGGCTGATCTAAAAAGGATCAGGAGGTTCCAACCAGGGTCAATAGCACAGTTGGTAATGCACCAGGATTTGAATCTAATGACCTGAAGGGGGTATGGGTTTGGATCTCACCCCGAGAGGTTATAACCTTCCATGAAAATTTGATATTGATATCAATTTTCCTCCATTAACAAGGTATATGGAGAAGTTTCTGGCCTTGTGGAAGGGTAGGCGAGTACTGGTTATAGACAGGGTCCAGGGAAGCTAGGTTAGGAGCGCTGGACATCGTAAAATGACCAAAAAGTGTTAACTGTAAGATATTTTAAGTAGCTTGAAGCAATTTTTCTTGAGCTCACTTCCTTTACCTTTGTGTTTAACATATATCTTATGGTTATGTACATAGGTGGTTCTAGCAGGGGGAGGTCAGGTGGGGTCTGAAATTTCCTGAATGTACCTTTCTGGAGTGTATCCTTTATCTGTAAGCCATTTTAAGTAAGCATGAAGGAATTTTTGAGTACGTTCGGCTTACCTTTGGGTTTAACATAAATTTCTGGACCTGCCCCTGTGTGTGTATGTGTGTGTGTGCATCACTTGAAGGCCTTTTACAAATTACCCCTGTGAAATGTTAACCATGAATCAAGTTTGACCATGGTTGACCATGGTCAAAACATGGTTGACTATGTTGTTTGTCAGACTTTGACTCTGGTCAATTATGACCATGATTGACTATGATTTGACTTTGGTCTGACTGTGTTAAAATATCATGTTTTCTAAACCATGAAACACTGTCAATCATACAACTTTTAACTCATTTGATGATGAGCATTGCATTGTAACACTAGTGTATGTCTCTTACTTTAAATGCAATAATTTAGATTTCTATGCAGTTTAGCATGCAATTGTGTACACTTTATGTATTGTTCTTGACTGACAATGATTCATGGTCATGTGTCTTTGTCAGACCATGATTCAAGGTCAACAGTTATTTCTAGACAATAAGTCAACTCATTTGATGATGAACATTGCATTGTAACACTAGTGTATGTCTCTTACTTTAAATGCAATAATTTAGATTTCTATGCAGTTTAGCATGCAATTGTGTACACTTTATGTATTGTTCTTGACTGACAATGATTCATGGTCATGTGTCTTTGTCACACCATGATTCAAGGTCAACAGTTATTTCTAGACAATAAGTCACAGTAGACTATAAATATTTCACATATTTGACATAAAACAATTTACAGTTTTTCACTTCAAAACAGATAATAAATACATAAAATTTGGTGAAGCTAGGTTCAGTAATTCTGGAGTTATTGTTTGGACAAGGTTTTCATATTTCACATCCCAGTGACCTTGACCTTTGACCCTGGGGTCTCAAAATCAATAGTGAAGCTCCTCTACCCAAGGGCTATCCAAATATAAAATTTTAGAACCTAGGTATAGGTCGTTTGCGTTAATGCTGGACCCCTATTTGCCGTAAATATCTTTTAAACTATAACAGCGATTTTGCTAAAAAATTTAATACAATCTTATTTCAATTTTTCCTTCTAGGATTTAAATTTTCAGAATTTTTAATAGATAAATAAAAAAGTTTTCCATAAGGTATAATGCAAAATATTTGGATTTTTTTATCAAAAATCCGGCGGGAGGTAAAATAAGCTGTTCTGATTATAACATTGTCATACTTCCAGTGTATTTATACAAAATCCCGTGCGTTTACTGTAAATTTGTCGCTTAAATAAACACTCGACGGTCTACTGAATTGTAAAGCAGAGGCCCGTCTTTAAAATCGTACGTGTAGAATTTGTATAGATTTTGACGATACAGACGACAGTGATGATGATATTTGAGTTTGTATATACTGTTATACTTTATCAAATAAAAATTCTAACCGGGCCTCATATTTAGCTATTATTTTGTATCTACTGTAATGTGGCTGTTCTGATTATGGCACATACCTATTTAACAAAAGTCTCTTTTTGGCTTCAAAATTTGCATTGCATGTCTATGGGAAGTATGTTATGTAATAAAAGAAAAATTCTGAATTTTTGGATTTGAGAAGGAAAATGCTAGTTATGATCACATACAAAATTTGATTTAATTCCATCCGATAGTTATTGAGATATTTTATGATTTTAGGGGTCCAGCTTTAACGCAAACGAGCTATACATCCTATCTTGAGTTATCTTCGGGAGGCCTAAAGTTTCGTTATTCCTAAATTCAGGGGAGACTACTGTGTATTAACTTAATGAATATACCAGGTACTGGTTTTTAAACTAAACTTGTGAATTCAAAGATGGCTGAAAGTGCTTTACCGCCAATTTCAAAAAAGAAGATTTTTACTAAAAGTTGAGTTGTTATTTAGGCATCTATTGTCATAATCAACTTATAAAAGATGCAAAGACAATTTGGTTATCTTATATTTGGTTTAGAAAATCTGCAGCATGACAAAAATGATGAAAACAAGTAAGCATAAGTGTACATATTTCGGATAACAATTTTTGGATAACCATATTGCTTTAATGTTTAAACTGTTCTTATGACTCTGTATGTGTTTTAAATTTTCAATAGTTACAGTGTTTGCTTTTATATTTTTATTTTGCATTACTTGCCAGGGCCGGATACAGAAGGCTGTAGTGAGGGGCATGGTTGGGGAAGTATAATGTCTACTACTTGATCTAGATTTTGTAAAGGAGGATCAGACAATGGTCTCTGCCCAGCCGTTGTTTGTTGGTTTATGTCCTAATTTACTTGATTTTAGATGTGTTACTTAAGCTCATTTGTGTCAAAAGCCAGAGGCTTATAGAGATGAGTCCAAAAAATTTTCTGGGTATAACCAGTACTGTGAAACATGGTTGACCATGGTTGACCATGTTCACAAGGCTGGCAATAACCAATATAGAAAATGAAACATGGTTGACCATGGTTATTTTCAGGAATTTAAGAACATGGTCAAACCATGGTTGACCATGTTACTAGGGCGGCAATAAACCACGTGGACGATGAAACATGGTTGACCATGGTCATTTTACAAGACCATGAAACAAGTTTGACCATGGTCTATAAAGGAACATGGTCGACCATGGTCACCAGGGCAGCAATAAACCACGGCATGAAACATGGTTGACCATGGATTATTCATGGTCAAAACATGGTCAACCATGTATTAAATACATGGTTGACCATGTTTGAGACATGGTCAACCATGTTTTGACAATGGTCATTTCACAGGGGTATGGTCCCGGGATCAATTCTGACCCCCTAGTCCTACAATGTATATATAAGACCTGCCCTAACTCGTTTCACAATGTCCAAATGTGAAACGAGTTATGGCGGGTCTTATATATAGGATTCTACTGACCCTGTCCTAGGGGTCAACAGATTAAAAATTTAAAAGTTAGAATTTAAGGCGTAAGAGCTTCATATTTGGTATGCGGCTTCTTCTCTAGGTACTTTACACAGATTGTTTATATCAAGCCCCCAGGGGTCAATATTGGCTCTGACCCTTAGATCACAAGTTTTACATAACAGTTATATAAGGAGATATTGATAAAACCTTTTCTCAAATACTAATTGGCCTATAGCTTTCACTTTTGGATTGTGACCTTTAATAATGTTGTGTCAGATGCCCTTAGACTCTAGCAGGTCAGGGGTTTCAGGACCCTCTTGTTTACAATGATGGGTCCAAATTTGAAAGTATATGGAGTCTGATGTTTATTGTTATTTATTATCTTTTCAGTTGTTGATGTAGATTTAGTCAGTTGAATTTGGGGAGAATGATTACCCAGTGTTTGACATCTAGATATTGTTAGCTGGATAGAACTTGAGTATTTTGTTTATAATCAACCTTTCTATTGAGTTTCAACTATGATGTGATACAGACAAGAACACTGGTAAGCATTTTGATTTATCCAACATTTATCTTTTTAAGACTGATTTGATATATTGTTACACAAATATTAAAAAACAAGAGGTCATTTGAAATTGTCATCAATGTTTAACATAAGTTTTGACAAAACAATTACAGTAAAGTTCTGCTAATGCGTGATCTTAATGTAGTGACCTTTTTCTTCTCTGATTAAACATTTGTGCTAAAATATTGTTCAAAAACAACAAGATTATGCAAAAGCCAAGGTGGTCTATTAGTGTAATAGTGGTCAAAATCGAAGATTTTAATACCCTATTACTTTTTGGTATAAAAAAGGTGCACACATTGAGTTTGGTCCATTTAGATTGCTAAAATAATTTTGTATATTATTGTGGTACTTAGTTATTCTAGGTGATTCTATGTTTAAAGTATATAATGCTATCATCTAATAATTAAAATCTTATTATTTCTATATTTATTAGAATCATTTTAGATGATCTAAATCAATTTGTGCACAATTTTGTACACATTTTTATATTCTGACTTAGTCTAGATTACCTGCCCCTTACCACTATCATTATCGGGTCAGGCAAATTGTAATAATGGCTGCCCCCTCTGTTATTTTTGAGGTAACAAAGTTTTCGCTTACGTTTTCTTAATGTTGCAAGATTGCGTTGATAGTATCTTTATATCTTTAGTAGGAGTTCAGTACTATATAGGTATTTTGATTTCTATTTTTCTGATTGCATGTATATTTAGCAAATGATTAACAAAAAACATGTCTTGACGTGAACACAATTTGAACGTGCATTAGTGTCAGTTTTTCGGATTCTTTATTTAGCATAAATGTAACTGAACAACTAAAAAAGGTATCCACTGTAATTCTTGTACAATGATCCTTTGATTTAAGCCTGTGTAGTGAGAAATGTTCATTTGAAAACATAATTATCCAGTACCTAATTTATTACATCGGGCACAGCCATTATCACACTTTGCCTGACATACTGTTACCTATCAAAGTATGACTGGGATCCAGACAAATTCTGACTTTACTACTGGAACATTTTTACCATGTTGCATTTTTATGTCATTCTAGATTTATTTAAAGTCAAAGTTTCTATAATAATTTTATTAATTATTGAACTGGCACTGAATTAGGGACTTAGTCAGTTATCTTTCCCTGATAGAATCTAAAGCAATCCAATTGGTAAGTAGATCCTTACAGTTGGAATCCTCGGATTTTATCATTGAATTCTAATGTAAGGATAACAAAAAATTTCATCTAGTATCATGGTAAAGAATATTTACATAAGTCATTCATTTTCAATAAGCGGGTGCAAGTAGTGTCGCCGATCTATTCTCTCTGTCCCTTACGATATAAAGTTTGGATAATCAGCCAGAAATATGCTATTGCAGTAGACCTTCAACTGCATGGATGCAAAATGCTAGTTATGATCACATACAAAATTTGAGTTAATTCCATCCGATAGTTATTGAGATATTTCATGATTTTAGGGGTCCAGCTTTACCGCAAACGATCTATACAAAGAAACAAACTTTCATCATCACAATGAAAACATGTATACAAAGAACAATTGGTTTTAAACTGTATTTCATGCTAAACAGCAATCGTGTATAACAAACTTTGTTTGTACCGCCTGCACACAGATGGAAAAACTCAAATTTGAGTATCATATTATGTCTTTTACAGAAACATGTTTTTAAAAGATTCTTTATGCTAAAATCATTAGCATGTGAAACCACAAGAGTTTAATACATTTTGAAATTTATGTGACATAACCCATCAGTTTTACTTTTAAACCCTTAGCAACAATTTTTGTTGCAGGCATGGCTAAGTGGTTACAATGTTAAGTAAGTAAGAACTTGTTTCACAATCGAGTTTGCAATTTTTTTTCATTCTAATATCATACTGCATACTTTAGAATAAAAAAACATCTTTTCATTAACTCAATACATTTGTAATTGAAACACAAGCAGGTGAATTTGAATTAAAAAAATAATTTATCAAAATTGTTTTAAAAATGTAAATATTATATTGAAATAATCGGTTTCAACCTGATGTTAGATTAAAAAAATAACTCTAGTGTGTATGTTGACTAAATTATCTCCCTTTTTACATAGATAATGCTAGTTTAATGTCAAGTCTATTTCCTTATTCTCAAAAAACGTTCTCAAACATGGTACATTAATGATACTGAATGCTTTTGTTTATTTAATCTTCTGAATTTTATTTATTTATTTATTTATTGGAGTTAACGCCGTATCAACACAATTTAGGTCATTTCACGGCGTCCAGCGCACCTAACCTAGCTTTTCTGGACCATTGTCTATAACCAGTACTCACCTACCCTTCCACAAGGCCGGAAACTTCTCCATATTATCTAATCAATGGAGGAAAATTGACATTATTGTCAAATTTTCATGGAAGGGTATAACCTCCCCGGGTGGGATTCGAACCCGCACCCCCTCGGGCACGAGTATCCAAATCCCGGCGCGCTACCAACTGCGCTATCGACCCGGGTTAAATCTTCTGAATAGTTCTTCACTGTTCTTTAAAGTGCTAGAGCAATGTCAACTTGATGTCAGCTCGACTATCCAGAGAATACAGGGGCTATGCTACTCAGTTGTATGTCCATGCATTGGCATTGACGCAACACCTTGGTTAAGTTATCAGGTGTGACATTTTTATCTTTTGAAACCACTGAAGCGATTGAGTTGAAACTTCAAACTTTTTTACGGGTTACAATTGAAGGTCAAATATCAAATTGCATGACTTTTACTTAATTATGGCCCTTTTATACTTAGAAATTTCTTCATTACCAGTAAGCTTTTTGATGCAACATAGTATATTTGAAACCATTGACGAGATTGAAAACATACATTTGAAATCTAACTCATCTCAACAGGTTTGCTCACAATACTTGCTGTTGTTTACACACATGTCATACCTGAATAGTCAAGCACACTGTCTGTGGACTCATCTCATCTGCCTCATGGCGAATGCCGTTGCCGTTGGGGTGCTATAGATGACCTGTCAACCAGTCCTCTCCATCCATCCCTGTGACCTTTGCACATTTTGACCACCTTTCTTAACTTCAATCCTGTCCATTCTTTGTCTTCCCATTTCTACTTCTGTCTTCCTCTCTTTCTTCCTCCTCTAACGGCCTGGAGTACTCTCTAGGCAAGCTCCTCTCCTCTTCTTACATGACCAAACCATTTTAGTTTGTGTCACTTGATGGTGGTGAGAAGATTTTCATGGGGACCAATGGTTTTTCTTATTCTTTTTTTGACTTTCTCATTGGTCATATGGTTTTGGTTTTTTCTTATTCTGTTGTAAGGGTGCATGTTTCACACATGCATACAGGCAAACTGAGTAGACAAGTGAATACATGAGTTTTTGAACTGAGCTTGATTGCTTTGTCCTTCCAAATGCTGTTTAACTTGGCTAGTGTTGATGCTGTCATTGCAATCCTGGCTAGCTATTCAGGCTTGAAACTATCATCTCAAACTATTACTTCAAGGTATTTGAAATTCTTCACAATTGCAAGTTTTTTTTCTGTTGGCAGTGATGTCAGTTAGAATGCCATTGCCATTGTTCATCATTAATTCAGTTTTGTTTTGCACTGAATTACGGCTTGGAAATCAGTGCAAACTGAACTGTTATTGTTTAAAGTGGATTTATGTATAGTTGCTTTGTCCTCATTATTTCTTTGTTAATATTGTGAATTATGCTCATCTGTTTTATTGTAAACATATTCTTGTGTAAATTATGTTTTTAGACTAGATCTGCTAAATTAAGAATGATACATCACCAAGTGGGTCTATGCAAAGACTGTTAATATTATGGACTTGAGATCTAAAGTAAGCCTTATTGGTAATTTGGAAATCTTAAAATGCTAGTATTTGTCAAAAATGAATAGTCTTGATGCTGTCATATTTGGCAGATTGAATTTCTTAATGGCCATGTACAACAATATTGCCTTCATGTTTTGTGTATGATTTGTTTGTTTCACTTCTCCACCTCCATTTTAGGCCTCCCAGTCTAGGTTGCAAAACTTACTTAGTTTCTATTTGGTTAACAAGAACCTCAAACTTGATATGTCTTTGCACTTACTGAAATATTAAATGATACTGGACTAGACACATTTATGAACAACAGTAGCCACACCAATCTATCACTACAAGACAAGGTTAACTAAGGTTTGGTTATCTCCTATGTATCAGGTTTATAAAACATTATAACCATTTACTTAATATCATTATATGGTTGGCCATTATTTTGTGGTGCATAAGCACATGAAATATTATATCAGTTAGCAATATATACAAATACAAGCAGGTCAATAATGATTTTATGGTAAAATTCGAACTATTTACCAGAAAAGTAACACATATACATGCAACTGATCTTTTCTGTTGCAAATGTTGTTGTTTTATTGTAGAAATACTAAGATTTTGTTTTGTGATTGACACCATCCATTGTTTTGTACACTTAGTGATTTTGTTTGCCTGATGTGCAATGTCAAAATTTCCATTTTTTATATGCCAAAACTCGGAAAAGCACTATTAAAATGCTTCTAAGCAGCGAACTGTTTTTGCTAATCAAATATTTTGACTTGACACAGTCGCCATTTAAGGTTACAGATACTGGTATAGGGTATCAATAATGTAACCTTCCCACACCAATAACATTGTGGGTTCTAGCACATCAAATGGATGATTTCAGTGGGTGTACAATAAGTCTTATACCTCCATGGAGGTACAAGGCTGGTCATACAATGGCTTAGAGTTTTCTATCTACTGTATAACAATGTTGTACAGTTAACGCCGTTAACTCTGTTGTGTCTTTTACTTATGAAGTCAATGTATAATACTATATGAACAAGCAACACTTGATCCAGTCATACCTGATACATTGTAGCAAAATATTTCATTATTATAGACTTACACTGCCAAACAATGGACTCTGTTTGGTTTTTATCAAACACTTATTCTCAAACCACCTTTGTACTTTAACATAACACCAAAAAGTCTAATAGTAAGTGCACAATAATTTAACTAGTCAGCTATAATTGAACCATTACATCTCTCAAAACAACATGCTTAACCAGCCAGGATATAGCCCTGTACACCTTACAGAATTACATGCTTAACACCCAGCCAGGATCCAGCCCTGTACAATTCAGAGTTACATGCTTAACACCAAGCCAGGATCTAGCCCTGTAAATCTTTCAGAGTTACATGCTTAACACCCAGCAAGGATCTAGCCCTGTACAACTCTCAGAGTTACATGCTTAACACCCAGCCAGGATCTAGCCCTGTACAATTCAGAGTTACATGCTTAACACCAAGCCAGGATCTAGACCTGTACATCTCTCAGAATTACATGCTTAACACCCAGCCAAGATCTAGACCTGTACATCTCTCAGAGTTACATGCTTAACACCCAGCCAGGATCTAGCCCTGTACATCTTTCAGAGTTACATGCTTAACACCCAACCAGGATCCAACCTTGTTCATCTCTCAGAGTTACATGCTTAGCACCCAGCCAGGATCCAACCTTGTTCATCTCTCAGAGTTACATGCTTAGCACCCAGCCAGGATCCAACTATGTTCATCTCTCAGAGTTACATGCTTAGCAACCAGCCAGGATCTAGCCATGTACATCTCTCAGAGTTGCTTGCTTAACACCCAGCCAGGATCCAGCCATGTACATCTCTCAGAGTTACATGCTTAACACCCAGCCAGGATCAAGCCCTGTACACTTCTCAAAGTTACATACTTAACACCCAGCCAAGATCCAGCCCTGTTCACTTCTCAGAGTTACATGTTTAACACCCAGCCAGGATCTAGCCCTGTACATCTCTCAGAGTTACATGCTTAACAAGCAGCCAATATCAGGTCCTATACACCTCACAGTTACACCTAGCTAAGACTATTATATCTTCTTTGGTGACAATTTCTTGCCTTTCCTTTGTTTGTAGTCTTTGTGCATGTATTAATATTACATAGGACCTCTTGAAGCCACCACATTTGGCAGTTAGAGTCTCTAAATGGCCATGTACAACAATACTGCCTTCATGTTTTGTGTATGATTTGTTTCACATCTCCATTTTCCTCTTAGCCAAAACTGTCTGCCTCACTGCCAAAACCTACAGTTTCAATTTGGTTAACAATAGTCAGGAACTTGATATGTCTTGGCACTTGCTGAAATCTTCCATGATACTTGGCTAGACTTAATTATGAACAACAGCAGCTAGAACAATCTATCACTACAAGACAAGGTTAACTAAGTTTTGGTTATCTCCTATGTATCAGGTTTATAAAACATTATAACCATTTACTTCATAACATTATATGGTTGGCCATTATTTTGTGGTGCATAAGCACATGAAATATTATATCAGTTAGCAATATATACAAATACAAGCAGGTCAATAATGATTTTATGGTAAAATTCGAACTATTTACCAGAAAAGTAACATATATACATGCAACTGATCTTTTCTGTTGCAAATGTTGTTGTTTTATTGTAGAAATACTAAGATTTTGTTTTGTGATTGACACCATCCATTGTTTTGTACACTTAGTGATTTTGTTTGCCTGATGTGCAATGTCAAAATTTCCATTTTTTATATGCCAAAACTCGGAAAAGCACTATTAAAATGCTTCTAAGCAGCAAACTGTTTTTGCTAATCAAATATTTTGACTTGACACAGTCACCATTTAAGGTTACAGATACTGGTATAGGGTATCAATAATGTAACCTTCCCACACCAATAACATTGTGGGTTCTAGCACATCAAATGGATGATTTCAGTGGGTGTACAATAAGTCTTATACCTCCATGGAGGTACAAGGCTGGTCATACAATGGCTTAGAGTTTTCTATCTACTGTATAACAATGTTGTACAGTTAACGCCGTTAACTCTGTTGTGTCTTTTACTTATGAAGTCAATGTATAATACTATATTAACAAACAACACTTGATCCAGTCATACCTGATACATTATAGCAAAATATTTCATTATTATGGACTTACACTGCCAAACAATGGATTCTGTTAGGCTGTAATCAAACACTTATTCTCAAACCATCTTTGTAATTTCACAAACACCATTAAGTATAAATGTAAGTGCACAATAATTTAACTAGTCAGCCAGGATTGAACCATTACATCTCTCAAAACAACATGCTTAACCAGCCAGGATATAGCCCTGTACACCTTACAGAATTACATGCTTAACACCCAGCCAGGATCCTGCCCTGTACAATTCAGAGTTACATGCTTAACACCAAGCCAGGATCTAGCCCTGTACATCTCTCAGAGTTGCTTGCTTAACAACCAGCCAGGATCTAGCCCTGTACACCTCTCAGAGTTGCTTGCTTAACAACCAGCCAGGATCCAACCTTGTTCATCTCTCAGAGTTACATGCTTAACACCCAGCCAGGATCTAGCCCTGTACACCTCAGGGTTACATGCTTAACACCCAGCCAGGATCCAGCCCTGTACACCTCTCAGAGTTGCTTGCTTAACAACCAGCCAGGATCCAACCTTGTTCATCTCTCAGAGTTACATGCTTAACACCCAGCCAGGATCTAGCCCTGTACATCTCTCAGAGTTACATGCTTAACACCCAGCCAAGATCCAGCCCTGTACAATTCAGAGTTACATGCTTAACACCAAGCCAGGATCCAACCCTGTAAATCTCTCAGTTACTTGCTTAGCACCCAGCCAGGATCCAGTCCTGTACATCTCTCAGAGTTTCATGCTTAGCACCCAGCCAGGATCCAGTCCTGTACACCTCTCAGAGTTACATGCTTAACACCCAGCCAAGATCTAGCCCTGTACATCTCTCAGAGTTGCTTGCTTAACACCCAGCCAGGATCTAGCCCTGTACATCTCTCATAATTGCTTGCTTAACACCCAGCCAAGATCTAGCCCTGTACATCTCTCAGAGTTGCTTGCTTAACACCCAGCCAGGATCTAGCCCTGTGCATCTCTCAGAGTTACATGCTTAACACCAAGCCAGGATCTAGCCCAGTACACCTCTCAGTTACACTTAGCCAAGGCTATTTATTCTTCTCTGATGACAAGTACTTGACCTGCCTTTTTCTTGTGTCTATGCATATTCTAATATTACATCTTTGACCCCATGGGGACAAAATGGTTAAAACAATATATCAGTTTAACTGGGTTTTGATTATCTCCCTCGTTTAAGGTTTAAAAATAAGGCATTATATACCAATTTCCTTGATAAGATACTGGAAATATGCTTGATCATTAATTTGTGGTGCATAAAACTTGTACTATCTACCACTGACAGTTAAATTATTTTTTGTTTGGTTAACACCATAGCCACACATTGTATAGGTCATATAACAGCAGTCAGTCAACCTACTCACTGTTTGTTAATCAACTACTAGGCACATACCTTCAGTGACTGACAACTGCCTAATATGATTAAGAATCAGTTTGATATATGAAACTGATTAATAGAATTCTTGTATATATTGACAATGATTTACATGTGGGTGTACTGTTTGAATTCTCTACCATATCAGCCGATTTCATTTATTTGAAACCCAGGTTGATAGGGCACTTGGTAGCGCGTTGGGATTTGGATACTCGTGCCCGAGGGGGTGCGGGTTCGAATCCCACCCTGGGAGGTTATACCCTTCCATGAAAATTTGACAATAATGTGGATTTTCCTCCATTGATTAGACAATATGGAGAAGTTTCCGGCCTTGTGGAAGGGTAGGTGAGTACTGGTTATAGACAATGGTCCAGGAAAGCTAGGTTAGGTGTGCTGGACGCCGTGAAATGACCTAAATTGTGTTGATACGGCATTAACTCCAATAAATAAATCATTTATTTGAAAACCAAATATAAGCACAGGGATATCTGTGGTATATCGTTGTTTTCTATTTTTGTATTTTTTTTTTTATACCCCCGCTTCGAAGAAGGGGGGGGTATACTGTTTTACCCTTGTCCGTGCGTGTGTGCGTGCGTGTGTCCGTTACGAAATTTCCGTCGCACTTTTCTCAGCAACTATATCATGCAGCAGTCTAATACTTTGCATATTGCTTCATCCCATAGTCCCATGTGGTGTAAAGCGATTTCATGCTCCTTGCTCATCTACTTCCTGTTTGTCGCATATTTTTAGATTTTGGCGGGGGTATCACTAGTGAGCATTAGCTCACAGATTTACTTGTTATTTTTAATGTCGTATTCAACGCATATTTAGGTCATATATACAACGGCCAGCTCTTCTTACTATAGGTTTCCTGGAAACTTTTCTATGATAAGTACTAACTAACCCTACCAGGAGGCCAACAACTCATGTATAGGGTATGACCTACCATGACCGGGCTCGAACCCGCGATCTCCGGATTCAAAGTTAGACATGCAAACCACTATGCCACGGCCGCAGCTAATATTTTTTGTTGCTGTACTGAAGCATTTCATTTTCACTTTACTTTACTTTTGAAAATGCTTCTCTCGAGTATTTACGAGTGTTAATCAATTACTGATTTACTATGTCACATAAATTCAGAATGTGTAAGTCCTTATTGGAACCTGGGTCTATAGTACATTTGGTAAGGTGCCAGGATCCCCAAAGGGAGTGCGAATTTAAATTCCACCCTTGGTAGTTATACCCTCTAATGTTAAATTTACAATTTTCCTCTACTAATAAGGTATATGGAGAAGTTGCCAACCTTGTAAAGGGAGAGTACTGGTTATAGACAATGGCCATTGTAAAATAACCTAAATTGTGTTAAATTGTGTGACACTGCTTTAAACCCAGGAAGTCCACAAAATTGGTCTCACATTGTAATTTTCACTGTGCAAAGACTTATTGTGAATCTGTCTCTGTGATTTTAAAGATATACTTGATTGAAGCAAAAATAAAACCAGCACCAACAGAAATTTAGCTGTTTATATAGATTGATACAAAAATACTAAAATGTTTGCATTGTAAAGTTGTAATCCATGGTACATGGTGCATTAAAATTGAATATGTCTCAAATCAATTTCTTTGCTTGAAAAGGTTAAAGTGATAGAGTAAAAATCACAGGGAATTGTCATGTTATCTCCCTTTGATTTTCAAACATACCATTTATATAAAGAAAATCAAAGGGAGGAAACTTGACAATTCCCTGTAGTAAAGATACTTGATGCAGTCTTTATGACAATTTCATCAGCACCGGACATTTGGACGAGCAAATAATTTTTCCGGACAGAATGAAAGTTTACTGGACAGATATAGTCTTACTGATATGATTAAATATGCCGTCAATTATGATTTAGCATAATATATCCTAAAATAAAATAAACAATAGCTGATAACAATTTATTGAATAAGGTAAATGTTGGCCGTAAAAAGTTGATGGGATGTACGTGGGACCATGCAGTCACATTCTAAAAATCACTGGACTGAAGGTGATTTTTGCAGATTCCGTCCACAGTCCACTGGCTAAATTTAAAGACTTTGGGCTAAATTGTTTTAAATAATTGCTTTTTAATTTTTATTTTTGTTTTGTTTTGCAGTGCTACAACGTGTACTATTAGTCCTGGGTATGACTTTAAACTGCATCCATCTGTGGCATCCCAATGTGGATGTGGGAACGTGAGGCTGCCCTTTACCACAGTTGTCTCCAGGCTCCTCTTAGGCAAGGGTCAGCACCTGAAATTGCCTCCCTCCTCAGGGTTACGAGCTGCTTCGACCAGAAAGAATCACATCAGTGGAAGTAGTCAGTATTGACCAATGTATCTTGATGCAGTAGCCTCAATGGATTGGTGGATGAACTTTGTAGTCAACAACAACATGGCCTAAGTATGAGCCCATTTACTCAACACTCGTTTTATAATGATATCACTGGATACTGCAATGAAATTGATATTTTTCTTTAAAAATAGATCACAAGGCAAATGGAATCAAGATTTAGATCAATCTGATTAAAACCCGATCTAAAATTTTACCGCTCGCATACTCGCTAATTTAGATTCGCATTTTCCAAACGAAGGTCACGTTCAGGTGACCTTTTCTCATCATAATATTCATGACGAAATTGTTACGATACGTAACTTGTTTACATCGTCTACGTCACGCAATTTGAAATCCGCCACCCAATCGCAGACTGTGAATAATACCGCTGTTAAATTTGCATGCAAACTTTGGTCTAAAAATAGAAATTACGAAATCAAAATGTGATTAATAGTGTTTTTGTCTAGATGAAAGCTACGCATTGATTGGTCGACACAAAGTTCATCTCGACGTGACCTTGCATTGACTAAGTAGAGATCCAGTACGACAACGCGAGTAGAACAGGATCTCTGTTTACGGAGATTGGATTTAGATTTTTTGTAAACTTGATTATACTAAGGTGATTTATTATAAAAGATGCTTTAAACATTCTTAAAAAGTTAAGTCAGTCTTTACTTATGTTGTCTACTATTGTATTGTCTTATACATTGTAATTGACTGACTCGGTTGATATGTGTGCCATAAAAAACACCATTAAGGTTCTCTTCAGATTAGAATATTTAACAGTTGGTTTCTTTTTCAGTAAAAGAATACAACTTGAAATCCTGGAACCATCCCTTGGTAAAGAAAGAGTGCATGATTAATAAGATAAGTTATTTTTTCATGTATAATTATTCAAATATCTATCTTGGTTTCTTCAAATCAAAGTAAAAGTTGCCACATAAGATGCAATACACATTATACCGTTCAAACATTTTAATTATTTTAGTTTGATGTTGTAGCAACTCATTATATAGGTCATATAATGGAGGTCAGTCAACCTACGCACTGTTCCTGGAATCATTGGTAGGAGGGAGAATGGCCTTCGAAATAATTTCATGATCAAGTTTCATAAAAGTATACCCCAGGAATCAAACGACCTACCCCTTAATCAGTAGACTTGCTATACAAAAATTTTAATATACATGTGTAATTATAAATGTATTAAATGTTCCATGACAAAAAAGTTTTTTAGATATTGCATTTTTTGTTTTGTTTTTTTAATTTTCAGTTGTTTTCAGCATGTTTAAAGTAATAAACAGATTGCATAAGAAAAATATTTCAATCAGTAAATAAATAAAGATGACAATGTCAATGTTGCAGAGTATCAATGAAATAGTAAGTATACGATTTTTCAGAGACATATAGATACTAGAGATGTGGATTGTTGAACAAGACTTAGTGGCGATCCGATCCGAACCATGATTCATGTGTTAATGGAAAAGCATACAGAAATTCTGTAATAACAAAATAAGTATATATTACAGGATCTTATATATGGGAAACCATGTACTCGAAACACTACTATCAAACGTTTTATGGACATTTTCAGCGATAACATTTTTATTCAAATGTGTATTAATCAAAATTTTGAAACTGGATAATTCAGCCCCTAAATAAACTAAAGTTTTCATTAGTCGTGCAACTCGTTTTTAGTGGTAATTAAGCTGAAAATATTCTTTCATGTTTTTCAAAAGTAGATCCCAATCCGACGATTTCGGACGTGACGAATATTTGTACGCTTGATTGCTAATACCCGAGTACTCGGATACTTGCCGCAGCCCTAATAGATACCCCATGTCTCTGGATTTTTGTATTATTTGTAAGGGAGATAACTTTGTATAGAATTTTAAATTTTGACACTGTGTGCCTGGTAGTGTTCTTGTAGAGTTCAGTCCCTTAAATATCTTATGTCTTCTGAAGTTTGATTCAATTTTAAGTGCATTTACAATCCTATGCTTTGCTTGGCAAACTTTGTAAATCATGTACTAAGTTTATTTACTGAATAAATATACTCTTAGGTTTGTTCGTTTTGGTAACCAATATGAATGTTAGTTGAGAGCAAGTTCAACATTGTTGACTTATAAATATGATTTCTTTTACATTCCAAAACTTTTTTTGATATTTTGTTGTTGTTGTTTTTTCAGATAATTTCAGGATTCTAAAGATATACACTCTTCAAGACATTCAAATATTTGAATCCAACCTGGTAATCATGTTATGTTGTATTTTTACCTGTTTACTGTACAAGATTTTACAGATGGTTAAAAGGTGAGAATTTTTTATGACGCAACTGTTCAGGCCAACTTTTGTCCTATTTTTTATCCAATACAATTTGCTTTACCATACCTGTTTTTCTAATGAATTTATCTTTATCAATATAGAGAAATTGATAAAAGATATGGTACCATTGTTTATTTGTGATAAACAGATGCGTAGCACAGACTGTTTTTATTGACTATTTTATCTGTGTATTATGGGTGGCTTTGTTAATTTATTTTGCATTTGTGGTGGTATGCTCCTGGCAGTATGACTGAACAGGGAACATGTCTAGATATACTTCAAACAAACTAACCTGGGGCAGCATAGCGCCAAATTTCTTTTTAAACTTTTTTTTACTAGTATGCACTTACATGTATGTAAAGGGAAACAAAACATGTTGTGGTTGTAACCAATGTATGCATTTTATGTACATAATGAGTACTAGGCTGTGTAACATATTGCCTAGAAAACCTTATTAATAATTATGAAACTAGAATGAAATGCTTTATAATGCTCCAGTCACCTTGCGATTGAATATATTATAGTGTATAGTAATATATTTTAGCTTGATTGTGAAAAAAGTTCTGACAACTTAAATTTATCACTTTTGAGTCTGCTTTCTGGTCTTCCAGAACTGAGCTAGTATGATAAAGGTTTCTTGCACTAGGAAACATCAGATTTTGGATGGAATTGAACCAAAGCCGAGCTGGCTAGCCAATGATTACCAGTCCAATGTTAAAACCAATTGGCCATGCCCACTCCTTTGATATTATGTGTATTTATCACAGGTTGCTAGCTTGATGATACAACCTAAATTTTGTTTATAATATACATTATATATAATATAATCACTGGCACTGGAGTCCTAATTTAGGATAAACTATTTATATATTTATGATTAAAAATAACATTAATGAAGAAACATAGAAAAAAAACGGTTTCTGTTTGACTGTCGCTTTAGAGTCGTTCCACAGCTTATTATAATATACACATGGTATTGAACCGTTTTGGAGTGTTCCACCATCGAACTGAATTTTTCATGTTTCGGAAAATGACTCGACATAAAACGGGTTCTGATTTAAAGCTGGCACATATTTTTACAAAACTGGTAAGTATCAACTTCATATCTTATATAATTATTATAGAATTAAGCGTTATTTCAGTTATTTCACTTTTCAGCGATTGAGAGACACTGCTGATTTCCGGTATAATTTACAGTTTTGTAACATGCGTTCTGATTGGTCTAAAACTCCGCGAAACTTTTCCCGTAAACTGTCATTGAAACGAAGCCAGTGCAAACATCAACAAAGCGTCATGCTGAATTTTGATCAATCTGCGTCTCTTTGTGTCGCTGCATGTGGACATTAAATTTTGATTTGTGGTCAGGCAGGCACTGGCACTGGCAAATATTGAAATCCATTTATGAACAAATGAAATACAACGCAGAAATGGCATGTTTACAATACCAAGATCTAAACGCTTATACATAACACAGGCAATTTTTCTTCAACTCGCATTATCGTTTGGCCGTCAATACACCAATCGTGTAACTAATAAAATGTCTGTGTAATAGACCAATCGCATCGTTTCAATGACAGATAACGGGAAAAGTTTCTCGGAGTTTTAGACCAATCAGAACGCATGTTTCAAAACTGTAAATTATACCGGAAGTCAGCAGTGTCTCTCAATCGCTGAAAAGTAAAATTTCTGAAATAACGCTTAATTCTATGAAAATTATATAAGGTATGAAGTTGATACTTACCAGTTTTGTAAAAATATGTGTCAGCTTTCAATTACAACCGGTTTTAATGTCCAGTCATTTTCCGAAATGTAAAAAATCAGTTTGACCGTGGATCACTTCCATAACTGTTCAATACCATATAAATATATACATTATAATAAGCTGTGTCACGATTAAAAGGCGATAATTAAAAATGGACCGTTTTTATGGTGCTTTTTTTCAACAATGTTATTTTTAATCATTAGTATGAATATTTTATTGAATGTGAGAACTCCAGTGCCAGTGAATATAATGGGGGTAATTATGACATTTCACTTGATCTATCTTTCATTTAATTATTTGTTTCCAGGATGATAACATTAACTTATGTCATTCCAAGCTGGAAGAAAGAACTCAAGACAAGTTTTGTTCGGACCAGCTCATCAACAGAAGAAAAAGCTAAGAACTTAACATTTACTTATAGTTTTACAGTTTTTTGCCAAGTCAATACTGTCATTACATAGTGATATATGTTGACCCCCTTATATCAAAATGTTTACTTTACTATATCCAAAGAATAGTTTGGATATCTAAAGTGATCATTTTTCCACAAATCTGACTTCATTGAAATATCTGATTGCCATTTTTTACCAATCCAATATATGGTGAATTTGCAGGTTAATTAGTACTGGAATTGTTGTCTACTCATGTAAATCTATATGCAAATGTATAGGTTTAAGGTAATGGCACGGTTGTATTCATTAATGTTGCAAGTTCTCATGGTTTGATGTAAAACTGGCAAGCATTTTATTTTTATTGTAGTCTGGTAGTTGGCTAGATTAGTTAGCAATAGTTATAGTTTAGTAATAGTTTGGACTTTTTCTCATTGCATATCTAATGAGTGTCAACCATTTAAAATATGTATTCTAATTAATAATACCATAATTGCCTTGACATTTGAATCAAAAGAAGTAAAATGTTTCTTCATTTATTTTACATGTCATGCAACATATACACTCTTTTCTGACTTATAATTTTAAATTCTGAGCTAACTTTCAACAATAATGATTAAAAAAGACAGAAAAAGTCCTTCCTACAGTCATTTTCTTTTCCTCCATAGCTGTTATTTTTTTGTACTACAAAGTCATATGAACACTGGCTTTGATTTTGCTTGATCAAAACACTTGCAAACATTTTTTCATTAGTCTCTTTCTGTTAAAAACAGTTTATTTCATCGTAGAAATGAAATCTTATCTTTGGTTATTTTGTGAGTTGCTTTCTGTAATAATTGATCATGAACTACCATCTTTTACATTCATGATTATATAACACACCAAAATTATTTATTTTAGTGTAACCTTAATCTCGTATAGTTCACTCACATTGACCTGAGACTAGGTTTACAATTTCAATATTAACATATATCTAAATAACTTAAAGTTAGTATTGTTTGTTTTTTCTCAACTGCCTAAACATGAATAATTTCACGGTGACTTCCTGCTCTTTGTTTAATGCTTGCGATATTGAGATAGTGTGTAATCATCCACTGTGAAATTATTCAAACTTTGACAGTTGACAAAAAAGGACAATAGCAGACTTGTTACTGAAATGTTAACTGTATTCATTTGTTTCTGGTCAATATGAACAAGCTATATTCACAAAAAATGGAGGAAAAGTTAGATGTAATTAAGGAAGGGGTGTGGAATGCCTACCATATTTTCAACTTGTCATAACTCTGTCACTGATGCAAATTGATACAATAATGCATCTGCTATTTTTAACTTTAGTTGAAAATGTATTCACATGTCATTATGCAATGACATTGATGTTAATTATGACAATATAAGTTTGTATTAGAAATAGAAATTCAAAACAAGCTCTGCTACACTGCCGACAAATAAATGTTTAATAAATTCTCTTGTTTGTGGACTTAGTTGAACATATTGGTATTTCCACATCCTTGGTTCAGTTCTATGACTTCTAACCCAGTGTACAATGTATAGGCATAAAATTATATAATAATATTCAGTCTTCTTGTCATTTTAAAGTCTTCACTTTAATCAACTAGCCTGATTCCTGTGGCTGGTAAATTTATTTAGGCTAGTGAAAATAATTACTTCATTATAGTCTGGCTAGTTGATAATTCAACTTGTTTCCATAAATTATGATGAATTAAACAAGTGTTTGTAAGAATTTAAAGGTGAAGACTTTACATCAGATCATAGGTTGTAAATCACAAAATTATTTAGGAAAAATCAGTATTTTTGAGGTATATCATTTTACCATTGATACAACAGTATCTGTTTTGATAATTTATTCTTTATACTGCTTGATAGTTAGGTTCTAAAGTTCAAAAATAAATAACTCCTAATTTCTTTATTTGGTATGCAATAAATCATTTCCAGTAAAACATTTCAGTGAAAGAAAATATTGGGTCAGGAGTTTTAGACTTTGGTTCAATCTAATCCAGAAGAAAAACATGTCAAGAGCTTGATTGAAAACTGTTCTATCCTACACTTTTTTAAGAAAATGACTGTTTTATACTTCCCTTTAGAAATACTTAGTATAAATACTAGTTATCCAGTTCAACTGTGTAAAGTTATTGAGAAAGTTTTAACGATCTAAAACTTGTGAAAGTTTTGACAGTTTTCTGTTAAACCCTTGGTATGTAGTTCATTTAAAATAACCTGTCTAAATGAGTACATTCACATCATATTTGATCCTAGAGGTAATCAAAATACTCCTGTATGTTGTATTCAGAATCTTATTTTTTCTGGGTTGAAAAATGGTTTATCTTCATTCACAGGTGCCTAGTACAATTTTTCCTTCTTACTAGATACATAGCCCTCTTACCCGAGACTGTAGTGCCAAGATTTCATCCTCAAAGAAGATACTGTTTTGAATCCTATCCGTGGTATTTACACTATTGCATGAAAATTTGACAAACATGTCAATTTTACTCCCATTAATGTTTTAAGAGAAGTTGCAGGTCTTCTGTTAGGGTTGGTGAGAACTGGTAATAGATAGTGTTCCAGGAAAAGCTAGGTAATGTGTGCTGGCCGTCAGAAAATAAACTAGTTTGTGTACACATCAATTAATCCAGTATTATTAGCACTTGATATAGAAAGAAAATTGTCCTAAGCACCATTTATTATACCCCCGCTTCGAAGAAGAGGGGGGTATACTGTTTTACCCTTGTCCGTGCGTCCGTCCGTCCGTTACAAACTTTCGGTCGCAGTTTTCTCAGCAACTATAACATGCAGCAGCCTAATACTTTGCATATTGCTTCATCCCATAGTCCCATGTGGTGTAAAGCAATTTCATGCTCCTTGCTCATCTACTTCCTGTTTGTCGCATATTTTTAGATTTTTGCGGGGGTATCACTAGTGAGCATTAGCATACAGATTTACTTGTTTATTATTATTAACTGATAGTTAGTGTCTTCCAAACGTTTTTGGGTAAAAGAAATTTTGAGAAAAACTGATCATGTATGATGCAAGTGAATTTTAGTATTAGGTTATATGCTTTTCTATGTTGCACAATTTGAATAATACAATTGTATGTTTATTAACTAATATAGCCTGATTTTGCAATGTGTTCAGAAGAATCTTTGCTTCTTATTTCATTGGTAAATAGGAACTGGTTATCACAAAAAAACAGGATTTTATCAAAGTTGGAGGGCACTGTAAAATATGCAATTTGATAAAACTTAGGTGGAATTCTCATTAAACAAAACATTTTTATGTTCACAGAATATTCCTCTGAAAAGTGGTGTCTAATTGTACATTGTATTTCTAATGTTTTTACCATGTCAGATTTTTCAATTAAATTATCTTTTATTTTGTACATAGTTTATAATCATATCAAAGGGAGATAATTGTGTACATAGTTTATAGTCATATCAAAGGGAGATAATTACTCATTAAATTTTTGCATTAAATATTTTCAATAGAAAGATGTTTTAGTCCATGCAATAGGAATTCTACCTTAAACAATGGCTTCACCATTGCCACTTAACAATGTACCACTTGATTGTAGTGTCAGTTTTTTTCTCAACTGTCAAAGCTTGAATAATTTCACTATGTCTGAATGCATTATAGTTATACTTGAGGCATCATCATTACTGAAATATCATGACTAAAGATCTATCATATGACATAATCAACTTAACTTATCTTATAGGTTATACACACTTTAGGAAAATCATGAATGTAAGACGACAATAATTTTAACATACAAAATCAATGTAAAATTATTTGTTTTGACAGTTGAGAAAAATTGAACTATTCTTTGGCACATTTCATTGTCATTGATCATCAACTGAATAGATCAATCGTTTGAATAACAATAAGGAATATTAGTCAGTTGTTTCCCCTTGTATACTATTAAATTAGGCTGGTCCAATTATTTGGATTACTCAGACTTTTCCCTTTCTTACTTATCAATGCCAATTTCCCCAAGTCAATCTTGAAGAACTTTTTTTGTAAATTCTTAAATTTGTTTGAAAATTATTCATCTTGACAATGTTCGTGTGAAAAACTATCTAAATTGCGTTATACTGATTCATATCCTGATTTCGTATAGATATTTGGTAAATTGTTTTATCATCCTAACTAAAATTATCAAAGAAATTCAATTATAAAATCTTAGGATTCTAACTGATAGGACCTACTTACCAAGTAGATCACCTCAAACTTTATCAAGGGAAGATAACTGGCAAATATCCCTCATTGTTATGACAAATGACTGTATATTAAACCACTCTACCAATCTGACGAGTAAGTTTGAATCTTCCACTGGAATAAGAATGAGAATCTGGTATTCAGGTATGAGTTTTAGAAAACTAACACTGTTTTTGGCTACAGTATTTGAAGTGTATAAATCTATAAGATCTGACAAATATTAATTTTAAATTATCAAAACATTGAAATTGTTCACATGTATTTATTTCTATTCTTTTGCCCAAATTATCTTTAATAGTAAATAAAGTTTGCCACCATTTGATATTCACAATTGTGAGCATTTTAATAACTGCTATTTTCAAATCATTGCTTGTGAACTCATTTCAAATTTAAAACCGAAAATATCTAATTTCACTGGTTCCATTCAGTAGCTATTGTACTTATTTGGGCATTTTGGAATACATTTTCATATGATATTATGAATTAGTGAAAGGCTAAAGCTTCGCATGATATGTTATATTTACCATTTGTCAGAAAAGATTTATACACTTACAAGTTCTGCTATGTGGACTACCTAACATGAAATGCTCTAGTATGAAGCCTTAAAAAATAAAAAATAAATAAAAAAAATCTTGTATGATGTACCTTGTCTTTCAAAATTTTATCTTGTTTATTTCATGTAATTTTTATATATGATAAATTTCTTAACATTTCATTAGGTAGTCAGTTAGTTGAACAATACTGCAGTTAAAGTCATGTAAGAGGATTTGTGATGCATGTGAATCACATACAGTAGAAGACGAGAATACAGCACAGCGTCAGGACTGCCAACACTGTCCAGTTTTCTCAACTGTCCAGTTTCCTCAATTGGACATTATTATAAACTTAGCAATATTTTCTGCTCTTCAAAGCTTGTGAAATTCTCAGCTTCTACTGTTTAACCTTTCATGACATCTAACCTTAGTTAAACAGCCAACTACCAACTTTTTAGATACACATTTATCATTATGTAATAGACAGTATTTGACTTGGATGGTTTTTTTTGTATTTATTTGATTGCATCAATGTTTTATATCATAGTATCTTGTAACCTTGTAGACTGGTTCTTTATACTTGTATTAGTATATTTTTGGTTTTTCAAACATATTTATTTATGCCTCTGAAGAAAGTTGGGATAGATTTCAAAACTCTAAATTCGTAGCTACAATATATGACCAATAGGGGGGAAGGGGGGTGGGAAGTTTCGGTGGCAGTAGTGTTGATGAATCAGATGACTTGTCAGTTATATATAAAGTTCTGGCAAGTTGTATGTTGAGAAATACTTACCTGTCCCAATCTGTGTTGGTAAAACTTCAATTCTGTTTGGGGGATGTGTGGGGAACTGGCTCACAGTTTTAGCCTACCCGAGTTGTATTCCAGTCTCATTGAAATCAGATCTTGTTCAAGTTACTGTGTAAGCTAGTGTCCCACCATCTGACCTGAGACTGTCGAAATTGATTTGTCATGTGAGATCATAGACTTGAAAACTCTTAAGAATGTTTATAAAGGCTTCTATGACATTGAGTGATGTATGGAGAAAATCGCAGACAATTAAGTTCCCATAATATAGTCCAACAATATTAACTTGAGCTTGAACTACCTATTATCATAATGATATAATTACATGCTTCACTTACATTAAATGGTGAGTTTCCTCTAAGATATGTATGACCATATTGTAGTCATAATTGTGATTTAGGCAGGTACATAATATAAGAGGCTTCTGAAACCTTAAGGTCAGTGGTGCAGTTGGTAGTGGGCCTGGATTTAGAATCTTTTGTCCCGAAGGGGGTACAGGTTCGAATCCCACCCAGGGAGGTTACACATACCTTCTATGAAAAAAAGAAGCCTTATTATAGATAGCATGTGTCCTTGTGATTGAAAATTCAGAACTTTCTCGACTGATGAACGAAACCAAAAATGAACAAATTTTCAGTGTATAATAATTATATTCATGCATAAAGGTCAATCTCAGGTTAATATTGTTGGACTACACAAGAGTTTTAGCTAGGAACTTGGCTGCATGTCATTGAGATACACATAATCTGATTTCAATGTGATTGGTAAAATTCTGTTTAACTTTGCTGTGAGCTAGATAAGGAATTGTTTCATGATTTCATCACCAGCTCAATTTTTGGTTTTTCCTTTGCAAGGCATTAGTTCTTATGATTGTTTCTCTGTTTTGTTTGGCTCCTTGTGTGGGATTGTTGCTAGGGCTGTCACAATAAACTTTTAGATTGATTAAGTTTTATATTTCAACGAGAGATTAATTTCAAATGTATTAAGTAAGCCTGTTGTATTTCCGTAAAATCACTGGATAATTTGAGTAAAAAAGTATAATGTCAAATTGCTGGCATTCATCACTCAACAATTCAAAAGTGAAGTGTTACGAGGAATTATTATGTCACTGGGGCTGTAAAATAGTTAATATCACACAAACACACACACACGCACGCACGCATGCACGCACGCGCGCGCACACACCCACACACACACACACACACACACACACACACACACACACACACACACACACACACACACACACACACACACACAACTTTAATATATGGGTACCTGAATCTATTTCTCATATTTCCTCATTGTGATGTAGATACACAATGTATTCATCTGCTTAGATCAATGGTCATATATATAGAGAGTTGCCCGCAAGACTGTAGTAACTGGCTCATTTAGGAAATGCACTTAGTACATTATTTCAGGCAACACTTGATACATATGAATCATAATGAATGCTAAATTACCAATTCACTCAGATTCCAAGTAAATGATTGCACCAATATCATTGCTTTTGTAATTGTGACAGCCCTTAGTAACTTGTTTCATATCCTGATTATAATAGGATTCCCTTCTAGTCTTAATATTGGGTATCCCCCTTGTTGACAAGTTAACCTTTTATGAAAATTTGATGATAAAGTCAATTTTCCTTCATCAATAAGGTTTATGGAGAAGTTTCCGACCTTGTGGAAGGGTAGGTAACTCAGGTTAATAGCGCAGTTGGTAGCGCCGGGATTTGGAATCTCGTGCCCGTGGAGTGCGGGTTCGAATCCCACCCGGGGAGGTAGAACCCTGCAATGAAAATTTGACAATAATGTCAATTTTCCTCCATTGATTAGATAATATGGAGAAGTTTCCGGCCTTGTGGAAGGGTAGGTGAGTACTGGTTATAGACAAAGGTCCAGGAAAGCTAGGTTAGGTGCGCTGGACACCGTGAAATGACCTAAATTATGTTGACACGGCGTTAACTCCAATAGATAAATAAATAGATAAGGAAGGGTAGGTGAGCACTAGTTATAGACAAGGGTCCAGGAAAGCCAAGTTAGGTGGGCTGGACAGCTTTCTAGGATTCCTTATAAATATGATTCCTTTCTAGTCTTAATATTTGGTATCTACTTTGTTGACAAATAAGAAAGAGTGTCTCCTGACATCATGTAGCCCTGATGTTTTCGGTCAAGGTTGTTCTATTCCATTGTTGGGAGAGTGTCTCTTCTGTTATCTGGTGATAAAATCATGAAATTATTCTTTTTCCCTTCAGTTTGAAATGTTTAAAATGCAGGATTCCATTGATTACATAGTCCAGGTTTTTAACCTGTTAACATAGCTAAAGACAGCATCAGCGTCTTATTATAAAATATAGTGGTGAAATTTAGACCATTCAAAATTGATAGTGGATGATATATTCAGCCATTGTGAGGGGTAGGTTTTGGACCATTTGATAAAAAAACAAGCATTTAATAAAGCTAACTTATGCAAAATACATGGGGTGTCCCAGTAAATCGTGAACTCTGTTTGTTGCGAAAAAAGTATGTGCAACTTTAGCTCCAACTTTTAACTGCCATTGAATGCATGTGTTGTGAGTACGTATGCTAATTTTTTAATTTTTTTTTAAATTAAAAACTAAATGTTTTGCTTCAATTTATAAGACACTAGGTATGAAATCGCGGCGCAAGGCAACGTCATATTAAGACGTCAGGTCTATGAAATCATTTTTATTCACTCTACAAATTCGCCTTGTTGTGAATGGTAACATATACAAACAATGAATTTACTTCATATTTACTTTACAAAATTTTGTCTTAATTTTGTTACAAAATTGTTACACCAGTCTCAAAATAATAGTATGGTCAATGATATAATGGTCCACGGGTTAAGTATCCAACTTGATTTTGAATAACACTTTCATTAATTTTGGCAAGATAAATTAAATGGCTATATTACACTATGAATAATTTTTCTACCATTATGTAGTATGCACAAGGTATACTTAATGATCCCTTTCATCTGTCTATGTTGTTTAATTCAAATTTACACCCATGCATGTTGTGCCAGGCTGATAATGAAACGTAGTTGCAATAACATAGACTCAATCTTGTCCTGACGTCACCTTATCTCGTTGATGTCACATTTTTATACGCCCGTTTTGAACAACCAATCTACCTAGGTTCACCAAATTTTATGTGAGAGTAGCCCATGTGTCAAGGATGTTCCCAATCGGTTTTGGGGCCCCTGGGTCAAAGGTCAAGGTCACAGGGACATCATATTGAAAAACCTTGTCTGGACCATAACTCAACAACGACTGTACCTAGGTTCACCAAATTTTATGTGAAGGTAGCCCATGTGTCAAGGATGTGCCCTATAGGTTTATGGGGCCCCAGGTTTAAAGGTCAAGGTCACAGTGGCATAATATGGAAAAACTTTGTCTGGACAATAACTGAACCACCAATGTACCTAGGTTCACCAAATTTTATGTGAGAGTAGCCCATGTGTCAAGGATATGCCCTATTGATTTTGGGGCCCCTGGGTCAAAGGTCAAGGTCACAGTGGCATCATATTGAAAAACATTGTCTGTGTAGTAACTCACCAATGACTGTACCTAGGTTCACCAAATTTCATGTGAGAGTAGCCCATGTGTCAAGGATGTGCCTTATCAGTTTTGGGGAAACAGGGTCAAGTTTAAACCTTCAACCAGAAGATATCAAATTACCAAGCAGTGACTTCAAATGTTCAATTAATATGTTAATAAAGTCAAAGTCAAAATGGCAAACAATGAAACACTTGTCCAGACAATAACTGAACCACCAATGTACCTAGGTTCACTAAATTTTATGTGAGAGTAGCCCATGTGTCAAGGTTATGCGCTATTGGTTTTGAGGCCCCTGGGTCAAAGGTCAAGGTCACAGGGGCATCATTGAAAAACATTGTCCGGGTAATTACTCAATGACTGTACCTAGGTTCACCAAATTTCATGTGAGAGTAGCCCATGTGTCAAGGATGTGCCTTATCAGCTTTGGGGAAACAGGGTCAAGTTTAAACATTTAACCCGAAGATATCAAATTACCAAGCAGTGACTTCAAATGTTCAATTAATATGTTAATTAAGTCAAAATGGCAAACAATGAAACACTTGTCCAGACAATAACTGAACCACCAATGTACCTAGGTTCACCAAATTTTATGTGAGGGTAGCCCTTGTGTCAAGGATATGCCCTATTGGTTTTGGGGCTCCTGGGTCAAAGGTCAAGGTCACAGGGGCATCATATTGAAAAACCTTGTTCGGACAATGACTCTTCAACGACTGTACCTAGGTTAACAAAATTTTATGTGAATGTAGCCCTTGTGTCAAGGATGTTCCCAATAGGTTTTGGGGCCCCAGGCCCAATGGTCAAGGTCACAGAGGCATCATATAGATAAACCTAGTCTAGACAATAACTGAACCACCAATGTACCTAGGTTCACTAAATTTTATGTGATAGTAGCCCATGTGTCAAGGTTATCTCCTATTGGTTTTGGGGCCCCTGGGTCAAAGGTCAAGGTCACAGTGGCATCATATTGAAAAACATTGTCTGTGTAGTAACTCAACAATGACTGCACCTAGGTTCACCAAATTTCATGTGAGAGTAGCCCATGTGTCAAGGATGTTCCCTATTGGTTTTGGGGCCTCTTGGTCAAGTTTAAACCATCATCCAGAAGATATCAAATTACCAAGCAGTGACTTCAAATGTTCAATCAATATGTTAATAAAGTCAAAATGGCAAACAATGGAAATAATGCTATATTTAATAAGTAACATGAATTTAGTTCACCAAATTTTATGTGAGGGTAGCCCATGTGTCAAGGATGTTCCCAATTGGTTTTGGGTCAAAACTGGGTCAAAGGTCAAGGTCACAGGGCTATCATATGGAAAACCCATGTCCGGACAATAACTAAACAATGATTGTACCTAGGTTAACCAAATTTTGTGTGGATCAGCCCATTTGTCAAGATGTAATGTGTTGATAGCTCTTTGGTATTGGATGTTCTCTTTTGATTAGGAGACCCCAGGGTCAAAAGTCAAAGTCACAGGGACTTAATTTATATTGAAACATTTTCCGGACAGTAACTTAGTAATTATTGTACCTAGGTTTACCAAATTTTATTTAAGGGTAGCCTAAATGTCTAGCATATGCCCCTTTGGTTTTAGGCCCCTGGGTTAAAGGTCAAAGTCACAAGAAAAATCATGAGGAAAAACCTTGTCCAACAACCAACTTTACCTAAGATCACCAAATTTTATGTATCAATACTCTTTTAATCTTTTGGTCAAGGGCGAGAATTTTTGGTTCTGAGGCCCCAGGGTCAAGGTGACTGGAAGTTGGTATGGGAAAACTTTGTGTCGGTGATAACTCAACCATGTTTGTACCTAGGTTCTCAAAATCTTTGCTTTGGATAGCCCTCCAGTTAAGGATGGGACCTATTCTTAGATCCCTGGGTCATTGGTCAAGGTCACAGGGACTTCATATGAGATAGAACACAGCATGGACTGCACACGGGCGTATAATGCCCCGCCCAGCGGAGCTCTTGTTGTGTTTCAGTTCAAATTCGTATTGCACTCTTCTTTGATCTGAGATTTGGTGTGATAATATACTAACAATTTCTGCAAATGTCTATGTAAAAATAAAATGCAATTTAAAAAAAATAAGTTTAAATTTTGCTGTTCTTTTGAACTCAGTATGAACGAATATTCAAGTGTAAAAGTGGTTGCGCCACATGCAGTTGGTTGTAGAAAATTCATTCAGAGGATAATTAAGTTCAATTTTCATTTTCACTAGAATTTTATCTGATGTTAATAAATGCATAGCATTGTCTCATACTCCTTGGTATTTGGTCATAATAGTATGAATAAACTGCTTTTCCATTTGGGCTTGACATTAAGGTAATCTGATTGCCCCTGACCAGCTATGTTTGAGTTCAGGCTACCTGTAACTGCTAGTAAACATTTGATATGGGCAATAAAATCATATCTAGGTGGTTGTCCAGCTGGAAAACCTGTTTTAAAAGTTATAAATTAGTTCAGAGTGTTTTTTATGCAGTGTGTTAATAGCCATTTTAATAGAATTACATGTATGTATTATTATCACGGCGCAATATGACCTTTCTGTGTTGGTGCACTGTAAAACCCAAACAAACAAAGTATTATTATCATGGTAAATGGGAATAAGTAAGTTTAAATAGGTCTGATAGTTTGATGTGTTCTAATGCCTATAGTTCACACTGCCTAGTGCATCCTGGTAATTTATAGTCAGCGGACAGGGAAGACTTGTGAAGAAAAGGAAGTTGCTAGACCAGGAGTCACTACATCTCCATCTTGAACATGGACTATACTGGTTTAATATGGTTTTACCCAGGAATCTTAAGGTGGAGAACTAGATTATGCCAGAAGAGCTACTGTGATGTCCCTGGTCTCCCATTAATAATGCTGTATTGATTTCGCTTCCTGATGAATCCTGGTTGTATTTAGATTTTAAACACCATCCAGGTCCCTCCCTAGTGATTACCAATTCAACGAGGTTTATTCTGATTAAATGTGATTTTCAATGGGGCCAATACGGTGTTAATGATGTTTGCCTCAGTGTCCTAGCGAGATGTACCGGGTTTTACACCAGTACAGTGTGAAGTAGGAATAAATAATACCTGTATTAAAGATTTCAACTGATAATACTTCACATTCCATAATAGTTCATTTGTAGAGAATAAAAATATGGATAGTTTATGAACAAGTTTTGTTAATTTTAAGAAAATCATTTGAACAATATGGTATCATATTTCTGCCACCAGTTAACTACATGATTAACATGTTAGTTAAGCAGCTAACTAGTTATGTAACTATTTTTTTATACAATAAATTAATGATTATAATTAAATGCAAGTAATGCCTGCAACTGCCATTTTTGTAAAATTTACCAAAATTCAATTCAATATATTAATATACAGTAGAGGCTAAGATTATTATTGGAGCTGTTAAAATAATTACATCAAAATAAAGTATTTACTTCAATGTCATTCAGTCTGAGCATTCATCTTAAGTACCAAATTATTTCAATCTTATTTTAAAGTAAAATTTAGTAACCTAAGTCTGGCTGTGTAAAATCATTGTTCATAAAAATGTTACATATTAAAATGAATGATAGTCATGCCTTTACTGAATGTATATCACAAATGAAGTTATTATACATCATTAAATGTTGGACATTTTGACTCTGAAAAACACCAATAGCAAAAATAATTCAAAGTAATTTCAAAATATATGTATTTGTCACTAATGATGCTAGAAATATATTAGATATAAAAGAAATTTTGATCCAAGCAATCTAGCAGTATTTGACCATGTTTTCAAGGGTGGCTTTACTGTTTAGACTGCTGGATTGAATATAAGATGTGTTCTTGTACAATAAAAAACTCAAGATATAAATGGAATTTTGTTCCAGGCAGTCTTGCGGTATTTGACCATGTTTTCCAGGGTGGCTTTACTGTTTAGACTGCTAGATTGAGTATAAAACGTATACATGTACAATAAAAAACTCAGATATAAATGGAATGTTGTTCCAGGTAGTCTTGCGGTATTTGACCATGTTTTCCAGGATGGCTTTACTGTTTAGACTGCTAGATTGAGTATAAAACGTATACATGTACAATAAAAAACTCAAGATATAAATGGAATGTTGTTCCAGGTAGTCTTGCGGTATTTGACCATGTTTTCCAGGGTGGCTATACTGTTTAGACTGCTAGATTGAGTATAAAACATATACATGTACAATGAACAACAGTAATAGTTATAATAGGCAATATAGCTTTATTTATTATATGAAAGTGATTTTTACGCATGCTCATGGCTTTGTGTACTGTAACTTACTCTAGATTAAGTTTGATAATTGGTATAACAGTTTATGACTGGATGATTTGAATTTATTTTACTTAATTGTGATGTAATTATGTATTTTAACCCAGGGAAGTTAAATTATAAGTTATACTTTTACTTAGTTCTAAGTGCTTAGAATTTTTACTTCAATATGTTTAATAGATTTGGTTGTTACTGCAGCGCTTTTTTTCAGTACTTGGGGAAGGGGCCTGGGGCCTTTTTATATATAGACTATTTGGGGAAATTTTATCGCAATTTCATAGAAAGGGGAACAAAATATCCAAGGTAAACTCCAAATTTGGGGAAAACTGCATGATTTTAAAGAAATTTCAAGAGGGGAAGGCGCCTGTTAACGGCCCCTGTTATATAAGGAAAAAAAGGCCTGTACTGAGATTATTCACAAAATCATGGCAGAAATATGTTACAATGGCTTTTGTAATAATAATTAAATAAATCAAAAGAAAACAAAGAAAGAAACAGATAATTAATTCATTTACCATTTACAATCTATCCTGTGTTTATTCTCTACAATAATCAGTACAACAGTAACTTCAGAAGTACAGCAGTAAACATTTACTGCTAAACATTCAGCAGTAAACTTTTGAAAATGTCTGTATAGCTTTAGTAAGTCTTCACTCCTGAAATGTCTAGCTGTAAAGGTTTACTGTTGTATTGCTGAAATTTCTAGTAGGTAGTAGGTTACTTCTGTACTGCTGAAGTTACTGCTGTACTGGTGAAGTTACTGCTGAAGTTACTGTTGTACTGCTGAAGTTACTGCTGTACTGCTGAAGTTACTGCTGTACTGCTGAAGTTACTGCTGTACTGCTGAAGTTACTGTTGTATTGCTGAAGTTACTGCTGTACTGCTGAAGTTACTGCTGTACTGCTGAAGTTACTGCTGTATTGCTATAGTTACTGCTGTACTTCTGACTTCACATACATACATTTAGGATTCTCTTTACCTAACTACATGTGATATTAGTTAAGTTTATAAAATCATAATTGCCACCCTTCTTTATATAAATAATTGATTCAAACATTAGTAATTGTAATATAATAGTTAAGTTGTACCCTAAATAGTACCACTAGTATTGTAAATGCAGCTATGACAATATTACATGTTCTGTATAACTTTTGTAGGTCCTCTACAGACCAAATCTTCTACACAACGACAGTTTTGTATTTTTCCCTTAGGTGTTGTTTTAAATGAATTTATCCTCTACAGAACTTCAACACACTCGTTCTTGTCTGTGGATGCTTTTCAAGCAATGTTGTACTGTTTTGTTAATTGTTTGTTTGGGGTTACAGCACATAGGATATTTTTTATCAAACTTTGATTAAAGCCCCTAAAAATTGACACCTATTCTACCATGCAGAATAAGAGTTTATTGAACTTAATTTTCCTCTGAATGAATTTACTGCACCATTCTTTCTTAGCTCATATAATCATTATGCTCATTGTGAGCTTTATTTGTGATCACTTTAATTTGTCTGTTCGTTCATCTGTTAGTTCTCTTCTATTTTGTCTTTTAGTCCCTTCTTTTCTGCATTTTAAACATTTCAAACTGCATCCTCCAAACTTAATTGAATTTCTATAAGACTGACACAGATTGATATTGTACATTGTACACTCCAGCATACAACTTTAAGGAAATTTATATATAACTGGCCAGGATATTTCCGGTTATACTGCATTGACACTCGAGACCACCGAAACATTATGAACGGGGTATTGGTCATATGGCGTGGCTGGGGGGAGGGCTTTGGTATTATTTTGAAATCTATTCTGACTTTTCATGTATCATATTAAAATCTTACTTTACAAGTGTTATAAGATGCTATGATATGAAATATAGTATTAAATTTGTACTTTTTTATGTTGTATTGTAAGTTTCATGATTCTTCTATTTGTTGATAGTTGTAAGATTATACATTACTTGTTTAATTTACTCCATTTATTTTTCTTGTTTTTCAGATGAACAGTGATGTAACCCTGGCAACCAGTACCAAGATTATCGTAACATTAATGTAAGTAAAATATTTTTTATCATTATTTCTCGAATTTGTTAAATGAAGTCACTAGTTAATTAGATTGTAGTAACTTCACGCAGCGGTTATTTCCCTTTATTGTTAGCAATATGTGATGTAGCTGCTGTGAGGAGTTTGATAAAAAATTTGTTAAAACTGTCATCTGGAGTAATTAATTACCTCCATTATAAAAAGAGCTACATTTTGTATTTTAAATACCAGCTAGCTCAGTTGGTAGCACGCAAGTCTACTGATCGAGGGGTCGTTTGATTCCTGGGCGGGGCACACTTTCGTGGAGCTTGGTCATGTAATTATTTCTCTTGCCATTCTCCTTCCTACTAATGATTTTTAATTATGTAGGACAGTTGTCAGTCACTGACGAAATTATGCGCTTAGTAGTTGGTTAACAGCTAAATCCAGATATTTAGCTTTTCCAGGAGGAGTGGGTAGGTTGACTGACCTCCGATATATGACCTATATAATGTTTCTAATGTATTTTCTGTTTCAATATTTTTATATGCATGTTTAAAAAACAGTCGTATGTTATGGCGCTGGTTGTCCATTCATCCGTCTGTCTGTCTGTCTTTCTGAAACATCTTGTGTATGCAACTCCTCCTTTACTATTCAACCTATTTTCTGACTGATAATAGTTATTGATGTCTAGTTATTAAGGGGATATAATTCAGTATTTCTTCATTTACTTTTAAATTATTACTCTTTTATATATACTTATAAGGTATTTCTTGAACAAGCAACTCGATCTTTACTACTTGACTTATTTTCTTAAAACTCTCACTGATAGATATTGATATCTAGTTGTGCATAAAGGGACGTAATTCAAATTTTATCATTTACTTTTTATTTCCCTTAAATTATATATACATAAGCAAATTCTTTTGTGGACAATTCTCCTTTATTACATGACCTATGTTCTTGAAAGTCCCATTGATGACAGAAATTGATGACAAATTTTGCATAAAGGGGACATAATTTAAACTATCATTTACTTTTGAAATTAGTTTTCTTTTATATAATTATTAATATTTATAAGAGATTCCTTGGGCAAGCAACTCATCCTTTATTACTTCATCTTTATTACTTGAACTATCTTTCTCTGATGATTAATATTGATTACTAGTTGTGCATTCAGGGGTCATAATTTAAATTTATCATTTACTTTTGCATTTTGCATTATTTCCTCATTCATTACATGACCTGTGTTCTTTGAAGTCCCACTGATGACAGATGTTGATATCTACTTGTGCATAAAGGGGACATAATGCAGATTTCATTTTTCATTTTTTCATTATTTCCCTTTGACTTAAAAAGGGAACATCATTTAAAATCCATCATTTTCTTTTGAAATATTTTCTCTGTGCAGACAACTCCTTCATTACTTGCCTTAAATTATAGTAAGATAAGATAAGATAATCTTTATTTAGAGTCGGTTATAGTCAACTACATACATGTATAACACTAGCTTAAAGCTATTGTCCGATAATAACTTTCGTTTTGAGTTGAACCATCTTCGGGCGTATTTTGCCTCGCTCACTGGAGCACTTGTTGAATTTATATTTTCATGATTTATTTTTTATCAAATTTAACATTTCATTTCATTTCAGATTGTATTAAAATCATCAAACGTTTCAAGCTGGTCGATGTAATATAATGGTTGTTTACAGAAAACATGAAGAATCAACATATCAATTTTCTTGTACATGATATAATTCTGGCCTGACCACTTTTAAACAAGTCGTCTCGGACATTTTGTCCTTGAGATGTTTGTTGCCCAATTACATGTTTAAAACCCTGTCTTTTTTATTACTTGGAATTTCGTTCCCAAATTTGGTACGAAATTTCTGTTGGCGAATGGAAATATGTATTTGTCCTCGCAATTTTACTCCCCATTTATTGATGAATCAAATTCGAAGTACCAAAGGTGGTCTTTGGAGCTTTTTGCACACTTATTTTGGTAAGAAATTTCTGCGGACAAATTGCAATTTCACCACTCGTCATCGGAACTTTTCGCCACGAAAATTTGGAACGAGTTTTTTGCGGGCAAATTGAAAAATATTTGTCTTGGGAAATTTTACGAACATTCCGAGAACGATATGAATTTCAACGGAACTTCTGGCTAGCATAATTGGTACGAAATTATTTTTTGCCATTCGTCTTTGAAACTGCAATCATATTTGGTACGAAAATTTGGAGAATGAATCGATATTGAAATTTCAATTCGTCCTTTGAACTTTACGCTCTCAGATTAAGTACGAAATTGCTATTGCCGAATCGAAATACATATTCGTTCTCTGAATGTTTGTCACTGACTTGGGTACGAAATTTGCAAGGGCGAATCAAAATATCTATTTGTCCCTTTGAAGTTTTCGCTCCAAAATTGGGTACGAAAATTCCGAGGACGAATCGATATGCCATTCGTCCTTTAAATTTTTCGCTCTCGAGCTAGGTTCGAAAATTCTAAGGACAAATCTATTTTTGCCATTCGTCCTTGGAATTTTTTGCTCCCAAATTTGGTACGAAAAGGACGAATCGATATTTTGCCCGTCGTACTTTGAACTTTTCGCTCCCAAATGTAGAACGAAATTTCAAAGGACGAATGGCAAAATATCTATTCGTCTTCGAAGTTTTCGCTCCCAAATTGGGTACGAAAATTCCGAGGACGAATCGATATTTTGCCATTCGTCCTTAGAACTAATCGCTCCCAAAACTAGTGAATTGGGTACGAAATTTGCATGGGCAAATCGGAATTCGTCCTTTGAATTTTCCGCTCCCGAGTTTGGTTCGAAACTTTGGAGGACGAATCGATTTTTTGCGATAAGTCCTTCCCAAATTTGGTACGAAAATTCAGAGGACGAATCGATATCTTGCCCGTCGTCCTTGGAACTTTACGCTCCCAAACGTAGAACGAAATTTCAAAGGACGAATGACAAAATATCTATTCGTCCTTCAAAGTTTTCGTTCCCAAATTGGGTACGAAAATTCAGAGGACGAATCGATATTTTGCCATTCGTCCTAAGAACTTTTCGCTCCCAAAACTTGTGAATTGGGTACGAAATTTGCATGGGCAAATCGGAATTCGTCAATTGAATTTTCCGCTCCCGAGTTTTGTTCGAAACTTTCGAGGACGAATCGATTTTTTGCGATTCGTCCTTGGGAGTTTCGCTCCCAAATTTGGTACGAAAATTCAGAGGACGAATCGATATCTTGCCCGTCGTCCTTTGAACTTTACGCTCCCAAACGTAGAACGAAATTTCAAACGGCGAATCAAAATATCTATTCGTCCTTCGAAATTTTCGCTCCTAAATTGGGTACGAAAATTCCGAGGACGAATCGATATGCCATTCGTCCTGTAAATTTTCCGCTCTTGAGTTAGGTTCCAAAATTCTAAGGACAAATCGATTTTTGCCATTCCTCTTTGGAATTTTTCGCTCCTAAAATTGGTACGAAAATTCAGAGGACGAATCGATATCTTGCCCGTCATCCTTGGAACTTTACGCTCCCAAACGTAGAAGGAAATTTCAAGGGACGAATGACAAAATATCTATTCGTCCTTCAAAGTTTTCGTTCCCAAATTGGGTACGAAAATTCAGAGGACGAATCGATATTTTGCCATTCGTCCTTAGAACTTTTCGCTCCCAAACTAGTGAATTGGTTACGAAATTTGCATGGGCAAATCGGAATTCGTCCTTTGAATTCTCCGCTCCCGAGTTTTGTTCGAAACTTTTGAGGACGAATCGATTTTTTGCGATTCGTCCTTGGGAGTTTCGCTCCCAAATTTGGTACGAAAATTCAGAGGACGAATCGATATCTTGCCCGTCGTCCTTGGAACTTTACGCTCCCAAACGTAGAACGAAATTTCAAAGGACGAATGACAAAATATCTATTCGTCCTTCAAAGTTTTCGTTCCCAAATTGGGTACGAAAATTCCGAGGACGAATCGATATTTTGCCATTCGTCATTGGAACTTTTCGCTCCCAAAACTAGTGAATTGGGTACGAAATTTGCATGGGCGAGGAATTCGTCCTTTGAATTTTCCGCTCCCGAGTTTGGTTCGAAACTTTAAGGACGAATCAATTTTTGCAACTCGTCTTTGGAGTTTTTCGCTCCCAATTATGGAAGGAAAATTCATAGGACGAATCGATATTTTGCCCGTCGTCCTTGGAACTTTACGCTCCCAAACGTAGAACGAAATTTCAAACGGCGAATCAAAATATCTATTCGTCCTTCGAAATTTTCCCTCCTAAATTGGGTACGAACATTCCGAGGACGAATCAATATGCCATTCGTCCTGTAAATTTTCCGCTCTTGAGTTAGGTTCGAAAATTCTAAGGACAAATCGATTTTTGCCATTCGTCCTTGGAATTTTTCGCTCCTAAAATTGGTACGAAAATTCAGAGGACGAATCGATATTTTGCCCGTCGTCCTTGAAACTCTACGCTCACAAACGTGTAACGAAATTTCAAAGGGCGAATCGAAATATCTATTCGTTCTTCGAAGTTTTCGCTCCTTAATTGGGTACGAAAAATTCCGAGGACGAATCGATATTTTGCCATTCGTTCTTGGAACTTTTCGCTCCCAAACCTAGTGAATTGGATACGAAATTTGCATCCTTCGTCCTTTGAATTTTCCGCTCCCGAGTTTGGTTCAAAACTTCTGAGGCCAAATCGATTTTTGCAATTCGTCCTTGGATTTTTTCACTCCCAAAGTTGGTACGAAAATTCAGAGGACGAATCGATATTTTGCCATTCGTCCTTGGAACTTTTCGCTCCCAAATGTGGTACGAAATTTCTGTGGGCGAATCGAAGTATCTACTCGTCCTCGGAACGTTTATCACTGAATTCGGTTCGAAATGCGTCTTTCCAATTTTACGTCCTGAATTTGGTTTAAAAATTCTGTGGACGACAAGTCTTTAAAATTTTTGGTTTTAAGATTGGTACGGAAATTCGGCGGATGAATCGATATTTTTCCATTCTTCCTATGAACTTTTCGTTTCCAGAATTAGTACGAAATTTCTATGGGCGAACTTAGAACGTTAATAACTGAATTGGGTACGAAATTTGCAAGGGCAAATCGAAATATCTATTCGTCCTTCGAATTTTCCGCTCCCAAGTTATTACGAAAATTCTGAGGACGAATCGCTTTTTGCCATTCGTCCTTTGAACTTCCCAAATTTGGTACGAAAATTCCGAGGACGAATCGATATTTTGCCATTCGTCCTTGGAACTTTTTGCTCCCAAATTAAGTACGAAATTTCTATGGGCGAATCGAAGTATCAAGTCGTCTTTGGAATTTTTCATCCTGAATTTAGTACGAAAATTTTGTGGCGAAAATTTTTTTTCGCAATTCATCTTCAAAATTTTTGGTATCAAGATTGGAACGAAAATTCTAAGGATGAATCGATATTTTGCCTGTCGTCTTTAAAACTATTTCTGTGGGCAAATCTAATTATCTTTTTTTCGGAACTGTTCGCTCCCAAATTCATTACGATTTTGCATGGGAAATAAATATGTAATATTATGTAATTAAATATCTATTCGTACTCAAAACTCTTCGCTCATGCAAATATTGTACCTTATTAAAGGCAAAAAATTCCGGCGACGAATAGAAATTTCGATTCGCCCACAAAAATTTCTTACTAAATTTAATGGCGGAAAGGTCCAAAGATGAATAGATATTGCAATTCGCCCATTCAAATTTGGGATCGAAATGTCTATTCGTTCGTGGAACTCTCCATCAAATTTGGTACGAAATCCTAAGGATGAATCGATATTTTTCCATTCGTTCTTGAAACTTTCCGCTCCAAATTAAGTACGAAATTTCTGTGGGCGAATCGAAATATCTACTAGTCCTCGGAACGTTTCGCACTGAATTGGGTAGGAAATTTGCAAGGGCGAATCGAAATGTCTACTTGTTCTTCAAGCTGTACGCCATCAAATTTGGTATGAAAATTCCGAGGACGATGTGATTTTTTTTATCTTGAAACGTTTCGCTTCAAAATAAGTACGAAATTTCTGAGGGCGAATCGAAATAATATAATACCGAACTGTTAGCCATAAATTAGGTTGAAAATTTCTAACTACGAATGGAAAATTACATTTTATCCCAGGAACTATTCGCTCAGTGATTTGGTGCGAGAATTCTGTGGACGAAATTCACCATTCGTCCTCGAAATTGTTGCCCAAAATTTGGTAAAACATTTCTCAAGACTAATCGAAAATTACAATTTATCCTCCGAACTTTTTGCTTCTTATTTGGGCACGAAATATCAGTGGGAAAATCGCTGCATTTCGATTTGTCCTTTGAAAATTTCGCTCCATAATTTTGTAGAAAATATCTGTGTACAAATGTCAACATTTCAATTTGTCCTCGACATTTTCGCTCTCAAGTTAGATTCGAAATTCTGTGGACGTATCGAAAATTTACCATTCGTCCTCGAACCTTTCGCTTCTCAATTTGGTATGCAATTTCTGTTGACGAATCAGAACTTTTTGCTCACAAATTTGGTCGAACATTTTTGAAAATGAATCGAAAATAGCAATTGTCTTTGGAGCTATTCGCTTCGAAATGTGGCTCAAAAAATCCTGTGGACGAATCTCAACTTTTTGCTAACGCCCTGGAAGACTATTTTCTTTCAACATGACACAATGACAATTCGTCGTCCTTTTTTGAATAGGTAGGGTTTCCAGGATGTTTGCAAAAAGTATAAAACTGGTGTTGTAAATGTGATGCGCAGTAAATTGTATACACATACCAGAGGCAGATTCAGGATTTTTTCTAGAGGGGGTCCGAACTTTTCTAGGGGGGGGGGGCTCCGATCCACGAACAACAACCACTTATATACATTTTGCAGAAAAAAATGCAACATATTGATAATAAAAACTACATAACCACTTAATCTATGTTAAGCACCGAAAGAAATTGCTTCATGCAATTTAAAAATGACTTACTGGCAAGAAAACCATTAATGGACAGGTACATTTTCCAAATTCTAGAGGGGGTCCGGACACCCCTGACACCCCCCCCCCCCGCTGGATCCGCCTATGCTTTCCGTTTAGTCTCGAGCAAGGTACTATGTAAGTCTGACGACAATAGAAAGACTTGCAGCTCTTCAAAACTCTGAGTCGAGGCAGAATTATTGTTTTCTTCTTGAAACCTACAGGTCTTTCACGCAAACATTGCGTATATAAACACGGTCAGTTTCATTACACACCAATATTTGGGGGTGAATTATTTATATTCATATCATCATAAAAAATTTACAAAGAAGATATACATTATTTAAGATAAATGTTTAATATCAAGTGGTGTGTTTAAATCAGTAACATGCTTTTCATGCATCAGCTTATTCACCTATTTAGTGGACAAGTCCATTGTTTAAAGTACAAAAACACGCACGACCTAGAATACGACCTGTACCAACACATAACACTTTATCATTGCTTACTTTTTTCTTCTTGAAACCGAAGTATTGGTGATGTCATAGACACGTGGTATTGCACTATGAAGAAGTGGGCTGGAGTGATTAAATTGCAAAACCACCTGTATGTAAATGTCTTGCTTTTAAATCAGGGACCTCTAGATCCCTAAGCGCCCGTCCTCGCAATAGACTACTGCTCCTGAGATTGGCAAGAAAGGGAGAGTAATTAGCAACAACTCAAGTCTATGGATTCAGCGTTAAACGCATTTTAATATACACATTAACAATAGTCATAATATATAAGTTACACTATACATTGTATTAATATATTATTAAAATTATATACAAACAATCTGTAAATTATACAAACACAACATCCAATAGTTTACCTCACGAATTTACTAAATATTTACACATTTCCCGCCATTTATTGTCGTGTTTCTATTCGAAACATCCTCGGTGATTTTTCTACGTAACTTCGTCGTTAGTTGATGTGAAAACCGCCTATGTCGTTCCAAAATGCAATTTCCAGACAATCTTAATTTGTTTGGGATTTTCCGACGAAAGCACATACGTGTATTATTAAGTTATGGGATAAGCCGAATAAAAATTGCAATGTATTAATATGGATCAACTCGTTTCAAATGGAGTTTATTCATATTTTAAGGTAGTTCGCTCCTTTTGGGTTGATTTTGTTTCATGTCCACAATCCATACCATATGTTAGCACTTATTATAAACTCTATAAACTCATTCATAATAAATAATGGTTCTTTAGTGAGAGGAAATATTCATAATTGTAGTTTTGTTAAATGTCTAAAATTTGTTAATCTGCCTACAGATTAAGATTTTCTTTCTATGATTTGCTCGGATAACGACTACAATGTATGTGAAATTTTAAGCGGGTTAATCATTTAATGCTTGTATTTAGAAATGAGTTGTTTCAAAATTTTCTTCCAGAGTTTTCCAATCTCCAGCTTCAATTAGTTCGTTTATTTCTGTTTTTACTATTTCATCTTCGACTTCTTAAATTACCTCCCCTGCGTAGAAAATCTTTTTCGATCGTGTCCAACTGAATGAATTGTCGAAGAATAAAACATCTACAAAGAAGAAATGGTTAAAGGGAACATATGAGATAGATTCAACACATATAGTTAAATATATACTTATCTTACTGTACGACAAATATTGCAAGAAATAATTGCAAACCTTTGGCTTTGCTGTACAAATTTGGCAATTTGATTTCAGTGTATCCTATACTTTTAAATCCAAACAGCACACATTCAGATTCACCTTAAAGTTTATTGTCATTTGTTAGTTTTCTCTAGATTCATTTACAGCGTATGGTTCTCCATGCAAGCATTCATAGAATATTTCCTTCACGAATACTCGCCACCAACGTTGAACTCGCCCTATGTGGAGTACATTTATGATTACAGTTATGGAATGGTATGACCTGCCCCATTAGCGAGCAAGAGTTGAAGCCAGATAGCCAGATTTGAAATGAAATACGACAATTATTAAAAAAAGTCTAAATAGTCTGTGTGTAGGGCATTCCGACCCCTTCTTAGCAAATCTCAACGACCCTATAGAATTTTATATCATCTGTAGGAATATTGACATGAATGTTAATAGAGAAAATCTCAATTGGCTCTGTTTAAAAACAAAAACTTGGAGCCTACCCTAACCTAATTTATTTGCAGACCGTTGCCCTGAACACAGATTATTAATCTACTTAAAACCTACATGTTCCAGCTTTGTCACACATGATGCTACCATCTTCAGCGACGAGTTGACTGTTGACACGTTTTGTTGGTAATATTTGAACAGTGTTACCATTGTCTATAAGATTCACACCAAACCCAATATCATAATCATCTGTCTAAAATTCCCATCTACAATTAATAACAGGAAGCAAAATTTACACTCTCCTTATGGACAATGTAGACCAATACAGTGTAGTGTTCATGGTTGACAAAAAATGAAATGAGGGCCTAGCTGGCGATCGAAAATAATCAACATATGCCTATGCCAGCTTCAGATTCATCAACATTGTACTTTTTCACATACTCGTTGTTCGTTTTTTTTATGCAAAAACACAGAAATAAAATGTCTATAAACATATATTTGAATAACAATTTTAATTCTAGTGTTTCTATAAATAAAAATACTGCAGTTTGAATTCTTACACATTTTCTGAAAACTAACGAATAAAAATTGAGTATAAACTACAAAATTAGTGCAAATCGATCTGAAACCAATGAATACATTACACGCTTCTAACTACAACATTCTAACTTATACTTTCTTATACTTAATGTATGTAAATGATATTTAAATGATATTCATTGAGTCAGGTCAATTTACAGGTCAAGTTATACCTGAGTATACTTCCTGGTTTGTCCACTTTATATTCCACTTCTAGTTTGTCACCACGTGCTTTATTCATATACTCGTATAAATCTTTTGTATCAGGAAAATATTCCTCGGGTACATCGCCTCCTTGACCAATCTATAAATGTTTAATAACACATGTAATATGGTGATTGCCATGGTGATGATGTTGATGATGATGATAATGATGGTCGTGGTGACGATGTGTCATCATGATAATGATAATAATGGGGGGGGGGGTGATGATAATGGTGGTGATGATGATGGTGAATGTTTAACTGACAGTAAAGATGGTTTTGATCATGAAAATGTATTCTTTAAAAATATCTCTTAACCATTTTTTTATCATTTATACATAAATTGTGCATATGATTGTGAAACGCTTTTGAAAATAGGTTCAATATGCAAAAAGCGATATACAGTTATGATTATAAAAAATGAAAATAAATATTGGATGATGACGGTGACGATGATGATGGTAAAAGTAATGTTGATGGAAATAATGTCGAAGTTTAATGTTAAACTGATGATGAAGATATTGTGACGATGATTATAATGATGATGATGATGAAGATGAAGATGGTGATGTTAATGATGTTAATTGTGATGATAATGATTGTGTTTGTGATGGTGACAGTAATGCTAGGAGAGAGAATGTTACAATTGACGAAAATAGAAATCTTGACGATAATAACAGTTATGATAAAACTTGTTATTGTTGGTGACGATGATGGAAGTGATATTGAGAAGTTGACCATTCCATGAGCGACCTTTTATTTGAATAAAGTACATTTACCCACAAATATAACCATGTACTCTTTTTGTTATCACTTGGTTAGTGGGACAATTTTTGTAACTGTAAACATTTGTTAAATATACTAATAGGTAAAGTCATGGAAAGATCCATTATGATAATTGTGAAGATGTTGATGGTTGTGGAAAATGATAATTTAAATGTCAAGAATATTAAAGTCAAGAATTAAATTACTTCATTTCTCAAGATACAATATTTACTTACCATAGTTGCACATCTTGGATTTCCATCAGGATCAGTTAAAGAACCACCAAGAAATGCTGGAAGTTCTTCAGCGTCAATATATATTGCAGTAATGTGCTCTCGTAGTTGGCTGAAAATGTATGTAGATAATTAAACTACAATGTGAAAGTGCGTTATTATACTGTTTAGATGACAATTCCAAACCGCTAAATACAAAGAAGTGAATTTAGTCGCCAAGATCACAATGTTTATATATATACTAATTTATTTTAGCTCGATTGTGAAATAAGTTCTTACAACTTAGAGTATTATCTTTCGAGTCCGCTTCCTGGTCCACCAGTACCGAGCTAAAAGGATAAAGTTTCTTGCTCAAGGAAACAAAGGAGTATGTTTTTGGATGGGATTCGAACCAACGCGAACTTGCTAGCCAATGATTACCAGTCCAACGTCGTAACCGCTCGGCCACGCCCGCTACAGATCACTACATAAAACTGGTCGTAAATGGCTAACATTAACGTCAACAGCCAGTCCTGTTCAAATAATGCATGAACGAACACTCATTTCTGTAGGAATGCATGCCTTGATAACATGAAACTAGTATAACACATTTACCTCCTAGAACATGGATTTTATTTTTCATATCTTCACTTATCAATGGACGTGCCAGTTTGTATAAGATGGGAAATATCGTCGGAGCTGAAGTATAAAAATAAAATTAAATTAGTATATATTACATACAAAACCCGAGCTGAAATATACAGCTAAGTTTTACGAAATCAAATTACTCTCATGAACTTAGAAATCATGACATATACCCTTACAAGTCCGATTCTACAAAATTTCTCTAATAAAGATTCGTCTCAAGTGAAATGTTTTTATACAAATAGAAAGGACTTATGCATTGATGCCAATGTCAAAAGGCTAAATTAAGCCGAACCCTAATAAAAAATAAATCAATACAGTAAAGTCCAATTTTTCTGACAAACAAAATCGATGGTCTCTATTGCAAAATAGTCACAATATAGGGACATTTTCTTCTCAAATTAAGCAGTTTGGACTACAGAACGTCAAAATTCGCATACTTTCAAAACAACAAAGGTGGTCTTAACAGCAGTGGTGAAGTCTGATTCTCATACATAAGATAAGTGACATTTTTCGAAATGCAATTTATCGATAACTCGAAGTCGACCAACAGTCAAATCATTTATTGTGACTCGCATGTATTATTTATTTATTTATTGGAGTTAACGCCGTATCAGCACAATTTAGGTCATTTCACGGCGTCCAGCGCACCTAACCCAGCTTTCCTGGACCATTGTCTATAACCAGTACTCACCTACCCTTCCACAAGGCCGGAAACTTCTCCATATTATCTAATCAAAGGAGGAAAATTGACAATATTGTCAAATTTTCATGGAAGGGTATAACCTCCCCGGGTGGGATTCGAACCCGCACCCCCTCGGGCACGAGTATCCAAATCCCGGCGCGCTACCAATTGCGCTATCAACCCGGGTTCTCGCATGTATTACCCAAAATTGTGTCCATACGAGCTCTATTTCATACGAAATAATAATTATAATCATATTTTCGGTCAGAACTGCTCAAATATATATACCACACTTGCATTGTACTTTTATGGCGCAAGTTCAGATTTTTAAACGTTTGTTTCTTGTCTGAAAAGTTGAACGCCTACCATCCTGTGATTCCTTAAGACGTAAAATCTGTGTAGAGCAATACAAGTTAGTAACACCAGAAGCTTGATGAGCTTAGAACAAGTAGAAGATTGTGGCATCAGATATTTGATTTTAAAAACTTCAACTGGTTGAAGGTAAGTAAGAGAAATAAAGTAAACTTATAATTCCCACAACCTGTATCTCACTTTGAGTAGCAGAAAAATAAATACAGAGAACACAAAATAAAAATTGTATTCCTCGTCTGAGAGGTTTGCCTGATGTTTAAATGCAGTGTAAAAGGTACCTGACAATTTTCTAACATATGACCCAATAAAAAATCTATGACCCAATAAAAATCTATGGCCCAAGCTGGGATTGATCCAAGAACCTCTCACACTGTTAGCCAGCACTCTACCTCAACACCACTATGGCTCAATGTACATGGCAGAATACATATGCTACATGATACTGTTGAATTGGATACATTGAAATCTAATATTAAAGACACAACTTATAAATCTTGGACATCAAAAGAAAATTGTAGTATAGTGGTTACATCATAACAGAGGTGAAAATTTTAAGTATTACATGTTTCATGGCTTTTTCGTGTTTGATAGCAAGTGAAATAAATTGAGGCCCATGCATAGTTATTGATCATGTTACTAATACTGTATTTATGAATATCTCGGACAAAATTGAGTAAGTAAATTGTTTTGCGCCGCCTGGATCCAAACTGTTTGTTTGTCATTCAGACAATATTTCCACACATTTTTTAAAACAATGGATAAAAGATTAATTTAGCAGGCACCATTTAATTTAGCAGACGTCAGTTTTCTTCGTAGCTGGTCAACGTTAGACATATGTTATACATAGGTAAATAATTTTCTATTCACAATTCCATCTAAATTTGTCAATGGAATTCTACAAAAAAAATCACAGAAGTATTGTCACCAAGGGCCTAAGGGTGCCAAATCCTCTTTGTCGTCCATATATGGGTCACATGTGGCTTTTCAAAGAGAATGAGAGCTTATTACTGTCACTCGGGTGTCGGTACCCAATGTCCCACCGTTTGTGTCGGCAGGTTTTGATCATTTCAGTTGTATCGAGGTAATAACTTAAACTAAAACAGCAAAAATGTAGTCAATTAGCGACATATAAGTTTTTTGCCGTTCGATACAAAGATCCATTTATATAAACGTTCCATTTGAACTACCGGTAGGTTCATGCACTCATTGCAGGGCCTCAATTATTATATCCATTCTACGTGATTCACTGAAATTCTACCGTTATATCTAGCCACGAAAAAGCATGCAATACATGTGTCAAAATTTATGATAAGTTGTGTCTTTAATAATTTTGAATTATCAAAAAAGCATCATTTTTTAAAGTTATCTAACACTATAAAAGTCATTTCTTATAAAAATTATCTATAAATAAAGGTAATTCTAAGCAATAAATTCAATATAATTTGTGTTTTCTTTATTTTCTGTGTTCACATTACCTATTTAAAATATTTTAGTGTAAGGGAGGCAACACAAACAGAAAAAATGGCTTACGAAACCAAAAAAAAATATTCCCAAGGTCCTTATAACCTTTCGGTCTAAATATCTCATAAAGAATTTTTTCTGTTGACATTAATTGTTTCCTGAGTAAATAGAGAAATGTGTTACGATGATATGTTTTCAATATCAAACTAAAATTTTGAAAAATGACAAAAATATGCAAAATTCTGTTTTTAAATAAGGGAGGTAATTTGAACAGTGGGTATGGGAGAAATCTAGGAGAAATCTCCGGTTTTGAAATCTTTAAATGAGATTTATTCTCATATTCTATTAATTAGAGTTTTATAAAGGCTCGTGGTTAATGGAATTGGACATGAATAACATATATAAGTAAAACAATTTTAAAACATTTTGTGACAATTTTTTTTTTGGTTTTGAGTAAGGGGGGTGTTGAACCTCATTTTTCACAACCCGTGTTTTTCACAACTTGTGTGAAAAACACGTTTACATACAAATTTCATACGAGCATTGAAACGCATTTTTCACAACTTAAAAATTGACGAAAAAAGTGTTTGAAAAATTTGAGTTTTTTGGTACGAACGCATTTTTCACACATGTTATTTTTTTAGGTTGCCAGCTGTAAGTAAGTAAATTTGTAAGTAAGTAGAAGTAAGTGAGTGAATTATTATTTTCGTGAAATGTGTTATGACAATATTACAAACATGAAAACAACATGAAGAGTATTTACAGATAAACAACCGACCCAGTGGGTCTATATGTCACCAAGTGGTTCACATGATAGGTACATGTATATACAATATAAAGTTTTGTAATAATTATCACAGTTCGGGTTTTTATCACAAAACGGGTTGTATCAATCGTTGAACCTCATTACTTGTGAAAAACACGTTTTGTGAAAAATGAGGTTCAACGTTGATCCTCATTTTTCACAGAACGCGTTTTTCACAACCTGTGAAGAACACGTTGGTGAAAAACGAGTATCAATATGTCAAACTTGCTCAATACTGGAATATACTGCCCGCTTCGAAGCTTCATCGGCACACTTTCACAGCAATTGTGTTACTATTCTTACACCAGTTTTGAGCGACGGAAACAAATCTGACAATGAAATCTGTACCTCTGAAAATGACCACTGTGTTACAATTAACAAAATATAACTCATTAATGTTTGCATAAATAAGAATACAATGAGCGTTAATTTTATGTATCAATTACATAAGCTACAATAATATTTATTTAAGTTTAATATGCATGCATCTTCCCAACATTTAAACCTTTTTTAACAACGGTATATCTTACCAAAATATGAAATACTGCAGAATCTTCATGTTGCCATCTATGCATAATAAATAGGGTTATGTGCTTCATGCTTCATGCCCCAGGAGTCGCTAGTTTGAATCCCTCATCTCGACTTAAACGACTTAGGCTCGATAAAAGTTGCTATGGACATCAATGTTAGCATGGATATTCGTACTGTTGCTAGGAAGCGTAACGTAGGATGCTAGGACCTAAGTGTTTGCTAGAAGCATAAGGGGAAATTACAACGGATGATGAAACTGTTGCTAAGTGTGCTTGAGCAGCTGCTATGGACCTCGAAGCGGTTGCTTTAGATGCGAAACTTGTTAAAACGGACATTACAACAGTACCATGGGACATGTGTGCTTACTACATGTATGTACCTTAAGATGGATTCTCTATATGTGCTAAAGTGGTTGCTTGAACCTAGAGGTGGTTAAATAAGGCACAATACTGGCTTGTTGAAGACCTTAGGGTGGTTGTGATATCTTGCGCCCATGTCGCGAGGTTAACCATCTAAGTAAAATATTTGAAAGTAACTGAAACATTAGTTTTGTTTATTATATACTTTAAGATATACTATGATATTGACCCATGTTGTGAAAATTGCGTTAGGACTAAAAATCGAAAAATATGTCTAACGTAATTTTCACATTGCTCATTTGTGAAAAACGCGAACGCAATTTTCACAACTTATGAAAATGACTAACGTGTTTTTCACAAGTTGTGAAAATTGCGTACGCGTTTTTCACATGTTGTGAAAAACACGGGTTGTGAAAAATGAGGTTCAACATAGCGTTATTATATACGTTTATCTGCGTAGAAGATCGCCGAGGTAGTTCCGAATGCATCAAATGGGACTAACTTCAAAATTGTCGTAAAATATTACGACTCAATGTGATCTTTAAAATCGCATATAGCTTATTCCAGAATTATTGTATGTGTCTGGGCTTCATTAAAAGTGCTGAAAGTTTACTTGAGCAAGAAACTTACTTTCGATTGCTTCACTTCATATTTGTGCAATGAGTTCTCGTGAATGTGTAATGTTATTGACATAAACATTATAATCTAAATATATAAGAGGTAATGGTTGTTAAAGACAGTTTGTTCGTCTAATAGTGTTTGTAATTTCTAAGAGGGCTAATGGTTTCTTGTGCATCGACTATACATTCACCGACATGTACAAAACGTGCAAAACGTGTTAATCTTTTTTTCGTTTCGCTAATATCACTTAACAAGTAGATTGAGAATCTTGGTAAAAACTAGTACGTACTCGAGTGTACAGAAAGCGATGGCCTCAGTTTATGACACTCTGACTAAATCTGAAGCATTGATATGAGCTTAAATGTTCTCCAGTGTAAAGGGAGACAATCAGGTAAAGCTTCATTCAACTCTAAATATTATTTATTATGTTTACCTCCCTTGTTATTAAAATTTTATTGCTGTTGATATTCAAAACGTTTTGGTATGATCCGGAACAATTTGTACACAACAAGGGTCTTTAAAGCGAATTATTGATATAAAAAAGTTTTAAGTTCAAAGTAATACTTAGAATACATACACCTATCATGTTTGATCAGTAAACGGTGTGACTGACCGACGATCTATGGGTTGAGGATTCCATATCCCCCTTTTTAAGAATTCGACCGCATCAAAAATAAATATACATGTGGTAAACATGAGATGATGAATAAACTGTATCAACTGAAACTGTTATCTATCATTGTACACTGTGTGACTCATTACATGAGTACAGTTAAACATGTACTACGACGAACTCTCTTTACAACATTCAGTTTAAGACTTCATGTACATGCTTGTATGCTCAAATGTCTTTTACACAGATATGACTTTAGTTGCAAGGGTCATTTCTATTTATATTGCATGAGATTGGTAGATATGAGACTGCTGTTCTAACTTGTCAATTGTTTTAATTAAAGGGGTATTTGGGAGGGGTTTCAATGTACAAATGAATATGTCACTGTGTTTATTATGAGTATGTTTATAAATATCAACTAATTGATATTCATGGTCATGTGTTAATACATTGTATATGAAATAAAATCATATTCATTGTATATAAATGTAGTTAAAATTGGAAGAAGTTCAGCTATAAAGACAAGCATTTAAGTTAATTGGGGTGTTAGGAGAATTGTGTTTTGGTCAATACTGTAATATTATTTGAATCTAATATATCGCATTCACAAGACGGAATATTTATAAATTTTCATGGACTTAGATTTGTTTAATCAATCTGTGTGTGGCCTTGTCAACGAGGTGTTAACGTACTATGACGATGTAGACTAAAACTAATTAAAATTCTATCGTAGATTTTAAAATTAAATTCTATCAAGAACACGCAAATATTGGTGCTAACGAAAATGGATAAAACTAAGGTTTTGTTATTCTTACGGAAGAATATTTTGTTAATATTTCTGGTTCTCGCATTGGGTATAGGGATCGGATTAGGGGCTGGATTAAGGACTGTGGATCCCCCGATGTCGTCGAGGAGCATAATGTATCTAAGGTTTCCAGGTGATATTTTAATGAATATGTTATCTTTCTTAATAGTACCTTTAATCATATCCAGTCTTGTGTCAGGATTAGCGTCCCTGGATTCCACAGCGTCCGGAAAAATGGGATTACGTGCTGTTATATACTACCTGACGACAACTTTTGCCGCTGTAGTTTTGGGGATAGTTTTAACTGTAAGCATACAGCCTGGTCGTCAAGGGGACAGTGGTGAAAACAACAACATGGAGAATGATAATAAAGTTGTTAATACTGCAGACACCTTCCTAGATCTGATACGGTAAATACTTTACTTTCTTACAACCATAGCCGTAAATACAGTTAAAGTTCGAATGTTCGAATTTCATTGGGTCGAACTTTTCGATTGGCTCGAACACTTTACCAGTCACCGATCTTTTCCCTTCTTTGCTTATATGAATCCTCTAAGCAGACATATTTAGCGCATAACAATTAGAGGAAAAGACTTATTACCACAAGTCTAGAGTTTATATTATAACTGTCACAGCAATTTAATTCACGTGGTTAAATATGATTTCAAAATTATAATATTCTGCTCGAAAGAAATAAAGAAATTTACGACTGTTCTCAGGGCTGATACATTTCATAAAATGCCTTAAATGGAACTAAGATAAGAGTTTGATGGTAATCGCGAATCATTGTTTATAATAACAATAGAATCGTTGTATTGGAGTCAAACATTGATAATTTTACACTCAGTTGTTTTTTCCAGTCAGTGTTTCCCTGCAAATATTATGGAGATGTGTTTTAGTAAGGTAAATATTTCATAAAACATTGTTTTTCTTATAAACAAGATACAAGTCTATTGAAAGTTCTGTGTGTGTTTTTATGTCTATAACCACCACCGACGATTTCAGATTTCTAACAATCTCCGTAAACAGATATTCTGTAGAGCGTTGTCGTACAGGCTCTCTACTTTCTCCCTGGAAGGTCACGTCGAGATGAACTTTGTGTCGACCAATCAATGCGTAGCTTTCATCTATACAAAAACACTATTGATCACATTTTGATTTCGTAATTTCTATTTTTAGACCAAGTTTTGCTTGCTAATTTAACCGCGGTAATATTCATAGTGTGCGATTGGACGGCTCATTTCAAATTGCGTGACGAAGACGATGTAAACAAGTTACGTATCATAACAATTTCGTCATGAATATTATGATGAGAAAAGGTCGCCTGAACGTGACCTTCGTTTGGAAAAGACCAGATCTAAATTAGCGAGTATGCGAGCGGAAAATTTTAGATCGGGTTTTAATCAGATTGGATTTCTAACCACCTCAAATTCTGATATTTTAATAAAAACATTGAACTTCACGTACAAAATTAGTTGCTGAAATAAAATTTAAAAAACAGTTTTATTAAAGATTGGCCGAACAGCCTAAAATGGTAAATGAAAGCGCGAAATTATTTGTTTAGTCTGAATAAGAATGATTTGTTCTATTTTTGCTTATAGTCTTTTATCTACTTGTCGCATTTCAACTTGTCTTTTTTATAATTACTTTGTACAAATTATCGGCATTCCAAATTGCTTTAAATTTTAAAGGTAATAGCTCACAGATTTAGTTTTTTTCTATATTTTCAAAATATCATTTAGTGTCTGTAATTGTGTCAAAAATTAATTTTAATATTTTATGACAAACTGACCTATAGGTTGCAAAAAATATACAACAAAAGTTACAAGTGTGCTAAAACTGTCTATACCGTTAAATACGGGGTAGATTTTTACTACATAAAACACCATCATTTTAAGTTGTAAGTCAGTTTGCACTAAAATTGTCATTATATGAACACTACTTCCCTGCTTCCAAAATGTTTCCATACAATTTAGATAGTTTTAGAAAAAGTTGATATTTAAGTTGAAATCTGTGGATGAGTACCTTTAACTTTGAGTAACAAAAATAATAATCGTTTGTTTTTATCAATGAAGACAGTTACAGAACAAGTACTTCAAGAGGAAACAAGTACGGAAGATAGCAGTTATACCACACCAGACTCTTTGACAACAGCAATGTATACAATCAGTGGTGAAAATTCTACAACTTCTAGTAAAGGTACTAGTGAACTTACTGACTCAAACTAATAACGTTTATATCTTACATAATTGAGGTTTGCCTGCAAGACTGTAGTAACTTGCTCTTTAATACAATGCACTTACTATATAGTATTGCAGGTAACCCTCGATATACATAATTACATGTTGAACCAACCTTTCTATTGTTCTTGTCCGCTAGTCTCTACCTTCGAAATCAGCATCAAGCATGTGAGTTTCTCAGTACATGTAGTTAACACCAAAGCAGAGCTAAGCAATTGCTAGTTAGTATTTTTCGCAAAGTATTGAGTAGTGCTTCTGTTAAAGATTGACACAGTGACCGTTAGATCTTTTGTGCCATGAATACACTACAGCTCATTTACATAATGTATTTTCATGCGCTTCCTTTTTCAGATAAGGTGTATGAACCAGTATTGACTAAGATGGATGGTCCAAATGTACTTGGTATGGTAGTGTTTTCTATTCTACTTGGTGTCATTCTAAGTAAAATGGAAGAGAGGGGCAAACCTTTAATTGTAGTTTTTGAAACAATATGTGAAGCAACTATGCAACTAGTCAAATTAGCAATATGGTAACTTTAATTTGTTTGTAGAAACGCAAATTTCTTAGTGTTTCGAAAACATCTTGGTTTGCTTTGAGGTAATATTTGTCTTAATTGTGCGCTGTTCCTTTCTACCAAATGCAACGTTTAGCGTCAAGGATGTGACATTTAGCGTCAGTCGATTTTTGTGCTATGTTTAGCGTCGGCATTGCAACGTTGAAGCGTCAGGGCAATTGAGACGTTTAACATTAGTTGCGACATTAACATTTAACGGCGCTACAGCGTCCATGCATAATCAAACACGCCTGCTTACAAAATCGAACCATAAAATCGGGCTTTGATTTGTTGATTTATGTCAAAAAAAGCAAATAAGAACGTCGTGTAAAATTAATATTTGAATCATTTAAGTCGTTCTATGTAAGTACATATACCATAATTTAGACCGTTACTTAACACAATTTTACATGTGTTTTCCTCGACTCTGTTCCATTCATAATTACAGTTGGGTATCTTTAGTGATTTTACATTTTTCTTTAATTTTCTCTACAAAACTTACTTCATACATATGAACATCGCATCATTCATGTTCAACAGTGTCTCGTTTATTTTAGGTATTCTCCTATAGGAATTCTGTGTCTGATTGCTGCCAATGTTGTTGAAATGGATGACCCAGCTAAAACCTTCGAGCAACTTCTCTATTATTTTCTGACAGTCATTGCAGGGTTATTTATACATGGATTTCTAACATTACCTTTAATATATTTCTTATTTGTAAGAAAGAATCCATTTGTCTACCTTTATGGAGTGTTTGAAGCAATTGTGACAGCGCTTGCTACAGCATCAAGGTATGTATCAATAAACAAACTAATAGATCTTAACTGTCTACGGTGGGCATACTTTTGTAACCCGACAAAAATCCATGGTCCAAACTGAGATTCGAACCCACGACCTCTAATTGTTATGATATTCACAAATAGGCAATCCTTAGAATTAGACATGTCATTATTGTAGAGCGAAGTTGTCGATACTTTGTTGATGGGAAAATATAACTGGCAATAGAAAAGTATCCAGAAGAGTTGGTTATGTGAGCTGGTTGCTATAAGTTACCAAGTACTAAAGTGTTGATAAAAAGGTGAAATCCATTTAAAATATAATTTTTAAGTTTTTATTATAAGAAGTACAAAATGCATTTCATACTTACATGTATGTGATAACCGTTAAACTTCCTTTGTTTCAGTTCAGCAACGATGCCAGTCACAATGAGGTGCCTTGTTGACAACAATGGAGTCGATAATAGAATTGTCAAATTTGTAATACCAGTCGGTGCAACAATAAACATGGATGGAACAGCCCTATATGAAGCTGTCGCTGTTCTATTTATTGGTCAAATGAGAGGATATGAAATGGACATTGGACGTATAATTACAATAAGGTAATCATTATTGTGCCCAAAACGTTATTATGACTCTTGATCTAGGATATAATTGTAGTTTAGAACGACAATTGGTGTAGCTAGGCCTACTGACTCGAACTTATTAAAATGCACTCAATTCCACTTTGCATGCCCAAATGATAATTGCAGAGCAGTTTTGATAAAGGGCCTTTACATCGGTTACCCCTCTAATCCGGCTTCTAAAATATGTACCATTCTCGTCCCCAGAGTCTAGTAGGATGCTAGTAATGAGAATCCTACTAGACTCTGGGAACGAGAATGAAATATACATGTATGTATTATTTTCTGTGAGAAGCATTTCATTTAAGCCACAACAAGTTGATCATATGTTCTATGGATACGCTCGCACCTTAATTTTGACGGTTTTTACACACAAAAAATATTTCCACGCTCGCTCATAAATATTTAGTCAAATCACTATTATTTCAACTGAATGAAGATTTCTTTTCTTCGCTCGCTCGCCCCATTTTTTTCTAGAAAATCCGTAGAACACATCATCAACTTGTCAGTGTGGCCTTATTGTGAATTCGATGAATGACGCAAAACAATTTTAAAAGAAACTCGCAGTTAACAATGTAATCATCGTTGATATGAAGCAATCGCTAGTAAATGTCTCGCTCTAGAAAATTAATAGTGTCCATGATTTGTAAAGACGCTTGATATTTCATTGCATGCTTTAACTTTTATTTCAGTATAACAGCCACAGCAGCCGCCATTGGTGCAGCCGGTGTACCACAAGCAGGTCTTGTAACCATGGTGATTGTTCTCTCAGCAGTAGGATTTCCTACTGATGACGTAGCTCTAATCCTTGCTGTTGATTGGTTGCTGTAAGTCTCCATTTTGGCATTTGATATTTGCATAAAAAATATTTTGTCAAATGATTATCATTCAGCAATGCCGAATTATTCATTTTTATGTTTGCTAGATTCATAGGGACCTCAAATGCTGAAAACAAAAAGGTATATTGTAATAATTCTGAATGCAGGTAGACAGATCCAGACATCAAAACTATTGTTTTGAAACGCATTTTTACAATTTGAAGTACATGTATTTCTTAATCTCACATGACAGTCTAATATTTTGCTCATTGTTCAGCCAAAAAAAATGGAGGAACACAATTATACCATCTTCCCTGGTTCCGCTACCAATTCACGCTTTTTTAAGTGAAACTATTGCGGACACAGGCGGTTGGCAGTTCCCGACCCACCAAAGAAACTTTGTTCTTAACATCCGGAGCTGCGACTTTGATCGTGGGTACATTTCTTGATCAAAGAGACGAGTAGTGCTCTTGATGGTATTCAAATCTCAGAATTTCTATCCCGCTTTTAGAAGCGTGCGTCCTACCATTAAACGCCTGCGTCTGGGTGCTTGTATAAGAATAATCATTCGAATATCTTTTTCAGAGATCGTTTCAGAACAGCTGTGAATGTATTAGGTGATGCATTCGGTGCTGGTATAGTTAACCATCTATCACGTAAAGAACTAAATGATATTGACTGTAAACTTTACAATACAGTATTTGATACTGAAATAGACAATCCACGACGAGTTGATAATGATGATGATGGTGATGATGATGGTGGTGGTGGTGATGATGATGATGAGGAACGTCTGTTAATTGACACCAAGACAAATCAACGCACATGTAAAACATACACATTAGATGCATGATATGAAAGACTTTAGAATGAGGGTTCTGAAAATTAATGCTTTTTTCACCGCTGATCAATGATACTGGATGGCTTTGGCATTTTTCACACAAAAAATCTTACGATAAAAATCACCGTAAGTCAAAAGCAAGAAGCATTAATAATACAGTCATTTTTGGCCAATCAATTCCAAAATATTATTGAATTATGTAGAATATTATATGCCTTTTGAATGTCATATAATATATCATAGTTATGTTTATTATCCTTCTGACTTTGAACTGCAACATTATGAAATTGACTTACATTGTACGATAACCTTTTTCGTATGGTTACATTTGTAGGTAAATGCATTGTTATTCCAATAAAAAGGTCGCACAAGGAATGGTCAATTAAGGACCCTTAGTATAGGGTCCTTAAAATGTTTTAAAAATCTATCTGATGCATAATTATGAGATTATTAATAAATTGTTATATAATACATTGTACGAGTTTAGTTGGTATAGTTGTTTTACTTTATCGTTTGCAAGTTGTCCGTGGTCACTACTTAGCTTTCCAATTAGTATCGCAAGTAGACCAATGTTTAGAGAAAAGAGGAATCGTTGCTAATTCAGAAAAGCTACACCGTTTTAGGGGTCTAAGAGTAATATGAGCAAAAAGTTGGTATATACATCGTATTACCTCTGGTAAAAGAATATATTTTTGTCAAAAACAAAAATGTATTATGAAATAAGAAACCTTTCGTAAATTTTCCGATTATAGTGAATACTTTTTCTCCATCCCAATACGTTGTTCAGGTATATACATACATGTATCTAGATTCTATCAGAAACATGCAGGTGGGTGCCGCATTCTAGATGGAGTGGATCAAACGTGGTCGACAAAGCCCCAAAACAAACACAATTAGTGGCTTTTACATAAGTTGGTTTTTCTTATATGTATGTCTTCAGAAGGTCTTCTTTGTATATGTATTCAGTTATTGGAATCGGGCTGTGAAATTATTTTAACATGCCTCTATCTTGTGTGTTGATGCGAATGTCTTCAATATGTGTCGACAAGTATTGAAGATCTATAGGCTTTCAAGTTTAGGAACACCCATCTTGACTCTAAACTGATGAAAGGGAAGTAACTCGATGTGGGTAATTTGTGTTTGGTAGGAACGACTACTCTTGCTGGAGCTAATCCCAAGTTCACAAATTATAACGTGAACTGTTTTTAGGTAAGACAATTAGCAATAAATGCATTGTTTTTTTAACTTTTTATCACTGTAGAATATTGCTCTGCATGCATGCACTATACGAATTTACGATTTACTAAGTTAATGATAAGTTTTGACGTTTCTATGTTAAGATTCATTTTCGGATGAACAAATTTCGGATACTGTCAGTTTATTTATTAAATTAGCAGTTTTGATTGAACAATCCATCAATATACTTATTTTTTCTTGTTTATAATAAAACGAAGAAACTACTAAATGGGTTGTCAAACCTTAAATTTCTTAATTAAAATCATGTTTTTTAACTGCTCATATTTGTTGTTGTTGCTCATATTCAAATATCTACATATCAACAAAGCACAGACAGAGTATGTAGTGCTTAGTCTGGATTACCTGCCCCTTACCACTATCGTTATTGGGTCAGGCAAACCACAACAATGGCTGCCCTCTCAGTTATTATTTAGGTAACAAAATTTTTGTTTAGGCTTTCTTTTACTTGCATGATCATTTGCTGATGATAGTAACTTTAGTTCAATTCGATTGCACATATATTTAGCGAACGATTAACAATAAAACATGTCTCGAAGTGAACTCAATTAGAATTTGGGATACTTTTTTTAGCATAAATGTAACCAAACAACTAAAAAAGGCATCCACTGTAATTCTTGTACAATGATCCCTTGATTTAAGCCGGTGTAGTGTGAAATGTTCATTTGAAAATATATCTATCCAATAACTTATTCATTACATTGGGCACGGCCATTATCATGCTTTGCCTGATATACTTTTACCCGTCAAAGTATGACTGGAAACCAGACAAGAGGTGTCCTATATATGACCTGCCATAACTCATTTCACATATAGACATTTTTCCATGATAAAATAATGTCCAAATGTGAAATGAGTCTTTTATATACTGTATAATATAGGACTACAGACAGAGATGCAGTCAGGTAGTGACAAACAGTCTATATGTATGAAATTAGTGTATACTGGTTGCCTGGGACACCTTTATTTTAGTTTGTGCTACCAATAATTACTTTGGGGCAACCAAAAATCTACAAACAAAAAACTACTTTCATATCCTAATTTCATAGACTGGACAAAAAAACAATTCAGACACAATTTATCCTTGTTAATATACATGTATATGAAGATATATGTCCCATCATTATAACGTATATGTGCAGTTTTCAAATTTAGCCAGTGGTCCTAGTCCATTGAAATTGCCATAGATCCAGATTCCAATGACTTTTAGAAATTGAGTGGTCCGATTGGTCCACCAACGTTTAATACCACAATTATCCTAATTGGTTAAAAAAATCATTGCTTGTTGTTATATTGTTTAATTTAGGATATAAATCATAATTATATTATTCTAAATGATAAAAATTAGCAGCTTATTTCAAAATGTCACTAACATTTGTTTGGTAGTGTTTTTTAAACTTTCATTCGGTTCCATGAAAAAAATTCCATTTTGCTGGACCAATTGTCCTATGCTGATGAAAGTGTGCCATGAAGACTGTATGTATAAGCTATAGAATAGATTGGGTTTTAGGCTTGTAAACTTCATTAATTGTAAGGAATTCTTGCTAAGTTATGTAATGTCAGTCATATTTTATTTTGTATTGTTTCTTTTATAGCTGAAGATATAACCTTGTAAAATGGGTGTGTAGCTTGATACATACATAAACTTTACAATGGCAAGTGCAACAGTTCTTGTCTCACGGTCTATGAAGAGGACAGTAACTGCATGTTTCTTCAGATCTATAGGTTCAACATCATGTAAATACACTTATCAATTTGAGCGTAGGAAGAAACCATTTCCTGTTATAAATGGAGAAGTTGACGCTCAATCAAAGGACTTTTTAAAAAATACTGAAGCATCGAAAAAAGTTGAATCCAAGTATCTGGAAATATTGGCTAAGGCATATGAAGGTGGAGGTGAAAAGGCAAGACTGAGACATGTGAAACAAAATAAAAAATTACTTGTGACTGAACGGGTGGAACTGTTAGTTGACGATTATAATGAGTTTTTAGAGTTATCACCCATTGCTGGTCATGCCATGCCGTATGGAGATGTGGCTAGAGCCAGTATACTGGGAGGTAGGCTTTAAATTTCATATAACAAAGACTGTTCAATTTATGACTCTGGAGTCAAAATTTAGATGCCCTAGTTAGTCTCAAATTTTACATGATTTATTGCAAAATCTTAAAAAAAATTTGTTTTGAATTTATTAGGCATGGATTCACCATATTTAAGATAAAACATTGGCCATTGAGTGATTTAAATAGCACATTTAATCAATTAATACATGTGTAAGTTATTTTGTTTCCAATAATGCAAAAAAAAATGCATTTAATAATAATTCCACCATGGCCTATCGTAGAATAATGATTGCCGTCCTCTATTTGTAAATTGCTACATGTACTTCATGTAAGACATTTGGTTTAAAATCATGATGACCTGAAGATTGATGGGATTATCCAAATAAATAAACTTTTCATCCTGTACATGATGCTGGCATGTTTGGCTGTATTTTTTTTACTAATGGTGAGCCCTGCTATATTAGGATAATAATGAATTACTTCACTGCCTGCAATCATTGGAAGTTCAATTAGATATGACCTGTCAAAGAAAATGGTCAGACCTACTGTGGCAGAAATATTGTTTAGGGTTTAGAGGTCTGATCATGATGAGGCTGCACATAATATAACTGAATTTTATTATATTTCAGGTATAGGAAAGATACATGGTAAATATTGTATGATCATAGCTAATGATGGCAGTGTTAAAGGTGGTACAGTTTATCCTATAACATTAAAGAAACAATTAAGATTACAAGAAATAGCACAACAGAATAGACTACCTTGTATATATGCTGTGGATTCTGGGGGAGCATTTCTACCTCTACAGGTGAATTTATAGTCTGATATTAGTCCTTGTGTTTTTTATTCAGTCTCACTTGAAAAAAGTTTTTACAACTAAGATTAATCAGCCTCCAGATTCATGTCTTCCATTTACTGAGCTAATTGGAAGTTTGTTGCTTTAGAAAATAACAAGGTAGGCTTAGGAAGTGATTTGAACCAACACAGAGCTGGTTATCTAGTAAATAAATTTTTGAAAGTGCTATTTTTTCAAGAATTGCTTTTTTTAATCAACCAACAATAGGGTTTAATCTCATCTCACATTCAGCTCAAAGTTTAGTTTCTTCTGTAGTTGATTTAATAATATATTTTTATATTTATAAGGTGTTTATAGTGCTTATATTTTCTTTTGTTTGTTTGTTTTGTTTTTATTGGGTTTTTATGCCATAGCAACACATTGTATAGGTCATATAACGGTGATCAGTCCACCTACTCACAGTTTCTGGAAAGGCTAAATCTCTGGATTTAGCTGTTAACCAACTACTAGTTGCATACTTCTGTCAGTGACTGACTACTGCCCTACATGATTTAGAATGACCAAGCTCCAGGAAAGTATTCCCAGCCTGGGAATCGAACCTACTACCCCTCGATCAGTAGACTTGTGCGCTACAAACTAAGCTAGCTGGGCAGGCTTTTACATTTTCTTCTCTATATTAACTAATTTCAGTCAGAAATCTTCTTACCAGGTGGGAGAACATTTTACAATGAAGCTGTGATGTCTTCCATGGGTATAACACAGGTATATCTAAAGATTCATGATTCCTATTTTTGAATTATTCTATAGTACATAAAGCTACAACGTAGAATAATGCTTTATTAATGTCAAAATATTTAAAACTATACTGGTCTCACATTCTCTCATAGCATTTTTGTTATAAAATTCAAAAAAAATATTGCTGCAATTTAATACACTCAATTAAATATGACTTCAAATGAAATTCTTCATAAAGAATGCATTTATGTTTATTGAATTAAAATAATTATGTTGCACATTTAAAATGTGTTCTAAAATTGGAACATGTGACTGACATTATATAGTTCTATTATTGTTCTATTAGAACCATCAAATTTGATGGTTCTATCCATAGCAGAGTATGCTTATTATAGGGTTCTTTTTACTCTTAAATTGCATTTGGAACTTAAAAATTGTCAAAAATCACATGATTTTGCAATAATCAAAGTGGCCTTTATAGCAGAACTATACTGTGTTTGTCTCAATTTAGTTTAGTGTTTGATATTTATATTTTAGATACTTGTTTTGAAACTATGGGTGAAAGTTTTCAGTATTAATACTGATTTCAGTACTTAGAAAATAAATTACTCTTTGTAATTTTTATGGAAAACTCTCCATTTCAGTATTTTGCACTAAGGTTATCAGTGTATGAAAATTATCAACTTTCACTCTTGTAATCAAAATTGAAAATTTTATGACCTATATATAAATGTGCCAGTTATAGATGTACATGTATACCTTTTAAATGTATATATTTTAGATAGCTGTTGTATGTGGTAGTTGTACTGCTGGTGGTGCGTATGTTCCTACAATGGCTGATGAAGCTGTGATAGTACATAAAATAGGTACTATATTCCTTGGTGGACCACCATTAGTACAAGCTGCTACTGGTGAAATTATATCTGCTGAAGATCTTGGTGGCGCCACTCTACATTGTAGGTTAGTGAATAAGGCTTGATTAAATTATTTGCTTGATGATTATATCTTTTTCGTCTGTCTCTTATCTTTTATACCCTAACATATTTTATTTTCAGAACAAAAATTCATCATTAACATTGACCCAATCTAAGTGGTATGGGTTTTATTCAATATAATACATGTACAGTTCCCACAAAAAGTTTGGAGACACTTTCACTTTGTAAGCCTACTGAGTAGCTTTTATCTAAAATTTGGTAACTGTTTATTTTGAAATGCTTTTTTAGTTTTGCTTTGTATTGTGTATTGTGGGTAATATTTCTGTGTATCATGGGTAAAATTTCAGTGTATCATGGGTAATATTTCAGTGTATTATGGGTAATATTTCAGTGTATTATGGGTAATATTTCAGTGTATCATGGGTAATACTTCAGTGTAATATGGGTAATACTTCAGTGTATCATGGGTAATATTTCAGTGTATTATGGGTTATATTTCAGTGTATCATAGGTAATACTTCAGTGTAATATGGGTAATACTTCAGTGTACTATGGGTAATATTTCAGTGTATTATGGGTAATATTTCAGTGTAAGTGGATGTACAGATTACTATGCTGCAGATGAAAAAGAAGGTTTCCAGACTGGACGTGATCTTGTAGAATCATTAAATCTACCTAAACATCCAGGACCTTCTAGAGATCCAGAGGAACCATTGTTTGATCCTGTAGAATTATCTGGTCTTATACCAGCTAGAGATCAAGAAAATATGGATATTAGAAAGGTTTGTTTTTTAGTTTAGATATCTTTTTAGCCAATGGGTGTGAAGCATATTATCACACTTAACTACAAGCTTGATAAGATAGATAATACACTGGGGTCCAAAAGTTTCTTTACACATATTAAATTTTGATGTTTGGACGTATATCTTGATATATTTTACATGTAGTTATTAGTGCCACAACTAATATACAGTTAAACATGAACAAACAAAAATTGAAGTACAAAACAAAATATGTCTTCAATAATTTTTCAGTAATAAATAAGAGAAAATATGGAAAAATGTATGTGTAATGAAACTTTTATACCCTGTGTATATCTGGAATTAAAAATATTGAGTTTTCTACCCCTACTTTGATGAGGTATAGACATTTATATTTTACACAATTCAGCTAAAAAACACAGTAGCAAAATTGATCCAGTTGTTCTTTGCACTCATACAATTCATTGTTATGGTAAAATTTTTGAACCACAATTAAAACTGAAATTTGAATTCCTTACGATTATGAAGTCTATTTCCAGCTGAAGCAAGTCATGCCCTTTATGAAAATAACAAGTGACACACTGTTTTAATTCAATTATACAAAAAAATAATTTAATGGCTGGTCATGCTGCCCACTCTGAATTTTTAACTAGGTTGTAAATGCTTAGTCTCCCCTTTTTAGACATTATCAGATTATCATTAAGTCTTGGCAAGTATAAAATGTATAAGATTAATATATGTTGGTTCAAGTTTTAGGTAAGAAGTTTAAAAATTCTAGTTTTGTTTCTAGGTAATATCTCGTCTTGTAGATGGAAGTAGATTCAATGAGTTTAAAGTACAGTTTGGTACAACTTTAGTCACAGGATTTGCTCATTTACAAGGGTAGGAGTTTTATAAAAACATACTTGTATTTAATAAATGGTTACTGCTTTGTGTCAAGTCAATTATATGTTTGTAACTATTAAAGAATCATTTCTTTCTTTAATATTCATGCCCTCACATATTTAATTTTGACTGTCCAGTATAACCTCTGCAGAGCGGCCCTATACAGAACAAATCCCCTGCACAACAACAATTTTTGATATTTCCTTAGGCATAATTGAATTGAATTTAACCTCTGCAGAGCAACAACATCTGAACAGCAACACATGTTAGTCCCTCCCAGTGGGTGTTAATAGTACTACTCTTAAGAGTGGAGCACAAAAGTTTGCCTCAATTCTGTAAAGCACTGTAAAAACAGAGTCAAAGCTCTTTGATTTTCACAATGTGATAGATGAAATTAAAGACAGCATTTAACACTCTGATCACCAGAATCAATGACATTTCAATGTTCTATTTTATTTTAGATATTTAGTTGGTATAGTAGGAAACAATGGTTGTATAACTGATACTGCTGCAGCTAAGGGAGCACATTTTGTTCAAATGTGTGCTGAACGTCACATTCCAATTATATTTCTACATAATACAGTCTCTAAACAAAGTTTTAACTGTAATGGTAAGACTTTTGATAATGTAAACTCAAGATTGATTTGGATTTTAGTGAGCATTGGAGTAAAAATTCTTATTTGTAATGAAATACTTATTCATTGTACTTAATGTAATCTTAATGAAATCAACATATGTTTGAATATTACTTTTAAAATAAAATGTACATACCTTCATGGACTTTGGTCATTAAACAGTTTTTTATATTCATTCTTCCTTCAACCTATGTATCAAACAGGGCAGACTCTGTATGTTTTTGGCAAATATTTGCTTATAGATCAAATCCAGGAATCTAGGCATGTCCAGGAACACAATAGGTGCTCTGCAAATGATTGCTACTAAATGAAAAAAGTTGTTGAAGTGTTAAGCTTCATGAATTACGAAAATATGTGTCTCAGAAGAGTCTATGAAGAGTACTTTTAAATAAGATGTCTTTTTTTGAAATTATTACATGTTTTTTAATGCATCACAATTATGAAATGGACATACATGTACTATAACATTTTTTGTAAGAGTTTTTGTGAAAAGGTGCACAGCTCTAGATTTCTTTGTGTAAAATGTTATCATCCTAAATAAAATAATGATTATATAACTTGCCTGTCATTTGTTTTTGTTCATTTATAGGTTTACATGGTGGAAACATGTTAAGAGATCATGCTAAACTGATGGCTACAATTAATTGTGCTAAAGTACCAAAGATATCTGTGGTTGTAGGCAATAGTATTGGACAAGATAACTTTCTCATGGTAAGTATGATATAAACTTTTGATGTATGACTATAGGGATCATCTTCATACAAGACAATAGGGGCCATCTATAATCTTAAAAGGCAAGGCTTGTCTGATTAGCTTTATTAAAACCACTTGTAACAATCAACTCAGAAGTTCTCAGGCAAGAACTACATACCTTCATTGACTGAGGCAATGAAATTCTTTTCATGGCATATCTCGCCACAGAGAACTTATCTTAAATTTTTATTGCTTTTGATACTTTGTGTCTAGTTTATAATATCTTTAGGTGTTTATTGAATTCCTTAGTGCAGATCAATTTCTATATTTTGTAGTGTGGAAGATCTAGCAGTCCTAACTTTATGTTTTCATGGCCTAATGCTGTAATAGGGATGACAGATAAAGACCAACTGATTCAAAATGCAATACAAGTAAGTAACCTTTACTGACCTCACCAGAGGAACCACTATCTTTACTGAGCAAGTAATTAACCTGCAATTGTTTCACTCCACTAAGGTGTAAATGGTTATCTGTGAGGAATCTTGAGGATTGTATTATTCCTTTGTGTCAATGTGTCAGCTGCACATAAGCAGAGTAAAATACTCCTACCAAATTAATGAACAGACAGACAGACAGACAGACAGACAGACAGACAGACGAACATGCAGGCAAGCAGGAGATGATAATTGTAAAGTTGCTGAGCATGATTCTCCATGAAACTAAGACTATATAATGTAATAAATTTAATATCACTTCATTCATCCTTTTCTAACTTAATTTATAAATATTTGCTCTTGACATGAAGTACATGTTTGTTTGTTTGTTTGGTTTAACGCTGTAGCAACACATCGTATAGGTCATATAACCTACTCACTCCTCCTGGAAAGGCTAAATCTCTGGATTTAGCTGTTAATCAACTACTAAGCACATACTTTCGTCAGTCACTGGCAACTGTCCTACATAATTAAAAATCATTGGTAGGAGGGAGAATGGCTGTAGAAATAATTCCACGACCAAGCTCTACGAAAGTATGCCCCACCCTGAAATTGAACCCATGACCCCTCGATCAGTAGACTTGCATGCTACCAACTGAGCTTACAGGGCGGCTGAAGTACATGTATATGGTTTCAGTAATACAGTGCCCTCCAAAGTTCATGGAGAAATGAAATTCTGAGTGAAACATTTATGCATACCACAAGTAATACTACTGCAATTGAAGCTTATTCATTTAACATAGTTGAAATACTGTATTAACAAAATGATATTACCTGAGCAAGACTAACCAAGGGAGATAATTATGGGCAGAAAGTTTTCACCACAACAATAATCAATGCTGATTTTGGTATATGTTCAGATGACACTAGAAAGACTTCCTGGGAGCAATGTGAGATGTTGTTTTTTTTTATTGTAGGAGAAATTACAGGGTAAAGAAATAGAAGAAGCTGAGAGACAGGAAATAGAGAAAGAAATAAGCCAGAAATACTCAATAGAAATGTCTTCAATATGTAATAGTTCACGTCTACATGACGATGGTATCATATTACCTCAGGATACTAGAAAGGTACAGTATGCATGTTTATTCTGTATAATTAACTAAGAGCACTTGTTATGAATCAATTTTCAAAACATGGCATGTTATTGTACTTTTAATTTTGTATCCATCGATATATGAGGGGGATACATTAGTGTACACTTTTGTGTAGCGATTTCATAGTATTTTTATCTTGTGAAAACAAAATTAATTATTTAGTACTCACTTGTTTTTATATAGATTATAAAAGAATATTTCTGAATATATTCCTCCATCCCTATTTTTGACAGATTGTTTAACTTTATAGATAAGGACTGATTTACTTTTTAATTAACTTCGTACACACACATAAATATGTTCTAGAAGGGGCGGTCTCTCCATGTTATCCTATAAAAATGGTGAATTAGAAAAAAATATGGCTGAAAAGCCTTCCTTGACTGCCATTTGTCGTGATAGTTTGACCTACTCTTACCTCAAGATGTCATGTGGTCACTGTGTTAATTCTCAGAAGAATTCATAAATTATAATAATAATGCATTTTAATAATTTTTTTCCGGCAGTAAGAACAAACATGAACAGTTTTTACAAAGAAATGTATATGTGCTAAGTAAAATGGTATAAATTTTGTGTTATGCGATTTTCATCAATTATCTTTCAAAAACATTGTTTATAATGTTTAAGTGTGAATTAATCACCCAATGTTTTGAATGCCATAATATATCTATTGGAGTTTATTTTTCGGCGCAGCTGTCTAAGCCAACTTTTGACCTATACTTCAACCAATACAATTTGCTCTACTATAGCTGTTTGTCCAATGAAAATCCTTTACGGTATAAAGAAATGGATAAAACACATGACACCATTGGCAATTTGAGACAAACTACATTTGACCTATAGTTAATGCATGTACGCCGTGCATGACCAACATTTATACTTCAAACTGTTGAAAATGAACCCAGCAGAGAGCGGATGAATATCTTTTTCAAAGATATTTCTTGTTTTAAATAACTTCCTATATTTTACAGGTAATTGGTAGATGTCTAGATATCACATCAGCATATTTACCTCGTACAGTGACAGATTATTCAGTGATTAGAATGTAGAGCATACTTCATTCATGGTACATGTACACAGGGGTGTGAAACTCATGGTTCTGTCTAAGTGTCCAACTCCAGGACTTCTTGCATTCTACTTCTCTGAGTTTACTACATTTCTTCTATTGACTGAAGGTGAAGTGTTGGCGCTGCATTTAACATATGTGGTAGTCATACATTAAATTATGTACAGTATTTTCTTAGTAGAGGGAAAAGTTGTTGGACAATATCTTTTTTATAGGTCCATAAAGCGAAGGATTTTATATAACAGGGATTTGCAACAAAGTGCTATTTTGAATATTCACTGTCGTCACTGTCTATAACTGGCTGAAGCAGGCTGTACAAGCTATTCCAGAGTTTAAAAACTTGATTTATGTTTTTGTACATGTCTTTCATGCAACTTGTGAATGTTTCTGAAGTTTTTGACATAAATTTGTTGCAATTATGACCGCAAATATGACTCTAGGTGATGTAAAATAGGGCTGAAAATGGCGGATTGGCAGAAAAATGCATAATTTTGTGAAACAGTCTGTGAGCGTAATTTACATCAAAATGATCTAGAAACACATTTTTCCTAACCTTATGTTAATTTGAAAGATTTCATGAGAATATCTTTATTTAAACTTGTATTAAATGTTATTGGTATGAGCCAAAATAATAGCCACGTCAGTGAAATTTGATTTCAATCTATGTGGTTGCAAATCCCTGTTATATAAAATCCCTGAAAAAACACACAAATTGACCAGAAGTCTTTGATATAATTGTATGATTGTATGATCATTATGCAGTCAAATTACAGCTATGACTTGTGCTTGAGGAAATTTCAACTTGCCTGCAGACAGATGTATCTGAGTAGGGAAAGTTGGGCCTAGGAGGCCCACACACCCCTGTATTCACTATTGTACATTTTGGTATGCTTGAAGCTGGAATTCAAAATAAACATTTCAAATTTACTATTACTGTGATAACCCGAATTCATTCTTCATATTTTTAATTATCATATTTTGAGAGCTAAACTGAAAATTGTGATGACTCCATTTTTTACTATATTTCAAGAGGGGCAAAAAACTGTTTTATTATTTTCTCTATAAAAAAGTATCAACTGTGGATGCAAATTTCAGTATTTTATATACAGTTAGATGCTTAACCATTCAACTCTAGCATTGTATCACTTGTCAGTATACACAAATAATTAACTATTCTTCAGAATATCGATCAATATAATAATGTGTTCATAAATGGCTTTTCATAAATATTTTGTAGTATTGTAGGTACATTTTTTTGATATTTTTAGGGTCAAATTTATGATAAAATGTCTTTCTTTTTTTCAATAAATTGCGACATTTTTCCATTAAGCTCTTGATTATTTACTTGTACAAAATTGATGTTTATTTTATTCTTGTATATCTGCCTTATTTAGTGTATGACCAGTTTTATTTAATTTGTAAATAACATGATTATAATCATATATTATATAACATTAAAAAATCTTACTTTTGCTTATGATTTATGGTTTGAGTTTACTTTTCTGTTTCAATTAAACACTAAACAGTCAATAGTATCCACTAAAGACAATTTATAAACATATATGTACATGTACCGGGGTATATGTCATGTCTAAGATTGATCAGTGGCTTTTTCTTAATGATATCACCAGCTATAATGCTTTGCCCTCCGGTACTCTTCTTACACTAAATGTAATAAACATATGATATTTTATCGAGTTTACCAGGGACAAAGCACTAGCTAGGTCAAGAGCCTACACTTGACTTAAAATGTTGCTTTAAGAGCATATGATGACTATACATGTACAGAGCACTCCAAAAGTTCTTGGACAAGATCTTGATTTAAGGCAATCTGAAACCCGATCTAAAATTTTCAGCTCGCCTACTCGCTAATTTAGATCTGGCCTTTTTCAAAGGAGCGTCACGTTCAGGTGACCTTTTCTCATCATAATATTAATGACGAAATTGTTATGATACGTAACTTGTTTACATTGTCTACGTCACGCAATTTGAAATGAGCTGTCCAATCGCAGACTGTGAATAATACCGCTGTTAAATTACCTTGCAAACCTTGGTATAAAAATAGAAATTACAAAATCAAAATGTTATTAATAGTGTTTCGTCTAGATGAAAGCTATGCATTGATTAATCAACATAAAGGTCATCTCGATGTGACCCTCCATTGAGATAGTAGAGATCCTGTACGACAATGCTCTACAGGATATCTGTTTATGGAGATTGGATTTAAGGATGAACTGAGTCATTATTAGTTTACTCATGAAAAATATATGCTGTTACATTCTTATTTTTTCCACCGCCATATTATGCACATACATTAACCCTGCTGATTTAAACACTTAATATTTATTTTTATCAAGTAGTGAATATTTAAATCAGTAGGTTTAATGCATGCACCACTGATAGTTGAATAAAATTAAACAATACCTGCAATTATCAAATGTTTACATGTAATATATACAGTATAAATGTATTTATTATCGTGAATGTGAATAAGGGGGGTGGGTCTAACTTAAATAGGACATTCTAATTCTGGGTCATGGTGCACTGTAGATATATGCACTGAGACTGGTGAGAACTTGTTAATACTGACACTTCACTTGCACAGCAAGTTGCACTGTTAGTATGAGCTAAATACATATCCTTGAAGTTATAAATAGTAGTTACCTTGAATAATATAATTATGAATGTGATATACTGTTGTATTTATTGGTTTGCATAGATTGTAAATTTTGCTGAATCCTAGTGTGTACTATTATTTTTCTGGATTATCAGCTTCAGTTTGTACTTAGCTTGACTATGAATGCATGAATCATAGGTTTGTTTTATGCTACCATTTCTCCTTACAACTGTACATGTAGGAGAGGTGTCAACCAATTTTGAAGGTGTGTGCTTGGGATTAGTTAAAGGTTTAGGTCAAAAATCTTAACCTTCTTAGGGAAAGTGATTAGGTTGACTTGACTGACTTGAAGTCACTGAAAAAAGCTTTCAAAAACAGAAAGCAAACTTTTTCACCATTGGATAATCATAATGTATTTAAAATGTATAAAGCAATAAATAATACAGTGATATCAGATATATTCCACAAATATGCAAGGTTTTATTGTTTTACCTTGAACTGCATGCAGAAATTTTGAATAAAATGGTACCTGCACTTTAATTCACACAGTTGAAAATGATTTGCTTAATAATAAGTATACATATATCCAAAAGTACTAGTAATGTCCTGTTAAAGTTGCCATGGCTTGCCTTCCAATTAAAATCTTATCTTTTTTCTGCCTAATTTGTATTCTGAAATTACTCTTTAAGACTTATCCCGGAGATTTCATATTTATTTTGGTAAAAACTACGTACATTTCATCAGTTCAAAGTTTATGTAACCAGCAAAACAGTACTTGGTACTATGTAGGAACTTGATATTCTTGAAATAAGTCCCCCTTATAAATATGCTACATTGTACATAGGATGTAAAGCTCCTGTGATAGACACTTGTGGCTAAAAATAAAAGAAATCAAACAATAGAAACATTAATACACCGTTGGAAGGCAAAAAGCACAGAGCACATAATTCAACTACAAATTCAAGTGTATTTCTTAATATAAAAGGATGATATGCAAGAAGCAAATTTATATGATTATATAAAAATCCAGATTTATAACAAATACATGTTTCATTAATATCTCCTACTGTGCACTAAGCAAATAGAGAATACAATACAGCATTATTAAGTAAACAATTTATAATTGATTCTCTGGAAGGAACGATGTACAGATAATTTATAGAAAGCTCAGGGCCTACCCAGGGACGATTCCTAGTTTTTTTTTAGAGGGGGTCTAAACTTTTTATAGGGGGGGGGGGGGGTGTCAAAACTATAGAACCACAATCACATTATACACTGTTTGCAGAATAACGCAACACTAATGGATGGGTACATTTTGGAAAGTTCAGGGGGGGTCCTGACCATTGCTACATAATAAATACAGCTTATGAAGACAGTGTCTATGTATCAAATGCAGTTTATGCAGGGTATTTGTATCTATATGTCTTTATGTAGCTGGAAGATCAGAGGGTTCATAATCCGACACATTACCCAAAATCTTCAAAATACTTGCAAATTACCCCTGAAAGAAGTTACTACCCTAGTATCTACTTATGGATTCATTTCTGTAATCGTCTAAGATCCGATAAAAATCCATGTGTGGGGCCACCACCTTGCAACCTATAGAAAATTCAGATCTCTGGTTCTTTCATAAATCAAAACTTTACTAAATTTATATTTTGTGAAATCCCAGCAGTAATCGCAAATTCCCAAATAATCACTACTAACTTGCATGGCAAGTGGAGTGAAAATACCACATAAAATCCACTGGTGCCTAGGACATAATATTCCTGCTTATACATATTATATGTAATGGTGAACTCTGTATATAATGAAGGAAAATTTGTGTTTGGCACTTGTGTAAAATTCCTATAGTAATTGATCCCACGCCCTCAAAATATGATGAAAGACTTACATGACTTAAAGTCTTGTTGACCTTTAGATATACTAGATGTTATAAGTGAAACAGTAATTAACTTACATTGTATTATATATGTCTTTTTGTTAAAATTTCAAGTGTGGTTATATCAAAGACTGAAGCTATGTCATTATATTAACATGATATACCTATTAGGCTATTACCACATATACATCAGGAGCGGATCCTTGATTTGTTCTAGGGGGTCCGAACTTTTCTAGGGGGGGGGGGTCCGAACCACAACCACATTATACACATTTTGCAGGAAAAAATGCAACATATTGATAATAAAAACTACATAAACCATTAAATCTATGTTAAGCACCAAAAAAAATTGATTCATGCTACTTAAAAATGACTTACAGACAAGAAACACACTAATGGACAGGTACATTTTCCAAATTCTAGGAGGGGGCCGGACCCCCCTGACCCCCCCCCCCCCGCTGGTCCGCCTATGTACATGTTTATGTATTCTAACCACAAGGTGGTATAAATCATTGAAACTATTTTGACAAGTAAATTGTACCTTGTTATTTAAAAGTCTTCCGATTTTTATGATAAAATTATTCATCTATATAAACTAAAATCTATTGAAAACATCAGCTTTATATGACGATAAAAACATCATCATACATGACAGTGTTATATTATACTAAATCTATCTATACGTACAGCTTGTATGTCATGTTATAAACATCTTAACAATTTCCCGAGAGCAATCGTTATTGTAGACTAAATCTACATGTACAAAAACATGGGTCAAAGTTTTAATGAATGGCTAGGATGGGAAAAGAGTTCAGATGGTCGTTTACTTCGTACTAGTAGATAGCTAAAACTTTATCTAAAATTCTCCGCTCGCACACTCCCTTATTTTATGACATAGGTCCATAGGATGTCTGCTTACGGAGAAGGTTTGTTCAATGCTGTTAAAATCATGGGATTTGGGAATTCCACCCATGCATCATGAGAATGTGTTCTCTAAAGCTGCATCGGCAGGCAAACCGATGTATCGCCGATTCGTGTTGTATCTTGAACACAATAATCTTCTAGAGTGCAACGTCTTCCATGGACGGTTACCCACACAATGTATTGTTTTCGTATGGGTTTGGGGCACGGTATATCGCGAATATCCGACGGCGCGCCGGTTTTCCCGCCAAAATCTAGATATCATTTATTGTTATAATATAATTATTTACTTACGTCAACTATGATTATTTTTTGCGCGTTAATAACATAACATGACATGACATAACAGGTTATAAACATACTAGATCTAGAGGTTATCAAGGTTCACGAAAACCTTTCACCATATACTTTGTCTTGTCTCATATTATGAACTTGCGTCATGTTAACTGTCAACGTTGACAGGAGCACGTATGAGACGTATATATGATATATCCTTACCTTAATAAATATTTCTATAGTAGGCCTACACGATGTAGGCTACGGGTGCACGTGATCAGCCTGTTTGTCTGGGTAGTTTTAACAGCATACTTGTCTATTTGTACATTCTTTTACATATCAGATTTTATTCAGGTATACCTACTATCATTCTCGTTCCCAAAGGCTATCAAGATTCTCGATATACTAGCTTCGAGAATCTTGATAACCTTTATGTACAAGGATGGTTCTATACAGGAACATGCACAAGATGCACTCAAAAACTGAAGAGTGCAGGGTACGCTCCCCTCGCAGCAGTGAATACTCTACCGTAACTTCACAGAAAGTGAACGAGAGTGAAACATTGTGCAGGAGAGTACGTGCATGGATACATATATACCTGTATACATAGTACATGTGTGTGCACGTGCTTAACCTGTGCATTCGTCAAGTTTTCCATCAGTTTCAGACAGGGGTTGAATACGTAGGGTGGTCCTTGAAAAGTCATTCGATGTCTTGATTAAATCAAAACTATGTTTTCTCTAAGCGTTGAAAATTTAACATTCTTCAAGCACCATTCTAGATAGATCCTTGCTGTACTTATCACGGATAATTGTACCTTTTATATTAAATATATGTTATGACCCATCATGTATGACGGTCACTGATATGCCTAGCAAGCATGCATGCATGCACCATGCGCATGATTTCATTCTAGATTCTATTAGATCTAGTTGAGTGTTTTCTACCACTTGAAAGTATAACCTACACTCTATGATCTGCATGGTGCCTGAGCAGTTATCTGTCAAGTCTTACTCTTAGTAAATGACATTCGTGTCACCTCTCGACTATCATGATGCAATAGACTGACTGTACAGCTCAAGTGCCAGTGATCTATTCCTATCAATATAGGTCTGTAGGTCATATTTATAAATATAATTAGTGACCCAAATTGTTTATATAACTAATCTTCGGTGTATAATGTGTGTCGATTAAGTTCATTTTGGTTTGACTGTCTTTTTATCAAAAGTTCAAAATATAGATTAAAACTTCATGATTTGACAATGTTGAAGTCAGAATTAAAGAATTTTGACGCGACAAGTTGGATTTCTACCAATTGCAAAAAGAACCTCAATCTAAATTTTCAATACAATTTACATCTGCAAAATCCTTGTAATATCATAATAATTTCACGCGTCTTTGAAACACCTTGATAAAAGTGACGTGCTTTTGATCATGAAAATATCTACATAAGAGCTATTTCTTGAGTATTTCATTTTCGTATCGTTATCTAGCGCAAGTACACGCTCGACGAGCATGATTTAATCTATCAGTCTCTGATCAGCTCGTAAAACTTATTTCATTGGTTGGGAAAGTTTTGCCCTCAAATTTGATTGGCTAAAGCGGACCAGCCTTTTTGAGGTCATGGTCACATTTATTATGATTTTTCACACACACCCACTTGTTCGTTTCTGCGTTATGCGTGCTTATACTTTTTTCTGTTATTACTTAGAAATATTTAAGGATTTAAACTAAGGAATGCTGCCTCCAACGCCACCAAAAACTCCACCTCACACGGAAGTTTTAGTGAGTATTCGATTTCTTTATTATTTAGCGCATCGTCTGCTAGCGCGGTTTTGTTGACATATATTTTTCAACCCTTTGTATATTTAGTTTCAAATTATCACTTTATCTCTTTGACAAAGCATCCGATGTTGAACTTGAAGTTTATCATTTCACAAATCTTTAAAGAAGCTGTACGGTTCGTTGTCTTCAATTACGATAGCCGATCTTTCTATTCAAATTCATTGTTTTTGTTGTGAAATTTTAAAGAGTCGAGTCCCGCCTTCATCCCTGTACGTAAGTTTGCTTCGACCAACTGATGCTTAGTTAGCTTAGAACTCAGTAAAGATTGCGATGGATTTGTTTAATCTTGATGTAAGCTATTATTTCGGCTCCTTTTGAATGGTAAACAAGTTCTTAGTGCAATTAGTCTACTGTATCAAGCACGCTGTAGACTCGTGAAACGTGTTTATTGACATTATTACCTCCCTTGGTTCACGCCTCAAATGCGTGTAGGTCTGTGTGCCAGTATGTTACTAAAATAAATGCGTTACGTAGCGTAAATTCGACCTATATTTGCGATTGTTAGTGCTGCGTACATTGGAAACAAAATGTAAGTGCTTAATCAGTTAAGTTATTTTAAATGATTTATCTTCAAGCTTTTATGTGTCATGTTTATTGCCTTACATTCTATGTAGTTGATTTGCAAAATCTGTGTACTCGAGCGTGAATGAGCACTCTTAATTCAAGGTCAGATGTCAAAATGTATAACGTCTACGCAAATTTCATAATTGTAAGGAAATGAATCTGTAATCGATGGAAGGCAATGAAAGCTCAGAAACGTTGTGCTTTAAAAGCAGCCACTTTAATATAAATAGAAGAAATTTGATTGTCTAGAAAAACAATGGTGAAGACTTTCAGTTTCATTCTTGCCTATGCAGCAAATGCTATTTGATTAAGTTGCTTGATTATTTTTAGGTAATTAGGTGATTCATAAAACTAGAAATGCAGTTTCATTGATAAAGTTAGTATGAACTATGATAAAAAATGTCACTCTCCGTAAACATATCCTGTAGAGCGTTGTCGTAATTAGCGAGTATGTGAGTGTAAAATTTTAGATCGGGTTTTAATCAGATTGATAAAATGTAAAGCTCCTGTGATTAGATTCTACATCTGATTAGTTTTGTTATTTAAAATTGAACCTTTTTTAATTCTTGAATGTCTAAGACTAACAGTTACAGAATAACTTAACCTCCATTTCTTTTAATTCACCATAACTTCACCATAAGCACTCCTTACTGATGTACGTCTTATGTATGTATATATTAAGTCAAAGAGTCATGAACTACATGTAGTTCATACTGTTAAATAAAAAACCTTTTAAGCCTTGTAATTTTTATCAGTACATTTTGTATTGTTTAGTAATTATTTCTTCATTGGAAAATAATTTCATTGTAGAATTTATTGTTAATTATTTTTTGTATATATATTATTTTTCAAAGTTTTTTGTGGTAGAAACAGTAGGAGATAGTGTCATATTCTAGATATCTTACGGTTACTGAAGTATGTCACGCTAGTTTTTACATTTTCTTCCTTGTGTTATGTTATAGCCCGCTGATTACACAAAAAAATGACAAAAAATAAACTAAGGGATAGGTAATAATAATATGTTTGAAATGCTGGTTACTGTCTACACAGTTTTAGTGATAGGGAATTTTAAATTTCAATTTTATATCTGTCCGGAATAAAAAGAAAAATGTATAACTAATCATTCATTCATTCTTTCATATTTGGAATTAAAGATATGGATGTTAAATAATTAGGTTAATTGTCTTAATGATAGGTGATGTGAACAGCTGAGGTAATAATTGATTAATAATTATAAAGATATAAAGATAAATTTTGAGTGTCATTTTTAAAGACATTTTTTTCAATTTGGTCCCAAGGAAACTCTATAGGCTCTAGTGATCCCTACTTAAAAGTTCAATATTTCCAGTTTTTCATTCTTTCATCCATGAATATATATAATTAAATATGAGTGGAATTTTTGGACCTGATAAAAGATTATTTTATTATGTAAAAGCTGTTGAAAAAATGAAATTTAAGAATCTGAGGAAATTTAAATTTTAAACTTCAAACCCATGGAATCAAGAAATGATCATGGATGTTTTATAGAATTGTAGCTTTGCAGAAACTTTCTTGTTGTACTGGACTGACTATGTATACAGGACTCGAATTTAAGCTCACATACTAGCAAAATGCGAGTGGATTTTTAAAATTGCGAATAACCTTAATTTTATTTCTAACTCACAAATTTTCGCGAGTTGAAATCTAAGCAAAAATATTACTGTAAAAACTAATGAGGCTCAAGCCAGCATTGAAACGGCAGATATATTGATAGACCTAGTATCAATTAATAAAGATTCACCATAAAAACATGTTCAATATTCTTTGTCTATTCCACAATAACACCCTTGTTCTATCCATAGTTAAACATAGTGCCATTTTGTTTTTATATTGCATACATGAACTATAACAATGTATGCTATTAAAGTTTTTAGAAAAGTTGCGAGTGATTTTTTCATTTTGCGAGATGAAATAAAATCAACTCGCAAAAATTTGCCAGTTCAGTTTTTTTGTAAAATTCGAGCCCTGGTATGAGTCCATCTTGTCCTCGTAATTGTACATAGAAGCAGTTTTGCTTGTAGGCATTTTTTTACTACCTGATGTCAACTAAATTATATATATTTATTTTTATATACATTTTATTTTACAGGGAAGTCCAGGTAGATCACAAATGGACAGCCCTCAGTCTATCATAGATGAGTCAGTTGAAAGAGAGGCTGTGGAAACATTGTTGTCTATATGTAAGGCACCTAGTCCATCAAGTAGTGAACATAGTATGGATTCTACATCATCTAATGATCCATGGAACTTACCAGGTGACCCTCCACCTCCTACACCTGTAATGTATGGTCCATATTCGAGTCATGAAAGAACCTCTGTTAGCCTAACTGAATTGGTACCTGTTGTTAATCATGGTGCCGATAGTTCTAAAAATGGTAGTAGAGCTCTTCAGATGAGAGAATCAAAATTGGCCAAGGTAAACCAGGATTTAATTGTTAACATTATGTCTGAGTCTTGTTGATTTTAGTTGCATTTATGAAGTCCAACTCAAACTCTAGCCCAAATTATTTTATGTATTAATTTTATAAATGGGCTTTAGGCTAGTAGCTTAAGGCGATGACTGTCTACCCTGTAGTATACGTATGTGTGGAAAGCACATGACATTCTATTTCCAATTGATTTTCTCATTGTAATTGTTAGATTTGTAGCAATAGATCATTTATTCTTTTGTTCATGAACATTATGAAGTGTAAAATAAAATATTCTTAAAATAAAGTTCAAGACTTTCGTGACCTTGTGAAATTCTTTCCTTATGTAAAGAAACAGTTAAATCTGAAAATTATGAAATTTTTCTACTCCCGGATTCTGAAAATTTTAACATATATATATATATGTCCCCAAAGATTTGTTCTGTAAAATCTTATATTTCCATTTGTAATTTATTTCAGTTATTAATGGAAGGTCCATTAGAAATGGGATGTGAAGCCTTCAGTGGTGGAGTTAAGGAAAACATAAGTCGTCCTGTGTCGGTTATTGTTCCTTCTAGCCTCAGTCAGTCATGTTTACCTGCTAAGAAAAGACTTATAGTCCTAGAATCAGCATCTAATAAACAACATGTGCCAAGTACTAGGGTAAATAATCAAAATAAAATACATGTGGACATTAATAAAAATCATCAAAATTCTTCTAGTCAGCTTCAAAAGAATTTACCTCCTGTAAGAGGAACTAGACACAGTGTACAGTTACCAGTGAATGGGGTAACCACAAATAATATTGGAATTAAGCCAATGACTGGTGATGTTGTTTCCGTTTTTTCTTGGAATAACGGTCAACCCCCAGCTGTGACTACAGTGCCATCGGGGCGGGTTCCCATATCTTCAAGTAAAACAGACTCAATACCAGTAGGCTCTAAAAGAAAATTAAACGAGAATATAATGCCAGTAGCTCCTTTAGTTATAACACAGAATGTACATGGTGCTATGTCATCTCCAATAGTCCAGGTTATCATTATGAACAATTCTTGTCCACCATCATCATCGTCATCATCAACACCTGTCAGTATACCTGGACTTTGTCCAATTGCTCCAGCTCCCTCTGGAATGAATGTGTCTCAGTCAGGGGATATAAATACAGTCAGCAGTAGTAGCAGGTCAAGACCTCATGTTTGTACTTATCCAAGTTGTGGTAAAACATACTTCAAGAGTTCACACTTAAAAGCTCATTACAGAACTCATACAGGTAGGTGGAGATATTACTAGACATATCTAATTGAATTGATAATTTTAAGTACAATGGCCATTTGTGATTTCAAAGCTATATTCTGAATTTTTATTCTGAATTTTATTAGTTGTAAGACTCAGTTTTTGGCAACTTTGAGACCAGAGAAATACACAATTGATAAACTAGTGTAGCTTTGTTTTTAATGTAAGAACAGTATTTTATTTTTAAATCCTGTTACTGTGTGTATTTAATTGCAGGTTTATAAATTTTTATAGACATAGGTTAATTAACGTCTATAGGAAATTTTTATGTTGTAAATACCAGTAATACAACTGTTTGAAAAATTTGCTACTGTCTCAAAAAAATTAATAAAATTTACTTGAGTCACAGGTGAAAGTGTTTGGGACTGTTCCTGAAATTCTGGATTTTGAAATGTTCGAACTTTCACTTGCATCTACTTGCATATTAAATAAAAAATATAAAAATATGACTTTAATCTATTTCAGGCGAGAAACCATTTGTTTGTACATGGGAGTTATGTGACCGAAGATTTGCAAGATCAGATGAATTATCTCGTCATAAAAGAGTGCATACTGGTGAAAAGAACTTTGTCTGTCCAAAATGTGATAAACGATTTATTAGAAGTGATCATATGGCTAAACATTTAAGTCGACACACTAATGTTCAGAGACCTAAAGTCAAGAAAGTCGCATCAGCTGACTTGGTTGTTAATAATAGTGGCCCAGTGTTAGTGGACAAACCAGTGGTTGATGTAGCAGAAGATTCTAACATGTCATGGTCAGCAGAAGCTTTGTGTATGGACTTACCAACCGCTGTTGTAGATTAGAGGGGATAATAAGCTCATATACATGCAGTCAACACTTTGAACCACTAGCCTATAATAAGCCAAAGTGAAAACTGATTGAAAATTACTTATTTTTAAAATCAGGCTAGTTGAAAGTATGGAAAATATAAACTTTATGATTTAGAATTAAGGTTGTTAAAATTAAAGTTGAAGATTAGTACATGTTATGTATGGCAGCAAATTTGTTAGGGTAAAAAACATTCAAGCATCTAGAGTTTTCTTAAACTAAAGTATTATATGAAGTTATGGCACCAATGTACTATATTGTGTCAAAAATACTGTAAATCCATGATATATATGTATCACTGTCTCATTTCTATTGTTTTTTAAATGTATTTAACTATTGTCTAAAGTTGTCTGGAACTTACTTGGTGAATAAGAATTGGTGTGCAGATTTGTAGCATGCATGGAGTAGAAATTTAGTTCTTAAGTATATTCAGAAAAGATTAATTTTGGTTTAATGTAAAACAAGTCTAAATGATCAGCTTCACGGAAAAAAATTGTATGATTAACTATTTTCCATATGAATTCCTTGAATATGCGGAATTTAAAAATTCTGGAAATTTCATTTCAATTTTTTTCCAATTATATACATTATTTTTTAGTTCCAGATAACATCTTTTTTTGCTGACTTTTGATGGAATGTTTGTACTTGTACTATAAAGTGCTTTATCAAATTTAGTGTGAATGCTTCCATTTTTATCTTGTTACAAAATTATTAACATACCATTATATTTGCTTTGTTAAAAATAGGGTTGTTTTAAATTATGATGTCATATTTATTAACCTGTTCCTTTTGTATACATTACACAAGGGTTAAGATACAGCCTTTTAAAATTCCATAAACCCATGGGTGCAAGTTTTCAGGCATATGCCTGAAGTTCAGGTTTTTCACAACAAATTAAACAATGTTTTGCTATTAAATTATGAAGAAAAATGGTTTCAAATTACAGCTTTCAGGTTTTTCAAAATTTTCATCTTGCACCCATGCATAAACATTCTTCCTTAGCTAATTGATATTAGGATTTAAAGGCCCTGATAAAGTGTTTGTTTCTTTGTAAAAGCAGAATTTTGAAATCTTGAAATTAAGAAATTTCAGAATTTTAAACATTCATTCTAGAATAAAGTTTAATGTATTCATAAGGGCAGGTAAAAAATGTTGATTGTTTAAAGTTTATATATTTTTCTACTTAGTTAGTTTTTGTACGGAGTTTAGTCTTCATAGTTTTTTTGTGACATTATATAAGTCTAGTCATTAGTGAAATAGTTCTATGTATGTTGATTCTGTTGTAATGTGATACACATGTCAGTAATATTTAGAGGTAATGTGACCTGATGAAGGGTCATTATCCGTTTGTCTTTTTACTCTACTTTATACTTCAATAAAAGAAGGTTCTTTTGTGTTTGATCATCTTAAAATTGTCATGGTAAAATTTAACAGCTATTTAGTTACTTCTTTAGGCCATTGAAAGTTAATTGTTATAGTTTGGTGTCGTTAACAATTGCATTAAAGTTTTCAATTTAGCATATATCTCTGCCATTTATTGTCAGATCTTTATGAAACTTCATACAATGATAACATACCATGCGATAAACAGAATAAGGCAGTAACCACAACTCTACCTGGTTATGGATTATTTCACTTGGTAATTTTTGCATTAAACTAAAGATATTAAATCCGGCTTTAATGTGGTTTCCACATTACATGTCTTGTATTTTGATACTAGAACAAAACTTATGGAAACTTTTTTAAATGGCTGTAGTTTTGAAATATGTTATTGGAATAATTGAAACATAACCGTGTCAAAATATTTCTAGATATCTTTCTCTGTTGAGTGAGTGGTTTAAAATAATTCTTTATTCTGATAAAAAAAGTAAATTCAGCAACAAGCTTAATCCAAAGTTCATATGAGAATCTAGAATTAATTTTCCCTTGCCTTGATTGTAACATGATGTTTGAAGTGTACACATTTCTACTGTGCATTATAATGTCCTTACCTTACTTCATTGTGATTTTATGCAACCGCGTCGACTATATAGAATTTTATGATTGAAATTTAGTGTTTCAAAAAGAACAGAGCTTTTCATTTTATGAGTAGTTTTATGGTTATTGTTTTTCTATTTTGTTGAAAATTGACATGTTGTGTCTATTATTATTATTATTATTAAAGTCATTTACATGAAAATAAAGAAATTAAATGATGGGTAATAAAGTTTTGATTTGAAATAATTTGGAAAATTTAATGTATGTGTTGGTACAGTAGGTCCATTGTTCCCTAGTTTCTTTTGATCCATGTTAACTAAATCTTCTGTTTGTATTTCATAGTCTTTAACTTTACTTAAAGCTCATTTTCTTTCTGTCACTGAGTTACTTAATCATGTTCATGGCTGCTACCATTGTCAGAATAAGTTTCAATCAAGTACGTTATGGTAAAGTCTCACATATGGTAAATCAGCGTTTTCAGGTGAACCAACATTTCAATTTACTTAAGCCTCCATTGATCATTAGCAAAATTAATAATATATTTTACATCAGATTAGGTGTATTCAATTTTTACAGAGGCTTACAAGTGAAATTATTGTCTATCTAACAAAATATTTCATCAGTATTTGAAATAAATTAAAATTGACAAGTTTTATTGTCAGAACTGTTTGACAGATTTTAGTTTGCATACAATTTTATATTGGCAGCCCTGTAGGTTTCAAGTTTATTATGTAGTTCATAGTCTTAAATGAACATGTGATTTACTTTATGTTCATGTTTACACATTCCTTTGCTTTTTTTAAAAACTTGCATGAAATCAAATGATTGTAAAAGGCAGCAAGCAGAAACATTTTTACGAGTTTATTTACATACTTCAGCAGAAATTGTTATACTTAGCTCACTGTCAGGTTTCTAATTTCAAAGTGTTGGTAATAATATAATTTAGTTTTATGAATTTTTAAAGGTTAATTTGCTTTTCTTTCCAATAATTGTGAATGTTCTATAAAATTACTCACAATGCTGTAGTGAAATTTGAAACCCAAAAGCAATTGTCCCTGACATCTTATTTTAATGACTGGAATGTAATAACCATCCCTACAATGGTGAAAATTTATCAGAATTGGATCTGAAGTGCAGGATTTTTGGCCATTAAAAAGGGGCTTATAGATAAATGGAAAAGCTACCAAAAATTAAAAAAATAAATAAAGAAATTTTAGATAATTATAGGCTTATGACCTTGTCACTTTGACATATAGTATCTATCAGACTGTTATATCATTGTATTTTTTTTGGCATTTAATTAATATTCATGATTCCATAATTCCTAACATCTCATGAATATTCATGTTTCTGTAAATCCTTAATTTTTATTTATATGCTGTTGTAAACATGTATATTTATTAATATTATTGTTATAAATCTGTGCTATACTGTTTGTAAAAGACTTCAATGCAAGAAATGCATTCTAAATATATTTCTTTATTACATTAGTAGAGTTGTGAACTTGTGATGTAATATTTTGTATTGTTTTTTGCTTTAAGCAGGATAATAGTGTTCTTTTTATACAAATTTATATTATAGTTTTTGATATGATTTTTAAGTAGTCTTAAAGTGTATAAATCTATATGTAATGATATATAATTTGACCAATACTGTGTAACTTCTGCAGAGCAGCCCTCTACAGAACAAATCCTCTTCACAACAACAGCCTTTGATACTTCTATTTGGCATAATTATACCCCCGCTTCGAAGAAGAGGGGGGTATACTGTTTTACCCTTGTCCGTGCGTGCGTGCGTCCGTCCGTCCGTTACAAAATTTCCGTCACAGTTTTCTCAGCAACTATACCATGCAGCAGCCTGAAACTTTGCATATTGCTTCATCCTATAGTCCCTTGTGGTGTAAAGCGATTTCATGCTCCTTACTCATCTACTTCCTGTTTGTCGCATATTTTTAGATTTTGGCGGGGGTATCACTAGTGAGCATTAGCTCACAGATTTACTTGTTTCAATTGAATTTAACCTCTGGAGAGCAACAACCTCTGGGCAGCAATACACTTAAGTCCTTCCCAGTGGGTGTTGGTCAAGAGAGGTTGTACTGTACTTGTTTATGTATTGCTTAGAATCAGTTCAAATGGCAAATATCAAGACAAATACAGCTTTATAAAGTTATAGATTTATACCCTCAAAGCAAGTGGACAGTTGTTTATTCATATGAATGTTTTAATGGTGCTTATATTGTATAGCTTTATAACTGACTGATTATCTTGAAAATGTCTAAAACAGTACTTGTCTCTAATGTTCTTAAGTCTAATTCAACTCAAACTAATTGATTTCTGTTTTTTGGGCCTATTTTGCATTTCAAGTTGTTAGTCTTTTAAGTGGATGGAATATCCAATGATGTAAAATGTTTTGGAGAGTATTACACGAATTGATAAAACCCCTATTTCAATATCTTGTGTTAATTTACTATACACATGTAGTTCCATAATGAAAATTATCATAATATACTGTAGTCCCATTATGATTTGTGTTCAATTTTTACTCTTGTGTTTTACAAAGTATAACTTTATATGTATAAGTTTATTAATATTTTACTGCAGATATTGAAGCACATTATTTCACAAAATTACATAAAGACGATATGACTGTGGAAGAGAACTAATAGGTTGGACCAAGTTTTACTATTATGTTGCGTCCTTCCCAAAATGAATATGTATTAGTGAAACTTAATGGAATACAATGCAGAAATAGATTTATTATGTGTTAATTGAATATATTTGTTTTTTCAATAACATACATGTAATGTATTACAATGAGAGTTATTAGTTATTTATTTATAGGTTTATATAAATCCCATGTATTTATTTTGCTCCCTATTTTCACATATTAATTATTGGAAAATGATTTATGAATAAATGAAATTTGTTGACAAAGAATTATGTGTATGTGTTGTTTTTTGTTGATTTTGATCTTTGAAGAAATAGAAATGAATTATGCTATCACTGACAAATAAAAGAGTATACTGTCAATTGACCTACATACAATTTACAGTTCCTGGAAAGTCCAAGATTTTTCAGAGGCCAAAGCTTTTAATTAATATAGTGAAAATCTATTCAACCTTCAGTGGCCCATACAATAAACCCATTGATTTAAGCACAAGCTACAGTACTTCTGTACTCACATATATCAAGTATTTAAATCACCAGGGTGAACACATGTGCTATTGACAGTTAAATAAAATTTAACAAATCTAAGTGTATAACTTGGCCAGTGTTTAACAACAACTACAACTTAAATGGAGTTAGAACAGGAAATGGCCACAGGAAGTAACTTATGACCAACTCCATGTACTATTGAAGGGTTGATTCAAGGAATTTAACCCAGGATTCCATGGATTGGTAGAAGTGTTGCCAACTTAGCTAATAATGGGATTATATGTGAGAAATATGTGTAAAGTTATTCATAAAGTTCCTGTCTAGCACAAGGAACTGTTAAACATAAATAAGCTGTATTTAAAACGATATTAAAATTTAAGGTACAGTCGGCACTTAATATACAGACCGTCTTTTGGAGTTATCAAAGTCTATGGACAAAGCATTGTCATAATTCATTAGTAAGCATTTTCATAGTTAAGTTTTAAGAACAAAGCATTTAAAATTCAGACAGTATGTGTAACTATAAAGCATGATCTATGTCTTAGTGGAATTGAATTTTTATATAGACAGAATAGTCTAACATGCATATTATAGTCGTGTCGAGCATGACAAAATGAACACAGAGGATCCGAACTGTTAATAAATTGTCAAAAACTGACTTGTAACGTTCCTGTGGAGTGGCAGTGACAACGGTGTTTAATTCAGGGTACAATTTATGCAGTAAAAATGTATTGTAATTACATTGTATGTATATTTCATTGTACTTTATATATCGCGGGTTTAGCACTAAACGGTCGTAACTCATTCTTTTCCTATATTGAGTTATGACCGTTTTGCGCTAAACCTGCATTATAAACGTTGTATTTAAATATAAATTGAATAACAAAAACAATGAAGGGTAAAATCAAGGTCACAGAATTCAAGGCATTAAATTTCGAGGGCCACTAAAGCAGGGTTGACTGTACTTGGTGAATATTATATAATGTAAATGTATTTTGACCTAAATTTTGTAATACTGATAAAACAGCCTTTAATAGGATTAAACTTGATAATATGTACAATGTATTATGAAAATATCTGTTATTGTGTCAAGTTTATATATGAAAGTTTATTGACCATTGTATTTAAGATAACTATGGTCAGAAGACGGGCTAATTTCCTATCAGTCAGTCATTCATACTTGAATGATAGTTTCAAAGGCATAAAAATGTAAGCTAATAAAGAAAGACAAATCTGTTATAATAGTAACATACACTATAACAGTTATCTCCCTTTGTTTGATGTATTGCTCGGCTGGAAGATTTGTCTTGAATCCCTTTGTCTTGCCTTAGGCAAGGTAGTTTTTACCCTCCTGTCGATATATGCCCCACAGTTCGGGCGGTCGGACGCTTGAAAGGGAATAATTATACAACCTACTTTTGAAAATACGTCGACCAAGATCCCTACGTCTGAGGTGCTATTCCAATTTAAGACTGGAATTATCATGTTGGGGCCCCGGTGGAAGTCTGTGGTTTCACATAAAGGTAGAGGCTTTAGGACACGCAATTCAGAGGGTGAGGGAGTATTAAATTAAGTTCGCCATGACCAATGATCTTGTTTTCGGCAACCACTAGGGCCTAGCACCAGAGTCCGTTACTTTTTATCACGAAATATAATCACGGGCTGGTACTAGTAACACAAAAAGACAGGAAATAGTATGTCTTAATCCGGAAAAAGTATTCTCGTACCCCGAGGCTGTCAAGCCGTTCTCGATCTAATAGTCTCTGGGAACAATTCATCCCCTAAGCCGCCCGGCTAGCTTAGTTGGTAGCACACAAGTCGAGGGGTCGTGGGTTCGATTCCCGTGCGGGGTATACTTTCGGGGAGCTTGCTCTTGAAATTATTTCTACGGCCATTCTCTCCTTCCAATGATTCTTAATTATGTAGGGCAGTTGTCAGTCACTGTCGAAAGTATGCGCTTAGTAGCTGTTTAACAGTTAAATCCAGAGATTTGGCCTTTCCTGGAGGAGTGAGTAGGTTGACTGACCGCCGTTATATGACCTATACAATGTGTTGCTATGGCGTTAATCCCAACAAAACAAAATACAATACATCTATGGCATGTACTTTCACGCCATTGTCAATGTCACTTGTCCAGTAATTTGCGACTCGCGTTCATATTAATGTAAGTGATGCCAGAATCACCGAAATGGTTTCTACCAAGTACCTAAATACTGCAGTATTGCAAGTCTGGTTGTGAACTTATACGAGGATATTGAAGATTAAAAGAGTGACTTCATAGTTTAAAATGATCATCTCTTTTAATAATAGAGTGTAATGGAGCGTTCTGATTTTTCTACATTTGTCGACCGTTCTTCAGATTGCAAGACATTTTGATGTTGCATTTAGCCTAGTAATTGTAATTGGTGTACATGCTCGTATAAACACCATCATTGCCATGACTTTGCCTGATTTCAATGTCAAAACTCTACAACCCATTTTTGATGACTAGATATAATTGGCCTACATTAATCTGTCGTTTCTTGGTCAAGAATATGGTTGATAAGATCAACTATAAAAGTATTTTAGTGGTTTCATTTGATGACATTTTCTTTTTCTTCTCCCCGGTTTGCATGCTTAAGTCGCCATCTTGGACGCCATCTTGAATTATCGGAATTGCTCAAGGATTACAAAGTGGTACACACCAGCAGCTTGTTCAATTACCCCGAACGTTCAGAAACGTTTCGTAACGTTAGGGTCGGGACAACTCAACCTAAAGACAACTCAACCCGAGAAAACTCAATACCTCACTAACGGTTTGAGTTGCCACAACTTTGGGTTGAGTTATCCCCGGGTTGAGCTGTCTACGGATTGAGTTGTCCCGTACCCGTAACGTTCGCTAACAGTCATTACTGAACACACTGTAGGTTTTATATCTACAATAATTTTCTTCCAAAAACACCAAAGATATTTCCTCTGCTATCCAAAGCTAGGTTCGGTCATAATTCCGCCAGATTACGAATGTATTTTGTATTTCCTCCAATTACAGGTAACTTTATTTTATCGTGACAATGTACACATCTTGTTAAAAGCTTTCCTCTATTGGATCTGTTTACAATCTGAGCAAAGCTAACATAATCATGTATTGAAAATTTTTATTCATCTGTAAATGACGCATACATTCACCCCGATGATTTAAATATTCACTAGAGTATTTTGTGTTTACAACTAATAACTGAGTATTCAAATCAGCAGTGTTAATGTATGCCCCTCTAAGTAATACTTTTATCATAGTCATCGAATATTGCCAAGTTGCGGCAACAATTTAATATAGTTTCAAGGCAAGTTGCTTACACATATAAACATACTCGTACTACGTAAGTTTTTCTTTAAGAGTAATCTCAAATTTACTAGACAAACAAATAATATGATAAAAATACATATTTGCCACAAATTGCAATTTATTGCTATGATAACAACACAACACTATATAGAAATATACAGGTATAACGCGATGGTTATCGTCCCGCCATTTGTGCAGATTACATTTTAGCGTAGCATATTATATGAAGATTATAATTTCATATTCGAACAGTAGATATATTTATATGATATATAAATCAGTAAATTGTCACAGGTGGCGGTAGTTGGAATCACTGTATCACATTCAATAATGAAATGTTATGAACAAAATGAGTTTTTACATAGTTCAACTACGTGCAGTTGTCACTAAACACATGCTCATTATTGACCCTAAATGTTTTATCTAATGTATCACTTTCCTCCTCCTCCTCCACCACCGCCGCCGCCACCTCCACCACCGCCGCCTCCTCCACCACCGCCTCCGGCTGCACCACCACCGCCTCCACCAAAGCCTCCGCCGCCACCTCCACCGAAGCCTCCGCCACCGCCTCCTCCAAATGCTCCGCCACCACCGCCACCATATGCTCCACCATCTCCGCCACCGAAGGCTCCACCGGCACCACCTCCGAAACCGCCGCCGGCACCGCCTCCAAAGCCGCCACCGGCACCACCACCGAAACCACCTCCGGCACCGCCACCGAAACCACCTCCATCACCACCAGCGAAGGCACCACCGGCGCCACCAGCAAATCCACCTCCGGCACCGCCACCGAAACCACCTCCATCACCGCCAACGAAGGCACCACCGGCGCCACCACCAAATCCGCCTCCGGCACCACCGGCTACAACAATTGGACCACCAACACCTCCTCCGAAGCCGCCGCCGCCGCCGCCTTTAGCAGGAACCATGATGAAACCACCTCCATCGCCTCCAGGTCCCCCAATTCCTCCTCCTCCGCCTCCACCACCAATACCACCTCCTCTTCCACCACCATAACCACCGCCTGAACCAGCTGCGTATCCTACAACTCTGCTTCCTCCACCACGACGAGCATCGTAACTATTACTACCAGTGCTGTAACCTCCTCCGGTGCCGTAACTTTGACCGCCTCCACCTGAATATTGCAAACCTGATACAATTTTTTGTACTTTTCCATAACGCCTTGCGCTTCGTCCACCACCTGATCGACCGCCTCCGTATGAAACGCCTCCTCCACCAATTCCGATGCCTCCACCGCCGCCTCCTATACTTCCGCCTCCGCCTCCTATACTTCCTCCCCCACCTCCACTTCCGCCTCCGCCACTGCTACCACCTGGGTCGCCATATATGTATATTTCTCTTATTATCTTGTTATCGTCATCATCGTTGTTGTTTTTGTAACTATTGAAATCGTATTTTGAGTTAGAGTTAGAATTAGAGTTCATTTCATATTTTCCGCCGCCACCGCCTCCGCCGCTACTTCCACCCCCACCATATGAACCACCGCCTCCTATCGAACCACCACCCCGGCCACCACCGTAATAGCCACCACCGATACTACTACCGCCGCCATATTTGTCGCTAAAACCACTCAAATAGCGTCGTGTTACTGAGTATCCAGTACGACCGAAATCTCTTTGACCATACCCAGAACTCATTCCATCTCCTCGGCTTCGATAGCGTCTTTGTCGTCGTCGGCTTGACCTTGATCCAGATCGTCTTGACCTTAAATATATTAAACATTTTTTTACAATAACTATTAGTAAAAGGCTACTTGATAGACTAATGTGTCTGTAAATGTAAAAAGAACTTGAAAGAAATTCTTTAAAAAGCTTGTTTTTTAAGTTAAGAGCACTAGCACATTGACATTTCTAATAATACTTATTTATGTAACATCGATAATTAGTTATAAGAATCTTATTCAAAGATAATCGAGACAGACAGTCGTTGTAAAATGTAGTTCAAAAATCTGAATGATATTATTACAAATAATTCTGCCGAATTAAAAATTTCATGGTTTCAATGAAGCAGGTATTGTCGAGTTGTAACAACGTTGCATTGGTATCATTAGACAGTCAGCTCTGCGTTGGTTCTTATCTCAAACAAACATAACCCGCTTTTTCCTTGAGCAAGAGACATTACATGTCGAGGATTGCCCGCAAGAGTGTTGTAACTTGCTTTTTCATGCGATGCACTTACTACAGTCTTGCGGGCAACCCTCGATGTATACTCTTAGTTTAGGTATGGGGTAACAGAACATGTACTCAAATAGGGTTAATCTAAGTTGTAGTTTAACTTGTTTTACAATCGCTAAAATAAATAAGAATAAACCAAAACAAAAACAATTGTGGATCAATATCATGTTTAATTCAATGTTACAGCATATAATATACATGTATATATATTTAAGTACGCTAATATATACTCACGATCTTCCTGATGATTCAAAACCAAACGTGTCTGGGGTGTCTTCATATCCACCGCCATAGCCGCCAATATCACCATAGCCTATACCACCATAGTCATTTCCATAACCAGTACCATAATCACCACCATCATAGCCTATGTCTCCGTACCCACCGTCATCTCCGAAACCAACAAACCCACCACCTCCTCGTCCGCTATATCCACCATACCCACCGCCGCCACCAATGCCACCACCGAATCCGACATAGCCGCCACCACCATCTCCTCCTCGTCCACCTTTTCTAGCGCTATCATAGATTATTGGTACATATTTAACCGTATGTGTGCTACCTCGGCCTCCTTTACCACCACCACCGTAGCCATAATCTCCGAAGCCACCAAATCCATATCCATCTCCAAAGCCATCACCAAAGCCACCGCCAAAGCCACCACCGAAACCACCGCCAAAACCATCTCCGAAGCCACCTCCAAAACCCAGACCACCTCCAAAACCTCCGCCAAATCCTGCACCACCTCCAAACCCACCTCCGAAACCGGGACCGCCACCCCATCCGCCTCCGCCACCCCATCCGCCTCCTCCACCCCATCCTCCGCCGCCGCCCCATCCACCACCACCACCTCCTCCCCATCCGCCACCACCGCCCCCTCCACCACCACCTCCGCCTCCGCCGCCACCACCACCGCCTCCTCCGCCGCCACCACCTCCGCCGCCACCGCCTCCGCCTCCGCCACCACCTCCGCCACCGCCACCACCTCCTCCACCTCCGCCGCCACCACCTCCGCCTCCACCACCTCCGCCGCCACCACCTCCGCCACCACCTCCTCCTCCACCGCCTCCGCCGCCACCACCTCCGCCGCCACCACCACCTCCACCGCCGCCTCCTCCTCCACCGCCGCCTCCGCCACCTCCGCCGCCACCGCCTCCTCCTCCACCACCACCGCCACCACCTCCTCCTCCGCCGCCACCACCTCCTCCGCCACCTCCACCTCCGCCGTCGCCACCACCGCCTCCGCCGCCGCCGCCACCGCCACCACCACCACCTCCGCCGCCTCCCCAAGGTCCACCACCGCCTCCCCATCCTCCGCCACCTCCACCTCCACCTCCCCAACCTCCGCCACCTCCACCCCATCCGCCGCCACCACCACCTGGTCCACCACCTCCACCGCCTCCCCATGGTCCAAATGGTCCCCATGGTCCGAAAGGTCCTGGAGGTCCTCCAAAAGGTCCAGGTCCAGGCCCGCCTGGCCCAGGTCCTCCGGGTCTAGGTCCTCTGGGCCCAAGTCCACCAGGTCCTGGACCAAATCGTGGGCCTGGTCCTCCAAACATAGGCCCAATAGGTCCATGACCAAATTTGAATTTTCCAGGGAACGGTCCTGGAGGACCAGGAATTGGTCCTGGTGGAGGAAGAGGAGGCCCAATAGGGCCTGGAGGCGGCCCTAAATGAGCTTCACATGAGAAGACGAAAGTTAAGGCTAGTAGCGTTAATGACCGCATGACCACTGAAAAAAATTATGCTTATATGTAACTATAAACATGCTTCAAGAGGATTTATTGGCAATTATAAAATCTTTGATAATTGAGTTTGTATTACTATCTTTCACTGGTGCTTAATTTGTCTTCTTTGCCTTCTGTCTTTCTTAAGTAGCTTCGAAGAACTGTTACAATAAATTAACAAAATGGCATTAGAGCAGTTGACAAGTTCAATAAATTGTCATTGCTAACCATCGTGGCTTCAGTACAATCAGTGCTTTGATTTTCCTCAACGTATTTCTAAATATTTAGAATATTTTATTCTGGCACTATCTATTTAATAATGTTTCCTAATGCATTTTAATCTTTTACAGTGCCCTCCAAATTTCATTGCACAAAATCTTGTTTGGAATAATCCGCTTCCAAGGTGATGGTTCGTTTAGGTGCGAAAATTGCCCACTAAACATGATTTTTGTGGAAATTATAATTTGTGTTCAAAAGGCCAAATTTGTATGTAATCTAACTAAAGCTTCCACGGTTTAAAATTTACATTTTTTTTTCTGTTTCTTGCATATTAAATTATCGTTTCACTGCGATAATGAAGACGTGTTTCGCCGAAAATGACGTTATCGGCCATTTTCAAGTCGTAAATGATAAAACAAACTACGGAGGCAGCTACAGACACTTAAAAAGAAAGCTAAGAGTTTTCTGGGCAAATGACAAAATCAGCATTAAAAGTTTAACAACTTATGATCCAAGTTTTGTAACAATAAAAAGCTATATCCATCACTAGATTACTTGAAGTATGCATGATAAGCTTTGTATACGATAACCTAGTCCAACAGCGAGTTCAGTTACCTTGAACGTTCCAAAACGTTCCGTAACGGAAGTGTCGGAACAACTCAACCCATAGACAACTCAACCCGAGACAACTCAATCTCCTACTAACGGATTGAGTTGTCATGACAACTTTTATGAATAACTTTGAGTTGAGTATTGTACGGGTTGAGTTGTCTTTGGGTTGAGTTCTCCCGTACCCGTAACGTTAGCTAACAGTAGTTAATGAACACAGGGCAGACATGTTGCATTTTAATGTATGGCCAATTGTATATCTTATTATACAGATTCTGCTGTTTATAAAATGTTAAGTTATTAATTTATCATAGACTCACAATTTCATTTGTCTATGAACTTTTGGTGGACACTGTTTAATATAATATATACTAGATGATACAAACAAATCATGCAATATTGTCATGTCATCAAGTCGAAACCGAAATTAGAATTTGGTTGACAATACTTGAAACAATAGTATTGATCACAGTATTTTGTGATGAAGTCATATTATAGAGAAAAAAAGTATTCCATATTACATAATAATTACGATAGCAATAGGTTATGAATGAAACTAAGATATCTATTTGTTTACAAGCGTAGATTATTAAATTGTTTTCCTAATCCGTATAGTGCATCTTCAAATATGTTCTCATAAACTTAAATTATCAGCTGAGAAGTACATTTAATTATATCCATGTTAGTTATTACTCAAATGGAACTTCTTTCGGTTGATTTCATTTTACTTTTAAGTGATTTTTTACTATTTGATGTTATATATTTATATGGTCAATGTTTTATTATCGTGGTTTCAGTGCACTAAGTACTTTGATTTTCCACTGCGACTTTCTAAATTATATACCATCGGATCCAGGCTGGGCAAGTCAACGTGCAAAATTAAATTTATAAAACTTACAAGATCTGAATTCGTTTATTTTGAATACATGTTTCACTTAAGGAATAATTTCATAAAGTAATAAGTCGCCAGATATAGCTTTGCACAGTTGGAGTCAGTTAGATTCAAAAGAACAATGCCACCTTACTGTTACAATACAAAGGGAGAATACTTGCTTTTTGTTGGTACATGTGTAACAATAACTCTGTCTATCCAAATTGAATTAAATGTTCATTGTTTAATGTTAATGCATTTTTATCTGTACACCTGAGTACGATTTGCAAATTATAAAATAAAAACTGTGGAATATACTCGAATAATTTTAGTTTTTTTATAGTGATAAATATTCTTAGTTAGAAAATGCAATAATACAGTTTAACCTTAAACCAGACATATTTGAAAGTATGAAACATAATTTCACCATTTAGGGGGTTTGTAAAAGCATAGAGAATATAATCATTTTTAATGTTCAATAAATTTTACAGCAAAGCTAAGGAATCTATATCAATAATAATTATATGTTATTAAAACGTGTTGCGATTGTTACGATAGTTTACACTTACTCAAACTCAAACAATTTATTTATGCTATTTGGCTGCCGGCTTTTGCACATACATATAAAATACTATGTAATACATGTTTCAATTACAATAACATTTACATTACAATATAGAATTCCTTTTATCAATTTACACGTATGCACATGGATAACAAAAACATAATACATGTACCACGATAAAATACATTTTCCTTTAAATTGTCTGTATTTTATAATTATCATCGACAAATTTCGGGCATTACTTTAAATATATAAAAGTCTTTGATATAGACCGTGCCACATAAAGTGCTTAGACAAAGCAAATTTTATCAATTTCAAAATTAACTAAAATAAAGAAAGTTATGTCACTTACCAGGATGTTTCGTTAAAGTCATCCTGTCTGGCTGCCGTGGCCGACTGCTGATCCCAAGAACATGAAGCGCCTTATTATAAACTAATAGTTCCGCCATTATTTTGTATTCATGACTAGTATCAATCTGATTGGTTGATTTTGACCTCTAGATAATTGGATTTAATGGATTCAAATTAGAAATCTTTGACAATTTTATGCATTAAATATTTTATTAAGCTTATTATTATTATGAAGATGACAATTATTCGACATTGAGTTCATGACCTTAAATATGTTATACTCGACAGTTTGACGGTGAGAAGGATCTAGAACAGATTTTTTTTCAAAGTATACGACACTTTATTTCATGCAGTGTACATTTAACATTAAGTGTAATAAATTATTAATGGCATGGATGTTGCAATTAGGGTTAATTACAGAAAATTAGAACAGTGGTTTTAATTGACTTACAATGATATTATATACAATGAAACAACGATCGACTCATGGTTCCGATGATAAATAAGTTATATAACGCACTATGTGTTGACGTGTTGCAGAAAAGTTCCTTTAAGGAATCACTCCCACCTGCTCATGATTGTGGCGTTCGTACATCAATCTGTATATTTTCTCAATGAGAAGTTATCATACATTATATTTATCTATATGCAATGTAGCATCTGACTATTAATGCTTTGTTCCACTTTCACAAAAACAGCGGCATGGCATCCGCGTTGAAATTGCTTAAGGTATACTCTGGGAAATATCTAACTCGGCGTTCAAAATTTTATATAAAGACTATGTAAATCGGTTGGCATTTTGAAAAAATGTCATTTTTTCATTATATAATTTTTATGAAGTTGTTATTGTGGAATATCATGCGGAATCTGTCGTTGTTGCTTACACAGAGGTCTCACATTTATGAAAAATGGTAGTGTATAGGTACGGACAAGAAAAGTATGTTCGGTACTAGATGAGAGGCTTTTCGTATTGATCTTTGAACAGATTTTACAATCAACAGTACGATGCAAACTTACAATCACGTATAACTGCGTATAAAACACGGATATTAACGTCAAAAATGTCAATAATATTAAAACTGGTCAAACATAATTATATGTAGACAATGGATCACTTATGAATGCTAAATGTAAATATGTACATGACTCAGCACCATATGATGCACGACTGACTATTTCTACGTAGGACAGCTTTACTGCATACCCAGTCAGTGCACACATAACAGCTAATAGTGGCTTTTGCGTGGCATGTTGTCAATCTGAACACATCTTTGGGTAGTATAGTAACTGATACATGTAACGACTTCTTTTATCACTTATACAATTCTGCAGCGTTACGGATAAATGACACTTACCTTACTTTGTTACTTTCAATCCAGAGGCCAATGCTTCGATTACGGAGGGACTCATACATATATTTGTTGAACTTTATAATCATATATACTTTCAATAGCCATACTCGCTTTTATCATTGCATAAAAGAGAGCAGTTGACAGAAACTGGTGGATGTACTTGTTATCAACTGATTAAAAGTTTAAGAGTTAAGCTACTGAAGATGTAAGCCTCTTCAGTAGGGGTGTAACAATACGGTAAAAACCGTATTGCAATATATTGCAATACACGAAATCCGTATTGCGATATATTGCAATACATTGCAATACATATTGTTCTTTGCGCATACTATTAGCATGAATTAATGCACGTGCATCGTCTTAATTTGATCAACATCGTGCATAGATATTTGTATTTTCAAATAATCTACACGTATTACGCAAACGTTTGAATAAATTAGAAAAAGGTTTTTAATGGACTTTCAAAGATTATTATTCCCTCACTTTACGAAATATATTTTAAGTTTAGACTCTTATAGAACAATAAGTATGGAACATAAGTAGAAAAACCGGTTCAGAGAAAAATGAACCGGTTAAAAACCGTCAGAAGTCGTATTGCAATATTAACCGGGCGGTATATCGGTTAACCGTTACACCCCTACTCTTCAGACACAAAAAGAATGAAAACAGGTCGCCGAAATATGACTATAGTATACAAGTTGTCGAACTACTGCCATATAGTACATTAAATCTGTCCAAACTTTTAGGTTACAGTTTCATTTATCATAACATTTCAGACTTAAAAATCGTTTTGTCGATTAGTCAGTTATAATTATATATTCAAGGTCACCACCTTGATCAATTATTTAAATTTATTTATCTACGCCTATAAATGCACACCTATGTACCTCCTTAAAACGCACATTTAAATGCTCTTCAATAATAAATTAATTAATCAATATATATTGATAAATATTATTCATTGATCGAAGCCATTACTATAACTGCTGTTTAATTTACAGATACAGTTAAATTGATTGACATTTCCTCGACATATTTAAACATAATGAAATATTGTTTATGTTTGAAGGCTTACTTTGCATAAACGCCATTATACATTATTAAAATATACTGACCTTTGACCCCGTACATGTCAATGTCATTTTACATGTAGTTTCATGTCTGATATTTTGTCATGGTGCATTGATGATTAATGGATTATTTGTTACAAGTATAATAAGAAAGCCTTCGATAGCCGAACTAATAATGATATGCCACCCCATTAGGGAATAGAACTTTATAATTATATCAGGTCATGACCTAATTAAAAATGAAGAAAACTGGGGTAATGATCGATCCTCAAGACAATAAATTGAAATCTTTCCTGTCTAATTAATAACAAATTCAGGTATGGTTCTCACAGACAATGACACAATTTGTAAGTCAATATGAAGTATCGACACTAGGCAAATGTGACGTCATTTAAAGTAGTCCTGCAGTAAAATGCCATATTTTAGGTGAACCGTGCACTTGAGTCCCCACAAAGTTTTTTTGCAGTTTCTATATCTTTGAAAAGTGCTGAATAAGAATCCGAGTGATGACACTCTGTCATCCTTGAGCAATTTGCATAATATGCAAATCAAGTCCGCCATTATAGAAATTCCGTTTTTCGCTAATAACTCAATAATTAACTTAGATGCAAATTTAAAATATGTATCCATACCCATGTTTTCAGGGTCTATCTATCACATGGTACTAATATCAGCTTGATCAGATCATTTAAATATGCAAATTTATGCAAATTGGGTATTTTCGAAATACAATATTCGGTTTTGCTATACAAATCAACGTCTGTAGTTTTTACAATGATATTTCGATTAAAAATGTTTATGTTATACTACTTTTGTATATATTTAATACAAATATATTAAATAATTACATTAAATCAGTGAATGATACTATAAAGATATGCAAAATATTCAAATTACGTTAAAACTTGTAGGATTTTGCCTCAAACATTACATGATGTCATGTATATTTATGCCGTTGTCTAGCATTCTGTGGAGGTCTGGATAATTTTGATTCAGTTGTTTGGACAGAGCTGACTAAGAAATTTAGTTAGGACATCCTGTCACCCATGAGCAATTAGTATAATATGCAAATTTAGTCCGCTATTACCGAAATTCCGTTTTCGCCAATAACACAATTACCAATCATAATAAAAAATTAACACTTGTGTCTGCATCCATGTTTGTAGGGTCTAGCTATTATATGATACGACGTTAAGCATTATCAAAGATGATTTGCAAATGCATATGTATGCAAATTAGGTCTTTAAGTATAGGAAAGTGTGTTTTTTTTTCACTATATAAAATAAAGATCATGTACCAAATTTCGAGTGGTTATGAGCAGATTAACGATAATTTACAAATAATTAAAGACAAAGCATTTAGTTAGTATATTTAGAGTGATGACACACTTGAAAAAAAATCATAATATCTCAATAACCATATATGACAAACATAAACAGTATGTATTTACTTAAATATATATGCTTCCATGGCATGGCATTAGTTTGTTTCGTTTTATGTCGGAGAACATAATTATACTAATATTATAATGATAAGATGATTTGGATATGTATACTTACGCACATTAGGTGCATAAAGTAAAGTGATATCCCTTGTCTCTATTTAAGTTAAAGTCCAAGTATAGAACTAAGGTATTCTTCATAAACTAAGAGCATACATTGCTTATTATATATAAATTTTGGATAATTAAGATACGTGGTCCTTATAGTCATTAGATTGTAAATAATATTGTTTTTGTGTCCGTTATTTCTCCAATAACTTATTCCCCTACTAAAAATATGTTCTGTAATCAAGTTTTTGATATAATGAAAAAGATAAGTAAGGATGCATTCAACTGATTGTAAGAACATACTATGCAAAACAACTTTTAGTCAAATTTAAGTCGAAAATTTAGCTATACAAAGACAAATTAAGTGTGTGTAGCCATGACCATGTTCAGCACACTGCCAGTTTGGCTATCCAAATTCATTTCTTGCAGATCACGACCTTCCGTGATAGTCCAAAATACCCGGTAAGCCTGATTATCATGGCATTACAAAATTGAGATTCATGCTCACCTTGCAATAACCAATTATGCTATAAACATTCATACAAAATCTAGTTATCAAACATGCATGCAAGGTCTCATTGTCATATTTATGATTCTGAAAAGTTGAAAAGCAACAAATATTATTTAACATGCTAGCAATAGATTTATGTATGTATGACATTCCTTATGCTGGCATTGTTATTATGTATTTATATACATCCCTAGAACGTTCTATCTAATCTTGAGTAAATTAATTAGTGGAAACTATGAGCAAATGAATAAAGTTGACACATGTAGTTTCATGAATTTCTTTCCACAGTAAACAATGTTGAGAGGTCAAATCTGCACGAAAATAAGTAAGACTTTCCAGCTTCTACTATTGCCATAAAGTACATGTATATCAATCAAATAGAAGCTTAAATTATGTCAATGACAGGATGTTTTTTATGTTAAGGAGATGCTTTTGAATACAGTAGCTTCAATTTTACAATCAATTTTACGATGTACTATTCAAATTTTTTTTTGTTCTAGAGTTACGGAAGTTCCGTAACTGTAGACAACCCTGAGAGGGTTGGCTAGAGTTACGGAAGTCGAATAACATGCGTATGTTTCAACTTTTAAACGTCGAAAAACTTGTTTAAATTCATTTCTACTCGAAATAAACAAATATTTACCGACGTGACTTATCCAATTGTTATTACTCCCGCCATTTTGGATATGACTAATACACTTACCGGATGTTTAATATACTGCGATATGACGTTGTCGTCTTCAAAGTGTCGCATTAAAAGTTTACTTGAGCGATTTTAAGTTATAGAGTTTGATAATAATTTGGAATGAATATGTATAAGTGTGTACGGAATTTTAAACAAATATTTATAGGAAATAGACGATTCTAAGAGTAATTTTAATTGTGAATAAATTGCAAGTGCAAAACGTTAATTTGACTTAAAATTCGTGAACAAAAATGGGAATGTAGCTTGATGCAAAAGAGCTTAGTACTTGGGGAAAGCCTTAAATGAATTGTTAGAAAGTCGATGTTTTTGTGAAAAAATTCAGCTTGTCATTCCACACCAAATCTTTAAAATTTTAACGAAAATATTAACGATCTCGTTAAAAAATACCCATTGATAACCAAAAATGAGAAGTTGTCAGCTCCTTTTGGTTAAAAAAAATAGTCCAAAATAATATTTGGTTTGGTGAGATTGCTGCTGTACATGACCCTTAAATGTGTTGATGAAAATTAATTCTTTGACTGGTTTATTTTGTTTGATAAAGTAAGATAAACCTTGCCATGAGCAAACCACTTGAGAAGTCTAGTGCTATCCTTTTGTTAAATTCTGTTAATTGATACTTAATACATTATTTTATAGATAATATACATAATAATATATTCTTTAATCAAAAAATAAGTTCAGGACATCGTTCCTCCAGCACTCCAGTGCTTTGATTTGGTTCTGGCGTAAAGGCACACCACTTCAAAATGTTATATTGAGCTGAAAGCACCCATGTGCGTAGGCCACACGGTAATAAGTAACACATTATAAGCATTCATTTTATATTAATACATTGATTAGGTGTGGTATATGAATGGTCTCATAATGTGGACATTCTGGACATTGAAATCCAAACCGAACATAAATTGGGTCGCAACTGACAGATTCAATTATATTTCCTGGAAAATTTCCTTTTTGAAGTTCTTAAATTTGAACAAAATAAATTCACTTGAAAAAACAGTTCATTTGAAAAACCTTATTTGCATACATTTGCATATTCAAATCATCTGATCATGCTGAATGTGGTATTATATGATAGCTAGACACTATAAACATGGGTGCAGACACATATTTTAAAATCTTATCATGATTGGTTATCGTGTTATTAGCGAAAAACGGAATTTCGATTATGGCGGACCAAATTTGCATATTATGCTAATTGATCAAGGATGACTGGATGTCATCACTTAATTTCTTAGTCAGCTCTGTTCAAAGGTATAGAAGCTGAATCAAAATTATCAAGGCATCAACAGAATGCTAGACAATGGCATAAATATTCATGACACCATGTAATGTTTGAGGCAAAATCCTACAATTTTTAACGTAATTTGAATATTTTGCATATCTTTAGAGCATCATTATCTGATTTAATGTAATTACTTGATATAGTTGTATTTAAAATATATACAAAATTAGCATAACATAAACATATTTTTCTCAAAATCTGAATGCAAAAACTACAGACGTTGATTTGTATAGCAAAACCGAATGTTGTGTTTCGTAAAATACCTAATTTGCATAAATTTGCATATTTAAATGATCTGATCAAGCTGATATTAGTACCATGTGGTGAATAGACCCTGAAAACATGAATATGGATACATATTTTAATTTTGTATCTAAATTGGTTATTGAGTTATTAGCGAAAAACGGAATTTCTATAATGGCGGACTTAATTTGCATATTATGCAAATTGCTCAAGGATGACAGGGTGTCATCACCCGGATTCTTATTCAGCACCTTTCAAAGATATAGAAACTGCAAAGAAACTTTGTGGGGACTCAAGTGCACGGTTCACCTCATATACTGCAGGACTAAAGGTAATTAAGTTCTCATTAGAAATCGTTCTAATTTGACCCGGTTTAAGTGCAAGTACAAAAAGAGCATAGTCTTTAGCACATGCTGCCGACACGGTCCCCATCTACCAGAGACACTAAAAAACATGTGTATGTATAGGTTTTGTCTTAGGCGGACCGGGAGCACGCCAGATGCTTTTGATCTACTGCAAATACAACAGTATAATTCTGCTGTATATCGCTTCTCGGTTTCTATTACAAAAGGGCGTTACTTCAGACATAGACTTAGAATAATCTAGCAACAAATATTCATTATAATTATATATGAGTGATAAAAAAACTTCATTTGAAGGAAACTTAAGTTAGGTTGTCGAGGGTTGCCCGCAAGACTGTAGTAACTACGTTCTTTTAACAATGCACTTACTACAGTCTTGTGGGCAGCCCAAGATATATATAGACATAAAATTGCTGAAGATTTAATAGAAATTAAATTTTTAAGTGAAGTGTCATTTTTACTGGTGGAAAAGGAACCATCTTACACAAAGCCTTTCTGTCCCAAGTATTTTCATATTCTTTTAGAACGTTGTTATTACATAAACTACTATATGTCAAAGCCTACTACACCTAATACCGTCAGATACTATTACGATAGCAGAAGTAAAATTGATTTTAATGAGTTAGAAGTTTTACTGGGTTTGAAGCATCTTGCTTGTCTGGTTCCCAGTCGTACTTTATAACGATAGTGGTAAGGGGCAGATAATCCAGACTAGCATCTTGCATCCTGATGAAATCAATACGGCAACTTCTCAGTATAACTTACTTCATTGATGAAAATTGACATTATTGTCAAATTTTCGTGGAAGGATCAAACCGTTCCAGATAGTATTCGATACTTACCTTATCGGGAAACTAGATTCGATATCCCGGCGCGCTATCAACTGCGCTGCGGAGGCGGGCTTGAATGCATATAGGAACACTCGCCATTTTGTTTATATTACGTGAAAAGGTTTTCATGGCGGCCACCAACTTTCACCGGAGAATAAGTGTGCATTTTAGATTGGTTTAATACATCTTCCTCATGTAATCTTCAAGTCCTCAGATTGTCTTCACTTGTCACATATGTGAGCATAGCTCATCAATCAATGTAAGGTGAGTTCAGAACAAGATTCAAGTTCAAATTTAACACTGCACTCTTCAATTAAAAATGCGTGAAGTTAATGTTTCCTAAAATCAAATCTTGACACGTTAATTGATGTATTGCCAACTTTGGCTCCCTTGATAATTATGTTAACTTATGATTATTTAGTCATGAATATAAGCATGTAATGACGAAAATATACAATTATTGACATAGTTCACATCATTACCATACTGAGATCATCTCATATCAATAATTTGTTGATGTAAATACATGGATAATGAGAGTTTATTGTATATTTGATTAACAAACGATGCAATGCAATCAGCAACATGGAATCATTAAAAGTATGTTGATCACATTTCTTCACACGTGACCCTGGCCTAGAAGTGCAAGTTAAAAACGCCTGACTGGAAAATGGTGTATACAAAATGTATATAAAATAAGCACACTTTGGCCAGCCTTTCCAAACATTCAGAAAATGGGGTTACGTGAAATTGGATTCAAACTAAACCATATCGAGAAAATAATGTTTGTTTACTAGACAAAGCTTTCCCCAAAAATTAAATCCACTCAATACAATTTAAAGTTAGCCTAGCTAAACACAGATTTGCACAAATAACAGTAAATAATTAAAAGTTATTGAGATAATCGACTTATTAGAATGACTTCGAATACACCTGCTGCTGCACTTTGTATGTTTGTTGGGTTAAGCGCCGTAGCAACACAATAGGTCATATAATGGCGGTCAGTCAACCTACTCACTCCTCTTGGAAAGGCTAAATCTCTGGATTTAGCTCTTAACCAACTACTAAGCGCATACTTTCGTCAGTGACTGACAACTGCCCTACATAATTAAAAATCATTGGTAGGAGGGAGAATGGCCGTAGAAATAATTTCATGACAAAGCTCCATGAAAGTATGCCCCGCCCGGGAATCGAAACCACGAAACCCTCGATCAGTAGACTTGCGTGCTACCAACTGAGCTAGCCGGGCGGCTACTTTGTATGTATTTGTCCGGGATCAAGGAAATGCTTGTACATTCATTATTTACTTTAGTTATTAGTTTTGACTGTATATGTTTATATTTCTTCGTCAGTTGTCTCAATTCTAGGTGAATCTGTATGGAAATTTGCAAGCTTTCTATAAATTATTTTTTCTCTTCCACCACTGACGTAGTTTTCCAAAATCTTTTGTACATTACAAATCCTGACTTTTCACTGTGCTACAGTGTCACGTAATTGTTGCTTGTCTATAGTATCGTATGTTAAGGGTTTGCTTGAATGCTTGAGAAAATTCATAACAGATGAATACTGATGGATGTTAAAGTTTCATTGATTCAATGAAATAAATTTATTACAGCATTATTTTGATTTTAGTTAAGTCAAGGTGGTTGGCTTACTTCTTTTCCTTTGATTTGTTGAAATATGTCCTCGTGGTATACACACCCTGGTTTTGAACGAGTCCTAATTTCCAAAATACATTTTTATGAAATATCAATTTCTTCCGGACGACTCAGCTGTATTCGTAAGTAATTGTCGAAGGTATAAAATAATAATGATAGATGTGTGTTAATATGCATATATTATTCATAGGTAAATAATGTATATTATTTCTCTACTTCATTACCATTTTAATGTTCAGAAGTTCAGAAACATTTTACATCTAGTTAAATTGATAACTCTTTATGAACGCTGTACCACTTTAATTAATTGGCTTAATTTCTACCACTCTCTCTTCCCCTCTCTTTCTTCCTTTCTTTACCCCCTCTCCTACTCTCCCTCCTCTTTCTCCCTCTCTATCCTTTTTTCTGCCTTTTTCTATACCTGTCTCTCACCCTTTTCCTTTCTTTTTCTCTCTGTCTATTTCAGTTACCTTTTCCATCTTTCTCCCTTTCTCTCTCTCTTTTCCCCTCTCTCTCCCTCTTTCTCTGCCTTTCTCTCCCTTTTCCCCTTACTCTTTACCCCCTCTCTCTCTCCCTTTCACTCTCCCGTTCTCTCTCCCCTACTTGTTTTTGCATTTCGGTCTTTTTTGTCTGTTTGCAATTTCGGACTTATTTTGCATTTCGGTCTTATTAGCATTTCGGTCTTTTTTCGTTTCGGGCTTTTTGCATTATCGGTCTTTTCGGTCTTAGTTTCATTTCGGTTATTTCGGTCTTTTTGCATTTTGGTCTTTTGCAATTTCGGACTTTCGTTATTTTTGCATTTATGGACATTTTTTATTTTCTGCGATAGAGACGTAGTGGGATTCGAACCTACATTACAAGTTAAGTATCACATCCACTTGGCTATTCATCCCGCTGAGAAAATAACTTATTATTTCATGTATAAATTTACTATAGCCAATTTTCGCACCTTTCTTTCATAACATACAAGAACTATTTTGCATAACCGTTATCATTCTCGTTCCCAGAGTCTAGTAGGATTCTCAATACTAGTATTGAGAATCCTACTAGACTCTGGGTACGAGAATGAACCGTTATGTGCTCCGCCTGTGCTTCGCCTGGCATAGGTAGTAAAAACCCAGGCTGCCAGGGTAGACCTCCACGAATCCTTCCGAGATTTGCCATTCATGAAAGGTCGAGGTGTTCCAAATGCGATTATCTGAGAGTAATGTGTAGAGCAGTAAAAACCGAGAAGTTCCACATGCAGCGACATTATCAAAACTGACTATAAACAGAGCGCAATGCTTTGAACAGCGTTGCGCCAATAAACTACTATTTTTGTCTCTTAACGAACAATCCCTAATTGTTCCTATATATCTTGTTCATTAACTTTAAATCTCATGTACAAAATAATTAAATCCAGCGGTAAAAATATCATGTGCAAAAAAACTTGAGCAGAAGATTCAGAGTGAACAATTACAACTTACATACTACTGTACTATAGGCATTTTCAGACAAATGAATAAGACAACAAATATGTTATTTTATGCCCTATTTGAATCTGAGACAAGAATTAGGCAAAACAATCCTGAATATGATTCGTACCGACACAAAAACATAACCATTTTAATCACACGTTAAATCGCTAAGGGTTAGGGGCATTTAGAGTCGATAGAAACATGAATCATATATTGTTTGCTAGCATTTGATAAATGTCATCTCACTAAATGATATCAAGCATGTAACTAGTTCATGTAAAAACAATAATTGTATTGTTTAGATTTCTTTCCTGTATATTAGCATGTTATTCTCTCCTTGAATTATGTAAATAGCAGCTGAAACATTGTTCTTACTTTTGCCACAAAAGGTCAATTTGATTAAGTTTTAATTATAATATGCGATTTTATTTCTTCGCATGACGATTAATTCCAAACAAAGTTCATGCCAATGGAGTGCATGGAATGTTCATGAATTTAAAAAATGTGTGATATGTTCATGCAACTGAAGTGTGAATGGTTGGTCTTCGTCTTTACGTCGTAGCACTTGAAATGTACTTTTGAATTAGTAACAAGTTATTACTAAGTTGATGATATGTTGAAATTGAAACCTCGCTCTCTTCCTCCCCCCTCTCTTCCTCTCTCCCTCCTTCACTCTCCCCCCTCCCTCTCTCTTCCTCCCCCATCTCTCCCTCTCTAATCAAAATAATATATTAGGGCCATCCATCAACCAACTAATGTTATTATTATGTAAAACATATTTTAACGTACTTATGTTAAGCATAACTCAAACTTCAATGTATGTTACTTTAAAATATGACATAAATTATTTAAAATCAATCTTCATTTGTAAAATTTGTAACATGTATGAATTATGAACACGCATTCTTTTACGTCTTTTTTCAAAATCGAAACATCTGTCAGTTAACAAAACTTCTCATGATGGACGTATAGATCAATTTGCCTTTCAAAAGTCTTTCTTGATTTAGACCTGGAAACTTGAATTAAAAAATGGCTAAGTAGTACTACATTTCAGTTTGACATATGAAACAAGTTCATACATATAAAATTGGAAGCTCGATAATTTCATAAAATTGATATTATGCTTTATTATTCAAAAGTTAATCTTCATTTTAAAACTGAGCGGTTGAAAGTAATACTAGCTATTGACTATGGAGAACCCAGTTTTGGCATTAGCAGCAAATTTTTACATGTCGAATCAAAATCAGACGAGTAGAGTATGATATCAGTTCCGATTTCCCGAGACTAAGGACCATTTCACAAATATCATTTCTTTGGTACATGCAAATTGATCACATGTGTCGTGCCTTCACGGTATTTCGACCTTACAGCCTTACACGTTGCAGTCAAGTGTTTTTTCAATACTCTTAGAACATGAATCAAGTGCCATATAATATATCATAAAATGATAGCATATTAAATGTACCACACAAGAACTAGATCAGAATATTTATCCAACGGTGGTCCGGTCTGTGATCCATATAACATTATATCACTTAAAGTACATAGAGCACTATTATCTGTAGCTATGGTGATAGATGTACGCAATATTAACTGAATAGCTGTCTAAGCTGATAGAGCGTTCATCTACGGGGAAGACTTCTTCAAATACATACTATGAATGTAATGTAATGGTATTTCATTCCAAACATTTAGCAGCTAAGCCTTCTAGTCATAAACATTTAAATAAAAATGCTTTTTTAAAAAATTTTTCTTCATAAATTTCCAAACATGTTCTGTTGGTGATATATCTATGGACTGTGGATGCCAACAAAACTTGCTTGTCAAATTCACATGCTTGCATTCCTCCGTGAACAGATTATTCAGGTCACTGGCACTGGAGTCCTTACATTCAATAAATTTCATACTAATAACTAAAATTAACATTGTTGAAAAAAAAAACACCATAAAAACGGTCCTTTTTTAACTATTGCTTTTGAGTCGCGCCACAGCTTATTATAACAGTATATATTATAATAAGCTGTGTCACTACTCTAAAGCGATAGGAACAGGAACCGTTTTTTTCTATGTTTCTTCACTAATGTTATTTTTAATCATAAATGTTAATATTTTATCCAATATTAGGACTCTAGTGCCAGTGATTCAGATATCTTCTAGGGCGCTGTCGTACAGGATCTCTGATGTTCGCTAGGAGGGTCACGTCGAGATGACATTTGTGTCGACCAATCAATGCGTAGCTTTCATCTAGACGAAACACTTTGCGAGCTAATTTTATTCACAGGCTGTAATTGGACGGTTCATTTCAAATTTCGTGACGTAGTCAATGTAAAGAATTTACTAAACATAATGATTGCGTCATGAATATTATAATGAGAAAAGGTTACCTGAACGTGACCCTCATAACGAAACAGCCAGATCTAAATTAGCTAGTAGGCAAGCGGAAATTTTAGATCGGGTTTTAATCAGATTGGCCTCCATTCCTCTGACTGTCGAGACTCATGACATTAAGCATTGTTTCATATATCATCGCCGACAACTTTTGCTACAACATGCCACAGCATTCCACAACATTCCACAACTTGATATCCAATGTACATGTATACATGTATTGTTCATACATATGATAAGACGAGATAAGATGTACATATGTTCGTATTTGCTTTAAAATGATCAACGAAGTCCAATGTTCATAGTCCGTGCTAAGGTGATGCTATCAATGCCGAAATAACATTTATTTTACAGACCGATGTCGTATTTTGAAACAGTTTTAAGTAGATCTTTTTCAACACATATATCTTACGATATCACCGATCGTAAGTCCACTTGCAGTTGTTTGTATATTGAATACTATATTTATGGCATATCAGAATTATAAATACGATATTGTGTGAAATAAGTGCTAACTTAAAATAAATAAGCAAATAACTGTACATACTTTATCTATTTATTTATGTGTTGCCCAAAAATAGAAACATACTAGGTTGAAATAGTTTGAAATGAGATATAACGCTAACAAAATTTTGATTGATTGATAATGGGCGTTTATTTTAAATGACGCACAATGTAAATATATATTCTTAGATATTTTATTAAAAAAAATAGACAATATTACCATTATTTTACAATAATACAATCAAGTACATTTATATTTCTATTCAAAAGCTATAAGTATATAATTGTATATGGCAATAAAATGCTTGTCTGAAAAAACATATTAATAATAATCTGTTTAAACACAATTTCAACAGAAGACATATCAGTGTCATCAGTATGGCAAACCCGAGAAGTATAAGTATTGAATATTGAAATTGAGATATGATAATTCTTGTCGTAAGAATATTGTAAAAATGCCAAGTAGATGTCTTTTTATAATTTAAACCCTTTTTAAGTTGGCTTTTGATTTATCAACAATATTTATCCGCTAAATTATCTAATATTTACAGGAATGATTGTACTGCATTTAAAGTCATAACTCTAAACACATATAATTGAATATCGTCTTAAATACTTTAGTTTGAAATTATTTTTTACATATAAAACAATATTTTGGCGGAGACCGACGCTGAATTGCATTGCAAAATTTTTTTATTGTTTGTGCATGAATATTAAGTAGGAGCAGTAGTCAAGTGGTAGGACGCGCGCTTAGGGATCGAGAGGTCCTGGGTTCGAATCCCACTAGGGGCACTGCTAATTTCCTTGAGCAAGAAATTTACCTGCGATTGCTTCACTCCACCCAGGTGAAAATGAGTACCTACAAGGGTGGTATAATTCTGTTGCGCCAATTTGTCTGCTGCACTTATAAGCGGAGTAAAAAGTCTGCCTAGGGAGATTGATAGATAGATACCATTGGCCCGATGACCAGGGGGAATAGCTGTAAAGTCGCTGAACGCGCGTAAGAATGAAACTTAGGCTATAAAATGTCATCATTAATAATATGTTCACGTACATAGCAATAGCAATAAAGTTATAAAGCCTACCTATCTTACAATGAATGTAAATATTTGAACTGATTTTAATTAAACATGATTGTTTTGGAATACCTGTACATTTTGCGACTATATGAGAAACCAGACGACACTTGTTAAACAAAGAATCAAAGTAAGAGTTATCAATAGCTTAAAACTAAATTTATCTACATTAATAAATTAACCATCAATTTTTAGTATTTAATAGAAAACACTGTCAATCGTTCTAATTGAACTTTTTATGTCGTAATTAAGTTATTTGTCAAACTGACTTTAACTTTTATGGCTTTCACTAAGTACATGTACTTAAAATGTGATCTGTTCACATAAATCAGCGCTAAGAGAACTGGACGATCCTCTTTTTGTTTTAAATCAGCAACGAAAATAATGTAGTCATTCAGATACTAAAGATTTCATCTAAAATGTTGTTTCCAAAATGCAAATCGTACGTCGTTAATTGATCAATTTTCAAAACTTTAGGCCTTAAAAAGACATTGTTTAAATTGCATTTTACAATTATAATTGGTCAACATAAAAGTCTGAACGAAGTTTCCTTAGAATTAATACTTATTTCTAGATTGTGCACGAATTGTAAATATACATGTGTATATGTCGCCTATAATGAACGAAACGGCGTAACACCAAAACTAGCACTATGTTTAAAACAACAAACAGCTACTTAACTACGTTTATGTACTTATAATATACTGTATAAGAGGTATTAGAGGCAATAGTAAGTTCAGCTAAGATTTTTAATTGTATAAAACTGACAGATTTTGCCACAAATATCCCTATAACCATATAACTTTATGATGTATTATCTTCTAATGACCACAACATAAGCCAAATATAACAAATACCAATACATGTATGTACGAATCCAGGGACAATGAAAAACATAAAAACTGTAGATGGTAATAATAAATAAATTTGTCTATTGTAGTTGCCCGTATTATTCTCAACATTTAAAATCCTAGTCCAAGCCTACTTGAAGGCATACCAAACGATCGAGGAAAACCTAAGCCACCTGAAAAAGCACCAAAAGATAGCGGTGATGTTAAAGAACTTCCAAACGATCTCATAGTGCTTAATGAACTAGGAAAGCCAAAGCCTGTCGAACCCGTAAAAGGTGACGAAAATGACCCCATGAAAGGGCTTGTTGCACCTCCGAAAATTCCCGAACTACCAAATCCTCCTCCGAGGCTTGTAGTTCCTAGACTGGGGGTAAATAGACTTGAACGCATACCAACACTTGGACTAGGTCCAAATAATGATGATGACATACTAGGGAAAGCATTCCCGCTTGTCCCAAATGAATCAAAACTTGATATTGATGATGGAAAGCCTAATGAGCCACTAGAAAACGGCATAGACGATAACGAACCAAAGCTTCTGGGAGTAGGTGTAATAGGCATACTTGGAGATAAAGAAGAAGAAAATGGGCCTGCCGAAGGTGATCCTGATAATAATCTTGCTACGAACGGTGGCATAGTATCAACGTCTGTTGAAGATCTAGAAGTTGAACCCGGTCTAAAATCTCGACCAAATCGTGTACTTGATCCTCTGATCGTTCTAGACGGTCTCCCTCTTAGGGGTCTACTAAAATCACTAATTCCCACGGAACCAGCCCCCATACTTCCAATTGTTATACGTGGTCTTTCACCAAATGAAACAAGTGGCAAAGGTGAACCAAATCTAGATCTAGAGTCAGTACGAGGGAGAAATGGTTCACGTGGATTTAAACTGTCACCAAAACGATCAAAATCTCTTCTTGGTGCAGACCTGAAAATGCTTCCTCCGAGTGGAGGCATTCCTGAATCAATGGTAATAGTTGATCTTGGTGGAGGCCGGACGGTACTTCTTCTAGATGGCAATGGTCGGCCTACAGCAGGTTCAGGTCTACGTATTGGTATTTCAGTGGTAAACCCACTAGTTGGACCTCTCCAACTATCAAGCGTGTTTCTACTACGATCAAAATGTCGATTTTGAGAAGCTGGTGACTCAAACCGTCTTAATGTTTCGCTTGGACTGATCGTGCTAATAACCACGATTGGTTTGTTCACATCTGGTGTAAATCTTGAAGATCTGACTTCAACAACAACCGGACGACTCAACGGACCTCGAGCATTACTTCCAGTTGAGAAAGATTGAACAGAAGCTGTATTCGTACTAAACCTTCCATCTCCACGAGAATTAGAACCGAATCCTGGCGTGGGATCAATACCACTGGCTAAAAATCCATCCATTGTCCCTGAATCTATATTTAAGAATCCATCGTTATTGTCTATCGATGTTTGCGATTGTACAAAACCATCATTTGACCCTGCAGTTCCAAAATCATTAAACCGAGAAGAAGAACCGACACCAAATCCATCTGAAAATGATGAAGATGAGCTGCCTGAAGTAAAAGTGCCAACTCCTTGATTGCTATCGTCTTCATTACGTACGACAACAACCACAGGGTCAGCTTGTCGCAGATTACTGTTTCCATCTGAAGTGATAGGATTTGTCCCCATGCTCATAAAATCTGTATTTGAATCTGAAAAGTCAGTGGTGTGTACAATTTCAGGTGAAAATATTGAATGAGACGTCCCAGCGTTAAATGGTGCAAATTCATCACTTGATGTGACTATACCTGAGTGGAAACTACCATCACTAAAACTGTTATCTGAACTTATTGAAAACATGTCATTTGCACTGCTCCCAGATTTGAATCCGTCAGAAAGTCCGTCAGTGGGTCCTGAGAAGCTGTCACTCGTTGATGGGAAGCCATCACTCGGCCCCGCGAAACCATCACTCGTTGATGTGAATCCATCACTCGGCCCTGCAAAACCATCACTGGAACCTATAAATCCTTGATTTGATTCCGTAAATCCATCACTCGGTCCCATAAAGCCATCAATAGGGCCCGAACTCCCATCACTCGGTCCAGTGAATCCATCACTCGGTCCTGTGAATCCATCACTCGGTCCAGTGAAACTATCTAGAGTTCCAGTAATTCCTTTATCTGAACTTGTAAATCCGGTATGTTCAACACCTTGTAATAGTTTTTCCAATGTTAGTCTCGGTTGGTTAGCATTTTCATTTGAATTCGTTGGTGGAAGCTCCTGACCGTCTGTTAAGCATGTAAATCCAATGAGCATCAGTACGAAAATATACAAATCCATTTCTTTTCACTGAAAAAATAAAACGATTTACAACTTAATGTACACAACTACATATATAACAAATTCAAGTTATGATAAAGTAATTTATATGAAAGTTTTGTAAGTTGTAAGTGGCGAGCCATGTGAAACAACAGTTCGTACATGTTACTTGTCTATAAATGCAAGAAAATGTATATGCAAATACACACGAGAAACAAAAAATAAAACAACAAGATGCATTAAGCAAACACATAAATAAACTTACAATTTTCTTCATTAATATTTCGATGATGTTACACTGGTTTACATTATTTGATATAATTCATTTAAAGACAAATTATTTCTGCGTTTTTTTCCTTAACCAAACCACGTGGTGGATGATTGAGTGTTCTCCATTTTTTATCTTAATTTTCTCGACCCTATTTTCCGCTGATGTAATTATAATATGAATCGACTTTTAGCAAGTTGTTACATGATTGTAAGTTATGTCCAATCACTTACAAGGATCAAAACTATTTTGACATGAAACACACCAGTAACAAAATAATGTAGAACAAATACTTTTACAAGCTTAACTTGATTCACTGCGGTCACGAACTTAATAGCGATATTGCCGTACAAAACAGTTTGAACAATCTATCAGGGCCACATTTAGGCTCATTTATCCATTTATCTTTTTTTATGATTTTTAGTAATCATTAAACCTTTTCAGACATGATAAGATGGACCTGCTGTGTCAAACCAGAGGGTGTCGTTCCGTTGGAGGATCTCCTGTCTCAGCTTAAAATCAGAGATATTGCCTACGTTCTCCAAACAAACAGGCTGAAATGGTTTGGCCACGTAGAACGTAGCACAAGTTGGATTTCAAAAATCAGAGCACATAGGAACAGTGGCAGACCAAAGCTAACCTGGGAAGACCTGGTTAAGCGTGATCGGCTGGTACAAAAAATGGATGGCACCAACCCTCAAGACTGCCAATCATGGAGAGGAATACTTCACTCCAGACGAGACAGACAGGCTTCACCCTTGCCAAAGGAATCATCTACGGCCTGTTTAAACTATACTGGATGATGATGATGGTGATGATAATGATGATGATGGTGGTGATGATTTACTTTGTTTTCTTTGAAATATACTTGCAAATGACTCGAAGTATCTCAATCTACATACAGAATATTTTCATGTTCTAATTTATTTTAGCTTGATTGTAAATAAAGTTCTTACAACTTAGGTTTATCACTTTCGAGCCAACTTCCTGGTCCCCCAGTACTGAGGTACTTGCTCAAAGAAACAACGAGGTAGGTTTTGGATAGGTTTCGGACCAACGCGGAGCTGGCTATCCAATAGTTACCAGTCCAACGCCGTAACCGCTCGGCCACGCCTGCTCCAATATACAGGATCTATAGTCACGTGGTCTACAACTACATGTAATTAATAAGGTAAACGAACATTTAACTTTCTCCTATTTCTCTTCCTAAACAAATGATTAAATGACTTAAAATGCATAAAATAATTTCACCCAGCGAAAATTTAGAATTTACCTTAGAATTAAACCTTAGAATTTAAGGCTCCCTAAATATTCTCGGTATTTACAAAAATTTCACTCACCATGTGGACCTGGCAAATACTTTATTTTTTATATACACTACTCGCATTTGGTGACTGAACGAGTTTGAAGTTGTAAAGTAAAGTAAAAGTAAGTAATTGCATTTTATAGTCTAAGTTTCTAATGCACGATCACCGACTTTACAGCTATTACCCCTGGTCATTTGGCTACTGGTATCTATCTATCAATCTCCCTGGGAAGTCTTTTTACTCCGCCTAGTGCAGCCGACACATTGGCGCAACGGAATTACACCACCCTCGCAGGAACACATTTACGCCTAGGTGAAGTGAAGCAATCGCAAGGTAAATTTCTTGCTTAATGAAATCAGCAGTACCCCTGATGGGGTTTCGAACCCGGGACCTCTCCATCCCTAGGGGTGCGTCCTACCACTGAACTACCACTCCTAACAAGTTGTGAACATATATTCCTGTTTTAGGATAGAAAAAAAGTTTGGATTTTTTAACTTTCTAGATTTCTTAAGTTGTCTTGCATTTTCAAATAAAAAAGGACCGCTGTAATCGTTCTTGACTCAGGTTTGAAATGCTTCATAGTTTGGATTTCTAAGGTTAAACTGCATTTCGCGGAACATATAACACTACGTTCTGATAAAAAAACATTGAAATCTATATTACTAAAGGGAGACTAATCTTCGTAAAATTAAAAAGTAACCATTTTGATTGTACTTCGTAATTAATTGTTTTGACTATACGTGTATTAACCTGACATGACTAGGTCACACTAGACTCCGATAAATTTTAGATTAGGTTCCGACTTTTTACTTTGTAATTGTTGGGTGCTGCCGAGGCACTTGTCTGGCTTCGTCATTATGGCTTACTATTTCCGAAAGAATGCCACCCAGTCTTCTAGCGACTATCGCCTGATTGTCCCATAGATTATCAATTGCTCACCGGTTATAGGGCGGCGGCCATACGACATTCCATCGCTCAGTCAACGTTTTGCTGGTGACAGTCGCATTATTGTCTGCACTCTATTTATGCCATCAAGCGTCAACACTATGATTGACATTCAGACAGTCTCTAATTGAGTTACACTAGATGCATATAAGATCCCAGAATAAATCAGTGACATTAGAAGTACCTAAATCTCGGACAGTTAGGTTTGGTGACAGGTGTTTCCAGACAGCTGCAGCGAGGCTAGGGAACACTTTACCTCCTGGCATAACAGACTGTAACACTTTGCCTAGTTTTTAGAGAGCTCTCAAAACTCAGTATTTCATTCAGTTATATGGACACTAGCTACTTATGTGTTTTGCATAATAATAATTAATACCTCATGTATATTTACTTTATTTAGTTTTAACATTTCCTGTGTTGATTGTATGAAATGCGTTTTAGAATTTTACTTGATCATCGTTTTTTACTGTGTCTAATCTTTTTTACAATCTTATTTCGTTCTTAACATACTGTTGAAAGGTAAGATATTGCTTATGGAGATTCAAGTCTTACACTGATGCGTCATACCACTCACCATACTACAGTGACAGTCTTCACAATAAATGTTTGTTAGCACTGGACATTCAGTCTAGCAAAATGTTGTTTTACTGGACCGAAAAAAATTTACAGGACCAAAACAAATTTTTAGTTCTTTCTTAAAAATTGTAGGCCATTTTAATGATTTAGCATATTATGGTAAAGTTGAATAAACAGTATAGTGAATATACGTACATTTAATCTGATTAAGACCCGATCTAAATTTTTCCGCTCGCATACTCGCTAATTAAGATCTGGCCTTTTCCAAACGAAGGTCATGTTCAGGTGACCTTTTCTCATCATAATATTTATGACGAAATTGTTATGATACGTAACTTGTTTACATCGTCTACGTCACGCAATTTGAAATGAGACGCCCAATCGCAGACTGTGGATAATACCGCTGTTAAATTAGCATGCAAACGTTGGTCTAAACTAGAAATTACGAAATCAAAATGTGATTTATAGTGTTTTCGTCTAGATGAAAGCTACGCATTGATTGGTCGACACAAAGTTCATCTCGACGTGACCTTCCACGGAGAAAGTAGAGATCCTGTACGACAACGCTCTACAGGATATCTGTTTACGGAGATTGACTTACATTCGGAAAAAAATATCTGCAGTGAACAGGATTATTACGGTGTGTTATATATTGTTCGTGTTTACTCAACTGTCAAAGCTTGGATAATTTCGCGGTTACTGAATGCATTGTTTTTTATACTGGTGGCCTAATTGTTATTAAAAATATCTTGACTAAAACATATCATACGGCATAAGCAGCTTTAATCGATCATAATACACACTTTCGGAAACTCATAGATGTATTATGACAATAATTTTAACAAACGCATTCACCGTGAAATTATTCATGTTTTGACAGTTGAGAAAAAACGAACTATACGTCATTTTTTCAATAATAGGTTTTTAAATGAATTATGGAATTGGTGGCTGTAATACCTTGGTGGACCGTCGAACCACTCACATTCTGAAAGTCACTGGACCGAAGACAATTTGGTGGAATGGGTTCACGATCCACTGGTTAAATTAGAAGACTAACTACATTGTCTACAGACTGGGCATCAATGATCCCTACCTACATCATTGTCTACAGACTGGGCATCAATGATACCTACCTACATCATTGTCTACAGACTGGGCATCAATGATACCTACCTGCATCATTGTCTACAGACTGGGCATCAATGATCCCTACCTACATCATTGTCTACAGACTGGGCATCAATGATCCCTACCTACATCATTGTCTACAGACTGGGCATCAATGATACCTACCTACATCATTGTCTACAGACTGGGCATCAATGATACCTACCTACATCATTGTCTACAGACTGGGCATCAATGATCAATGCATTGTTGAAATTGAAAAACATCCATCAAGTGGGTAGGGTAACTAAATACATTAAAATATCCATAAATTCCGGATAATTTTGATACATTTTGTAAGAAATACATTGTACTGCCGACTAAAATTTCACTTATACACACCCATCTAATTATTAACATTGGTAAAGCGAACCAATCGGAGATATTTTTCAAGGTTGACCCAGTGTCTATGACGGGTTCGAACCCAGGACCTCTCGAATCCAAAGAATGTGCCATACTATATAGAGATATAGAGTTGTATAGATACGTTTTGTTTGTTTGTTTGTTTGGGTTTTACGGCGCACCAACACAGAAAGGTCATATCGCGCCGAAAGTATAGATAAGTTATCGGTATTAGGGTCAAGGAATCCGAAGTTATGTGAACTAGCCGTTGTAAAATGACCTTAATTTGTTTTGACATGGCGTTATGCTGGTACAAAAATAGCTTCGCTTGTAACAACAAAAATATGTGAAATAAAAATGATAAATTTTGTTTTCGAGTAATCATGCATTTATTGTTTTGTTTCATGCCTTAGTTAAAATCGGACTTACAGTTGTAAACTGTTCATTATACATGTGATCAGTCGTTTTCGTAATTGTTAAAATTCACTCAGGGCTTGGGTCTCCATGGAAATTTTATCGTATCTTACTTCCGGTCGTTGTTTAATGGGCAGTAAGCCACCCCTTTTTCTTTTCTATTTTTTTTAACATTTACTTCTAATTATGTTCCATATTCATCTTATGCCTTGCCTTTTACAGTTTACCAATCACACATTCTGAAGTCAGTACTGGTACATATTTGTGATGGAACGTGATTACCCTGGACGCAACGTAAGTTTTTATTAACCTCTTGGCTTGCGAAGAATTACCTGAGACTTCAATAAGGATCTTTAGTCAGTTATTCTCCTTTACATACTCTTAAAATAATTGGGTCCAATTAGTTGGATTACTCGGATTTTACCCTTATTTTCAATGACAATTTGACACAATCAATTTTAAATACCCTTTTTGTAAATCATTTAATTTGTTTGAAAATTGAGCAAAGAAATGTTTTGTTGTTAAGGTTCAAGTAAAGTCTTTATTAGCATTAATAATAGTAAAATAAAAAAATGCTCTAATTCTGTCGTACTTTCATCAAGAACAGTGTTTTATACATCAAAATGTTTCTTAAGAAACATACAAAGTGATGCTGGCAATTAATTTAGATGAAAACTTTTAACAAAAGATGCATTTGCAAAATTGATGCTGTAAAAATGAAAATACTAAACGACATTCAATTCTTTTTACAAACTAATTTAACATTAAATCATTTACAGAACATTATAGTTTATATTACTACATGTATGAAGGTACTCCAAAATATATAATCCCAATAAATGTTAAAACAGAACTACGGTATATGAAAAACATTTTGACAGATGCAAGTGTAATGGGTTTTCGCGACCCTGTTTCTACTTTCACTTTAGTTTTTCATTTGCCTTAGTTTTGTTTTAACATTTATTAATGTTATAAATATTGGAGTACCTTCATGGAAATATTCTAACGACCCATGAACTATAATGTTCTGTACAGGATTTAATGTTAAATTTTGTTGTAAGAAAATATTTATACATTTAGTATTTTTATTCATACAACATCAATTTTGCAAATACATCTTTTGTTAATTATTTTTGTCATAATTGATGACAAGCATCACTTTGTATGTTTCATAAGGAACATTTTGATGTATACAACACTACTCTGAGTGGAGATGTGCCAGAATTAGAGCATTTTCATTTTACTGAAATATTTTGCAAACCAAGACTTTACATGAACCTACACAGGACTTCAATGATAAAGTCCGAGGATTCCAACTGATAGGACCTATTTGCCAATTGAATGGCTTCAAACTTTGTCAAGGAAGGATAACTGACTAATATTCCTCATTAGCCTGTATTTACATACATTGTAGTAAGCTGTTGTGTAGTGACCACAGCGTGAAATGAATTGTTACATGTACAGTACCCATCAAAAGTATGGAGACAAAAAATACCATAATTCTGAATTTTGATGAATATTTTTGTTGAATCATTAAGTTTAATATATTTAAGTATGGTTTGTGATAAAATGAAAAACCGTTTTCATGAATGCAACACATTTATAAGATTCAGCATCTGACATCCTAAAGCCTCCAAAACCATGCTAATAAGCAATTGTAATTGTAGCGGTGCTAGTTTTAGGAACCTTGTTCCTCGACTTTATTTATCAGGAACCAATACTCTTACTAGCTTAGGTATTAAGAACATGTTTTAGTAATGTAACGAACACAGCGTGTAATCTATAAAAGGCCGTGCAACCGGTTTTAAAAGTTGTCTGGGTATAATATTCGTCAAAGCAGGGTGTGGTTCTCTTTCGTTAGGTCTTTCGTGTAGTTTCACTGTATGTTGACTTCACGTGGTGTGTGTTAGTATTGACTTGTATAAGTATGGGAAGCCGTTTTCCTACTGAAGTTTGATACTATTGATACATCTGTTCATCTTCTAGTCATCTGAATTATATATTTATATGTTGAGTTAATCATATATATGTGACATCATTCATAGAAATATACATCGATGTAAACAGAAATAGAGTTTGTTACCCTTGTACCCACGACCCGTGTGGCAGGTGTGTTTTGGCCACCTGGCCACACGTAACATAATAATTTTCCATAACATAGCTTATATGCTTTTTTGTAGTCTCAGTTGTAATTATAATGATAACAAAAAATTAAAGCAAAACTTAAAAGAGTTTTTGAATGAACAGTGATCAAATTTTAGATTAAGTCTATTCAGCAGGCCTACTAAGTGAAAATGTCTCCAATATTTGGTGGGTACCGTATGTCTCAGTTCAATTTGCTCAACTATTTATATTGTTAAATTTTATTCATTTGTCAGTGGCGCACACATTAACCCCGCTGATTTTAATACTCACTACAGTTCTTATTTTCTCAGGATCGATGAAAATATTTATGTATTTTGTACAAGGATTATGAAACACATTTTAAATATTTGAATCATTGGGGTAAATGTATGCCTCATTGTTTTATAAAATAATTTATCTGACATGATAGAACAATGCTGAAACTGTGCTATATTTATAGGTTATTTTTACCACTGTCTTAAATGAAACAATCACATATAAATTTCCTTGTATTGGAACAAGTGCCTCCGGTGGGTATTCAAACCAGAGACCACTCGATCTCTAAACATTTGGTTTTTTTTATATTTTTTTTATATTTTCCCTCACCATTGTACTGTAAAATTACAATTTAAAAAACATCAATGTATATGGTCTGACTAGCGAAATGGTCATAATAAAAAAGGACATTTTCTTCTCTAAGTATTTGGTAATTAAAACCTGTCCACAATTATATGATATTGCATCTACAATGATTGCTTTATAGAGGAACTTTCCTGCATTACTGTCCAAGTTTTCATGTATTTATAAATTATATTGACCACATCTTGTTTTCAGGTTGTATGAATTTATGGAGTGGATCAACGTTATAGACGTATAGCTGTGATATAATTTACTGTTTGTGTACAAACTGGTTTGATGACAATGATCAACTTCTTTGATCAAGGAAGTATATTTTCAAACAATATTACGTTTAAATATATAAGTAGTATTTTAGATTAAGTCTGCCATTAGATATTTATACACATTTAGTCGACTCAATAATCCTGTAAGACAACCCCTCACCATTGTGTTAATGACCTTTAGAGTACTAGTTTACATCTGAATTGAGTGAATCATTCGCCGATTATTTTTGCTTAAGAAAACTTACTTGTGTCCTTTGTGGGATTCGAACCCGATATCTTACAATAAAAACGTTCTAGCCTTGGACAACTTCCTGTAATTGATATTTTGGCTGGATCAGTTCAATTAGCTTATTGGGTATAGTTCTCATTTTTGTGGAGAAATATAACATTATGTCAATTATGTTAATATATGGTATAAATTTATATTACAATACGTTGTTGCAAAATTACAAATGAAAGTCTTTAATGGACATGAGTTATTATTTCTCTTTGATATGAACATTATCAAAGGGAGATAATAGCTCATACTTATTTAAGGCAAAATTTATTGATTTTGTCCATGGATACAAAATAAAATTCAAAGTGGTTTAATAATATTCAATAGCATTTTAAAAATTGTTATATCGACTACATTAAAAATAAGATGTTTAATTAGATACTAGTTTTTCTGAGAAATGGTCTGTGGTCATATATATAGTTTTGTATTAGGAAAATTCTACTTTAAAAATAAGTTAGGGATTTTTTTTCTTTTTTTTACTTGAAAACTTAGGTACTAACTTTATATTGTACTATCGTACAGACATCGTGTTATTATAATGTATGTGCTTAATGTAATTGTACATAGACTAGACTTTAAAAAATAAATACTACATTATTTTCTGACCAACTGTTTCTTTTTCCTTTTCAGATAAAGGTAGTTGAGGCGTTGGTGTTTTATTAAGTTAAGTATATATTAAAGCTTAGATATTAAAGATCTATCATTAAATGACTTCCTTAAGATGTAAAGCGTTTATTATAAACACATTGGTTATGATTCAACATGGTGAAAGACATTTTGAAAGTGACACTAAAGAGTTGGTAAGTTTAAGTTAATTCTATATTCTAGATATGTCATTTGTTTATAAACTGAAGTACATGTTTACTATACATAGCACATACATTGGCTATTTACGGAGCACCTAAAGTGACATTTTGAAATATTTCTTTATAATCACAACTATTTCGTATAAACGTAATACTATTTCGTTTTTTTTTCGAAATAATCTATACGTTTTTTCGAAATAGTTGTGATAATAAAACAATGTCACTTTAGGGGCTCCGTAGCTATTGAAAAATTCAATCTCCTTTGGTGTCTGAGCAATCTGATTAAAAAGCTGATCAAAAATTCTCCGCTCGCCTACTCGCGGTCTATAAGATATCTGTTTATAGAGATTGATCTTTGTGAATTAACTGACTTAATCATTATCCAATGTATGTACATGTACAGCTAAAATATATTTTGGTTTTTAACAAATGGTATTTTTTATTTCATTTACATCGTACATTGTGTTATTGTTTGGTTTATTGTATTTCATATTTTGATTGTTTTTTTTATGTTTGTTTTGTTTTTGGTCTTTAGGTTATCTGTGTCTGGCCTGAGATTTGCACCGATATCTCAGGTCCCTGCATGCATGTCCCATCCCATCTGTCCCAATCCCCCATGGTGAGGGTTTGGTCTGTTGGGGTTTTTAAGAGTCGTTGGCTTCATAACCCCCAGCACCAGGGTTCGGAACGCTTTGGTCACTATTATTAGTATTCTTGCTGGCTTATAGTGTTTTGTATTAGTTTTATCTAGTGAAGGCATATATGTTTAGAGCAATGGGAGATGTTCCGTGGGATTTGATTGGGGTAATTGGAATATGATTTGGGGGTTTTACTTATGACAATAATGGGGTGGATAGAGTTTAATTTCAGAATCGAAACAGTTAGTGCATTTTTCTAGGTTTGATGCATTTTTTTATGGAAATGAGAGTAAAGGGTTGAGGTTTATTAAAACAAAATCTACTTAGGAACGACAGAAGATGTTTGAAGCTCATTCAAGGAGTTAAGGATGATAATTAAGTCTTACTTTGGTTTTTTAGGCTGAATCTGGCATAAGTAGGGAATAGTGAAAATAACTACTAAACATAGGAACGCTGGTAGGGTTTCACCAGAAAGTGTTTGTGACCATCAGTTTTTTCTTTTAAATAATAAATATATTAATGAAACTTCTTAATTATTAATCGTGATATCAAAATAACTGTTAAGCAGTAATCGTGATATCAAAAGTACTATTAAGCAGATAGTATTCAATAAAACATATGGATGCAATGTAATTGATCTTGTATAACGTACTTAGTACTACATTTGTCTTTGACCTTAACTTGTGTTTGATTTTTATTTCTTATCACAGCTTTTATCGAATGTTTAAGGGTTATAATCACTGAATATTTTTGAATTCATGGTTTGTTCGAAATAGTAACAAATAATTAACATAAAAGTTAGGCATTCAAAGGTGATAGCATCTTCATAATTTTAAAACAAACCAATTAAAGGGAGACATATATATATGTAGGAGAATTTAATACTATTTTGCATTGAAAGTCAAATCATTTTAAGTACTGGCTAGTGCCTGTTACAATGTAAAATTGGAGGTGTCACCAACACTGCCTCATTATGTTTTATGTGCAAAAAGTAAGAGATGTGCACAATGTCATGCCATTATATTATTATTCTCCTGTAGTTTTCTGTCTTTAGTTAAGATATAACACACTATATCGCGTCCCATTCTATCTTTTTTCTCCTGTAGGCTTTTATCTTAAATTCAGATTTCACACAAAGTATGGCATGCCATTTTATCATTTTAGCTCAGGTAAATATCTTTCCTCAGTTAAACAAACATACACTCAATAAGGCTTGCCTTTCTATCAATATTCCATGAAGGTGTATGTTTTAAATAAATATAACAAAACACGCATTGATATGCCATTCTATCATTATTCTCCTGTAGGATTATGTCTTTAATAAAGATAACACACACACGGTATGGCATTCAATTCTATCATTATTCTGAGGTAAGTATCTTTCTTATTTAAGAAAACATGCAATTTACTCAATTTTTTTCAGGTATCTCTTTTTTCAATTAAGAACACATACACACAATTTGGCATGTTTTCTATCAAAATTTCCATTTAAGTATCTATCTACAAATGAGATAACACCTACAATATCGCATACCTTGCTTCTATTTTTCTCGGTTAAGTTTCTGATTCAAGTAAGAAAACACGCAAACAATATGACATGCCCTCCTATCAATATCCCCAATTAGATATATCTTCAAATAAGATAACAAACACAATATGACATACTATTCTATCTCACCTCTATCCTGTAGGCTTCTATCTTAAATTCAGATTACAAACACAATATGGCATGTTATTCAGGTAAGTATCTAACGTCTGTAAAATCATGCCAACAATACGGCATACCTTTCAATCAATAGTCCTATGTAGGTTTATGTCTACAATTTAGACAACAAACATACATTGACATGCCATTCTTCATTTTTCTCCTGCAGGTTACTTTCAATTTATGTAAGACACACAATATGGCATGCCATTCTGTTAAAATTCCATTGTAGCTTTATGTCTTTAATTGAGATAACACACACAAAATGGCATGCCATTCTGTTAAAATTCCATTGTAGTTTTATGTCTTTAATTAACATAATACACACCATACCGCATGTAATTTTATCATTTATTCAGGTAAGTATCTGTTTTCAATTAAGAAAACATACATATACTATGCGTACTATATCTTTTTTCTGCGGTAGGATTCTATCTTAAATTAAGATATCACAAACTATATTGCATGTCATTCTATTTTTTTTCTCCTGTAGGTTTCTTTCTTAAATTCAGATTACCCTCACAAAATGGCATATCATTTTATCATTATTCTCAAGTAAGTAACTGTCTTCAATTAGGAAAAATACACAAAATACGGCTTTCCTTTCTATCAACATTCCAATTCAGATATATTACTTCAAATAAGATATCACACACAAAATGACAACCCATTCCATCATTATTCTCCTGTAGGTTTTGTCTTAAAATAAGGTAACACACACAATATGGCATGCCATTCTATCATTTTTCCCAAGTAAGTATCTTTAGTCAGTTAAAAAAACATACACACTATACGGCTTGCTTTTCTATCAATAATCCCTTATAGGTTTAAGTTTTCAATTAATAAAACAGCCACGCATTCTATCATTATTGTCTTGTAGACTTCTGTCTTTAATTTAGATAACACACACCACAACTCATGTATTTCTAGAATTTAATCCAGGTAAGTATCTTTCTTCAATGAAACAAAACATACAAACAATATGTCATGCCATCCTATCATTATTCTCCTGTAGGTTTCTGTCTTCAATTAAGATAACAATTCGGCGCGATATGACCTTTTTGTGTTGGTGCGCCGTAAAACCCAAACAAACAAACATATGATAACAAGCTTCATATCTCATGCCATTCTATCATTTAATTCAGGTAAGTATCTGTCTTCAATTTAAAATGTACACTTACTCACAAACGCTATGACATATCATTCTCTCATTACTCTTCTGTAGGTTTCTGTCTTCAATTAACTTAATGATAACACACACCATTACTCATGCCATTCTATCATTTAATTCGGGTAAGTATATTTCTTCAATTACAGAAACATACAAATATTACCTGGCATTTTATTCTATCATTACTGTCATGTAGGTTTTAGTCTTTAAGAATGAAAACATTTCCAAATTATAGCATGGCATCCTTTCGAAATTGTCGTGCTGATATCTCTCCAAGAAGCTAACATACACACTACATCGCATGCCTATTACCATTATTTACGTGTAGGATTCTATCCTCAAATATGATAACACACATACTATGGCATGTCGTACTATCAATATTTCCTTGTAGGTTTCTGTCTTCAATTAAGATAATACACATCATATCGCATGCCATTCTATCATTTTGTTTCAGGTAAGTATCTTTCTTTAATCATGAAAACATGCAAACATTACATGTAATGTTATTTTATCATTATGATTAAGTAGATTTCATTCTTTAAAAAAAATTTCAGACTCAAAATGTGGCATGTCATTCTATCTAAATTGTCCAACAAGTCTCTTTCTCTTATAAAGATAACATACATACTATATCTCATGCCTTTCTACCACTATTCTAATATAGGTTTCTATCTTATCCTCAAATAAGATCACACACATAATATGGCATCACTTTCTATCATTTTTCTCCAGTAGTTCTTGTCCTCAATTAAGATTGCACACGCAATATGGCATGCCATACTAACATTTAATTGAGGTAAGTATCTATCTTCAATCAAGATAACATACACTCAATATGACATGTATTTTAATCAATAATCTCCTGTAGGTTTCTATCTTGAATTAAGGTAACACACACAATACGGCATGCTAATCTCATGTTTTCTCAGGTAAGTATCTTTCCTCAATAAAAAACATACTTACAGTACGGCTTGCCTTTCTATCGATATTCCCATGTAGGTTTTATGACGTCAATTAAGATAACTCACACCATATCTCATGTCATTCTGTCATTTAACTCAGGTAGGTATTTGTCTCCAATAATAATACACAATACCATGACATACTTTTCTATCATCATTCTCCTGTAGGTTTCTCTCTTCAATGAGGATAACTAGCACCTTATCGTATGTCATTTTTTCATTTAATTCATGTACGTATCTTTCTTCAATTAAGACAACATGTATACACACACCATAGCATATCATTCTATCATTATTCTCCTGTAGGTTTCTATCTTCAATTAAGGTAACACACACAATATCGCATGCCATTCTATCATCTAATTCAGGTAAGTATTTGTCTCCCATAAGAATACACATAAACACAATAACTATTCTATCATAATTCTCCTGTAGGCTTCTATCTTCAATAAAGATAATCCAAGCACCATATCGCCTGACATTCTGTCATGTTTGTTGAGGTAAGTATCTTTTTTCAAGTTCTGCATTCTATTATTATCATCATCAAAACATACACACACTATCGAATGTCTTTCCTCCATTATTCGCATGAAGGTTTCTGTCTTTGCTTACAACATGTCTATTGATTCTCATATATACAAAGGCGTTTGCTTTCAATTGCGACTGCCCAACTACATTATGGGGTAGCTTTGCCTTCATGCATTTTTCTTCCTCTGATGAAGTTTTTTATATAATAAGAGTTTATAACAGAATGTTCACAAATAATGATAATAAACGAGTGTTTTACTAATTAATCATGCTTATCAATGCATAAAAAACATTGGACAAAATTAAAAACAAACGTTGTTCTGCTAAAGTGAATATGATAATTCAATGGATAATTATTTTAAGTAAAGAAATTCATTATTTTGTAATATTTTTGGTATTTTTATTCGTTTGCTTTAATTGTTATATTCAGTTTCAAACATATTGAGTTTAGTCTTGTTGAAAAATTCCTGCCTTTTAAGCGATTGACTTATATGTCATACCAATTGAATCAACTCTCTGTCATATTAAAACTTATAACAAGCTTTGTAAAATAATTAATATATGGTGCAATAATGTTTGAGCATACAAAAATGATTTATACTCATACCTACACATTTATTTATCTAATAACATGGTCATTATACATTGTCAAGATTTTTAATAAATAATTTGATAGTATTTTTTAAATTCATGTAATTAGCTCTAATGATGTTTGATAATGATGTTCTATAAATACATGCCGAGAATATATTTATTTTTTAAGTAACAAAATAAGGAAAATATTAATACTTCTGAGCAATCTAGTGAAGGGCCCATTTTATGGGAGAATAACTAGATCGGAAGTATCCCTTGCATTGAAGTATAATTCTGAGAAATCTAGTGAAGGGCCCATTTATGGGAGGAAAGCTAGATCGGAATTATACATTGAAACAAGACATAAATCCGAGCAATCTAGAGAAGGGCCCACTTTATGGGAGGATATCTAGATCGGTAATAATTCTGAGCAATCTAGTGAAGGGCCCACTTATGGGAGGATAGCTAGATCGGAACTATTCAATGTACTTTAATATAATTCTGAGTAATCTAGTGAAGGGCCCGTTTAATGGGAGGATAGTTAGATCGGAATTATTCAATGCACTTCAATATGATTCTGAGCAATCTGGTGAAGGGCCCGTTTTATGGGAGGATAGCTAGATCAGAATCATTAATTAATTAACAAAACAATTAAGAAGCACCATTTGCTGAAGATCTTAAAAGGTCTAAAGTACCATATACCTAAAAAGCATGTTACGACATGCAAAATATTGGACATGGGGAAAATAGAGCTAAGTCAAACTAAGGAGCTATTTACATGTATACGTTTAAATCAAATTTGGTAAAGAAAACTTCAAATGGATTTTGAAACATTTTTGGTTAATGGAATGATTGTATGAATAATGACTGTATAATGAACTGTGTTGTTATGTACATGGATGTGGAAGGTACTTTGTACATTTCATTTACACGTGTTATTTTGATAAATAATGTCCTTTTTATAAAATACTAAACTTGCCAATTGGGATTTGATTATAAAACCCAATATTTTGTTATGATTTTTACTGTAGACAGAGGTTGTCAATTGGTACAAATCTACATATTACATGGTTTGGTTGTGATTTAATAGAACATGACTTTATATTTTTAATACTATTATGATATTGTTGCTATATTATCGTTCAGAATGTAAATGTAATAACATTTTTGTTTTTGAAAAAGGTAATAAACTATGCGTAGAATCGGTTTATATGAACAGATAATTGTGACTCATTACTACTTAAAATATTTATTTTAATAAACATATTTTTTTCAACCCGTTTTTGAAAATAATTTATATAAAGTATAGTGTATAAGATACACTTTTTTAGTAATGATATATTTTATCATTCTGAGGACTTATAAATGTGCATTGTAAATTGTTTCCAATATCTCGTTGTTTTTTTTCTGTACAGCGAATAGTTTCATTAGAGTACAATATAGAACCGTTTGTTTGATTATTCCAATGTTTTCTTATCGAACTTTGTTCAGCTACATTATTTATAATAGTCTAAATTGCAAACACTGCTATCAATTAATATTTTACTCGCATATTATTTTACGTTGTTCAATAACGAGATATGAACATACTAATCAGTGAATATTCTGTTTCAAACAAACGAACTATTATTACGAGATGGTTGTGAATAGTTATAGATTCTATTGCAGATACCCTTATAATCTGAGTTCAATCTCAGCTACAATAGATTACAAACTGTATACCCTTTCTTGAATATTCGTCAAAACCTCAATTTATCTCATCTTGTCAAAGAAACAAGACTATACTGATAATAATACTGTCCAGAAGCAAACATTAACTAAACTTGCTTTCTCGGCATAAATGAAGTTCTGTACTGAAAGAGACACATACAACATTGACAGAACTAATTCCCTTACTAAAGAATTGTCACTGTCGTCCTTATACACTGAACAGTGTTAGTACATAATATAGCATTTGTATAATACTTGCTCTGTTCACCATTCAAGTTTCGCCCGATTTATGCCCACTTGAACATATACAAATCCAATTTACATATACATTGTTGCAAATCCGTATCTGTCAATAAAACACATATTTTCTCGCAAAATTGTGTGATGACATTCACATTCATTTGGAGACAAATGATTCTATCCCAGTCAGACTAATTACAAATAACAATCTTTGAATGCAGACAGCTCTCTAGTCCCCAAGCTTTCGGCATGAAAAAGTCCCCTTTCAAAATTATTATTTATACCACATCCCAAAATATGTTTACTATATACACACAAATACAGTAAAGTTATATAACTCATAACCTCAGAAAACACGAACACATCTATCTCATTCAACAGGTTTCTGCGCTCTTATATTTGACCGATTTAGAAAAAAAATCAAACAGAAAAAATACAAACAATCTAACCTTTCTCCCAATCGTCTCTAGCAAATCAATTGATCGATATTGCAAAAAAACATATTCATCTGGTTCATTTTAAGTTGCAATACTTTCAAAATAATTTGAGGCCATATACCCCCTCCAAATGTTCGTACGGACATAGTCTTACATCTTGCCTTTTTAAGTACTGTTTGCTTGTTATCTTAACTGTTTTTTCTGGCGTCTAAGATTCAATATATTAACAATAAGCAACGTATGAAAGGTATATATTTGTTGTAGATGACATGTCATTATGTCGTAATAGATATTTTAAAATCATTTTGTAAGTGATTGAAAATTTCATACATTAAAAACTAACGCAGGTCAGCCTCGTTCAGCCTAGGTTTTTGAAAATATAAATATTTTTACGAGAATGTGTGTACATGTAATTAAATATAACAAAACGCTCGTGTATTACCAATAAAAACAACTTTTTAATAATGTTGGAACTATAATGAATACACATGGTTTAGTCTCGTGGTATTGCTTATAAATTTCACAAGGCGTTGATTACAAGTGTGGCGACCATGGAACAACCTGCATGGGGTACTCTTTTACTTAGTAAAGGTGGATATTTTTGGTAAGGGTAATTTGATCCATAGAGTAAGTTTGAAAGGGAATATAAAAGTTCTGAAGAGTTTATATATAGGTAAAATGCCTGTCTAGATTTAGTGTTTGTTGTATTTTTATTAGGGGCTAAGAATGTAATGATAACTGGAAAGGGATGTTTCAGGATACAGGTCGGTTTGGAAGTACGTGTATTCATAAGTTTGTCTAAACTAGATGAACCTAATTTTCATGTAAGCCAGCCAGCCAACTTGTAATAATGGTGATCAGAGACTTCCTATAGCCCTGGTGAATAGGTGGGAATGGTAGCGGAAATGACCGCCCTAAACGAACCACATAACCCCCATGGAGTAAAAATCCCTGCCCGTGCCCCTCCTTGCACCTCATGCATGCTTGTCCGTGCTCCGTAACTCCTTCTTATGCCATTACTCCTTAGTTCTTTTTCAGCGTTTCTTTGGTTATCTTTTTATAATCTATCTTCAATATACTATACATGTTTTGTTACATATATTTTTTCGGGTTTCTCTTTTCTTGTTTTGTCTATTTCAGGTTGTGAGTGATGTCTATGGAACAATAACATTGGACAACACAAAAAGGTTTTACAAGATGGATACATATTTAGCAACGGGCTTCATTTATAAAGTCTTACGACTAAAAATATCGTAAACAGCAGGAAATCTTCGTAAACTGTTAACGATGAATTACTACTACTAAATTCAAACAGCATTTATTATTTAAATAGCGTATACTTTCCTTATATGGCTTCATAAAAACGAGGGGAAAATCTGCCATTTTGAATTATTTTGGTCACATGTCACACAACTCTGGTCCTTGTATGTTATATATTATAGGTATGTACTGGTGTCTTTGGATGAAATTGGGTTAAAGGTGACTGAATTTGTTCCATGTTGAGTTAATTCAACGATTAAATGGAAAAACTGACTTTTGGATATACGTTCTAGCGGTAAGTTTATTGGAATTATTCCTAAATTATTTTGATAGTATAATGTTATAGTCAGAATTTCAAGGAAGCATAATCACTTGTTGATTTGATAAAATATATTCTGTTAATTTTCCTAGTGTCACGTGTGTTTTGCTAATTTGCTTACTAGATGATTAGAATTTGTACTGATTTTAACAAAATTCAGGAACTGCTGACATACCCAAATCATTAGAAGCACGTTCCCACTTTAGCTCTCAAACTCGATGTACACATACAGCGACAGTTGTCTATTCGTCACTTTACCAACTTTTCTGAAGAGACGTCTGCATTTACCGAATAAAAACATATCAGAAGTGCGTAAATTTACGCCCTATCCAAAAATAAGAAAACATCAATATTTTGAAGCGTGTGAGTTTATGCACTATCATAAATTAGAAAAATGAGTTCTTGAAGAACCTAAATTTGGATTTGTCATATCAGACCTGAATCAATACCTACAGCTGTTACTTACATGTCTACAATTCAATCTAGGTTGCTAGAGACGCGTACAATAAGATATAGCATGCTAGAGACACCCATGCTTTTGGTTTGATTTAGTCAGGAACGTGTGAGCAGGATAGTTTACCTATTAATCTATCGTTCCTATAGGATGCACCAGTACTAAATTTTCTTCCTTTTAAGGAACAGCATTCATTCTCAGATAACATGTTGGGTTACTTATGCTACGTCATTTATCAGTGAGATGATTTAGCAAATAAAAATCAGTGGTTATTTTCACACACAAAAATAGCTTACGATAAAAATCATCATTTAAAAGCAGGAAACATTCATTATACCTTCATGCATTGTCAAACCAATTTATGATATTTTTCAATTTTGTAGGATAATGAACACTTTCTGAAAAACATATCATTATATGATATCATATCTTTAAGGTTTTGAATGTAAATTTTTGAAATTGACTTAAAATATTTTTCATGAGATTTTTGTGAAAATGACCTCTGAGGTTTTAATGCTCAACACAAACTTTCTGATTGATTAAGTCAGATATGTAAACTTTCAAAGCAACTTATCAAATTGTCTTACTTTCATTTATTTAAACTTTTGTTTCATGTTTTGTAGAATGTTTAAATTACACCCAACAACAGAATGTAGTAATCATCGAACAATTTATTCAACACGAATCAACTTAAGATGATCAGGATCTTGATAAGGTAAATATTTAATCTTGTAATATTTATATGTTAAATTAAAATTTTTCATTATAGTGTAACTCGAACTAAAATGTAATAATAGCTGTTTAGTTCTTCGATCAAAAATCGGGAAAATCGCCATGCAGAAGTGGTAGGCCTACTAAGAAATGAAATGTCTTGATGTATGGCTATTATTTATGCATAGGCAATTGAATACAACACAATATCTAAAAAGAAAACAATTTTATGAAAGCATAGCTATTTTTGTCGAATCAGGCTATGCGACAGGTTATATCTTTCCATGATCGTGATGTTTTACCATATATAGAGGTTGTCGTCTCATTGTGCTGTATTTAAATAATAAGCATGTCAGGTGACATTATAACAGTAGTAAATGACCAAATAAAGTATTGATTAAATCCAAATAAAGTAGTATCAAATGCTTATATCATTACAATACCAAGTAATTTGGATATTAAATGTATCACATTACATGTAATTTACTCTTCTTCTGTTCAACATAAGTTTAAGCATATCAACCAATTCATTAGCTATATAACTTTTACAAGCTTTTAAAGGAATGGATACATTTCATTACCACTTGAAAATACAGATTTTGAATCACGACTTCCAAATTTCATTTTCTAATATAAGCGTTTACGGTATCATTACATCGGTGCTATAATGGAAAGAAAGTCATAGTTTGTAAACATGTACATTGAACTTAGTATTATCTTTTAAATTGAACACCAATTTTATCATTACTTTTGATAATACATGACGTATTGAATCACAGTAAGCCGCGGCCATGGCGTAGTGGTTAGCATGTCTGATTTCGAAACCGGAGATCGCGGGTTCGAAACCCGGTCGCGGCAGGTCATACCCTATACATGAGTTGTCGGCCTCGTGGTAGGGTAAGTTAGTACTGGTGATAGAAAAAAATGTCCAGGAAACCTATAGTAGGAAGAGCTGGCCGTCGTGTATATAACCTATATATATGTTGAATGCGACGTTAAAAAAAGAAAAAAAATCACATTTGCTAGAACATTTAACTACTTGATTCAAAACTTTGACATTCAACCCTAATTTAGTTCATGTGGTGCAGAAACGAAATTCACTTTCATAACGAATAACTGGTATAATGAAATATTATCTCTTACAATGAATAACTGATAGATAAAATGAATTTGAATTCTTTATGTGTTCCATACGAGCACAATTGTAAATCTGTGACCTCCCATCCTAAATTAGCGAGTAGGCGAGCGGTAAAATTTTAGATCGGGTTTTAATCAGATTGCTCCCATACGTACTGGCGATATGCTTTCATGTTGAATAAAACAAAAATATATTGTGAGTATAGAGAATTCGATGTTAAATTATGTTTCCTTTTTTCAAATAATACGGTTTTCTTGGTTTTAGTATAGTTTCTAATTGAGATCCACGTTATGGGAATTCTTCCTTTATACGAGTACATTGTGCTTTAATATTTTTTATTTTTCTGCAGATCTATTAACAGTAAGATCTTTGTAGTGAAGCAAGCTTGATAGAAAATGAAGGAACAAAACAACAGTCACAGACATTATTTATGAACATATACATTCGACTACAAGATCAGAATGATATTTATGTATTTATATCTAATAAACTACAACTGCATGGTCTTTAAGCACACCAGGGCATGAAATGCTCTATGACAAGGTGTGCTTTCAAAGTGTTTGTTTTTTTTCTACCTAGGTAGATATTTTACTGTATCATGTTCAGCTTATTGTACGTACTAAGCGAGGATTTGTTTCCCTAAATATTCTCATAGGACTGGGAACTCTAAAAATAATATTCAAAGGTAGATCCTAACATTTAGTAGATGTAATTGTTAAATTTAATTCAACTGCCAGTGGGGCATGTCTTTCCCTATGACTTTAAATACTCAGTACAGTTCTTCTTTGCTCATCTATTTAAATCAGGGAGGTTAAGGTATGCACTACTGACAGTTGAATGAAACTTAACAATAGAATTTTACTCAGCGTACCTATACCTTTACTTAAAATATCTCAGCGGTTGACCCCCCCCCCCTTTTAAAGGATGAAAAACGAGGGAAGTAACCGATGTGAAAAGTTATAATTTGTTCATGCTATAAGTTTTTATCTCGTCTGTACGACAAATCGTTTGAAATATTGTCAAATCCGATGAAAAAAAGCGCAAAAAGAGCTAAAACTCTCGCCTTGTACATTGACTTGAAGATGTTACAGGAAATATCTATCAATAACCCTACTAGTATACAGTTCGTACTAAAAACATAACAATGTTTATGTAAACAATACAATGAACTAATCCACGACATGGGGTGATCAGCATGACAATAAAATATTATTTAGTATTGAATTAAATATGTTTTACGAGTGTTTTGTTGGTGCAATGAAAAAGATTTCGTCCATGACAAGCATTATTGAGTGGTGGTTTATCAACCACACTAATTTTGTTAAAATGATCTATACAACTTTTATTTTCAATTATTTCCTACCTTTGGAATGGATTAGTTTAGTTTAATTTTTACACAAACACGTAATGTTATTTTTACGAACTATAATTGTTGATATTTGCCTGGTACAGATCTACATATTAATTATGTTGTTGGGCTAACTATCTAATCTATATGTCTGCACAGCCATCATGTTAAATAATCTTTATTTAGTGGATTAATTTACATCAACTCTTGGGCATATTGCTTTCAAACAAATTATTTTAGTTCTTCTCTGGCAATTATATGTAACCACTAGACGACGCTACAGATTTGCATGAAAAAAACATTGAAAATCTATACCAGGTAAATATCAACATTTAATACAGGAATGGATGGGAGAATAAGATACTTTAGTCAGATATTTCCCCTTGTATACTCTTCAAATAGGTAGGTCCAATTAGTTGGATTATTCGGATTTTATCCTTACTTTTCAATGCAAATTTGCCAAAATTAGTCTTTAATAACTTTTTGGAAATAATATTATTTGTTTGAAATTCAAGCTAAGTATTTTACTATAATATTATATAATATTTTACTATCTGAATTCATCACTTCTGTTAATATCTTCATTAACAAGAAAGATATTAGATGAAGTATTTTATTATCCTTACATAGGACTTCAATGATAAAATCCAAGGATTCCAAGTGATAGGACATACTTACCAATTGGATTGCTTCAGGTTTTATCAGGAAAATATAACTGACTAAAGTCCCTAATTATGAACATACCGCGAAGTCGGAATCCACTTGATCCGGGATCGATGCTATAAACTTGACAATGGACTCCATGCTCAAGAGCTTAATTTTTTGTTACATGTGTAGAGTACTCATGCATGTCTCTATGATATGATTGATATAATTGAATAATGTAATACATATTTATTCGGGATTTCTCATATGCTTACTTATTAGGAACTGAATTGTTCTTTGAGTAGGGAGCTCTCGATCAAGTATTATAACATTTGATCCTGTTATCATTTTGAGTTCCTATTTCAATGTTATGGGTATGTTATGATTGAGTATTCCAGAACCCCGTATCATTATGAACTAATGCTTTCATCATTATGTGAAGCACACACTCCTTACAATAAAAAATGTCGAGACTACATTGCCATCACATAGATCACGTGATGCTAGAAGTACCAAGTGACTTATGTTTAACGCACAACATCGGCGTCCCTTAGTAAATGTGGCGTAATGAAGCAGAATGTAGCGTAAAGGAATATTAAATGGTCTGGTTTCTAATAACAAACCTTACCAGAGAAATAAGGCGCATGTATATTGAACCAGGGTATATAATCACGTAATTGTGAGCATTTAAACAAGCTTTTGAATTATGAATTGAAAAGATAAAGAAATCAAGATAAGAAAGATTAATTAAGTGCATATAATTACAACGTTCCATAGTTCCAAAATGCCTATACAAGTATTAGAATGACAGTTGTACTTGTTTTCTCTAATTTCACGGCACAATATATTTGCGCATGACTAGTTTATCGCTCGATTCAATATTTGTGCAATTTATATCTCACTAACGATCAAACCGTACAGGACCGATTGTGATTTTTCGAGAAGGAAAAGTTTAACATGCAGTTATTTTATGCGCTTTGTGATTTCACATTTTTTTGTCTGGAAAGAGAAATCGGTGAAAACAAATTTGTGTACTTTAATAGTTGTTTTTATAGATCACGTGACTGTAGAACCTGAGTGTAAGTGTCATTAGTCAGATATTTCCCCTTGCATACTCTTCAAATAGGTCATCCGGAACCCCTCGGCCATTCGCTACGAATAATCTCGGACATATTGAGACGCAATCTTGGAACTACCTTTTCGTCACATTCCCAAACAAAATGCTTTGACCGGAGTGGAAGTAAACAAATCCACGAATAAACAATATTTAGTTAAATATATAACATAGAAAATGTTTTGACAAAGATCTGTGTGTATACTATAAGAACTTTTTTCATGGTCGTTACATGCTTCGCCTGTGCTTCTCGCGTAGGTAGTAAAAACCCTTGTCGCCAGGATAGACCCCGAACAATCATTCCTAGATTATTCATTCATGAAAAGTCAAGGTGTTCCGAATGCAAATAAGTAGGTCCGATTAGGTGGACTACTCGGATTTTGCCCAGCTATTTTCATTAGCCTTATAATCGTGCCTTATAACTGTAGTATAGCTATTACATCTTGACTTCCGTGGCTTACACCTTACTACTAAACGTGACGTTTAGTGTCAAGGTTGCGACGTTTAGTAGCGTTGCGACGTTTAGTGTCAAGGTTGCGACGTTAGTGTCAAGGCTGTGACGTTTAGTGTCAAGGTTGCGACGTTTTGTAGCGTTGCGACGTTTAGTGTCAAGGTTGCGACGTTTAGTTTAATGTTGAGACGTTTAGTAGCGTTGCGACGTTTAGTAGCCCTACATCGTGTATATATAAAAAATACTTTCAAAGTCTACTATATTTTTATTTCCGAGATTTCTATAAACACGTTGGTGAGATTTGATCGGCTAATGACTAAAATCAAATAGCATTCCAATTAAAGTCAGTCGATTATGAATAGTCATTACTTAATAGTTACCACTCTCTTACAACAGAATCATTTCAAGTAGCTGAGGAAAGCTAAGCATAAATTAAACAAGAGGGTCGTTATGGCCCTTTACGCTAACCGGGGTACCACTGAAATAATTATACATAATCAGAGTAAATAAAAATTTCCAACCAATTTCCATGGTATTTGTATAAAAATATAGCCACAAAACTGTTAACAATATGTTTCTATTTTAAGCTTCGGTGACCTAGTTTTTCTACGCAGATGACCCATGTTCGAACTCATCCGATCAAATACGTAGACAATCATCCTCACAAAGTTTGATGATAATTGAGGTAAAAATGTATCCACTAGAATGTTCGCAAACAGTAGTCAGACGGTGGACGCCAGACGTCCAACGATCCTAAAAGCTCACCCTGAGCTAGCTCAGGTGAGCAAATAAAGAAAAATACAGAATTTAGGGTCTACAATTTTTGACACACGATTTATGGCCCCTGCTTTTTACAAACAAAAAATGACCAAGTTTGAAAGGTGATCCGAAGATGATCAAAATAGACACTGAGATAAAGTTTATGGCCGCGAGAGTTATTCCATTTGATATTTAAATGGATATTAAAGGTGCAATAACGGTTGCTATGGAACTCAAATCGGTTACTATGGACAGTAGAGTGGATACTTTTGGCCTTAAGGCGATTGGCATAAGGTGTGAGAGTGGTTGATATGGACCAAGGGGTGGTTGCTAAGAATATGTTGATGGTTGCTATGAGTCTAAGAGTGGCTGCTTTGAAGTCATATTTGTCCTATGTAATATTTGTGTGTTGATTAGGCTCGACACTATACCTTCCTACCAAGTGCGACGTTTAGCGGCAAGGTTGCGACGTTTAACGGCATTCGATTTTTTTGCGACGTTTACTGTCAGCGTTGCGACGTTTAACGACAGGGCGATTGCGACGTTTAGCGGCGGGTTGCGACGTTTAGCGTTAGTGTTGCGACGTTTAACGTCAGTTGCGACGTTTAACGGCGCTACAATGTTTAACATTGTTGCACGATAACCCCTGATCATTTGAATCACCCTCAGGCGGGTGATCCCTCGCATAACCCATTTACCCTTGGGTGGAGTAGAACAACTGTATGTTAATTTCTTGCTTAATGAAATTAGCTGTGCCCCTATTGGGGATCGAACCCATGACCTCTCGATTCCTAAGCTCATGTTCTACCGCTGGACATCTGCTTGTAAAGGAGCTAAGCCAAATCAAGACTCTGACCATGACTTTACGTTGGTCAAGGTAAAAGTGTGAAAAAAACATTTCATCTTGAGTGTCCAGAAGAAGCCTATTTATTCATGATCCTGAATTTTATTCTATCATGGAAAGCAATCTCTTTTATCGCGGGCAACAACGATGTTCTGATGAGTTTTTCTACATAATTATGACACTTTCAACGACAGTGCACATTTACACAATAATCTAACGAAAACAAATTATCGTAAGTCTAATTCATAATTTTTCAGTCCTAAGTCAGAAAGATGATAAACATAACTATAACATGATATTGAGCTGCCCGGCTAGCTCAGTTGGTAGCACACAAGTCTACTGATCGAGGGGTCGTGGGTTTGATTGCGGGGCGGGGCATACTTTCGTGGAGCTTGGTCATGAAATTATTTCTACGACCATTCTCCCTCCTACCAATGATTTTAATTATGTAGGGCAGTTGTCAGTCACTGACGAAAGTATGCGCTTAGTAGTCGGTTAACAGCTAAATCCAGAGATTTAGCTTTTCCGGGAGGAGCTAGTAGGTTGACTGACCGCCGTTATATGACCTTATATGTGTTGCTACGGCGGTAAACCCAACAAAAACAAACAAACAAATAATATGAAATTCAATAGGAATACAGTATTCTACTCTAACATAATTCAATAATATTTGGAATTGATTGGCCCAAAATGACAGTTTTATTAATGCTTCTTTCTTGGACTTACGATGATTTTTATTGTAAGATTTTTTGTGAAAAGCACCATAGTTCTCCAAACAAAACAATATACCAATTGTTAAATTCTATTTGGCAGACAGTGGCGTATACATACGCCCTGTGGATTTTATGAACATTTGTTCTTACTATTATACTTTGTTCATATCATCAATAAAAAATGTCTATCCGTATCTCGTATGTGCGGAGAATATTAAACAAATATCAAGTATTTAAACTAGCGGGGATATGTATGTGCCATCCAAGTTAAATAGAATTTAACAATACAAACCTACCTAATGGTATACCAATTTATTTTAGCTCGATTGTGAAACAAGTTCTTACAACTAAGATTAATTAATTTCGAGTCCGCCTCCTAGTCTCCCGATACTGAGCAAGTAGGATAAAGTGTCTTGCTCAAGGAAACAACGGAGTAGGTTTGGGATGGGATTCGACAACGCGGAGCTGGTTATCCAATGATTACCAGTCCAACGTCGTAACCGCTCGGCCACGCCCGCTTCTACTTACATACAAACCAATGAAGATGCCAGACTAATAAAACAAGGATTTTTTATTTTTATTTTAGAATAACCGAAGAATAAAAAAACAATTCAACAACCGAAACATGGATACAGTACTCCATATTTACATTTTTAATAATTTACTTTTCGTAAATAGAAACATCTTGTATAAAACCTTACTATATGTAAATATATGTCTGTATAAATAGTGAGCATTATTAGTATCTTGGTCTGTATCCATGACCACCACCATAACCACCGACAGTCATTCCATGATAACCACCTGGGGCACCACCAAAACCACCACCCATTGGCATACCACCATGAGAGCCACCGAACATTGATCCACCACCAAACATCCCACCACCCATTGATCCTCCTCCACCCATTATCCCCGGTCCACCCATCATCCCGGGACCACCCAATCCTCCAATACCAGGGGCACCGCCAATTCCTCCAATACCAGGGGCACCGCCCATTCCGGGACCCCCCATTCCTCCCATGCCAGGGGCACCACCCATTCCTCCTTGCCTTGCGGGTCCTCCTGCAAACATTTCATACATTCTTATGTCTTCATTTGTACCTTCACGAATTCTTCGGTCCATAGCTCTTTCAGTACCGTAACCATAGCCAGCACCAACCCCGGCCGATTGACCCCCATCTCTACAGTATTCACCAGCACAATAACCACCATGAACAGGGAATCCTCCACGACCCCCATAAGCTCCTACATAACCTTCTCTAATTGGGCCACTCTCTCCTGGTCCCCCTGCTCCTCCTCTGCTGGGCCCAACGGCACCTCCTGCACCCCCACCATGACTATGGCCCCCTGAACCACCTGTTTGGAATCCATCATGCCCGCCGCCGCCAAAACCACCGCCACCACTTCCGAAGCCACCACTTCCGAAGCCACCACTTCCGAATCCCCCTGAACCGCTGTATCCTTCTGATGGACCTGTGTATCCTCCGCCACCTGAGTGTCCACCAGTGTAAGATGGACCGCTAGTAAATGAATGTCCCATGCCCCCAGATGCGTCAGCGCCGGAAAATGATGAGCCTATTGCTCCTCCACCAAACGATGGTCCCATTGCACCTGGTCCACCGCCAAATGATGGTCCTCCCATGGACCCTGGTCCACCACCAAATGATGGTCCGCCCATGGACCCTGATCCACCACCAAATGATGGTCCTCCCATGGATCCTGAGACACCTCCAAATGATGGTTCTCCTATACCCCCACTTCCGGAAAAGTGACCGCCTCCACCGAATGAATATGACGGGTCATAGCCTCCTGAACTGCCTGATGTAGTACTAAATGGACCTTGAGCTTTGCACAGGGCAAAAATAATGGTAAAAAGACCAACTGACAGCATCTTTGTTTCTGGAAATAGATAAAGGCATTCTGATAATTATTTAAAAAGTATATATATATGTATGTACTTAATTTTTGTTCGAAAGCACACTGCGGACAGTCGGTCGTCGAAATACTGAAACGAATCTTGACATAGAATATAACGCCACTGTCCATTTATTTATCAATAGTATGATCTCACGGCTTATTCTATGATACTAGCCTACTACGTGATATTTTTTAAATGACTGTGCAACACTATGCTATCCATGAAATTCGCAAATCCATACATGAATCGGAGACATAGATAACATATTCCCTGCATGAATGAATATCATTGCGTAAACCTGTGAAGATAATCCAAATGGTATTTAAATCTAAGAGAAAATGTGAGTTGTCTCCCTTTAATGTTATAAAACCTGCACCAACTCCTTGTAGTGATGATTCATTATGATTACATAAAATTGTATTTAATACAAAGTTGATAACAAAACTTCTGCATGCGTTTAGCACTATGTCAAAGGAAGCGAAAAGGACTAACGGACATGTGCACCTTTTCACAAAAATCTTATGATAATAATTATCGTAAGTCAATTTCATAAATTTTGCAGTTCCAAGTCAGAAGGCTAATAAACATTACTTTGATGTGATATTCAAAAGGTAATAGCTAAGGTATACACTATTCTACATAAAATTAATAATATTTGCAACTGATTGGCTAAAAATGACTGTACTGTTAATATTTCTTACTTTTGACTTACGTTGATTTTTATCGTAATGTTTTTTTTTATGAAATGCCCAAATGATACGTATGATCACGGTACAGTTACAATACAAAAGAATTTACCATATTGCAGCGACTAAAATCAGAACCTACATTTTACACTGGTCCTATCGGACATGGTGACCAAATTTTTTAATGAGCTTCTAAAGACCTTGAAATGGTGAACGTGCTGATAATCGTATAACTAAAGACATCAATGTCAAGTGGTAATGTTAAGATTACTACCCCTGATACAAAACTACATTTACCTTTGGAGAAAATTCTCAGAAAATTGGTATACTTATTTACATTGTTATTTTAATGTTTTCACCGTTTCAGATTTTTAAATCATATTAACAATAATATTTATGGACAAATTTGCAATTGTAGTATTTTCATATCCGAGAGGCATTAAACACTTTCACTTAAAGTTTTTCATAATAGATGTTGCAACGGAATGCTGATTTACATTATGATACAAAGATTAATTTTTAACATTTTGTAACAAACTAAAAGAAGCATTCTGTCATGCAATCATATATCATGTTTTAAAATGTAAAATTTTTTGTAAATTGACACTATGGGTATTCTACCTTAATGCGTATTAGCTGGTTTCAGATAGTATTTTTGGAATTATGCAAACAAGACAAGACATGATGTAAATTCATTTACTTTGAATTTCTTACCGGACTTCATCTGTCTTCTATTTTAAAGAATACTTTAATTCTAAAATTACTTTTTTACATTGAGATGGATTACCATTGAACTTTCTTAATATTGCTTTTGTGAATTTATATTTTCATTTAATGTAAGTACAGTCACGTATTGTTAAAACCAAAAAACAGACAAGTCGGTTGTATCCAAATAAATAATAGCTGTAGTAGGTCCATAACCATCAATCAAAGTATTTTCCATTACTTCAAACAAGATAATTGAACGTTAGTTGTGAAATAAAACATACGTAAAAAAATGTTGTCAATATAGCAGAACTTCAATTAAACAACTCCTTTGAATTTATCAACCTTAATATACAGTCCACTCTGATATCAGATCATAGGCGGATCTAGCGGGGGGTTGAGGGAGTCCGGACCACCCCTAGAATAAGTCATTTTTAAGTACCATTAAGCAATTTTTCTCGGTGCTTAACATAGATTTAATGGTTATGTAGTTTTTATTTTATAAATATGTTGCATTATTCTGCAAAATGTGTATAATGTGGTTGGGGTACGAAAGTTTGGACCCCTCCCTAGAAAAAAATCGGACCTCCCCTAGAAAAAATCCTGGATCCACCCCTGCAGATACTATGTGGTAATTGAACAATCTTCTAGATATTACATGGTTAATTCATGCTAATCAAATCTGACAGATTATATCACTTATTGTATAAAACTTTATTGGTCATACATAGGCCTTTATCATTTAACTAGTTTATTAGTTAAGGATTTGTACTTTTGTAAACAGAAACATTTATAAATCTTATTCAACTACATGTTAGTGGTGCATACATTAACCCAGCTGATGTAAATACTTACTACAGTTTGCCTGAATTCACTATCGGTAATCGAGTATTCAAATCTGCGGTGTATTTATCAGATTTAGGCCTTTAAAAGTATCCTAATCGTTACGTGATTACTATTTTGCTAAGTAATTGGTAAGTATTTTATATTGAAACACAAATTCCATTAAGACCTTAAAAGTTTATGATTTTAATAGCGGAATCTTCTTCAACCTCATTCTTTATAACATCAAGCATTTGTGACTTAAAAATTGACAAAAAGTCGCATGATTTTTCCTGCAATAACCAAGGTGCCCTCTGTAGTTTGTTTGTTTGTTTTTGTTTTGTTTAACGCCGTAGCAACACATTATATAGGTCATATATCGGTGGTCAGTCAACCTACTCACTATTCCTGGAAACGCTAAATCTCTGGATTTAGCTGTTCGCCAACTACTGAGCACATACTTCCGTCAGTGACTGACAACTGCCCTACATAATTAAGAATCATTGATAGGAGGGAGAATGGCCATAGAAATAATTCCACAACACGAAAGTATGCCCCGCCCAGGAATCAAACCCACGACCCCTCCATCAGTAGACTTGCGTGCTACCAACTGAGCTAGCCAGGCGGTTGCCGTCTATAGTGGAAATTAACTGTAGAATAATTTTATTTCAGATACAAGTCGTTATGGGTTTCGGTATTTATATCAAGTATTTGCACGTTCATCATTAACTTAATAGTTTGTGGTTTGAACAGTTAATTTCGGTTTAAGAAAATATATGATGATAATATAAACAGTTTGATAGTTGATATTTTTACTAACATTTACATAATATTAACGATTTATCATTTAGCTCATGATTATTCATCATCATAAGAGACGACGAGATAAAACTTTTGTTACACGTGTACAAAAACAATGAAATGTGGCCAGCGTTATTTATCTTATTTTGCTGTCATTAATTTAGCTTCTTTTCGATTTTTTTTATCAAACTTGATTTACAACTACGTATTTTAATACAATGAACATGTTTTTCGAAAACATGTAACTTTTTTTTGTTTGAACGATTGATTAAATTTGTATTTTTTTACCAGTCTTACAAGTTACAATGCGCCAAAACACTAACAGAACAAAAATTAAGCCACGCTTACATTTCATCCATTACAAAAACTATCAGGCTTACCATGCCGCTTTCGACCCTCGGTACATTCGGGAAACCACTCGGGTGATTTCGTAAACTGGCACAACAATCGCCGATGTGTTCCGAATGACCTCGGTAATAAATCAACAATGGTGACAACATTACACAACATATGATTTAGAATCACAAATTCTAAGTAACCTGACTTTTTTGGGCAAATGATAAAAAATACCCACACAATATTATAAATACACAACTTCAGTCTTATTAAAATTACAAAATGTATAATGCTCCACCACATTTCCTATACGTATTGCGGTAGCGTACATACATCATGGTTTTAATGAGATGAACAGTAAATGTTTACAATTAAATAAAACTCATGACAGAATGAATTGCGACTATGGTGTACTTTAAAACTGTAAACCTAAAACATACTTATCGGCTTACATGTATGAGCTAGAAATGGTGGATAACTAAACTTGTAAATGGCCTGATATAAAGGAGATCGATACGTTTCTATAGTCAAAGACAGTGTATGTACATATATGCATACATATAACATTTGATTAGGGAATTCTCCAGTCTTTTTCGACCTGACATATATCATATACTCGTATAGTAAGCTCAGAGAAATGGTTTAATAATTTGATTGATGTTTATAAAAATAATGAACAGTTTTCAATATTGGTTAAGTTTTTTATCAGAACGATATCTAGGCTTACATCTAAATTTCTTAAGAAAACACGATCTTAATAAGGAAGCATTTTGAAGATTTTCCTTTATGGTTTGTATCATTTTTTTTGCTGTATATTTTTGCCAGTCATCGCCTTACTGATCGTAAACAAAAGTTTAACATTTGATTTCGGTGTCACTTCTTTTTTATATAAAACGTATCATTTTTCGCTTTAATACCTGCTAATAGCCACAGTCACGGAATTTCTGTCTTTTTCAATTTATAAAAACATTAAGCAAAATACTGGAGTCATCGTTACAACGATTTTAAACATCTTTTTGGCACTAATACATGTACATATAAAAAATGCTTAATTCACTTATACATTCTTATCAGCCAAAACCAACTTTTCTACATGTTAATATTTATCAATTATTCCTTTGATTCTTACCAAACATTTTTATGCACTATGTGTGTTTCCTGCATTCAAAATGATAGTGTACGGCCCCTAATAAATTAGATCCTTATAACTTAACGACACTGACGATTAGTGTAAATTTGAAATACAAAATGGAACTCCAGAACAATTTTAATAGGGTTATAGGTTGTCTGCGGTAATTCGTCAATGTCGGGAAATTCACTCAACATACAAGAAAACAGCTTTAAAACCTTAATTATATACTCAATGCATGCTCATATATCGTTAGCCTATATTCTGTAGTGAACTTTTACATATTACTTTGATGTATTCCTGCATTAATGTTAAAGACTCGCATTAAAAAAACAATAGATCGAAGTTATTCGTATGGAAATTAATGCTTACCTGTTGTGAGTTGTCAAGCAAGTTCCTTAATTCAAACTGACGGACTGATACTTTAAAGCCGTCTCAAACAAAAAAGGTTTATAGCCAACGAAGCATATACGTTAAGATAGATGAGTATTAAATACAAGTTCAACGTTTTGTGTAATAAGTTAAGTAACAATAGTCGAGATTGGATTGGTTTTTTAAAGTGAAGAAAGACAATGAGTGATCGAGAAATGAATTTGCAAGTTAAATTTATGTTATACTTGTATATACGTGGCCATTACGTTTTAGCGGTTTTTTGTTTAATTGCTTTCCTTGTTTGATAAAAACCAGATCGATCTCTTTAATGACTCATTCTTCATTATCGTGATATAATATATTCATCTATTGTTCTATAGATTTGCCACTGATACTTACCTAACTACACAAAAGGGTTTTTGTCTTTTTTGTTTCAATCAATAAATTTATGCAAATTAAACAATTAGTTGCACGTTTTGAGGTGAATTGCAGATTACGTGTTAATTATGAAGATTTTAAAAGGAATAACATGACTTTTACAAATTCTAAAAGCTAATTATCATAGCCACGTACGTCTTTAAAGTAAGAGAATAACAAACTACGTCATACTTTATTTAGCAAATAAAGTTCGAGCTTTAGTCGATGATATGTTTAGCGACGTATTAAATTTATTATTTATTCAGCCTCCATTCTCTGGGGGAAATTACAGACATACTTGTGACCCAAAAAATAAAAATCTTTAGTACAAGCCGAACATAAGAAACTTCTATAAGAAGACTCAGAAAAGTGAAGGAAAGAGAATATAGTTAATGAAGAATGAACAGTTCTGAATTTCAACAGAATATAGAACGTGTCAGCAATACTTATAGTATTGTTATATTAATTCTAAAACTAGCATGCCGTTTATTGCTATAAAATGGCATTTTTCTTCAAGTCAAAAACGCCTAACGTTTTGCACTGTTTTGTGCATATGTTAATTATTAAGATAAACAAATGTTGTTGATCTTTTGTCCATTTCTGTACTTGGTCCCACCTTAAGTTTGTATTTGGCGTACCCTTGACTGTCGAGAAATGCGTGTTCATCTTAGTATTGCAGACTTAATTTCTTTACTTCAAAGGAAGGGAAGAAGTGTATGCTCTGTTTCACATTGGTAATATTGTTGGCCAGAAAATTCTATGGATCACAATTTAAGTTGAAGTTGAACAATTCCAGGGATTCTCTAATGTTTGATAGTTAAATTAAAACATTAACATACTAAGGTATTTAAGGCAAAGCTGTGGTAAATTTCCATTTGATCTGGCTCGCAAATTCCAGCTTATGATGGTATTATTATTCAAGTTCATAAAGACCATTCGCTATCAAGTGTAGGGGATCGGCTGGATTATAAATTTTATTGAAAAGAAGGCTATTAGTTCGGTTGTGACTATGCAATATAGTGTAAAGTCATTTATCTAGTGTAAGCGTTTGATGCATCTGGTTGGAACACAAGCATGCATATTACATTGACTTGAATATAGATTGTTTTAAGACTGACGAACAATGTACAATCAACAGATAGATGAAAGAAGAAATATAGTGTCAGTAGTGACACATCTTCACTCACTATCAACACTATCAGTTTTATTCGTTAGTAATCAAACATTAAGATTTATTGCTTGAATCAGTTGCAAAAGTAGACTTCGATAAAAAACAACTGTTATCAATTCTATTTCTATATAAGTTTTCTGTACCTTTGGTTTTTTAATGGCATGATATTTGTCTGCTTGTTTACTTGTCAAATCTCAAATATCATTTGTTAGTTTCCTTTTTTATCTAATGCCCCTTTTTGTAGAGGCTGGAAGTTCATTTCACAGTCGTATTGTCTGCATAAGTTTTAAGTTTGTATATATTTGGTTGGAATCAGACTCATTGCCCTTTTTATAAGTAGACATACACAGTGAAAGCTCAGTTTTATAAATGAAGGGCTAAGCGAAGCTAAGTCCACTTAAAAACAAACTAACTGCCTGGACTCCCGTGAAGTGTCATAGGCAAAACCAATGCTTAAACACATTTATTTTATTGTCAAACTAACGTACTGTATAAAATGCTAAAGTCTCGGTTGACATTACTTGTCTCAGGTGAACATTCCGTTCTATCACCCTCTGTAGGATGTGATATTTATACAATACATATAGTCACAATCTTTCATAGTTGCCTGTCAATATTTATCATATACATGTATGTAACCATCAGAGCACTGCTTTACTGCTTCCAAAATATTTCTGTACAATGTTATCACAGTTTTTGGGAAGTTGCTGTTTAAAGTAATGCATGTGAAAGATCAGCTTTAATGAACAAACCAACAAATTTTCCATTATTTGCGAGTTTGTAAAAACGTGATTCAAAGTAAATGTTAAATCACAAATTAATTAACTACTAATTAACAATAATAAATAAAATTAAAATAAACACGAACGTGCATCAATCTTTATAAATAATTGTTTTAATTAGTATGCATTAATTCATATTCATACCACATGCACAATTTGATAGTTAAGTGTCGTCAGCGACATGTGGCGGTTTTAAAACATGAGAGATGTTTTCATTAACCAATGAAATTGACTTTTGTACTATGTTGTAAAAGATTTGCGTAATTATTATTATTGATGTTAAATGTCTTTGGCGGATAATTCGTATCAGAAGACTGTTGTCACTTCTCTGAACAAAACAAAAATGTTACGTCTCACGATGCTCTTCTAGATCACACATGGCATAGTGGACATTCCATAAGCACTTGCTGTAACCAAGAACAAAAACACGTAGACTATAGGCTCTCATAGACTACCAGTCGTATACAGAAAGTTACATATATAAACAATCCTTCTTCCTGGGAACCAAGAACCATCTATTAAGACTGAAATAAACGATTTCAATCGACTATTATCACAAACATAGCTGTCATTGATTCCTTCTAGGCTGCATTTTATTCAGAGGTCATAGCTCAACCTTTGTCATCTAGCAAGACAATAGCTAACAAGTGTGTATGCATGTATTGTGGATGGTTGCTATTGGTCTAAGAGTGGTTTCTTTGAAGTCATCTTTGTCCTTTGTAGTATTTGTGTGGTGTAGAGATGCGATACTAAACAATTCTATGAAGTGCGACGTGACGTTTAGCGCCAATTGCGAGGTTAAGCGCCCATTGTGATGTTTAGCGCCAATTATGCCGTTTAGCGCCAATTGTGCCGTTTAGCGCCAATTGCGAGGTTGAGCGCCATTTTAGACGTTTAGCGCTGATTGTGACGTTTAGCGCCAGTTGAGCCGTTTAGCGCCTACGGTAACGTTTAGCTCCAATTGCGACGTTTAGCGCCAATTGCGACGTTAAAGGGCGCTATAGACACTGAGTAAGACGACTCACCGCCGCAATATGAAAAATGTTGAAATGCAGTGTAACGGACGCGAATTGCCAAATTTACATGGTATTATATTAAGTATACACTTTTCTGCTTAGCCTCGCGTGTCTATCAATGAAATCTGACAAAAATTAAAAGACAAACAGCTGTTTAAAATTTTGAGTCCAGGCTGATTTTTCACTGTTATCTGCTTCAAACCGTTGTATTTGTGATGTCATTGTCACGTGGTATTGCCACCGTGGATTTTTACATTTCATAACTTCTAGCACATTAATTATGCAAAAACTGTTGTTGTCAATCTGTAAAATAAAATTGTAAAAGTTGTGTTACAATGTAAAAGCTTAAGCAATATATGTATGCAGGTACATTATTGTTCAATCTATGTACCAATAAATTCAAATCATGATTCAAGTAATAATTACTATGAAAGATTGTTTTTTAATTGAATAATTTAAGTAAATTTTATGAGCACTTAACTCTGTTAGGTTGTCAAAATGATACATTTTGCGTTTTGTACAATATTTATATTCAACGATTCATGTAAACTACTAATGTACATAACGTATAATGAAATTTTGCATGTAAGTCATACAAACATCGCACTGAAGGTGATGTACAGTAAACATGCAGAATAGTGTGCATGTAAAACCAAAGGGGAACGATCCGACCCCAAAACATTTTAGGCGGATCTAGGATTTCTAGTTAGTGGGGGTCGAAAATTAACTAGCAGATGGGGGCACCCGGTGGATTCTGGGAGGCAGAGGCCCCGGAAGCTTCTGATTTTTAGTCTAATTTCTAAGGGAATCAGTCACATTATGAGAACCCTAAATATACTTTCCCATGGTATGCAATAAGAAGCAAGTAGATATATCATATAATATTTTTACATCCGTTGCATTATGTTAAAATCTTACATTAATGATCCTAGTTAGACATTTACAACAAAGCCATACCTATCGGATAGTAAACTGAATAGTGAAGTTGATGAGTAAATGTACTTCCTCAGGAAGGAATCAGTTAATTCCCCTGATAGAACAAGAACTCGATATGAGATCGAAATTGTAACTTCATGTACGCTAAAGGTGCATGCCTCGTCAAATTACCATTTCTCATAAGAACAGTTTTAACTGAATATGAACACTGCATTCTTCTTATCCCCGGTATTGGGTATCTACTGTCCAATCTGATCACTTTATTCGAAGGGTTAACGAACATACTCGGTGTCTCACGGTTTCCATGCAGGATATTGTGCTTGCACTGATCGCATAACTTTATTGAACCATTATAGTCATAATGTTACTGGTCCCTAAGCATTCCTTATCTTTGGTATGGCCTTATATGCAAATTTCAACAAAAATAATTTGTTGATGATGTAAACATACACTGTTACATGGATGATGAATCATGCAATTGTATCATTATAATTAGTTCTAACGAAGTTTTATGTGTTTGCAATATGCATGAAGTACAAACTACGTCTTACAGTACAAACATTTCAACTTGAGACTCAACGACTTATACACCAAGTCTGGAAGACACATACATATTTCTTATATTCATTTTTTAACTGTGGGTGGCGCATATGTATGCATTACCCCGCTGATTTAGATATTAGGAATTTGTTCGATTATCAACATACATAATAAGAATATCTATTTTAATCGATACGAAGAACAAAAATACTGTAATGAATATTAATGGAGATTCTCGAACAAATACCGAGTATTTAAATCAGCAGTATTAATATATGCGCAACTGACAGTTTAATTAAATGTAACAATATTCCCCTTGGATGCGCCTATCAAAACACTTGGTATTAACTCATTGTTTAATGTTTATGCATTTAAACTCAAGCCCATACTTCATTCCACCACAAATCATAGGTAACCATAGGCGGATCCAGGATTTCAAGTTACGGAGGGGCGGGGCGGAAAAAATAAGTTACGGGGTGGAAAATGAACAACCAGGTGTCGTATCTAAGGCCCCCTTATGGGTCCTGGACGAAGCCCTGACCAGAGGTCCAGGGGGACTGCGGCCCCAAGCTCATTTCTGAGGGATTCAGGCACATTTACAGAACATGAATTATCCTTTTTCAGTGTATACAATAAAAACATCGAGATACATATCATATATTTTTACAGCTGTTAGATCATTTTAATATCTTACAAAAAATTAGAAGGAATTGTCCTGGAATTGATTGTACGTTATGTCAATGTATTAGTGTACTCTTAGTCTTATTATTGTTGCACGCGTAGCGTGTGAAAAAAATGTTTTGACGCTTATATTAATATATTTTCAAATAAATATCATATTTAATGATAGAAAAAACCTTTGCTTGGGCAATTGGGGGGGGGGGCGTACGCCCGGTCCACCCCTTGGATCCGCATATGAGCATATGAGTAATTCTAATTATTACTTAATTGACATATAATATAATTGCTTTGTACTCTAACGATATAAACGCTTGTTATTATAAGCGCATGATAAGTTATGCCCCTTTCATTTTCGTTATTTACTAATTTATTAATTTCCTTAATTGCATATACGCCGTGCATTGATTAACATTAACATTTATATGTTGTTTATGACTACCGTATCACCACCAAATATTCATTTAAAAGATACATTACCTTCTTCGTAGGGAATTTTACTGCGTCTTCTTTGACATTGATTTTGCTCACAACCGAAAGTTCCTTACATACAAATGGCCATATTAACATCAGTACGCTATATATAGTACTTACCAAAAGTTTGGAGACAAAAGAAATTTAATGCAATTCTAGAATTTTGATGATTATTTTTGCTGAATCATTATCTTTAATGTATTAAAGTATGTTTTGTGATACAATGAAAACAAATTTTATGAATGCAATACATTTATAAGATTCCGCATCAGAAATCCTAAAGCATCAATAACCACGTTTATGGTATTTTTTCCATAACATACAATGTAACTTATCCTATTTTTGTAGTCTCATTTATAATTATGATAATAACCAAAAAATAAAACAAAACTACAAAGAATTTCTAAAACATTTACCAAATTTTAGATAAAAGTTATATAGAAGGCCCACAGTCTAATATTGTGTCCTAATTTTTGGTGGGTTCTGTTCATATGTTGTGCAATGTATTATAACGCAACAAATGCAGTCATTAAGAATGTATACTAGGACGAAAAAGAAACGCCGGGTACATAAAATATGCAACACATGTCCGGCCGTGTTTCGCAAAACAAGAAGGGTCATCGTTAAAAGGGGGTATTTTTTCACATAATCAGCATCGGAAATTGATTGAAACTTCAACAGCTGGTTCCATACAGATGACATTTCATACAAAAATAAATATAATAATCCAATAATACAATTTATCCCTTAAAACAATCATTATAGGTTACCCGGCGTTTCTTTTTCGTCCTAGTATATATCGAAGGTAACTTATTCTTGTTTATTGTAAGATGCCTTACATTAATTACCTCCCTTTTCAAACTGAAGACCATTAATTTCAAATTAAAGATGGCTAGAAAACAATAAGTAGGCAGGATGCATTCCATTGTTATCTTTAACCGAGACTTCTTCGACTAGTTTTGATGCATTTTATTCTTTAATCATAACGTCCGCTGATAATTAAAACCCCTTATTCTTCTCAGTCCAATGATATCATACAGCTCCAGAGCAACAATGTGCCATTTTCCCACTTAAAGGGAGGTTTGAGAGAATACATCGCCTATTATCGCCAGAAAAAGCCAGGCAACTGATTCAGACAAATGTCCAACAATGTTGATCAGCAGGTGTTCGGGTTCGGTTGCTGGTACTTTAGGCATCGTTTTGAAAGAAAGCAAATAACTGAATTTTTCGAGAACGAAAAATGATGAATGATTCAATTTGATCATTTAATTTGTCCCATTGGTGTTGCTTTGAGAAAAAAAAACAGGCTCTTTGGTTCGAAATGACGTTTTTAAGAGAGTTGCATTAGAAGCTTCCTGGCATACTTGCTAAAATGATATTAGAGCCTTTTTAACTAAGTTTAAAACGTTAAAAGGCTGCGCACATACTTTGTATTGCTTAGAGTTATATGAGAAACTTTTTACGACTTATAATTTATCAGTATTTAGCCTACCTTGCCATGTAGCTTTCATATACCACTGCGTGCTTAATGAAAAAACACACGAAATGTTGCAGAATGAACTAGCTTAATTTTATCTTAGATTCAAACCAGTGTTAAAGCTTTCATTTCCACATTGCATATACACAAATGTATTTAGCTGATCGTGAAACAAGTACTTACAACTTAGATTAAACACTATTGAGCTCGCTTCCTGTCCCGCAGTGCACAGCAGTAAGGGTATTTTTGTGCTAAAAAACAACGAGAATGGAACCATCGCGGTTTTGATATCCCATGATTATCATCCATTCAGCCACATCCGCTCCTGTGAACAGGATTCGAATCATTTCAGTTTATAGATATGATCCGTCTCACACTAAAACGCAATATACATATTCCTTTTGAAAGTTATCCGTTTAGCGTTAAACCAGTGAGGAATCTTTTTTGAGTAGAGGTTTAGCTACAAATGAAATTATGATGATTTATAATTGAACTGCACTTTATGCAACATTTGCATACGACATTTGCAACACCGTGTCCGGAAAGTTCGTAGACACCTGCTTTAATACGAGTATTTCGCATTAGAATTAAATGAAACTTTCTTAGATCACTCACCAATGTTCTTTGATTGATGATACAAAATTTCAAAAATTTCCATTTGTAAACAATGAAACGGCACGGGTTTATGTAAAGGGAATACAGGTGTGCGGAGCGTAAAACATTAGCTTATATTTTGGTTGATCTGTTGTAACAATGTACATGTTTGTCTTTTTCACTTGTAATGAACAATTGAATGTTTCTGAAGACGGTTACATGTAACCAGATTGACTTCCAAAATATAAAATCTTTCTTTAAAGTTGAATGAGAAAGTGGCGTAATGTGGTAGTGCTTTGAATGTCATCAAGGACAAGGACCCTTTAGAAACGTATATGGGGTCAATGTAAAGAGTCATTTCATGTGATTCTAACGTGAAGCCGAATATCAAAATTAGACATTCGTTCAGTGTGATGTTCATTTTGATTTGGAATGTCACAATGTTCAATATCAAGCTAACTTAACTTCCACTGAATGTAGCAATTTGTGTAAAATGTGTAACCTGTCCGAAGCTCCCAATTTGATCTTTAAAATTAACTTATTGATCAAAGACCAGAAACATAAGTATAAAACTGAGTAGAAGCTCTCAGGCTGACATTTGAAGCAAAGGTATACATAAAGATATACGAATAAAAAACAGATATGTGAAGATATCATAAAAATATGATATTTGCTTGAACAGCAATATTATTATTGTAATTGACATCAACATGAGGGTATAAACCAATCAAATAATCAGTAAGGTTGAATTCCCCATATACATGTAAATGTTTTATGACCAAATTTGGCCAAGGAATAAACTTTTATGAGATGCTGGTATCGGACTTATTCAAAAAATATTTCTAAACTATAGAAAATAACTGTTTCAGTAGTTCTAGTAGCATGACTGGCATTTAATCCTGCTCAAACTATATATCTAACTCAGTACCTCAGCGCTTCAATTAAACCATGCTTATACATTACTATTTTGATATCAAAAGGCGAGGCGATTCATTTTTATGGTTTTGCAATGGCACATTTTTATAAACAAAATTAAAACTACGTATTACCATAGTGTGAGGAATGGAAAACAAAATAAGAGGGAATTCTACCTTAAAAAAACACTGGCAAAAGAGCCTATAACTTGTGAAAATGTTACAATATAAAATAACAAATATTTTGTCAATACATGTATCATGAAATATAACATCCCTATATAACAGCACATATACATGTACAAACCTTATATATAATATTCATGAATAATACAAAAAAGTAAAGTTAAGATTCGTATACCATTGTGTATATGGGACGGTTTTTATTTGTGCTCGTTGACAATTTATTATTATTAAAGAATGTTTGTGAGTATTTTACGAATATAAGGACTCCATTGCCAGTGCTTAAAAATGACAGTACATCAATATCGAATTTGTGTCAAAAAATAACAAGGAATGAAACAATTAGTTTCTTCTAGTACTAGCCGGTCCACCTGCAAATCTTTCATACAATTGTAAATTTTCATTACGTCCAGTTCTAAGACGTTCGTTAAAAGCTTCAAGGGTTCCTGTGCCTATACCATTACCAACACCGGCGGCAAGACCGCCATCAGCGCACATTTCTCCAGCGCAGTACCCGCCATGTACTGGGAAGCCATTTTCTCCACCTTTAGCGCCTTCGTATCCTTCTCTAATACCGCCTTGTCCATCACCAACAAGGTCTACCAGTCTTCTGAAAAGACTTTGTCTCCTATCTCCGACTCGCCTTCCTGTCGATTGACTTTGGTCGATAGTTCGAACAGGATTTACTTGTGCCCTTTGTCTGAATGTACGAATCATACCAATGTTACCAGTGTCACCAAATTGTTGTTGGTTACCCAATATCTGTCGTCTCCTTGGCATCTGTCGAATTTGTACATTATCAAAGCCAGAGAAATCACCAAAAGTATTGCTGGTGTCAAACCGCTGTCCTAACATCCTTGAATTCCGTCTTTGTGGTACAACTGTACGATATTCTGAAGTGATAACAATAGCTACGTAAGTTTAAGTGTATGAAAAGAGTCAGCAATCACACCAAGAACAGCAACAGTCAAAAAACACAAACATTACACACAGTCAATAAGCAAAGACGGCGATTTTTATAATTCTAAAACTTGTGTTATCAAAAGGTTGTTACAAAGTAATACAAACAATAAAATGAACTTAAGGGGTTTCGCCGCATTGGAAGTCAGTGGCAAAATAAGTGCCACTTGAGGTTTAAACCAGGTTTTACTATGCACCAATCTCACACTTGCACCGACAGATTCATGTAAGAAAAAAAGGTAACAAATTGTAAATAACAAAGCTTAAATTGACAGACTGTGCCAAAATACAATTTCAAAATGTACAAAAGAACTTTTCTCATAGCAAAAACTGTACATCTACATGTACGTGTATAACTATAAAGTAGTAATTAATAAAGCCAGGTTCAATCAAAGATTTCTTTTTATTGCTAAGCAGAGGGCGGACTTGTTCAGCTTATTTTGTTACTAACTTATTATAAACGTAAATAAAAATGGAAAACAAGCATATAAAAGTGCATGTGTATGCACTCATGTATTTGGTAATATGTCAATCTGTTATTATTTATCTTGATGTTATAAAAACAATAAAGACAGATAAATTATATAATATAGCCAGAGGATATTAACTTGTACATATACAATGTTTTTATATATATTTAATATTATTAATTATCTAGTTGCACCTTGGAAACATCATGTATGAACATTACAAATGTTTACTGAAAATCTTGTACATGTACATCATAATTAAACCTTGAAGGCCTTCAATCTAACAATGACAGATTTTTTCCGAATAAGTGAAACATTAGCATACATTACCAACACAATAAAATCATGTACATATGTTTTTGTTTTGATTCGGAACCGTACGAGTTGTCTGTGCCAAATACAGGACATTTTGACACGAAGCTTTATTTTCTCGATGTACAAAGAACGGATTTTACCGTTGTACAATAGTAAGTATACCACGATAGGTTGATTGACGTCGTAACATTGTTGTCAAGATTTATAGCTTTTTTGTTTGTTTTTATTTTAAGCAATATCCATGTTAATGTTACCAGTTATAAACGACCTTCCGAGACGTAAGCGGACAGTACAGAGGCTCAAAGTCAAGGAAGAAAAAAGAGTCGTATAATATCATTGCTACTTTAAGATCATATGCTAGAAAGAAAAATATATTTGGTCGTGACTTATTGTAGGCGTTGAACTTGTAATCATTGGATAGTTAACTCCGCGTTGATTTAAATCCCATCCGTAATCTACCTCGTTGGTTCCTTGAGCAGGGAACTTAATCTTACTAGCTCAGCACTGGGGAACCAGGAAGCAGACTCGAGAGTGATTAGTATGAGAAAGAAAGAACTTGTTCAACAATTGAGCTAAAATTAATTAGCGTAAACTAAATTAATATGCCTTAGTCAAGCCTGCATCTGAATTTATACCAAACTACACATTGAGGTTATTTCCCTTGGTTGGGTTACCGTAGCAACGAGTGACGTAAACGCAGTGAAGAGTTAGAGTTCATACACGTGCGTTAACAAAGACGCGTAGATTGTCACATAGCAACAAGAAAATTTATTAACCTGGCATGAAGTTTGATCTTTGTACATTGCGTCCACCACGGAAAATCCTGGAGTTAAAACTAAAAGGTCCTTGACCGTAACATGCTGTCAATAAAGTGACGAAAATTATAAATTGCAGATCCATTTAGACGGGCTGAAAATAGAAAGTGAATAAGATTAAACAATGAGTTCACCAAACTTAGTCCATCAAACAATACAATACAATACAATACAATACAATACAATACAATACAATACAATACAATACAATACAATACAATACAATACAATACAATACAATACAAAACAATACAAAACAATACAAAACGATACGATACGATACGATACGATACGATACGATACGATACGATACGATACGATACGATACAATGCGATACGATATAATACGATACGATACAATACAAAACAATACGATACGATACGATACGATACGATACGATACGATACGATACGATACGATACGATACGATACGATACGATACGATACGATACAATGCAATGCAATGCAATGCAATGCAGTGAATTTACAATACAATACAAAACGATACGATACAATACTATACGATACGATACGATGCAATTCAATGCAACGCAATATCTAAATGTATTAAAGTCCAGTTTTACGCAAGTGGAACTTTTTTATGCTTATTAATATTAACAATGCAATTCCAAGTCAAAATTATGTCTAATACTACTTGCTTCTATATTTATTCATTTATTCAAGAAAGTGAAATAACCGCTGTGAGATATTTGCATCAGCCTGTGATTAAACGCTGTGCATGGGGGATTTAGATGCATCGATCTCTAGTTAATTTTCCAAAACGTCTGTTTGCTGTCAAATGCTTCCGTTGATGCTTAGTTATTTATATAATGCAAATAATATTCGCTAACTTTTAACTTACCATAAAACATGAAAGGCATGTTATCAACCTTCCAGATAAACTTGTGATAATTAATGTCAATCAATAAAGTAGCTTAATTATTGTATTAGTAATTAAAGAGATGTGATTTATGTCAAATATGTATTAATGTCTTCTTTATGCTTGATAGACAAGTAAAAACTATAATTATAATATTACGATAACACATTAATAAAAAGCACATGTATAAAATGACCAGTACATTACTATACAATATGCTTCTTTAACATTAAGAGCTCTTTCTGACAACGATATACTATACCGCGTTCTCCAAAATGGATTTAGCTGTTAACTAACTACTTGGCGCATACTTTCGTCAGTGACTGACAACTGCCCTACATGATAAATAATCATTGGTAGGAGGGAGAATGTCCGTAAAAATAAATTTATGACCAAGCTTCACGAAATTACGCCCTGCCTAAAAGAATTTATATAGAGAAAATCAAAAAGGTGTCTTGCAATGTATGGTAACAAATATCGATCATGTGGAAAGCCAATTATCATTAGTAATTGTTGCCCAACAGATGACCGGCACAGCCCCGAAACAAAAACATCGTATGTACATACAGCGTTTTTGATTCGGGACCGTGCCGGCCGCCTGTTGCTGTCCATATGCTGCAAAGAGCATATCTAGTTTTAGAACTTTATCTTTTTTCTTTAAATTATTATTATAATGATTTAAGTAATTAAGATGAAGTACAAGATTGTTATTTATCATAAAGATGTAAAAACATGTTTTATTATAAATTAATATTTAACACTATATCATGACATAATGTATTACATTATATTTATACATACTAGGCAGTATGTACATTTAATTAAATAATCGCTGATATTCAATAAGATAGGACAACTAAGATTTGAAAAATTAAAAAAATAAAGTTTTGTTTATTTTTGTTTTGACTGATTTTACAAGTTGCTGTATGTATGAGGCTTGATTTAGTGCAAGGATTTCAACAATCTCAGACTTAATAAAATTTTACACATATTTGAATACAAGCACCTATTTTCTACAGTAACGTATGTTTCTATACGGACCACACTAATAAAACTTAAATTTTTGGTCTGTATTTGTATGTTTGTCTATGATTTAAGCAATAATATGAAGGCAAGGGATTGATACTGGAAATACATACTACAAAATGATAAATTCAGAACACAAAATTGCTCAAATATGACTTAAATTTTAGATCAACGTATGCAAAATTACAGAAATACATTAATAAACATTGATAAAATGACTTTCCAACTTGGAACAAACATCAAAGGGAACTAAAGTATAATAGTCGTGAACAGTCAACATTACTGAATACATTTTAATAGTTTGTATACTTTACTCTCTGAAAAATTCATAATTATGAACGTCTAAAGAAATAACTAGTTAGTAACGTATGTTACAACATCACTGTTCAAACTATCATATCCCAATGTTTTCAGTCACACCCAGTACATCAGTTTAAAACATTAAATGGTAGAACTAGCTATTTTTTATGGGCTATGTCATATCTTTTTACTGTTTATAGAATTGCCTTCAAAATTAAGTGAAAACATGTTTAAAATTAAGAGTTAAAAAGGTTACGAATTGGTCTCAAAAATCAAAACGGTTAAATCGTGTTCAGAGTTCACACAGTAATTCACTTAACTATACAATTGAAGTGAAAATTGTAACATTCTCCCAGACATTCCATGAGGTACTGGCACACTTATATCATAAAACAAATCATTTGTCACCCAAATTACATCCGCAAGGGTTTGCCATTGGATAAGAAATCGGCGTTGTTGCATGAACGATATGTTTTTGCTTCCTTATCATTATCGATTTGTAGCACCATGCTAATGTACCATGTTCCCTTAAATAGTTCTTCAACAAAATCTTCCGCGACAAATTATAGTTTGTCTACAACAAAAAATGAATTCCGATACATGTTGTTTGTGTCGTCAGGAATTGCAACAATCTGTGGTAACGTATGTTTATAAAAGTCGAACCACATTTTTTCGCTGCTGTTAAATTTAACAGACATGCTGTGTTCCTAATCACTCGAAGACAGGATATAAAAGAAACATTCAGGACTTGAAAGTTTGAAGTTTCAAAAATTAAGCGAAACATAGTGAAACAAGCAAACAAACAAGCATCAACTATGAAACATTTCATATGAAACATACGTTACCAAACGTAACGTATGTTTCAATTAATAAAACCATGTCTTATTGAATAAGAAGCGAAAAAGGACGAATAAATTAGATTTGTTTACATCTAGTAAGTATTGAAGTAGCAAATGAATTGCAAAAAAACATCCATTTGAGTATTGCTATGTAGGATTTTATACTTATTTTGCATGCAATAGTTAAAAAATCTTCAGACTCGTTAATTTGTCAACGCCATTGAGAGGCACGCAATTTCAAGTTTTTTTCAGCATGGTTGATGATGTCATATATTTTGCAATGAGTTAATGTCATGGTTTAACCCGTTGCCGCATTGTAAGATCGGTATATCATTTTAACGGTAACGTATGTTACATCACGTATGTTATTTGATACTTTAGACACCAGTATCTCTTTACAATCCTGAGGAATGGCAAAAGTAGTTATCATTAAATGAAGAGTTCATAAGAGTGACTCATTAGAAAACATGGATTCAACTAAGATATTTACCATTAGTTGAAAAACCATGGTCACGTATGTTTCATTCTTAAAAGTCTACCCGAAAATTTTGGTAAAATGTGATGACTGATGAAATACCTTTGAATACTTAATGGCAATCGTTTTTATTTCATATATTTTCATATCTGATCTTAAGTTTTAAAATATTTAAAAATTATAATACCTTTTCGAATTTGAAAAAAAATGGTTCTTTTTTACGGTCACGTATGTTTCCACATTCTTGCCGACAAAGTTTAAGAGCTGTGTGTAAGTTAATATTTCTGAGTAGCAAGATAAAAATCTTATTCTTACATACAGGAACATTGTATGTGTTAAAAAACAAGTGTATTAAGACTACCTTATGTGCCTATTTTTCGTAGTCTGCACTCAAAGGCAGAAAATTCAGATGGCGACAGTAACGTATGTTACATTTTGGGGTACTTATGAGATCAGTTTGAACACATACTTATGTATATTTCAAAAATCTTTTTTGTTCCAAATGCCCACACACAGCATACAACTTTTGCATACTAATTCAATTCACAGCCTATTTGTATTAACTCAGTAACACACGGAACATTAAATGTTCCATCTTATTGAATATCAGCGAATACATCATCGATATGTTGTCTCATGCGGGAACTTATAGATGTTGCTATAGTTATAGGAATGGTTATAAAATCAATATAATATGAGTTCTATACAAAACAAGATAAAAACTAAGAGTTACGCAACATTTTCAACGTTTTGTGCTTTGTTTTTTCGTACAAGTATTATCCTAGTATTTTTTCTAATAGTGGTCAATAGTTATGTAATATTCAATTAATGATAAACATGTTAAGCACTTTGAGCGGCAACATACAAAAGCTTAATGTATAGTTCCTATTAAACCAAAGATTATGGCGTCTTAACGACAAAATAGTTGCATATAACACTTAACTTAAGTTTTAATACAATACATAATCAAATATTTCATTGAAATCGAAAAGTTGTAAAAAGTTGCAATAGTTTCCACATGAGACTTCTGATTGAGGTCAATGTATAGTTACATTTATCTGTCAGTAAATTATGTACTTTGGATGTCCTTTTTATTTTTTCGGGCAATCAGCCGCCAAACACATACATCTAATGTAATTTTAGACGTTCGATGAATCCATAAGAACAGAATCTGCTGATAGTTCAGACAATATATAAATACCAAATTCAGATAGTTCATCTGCTCTGGCAAGCGCAATAATTTCAAAACTCCTTACAGGCACATAAAATGCAAACTATTTTCCTACGCGGACCCAAATCTCCGAGAACATTGACTTTGAAATTCAATTACATGCACTTTCTTACTTGATATAACCCCTCTTTGCAGTGACAAGTTATCCGAAGTAATCTTTTTCAAATCCTCTGAAAAACATTGCCTTCTAAAACGGTTTTTGTAATCAATGGTAAATACAACCATAATCGTTTTAATTAATATCCAACTATATTTTGCAAGCTCATTTCACATAATTATTAAATTCATACGTAAACATAACTTCTGTAAATGCATTATGATTAAACAAAAGTATTAAATTTTATCGAATGTAATCAAAACGCATAGAAAAAGTCGGTACCTTTCGTTCAAAATCCATTCGGCGAGTAACGATGTTTCCACGAGATCGTTCAAATTAGGTCAGCGGCTGTCAGTCAAGTTGATTTAATGTAGCGTCGAAACAAGCCGAAACAAATTAATATTTCAAGTATATCATAGTCTGTAATTACAATGTCAGTTTGAGATTTTCACTCAATCAATCATGCTAGCATTAGATCATACTGAGCAACATTACAATTAATGATGAATTTTAACATACATAGATTTTAACAATATTTAAAAGGAACGATAACTTGCTAACAAAATTATGATCTAAAGAAACGACCATGAAACACGATAAATAGATGGTATGACATCTTGTATGACAACCTCAAAACATTGTTGACTGTCTGGCCAGTTTTATGTATCAAAAATTTTTTACCAAGGTTTGCCACATGTTTTTTCAACATACTAGCTTAATATACAGTACCCGCCAAAAGTTTGGAGACAATGTTAGACTGTATACAGATTGTGTGTGCTGTCCATTACTGATGTCTATTAGTATGGCATGAGGTCAAGAAAAACAGAAACTGAAGTTGATTGGAAATTGGCATTTTATTTTAGATGCCATAAACAAAATATACAAGATAAATACAAGCCTAAATGGCATATCTGGGCGAAGCTTTTATCTAAAATTTGGTAACTGTTTATTTGAAATGCTTTGTAGTTTTGCATTATTGTGGTTATTATCATAATAGCATACAATAGTCCACAAAATAGCATAATAGTCATGTTATGGAAAATGTATTACCATAAACGTGGTTTGTGATACTTTAGGATGCCAGATGCTGAATCTTATAAATGTGCTGCATTCATGAAATTCGTTTTCACTTTATCACAAACCATACTTAAATATATTAAAAATAATGACTCAGCAAAATATTCATCAAAATTCATGAATTGCAATAAATTTCCTTTGTCTCCAAAATTTTTGGTGTCTACTGTATGTCCGAAACAAAGAGACTCATCGTGATGTCAGTGACATTGACGGGTTTTTATTATGTAATTAAAACAATCAACTCGTATGTTACGTTTTTTCAGAAATACACGATGTTGTTCAATTATTCATTGGTGCTGTTTAAAAACTCGTGGTAATTTTGTCAAAATTAGATAACCACACGGAAAGGAAACGTGTATGTTAATTAAAAAAGGTTAAACAATTTATGAATCATAACAAATCATGAAAATTATGATTTTATCATTTCTCTCGACATTCATTATGACGATGCAATAAAAACCATCAACTTTATAATAAAATCGGCTAGTGAAGTTGTCGTTCGGAACACCTCAGCGATATCTAGTTTACGGGATGAGTCAAGTGGTTTTCGAATACAGATGTTGTGTGGGGGCATTCAGTTCATTATAACAATATAAACAATTGTTAACATGTCATGAATGTTGACAGTGTTGTCTTATGACCAGGTCCCAGTTTCACCACTCAACTTAAGTATTCACAATGCTATACTTGCTTTAACTTTAACCACAACCCTTGTAATGGAACACTTGCAGTTTGAACGCATAAAAAAGTTGAACGCCTGTGTGTTCTTTTTGGAAATATTAAATGTTCAACTAGTGTTCAAAATATGAACGCCTATCCTTTAAACATGTTCGAAGTGTTCAATATCTGTTGCATTGGACTTGAACGTCCCCGACGTTAAATTTCTGAACACTTAAAAGTGTTCAGATATTTAATACATGCTGTTCATTTACTGAACACATGTGTTCTAAAGGAGTTCTTCTTTAAACACCAAGTGTTAAAATTTTGAACATGTTTGGAACAAATGGACGCGTTCAATATCTGTTGCATTTTGGTGTTCAAATGTTGTTCAAAAGTTTAACGTTTCGATTTACAGTGTATGTACTTCGGTAATATCGCTTGCATATTTGAAGGAAAAAGCGACAGTATTAAATGAGTGCATGTTTGTAAAAAGCTATTAAGAAGTATTAACAAGAGTTTTGAATGAAAACTCAGACTTAATTGAAAACATACACTGAAGTACTTTTGAGAACCCGGGAAAAACATTGGACTATGCTGTACACGTACATGAAATAAATGGTCCATGACTACAAATGAAAAGAATAAACCATGACAGCACATGAAAAGAATGAACCATGTCTGCACATTAAAAGAATGGACCGAGACGGCACATGAAAAGAATGGTATATGACTGCACATGAAAAGAATGGTCCAGGTCTGCACATAAAAAGAATGGACCATGACTGCACATGAAAAGAATGAATCATGGCTGCGCATGAAAAAAATGGTCCATGACTGCACATGAAAATAATGGTCCAGAACTGCATGTGAAAAGAATCGCCCATGTCTGCACATGAAAAGAATGGACCATGACTGCGCTTAAAAAAGGTCCATGACTGCGTTTTAAAGAATGAACCATGACTACACATGAAAAAAATAGTCCATGACAGCATGCGCTTGAAAAAAGAATTAACCATGACTGCACATGAAAATAATTGTCCACGAATGCGTATGAAAAGAATGAACCATGGCTGCACATGAAACAATGTCTGCACATGATAGAATGAATCGTGTTTGTTCATTAATAGTAAGCTTATGTTTATACATGAAAGTCGTTTACGATACGTACTAGTATAGGTTATGAAAAAATGGCCGGCTTGAGACAGAAATACAATTTACATCAAAGTGGTGCCTGTAGTAATGCAAGCGTGTTAAGTATTTTTCCGTTTCATAACATTTTGCATTAACAACACATTACATTTATAAAAGACTGTTTAAAACATGAAAAGAATGCACCATTCATGTACATATATAAAACAGGAAACCGGTACAAACCGAATTTACTAGTTCTGCTACATACAATGACAATGTTCCATACTTTAAAAAACGAGTTGATACTTCTTATTCGACAAGTTTAGCTATGTTCTTGATATAAAGTTTTATGTTTAAAACATTTTTGCGCACTCAGCTGCGATGATTCATGAAATGTTTTACTTTAACATTTGGCTTGTGCATCTATTTCATAATGCCTTGTAAAGAATGCCATCCTGTTAACATGAATAACATGAAACATGTAACATTCTTATTTCTTTATGTTCATATGTTAATGAAGGACGCTTATGTTAGGTCAAAATTTGTTTTATTTCATGAAAACGACTTGTATTCATTTCTTCACAAAATAGTTTTTGTTATCTTCGATGCAATAAAACACGTCATGGCGACCTTGGAACTTGCACACATTTTAACCATATTGCATCACTAGACATTGATCTGACATTATATGACAACATCAACGTTGGTATGTGATACATGTAAATAAGTACCAGGGTTGTTCATTTAACTTCCTGACGAACACTACACATTCTGTCTCATTGGTCCGAATGTTTGATGTGAGGTATATACTAATTTATCTTTGCTCGATTGTGAAACAAGTTCTTACAACTTAGATTTATCACTTCCAAGTCCGCTTCCTGGTCCCCCAGTACTGAGCTAGTAGGATAGAGTTTCTTAGATGGAATTCGAACCAACGCGGAGCTGGCTATCCAAGGAATACCAGCCAAACGTCGTAGCCGCTTGGTCACGCCCGCTACGTTAATGTATGCTTTAAACTAGTGTTCATTTCTGAACCAATGGCTGAATATTACAGTACAAATGAAGAAGTGCTTTTAAAACATGTATGTGTTCTTTGTTACTTTAATCCCTATTACTACGCAAGTAATGACGGTCGTCCGGGAATTAAATGAACATTCCTCGTATGTTGCGAGAGCTTGATCGAGTGGTTTCAACCTTGGAATGGTTATCATAAGAGAAGCCGCTAGTATCCAAGTCGTCATTACTTAGAACTCCAAGTTAGTCAGCTCTGTGTTGGTTTGAATCTCATCAACATTTACCTTGTTGGCCCTTTAAGCAAGAAACTTATCCTTATTAAGTACATGATACCAAAGGACAAGATAGCGAATGTTAGCGCTTCATCAAATGCATTGCATTTGATTTGTTTCAGAATCAAGCTAAAATGATTAATAAAAGGGATTGTTATTATAATTCCGAAAAAAATAATAATAAAATAGAAAATGAAGGGAAACAAAAAGCAACAGATTATTAGTTCCATTTGTTGTTTGTTTAGTCCAAACACGTTCCTATAAACATTTATCAAAATGATTTAAATTGATAATTTTGACATTGAACCTTCCTCAATTAATTAAATGGACTTGTGTTTTGAATGTTGAATAAGTTTCATAATTATATTCTTAGAACCCATTTTAATGTATCCGAATTGCTTTTCTGGGACTCTAAATTATTATCAAAGCCTTTTCAACAAGAGGCATAAGGGTTTTATATGTATCTACTTACGATTGATCCCCTTAAAGCCCAATTTTCCAAAGTGAACCCTTTTAATGAACTGCAAAGAAAATAGACATTTATCTATTTCAAACACATCTAACGAAAATGAACTTTAGATAATGTTATTGTCGTTTAAATATGTTTATTTTATTTATCGCATATATAAGTTAAAATAGATCGAAATCGCAAGTAAAATTTGGTTGTTTATACTTAAAACGACCATTTTAAATCACCGTATGTTTAAGATGAAATCTTGTGCTAGAACAAAAACATTCTCCAAATATATTATTGAGCTCGAACGAGATGTGGGTCACATATAGTCAACATTAACAAAACAAGAGTCTAGTGTATTCTTATAAAAGTGTCTACTGCTTAGGAAATTGGCACCTCGTCCAAATTAAATTTAGAAAGGAGATTGTAAGAACTAGTGAAGCTACTAATTCATGTCCCTTTAACTACCTTATTGCAGAACTGTCCACAGGGGTTACTTCCCTTGACTGTAAGAATAAAAATAAAAATATCATTGCCTGACAACCTTTGGCGGAGTTTGTGATATTGTGTCTGGCAAAGCATATAGTAGTGAAACCGAGTGCATGAACAAAACCTTTATAAATATTTCCTTATCTTGAAATGTAGAAGTGTATAACAATAAACGGCAGACAAACGGGAGAAATTGGCTGATTTTAGAATGTTCAAGTTGTAACCGTATGGACTCCTTACTTTTTCGACGGGTTCCGTAGTGATTCAATCACCAGTCTATGAACTATGAAAAGCCATTGGTGTTATAAGTAGTTTTGGTACCCTGTAGTAAAAGTTGTCTGACAGTGATAAGCCCACAAATATAAAGCATAAGCGGCAAGTCAGTTTTGTTTTAATTATTGCATGGGCTATACCTTCTATGATAAATCAACACGAGAATATGCTATGCTGCCGCCAGTAATCGAACCCAAGTCACCTTATAGTATGTTAACCACTTTACCAAATTGACTATTGGCATGAAAAGCATTTTTACTCAGGGTTCTCCCTGCAATTGCCAATGATACCATAAATTGTCATTGGTACAATTTGAAAACCACCGGTTGTCATTCTTAACTAGAAAATCATTCTAGTAATAACCGTGTTTATCGACAATCATCATGTCATCACTCGTAGCTATATTGTATAAGAATTAAGTCAATAAAAGATGATAAGATGGGCTAGCCGCCGCAACTAATGGATTAATAACATGGGTAACTCGAAACTTAATCATCTTACAAAACAACTACTAAACGTAAGTGTGTACATGATTCGAGTAAACAGTGTCATGTAACTGCACATACATATAGATTAGACTGAAGTTACTCATTCACCTCGTTCGAAATACTCACAAAGTACGAATGATATATGGAGACATGACGATCGTAAACTGATTCATAACCAAAGCAAGGGAAACAACCCCAAAAACAAACTACATGCTGTAACTGGAGATTGTTTCCCTTGAAGACGAACAGTGGCTGCATCATTGTAACTGCTTAGAAACCAGCAGATAACCATTGTTGACGTTAGGTAACAATGTTATTATTTCATATAAAATGATTCGACAGAGTTGGTAGGATTTGCAAATGACACATGATGTGATTTCATTGTGGCGTCCTACGATGAATATGTTCCGAATGTTCCGTCTATTTCTTTACTCGTCAAATTTATCTGTAGTACGATTTATTTTGTGAGTTTTATGCTCATAGAGGGAAAACTCGAACAATTACAAAAATTATCATTAAAAATGATCTCATAATTCTTTCGTCCGTGTATCCTGTTTAGAATGTAAAACTTAAACAACAAAGAAAAGAGATGGATGGCAGTAAATTCAATGTCTTTAAAGGAATACATCAATGTATTTATCATCCATAGATTTCTTTTGGTGAAATAAGAGAAAGTTTGTGTCATGTTTGAGATGATGACCTAATAATAAAACTAGAACACCAGTATTTAATACACTGGTTGTCCATCCCTGTGTTTTAGATACATAGATTACTGCATGTGTTAGCAGTATCACTGAATTGAAACATTTTTCTAAAAAATGAATAGAAATTTGGCTTGTTTACTCTAATTACCATCTATATTAGTGTCGACCAACCAGAGCCTTTGTTACAATAAACCTTATTTCCCATCATGCTTATTATACCACATTTATTTTTTTTAAGATTTTTATACAACAAATATTTTTTTACAAGACATAAATATTTTTATCGAACATATATATTTTTTAAACTACATAATTATATATTTTTATACAACAAATATTTTTTTACAACACAAAAATATTTTTTTACAACATATAAATATTTTTTTACAACACAAATATTTTTTACAACGTATATAATATTTTTATCAAACATATATATATTTATACAAAACAAATATGTTTTTGTAACACAAATTTTTCAGTATAGAATATGCAACGTTTGTCATGCCATAAATATTAATCATATTTACATTCTATAATTATGTCATATAAAATCTTCAACACTCTTGGGTTGTTTTGAAGTTATATTTTGTTTCAAGTAATACTTATGTGTAATTAAAGTTAGATACTACACCTTCCTACAAAGTGCGACATTTGGCGTTAGTCTTGTGACATTTGGCGTTAGTCTTGCGACATTTGGCGTTGTGACATTTGGCGTTAGTCTTGTGACATTTAGCGTTGTGACATTTGGCGTTAGTCTTGTGACATTTGGCGTTAGTCTTGTGACATTTGGCGTTGTGACATTTGGCGTTAGTCTTGTGACATTTGGCGTTAGTCTTGCGACATTTGGCGTTAGTCTTGCGACATTTGGCGTTAGTCTTGCGACATTTGGCGTTAGTCTTGCGACATTTAGCGCCGTTGCGGCGTTTAGAGACAAACGCGATATCCCATGATATTTGCCCATTGGAACATTAACTGCCGGTCAGGGCTTTTATGTAGGCCTAATTATATCGTCCTATTTTGGACTTGTGGTTTTTCCCAAAAATGTCAAAATATGTCAGTATAGTAAATTGACCAGGTAAGCGAATCAATGTATGGACAATGGAAAACCGGTGTGTGGGCAGTATATATGTTTTTATTATCCAATAGTAATTAACTTCCGTATTATATCATTATTACTGGACATATAATACAAAATACAGCAAGATCCCGATAATACAGCTCATTGGTTGTTTTGGTCACACACCAAACATATTATCTCAACTATTTGGCCTATACTCCATCTCTTATTGTTCCATAAGGTCGGCACCGCAGGGAATTGTCATGTTACCTTCCTTTGATTCCCTGTGGTCGGCACAAATTTTATCTTGGCTATATGGTATTTGGCCCCTTCACATCTTCACCCAGTGTAAGTTTCAGTGATTTGAGCTCTGTGTCTCGATGGTTCTACGCCATGTCGTTTTGGTTCTCCATCCTAGTCTCTGAACTAGTTTATACAAATATAGTTTATCTCCTAATCTATATCCACCAGTCTCTTGTTTGTCCCTTTGTTTTTCTAATGATTTTCTTATGCGATGATAGGACTATTTGCTGTATTAAATTGTCCCAATGCAAAAGAGCTGGATTTCTAAAAAGTCTAAGTTTGACTGCATGATTGCTAAACCTCGTCCGCTTTTTAAGAAACCACGTTTTAAACTGGTTCCTGACTATACATGACTTGCGTTGAATAACATTTTCTGTTCTGTAGTTTAATTAATAGTTTTGTCAAAATTTTGAATTTTTCATACAATCAAACTATCAATGACTATTATTATTTTACAACCAGACTCGACTTTAGAAAGCTACGTGTGGCATGTTTTCTTGACAAAAAATCCAGATTTAACATTAAAGGTGCTAGTTCACAGATTTGGTTGAGATTTTTCTATGTTGTCAAAATACCATTTAGTGTATGTAATTGTGTCAAAACAAAATTATTATTATTTCAAGACAAGCTGACCCATAGATTTCAAGAAATATACAATAAAAGTCACAAAAATGCACTAAAATTGTCTATACCGTGACATACGGAGTAGATTTTTACTACTTAAATTACCATCATTTGTAGTTGTAAGTCCGTTTGCACTAAAATTTTCAATATCAAAACCCTAATTTCCTGCATCAAAAATGTTTCCATACAATTTAGGTAGTTTCAGAAAAAGTTGATATTTAAGTTGAAATCTGTGAATGAGTACCTTTAATGTGTTGCCACTCGGCAACGATTTCTTAGTTTAAAATCAGTGCTAAATAAGAAGAAGCGTCAAGAATATGGACAAACAAAAACTTCCCGCTTTACGTGAAATTTTAGACATTTATGATAAACAAACAAATAAAAAATGATCGATTTTAAGTTGAAGTGATAAAGTGATTAGATCTTAACAAGTCATTAATTGTTTACCAGCATGATGAAAGAGAAGCTATCCAGGAAATAATGTGGTAAAATTATTTTTAACTAAGGTGAACCACACACCAGGGTTTGATTGAATGCCTTTGTGATTTCAAAAACTCACGTTTTTATGAAAAAAAATCTTATTCAGTCCAAGCAAACTAATACATGTAATATTATTATCTTAAAACTTATAACATGTGGTTTAAGAATTAAATAACATCCTTGAATGCATTCATGGTGTAAGTTTTTAGGCTCTTTTCCACCGATAAGCATAAAAAAGACAGACAATGCATCTAACAACTGTTTCTGGACTGTCCCATTACTAGACTGTCTGCCTTCCTATTCAGCTGTGACCGTTACTCACATAAAAGTCACAGTCACAGTAATTTGATGTCAGAGATTGGAGACTTAAAGTCAGAACAACAATTTCAGGTTTTATGTAAAATATACATATAAAAATCTTAAAAATGAAAACCATGTCTCTCACAGGAGTTGATTACATACCATATTTTATAAAAGGACAATCATAAGTACATGTATTCTATGAATCAATGAGAAATAAGTGCATAGAAACAATTGTGTATTTTAGTTAGCCTTCTTAAAAAAAGACAATACATGTGTTATACCCAAAGTATTGCGAAACATCTAATTAAAATTAACCGATCAATTTTAATTGGTAATGAAATAGTGATTGTTTATCTCTCACTAATTCACTATGACAAGCAATGCTACAGAACACTAAGAATAAGTTAATTTGATTCATCATGACATCCATTACCATTATTGAGGGAATGGTGGTTTGTGAACGTCAGAACGTAATAAACTAAGCGTAATTATATTCATGGCCTCACATACATTTCCATTATCTATAATTTGATATAATTTTTTCTCCATTCATGCATTCAGCCTTTGTCTTAACGCGCATACATAACCCTGGTCGGCGTATTATTTTCAGCTTGAGTGAGTAAGCAACGTATGTGAACCCAAACGTATCTACTGACGTAACGTAACTTACAGTTTATTGGTTGGCGGTTTGGTTACTCAATCATGACCTCAAAATAAATAATTACTTCGACGTAAAGATGATAAATGTCCGATAAAATTGATTTCTTAATACATCGTCGTTGTTTTCCTGATTTCGTGGTCAACAACTTGTGTATAAATATGGTGTCAGAATCAACAGAAGACTTACAACTTCTCTGCCTACCATAGAATCAACACTGAGCTGTACTAGCTGTAAAAACTGTAAGTTTTATTTTCTTCTTTCATACTTTGTATTCTCTTAAGACATACTATTTGCTTATGATAATATTAGTGTTGTGTACTTTGTAAAAAACCTGTTCGGTGCTTTTTGATAAGTTCGAAAATATTGCTGCTCTGTTTTCATTATTCAAAGATCTCCATACAACAATTTCATATAAATTTTAGTTTTAAATTGAAATATTTATTATTTAAGAACAATTAGATTCTTCGAAACGTCATTTATATTTTAGATCATTGTATTTTTGTGTTAAGGAAAGTAACAATTAAAGTAACTATAAGGTATTATTATCAAATCTGAAAACCAGATTTGGCACATTGCCATGATAAACCTTGATTTCTGAGTTATATGATATTTTTATAAGTTGCCACCATTCAGACCGTCAATGTATATGAATGGATTATTGGATAAACTCTTAATATATGTTCCCTTTCATTTCAGAGCGAAAATGAATACCATTGCTACCTTATTCATTGCCCTTGTTGGAGTTGCTGCCGTTCAAGGCATATACCGTTACGGATCTGGCTCCGGTCTTTACCGAGGATACGGTGGATACGGTTCCGGACTTTACCGAGGATATGGCGGATATGGTTCCGGACTTTACCGAGGATACGGCGGATATGGTTCCGGACTTTACGGTGGTTATGGCCATGGCATGTATGGTGGTTATGGCTCAATGTACGGTGGCCATGGTTTAGGTGGAAGCATGTACGGAGGCTATGGACGTCGTTATGGAGGTTACGGTTTAGGAAGTATGTATGGCGGTTTAGGAAACATGTATGGCGGTTATGGTTCAATGTATGGCGGCCATGGTATGTACGGAGGTTATGGACGCCGTTACGGAGGTTATGGTATGGGTTATGGTATGGGACATGGTTACCCAAGACGTTCATACCAACACAGTAAGTAATAGTCAAATTTATTTTCTGATACATTGTTTTTTGTTTCAACATTTTACTAAGATAACTAGGTATCTAAAACATGAAAAAACTGTGGTATTGGTGAGACCCAACTAAACAAAACCTAACGTGCTCACATATATGGCATTGTGTTAAAGGCGGTGGTATTTAAACTCATCAAGCAAAATTCCTCATTAACACATATGACTATTTTATCTAACCAATTTGATTATTATTCAATAAAATCATGTTTTAAAACTCGAATTCATTTCATAATTTTCAAACTCATTTCATAAGGACTACATACATGTACATTTTTCTTTATGTTCATTTTTATAAAAAAATATTCCAAACTCCCCGCAGCGGTTATTTCCCTTTATCAAATCAATAATTAAGTAGCAAAGCGTGACGCAATCACTGTGAGGAGTTTGAAAATATTCACTAATCATTATACCAAAAAGTTAAATTTATTTATTATTATCAATTTTCGTTACATTTGACATTTTATTTACAAGTTTCATTTTTTCTATTTACAGAATATTATTGAAGAATCCATTCATGACGTCATCCGTGTTTTCATCACGTGACCATAGAAATGCAACTTCTATGAAAGCATTCATGTATAATATGGGAATGAACTCTTCATTTTGAAGGGTAAAAACCCATGTCATCTATATAATCCATTTTATTAGATTTCCATTGATGTACTATTTCAGTGTAATTTTGTATTATGTGCAATGTTTTGTCATTGAGATATTTATAAATTCATATATAAAAATAAAATTCAATACAAATTATATTATGTTTTTATATTTTACTTTTCTGTTGATTTTGTGGTTAAAGGTTCTCATTCGCAGATTTCAACTTAAATATCAACTTTGTCTAAATCTATCAAACTTGTATGGAAATATTTTTGGAAGTAGGAAAGTAGTTTTCTGATAATGACAATTTTAGTGCAAATTGACATACAACTACAAATGCTACAAATGATGGTGTTTTATGTCGTAAATATCTACCCCGTATGTCACGGTATAGATACTTGTACATGTAGTGCATTTTTGTGACTTTTATTGTATATTTCTTGCAACATATAGGTCTGTTTGTCTTAAAGTAATAAGAATTATTTTTTTGACACAATTGCAGACACTGAATGGTATTTTGAAGTTATAGAAAAATAAACCAAATCAGTAAACTGGTACCTTTAATATACATTGTATCTCAGAGTGGACATGTCACGTGACCAAAAGCTACATACACAAGTATCAACGATAAGCAAGGCATCTTGTTTTACACAGAAAGAAAGTTATAATTACAATAAAGTTCTGCTATTATGACCATCAAAATCAGTTTTCGTAACAATTGGAATGTTTTAATATATAGACATTTTCCTTCGCTAATTATGCATTCTGGACATCTTCAGAAAATCGCATTCTTTTGCAAAAAGCGGAAACTTACTGTAAATGTAATTTTCACCAATTGTCATCAAACGTAGCTTGGTTTCATATGTTTTCTGTTTCAAATAGTTACCACAGGTTTTGTATTGACACCAAATAGTCAAACAGTCTTTCATACAAACAAGAAAATGAAAAGCAGTTACATACTTGGCACCTTTAACTGTAAATCAAGGTGAATTCGAACGATTGAGAATACCACGCAACATGTGATGAAAATCACATTCTTAATTACCAATAAACTGATTCTCTACAGAAATATCAATGATTTGTAAAAAAATGATTAAAAGTGAAGTCAATACAGCTATTTTTCCATTCCTGTCAAGGCGATTTGTTTGCTTGGAATTGTACCATTTGATCACGGTAAAAATCTAAATTTTAACGCAATCCCTTGACGGAACAGAAAATGGTATGATAACATTCTCAATATATTTGGGAGAAAATATAACATGAGCGAGGTTGAATATTTGAAAATATGTCCAGAACTTTTTTGTTAAACTCCAGATTATTTAGCGTTTACACACTAGCTAAATTAATAAGTTTTTAATATTTTAAAATCGAAATGCATGTAACCTAAAAAGCCTTCATAGTCCTTTAAAACGTAAACAGTGTAGTTAATGCAACGTTTATCATTACATCAAACAGCTCAATAGACTTACCTTACCACAATAACAGGCGTCCGAAGAGACACATCTCTATGACAACCTTTTCAAAATTGTCCCTTGTTTTTTTTTAAGTTTCCAACAAACATCGGTCACTTTTCAATATCAGCTTTGTACAGTATAACCTCAGCAGAGCGATTCTCTTCAGAACAGATCCTCTGCAGAACAACAGCACTGTTTCATAAAAATAAAAAATCAGTCAAACTTCACGAAAGTCGGTGTACATGTAGAGTCACAATTGTATTTTACAAATATGACAATTATTTTCATTTTTATCGCGACGTCACCATGGCAACGACGTGTTATCGTCACACGTGTAGAAATTGTCGCGCTAGTTAAAATGACGTTTTAATATGGTAACAAGCTCGAAACCTCTTTTAAAAAGTACATCATTGTATGCACAGAAAATTTTGCTTACAATTGATATCAGTTTTGCTAGAGAGCTACTTAATGAAATAAAAAAAATATATGTCACCGGCTTAATTTTCACGATAAGCTAAAAAATATGACGGCGTGTAGACTTAAAACGACTTTAATTTTTACGACGATTTTTTATTGTTTTCTAAAAGTTACGTCGTCGTTAAGAAGCTCTCTAGCAAACCTGATATCAATTGTAAGCAAAATTCTCTGTGCATACAATAATGTATTTTTTTAAAAGAAGTTTCGAGCTTGTTAACACATTAAAACGTCATTTTAACTAGCGCGACGTTTTCTAAACGTGTTTTATACGTGTGACTATTACACGTCGTTGCCATGGTGACGTCGCGATTAAAAAGAAAATAATTGTCATATTTATAAAATACAATTGTGACTCTACATGTACACCGACTTTCGTGAAGTTTGTCTGACTTTTGATTTTTATGAAACATTGTATCCACCTACCTTAATTGAATTGAGCAACAACTTCTGAACAGCAACACACCTTAGTCCCTTTCAGAGGTTGTTTTTTATAGACAGGTTGTAATGTATACAAGAAAGAGGGTCTTAACCTTTGATGTCAGTAATGCCTCAGTCCCATAAAATCGTGGCTTGTTACGGACCCGTACGTGCAGACAGTCGTAGGCCGTGGAATGCCTTGCGTATCAAGGTGACGGTACGCACATGGTACAAAACAACACACCCGTACGGAGCCGTAGTTGGAAGTTATGCATGTTTAATCCATACTCAGCCACGATTGTGTTCACGATTTGACTTTGAAACTGATACGTGTATCATGTACTCATCTCACGGACCCTGGTAATAACGTAACAGTACGTACGGGTACGCAAGACTTCGTACGGGTCCTTGCGGAGCTTGATCGCACGGCGCCCGTACGGTGCCCTCACGGCTATTTTATGTTTATGGGACTGTAGCTTAAGTAGCCAGTTGCATATGGAGTCTCATTATAGAATCTAACTCAGGTGAACTGTCCTCTACAAACTCATTGGCTGTTGAATATTGGCATACAAAAAGGTAATTATTGATACTGTGTCGTCTGTGTCAGCTTTTTCTGTTTATATATTTGAGATGCGACAGAAGACTGAGAAGCTGGTATCAGTATATTACATACATGTACCAAAAAGTTACAAAACAAATGATAATATATACAATATACACATTTAGAAAAAATACTACTAGTCAGTTCCATAACTACAAAGCATTTGAATAGATAGAAAGTACAATCAATGAGGGATGTCTCATTTTGGACAATTAGATCAATAATAATGCATACAAACTTACAGTCCGGCAAACGTTTAGGCAATATAATATCAACCTAGATTTGGAAAGCAGTAAAAATGTTTTTGGTGTTTTTGGATGTTGTGATGATATAAGTATGAACAATGGTAGGTTCCACCCTGTTTCCCTTTTGGCAATTCCGAAAAATTGAAATAACGTGCAAGATGGTGGAGAAATCATAAAAGCGATCAGATATTTAACTGCATGTACCTTGGTAATGCAATATTTTATGTTTCAATATCATACATTAAAATGAATGCGAAAATATATCAGGCACGGTAACAATCAAGAAGGAAAGACCTTCCATACAGCCAAACGGCAAAGAGGTATATGTTTCAGATTTGTTTATATTATAAAAGGCCACATCACAAACAAGTAACGAATACAAGAACCTGAGGAGTCAGAGTGTTCGCCTTTGAACGGACAGTGGCAAAACAATAGCCACTGGGATATTAACCGGGCTTTAGGTTACATCAATCTCACGCCAATCTGATTAAAACCCGATCTAAAATTTTACCGCTCGCTTACTCGCTAATCCAGTACGACAACGCGAGTAGAACAGGATCTCTGTTTACGGAGATTGATCTCACACTTGGACCCAACAAGTTCATGAAAGAATAAACAATAATAAAATGTCTGGGTGAAAACAAACTTCAATCCATCCTTCAACTCGACAATGTTGCATGCAAAAATACAAAGCAAAAAAGCTGATTTTTGTAATAAAAACCCGAGTTATAATAATTTTTACAAAATGGGTTATTACAAACATAACACAGCAACCCGTTTTGTAATAAAAACCCGAAATGTAATCAAGTGTTTAACTATATCATTTTCAATATAGTTTGATACTTGAAATTTTTGGTAAATGTAAAAAGTTAAATGTACAAATAGACAAATTACTTACATTTTCGCAATGTTTGAATAGGTGATCTATACAGACAAAAAGAATTGTAATATTTTGTGACAAAACGGGTTACCCCCATGGTAAAAGGTAAAATCTCAATCATCATTTATTATCATTAAATGAATGAAACTTACATCATAAAACATCTTGTGTTTTGACATATCATAGTATTAACAGGGGGTTGACTTGTGTCCTTAAGTGATTATATTTTAATTAACTAGTATCATAAATATGTCTTTATTATTACCTAGCCTTCTGTGTCAATTGTTTACTTCTCCCTTCAATATTCATCACAAATATGTCCTTTCTGATATAAACTGATAAAGATTATGTAAATTTTCATTTGTCTTTTATAATGACGTAGCCAGAACTTTATGCTGCTATAACGACGTTTTTACCTAAAGATTCTGCGGTCATGCTTCCTCAGATCTGTTTCCTCTAAAATCGTTCATGAAGTATTTTGAGATCAGTTCTGGACGTGTTTCTACAAATAATTGCTGACTTTTAATTTATATTTTATTAAATTGAACGTAAAAACAGCATGAAAATGAGAAATGTTTCTGCATTTTTTCGACATTTTAAAAGAATACACACTAGTCTTGTAAAATCAACATTTTTCTTCGTATTGTTTAAGTACTAATTTTTAGTACACTTCTTCTATAATTTTCCAGCACAAATATTGTAAGATTAGTTATTGTTCGTTTTTTCTCAACTGTCAAAGCTTGAATACTTTCACGGTGACTGAATGCATTGTTTTTGTACTGGCGGCCTAATTGTTATTAAAAATATCTCGACTTCAACATATCATACGGCATAAGCAGCTTTACTCGATCATAATACACATTTTCGGAAACTCATGGATGTATTACGACAATAATTCTAACAAATGCATTCACCGTGAAATTGTTCATGTTTTGACAGTTGAGAAAAAACGAACAATAACTATGGGCAACAAAGCTGTCAAAACAACTTGGTATTCCCAGGGTAGCAAATAGTTGGTTTGAGAAGACAATGTTCAAAATATTGAGTAAAGTTCATACTATGCTCTCAGGGGCGAAATTTAAGCCTAACCCTGAACCCCAAACTAGAACGAAGATACCAGATAAAGACAAAGACAAATTTTATTCATGAAAATTAAGGCTTCCGGCCCAAAATACAACAATACACTATACAAAATTGTGTGGTTATGTTGATTTTATTTAATAATAAGGTGAGACAATATATAGAATAACTAAAATAATTATTATTAATACTGATCATAAGTAAATATACATAAGACATTAATTTTCTTTAAGTGGTTTCTTCATTTGTTGATAATAAAGTGTAAAAATCATTTAATATATCATTTCAGATATATGTTCAAAGAGATCACTTTTGGTTATTCTATAGCATCGCATTTTAATCCATGTTGGAAAGCTACATATGTTAGCCGACTACCGTCAGTTTTAAAGACAATGTTGATAAATACGTGAAAAACATTGGACTGAAAATTTTGAAAAACTTTAGGCAAAACAGCGACTAAATTGTTAAAGAAATATAGCGTTAAATCCTCTCCGTAAGTTCCAATGAGTTTCAATTCAAAAATACCATTACAAGTACGTTGTTTTGCCATTATTTTTTCTTTTTGATTCATTCACTTGTATTGAGCAGAGCATAACAAAGTTCATCACCCTAAGGTAATGATAAATAATTCAACTTTCATGAAATTTAAATGCCAAAACTGTATAAAGAAGCCAAAATAAACTGTTTCTAACTTAAGATTATTTTTTCAAACAAATAAATTAATTATAAATTTAAGATGAAAATAAACAAAAAAATCCACCTTTACATCGTGTAAGTATGACGATGTCAGTACGTACGTATTTCTCAACCGAACACCTTTAATTAGTAAACTACTTGATGTATCGAGTGAATTATAATTAGTAAAATACTTATTCGCAATGTATTCATTCATTTCGAAATAATTCTTGCATAAAAAATGAGTTCTCACACGTTAGTATAAAAAGCTGCATTCTGATTGGTTCATCGACGGCTACGTAACCAATATTCATAATGAGACCGTCACGTGGGTTGACGTAACGTAACGTACGTTGATTGATCGGTGATTTGTTATCGTACGTCTGGGGTTTCCACATCGTGATATAAAATATAGTCATTCTATTTCGTAACTTTGTGATGTATCTATTTGGAATTAGTTCCCGATCACTTGATTAAGTTGTTCATGCTTCCGTTGGCACAAAACTTGTATAAATATGGACATACTCGGAGTATACGGCATAACCTATCTTCAACTACTAGAGAAATAATCAACGAACTTGACAGCAAGTCTTAACTATAAGGTAAGTGTTTTTATTCATTCTTAATGTTGGTGTACAAATGTGAGGTTAGTTAAACAACATGTCATAGTATTATGTCAAAGTAAATGTTCTTGCTCTTATAATAAGTATACCTCACTAATTCTAATTGTTGTATTGCTTTGAAGATACTTCATCGAGAGTATAGAAATGTATAAGCTTGTTGAATTATTTTTAAGTACAGTGAAACATCTTTATAGCAACTAGAAGTAGGGCTGTGCCAAATAGTCTGTTGACAAGATTTGACTGTTGTTGGTTACTTCTTGAATAAAGCTTTTTTAGATGGATGAAAAATAAGGTGATTGTTGTTACGAGGTGGCTGTAATTGAAAGTTGGACGTAAACAGAGACTTCATTGTATATACAATATTTAGCTTTTTTGGTAACAAATTTGTTAGGAAAGCTCATTTTAACCTTTTGTGAATATAATGCTATATATGGAAGTAATTAGAGAAGACTCCTCACCTGGGATATCGAATGTCGATATACTAAAATTTACAAAAACATTTTGCTGTTTATCTACCCGTCATTTTTAAGTCATTATTTTAATACTTTTTATTTTTTTCTTCAGAGTAAAAAATGCATTTAATGTTGGCATTATTCGTCGCCCTATGTGGCTATGTTGCAGTACAAGCAGTACCTTACTATGGAAGTTCTGGGTCATCCTCCAGTCATAGATATCCTAGATACGGTAGCTACAGTTCCTATGGTAGCCTTGGAGGTCACGGCTCCGGACTTTACCGAGGATCTGGTTCCGGACTTCACCAAGGATACAGATCTGGTTTAACTCATGGATACGGTACCGGTCTTCATCATGGCTCCAGTCTGCACAGTGGTTCTATGTATGGTAGATACGGACGTACCGGACTTTATCGTGGTTCTGGATCAAGACTTGGCCATGGTTATGGCTCCAGTCTCCACGGTGGTTATGGATCCAGTCTCTACGGTGGTTATGGATCAAGACTTAGCCATGGTTACGGCTCCAGTTTGTATGGTGGTTCTATGTATGGCAGACACGGCTTGTCAGGTGGTTTGTACGGTGGATACAGTTCATTAGGCGGTGGATACGGTTCATTAGCCAGTGGATACGGTTCATTGGGCGGTGGATACGGTTCATTATCCGGTGGATACGGTTCATTAGCCGGTGGATACGGTTCATTGGGCGGTGGATACGGTTCATTATCCGGTGGATACGGTTCATTAGGCAGTGGATACGGTTCATTGGGCGGTGGATACGGTTCATTAGGTGGTGGCTATGGCTCAATGTATGGCGGTCATAGTACTGGAGTCCATGGTGGTAACAGACGTGGATATAGTAGATCATACGGTTCCTATTAAGGTAAGTAATGAATAAATTAAGAATTTATTATAGCTTATTATTATGTTCATACATTTAAATTTATCACGACCTACATTGGAAGTAATGACAATCATTTTAAATTGAGTATTTCGTTTTTTTTCTGCTAACTGTAAGTCAACATCCAAGTCAAGTTATTTAACGTTTAATACCATGGAGTCTTATAATTCATGTGTATGTGTTCAAAATATCATATTTGTTACAAGAAGTAAGTTTCCTCTACAAAATGCTTAGCTTCAGAGTGAGCAATAGCTAAATAACCCTCATGTCAACTCAGGTAAACATATATATGGAAGCAGGCTTTAAACCACACTCTACTTTTTAACTTTGACAAGTCGAAAATTTGCCACGTTTTAATAACAGACTTCAACAATTCAGTGTCATATATTACCGGTCATTATGATCAAACTATAATATTATACGCATGCACTTCTACCTTGAATTGAACTATAATGTATGTTTCTTATATATTTATAGATGAATAGAGACACATTCTACAAAATACAAAAGAAGATATTCCATCATTTTATCATCAATCCATTACCCTTTCATCCACTGAGAACGTCTTAACAATACCATGATAGAATATTATCTTGGTAAAACCGAGGTGTTCCGAGTGCCAAATATCATCTTACTGTCATAGAAACACATTCATTTCGATTTTTCTGTGCAATTTTTATTTGTGATGTGTGCAATACTATGTATTATACAATTGATAATAAAATGTATATGAACCATAAATGATTCTTCTTGTGTCCTTTACAATGATTATTAACTTTTCTTACTGATGTATGCTTCAAATGCATATAAATGTTCTCCAATATGCTAATGCAAAGCACATAATAAAAATCGTCGAAACTTTACAAAACTTTGAGTACTCCAAGAGTAATCTTAGATATCTGCGCTTATAATCAACTTAGAAAACATCCTTGACAAAAGAGCGCACCACAGCTTTTCGTTTGGTAACTTGACAAAAGAAGCGCACCACAGCTTTTCGTTTGGTAACTTGACAAAAAAAGCGCACCACAGCTTTTCGTTTGGTAACTTGACAAAAGAAGCGCACCACAGCTTTTCGTTTGGTTACTTGACAAAAGAAGCGCACCGCAGCTTTTCGTTTGGTAACTTGACAAAAGAAGCGCACCACAGCTTTTCGTTTGGTTACTTGACAAAAGAAGCGCACCACAGCTTTACAGCTTTTCGTTTGGTTACTTGACAAAAGAAGCGCACCACAGCTTTTCGTTTGGTTATTTGACAAAAGAGGCGCATCACAGCTTTTCGTTTGGTTACTTGACAAAAGAGGCGCAACACAGCTTTTCGTTTGGTTACTTGACAAAAGAGGCACACAACAGCTTTTCGTTTGGTTACTTGACAAATGAGGGGCACCACAGCTTTTCGTTCGGTTACTTCTTCTATTCAGAACGAAAGCTAAAGGAACAAAACATGTACATCAAGCTGTTGTGTAAGTACAGAATATTGGAAAATTAATTGGGGAAAACGCAGTCACTAATAATGTAAAGAAAAAGAACTTATCGAACTTCATCATATCAATAGGAAATATTTCGTCTTATATAGTCGCTGACGGCTTAGACAGAAGTCATAAATGGCTCTATAGGTATACACCTGAACAAAATGTACATGTATCGTTTCTTTTAGCTGAATATGCAATGATTCTGATAATATTTTCTCGAACATCATCAAAAATACACCGTAGGCTTTTTGTGGGCTTTGCCTTCACACCCCCTACCACGGACAACCATACCTTAAACATAACGCTTTGACTCTTGCCACTCTTAAGAGGTCTGCGGATTTGATGTCAAGAGTCCTTAACACTGCACCATATGTCTGTAGTTAGTTAATATGAATTGTGGTTTATCCTATGAAGTACCAAAACAATTACATAGAAAGTTGTGTGAATAGAAATAGCATTCATTGTCGTCAAGTTCTGAATATCAGAATATCAAGGGTGAGAAAAAACATGCTGCAAAATACGAAAACATACATGTACTTTGTAAAATATGTATTTGTATAATAATTTCAACAGAAAACAGTAGAGTAAATGTAAAATAAAGTAAAATGACTAGATTGTGTCGCTGTCGTGTAGGGCAATGTTATGAGATCATCTCTAAGTTGAATCACGTGATCATATCTTAGCTGTGTCACGTGATAATGGATCCATTTCACCATACAGTGCTGGAAGAAAAATACAAACAAACATTATTCCAAAGGTTAGGCGATTAATTTGGGCAAATGTGATTTCTGTTGATCTATATTGCTGCCGAATATCAAGATTTTTTGCCGGAAGTACACTCAGCAATGCTGGCTTATCACTAACCCGTACATCGGCCGCCTAAAGTTAACTTAAAACTGTCTTAAATTACAGTTGAATGGTAAATAACGGTAATAAACAAGTTCCAGTGAATTCTCAATTACTATGTAATCAGCATATTGACGGTGGATCTTTGACCACATTTGGAAAGTAGTTCGCTCGAGTCATGTAGGTGTTTGCTTTGTTGCCTTCATAAATTAACAGATACTACATATATATTTATTGTATACAATAAATAATAGCTACAAGTCTAATTTTCTCTGGAGCATTTCTCAAGCATCATTAACGTGATTTCAAACCAAACCAGTGGAATATATTGCCATTAATAGTTAAGCACGGCTGAGACTTTTACACGTACAGGCATACTGGGACATTCCTCAAACCATTTTGCAACGACACGTCACAGTCAAAATAAACGTTTGTATGATTATTGTGTCACGAATTTAATAGAATCGACCTCGAAATTAATGTTTTACTACCCTAATTTTCACTCTTACCAATCCTTGTTGTTTCATTTCAATACGTTTCTTACTTTCTTTTATTCTCGATATCAGGCATGAGAGTACTGATGTAAAAAAGCCTAGTCTGGTTTACATCGTCTACAGTACGTATATAATGATGCAATGTCACATCACTACAAATGGCAGACAAATGTTGACTGTGTATCAACGTCCTGGTGATTGGTGAATATAATGAACAGAAATAAGTCATTAAGTGTATGTCATATACTTGGTTTTATGCAGGCTAGTGGGACAGGGTAGCATATCAAGCCGAGTATACAAATATATATGATGCACTGGCACTAGAGTCCATATCTTATGATCATAAAATAAAGCGTACGTCCCTATATAGTTCTCTGTGCATACATAAATGTACACTATCTCATATATAACTTGTACAGGGTTATGTATACAGAACCGATTTTTAATTGTGTTTGATGACAAAATATTATATGTGTGCATATTTAACGAGTGTGAGGTGCCTGTGATATGATGGTGAACTCAATTCTTATGTATGCTTAACATCTCTGTAGACCGTTTTTCATTGTTTGGACAATTTCTGTCATGGAACATTGCTACAATATTGTAGCCACAATATTGATTGTTTAAGTAAAGTGTCTGCTACACTTGATAAACTGTATATAAACAGGTAATTCTTTCATACCATCTTCAGCACCCCAGAGTTAGATGATGCTTCCATACTGTCTCATTAATACATATACACAATAGAACTTGCAATTTCAAGATGACTGAAGAAACTGTTGACCAATGATCAGATGATTTCTGATGGTTGATTCCGACATCATTAATACGAGAGGTGTTCAACTTATATTTGAACAGATCTGAACTCTGATTCTGAAGCCCATAACCGGATTGTTTCCTCTAAAAATTGCTTTTATATGTATTGTTATGTAAATAATCATGTTCTATGAAACAAAATTATTTAAACTTATTTTATCAAACATATTTATAGCATGTTAGTTGACCACCCTAAAACATCATTTTTTAGAGTTTTACCACATTTTTTTTGCTCTTAGATATGGCCTGTTGGATGTGTTATAAATGTTATAATTACATTTTTGTATCCCAATAGCATGTGTAATTTGATAAAATAAAATTACGTCTTTTAACAAAAAAATATGCATTTTGTCATTTTAGACGTTAGTCCGAAATCAGTGTTTGAGAGGATATATCATACATTCATTAATTTTTCATGATAGATTTTGAAATAATTTAATTAAACATATCCGTATTAAAACTTTAATGTCCAAAGTGTGTAAATTGAAAGGAATGCAATAATCAATGATGCTTTAAGGGGTCAAAAAGTGATCCTTTGTAGGGTAATTCAAAGACAAGTTAGAGAAAGTCGTCACGTTTTGGTCAAATTTAGTAACGTATAAAACACTATATTTTCACTTCATATTATATAAGTTGCTTAATAATATAGTCATACACCAAATTCATAGACATGATTTGCTTAATAGTTGTAGTTACTTTGATATGACCATGTTTAGAAGTACTTACTTTAGCTTTCAATGCTTGATATGACGTAACATAACATAAATATAAAAGCCGCATTCAAAGCCTGTGTAGAGGTTTTGAAGTAGAACTTTGGGAATGTGTGTCTTTATCACATAAACTAAACATATACATATATCAAATAAATTAGTAGTTGCAGAAACATTCATAAATAATGTTATTTATCATGAACTTGATTAAGCTCAACGTTCATTTAGATAATGTTGTTGTCAGACAAATAAAATGCAATTTCACGCACAATTCGAAATGCAAAGAACACAAAGAAGTAGAAATATACATGAACAAATTGTGAAAGAAACGATTTTGCAAAATCTTATGGGATAAAGATGAATAACAACTTCTAAAGTGACCGTTTACTTTAGATTTCTCCATGTTCAAAACGCAAAAACTACGGTCCCTTCATGAATGTTTAATAACAGCCTTATGTTGTTTCAAATTTTTAATTGTAACATGCCAGTTGATTATAGACAATCCACTTGTAACATATTCAAGTAAAATGTGGATATTTATTGCCAGAAATTGATTTTTATCGCATCAAAAAAGTGTTCAAATATAAGTTGAACACCTCTCGTAGTTGGGCAAAAGGGACTTCCTGATTGGGCAGTAAAGATGCATGAAAGTTGTACAAATCCATCACAGCTTATTATGGTAGCATGCATGTACATACGCTTCATTAAATAATATTGTACTTCATAAGTAAAACAACTGAAGTAATAAGGCCATGTGATGCTTACTGCACCCCATAGGTAGGTTGACCATTTCTGTTGAAGTAATACTGTCCATTTATTCCTCATGTAGCTACTATTTACATAAATATGTCGAAATCAACACCCCTCATAATAAAGGTAGAAAATTTCTTAATCCTCGAAGTGACCATGCAATATTCAATATCCCTCACCAATAAACCAAACCCTGCTGATTATTAGCCAAAGCCAGGAGCCTTATTCCCAAATTTAATGTGGTTTGCATGGCCCAACACCAAATATTTATGTATATACTCAAAACTTATCATAAATAGAGATGAAAATAAACAAAGGAAGCCAGTGAGACCCCAATAAAGTTTTATTCATTTTGGAATTTCAGTTACAGCTTTATACTCTTTAATACTGTTACTGAACATTTGTTCCATCATGAATACAAAGGTGACTGGCTCAGTTCCTATGAATCAAAGACCCTGTATGTATTAATATACTTCATAAATATAGTGTTGATGGATTGGGACTATGCTGGTCACCTCTGAATGAAAGCATCCAATTAATAATGGAAAATTATTGTTAGATACAGAATATGGTGAAAGGAGCAATTTCAAATAATATACCACAAACAAGTATAATCAAGTACTATTCTATAACAATTTATTCTTCATACATACAATTAATAAAACATATAGTTAACATAACATCAACAAAATTGTAAGTTGCCAAGAATCTTTGAGCTGGAGATAAAAAGAAGCACATTTGATCGATAGTAACATTTTATAATACTAACCATATCAAGTATCTTCAAATTGATTGTTATCTTAAAGCCTAAAAATGAATGTATATTTAGATATATACATAGAATAATGATTAGGGAAATATCCTAAATGTAAGAAGAAAAATGCAAATTTATCAATATAAAAATGTTCAAGCATAACTAAAGGATAAGAGGAAGGGGTAGTATTTAATCAAAGATCCTCTAAAGTGTACATCCTCATTGTAGTGTATATTTATGATAATTGCCCTCCAAAGTTTTTTGACAAATGAAATTTGAAAAAAAAAACTGAACATGCTTACTAATAAGTAATGCATACACATGAAGTAATTTTAAGATAAGTGAAGCTTATTCATGTGGCATTATTTGACTCTTTCTTTGATAAACTAATTAATTCTGATTTTGGCATTTTATCAGATGACTCTTTATTTCTCTTTTATGGATAAATGTGTATAAATTCATCCTAAACAGAATTTTGTCCAACATTTAATGTAAGTTATACGATATAAATACATTGTATACAAAAAAATCAACAAAAATGCATTGAAACATATAGTTAAAGAAATAGAATAATTTGTTCCTTCTTTGATCAAATACAGATATGTATTTAACACATAATCCATAATAACTGCATATAATGAATGTAAAAAAATAAAGGATAAATAAAATATAAAATTAGTAAAAGTTTTTTATTAATATCAGCGAAAAAAGAGATTTTTTACATTAGTAATAAATTTTGATCATATGTATTCTTATTGATTACCTTGTTCAAGTAGTATGGTTGAGAACAATAAGTAGGAATGAGCTTTCTCTGTTTTATCATTCAATATAAAGCAATTGTTTAAAACTCGAGGAATGTTTAATTGCAGATTAGGACAATACTTTTAATAAAATAGCTTGAACTTACATACATATGTATGTTTGAATGGTAAAAAAGCTTATGATGTAAACCTATATGTCTATATAAATTGTACAACTTCATAATTGAATAAATAATTAAAAAGAAAAATTATATATAAAAAACAGTTTGAATTTTAGGGCCTTATTCCACTCTTTCAACAATTTTGTGACAGTCAGAGGACCCATTTACAGTCCCTGGACATCCCTAGACATGTACACTTCGCTTTTAACCAGAAATAATGACATAACCTTGCCAGAGGCTTACAACTACTTGATACATAGATAAGAAGGAAAAAAGGGGTCAAATATGTTTTTCAAGGCTAATCTCTATAAAAGTATGAAGTGGTCTCATCCCAGAATCCAAGTAAAGCTTAATGTATTCATTCAGTAAGGTTAGTGAATTTAGGCATAATAATAATAAATGATTTTACAATTTCATTAGTTCAAAATAGCACATGTGCAGAGTGCAAGGCTGCTAACATGCAACTTTAAAATTACCTAATATAAGTCAACCTTTCTTTAAAAACCGATCCATTTATTTTGGATCCACTTAACATATAGTGCCTAAAGTTTGACAGCGATCTGACATTCAAGAATATTTGTAATTTTGAATACAAATGTAGTATCAATGCCAAAGTGTAGGATAGGTCTGGGACTGATTTTCTTCGAGATGCATGTAGATAATTATTAGATGCAAATAAGAAAGGTCAGATCAGGGTTAAACTTAAGACACAATATTATTGAATAATTTAACAAAATCTTTCTGTCAGATGACTCTATTTACAGCACATTTATAAGCCTTTGTGCCTTTGGCAAATTGCTTACAGTCAATACACCTCGTAAAAGGTCTAAATCTGATTGCTGAAATCACCATAAATCAGATAATCCTCAGAATATTGGCAGCCCCAGTAGTAACCACTGACATTATGGCAACACAAACTTAAATACCAATCTCAGTCATAAACAATGTACTTCACTATTATTCATACAGTCACAATATGTACTGTCCATCAAATAAAACAATAACTATGAAATCATCCATGTCACCCACTTTATGAACAACTATATTCACTATTTCATTTCAAAGCTGAAAAACTTGAAAATGAAATTGTTGAAGTATTTACTTCAGGTCCTCTTTTGATATATTATGCTGAAAACTTGAGTACTTTCATCAATTCAATCAATAAATCCATTGCCAGTACAAACATGAATAGTCAAAATTTAAACAACGAATTGTTGAATAAAAAAATCTTCCACCACTAGAATTTGTTCAAGTATTTACTTCAGGTAGACTTGATATTGTACTGAAAACTTGAGGAATATCATCAATAATCCATCGCCAGAACATACAAGTATAGTCATAATTTAAACAACAATTTGTTGAATAAAAAAGCCTTTCACCACTAGCCAATTGAGCCTTCATGCTTGTTGCTAAGGAAACCAACACCATTTTGAGTGTTCAGTATAAAACTATCACCTTGCTGTAGCAGGTACTTCAGAGTTCCATTGGTCCATAGGATGCCAACGTGAGTCTTCAAGCATTTCAAAAACTTCCTGGAAACAAATGTTGAAATAATCACTTATTAAAAGGCTGCCATTTTGTAAGAAAGAACATCCAATTTGGAGAAGCTTTGGATTGAAAACTATACATTATAGGACCCAGTTCAAATCAAAGCATCTGATCTTTAGACATTCCCCTCCACAAAATTTCACTTTGAACAGCTGAAATCATGTGACAAAGCCACTTTAGACATTGCAACACATTGGGCAATGTCTCTTTTAATGAATTATTTAAGGCATTCCAGTCTAGAAAATTATGATATTAAAGCGGTTGCCTGAACAAGTCATTTTAGTAGCAAGCAAAATAACTAGGTTGTAAATTTTAGTAGCCCAAAATAAATTTTTGGTTGCTCAAACAGAGTAGATGTCACGGGCAACCAGACACTCACTAATTTTGTAGACTGCATTCAATTAGAAAATTGATGTATAAATCTAAGACTTACTTCACTTTGAGCCATATATTCTTTATTATATTTATCTATATCAATATCTAGTTCTGGTTCTGAAATAAAATAAACTCAGATTTATCATAGTGATATAAAATACAATTACAGCAATGCATTAGATATAGTGCTCTCTTAGACTTACAAATTTTCCAGATAAATAGATCATGCATACTGCAAGTTACTTTAACAATAGCTTATATAATACAACATACAGGCAGTTATAATCATAATTCCGGAATCAAAAATTTCGGGTTTTCCCCTGTGGTTCAAACTTGAACTGTCACCATGACGATATGTGTATAAAGAACAATAACAATAAATCTGTACCTTGTGCTTTTCAGCAATAGTGTGTAACACTAACTTAGTTTGTACCACCTGCGCACGGATGGAAAAACACAGAAATTTTAGTTTCCAATTAGTTATATAAACGCAGAATTCAGAGTTACATAAGATGATTCCTTGTTTTTATTTTTCATGAATAAATGTTAATTAGTTTATCCTAAAAACAGGATTTTGTCCAAAGCCTTTTGGATGGCACATATATTTGTATTAACAAAGTACAATTAGAATCTGATGATCATTTTTATACACTAAAATAAAAGATGATAATCAATGTATACCTTCTAGAACATTCTGGTCTTCTACTGTTGCATTGTTATATACTTGTTGAGACTAAAAATAAAAAAACAATAAATGTATTACATGTATACACTACAAATGAACAGAACAGAACAGAACAGAACAGAACAGAACATATATTAGGTTATAAAAACATACAGCTTATAATAAAACAATACATACATAAAATATCACATAATGATAATATTACAACTTCTAAAAGCTAACTGGCCTATCTGCTTGTCTAATACGACTTTTCAAGCTGTATACTTGTCCAAATATATTTCTGTATTGTACAGTAAAATGACTAATAACCAATAAATATTTACCTGAGCAGCCGCGGCAGCTTGTTGTGAGGCGTAATATTGATTGTAATATTGTTGATAATATTGTTGATAATATTCTTGATATTGATTACTATTATAACCACTGGATGATGGTCCTGGCATATTACTGGAAGAAGCTGTAGTCTCAAATGTTGGTCTAGAAAAAAAGATATAACTCTATCATTTCTTATTTCAGTTTAATATAATAACTTATAAACATTTTTATTAGGTTATGGACCACAACAGATGCTGACCTACAGAGACTCCTCAGAAATTACAGGGCTATAAGCTGGATATGTGGGACCAAGCCACATGACGAGACCTCCACAGAACTACTCTGTACCACGCAAGGTATTCAGGTTGTTACCAATGCCCTCTGTGCAAGAAGGCTAAGATGGTATGGTCATGTGATGCGCTCTACGGAGTGTATCAACTCAATTACTAACTTGAGCATTCCATCCTCTGGTAAACGTGGGCGGCTAAGAAAGTCCTGGTTAGAATGCGTGAAAGCAGATTTGAAGACATACAACCGGCATAACAGTGATCCCCTAGACTGGGTTACATGGAGGTTAGATGTAAGAAGATCTAGCTGCCTGCTGTCTACCCCAGTCCCTGGGACACTGGCAGCAGAGGACAAATAAACTCTCTGGATTTGACTGATTGATCGATTGCTACAGCCATCCACTTATCTAACCAGCTTTCCTGGACACTTTTATTTTCACGAATATGCATTTACCCGCACATGAGAAGTTGCTAACATCTTACTTAGTCAAACTAAATTTAAAACTTGACAGAAAATTGTTGTATCTCCAATTTTAACAATAGTTTGCAAGAAACATAATTATCTTATTTATAAATGGAGTATTTTAAAAATATTTGTTGGGTACTTGTACTTGGAGATTCTAAAGCCAAAATTAAGAACATTGTTTTTAACATGTTTCTCATCAAGAATTTGACATAAAAGGATCATTTTTATAACTGTTGGTAGCGTATGTTGACAAAATACAGAGGGTTACATGAATTTACATGTGAGTACATGCTATAAACTTGGATCAAAAGTCATAGACACCTTCAAGAACAGTTAGTAAATCATCTGACTGCTGAGAAGTTGTAGGAAGTGGTAATGTAAAGCTGCATAAATAACGAATCTAAATTGTGTAGTCTACACTAATAAGTGAGAGTCTGGTTGTCCAACACAACAACTTAAAAAAGCAGGAAACCAAAAGTTTCATTAAATCAACCAAAACTCTACAAACAAGATATTATTACAGTGTTAGCTCCTTATATGACCTGTTCTGACAACAACTTTCAAATCCTAATTTAATAGACTGATTATAATACATATATGTCAGGTAGTTTGTTACCTGATGATAATAACTTACTTTTTAGGTGTAGCAAGACTAACTCTGATTGGTTTACGACCTAAACCTATTGTATGTTGCATTTCTATAAGAGCCTGTTGTTGATCTGTCTCCTCAGAAAATCTAACAAAACCATAACCTTTAGAATAACCACGTGAATCTAATACAACTGTAAAATACAGAATACAAACATCGTATGGATAAATGATAAATGCAGGGACAGGCGTTAGAGACCTTTTCTCTATATATACTATAATAAGGAAAATTTGTGACTGGCATCTGTGCATGCAACTAGGTTTACAACTTAGTGCAGAGCCCTGTTAATGTTAACACAAGTTCAACAGTCTTCAGTCAGAATTATGGATGGTCTATTTCAGAAGAAAAGGTATTCATAATGTAACTCATTACTAGTAATGAATCGACCAAAAGTTGACATTTAGCCACTTAATGCCATGGGATATTTTCAAAATATTCTTTATTTCTTATTTTGTAAATTTTTGTATGACCTGGTCTGAGTGTTCCATAGCTTATTTGTAAGTTCCGAATCCAGTTAACATTTAAAAGGGCAAAAAAGGCAGATATATGCAATTTTTGATCCTGGTTTTTATTTAAGTTAAATTATTTCGAATTCTAGAATAAAAGAATACCTTTAGCTGTATGACATGATGAATATTTCTTGGCAAATGCTCTAAATAAAACATAGTCATCTACATCATCAGTTAACTCTCCAACAAATAATGAAAACTCCTTTCTGTAAAAATAAATAAAATAATTCAACTTAAATGAGCCATGAAAAAGTAACATTTGTGATATATTCAGTCCTTCAGCCTGGTTTAGTAAACTTTCCATCAGTGAAATTCATTATATCTTTTATCTATCAAGTTCTCATTTTCTTGAAAAGATGATTTAAAGCCAATCTCCGTAAATAGATATCCTGTAGAGCATTGTCGCACAGGATCTCTACTGACTCCGTGGAAGGTCACGTCGAGATGAACTTTGTGTCAACCAATCAATGCATAGCTTTCATCTAGACGAAACACTATTAATAACATTTTTATTTCATAATTTCTATTTTTAGACCAAGGTTTGCAAGCTTATTTAACAGTGGTATAATTCACAGTCTGCGATTGGACGGCTCATTTCAAATTGCATGACATAGACAATGTAAACAAGTTACGTATCATAACAATATTGTCATGAATATTATGATGAGAAAAGGTCACCTAAACATGACCTTCGTTTGGAAAAGGCCAGATCTAAATTAGCGAGTAGGCGAGCGGAAAATTTTAGATCGGGTTTTAATCAGATTGATTTCAAGCACAAATCACTTAGTCTAAGTTCAGTAGAGGTCATTTTGAAGGAGGAGGAGTTAAACAATTTAAAACAAAGGATTGACCAGTTTAAATCACAGGTGTCCGTCGCGTCGGAAATCCAAAAATTTGTTTATTAAAAAATATAAGGTATCCAACTCGATGAAATCCTTCAGAATTTTACTCGGAAGAGATGTGACAGGTCTGCTTTTCAAGACTAAACACTCACTCCCGAACGATTAAGCGCTAAATACTAATAAGGACGTATTAGACAAACAAAAAATGTATTACTAGCGTTAATATCAAACTTCTGGCTATGATCCGCAAGACTGTATTTCGATCAGTTTACTCGAATCGCTATTGTTTATCTGCCGGCTCAACCATTTTGTGAATGGTGATGTGCGCGCCTCACGTTTGTTACGAGTCATTTCATTGGACGGTATTTTTATTCTGTCCAATAAAATGACTCGTAACCAAATTAAGATCAAATGTGATGCGCGCGCATCCTCATTCAATAAAATGGTCGACTCGGGAGATTAACAAAACCGATTCAAGTAAAATGATCGGTACAATCTTAGCAAGGGAGCGAGAAACTTGATATTGATGATGGAAGTCCATTTTTAAGTTATCTAACACGTCAGTATTCGATTTTAGCGCTAAGCCATTGGAAAAGAGGTGTTTAGTCTGGGAAAGCTGACCTGTCACATCTCTTCCGAGTAAAATTCAGAACGATTTCATCGAGTTGGATACCTTATATTTTTTAACAAAACAAAATTTTGGCTTTTGGTTGGAACTTTTATATTTGATGTTTTTATGATAATTAGAGCATGTTTAAGTAAAAATTAACAATTATTTGGAGTTTTGTAATGCGATGGGCACCTGTGGTTTAAATTTATAATCATGGAAGTTACAATCACTATATTACTATAGAAAGTATTGACACAATACATACCTTGGTGCATCTCTTATTTGATTTGAATTCAGTTTAAATCTGTGAGGCTGAAATATAAGTATCATAAAATTGTATCTTAAATGTATAAGTTACATGAACACGTAATTGTGCGATCTAACTTTGATTACAAATTATGAGCAAGACTATATATTAGTTTGAACCATATTATATATTGGATTGAACGTTTTAAGTTATATCATAGGATTCAAAGTTTGGCATTTTTCTTTCCAAAAATGCAAAACTTTTATATGGCTAGCTTTATTATTTAATAAGTTATGGAATTTTAACAAATACTTATGTCTTAAAACTAAAAAAATGTTAAACAGTTCTATGTAAATCTCCCATATGTCTTATCTGATCAGGCCAGTGAATGAAATGAGTTAAATTTGTGTAACAAATACTGACTATAGGAATATCTTTTTTAATCACAGAAAATCAACTAACTGGTTGACTGTTTGGAATAATTTTTCCATTCAATCGTAATTGAGCCATTTGTGCAGCTTTACCATCCATAAAATCAACAAAACAATAACCAGCTGGCAATCTGAAATAGTATAAGAAACATAGAATTAAACATTTATTAAAAAAAACATACTTTGAATTCAAGGGTCAACAAAGTTCCTTCTCACCCATTGATTTTGAACCTAGGCCGTAAGCTTACACCAAAATTAAAACTTGAGTAGGAACACAGTCTCAAACAATAGTAAAACATACTTCTAGCCACAAAAAAAACTGGCACACTTTAAAATTAATAGAACATAGCCTGTTTACAGAAACCTACCTCAGTTCTGGATACATATTGCCCACTTCTCTACTTATTTCTCTTGCTTGCCCGTATATCTTTTCAAAATCATCATCAGCCCTAATAATTATAAAGGAAATGAAAGCTGTCAGAAGACAGCACACTTCACTTTTAGGGCTTTTACAAGTATAAATTGTATGCTTTGTGTAATAATGATGATCATCATAGGTGGCTGACTATACCCAAATACACCTTATACTTTAGTATCATAGTGTTTTAAGTGGATCCTGAACACGTCTGTCCCTATCGGACAGTACTACACTGCGTTCACGCTTTAACACTTAACAGGGCTGCCAAGACAATTTTTCATTTCCCAAGGTGAAAGACTCGTATAAAACCATGCACAAGTGCATTATATATCTTAGCCGATTTGTATAACTTTTTACAGTGTTGTGTTCCAGTTATTGGCCAAATCCATGTGTTAGAAAGTTATTTTAAATGTTTTAAACTTTTAGCATTATTCTTTTTCTGAAATCAAAGAAAATGGTGATTGGGAGATGCTACAGGGAACAAAGCAGACGAGTAAGAGTGTCAATAAAAAATATTTGGTGAAAATAAACTAAAATAACAAAAGCTTCACATCTATTTATACATGTAATTGTATTGATTTGGTCATTTAAAAAAATATAGCCTATTCTTAGTCCGATGTAACAATTGTTTACCTAATAAATGGCTATTTTCTGTACATGTACTTCATACTTTTGGAGGTAATCATGGGTATTCTCTAATTGAAAGTGTCATTCAGCCAAAAAGAATAATTGTGTTCCAATGTTACCCAGGAAATGCAAGATTTAGGATAACCAAATAAACAACAACAAAGCCACAGGACTAAGTCATCTTTATAAAAAGAAAACTAAGATCATACCCTGTGTGCTTGTTATTTATCATCTTCACTTGCATAGCAGGTTCTCCCATAGTTTCAAATGCTTGTAAAACAAAGAATTCATCCATGTAGGGCTCTAACTGTATAAAATATATAATACTGTTAATATAAGTAATACTTACAGACAAAAATCAACATAATGATTAATAAAACATATATAATGGAAATAGTTGATATAAGCTGCTTAGCAGCTTTTGTACAATACATTTACAAAAACAGTCAGTAACTTTAGCATATGTTTGAACTTCTTTAAGTTTAGACAATAATTTTTTAATCTAGGGCAACAAAAATATTGCCAAGAAGCATTGCAATCTAAGCCAATGACAGAGTCATTGAGTGAACAGTACAATAGTCCAGCAATATGTACCTGTGTACATGTGCTAATTTATTAAGATAATCTGTCTGCTCAATAAACCAGAAAAGGTCAATCTTCCAATCAAAAGATAGAACAATTTGGCAAGATGTCAATAAAATGCTGAATATCAAGAGGTATTGGAAATTATAACATTTTCATGTTTCAGATTTGACTAAGATTAGTGGTCCCAGATAAAATTATAAATAGAGATGAAAAAAATATGTCTTTATTTGCACATAAATTTGTCTGAAATCTCATTATATTGAATCAAATATATGTTTGAGTAGGATGGAGTTTGGTAATATCGCGGTACTAACAGTTTCAACAAAAACAATAAAACAATAACAAGTTACTTTTAAACTATTTATGTATTATCATTTTGTGTCATCTTCCCCCTATAACTAGCAGCAATCGTTTTAAAATCAAAGTCAATAAAGCGTGGGAATTTCCAGAAATCTACAGCCATATTTGACCTACTTACATAATCTCCGAGTTCTTTAATATCGCGGCATTTCGTTGAGGCCCTACCAAATGTTAATCCACGTAAAAAATTGAACAAAGTTGATTAAAAGAAGTAACAGATTATCGCAAAAAAAGTTTAAAACACATTGGAAAAACTTTTAACTGGAAAAGGGAATGTTAATTGTAATTTTATCAGCTGGCTCCTGTTAACATGGAAGAAAGAGGTTTTAAACAAAGAGTTTGAATGATATTTCCTTAAATTGCACATTTTGGTAGTTTATTTTTTTTTAAACCTTTAAACCCTTGATATGTCTCAATTTAGTATATTTTTTATTCAAGAATGCTTTATTTTTACAAGACCTGTGATGCAAATCCATTAAAAAATTATTTTTTTTGTCAACGCAATTTTTGCACAGGGAACTAAACAACCCTGCATGGGCCTCTTATTTTTTCTATTGAATTTGTCAGCGTTTAGTCCCGCCCACATACGTCATTCATTGACTGCAGCTATTTAATTCATAAAAACAATGCAGCAGACGAACTTTTTGCAAAATTCAGAGTGGTGGGCTGGGTTTTCTTTGAATAAAAGCAGTTTTAGGTGACTTGGTAATACAGAACATTTTCGGGATTTCAATTTTATTGATGGTTGAGAAAAAAGTAAGTTTATTCACCATTTCCAACGGCATATATTAATTTTTGTTTGTATACGTAACTGATTACGTGTGACCTACAAAATGGCGTCCTGCAATCATCGCTAGGTGGCGCATCAGGAATAATAACAACAAAGGGACAATACCGCGATATTACCGAACCCGCGATATTAGCGGACACGACTGTACTAAGTATTAGTTTTAAAATATTTATTTTAATTAAATAAATAGATTAACATACAGTAATATCACAGGGTATAGTTTATACATATACTGAGGTCCATGTCCTTCAACTCTGTGGTCTCAGTATCTTGGGGGTAAAAGTGTTTTTGCAAAGTACTAAAATGCATAAGGTCTAAAATGGATAATGTCTTGGGCCAAGTTGGGGGTTGAATTGAAGTGTCTGGCTTCCACATTTTGATCCCAACAGCAACATATAATTTACATAAACATAAGTTTTCAAGGCTGTAAATATTAACTCCAAATAAAATGATACACTCAAATCGTGTAACAAGATGTTACACTACAGGACCAAAGTCCTTTATGGTGTTGCTTATGTGTTCAGTGTGACAATGTTCAATATGTATAGTCGCGAAAATACATTACAAAACGATATTATGCACACATTAAACGAAAATAATCATACGTCTCCCATCCAAAGTGTTCTGCTAACGTCTGTCGATTGTGCTGCCATGGTGACCTGTCTTGATTTAGGTTTTTTAATTAACAAATAATAGCAATATGGTGAGTCCTTTCTTAACTTCAGGCGTCACAGCATCAAATCGAAAGCGGTTACACGCCACTAAAATTTAACCGGAAGTGCTCTTCAATATTTCAGAAAGCATGGACGTTATTTTAGGAACCTACGACGAAGTTATCTTAGGATTTCGTGTTGTTGAGATCGGCAAAGTAATCAAAATTATGACAAGTCTAAATACTGATTCTTTTTCAAATCTTATATCATCCTAAAATGTTTCAAGTATATCAATTGTCATCAAATCCTGAACAAAAAATAAGTGGTCGAGTTTATGTCCTTTCGTACTCGAACTGTTTCGCTACTGATTATCCTGATGTTAATAAAATCAAGCCATTTTGGCACTATCAACTTATTTGTTTTAAAATAAGTAAAATATATTATCTGATTGAGTTTTAAACAACTGTCAAACATTTTTACTTTATTTAAGCAACTGTATAGCCAAAAGTATGTTGACTGTTGTTGGTACATGTAACACGCAGTATTTTTATACCCCCGCTTCGAAGAAGAGGGGGGTATACTGTTTTACTCTTGTCCGTCCGTCCGTTACAAAATTTCCGTCGCAGTTTTCTCAGCAACTATAACATGCAGCAGCCTAATACTTTGCATATTGCTTCATCCCATAGTCCCATGTGGTGTAATTTGTAAAGCGATTTCATGCTCCTTGCTCATCTACTTCCTGTTTGTCGCATATTTTTAGATTTCGTTAAATGAAAGTTATATTATGATAGTCATATTTCTCACTGCGGGGGTATCACTAGTGAGCATTAGCTCACAGATTTACTTGTTTACCTTGAAAAGCAAATGTGTAATTGTCCTGTATGTTTCGAAACTTTCATTTTTATCTTACTGTTGTATAACCTGTCTTATTTCATATTGATGATCATAAATTAAACATTCTGAATTGTGAAACTATATGAACATGTTTATACATAAGTATGTTTTGTCTGGCTGTTTCTTAATAAATGAATTTTATTGCTTCAGGATCTACAAATAGAAGCCAATTTCACAGATAATTCACATACTGGTAGTATAAGGTGTGTTTCTATATCAAAGAATGGTATATTAGCATCAGGCAGTACAGATGAAACTATCAGATTGTTCAACTTAAAGAAACAGAAGGAACTTGGGTCTTTGATTCATCACGATGGTAATTGAATTCAATTAGCAAATATTAAATATAGTACAAGTTTCCATAATTCTCAGGAAGCTTGGCTGGTAAATTGACCAATCTGTATAACTGTATGATATATAATAATTTCTTACTGAAATTGCAGGGAAATTTGATACTTCTAATACTGGTAAATCAGCTATTATCAGCCTTTATGGGTTTGTACAGAACATGATACAGTTTTAGAAAGTTGGCTACCCAAGTTTAAGTAATAACTAGTAAATATTGAGGATAAATATTATCATTCTTGATAGAAAAGCTCTGTTGAAAAGCTACTCTTCCAAAGGTAAATGATGTTGTAAAATGTACTAGAGACTTAGTTTTACTACATAAATCAATTCTGCCGCAAGCTGATTTTCTTTTTTATGATTGAAAATTACCAGATTTTTTTCTGACCAACCTTTCTTTATATCTATTCAGGTTCAATAACAAGTTTAGACTTTCACAAGAATTTTCTATTTAGTACAAGTGAAGATAAAACATTGTGTATATGGAAAACATTTACATGGGAATGTTTACGAACATTAAAAGGACACAAGTAAGTTATTACTAGCTCTCAATTGTTCTGTCAAAGGTATTTTATACTTTCAAAACTAAAGTTAGCCGTTTATTTCTTTACATCTTATACTACCTTTAATGCTTGTTCTAGGTTTAAATTATGAATGCTGTGCTATAATTTTGTCAAAACGTACAAACAAACCTATAGTAAGTACGAAATATGCATTTCTATATGTAACAAATGGGCAGCATTTTTCTGAATACATTACCTTGATTTTCATTTCTTATTTAAAGGATTACTATTACTCCCAGATAATAATACAAAAAAATGTGTAGTACCATAATGTTGTATTAATTAATAGTCATTCATAGCTTCAACCAAGATAAATGTCCACTACCAAAATGTCTTCAGATCATCATACTAGCTAGCAACCTCTTTTGACAAGGTATGTTTCAAGGGGTGCCTGCAAGACTGTAGTAAGGGCATTGCGTAAAAGAGCAAGTTACGATAGTCTTGCAGGCAACCCTAGATATATACGGTTTATAGTTATTTGGAGAGTTTCTTTAGGAGATTCTGAAGATATGTATTGCTAGATATGCTACATTGACACAAAAGTTGTTTTCTCTAATATTGCTTAGCAAAGTTTTAGGTATACACTAGCAGAGCACTAAGTTGACTGAATAAAAAACTAGTGGCAAGGGACTGCTCAGGGCTCGACATTAACAGTCGTCCAATTGCCCATGACAACGTAAATTTGTGTTTGGGCAACAAGGTTTTGCTGTAAGTCGTCCAATGGGGCAACCAGAATGTAATAATAGCATAAAATAAAACAATCAGTGTTTTTGAAAATGCTAAATTCTGCTTATCTAGATGCATACTTTTGACTTTTCAATGCCAAAAAATTGCACCATATTAGTGCTGCTTATTTTGCCAACTTGATTGACTTAGTTTTATAACTTGAAATATTGTTTACAGAGCAGCCATTAATTATGTTAATGTACACCCATCAGGAAAGTTAGCCCTTACTGTTGGAAGAGATAAAGCATTACATACTTGGAATTTGATCACTGGTAGATCAGCATTTATTACTAATCTACATAAAGGTATGTATAACTACAACCATGTTTGAAAATTTTGTTATGAATAACTTTAATTTGAAGACTTAAAAATGTAGTTTAAGTTAGCCAGACCTGTAATGTAATATTAATATTAGTGGTAGTCTTTGAGAATAACCTTTTTTCCAAACTTAGCCACAGTCATGCTGATTTTGTGTAACTAAAAGTGGTTCAGTGGCAGCATTTTATTGGTTGCTTTTTTCAACTTATTTTAAAGTTTAATTTCTTTGATTTAGTTAAAAAAATCTCTATTTAGGCCAGTGACATTCTAAATTACACTGGTCCAATAGCAATTTTGGTAGAGTCAGACCAAGGTCTACTGGGTAAATTTGATGACATTATATTTTTTTATCCTATTATAATAGTTGCTGACATTGTTAAATGGAGTCCAGATGGTGAAAGTTATGTAATTATTGTACAGAATAAAATAGATATATACTCTGTGGAGGTAAGAACTAATGTATTATCTATTGTAATGTTGGGCCTTTTGCCTAAGCATATTGCTAAATATGGCTTTGTTTCCTGGTACTCTTCTTACACCAAAAGGAATAAGTATGTAATATCAATCGAGGGTACCAATGGCAAAGCAATATATAGAAGTATGCTTACTTAACAGGCTCACTATCTGTCTTAATACCGCTTTTGGTAAAATTATAAAGTATGAAGTTATTGTCTTAATCCACTAGTCTGTCTCTGAACCCCAGGGATAAGAAAAATTGATTAAGACTATTGAAATGGATGAAACACATGGGTTCATATTTTCTTAGTTAGTTCACTATGCATCCAATAGGTATTTTTAAGTAGAATACTAATAAAATCTGTTCTCAGTCATTTTAACCCAGTGTTGACAAAACTGTAATATCATTTTTGAGCATGCTTTTAGTCAGTGTTATGATTATTAATAATCATCTTTATACAAGATAAATTATTTTTTATCTGTCTCATGATTGTAAAAATGACAGGAAAAATGCTTACTTTTTGTCACTACATTTAGTTACAAGTGTAGGAATGTAAAATAAAGATACTGTACTATGTTTCAGACTGCAGAGATAACACATACTATAGAAGCTGAAGGAAGGATTAATTGTTTTGAATTCTTAAATGTAAGTTGTACATGTTGGTATGAAAAACATTTTTGTAATGTATCTTATAATATTTTGTCCAATGTAATTCCAAAGGGAATATAGAAGTAGTTTTTGTAAAAGATAGCAAATTCTGTTTTCAATATTTCGGCCGAAGCCTTTATCAAGAAATTATTTCATGAGTCACATTACATTTTGAACATAGACGCCATATTATCAATATGATCAAATAATTTCTTGATTAAGGCTTCGGCCAAAATATTGAAAACAGAGTTTGCTATCTTTTACAAAAAATATCTTATAATATACCGTGGCATGGGTTCTTAAACCACCAGGTTAAAACTTATCAAGTTTGTTTCACTCCACCCAGGTGTAAATGGTTAAATGCTAGGATGGTATAATTCAATTTGTGTGAAGAGAGGGCCGAGGTTGTTAGATAAATACTTGAACCACCAAATGACTAGGGGTAAAAGTTCTAAATGGTGTGCATGTATGAGCACCAGCCTGAAAACTTGGACTATAAAATGCTCTTCACTCAGTCATCACCTTAATTTGCTTGCCCTTAGCCCTATGACCCATGGCTAGTGAAAACAATTTTCTGGCTAGTGAAATTTACTTATTCATGGGTGAAAGTTTTCAGTATTAATACTGATTTCAGAGTTTTGAGAATAAATTTACTTTATCTGATTTAAATGAAATCTGTGATTTCAGTATTTTGAAAGTATGTTGTTGGTATTTTCAAAAACTTTTCAACTTATACCAATGCTTGTTACATATAGATGTGCTAGTTGATAATTTTCCTTTATCTAGACTGCTACTGCTATATAATACAATAAAGCAGATTGAAAAGATTTTGTGGCAATGACTGATTTAACTTATCACTATTACTCTATTTTTAGAACAGTATATGTAGTTATGGTGGAGAAGGTGGTGATGTTATATTTTATGATATATCTACAAGTAAACAATTACATGTATGTCAAACTGGTACTGTAAGGTAACTATCTACTTACATCATGCTTTCATCAACTGTAAGATGGGTTTTTTTAAATTTTTATCCATGCCTTTCAAATTGTGAACTTTTAATCTTTTAAAATTGTGAAAAACAATATGTAGAACCTTTGGTCAGGTTTTTCGAAGCTTGTTAATAACACGTTATTGTCAAACAGAAAACAAGCATTGAATAGTTTACAATTAAACTTTGTGCCTGATAAACTTGTTCAATGTGAAACCTGGTGATAGTTAAGAGAATTTTTATCATTTTTTCCATTGTGAAATGACAGAATTTCCGTCAAATTCGGGGACAAAAATTACTGAATGTGGTGCAATTTGATGAAATTATTGGGGGAAAACTACATAGTATACCAAAATCTTTGTTGAGGTGATGAAACTTCACAATTATAAATTTCTTGTGCAGACAGGTTCATACTGTGTTTACATTATTAAAATTAATCTTAATGAATCAACAAAAAATAAAAATGCTTGAACTGGACAGAAGGGATCAAAACTCTTACCAGCTTGTTTTTTCAAAACATTTCAAACGTTAGCAAGTGCAGATTGCTTATTTTTTTATTGTGTTTTGATGAACTGTTATCTTACATTCCAGGATAAAGGGTCTATGTATTTCATGTTGTAAAATGAAAAACTATGAGACACATCCTATATTAACTATTGCCAGCAGTGAAGGCATAGTTAAATTGTATACACTTAAAGTTAACGAGGTAATTCTATCAGATTTTATGTCATATTGCTCCATGCAAGTTGCTGTAAATTTCATGTTATGTATATTGTATTTGATCATGCAACCCAGACTCAAAATAGTTTAAATATACTTGTTCATAAGGTCAGTCTGTTTTGTACTATCATAACAATTTTTTTCCTCTAGTATTAATTTATATTTAGATCTTTTTGGAATTTCTTAATTATCTCTACTAAATAATCCCTTAAAATTAGTTAAATATTATGTTAACATACCAATGCTAAGTAATGATGATAGAGCAATTGTAAAATTAATATTCTAACTTTTTTCTGTGCATATTACTTAGCCCTTTCTACCTTATACCATTTATGTTCTTCACAGTGCAAGCACAGTTAAAAGTATCATACAGGAACTAATAGGCATGTCTGTGATCACAAGTATTGACAGAATGTGTGCCAAATATTGTGCCTCCTCTGTTGTTCTATGTTTATTTTATGAAATTGCTGCAATTTCATTCATAATCCATTAACTATTTTTTATTCTAGGATAAAATAAATACAGAGTTATTAGTTGAACACAGTACTGGGTTTAGAGTGACATGTTTAGCAGTGTATAGTAGTAAACCTGGTGTAACAAAGAAACCAACAAGTAAACTTGAACATGTAGATCAGGAAGTTGATAATGATAGAGACCCTGTTACAGAAGATAGTGTTAATGTAGCTGATAATGATGAAGATGTTTCTGATGATGATGCTGCTGCTGCTGATGATGATAATGATGTAGATAGCTTTAATGTAAATGATGATGATGGTGGTGGCCCAAATGACAACAATGATGATAATAGTTCTAATGACAGCAATGACGATGATGACGATGATGATGATAAAGTTGACACTGTTTCCAATAAGAAATCAGTAGTGATTTCACCTAGCATAGAAAATAAAGGGAAGAAACGCAAGAGTAGAAATAGAAAAAGAAAGTCTGACCAATCATTTGATACATCAAAGAAAATTAAAACTTCTACAGATGAGAATAGTGTTGAGAAAGGTAAAGATTATATAAGTACAGTATAACCTTTGCACAGCGGCCATCTACTAAACAAATCATCTGCTCAACAACGTATTTTGACATTTCTCTTAGGCATAATATTAATTGAATTTAACCTCTGCAGAGCAACAACCTCTGAGCAGTGACACTTTTTAGCCCCAGTGGGTGTTGCTGAAGAGAGATTGTACTGTAGTCTGGTATTAAATGGTGTGATAATTGTTAGATTTGCTAGCTTTGTAACATGACTATTTGAACACCCTTGAAGCTATCATACTTAGTTGTGTGCCAGTGTTCATTGTTTAAACCTACATGTAATTCTTCATATTTTTTTTCCAAGATTCAAAATTTTAGAAACTTTGGATGCTGTAAAACAATGTTCTGATTTTGACAGTTATAGTGCAAATAGACATACAATTGTAAAAGATGGTGACATCTGTCAGTGTCAGTATTTATGGTTTAAATGATTCTAGTGCATTTTTATTGACTCTCTGGCAGTTTAACCCTAAAATGGTCAATCCTGCGTTTATACGTGTCTGCACCCCCCCCCCCCTCTTTAAGATGGTCGCCACATCCTTGAAATTGGTGGTTTTACCTGGATTTAGTTTTTTTAATCCAAGCAAGTAATTTCATGTTTTGCTTGCAATAATAAAGCATCTTTGATACACTGACTGGACTTGCTTGCAACCTTGCACGTGTCTGTATGATTACATTTAAAGGGCATATTCCAAGTTCTAAAATTCTAGAATGATTTTAACTGAATTATGCACCTTTATATTGCTTATTGAGAATATGTGAGAGTTTGCATGCAAATTCTAGATTTCATTTGAATAGGTATGTTTAAAAAGTATTTTTGTTTGTTTCAGATGCAAGTGGTGTTTCTCCCTCCAAAAAGAGAAAGAGGAAAAAGAAAAGTGGTGCTAAGAATTGAAAATTTGATAATAATGAAATACTGTTTCCACATTTTATTAAATAAAGAAAAACAATACATGGATATTGTTTGGTTTTATATAAAATGATTGCATCTCTTCCTAATGTAATCAAATTTCTAACATCAATGAAGATTTTTCTATGTTGAAACAGTCTGGTATCAACTTCATTTGAATGAAAGTTGAAGCTCTTTGTATCAGCCACATCTTCCATTAATAAAGACATTACTCTATCAAAACATACCAGTATGATTTGTATATTGTTGCCAAATAAGCTATGGTCATACCAAGTCATCTTGTAACAAATACAAAATAACCAGTCATTTATATTATTATACCTCGTGTGACTTGCTTACTATATAGCCTAGTGAGTTTGCTAATACGGAGACCTGAGTTTTTAGCTCTTCAATTTGAGTTATCTCCCTTGTGCAGACGCTTGCTTTTTAAGAAACCACGAACTTATCAGTGTAAAAACGTCTTAAAGTTCAGAAGCAAATAAAACAGAAAAAATAACTGTATGTGCCTATTAGATTGCCAACAACTTCTGATTTTTGTGGTTCAGTTTAATAAAATATTTATCACATCCTTTAGAAGGTGATGGAAGGGAATTTTCACCCTTGACAAGTAATGTCAACCTCAGCTGAAGCCTTTGTGGACATTACTTGTCACGGGTGAATTTTCCATTCTATCAACCTCTGTTGGATGTGATATTTATATATTATAATTTTTCAATTTTATTGTACGATTATATTGAACTGTCTGATTGCATAATTACACGGTTATCGCACACTGTATATATTATTTTCCACGTTATATATATAGAAATTTGCAGTATAATTGCAATGTGTAAGTTAATTTATTGTCGATGTCTCATCTGGCTGAATGGTCGTACGGTTAAAGTGCCATGCTACTGAACATCTATTTTTGAAAGAAGTGGGAGTCTGAAGCTAAATATGTCGTGTTAAATTTTTTTATTCTTCATTTTGTATTTTTTTTTTTTTACATATATTTTATTCAGTAATTTTTGGACATAGAAATAAAACACTAAAAAACAATCTGTAAAAATCATTCAATTTTACTGACAGTGTCGGTTGTGCTACTGTCATCATCACTTCAAGGCTTCTACAAGTTTCATGATGCACGGGGGCAATGTGTTTTACGCAATCCACCCATGATTAAAATTGGGAGAAAAAGGAGATAAAAATTAGTTTCTATCGGGATTCGAACCACTCAGCCACACAAACTACGATATGTATTGCAAATGAAGTATAATACAAAAGTGCTATATGCTGATAATACGCTCTCTGTGAACTACCAAAATTAACTGAATATCAAATATACCATGTAATGTGACATTTTAATTTATGCAATCCGACAGTTCAATATAATCGTACAATAGTGTTGAATTTTATAGTATTATATACTAACGTCTACTTCCATTTGTAGATGTAACTAGACAAAGATCTATGATCTGAGCTTGGTTTGGATATGTAACCTTTCAAGTCTTTATTGGATTCTCTACCATGCCAACATAAAAACTAGGTTGAAGGCAAGGGCTGTATTACTGTATTCCTCTTGTTTTACACCAACTTTCCAGAATTCTTCCTTGAATTCCTGTAGCTTGTATATTTGTGGGATATCTTACGGTGCAATCACTTCATTACTAACAAGGTATTTACATAAGGCATCATTTGCTAACCAACAAAATTCTATGGTTAGAGCTGGGATTGAACCTGCGACCTTTGCAGTCATAAGCAGACACTACCATGTTGCCATAAAACTTAAAAGCTGGCTATCAGGGTAATCATTTCTTGGGAATTTTTCAGATTTTAGGGTTTTCTTCTGGTGTTAAGAAAGAATTGCTTTAATGTTCAGTCTTTGTTGAACCTAGATCACTAGTAAGTATGAATGATGGTTGATAATAAGTTTAAGTCTGCTTCCATAAACATGTAGACTTGACAATTTTGTATAATCTATCATTGAAATCACCTTCTGGCAGGTGCCTAACAGTGTCCATTAAAAAGGCATTTACAACTGGGTGGAGTGGCACAACTGTAGAAAAATTTCTTGCTCAAGGAAATTAGCAGTGCCCCTAGTGGGGTTTGAATTCGGAACCTCTCCATCAGTGCACATCCTGCCACTGGACCACTGCTCATGCTAAATGATGCCATGATCTATAGAAAATTAACTATACAGTACATCTATTGTTTTCCTAGAAAATAATTACTCATTGTAGAGGGTCCTTTCAAATGGACAAGTCTACATAAAAAAGGTTTACATTTCCTGTACCTTGAAAAACAGAAAACATTAAAAATTACTACATAGTAGTTCAATTCAATTATAAATTTATTTTATTACATAAATATACAACACAAGTCACTCACAAATTTATGAATAAATGAATATTTATATATGTGTAAACTTAGCACAGTTCTGTCCAAGAACAATTAAAAACGATCTAAAACTGGTTATTGCTGCGTTAACTTGTATCCACTCTTCAACACCATCAACAAACTGAAATAAAAAGTAACAATAATTTGCTCTAGTCCAGGGAATGAAGGGCCTATCTTACATGGTGACTATCATAAGATTTACTCTACCGTAGGTAACAATGAAAGACAAAATATATCTACATCTAATGATATTATTTGACAAAAATAAGCATACTTGTAATGATAAGAATCATTTCAAAAGTATATCCACTAAGGTCTAAATTAAAATTAAGTTTGTTTTGCCCTTTACTGACCAACCACAAAAAATGCTGCCGACTCAAAAGATTTTACTCGAAAAATATATGTGGTGTTTTTTTTACTGGTCATGACCGTTCATCCCATTACTTTCCGGCAGTTTCTTTATGCTTATAATTCTGCTTTAGAAAGAGAAAGAAATATTTTCCAACCTACCGACCCCACTCAAAAATTTAAGTCCATAAAGGGCTGTAAAGTATTTTTTTAGTTAAAGCTTAATTAAACCATCAATATAGAGACCATTTACTTCACATATTATTCTAAAATTGTTAATAAATCATATGATTTTGCAATAACCAATTTTACTGTAGAAGCAAGCAGGATTAAGCATTTACTGCATTGGACTACTGAGTAATAATTTGACAGCCAGTTAGGAATTCAAGTTGAAAACTACCCACAGATTCAAGACTTAACCAATCTGTCTTCAAGTGCAAGAAACTCTCCCATTTTCTGTCAAGTGGGTTAAGAGAGTATCATTAAGTGATCAGGTGCCATACACATATTTGCCTTATATTAGAATACATACATGTACAATAAGAATGTAACATTGCGTCCAGCACCTGTGGCTAAGTATGGATTGCTAAGTTTGATTAACTTATTCCATATAGAAATTGAGCAAATATTTACCACTAATTTAGAATACAAATACCTTAATGATGCAACAAGTCCTGCTGGCATAAATTTTCCTGAGTTATAAAACCTGTAACCCATTATACACAGTAATGTTGCACTTGTACCTAAAAATACAAATTTATTTTCATGAATAACTTTCTTTACCAATAGTTTTTGTTAATCATATAGCAGAGCAAATGCATGTACATCTATAGATGATATCTTGAACACTAAATACGTATCAATGAATCGGCTATATCAAGTCAATGCAGGGCCCATTTCATTAACCTATCGCTCACCTGTTTATCACTGATTGTACACTGAATTTTTAATTCATGACTGGCTGCATGTCATTGAATCTAAAAAGTTACTCAGAGTACATCAAAATTTTAATCTACAGCATAAAATACCTTCAACTTTGCCCGCATACCTGATAGTAGCAATTGTATATTAAAACTTGCTATAATTATTTCAAAGTTATTGAATATTTCAAAGTTATTGAATGTTTCAAAGTTATATAAACTAGCATGTTCAGGCTGTTGTATCTTTGCTCTCCAGTTTCAGAGGTAATAAAAGTATATATATACATGTATATAGTTTACTCACCCAAAGACAGTTTAACTTCACCAGGATTCTGTGTTGTCTGATAGGCTCCAGCTGCAGCCAGAGAACCAAATGTCAGACCAGCAGCTAAAGATGGGAGACTTGCTGAAAATATTATAGGATATATGACCAAAAACTAGCAAGTATATGTACATTTATATCATATTTTTTTAATGTCACAGTACTTACCAGTAAATACATTATAATATTGGGAGAAAGATATGTAAGCAGTGCTGCCAGAGAAAACTCCCCTTGTAAGTCAGGGGTCACAGGATCAAGTTTCAAGTTTCCAACTTAATTGAAAATATAAAAGATGTGATTTTTTGTACCTATTTTCCATCTAAAAAGGGCACCATTTCCTTTCTCCTAATAAGAAAACAAAACCTGCAGGAGCGTAGGAATGATCTGAATATTGGGGCCGAAGATTGGGTGGGTGCCAGCCTGTCAAAATTTTTGTGAATGTAAGCCTCTGAAACTCGATTTCCAGCACTTTCTGTACTCCATGTTTAAGAACAATTCTTTGTATGAGACCTCAAGATTTTCAATATTTGTCATGAAAAATTAACTCGCGTCCCCATTGCTGCTGCTTGCCAGAATATTGGGGCCGTGGCCCCAGCTCCTAAGCGCCTGACCCGTAATATATCCATAGCTATATCAACGCTCAGTTACTCCATACAATCTGCACTGCAGTTAACAATTAGGTTCACTAATTGCTCCAACTAAAGTAAATTGGGGATTAAAAACCAGACTGCCAGGACTGGGGATCGAACCTGGTTCTCCCGGGTGGTAGGCCAGACACTCAACCGCGTCGCTAAAGGGTTAACCCAACAGCAAGGCTGTTGAAAGTGACTATATCACCTACGATCACCACACTCTTCCCCTCTTTACTTTTTTGGAGCTGGCATCAACTGCACATACTTGCAATTTCTAGCCATTTCCGCTCCCCCTGTGGCCATAAACCCGCACACCGAATTATCCTCGTCGCCATTAAAGTAAATTGGGGATTAAAAACCAGACTGCCAGGACTGGGGATCGAACCTGGTTCTCCCGGGTGGTAGGCCAGACACTCAACCGCGTCGCTAAAGGGTTAACCCAACAGCAAGGCTGTTGGAAGTGACTATATCACCTACGATCACCACACAACCAAGGAACCTATATAGACATACAAAATGACACTCATCAAAAAAGAAATACTCAATGTAGTGCAATTATTATCATTTAGTACTTAACCACCCATATTTATGACTGTCACAGTATTTCATCCTAAGTTACTCAATTAATTCGGTGCCTTTGATTTAATATTTGGCAGTGGCTAGAGTTACGGTACCGTAACTCTAGACCCAGGTTCTAGAGTTACGGAAGTTCCGTAACTGTAGACAATCCCGTCAGGGTTGTCTAGAGTTACGGAAGTCAAATAACATGCGTATGTTTCAACTTATTGACATCGAAAAACTTGTTTATATTCAATACCACTCGAAATAAACAAATATTTACCGACGTGACCTATTCAATTGTTATTACACCCGCCATTTTGGATACGACTAATAAACTTACCGGATGTTTAATATACGGCGATATGTCGTTGTCGTCTTCAAAGTGCCACATAATAAGCTTACTTGAGCGAGAAATTATAGAGTGTGATTATAATTTGGACTAAATATGTATAATTGTGTACGGAATTTAAGATAAATATTTATATGAAATAGTCGATTCTTAGAGTAATTTTAATTTTGAATAATTTGCATTGTCTAGTAAGAAAGTCGGCGATTTTCAAACGTTAAATTGACTTAAATTTCGTGAACAAAAATAGGAATTTAGCTTGATAAAAAGAGCTTAGTACTTGGGGGAAAACATTAAATGAATAGTTAGAAAGTCGATGTTTTTGTAAAAAAATCCAGTTTGTCATTCCTCACCAAATCTTTAAAATTTTAACGAAAATATATACGATCTCGTTAAAAAATACCCATTCATATTCATAACCAAAAGTCAGCAATTTTACTAAAAAATCGGCAGTTATCCAGTAAAAATCGCGTTTTTTATATTTTTTCAATTAAATTCGGTAATTCCACCAAATAAGCTCAGTATACTTATCGTATTATATACATGTAAGTAAAACGCCGTGATATTCTTTAGTATATGCAAATCTTGGGGAAAATTGCCGAGATTTTTTAATTCAATCAATTGTTCAATGTTTTAGGTAAAGATCGCCGCTTTTAAACGTGACAATGTAAAAATATATAATTTATCAACATTTTTTATCAAATTGAAGACATTTTGCTTTTGATTCTGTTCAAAAATATGGTCGATTTTGCATTCGAAAATCGCCGTTTTTTCTTACAGGACAATTAATTTTTTTAATGAAAAATACTAAAGAATCGTCAATTTAATAAAAATATATTAATTCTGTTCAAATTAGACATATTCGGTCCAAATTATAATCCAGCTCTGTATAACAAATCGCTCTTGAAAAGTAAAGTAAGTATGTGACACTTTGAAGACGACAACGTCATATCGCCGTATGTTAAACATCCGGTAAGTTTATTAGTCATATCCAAAATGGCGGATGTAAAACAATTGGAAAAGTCACGTCGGTAAATATTTGTTTATTTCGAGTAATAATGAATATAAACAAGTTTTTCGATGTTAAAAAGTTGAAACATACGCATGTTATTTGACTTCCGTAACTCTAGACAACCCTGGCAGGGTTGTCTACAGTTACGGAACTTCCGTAACTCTAGAACCTGGGTCTAGAGTTACGGTACCGTAACTCTAGCCACTGCCTTAATATTTATCCGAAATAACGGTATCCGGATACTATACAAGTTAATGGTTCCTTATCAATTATGCAACATCAAAACTAATACTAAGCAAGCCTAAACTGTCTTACCTGACTTAACATAACCCATGATGCCGCCAGCGGCAACTGTCAAGGCATAACCAAATCCAACTAAGTCTACAGGCATTTTGAGGAAATATGTTGAAGAGCTGGGAGTTCGCGTGCAAATGTCGGGGCTGTCTAAATCGCAAGATTTGAGAGAATATCACGCCCCAAAACTTGAGGATGATACGCCTCCTACATAAGAGGCGGAGTTTACAAAAACTGACATTTTAACACTAAATTCTAAGTGAAATTATGCCTATAATTCTTGATTTATGTTATGATTTATTTAAAGAACGTGATTCACTGATTGATATTTGGAATTGTTCTAGTGTAAGAGTCGGAAGTTACAGTGCTTTGATACGTTAGTTTCCGAGGCGTAGTGCCGAACTGGCCGGGGGGAGTCTAATTTCGTGATAATAGAAACTTTGGAGAATTAATTGCATATTTGAGGTTAAGAATATTAACAGTTGCTATATTTGAAAGCTCAACTGCCAATGTTGCGTTTTAATTATTACTTCAAACTGATTCCAAGCGTATTGCCAGAGATATAGCGAATGTAAATTCTTAGGAGCTAGCACAAACGGGTCCAGTTCAACTCAACCCGTGGACAACTCAACCAATGACAACAGAACAGAAATTAGGACATCTCAACCCGTGGGCAATTTAACCCGTATAATATATTATGATATGATATCTAATCTAATTAGTTATTTATCATAAAAATGTACATTAACAATAAAAAGTGTCAAATGTAAATGTATTCATATAATTTAAAGATTGACTACCTGTTTTACCAGGGAATTAGATACACCCCTCATCATGGTGTCGCAAGATTTGCACGGGGTTTCTCGGTACCTGAACGTGGTGGGTTTGGTGTTTAAACACGTTTTTCAGGTGCCCTAGATAGTTAGCAAAATAACTGCAAAATATCACATTCGCACACCGAGTTGCGCCATGGCAACAGAGCCGCAAAGTATACCGTGCAATATGGCTATATAGGGCTTTAGAACAGCAAAAATTGGCGTCTCCTCCTGGTGTCGGGAGGTTTGCACGCGTTTTTTGGTACCTGAATGTAGTTAGTTACTTGTTTAAACACATTTTCTCGATGCCCTACGTAGTTAGCAACCCATTTACACAAAAATCATACCTGCGCAGTGAGATGCGCGTGGGCTACAGAGCCCCAAAGTCGCGTGTCCTTGAAGTGTCGGGAGATTTGCACGGGGTTTCTCGGTACCTGAACGTGGTGGGTTTGGTGTTTAAACACGTTTTTCAGGTGCCCTAGATGGTTAGCAACCTAACTGCAAAAAATCACATTTGCACACCGAGTTGCGCCATGGCAACAGAGCCGCAAAATATACCGTGCAATATGGCTATATAGGGCTTTAGAACAGCAAAAATAGGCGTCGCCTCCTGGTGTCGGGAGGTTTGCACGCGTTTTTTGGTACCTGAATGTAGTTAGTTACTTGTTTAAACGAATTTTCTCGATGCCCTACGTAGTTAGCAACTTATTGACACAAAATCATACCTGCGCAGTGAGATGCGCGTGGGCTACAGAGCCCCAAAGTCGCGTCTCCTTGTAGTGTCGGGAGATTTGCACGGGGTTTCTCGGTACCTGAACGTGGTGGGTTTGGTGTTTAAACACGTTTTTCAGGTGCCCTAGATGGTTAGCAACCTAACTGCAAAAAATCACATTCGCACACGGAGTTGCGCCATGGCAACAGAGCCGCAAAGTATACCGTGCAATATGGCTATATGGGGCTTTAGAACAGCAAAAATAGGCGTCGCCTCCTGGTGTCGGGAGGTTTGCACGCGTTTTTTGGTACCTGAATGTAGTTAGTTACTTGTTTAAACACATTTTCTCGATGCCCTACGTAGTTAGCAACCCATTTACACAAAAATCATACCTGCGCAGTGAGATGCGCGTGGGCTACAGAGCCCCAAAGTCGCGTCTCCTTGTAGTGTCGGGAGATTTGCACGGGGTTTCTCGGTACCTGAACGTGGTGGGTTTGGTGTTTAAACACGTTTTTCAGGTGCCCTAGATGGTTAGCAACCTAACTGCAAGAAATCACATTCGCACACCGAGTTGCGCCATGGCAACAGAGCCGCAAAGTATACCGTGCAATATGGCTATAGAGGGCTTAAGAACAGCAAAAATAGGCGTCGCCTCCTGGTGTCGGGAGGTTTGCACGCGTTTTTTGGTACCTGAATGTAGTTAGTTGCTTGTTTAAACACATTTTCTCGATGCCCTACGTAGTTAGCAACCCATTGACACAAAAATCATACCTGCACAGTGAGATGCGCGTGGGCTACAGAGCCCCAAAGTCGCGTCTCCTTGTAGAGTCGGGAGATTTGCACGGGGTTTCTCGGAACCTGAACGTGGTGGGTTTGGTGTTTAAACACGTTTTTCAGGTGCCCTAGATGGTTAGCAACCTAACTGCAAAAAATCACATTCGCACACCGAGTTGCGCCATGGCAAAGGAGCCGCAAAGTATACCGTGCAATATGGCTATATAGGGCTTTAGAACAGCAAAAATAGGCGTCGCCTCCTGGTGTCGGGAGGTTTGCACGCGTTTTTTGGTACCTTAATGTAGTTAGTTACTTGTTTAAACACATTTTCTCGATGCCCTACGTAGTTAGCAACCCATTTAAACAAAAATCATATTTGCGCAGTGAGATGCGCGTGGGCTATAGAGCCCCAAAGTCGCGTCTCCTTGTAGTGTCGGGAGATTTGCACGGGGTTTCTCAGTACCTGAACGTGGTGGGTTTGGTGTTTAAACACGTTTTTCAGGTGCCCTAGATGGTTAGCAATCTAACTGCAAAAAATCACATTCGCACACCGAGTTGCGCCATGGCAACAGAGCCGCAAAGTATACCGTGCAATATGGCTATATAGGGCTTTAGAACAGCAAAATTAGGCGTCGCCTCCTGGTGTCGGGAGGTTTGCACGCTTTATTTGTACTTGAATGTAGTTAGTTACTTGTTTAAACACATTTTCTCGATGCCCTACGTAGTTAGCAACCCATTGACACAAAAATCATACCTGCGCAGTGAGATGCGCGTGGGCTACAGAGCCCCAAATCGCGTCTCCTTGTAGTGTCGGGAGATTTGCACGGGGTTTCTCGGTACCTGAACGTGGTGGGTTTGGTGTTTAAACACGTTTTTCAGATGCCGTAGATGGTTAGCAACCTAACTGCAAAAAATCACACCGAGTTGCGCCATAGCAACAGAGCCGCAAAGTAAACCGTGCAATATGGCTATATCGGGCTTTAGAACAGCAAAAATAGGCGTCGCCTCCTGGTGTCGGGAGGTTTGCACGCGTTTTTTGGTACCTGAATGTAGTTAGTTACTTGTTTAAAACACATTTCCTCGATGCCCTACGTAGTTAGCAACCCATTTACACAAAAATCATACCTGCGCAGTGAGATGCGCGTGGGCTACAGAGCCCCAATTCGCGTCACCTTGTAGTGTCGGGAGATTTGCACGGGGTTTCTCGGTACCTGAACGTGGTGGGTTTGGTGTTTAAACACGTTTTTCAGGTGCCCTAGATGGTTTGCAACCTAACTGCAAAAAATCACATTCGCACACCGAGTTGCGCCATGGCAACAGAGCCGCAAAGTATACCGTGCAATATGGCTATATAGGGCTTTAGAACAGCAAAAATAGGCGTCGCCTCCTGGTGTCGGGAGGTTTGCACGCGTTTTTTGCTACCTTAATGTAGTTAGTTGCTTGTTTAAACACATTTTCTCGATGCCCTACGTAGTTAGCAACCAATTGACACAAAAATCATACCTGCGCAGTGAGATGCGCGTGGGCTACAGAGCCCAAAAATCGCGTCGCCTTGTAGTGTCGGGAGATTTGCACGGGGTTTCTCGGTACCTGAACGTTGTGGGTTTGGTGTTTAAACACGTTTTTCAGGTGCCCTAGATGGTTAGCAACCTAACTGCAAAAAATCACATTCGCACACCGAGTTGCGCCATGGCAACAGAGCCGCAAAGTATACCGTGCAATATGGCTATATAGGGCTTTAGAACAGCAAAAATAGGCGTCGCCTCCTGGTGTCGGGAGGTTTGCACGCGTTTTTTGCTACCTTAATGTAGTTAGTTGCTTGTTTAAACACATTTTCCTCGATGCCCCTACGTAGTTAGCAACCAATTGACACAAAAATCATACCTGCGCAGTGAGATGCGCGTGGGCTACAGAGCCCAAAAAATCGCGTCGCCTTGTAGTGTTGGGAGATTTGCACGGGGTTTATCGGTACCTGAACGGGGTGAGTTTGGTGTTTAAACACGTTTTTCAGGTGCTCTACATAGTTAGCAACCTAACTGCAAAAAATCACATTCGCACACCAAGTTGCGCCATCGCAACAGAGCCGCAAAGTATACCGTGCAATATGGCTATATAGGGCTTTAGAACAGCAAAATTAGGCGTCGCCTCCTGGTGTCGGGAGGTTTGCACGCGTTTTTGCTACCTTAATGTAGTTAGTTGCTTGTTTAAACACATTTTCTCGATGCCCTACGTAGTTAGCAACCCATTGACACAAAAATCATAACTGCGCACGGAGATGCGCGTGGGCTGCAGAGCCCCAAAGTCGCGTCGCCTTAAAGTGTCGGGAGATTTGCACGGGGTTTCTCGGTACCTGAACGTGGTGGGTTTGGTGTTAAAACACGTTTTTCAGGTGCCCTAGATGATTAGCAACCTAACTGCAAAAAATCACATTCGCACACCGATACCTGCGCAGTGAGATGCGCGTGGGCTACAGAGCCCCAAAGTCGCGTCGCCCTGTAGTGTCGGGAGATTTGCACGGGTTTTTTTATCGGTACCTGAACGTGGTGGGTTTGGTGTTTATACACGTTTATCAGGTGCCCTAGATGGTTAGCAACCTAACTGCAAAAAATCACATTCGCACACCGAGTTGCGCCATGGCAACAGAGCCGCAAAGTATACCGTGCAATATGGCTATATAGGGCTTTAGAACAGCAAAAATAGGCGTCGACTCCTGGTGTCGGGAGGTTTGCACGCGTTTTTTGCTACCTTAATGTAGTTAGTTGCTTGTTTAAAACACATTTTCCTCGATGCCCTACGTAGTTAGCAACCCATTTACACAAAAATCATACCTGCGCAGTGAGATGCGCGTGGGCTACAGAGCCCCAAAATCGCGTCGCCCTGTAGTGTCGGGAGATTTGCACGGGGTTTCTCGGTACCCTGAACGTGGTGGGTTTGGTGTTTAAACACGTTTTTCAGGTGCCCTAGATGGTTAGCAACCTAACTGCAAAAAATCACATTCGCACACCGAGTTGCGCCATGGCAACAGAGCCGCAAAGTATACCGTGCAATATGGCTATATAGGGCTTTAGAACAGCAAAAATAGGCGTCGACTCCTGGTGTCGGGAGGTTTGCACGCGTTTTTTGCTACCTTAATGTAGTTAGTTGCTTGTTTAAACACATTTTCTCGATGCCCTACGTAGTTAACAACCCATTTACACAAAAATCATACCTGCGCAGTGAGATGCGCGTGGGCTACAGAGCCCCAAAGTCGCGTCGCCCTGTAGTGTCGGGAGATTTGCACGGGGTTTCTCGGTACCTGAACGTGGTGGGTTTGGTGTTTAAACACGTTTTTTAGGTGCCCTAGATGGTTAGCAACCTAACTGCAAAAAATCACATTCGCACACCGAGTTGCGCCATGGCAACAGAGCCGCAAAATATACCGTGCAATATGGCTATATAGGGCTTTAGAGCAGCAAAAATAGGCGTCGACTCCTGGTGTCGGGAGGTTTGCACGCGTTTTTTGCTACCTTAATGTAGTTAGTTGCTTGTTTAAACACATTTTCTCGATGCCCTACGTAGTTAGCAACCCATTCACACAAAAATCATACCTGCGCAGTGAGATGCGCGTGGGCTACAGAGCCCCAAAGTCGCGTCGCCCTGTAGTGTCGGGAGATTTGCACGGGGTTTCTCGGTACCTGAACGTGGTGGGTTTGGTGTTTAAACACGTTTTTCAGGTGCCCTAGATGGTTAGCAACCTAACTGCAAAAAAATCACATTCGCACACCGAGTTGCGCCATGGCAACAGAGCCGCAAAGTATACCGTGCAATATGGCTATATAGGGCTTTAGAACAGCAAAAATAGGCGTCGACTCCTGGTGTCGGGAGGTTTGTTTAAACACATTTTCTCGATGCCCTACGTAGTTAGCAACCCATTTACACAAAAATCATACCTGCGCAGTGAGATGGGCGTGGGCTACAGAGCGCCAAAGTCGCGTCGCCCTGTAGTGTCGGGAGATTTGCACGGGGTTTCTCGGTACCTGAACGTGGTGGGTTTGGTGTTTAAACACGTTTTTTAGGTGCCATAGATGGTTAGCAACCTAACTGCAAAAAATCACATTCGCACACCGAGTTGCGCCATGGCAACAGAGCCGCAAAATATACCGTGCAATATGGCTATATAGGGCTTTAGAGCAGCAAAAATAGGCGTCGACTCCTGGTGTCGGGAGGTTTGCACGCGTTTTTTGCTACCTTAATGTAGTTAGTTGCTTGTTTAAACACATTTTCTCGATGCCCTACGTAGTTAGCAACCCATTCACACAAAAATCATACCTGCGCAGTGAGATGCGCGTGGGCTACAGAGCCCCAAAGTCGCGTCGCCCTTTAGTGTCGGGAGATTTGCACGGGGTTTCTCGGTACCTGAACGTGGTGGGTTTGGTGTTTAAACACGTTTTTCAGGTGCCCTAGATGGTTAGCAACCTAACTGCAAAAAATCACATTCGCACACCGAGTTGCGCCATGGCAACAGAGCCGCAAAGTATACCGTGCATTATGGCTATATAGGGCTTTAGAACAGCAAAAATAGGCGTCGACTCCTGGTGTCGGGAGGTTTGCACGCGTTTTTTGCTACCTTAATGTAGTTAGTTGCTTGTTTAAACACATTTTCTCGATGCCCTACGTAGTTAGCAACCCATTTACACAAAAATCATACCTGCGCAGTGAGATGGGCGTGGGCTACAGAGCGCCAAAGTCGCGTCGCCCTGTAGTGTCGGGAGATTTGCACGGGGTTTCTCGGTACCTGAACGTGGTGGGTTTGGTGTTTAAACACGTTTTTCAGGTGCCCTGGATGGTTAGCAACCTAACTGCAAAAAATCACATTCGCACACCGAGTTGCGCCATGGCAACAGAGCCGCAAAATATACCGTGCAATATGGCTATATAGGGCTTTAGAACAGCAAAAATAGGCGTCGCCTCCTGGTGTCGGGAGGTTTGCACGCGTTTTTTGGTACCTTAATGTAGTACGTTACTTGTTTAAACACATTTTCTCGATGCCCTACGTAGTTAGCAACCCATTTAAACAAAAATCATATTTGCGCAGTGAGATGCGCGTGGGCTATAGAGCCCCAAAGTCGCGTCTCCTTGTAGTGTCGGGAGATTTGCACGGGGTTTCTCAGTACCTGAACGTGGTGGGTTTGGTGTTTAAACACGTTTTTCAGGTGCCCTAGATGGTTAGCAATCTAACTGCAAAAAATCACATTCGCACACCGAGTTGCGCCATGGCAACAGAGCCGCAAAATATACCGTGCAATATGGCTATATAGGGCTTTAGAACAGCAAAATTAGGCGTCGCCTCCTGGTTTCGGGAGGTTTGCACGCGTTTTTTGCTACCTTAATGTAGTTAGTTGCTTGTTTAAACACATTTTCTCGATGCCCTACGTAGTTAGCAACCAATTGACACAAAAATCATACCTGCGCAGTGAGATGCGCGTGGGCTACAGAGCCCAAAAATCGCGTCGCCTTGTAGTGTTGGGAGATTTGCACGGGGTTTATCGGTACCTGAACGGGGTGGGTTTGGTGTTTAAACACGTTTTTCAGGTGCTCTAGATGGTTAGCAACCTAACTGCAAAAAATCACATTCGCACACCAAGTTGCGCCATGGCAACAGAGCCGCAAAGTATACCGTGCAATATGGCTATATAGGGCTTTAGAACAGCATAATTAGGCGTCGCCTCCTGGTGTCGGGAGGTTTGCACGCGTTTTTTGCTACCTTAATGTAGTTAGTTGCTTGTTTAAACACATTTTCTCGATGCCCTACGTAGTTAGCAACCCATTGACACAAAAATCATAACTGCGCAGTGAGATGCGCGTGGGCTGCAGAGCCCCAAAGTCGCGTCGCCTTATAGTGTCGGGAGATTTGCACGGGGTTTCTCGGTACCTGAACGTGGTGGGTTTGGTGTTAAAACACGTTTTTCAGGTGCCCTAGATGGTTAGCAACCTAACTGCAAAAAATCACATTCGCACACCGATACCTGCGCAGTGAGATGCGCGTGGGCTACAGAGCCCCAAAGTCGCGTCGCCCTGTAGTGTCGGGAGATTTGCACGGGTTTTTTTATCGGTACCTGAACGTGGAGGGTTTGGTGTTTATACACGTTTATCAGGTGCCCTAGATGGTTAGCAACCTAACTGCAAAAAATCACATTCGCACACCGAGTTGCGCCATGGCAACAGAGCCGCAAAGTATACCGTGCAATATGGCTATATAGGGCTTTAGAACAGCAAAAATAGGCGTCGACTCCTGGTGTCGGGAGGTTTGCACGCGTTTTTTGCTACCTTAATGTAGTTAGTTGCTTGTTTAAACACATTTTCTCGATGCCCTACGTAGTTAGCAACCCATTTACACAAAAATCATACCTGCGCAGTGAGATGCGCGTGGGCTACAGAGCCCCAAAGTCGCGTCGCCCTGTAGTGTCGGGAGATTTGCACGGGGTTTCTCGGTACCTGAACGTGGTGGGTTTGGTGTTTAAACACGTTTTTCAGGTGCCCTAGATGGTAAGCAACCTAACTGCAAAAAATCACATTCGCACACCGAGTTGCGCCATGGCAACAGAGCCGCAAAGTATACCGTGCAATATGGCTATATAGGGCTTTAGAACAGCAAAAATAGGCGTCGCCTCCTGGTGTCGGGAGGTTTGCACGCGTTTTTTGCTACCTTAATGTAGTTAGTTGCTTGTTTAAACACATTTTCTCGATGCCCTACGTAGTTAGCAACCCATTGACACAAAAATCATACCTGCGCAGTGAGATGCGCGTGGGCTACAGAGCCCCAAAGTCGCGTCGCCTTGTAGTGTCGGGAGATTTGCACGGGGTTTCTCGGTTTCTGAACGTTGTGGGTTTGGTGTTTAAACACGTTTTTCAGGTGCCCTAGATGGTTAGCAACCTAACTGCAAAAAATCACATTCGCACACCGAGTTGCGCCATGGCAACAGAGCCGCAAAGTATACCGTGCAATATGGCTATATAGGGCTTTAGAACAGCAAAAATAGGCGTCGCCTCCTGGTTTCGGGAGGTTTGCACGCGTTTTTTGCTACCTTAATGTAGTTAGTTGCTTGTTTAAACACATTTTCTCGATGCCCTACGTAGTTAGCAACCAATTGACACAAAAATCATACCTGCGCAGTGAGATGCGCGTGGGCTACAGAGCCCAAAAATCGCGTCGCCTTGTAGTGTTGGGAGATTTGCACGGGGTTTATCGGTACCTGAACGGGGTGGGTTTGGTGTTTAAACACGTTTTTCAGGTGTTCTAGATGGTTAGCAACCTAACTGCAAAAAATCACATTCGCACACCAAGTTGCGCCATCGCAACAGAGCCGCAAAGTATACCGTGCAATATGGCTATATAGGGCTTTAGAACAGCAAAATTAGGCGTCGCCTCCTGGTGTCGGGAGGTTTGCACGCGTTTTTTGCTACCTTAATGTAGTTAGTTGCTTGTTTAAACACATTTTCTCGATGCCCTACGTAGTTAGCAACCCATTGACACAAAAATCATAACTGCGCAGTGAGATGCGCGTGGGCTACAGAGCCCCAAAGTCGCGTCGCCTTATAGTGTCGGGAGATTTGCACGGGGTTTCTCGGTACCTGAACGTGGTGGGTTTGGTGTTAAAACACGTTTTTCAGGTGCCCTAGATGGTTAGCAACCTAACTGCAAAAAATCACATTCGCACACCGATACCTGCGCAGTGAGATGCGCGTGGGCTACAGAGCCCCAAAGTCGCGTCGCCCTGTAGTGTCGGGAGATTTGCACGGGTTTTTTTATCGGTACCTGAACGTGGTGGGTTTGGTGTTTATACACGTTTATCAGGTGCCCTAGATGGTTAGCAACCTAACTGCAAAAAATCACATTCGCACACCGAGTTGCGCCATGGCAACAGAGCCGCAAAGTATACCGTGCAATATGGCTATATAGGGCTTTAGAACAGCAAAAATAGGCGTCGACTCCTGGTGTCGGGAGGTTTGCACGCGTTTTTTGCTACCTTAATGTAGTTAGTTGCTTGTTTAAACACATTTTCTCGATGCCCTACGTAGTTAGCAACCCATTTACACAAAAATCATACCTGCGCAGTGAGATGCGCGTGGGCTACAGAGCCCCAAAGTCGCGTCGACCTGTAGTTTCGGGAGATTTGCACGGGGTTTCTCGGTACCTGAACGTGGTGGGTTTGGTGTTTAAACACGTTTTTCAGGTGCCCTAGATGGTTAGCAACCTAACTGCAAAAAATCACATTCGCACACCGAGTTGCGCCATGGCAACAGAGCCGCAAAGTATACCGTGCAATATGGCTATATAGGGCTTTAGAACAGCAAAAATAGGCGTCGCCTCCTGGTGTCGGGAGGTTTGCACGCGTTTTTTGCTACCTTAATGTAGTTAGTTGCTTGTTTAAACACATTTTCTCGATGCCCTACGTAGTTAGCAACCCATTGACACAAAAATCATACCTGCGCAGTGAGATGCGCGTGGGCTACAGAGCCCCAAAGTCGCGTCGCCCTGTAGTGTCGGGAGATTTGCACGGGGTTTCTCGGTACCTGAACGTGGTGGGTTTGGTGTTTAAACACGTTTTTCAGGTGCCCTAGATGGTTAGCAACCTAACTGCAAAAAATCACATTCGCACTCCGAGTTGCGCCATGGCAACAGAGCCGCAAAGTATACCGTGCAATGTGGCTATATAGGGCTTTAGAACAGCAAAAATAGGCGTCGCCTCCTGGTGTCGGGAGGTTTGCACGCGTTTTTTGCTACCTTAATGTAGTTAGTTGCTTGTTTAAACACATTTTCTCGATGCCCTACGTAGTTAGCAACCCATTGACACAAAAATCATACCTGCGCAGTGAGATGCGCGTGGGCTACAGAGCCCCAAAGTCGCGTCGCCCTGTAGTGTCGAGAGATTTGCACGGGGTTTCTCGGTACCTGAACGTGGTGGGTTTGGTGTTTAAACACGTTTTTCAGGTGCCCTAGATGGTTAGCAACCTAACTGCAAAAAATCACATTCGCACACCGAGTTGCGCCATGGCAACAGAGCCGCAAAGTATACCGTGCAATATGGCTATATAGGGCTTTAGAACAGCAAAATTAGGCGTCGACTCCTGGTGTCGGGAGGTTTGCACGCGTTTTTTGCTACCTTAATGTAGTTAATTGCTTGTTTAAACACATTTTCTCGATGCCCTACGTAGTTAGCAACCCATTGACACAAAAATCATAACTGCGCAGTGAGATGCGCGTGGGCTACAGAGCCCCAAAGTCGCGTCGCCTTATAGTGTCGGGAGATTTGCACGGGGTTTCTCGGTACCTGAACGTTGTGGGTTTGGTGTTAAAACACGTTTTTCAGGTGCCCTAGATGGTTAGCAACCTAACTGCAAAAAATCACATTCGCACACCGATACCTGCGCAGTGAGATGCGCGTGGGCTACAGAGCCCCAAAGTCGCGTCGCCCTGTAGTGTCGGGAGATTTGCACGGGTTTTTTTATCGGTACCTGAACGTGGTGGGTTTGGTGTTTATACACGTTTATCAGGTGCCCTAGATGGTTAGCAACCTAACTGCAAAAAATCACATTCGCACACCGAGTTGCGCCATGGCAACAGAGCCGCAAAGTATACCGTGCAATATGGCTATATAGGGCTTTAGAACAGCAAAAATAGGCGTCGACTCCTGGTGTCGGGAGGTTTGCACGCGTTTTTTGCTACCTTAATGTAGTTAGTTGCTTGTTTAAACACATTTTCTCGATGCCCTACGTAGTTAGCAACCCATTTACACAAAAATCATACCTGCGCAGTGAGATGCGCGTGGGCTACAGAGCCCCAAAGTCGCGTCGACCTGTAGTTTCGGGAGATTTGCACGGGGTTTCTCGGTACCTGAACGTGGTGGGTTTGGTGTTTAAACACGTTTTTCAGGTGCCCTAGATGGTTAGCAACCTAACTGCAAAAAATCACATTCGCACACCGAGTTGCGCCATGGCAACAGAGCCGCAAAGTATACCGTGCAATATGGCTATATAGGGCTTTAGAACAGCAAAAATAGGCGTCGCCTCCTGGTGTCGGGAGGTTTGCACGCGTTTTTTGCTACCTTAATGTAGTTAGTTGCTTGTTTAAACACATTTTCTCGATGCCCTACGTAGTTAGCAACCCATTGACACAAAAATCATACCTGCGCAGTGAGATGCGCGTGGGCTACAGAGCCCCAAAGTCGCGTCGCCCTGTAGTGTCGGGAGATTTGCACGGGGTTTCTCGGTACCTGAACGTGGTGGGTTTGGTGTTTAAACACGTTTTTCAGGTGCCCTAGATGGTTAGCAACCTAACTGCAAAAAATCACATTCGCACTCCGAGTTGCGCCATGGCAACAGAGCCGCAAAGTATACCGTGCAATATGGCTATATAGGGCTTTAGAACAGCAAAAATAGGCGTCGACTCCTGGTGTCGGGAGGTTTGCAGCGTTTTTTGCTACCTTAATGTAGTTAGTTGCTTGTTTAAACACATTTTCTCGATGCCCTACGTAGTTAGCAACCCATTGACACAAAAATCATACCTGCGCAGTGAAATGCGCGTGGGCTACAGAGCCCCAAAGTCGCGTCGCCCTGTAGTGTCGAGAGTTTGCACGGGGTTTCTCGGTACCTGAACGTGGTGGGTTTGGTGTTTAAACACGTTTTTCAGGTGCCCTAGATGGTTAGCAACCTAACTGCAAAAAATCACATTCGCACACCGAGTTGCGCCATGGCAACAGAGCCGCAAATTATACCGTGCAATATGGCTATATAGGGCTTTAGAACAGCAAAAATAGGCGTCGACTCCTGGTGTCGGGAGGTTTGCACGCGTTTTTTGCTACCTTAATGTAGTTAATTGTTTGTTTAAACACATTTTCTCGATGCCCTACGTAGTTAGCAACCCATTGACACAAAAATCATACCTGCGCAGTGAGATGCGCGTGGGCTACAGAGCCCCAAAGTCGCGTCGCCCTGTAGTGTCGGGAGATTTGCACGGGGTTTCTCGGTACCTGAACGTGGTGGGTTTGGTGTTTAAACACGTTTTTCAGGTGCCCTAGATGGTTAGCAACCTAACTGCAAAAAATCACATTCGCACACCGAGTTGCTCCATGGCAACAGAGCCGCAAAATATACCGTGCAATATGGCTATATAGGGCTTTAGAACAGCAAAAATAGGCGTCGACTCCTGGTGTCGGGAGGTTTGCACGCGTTTTTTGCTACCTTAATGTAGTTAGTTGCTTGTTTAAACACATTTTCTCGATGCCCTACGTAGTTAGCAACCCATTGACACAAAAATCATACCTGCGCAGTGAGATGCGCGTGGGCTACAGAGCCCCAAAGTCGCGTCGCCCTGTAGTGTCGGGAGATTTGCACGGGGTTTCTCGGTACCTGAACGTGGTGGGTTTGGTGTTTAAACACGTTTTTCAGGTGCCCTAGATGGTTAGCAACCTAACTGCAAAAAATCACATTCGCACACCGAGTTGCGCCATGGCAACAGAGCCGCAAAGTATACCGTGCTATATGGCTATATAGGGCTTTAGAACAGCAAAAATAGGCGTCGACTCCTGGTGTCGGGAGGTTTGCACGCGTTTTTTGCTACCTTAATGTAGTTAGTTGCTTGTTTAAACACATTTTCTCGATGCCCTACGTAGTTAGCAACCCATTGACACAAAAATCATACCTGCGCAGTGAGATGCGCGTGGGCTACAGAGCCCCAAAATCGCGTCGCCCTGTAGTGTCGGGAGATTTGCACGGGGTTTCTCGGTACCTGAACGTGGTGGGTTTGGTGTTTAAACACGTTTTTCAGGTGCCCTAGATGGTTAGCAACCTAACTGCAAAAAATCACATTCGCACACCGAGTTGCGCCATGGCAACAGAGCCGCAAAGTATACCGTGCAATATGGCTATATAGGGCTTTAGAACAGCAAAAATAGGCGTCGACTCCTGGTGTCGGGAGGTTTGCACGCGTTTTTTGCTACCTTAATGTAGTTAGTTGCTTGTTTAAACACATTTTCTCGATGCCCTACGTAGTTAGCAAACCATTGACACAAAAATCATACCTGCGCAGTGAGATGCGCGTGGGCTACAGAGCCCCAAAGTCGCGTCGCCCTGTAGTGTCGGAAGATTTGCACGGGGTTTCTTGGTACCTGAACGTGGTGGGTTTGGTGTTTAAACACGTTTTTCAGGTGCCCTAGATGGTTAGCAACCTAACTGCAAAAAATCACATTCGCACACCGAGTTGCGCCATGGCAACAGAGCCGCAAAGTGTACCGTGCAATATGGCTATATAGGGCTTTAGAAAAGCAAAAATAGGCGTCGACTCCTGGTGTCGGGAGGTTTGCACGCGTTTTTTGCTACCTTAATGTAGTTAGTTGCTTGTTTAAACACATTTTCTCGATGCCCTACGTAGTTAGCAACCCATTGACACAAAAATCATACCTGCGCAGTGAGATGCGCGTGGGCTACAGAGCCCCAAAGTCGCGTCGCCCTGTAGTGTCGGGAGATTTGCACGGGGTTTCTCGGTACCTGAACGTGGTGGGTTTGGTGTTTAAACACGTTTTTCAGGTGCCCTAGATGGTTAGCAACCTAACTGCAAAAAATCACATTCGCACACCGAGTTGCGCCATGGCAACAAAGCCGCAAAGTATACCGTGCTATATGGCTATATAGGGCTTTAGAACAGCAAAAATAGGCGTCGACTCCTGGTGTCGGGAGGTTTGCACGCGTTTTTTGCTTCCTTAATGTAGTTAGTTGCTTGTTTAAACACATTTTCTCGATGCCCTACGTAGTTAGCAACCCATTGACACAAAAATCATACCTGCGCAGTGAGATGCGCGTGGGCTACAGAGCCCCAAAATCGCGTCGCCCTGTAGTGTCGGGAGATTTGCACGGGGTTTCTCGGTACCTGAACGTGGTGGGTTTGGTGTTTAAACACGTTTTTCAGGTGCCCTAGATGGTTAGCAACCTAACTGCAAAAAATCACATTCGCACACCGAGTTGCGCCATGGCAACAGAGCCGCAAAGTATACCGTGCAATATGGCTATATAGGGCTTTAGAACAGCAAAAATAGGCGTCGACTCCTGGTGTCGGGAGGTTTGCACGCGTTTTTTGCTACCTTAATGTAGTTAGTTGCTTGTTTAAACACATTTTCTCGATGCCCTACGTAGTTAGCAACCCATTGACACAAAAATCATACCTGCGCAGTGAGATGCGCGTGGGCTACAGAGCCCCAAAGTCGCGTCGCCCTGTAGTGTCGGGAGATTTGCACGGGGTTTCTTGGTACCTGAACGTGGTGGGTTTGGTGTTTAAACACGTTTTTCAGGTGCCCTAGATGGTTAGCAACCTAACTGCAAAAAATCACATTCGCACACCGAGTTGCGCCATGGCAACAGAGCCGCAAAGTATACCGTGCAATATGGCTATATAGGGCTTTAGAACAGCAAAAATAGGCGTCGACTCCTGGTGTCGGGAGGTTTGCACGCATTTTTTGCTACCTTAATGTAGTTAGTTGCTTGTTTAAACACATTTTCTCGATGCCCTACGTAGTTAGCAACCCATTGACACAAAAATCATACCTGCGCAGTGAGATGCGCGTGGGCTACAAAGCCCCAAAGTCGCGTCGCCCTGTAGTGTCGGGAGATTTGCACGGGGTTTCTCGGTACCTGAACGTGGTGGGTTTGGTGTTTAAACACGTTTTTCAGGTGCCCTTGATGGTTAGCAACCTAACTGCAAAAAATC